>JACGCM010001055.1:0-2581095 GCA_014058105.1 Kingdonia uniflora | reverse complement strand
TATACGAGATTGGAATTTAGCAGAAGACAGAAACCAAGATTTGTTGATGCTAAAAGAATCGCCAGAGGAGTTATCAGGATCATAGTAGCTTTTTTTTACTTTTATTACTTAATTTGTAATGCCATATGAGTACTTGATTTATTCTTTTTCTTTCTTAAATTGAAATTCTAGAGATGTATGGTTTTTATGTCCCCCCCCCCCCTCTTATTAATTTTTTTCAAAAAATAATATACAGGTAGGGGTCAATGTCGAACCTGTATATTAATTTTTTTCAAAAAGTAATATATATATATATATATATATATATATATATATATATATATACTAGTACTACCAGTGGCTTGCCACGATGAATACGTCGATGCACCTTCGGCGCTACAAAATTGTTCATTAACGCGCCTTCGGCGCTAAAATCAATGTACCAAATGGGTAAGCATACTGACGACCGAATCTAAATGTACTACAGTTTTAAATATTTGGGAAAAAATACATACAAATAAAAGTGTTTATTCCTACCATTATCTTAAGAACATGTCATCCCACCCTCTGTCTGCACTCCTCAAAACCAAACCCATCATCCCCAAATGTTTATACTTCAAATGATTCATGCCAATCAATCCAACTTAAACGGGAGAGAGAAAATAAAATATATGAGAAACATTAATTCATAAGCATCATCAAACACTTACAAGCTCCTAAAATTTATGACTAAAAACAACATTAATAAATTCCAAATGTCTACCATATATACTTCACTCCCTCAAATGTTTTTATCTATAACTAACATTGTTTCCCGTGTGTGATTGGTACTTTTTATTTTGTTTTTTCCCTTGGTAAACCAACATATCCATATTATATTCATTTTGAATGATAAATTGTATCCCTCACAACTGCGCCTTTAGGAAGTTGAGGTCATGGGTGATAACACTCCAATCTAAATGCCTAAATCAAACTAAAACTGTGATGAATTTAGTAGTATGCATCCTAACTTTCAATCCCAAATCATTTCTTCAATCACAATCGATTCGTACATCAAAGATTAATAATTAAAACCCTTGAACTGCTAGAGAGAAATGCTTAGGAGAGAAGTGACTTAAGGTAGTTGATTATTGAAAAGAGATAGACTCCCAAAATGCAGCGATGTGAGATACGACTAGAGAGAGAGACGTGATGAGAAAGAGAGAGTCGGGATGATAAGTTCTTTGGCTATTCACGGTTTAGACTAAATTAGCCTTTGACACATTTTGTCTATAGTACCATTTATCTACTAATAGGTAAAAAGATCTCCTCATATATATTAATATATATATATATAATGAAATATTTGTCCCTATGTTTCATTTAAACCTGGCCTGAAATGTCCATTTTAGCCAACGTGGAATTGCCCGTTGAAACCCAGCCTGTCCCAGTCCGATTATACCATGGACGGGCCATGGGCTGAAGTAGGTTAGCGTCTGCTCGGCCCGAAGAATGTATATGGCCCATCCTGACCCGGCCAGAACATTTGGTAGGCCCGACAAAACTCGGCCTGAGCCTGACCTGATCGCCCAAACTGCCAACTCTAACTAGGGCTAGCAATATGGGCCAAAGCGTGCGGCCCGCCCCGATAAAAATCTCACTCAGCCCGGTCCGTGTACTGTTCATAGCCCGCCTGGGCCAGCCCAATTAATTGCATGGGCAGGCTGCGGATCATCTTTTATAGTTGTGGGCTGGCCCGTAGCCCAGACTGAACTGGCCCGAACTAGGCTCGGCCTGTGGCCTGGATCGAACTGTCCCGAACTAGGCCCAGCCCGAACTTTTCCCTTGCATCTAGCCGTCTTTTCAGGATTGGATCCTGTATCAATCTGGACTCACTCTGATCTCTTTTTCCTTATGTCTGCTATGTTCTTTTTAAAGACTAAGGATCCTTCTGCTTCTTTTCCTTCTTTTCACTCCCCAAAGCCTTTAGGCCTTCTACGCCTTCGACTATCACAACGACTTACTCTTTCCGTTTTTCCCGAATTCCTAATGGGTTTTACGCTTCCAGATGAATAAGATCAAAGATCCGGGTTGGTCTACCCTTTGCTCTATCCTTTCCTTCATAGCTTACACTTTTTGTTTAACCATACGCAAGTTGGTCTATCATTTCCTTCATAGCTTGCACTTCTTGCTGAGTCATACTAGAGTTTTGGGTATGGACTGAAGGAATTGCACCCATCATGAAATACAGCTATGGCTTGACTGCTAAAAAAAGGGCCCATGAAGTCTGGGGTAGGCCTCTAAAAAATCGGATGAAGTCAGTAGCCCCTTTCTGATCCATCTAGATTTGGGTATTCTTTGTCTATTATTGATCATCTACGCTTGTCGAGAACTTACTCTAGTCATTTAAGACCGATACCTAGCTATTTTCTTTAATGCCAAAACCCAAGATCCTTCTAAGTAGTTTAGAAAGCTACCGTTTTAGTCATTCACTATCTTCTGTTTTTTAGCCCATATAATCCGCAGCCCAAACCCAACCCGAACTCGACCTTTATAACCAGCCCGCATATGGCCCGTATATTTCATGGGTGGGTTGCGAGCTAAGTCTCTTAGAAACTAGCCCGGTCGGGCCCGAACACTATTTATCGCTCTGCCGGGCCGGGCCCAAACTTTATTTGGCCCGCGATGGTCTAGCCCGAACCTGCCCAAACTGCCACCCCTAGCCCTATCTATAATATAGAAAACTATAAGAGATTTTATTAATTTTAATAATGCTCAAGTGTTTTTAAAGAAAGTAAAATACTCAATTGACACTTCTGGAGATGCTCATGCTCATAGTAAGAGAAAAATAAAAAAATCTTCTCTAGTCTCAATACTTAAATTTTTAATTTTTTTTGATCGGTAAACCATATATATATATATATATAACTTAATCAAAGGCCAGTATAAAAGTGGTTTTATCTCCCGCTAGGGGCGCCTGGAGCCAGCCAGGGGGAGAACCACTCCAGGTCATACAAAAATTGTCATCCATGGGCCTAATGGCAATCGCATGGGCAACTGAGTTTGTTCTACGTAGCACATAAGATATACAAATATCAACAAAATAACTGAATAGATCCATACAATCCTAGATAATGACTTTGGTAGTCTATGAGACATCAGCATCACCATTTCCACAAAATAAACTAATCACTTCGGTATCAGTTTTAATATTCACACGCGGAATACTCCGCGTCCTGGCCCAGAGAATGCCTCCCATAACTGTTAGCGTTTCGCCCTCTTCAGCAGACACAAATCTGCAGGTAGAACCTCGGGCAGCACCAAACACATTAAGGTTATCAAGAATAATTGTTGGGTTATTTCAAAAACTCATGTGGACCATGGACTTAAGTTTGGGTATGGGCTTTGGCCTTTTATTCAAACTTAGTCTTTCATCCTTTATAGTGGGTCTTTCATCTCTTTCATTTAAACGGTTGTTTTAGTGGAAGACCTAATCTTCAGGGCACGTAACGCATGCATTCAAAGATCGTTATTGAAGTGAGACGTGTTTATGACCGTTGTGTTTTAACCTATAAATACCTTCTTCCTCCCACAACCAAAACACACAACAAAAGACACAAAAATCACTGTTAGTCGTCTTATCTCTTTTTCTCTCTAAAAACGGTTTATACTTGAGGTGCAACTCATTCAGTTTTTACGTAGACTTCCGTCGAAGCTACTGTAGATGCTCGTTGTATCCTGGGAGAGTACTTGAGATACTCTTTAAAGAGAGTGTGACCCACGCCTCGAGCACTAACCATCTTGTTACTCTTTCAGATCAATCGTTGTTACTATTACTATTGTTCAGAACTCGGTGTTGCTATTACGAAGCTCGAAACTATTAAGTTCGAGTTTGTTGTCGCTGATACGAAGCTCAAAACTATTACGAAGTTTGAGTTCATTGTTACTATTCGGAGTTACTGTAGCTGTTGTTGCTCAAAGTACTGTAGCAGTCTAAAGCTCGAAGTTACTGTAGCAATTTGCAGCTCGAAGTTACTATTCACAGATCGAAGTTACCAAGAACTAAGTTATTATCGCCAGTGTTCGATAAGAATTGGGTGGTCGTTCCAATTACTTCATAGCCCTTATATTTTCCGTGCCGTTATGATGAAAGCATTATTACAGGTTCTTTACAATTATTTCTACAATAACTAATCCAAGACCATTGAAAGCTTTATCTTTACTAAAGGATGCATCAACATTTATTTTCTCATAGCGAACAGCTGGGGGACGCCAGGGAATCTTGATAGCCAACCGTTCAAGCCGACTGGATGGTGCATTAAGAATCATTTTATTTATGGCAGAAGAAATGTGAAGGGGATGAGGGATCGTATTCTTACAAACAAGGTCACATCGCGCCTTCCAAACCATCCAAAATAGGGAAAAGGTTACAAGGGCCCAGAGCTCTTTATTAACAGGCCAGTCCGTGGGGGGAGATCCACAGCGAAATCCAATCCTGTACAGTCAGTTGGGAGAACAAATAGAATAAACCCCCAAAGGTCGTGTCATACCAAACCGCCTGCGAAAAGGGGCAGTCAAGGAGAAGATGGTGCAAAATTTTTGAAGGGGCCTCACAGAACGGACATGAGGAGTCTGATAAGACCAGGCGGCCCGCCAGTTTGGCTCGACATGAGACTATATCCCAGAGGCATTTCCAAGCAAACATTTACGCCCTGAGATTGGCTCTATTATGCAAGAGTTTAAGCAAAAGTTGTGGGGGCCATTCCAACACCTCCATGGGAAAGCCATACATCAGTATTCGATAAACTGATTTAATAGAAAATTTACCATCTTTAGAAGAACCCCACTTGAGAGTATCACTACCCCCCCAGATGGGGAAGGAAGATACGAGAGATAAGGTCGACCGAGACATCATCACACCACTAATATAGTTCCCCAAGTCGTCAGGAATGATGAAGGGGGTCAATAAAATGACTCACCAGTTGGGGCCGGCCAACAGCTGGGCTACCCGCCTGTGGGAACAACTTCCTCCCCATGGCCGAGGGGAGCCAATTGTCTTGCTAGAAATTAATGAGGTTCCCGAAATGGACCTGCCAACACGAATTGACCTGGATCGTACTAATAGCCGACTGAACACTTCGTCACGTCCAAGAGACATCAACTTTCTTACAAGCTTGGAGGATGTCACATTCTGGGAAATATTTTGCTTTCAAGACCTGAGCCCACAGCTTAAAGGGATTCTGATGAAGACGCCAGAAAATCTTGGACAGGTGTACTTTGTTTGTGGCCCGCGCCTCATGTATACCCAAATCCCCTTCCCTTTTAGGCCTACAGACCTCTTTCCATTTTTTCAGATATAAAGGTTTACCCGCACCTCACCTAATGCACGGGCTGAAATGAGTAAGGAACTTCGGGATACCAGCCGGGTCAAAAGTTTTGAAATTAATGGCCATGTCCCGCAGGAAAAGATGCTCGATTTCTGTCGACTCTGATGTCCACTCACCATTCTCCCGTTTGAGCCAATCGATAGAGTTCTTTTTTCATTGAGAGGGAGTTTGCATATGGAAAAATTTAGTATTCTGATCCCCTTCCATCAGCCAGTTGACACAAGATTTTTGACGCCAGAACATCTCCTCCCGGGCTTGTAACTCGTCTAGAAACCTTAAGAGCTCCACCTCTCGCTGTAAAGACACCTCACAAAAGGGAAGGGCCTGAATTGTATTAATCTCATTTTTGATCTCCAGAATTTGGCTGGGCACATGTACAAATTTTTTCCTGTTCCAAGACCTGAGCCCCGCTTTAGTATTAGATAATTTGCCTTTAACCCATTGGACTGGGGAACCGTATTCTAAAGTTTATCAGAGGTTCTGAATTATATAAGGGAACTGGGGTTCTCGAGTCCACATGGTTTGGAACTGAAAACATTTGGCGAGAGTAAAAAATAGAGGAGTAGTATCAAGGCATAGAGGAGTGTGGTCCAAACCCAGAGTGGGAAGGTGAACCACCTTAGCCGTAGGGAAGGTAGGCATCCACTCTGCATTAGCAAGACTACAATCAAATCTTTCCCAACCCCGACGTTTGTTATTTCATGTGAAAGGGTTACCCGAAAAACCAAGGTCGATAAGACCCGCTTGTTGGATAACCGTATTAACATATGTACATCTAGCTGCTTTATAAGGTCCCCCCCCCCCCCCCCCGTTTTATTGGCCCGGTCAAATACAGTATTAAAATCCCCCATAATCATTCAGGGTATACCCATTGGCGGTGGTTTCCACAAGCCTTCAACTCTCATTCCAGTCCCTCTGGTAAGGACTACCGTAGAAAAAGGAGATCATCCAGGGATTATCAGCTGGATCCGAGTTCGCTATGACATTAATAATATATTTATTACAGAAAACCACATCAATATTAATATTAGCCTTTCACATTACACAAATACCGCCGGCGCGACCATGAACGCCAGAGGCTGGAATATCCACCCAATGAGGGTAGTTTAGAGTACGAACCAAAATATGTATTTTTGCAAATGATCGTTTGGTTTCGACCAAAAGAATAATATCTCCTTGCGAATATAGGATAAGCTCACGAAGATGACAAATTACCGTTGGTCAACCCAAACCCCGACACTTCCAAGCAATAAGTTTCATAATGGCCCGGGTGGGCTCCTCGGAGCCACCCGAACCCTATCAAAATGTCCAAACAATCGATATGTGCGACAAATTCGTGAAATAGAGAAAGAAGAGGGAGTGTGCACCTGAGAGTGAGAAAGTTTGTGAAAGCTGGCCTGATGAGACTGGGATGGTATGGATACTTCTGCAACTCTCGATTCAGCCCTCAGTTGTCTGCGCACCACTCGAGAAGAAGACTGAAGATAGCACGGATATGGAGGGAAAACCTGATGTGGATGGCTCAGCTCTTGGGATCCCGGATCCCTAGTAGAAGAACTCATGGTACCGACTGGGCTAGCAACGTGACGTAATGCCTGAGAAAAAGGCGGTACAATTTGTAACTCCCCAGAGTTGCTAAGAATATGTAACAATTGATTCCCCCTAGAGTCAGGCCTATACCCATCCCCATGTACCGGGTCACCCCCACTCCTGCCCCCTGAAACGGGAAGACCCTATAGTTGTTCATCCCTTGAAAAGTCAGCAACTCCTCCTCGACAACTAGGTGGGCCATCCACCCCCCCCCCCTCGATCAGGCCCTCTAAAGTGTCCTAACCCTCATCCCCCCCACTGTGAAGGCTGTCCACTAGCTATGAAGCCCACATCCACATCAGGGATGCCCCCAAATATCCCAAAAGCAGGACCTCCCCGATTACCTCCCAAGGCGATATTGCTCTCCTGACCGTCGTCATGATCAGTCAAACCCCGAGGCGTACTTGGAAACTCAGGGTACCAACACCCCAATCCAACCGGGCGTTTCCCTCTGTCCATGCGTCGGCCCACTGACTAGGTCCGCTCAAACCACCGGCGGAAACACCCCATAAATGTCCATAACCACTCGTGCGCGATAGCCATTATTCGTCACTCGCCTATTGTCCATATATTGGGTTCAGTAACCAGAACATGGCCAAAACTTTGCCCAAAATCATACAGGAAATTCGGTGTGCTGAAAAATGGGTCGGATATCTCAAATTTAACCCAGATGGGAAGAAGATTAAAAATCAGAGGTTCAATCGGTGCACGTGTTTCATACGGTAAGAGAATCATTGTATGGCCATAAGGGTTCCAAGGTTGATGAATAAAAACATTATTAAGATCATAGGTATTTATGAATTTAAACCAGAAAATACATCTTACCCGCCACTTTGCGTTCAAACACTTGAAGAGTCTCGGAGGTCTCCATATTCCAGAAGCTTATGAAGGCAGATATAATTTTTGTAAAACTTTTTCCCGTCTCAAAAGACATTGTACCAATCAACGCATGACGCCAATGAGATTCCTCTGCCGCAATCCTTTCCGGGGCCAAAATAACCACCGCGGCTCCCCGTGGTTTAGTTACCGTCATTCGTTCCATGCTCCTAACAAATTCTTGAGTGACATAAAAAGAGGTCATTGTGTACACGATTCACCACCAGGACACTACACTCGTATCCCACAACTAGAACACCAAAACCTCACTGTCCACCTAAACACCACAAACCCAAAACCCACCTCCAGAAAACCAGAACACCCACAGGTAGATCCAACTTAGATAGAGAAAGAAAGAGATTACAAAGCAACCAGGCCGCATGCAAAAAGAAAATAGATAGACGAAAAGGAGATAACTATCAACTCATCCAATGCCCACTATTAACAATTAAACATCCCTCCCACTATATTACTGTTCTTCTTAAACGTAAATAGTTGCCTCGGTAAAAGGAAGAAATGTAGCTCCGCACAACGAGCGACAAATCACAAGAAAGATTTAAAATAAAGAGTTACCTAAAGTTACACGTCCTGGGTTCAAGACCCACAAAACCAAGAGATCCAAAAAAGCCCACCTGTTAACAACCAAAACCAATCCACAACAACACACCCTTAGGCCCACATCAAAAAAGAGGATCCGGTCCACCCACAAAGCTCAAACAGATCAGTCCAAACATTTTTACAAATTTGCCCCTCAAAAACCCTCGATCCACTGTTACGATCCGTTCCCCGAAGCTGATCTTCCTCTATACCATCCCACTCACCGCCGCACGGCTAGGAGTCTTAGACTATCTCACCTGCAAACGCACAAACACACGACAAAAAACCCGAAATCGGGAATCAAGGGATCGAATCAAACAAAATGAAACAAATATAACCCAGGTGAAGGAAACGAGAGCTCTCCACCCCGAGTTACCCAGTCCCAACAAACCACCACACGACAACAGTCACGCTCAGCCAATCAACAAAGGACGATCTCTCGAGGAAGTCACTAAAAATTCACTCGAACCAAGGAAACCCATTCCAAAGAAAAAGGATGAAGGAACGCCCACATAAACAGTGGAGATGGAGGTGGATCAAAAACGCCACTGATGAAGAAAACTAAGCACCGCCCTAGTCGCTTACCTCTCCGTACCAGAACGGACCTCTCTCTAGAAGTCCTTTTTGTTTTTGCTTATTTTTGTTATATTGTCTCAATACTCAATTGACACTGGTGGAGATGCTCTTTCTCATCAAATTACACAATTTCAAGGTTTGAGCAATATAAAACCCTAAATTAGAAAATACTTCATCATCTTCTCTCTCTCCGAGGAGACCTGAAACCCCTAATTCACCAAAACCCTAATCATGGACGCCATTAGAAAACAGCTTGATGTGTTAATGGGGGCAAATCGAAACGGCGATGTCACAGAAGTGAACCGGAAGTACTACGATCGCGATGTCTGTCGTCTCTATCTCGTTGGTCTCTGCCCTCATGAGCTCTTTCAACTAACGGTACCACTCTTTTCTACTTATGAAACCCTAGTTTTTGTTAGTTGGGTATACTAAAGTTTCAATCTTTTGATGTGAATTGTGAAATTTGAGAGAAATCCCTAATTTTTATTTTAAATTTGGGGTTCTAGAGTATCTTTGCTTAATGAATTGATCACTAATATGTGATGGATTTACTTGGTGTATAACTGAAGTAGACAATTACTGGCTTGTGAGTCAATGGTTAGCAAGTGGCTTATATGTAAAGTTAATAATGTATAATTCACTGGAAATGTTTGTGATGGGAATCATTTCTGGTGTACCAAACGGAGCCCGGTTGTGAGGTTGTTAATGTACTTCACAGAAGATTACTACTCGTTGTATAAGACTAATCTTAATCATGGACCGTCATTGTGAAAAACATAATGCAACCATATCTGTCGCTTTTAGGTAATTGTGGTATTGCAGCAAAATTCTCGAGGCAATAAACATATAATTTCCCACCTTTGGCCATATAACTTCCCTAACCCGTTCTGCACGAGTTCTCTTTGTTTTTGAGTTTCATTGACTTTCTATAAATACTTCCATGAAGAGAACAGGAGACATTTATAGACAGAAAACTGCTTGTAAAGAACTCAGTAATTTTATGAATAAAGCAACCTGTTACGGCGCTACTTCTATTCAATATACTCTATTGTTTCAATTTCCTTCATTTTTTCTTCTTCTTTCCGTGTGTAATTATCCTGGCTTAGCTCTTGAGCTACTTCACACATATTAGATGCAGCTGTCTGTTGTTCCCGTATGTGCTTCTTGAAACTCTAAATTAAGTTTCCATAATTTGGTGTTCCGTTCTATACTTTCAGTTTAATAATGGTTACTAGCACCAGAAAATACTTCAGTTTTGAATATCATCCTAACGCTAAGCCTAAGCCTAACACTAACACTGTAACAACAATCTGGATGTTGTTGACTCATGTGCCCTTGGCAGAGGCGCTGAAACGTTTGGACTGTCCTCGACCCACAAGGAAATGATAGAGTAATTATAGCGATGGATCAATATGTAGTAGCATGAAGTATAAGTACTAAAGGTTTGGACCTATTAATCAAATATAGTAAAGTTTGTAGTTCCCAGGGGATTCCCCAAGCAGGGTTCTTAGAACTAGGAGTTGAGGGCATTATTCGTACTAACAATTTAGGATGATTTATGACGATCCTATTTGTTAGTTTGTATTCGGATTAAGATTTAGGATGCTTTGTTGTGCAATTTTATAGTTTTTCTATTGATATTGATTCTTCTCCCTCTGTAACAGAAAATGGATATGGGCCCGTGCCCGAAGGTGCACTCACTGCAACTGAGAAAAGAGTATCCTTTGATCCTATACATCTTCCTATTCAATCTTTTATATTTAATGGTCTTATGTGACCCAATACAGGGATTTAGAGATCAATCTTGTCGGCCTCAATTCATTATTTGTTAGGACGTATAGCTTTTTATTAATGAGTTAACATTAATTGATTCAATTGGGAAACACAAAAATTCAAAAGGGTAGAAAGCAAGTCTTCTGGACATGGAAAAAAACAAATCATCTTATCGGCCTCAGTTAATTGGGGATAATATTTATCAGGTTTGGAGTCTAGAGTATTGTTCATCCTTTGAGCTCAGTTCTTAGAGGAGGTGTGATGTGGCAACTCTCTCATCACAATTTTTCAAGGATGTACTCAATTACTAAAAAAAATAAAAAATGAAATTAGGTTGTCTCTGATTTTAGGAATAAAATGGGGCACAATCTCTTAGAAACAGTACTATTAGAAGAAATCCCCAAGTGTTATCTCAGACGTCAAACCCAGCTTCCCCTTTTTCTTCATCTCATTTTACCTTTCAAAAAGAAAAACTATTAGTAAAGAATTAGTTTGACAACGAGCTTGGTTTCTCTTCCCGTTTACTAACTGAAAGATTAGGTACGATCAGACACAACCCTAATTGGGAGGATAAGGGGATTTGGAATCATAAAAATAATAGATTATTCACTGCGAGATCCTTTATCTAACCTTTTCTTTCCAGTGTCTATTTTCCACTCTGCAAATATGAACTAAAGTTTCGCTAAAGATACCTTTGAAATTCTCTAAAGATGCTTTCTTCAAAGATGCATAGAAAAATTCTAACTACGGATATTCTGATAGCTAGAAATTGGACAGAGCCGTTTCTTGGCTAACACTTGTTGGGTAATGAGAACTTGGTTGGTGCAAGTTTGAACCCTCCCAGGCTTTTATTCTTTGTGGTACTTCCTTTGCTGTCATTTGAGCATTTGGGGAGTGTAATAATCAAATTTAGATGGAAGATTTGAAGTTTCTTACTAATCATAATGGAGGTAAGGCCTTGTTATTCTTATTGGGTAGGTTCATCATCGCTTTGAATGGGTTGTCTTCGGAAAATTGATGGAAAGGTGGGTAGATATGATGTTGAAGCATAGATGTCTTCTTGTTAGTCCAAAGATGGAGCCACTTTTCATGTTGGGAGATAGCGAGCTTCAAAATATTTTTTTTTGGGTGCTCTATCTGTTATGTATTCTATTTCTTTTGTTGTTTGTTCGTTTCTTCTTGAGAAATTTCTCTCATCTAAAATAAGCAAATCAAAGAATGGAATAGCCAATGTTGTTCCCAAAACGCTTGCTTATTACCCAAATCCAACATGATTCCTAATCCTGAGTTTCATTATCCTCCTCTATACATCACGCTCTTAACTCCTTAACTCTCAATTATAACTTTCTTTTTCATCTAAACTGTAACTCCAAATCCGAAGATAATTACTCTCCTTCAGAACCCTTGCTTGAGTTGCTTCTTTTGACTAACTCAAAAGTCACTTACACTTCTGCTCATTGATAGCAGAATCTTCTTAATTCGCAAACCCTTCCGTTTTAGTTTTGCAAGCCTCTCCCACCCAACTCGATGACTCGTATTTTATGACCCCCACTGTGTGTTTAAAAAAGAAATGTCTGATACAAGATTTTGAGTATCTTTGTTACTCCTTTTTGTAACATAAACAGAGACTAGAAAGATACGCCTTTAGGTAACATGAACAAAGAATAGAAACACTCTTAAACAGTAACCAGTAACCACCAACTTTTCCATCCACTGAATCTAAGGGAGAATCTCTCAATAATAGGATCCGTAATGCCTTCGATTTGTATCGTATTCCAATGAAAGTCCCAAGTACCTAGATGGAAGAGCCTTTACTATATAACTTTATGTTGTAGGCTAAAGTATTTGACTTAGTTTTCTTTTTCTATTAATAGCTTAAGATTTAATGTTCGAGAAAGCAAAAAGGGAATGAGGGGGAATGTAGAATTACATTGATGATTTTGCAAACTATGTGGTGGTAGCTGGTTTAGATGAGAAGAGAGATATCCGGTTTTTGGTTTGCAAGGAAACAATATAAGAGAGGAAGAATTGTGAGATTGAATGATTTTGGTTAGAGAAGAAGAGATGTCAGAAGGGATATGGTTATTTATTGATGTACATTTGAAATGGAATACGTACATGAAATGCACTCTTGACCGGTTTTTTGACAAATGATCCCATATGTAATTCAATATTTAACTGCATTTGCAAGCAAGTTCAATCTCTTCATAAATTCTCTCTTGGTCGCCATTAAGTATTGAATTTTAACTGAAGACTTGCATAACTTATTTTCAGTCCAGATACTATGATGACCATTATGACCTTTCGTCTATAGTCTTCAAGAATGCTACTTTTCCTTTTGTTTCTGAAGTAAATCAAATAAGCATTTCCATCCTATTGCTCTTTTATTATGGCCTGTCTTCCTAAGCTATCAACAGGTATGAAGAAGCCAAAGCCAAAATTGGACATAATTATGACAGGGATCTGGAGGATGTCATAGATAGGCTTATTGTCGAATGTGATCGTAAAATATCCAGGGCTCTTAAGCGATTGGAAGACGATGATGCTAAAGCTGCTATTGCTATATCTGTGTCAGAAGTTACGCAGGTACGTGTTTATTGGCTTTAGTCGACATCTCTAAGTCCATTTTCTAATTCCCTGATGAAAATTATTGATGAATTTGTGCCCAAAATGCAGACTCCCGAGGTACTCGAGTTATCAAAGCAAATAAAAGAAAAGCTAATAGAAGTTGATCAACTTGGTAATTTGTCCCTCTTTAGTTAGTTTTTTGGTAGATAACATATATTTCTGGGTATTCTTGCCAATTATTGTAAAATAACTTAGACCATGTGATCCCAACACATGATGTTGAACTCTATTAACTTGCAGATCTTGAAGGCTTGACTGACAATAAGATTCGTGCTCTGGAATTGGTTGAAGAACTCAGAGCCAAAAGAGCGGACAAACAGGTTATTTTTGCTTCTTAACTTTCGTGGTATTGTAATTTTGAGATGTTGCATTTTGGACATAAATATAAAGCGTTATATTCCTTATTAAGATCTTTATTATGGGTTGCTCTCATAACCGCTCTTTTTGGTCTTCTTTATGACAGTCCACACTTCTTCTTGATGCCTTTAATAAAGACAGAGCATCCTTACCACAACCACTTTTGAATCCTCCTCCATTGGCCCCGTTGCCTGTACTTGCTCCTCCTGATCTTCGGACGCAGGAAATGATCAATGAAAAACTGAAGAAGGCCGAGGATCTTGGTAAGTCCATCATTTGATAAAGTTTTTGAGATCTGTGACTGATTAATTCACTGAAATTTATACTGTTACTCAACTCTTGACGTCTCAGATATTTCTCTTTCTATTTATTGTTAGTTTCTCTGAGTTATTTATTTTCTTTATCAAAAGAAAACTAGTGTAACAAGAAATAGCTTATCCTTGGAAAGGAAGATTGGAGGAACTGTTTTGAAATTGGTTTCACTCTGGGCCTTTCAAATCCCATTGAGTTATCAAGGGCTAACTGATTTGGTCTTGTGGAGTACATGGTTAGGTGGACAAAATAGTAAGGACCAAAGTAGAGGCAGAAACCAAAGTACAAACAAGACACGAAGTCTAAAATTGAGACAAGAAAATAATCTCTCACACTATACTGACTCTATCCCATTCCCACGAATCCGTAAGCCCCCTTTGAACTGCATTCTAGGAGAGCATTTCTAGAATAGTAAATTAAATCATCAGCAGGCTTGATAATATCAGGAATGTTTTAAATAATGTACACTTTCTTCTCCTCCACACAACCAATATATTGGAGGAAATCTCCAGCTAGTACGCACTAATGCACTATTACAACTGTACATATGATTGCGGTTCACTTCCGTTACAGAGCCCCATAGTCTCCTTAGCCTTATGAACCATCGCCTTTATCATAAGATCAATCCAAGCTTAAGACCTGAAGAAAGACTAATATTCAGGCCCCAAGCAAACCAATAAAGAAGAAAAAGTTTGCCAGTTCTTTCATTGCCTTGAAGTAAAGGTCGACACTCTCTTGTAAATGAATAGAATCACTTGCAATCTAAGCTGGCCCCGGGAAGTGTGTATGATATGGTTTAGTAAGGGGTAAGGTTTGACAGTTACACTTATGCGGCAGTAATTGGGGGTGGAGCGGCAAAGGGCATGTTGTGGCGTGCACCCAAATTTAAATCGGAGCTTGTGGATTTCTAACAGAAAACCCTGAATCTCAGATTGGATTACTGGATCCCTGCCCGGTTTCGGTGAAGTTCTGACATTTAATTTTGTATTTTCAATCTTGAGTTTTCTTTTAGTTAGAACATTATCAACTATAGAACTTAATTAGAGTTTGGTTGTCGAGTCTTAAATTTTTAAGCAAGCCCAAAGTGTGTTTTATTAGGAACAATTTTTATCTTATGTTGATATGGAACACCTACACTACAAAAGGGAATCCTTAATTATTGTTCAGGTATTTATGATTGTTATGGAGATATGGAATTGAAAAACATGAGATTAGTTCCTCATGGATTCATAGAACCATTGTGGATTCGAGCTCATTACAAAGCTTATGACATCAAAACGTTGTCGAGAGTGTGGGTCCAGTGCAGCCTGTGTAGTCATGTTAGAGGTACTGTTTAGGCCAATTCTTTTTGTTGGGCCCTTTTACCTTTGATGATTTTGAACCTGTCTCACAAGCTTGGGTTTAGAAAATTTCCGCGTGTTACTCTTGCTTGAACAGCTTCTATTGGCAAAATCTTAACCTTATTACTAAAATTTGATACTTAGTCAATGTGTGTAATGTGTAAGAAAGACGGGGGGATTGGTGAATCATTTACTTCTTCATTTTGAGGTGGCCAGAGTCTTTCGATCCTACTTCCTTGATGGTGAATTATTTACTTACATGCTATTATGTTGTTGGCCTTGCCCCAGGGTCCTCCTTTTGGAGAACTCTGCGGAAAGCGATTGGCTTTGTGCTTATGTGGGGCTTTTGAAATGAGAGGAGCAACGGGATATTGAAAGGGAAAGATGAGAACCTGTTCAGAGGTGTTCACATCAAGGATTTTGCAGCTAGATGGCTTGGAGCATTGTTGTTTGCACACTGATTTCCACATTTTTATTTCACATCTGTAGAAGACTGGTTAGGTGTTGATCTTTATTTCCACATCTCGTTTTGTGACGACAAATGATTTAGGGAGAAGTTTTTTTTTGCTAGGCGACAATCTGGGGTTAAGGCAGACACAAATGAATAAAGAGTGATAGTCCCGATCTACTGTTTACTTAACCCATTTGTTTCTCTTTATACACGGAAGATATAAAAAAACTCGAATTGAAAATCAAGGAAAACAATGCGTTCATCAGCCTGTGGCAATTTGAAAGGTGTTTCTTCCTGTGTTTGATCAAATAAACTATTGCTTTAGAGTCAGTAGCGACAATGCCTTTCCTCATGTCCAAACTAAGGTACACTCTAAGACTATATTTAGTTGCTTGAAGCTCATGTAGGTGACGCTGACTGGTATATCGATGCCCTTGAATCCTGATTTTCCTTCACTACTTCTTATTAAGCTTCCATAACCGCTTCTCAAAGTTTGCTAAGAACCATAAGTGTTCATAAGGTAGATTCCTGCAGGGGGAGATTTGTAGTGAAAGGTTTCCAGGTGCATTTCAATTCCACTTTGTGGAAGTACTCAGGATGCAGATCCCATGCTTAACACAAATCTATTCCTTGGATTGTCTTCCACTTTCTTAAGTTCCTCTCTGAGTCAGTCTAAGCTCAGTAACAGTGTAGATTTCCCTTAACAAAGTTGATTCTACCTGCTTTCATTCCTAAAGATCCCGATTTTCCTTTATTTCCAAATATTGTAGATTAGAGCACAAAATAGATATGTGGGATTTTAGAAAGAATGTCATTACTACTAAGAGCAACTAGAGCATGTCCAAGAAGGCTTGAATTTTTGTCTTGCCGAATCCTTGAATTTTTCAAGCATTTGATCAACCTCTTCCAACAAGGCTCAATACTTGAATTTAACTTAAACCATCAGGCGCATAACCTTTAGGTGTATGTGATTTTTTTTTCTTATAAAAGATTGAGGCGCCTAAAGCTTATGCGCCTGATCATTTTTGTAAACTCATCCCTTATGCGCCTCATAGTATGAGTCTTTGGTTCTTCTATAACGGCTATAATAACAACTAGTTTTCTCCTATAACGGCTAGTTTTTCTTTGCCTATATTTTGATCCTTTTTCGCAAAAATTATCACAACACTTCCGAAATCTCACAATTGATCCGTGATCAACTTGTTCTTCTTCAAGTCTTGAATGCCAAGACGATTTTTGAGTTCTTAAACGATTCTTCCACCGATGAAGATGCGATGTTGTTAGACTCTTCGCCTTCCGACAACGATATCGCCGATGCAATCAAATGGGAGATTATCCTCAATCAAATCGAAATCAACAACCTTGAGGCGGAAGAATCTTCCAGTCGCCGTAGGGGAGGATCGGCTGTTGGGCGTAGTGTTCTTGATCGCAAACGGGTACCTAGAAATCACCTACTTAAGAGGGACTACTTTAACCAAAATACGATTTATAAACATCAACATTTCCGCTGGAGATACCGCTTGAACTGAGGTATTTTCATCCGTATTATGGATAAACTAGTTGTTAATGATAACTATTTTGTGCGAAAACGCAATTGCGCCAAACAACTTGGATTATCCCCGCATAAAAAACTAACGGCGACATTTCGTATGTTAGCATGCGAGATGTGTACAGATAGTGTTGATGAATATTGCCGAATGGGCAAGAGCACCGCATTCGAATGTCTTACTAAGTTTTGTAAGGCAGTTATTACTAAC
Source organism: Kingdonia uniflora (assembly GCA_014058105.1). Lineage (NCBI taxonomy): Eukaryota > Viridiplantae > Streptophyta > Magnoliopsida > Ranunculales > Circaeasteraceae > Kingdonia > Kingdonia uniflora. The sequence goes on along the minus strand of JACGCM010001055.1, from coordinate 2,563,493 downwards.
TTCGGGGAGGAGTTTTTGAGGTCCCTAACCCCGGGTGATATCTAACTGTTGTTGTACGTTGCCGATAGTCGTGGATTCCCTGACATGCTTGGTAGTTTAGATTGCATGCATTGAAAATGGAAGAATTATCCCAAAGCTTGAGCGGGACAATTTTCGGGGTATAAGAAGAAACCGACTATCATATTAGAATCGGTTGCGTCATGCGACCTATGGATATGGCATGCGTTCTTTGGAATGCCGGGCTGCAATAACGATGTGAATGTGTTAGATCGGTCACATATTTTTGATGATCTCATGAGAGATCAAAGCCCATCTTGTAACTTCACCATTAATAATGTTCCGTACGATATGGGCTACTACTTGGCGGATGGGATATACCCGAAGTGGTCAACTCTCGTCCAAACAATATGCCACCCTCAAAACAAAGTCGAGGCCCAATTTGCAAAGTTTTAAGAGGGATACTGTAAATACATTGAACGTTGAACAGGCTTTCGGTGTGCTTTGACTTCGATTTGGAATAGTAAAAGGGGCGATACGAATGTGGTCTCCAAAGAACCTCTATAGAATTATGAAGACGTGTATTATAATTCACAACATGATCGTTGAAAGCGAACGCGACGGCTACGAAGTAAGGATTGACGAAGGATTTCAAAGAAAAGCACGCGAAGTAGAGGTTCATAGGGAACCTAGCATGATGCAACAATTTATATCGAATTACCAAATAATAACGGATAAGGTGAAGCACGAGTCTCTTCGAAAGAACCTCGTTGCACATTTATGGAATGCCCATGGAGGTACATGATTTCTACTTCAGTGTAATTGCAATTTCTTCTCCAATGCAATTTCAAATTCGTCTTTAATGTAATTTCAATTTCATGCACAATAAATCAATTTCAATTTTATGTTTTCAAAATACGAATTTGAAGTTTTGTAACATGTTTCTTAAGCAAATTTATTTGATAATAATTAAGCAATACATAAGATAAAACGAACACATTACATAATTAGATATTACGGCCAAAGCTCCCCACTAAGGCGAAAGCTCCCAATATGGTCTTTCAATGGGACAAAAATCTTCTCCAACGTCTTCTCGCGGATCGGAGTAAATTATATCGTACGGAGTCTAAAAAAGGAACGGTTTATTGTACATCTCGTACCATTTGTCTCTTGCGGATCGGAGATCAATGAGGGTGGGATCGGAAATTTTGCCCCTCAAAGCAACTTGCTTTCGTGAATGGTGGAACTCGTCGCATTTCTCTTCAATTATAAGGAATCGGCGGTATAATTCCAAAGGGGAGCGACTACGCAAATTATATTGCTTGAATTCGTCGTTCACCCAGTTCCAAAAGTGACCACGGACGACATCGAGACTCGACAGTTCATCAATTTATTTCTTCCATGGATTGGTGAGGGCGTTATCCGCTATCCAACCGAACATCCTTTGAGACATGTTGAAGTGTTAATTGAAAAGGGAGTATGTCAATGGAGGGAAGATGATGGAAGTAATTGGGTCTTAAAATTTTGGGGAGAATAGAGGTGTTCTTGAGTGGTTTTTATGGTGTTGGAGCGAAGATGATGAAGTAAATTGAGTGGTAAAAGCAAAACTAGCCGTTGGGGAGTTAGACGTTCAGGCGCATAAGCGTTATGCGCGGACTCAACATTCAAGTATTGAGGCAATGCTGGAAAATGGAAAAATCATACCTGGCATGTGTTTTTTCAAGTATTGAGGCAACTACTGATGATGCTCTTAGAGCTTGGACTTCGCCATCGAAGTCACCGATTTATCTAAACATGTTTGATATGTGTTAGATGATGCCCCAGAGTTCAGAGCTTTCATTTACATTTTGACAGAAAACACGTTGTGATTGAGTCAATACCTGCCTGTGAACAAGCTTGTTCTGAGTTTGGAGGGCACCACTAAACACATGCCAAGACACAAAGCCATGCATGGGAACAACAACCACTGCTCCAACTGATCTCGTTCCATTCCTTTCAGAGGATACCTCTGAACATACATGGCTGTGGCCACAGTAAACTCCCTATCTGTGGCAGGTTTCTTAAAAATTTCGTCTTCACCAGTTACTACAGGAGGCAATGTCTACCAAAATTAGGTAGTTAATGATGTGGAATAGCCTATTACCCATTTTTATAGTATTAGATGTCTTAGCACAAGGGTGCAAATACGAGTCATTTAGCTCACTGAGAAACATTTGAAGAAGAATACGTTGGCTATGCCATGGATTTTACCAGAACAGTTAGTCTCCCATCATTAACACAGTAAAGAACACTTCTCTCACTTTATCTCTTGCTTCAAGAATATTTCTCTCGGCCCAAAAACCATTTTTGGAACTGATACGGTCCAAATATCCTGCCCTGGAGCACAATACAATTCATCCACTTCACTCATACTCTCTTTGTTAACAACAATGTTCCATAATGGTTTCAGAATTGCAGCCAGATTCCTAGTGACAGATCATTGATTCCCAAACCACCTTTTTCGCCGTAGTAAATCTCCTTCCAGCTAAGTGTGCTATACATTTTCTCTTCTGCACCAATGACATAAGAACTTCGTTATGAGTTTCTCAATTTGTTTAAACACACTTGTCCAGAAGATATGTATGGATTAAAGCACTGACTGCACTAGAACTAACCTCCATGCATAAGAAAGAGTGAGGTTTTTTTAAGATTTCTGCTTAGCTGTCATTCTTTCAATAAAGGTACACATTATTTAGGCTTAAGTCTGGTTGAGATCAGTGAAGTCCCAAACACCTTTATCACAAGGACAAAGATATAAGGTGAAATTGGGTCACTTGGATTCAATTCCCCCTTTTCCTTTGAAGTCATTATGGAGGGCACCACCTAATGAGATCAAAGTAAGTGGCTGTGGAGATGCACACCATAACTCATTCATTAAATTTAGTGGGAAAATTCAGTTCTTCAAGAATAGCCCTGATGCACCGTGCTGGCACATTTATTGAGATATTTTTGTGAAATAATTTCAGTTCAAAGCTCTTTTAGAATAAACAGCAAGGCTGAAATTTAATTATTGAGTTGTTTCATATAATAAGATTTACTTTAGTGTCTGTTATAGATAGTTAACTTTCAGCTATTTAGATTATGAGTTTCCTTATTTTCTTTAATGAATGGGTTGTGCACATCTTCTTAACTCATTTTCCTTCTCTCTTCCTTCTGCAGGCGAGCAAGGAATGGTCGATGAAGCACAAAAGGCATTGGAGGAGGCTGAAGCACTAAAAAAGGTAATATTATTTTAGTTATCATTTTTGTAGGATTGAGAAGAAAGAAACGAAACTGCTCAAAGTCGACTTTGAAATTTTTTATTTTGCCTTTTAGATTTGCTGAGATGGTTTTAACACTTTTCCAAAGCTTGTAAGATTAAACACATTCTTGTCATTTGAAACAAAAAAAAAATGAAAATAGGAAGTTAATTTGGTGTGAAGTGCAAGGAGGAAAAACAACTTTTTGAAGATACAATAATGTGTATATCTCGTCTGTGCTACTGGGTCCCTAATCCTTGATATACTTAACATGGCTATTTTATGTGTATCTCAATCACTTACTAAGATCATTACTCACAAGAGGTTGCTCTTTTGGTGTCTCTAGTGATATGCAAACAATATTTTGAAATAAGAAGTAGCCAAGTATACTAAAGCTGCTAAGTGGTTATTATTATCAAACGATACAGAACATTTTTTTTTATTCGATCAGTGTTTGGACAAATTATCAGCTACAGGTTAAAAATGTATCTATCACTTACGAATGTGTAACTAGCTTATATTTTGCATGGGTCTCTCGGCGCATGTTCTTGGTAGTTGTGATTCATGGAACTAGTAAAGTGACGAGTTCTCAAAGTTGTGTATACTGGAGGACAGCGTTAATGGACAAATAGTACCAAAATCAACTTAATATATCACAACTTTATGGTAAGACATGGCATATGGAATAGTTTTGAGGACTTCATACATATTCCCCTGGCTAAAAGGAAAAGAAAAATTGAATCTTCAAGTGATCATTTCCTTGATTTAGGTTTGATTTTATATAGGATGTGGAGAGATTTGCAAGGTATGATCAGGGAGTAAATGCTAGTTTGTAAAGTAGAGGGAAAGGCAGACCTATACAGAGCTGAAAGTAGGCAACTGCTCATCCTCGACATCTAAAACATTAATAATCATGGTAATTTCTAATAATTTCACACCTATTCCTTCATAAATTTATATTTTACACACCCTGGATTTATAGAATCACAAGCACGCCCTTTATTGCATGCCCAAATTTTACATTTTGCCTTCCAAAACGCCCAAAAAAAAGAACAGTCCTTAAAACCATAAAAAATATCTTATCAGGGGTTTCACCCCCAAACCTCCGGTTTTACAATCTTCTTTACCCACACCCACAGTGAAATTCCTAGATCCGCCACTGGTCGCAAGTAATATGTGATGAATGTATACTGGCCAATTTTTTTTTGATAATTTTACATGATAACATTTGCGAATAACTGTTATAGTAAATAGTAACTAATGTCTGCAAGGAATTCCTGAATTGTCTTCTTGATGTTCTTGGTTGATTTTATAATGTATTTTTCTTCCTCATTGATGTTTTGAGTTGGTACTTAGTGCTATTGTTAATTCTCTTCAGTTGGCTGCGAGGCAAGAGCCAGGTATGGACACCTCAAAGTACACTGCTGCTGATGTCCGCATTGTGAGTCCAATTTCTTGTAGTCTTCCTTTATTTTTATTTTCATGAGCCTCAAGTTCTGTAGTTTTTTGTATTTTCACTTATTAGACATGACCTCGTTCCTCTATAATTTGAGCTATGTTCTTAGCCATAAATTTTTGCGATCGCCTTTGGCAAAATTAGACTCTCACCCAAAAAGTTTACAACTTCATACTTGGCCCTACATTCTGGCACTTGGCTTTGTGAACTTCGGAATTTTTTGACTTCCTACTCCTATAATATTTATGGAGTTAGTCTTAAGCCCCAAAAATTTAATAACAAGTGCCAAATAGCCAGTAGGGATTTGGGTGTTGGAGGCAAGGCTAAAGTTGAACCTTCAAAGTGTGAGCTTAATTTTGATGTGTTTTACGGAGTCAAAATCATAGAAATATGTCACTACCCAAAAACAATGACTTTTTTGTGGAAGTTGGAGATGCACATACCTAGGAATAGCTCCGTGGTTTTGTCGGAAGTCACTAATTTGTAAAGTACTTAGTAGTATATTTATTCTAAAGTCTTAAACCATTCACAGACTGATCAAAAGCTACGTGTTTGCGATATTTGTGGAGCATTTCTGAGCGTGTATGACAGGTAATATTTTGACCTTGTTTCATGCAATTATTGCAATCTTGTTCCTTAGTTTCTCTGGGGAAACAAAAAACTAGTGGTTAGGGTTTTAAATACTTCAGCTTTTGACCCGGCGTATTATACCTCCTTGTCACCAGCATGCTTTTGGGTCCAGTTTTACGAGGATAACTTTTGCTGCTAAAGAAAGTGCGTGTTTTTTTATTCTGTTTTTGTTGTAGATTATGATAATTTGAAGCTCAATAGGCTATGCGTTTCGTAGAAATTAATATCTGTCTAAGTAATGTTTTTTTCATGGTGACCTAGTTTTGTTTCTTATCAAATTTTCTAGTGACCGTCGCTTGGCTGATCATTTTGGAGGGAAGCTTCACTTAGGCTACATGCAAATCCGCGAGAAGTTAGCGGAACTTCAGGTGAGACTGTTCATATGTTTCCATCCCCTAGCATATTTATGTTTTTTAATGTGATTGGAGTACCAAAAACAAAAGATGCATGCCAGTATAAACTACAAAGAACTCATAGAGTGCCAAATGATCATGCTCTTGCTTCATTACTAACTGGGGTCCGTGAATTTATTTAACCAGCTCTTATTGCTGTGTTATAACTGCAATCTATATGTACTAGCTGGAGTTAGGACTGCAACTTGGGTGGATTAGGTGTCAGTTTCGAGCCCAGCATAAGTCTAAATGTATGTTCTAAACACGATCCTAACGTGTTCCTGAATATAATTTAATAGGTTACCTAATTCTAAAGCTGTGATCCCGAGCTACGAGTCGAGTTGAAACATTCCAGCTTTCTTACCCCTTGATGATTTGTCTATTACAAAAAATTTCAACTTAAATTTGTAAATAAATGGTTGCAAGTGATTGGCTCTGAATCATTGACTCGTTCTTAGATTAAGATGTCCACCCAACTTGATTGTAGAGGTTTTGTTGGTCTAACGTCTATCATTGTAGTAAACTCATATTTCAGTCGTACATGACGCTCCGGCTGGGAAGTTGGGTTAATCCACCGAGGTTGCATTCCTAGTTGGATCTGTAATGTTAGTTTGACTGATACAGTTCTGGGATTGGTTTTTAAGCTAGAATCTGAACATGTTGATTCAGGTGCTGGTATATTGTTCCAAATTCTTGCATAGAGAATGTGAGTTAGTATGCAATCTGTGAGTTTTTTCTTGCCTTAAAATAATGTGTGCTTCAATTTTCTATGATCTCTTCTATCAAGCAATAAATATTTCGATTCTAAGTTGTATTAATAATACACATCCAATTTGGAGGATTCTCTTTTGTGGGGCTAATAAGTGAGCTTGCGTTCAACATTAGGACGAGCAGAATCTTAGGCATGGGGATGGTAAATAACATGGTTGAACTAGCTGACACATTTAGTGGTTGGTTTGATGTCTTTCTTTTTGTCATCTTTTGGGCTTCCAGTGGGAGCCCCTTGCTGACCAAAACCAAACTTAAATCAATTGTGTGGCCAAGGTCAACAAATCAAATCCTACGGAAAGGCGGGTATTGTCTATAAGAGGTGTTTGCCCTCATTACAGGGCTCCTTATCAAGCATTACACCATACTCTCTCCTTTTGTTGTGCTTAATGTCATCTTACAGTTGGAGAGAGTTGTGGTACTTTCATTTCATGAAAAAGAGGACAGTCTTAGATATCATTATGGTTGAGCGCATATATCACCATATGATTTTAGTGTCTGGAGGGGAATTGTGAAGACAGAGGCTGTTGGAACCCACTTGGTTGGTGATCGGTGTAGGAGATAATGCCAAGTTTTGGTGCGGTATTACCACACAAATTGTGGTTTTCCTGCCATAACTAAACGTGGTAAGTCTAAGAAGCAAAGTTCAAGACAAGGTAGAACTTAATGCTAATCTGGTTGAGATATTCATTATTTATCATGCCTATCCATTTAAGGGAGGTAATATGTATATATCCTTTCTAATAGGGAAACATTAAAGCAGCACAAACACCATACCGACAGTGCAATATATCCAAGCCTTTAGCAAAGCTTTACAAAAATTAAATGTCTATAACGTGTACAGTAAGCTGTCCTACCATGCCCAACCTAGATTCTGCTCAAACCTCATTATTCCTGCATTCTCCAAGCATAGAACAAAATATTCATTTTCAAATTAGTTCCTGGCAACCAACACCCCTGAAAATCATAATATTAGTTTCCCATGAAATGTTCCACAGTACTGCCAAGGTAATGATTTCCATATGATATTACCGGTCATGAAGAGTCAGATCCTTGGTTTTTCTTTGGAAATCCACACAACTGACTTGGGTTTAACTCATGCTATCCCGTCAAATCCAATGAAGGACCAACTCTCAAAAGCCAATGCACAGTGAAATAGTAAGCAGTTTACGAATTGACTTTCCTACCAATACTGCTATGGCTTACCAAAATATATTTTCTTTCAAAAATGTTTTTTCGCAGTCACAATATTATCGAGGGAGGCAGTCCATTAATTACGAAACTTTTGATGTTCATAGACCTCCAGTTTTGAGAAGCTTGATAAAAGTTCAAAAGGGCTATACCAATAAAATGTAAATTTTAGACCTTTTTTCTTCTTGAAGAAGATTAGGGGTTACACTACCACACTGTTTTTGAGCCAAGTTTCTCATCAAAACCTGTAGCCATGAGCAAACGGTACCCCTCCCAAATCCCAATACTGAAAATTTGTCACTAGTTGATTCTACTAGCATGACACAGCGTGGGGAAATGACTTGCTTTCTAGAATTTAATCCTATCCGTCTCACCTCATTGCTGAATTCCTCACTTGTTGATTTTACTAGCGTGGCACAGCGTGGGAAAATGACCTGCTTTCTAGAATTTAATCCTATCCGTCTCACCTCATTGCCGATTTCTTCTCTATGGCTACTATCTTTTCTCTCAAGGGCCATTAATTTCGCCACTACTTACCTTGATACTCTCCAACTTTCCCCAGAATGTGCAAATTTTTGTGACTAGTTAAACCTAAAAGTGGTGTTAAGGAGTCCTACTTTAATCCCATCTCTTCTTCAAGCTCTATTTTTATGCAGAAAATTTACACATGCAAGGCAACTTCTCGCAACATAAAAGACAGATTGATGCGCTTTTCAATGGAATACGTTTTATATCTTTTCTTTAGAGCACTTGCTTCAAGAAACTTTCAAAATAAAGGGAAGGGTACCCAGGTGCGTGATTGAATTGTGTCAATTGAGACAATGCGAATTGTTTGCAGGAACCAAATTTGTGGCCAGAAAGGATCAGATTATATGCTTTGACTCATGATTTTTAACCTACATTGCATGACATAGTTGTGTTTAAGTTTCCCTGTCTGCTGTGAGTATGCAATTTTTACTCATTACTATCTTTCATTATGTTATGTTATGTTATTTTATTTTTTATTTTGTTACTCGAGATTAATGCAAATTGGAGACAGCATACTACACTAAGTTTTCGATGATGTAACACTAGCCAATAACGATGGGGTTACAATGTCCCATTACATTGTAGTTTGAGATCAGTTACCTTTTCTTCTTTTTTTGAACTAAAATCCTAAGCCTCTGTGCTTAATACTGAGTTCACGTGTCTTTGTGTGCCGTTTCTTGTTGCTTGTGGTATTTTCTCATCACTCTTCATCTGATGTGGTACTTGTGCCAGCTTCAGCTGTTATGAATGGTATTTGATGGCAGTTTTTTTTTCCCCTTTTTCTTTATCAGGAAGAGAGAAATAAGAGTAGAAAAGTAGATCAATCTGAAGGTGATAGAAGGTACTTTTTTCTTCATGTCATGGTATTTGCTCTTCTTATTTATTGCTTCGCTTTATAATTTTTCATTTATTTACTCAGGTCAAAAGAGAGGAGTCGGGATGCTGATAGGGCATCAAGTAGGGACAGGGATAATGATAGAGTGGATCGTGGTAATAGCCGCGATCGTGGGAGGGATCAAGATCGCATGAGTAGAGATCGTGATAGACATCATGATCGAGAACGTGGTTATGAGCGTGAAAGAGGTGCAGATCGCTCTCGCAATTATGATTCAAGGAGCCGCAGAAGGTCACGCTCCCGTTCAAGGGACCGTGGTCCTTCAAGAGATTATGATCGCCACAGGTATTTTTATATCCTTTATTAGTAAAAAAATTAAATATCAGAAGTTGGCCCTGATAACTGTAGGTACCTCAGTGGTAGTGACGAGTTCAACGAACTTGTCTATATCTTTATCAAGTTGGACCCTTGTCAAATAAATCCGCATTATCTAGATGTCTTTATCAAGATCCAAACTGAACTCTTGTCAAGTAGGATCCTTTTCAAATAATCGTCATCTATATTGAGATGAACAAGGCTTTGATTGTGTATGGAACAGATAATATCAATGATATTTCTATTTTATGAAAATGTGAAAGATTTCCAAAAATGTACATAAATCAACATGTTGAATCCAGATGCTTATTCTTTATGATGGTGGATCTGATCCTTACCAGATCCCAAAACTTTCGAGGCTAAGAGCATCTTCAATTGTGGAGTAAACTGATATTTAGAATTGTATCGTATATGGGGGCAGCAACACAGGTGTTGTATGCTAAACTTTTAGAGTCGTGTTTTGGTCCTTTTCAACCATGAGCAGACTTTGATCTCTCAAATATTTGAATACAAGTGTAATATCATGTAGACTAGCGGGTAGTTATCAATGATGAAAAATTAGTACTACTTTGACCATGAAATCAACATTACCAAAAAATGATGGTCTTTCCTCATCCTAACCTATTAACCTTTTATTGTTTTAACACAATTAATTATGAATTGTAAAACTGAATTACTCGTCACATTACATATGAAGAGGTCTCGGATAGAACAAATAAAATCCAAAGAGTACATTTTAACAAGAGATACTCTATAGTGTTCGAATATGTTTCTTCATTTATTTATTATTTCTCATTGCTTATTGTGCAGGCGATATGATCGGTTCTGAGGTCTTGCAGTATCAGTTGTAAGAGAAGCGCAAAAGAATGTCTAGGCAGAACCAGAGAGATTATATGAGTATTGGCCTAGTATATTCTATTTTCCCTGTTGTTAGAGGGATCAACACTATATGTTTTGCTAGTGGTAGATTCGTGACCTGCAGCTGCGTAATTTATTTCTACTTTGTCAATGACCCTAGGTAAATTTCAACCTGACTCGTGTTGTAATTGTACGATTTCCGGACGCTAGAAATTGCCTAAAGAAGAATATGGATTTCTCTTTAATTAAAATCTGGAGCTTCTTTGCAATGTGAATTTGTTGTTAGTTATCTCTTTAATTGACTGCAACCATGGCCATGGAACCTGAAAGTGTAAGAAGGAAAAAGAAGTGTCACCCTTAGGAAATAGTATCTTTCGCAGGGCAGTGGAACCGGAAAGTAATTTCTCGTTCTTTCTTACTACGCCAACCACGTTGCGCCCATCAGCAGAATAACTGAAGTGATACCTTTTAGAAATTTGTGCATCGTAGTTACTACTAGATTGTGAAATTTAAGTTGTATGTCTTTTTTGTTAATTAACAAATTAATTGTTTCAAGCGGTAGTAATCTTATTGTGCTTTGATTGTCAAAATTACATGGTTTTAATTTAAACATTTGAATAAGCTGCAGTGTGAAATTTATCTTGGTACCCGGCTTATATCTGGATTTGTATGACGCTGCACTGATTTCACAATTCACCACATAAAGCTACAAAGCAAACCCCTGTATTTTTGTGATTTAGAGCTTTTAGCCCTTGTTATTGCTTTATGGTTTTATAGATCCCTTCCATGGACTTGTTCTCTTGTTTTTTTTGAACTAGAGTTATCCGGGCCACTGGCCAGACTAGATCCTCTAGGGCTCGTGCAATAACTCGCAAACCACATGAGTCAGGCTAGTCAACACAAGGCGCCAACGGGCTCAGTATAAACCTGGTGAGAATCTCCAGGTAGTTGGTCTGAACTTGTGCTCTTCATGGAAGGATTGCTATCACTATCTGCATTAGAGCAACTCCTAAAGTGCCTCATTACCTTGGATTTTAAGCTGCCACATCAGATTTTCGTCCTCCAACAATGCTTGACTGACTTGGATTTGAGTCTCAAAATCCAAGTCTTATTCTTGGAATCCAAGACTCGGTCTTGGATTTGTAAGTAGCGATTGGACACCCAAGTGTTGTGCGCCTGTTCTGTTGTTAAACAGGCGCCTAAGACTTAGGCGCCAAAGTTAAATTATTATTTTTAAATACAAACAAGCGCCCAAGTGTTATGCGCCTATTTGAATTAGTTTAAAATCTAAGTCAGGTACTCTTGGAGAAAATTGAGTCTGACTACCTTGGATGACTTTGTTGCATCCAAGGCAGTCAGACACTTGCAGTCACGCACTTTAAGAGATACTCTTACATTACTAGTTCGTACTTAATAGTCACCCAAATTGACTTTTTATAAGCCAATTTAAACCTGTCATCGTCATCTAACACTTTCAATTTTAAGTGACAAAATTGCCATTACATGTGATTTGACTGTTGGGAGATGACCGTTAGGTGAAAACCTAATATTCAAAATCTCCCGGGAACAATTTTTATTATTTTCTCTTTTCAAGAAGAAAGTTTGTTCATTATTGTCTTCTTCAAGCTCAGAATCAAAAAAATTATTATTATCTATGAAAACTGATTATGCCTCTCCTTCATCATCACCTCCGACTCCATCGTCTCCCCTTCCGGTCAGTGTGGGCCCAGGCTGGCATAAGTACAATTTCTCGCCATCTCCTTCTCCATCCCCGCCTTTCTCACCTCCCTCTAGCCATACATCCACGGAAAACACCCCTCTTTTGAATAGAGAGTTGGGGAGTCCACTAAGAGAGCCCTCGGCCTTTTCGCTTGACCAGGTTCCCCCTGAAGAACTGGGTTCGAGAAGCTCGTGTTTAAAGGACTTGTGAGTAATTTCCTTCATTTTTTTTGTATTTAGGCTAGTCCTTTTTTTCATAAATAAAAATTGCTAATCAAGTTTTGGTAATTCAAGCGAAAGATATATCCGGGGCAACAAAACACTATTCCAGATTAACACTAAGGGTGTGTTTGGTTCGTGGAAAATTGCAAACTGGATTTCTATGAAATCTCGTGGAAAACCTATTTTCTGCGAACTAAGCGCATTATTAATTTTTCAAGTCAAATTTTAGAGTAAATCGGAGTTTCATTGTGGATTTTAAGTCGAAAGCCGAGAGATCTGGACCTGACACGTTGGTGGAAAACACAACTAACCTTGATAGAAAGAGGAAATCAAGTTTTCCATATTTTGTTTTATTTCTTAAAACCATGGAAAATGAGTATTCCGTATCATGTTTTTTGTCCCCAACCAAACAAATGAAAACAAAATTCGAGGAAATTCAGTTCACCATTTCCGCCATTTTCCACGAACCAAACACACCTTAAGTACTTTCTGCTGGTCTGGAAGTGGTGTTTTCAGCTAGTTGTCGTTTTAATTTCTGATTATTGACATAATTTTTGCCGTAACAGGTTAGAGTTTATATTAATGAGATGTTGCCGGTGCTGCCTGCTCATAGGATCACGAGGTTGCCCATCGTTGTAGAAGTTCCCTACAACTCTAGCGGATTTGGAAGATGGTTAACGAAAACTTCCTTGTACTAATATAACTCTGAAGATTGGAGAGACTGAATGAATAGTGAAAGAAGCATCTGTAGTAGTTTGAAGTGGCAAATAACCGGATTGATCTTGTTTTTGATTTTCAGAAACATAGAAATTTTTTATTTTTTATTTTGGTTCGCTGTGAATGTTGTAAAATACAAATCTCGCAAATGTATCTCCTTGTTGCAGCAGATGAATTTGGAAGTGATTACGTGGTGTTGCTAACAGTACAGTACAGTCGAGTAGACTTTGTTTTTGCTTTGTATTCAGGAATAAACGTGATTCCAAAAACATTTCCAGTGATATTTTTTGTTGGTGATTCTGTTAGTTTTATGTTTTCTCCTGCATTTTTCTTCGCAGGGCCTTCAATCCCCGATTATGCTCAATAATGTCCAAAGTCCAAACAAAACAGAGAAACTCCAGATAACACTGCCCTCTGATTTTACAGTTACAGAGCGTCTGAACAAATTCGATGAGCATTTAACACAGTGGAACGTGTTGCTAGCTTTAGAGCATATGTAGTCGACTCTTTACATATGTAGCCCTCTAAAACACCTACATCCAACTCACCAAATTAAAGTCAAATTGCCTGAATCATATTAGGTTATCAAATATGACTATTTTTTTCATTCAAGCCAAATTTAATACTTGTGGCTAGAAGTCTAGAACTAAAACAAAATCTACTCAAAAATTAATAATTTTATAAAAAAAGTTAACACTGGCATTTGACAACTAATTTTTGAAGAGTCCAATATAATTAAAAAAAACTTTTTAATTTTTATTAGCTAGCCAATAAAGCCAAATTTGGTGGCTAGTATTTGAGGAGTCGACTACAGATGTTCTTTATGTCTACACCCAAATCAACTCGAACGAAGGGATCCAACATAATTATATTCTAGAGGTAAATTACACCAGAAGAAATGGAAATAATAATATTGAGACAATAAAGAATAATCAAAGAAGAAGCACAAAGGTTAGTAAGATGACATTACATTCCCTGACTAACTCATCTTAGTAATTTCCACCAAATTTTTTCCACTCCCTACTAAATCACTCCTAATCCTTTCGGGAAAATCGTATGAGTTCGCGATTAGTACAACAAGAAGATAAACTGGCTATACATGAGGGACGGTTTACTCAAATATACATGCAACCTGCCCTAAGGGTACTCTGCCGGACCTAGCAATATATTACACCTAAAATTAGAAGAGCGAAAATGCGTACAACAAGATCAAATCCGTTGCCAACGAAATCTGCAAAATGAAATACTGTGAGAAGTGGAATCACAAAGTTGGAAAACTACACAAATAAGAGTAACATAAACAAAATCTTTGGGCTCCTCATAAGATGTCGAATACAAGTTCAAATATTTTCTTTTTGTTTGATAAAAAAATGCCTCTAGGTTATGCGGCAAAGACACAGATACATAGTATGTTAGGAGGGCTACAACGTATCCAACACACCCACTCTAAGTACATTATAGACAAGCCTTATGTAAATTTCATTTAGGTATAATTCAGATTCAGCATCATTTGATAGTAACCCTGCAGGCAGGCACCGTTTACGATTATAATTGCGACTGTTAGTTTATGTCTTAGTGAATTGCCTTCCACAGTTCCACTTACTGCCTGAACCTTTTGGCCTGATCATAACAAGATACCTCTGTAAGAAAGAGCCAGAGGTGGACAGCGGTATGGTGTGGTCATGCCAAAAAACCTTGGCAGTAGAAGAAAACTTGGTAAAATCAAGACATAACAAACTAAAGCATTCAATCAGTGATTATTAAGCAAATGCATGACACTGATGATTATACAAACAACAAAAACCTACCAAGAGCTCCCGAAGTGTACAATGTTGGTAATGCTGGTAACGACATCTCTGTGGATATAGACAAAAAAGAGGTATTAAGGTAGAGTTTTGAAGTAAAATTTCCGACATACAACTTAAAATTGATAAAAATGTTGCCTAAACCTAATTTTATTTCCACTATGTCTATTCAAAGGAAACTTTCCCGAAGAAGACTATTTCAAATATACATACCGGGGGCACAAAGGGTTAGTGAAGACATTGATGAAGATGAAGGCCATGGCGCAGCAATATTGTCACTCAAATCGCATGTGAAGCTAAAACCAGTAGAATTGTCAAATACCACATCCGCAGGCAAACTTCGTAAAAGACATCCTAAATACCCAAAAAAATGCAGAAGTATTATTAAATAACAACAAAAATCTTTTGCTACTTGGAACATCATGATACTAGAGTGGCAAAAAGTGATAATTCCCCATATCTGTAACTGCACCAAGAAAAATGATGTAAGAGTACACAACATCCATAGGTCAACTATAGGCATAGCACATATTAAAATGATATATGTAAATCCTGCGTTCTGACAAATATTTGAGAATACCTAGTTTTCACATCCTAATTCCTAAAGTAATTTTCAAAAAACAATGTTAAATATCACTTGGTATATGAGTATAAAGTAATATATAATACAGAGTGCAATATTCAGCTAAAATTCACAATCTAGGAACAAGTCGACGTTTAAGGCCATGATACACCGTACAATTGTGTGCTGCAATATAGTACAAGCAAACATACATTAGACCTTGATTACATCACTTTTGGTCCATAATCTTCTGTGCAATTTCCAGATAGAGAGGTTGCTGATCAAAGACACTCTCAACTGAAAAGCCTAATAAGTGACACATAGCACCTCCTGGATTGTACATATGTGCTGCATTTAGGTCATAAAATTGGGTTGGGATCAAGCCGGAGCTGGCTTGCCTGATTAGCACTCTTTCATGCTGATAATAGAACTTGACAGTCTAGGGGAAGATGTCGGTTTACCCCAGCTAATATAAAACCTACCCAAATCTTAGTCGGGCATTATTAGCTATACTCTCATATTTTTATTTGGACCTATCTCGAGTTTCAAAACATGCTAGAAACTGGGTTTTCAGGCTTGACCATTGCATAACCTAGTCCTTATTTTATATTGTTGTAGTGTATCTTCCTACAAACTAAATGTCACACAAAATTGAGAATAACTCTGACTATTGGACTAGTAGGGAAACTATGGATATGGAATATAAAAAAAGACTTCAGAAATCAAGGTATGGTTGCTAACCTTGCTGCCCATATGCTGTTGCAGTGGCGAGGTTCATATCAAGGAATCAGAAACAAACACCGTATCAGAAAAAAATGGATGTAGCAGTTAAAACTTCAATTCAAAGTTGTAAGAAGAAAAAGTACCCTGAAGGCTGAAGTCTTTCAAATCAACATCACAAAGGTCATATATATCTATCATGACACCGCCTTTCTGTAGTATTGATCCAAACAATGTCGCACAGTTTATGGCTTGCCTGTTTGTAATTAGCATTTGCTTTTGAATCCCAGCGATGTAAGTATTTAATGAGCTACAACAGGAAGGGTTAGGAGCAGCTAAATCACGACACGCTTCAATTACTTCTGAAGGCTTTTTGAACTCCAAAGGACAAGCTGCATGTACATAAACATCTTAGTTTAGCTAAAGCAGGATTAGAACAGTTCATACAAATAAACACCTAGTGTTCTTTACTTACTAGAGCATCTGCAATGGTTACCTAAAAGTGCAAGAAACGGTAAAGGGATATTCATTAAAATACGAAAATATAGTGGTCTAAAATTGGCAAAGAGAGAGTTCCAAAAAACATTGGCATTTTGGAGGGTTCCTCTCAGAAAAGGGCAAGCTAACACTTACATAAGTACATTCTATAAGAGATTGAGAAGGAGAGGGGCAAAAGAGTATCCACAGTAGGGGAACTAATCCAAGTGACAATCATCGTGAGGTTTGTTATTCTATTGGTACAAGCTTCACTAGAGTTCAAAGTCGACATGTTTTAAGATTTCAAGTGCTCATAGTAACAAAATCTAACCCTTTTTTTTCTTCTCTTTTTTAGTCTATATTAGGAATTGTTCTTCGTAACAATGTAAGTTTTCCATTAGTTATTTCGACCATCACTTTTTGTACCAATAAGACACACACACACACACACAATTTCATATGTTTTTGACAGGTTTGATAGTCCACTCAGTCATGAGCCATCTTAGTTGATGATTAGATTAATTTACCTGAAGTCAGATCTCTGGAAAACTACTGCAACTTATGTTTGGAATCCCTTTACATTTTTTTCTAATTAGATACCGATGCAATAGATTATTCCAAAATGCAACAGCATTGCAAGTTAGTAAAAAGAAAAATATATTATCACATTTTGAATAGAAAAACAATTAACCTAAAGTGCTAAACCAAGAAACTAACATACAAATTCACATTTAAGTACCTATGAGATAGATTATTCCAAAATGTAACAGCATGGGAAATTTGCAAAACATTCAACTTACTCCGAGAAATTAATATACAAACATACTACCATAACCATTAAAAAGTATAAGAAATCATTGGGTACTATACCTTTATTAACCTTGCAAGCTGATAATATTCGAAATGCAGTGTTAGCGGCATCCGGTGAGAGTTTCCTGGAGAGCCATGAATTCACTACTCCCTTACAGTCATTGAGGGAATCCGTTCCAACGGGCTGACTAACTACATTCGCATTGCCCACAACAGTAGAATCTCTTAGAGAGATCTGCAGTGCAGCATCTGTTATTGCATGCTGGCAAAGTGGTCTGCAGCACTCTTTAAGAGGGTCAACCGAGCTACACCCATCCAATAGACTGCTTGTATTTACTATTTTTTCAAACGTGATTGCATCCTTAACGGGACAAGATCCTCCGGTAAGATTTGAGGATTTCAAAGAGCATAATGATGCTATTGTGGTGTTTGCACCTCGGCTGGCTAATATGTTGATGATATCCAAGAAACAATTGTCGGCAGATACATTTTGGAGAACTAGTTTATCAGTATTACGGCTAGATAGACCTTGAAAGATGTGAAACAAACTATTCACCTGCGGGCAACAGATTACATTTCCCACAAGTTCCGCCAAGGGTGCTGAACAATCAGATGCTGTTTTGTCGATTACACTTGAAATAGTCGTAAAATTGAGAGGGCATTTTCCTGTCAAGACTGGTTCATAAGTGTCTGGAAAAGAAGGATACATTGGTGATAATGGTTCCACTGGATAGGGATAATGTGGAATAACAGCTGGCGATATTTCTATTGGATCAAAGAGTCCAGTTCCGGGTGAGTTAGCAAGAGTGATTGTTGAAGAAAGACGATTGTTGGATCCAAATGGTGTCTGCAGTGCCACTACTACATGTAGGAAGTTACATAACCAAAATGTAACTAGTAACAATCGTCCTGCAATTAGACGATATTATGTTAATACTTTCAGCTTTCCATACAAATAGTTCATCAAATAAAAGGGGAAGAATGGAGGTTAGGATGATTGGATTGAGTAGTTCACTTCACCTATAATCGAGGTAAATAATATCTTTGATGTCAGTAGCTACGTCGGGTAGTTTTTTTTTTCCTAGAAAGTAGCGAATCGTTTTGCTGGATTTCTTTCTAAAAAGTATAAAATGATTGGTCGTGGCAAATTGAAAATCCGATATATTGGATAATAAACTTTAAATTTCAATGCATAGTAAAAGTAAAATATGGTACAGAGCCTTTTTATCGTAAATATTTAGATATAGTCGGACAATATTTTTCTTTATTTTCCATAATTTTAGATTCTTTAACCAGCGGTTATATATATATAAAAAACAGTATTCCACTGCAAAGAGAAAAACATCCATAACAATGTTTAAGGCTATAGGGTGTCGATTTTTTAGTGGCCATCAAGTTTAACTTGAGAAGAATGTTTGTAGGTGTGATTCTCCAGAAAAAAAAATAGAGGTTTAGTTCAGTACTTCAGTTCCCTTGTTGTACCATTATGTTATGTAGATTTATCGCTCCAGGTACAAAAATAATGATAAGTGAAACTGTATCAAATAAGTAAAACAAAAAGACAAAACAAAGAGAACTAACTGAAGAACCAGTAATTTCCCCAACAACCTATGCTTGTAGTTTTTTATTAGTCTACTCGCTTAGTCTAGATGATCAAAAGGAAATGCTCGTACTATCAAAACTATGAGAATATGGAATTGCATTAAGATAAAATATAAAAAAAAAAACCCAAGCAAAAAAGATGGGTATAGAAAGTTAGAAACCCTTAAACCCAAAACTATATAACCTGTAAATACAAGTCTAAACGGGAAAAGTGTTTCCATATAAGCTTGGGTATTTCTCTAGGAATTACCTTTAAGATTATTAAAAGTCCTGAACCGCTCCATAGCTTTCACTAACCCTTTGAGAACATTGAAATCCACAAAAGTAATTGTATATGCACCGTTGTTTAATGCGGCTATACCAAGCTATGATTTGATAAGGTCCGACTTCATGATTCTAGTACAAAGTTCCAAAAAGGGCCTACATAATGATTAATGTTCAACATAAGAGCACTGGTGACTGGTATAACGAAAAATGTATAAAGAACAAATGTCGAAAATCCAGTTAAAAAGGGCAATCTCAGTACGTTCACTCAAAATTTGAGCAAACCTAATAAATGTAACATTATATCTAAAAGTTGTCTATCTAACCACTAATTTGAGTTAATGACATGTGCTGATATATGGGCGTTCATACGTACCTCCAAATTAAAATTTATCAAGTGGTGCTTTGAACGAGAAGCAGTATTTTATTTGTATACAAGTCTAAACTTCTTTACATCTCATCTTCATATCAAGTTCACTAAGTGAACCATTCAAATCTGGGTCATTACCCTTTCTTTCTTTTAAAATTGTCAGTTCAAGAAATAGTTTGAGTTTGTCTTTTTTTTAATTAAGACAAAAGAGGATCAAGAAAAAGGTTTAATTTTGATTTTCTTTTTAGTTAAGGCAAACTATAGCAGTTGCTCCCTTTGCATCTCCCTCCAAGCAAACCTCATTAATGACCATTTTTTGTTGTAACTAGTCCCCTCCTCTCTTTACTAAAACCCAGATGATTTGTGGTGGTGCCAGGATTGGTATTTGAGTATATAAATCAATCATAGTTGAAGATGGAAAATGGGCTATTTGTGTCACTCTTTCGTCCCACTGATTGTTTGCAAATCTCTCTGATTTCTCTATAAAGCTCTCACAGTAATATTTTATACAAATGGTACTCACGACGATTACTCAAGCAGTTCGTGCAAAATTAACAGGAGATAATAATGCTACTTGGGCATTTGTCGCGATATTTTATGGTTAGGAGGATGTTAGGTTATGTATCTAACAATAAGAAGTTGCAACTTTATTAGCTATTTAGCAGAAGCACAATTCATACAATGTTACTTGGATTAACAATTTTTATATGCCTATTGGTATCTGGCTAAGTCTGAAACAACAAAAGGAATTTGGGATCATATAAGAGATTGTGCGTGGACCCAATTTTGCTAAAAGATGTCAATTGTATTCTGATAATTAGTTGGTGGACAAGAAGACAGGAGAGTATAGGAGTTTTATTCCGTTATGACGGGTTTCTAAGATCAGTTAGCACTCAGTAAGCCTATTGAACTTAGTGCAGTAGTGTTAAATACTAAGAACACATAAACAAAGATTAATTTAGTTTCTAATGGCTCTCTGAGATTACTTTGAGACAAAATCGTGGTTCTATTCTCTATTGCAGTCATTTTTCCTCCAACTTATATTGGCTGAAAAAGTGTCTAAAATCAAAAATAGACAATGACACTTTTCTATTCAAAGTATTTTGGTTGTTCCATCCAGGCCTTCCTATAATCCGCAGACAAAAAAATAAAGTTGGTATTGATGAATCCGGCTATTTTCAACAAACGAGTCACTGGAAGGCTTCATGTCTTAGGTTGATGAGGATCTGCTACAAGATCGGATTTTGTAACAAATTTTTCCTTTGATTGTATTGCGCCATCTAGATTAAGGGACTCCTCTTCTTCTACGTGTCTTATATTGCAAAAAATTGTTCTTTTGCTTCAGCATAATGGCAGTAGCAAACCGCCATAGCAATGGCAACAACAGTAAGAAGTTGCATATCACAATAGCAATGACAATGCACTTTCTATATGTTGGGTATATCTTTAAAAAGAAAATCCATGACCTGATATGGGTAGCTTATGTTTGATTTTAGGACATAGTCCCACATTGCTAGGGAAATAAGAATATGAAGAGTTATATTCCCTCTCACCTTATTGTTGATTGTAGACATGTATAGGTGAGATGCATGTGAGCGTGTAGGTGGCTTTATACCAACACTCTTACACACACACACCCTCGGAAGGCCGGGGCGGCTCAGATTCAGGTTCGGGATTGAGATTTGGGCAATTGGCTCTTCCTCACTCTGAGGCCCAAGGGCCTTCTATTCTTTTTAATGAAAAGTTATTTGAGCTTGGGCTTTTAACTAAGAGTTTGACTAATTAATTCTAGCCCTTTTTTATTTATCCGTTGATTTTGAATAAGCCTTATTAGTTACGACTTTAACTCGTCTCCTTTTTTTTTCTCCCACAACGTCTCTTTATGTGCCTATAAAGAAACCTTTTCCATGCAGTACTTTCACAATACAGAACACTGCAGTTTTGGGTTTTCTCTCTATCTGCTTATTTTCGAGCTTAAACGATTTGTTGAATCCTAGTAATCATAATAGAAGTGCGAAACTATCAGAACAGTTTCCTTCACTGCAAAGGAAAACTGCAATTTACATTACACCGATTTATCCTGGGGGCGATGTGCTCTCTATCTGCTTGCTTTGGGGCAGTTGCACGAAACTTTTTAAAGAGAGCGACTTAGTACGCGACTTGGCCACTCCTTTATGTTGTGTTCCAGTTTGCCGTAGTTACTTCTTTGGTTCCAGTTTATCAGTTCTCCAGTTATCTCTTTCTTCTATTGCATATTGTTGGAAACGAGGTAAACCAATTTATTTACAACACTATATTTTCGTTTTCTAGGCAAAATGAATTTGCATCGTGTGTATAGTTGGATGGGGTGCATAATATGGGTTATGTTACATTATTAAGGTTTACTTACTTGACTTCATAAGTACTCTTGTTTAGTCGATGTAATTAGGTTCTCCGCTGGAGTAATATGATGGTTTTGCAATCTCATCTCTCCCTTGAAACCAGCACGAATAGACCTTGTCTGAAAAACCCTAGTAACATTACGCCTAATTTTATGCACCCCACTCAATACATACCCATGTATCCCAGTTATGTGAGGCGTGCCTAAGTCTAGGCACATATCTTTTAGCTCACCTCCGAGCTCGAGGATCACTTCTACAGTTCTACCAACAAAAAAGGTGGAAATGTAGCACTGCTAGAATGAAAATATCTCAACCCCTCAAGTGAGCCACTACTCGCAATGGTCTTACCAAGATAACTTGACAGAGACAAATAATAATGGCGAAGGCACGTCAAGGACAACACCAACATCACACATTTACATAAAATAGTAATATTCGACTGAGGCGGCCGGAGAGTTACTCCTAATGACAAAAAAAACAAAGACCCATTACTCTAAACTTCACTTTGATCAAACCCCACACTAACTAACATTCAAATTCACTCAAACACACTGACATTAACGTTACTATTCAAACACTACAATTGAAATGCAAAAAACTAGGTCTAACTCCAAATTTCCTCAATTAAAGCTTAAAACCACTATTAGGGATCCAAAACAAGTGAAATTTACCCCATTATATCAGTCACATGAGCTAAATTACAGTGTGAGAGTGAAATTAGTCGATGAAATTGAAGAACAAGTACCTGTGTTTTGATCGAGAATCCCCAATTTTTCAAAAAAGACTAAAATTTTCTCACCTTCTTCACTTCGTCTCTCTTACTTTTGAGCTACTGCTTTATATACCACCGGATTCCAAGCAAGAACTCGTTTTAGTTTCAGGAATGATTGTCTGAAGATGAGTTCCGATATTATCCTCTTGCAGCTAACTACTTACAAAATAACCTATTTTTTGATGAATTTACTAAAGAGGGCATATATGTATTGATTAAAAGTGTGTAGAGGACAAGGGTAATTTGGACCTTGGTCGAGATGAAAATTGTGCCCCCAGCTTCATTCAAGCTCGGTCGAGTTGGGAAGGGTTTTAAGAGTGGAAGCCCACAAGAGAATATGCATTTGGAAATTAATATAAGTAAAAAATCCACGCCCACTTCTAAATCTCTGGCTGCAATGTACATTACGTAAACCATGTATTGGGCAGAGGTTTTCCGGTTGATGGGCCTAAGAGATTAAACTATTTACCTGTGTAGCCCTTATATACGAAGTTGGACATTCAAAGCAAGCCTAAATATCGAATTTTAGCTAAACAACCTAGCTTCTTCTTTTCCACATTTTGTTATTTCAATAATCTTATGCTCTCGGACTTCCGCTTAGTTGTTAAAAAAATTAATTTTGGTTTGAACAATATACAAGTGATTTACGAAAATAAATGGCCTCAAAACTATATTTATAATATCAATACATTTATAAATCTAAAATTTTTTGTTTTTGCAAACACATCAATTTCATTCATAATTCATTAATAAAAGCTACCATTCATTTAACCTCACATACTTAGACAACAATATATGCATAAAAAGCTTATTAAAAAGATATCATTTATATTTTTTTTTTTTTTTTTTTTTTTCAAGGCAAGCTGGGGTCAAACCCTATCAAATAGAAAGAAAAAATAATATGCATGGACAACTCATTAGTCTATATAATCAGTAAAAGGAGAGCTAGACACCAACCTACGGTCTAGGATACAAATAACCACTACCATCTTTCTCCGAGATATCTCCAAGGGTGGTGGAATTTGTATCGTAGTAAATCATGCACTCTCCCATAGAGTCAAAAGTCATCAAGGTTTGAAAGTATGGTTGATGCTCCATTCCTGAAGCAAGCTTATGTTATGGCACCAAATGAGATTTTATGACGCTTGATATGAAATTGCACCAATGTATGGCCAACAACAAACATAGCCAGTTTCTCAAAAAAAGGACCAAGTAATTCTCTTGTTATAGAGGGGTACACAGTCCCATATGTAGGCATCATTCCGACACGTACCCAGATGTTTAATCAGTTTCTTCCAATACTTCAATTCAATTAATTAATTGGTTCATAAATCTTCCAATCTAATAAAATGGAGAACTCTCCCATACCATCTTCAACAGAAACACAAGTTAAAGATATAGTGAAATAATCCAGTAGATTCATGAGATTCATGTGTTGTTGCAAAGTAAGTGACTAATTTGTCATGCTTTTAAGTGAACTCAGATAGACTAAAATTTATGTTAGATGCACGAAACATGCATGCCATCAAACCATGTAATTTTCTTGAGTCGTGCATCCAGTTATGGTGTATGGCAATGTAGGATTTATCAAGATGTGTCTCTTGTACATCTTCCATTTCATTTTTCTTGAATGAACCCCAAGTCCTCGAGTATTTAGTCCTTAGATTTGACAATTGTCATGAGAAGAAAGGGTTCTTGTGGTATCAACAGCCAATTCCAACCTAGTTTTCTAAAACCTGCTCATACAATGAAGCCTCAAGTGGTGAGATCTCTCATAATAATGAGAATTAACCAATTTGCACGAGGTGGGTATATCTATCTACATTACATAGGACCACTTATAAATATTGGACCCTACTGTTTTTTTCACAGATACTTGAAGACTAAATTATTTAGCTAACATTGAGATGAGTACTCAATAAATGTTCTTGGGTGTAAATATTCTGTAAAAGTATGTAAATATTCCTTAAGTATTAAGTGCAAAAAAAACTAAAAAACGTAAATGCGTATTACTACATGTTCCCTCGGCGAGGCGACGCCATTATAGCCTAAAAGCATATGCAACGGTAAGGTCACCTTGAACCGACTAAAATGCTTCAACATTAACCAACCTTAATTTTTACACAACAATTGAGGTGGGTTGAAAATCCACCCGCCTATTTTTTTTTTTTATTATTATTTAAATCAATCATAAAAAACCACATGGCATGAGGGGAGAGAGAATAAAAAATAAATGGCGTGCACCCTTATTAAAAAAAAAACTCACGCGCGACCCGTTGAAACTTGTGACGTGTCTTAATCTAAGGTATTTTTTGTTTGCCGCACATTTATGTACTGCATGGCATTGAAAAAGGTGAAAATCCCCCGCGGGTATCTGAACCGACCCAGGGTGATTTTTTGTTGTTATTTTGGTTCCCACCTAGGTATACCAACCGGTGGGTGGTCGGTTTGCAAAAAAGAAAGTGGGTCGCCTCCACCAACCTAATCAACCCATCTCCTACAGCTGCGGTAAGTACATTTGTATCACGTGCAAATCTACCAGCCAACAACCCTTTTTTGGGCACTTTGGATATCTTCATTATTGGATAAGGTGTGGTAGGAGCTATTTTCTTATAGTTACCGCTTGGTCCAGTCCGTAACAAACAAATGAACACCAAATCCAGTTGAAAGCGCATTCCACACAACATTAACATGTCAACGTTTTTAGCAGGTGCTGGTATGAAATAAAAATGACGATTCATCAATGCTTACAATTCGATTTCCTACCCATCATCTGACCGGGGAAATGGAAGCAGGTTTTTCTTGTGAATACAATGAACAAGGAGCTGAATTTCTAGAGCGGGTCCTCCTGGTCTCCTCATCTACCGGTCCTGCGGAAAAATAAACCATCTGCCCGGTGAGTACAAACTGTTTTTATCAAGGAGTGTGACGTGGACGTGCACCTTTCTCCTTCACTTATCCCACCAAACAAATACTCGCTTACGTAAACCAGTTAGTTACACATCACAACAAAAACATCTCCAATAAGGTCAATAAAATAAAAATATAATCTACAATTTTGTGCCATTTTCGAAAAAGAAAATATTTAAAAAATATCTTAGTATCTCTGTACTCTCACTCATAATTTTATCATAGTCATACAACACAAAAGGTATCATATTTCATATTTTAATTTCGGGGGATTGCCACGCCGTAGAGGGGAGTGTGAGAAATTTTTTGAAAAATAAAATGAAATAAAAATGGTATAATATTAATATAATTCTTCTTCTTCATCATTTTAAAAGCATATAAGAATTTTAGAATTGATCCCCTTGCCTAATATTATAATTTTTTTTTTCTATTTTTTATTAAGTTAGTGTTTTAAATTGTCTGAATTTGATTAAAAAATATATCAAATTGTTAATCAAGATAGGATTTTAATTTGACATTATCTTGAGTTTTTATTTAGTAACCTAAATTTTTTTTCCCCAATATATATATATATATAGTTGATTTTTTGATAGGGATCCACAACTCTAAGTTTCCAACCCACCTCTCACTAGGTGGAAATGTACTATTACCACTAGGCCAATACCCCAAAATAATCATTGAATTGAAAGCATACTGTTAAACTTCTTCTCGCCACCCTTAAATTCTGGCTCCTTCTCTGCGGTATGAACTGGTCGAGCTATACAAAATAGGCCAATCCCATTGAATAAAAATCTCGAGGCCAATCTCTACTTAATCATGTCACCACCCGGACCATTTGGTTTAAATTTGGAGAACTTTTGGTTAGATGTATATATGCTTATAATTTGAATTGATTATTATGAAATACACCTTGGCATTATCAAACTCCGCACACAAATTCTCCACCAACCTCACCACCTAAATTTACTTACTCAAACGTACGTACGTAGCTCGTGAAGCTAAACACGTGGCAGCCAAACCGAACATTTCGTATAATCAAACAAACTTACCTTTTTAAAACATAAACAAATAAAAAAATTAATCAAAGAGAATTAAAAAAATTAATTTGGTCAAAATAAATATTTAAATATTATTGAAATGGGTATAAAACAAACTCAAACCAAAATCAAACTAGTCCCAGAAACAGAAGGAGGAGGGACTGTTTTAACAGTAGGAGACGAGACTCCAAAGTCGTCCTCGAGATCCTCGTCATTATTAGCTACCAAATCAACGGTCGATCGTCTCTCGTCAGCTTCAGCTTCGTCTTCATCGGAGACGATGGAGGCGCCGCTGATACAGAACGGACATTGCATCGAAGCCGGTGCTGGTGATGATTTGCATTATGCGCCGAGTAGTACGGTGGATTACGGTGAAGACGACGGAGATTATCCTTTGGTGACGAGTGTTGCGGTGGCGAAGATGGTGTTTTGGATGGAGACGGTGAGGCTTTGGGCGATTGCGGGACCGATTGCGTTTAATATATTGTGTGTTTATGGGATTAATAGTGTTACGCAGATCTTTGTGGGTCATATTGGTGATGTTCAGTTATCTGCGGTGGCGATTGCTATGTCGGTTATCTCCAATTTCTCATTTGGCTTCCTCGTAAGTCTTCTCTCTCGAGTTTTATTTAGGTCCTGTTTGGTTCATAATTGGAGGTTCTGAGGCTCTCTCTAGGTGTAGAAATGTATGTTTTGGAAGTCTTGTTTGGTTCGTAATTGGAGGTTTTGAGGCTCTCTCTAGGTGTAGAAATGTTTTGTTTTTGGAGGTCTTCGTTTCCCTCTAGTTTTTTTTTTTTTTTGATTTTAGGTCCTGTTTGGTTGGTAATTGAGAAGTTTTTTTTTTATATGTGAAATTAGGTTTAGGAGGTTTAAGGCTCCGTTAGGTCCTGTTTGGTTGAGAAGAGAGTCTCTCTCGGTTGTTTTGTTTTTGAAGCTCTGTTTTGTTACAGTTGCTCTCTTTCGAGTTTCCAGAGAGAATTTTTTAGGTTTTGCTCTTTTAGGTCCTGTTTGGTTTGTAATTTTGTAGTTTTATGGAGAAATAGCTTAGTAGGTTTAAACCTCCACTCCCTCTCTCTTTTAGGCCCTGTTTGGTTGTTGATAAATTATTTTCTGTTTTATGGGATTGGAGGCTCGAACCTTCGTGAGTCACGAGAGACCTCTCTCTCTCTGAAGCTGGTTGAAGAACGTTTCCACTTTGGACCTGATTTGGAGGAAATAACCGAGTTTTGTGATTGTTGTTTCTGTTTCTGGTTTTGTTTTGGGGAGAAAGTTTTCCGTGGGAGAGATAAAGTTTTGACACGTTGGCGCAGTGTGACCATGCTTCTGATAAATGCTTTTCTTGGCTATGTGACACGACTAGTAATGCTATATCAAGTGGCTAATAATTGAGACATTTGAGGTCTTTTCTCAAATTTTTGTTTTCATCAAATGTATTCTATTTAGCAGAAAATGGATCTTATAGGAATAGGGTGTTCTCTCATAACCAAATTTTTATTTTTCCTGAAATTACTGGGTAAAATAATGTACCTTAAACAAGTATTTCTTTTACTTTTTCTTGAGATGTTTAAATATTTTACTGGAAGTAATATTTGAACTTTTCAGGGTTTTTTTTTTTACCACAGTGACCACACATTATAGTGATAATTGTGCTTTTTCTTTTGTGTGTGAATTGATGTTTAAATATTTTACTAGAAAGTAATATTTGAACCTTTCAGGATTTTTTTTTATACCACAGTGACCACACATTATAGTGATAATTGTGCTTTTTCTTTTCTGTGTGAATATTGTAAAATGGTTTTGTAATCTGTAAATTAAGATTATTAGATAACTGTAAGAAACAAGCTAAGTGAGAGAGTAGAGAAAATGAGTAAATAAATAAGTAAGTAGACAATGTCAGCACTGTAAGTATTAACTTACAAAAAAATACTATGTATTTTGGAAGGGCCAAGTTGAATGCGCCCTAGTCTGAGGAAATAAAAACGTTACCCTTTTTTCATGGAAAATGAAAGAAGAAAAAAATGATCCACCAAAACTAGATAAACTTTACCTTATTTTCATGGAAAATGAAAGAAGAAAAAAATGATCCACCAAAACTAGATTCCTTGGCTCAAGGGCGGAGCCAGAGATATTGATGCGGGAGTGTTGAGGTTTTGAGGGCTGAGCCCCCAAAAATAGTTCCCTGCAGTTAAAAAGTTATTTTAGCAATTTTGTATACTAGTTAGAGAAAGAGATGAATGGGGATCATTTTAGGCTTAAAAATCAGCGTTGAGGGGTGTTAAATCCCTTAACATGTACATTTTTTTATATATATTTTCTTTGTAATTGCACAAGGGAAAAAAATCCCAAAAAAGTGAACCCCCCCCCAAAAAAATAAAATAAAATAAAAAATCCACCCCTGCCTTGGCTGTGCTTGGTTCGCAGCACCGGCATGCATTCCGCAAGGAACTGCGAATATGCACCATCTTGCAATGAACATTTTGTAATGTGATGGGTTTGCACTTTTGAATTGCGTCTACATTGAACTCCATTAATGGCGGAAAAACGAATTCTCCTACTCCCTTTAAAATTGATGGAAATTAGGCTGGGGAGAGAGAGAGAGTATTTACTTAATTAGGATTTTCTCTTGCTGAAAGATTTGAGGGATTTGAGTAGAGAAGGAAGAGAGATATTTGTGGAGGAAGAAAATTTGATTTTGAGTTTTTTTACGAGATTTCCTCTTTAGCAAATCCCATGGTAGGTGACTGCAAGCCACTGCAGTCCATTTTGGACTGCAACCCATTGCAAAGATTTGTTAATCTCCCTGCAACCTGGTGCACTGCATGGTGGTGCAGCAAATCGAACCAATCACTCGAAAACCTCAAATCCCTGCAAGCCAATGCATATGTATCCTGCTGCCGCGAACCAAACACAACATTTGTGAGGAAGATCGGAGAAAAGTATTATTATTTGGGGTGTTCAGTTTTTGTCGAAAGCGAAAGCGTAAGGAAAACCAACTTCCTTTAAAAACTTCGGAAGTTTTACTGCGTAATGGGTGATATCTTAATGATCTCGTATTAAAATTTTCCATTTGTACTATAACACCCTCTTTATTTTATTTGAAGTTCTAGCATGTTAAACGAGAATAGTTATGCTCTTTCGATTCACTTATTCATGTTAACCAGTACTTACTGTTTTCATGATATTATTGTTTAAAATGCTAGCTTGGTATGGGAAGTGCGCTGGAGACATTATGTGGACAAGCCTTTGGTGCTGGACAAGTTTTCTTGCTTGGAGTTTACATGCAACGGTCGTGGATAATCTTAGGAGTGACATGCGTCATTCTCTGTCCAATTTACATTTTTGCCACCCCGGTCCTAAGGCTCCTTGGACAAGAAGAGGCTATAGCCGTACTTGCTGGACAATTTGCATTACACATCATTCCTCAGATGTTTTCGCTTGCCATTACTTTTCCTTCACAAAAGTTCTTGCAGGCCCAAAGCAAGGTTGGGGTTCTAGCTTGGATTGGATTTTTGGCTCTATTATTTCACATATTTTTGCTCTGGCTCTTCATATACGTGTTTGGCTGGGGTATGGTTGGTGCTGCTGTAGCGTACGATATCTCGGGTTGGATTGTGGCTATTGCTCAAGTAGTTTATGTTGTGGGTTGGTGTAAGGATGGGTGGCATGGTTTGTCCATGCTGGCCTTTAAGGAGATTTGGGCTTTCGTTAGGCTCTCCATTGCTTCTGCTGTGATGCTTTGCCTAGAAGTTTGGTACATGATGGTTCTAGTTGTTCTTACGGGTCACCTTGGCAATGCAGTAATTGCGATTGGCTCCATTTCTATCTGGTAAGTGTAATGATATCCAAATAATATTTTATGTCTTTATCTTTGATTGTGATTTCGTGCTTATAGTTCCCTGTTTTCTTGTTTTTGTTTCAGTATGAATTTGAATGGTTATGAAGCTATGCTGTTTATTGGAATCAATGCTGCTATTGGGTAAGAGAACTATAGACCAAGTTCTGCTTCTCATAAGTCATAACATACTGTTGCACAGTATGTGATATTCACAGAGTTTAGGAGTGCTTACCATGGTTGTGCTTAACATTTTGATTATTTTTTCTAGCTAGAGTAGTATAGTATAAACGGATTAATTGGGAACTTCATCTACTATTCTCAGAATATTTGAGTAATCGCCAAATAATGGCAGCGTACTAGATGAGCAATAATACAATATTGGAGTAAACAAATTACATCATATCATCTTCTTATGTATTTTGTATAGATTCAGTTTTTTTTGCTTTTGGTTTAAATAAGCTAAAATCTTGACAAACCTTTTAAATGAGTTTGGTTATTTTATCTTATGCTTTCCTGTATTCATTTTTTCGCTTTTGTAACTGTATCCAAAAATTGAGACTAGGGTTTCTTGACTTTTTATTAGGGTATAAAATAGTATTCATATCCCTTAATAGATCGTTCTGGTAACGGTGTTCTAATGGTTTTAATCTTGATTTCATAATATTTATTTTCCTCGTTGCGTTGACTTAATTTTTCCTTTTCTTTCTGTATTAGTGTTCGGGTCTCAAACGAACTTGGTTCAGGACATCCTAGAGCTGCCAAGTACGCCGTCATTATCGTGATTGTTCAGTCTCTCTTCATTGGGCTTGTCTGTATGGCTGTTATCTTAATCACCAAAGACTATTTCGCTGTCATTTTTACTAGCAGCAAGGATTTGCAACGAGCTGTTGCAAAACTCGCCTACCTTCTTGGTGTGACTATGGTTCTTAACAGCGTCCAGCCAGTTATATCAGGTATTTATTTTCTGCCCCACATGCACATCTCACGAGCTAATTTAAGCTGAAGTGCCCATAGTAGCCTTGAGTCTTAATAACTTTTTATTTAAAAAAAAGTGAAGCCCTCTCTGTGCTTGTTGGAGAAATGGATCTCCTATAAAGTAAAAGAAGTTGTTTTCAGTTCTCTTACAAGTACTTAAGTTGTAGGTCAAATAGGCTGACTTATTTTGTAAATGCCCATGGGAACTTTCATTATTTGGACTAATATTTGGGAAAATCGCTCTTTATTAATTTCTTACTCTAATTTTTTATGAAAAGAATTCGATGGGAGCAAACAAATTGATGATCAACAAATATAAAATTCACTTCCAATCACGAAATACGAATTTTATTAATATTCTCAAAAACAGCTACCTCAACACGGCGGTTCTACCTCCAATATATAGAAAACAACAAACTTCTAAACCTTAGTAAACTCCTATTCCCAGTGGAAATCCGTCTTAGGATCTACTCGTTATTTAATGAAACAAATAAATTCCGTCTAAAACTACTAAATTTAGAAAATGGAAAGAAAAGGCGCCACAGGATTCGCTTAATCATGTGCCCTCGCATCACTTTTTCTGGAGCTTTTAAACTTTTTTGTATTTTTTTTCTTAATTTAAGCACTATAACTTATTTTTACCAAGTGAACTGCACGAATGTTTTGTGGAGAAAGGGTGTCTTGGGATTCAAACTTTATGGATAACAAGTAGTTTTCTTGCTATATGCACAAAAAAGCACAGCCAACATATGTTTCATTGACAGGATACATCAATTTGTCCTTGACACAGGGATTCTAAACAAAATCTTAGTGTTTTTCGTCTCTTTTTTACTGACAAGTACACAGTTTGATTCAAAGGGAGAGTTTACCATTTTGAATCTTGCTCAATTAACTTAATTCATACTAATCCCCAAAATTCAACTTGTTTTGTACTTATAGGTGTTGCTGTTGGAGGTGGTTGGCAGGCATTAGTAGCTTATATAAACTTAGCGTGTTATTATGTTTTCGGGCTACCTCTTGGTTTCCTTCTGGGTTACAAAGTGAACTGGGGAGTACAGGTAATTTCCTTTTCCGTCCCTAAGATTTAGTATGTAAATTTTCCACGTAAAACCAATGACCCTGAAATTGATTTTCAGAACATCCTCTGTCATATATCTGGAACATAATATACCTGCAGTAGTACAAACGATAACCGAATAGAGGGTGAACTAGTCATAGGTGTCATAGGTGAACATAACGGGAATTAAACCAACCCCCTCCAATAGATAGAATGGAGTTTCACATCTTTAAATGCGTAAAGGCAAATAAGTCTCGTGAGTGATTATTGTAGAAACTACGCGTAACAGGCCCATGTGGTCTCAACTCTCGAGGACTATGCACACCGCCAAAGCATGAAACATGAGTTTTTGTGTCACAATAAACATTTTTGCCATCAAATTGATCCAACACACATTAAATGAATGAAACAAACATAATATAATAGCCTCCACATTTTTATCCTTTTGGTTTTCTCCTGTTTCTATACTCATAGATAATTTGCTTTTTAGGGTATTTGGGCTGGCATGATTGCTGGTACTGCTCTACAGACTCTGATCCTTTTAATAATCATTTGGAAAACCAACTGGACCAAGGAGGTAAAAATTTCTTCCCAGTTCTTAATGGTTTGTTCTCTGCAAAGATTGCCTAGAACATATTTCAGATTCAAATTATACGAGGTTCACGAGAACTGTTGATTCTGACTATCTTCTTATGAGATATATCAAATATTTCTGGATATCTTGTACTTTTTCGGTTTTTCCTATATACATTCATGAAAATTTGTTGTTTGTCATGGATATTGCAGGCTACAGAGGCGACGGAACGAGTAAAGATGTGGGGAGGTGTAGACAATCAAGATGAGAAGATGTGAGTTCTTCTGTCAAATAATACAGAAGATTCAAATTTTTGGGGCTTGTTAGATGTCACATATCGTCTTCTCTTCGTGTAATTTTAATTTAGGAATTGCAAGATGTATTCAAGTAGTAGGAAATATGCATGTAACTTAAAATTTCGAGCTGTAGTATTCATCAAGTTTTGTCCTCCTATAAATAAGAGCACGCGTAGTTGTAGTTTACATTACTCTTTGATGGTGAATGCTAAGTACACATGTTGCTTATGAAGTTTATTAGGATATGGCTTGAATCTGATTTCGTCTACCCGGTCCAAAGCCAATGCATATTTTTCTGCAGTCTCTGAAGCCCGTCCACTTTCCAGGGTGGTGTTCAATTCAGGATTTCATTGATCAGAATCCAAAAAATTATGTAAAGACTACTCGAGAACAATAAAAAATAAAAAATATCAGATTCAGGTACCCCGGTTCGGCTGAGTAGACTTTGCTAGCATTAAAGATTATTAGGGAATAATCTCAACACTAAGATCAAACGTGCAATCAAGTACATTACCAACCACTGAAACGTGCCTACATGTTCATGCAAAAAACATCACTAGAAAAACCAACTCAACTAAAAATGTTGATCGTCACACCTCGAAAATGTCGATTACGGTGTCGAAGAAGAGAGTGAGAGAGCCCCAAAAAACAAAACCGGGATCCCGGAGTAGTGGTTTATATCAGTTTCTTTACTGGCTTCGCTCTACTGTATTTCTCTTATTACTCGCCATCGTTCTTTGGTCTTCTTCGACTACAATAATCTCCGGTTCTTTTGTTCATCTATGTGTGTCGTCTCGAAAGCTTAATAATCTTTATTGTTTCTCTGCTGGAGCTCAACCCAACTTCGATGTTCCGATTCCAGTCTTATCCGATAACAATACGGGAACCAGCCCCGGTCCCGTTACCATTCCAACTATAGTGAGCTTAAAAACAACGGAACTTACTGTTCCCGTTCTATCCTATAACAGTCCAGAAACCAGTCCCAGCTCCACCCCTGTTTACGTTCCCGTCACCGTTCCAAATATAGTCACGTTGATCAAAACTGAACCCGATCTTAAAATGCCGGTTCTGATTCTACACGATAACAATACTGGATCCGGATCAATTCTTCATCCTATTCCGGTACCGGTACCAAAAAGTGACGACGAGATTGTCAATGCGTTAAAGGTGGTGAAGGAACAAATACAAGTTCACCGATCATGGATATCGACTACGAATAACCAAGCATGCAACGGACGAGGGATTTATGTCTACGATTTACCACCAAAGTTCAACAAAGAGTTGATCAATCAATGCGACAACATGGTCGCGTGGATAAATTTTTGTGATTATTTCACAAACGGGGCAATGGGGACAGAAATCCCAAAGCTCGGGAAAGGTTGGTACCAGACTCATCAGTACTCGCTCGAACCAATATTTCATTCGCGTGTTTTAAAGCATCATTGTAGAGTTTACAATGAGAATGAAGCTAAGCTCTTTTATGTGCCTTATTATGGTGGCCTAGACATATTAAGATGGCATTTCAAGAATGTGAGTGCAAATGTTAAGGATGCATTAGGGTTCGAGCTCGTAAAATGGCTCGAGAACCGACAGGCATGGACTCGATCAAGAGGTAAGGATCACGTGTTCGTGTTAGGAAAGATCTCATGGGATTTTCGACGAAACCAGATTACGAAATGGGGTACGAGTTTTTTAGAGCTTGATCAAATGCAAAAGCCGTTAAAGTTGTTAATTGAACGACACCCGTGGCATATTAATGATATCGGAGTTCCTCATCCGACACATTTCCATCCGCGGACGGACGAGGACATTATGGAATGGCAAACAAAGATCATAGGGTCGAGTCGTAAGAGCCTCATTAGCTTTGCAGGGGCGGCTAGGCCTGGTGCACCGGATAACATACGGTCTATATTGATCAAACAATGTACGTCAAGAAATGACGGGAATTGCCGGTTTCTCAACTGTATTTCCCATGGTTGCAATGACCCAGAAACGGTTATCAAATTATTTATGGAATCGGAGTTTTGCTTGCAACCCCCGGGGGATAGTCCGACGAGGAAATCAGTATTCGACTCTCTTATATCGGGTTGTATTCCCGTGCTTTTCGACCCATTCACGGCTTACTACCAATATCCGTGGCACTTACCAGAGGATCACGAACGGTATTCCGTGTTTATAGATAAAGAAGATGTGAGGGAGATGAAAGTGGATGTTGTGGAGAAGCTAATGAAGGTTTCTATGAAGGAGAGAGATGATATGAGAAGATACATCGCTTACGAACTCTTACCGGGGTTGGTTTATGGTGATCCGAATTCAGAGTTTCATAAGTTTCAGGACGCTTTTTCTATATCGATGAACAATTTACTTGATCGTGTGACTCGACTGGAATCGAATGCTTAGTTTGTTTAAGTATACGTATACGATTAAATTTATTCTTTTATGGTGTTTATATAGTGTGTACATACATGTTTATAAATTCGATTACTAATTAGAGTCTGTCTAAGCATGATCAAGTATTTCTTCACGAGAGAAAAATAAATTTAACGTGAGGAAGGCTAACCTGAGAGTTTCCTCAGAGAGCAACGACTCCAAGTTTGCAGCGTCCACACTATTGGCAAAAATTTAAGATCCAAAACTGGTCACTGCTTCAACACAGGGAGATTCAAATAACCATCCGTGAACAAAAACTGAACATTAAAAACGTGACATGGTAAAGCATGTTGATCAAGAACATCATATATATCTAAAAGAAGATACAACCTTCGTGGCATGGTTAAGAACATTGATTACCGATTTGTTCCAAATAAGAAAATGAATCAACCTGAAGTAACATTAACACAAACCTGCGAGTAGTTCATCAGCTGAAATCAAGAGGATACCAACTAATACAATTGGCAACCATATACATTATGCAATAACTGTACGTAGGAGAGCTCTTCAGCTGAGAAACACGCCTGTTAACAGTTGTACAATAACTGAACATAGGAGAACCTTTCAACTGAGATCATTTCATATCTTCTCCATGTTATAGTGAAGTATATAGCTATATCATATCATTCTGATCAACGAGGTTTATACTTCCATTTTTTAGATTGCAAGTGTAGCGCTTAGGTTTTGCTGGAGTAACTCAAGTGACTATGCATACTCTCTTCTGCAACAGAAAAGCTAACTATCTGTCAAAGGCGTTTCACCAGCAAATCAACGTGACTAGCATTCAAGTTTACTGGGATGCCTTCAGACACTACTCTTTTCTAATATTTCTAGCCATGGATTGAAAAAAACTGGCAGTGAGTTATGAACCACTAACCTTTCTAGTGAAAGCAGAATTCTACTAATATAGACCCCAATACCAACAATTTTTGCCCTCTTTCCCTCTCCCTTCGTCCATTTTTCTTCTTTTTCACCATATTACCTTCCCTAAACTTAGCAGGACTTCTGTGTGCTTTATGAGACCGTAGTTTCCTCCTCCCTAGAGTGCCTATAACAGATTTGAAAGAAGGTTTTATTCCTAGGAACAGAGTTTACATGCATGTCTAGATGTGGCATCTGGAGGTGAAGATCTAATTAGACGATTAACGTGCAAACCTCCTAATAATAACGAAGCTTACAATACAAAGCAAACTATGAAACGATAAGAATGTCTTTTTTTGTGATAATTGGTAATACATGCAACTATGGTGGATGATGCAAATGAATAAAATATATCTTCAGTTTGCAGTCGTAAATTGTTACGAAATTATCTCCCCAATCCACGTAACAACCAATCTAAACTATGGTTTCTCTGAAATTTTAATGATGTTGCATCCAATTCTAGAATCGAGGACTACTCCCACAACCTTGGGATCACTCTCCACTTGTTGAATCTTATTTTCATATAGGAACTAAATGATATCAAAAAACTCAAATTGATTCACCAAGTCAAATGGAAGAGAAGGGCTTAGCTCGAGTTGCCAAAAATTTGACAGTGCTTATCAACTCTTCATTTCCCACATGCCACAGCTGACCACAACATCTCTTCCCCTTCTGACGACAAACTTCATAGCCTTGAAAATCACCCTCCCATCCAACCATTTAAATCCCAACCATTCAGATTTGAGGTAACATAAAAATCTCCTATTTTTGAAATACCGACTGAAAAATGCTGCCGCAACCTCAATACAGTTTCCCATATCCAATCTCAATACAACCTTAGACCTAACATCAAGCACTGGAAAAGAACATTTATAGAAACATTCAATCAAATACTGACCAGCTCCATGCGGTCCAAGAGCTCCTTGATGCTGGTTGGTTAGGTCTTTTCCTATTAGAATATACTCTACGAACTGTATCTGAAACGTTTCCATTAGTCATAAAAAAATAAAACATAACTGGCTTGACTATTGCACACAGCAACCCAACAGACGCAAGAGGAACAAAATCAATGATTCCCATGTCACTAACATCACAGACATAAGAATACAACATCTCAACACAGTATTACAAGTCCATGCTAGCATTCAACAATTCCTCACATCCTATCAATGACACAAACTCCCAAACCAATCACAACTCCCTTTCCACCAGTCACTGATGAAGATTGTATCACCTTAACCTCCATATTCACTAAAAAGGAAATCCACAAAACTGTGATGGCTAATCTGCTCTCCGTAGCACATTGTCAATAACAATATCATTACTTTTATACATCATTATTTGTACATCGCAAATGCACAGTATCTCAAAAAGCCGCTGACTAGAGACCCCCAAGTCTGTGCAACCTGACTCAAATCATTGGAACCAGACTCAAACCAAACATTGCCAAGATCATTTCCCTGAATCATAGGGCTTTTAACCAATAGATCAATCCATCGCCATATCTTGCTCTCCAATGAATACAACACTCTCAAAGAATATCAGGGGACCTATTGCATTTCAAGATTGATATGCAAAAGGTATATGGCACAATGTTATCACCTCTTCTATAGTCATATACTCTCAATAATTCCTGTTGCTAATTGCTACGATTGTGGAAGCCTCAAAATTAACTCTAATTGCAATTATAGGGTTTCTAGAGTTTTACCCCAAACTCAAAACAAGAGAACTAACTAACAAAGGAACCCCTACCATCTAAAGGAGAACATAAGAGAGATATTCTTCATTGATTTAAAAGAATTATTACAAGTCTTATTTATAGACTAATACAAAATTAGTTGTAACTGATCTATAACTAATTACAGTTAGATAAACAGTTGTTATAACAGATAGGCTGACTCAGCTTTGCTGACATTGATAGGCTGACTCAGCTATTATCCTTAACATACCCCCTCAAGCTGAAGGGAGGAGGCTGAACTGAAAGCTTGCCTTTAAGATATGTGAATCTTTGAGATGAAAGACCCTTTGTAAAGATGTCTGCCACCTGATCTGATCTCTTGTACACAGATAATGAACTTGAACTGATTTCTGAGTAACTAATTCTCTGATGTAGTGATAGTCTACCTCTATATGCTTGGTTATAGCATGAAAAACTAGATTAGATGCCAATAAAATAGCACTAATATTATCACACCAAATGAGAGGGGCTTGATGTATGTAGATGTGAAGGTCTGTAAGAAGAATGGATATCCATGACAATTCAGCTGCAGTTATGGCTAAAGATCTATATTCGCTTTCAGTGGAAGATCTAGCCATTGTTGCTTGTTTCTTGGCACTCCAGGAGATTGGAGAATTACCAAACATCACACAATAACCACTGGTTGATCTTCTATCATAAGGATCACCAACCCAATCTACATCTGAGAATGTTGTAAGAAGTTCATTGCCTTTGGAAAAAAATATACCATGATCAATAGTTCCTTTAACATATCTAAGTATCCTTTTTACTGCTGATAGATGTGTTGTAGTGGGGCAATGCATAAACTGGCAGACTTGATTGACAGCAAATGCAAGGTAGGTCTGGCCTGGTCCATGTGAGATACTGTAATGCACCAACTAAGGATCTATAAGTAGAACTGTCTTGTAACTTGTTCCCATCAGATGGCTGTAATTTTGTTGCAGTGGAACAGGGAGAAGAACATGATTTTGCACCATCCATGTGTGACTTTTGAAGAAGATCTATAGCATATTTTGACTGGTGAAGAAAGATTCATTTTGATGTTCTTGTGGCTTCTAATCCAAGGAAGTAGTGAAGTGGTCCCAAATCTTTCATTGCAAATTTTGAACTTAATTGTTGAATCAGTGATTGACATAGTTGAGGAGAACTACCAGTGATTAGAATATCATCCACATATATGAGGATGAATGTTAAAGATGATGAGGTTTTCTGAACAAATAAGGAGGTGTCTGCTTTGGAAGTATGGAAACCACATTCTTGAAGCCCTTGCACTAGACTCATACCAAGCTCTAGGAGCTTGTTTTAAACCATAAATGGATTTTTGTAATCTGCATACATAGCTAGGATGAATTGAATCAACAAATCCAGGGGGTTGTACCATATAGACTTCTTCTTTGAGAGTTCCATGTAGAAATGCATTTGTCACATCCAATTGTCTAATAGGCCAATCATATTGGACAGCTAGAGCAATAACCAGTCTGATGGTAGCTGGTTTAGCCACTAGACTGAAAGTTTATGTATAATCTATGCCTTCTTGCTGATGATAGCCTTTGGCTACTAGCCTTGCTTTGTATCTCTCTATTGTGCCATCTTGATCTTGAAAACCCATTTGCACCCAACTGGTTTTTGTTTGGAACTGGGAGGGACTAGAGTCCATGTTCCTGTGTGTAGAAGAGCATTAAACTCTGTGGTCATAGCATTTCTCCAGGAAGCATCTTTTACTGCTTGGGTTAAGCAAGTAGGTACAGTGGGGGAACAAGTGTTGAGGTCTACAGGGATAGGATGTTTGGTGGCAAAATAGGATTTTGGTTTAAAAATGCCATTTTTGGATCTTGTGAGCATATGATGGTTTTGAGGATTTTGTTGTGGTGCTGGTAATGTTAATGAAGGAATAACTGGTGGTGAGGAATGTGAAGGTAGTAATGGAGATAGAGGCAATAGTGTATGTGGTGATAATTTTTATGGTGATAAATTTGTGGATGTAGGAGTGTTGGTTGGAGGATGAGATTGATTTGATTGGAGAGGTGTTGTTATGGATGTTATAGGTGTAGAAAATAGAGGGACATTGACTGCAGGTTTAGAACATGTATGGCATGAGTTGGTTGGCTGTGTGTTAGAGGATGAATAATGGGAAGGAGTCTTCATTGAATATCACATGTCTAGAGACTAGGATTTGACCAGTGAGAGGGTCTAAACATCTATAGCCTCTATGATTGAGACTATAACCAATAAGAACACACATTTTGCTTCTGCTTTGGAGTTTATTCTTAGTATAGGGTTTGAGCCAAGGATAACAAGCACACCCATATGATTTTAAGAATTTATAGTTTGGAGATTCATGAAAGAGTTTCTCCCAAGGTGATATGAAATTGAGTTGTTTTGAGGAAAGTCTGTTGATAAGAAAAACTGATATTTGAAAAACATCAGTCCAATAGTGGGTTGGAAGACTACTTTGAGCAAACAAAGTTCTACTCATCTCAACTATGTGTCTGTGTTTTCTTTCAACTATTCCATTCTGTTCAGGAGTGTGGACACATGAAAACTGATGTGAAATGCCAAAGAGAGTAAGATAATTTTCGAAAGTGTGACTAATGAATTCACCCCCACCATCAGTTCTAATAGTTTTTATTTTTAAATCTAATTTGTTCTCAATATTAGATTTGAAAGAAATGAAGACTTTGGAGAAATCAGATTTATTACAAAGTGGAAAAATCCAATAGTACTTGGTGAAGTCATCTACAAAGATCACATAGTACTTAAAACCAGAAAGTGATGTTACAAGAGAAGGCCCCCCCCCACAAATCACAATGTAAAAGTTGTAAAGGCTGAGTAGTACTAGTAATAGAAATAGAGAAAGGAAGTTTCTTACTCTTCCCTAGTTGGCAGTGAGAGGAGAAAGACACCTGAAAAAAATTTCCTTCAACAGGCAGATGATGTTGATGGATGACTCTTTGGAGAATAGGAGTAAATGGATGGCCCAGCCTTTGGTGCCATATAGTTGTTGATGTTCTTTCACCAAAAAATGCAGTGTGTTGTCCAGAGGGTAAAAAAGGGGAGTGGTTGAACTTGAAAGGATATAAACCATTCTCATGAGGTCCTTGGAAAAGCATCCTCCCCGAGGGTTTATCCTTGACATAAAAGGAATGGGTATCAAAAATTAGAGAGCAGTTATTGTCTGTCACAAATTTATGTACAGACAATAAGTTGTGAGATATGTCAGGGACATGTAGAATATCTTTTAATTAAAATTTGGAAAAAGGAGAGAAATCAGTAAAGACTTTGGAAAAACCTGTGTTTTGGATGTGTAGTCCTTGTCCATTGCCAACTGTGACATTGTCTGCTCCCTGGTACTCCTCATGTAGTGAAAGGTTATTGAGGTCTGCTGTGACATGGTTAGTAGCTCCTGTGTCTGCATACCAATGTGATTCAGTTGAGGATGATGTTTGATTCCCATTTCTAGTTGTTGCCATTGCAGCGAGTTTTGGTGTTGGAATCTTCCCTTGATAAGCAAAATTTATGCGATTGTGGCAGTCTATAGCAGTATGACCAACATAGGAACAAATTTGGCATCTTGGTCTATTTGAGCTTTGGTTGAAATCAGATACATTGCTATGATAAAGTCCTTTGCCATGATTGTTGTATGAGCTTCCCTGACTGTACATGTTGCCTCTTCCTGGATTGCTCTGTTGAAACATCCTATTCCCTTGTGAACAAGAATTGTAGCCTCTTCCACTGTAGTTATTGTAGTTTGATCCTCTATAGGTAGGTTTGTTTTGTGAAAAAGAAGTTTTTGTTACTGTAAACACCTGTGGCGTTGAGTTGAGAGACTTAGTTCTTTCTTTTACTGCTAGTTCTTCACTTAACAAAAGACTGTGAAGATTATCCAATGTAACTTCCTCTGCTCGGATTTGAATTGATGTGGCGAATGAGTCGAAATCAGGTGGGAGGCCATTCAAGACATGGAAAGTTAAATCATCATCTGAGATAGGAGAACCAGCTGCAGCTAAGTTGTCTGAGATGTGTTTGATGGATTGCAAATAGTCTGAAATCGTTAGAGAACCTTTCTTGATAGTTTGAAGTTAGGATTTCAGTTGCATAATGTGAGAGCGAGAGATTGATGAGAACCTTCGTTCTAGTGTTGACCATAGTGCATAAGATGTAGTTGAGTTTACCATGTACGGCAAGAGTGATTCGGAGAGTAATGCATTGATCCAAATAAGAAGAGTTTGATCATTCTCAATCCAATGATTAAACTCTGGATTTTGTGAGATCATAGTCTCACCGAGGGTATCAGTGATTGAAATCTTCTCTGGTGGACATTGATATGATCCATCAACATAACCGAGAAGTGAGTACCGACGGAGAATTGGCAAGAACAACGATCGCCAGACCACATAGTTATCCTTTGTAAGCTTGATTGGGATCAAGTTTGAGATGTTTTGAATCACCATTGATGGAGCTTGAGTGAATTGGGGAAGATCTGTCATGAGAGAGAGATTGTTACAGATACCTTGAAGAAAGGATAAGAGCCTTCAATCACCAAATTGAGATCGATTTTGCCTTGAAATCGATGAATCACTGCATACGCGAAGCTGGATTCAACATAAACACACCAAATCAGAGCTGCAATTGAAACAAAGGTATTCGAGAAAATTGGGGATTTAGGTTGTATAAAACCCTAATTGGATCTGAGAACCGCAAGGTTAGCAGGCTCTTGATACCATAAAGGAGAACATAAGAGAAAGATATTCTTCATTGATTTAAAAGAATTATTACAAGTCTTATTTATAGACTAATACAAAATTAGTTGTAACTGATCTATAACTAATTACAGTTAGATAAACAGTTGTTATAACAGATAGGCTGACTCAGCTTTGCTGACATGGATAGGCTGACTCAGTTATTATTCTTAACACCATCAACTTATAGAGAAAATAACAAGTACGTGGCCTCGTGGGTAAACGACCCACGAGGCATGATCTATCAACTCTCCCCTCCTAAGAAGACCACAAATTCTGTAGCCGCATATCATCGTAAAATGTTGAATCTATTCGTGCAAAAGATTTGCCCGAAATCCATGAATCGTCTTCCTCCGAACGACCAACCCATTGTATCAAAAATTCTACATGTCCTGCTGCATCGAGACGGCTATCCAGCATCTCATCAATCTAAACCACGAATTCGACCACGAGACATGATCTATCAACTCTCTTTCCTCCTAAGAAGAATTCAACTACGAATTTTGTAGCCGCATATAATCATCGTAAAATGTCGGATTTATTTGTGCAAAAGATTCCCCCGAAATTCATG
The DNA here is from genome assembly GCA_014058105.1 of Kingdonia uniflora. Classification (NCBI taxonomy): domain Eukaryota; kingdom Viridiplantae; phylum Streptophyta; class Magnoliopsida; order Ranunculales; family Circaeasteraceae; genus Kingdonia; species Kingdonia uniflora. The sequence continues at coordinate 2,519,681 of JACGCM010001055.1, read as the reverse complement.
AATCATCCTCCTCCGAATGACCAACCCATACTATAAATTGTTTTACATGTCCCGCTACATCGAGACGGCTATCCAGTATCTCATCAATCTCGTCAGTCAACTTAACGTCCGGCGTCGGCGTCGGTGTCACTGGATGTGATGGAATATCACCATAGAATTGTGTAAGAAGTTTGTCATTGACAACCTTAGAACGTACTCCAGGAATATCAAGCTCATAGGCACTGTCGCCAATGCGCCGAATGATGTGATAAAAACCCGATTCATGCGAGAGAAGTTTAGACGTCACGCCTGTGAGTCATCCCTTCTTAATATAAAGCATAACGAGGTCTTCTGGGGAATATAACCTCTCGTCTATGCCGATCAACCATCTCCTTTACCCCTGCGTAAACATCCTCTAGATGTCGCCGAACCTCCTCATGAATTGCCCAAATGGACTCAGCAAACTCTTCAACACTATCAGAAGTAGGTACTAACTGAGGAATATGTGCCAAATCCAACACAATATCCGGTGAATACCCTATCACGATCTGAAATGGAGATAGTCTCATTAAACTGTTGGCATAACTATTAAATGCAAACTCGACATGTGAAAGGGCAAAATCCCACTTCCCAGGCTTGTCCCCTGTAATACATCGTAGTAGATCACCTAAACTTCGGTTGACTACCTCAATACCTGACGAGTTATAGTCGCTTCTTGATCAATTTCCAAACGTCTGCCATGAGCCAAATCCACCAGGGTTGCCTCCATTACGAGATATTCAGCATAACATTGATTTGATTCCAGGGGCATCACTGCCTAATTTGCCCCACTATCGCATGGCCCCAGCAGAACATGCAGAGTTACAGAGACAAGTCGCAGAGTTATGTGCTAAAGGAGTTTTGAGGGATAGTATGTCACCAGTAGCAGTCCTAGTACTATTAGTCCCCAAAAAGAACAAGAGCTACCGTATGTGTGTTGATTGTCGGGCAGTTAACAAGATCACGGTGAAGTACAGATTTCCCATTCCTAGATTAGAGGATATTATCGATGATCTCTCTCGGTTAATATCCAAGTTAGATCTTAAAAGCGGGTACCACCAGATTCGCATGTGACCAGGAGATGAATGGAAGATGGCTTTTAAAGCCAAAGACGGTCTCTACGAGTGGTTAGTGATGCCTTTGGGCTATCTAATGCACCGTCCACGTCTTACATACTTGCGCCTCATCTGGCGGCAGACCCACCCATCTCTGCCTTATGCCCTTCCACATGAAGACATATATGTTGGGCCGTCCGATGTGTATTGTGTTCCTCTCCCACTACCAAGGCCTACCCAAAAGTAAGTGACATACATCTATCTTGATAACAATACATAAGATGGATTCTTTGTATTCCTCCCATCTTAATCTTCACACGTGTGCGGTATAACACTGGTATTTCCCCTTGTTGACCATTATTTTGTATCCAACTCAACGTGGTCACATTGGGGTGATGCACTAAGTTGAGACGTAATTTATTTGCTACGCTCTCAGAGATGAGATTATCTGTTGACCCCCCCGTCTACAATTGTCTCCAATCCCTTTCCTTGAGCCTCTACTCGTGTGTGGAATAGTGCATGCTTCTTCCAATAGTCGTTGGCCCTTGAACTATTAGTGTCGCTCTTAGTCAGTGACCCACATAATGTGGTTGCTCTTCGCGACGCTCCCCGTTTTACACGTTGGTGTGGTAAAGGATCTATCGCGATCCCCTTTTCGGGCATCACCCCCATGCCTTCCGAATCCGTTACCGGCTTCGTAGGAACCCACGAGTTCCCCCCGAAACTAGCATCCTCTACTAATCGTTGTCGACCTTCTCCAATTAGCGTCAGATCGACGTCACAAGGCGCCTTTGGCGTACCCGCGTCGAGATTGTGGGTTTCCGGCCTCTCTCTCTCTCCCCAAAATTTCGGTCTGAAAATCTGTCGGTGTTGTGATTGGATTTGTCGTCGACTCATTCGAACGGACCCATAAGTCATTCGAATGACTTCCAAAATTTTGCCCATTTTTGACAACATAATTTTATGGACTGTCTACTGACTTGTTCGAACGGTGTAATCCTCGTTCGAACGATTCGTGAGTTTCTTCAATCTCCTTTGTGCTAGGTTCCTCTCTCTCTCTCTAAACTGTAGGCAACCCAAATCACCGGCGACCTCTCCTTCGTCAATGGCGATGAATTTTTCTCTTCTCCCATCGTTTGCCGAATTCTCAGCAAGGGTTTTGGATTGGGATTGGTCTTCTTCGGTTGGGCTTCCTGACGATTGAAATCGTTGATCATGTGAATCCCTCGCATCAAAGTCACAACCTCATCGTTGTCCTTTGATCGAGAAATATTTGACATGTCTCCATCTTTCCCACCTACTAGATCAATCGTACGGTGAACCTCTCTCTCCGTCATCTCTTCGAGGTGTTTCATCTCTAAGCCATCTCCATCGAATTTCTTCGAATCCTCCATCACAACTCCTGCCTCCAACCTTGTTATCTCAAGAATCGCACAAACATAGAAGGTAAACCTAGGATCGCTCATAGCTCTCGTAATAATTTGTTAATTACTATGATTGCGGAAGCCTCAAAATTAACTCTAATTGCAATTCTAGGGTTTCTAGAGTTTTACCCCAAACTCAAAACAAGAGAACTAACTAACAAAGGGACCCCTAACATCAGCTTATAGAGAAAATAACAAGTACGTGGCCTCGTGGGTAAACGACCTACGAGGCATGATCTATCAGCTCCACTTCCCAAATCACATGAGTAAAGACTCGAAATTCTTGGTTCTAAACCCCAAACACTTCCGAAAAGGTGCTATAGTTCTGCAGAATTCTTAAAAAGAAGAAAAGTGCAACTCGGGTTCTAGAGAAAACGAGATGAGGCAGCTTTAAGTAATTCAATAGCTACTTCAAGAGGATTGGTTCAGTTAAAACAAGGGGTTGAACGCGCTTAGCCAGAATCAAACTATTAAAATTTGAAGTACTCTGGGTGCAATTAAACTATCAAAACTTGATTTACTTTGGGTGAATATTTACAGAAACTCCATTAAAGAGCTGGCTATAAGAGCTCAAGGAATACCTTACAGCATTATTGGATATTGAGTGAAGATCAGTTATTCGTATCTCATAAGCACACTAACATCAATAGGATGACAACTCTGTGCGAGTGATGCATTGTATAGCACCATTATAAATGAAATGTTCTTTTAGCTTTATATTGTTGAATCCTAAGGTATAAAATAGCACTTTGCATCCATGTATGAGGGGATGCAATTAATGTTAAATCAATACAAACTCTAGTTGAATTTCCAGCCATCAAACTGTACTAGTTTATCAAATAATATATATGCATAAAAGGTCTAGAAAGCCAAAAAAGAAGAATAAAAAAGTTTTAAAAAACTCCCAGGTTATTGAAACTAGAAAACAACTCAACCAAATCCCTCCCCCACCCGCATAAAATTGGAACTGTACTTTTGGAAATGGTAATAATGCAAACCGTAGCGTAACACGGGCAAACGCCTACATGAGGTGCCCCTCGCACCGAACCGACTTTCCAACCAACAAAGGTCAAATGAAGGATTTTGACAACCATTTCCTGATGGGATGCCAGTCCAAAAGGTTAAAAGTTAAAACACACAAAAACACCCAAGGCTTACATTACCATGTGGGAAAAAGAAACTTGAATTTACACTATCACTGCAAAGTTTCTTGTTTCATATCAAAATTTGACCATTTGTTACATTTTTGGTATACTACAGTTGGCATACTCGGATGCTATTAACTTAGACATTATGATAGCAAAAACTAAAATACCTGCACTTGACTTAGACAGTTGGACGTCATGTAGAACATAGAATACAACCTCAACTAGGCTTTGTGGGCAGATGAAGACGAAACCCCAGAGACATGGTTGCTCTCATCAGAACAAACAGCACCAGTTGATGAATCCTGTCCAGAAACATTCCCAACTCCACGAAAAGAATCACCAGAGACTAGTGCTTGCAGTAGTTGGGGTGGCGGAGGCACAGTTACTTCAACTGTCCCTTCAAGCATTTTTACCACCATACTCATTGTAGGTCGTACACTTTCGTCATCCTGAATACACCACACTGCCACCATTGCCATTCGCTCTGCTTCAACAAAATTGTATTGTCCTACTAGTCTATCATCCACTACTCCTGCCACATTACCTTCAATTACTTGACGCGCTGCCCATGGTGGAAAAAACCATTTCTCAGCTACCTCTTTGGTTGCCGACGGCGGTGTTGTCTCTACATTGCGTCGCCCTCCTATAATCTCCAACAATGTCATCCCATAACTATAGACATCTGCTTTAGCCGTAATTGCTACTCCTGATAACCATTCGGGAGCAACATAACCCAACGTTCCTCGCATTGTGGTCAAAACCCGACTAAAATCCCGACCAATAAGTTTTGCCATTCCAAAGTCGGACACTTTAGCAGTAAATTCATCGTCAAGGAGAATGTTCTCCGGCTTGATATCACAATGAATGATACAATCCCGACAAGCCTCATGCAGGTATGCAAGGCCCCTTGCTGTCCCAACAGCTACCCGGAACCTTACATCCCAGCTCAAATGAGTTTGACTGCTTTGACCATCTCGCTGAATAAACATACTTAGGGACCCATTTGGCATGTAGTCGTAAACCAACATACGATGAGAATTCTCGGAGCAAAACCCTCTCAGATGTACAAGATTAACATGTTGAATGTTTCCAATAGTGCATACCTCTGCCCGAAATTCTTTCTCCCCACCACCTGGACGTTCAAGCCTTTTAATGGCAACTTTCGTCAAATCGGATAACTCACCACGAAAAACTACCCCAAAACCACCATGCCCAATCTCCTCTTTGAAACCCCGGGTCGCTCCATATAGCTCCTTGTAAGAGAACACCTTTAAATTCGTTGCTGGAAAAACATTGTCTTCTTTTTTCTTCCCTCTCTCTCTTTTCTTTCGCAAACCCAGTAACAACAAGACTACAAAACCTAAAACAACCAGAACTCCACAAACACCACCGATCAAAATTACATTTCTTCTCCACTTGTTTTTTTTCGACCCTACTCCTCTACCTACTCTAAAATACAAAATCTTCTCCTCAGTACTATCACCTGTCATATTACGTAAATTCAACATACTACCATAAAGATTCATACACACATCATTCTTCTCATTAATATTTATACCAACACAAGAACAATTTTTCAAACATAACTGTTCACATACGCTTCGACTTGCAGAAACCGATATATTAAAGGGGGCGTCAAAACTAACTCTACCTACTTCCTCGAACCCGTCATTCCCATCACATAGGCTTTCACCAATAGGTCTACAACCGCTCGTAAAATCGCCGGACTCCCATGCCAAGACGTCAACAGGACGAAATCCTGAAAGACACTCACATGGCCTCGCTGAATGTCCCCCACCACAATAACCTAAATTTCCGCATAGCCCGTACACATGGCAATCATTCTCCGGACGAAACCAGAACATGTTCCAATTCTCTGTTTGTGATGACCATGTGTACTGTTTAAGCATCCCGTAAGAATCAACCACAAACCTCGTTAATGGAGGGCCCCCATCTTCTGGCGAAAAAACCATTTCATCATACCCAAATGACGCAGCGGGGGTAAATGGATTCACAAACCTAAACAAATAGATATACGGCACAGTCATCTCCGGTACACTCGCAAATGCATTCCCAGTCCAATTCCCAGTCGACCAATACAATTCTTCATCATTATACACTAGCTCAAACTCACCAAACTCTGGCTGCTTTAATCTAAGAGAGTAATTCCCCGGGGACGGATCCAACGCACTTCTCCAACACGTAACCGACTGATACCGTGTTATATTCATCCCTGGTAACCACGTGTCCGCCGGAAAATCAAAGCTTTGCCATACAATCTCCCCTTCTAACGACAAAAGAACTAAGTTCCCACTATCAAGTAGCTTAGCTTCCACCCCTCTCTTCACATTCTCCGTCTCCCAGACGCTAAACCCCCCAGACTCCGCCACCCTTAACCTCCCTCTCTCAGTTAATCTCACTGTTGCCGCCCTAACATCCCTCACGGGGTTCTCCCGATTCGCCACCCAAACATAAGTTCTAATAGGTATCGAACCATACCAAATCCCAAAGTACCAATTAGTTCCGCCATTATTACTAAAAAACCCAAGCTCAAACGTTCGATTCTGACTAAAAAACGTCAAATTCCCAGAAATTAAAACTGATGGTACCTCTAATAACCTCGAAATAGACTTATTCTTACCTGAATCCAAGTTTCTCCCAACTGGGTATCCCCAATTCGTCTTCCTCGTCGAAAAGATCAAACCTTTACGCGCGATTCCAGAACTGTAATGGTGCTTAAACCTTCTGTTGTCGAGCAAAACTGAGTTCGACCCAGTGTTTGATTCGATACTGGGTATCGTTAAAATGGAGAAAATAGTAAGAAAAAGTATGAATGGTGAAGTTAAGATCTTCGTCGACATTGCTTACTCTTTACAGAGCATTTTGAGTCCAAAAAAATAACTCAATCACGAGTTGTTGTTGTTGTTAAAGGTGAAGACTTTGAGTCAATGAGTGAGAGAGAGAAAAGAGAGTGAAGTCTTTGTCAATGAGAAAGGTTTTGAGGATTTTTTTGTGAATCAAAAGTTGTAGAGAGAGAGTGAATGAGTGGAGAAGAAGACATTTTTGGACATTTGTTTGGGAGTACGCACTGAGATGGGTCGTTCTAACACTCTCTTTCTTGTTAAAACATGTAATTTGTAATTTGAATGGTGTAAATTTTGTACATGTTTACCTCTTGTACCCTTTTTAAAATGAAGTTAGGTAACTACAACGAGTTCATCCTAGTATCTTTAATCACTTCATTCCCTTCTCCTTAAATCTACTAAGAGCATATCTAGCCGGGTAAGAGGTTGGGTTTGCAAACCTAAACTCAAACTCACACTTTTGGCCTCCCAGCAGCGAAAAATGGGTGTGGGTTGGCTGAGCTGGACATGTTAGAACCAAACCGAGTGTGAGGAGCTCAAACTCACAAAAAATGAGTTTGGCGGTGTTTAGAATCCAGGCGGTAAAAGGAACACCGCACGGTAATCCAAACTCAATTATTTATCCTCATCACTCCCTGGCTACTTCGTCTCCCCCAAAACCAATTGTAGAGCATAGAGGAAAACCTCTACGCTCTCCCAAAATGGCGAACTCCGGCACCAGTAGTAATAACTCTACATCGTCGACCCCATCCTCCCATAACCCACCTTCAACACCATTCGCTCAACACTCATTATCATAATTCACTCCATACCTCTACCACAACCAATCGCAATTCCAACCTCAATTCCAATCACAGACACCACCTCCGTTTACCATGTCGCAAGGGGATCCCAGTTATGGACAATATCAAAATCCATTTACACTCTCTCAACCGCAACCTCAAGCGTTTAACTCGTACTATCAACCCTTTCCGCTCACTCAACCTCAAGATTTTCAGCCTCCAAATTACTTTTAGAACTACCTATTCCATGGTGAATCTACTCAGCATAGTCAAAGTGACGCAAATACGTCAATACATGTTGAAGCGACGCCCTATAAAGAAAAAGAAAAAAAGAAAAAGAAAAAAACACTCGCAAAACAAAGACAAAGCGTGCAAGTGCCAGAAGATGCTGAGTTTTTGGACGAGACGGATGATGTTGGACTGTATTGGACGGAAGTAGACTTTACGTGTCTCGCAAGGGTGTGGGTAACAGCTTCTGTCAAGACAGTGGGCTGCACAAAGGGTTTCATTTTTTATCAAAAGGTCAACATTACCTTTAACAGAGACCCCGAGTACCCCACACGACGATCAAGTAGGTCGACCAAATCTCAGTGGTATACCCTTAATACACAATGTGTGGCGTACAAGGGGATAGTTGCTCAAAATGATTTAGGAATAACAACGGGAAAACATAAGAAGATCGGCTATGTTCCCCATTTGGTTTAACTCTATTTCGTTTATTTATCGCGGATAGACATGTTATTTATTTATATTTGGTAATTTTGTGAATTGTAGGAAAACGATGCACACAAGATCTATCAAGGCTTGAATGACGACAATGACTTCAAACACCGTGAAGCATTTAAGATTTTGGCGCGAGAACCGCGATGGGCCAACCTAAGGGATGATAGATTAAACCATGCGGGGAATGTACCAAGAAATGTAGCCAGGAGAACATCGGACAATTCTTCTCCGGGGAACTCGGTCAGATCAAACAATCTATCAGAGAACCTCGACGGCCCACCTACACCTCAATCCGCGGGCCCAAATTCTGAATTAGTTGTATGAGGGTGGAAGCATGCCTATCGACCAAAAAATCTTTAGAAAGAGTCTTGCAACACAAAAGGCATTGGATGGTGTTGTTGCATCTGGTAGCGGTATCCAAACAATGCTGGATGAACTACGGTTGGAGAAGAGACAAGCGAAAGAAAAAAATGAAAGAAGAAAAGTGGAAGTAAATCAACAATGCCAAGCCAAAATAGATTTGGAACAAGCAAAGAAAAATCGCAAAATTATGGATAAAGACCTGAGTAATCTTTTTGGACCTGTAATACAATACTATCTGCAAAGGCAAACGGATGTCATGGAACGACTGGCCAAGAAAGGCGGACCAGGTACTTGAAGTGGTGATGAAATGTAATTTAACTTTGATGTATATAGAAGTTTTCTTTCCAAGAATGTAGTTTACCTTCCAATAATGTAATCGTTTGAATAATGTACTTTGCTATTGAAGAATGCAATCTTATTTTCAAAATGTTTATTTCCGATAATATTGCGTTAAAACAAATACAAGATTAATATAATATCAAAAACTTGTTTAATAAACTTGTACGACAAGAAACATTAAATTACATGAAGAACACTCAGATAATACAATAAATGAAGTACTAGGTTTGAAGATTTCTCTTCACGGTCCACAAATGCTCGATTAGATCATCCTTTAGATCAAAGTGCAGTTTTTGACTTCGAATGCGGTTCATTTTCAAAATAAAAGATTCTATTGTTCCGCGTTCGCGTACAATATTGAACTGTTCGCCTTCGATGGTTGAAGTAGTCTCGTATAATGTTGTAATGCCACAATAGGTGATCTCGCTTCTTTTTCTTATCCTTACGGCCCATGACACTCTCGCCGTGACTCGAAGTTGCATCATGTACTACTAGGTTTATTGCAGTTTAGTGTAGAATACAAATTGCCGCCGCACAATCAAAGATAAGATCATCAGATGAGGACGGCGATGCGAAGGATCATCAATGGATGAATAGGATGATGATAAATACATTTGAGGTTGTGGAGTTGAGAGAAGGGTATTGGCGGTGAAGGGGAACAAGTTTCCAATTGAAGATAGAAGTGTAAAAGGGGGGAAGAAGAAGATATGGGTATTTAAAATTAGGGATTTGGCGGTGAAAAGAACACCGCGCAGTATTCCTTTAACCGCGCGGTAAAAGGAACACCGCGCGGTGTTCTTTTCACCGTCAAATACTTGTTTCTATTCGAATAGACTTAGGGTCTGTTCGAATAAAATAGCTCAGTGCAAAGATTGTTCAAACAGACTTTAGGTTTATTCGAATAAAACTACTCAGTACAAAATTTAATTGAATAATACTTTATTTTGTTCGAATTAAAAGGGGTCTGTTCGAACAGACAAATAGTTTGTTCGAATAGACATTGGAAAAACTCATTTTTGAATTCAAGACTCAAGCAACAACGGCTACTTCCTCTGGTGGGTCCTTCACAACGGGCTACTTATTTTGGATCACAACGGTCAGTTTTGGATCATAACGGCTACTTTTTGTTTTATATATATGTTAGCTAGAGATGTTCTAACAACACTCCTCTACTTGAACTCAACAATGCTGAGTTTTTCCGCTCTAACACAAGATTCTTCGGCGGTATTTGGCTAAAATGAAGATTGCGCCCTGGCCGTGTCTTGACAGTATTTTGTTGATAATCCACCTCTCCGACAACTCAACTTCAATCAGTTATGGAATAGAACTCATGTCCAATTCAGAATACACATGAAACTTCGATACCCTCCTAGAGATTTATACAATATGTGGAATGTTATTAAGGCTAAGTGTGATGAGTTTCATGAGATACAGATGAGTATTGATATACGGGTCAGAGGTGTTCCACTAGCCTATATTTTTTGCGAAGCCAGAGATGAATGGTATGACAAATACAACCAGTCGTTCCCGTTTGAGACTCCATATGATATTTTTTACCGAAACTACGTCCCACCTGATCCTCCTAAAAATTATCGGCTATAAAATAATAGACGCGATCCGCTCCCCCTTACTGAATGGTCTGAGTTTATTCATTATATCAGACGTGAACGATGAATTAAATTTAATTATATCTATTTTGAGTTATATTTCGTGCGTAGAACTACTATTTCAAGAATTGTAATTGCATTTCTATTTAAATTCAATACTCAAAATAAATTGATTAATATTGATTTATATAAAGAAATGTGACATCAAAAACTGATGTTTACAATAAAAGATTACGCCTATAAAAACATCAAAAATTCATATATCTACTGCGACGGGCCACTATGGCTACTACCGCCTCCCCTGGTTCGTAGACCAGATCCACGCTGCCTCATCCTCGCGCCACCTCCAGGTGGTAGCGGCACCACCTCCAGGTGGTAGTGGTACCACCCATATGTCACACCCCCTCCTCAGATGTAGGTCCTGAACGGGACAAAGAAAATTTATAAATATTTTGACAAAATAAATATGATATTAAGAAAAAAATAAAAAAATAAAAACATAAATAAATAAATTACTTACATGCGCATATAGTTGATCGTCTACACTGTCCAAGTACCTCCTCAGAGTAACTACCTCATCAGTCAAGTCCTGGATCGTCTAGGCATCCCACACTGACTCTGCAAGGCAAAGTCGTCTCATACCATGAGTCAGGTGCCACAACTCCTCTGCACTGTAGGAGGGAGACATCTCTGGCGGGCCCCTCAAGCGGTGGATAGGGAGCAGCTCACGCCTCCCTGTCCACTCCATGTACCACCCCAGGTTTGGCCCCTCGGGCTCGCCAGGTAAACTAAAGTCCCAAGACAAGCTATGAACCAACATTGACGTCACCGCCACGGGTGTAATACCAGCCCTGAGTGCAGAGGGTCCGAACATATCTATATTTACCATCCTCTGGGAATCTGTCAATATGGGGTCTACCTGTAGTTTGGTTAACCTAGTATGAAGCGTAAGTCTCTCGCTCCTTCCCTATCACAAACTGCTCACAGTCAACGAAGTCAGCCTGTCTCATCGCCTATAAATCTACTGGACTAAGATGTAGCGACATACTAAGAGGAGAATCCAAAGGAATACCCACAGTGCCAGTCAACTGCCTTTAACATTTATCCCCCAAGTAATACTCGCAGTTTCCATTTGGGACTTAAAGTGGCATCCTCGTACGGGACAGGAGCGATGCTTTCCGTACCGCAGATTCCAACCAAGGTCACCAGGTGATCGTCTTAATAGTATGGTGGTCAATGTGGTATCTGCCTAGCATAAATAAATTGCTTGCCTGGTCATTTTGTTTTCTTTCTGTTCCCCCTCTCTCGTGCTCTGAGGCGCGGATAGGCTGAAAACTTAACATTTTCCTTTACAATAGGGTGACCAACCCCACAATGCTCGTAAAACCAATACTGCATTTTGGAACAACATAAAAAACAATTATAAATTATATTTAAGACGTTTATTGGAAGATATTTGATTTGTAACTTGTAAGGAAAAAGTGTCTCGTGACTACGGTATCCAAACCATGGTACAGGGAAGCAAGAATAACATAGCCCCAGTCATATTGGGCAGCCTTATCTAAATCGGCCACGGCCGCGAGATATCCAAGTGGGGCGGTGTCGTTGGCCGTTTGGAACCACAAATATCTTATCATGAAGAGGATAAAAGCATGAACAATAGTAATATTATCCTCCCGATTAGCTGTGATGGTCAAGTACGTCCTCAAATGTGAAATGCTGACGTTTCCACTCTTTATATGGCTGAAATCATTGTTGGGGAGCAATTGCCTCGCATTGGATAAAATACTCCATGCGTCATCATACAACACCTGTATCGGATATCGGATATCGGCTGATTGACAATGATGTCAGCATCTGGAAATCGAGATGAGTGACCCTTATCTCTATACACGGGAATAGAAACGTGTATGTGGCCGGTCACCAACACTCTGTAAATACCTGAATTAGCCGATTATCAGAATTGCCCAAGCGTATATCCATAAACTTCTCGAATATATTCACCACGACATCCCTTACATGTGAAATTGTGGAAATCTCCTTCCACATTTTGATCACCATAGTGAATGTGTCGTGCACACACATCAAATCCTAATTTTGTTCATTGGAGCATTTTCTCAAACACTTGATTTATGGAAATAACAAATTCACAATTATACTAAAACTTACTGTGAGTTCCTTGCCAATCTAATAAATATGAGTGATGTCGTATGAAAGTTGGGTAATAAACCTCTGTGGGTAGTTTTCTTGGGGTAGGTTTGGTATAGGTTGTTGGACATCTTCAAATTCTACTCGTTTTTTCTTCCTTCTGGACCTCGACCAAGTTACAGCTCGCTCTGGATCTTTTGTCACTCTAAGCCCAGGTAATGTACTGGGGTATTGGTCTTCCTCTGGCATATGCATTGTGCTTTGAAAGAAATTGGGGAAATTTTTAGGTATACCTTCAATTTGAGAGAGAGAGAGAGAGAGGAGGAAACACTGTTATAAACTCGAGTTGGGTTTGATTTTGGGGTAACAGTGCAAGTAGCGGTAAAAGGAACACCACGCGATAATCCTTTTACCGCACGGTAAAAGGAACACTGCGCAGTATTTTGAACTCTTCCAAATAAATAAAAAATTACACGTCACCAGCTACAACTGGCTGCTAGAAGAGGCCGGGTGTGGGTTAGGTTTTTTGTAGGCCCCCTGTAAGTGCCCACACCTAAATTGCAACTAGCTGCTAGAAATGCTTTAACACTTCCCTTGCTCTAACAAATTTTGGTGTCAGAGCCAGGTTGTTGCCCTTCCTCTAAGACAATCTTATCATCTATCTGCCCATAAGATGGCAACTACAACAAACACAACTGTATTCAATTATGCCCAAAATATGATCCCAATCTTTGATGGTAAAAGCTATGACTTTTGGAGTCTCCAAATGAAGACTCTCTTCATCTCTCAAGATTTATGGGAACTTGTTGAGGATGGGTATGATGAACCGGAAACCGCGACGGCCCTTAGAACATGGAGTCAAGCTAAGCAAAAGGAACTCAAAGAAAACAAAAGGAAGGATGCCAGAGCATTGCTCTTCATTCAACAAGGAGTAAGTTAAACTATTTTCCCAAGAATTTTGGTGGCAAGCAAATCAAAAGAAGCATGGAAGATCTTAAAGTAGGAATTTCAAGAAACCCAAAAGGTAATCTCAATCAAATTGCAATCTTTATGGAGGGAATTTGATAATTTCTTGATGAAAGAAAATGAAACAATACAAACATTTTTCTCTAGAGTCTCCAGTGTTATTAACCAAATTAAAAGTTATGGAGACACCATTAAAGATTAAAAAAATAGTTGAAAAAATTCTAAGAAGCTTGCCTGCAAAATTTGACCATGTTGTAGCTGCTATTAAAGAATCAAAAGATTTGTCTAAATTATCAATACATGAACTAATGGGTTCTCTTGAAGTACATGAACAAAGAATGGGAAGATTTGTAGAGAAATCTCTTGAGCAGGCATTTCAATCAAATCAAGGTGAATATGGGGATAAATAAGGAAAGTTATACACGAAGAGAAGATCAAAGGAGTGTTAGGGCCCGAGCCCCCGCATTGCACCGATATTGTCCCCACCTTTACCACATAGTATGGGCTAGGTGTGGGGTTTTATCTGAAAAGGCCTCGGTGCAATTTAATAGTTTGTATCTTCTTATATCCTTGTGTAAACTACATCTTCTACCCGATGTGGGACTAACTTTGATCTACCGATCTTAACAATCTCCACCTTGGATCAAACACCGCTAGTCAACAACCGTCCATTATGAGCTTCACGGAAGCGAACATGAGCTCCACTTCGAATGATAACTGTCCACCACCACCGCACATCTATGCAAGAACAATCATTTATTTTGAACTTTACGCTGAGAGAACGTGAGCTCTACCTCGAACGATTGTAGAGACGTGTCGATACGTTAAGATACGCCCAGCCGAACCATCGGCTCTGTTACCACTTATTGGGGGTGAACGTGAGGAATACATCCCCCATGCGCAATTTGGTTTTATCCGTTATCCTCATGGCATACAAATAATTAACAAAGATATTAGAAACATAATTAGCATGCACACAAAACATAATATTTATCGAAGGCTCACCTTAAGGCTACTCTCCACCACTAAGTTAGAAATCCACTATGTATCCAAGTTCAATTACAATCTCTCAAGAGATTCTAACGAACATGGAATTCTCTAATCTCATAATACCCTCACATAGATTTACAAGAAAAGAAGAAACACAAGATATCCATCAAGAATCTAAAGATTACCTCAATAAAGACTATGTTGCATACCTTCTTCTTGAAACCCTTTAATCTTTTCTCTTCATAGATTCATCATCTTAGTAACCAAGAGGTACTTCCACTCTCACCATCAAATCCTTAGAGAACACACTCCACCTTCTTCCTTGTAAAGACCAACTCTTTACAAGGTCTATCATAGAAGCTACACATCTTCTAGATTTCAAATTTCTCACACAGAGGCTTTTTAACTCATACACTGTATAGAGGCTTTGAACTCACACTCTATATTTATAGACTCTCTATTAGGTCATCAGCGAAGTACGCATCACAAGACAAACCATCACCTTGGAATATATCCCCTTCAAAATGAACTTAACAAAATAAACACAACGGTTTTCATTCAAACGAAATACAGTCTCATTCAAACGACTTCATCTGTTTTGAGCCGTAACCTAACAATCTCCACCTCGGCAAAAAACCTCAATTCATGTATTCATTGGCCAACCATAGCGCGAACAAACCCATCAACAAAACGGCTGAACTTGTTCACTTTGTATCCGCTACCCACGATCAAAACATTTTCGTACCCAACACCGATTACCTTTGTCAAAACTGATGAACATCCATTAGCTTCTTTTATCTTTGTGATAAACCATGCTTTCGAGCTTGTTTCACCTGCAGCCATGAAACTATACGAGTTTGTTAGACTTATGTCCTGATATTTATATGGATATTTGACTTAAGTCCTGCCATTTAGCAAAAAAAGTAATTATAGTCCTTTATTTGTAGTTTTGACCATGGTCAATTGTAATTGACCGCAGTTGACCCAGTTCAAATTTGATCATTTTGCAAATACTAAAATACCCTTAAAGTCGCATGGGTAAATCACAAAGTACAAAATTAAACAACCTTTGTTCATAAATATATTAGACTTAACCCCCTCGGTTTGTAAACAACATAAGCTTTAGTCTTTTCTCTCTAAAATTTGATTCATAGACTAAACAATGTGAGACGGTCGAAAAATTGATCAGGCGCATCCCCGAATTAAACTTGTGATGATTATGCATCCCTGACATCAATCAAACTGCTTTTAAAGCTCCAACACCACAATTTCCTGGTATCCAACTGTCAAATTCTCTCAACGGTGGATTTTGAAGTTAAACAATCCCACTCTTCCTCGGAACACGTAAGAGACCGTGAATGTAGCAAATTCATTCTGGGAAGTCGAAAGTACTTCCTGGGGACGTATCACTATCAACCAATGTAACAAAAGGATGATTCAAAAGCATTTCAGTCGTCCATCGCATCATCAGATCCCTCGTAAAACACCTAATCAAAAAATCTTTCCCATCATCACACAACTTATCTGGGATCACTTGAAGTTCTTCACCAAACCCGATACGATACAACAAACCATTAATATCGGTATCAGACAGACACCTCCATGAAGATTTTCCCATTACCAACTCCGAAACAACACAACCAAGTGCCCAAATATCGACCCCTGTTTCATAAACATTGCATGAAACTGATTCAGGTGACATATACAATGGTGTCCCTCTTAAACCCGAAACCCCATCATCAAAATCACAGTTTTTCTTCTTCGCTAACCCAAAATCGGCAATCTTTACCTCCATCGACCCGCAAACAAGGATGTTTTGTAACTTGATATCACAATGAATGAACCCCTTCACATGAATCATCGATAAACCTCGAAGAATTGACCTTAAATAGTATCAGACATCCAATACAGGTAACCCCATATTGGATTTTTTCAGTAGTTGATGTAAGTTAACTCGCGACGCGAATTCAAAGAGGATATTATAGACTTCTTTACCATCTTCCACTGTGAAATCATCGCCAAAACATCTAAGAATCTCGGGACAATCCCCAAACTGTGTTAGAATATCTTTCTTCTTTTGAAACAGAGACCATTGTAAAACTGATACCGACTTCACCGCCATTAGAGACGGTGTCTCCGTAGAATCTCTTCTTGGGGTTGCTAAGAAAAAAGAGTTGAAACTACCTTTACCAATTACAACAGTCGGAACATTATCTACTGATTTTTCTTACTTTTAATTTTTATTTCATATCTAAAAGGGCAAACCTATTTTTAATATTGTTGATTCAGTCAAATGTGGGTCAACTGTGATCAATTGCAGTTGACCATGGTTAAACTGCAAATAAATGACTATAATTGTTTTTTTGCTAAATGGTGAGACTTAAGTCAAATATCCATATAAATATCAAGACATAAGTCAATTTAACTTGAAACTATACCGCTCCAACTTCCGCTTTAAACGCATTGCCATAAGCACCATCAAGGCATCAAGTCCATTGTTGAACTCCATCATAGAAAAAACCTCTGAAACATTAATTTCATCATACCAATGAAATCACACAATTTTGCCTATACCGACAAAATCAGAACCAATGTATATTTAATCTAGAAAGGAAAAATTAAATACTACACATTAACCCGGCCATGTCGAACAAACCTATAAAATTTGACTCTATGTCGCAGACCTAGAGTCTTCGCACATCGACACACTTTGTCACCACACGAACCATAACTTGCGACCATGAATCATAAAAATTATGACCCGCCAATTTAGTAATCAACCATGGAGAATAACTTGAGGTGCCACCACGATTACCAAATTTAATGAACATCGGTTCTAGAGAAAAGCCATCCCTCCTTACCAAACTTTTGAAGCTTTTGCCAGAACCGCTCCACCTTGAACAAAGTACCATGTTCAAGCCTTTCTCATAACATAAACTATGTTGTCATGCATGTGTACAATATCACTTTCATCTAAATCTCTTTCTCTCAAACTCCACCGCTTGAGAAAATCATGTAGCCAAAATAACCGAAACCAAATCCATCTTGAAAAATAAATAAATATCCGACTTAACCATCGAACCCAAGAATATTAATGAACTATAATCCCAAGGTCTTAACCTCTCTCTAACACCAATTGTTAGGGCCCGAGCCCCTATTGTACTGATATTGTCCCCACCTTTACCACCTAGTATGGGCTAGGTATGGGGTTTTCTCTGAAAAGGCCTTGATGCAATTTAATAGTATGTATCTTCTAATATCCTTGTGTGAACTACATCTTCTACCCGATGTGGGACTAACTTTGATCCACCGATCTTAACAAGAAGCTCATTTCAAAATGAAAGAAGTAAAATTTTTAATCGCGACCAAAGCTCTAATTAAGAACAAAAAAGTACAGGGTACAACAATCGGAGGTACAATAATTAGAGGTACAACAAAATTTTTACCTCTACTATTTATTGTAATGTTTATAAAAAATTGCGGCATACAAGTAAAAATTACATATTTAAATACACTAAATGTTAGGAAAAATTATGCTATGTTACCTCTGCAGTAATTATCGAAGGCAAAGAATAATATAAATAAACCAGCAACAGTAGCAAGATGATCTGTGGGTACCGAAGTGATGATCATGAGATGTTAAGTTAAAGACTAGATCTCTATCTTTAAGACATTTTTCTGTACTACCTTTTGCAAATAGTTGATTGCTGCGCCGCCTCCAGGATAAATAAGAGAGTGAGAACTTCTCTTGCAAGGAAGAAGTACCTTCGAATGATTTGCACTTTCAACTATTTTACTCGAATTCTAGACTTATGATTATATTGAATAGAAGAGAAAAACTGTGTGTTTGATGGATGAATAAAACTGAGGTACAGTTTGTCTTTATATAGAGCAAGTTCGAAACGGTAACAAGAGTTAATGGTGGGACACGTCATCAAAAAATAATAATTAAAACGGAAGTGAAATGTTTAAGACTTAAATACGAAACAATTACGTTTGTGGAATTCAAAAAATGAAAAAAGTTCAATTCGAATAGACTCGGCTCGAATTTGGTCTCCTGGGAACTCCAGGTCGAAATAAACTCAGTTCGAATTAGGTCTCCTGGGAACTCTAGGTCGAAAAGACTTGGTTCAAAATGATCCAGGTCGAATAGAATTGGTTTTGACAAAATTAATTCTTTCATAGAAGCCCAAGTCCGAGGCCCAAGCCCATGAGCCAAACAAAGTTTTAAACCCATTTTTTTGGCTCGCCCCCACCCAACATAGAGAATAAAGGACCTAGGTTATATCAAGAAAACAAATACTCTTCCAAGTAATGTGGGACTAAAGAAACCACATAAATTTTTGGAGATATAAAACCCAACACTAAATGCAATAAGCTGAATCATATGCAAAATGATTGTTGGGTTTGACAAAAGAATGGTGTCAATTATACTGAAAAACTAAAAATCCAAATCATTTATTTTATTCTTGCTTTAGTGTATAACAAGAATGTCAAGATATTTGGTACTTGGATAGCGGATGTAGTAATCACATGACAAGTGATAAGAGTTGTTTCACTCATTTGGATCAGAAGATTGTTTCAAAAGTTAAACTCGGAGACGGGAAGCTTCAAAAAGTCAAAGAAAAGGGAGTAATCTCGGTGAAATCGTAAATAGGTATGCCTAAAGTCATTCATGATGTTATGTATGTCCATGGACTAGCTTCGAATTTACTAAGTGTTGGTCAATTAATTTCAAAAAGGATATGCGGTGATTTTTTATAACAATAAATGCACAATTTTTGAAAAAGTGGGTAAAGTAAAAAATGAACCAAAATAAGGTTTTCCCATTAAGTATGCCACCAATTTAAAATTGTGCTTTAAAAGTTCAATCTGATAAATCCAAGTTATGGCACCTGAGATTTGGCCACTTGAACTATAAAGCCTTAAGGGTTCTAAAACATAAAAATATGGTTATTGGCCTTCCTCCTATTGATGGCGAAGAAAAAATGTGTGAAGGTTATGTTTATGGGAGGTTTCATAGACTCACATTTGCTAAGTCATCATGGAGAGCTAAAAATCCTCTAGAATTAGTCCATATCGATATTTGTGGACCGACTCGAACACCAACATTTAACGAGAAAAGATATTTTTTTCTTTTTGTTGATGACTATAGCAGGATGATGTTGTTAGGTTACGGCTCAAAATAGAGGAAGTCGTTCGAACGATACTATATTTCGCTTGAACGAAACATAAAGTCGTTCAAACGAGACTTAGGTCGTTCGAACCAAAATTGCGGTGTTTATTTTGTTAAGTGGGTTTTGAAGGAGATTTATTCTAAGGTGATGGTTTGTCTCGTGATGCGTACTTCGTTGATGACCTAATAGAGAGTCTATAAATATAAAGTATAAGTTCAAAGCCTCTATACAGGGTGTGAGTTAAAAAACCTCTGTATAAGAAACTTGAAATTTATAAGAGATATAGCCTCTATGATAGACTTTATAAAGAGTTGGTCTTTACAAGGAAGAAGGTTGAGGGTGTTCTCTTGGGATTTGATGGTGAGAGGGGAAGTACCTCTTGGTTGCTAAGATGAGAAATCAATTAAGAGAAAAGATTGAAGGGTTTCAAGAAGAAGGTATGCAACATGGTCTTTGTTGAGGTAATCTTTGGATTCTTGATGGATCTCTTATTTTCTTCTTCTCTTGTAAATCTATGTGAGGGTATTATGAGATTAGAAAATTTCATGTTCGTTAGAATCTCTTGAGGGTTTGTAATTGAACTTGGATGCATAGTGGATTTCTAACTTGGTGGTGGGGAGTAACCTTAAGGTAAACCTCTGGTAAATATTATGTTTTGTGTGCATGTCAATTATGTTTCTATGTTTCTTGACTGATTATTTGTATGCCATGAGGATAACGGACAAAACCAAATTATGCGTGGGGTGTGTATTCTGGACGTTCACCCCCAACAATTGGTGTCAGAGTGAGGTTAAGACCTTGGGATTATAGTTCTTGAAGATTCTTGGGTTCGATGGTTAAGTCGGATATTTGTTTTTTTCAAGATGGATTTGGTTTCGGTTATTTTGGCTACATGATTTTCTCAAGCGGTGGAGTTTGAGAGAAAGAGATTTAGATGAAAGCGATATTGTACACAAGCATGACAACATAGTTTATGTTATGAGAAAGGCTTGAACATGGTACTTTGTTCAAGGTGGAGCGGTTCTGGCAAAAGCTTCAAAAGTTTGGTAAGGAGGGATGACTTTTCTCTAGAATCGATGTTCATTAAATTTGGTAATCGTGGTGGCACCTCAAGTTATTGTCCATGGTTGATTAATAAATTGGCGGGTCATAATTTTTATGATTCATGGTTGCAAGTTATGGTTCGTGTGGTGACAAAGTGTGTCGATGTGCGAAGACTCTAGGTCTGCGACATAGAGTCAAATTTTGTAGGTTTGTTCGACATGGCCGGGTTAATGTGTAGTATTTAATTTTTCCTTTCTAGATTAAATATACACTGGTTCTGATTTTTTCGGTATAGGCAAAATTGTGTGATTTCATTGGTATGATGAAATTAATGTTTCAGAGGTTTTTTCTATGATGGAGTTCAGGGGTGGACTTGATGGTACTTAAGGAGTTGTGTTCAAAGTGGAAGTTGGAGCGATATAGTTTCATGGCTCTAGGTGGAGCAAGCTCAGAAGTATGGTTTATCATAGAGAGAAAAGAAGCTAATGGATGTTCGTCTGTTTTGACGAAGGTTTTCAGTTTTGGGTACAAAAATATTTTGATCGTAGGTAGCGGATATGAAGTAAACAAGTTCAGCGGTTTTGTTGATGGGTTTGTTTGCGTTATGGATGGTCAATGATGACATGAATTGAGGTTTTTCGCCGAGGTGGAGATTGTTAGGTTACGGCTTAAAACAGAGGAAGTCATTCGAACGAGACTATATTTCGTTTGAACGAAACATAAAGTCGTTCAAACGAGACTTAGGTTGTTCGAACCAAAACCGCGGTGTTTGTTTTGTTAAGTACGTTTTGAAGGGGATTTATTCCAAGACGATGGTTTGTCTCGTGATACGTACTTCGTTGATGACCTAATAAAGAGTCTATAAATATAGAGTGTAAGTTCAAAGCCTTTATACAGGGTGTGAGTTAAAAAGCCTCTGTATAAGAAACTTGAAATTTATAAGAGATATAGCCTCTATGATAGACTTTATAAAGAGTTGGTCTTTACAAGGAAGAAGGTTGAGGGTGTTCTCTTGGGATTTGATGGTGAGAGGGGAAGTACCTCTTGGTTGCTAAGATGAGAAATCAATTAAGAGAAAAGATTGAAGGGTTTCAAGAAGAAGGTATGCAACATGGTCTTTGTTGAGGTAATCTTTGGATTCTTGATGGATCTCTTATTTTCTTCTTCTCTTGTAAATCTATGTGAGGGTATTATGAGATTAGAAAATTTCATGTTCGTTAGAATCTCTTGAGGGTTTGTAATTGAACTTGGATGCATAGTGGATTTCTAACTTGGTGGTGGGGAGTAACCTTAAGGTAAACCTCTGGTAAATATTATGTTTTGTGTGCATGTCAATTATGTTTCTATGTTTCTTGACTGATTATTTGTATGCCATGAGGATAACGGACAAAACCAAATTATGCGTGGGGTGTGTATTCTGGACGTTCACCCCCAACAATTGGTGTCAGAGTGAGGTTAAGACCTTGGGATTATAGTTCTTGAAGATTCTTGGGTTCGATGGTTAAGTCGGATATTTGTTTTTTTCAAGATGGATTTGGTTTCGGTTATTTTGGCTACATGATTTTCTCAAGCGGTGGAGTTTGAGAGAAAGAGATTTAGATGAAAGCGATATTGTACACAAGCATGACAACATAGTTTATGTTATGAGAAAGGCTTGAACATGGTACTTTGTTCAAGGTGGAGCGGTTCTGGCAAAAGCTTCAAAAGTTTGGTAAGGAGGGATGACTTTTCTCTAGAATCGATGTTCATTAAATTTGGTAATCGTGGTGGCACCTCAAGTTATTGTCCATGGTTGATTAATAAATTGGCGGGTCATAATTTTTATGATTCATGGTTGCAAGTTATGGTTCGTGTGGTGACAAAGTGTGTCGATGTGCGAAGACTCTAGGTCTGCGACATAGAGTCAAATTTTGTAGGTTTGTTCGACATGGCCGGGTTAATGTGTAGTATTTAATTTTTCCTTTCTAGATTAAATATACACTGGTTCTGATTTTTTCGGTATAGGCAAAATTGTGTGATTTCATTGGTATGATGAAATTAATGTTTCAGAGGTTTTTTCTATGATGGAGTTCAGGGGTGGACTTGATGGTACTTAAGGAGTTGTGTTCAAAGTGGAAGTTGGAGCGATATAGTTTCATGGCTCTAGGTGGAGCAAGCTCAGAAGTATGGTTTATCATAGAGAGAAAAGAAGCTAATGGATGTTCGTCTGTTTTGACGAAGGTTTTCAGTTTTGGGTACAAAAATATTTTGATCGTAGGTAGCGGATATGAAGTAAACAAGTTCAGCGGTTTTGTTGATGGGTTTGTTTGCGTTATGGATGGTCAATGATGACATGAATTGAGGTTTTTCGCCGAGGTGGAGATTGTTAGGTTACGGCTTAAAACAGAGGAAGTCATTCGAACGAGACTATATTTCGTTTGAACGAAACATAAAGTCGTTCAAACGAGACTTAGGTTGTTCGAACCAAAACCGCGGTGTTTGTTTTGTTAAGTACGTTTTGAAGGGGATTTATTCCAAGACGATGGTTTGTCTCGTGATACGTACTTCGTTGATGACCTAATAAAGAGTCTATAAATATAGAGTGTAAGTTCAAAGCCTTTATACAGGGTGTGAGTTAAAAAGCCTCTGTATAAGAAACTTGAAATTTATAAGAGATATAGCCTCTATGATAGACTTTATAAAGAGTTGGTCTTTACAAGGAAGAAGGTTGAGGGTGTTCTCTTGGGATTTGATGGTGAGAGGGGAAGTACCTCTTGGTTGCTAAGATGAGAAATCAATTAAGAGAAAAGATTGAAGGGTTTCAAGAAGAAGGTATGCAACATGGTCTTTGTTGAGGTAATCTTTGGATTCTTGATGGATCTCTTATTTTCTTCTTCTCTTGTAAATCTATGTGAGGGTATTATGAGATTAGAAAATTTCATGTTCGTTAGAATCTCTTGAGGGTTTGTAATTGAACTTGGATGCATAGTGGATTTCTAACTTGGTGGTGGGGAGTAACCTTAAGGTAAACCTCTGGTAAATATTATGTTTTGTGTGCATGTCAATTATGTTTCTATGTTTCTTGACTGATTATTTGTATGCCATGAGGATAACGGACAAAACCAAATTATGCGTGGGGTGTGTATTCTGGACGTTCACCCCCAACAATTGGTGTCAGAGTGAGGTTAAGACCTTGGGATTATAGTTCTTGAAGATTCTTGGGTTCGATGGTTAAGTCGGATATTTGTTTTTTTCAAGATGGATTTGGTTTCGGTTATTTTGGCTACATGATTTTCTCAAGCGGTGGAGTTTGAGAGAAAGAGATTTAGATGAAAGCGATATTGTACACAAGCATGACAACATAGTTTATGTTATGAGAAAGGCTTGAACATGGTACTTTGTTCAAGGTGGAGCGGTTCTGGCAAAAGCTTCAAAAGTTTGGTAAGGAGGGATGACTTTTCTCTAGAATCGATGTTCATTAAATTTGGTAATCGTGGTGGCACCTCAAGTTATTGTCCATGGTTGATTAATAAATTGGCGGGTCATAATTTTTATGATTCATGGTTGCAAGTTATGGTTCGTGTGGTGACAAAGTGTGTCGATGTGCGAAGACTCTAGGTCTGCGACATAGAGTCAAATTTTGTAGGTTTGTTCGACATGGCCGGGTTAATGTGTAGTATTTAATTTTTCCTTTCTAGATTAAATATACACTGGTTCTGATTTTTTCGGTATAGGCAAAATTGTGTGATTTCATTGGTATGATGAAATTAATGTTTCAGAGGTTTTTTCTATGATGGAGTTCAGGGGTGGACTTGATGGTACTTAAGGAGTTGTGTTCAAAGTGGAAGTTGGAGCGATATAGTTTCATGGCTCTAGGTGGAGCAAGCTCAGAAGTATGGTTTATCATAGAGAGAAAAGAAGCTAATGGATGTTCGTCTGTTTTGACGAAGGTTTTCAGTTTTGGGTACAAAAATATTTTGATCGTAGGTAGCGGATATGAAGTAAACAAGTTCAGCGGTTTTGTTGATGGGTTTGTTTGCGTTATGGATGGTCAATGATGACATGAATTGAGGTTTTTCGCCGAGGTGGAGATTGTTAGGTTACGGCTTAAAACAGAGGAAGTCATTCGAACGAGACTATATTTCGTTTGAACGAAACATAAAGTCGTTCAAACGAGACTTAGGTTGTTCGAACCAAAACCGCGGTGTTTGTTTTGTTAAGTACGTTTTGAAGGGGATTTATTCCAAGACGATGGTTTGTCTCGTGATACGTACTTCGTTGATGACCTAATAAAGAGTCTATAAATATAGAGTGTAAGTTCAAAGCCTTTATACAGGGTGTGAGTTAAAAAGCCTCTGTATAAGAAACTTGAAATTTATAAGAGATATAGCCTCTATGATAGACTTTATAAAGAGTTGGTCTTTACAAGGAAGAAGGTTGAGGGTGTTCTCTTGGGATTTGATGGTGAGAGGGGAAGTACCTCTTGGTTGCTAAGATGAGAAATCAATTAAGAGAAAAGATTGAAGGGTTTCAAGAAGAAGGTATGCAACATGGTCTTTGTTGAGGTAATCTTTGGATTCTTGATGGATCTCTTATTTTCTTCTTCTCTTGTAAATCTATGTGAGGGTATTATGAGATTAGAAAATTTCATGTTCGTTAGAATCTCTTGAGGGTTTGTAATTGAACTTGGATGCATAGTGGATTTCTAACTTGGTGGTGGGGAGTAACCTTAAGGTAAACCTCTGGTAAATATTATGTTTTGTGTGCATGTCAATTATGTTTCTATGTTTCTTGACTGATTATTTGTATGCCATGAGGATAACGGACAAAACCAAATTATGCGTGGGGTGTGTATTCTGGACGTTCACCCCCAACAATTGGTGTCAGAGTGAGGTTAAGACCTTGGGATTATAGTTCTTGAAGATTCTTGGGTTCGATGGTTAAGTCGGATATTTGTTTTTTTCAAGATGGATTTGGTTTCGGTTATTTTGGCTACATGATTTTCTCAAGCGGTGGAGTTTGAGAGAAAGAGATTTAGATGAAAGCGATATTGTACACAAGCATGACAACATAGTTTATGTTATGAGAAAGGCTTGAACATGGTACTTTGTTCAAGGTGGAGCGGTTCTGGCAAAAGCTTCAAAAGTTTGGTAAGGAGGGATGACTTTTCTCTAGAATCGATGTTCATTAAATTTGGTAATCGTGGTGGCACCTCAAGTTATTGTCCATGGTTGATTAATAAATTGGCGGGTCATAATTTTTATGATTCATGGTTGCAAGTTATGGTTCGTGTGGTGACAAAGTGTGTCGATGTGCGAAGACTCTAGGTCTGCGACATAGAGTCAAATTTTGTAGGTTTGTTCGACATGGCCGGGTTAATGTGTAGTATTTAATTTTTCCTTTCTAGATTAAATATACACTGGTTCTGATTTTTTCGGTATAGGCAAAATTGTGTGATTTCATTGGTATGATGAAATTAATGTTTCAGAGGTTTTTTCTATGATGGAGTTCAGGGGTGGACTTGATGGTACTTAAGGAGTTGTGTTCAAAGTGGAAGTTGGAGCGATATAGTTTCATGGCTCTAGGTGGAGCAAGCTCAGAAGTATGGTTTATCATAGAGAGAAAAGAAGCTAATGGATGTTCGTCTGTTTTGACGAAGGTTTTCAGTTTTGGGTACAAAAATATTTTGATCGTAGGTAGCGGATATGAAGTAAACAAGTTCAGCGGTTTTGTTGATGGGTTTGTTTGCGTTATGGATGGTCAATGATGACATGAATTGAGGTTTTTCGCCGAGGTGGAGATTGTTAGGTTACGGCTTAAAACAGAGGAAGTCATTCGAACGAGACTATATTTCGTTTGAACGAAACATAAAGTCGTTCAAACGAGACTTAGGTTGTTCGAACCAAAACCGCGGTGTTTGTTTTGTTAAGTACGTTTTGAAGGGGATTTATTCCAAGACGATGGTTTGTCTCGTGATACGTACTTCGTTGATGACCTAATAAAGAGTCTATAAATATAGAGTGTAAGTTCAAAGCCTTTATACAGGGTGTGAGTTAAAAAGCCTCTGTATAAGAAACTTGAAATTTATAAGAGATATAGCCTCTATGATAGACTTTATAAAGAGTTGGTCTTTACAAGGAAGAAGGTTGAGGGTGTTCTCTTGGGATTTGATGGTGAGAGGGGAAGTACCTCTTGGTTGCTAAGATGAGAAATCAATTAAGAGAAAAGATTGAAGGGTTTCAAGAAGAAGGTATGCAACATGGTCTTTGTTGAGGTAATCTTTGGATTCTTGATGGATCTCTTATTTTCTTCTTCTCTTGTAAATCTATGTGAGGGTATTATGAGATTAGAAAATTTCATGTTCGTTAGAATCTCTTGAGGGTTTGTAATTGAACTTGGATGCATAGTGGATTTCTAACTTGGTGGTGGGGAGTAACCTTAAGGTAAACCTCTGGTAAATATTATGTTTTGTGTGCATGTCAATTATGTTTCTATGTTTCTTGACTGATTATTTGTATGCCATGAGGATAACGGACAAAACCAAATTATGCGTGGGGTGTGTATTCTGGACGTTCACCCCCAACAATTGGTGTCAGAGTGAGGTTAAGACCTTGGGATTATAGTTCTTGAAGATTCTTGGGTTCGATGGTTAAGTCGGATATTTGTTTTTTTCAAGATGGATTTGGTTTCGGTTATTTTGGCTACATGATTTTCTCAAGCGGTGGAGTTTGAGAGAAAGAGATTTAGATGAAAGCGATATTGTACACAAGCATGACAACATAGTTTATGTTATGAGAAAGGCTTGAACATGGTACTTTGTTCAAGGTGGAGCGGTTCTGGCAAAAGCTTCAAAAGTTTGGTAAGGAGGGATGACTTTTCTCTAGAATCGATGTTCATTAAATTTGGTAATCGTGGTGGCACCTCAAGTTATTGTCCATGGTTGATTAATAAATTGGCGGGTCATAATTTTTATGATTCATGGTTGCAAGTTATGGTTCGTGTGGTGACAAAGTGTGTCGATGTGCGAAGACTCTAGGTCTGCGACATAGAGTCAAATTTTGTAGGTTTGTTCGACATGGCCGGGTTAATGTGTAGTATTTAATTTTTCCTTTCTAGATTAAATATACACTGGTTCTGATTTTTTCGGTATAGGCAAAATTGTGTGATTTCATTGGTATGATGAAATTAATGTTTCAGAGGTTTTTTCTATGATGGAGTTCAGGGGTGGACTTGATGGTACTTAAGGAGTTGTGTTCAAAGTGGAAGTTGGAGCGATATAGTTTCATGGCTCTAGGTGGAGCAAGCTCAGAAGTATGGTTTATCATAGAGAGAAAAGAAGCTAATGGATGTTCGTCTGTTTTGACGAAGGTTTTCAGTTTTGGGTACAAAAATATTTTGATCGTAGGTAGCGGATATGAAGTAAACAAGTTCAGCGGTTTTGTTGATGGGTTTGTTTGCGTTATGGATGGTCAATGATGACATGAATTGAGGTTTTTCGCCGAGGTGGAGATTGTTAGGTTACGGCTTAAAACAGAGGAAGTCATTCGAACGAGACTATATTTCGTTTGAACGAAACATAAAGTCGTTCAAACGAGACTTAGGTTGTTCGAACCAAAACCGCGGTGTTTGTTTTGTTAAGTACGTTTTGAAGGGGATTTATTCCAAGACGATGGTTTGTCTCGTGATACGTACTTCGTTGATGACCTAATAAAGAGTCTATAAATATAGAGTGTAAGTTCAAAGCCTTTATACAGGGTGTGAGTTAAAAAGCCTCTGTATAAGAAACTTGAAATTTATAAGAGATATAGCCTCTATGATAGACTTTATAAAGAGTTGGTCTTTACAAGGAAGAAGGTTGAGGGTGTTCTCTTGGGATTTGATGGTGAGAGGGGAAGTACCTCTTGGTTGCTAAGATGAGAAATCAATTAAGAGAAAAGATTGAAGGGTTTCAAGAAGAAGGTATGCAACATGGTCTTTGTTGAGGTAATCTTTGGATTCTTGATGGATCTCTTATTTTCTTCTTCTCTTGTAAATCTATGTGAGGGTATTATGAGATTAGAAAATTTCATGTTCGTTAGAATCTCTTGAGGGTTTGTAATTGAACTTGGATGCATAGTGGATTTCTAACTTGGTGGTGGGGAGTAACCTTAAGGTAAACCTCTGGTAAATATTATGTTTTGTGTGCATGTCAATTATGTTTCTATGTTTCTTGACTGATTATTTGTATGCCATGAGGATAACGGACAAAACCAAATTATGCGTGGGGTGTGTATTCTGGACGTTCACCCCCAACAATTGGTGTCAGAGTGAGGTTAAGACCTTGGGATTATAGTTCTTGAAGATTCTTGGGTTCGATGGTTAAGTCGGATATTTGTTTTTTTCAAGATGGATTTGGTTTCGGTTATTTTGGCTACATGATTTTCTCAAGCGGTGGAGTTTGAGAGAAAGAGATTTAGATGAAAGCGATATTGTACACAAGCATGACAACATAGTTTATGTTATGAGAAAGGCTTGAACATGGTACTTTGTTCAAGGTGGAGCGGTTCTGGCAAAAGCTTCAAAAGTTTGGTAAGGAGGGATGACTTTTCTCTAGAATCGATGTTCATTAAATTTGGTAATCGTGGTGGCACCTCAAGTTATTGTCCATGGTTGATTAATAAATTGGCGGGTCATAATTTTTATGATTCATGGTTGCAAGTTATGGTTCGTGTGGTGACAAAGTGTGTCGATGTGCGAAGACTCTAGGTCTGCGACATAGAGTCAAATTTTGTAGGTTTGTTCGACATGGCCGGGTTAATGTGTAGTATTTAATTTTTCCTTTCTAGATTAAATATACACTGGTTCTGATTTTTTCGGTATAGGCAAAATTGTGTGATTTCATTGGTATGATGAAATTAATGTTTCAGAGGTTTTTTCTATGATGGAGTTCAGGGGTGGACTTGATGGTACTTAAGGAGTTGTGTTCAAAGTGGAAGTTGGAGCGATATAGTTTCATGGCTCTAGGTGGAGCAAGCTCAGAAGTATGGTTTATCATAGAGAGAAAAGAAGCTAATGGATGTTCGTCTGTTTTGACGAAGGTTTTCAGTTTTGGGTACAAAAATATTTTGATCGTAGGTAGCGGATATGAAGTAAACAAGTTCAGCGGTTTTGTTGATGGGTTTGTTTGCGTTATGGATGGTCAATGATGACATGAATTGAGGTTTTTCGCCGAGGTGGAGATTGTTAGGTTACGGCTTAAAACAGAGGAAGTCATTCGAACGAGACTATATTTCGTTTGAACGAAACATAAAGTCGTTCAAACGAGACTTAGGTTGTTCGAACCAAAACCGCGGTGTTTGTTTTGTTAAGTACGTTTTGAAGGGGATTTATTCCAAGACGATGGTTTGTCTCGTGATACGTACTTCGTTGATGACCTAATAAAGAGTCTATAAATATAGAGTGTAAGTTCAAAGCCTTTATACAGGGTGTGAGTTAAAAAGCCTCTGTATAAGAAACTTGAAATTTATAAGAGATATAGCCTCTATGATAGACTTTATAAAGAGTTGGTCTTTACAAGGAAGAAGGTTGAGGGTGTTCTCTTGGGATTTGATGGTGAGAGGGGAAGTACCTCTTGGTTGCTAAGATGAGAAATCAATTAAGAGAAAAGATTGAAGGGTTTCAAGAAGAAGGTATGCAACATGGTCTTTGTTGAGGTAATCTTTGGATTCTTGATGGATCTCTTATTTTCTTCTTCTCTTGTAAATCTATGTGAGGGTATTATGAGATTAGAAAATTTCATGTTCGTTAGAATCTCTTGAGGGTTTGTAATTGAACTTGGATGCATAGTGGATTTCTAACTTGGTGGTGGGGAGTAACCTTAAGGTAAACCTCTGGTAAATATTATGTTTTGTGTGCATGTCAATTATGTTTCTATGTTTCTTGACTGATTATTTGTATGCCATGAGGATAACGGACAAAACCAAATTATGCGTGGGGTGTGTATTCTGGACGTTCACCCCCAACAATTGGTGTCAGAGTGAGGTTAAGACCTTGGGATTATAGTTCTTGAAGATTCTTGGGTTCGATGGTTAAGTCGGATATTTGTTTTTTTCAAGATGGATTTGGTTTCGGTTATTTTGGCTACATGATTTTCTCAAGCGGTGGAGTTTGAGAGAAAGAGATTTAGATGAAAGCGATATTGTACACAAGCATGACAACATAGTTTATGTTATGAGAAAGGCTTGAACATGGTACTTTGTTCAAGGTGGAGCGGTTCTGGCAAAAGCTTCAAAAGTTTGGTAAGGAGGGATGACTTTTCTCTAGAATCGATGTTCATTAAATTTGGTAATCGTGGTGGCACCTCAAGTTATTGTCCATGGTTGATTAATAAATTGGCGGGTCATAATTTTTATGATTCATGGTTGCAAGTTATGGTTCGTGTGGTGACAAAGTGTGTCGATGTGCGAAGACTCTAGGTCTGCGACATAGAGTCAAATTTTGTAGGTTTGTTCGACATGGCCGGGTTAATGTGTAGTATTTAATTTTTCCTTTCTAGATTAAATATACACTGGTTCTGATTTTTTCGGTATAGGCAAAATTGTGTGATTTCATTGGTATGATGAAATTAATGTTTCAGAGGTTTTTTCTATGATGGAGTTCAGGGGTGGACTTGATGGTACTTAAGGAGTTGTGTTCAAAGTGGAAGTTGGAGCGATATAGTTTCATGGCTCTAGGTGGAGCAAGCTCAGAAGTATGGTTTATCATAGAGAGAAAAGAAGCTAATGGATGTTCGTCTGTTTTGACGAAGGTTTTCAGTTTTGGGTACAAAAATATTTTGATCGTAGGTAGCGGATATGAAGTAAACAAGTTCAGCGGTTTTGTTGATGGGTTTGTTTGCGTTATGGATGGTCAATGATGACATGAATTGAGGTTTTTCGCCGAGGTGGAGATTGTTAGGTTACGGCTTAAAACAGAGGAAGTCATTCGAACGAGACTATATTTCGTTTGAACGAAACATAAAGTCGTTCAAACGAGACTTAGGTTGTTCGAACCAAAACCGCGGTGTTTGTTTTGTTAAGTACGTTTTGAAGGGGATTTATTCCAAGACGATGGTTTGTCTCGTGATACGTACTTCGTTGATGACCTAATAAAGAGTCTATAAATATAGAGTGTAAGTTCAAAGCCTTTATACAGGGTGTGAGTTAAAAAGCCTCTGTATAAGAAACTTGAAATTTATAAGAGATATAGCCTCTATGATAGACTTTATAAAGAGTTGGTCTTTACAAGGAAGAAGGTTGAGGGTGTTCTCTTGGGATTTGATGGTGAGAGGGGAAGTACCTCTTGGTTGCTAAGATGAGAAATCAATTAAGAGAAAAGATTGAAGGGTTTCAAGAAGAAGGTATGCAACATGGTCTTTGTTGAGGTAATCTTTGGATTCTTGATGGATCTCTTATTTTCTTCTTCTCTTGTAAATCTATGTGAGGGTATTATGAGATTAAAGAATTCTATATTCGTTGGAATCTCTTGAGAGCTTGTAATTGAACTTGGATGCATAATAGATTTCTAACTTGGTGGTGGGGAGTAGCCTTAAGGTAAACCTCCAGTAAATATTATGTTTTGTGTGCATGCTAATTGTGTTTTTATATTTCTTGATTGATTATTTGTATGCCATGTGAATAACAGACAAAACCAAATTATGCGTGGGGTGTGTATTCTGGACGTTCACCCCCAACAATTGGTGTCAGAGTGAGGTTAAGACCTTGGGATTATAGTTCTTGAAGATTCTTGGGTTCGATGGTTAAGTCGGATATTTGTTTTTTTCAAGATGGATTTGGTTTCGGTTATTTTGGCTACATGATTTTCTCAAGCGGTGGAGTTTGAGAGAAAGAGATTTAGATGAAAGCGATATTGTACACAAGCATGACAACATAGTTTATGTTATGAGAAAGGCTTGAACATGGTACTTTGTTCAAGGTGGAGCGGTTCTGGCAAAAGCTTCAAAAGTTTGGTAAGGAGGGATGACTTTTCTCTAGAATCGATGTTCATTAAATTTGGTAATCGTGGTGGCACCTCAAGTTATTGTCCATGGTTGATTAATAAATTGGCGGGTCATAATTTTTATGATTCATGGTTGCAAGTTATGGTTCGTGTGGTGACAAAGTGTGTCGATGTGCGAAGACTCTAGGTCTGCGACATAGAGTCAAATTTTGTAGGTTTGTTCGACATGGCCGGGTTAATGTGTAGTATTTAATTTTTCCTTTCTAGATTAAATATACACTGGTTCTGATTTTTTCGGTATAGGCAAAATTGTGTGATTTCATTGGTATGATGAAATTAATGTTTCAGAGGTTTTTTCTATGATGGAGTTCAGGGGTGGACTTGATGGTACTTAAGGAGTTGTGTTCAAAGTGGAAGTTGGAGCGATATAGTTTCATGGCTCTAGGTGGAGCAAGCTCAGAAGTATGGTTTATCATAGAGAGAAAAGAAGCTAATGGATGTTCGTCTGTTTTGACGAAGGTTTTCAGTTTTGGGTACAAAAATATTTTGATCGTAGGTAGCGGATATGAAGTAAACAAGTTCAGCGGTTTTGTTGATGGGTTTGTTTGCGTTATGGATGGTCAATGATGACATGAATTGAGGTTTTTCGCCGAGGTGGAGATTGTTAGGTTACGGCTTAAAACAGAGGAAGTCATTCGAACGAGACTATATTTCGTTTGAACGAAACATAAAGTCGTTCAAACGAGACTTAGGTTGTTCGAACCAAAACCGCGGTGTTTGTTTTGTTAAGTACGTTTTGAAGGGGATTTATTCCAAGACGATGGTTTGTCTCGTGATACGTACTTCGTTGATGACCTAATAAAGAGTCTATAAATATAGAGTGTAAGTTCAAAGCCTTTATACAGGGTGTGAGTTAAAAAGCCTCTGTATAAGAAACTTGAAATTTATAAGAGATATAGCCTCTATGATAGACTTTATAAAGAGTTGGTCTTTACAAGGAAGAAGGTTGAGGGTGTTCTCTTGGGATTTGATGGTGAGAGGGGAAGTACCTCTTGGTTGCTAAGATGAGAAATCAATTAAGAGAAAAGATTGAAGGGTTTCAAGAAGAAGGTATGCAACATGGTCTTTGTTGAGGTAATCTTTGGATTCTTGATGGATCTCTTATTTTCTTCTTCTCTTGTAAATCTATGTGAGGGTATTATGAGATTAAAGAATTCTATATTCGTTGGAATCTCTTGAGAGCTTGTAATTGAACTTGGATGCATAATAGATTTCTAACTTGGTGGTGGGGAGTAGCCTTAAGGTAAACCTCCAGTAAATATTATGTTTTGTGTGCATGCTAATTTTGTTTTTATATTTCTTGATTGATTATTTGTATGCCATGTGAATAACAGACAAAACCAAATTGTGCGTGGTGGTGTATTCCGCATGTTCACCCCCAACAAATTTGGGTATATTTCCTTCAACAAAAGTAAAAAACATTCTCCATTTTTCTCAAATTCAATGTGCTTGTGGAAAAGCATAGTGGGCATCAATTGAAGGTTCTTTGAACTGATCATGGAGGAGAAATCACATCCAATGAGTTCCATAAGTATTGCCAGGAGAAAGGAATAACGAGGGAGTTAACTGCAAGTTATACCCCACAATAAAATGGTGTGACCGAGTGAAGAAATCGTACTATTATGGAGATGGCTCGATGCATTCTAAAAGGAAAAGGGCTACCAAACAAGTTCTCGGCAGAAGCTATTAACACCGCAGTCCACGTTATTAGCCATTGTCCAACTAAATCAGTTCTCAACGAGACTCCACATGAAGCATAGTACAGACAGAAGACTGAGGTAACCTCTCTATGAGTATTCAGATGTATTGCTTATGCCCATATCCCATCACAACATAGAGAGAAGTTCGGCAAAAAAGGAGAAAAGTACATATTCATTGGGTATAGTTCAGAATCTAAAGTATACCGATTGTTCAATCCAAATAGCAATGAGTTGGTGATTTCGTGAGATGTCATATTTGACAAATTAAAAGCTTGGGATTGGAACGACGGAAGCAATGCAAATGAAGCACCGCAAATTATCCAAAAAGAACTAAACCAAGAAGAATCCAACACTCCTCCAACAAGCTCAAGATCATCAAATCTAAGTACAACAAGCTCGTCTTCACCACCAAGAAAGGTACGATCTTTACAAGATATTTATTATTCTTGTAATGTTGCTTTCATTGCTCATGAACCTTAGAAGTTTGAAGAAACAACAAAAGATGAAAAATGGAGAAAGACAATGGATGAAGAAATTAAAGTCATCAATAAAAATAAAACATGGGAGCTAATTGACAAACCCAAAGATAAAGAAGTAATTGGACTAAAATGGGTCTATAAAACCAAATATAATGAGGATGGATCAATAGAAAAGAATAAGGCTAGACTAGTGGCCAAAGGGTATTATCAACAACCTGGAATAGACTTCAACGAGACTTTTGCTCCGGTTGCTCGAATGGAGACAATCCGTACAATATTAGCAATTGCTGCCCAAATGCGTATGAATGTCTATCAATTGGATGTAAAGTCAGCATTTCTTAATGGGAAACTAGAAGGTGAGGTATATGTCGAACAACCTGAAGGCTACATCATAAAAGGAAATAAAGAAAAGGTTTATCGACTATGGAAGGCGTTATACGGGTCAAAACAGGCACCTTAAGCATGGAATAACAATATTGATTGCTATTTTCGACAAAACGGATTTTAAAGAAGTCCAAGTGAACCATCGCTCAATGCCAAGAAAGCATGTACGCAAGACTATCTCATTGTTTGTACTTATGTTGATGACTTAATTTATGCAAGTACAAATCAAACAATGGCGGAAGACTTCAAGAATGCTATGATGAAAGAATATGAGATGACAGATTTGGGACTCATGAGATATTTTCTTAGGATACAAGTCAAACAATCTAAGGAAGGCATTTTTATTTCCCAAAAAAAGTATGTTGAAGATCTATTACAAAAATTTAACATGGCAGATTGCAAGGCTATGGCCACACCTATGGCAATAAATGAAAAGTTATCCAATTATGATGGAGCTCAAAAGGTCGATTACTCCCTATATAGAAGTCTTGTTGGCTCGTTGATCTATCTCACAAATACAAGACCCGACATTTTTCATGCGGCTGGAGTAGTCTCTCGATTTATGAGTGAACTAAGCAAACTTCATTATGCAGTAGCAAAGAGGATACTCAGGTATATCAAAGGAACTAAAAGTTTTGGGATCAAATACACTAAAGAACCGCTTAGTTGGGTATACGAATAGCGATTGGGCAGGTTGTATCGACGACAAAAAAAGTACTTCGGGATATGTCTTTTGCTTTGGATCTGAAGTCATCTCTTGGTGTTTAAAGAAGCAAAACACAGTGCCACTCTCGTCAACCAAAGTGGAATACGACAAGTGCAGCATGTGAAGCGATATGGCTGCAAAGAATTCTATCTAATTTGTAATAGGAAGACAACTCAACAACAATCTATCTTGACAACATGTCAACTATTGCTATGACAAAAAATCCAGTCTTCCATAGCCGATCAAAGCATATCGAGATCCAACATCACTTCATCAGGGAGTTAGTCGAATGCAAAGTGATCGAGTTAAAATTTTGCAAGATAAAGGAGAATTGTGTGAACATCTTCACAAAAGCCGTTACTGTAATGACCTAGTTCTGGGATTCGGACTCAGCCTTTACACCAAAAACATATAGAACACTAAAAAATAGTAAACAACATCAGCAATATAGTTTAGCGTGGAAAATCTTTGAATATGTTAAAAACCACGACCTCTCTTGAGGATTTTGAGAAAAGGGGATGATCTTATTGATATTGCTAACTTATTACAAAGGGCGCTCTGAATCTCTTAAATGTTAGTGTAAGGTCTCTTCTCTGTAGGATTGTCTGTCCCTAATCTGTTATTTCCTGGTTCTACTTATAAGTCTTATAATATGACCGTTTGATGTCCTTTAATATTCTTAATGATAGACGTTACAAAGTATATACAGGATACTCTTTGACCAAATAATATAACGTTCTGACCTCTGTTGTTGTACAACGGCTCTATTGTTGATTATACACTTATGTAAGTTAAACTGTTGTTGTGGAGGTCGAAAGAAATGTTTCGAATTGAGAAAAGTTGATCGTGTCTTCAGTAGTATTCCCTGTCTATTGATGAGGTTGAGAACAAAGCTTGAGTCTGAGATACGTAATAAGCTTTTATACTTTCTGTATGTTGATGAGGTCGAGGACGAAGCTTGAGTTTGAGATGCGGAATAAGCTATTACAAGACGGTTCTCAACCAATAGTATGAGTAATGTCAGGGACGAGTGATGTTGGTTGAGAAACTCGTGTTGTATATGTTTGCTGCATTGTTTCTGATTGTGCCACGTGCTCTGCAGTTGAGGTTAAAAGTTTGTATGTAGTTCGAAGATAAAGTATGAGCTTGAGATGCGGAATAAGCCACTACAACTGCCCTCTATCAGCCAATAGTACGAGAAGCATTGTAGACGAGTGGTGTTGGTTGAGAAGTATCATTAAATACTATAGTTAATATCTGGAATTTATTTCCCATATAGATGCATGAATATCTGTTGGTGTCTGTTGGTTTCCTAGAACCAATGACTGTAGTCAATTGTTGTTTATATGGGGAATCTTTTAACATTGGGTTTGGGAGGGTCAAGCCTTCGTTTCTTCTCTGTTTCATGTCTCTATACTTGCCTCTGCTCTGTTGTGGGTAGGATGGTGATAACAAGGACTCAGGGCCGTGAGTCTAGGATTCGGATGAAGATGGAGGAGATGCGTATCATGTACTTTGGGCACTAGCCTTTGCATCTGCCCACTCTAATTTTGGTATCGCCGATGTATTATCATATGTCGTATGAAGAAGTGGTGGAGGCAGGAGATGACCATTTCCAAATGGTACGTTTCCATTACTTGTTGACATCTGAGGCAGAGCGCCAAAACGGTTTGCGGTTGTTGGCGGAGGAGGCTGTGACAATTGAAGATAAAACGGCAGGGGTTCGTCTGAGAGAGTTTCGTCGGTATCCCTCTAATGAGTGGGTCATGTTGAAGAAATAAAGCCTTTTGTCTGTCTCTAGCATGCGAGGATGTGGGGGTTATAGAGGAAGACATGGGAGGATGTAGAGGATCATTTTCTTCTATGGACTATAGATTTTGGCCATGAAGAAGATCTTTCATTTATGACCTCTGGTTCTGGCTGCTTCCCGGATCTTGCTGCATGGGATCAGAGTTTGAAAGTTGCTTCAATTTTTTATCATCTTCTCTACAGATTCCCTAAAGTAATGTAAACTGTAATATTGTTATGTAATCTATTGAATTATGTTATATGTAAAGTATTCTATAAAGAAAATTTCAAACTTAATGAAATATTATCGTTCTGGTTTCATGATTTGTTTTGTCACGAACTTGTCAGTGTATTTTGCTATTTGTTTATGGTATAAAAGGGAAAAAATCGTACTCGAAGGAGCTCCGTGTGTGAGAGGTTAAATGATAGTTTTAAGAGAGGTGTTCGAGGAAGTAATTAGATGTGTTGTTTGCGATCTTTGTACTTCAAACTGGATAACAGAGTATACCTAACTGTGAAAAAGGGTGGGCATGGATTTGTAGATGCTATTGCTGGTGTTGCGTGATCTTGTATGTTGCTAGTTTGGGAAAATCAGAGGAGATATGTCATACGATGGAAAGGATAACCTGTCACAATATTCTGTATTTGATGTTGATATTATGTTGTTCCGTGAATTTTTCTTGAACAATATATCCTTTTGCCGAATCAGTGGGATAATATTTACAAGGATTTTCCTGGCTACTATAAAATCACGATTCTTGGCTGCTATGATTTGTATCTTCTGTAGGGGTCACTTTGTTCTGGAGGTAGTGTGTTCAAGCATAGTAAGGACTCGTACTCGTCATGCTCAATGCGTGCAATATGCAGCGGATGGTCGATTTCATCTTAAGGTTGTTAAACTGCAGGAGATATACTTTTGTCGATTGTCGTATGATGTTGTGCTACCGGAATGGTGGTTGAATCTAGTCGGACTAGATGACGAAGGCAGGTGTGCGGAACAGGATCGCTTTGTTTGGTGTAACATTTTTGTATATCTCTATTAGATCCCCGGATGTGAGAACTGACTGTCCGGCAGCTCGTATGCGATAAGATCATGGAAGAGGATGCCCGGGTAGCGAATGGAGAGCTAATTCTCTGTGGGGAACTAAACCATCGGGGTTGCTTTATATGTAACTGGGGAGCTCGGTAAGCTCGAGGTCTGAGAGCTCGTAAGAAGTAATCTGTGATGGGAGTACTATTTTGTGGGTTGGAATAAATGTAATATGAGTGATCGTGAGAGAATAATTTATGTTATGTCTCGATCTTATTAAAATAATAAAGTATTCTATTTTTCTTTGGTGTACAAATATTGTGGGAGACAGCTGTAGGATTGTACCAATTGTATTGATATCTTCAAATTTTGAAAATTGAGTTATTTTAGCAATGTTGTACGATCTTTGATAGAGTATAAAAGTAAGGTGATTGGTTGTTTTGTACTTTATTGGGGAAAAGGTGTAGAAATTTTAATGGCGGACAATAGGGACAGACGTGATGACGATAAACGTTATCACAGAAGTCATGATGGTGTTGAAAAATGAAAACACGTGCCTATGGCAACATTAGGGATGGCTGACGCGTGTCAGAAAGAATAATCGTTTCATAAACCGAGGGAGAGTATAAAACTCGACTCTCTCTCTCCCTCATAAATTATTTATAGTTTTAGGGAGAGAAAAAAGTGGTGCATGTTTTACTATCAAGGAGGGGAGACGTTTGAGTACTGAGTGTGATTTGGAAAAGAAATCTATAGCAAGTAACAGGAAATTGTCAGAGAGACGACGGGAATGCTCATTTTTGAGAAGACGTTCGGGCAAAATAGGTGATTGTTGTTCTGCAAGTACAGGTTAGTGATACAAAACTTTGTTTGTCTGATCTTTAAGTAATTTATTTTTATGTAGTAATCTATGTAATTTGGTAATATAGATTATTTTTTCTATATATATTGGGTTGTGGAGATTTTGAAATTATATATGAGAGAGGTCTGTAGAGAGATAAAATGCGTGAGAGGGAGAAAACTTTGAAATGATTTGATATTTTATTATTGGTTTAGGAATAGAGGTGTTTGACTGGGTAGAAGGTGGAGTTTGTTTTTATTGTTTGTAGAGTAGGTATAATGATAAATATGTTTATGTATCTGTAGGTTCAGTATACGTTCTAAACCTAGTTTTCCCAGTAATAAGTTTATAGTATCGTCTAGCTCTGAGGAGACGTCGTCTTCAGGGAGGGGGACGAGTATAGTATAATGGAGAAAACTATGAATAGTATGGGGATGATTGTAAAGGTTGGGGAACCTAGTAGGGCTGAGATGGTTGTAAAGGATAGAAAAGAGAAGAGATAATCCTTGTCATATATCCAGAGGGGTGGAGGTATGGAAAGAATATTTAAAAATAAGAAGAAATTGTAGGGAGACTGGGGGTGTTATGTAGAGGATCATGGTCTCTAGTTTAGATCGTACGTCTTCGGGAAAGGGGAGGAGACAATATATTATCAAGTTTCATGCTTGGAAAATGGAAGAAGGATAGAGGAATTGGTGAAAGGGGTTAATTTCTCATATTACAATGGTCTGGGGGTATTAGGCCCAAGTGGAAGGTTTTTATGTTTCTTGAATTAGGTCGTATATGGCCTTAGAATTCCTCTTACCTACTTTCAGAAAGGGGTTATGAATGTTTTATAATGCTGCCCTGCCCAGTTGAATGATAATGTTTATGAGATTATGAGGGTATGTGAGGCATTGAATGAAAAATGGAGGAAGGAAGGGACTGCTAAGCAGTTCGAAGCAGAAGATGTGTTGAAGTTTTATAAGTGGAAGTATATGGAAGGTCAAAGTAGTGGTTACTTGTATAGTGATTTATCGAGGCTAAAAAATTTTGACTTTGAATATGCGGGTAGACCATAGAACGACCACCTTGTGTGGGTAGAGGGTAACTGTTTGCAGGTTCTAGATGAATCAGCGCTCGAACCGACCATAGATATTATAACCCGAGTAAGTAATATTGACCAATCTTCGTATAGCGTTTAACCATGTCTTCGTGCTGTTATATAATGTTTCACTTGTTTAATTTGGTAGAACTTAAACCGTCGGCTACTCCTGATTGAACGAGCTTTTTTGATTGTGTTGCTCGAGATCCAGATGAGCTAAATCAGGTGCTTAGTGAATTGGGTATCCGAGGACACAAAGGGTAAATTCTATTGTACCCAAAGTTCAGCGAGCTCAGGAGAAATAAACTATGGCTGAAGGGAAAACTGCTGAGACCATTACAGACGTACTGAGCCCTCCACCTCCTCCACCTTAGACTATCATGCGGGTTACACGGAAGGTTCAAAAACCAGTGCAGCATAGTATCTATATTGCTGGGGTTGTAGTCTCTGGGCAAGAGGTCGCAAAGGTTGTACTGATGTTGGGGGGGGGGACAAACTCGAAGTGAGTGTATCTACTTTGGAGGATGCTGAGAAGACCTCTTTGAAGAGAAAACGTCATGGAGAGGAAGGCAATCACCGAACTAACCCTCTTGCTGCGTCCAAAATGAAAGAGCTTGAGAAAATATTATCTTATGGCTGGGACGAACCCGCAGCAGCTCGAAGATGAGTATCTCGAGCATACATTCGCTGTAGGTTTTTGAAAGTTGTTAACTGGTCGACCTTTAAGAAACTGTTGAACTAATTATGTCTTGCTTGTTATTCGTACTGGTAGCTCTCCACAATGCTGAAGGGGGTAGGCACTGCTTGGCAAGAGGAGCCAGGAATTTGGTGCTCTGACTGCAAAGTTCAAGGCGCAGTCAATCACATAAAAGAACTCGAAACTGAACTCTTGTTAGGGAAAGAAATGAGGGCCGCAGAGGCTATAGCGGCTGTAGACAAATTTGGTGTTCTGGCGAAGCATGACAAGCTGATGATAGTTTTGTTGCTGCCGTTTTAGTGGAGAGAAGACCACTTTATCGACTCCTATTATACCTTTGGATTGAGTGCAGAATATGTAGCATTGGCTCAGAGCAGAAGATATAAAGAGATAGTGTTCCCTGGAGAGCCTGAAGAGGAAGAAGTGGCTGATGATGTAGCTGCTCTGTCCGAGAAAGCGTCAAACCTTCCTCCAGGATATAGAGTCGATCCAACCTGCTGAGCAAATATTGGGATCTCTAGTGGAACGTACGAGATAGCAGTTATTCCTCTGGAGCAGACGCTGAAATCTTCTTCTAAGGTAGGCAATAACCTTTAATCGTTATACAGTTTCCTGCCATATGTGTGTAGAGCGCTTGAGCTAGAGATTTGTAGTAATATGTAAATCATACACTTTTTAATTTGAAGTGATGTTTGGTATATATTGTTCGCGAATGTTTGTATGATAACAAGATATTTGTAATCTGTTAGGAGATAGAGTGATTGAGAAAAAACCATTCTGAATTGGAGAGGTCTTGAGTAGAGCGAGGGACTCCGTGGCTCGTATTCAACAGGTACTTAATAAAACTAAATATGAGATAAGGCAATTTTAAGTTAAATTTAGAGAAAACTTTTAAAGAGTTATACGATCTGTAATGTAGATATGCTAAGATACAAATAGAAAGAGATGAAGTGTTAAGGAAGGAGGATGAAAGGGGATTATTAGCT
Organism: Kingdonia uniflora; assembly: GCA_014058105.1. NCBI lineage: Eukaryota > Viridiplantae > Streptophyta > Magnoliopsida > Ranunculales > Circaeasteraceae > Kingdonia > Kingdonia uniflora. The sequence continues at coordinate 2,477,323 of JACGCM010001055.1, read as the reverse complement.
CAAAAACCAAAATAATTGACTTGTTTCAACGACCCGTGATAAAGCATGGTGCCAGAGTATGCTAGTAGCTCTGACATTATATTTTGAGGTTAAAGTAGATAGTGAACGAGGGTTAAATGAAGCTTATATAGAGCTTTTAAAAGAGAGAGTGTAGTCCCGGACCCAGCTCGAGTTATGTATTTAGCACAGAACACGTAATCGTCATAGTTTAGAGGCAAACAGGTTCTATTCGAGCTGGTATGTCTGTTGTATGGGGCGATATAGAACCTTTATCTGATGCGTTTGGCTTATGTATGATCGGAGGTCCATGAGAATTGTGTTTTTCAGGATATGAAAAGAGCAAATAGAGGTCCAAAAGCAATTAAAGGGTGAATTAAATAGGTTACAAGATGAACTATTACAACACGTGAAGCAAAAATGTCTTTAGCAACGGGGTTATCGAAAGAAGTGGTTGTTCGAATAAAGGTAGAAACAGATGTGGGGGCTTTATGCGTATTACAAAAAACATGCGTCAGAGTTTACACAAAGCGCAAATGATATTGAAGAAGCATTTATATCCCTTACAAGCAAAAGGTGCGGCTCGAACGAAGCATGAGCGCCACATAGACAGTATTATTGACTTTTATGGGGTAGAATTATTGAGAGTAGAGAATACATTTAAGATGTTCGTAACGGGATGTGGGAAAGATTTTGAAGTAGAGAATGCCAAGGCCGAAAATTATGGTTTACCAAGGGTGATAGAACAATGTTTATGACAAACCTAGGCCGAAGTCGAGTGAATTGTTATTTTAGGAGGGTGAGGAGGATGTCTTAAGTCTGAGATCTCGATCGTGGCGTAAACAATGTCACCAAGAAGTGGTGACTTTTACATCTCTGGTAAGTGTGTTAGATACGAACATAAGAGTTTGCGAGATAGAAGACAATCTTCTCATGTCTTGAAGAGTCAAAAATAGGGTAGTCTCGTTTGTTTTTCTTAACTGACCTGCACGTGTTAGATCTTTTTATACTGTTGTTGATGATAAATGAAATTTGTTTTCTATGATGATGAATGGAGCAGTGTATCGATAAACTTAGATATCATGCTCTTGACTTGAATTTGTTAATTGTTATATGTAATCTGTTGGTATTATCGAGCTATTATATAAGTAAACTGTGATGACAGGTAGAAATGGTAGCTGCTCAAGTTGGTGACATGTTACATGTCCAAATGAACAATTGAATGCTGAGCTAAGCTTGACTTAGGTCGCACTAGCAAGTACTGCTGAAGTAATATAAAGGACGAAGGCGGAGCTGGTGAAAGAACGAGATGTGGGAGTTCGATTATCTAAAGAATTGCAAAGGAAAAAGTAGATCTAACGAATGGTCTCAAAAAGATAGAAGAGTTCAGAGAAATATAAGAAAGAAAGAAGTTGGAGTTACAGGTAGCTCGAGGGAAGTGGATCAGCAAGGAGCGGAGTTGTCATCTGCTCGGGTTCGTGTGACCAAACTATCAGCAAAATTAGAAGATGAGGGTAAGTATGTGAAGGAATTACAATTTCAAGTAAATACGCTCGAGTCTGATTGGGTTGAGATGCGAGCTCGTGCTCGTAAGAATGAAGCGTTGTGGCTAGTTGTGGATGTGATGTGGAAGGAGACAGAAGAGTTCTGTGATTAGCAGAACGAACATCTGAACAATTCATGGAATAAGGTGTGCGAGTTAGAACATACAGTTCTAGTGCAGGATCTCAATATTTTGAGTATTTAGCAGATAGGACGCGGTTAAGTGACCTGAATGCCAAATTGGAGGCAAATCTGTTAAAGGCCATAGTAGATCTTGATGATAAGAGGACATATAATCATTATTGGGAGGATGAAGTGAAGTGGGCAACGTCTTTGGTTGCCCAAATGGATAATTTTATGATAGTGTTGGAAGCTCATAATAAAGATGTGCAAAATTAAATTCAACAAGTGGAGGAACGCGATGTTCATTTGAAGGTTACGCTGAGGGAGGTACAAAGTAAGCTGAGTGATCTGGTTCTCTATAAACAGGTAAAAGTCGAGCTGGATAGTGTGCACGAGAGGGAGATGACATCGATGATTTCTTTCTTTGCATCAGAGTTCAAGAAATTGGTAGAGGAAAGTAGACTGGTATATGACAATATAGTTGCTAAAAGTTCTCAGTCTGAGATGGAGGAAATAAGGTCTGAATATCTAGCTCCAATGGTGGCCAAAATTGGAACTCTCAAACGGAGTATAGTGAGAGAAGGAAAGAAAATTGTTCTGGGGAGAATGCCAGATTTTATGTTTGATCATTTATACATGGGTCATTTTTGTGATAATGCAAGACCTTCTAAACCAAGTAATGAGTTTAGCGAAAGTTCAAGTGAGGAATGCCGATTGTGAGAATGTGTTATATATATTAACTCATAGAATATATTAACAGAGAACTGTCTAGAATAGTGATATAAACTAACATGTTGGGAAATTAATGATACTGTCTTTGTCGAACATCTATTGTATAGGACGGTCCAAAAAATCGTGGGATAGTAGATGATTACTGAGGCAATGAACTTAGAGGAACATCTGTTGATGAATGATTCGTAACATAATAGTTGACCGGTTTGGCCAAAGCAATAAACGAAACAGTGACGTATAGATATTCAGTTTGGCCAAAGCAACAAATGAACTGTAATGTATAGATGTTCAGTTTGGCCAAAGCTACAAACGAATTGTAATGCATAGATGTTCAGTTTGGCCAAAGCAACATACAACTATAATGTATAGTGTTCAGTTTGGCCAAAGCAACAAACAAACTATAATGTATAGGTGTTCAGTTTGGCCAAAGCAACAAACAACTATAATGTATAGGTGCTCAGTTTGGCCAAAGAAACAAACAAACTATAATCTGTATATAGAAGTACTTGTTGGATATATTAGAGAAGTACTATAGTGTAGGGCAATCGAACACAATTATTTCATTGGTGTAACATTGACGTACGATGGATGTATTAGATAGTGTATTGTATGAGATAGTAGAAAATACTCAGATGTTTAGAGATCGAACATAAATCTTTTATTGATGCAAGATCGTCATACAAGATGATGGATCGAGTTGTAGAAAAATAAATTGTGATAGATCTTTATCGATGATACAATTTAAGTTTCCGTGTATTTTAACGGATTAGGTATTCTCTCTCTGTGTTCAGTTGCTAGATCATAAGAACCGGGGCCACTTTTTCTGATAACGACGAAAGGACCTTCCCATTTTTAGACAATTTCCCGGCATTGACTTCTTTATGTGTTTTGGAATCTCTTGTAGGACGAGGTCCTTGATTTCAATTCTCTATGGCGAACGCGCTTGTTATAAGATCGGGCTAAAGCCTGGTGGTACCTTCCCATATTCATTATTGCTCGGTCCTGAGTCTCCTTGATCCAGTTCAGATTACACGCCAACTGGAATTTATTTTCTTCGCCCGTCATGGTATGATCACGAATAGGATGATGATACTGAGTGAGGATGATGACTTCTGTACCATAAGCTAGGAGGAATGGTATACATCTAGTCGATACACGAGGTGTTGTTCGATACGCCCATAACACATGTGGTAGTTCTTAGACCCAGTTTCTCTTTTTCTCTGTTAAGTACTTTTTAATTCTATCCATAATCGTACGGTTAATGATTTTTGCTTGACCATTTCCTTGTGGGTAGTACGGATTGGAAGGAGAGTGTATGATGTTGTGCTAATTAAGGAATTCGACTACTCTGAATCTAATGAACTGTGGTCCATTGCCGATTCAGATGAGATGGGGACAACCGAAACGGATGATGATGTTTTCCCACATGAACTTGATAACTTTGATTTCTCGTGTGCGAAATAGAGGAACTGCTTCTACCAATTTAGTGAAGTAATCCGTTGCTACTAATAGATGTTTCCATTTCCTAGGTGCAGTGAGAAATCTTCTACAAGGTCAAGGGCCCATCTTTTAAATGGCCATACGATATTGCTGGAATAGAATTCCAAGGCTGGAGCTCGAATTTGAGGACCATAATTTTGGCAGGCGTCACATTTGCTTGCAAGTTTAATGGCTTAAGCTTTTATTTTAGGTCAGAAGATGCCTTGGGTAATGGCTCGGTTGGCCAGGGATCTTCCTGCTGCGTGGGAGCCACAAGTACCCTCATGTAGTTCGTGGAGGAATTTTTGAGCTTCTTTGTCTAACAATATTTGAGGTATGGTCCTGTAACCAAAATTTTGTAAAGGAGAACGTTGTCCACGGTGTAGTACTTAGCATTATCAAGCACGCGTCTTTTCTCCGTGGGATCTGTAGGGAGTTCGTCGTCAAACGTATTTTTTGTCCCAATATTCTTGAGGTAAGGTCAACTCCAATCGTCCTCCTCCTCTTCAATACCCCCAATATTAATAGAATTTGAGCTGATGATGTTAATGTTGGGGGTTGATAATACTTCGATCTTGAGATATCGGGCTTTTGTGCCAAGAACTCCTGCTACATAGGCAAAAAAAATTAGAATGCCTATTCTCTCCACACGGTAAATGCTTGATATAAATTCTCTTGAACCTGCTTATTATGTCAGCTACGGCTGCAACATAGTCGATCATTTTTCCATTCATCTAGAATATTTATGTCTAATGGTTGACAATGAGCAGAGAGTCCAGATATATTGACAATTCGTCGACTTCAATTTCCAGGGCCATATCTAGGCCGTGAATCATTGCTTCATACTCGGCCTCGTTGTTGGTAGTTTCAAAATTGAGCCTGATTACTTTTTTGATTTTATCATTGAAAGGTGTGATCAGCACAATTCTGATGCATGATCCTGTAGGTCTAGAAGATCCATCAGTTAGAAGACGCCATCCTTTTGGGTGACCTAATATAACTTTCTTTGAACTGTTCTTCATTAATATATGTACTATCTTCATCCAATCAGAATCTTATAAGAGGAAGTCTGAGAGAAAATCTGCTACTACCTGACCTTTTTCGAGTGCCTTGGTTCAAAATGGATGTCGTGTTCGCCAAGAGTGACTAACCATTACTATACCCGTCTGGATTTTTCTCGTTTTAATAAGATTTCGTGCAAAGGATAATTGGTTACCACTCGAACTGAGTGGGATTGAAAGTATTGCCTCAACTTTTGCGAGGTATATACGAGAGGCAAAAGTAGTTTCTTGATCTTGGTATATCAGGATTTTGCTATAGTAAGGGTCTTGCCGATAAAGTAAGCATGCTTCTCTATTTTTTCGTCAAGTCGAATGAGGACAGAACTTAAGGATTCTTCAGTAACTGCAAGATAAATGGTGAGTTCTTCCCCTTCGCTAGGTGTACTCATCACTGGTGGTGAACCCAAGTAAAGTTTGAGTTCTTGGGACTCCGCTTCGCATTCTGCTGTCCACTGATCTCAGGATTTTTCTTATGCTTATGTTTTGTTGTCCCTTCACGTAATAGATTAAGCAGCCATCGACAGTGATCCGAAGACTTTGAAATGAAACGATTTATTACGATAATCTTGCCTTCTAACTTCTGAACAATTTTCTTTATTCTTGGAGATGGCATAGACAATAAAGCTCAAATACGATCTGGATCAACTTCAATACCGCGCTTGCTGATTAAGTAGCCCATGAATTTTACCGACTGGACTCCGAACTAACATTTGTCGGGGTTAAGTCTCATCTTATAGAAACAAAAGATTTCAAAGGTTGTGCGTAAATCTGTGATATGGTTCTCTTTTTAAGGCTTTTATACAACATATCATCAATGTAGACCTCCATTATCTTTCCAAGGTGTTCTTTGAACATCTGTATTATCAAGCGCTTGTAAGTAACTTCAGTATTCTTGAGACTGAACGACATGATCTTATAGAAGTATAGTCCATGCTCTGTGATGAAAGCAGTTTTATCTTGATCGTCCAACAGTATAGGTATTTAATTGTAGCCTGATACGGCATCCATCATGAACAGAGTTCGTGTCCTGCTATGGAATCGAGTAGATTGTTGATGATAGGAAGTGAGAAACTGTCATTTGGAGTGTGTTTGTTGAGGTCGGTAAACTCTACGCACACTCTAATTTTTTCGAGTGTCTAGGTAGATAGCTTTTCGAATGAAGCCAACTTTGATGAGTTTGTCGATTTCTTTATTGACTTCATCTCAGAGTCTTGGTGCTAAAGTTCTTTATTTTTGTTTGATAGCTTCGACCTTATCTTTCAAATTAAGCTTATGGCAGGTCAAATTGGATCGATGCCCGGCATTTCGTAGAATGTCAAAGCGAAGACATCACTGTTGTCTTTGAAGAACTGAATGAGTGCATCACGTTCTGCTGTTGGCAGAAGAGTACCGATGAATGTTCCTCACTTGTTGCCACTGATTTTGACGTATTCTGTAGTTTTTGCGCTAGGCAAATGGTGTTCTGTAGAGTTTACTGTATGGTTTTTTGTTAAGTTTATTGTACGGTTTTCTGTAATGTTCCCTGTTGTATTCTGTAATTGCTATGCAAGCTGTGGTACTATTGGTTCTGATAAAATGGTAACAGAGTTTTCACATGCTCGAGCTAATTTTTGACTTCCTTTGATTTTGTAGACACCACCGTTCCATTCAAAACGTAACGCCAAATGATAAGTTGATGGAATAACACGCATATTGTGCAGCCAACATCATCCCATTATCCCTAAATAACAAGACTTGGCATTGACAACATTGAAGACAACATCCAATATTATTGGTCCTGCCATGATGGGAAGTATAATCTTGCTGACCCATTCCTCTTTAGATCCATTGAATCCACATATATCAATATCGCTAGGCTGGACCTTGTCTGCTAGTCCCATTTGATCAATCGTGCTTTGAAACAATAATTCGATAGTGCTGCCAGTGTCTATCATCATCGTGTGAAACACCATGTTTCATATTTTTAACATGATCACCAAGGCATCATGGTGAGGAAAATTGACATGTCGAACGTCGCATTCATCGAAAGAAATTCCTGTACATTGAGAGTTGGATACTGGAAGTAAACGAGCTTCTTTGTCTTACATGGACAAGTCGTGACATTGGTCGATACGTCTTCTTTTGGTCCTGTTTGATTCTTTGACAATCTGAGTCTCCACAAAATGGCATAGTGAGATATGGTATAAATATTTCTCTGTTATTGGTTCCTCGATCTGTACGGCTGGTGTAGGATTTATATAATTCCTATTCTTATAACTTTTAATGTCTATGATGTACTCGTGTATTCGTCCATCTGTAAAGATGTATTCCAACAATCATTACAAAGCAAAATAGTATTTTGTCTCATGATGTCGGACTTTGTGGTGAATGCAGTACAGTTTATTCTCGATGGGTTGAAGATACTGCGCATTGCAGAAGAATATGTATTTCTGTAATATAGGGTAAATGTTGGCTATAGTTACGTTCATCTTTGGAAGACAAGGTTTTGGCAAGTTACTCACCTTTCGAGGTCGTTCGTCGTTAGCATTTGTTCGTTTCCTGTCTCCACCTTGATCTGTAGCACAGTAAAAATCTGGATTGGTTGATTGATCCCGAACTGACAATGTTGATTTCTAAGGTTTTTGTCAGCCGGATACCATTCGCTCTAGATCGATGTATCCGTTAATCTTTTCGATCATGTCTTCCAATGTTGTTGGTTTGTTTAGGACGAGGTATTCATTTGCCCTATCATCGACGAGTAAAGCATTAGTGAAAGCAAAAATAGTAATCTTCTGATTGAGCTGATCTACTTTTCGAGCTACCTCTAGGAACTTTTTGGTAAATGTCTTGAGCTTCTCTCCTAGAATCTATTTGAGGCTGAAAAGAGAGTACAAATTTTCCTCCTTATCTCTGTTGTGCGAGTAATTCTTCATGAATAGTTCGCGCAGCTGCTCAAAAGTTTTGATAGACCCTTTAGGCAGTGTGTGAAACCACAATAGGGGTTCGCTTGACAACTGGTAGGAAAGAGCCGACATAGGATATGGTTGGACGTGGAATACAGACCTAAAGCGTCCTGAAACTCTTGGACGTGCTCCACTGGATCAGTCCTTTTGTACTTACGGATCTTCGGGGTATGAAACCCTGTGGGGATTTTACCATCTAATAACTCCTGTACAATCAAGCTATTTTGTAATCTGTTATGGATCCCTTTAGTCAGAGTTTGAGCTTTGAGCATTTCCTTGATTCGTCTCTCGACGTGTTCCTGAGTCATATATTGTCGAGCTGCTGTGGTCCAGCGGGTGACGCGTCCTTCACTTAGATGGTCTTTTGCTAGGACTCGAACTCATCTTGGATTTTTGATATATCTTATCTCGGCCAGGCCGCCATCTACTTCCTGATGGGACTCCTAGATCGGGATGAACTCCATTTCCAGTTGCTGATGGTTGGATCGAAGCGCACCTCCTGCATGTTTGCCCTTCGTAGGAGGTCCTATTCTGTCATGAACGGAGATTTGCGAGCCTTCAGGTAGTACGGCTTTGTTTTTTTGGGCGGCGACTTGCTGACCCTACAGAACTTTCAACGCGTCTTGTACACTCGCTAGTTGTTGCTCTAGGGCTACGTGTCTTTCAGTTTTAGAGTTCAAAGAGGTGCGCAGATCTGTTAGTGCGGCGTTCTCGTTCACCTGAAAGATTGGCGTGCTCTGATCTGGTGATGACATTCTTAAAGAAGACGATTAGCGGTGTTTTGAGACGATGGGTTTGAGAACTTTAGTTCCCACAAATGGCACCAAATGTAATGACCTAGTTCCGGGATTTGGACTCAGCTTTTACACCAAAAATATATTTAACACTAAAGAATAGTAAACAACAGTCAACAAGATAATTTAGCATGGAAAATCTTTGAATAGGTTAAAAACCACGACCTCTCCTGAGGATTTTGAGAAAGAGGGGATGATCTTATTGATATTGCTAACTTATTACAAAGGGCGCTCTGAATCTTTAGAATATTAGAGTAAGGTCTCTTCTCGGTAGGTTTGTCTATCCCTAATCTGTTATTTCCTGGTTTTACTCATAGGTCTTATAATATGATTGTTTGATGTCCTTTAATATTCTTAATGATGGATATTACAAAGTATATGCAGAATACCCTTTGACCAGATAGTATAACGTTCTGACCTCTGTTGCTGTACAATGGCTCTATTGTTGACTGTACACTTACGCAAGTCGAACTGTTACTGTGGAGGTCGAAAGAGACGTTTCGAACTGAGGAAAGTTGATCGAGTCTTCAGTAGTATTCCCTGTCTTTTGATGAGGTCGAGGACGAAGCTTAAGTCCGAGATACGTAATAAACTTTTATACTTCATGTATGCTGATGAGGTCGAGGATGAAGCTTGAGTTCGAGATGCAGAATAAGCTATTACAGTCACAACGGATAAATTCAACCATTTTAAAGAGGTAATGAAAATTAGAAATTAAGAAGGGGTGTTAAACATGTGATTTATAATTTGAATGGTGTAGAGTTTTGTACATGTCTCTTGAATGTTCCTTAGAGAACTATAAATAACTACCTCTTGTACTCTTTTTAAGTGAAGTTAAGTAATCAAGAGTCTTTGTAGCTACAACCAGTTCATCCTCCTATCTTTAATCACTTCATTCCTTTCTCCTTAAATCTACTAACACTTCCCTTGCTCCAATATTTCTAATCTCACAAGTTTTTTTTTGCTTTTGTTTTTGTTTTTTAAGAAAGCACCCCAACAAAAACTTTGCCTAGTCAGCACATTTTAGTTAAAAATAGATTTTTTTAGTTTTTACCGTTCATAAAAAAAAATAGAGTTCCATGGGTCCCACTGTTGTGTTGATGGGTAATAATTAATGTTGTTGGCATTGCGTTTGTATAACATACAAAACGCCATGTTCCTTGTGTTAGTGGGGGAAAATGGGGACAAATTTAGGGAAAAAAACACTCTTGAGTTTCTAAAATTAACAGTCTAGCATTGATGAGTAATATTTAAAGCTACTGGCCTGACATTTCTATAACATACAAAACGCTAGGGTCCTAGCGTTGATAGAAAAAATAACTTAAAATTTATTTTCATAAACTTATTCTCAAAAACTCATCCAAACATGAATTTTAACAAAATTTTGTCACAATCACATACCCAAATTGACTTAATCTTTCTCTCTCAAGTTTAATTTTGATTGTAAGTGTTGTTATCATAACTTTTAAATTTTGAGTTGAGATATGGCTAGAGATAACAAGTGTACAATCAGAGAGATAAAAGTCTCTTGTTGTTATTTCTTCATTCATCGTGCATATATTTATAAGAGATACTAAAGTAGTACTAGCTAGTATGATTGCCCTCCTGTGTAGATTTTGGACTTGTGTGCCTGTAAACATTTATCTACACTAAAGCCTACAATCTTGACCACATTAAACACATGTGGTTATATGAATTTATACATGATATATAACTTTACACTCCCCTTCAAGTTGGAGCATAGATGTCGTGAATGCCCAACTTGCCAGACAAATAAAGAAACTAATTTTTCCCCAAAGCTTTTGTGAAGATGTCAACCCGTTGTTGTGTTATGGAAACAAAAAATGTTTGGAGTAGACCTTGTTATATGTGCTCTTGGACAAATTGGCAATTCAATTCTATGTGTTTCGTACGTTCATAGAATACCAGATTTGCTATGATGTGTAGTGCCGCGTAGTTGTCGTAATAAAGTTTTATTGGTGTAGGGTGTTGGATTCCAAGGTCGTTTAGTAGGTAATGTATGCATATCAGTTCACAAGTTGCGGAAGCCATTGATCGATATTCAGATTCTGCTGAGGATTTAGAGACAGTAGATTACTTTTTTGTTTTCCATGATACAAGACTATCCCCAATAAAAGTGCAGTAACCTGTGACAGAATGTCTCGTCATAGGGCAGCTGCCCCAGTCAAAGTCACAATAAGCTGACAATTGAAGAGAGCTGGATGATGAGAGTAATAGGCCTTGACCAGGTGTTCCTTTGAGGAAACAAAGAATACGTAGGCGACTTCAAGATGTAGAGCACGAGGTATGTTCATGAGTTAATTTAGTATGTGAACGGGGAAATAATATCTAGACGTGCTATGGTCAGGTGGACAAGTCTTCTAACCAAACGACGGTATGGGGTAGGGTCATCGAGAAAGGGACCGTCAGTGTCGTTGAGTTTCATGTTTTGTTCCATAGGAAAGCGTCTAGTTCCTAGCATGCCCATGTCTTGCAGAATCTTCAACGTGTACTTTCGTTGGGAAATAAAGATTCCTTGTGAGGAACGGGTGACTTCGATTCCCATAAAATACTTTAGATTTCCCAAGTCTTTGATGTAAAAATTTGAATGGAGTAGTTGTTTTAGTGAGAGGATGACACTTTGGTCATTGCCTGTGATGATTATATCGTCAACATAGATAAGGATGAAGGTGTATGATAGCTGTTAATGCGAGTAAAAATGGAATAATTCGTTCGAGACTGTTTGAAACCACCATCTAACAATGTAGAAGATAATTTAGAAAACCAGTTTATGTTTGCTTGCTTCAGTCCATAGAGAGATTTGTCTATTCGGCAAACCCATTTCTTCCATTATTTGGAGAAACCAGGTGAAATATGTATATAAACCTCTTCGTCGAGGTCCCCGTGTAAAAACATATTATTGACATCAAGTTGATGTAGTTGCCACCCTTATCTAATAACAAATCATTTGACAAAATTATTGAGCCAACGTGAGAAATTGGGATTGTGGTACCATTTGGTTGTTTAACCAGTGGGGAATTATGCGATATGTTGTATGTGTAAAACAAGGATTTTATCGTGGGTGCTGTAGTCAGTTGCACCACTATCAACTATCCAACTAGTAGTGGGGTAAATAGAGGAGTTGCAACAAAGATTATTGCCTGCAAGGTTGGCCACAGGCTGTAGGTTACCTTGACCGAGCATGGACAACAATTGGCGATGTTGATTTGGTGTAAATTGATGAAGAGTTAAGCCAGTAGAATAATTGTTCAAGGGTTGAAAGATATAGGTGTTGTTCGTGAGGTTAGAGCGAGGCCGAGAAGCTCCTTTGCGATATCCAACTAGACGGTAACATTGTGCACCACTGTGACTTATCTTTTTGTAGTACTCACATTGCATAGTCTTCCATTGTGAATCCCTAATGTCATAAGAGCTTGTGGGAGTGAATTTAGGATGTTGAATAGCCATAACACTTATGTCACTAATAGTATAAATCGTATGCAATTCTCATTGCTTCTCTTCTTGGGAAATCAAAGAGTAAGCTTTTACAACTGAGGGTAGAGGATCACGAAGCAATCTTTGACTACGAACGGGGACATACGTAGTATTGAGACCCATTAAAAACTATATCAAATATTCAGTTTATTGATTGGAAGTGGACGACTTTGACGATTTACAAGAGCATTTTGTGATGGGCATATGTGATTGGAGCTCATCCCAATATTATTTAAGTTAGGTATAATAGAGAGATACCGATTGTTACTTTTGCGAATAATTTGCAATTAGTCGCTTGAGTTGAAAGATGCGTGGCGCGTTGGTTTGAGAAAATCTTTCCTTGAGATTGATCTACACTTCTTAAGCAGTATTTGCGTAGGAGACGCTATCAACTATGCTCCTCTCTACAACATTTGTTAACCATGAGAAAACCATGTTATTGCATCTTTTCCATAATGGAAACGAGGAAGTGGAGTCCTCAGGCCTTTGAAGGGTCCTATCGACGAAACCAAACTTATTTTTAACTTGCCGTGTGCATGACTAGACACCAAGTGGGATAGTTATCGCCATTAAGGATATGTGAGAACAAGTGGGTTGTGGGGTTATTAGAATGGTGAAGATAGTAGAGGTTGTTGAGAGAGTTTTCAGACTCTTGGTTTGTGTTATTGGTAAGGATTTCTTCAGTGATATTGCTTGTATGGCCTTCATTTTCTGGATTAGGAGTCATTATAGAATTTCACAATAAAGATGAAATTTGAATAAAGAGAGAATCTTAGAGTTAGGTTCACGTGATACCATGTAAAATCAGAGAGATAAAAGTCTCTTGTTGTTATTTCTTCATACCTCATGCATATATTTATAGGAGATACTAAAGTAGTATTAGCTAGTATGACAGCCTTTCTGTGTAGCACACATTATGGACTTGTGTGTGTGAACATTTATCTACCCTACAACCTACAATCTTGACCACATTAAACATATGTGGTTATAGGAATTTATATATGATACATAACTTCACAAAAAGAGAAAGAATGAGAGATGAAGAAAGAAGACAAATAAGAGATGTCGACGACGAAAATATCAAGCGGAGTCCTAGTACTTCGCCAGAGTTTGAAGAAGAAATTTGAGGAAGTGGAAAATCATAGAGAAAGAGAGAGAGAAATCGTATAGAGATGAAGAAAAATCGACGAAGAGGGAGAAAAACCAATAAGAGAAGGATTTTTTTGGTATGATTGGAGTCCTCGTTCTTTTGAATTATATACCCAAGGGAAGACTACTCTAAGTAGTGTTTAAGTAAAAAAGGGTAGTGAATATAGAATGACCCCACTAAGATATGACTCCATCTTATGATTTACTAACGGGGCTTGGTGAGCCTACAGTAACCAGTTGGGAGTCGCAACCTCTTATGAACAGTACAACTTTTTCGGTTTGCTAAATACGCCGTTTTTAGTTGTCTACATTCACTAATCATGCGACAACTTAACCCATCATTTTTGCTGATACGTGTCATTTGTAAACCTCTTGGCTCGGAGTTCGCTACTATTAAAATTGGAGGTTCCATCTCAAAACCAATTGGTTATGTGAGGAGTAGTCCCATGATCTTATATTTTGAGGTGTAAGGTTCCATGTGTACGGTGTGTGGGACTGTATATCTCAACAACTACGTGTGCATATTATAGTTGACAGTTGATAGTGGTGTCATAGAAATGGAATGATGGGGTCATAGACGTTCTGTGCATTTGCAAGTCGACTGGTGTCACTTTAATTGTGCTTGGTTTTGGCACAAGTTGTCATTATTTTCCTCCTAAATGTCAACTTTGTTGCAAATAGTTTTGAGCGCAATAAAAGGCAAGCAAAAAGAGAAACTTTTGCAATTGTTTGCTTTGCAAAACTGAACCAAAAACATGCAAGTATTTTAAGGCACTCATTTTACATTGGAAATAGAAACAAACACATTGGAGAAGTTGGAAATGTATTTATACGAGAAACCAAATTCTATGCTAAAATTGCAAAGAGTCGCAAAACATGTAAAAAATGATTGGTAAACAAGGTAATCTGAATTTTGCTCATGAAGCGCATGTGAAGAGTGGAATTGAACACCGTTTAGTTGAGAACATCTCCATGATTAAAATATAGAGAGACCAATACTTAGACGAGCTCGAAACTCGTCTGATAGTCTCCAAATTAAGTATCATTAGGCACAGTTTGAGCTCGAAAGACTGACATGGAGATCTCGTCTCAAGCACTAGCGGTGCTGGAGATAGTTGACATAAGGTCAATATGGGTCTTCTTTGTCTTTTACCCAAATCCAGTAATAATCGGTTAAGACTCTTAATTGAGCTTTTGTTTTTATATTTTTTTACTATAAATATCCATTATTGGGATCCAAAGGTACTTTTGATTCGTGCAAAACTAGGTTTTTGAGAAATCCTCTGATTCCCCACCACTCCTCCTTTTGATTCAAAGGTGAGATCTTTAAACCCTTTTCTCCATTTCCACTAATCCCCCAGTTTTTTATTTTTTTATTTAAATTTTTAGTCCAAAACTTATTATTATTTGTTTTTATGTTCTATATATATTGGATTATTATCCAAATCCAAAGTTTATTTAAAGGAAGGAGAGACTCTTGTTTATCTGTTGTGGGGTTTATTGGGTTGGTCTTGATTTTTGATTTATGGGTTTTGTTTGTGAAGTAATAAGGATTTAATACTTAGTAAGTTAGTGTAAGGGAGTATTGGAGTTGGATGGCTCGGTTGATTCTGCCTTGTAAAGGGTCTGGTTTGGCAAAGTCTGGATTTATCGGATTAATCTCATCTGCTCCAGTGATTCTCTATCTCTATCTCTGTGTGTAATTTAATTACTTGCATTGTAAAAATGTTGTTTTGATGTGTGGGGTTATCTTTTATGTAAGTTTTAATAAGTGGGGTTATAGTATAATGGTCTTCTAATTGTATGTTATCAAGTATTTGTTGAAAATATTATTATGTATTAATTTGTTATTTGTGTTGTTTATGAATCATTTGGGATCAATGGGTGTTGTTTATTAGTTAAGGTTTATACTTTCGGATGTTATTTAGTTGAAGATAATTAGTTCGGGGCATGGCCGGCCTTACCTTAAGGCAACTTAGGCCGTTGCTCAAGGCCCCCGGAAAAATGAAGGCCCCAATTTTTTTTTGATACCGAAAGGCCTATTGAAAAAGAAATATGAATTAAATAAAATTCAGTCTTTCAATCAATAAATAAGCTTAGGTTGAGTGGTTTGAATTATTTTGTTATACTTAGAGGTTGTAGGTTCAATTCTCCGTCACAACAATATCTTAATTTTTGGGATATGAGGCATCTTTTGACATTTTTTTTGTTGATTATACTTCATCTCACACGGAAAATATTTGTATGCCTCTTAAGGAGACTCTAAAAACTCAAAACCTTTATTCATTAATGATTATACTCATACGAACATTTTCTATAAAAATGTTGGCTCGTAATATTCACTTTGATAAGGAATGGAGGATTAGGTTAGCAAATACGGTATATAATATAATTTGTTCGGTTTCTTAGCAGTTAATAGACTACAATGGTGTCTACTATATGTAACTTATTACTATCTTTTTTGGGGGGTAATCATATCACATAATTTTACTGATTCTAATTGATCTTATTTTAGTAATCAAATTCTAATTGATTTTATTTTAGTAATCAAGCTAATGAGGTATTTTATTGGCGTGTGTTAAATTAGAGGGTCATTTCCAAATTCTAGTAAAAAATACATCTTTGCATAAATTTAAAGATCAACAACGATTTTATTCTCGTGCATTACTATATATAACATACATAAATTAGGTACAAAATAATACGATGAAAAGGCCCCCTTTTTGGAGTTCGCCTAAGGCCCCAAAGGGCTAAGGACGGCCGTGGTTCGAAGTAAGGGATGGGTCATTGGGCAATTCCACCAGTTCGAGTGCGCATTTCTAAAGACCACTAAAGGAGGGGTGCAACGATAAGAATAAGTGGGTGAATATTATGTAATAAAAGGGCATTAATTTGGGATTTAGCTTTGGGAATCCAAACTCGTAGGGTCGGCCCACAAGTGGAAGAATATAGCTCGTTTTTTATGTTCCATGTAACACAATTTTTTTTTCAAGGCAAAGTAAAATTGAAAGCAGACCCTGCTACTTTAATAGACTAAAAGAAACATACTAATATGTACAAATGAATTATGTGCTACAAACAACTACTTAATTGAATTAAAAACTGGAAAAACAATTAAACCTCTCTACTTAGCTAGGGTTTCTTCTCCAAAACTCAACCTCACCTTACCTTCTACCCTAGGTAAGGTGAGGTTGAGTCCCCCACCTAGGACTCCTTTATAGAACTAGGAGTCCCCCACCTTCTAAAACACTACCCTCAAAATCAGGCATTATCCTACTAAAACAAAAATAACTGAAAATAGAAACATAGAGGCCGACACCCTAGGAGATGCCACGGCGACCATGATCAAACATGGTTATGATTCCTATAAGTTTCGATCAAAACTCGTGTTTGCTTTTTTTGTGTGTATGTATTCAGAATTGATTTATTCTACGTTAAGACAAGTTGCAGCTTCCGTACTACTTTTCTTTACCAATCTGTCTTCATGCTTGAGTCAAAGGTTTTTTTTAGTACCTTTATTAAGTGTTTAATCGTTCTTCATGCAGCACCAGGCAGTACGTCGTGTTAGTTTGGTGCACCATCCCACAAAGAGTCTCAGTAGAAATCAACACTACATTACTTCAGTGGTTAGTAACTTCAAATTTCTAGCATTATAGAGTCTTGTATAACATATATAATATTTATTTCGATGTTTATTGTTTGTTGTGTATATATACATTTATATTGTGGTCAAAAAAGTAATATAAACCTTAACGAAGCCGATGATAGAGGTAACACTCAGCTTTAAAAAACTGTAAAACCATTTATAAGGATCAAGATCAAAGCAAACAGTGTAGTGTTGAAGATGCAAAATTGCACTTTACGCCTTTTGACAATGAATGCATATTAATGTTGATAACTGCCAACCGGGGCCCAGTAGAAACTAAGTTTGTTTAACCCTTTGATTGAGTGTCAGATATATGAGCAAGCCTGCTAGAAGATTTGGGTTTAGACTTAACTGGTTCACACTGAAGTTTAGCTAGTTGACAACAGGGTATTTTTTTTGTCAGCTAACAACTATAGCTAAAAGTATGTGTAGCTAGCTAACCACAGCCTACTAAAATTATACTTTGGTATGCATCATTTTAGTAGCAGATAGTTGACATTACAGGTATCACGTTAGAGTTGTACTTTAGAATTGTAATGGGAGGTTTCTAATTCTCATTAACCATTTGATTGTAGGTTACTTGTAGGAGGAGCCATCAATTTCTTTATCCTTCATCATCTGTAAGTTCTTTCTAAGTTAATGTGTCAAGTTTAATACCCAAATCATAGTTTTTGGTAGCAGTATGTTTTATTGGATATGGTATAAGATTGTTTAACTTCATAATATGGATATGGTATAAGATTGCTCAACTTCGTAATTAGTTTGCTGGTTGGTCCTAAATTTTCCATTGAATGGTATTATCTTTGCGATTTTATGGTTCATTTACTGACTATAATACTTTTCAATCTTGCTTTAGAGAGTTAAGCTAGCCAACAGAAGACTAACTTGTTCTGTTGCAACACAACCACTACCAACACAGTCTGAAGAGTCCAAGATGGATACCCCGAAGGAGATCTTCTTGAAAGATTATAAGATGCCCGATTACTACTTCGATAAGGTATTTCTTACACCTGGTTTGATTATTGCTGTCATACTTCTTTACGTTGTCTTAAATGGTTGTTGTAAGCACATTTGTCAAAAATATTGGGATATTTAGGGATTTGTCCTATTTCTTGTCTGGATCCCATTGTGGCCCACAATACGTTTTGCTTTCTTATTTTGTTGTTTCTTACTAAATATAAAAGGCGAGGACTATCTTATATATATATAAAATTAAATTTGTCTCTAATACTTTTTCAATAAGGACAAGTATTTAACTTATATGTGCACATCATTTACGGGCACTCTGAATGATTCTTCTTCAACTTGTGTTGCCCTCAAACTCTAATGTACTTGTTGAACTAACATTTTAGGTGGATCTAAAATTTGCATTGGGAGAGGAGAGTACCATTGTTTCTTCAACAATAGATGTTTACCCCAGAGTCGAAGGTAATCTCATGAC
The DNA here is from genome assembly GCA_014058105.1 of Kingdonia uniflora. Taxonomy (NCBI): domain Eukaryota; kingdom Viridiplantae; phylum Streptophyta; class Magnoliopsida; order Ranunculales; family Circaeasteraceae; genus Kingdonia; species Kingdonia uniflora. Next base: position 2,458,922 of record JACGCM010001055.1, on the reverse strand, counting down.
CATATTCTTGTTATGATGTTAATTTGAATTACAAATAGGAAACTACTTTCATGTTGAAGGGTTTGCCAGAAAACTTTCTCCTTGTAGTGAATACTCAATGGCATGCTAAAAATTAGTTTCATACCAAAATGCCCTCTTTATTATATAGATTTATGGTATTGTCCTCCACTTAGCCTGAGCTATTAAGTAAACGAATATGAATTTATAAGGGAAAATGTACGATAAAAAATAAGCAACTAAATATTTGTAAAATCCACAAAGGCACATGTGAAATACTCGGTAATAGGGTTGTACACCCAAACCCGAAACCCGAGAAACCGGGCCGGATCGACCCGAACCGACCGATTCGGTCCGGTTATGAGAGGTAACTTGTTCGGTTTCGGTTTCAAATTCAGTAACCCGGTTGTATTCGGTTCGGGTTCGGTTTTCAGGCTTGGATAACCGACCAAACCCGAACCGACTATATATAACAAAATTTTCTTCTAGGGCCTCCTTGCTTTTCCCCTTTCGGTCCTCCTCTCTCTCTCTCTCTCTCTCTCTCATCTTGGTTTAGTGATACTCGCTACCTTCTACTTGACCATCTAGTTGTCTTTCTTGCCCCATGGTTTTACGCCTGAAGTCCATGGTGAGAAGGGACAGATCCTTTCGCCAGAGTCTGAGACCACACCTCTCTCTCGCAAGTGCTTCCTGTTCTCTAAGATGGCCTTTGATATGTCTTGATGCTTTTTAGGACTTGAAAACGTAAATCGTAGAGTTTCAGATCTGAAGTTTTTGGTGGTTTTGGAAGCGAAAAGCTCTTGCGAGTGATAGATAAACATTGAGACGAACAAGTGGGTCTGCATCAAGAGGGATGATTGAGTTTGCTTTTGTGGTTGGATTTTAGCTTGAGATGAAAAGATGCCCTTGAGCCCATGAGTTGATAAGATGTTGTGTGGAGAGATGATTGAGTTTTTTTTAGAATCAACAATGTAAAACCCGATTTAGGACCCGACCCGACCCGACCCGTGAATTCCGACTCGGTTTCGGTCCGGTTTCTGGGATAGGTCGGTTCGGGTTCGGTTCCTGAAATTGAAGACCCGATATTTCCGGGTCGGATCAGGTCCAGGCCTAAACCCGGGCCGACCCGACCCGTGAATGTACCTTACGACAAAAGTAACAGCTATGTCAATTTTGTATGATTTATGTCAAAACTGCGTTTTTAGTATCCTTTTACCAAATGACAGTTCACTATAGTTAGTTTTTTAAGTTGGAAAGTTTACTTAATGGTTAAACATACAATTGGAGATGTTCTTACCAAACAAAAATTGCAGAAGTTAACTTGTGGAAACCTTATTCTAATATCTTTCTCGTGTAACAGGTACTTCTGCTCCACTAGTGTTGAATGGACTTGATCTGAAGCTCGTATCAATTAAAATTAACGGCAATGAAGTGGAGGTACAGATACTAAGTTACCGTAATACTCTCTTAGAGTTCGCTGTCAGATATCGCTATATACTTCATAAGAATAAATACCCTTTATATTTTTTATCCAAGCTCTGAGAGGAAACAATGTAACAGATGAGAATAGGCCTAGTATTATGGAGCTACCTGTTAGGCACAAATATCAAAATGTCGGTTCCGATTGATAGTTATATCCTCGATATTTCATGACAAGTTTTAATGCCTATGCTATTTTATCTTTAAAGATATATCCTAAATATATTGTGACAACTTTAGTTATTTACTTTTTTGAAAGTCTAAAATATATAATAAGGATGCATCTTATTAACATATAATGAAATAGTGTAATTTAAACCAATTTTGTGATATATCGCGATATTTTGCAAAAATTAAGTAATCTATTCTTTTTCGGAATATATCCAACTGATGTTTCAGTCATTATGAAATCGTATATTGGCATAACACTCGATGTTTTTATCTATGGTTGAGCATTAATTTTTATTTTATTATATATACATATATATTTTTTTTTGAGAATGTAAAAATAGTTTATTGTTCAATCGAGAAAAATTTTCCGAGGTAGAAAGATACAACCCGAAGGCAAAGAGGAAAAGAAAAAGGAAAGCAATACAATGCACTCAACATCATACAGGATCCACGATAATTAAATCCTTCCACCGAATCACTAGGTCTTCAAATGTAACCCCCTTCATGCATATCGAGGAAGAGGACCAATACAAGATAGTTGCGTAGATGTCGAAGATGATCTCTTCCACGGTCTTTACCATCTCATTAAAGTGTCTTTCGTTCCTCTCTTTCCTCCACAACACCCATCCTATCGCATACGGAGTTAAATCCCATAGAACTTTTCCAATCTTTCTCCCAAAAGGCTTGCACCACCACGTCCTTAAGCAAGAAATAAAACTCCGATGAAATACCCAATAAACTTCAAAAAGATGAAGGAAATGATTTCACACCTTCATCGAAATCGGACAATGTAAGAGTAAATAGTCTATAGTTGAGCATTATAGCGGAAAAAAAATCAATAAAGGGACTTATGCTAAGACTAAAAGAAAAAATAAATAGTACAAATGTGGGATTTGAGGTATTTGTTCCAAAAATTGTTACTATCTAGATCCTCCCCCACTCTCTAAATGTTTTAAATGTACATTTTCTCCATAATTTTTAGGGCAATAGTAATAATCTACAAGTGAAATATGAAAAACATCCGCCATGGTGTAGCTCTGGCGGAGATTGTGAATTTGACATCCATGTAAGCGTGTTTATATAATGCAAAGACAATATAGAAGATTAGAATCACCTTTATCTGGCATATTGTTTGTCATACATTCGTACATGCACGCTCACTAGCTCTTTGAAGTTGTTATCACTTAATTTTTTGGATGCTGCTCTTATGGTTTTGGTCTATGCAAAGTTCGTAGTGTTTTGAAACCTTTAAGAGTGCTCTACTTTCTATTTTTTACCTTTGTTGCCAGTTTTAATTTGATTGTATATACATTTTTGCTGTAGAAAGAAGGTTTCCATTTGGATTCCCGCTATCTTACACTCACATCAGTTCCCAGTGGTACATTCACTTTGGAAATTGTTACCGAGATACATCCTGAGAAAAATACGTCTCTGGAGGTAAACATCAGCTGATACTTATTTTATGCTTATGTTTATTCACCTATTGTTTGAATTTAAACTGAATTTGTTCCCTACTTGCAGGGACTTTACAAATCCTCTGGTAACTTCTGTACCCAATGTGAGGCAGAAGGTTTTCGAAAAATTACATTCTATCAGGTTGGTTTTCTCGATTTATCATTTAACGTTATGCATATATTAATATATTTTCCATTTTCTTAAGAAATCTGCTTATGGTTATTAGGATCGCCCTGATGTAATGGCAAAATATACTTGCCGCGTGGAAGCTGATAAATCACTTTATCCAGTACTGTTATCTAACGGCAATCTCACAGGGCAAGGGGACCTGGAGGTAAACTTCACTTCTCTCGAGATGGCTTTTCTTGCTAGCATTGTTTCTCGCTAATGTTACTTTTGTAGGGTGGTAGACATTATGCTCTCTGGGAGGATCCTCACAAGAAGCCCTGCTACTTGTTTGCACTAGTTGCTGGAAAGTTGGAGAGTCGAGATGACACCTTTGTCACTCGTTCAGGTCGTAACGTGTCTCTGAGGATTTGGACCCCATCACATGATATACCCAAAACAGTCCACGCCATGTATTCTCTTAAAGCAGCCATGAAATGGGACGAGGAGGTTGGTTCTTCACATTTTGAAAAAGTAACATCGTTGGTAACATGAAAACACATCCTTTTTGTGTTTTGCCATGGATTACTATTCTCGAGATGCATTACATGTGTTTTTATGTGTACATCAATAACACTTAAAGGCCATCAACAGCTAGAAGTTGACAGTTTGCTCTCTCTGGAGATATGCAAATATCTCTCTCCACATCAGTTTCTTCTTTTGCTGCCCCCTAAGTTCTCTTTTGAAGTTCCTACTCATTTAAACTATGTTCTTCTGATTGGAACAGGTTTTTGGTCTCGAGTATGACCTTGATCTCTTTAACATTGTGGCTGTTCCAGATTTTAACATGTAAGTTCATTTGCATCGTCTTTGTATTTTATTTAGTTGATTTTCTAGGAAAACATTTTTTTGGTACTATGATTTGATTCATCGCTATAATCAATCAATTTTACCACTGATATTGTATATTATCTGGTTTTATTTCCAGGGGAGCCATGGAAAACAAAAGTCTGAATGTATATTTCTTTCTCATTAACATATTTGTTTGTGTTTTTAGTTGATGCTATTCCCACTGAATAAATATTGTTTGAAATATTTATCGACAGATATTCAATTCAAAGCTTGTTTTAGCATCTCCTGAAACTGCATCAGATGGAGATTATGCTGCAATTCTTGGAGTTATCGGTCATGAGGTACTTGAGTGTTTTTAATTACCCCCATGTGCTGCCGTTATTTTGCTTTACTCCCCCCGCATGTTCAATCATAGAAATACACCCTTCCTCCCCCCAATAATTGACAAAAGAAATAAGATGTGCTTGATGTTTTGAGGTTCTTGTGTATATCCCCCCTTAGCAGAAAGGGTGTTCTTTAAAGGACTACTACATCTAGGCAGTTCCTAGTTCCTTCAGTAGTTGGGGTATTTTTTACTGAACATCCACATATGGGTGGTTAGATTCACAAAACAACCCAAACGTATCTCTACATTAAAGTACTTAAATCTGAATAGCAATTGCTTGATACTCTTTGATTTTCTTTAATTTTGCAGTATTTCCACAATTGGACTGGCAACAGGTTGGCACATATCCATCAACCATTCTGTAAAATTGGAATCTGTCGTATGTCTTAATGACCATGAAACTTATTCTTAACAATTTTTTTATTTATGTGTGCTTATTGCAGAGTGACATGTCGAGACTGGTTTCAGCTTAGCCTAAAGGAAGGTCTGACTGTCTTCCGTGATCAAGTACGTACTTATCCTCTCTTTTTATTCATGGTGTTAGTTTTGATTTTATTGAGTTTTTAGATATAGTTTCGATTCTTATGTTTCGAGCTCTTATTGGTCAAGCTTTCATATCTAAAAAAAATTATTTCAACTTTCAGGAATTTTCATCTGACATGGGCAGTCGCACGGTTAAGAGGATAGAAGATGTCTCACGACTTCGCAGTTCTCAGTTTCCACAGGTTGATAATGCATGCCATACATATCTAGTGCCGCTTAGTTTGTTCCTCTTTTAGCTACTTTGGTTGATTTATTATGGATTTCCTGCATATACATAGTGTGGTATCACTTACCAATATCCCTTGGTATAAATAAATCAATTTGTAGGGACGCTAAGAAATATCACAAGTCTTTTCTCTGCATGATTGCAATCTTATGTACAACAGTTTGTCCAATAGTATTGTTTGTGTATACGATGTTAATTTTGTTGGTTTATTTTCTAGGATTCTGGTCCTATGGCTCATCCTGTACGGCCTCATTCGTATATTAAGGTTGGTTGTTTTTATGTTTTCTAGTAACTACCCTTTTCAGCTTGATTTACTATCTAATGTGTTTTTTTTTATTTTGTTGTTGTTTTATCTGTTATTATAGATGGACAACTTCTATACAGGTGAGATCTTGTACTGTTGATTTCTGTTTTACTTTGGGTTATATTAAAACCTATATTATTTTCCATTTCTAATTTGATGTCATTATCTTTTTATATTTTATGTTACGCAATCATATTCCGTGACAACTGTTATTCGGGACGTCACCAATTTCTACTTGCAGTTACTGTAAGTGTGGATGTGTTAATTTTTTTTGCCTTTCAACAAAAAAACTTTTCTGTATTTTACTTATCTATTTTCTCATCTACGATATTTTAACAATTTACATTTTTTTTCCTTTCTATTTTGAATGCAGGTGTACGAGAAGGTTTGATCCCCTTCAGCATATCTCTTTTCTTTCTTCTATTTTATACGAAATGATTGGGGCATTGTGAGTCCTCATTTTTTCTTTTCTGAACAGGGAGCTGAAGTTGTTAGAATGTATAAAACCCTGCTCGGGAGCCAAGGTTTCCGAAAAGTAAGATCACAAGTTTTTCTAAGCCTCTAAATGAAATAACTAGCAACTCTTGTAATATCTTGAATATGATTATGGCTCAAAAAATGCAATAAAAGTAAAGTTAGAGTTGGGATGCATCTCTAGATAAACGTATTAGTCAAATCATCTGTATATTATTTATACTTGTTTTTCATAAAAATAATAGCACCAAATTGAATCGGGAAAATAGAATGTGATAGTGGATATATAATGTATACATCGGGGATATATTGACGATATACCATGAATAGGGAATTATATTTACAAGTCCATACATTGACTACCATGGCTAGGGAATTATATTTACAAATCCACAATGGATCATTATGGACCTTAATATCATAAGTTTCTTCCAATGAGATGTCACCTGGAAACGGTTTTCCAAACCTTGGGTAGTACGTTATTTTTTCTTAAAGTACGTTATTTTTTCTTATTTTGTATATAGATCAGCCTTTTTTCTCCTTGAAGAGTTTCTAATATTTCCTTTCCTGCGTTTCCAGGGCATGGATCTTTATTTTAAGAGACACGACGGACAAGCTGTAACCTGTGAAGACTTCTTTGCCGCCATGAGAGATGCAAATGATGCCAACCTCTTTAATTTCTTATTATGGTAAATCCATACCCCATCTTCTATGCTAGAAAAGTAGTTTTTTCTTTATTGATTGCTTCTAATTCTGAAAAAATTGGTCCTATTTAACCACAGGCTTCTAGTTTCTTCCCTTCATATACATTGTGGTCCACATGTCTTTGTGGACCATGTTGTCATCAGTCATTGATCTCTCTCTCTTGATCATGGTTGTTTAATCACTTCCAAAGATTTTTTTGTACTGCTCTTATGGCTAATTTGTGTTCCTGCAGGTACTCTCAAGCAGGAACACCTCTTGTGAAGGTCACATCATCTTTCAATGAGGAAGGCAATACTTATTCACTGAAATTCAGGTACATAGATTCAAGATTTTTGTTGGCGTCTAGAAAAAATATTATATAAAATATAGTACGTCTCCAGCGACATGAAAACATAGACATCTCGTGTTTTGCCACTCATGGTCGACGAGATACACAAAACAGAATTGTTGTGTATTGTGGTAACTCACCATGACAATCACACCCGAGTCACTTGTTTTCACATCTCTAGAGACGTGCAAGCAGCTTCCATGCAATACTAACATGTACGTGGATGATTCTTTTCAGTCAAGAAGTGCCTTCAACACCGGGCCAACCAACGAAAGAGCCCATGTTAATACCTGTGACAGTAGGTCTCCTTGACTCAAATGGAAAGGATATACCTCTCACCTCTGTATATCATGAAGGGAGGCTTCAGACAGTTGCATCTGGTGGTCAACCAGTCTATACAACTATTCTTCAAGTAAAGAAGGTATGTTACAAATGAACCCGAGATCTCTTAGTACTTTGGGGGATCTTTAGGATGGAGAATACATTCACAATCTCAAGACAAGTACTAGGAAATGGATAAAATTTTAAAATGTAGATAAATTCGATGATATTTTGTGAAATTCTACCACGGTTAGAAGGCATAAAGACTGATACTAGTACCAAAACATTTTCAACCCCATAATATTTTAAACAAAACTAAAGCAAAAAGAGATGCATTGTACTAATTTACAGAGATAATGACATACTCTATAATATATATTTCTTATTCCCATAATATTAGAATCTGTATTTCTACTTGTTTTACAACATTTATAGTAGAGCGTGGTTCGTCTAATTATAATTTTCACTAGTGTCTGGATGGCGATTTTATGGTGTTAAATGAACCTGTGTCTCTTTTAATAAGCAGAAGGAAGAAGAGTTTGTGTTCTCCAATATATCTGAGCGACCAGTTCCTTCTATATTGCGAGGATACAGTGCTCCTATACGTCTTGACTCGGATCTCACTGACAGCGATTTGTACTTCCTACTTGCTCATGATTCAGATGAGTTCAACCGGTATGCGTTTCACATATATCCTTTTTCTAATTTTTGACCTCTTCAGAAATCAAAGAAACAATATTTGTCTGTTTCAGTTGGGAGGCAGGACAAGTTTTGTCAAGGAAGCTGATGCTTAGTTTGGTTGCCGATTTCCAGCAAAGCAAACCCTTGGTTTTGAATCCGAAGTTTGTCGCCGGGATTAAAAGCATTCTATGCGATTCCAGCTTGGATAAAGTATGTAGCACTTAACCATTTTTGGGAATTTTGTAGTTGGAAGTCAGATAGAATTAGGGGGTGTTTGGCAAAGCGGAAAAAGTAGAAAAGTAACTTTACTAGAAAGTGGGCATAAGTAAAAAGTGAAAAGATATGTTGAAAAGTAAGTTGGGCAAATAATAATTAAGATAAAAATAGATAAACTATACCTAGGTAAAAATTGAAGGAAGCAAACTTGTGAGGGTGATTGAAATTGACTCAAATTGGTATCTGATTTGGTATAACCATGGAATTTGGGTTGGAGTACTATTGTTTATTCTTATATTTTGTTATTTATTAGTTGTGTTATCTCTTGCGGGAACTTAACTCTGTTTCATTGAGATCGCATTTACACTCATGCCTCAACTACTTGTAAAACCAGTTGGGATCCAATTGTCTCTCTCACTACAAGTCATCCAACCTAAGTTCTCATCAGCGATGTCAATTTAAAGTTCGACCTTAGTTCTCATCAAGCGATGCCAATTTAAAGTTCACTTCAAACAAATCTTGACTCAATGATAAGGAATCATTTCACAGGCAAAAAAATTCCCACGCTTCTTTTCTTCTCTTCCATCATACATTCTGAAAAGTTAGAGAAGGAAACCTCAAATCATTTTAACACTGTTTCCCATGGAGAAGAAGGAATTTCCCATGGTGGGCGGAGAGAGAGAGGGAGGGAGGGAGAGAGAGAGAGAGAGACTCGTGATTTTTGACGGTCCACGACTTTCTGTCCAAAAGTAATATTTTCACTTTACAAAGAAACTTTATTATGTGTGGGCAAACGTGATTTTCATCTTTTTGACTGTGCAAAGTCTAAAAGTAACTTTATTTCGTGCATCCAAACGTAGTCTTAGTGTATTTAAATGTAGAATGGGAATACAAATGTTGATTCACTTTATGAAATAATGGCATTTGGTGACACCCCAAATGTTTTTGAGATATCTCCCGAATAGTAATATGAGATACCTTAGGTAACAACGACACGGCTACGAGTTTTGGTGTCCGACACGTGTGCCGGGTGTCGGAAACGGCCGAAAATAGTAAAGTACCTTGTAAATGGTGTTGAACACAGGCGTCCAAGTGTCTGAGTGTTGGGGTGTCGAACATGTTTTCTTTTTTTAAAGTGAAGCGTCGGTGTTACCTAGGAGGTGCCCCTCTTCTGTCAACGACTGACAAAAGAATGTGAGATATCCCCCTTGGTTCTTTTGCCACACCAGGACTGATCCGAATCTCCATGTTTCTTCTTTTCAGTTCTTTGTGTAGTTAAATACTACTATGGAATCAATTGTCTGTTCTAATTATCCTTTTTAATGTGCTAGGAATTTATTGCAAAGGCCATAACTCTTCCTGGGGAAGGGGAGATCATGGACATGATGAAGGTTGCAGATCCCGATGCTGTTCATGCTGTTCGATCTTTCATAAGGAAGCAACTTGCTTCTGAACTAAAAACAGAGTTGCTCAACACGGTAGGTCACTTTTAGGAGTTATTTCTACGATGCATTCACTTTTATACTATGTAACATGGACACTACACATTTCTAAAATAGTCCGTGTTCGCGTTTTCACTTATTTTGAATCCGCCGTGCCCGACACACTGTACCCGTGTCAGACACCAACACGCGTACCTATGTCAATGTTACATAATTTTTATATATTCATTTTCTAAAATTATTGCTTAAGTAACTGACTGGAGTTTTAATATTACCAGGTTGAGAAGAACGGAAGCTCTGAGCCTTATGTTTTCGATCATCACAATTTGTCTAGGCGTGCTTTAAAAAACATTTCTCTTGGTGAGAATCTACTGTTACATGTTTTTCTTTTTATTCAACAAAATTCTGCATTCGCTGTCATAAATTTGGAGTTAAAATAGCAAATATATGCGTCTTAGTGGTTCAATAATTTTGTCTGAGGATGCTGTCTTTCTCAATAAGGTTGTGATTTATCAATGTGTACGCGCTGTGTCAATGTATGAGGGTTTTTACGATATTATCATCCCATTTACACGAAATTGACAAAATAGAACTATGCTGGCGGGTTTTCACAAAAAAATTATTTTGTGAAAAATTTTGTTTTCTATTCCGCGATCAAACTATAATAAGATAAAATAGAACATTATATTCAGGCCGGGCGTTTGTTAGGATCATAGTTGTGCAAGTTCGGTGTGGGGAAAATTCATATTGTAGTTGATTGTTCTATAAATATACTATCGATTTTCTACTATACGATATATGTGTTGTGCGTACATCTGTCTGATAACAGATAATCAAATATTATTTTTACTTTATATAATTATTATTTCGATACGAAGACGGCGTTTTCACGAAGTATCTTTATGTATTACGAAAGCACAATAGAAGGAAAGTTAAAATATAATGAAGTTACTGATGTACACGACATGAATCCTGAGAACTCACGACTAAAGAACTAGTTCTTACATATGCAAATCTATGATATACTTGTGTATGCTTCCACATATTGTAACTTCTGGCCTGCGAAATATTATCTGTACAATTTTTTGAACATCGCTTTTAACTGCCCTTTTTGTTCTGTTTCTGGTATAGCTTATCTAGCATCTCTTGAAGATCCAGAGATCGTTGAACTGGCATTGAATGAGTACAAATCTGCGACAAACATGACTGAACAGTTTGCAGCCCTAGCAGCTATAGCCCAGAACCCGGGTAAAGCCCGTGATGATGTTCTGGCTGACTTCTATACCAAGTGGGGGCACGACTTTTTGGTTAGTCTTTCTTCACTTTCTTTAATTTGCAAGTACTGCAACCATCTCCAAAGGTGCTATATGTTCAGTCTCACTAAAACGCTTTGCGAGATTCTCTCAAACCATGAGTGCTGCTGTACTGTCCTAAGTTGAGGTGTTCAGCGACCATATTTGACATTTCATTCTTCTTTTTGTGATAGATGATTCTTTTTTATCTGAACAAATGATGAAGTCCTTGCTATGTAAAATTTATTTACCTTTTTTTTCCTAATAGAAAAGGAAAGCACTTGCAAGATTCTCATGATGTGACCCTCTATTTGCTTCAGGTTATGACTAAATGGTTTGCTCTTCAAGCCATGTCAGAAATCCCTGGAAATGTCGAGAATGTCAAGAAGCTGATGGAACATCCTGCTTTTGACATCCGGAATCCAAACAAGGTGATCCTAAGCTGGGGGTTATTAGTTAGCGAAGTTGATTTTTTTTCTTCTCAGTGTGTCCTTGTCTTTGAAGATCCTGAATTGACTCATATTTTCAGTTTTAATTAATGTTAGCTAATTTGAATTGAATACTTGTGCATCAGGTGTACTCACTGATTGGCGCATTTTGTGGCTCTAAAGTGAATTTCCATGCAAAGGATGGATCCGGCTACAAATTCTTGGGTGAAGTTGTAGTGCAACTTGACAAAATAAACCCTCAAGTGGCCTCACGTATTGTGTCGGCCTTTTCAAGATGGAGGCGTTATGATGAAACCAGACAAGCCTTGGCCAAGGTAAAAAGCGTTTTTGTCTTCTCCTTTTTTGTTCTGTGCTTTAAAGCAATTACTAATACAGGCAAAATGTATTTTCCTCCCAAAGCCTTGAATCTTAGTTTTGCTTTATCTTTTTATAGTATACAACTGAAATATCCTCATGATCACCCATCCTCCTGCCAAAGATGGAAGAATATGCTGGCCACCTTTTCATTTCCATAATTTAGCAGTAGTAAAATCATTTTACCCTAGCGTAAGTAAGTTATTTGCATGGATTTATTGCAAACCCGTTAACCACGAAAATTGATTTTACATATGATTTCTGTGTCCAACCTATCAAGATATGTTTAAATTGTAAACGTGTATGCCTTTTATCTCTGGGCTAGTATACGAGTTTTACTTATCTTCTCCTTTAAATATTTACATCTCACCTATCATTCCCATGTATTAAAATACTGTTTATGTGATACAGGCGCAATTGGAGATGATTATGTCTGTCAACGGGCTTTCAGAGAACGTATTTGAGATTGCTTCAAAAAGTTTAGCGCCATGATGAGTCTCACATAAACTGAGCATATGCTCCTGATGAGAGGAAAAACACACCTAGTTTTATGAATAAAATGTGGTATGAGCTTTCAGTGATGGCATATACTATTTACCATACATTGTTTGCAATCAGGCTTCAAAAGTATCTCTTACTTAGAACATTGCAGTATATTATCTTTTTTTTTGCAGTATCTTGAGGTATTTTGCAGTATTTTACGGAATCTATATGTTTAGAACTTCAGGTCTCCGTTGATCTTAAAAGACCATTTGCTGCATGCTTTTCTTAGTGTGTACTAACTAAATCATATTAAGTCCTTGATAAATTTACCATGGTGAAAAATATGAGACCTGAAATGGAAAATATTTGTGGTTTGATATCATTATCTTCCTTGAGATTCATACGGGTTAATTGTTTTCCGTTGCAAAGAGCATTCTTCTGTGGCATTCAATCAAGAGTGGCTGGCCTGCACAGTTCATTTGACAAATTTTACTTGTTTAACAAGAAATATTATTGACTTGAAGTTCATCCTGGCTCTCTCCCTTCCTCTTTCTAATTTTCCATTCTTCACAATTTCCCCAAGGATAAAAATCGTCTATTGAAGAATTTTGTTGTAAATATAGATGATTCAACATTCCTATAATTTGATCAGAAACTCATCTTTTTATACTGTAGTTACAATTTTTGCTTTGTTTCAAAAAATTAAGAGTTTGAGAACTCGCTCGCTGATTATCCTGCATACTCGTCGTGTGGTTGTAATTTTACAGTTAGGTAGTATCAACTTCAACATGCTGCTAAACCGCTAGAATGGGAATCTTCATCGTATCAACTAGTTTGAATGGGACTTTAAACAATAACTACTTATCATTAAACTCGGTCTCTCAGCGCTGACTGAGTTCCATTTGTATGGAATACAAACATCATTGTGATCTCTAATACAATTACATATCAATTCTATAATGCAAATTGTTTTTCTAATTGCCTCAAATTTATATTTTTTGCGGACATAATTTTTCTGGAAATACAATAAAAATGGAAGAAGACTATTTCAGCTTCTTACTGAAGTCCGAAAGCTCAAGCAGTTGAACTCTGGGAATGCTTGCCGCCTCCTCCCTCTCATTCGCAGTGTTGTATCCCCAATCAACTACACAAAGACAGAAGCAGCTTCAAAAGGCAACCGAGATATCACAACTTTGTTTTTTTTATCAAGGGTACACAGATCTAAAACGAGGCTCATGTGGAGATGGATTAAGGTTAAAAAAATGTGGAGATATAATTTAGGTCTGATCTTCTTATAGAATAATCTCATCATTGGGATGAAACTCTTCTTGAATCAACATGAGAAAATGGTGATCTAAGTAGTGCAACATGCCTTTGACGTAAATAAGCAATCTCATTGGTTCACCCTATGACACTTGATCTCATGGTGAGGAGATAGTCTTCAGAAAAAGATCAGACCTATAATTATCTCAAAATAAGCCTCACGAAACACGTGTAAAGCCCGTGTATACAACCACATATATCCATTCCCTTTCATCCAAGTAAATTATTTTTTTTGGAAAAGACGGCAATTGCAAGGTTATAGATCATATGGGATATGCCAAAAGAATCAGACCAATACCAAGATACAAATTCCATCCATCCAACTCGGGCTCTTTGATGACATTCTTTAAAGTTGCTAATCGATCTTCCACGAAACTGCTCACAGAGAAAGGTCGAGGAGATTAGAAATTTACAGTAACTAAAGTTCCAGTTACTTTCTGCTAGAGGTACAGAAGTTTTTTCGGAGCACTGTAAAAGCCCCTATATTGGTATCTTTTGAGCGAAAAATCTGTTTTCACGGTCTAGTCCAGAAAGAAAGCAACTTACTGAAGTGTTAGCCCCTGGAGTTCTGGTTTCTTTTGAAGCTGCTTCAACACTTCTACTTTAGGTCTGGCAGAATTTTATGAAACTAACATCAAAAGGATGTGAAAAGTATGCAAGAAACCATCTTTCAATTTTTATACCATTGGCGAAAGTATACAAACCCGGATCCAAGACCATAGATTCTGTCAGAAGGAATTACTACTCCAGCCAGCTCTCGCAGCAATGCTTCAGCAAATCGGCCCTGAAAAGATATTGATAGATACAATTAGTTGATACAGCTGAACTTTTTAAAATGCCTCCTTTGATCTAATTTGTTGTGCTGATTTTGTTATATCATTTCTATAAGATAAGAATATAAAGACGGAATACCTGTTTTGTAGTGACGATATATACTCTCGAGCTTGCGAATTTCAGAGCTTCTGAAACTCCTGGGTATAATCTGCATAAGTGACCCGAGCACATTTCCTTAATCTAAATCTTAGTGCCGTAATCTACATGTCAAAGATGAGGAAGTTCACTCGAAAAGTTACCTATTTGCCCCAATCCAACTTGATAAGTCTTTCTCTATCCATTCATCCCGGACCTTTCCGAAAAGCTCTACAAGAGTATCCTTATCCTCATTCCACTCTTCCATAATGATAGGTTTAATCTTTGTCCAATTTTCTAAGATACCTTTGACAGTTAGTCCAGCTATAACCTTGCACACCAGACTTCGCTTTTCAGATGTTAAAAATAATATGACCGTGCACAGAAATACACATTTATTTGAAGTTCTGGCAACACTATCTTTGCAAACACATTTGACAAATAGCCTACTTAGACAATGAGAGAAGATGATCTCATAATGAAGGCCATTCTCAACAAAATCAACAATATTAATAGTCGAATAGCATCAGACTGGCGTGGCCTAGTAAAATGGAGGGTCCATGTACCATGTTATTAGAAGATTCAAAAAGAGACAAGCTTCTGTGAGGATGATCTCAAAGTTGAGGAGATCGTCCTTACCAAAAGTCAGATATTATCTCAATGTACAAGTAGGTGTTGCCAACTCTATTGATAAAGACTTCCACCCCTGATCCCACATCCCACCATATGACAATGTATGTATGTTCTAGAAAAGAAAGATAGAGCAAATTGGCAAATCAGCTAACAATAGGTTTATATACTCACCGATGACTTCCGATTGTAAGGCATCTGAGTCTCCAAAAGCAATCTCACAAGCAAAAGATTTTCATATCCGGTTTCCACGACAGGGCGAACCTATTATAAATATAAATATTGTTAGGCGGATATCCTTTATTACAGATGATTTCATTTTAAATCCATTTTATTCTGAAACTATGACTTTTAATTTATTTGTTCTTAAGTAATAGGTGTTTTTCTTGATCAAAGCATGAAAACTGTCACGATTTTCACTGCCACCCAAAATATGGCTCATATAGTTAGTTTACAGATGTCCCCCAGCTTGCCTTCCAAAAAAAAGGCATAGACTCAATGCCATAGACTCAATGGACTTGTAAAACTATAGAAACCTTTCACAACCAGTTTTAACTTCAAAAAGAAGCTAACAGCAGGAAATCATGGGCAGAGAAAACTCAACGATTACCACAAACTCATATAAACTAACTATAGCTAGGCTGCAACTTGATTATGGTAGTAGTCAAATTATTTTACCAATTTACATATGTTTGTCTTAACCCGAGAAAACTGTCGGACTTGTCTAATCCGTCCAACCCGGCTTGGGTTGGGCTCGAGAATTACCAACCCGACGACTTTGGTGGATGTTTGGGTGTGGGTTGAATGCCAACCTGTCCCCTAAACTAAATCCTGCATAGTGTGAGTAGTTATAAACACCCCATATCAACCTTATAGGCTATATATTAATTATAAAGAACTGGTTTCAGAGTTACGGTTTGACGTTGTGTTGAATTGCATATGTTTTGAAGTCTATTCACGAAATGATCTTGAAGGTTATAGGCTCATAGCTACCTAATAAGAAACAACTGAACAACACTAGGAGCAATTATCTATTCTAATGTTTTCAGCCTTATCAAAAATGGAAATATTAAGGATAATCTCAATGACAAAAATACATGCGTATTTGATTTTGGTCAATCATAAGATCAGTAATAGCTTAACCCCATTAGGAATGATAAAAAAAGAAGAGCTTACAGTGTGCATTTGAGCAATGATCCAATCTTCACTATTTGAATCCACCCCATCAAATAAACTGGGCCATCTTATCTTAGCTGCCTATACATAAATAAACAATCCAACACTTGAATCAAACACAAGCACAAACCCAACAATAAAAAGAGAGAGAGAGAGAGATAACCTTAAGAGCTGAAAGAGAGCTTTCTCCACAGCTATCACAAAGAACCCCATCAAAGTCCAAAGCATACAAATGACCCATCTCTCTCTCTTTCTCCACTGTTGTTGTTGTTGTTGTTGGTCTAGGAGAGTTGAAGAAGACTAATGAGAAAATGCCACGTGTGGAAACGGCTTAACATGTTGTATTATCTGAACCACATTCATGATCACGTACATCGAGCCTATATTGATCTCTATATAGTCCTGAACCGGTAAAACTAAAACCAGCTGTTCTCACAAATCTTCATCTCTTCCTACAATCTCTCTCGAAACCCTAAAATCTTCAATTTCGAGGAATCGGTAAGTTTTGATTTTGATTTGTTTCCATTGTTTGATATCTAATTGAAATATTTGATCCCTAATTGAAACATTATTGGTTGAGATTTTGAATAAATTCAATTTGGTAATTTATTTGTCATGAAATTCAAACAACAAAAGATTCACAAGTAATAAACCTATGCATGCAACCCCACCCTCTCAGCTACTGAATCAGATGCCAAATTACGCAGGCCTACCAATTTGGATAGGATACGGTTAGACTACTAGGCCAGAGCTAAATCCCATATTGATATGGTATTAATTGACTAGGTAAACACATAGGCGTGTGCCTATGTTTACTGACCAAAATCAAAACCGAGGTTCACAATGCCTAATATTCATATGCTAATAATTGACGTTGCTATGTCTTTTGTTGCTTTTATCCCAAAACTAAGGTTCTTATGAATTTTTCTTACAACCTCGACCTTTGTGTTTTGGTTTTGTTGTTGTTGAAAATGTATCCTACGTGTTCAAGATAATATCTCTCTTGTTTTTACGGCGTGTTTCGCATAAAAAATGGGCTGATATTGAGGGTTTATTTATTCATTTGCAGGGAACAGTATTATCTGCAATATGGCGGATAATGAGAAGGTGAGAGCTGAAGCTGGATCACGTACAACATCATACAGTGACACTGGTTTGAATGAAAGTGAAGATGAGGGTTATGAAGTCGATGTGGATGAATATGAGAATGAAAGCTTTCGTGCAATGTTTATGTCTGATCATTTCGTATTCCCTCCAAGCCAACACGAAAATCTTCCGTTGGAGCTCTATATGCCCAGGTCGGATAGGGAGGTAGAGGACATATCTGACAAAAGCGAACGAGGAAATGAAGATTTTGTAGAATTAGAAGTACCAGATAATTTGGTTGGACACGAGTTGTATGATGGTAACAAGGCGACTGTAAGTGATTCAGTTATGGATACCGAGAATGTAGTCAGCCCTGAATCCAGTGATCCCTCCAGAAAGAACATTTATAGTCCTACTGATCGTTTAAAATCTCAAATTTCTTCAAAAGAAAATAGATATAAAGGATCTGGCCTTCCGTGTGAAGCATGGTGGAAACGAGTAGCTTCATTTTATGCTCAAGCAAAGGAGGCGAATAAATTGTGGTCCGTTTTTGTTGCTGCAGCCTTGATGGGTCTTGTAATTGTTGGGCAACGGTACCAGCAAGGGAGGTGGCAGATTCAGCACAAGTGGCAACTTGGTATCAATGATGAGGTATTTTGCTATTTATTCAATATAGTACATGAAATGATTAGAAATGTTGCTTGCCTTATTCTTCTCTCTATGAGGGTTTATATAGAGTTTACAAGGAGCGGTTACAAGAGCCATTAAGTGGCTGTTACAAGGCTAATTAGGAGCTGTTACAACACTAACTAAGTGCTGTTATACAACAGTAACTAAGAGGTCAGTTATAGCAATAAGTAGGAGCTGTTATGCAGCAGTAACTAGAAGCTGTTACAAAACTGTTACAACAGTAACTAAGAGCCATTACTAATGGCTTTAACACTCCCTCTCAAACTTGGCGGTCGTAAACAAACAAGTTTAGAGCGTAGCCATTGAAAGCGTTGTTTATGAAGACCTTTAGTTAGAAGATCAGCTGTTTGATCAACAGAAGAAACAAACTGCACCCGATGACTTCCAAAAGCAACCCGTTCCCGAACAAAATGATAATCCAACTCTATGTGTTTTGTTCATGCATGAAAGACGGGATTAGAGGCCATATATCTAGTGCTGAAATTGTCACAATACATAGTGATAGGTGCCCGAATGGATTGATGCAACTCCCGGAACAAGTAAGCAATCTAAACAGACTCGGCACATGAAAGAGCGAGAGAATTGATACTTAGCTTCAATACTAGAGCGAGATACGGTTGGTTTCTTCTTAGCACTCCATGAGATAAGACGAGGGCCCAAAAATTTCAAATACCCAGACGTGGAGCGTCTAGTGTCAGGACAACCTGCCCAATCAGCATCATCAGAGAAAATAATGAGAGCTTATGGACCAGGGGATGGTCTGAAGGCAATTCCAAACTCAATCGAAGCTTTCGGGTAGCGCAAGATGCGTTTAACAATAATTAAATGAGTAATACGTGGAGTACTCTTAAACTGAGCCACATGCTGAACTGCGTAGGCTATATCTGGTCGAGTGAGAGTAAGATACTGTCATACTGCAAGGAGCCAACTAGATGCCGATATTCAGTCACGACAGTCAACAAATCACCCTCAAGAGATGAAAGTTGTGACTTAGTTGTAAGAGGAGTGGAACATGGTTTGTACTCTAGCATATTGCTACACTGAAGAAGATCAACTGTGTACTTGGTCTGGGATAGATGTAACCCATGCTGAAGAGAAGTAACCTCTAGACCAAGAAAATAGTGCGGTTGTCCCAAGTCCTTGATCCCAAACTCCTTCCCTAACAAAGAAGTAAAAGACTCTAGAAAAGAAGGATCATTGCAGTAGGAAAACCATAATTTGAGAACCGCGTCGATAAATAAATAATGAATGGTATGCTTTACTCTGAATGAAGCCATATCGGAGAATGAAAGAGCTGAAACGAGTAAACCAGGCTCGGGGAGCTTGTTTCAATCCGTAAATAGCTTTATAAAGCCGACAAGCATGATGAAGTTGTTGTAGATCAGCAAACCCTGGTGGCTAAGACATAAACCTCTTCTTTCAAGAATCCATGCAAAAATGCATTCTTAATGTCTAGCTAATGCAAAACCCACCCACTATTTACGGCCACACTCATCACAGTTCGGATAGTAATGGGTTTAACCACAGGGCTAAAAGTCTCATCATAATCGACGCCAACCTTCTGATGAAAGCCTTTGGCAACCAGTCATGCCTTGTATCTCTCGATACTACCATCAGACTTGCGTTTGATCTTGAACACCCATTTACAATCAACGGTGTTATGAGATGAGGAAGCTGGAACAAGCGATCAAGTCTGGTTCTTAAGAAAAGCATTGAACTCTTATGTCATAGCCTGACGCCACTGCGGATCACAGATAGCTTGGGTATAACAAATGGGTTCAGGTATTGGAGCAACAAGCTCAACTGCCAGAGCCTTAGGAGGAGGATATCGTATTGTACCATCTGTACGAATCACCGGACAATGAATGCCATGACGCAACCGGGTTGTCATTGAATGTTGTGAGGTAGGAACAACTGGAGCTGAGGAGCTAGAAGGGCCAGAAGGTACGTTAGATGTTGGGACACCTATATGGTCAGATAGAGTATTCTCTGGTGGAGGTGATGCAACACGAGGCAATACTGTCAGGCGTTGAACAGATCGTTGATATGTCTGTCCATAAAAAAGGAAAGGAGCGATCAGGTAGAATATGAGTATATGCTGAATAGAATCTGGTCGAGCTTGATCTGGTTGTGTTGCATATGGATATGTTGGATCTGATTGTGCTCGATATGGTTGTGCTTGGTCTGGCTAAGGAATCGTAGACAGAACTGCCTGAGTTGGTAAGGTAATAGCTGGAACAAACTCCATCTCCACATACTACGAATCTGTAGGTGCCAAAGAAGGTTTTGGAGACTGAGCAAAAGGAAATCGCAGCTCATCAAATCTCAAATGACATGAGATATAAATCTGACGATTAGCTGGATGAAGACACATGCACCCCTTGTGCTGTGAACTGTACCCCAAGAAAATACACTCAACATGACATTAGCTTATTAGAAACATAATCCCCTAAATGCGGGTAACATGCACAACCAAAGGTGTGGAGGTCTGAGTAAGTAGGTGACCGACCAAATAAATGAGAAAAGGGGGAAGCCCAATGAAGAAGTGGAGTGGGGAGGCGGTTAATGAGATAAACCGCGGTGATACTGCTTCAACCCACAAATTAAGAGGAGCATGAGAAGTAGCCATGTCCGCAATATGTCGATTCTTGCGCTCAGCAAGACCGTTTTGTTGAGTGTGAGGACAAGACATATGATGATGAATGCCTAGATCACGACAAAGGGATGAAAATTGGTGGTTTGTATATTCAGTTCCACCGTTACTTTGGAAAATTTTAACCGAACTACTGAAAATATTCTTAACAATCGCTAAAAACGTTTGAAAGTGAGTAAAAACTTCTAACTTACGTTTCATAGGAAAGAACCATGTATAACAAGAGTAATCATCGGTGAATATAACATAATAGCGAAAACCAGAAACAAATGTAACCGGGGACATCCACACATTAGAATGCACAAGATAATATGGGTTAGTAGCATGAATTTCATGAGTTGTAAAAGGAAGGTGTGTAGATTTACCCAACGCACACCCTGTACAAAAATCATGTGTGGCGAAAATTCATACCTACATTTTATTTTAGCGTAAAAAAGATAAAACTTTGGCATTGGGATGCCCCAACTGTGATGAAAAGGCTGATAGTGCTGGAGGAGATGAAGATAGTGAAAGTAGATATAACCCGCCCCCACATTGGCCCTGAAATAATGGAACACCCGAATGTAAGTCAGAGGAGATTATAGAATGAAGAAGAGCAGTGGTATTGCTAGATTCGGCAACCATAGTAGTTGACATGGTTGATATTGACGAAACTGGAGATTATAGAATAACGAAGAAGGGGTTCTCTGCTAGATTGAAATCAACAACTATAAATCGCAAACCGGAGAATGGTCTCGATGGTGAAAAAAAAACAGTTACTGGATGACTCTACAACAACTACAGTAGTCAGATAATTCGCAGACAGCGACAACCAACAACAATAGAAGGATAAAACAACAAGGCGGAAGCAATGATGTTGTTTAGAGTAAACTGCAGTGGTGGTGGTTGTTAGTGCAAGAAACACTAAACACTAGGTAAGAATGAAGAAGAAAAGTATGGTCGTTAAAAGGATTAGAAATGTTGCTTGCCTTATTCTTCTCTCTATGAGAGTTTACAAGAAGCTGTTACAAGAGCCATTAAGTGGCTGTTACAAGGCTAATTAGGAGCTGTTACAACACTAACTGAGTGTTGTTATACAGTAGTAACTAAGAGGTTAGTTATAGCAATAAGTAGGAGTTGTTATGCAGTAGTAACTAGGAGTTGTTATAGAACTGTTAAAACAGTAACTAAGAGTTGTTACTGGTGGCTTTAACAGTACATATCTTTTTAAATGTCATATTAATTTATTGGCCAGGTTATTATGGCGTTCCCATTGTTGACATCATCCTTGAGTCTGAAGTGAACTTTCTTTAGTGCATTTTTCTTATCCAGAATAAATCTTTACCCTAAAGACGTTCCTCATAAAAGAACAAGTCATTTTGACATTAGCAACATCAGTTTTTATAGCGAAATTGATCTCTTTTTGTAAGAGATAATCTCAACAAGAGGCAAAAGACAAAAATCACCCGAGTATGATTAGACCAAAGTACTCCATCTCATAATGAAATTCTCAAATTTTACCTCCTCACAATTTTGGAGGCTAAAGATGAAGTGCAATACAATAGTTTTAATATCTAAAACAGCAGCACTAGTTGTCTTGATCTTCCCATCATTGGGTCGTGCATTCCTTTCCTTCCAAAAAAAAACCCATCCAATAACAGGACTAAGATCCCAAATGACTTTTTCAATGCCCTTCTAAAGGCTTTGCATCACCATGTTATTGTAAGAAACTAATGAAGCTTTCGTCACAAAATCGATGCAAAACCAATAGATTTTGAAAATATCTTTTCCCCTACCTTCATCGGGAAGGTGCAATGATGAACTAGGTGATCAATGAATTTATCGGCAATACTAACAAGCAAAGACAACATGAAACATCCATATCTCTTCTCCTGATAAGCATGTTCTTAGTAAAGTGCGGCCCCAAACCACTCCCTGGTAAAAAAAATAGCCACTTTCACTGGGATACTTTTCCTCGCCAGTTATTATCCTTTTGTTTCTACGACTATGGCTTTATGTTGAAATAATTTAATATATATTTTTATTATGTGTCCCTTTACACGATATAATAAGGTAGATATGTATTTAGACAACTAAAAGTGTCATATTATTAGTTCTAAACCTAGCCTTTGAACTCACCTTCAAACTTAGGCTTTAGATTATAACATATAGAGACTGACTTTACTTTGAACTGCGTGATTAAGATATTAGTTGCTATGGGCTTAAATAAAGAAATCCCTGACAACCTTAATGGGTGACAGGAGTCTTGTGCTTGGCAGAGGGTAACACTGACCTCAAAGGATCGTACTATGAGGCTCGCCTCTTATGCCATTAGTATGAAAGGAAATATAGAACTCTTAATGGCAATGGCACAGAAGCTGCCTTCTGTACATTATATTTGGCCTGTAAACAGTCTCTATTTATTATTATTTTATTTTTCTGTGAAATGTCTCGCTGCTTTTATGGGGTTTATTTCTTGAATATCTGCCCCTATATGGAGTAAGCTAGTTTGGTATATGTAGTTTTCTTGGCTAGTGATCATTTCCTGCTCTTTGTAGCCGTTCATCCACATCCCGCTCTCTAATTATTGAGACCTCTTCATTTGTCAATGAAATCGGAAGATGTATGGAGATCAAAATTCATAGAGTTTCAAATCTTCTCACAACATCATATATGGTTGATGGAAGAGAGAGGCGTAATCTTAAAAAAGGTTTCAGGAATTGGGTCTTTAGTGAGGACAATCTCCTCTATGCCATATTTTGTTTATTTCAAGTCAAATTTATCCTGAATCTCGTCTCAAATGTGCAATAACATTGTTTCTTTCTTATGAGCAGAGGTGGAATCAGTTACTGCGGCCTATATCTCGATTGAAGGATGTGATTGTGGGTGGTCACCAGAGAGGTTATCTTATCAGGGGCAGTTCCTCCACTGACTGACAATAACAAAAGTGGAACAACTAAAAGGGGAGAGATATACTGTACTTGTTTCGTTAACTCTCACGTCTCATGGGAGAGATCAAACATCTAGTGTGGCTTGGGATTATTAGATATATATATCATGGATTTACTGCAGATATGGGGTGCGAGATCTGTGTTCTCTCTCGAAAGTTCAATTTTTTTCCTGGGTTGCTGGAGTTTGTTACTTGCTGTAAGTTTCAGGTGTAATTCTCCTTCGACAAATGCTATCCTGTGGGATCCTACATACATTAACATGTTAACCTTCAGCCTACTGCTTTGAATCTCTGAGAGCTGAAGCTATACATCCTGAGGTAATCAAATGCCATAGACGATCGGATCTTACTACCATTTATGTGTTCCAGCCTTCCAGGGGCCAGTGTTCGTTTCTCTCCACACCCATTCACATCTTTTACCAGGGTGCAGTTGCTGATAGATGTCACCTTAAAATGAAATGATAGATATACTATTAGCCATTTTTAAGTGTATTAGCTCCGCTTCGGAGCAGAGATTAACATTTTTGTTCCACATAGTTTGCATGCTAAGTTTTTCTTTTTATGCATTGCAATATTGTTGCTCAGGTGTTCTTTCCGTACATTTTGTAAAAAAAAAATGCCGTGGCTAAGATTTATCTAATGTTTTTATCTATGTCAGATACATGAGCAGATAAATATAGGGTTGGATCTGAGGACTCGTCTGTGGATTTCAGCACTTAAACTAGCAATCTGGAGATGTTTCATGGTGACCGGACTACGTTGGTGAGAACAATAGTCCTGAGTCCGGTGCAGCTTGTACTGATGTGGCTATTTGCTATATAATTGGCTTGGACCCATCATTTATTTGGCTCAACTGGGCACATTATGTTATGATATAACCCCAACAATTGAAATCCTAACATTGACTAGCTCTTATCCAAACCACATTTCTCTTATCCTCAAATATGTTATTGACTTGTTCTACTTAGATCTTGATTGGTATGGATTACGGAGACTCGTCAGAATCACTGGGGAAAACATAATCAACCCAGACTGGGTTGATTCTCGTTAGCCGAAACAAAGGATCACAGTGCAGAGGTGTCAGCAAGTGAAGTTGAGCCAAGACTCTTATCATACTCCAGTTAGTACAATAAAATCCAATATTTATCATAAGGGGGGATCATCATGGATAAACTAATACATGTGGTGTAACTATAATACCGACCAAAAATAAATAAAAAATGTGACAGATACTAATTAGTAGTTCTTATGAGCTTGTTCAAGCTTATTAATCATGGATACATCATACATAATCCAAAAATCATTCTTTCAGTAGCTAGTAAAACAAAGACTAGGGTGACTTCACATGTCACACTCAACCCAGCCCAGATGAGCCCTCTCTGTGCTTAAACTCTCCTCCTTTATTTGATCTTATAGAGCTATTTTGATCCATGCTTAGTGCCTACCTTCAATGGTTAGTTGGTTTTGATTAGTTTTTGTTTGTGCTGCTTATAATTTTTTTTTGTGTTTTAATTAATGTTAGGAGGATTGGGTATTGCTAGAAACTAGAAAAAATTAGTTGGTTTTGATTCTTATGGTCAGGAAAAAAGATTTGCATTGGTAGTTATGTTAATCCAACCTTCTGAGTGCTGAAATCTAGAGAAGCATTTCCAGAAACCAAATTATAAATTTAGGTATTTTTCGGGAATCTACTGTGAGAGTTTTAATCATGTTCATGGATCTTTCTAATGATTTGTTTTTTATTTTTCTGCTGTTGCAGAAAATTGCAGTGTGGGTAGAAGTCTTGTTGCATTGAGATATGGCCATGGCTCCAACTGTAAAAGTAGTTTTAGGTACAATTGCCTTTGCAATTTTCTGGGTTTTAGCGGTTTTCCCAGCAGTCCCTTTCTTACCTATAGGAAGAACTGCGGGTTCTCTCTTAGGAGCAATGCTAATGGTGATCTTCAGAGTTATAACCCCAGACGAGGCATATGCTGCTATTGACCTTCCTATTCTTGGGCTCCTATTTGGTACCATGGTTGTAAGTGTTTATCTTGAAAGAGCTGATATGTTCAAGTATTTGGGTAAATTGCTGTCATGGAAAAGTAGAGGTGCTAAGGATTTACTTGTTCGGATTTGTCTCATTTCTGCTATTTCGAGTGCGCTTTTCACTAATGATACTTCTTGTGTGGTGTTAACTGAGTTTGTGTTGAAAATTGCAAGGCAACACAACCTCCCACCGCATCCATTTCTACTAGCTTTGGCGTCTAGTGCAAATATCGGATCTTCCGCAACTCCTATTGGTAATCCACAGAATTTAGTTATAGCTGTGCAGAGTAAGATTTCTTTTGGGGGATTCTTGTTTGGGATTTTTCCTGCAATGCTTGTTGGGGTAGTTGTGAATGCGGTAATTCTTCTATGCATGTATTGGAAAGTGTTGTCTATTGAGAAAGATGAAGAAGATGTAGCCATAGAAGTAGTCCCCGAAGAAGATGTGACTTCACATCGATTCTCCCCTGCAACATTGTCTCACGTCACCTCGTTGGATTCTACGAGCAACTCACCTATGATAAATGTGGAGAGTTTGAGAAACCGAGTAAGTTCGAGTGAGAATGATATTCATATAGCTTCGAGTGGTAGAATTGAGTCTACAAGGCCTTCAAATTCATCAAAAGAGGAGGACTTGGTTTCTCAGAGGGAAGAGAGTATTCCAGAAAGGACGGTTGTGACTTCGGAAGAAAAGGAAGGAGTGGTTATGAGATGGAAGAGAGTTTTATGGAAGACATGTGTTTACCTTGTCACTATTGGAATGTTGATTTCTTTGCTAATGGGTCTAAATATGTCATGGACTGCAATCACTGCTGCGCTGGCTCTTGTCGTTCTTGATTTCAAGGATGCGAGACCGTCATTAGAGAAGGTAAAGCTTGCAATAGTGGTGCTTAGTAAAATTTTCTTTTTGCTCTTTGTAATTCCGTGGTTCCTGACAATTTCTTTATCATTTGTGAAAACTATTGCCTAGTAAGATAAGATATAGTTCATACAAGGTCTGGCATTTGACACTTGAAGACTTCAAGTTTTCCAATTTTGATGCACAGTATGAAAAACAATTGCAGCCAACTTATAAAAAGGCTTGATACCCAAAGTCTGAAAGTTGATTTTTGCTGCAGTTGCCTCAGGCTTGATCAAGTAAAAAAACGCTTAATACGCACAGAACAAGCAGCTAAACCAGTCATCAAAAGATAAAAAAAACTTAGTTCTTTTTGTGGCATCTTACATCTAAGTTTTAGTAACTTTTACCTTTGCATCCTGAACTAGCAGGTTTCTTATTCACTCCTGATATTTTTTTGTGGAATGTTTATCACGGTTGATGGCTTTAACAAAACTGGAATACCAAGCAGTGTTTGGGATTTTATGGAACCTTATGCACGGGTTGATCGTGTTAGTGGGATTGCACTGCTTGCCGTTGTTATACTTGTCCTTTCAAACTTTGCTTCAAATGTACCTACAGGTAAATTAATGTTATCTTTTTCTCTAATATTTATGATTATACATGTGAAATTATCCTGAATTTATATTCATCGCTTGCTTAGTTATTGCACTCCGAGTATGTGGCATTCTCCTGACACTCAATTGACTTACACTTACCTGAAATAAACCTAAAGTACGTTTTCGTGAATGTTGTGTCTGCGGCAAGGTTGATACTTGCCTAAAGAAAAGAAGAAGAGGGAAAGGTCAAATATGTTATACGCCAATGCTCTATACCTGCTTGCACACCTATTAGAACTTTTCATTCTTAGTCGGTTATCCATGACCGCTGGACCATCTTCACAGGAAAAATAAGAGAGAAGCATTAGCGACCTTTTTATAATGAAATAACCAAAACTTTGATATGGTTAGAAATATTATAAAGAGTTGCTCAGACGCATACCCTTCTTAATGACATATTGTCTATTTTACCAAAATTCATCTATTGTATCGTCCTGATCATCTTGGTCAATGCAGTAAGCATACAACTGAGTATCAAAAAATCTTGATGTTGTATTTGTTGTCTTCATTAGCTGACTTGTATTTAGGGCAATAAGAAAAAGCCACCCGAAATGCTATCAGAGTGGGGATTCTATCATTTTTTAACGGTTTGTCATAGTTAGGCTCCAACCCATGACCTCCTGGATACAGTTCACTATGTCCAAAGTTTCACTTATGTCTTTTTTTGTTAATGTCTGAGAGAGCACAATGAGCTCAACGGCGAGCGGATTAGTATTCAGAGAGTTTTCATGATCTCTTGGATACTGTCCATTTTGTCCAAAATTTTACTTGTCTTTTTTCGTCTGAACTTCATTTTTTTTCTTCTTCTTCTTCTTCTTAGTTCTCTTGCTTGGAGCTCGGGTTGCGGCATCAGCAGCATCACTTTCACCAAAAGACGAGAAGAAAGCATGGCTTATATTAGCTTGGGTGAGTACAGTAGCTGGAAACCTGTCATTGTTAGGATCAGCTGCAAACTTGATAGTTTGCGAACAAGCTCGTCGAGCTCCTCAGCTCCTGGGATATAATCTCTCCTTTTGGAGCCATCTCAAATTCGGAGTTCCCTCAACAATTATTGTCACTGCTATTGGTTTGACGCTCATACGAGGTTAACATCTGCCAAAGTATTCTTCTGCATAGTCTTGAATGTTAAAAAAAATTAGGTAAACACATTTTTGAAATGAACATGTTAAAAACAGCTTAATTTTATCGATTGGTTTCAAACATGATAAACAAGCTTGTTTACTGGATAGATTGGTTGAGAAGTCATTTTTTTTCCAAGAAAATGAGCAATATCCATTGTTTGTTACACTTAGTCGTGGGAAACATCGGTTCTGATGGAATAAAAAAACATATCGTAACTCATTGTGTATTGTATACGTTTGTAAACGTAAACTGTGTCCAAGCAAAACTAGACCAAAAGCTTTATGAACTCGTGCCCGAGTCGAGTTTACTTGTTCAGGCTGGATAGTTTGTAAGAAGCTACTAACGCCAGCCAGGACTGACATCAAATCTGGTTTAGTTATCTGATCAGGCCTAAACGTGAATTCATATTTGGCTACCCAGAACGCGTAAGCTCCAGTTTGACAAACCAGTTCCAGTGACTGACTCCCCCTCATCCAATCTCGGATCATCGGTTAAGAATGATTCACATAGCTCTACCAGAGGAATTTATTCATATTTTAAGCGTGATTCCCATATTTTCCTCATGATTCTTTTGAGCAAATTTGGGATCAAATGCTGCTAATGAAAGATAGATTATACAGTTATGTTCTTACAAAATGGAGAGGATTTAGAGACACTCAAAAACCAAATACTAAAGTCTCACTCAATACCAACCACTCATCTCTATTAGATGAGTGGCTCTCAAAATTGGTGATTTCCTATATAAGAAATAAGGTGAAAAATCTAGTATTAGGTGGAAATGAGGTGGTTTCTCTTCTCACATCTCTCTCTCTCCAATAAGTACGTGTTTCAATTTGAATTTAAATTCTCTCATCTCTCACATCACCATCCTTTCTCTTTCTCTCTTGCTCTGACTCAAGAACAAAGCAAATCCAAGAACTCGTGGGAAGTTAATTTCAGACCAAACCCCTCTTTCTCACAATTTGGTCAGATTTGAATATCTTTTTGGTCAACAATGGTGTGGTTGATTTATGGGTTTTTAGGGTTTTTTTAAAGGTTTTTGGACATCATGATATGCTCGAAAGCTACAGTTGTGGTTGATTTATGAGTTTTTGACCCTTACTGTAACGATTGTTTCTAAGTACCCACAAACCCTTAAAAAAATATTGACGTTTGGGGTTTTGTGAATCTTTTGAACTCTATATATATCTCTCTCTCAAGAAGAAATCCTCGGCTTTGAAGTGTTTATCTCAAACGTCTTTGATCCATTATGCATTTTTGTGTAAAACCAAAATTTGCATAATCTGAACTGTACCCGACAATTTCAAGTATGTAAAACTTGTATAATCTGAACTGTACCCGGCAATAATTGTCGAACCCGACAATTTCGAGTATGCGAAACTTGCATAATCTGAACTGACCCGACAAAAATTATCGAATCCGACAATTTCGAGTATGTGAAACTTGTATAATTTGAACTGTACCCGACAAAAATTGTCGAACCCGACAATTTCGAGTATGTGAAACTTGCATAGTTTGAATTGTACCCGACAAAAATTGTCGAACCCGACAATTTCGAGTATGTGAAACTTGCATAGTTTGAACTGTACCCGACAAAAATTGTCGAACCCGACAATTTCGAGTATGTGAAACTTGCATAGTTTGAACTGTACCCGACAAAAATTGTCGAACCCGACAATTTCGAGTATGCGAAACTTGCATAATATGAACTGTACTCGACAATAATTGTCGAACCCGACAATTTTGAGCATGCCAAATTGCATAATCTGAACTGTACCCGAAAAAAATTGTCGAACCCGACGATTTAGAGTATACGAAACTTGCATAATCGATGTTGTTGAGTTCAGAGAGAGGTTCGAGTATACTAAAATCTCATCATCAATGGGTTTACAATGCAATATTCTTTAAAGACCAACACACAACCTAAACACAAATGTCCACATCGATAAATTCATAGAAATGGGTTACAAAGCAATATCATTTTACATCGATGTTAAAACTACATGTTAAAACCACAGTGATGCACAATTTATATAAGAGTACTCCAAACCACAGTAATGCTCCACCAAACCCTAATTGCAATGAGCAATAATACTCCACACACCACACAACCAACAAAGGGAGAGAGTGAGGGAGAGAGAACAAATCCAAATAGCATCGATCCTCAATTAAACCTTAAAAGAGAGAGATTTGTCACGACCATGTCATTCGAAGATAAACTAAAATTTTCTGCCATTGTTCTTCACTGAGGTAGAGAAAAAAAAATGAGATCTGAGTGAAAAAGAGAGAAGATTTATTTTCAAAATTAAAACTACAGAGAGGAGAGAGGAGAGAGGAAGAGAGAAATGTGTACCCACGTGAAGAGGAGAGAGAGAAGCCAACTCATTTCCACCTAATTTTATTTAAGTTTTCTTTTCCACCTCGTCTATTATGAGGACCATTCATCAGAGAAGATGTGTGGTTGGTATTGAGTGAGACTTTAGTGTCTCATTTTTTAGTGTCTTTAAATCTTCTCCCCTTACAAAAATAAGAACAATAGAAGTGAAAATAAGTAAAAGCAAATCGGTAATTTATAATGAGATATTGGAGGAAACTGATATTATCAAACAACTCAAGCTAAACTCGACATTTTTAGTTTGAATCTTGTTTATGGAACAATGGTACTTGTATTAACAAACGAAATTGGTGAGTCCCTAAAGGCGAAAGGAGTGAATTAACGGGTTATATTATTATTATTTTCCCTTTTAAAACCATCGGAACTACTACAGCGATAAAGAATTTGCTAAGAACTCTCTAGCTGTCCATATCATTTGACATGTGTCTTGTGTATAACTACGCGTCAAAGACAAACTGAATTGACATGTGTCTTGTGCATAACTACGCGTCAAAGACAAACAGAAATTAGTGAGTCCCTAAAGGCATATAGCATTAACATTTGTATTTGCAATAGTAAATAGTATGTAGCCATTTAATTAGCTTTAAAATGCTATTAAACACCTTTAATTACTAAGTTTTGTAACTCCAATATGTAATATAGAGCATTTTGTTACATCATACATAAGTTTTTTATAAATTTATGTTCTTGCTACCAATTTATGTTTCATAAATATATTAGTACATCTATTCATTCTTATGAATTTATACTTTTACAAGGCAATTATAAACCCTTCAAACTCTATTTGCCCAACGCTACAGAGAGTTATGAGATTTATCGGTCTCGGTCATGTTGTAGCAACATTTGTTATAAATTCATTTCATGTTGAATGTATCATATATGTCTATGTAATGAAATGATAATGTATATATTCTTACTGTAGGGACATTAAAGAGCTGAAAGCAACATTGGATTATGCAGATGCAATAACTCTTTGGAAAGAGAACCAAGAAGATGAGAAATTTTAGAGTCTAGAAGCTTTATAATCATGTAGAGTTTTTTTGTTCTTTGTGTAAAAAACTAAGGAACACATATAGGAACCAAAAAAGGATAAAAGAGAACCGAACAATAAATTTGTATCACTATAAAGTTATGTATTTTGGTGAAGCCTGACTTTATATACCAAATTAAAGTCGTGCGAATAAAGATTGTGTTTTGACTAAAATATTGGATTTTTGCTATATCATTAACTTATTACGTAATTCCTAGCCTAAATTTAGCTACCCTTATGATTTGAAGCATTCATGCGTAGCACGGGCTCATAAGCTAGTTCTTTAATATAAGCAAAAAAAATATCATCGCATGTAAGTACTACATAGTTTCTATATTCTCATGTTTTTTGTTTCTTTTAATGTTAGGTTTCTCTTATTAGTTCGTAAACGATTTGATTGGTTTTTGCAGATATCAATTTCTCGCACTACACATGCGCAAACATATGAATTATAGACAAGCTTCTTTTGAAGAAGAAACATCTAGGTTTATGGGATTGATTTTATAGCAGTGGGGAGAGAGCAAGAAATGGTGAATGAGTTTAGTAATATTGAAAGCGGCAATCTAGGAATCATAATCCAAGAGATATACTTTAAAGTATCTAAAACTACAAAACTAGATTCCATTGATGAGTGATGTTTGATGCCATTTAGTTTTATGTCGAACCTCTGTGGATTTGACGCATAATCCAACTTCAGCTATAGTGAAATTAAGCTTTGGGTCTGAGATCTCTTGTCAAGTGTACAGGGAAAGCCATAGATGAAGAATCCCAAGAGATTATCATAAAAAGGATAATAGTTTTCAAGATTGTAAGATTCATGGAGATCAATGTTTTTTTTCGAGATGATTGATTTGAGTCTTCTATGATTTTAGTATTACTGGTATAATTTGAGGGAGTGGAGTCCAAATATTTTAAGGTGTCTTCAACATAATAAAACAACTTAAAGTTCAGTGTTTTTGTTGTTTCATATCGCAATTTTGATATAGATCGATTTTATCGCTATTCAGGCTAGATCTCAATATTTTGAGATATACTGTTGTTGCAATTAATTTAGGGATGCTATTAAGTTTAATGCGTTGAAGATTTGCCTAAAACTCCAACCAAATCATAGATAGTGTTAGACAATCATCTTCAACTCAAACCTAACATTTCCAAAATAAATTGCGTTGATATAGCAGTAGCAAAGATGCATTGATATAGTTGGTCATGGTTGAGAAGAGAAGGCGAAACATATTGTTCTTTAGAAAAGTTCACTTTAGGGATAATTGAGAGGCAGGAGACAATTTTAAAACTCTTTAACTTATAAATTGTTGATCATGCTTGGATATTCCCATCATGATCATATTTACGTGTTTGTGAAGTTAAAGGAAAATGACATGAAATTACCAAAATTTTGGAGCACAAATTGTATTTAAGGATTTCATACTATAAGAAAAAATTGCAAAAATCCCGATTGGGATCATCCTTGAAATTTTTGTAACTTCATTAGAATTATTAGAGCTCCAGCTTAACCTAGCCATTTAAATAGAATGATAGAAACAAAATGAACAAGTTCTAAAGTAGGGATGGCAATGGGGCGGATTTGGGGTGGGGGAGCTAATCCCATCCCCATCCTCGCCTAAGTTCCCCACTCCCATCCTCGCCCCAAAACTCATTTAAGTTAAACGGGGATCTCCATCCCCATCCCCACCCCCTCCCCATTTAACTAATAAATCTATTTTTCATTAAAAAAACTCTCTTATTTAGGTTTTATTTTTATTTTTTATTTTTATATATTTAAGGTTAATAACAATAAACTATTTAAATGGTGCAGGGCGGAGCGGGTACAGATTTTTTGAGGTAATACAAAATCCGCCCCGCTTCCACAAATTTTATTTATACATCCCATACCCGGTTAACACATCCCAAACCCGCCCCGTTCGGGGCGGAGTAGATCCCCGATGGGGCGGGTCAAATTGCCATCCCTATTCTAAATGATTACTAATACGGACAATATTGAAAAATGTATGTTCTTTGATTATGAACTCCAAAGTCATATGCACGTAAAATGGGATCATAACATGGGTACCGTTCACCATCGACATGGCCATTCCCAAGATTTGTCATCACTGACCCGACACGCATGTTAGCAATAAGCTTATGTGCAAGATGAACTAATTTAGTGACACATAAAATTACGGGATAAAGATCGCAGGTAAAGGAAAATAGAAAGAAGCATATATATCCCTCTAACAAGCCATAGGGGATATAACCCAAAGAAAGTAATTGAAGTGCGAAAGGCGCGTCAACTGATATAGTTGTAATGAAGATGTGCCTGAGGTAGTGCTAATACAATACTTATACATTTAACGCCTTACCCGTGCGTAGTCATGGGTAGTACTAGTAATAGATAATCTAAAAAGGGATATCCAAATTTATCATGGCTAATCATGTTGTTTCTACTATGCACCCACAATAGGCCAAAATCAAGGGTTGCAGATTCTGTAAAGGAAAAAAAATTGAACTCTTGTCGAAATATGTTTATTTACTTTAGGGTTTCAAACTCTAAAATGTAAAGCTCTAGTATATTGGATTTAAAATCTAAATCAAAGATAAAACTATCTTAAAATTTGTAAAGTATGATAATGTGAATCATAAGTCCTGATCCTTTCCCACACAACGTTGGGGTACATCTAATTTTAGTTAATTTATTTTTAGCTTATTTCCTATTTTGATTAGGAATAAGGTTTCTAAAAAAAACCCTTATAATCTATAAAAGGGAGAGCTTGATCTTAAATTACTTAGAGCATCTCCTAAAGTGCCTCACTAGCTTGGTTGAAAAAAAACCAAATCCAAGTCATTGAGGTTCTATTTCTTCCAACAATACCTCACTTGATTTTTTTAACAGGCGCCCGTTTCATTTTTTTATTTTTTATTTCATTGGGCACCCAAGTCTTAGGCGCCCGATTTGAATATTTTGTGAAAAAACAAACAAACAAACAATTGGGTGCCCAAACCTTAAACGCCCGATTAGAAAACAAATAAACGCCCAACACTTGGGCGCCCAATTGTGGCGTAAGAAAGCAATGTTGAGTCTTGGAAAGAAAGACTCAAACCTTGCTTTTTTGAGTTGAAAATCCAAGTTAGTGAGGTGTTGTTGGAGCTCGAAAATTCTATGTGGTACCTTGGAATCCAAGTTAGTGAGGCACTTTAGGAGATGCTCTTAGTTGGTTGGTTTTAGGGATTGAACTTGTTGAGTTTTCTCTAAAATTAGGGTTCTTGATGAAACTCTAATTTCTTTCTATTAAATTATATTAAAGCATTTTCCTTACTAGATTGTTTATGTCTAGTAGTTTACGCCAACTTGGTATCAGAGCGAACCCTTGATCCAACGACAAAGTTTTTTTAAATTGCAATGGCTCCAAGAAGGAAGAAAGTTCAAGCAGCTAAGAAGACAACAACAACAACAACAACAACAACAAAAAGTCTTACCGACTTGTCTTAGCCAAATTTGGCAACTCGTCGCGCTCCTCACCGCCCATGTCCTACAACCCGCTCCACAACCGGCACCGTTGGGAGTTGGCACAGTTTTCCCATAAGCTCTTGATGTCACCGATACCGAATCTCAGGTTAGTACGCCAAAAATCAATACCGACGATATCAATCCGTTTGCTCCTGCCTTGATGGAAACTACAAAAAATTCCAATGATGGGTTCGTTACGAGAAATATAGGAGGCTCAGAAAAAGATTTTTTGCCCAAAACAGCGACTAAGACGGCAAGAAAAGTTGATGTTGCAAATGAGGGTTTGTTGAGTTTATCGGCAAAAAAATATAGAATTCGTAACAGATCTCACCGGAGTTCTAGAAGGGGTTTAGGGAAGGCCCCACGACAAGGGTTTGGGCGACCAAATAAGCGGTAACGGAGATCTAAAACTCCCCATTATTATAGACTCGATCACGACTAGGGAGGGAGGAGAAGAAGCAGACCCACGTTATACTCACGTTGTGTACAAGCCCACAACCCATATCCAAAACCCAAGTCTAACCCATATGTATAAGGGTTACCCGAGTTCACGCCTACATATGCCAAGCACGAAGCACCCGCTCAAGATGCAACCCATACTCCAGACCTAGCAACAGTAAACTAAATCTCAGTTTAGTCGTTTGGCTCACATAACCCAAGCCCAGTACGAGTTGTGGTCCCGAGTTTGCCAAGACCAAACACATGTCGAACTCTATGATCCAAACCCACAGTTCTTCGATGCTGGTATCGTTGATGATGATCAACTACTTTGGGAGAGAACCAATCAACGGCTACCACCAGTACCGCTTCTCTCTCCAGAAATTCCACCACTCAACGCCATCGCACCGGTCATCACCTCCTACCAACAACATATAGGTACAACTCCAACAAACTTTACAATTGCAACCGATCCAGTATACCAAACAAGCGAACTAGGGATGAACTCCAAGCATCCAGAGGTAATCCTAACAACAAAGAACCATAGTGTTGACGCCAAAACGGCCACAACCCGAAGTTCTTACCACCAATCACGGGTTCCATACAAACTCACCATCACTTAACAACCATGGGATTGGACAAGGATTAAAAGAAAAATATTAGTTTGTTGACGCAGACGAAGACGGGAACAACGTATACTCGATAAATAGGAAAAACATGAGTAGTGGAAGGTATATTCCCTCGTGGAAGAGACAACAATTCAACAGGCGAGGCCAGAGCCGTGGTTATAACCTCCCGATTGACACCTATAATGGTATATTTTATGGAAGGGAAACTTTACCAATACTTCAGTGAGGAGATTGCAATTCTAAGCTATAACATAATAGATTTTATGTAAAAACTCAGTAAAACTTGAGAAAAACCATGACCTCGAGGAGGGCTTGTGGATGAAATCCAATATGTGCTAGTTATTACAATTACTGTAAAATAGAATATATGTAAATAATGAAAAATAATAGAGTTCTGGATCCCTTTTTACATGTGTTTTGCTTGTATTTATAATGGATACGGGCAGTTACAAATAATTGGTCTCATATTTTAATGGGTAGTGGGTAAACTTTATGGATCTCTTGTAACGACTCTATTTGACCAAGTATAACGGTTACTGTAGAGGGTTGAGATCTGTAGGTGTGTACTTGACATCTTATCGAATGATCACATACCTTCATCATGGTTGTACTAGGTTCTCCTTGTCGAATATGGGGAATATGCTACTACAATCGCCCCATTCTCGATACAATTACTTGTTGTTGTGTTGATAATAAATTTTGAACTTTGTATCGAGAACTGTTTGATGCTCTAGTATTTTCTTGAACTGTGGGACAGGTTTTTAATGCAGTAGTCATTTCCAACATCCTGTCGTACGTATCCGATAATGGTTTGACCAGGTTGTGTGGAGTTCCAATGCTCAGTAATGGCAGTCTGTTTGGTTGTTGGGATTTTATAAATTGAAGATAGAAGGGCATTTCATTTTCCCTACAACATGGTGAAGACGTGAGCTAAGATTCTTCATGAGGAATTTGTAAGGCGTGAAGAAGCCAAGTATTAGGAGTTGAGGACACAATATTTTGGCCAGCTGTCTCTGCCATTGTGGACTCCTATACCTATTGAGCCAACATATGAAGGAATGATTAAGTTGGAGGTAGAGGCTGCTGAATTGAATTTCTTCTTCCTCTGTTAGTATCACTATGCTCTTCTGAAGGTGGCGGAGCATATTAATAGTCTTCGCGAGTTAGCCTACACGACGGTGGAAGATGAAGATGTTTTGGTAGACAGAGTTAACTGTGGGGGTCCTTCCGGTAGTTGTCGTAGGTATAAACCAGTTGGGCAAAAATAACTGTATTTTTAACCATCTTGTAACGAAATAAAGTTATCGTATCTTTGTATTGTTCCTCTTTTACTATGTTGTTGTAACTCCTTGAATATTGTGGTGTAAAATTCTCGATGGTGATAATAAGGAGATTTGAATTTTGAAGTTTGGCATTTTCTTGATGTATATGGAAATAGTCTTGTAGAATATTATTTGAATGTTTGAAATTCGAATGTTTAAATGTTTAAATGTTTGAATGTTTGAAATTTGAAATTTAAATTGTGGTTACAACTGCCCTAGAAAAATAGGAGGAAGATAAAAAATGAAATATGAGTTGAGGACTATTGTTTTAGGTGTACAAGGAACAATGGTTAGGCGTATTCCTGTAGGTGATGTATTGTGGTATAATGAATTGGATGTACAGTCTCTTTTCATGAAAATTAGGACTATATTGGTAAAGATGGATAAAACAGGGGAGGTAGAGATGTATCTAAGTGGTTTAGAGCAGCAGTATAAGAGCCTGTTGTCTCTTGGGAGGCGAAGGTTAAAGACTTTGAGAAGAGACGTATGAGGCATTTTGATAGGAGGGTAGTTGAAGGGTTGAATTTCTTCTTCCTCTGTTAGTATTACTATGTTCTTCTGAAGGCGGCAAAGCGTATTAATAGTCTTCGCGAGTTAGCTTACACGACGGTGGAAGATGAAGATGCTTTGGCAGGTAGGGTTAACTGTGGGGGTCCTTCCGGTAGTTGTCGTAGGTATAAACCAGTTGGGTAAAAACAACTGCATTTTTAACCATCTTGTAACGAAATGAAGTTATCGTATCCTTGTATTGTTCCTCTTTTACTGTGTTGTTGTAACTCCTTGAATATTGTGGTGTAAAGTTCTCGATGATAATAATAAGGAGATTTGAATTTTGAAGTTTGACATTTTCTCGATGTATATGGTAATAGTCTTGTAGAATATTATTTGAATGTTTGAATTTTGAATTTTGAATTTTGAATTACAACTACCCCAGAAAAATAGTAGGAAGATAAAAAAAGGAAATATGAGTTGAGGACTATTGTTTTAGGTGTACAAGGAACAATGGTTAGGCGTATTCCTGTAGGTGATGTATTGTGGTATAAGAAATTGGATGTACATTATCTTTTTATAAAAATTAGGACTGCATTGGTAAAGATGGATAAAACAGGGGAGGTAGAAATGTATCTAGGTGGTTTAGAGTAGCAGTGTAAGAGCCTGCTATCTCTTAGGAGGCAAAGGGTTAAAGACTTTGAGAAGAGACGTATGAGGCATTTTGATAGGAGGGTAGTCAAAGGGTCGCAAATGGGTGCTATGAACAGTCGCGTGAGACCTATAAATACCCCTGTGGGCGGTGACTGTTCACACTCCATTTTGTCTGATTTATTTTCTAGTTTCTTTGATTATCTGTGTTTGTTTCTTGTTCCTTTTTCCAACATTGGTACCGAGGAGATTTTGGTTCTTAATTATTAAGAGAGCGAAATTTACCAAGAAGAGGGATTTAGAACATTCACAACAACAAGATTGGTATTTTTGTATTTACTAATATTTCTTGGATTCAACACTTGTTTTTGTTTGTATTATAATTTGGTGGAAACCCAGTATAGATAATTCTTGTATGAAGGAAATTGAGTAATTGTAAGGATTTGTTGGAAAAATCATAAAAAAACATATTTATGGTTTTTATGTATTTCTGCTTTTGTGGTACGAAATTGGGGATGTTGTGATGTGTGTAAGATTTCGTATATGATGCGGGAGTATGGGGATTTGATGGGTTTGTTCTGATTTGGAGTGAAGTGGAGAGATATTGGATTCTTGCCAGCGTGAGTATTGCGGTATGAGTTTTGACATTATTTTGGAGTAGAGGTTGGTGTGTGAGGGGTAAAGGATTTTGGGGAAAATATGTGGCTAGATTATACACCGTATTGTATGATAATTTACACTAGAGAAAAGGGGAATCAAAAAATTTGAATTTGTCTCACTTTTGGCGGGAATATGGAACGTCTTCAAGAAGCTTTGTTGAACAAACTTCGAGATAATTTAGTAGGATATTGTTATAGGCTCGAATGAAATGATATCGATGTTTGGACTTGGGAAAATTGGTCTTGATGGGTTTGATAACTAATGTAATGATGTCGAATAGGAGTAGATAAAATGATTTTGTGAAAGAGTGGCAGTTGCCAATAGTATGTAGATTAATCAGATAGGAACATTGATTGTATTGATATGGTATTTCACTAACTTAAAGAAGAAATTCTTTTTTAGGGTTAAAAATAAATGTCTGAACCAGTTCAAACTGCTAACTGTCCTGATGTTGACGTAGAAGGAATTTTTGCAAACCTTGCCAATGTAGAAGTAAAACCAATAATAATTGATGTAACTACTTGTGTACAGGAATTAGGTAGGAACTACAGGTTGGGGGAGAGAAGTATGTGAATGGCTCAAGAGAACCGAGCGAGGTTGGAAAAAGAGGTGGTCAAGGTTTTTGATGAAGAAAGAATGGAAACAGACTT
Organism: Kingdonia uniflora; assembly: GCA_014058105.1. Lineage (NCBI taxonomy): Eukaryota > Viridiplantae > Streptophyta > Magnoliopsida > Ranunculales > Circaeasteraceae > Kingdonia > Kingdonia uniflora. The sequence continues at coordinate 2,418,851 of JACGCM010001055.1, read as the reverse complement.
AGAACACGAGCCACAACCCAGTGATCGAGAAGAATGCACTGGTGGCGGTGGAAAAGGAGGAGAGGAAGAGGGAGAGATAGATTTTATGGGGGAGTGTTATGGAGATACTGATGAAACAAAGGAAATCTTAACATTTAAGAAGAGGTATGGCATTCCTGATGATATTAGGTTGGAGGAGTACATGGGGGAAATGATTGAGCAAAAGTTTCCCCTTAAGGGCATCCTAGTTCATCATGAACAAATAAAGAAAGGGTTAAAGTTACCCCTTCAAGCTGACCAAAAGAAGTTCTTAAACTTCTACGATACTGCTCCCGGTCAATTCAATCCAAATGTTTACTACCTTTTTAGAGTGGTGGCAGTGCTAAATGGTCGATTGCAAGAGAAAGGGGAGCAGGTAATTTCAGTGGATGGCTTGTGTGTGTACTACACACTAAAGCAGAATCCTCTGAAAGTTGGCTATACATATGTAGCTAGGATTCTCAAGAGGCCTTTATTCTACGAGATGGTGTCGACTGGGGGGAAATACTTTGTCGATTACTTACTCGTTTCAGGGAACTATGAGTTCGACCCAGGAGAGCCTTTGAAGAGGAAGAGTTTCCATCTAGGTTGGTTTGGAATTTTATGTAATGTAGGTGTAATTTATTGTTTAAAAGTATTACAGTTTGATGAGGCACTAACTGAAGTTATATTATGTTGTAGCTGCAAAGGAAGTTGATAGTAACTCGAAGGTTGCAGAGAAACTCTACAACTTGAGAACCAACTACTTTAGGCGAATCGACTCTCTAGTTGTTGATCAAGGAGAGGTCGAAGAGTTATTTCAAGAAGTGGGATTGAAGAGATCTCGGACCAAAGGCTCCGAAGTTCCACTGATCGACAAAAAAATGTCAGCCAAAAATAATAGGGTTGTTGAGTCAAGTCTTCCCCTTGACAACCACATAAGCAATATCTGGTCTTGTGCAATTCATAATATACATTAGACTGCCTATTATACGTACATACTCTATTTGATAAATAGGTTCACCAGTGTGTTTAATCAATTGATGCATATTATCGTATGGTGTCTGAACACCACGACAGTCAATTTTTTTAAACTTCTTAAGTACATTCTCTATATAATGTGATTGAGACAACACAAGTCCCTGTGGTGTTCTGTTAATCTTTATGCCAAGAACAACATCTACAACACCTAAGTCCTTCATATCGAAGTTCTTGGACAACATTTTTTTCTTTGTTGACATAATGACATTGATGTTAGTCCCCATGATGAGCATATCATCTACATAAAGACACAAAATTACATGCTCACCATTAATGCTTTTAATATAAACACATCTATCACATTCATTGATTTTGAAGCCATCCTTCATCACGACTCCATCAATTTTGTCATACAATTGTAAAGGTGCCTGCTTCAATCCCTAAAGAGATTTAATCAACCGGTACACTTTATTTTCTTGGCCTCTGACAATGAACCCCTCAGGTTGGTTCATATATATTTCTTTATTTAATTTACCATTCAAGAATGTTACTTTAACATCCATTTGATGTATTTCAAGCTTATGCACTGCTGCAATAGCTAACAACATACGAATGGAAGTTATTCTTGTCACTGGAGAATATGTATCAAAATAGTCTAAACCTTCTTTTTGCCTATAGCCTTTGGCAACAAGTCTGGCTTTGTACTTTTCAATTGAACCATCAGGTCTCAATTTTTGTTTGAAAATCCACTTGTAACCTATAGGTTTGTTTTTAGGTGGAAGATCTACCAATTCTCAAGTATGGTTATGCATTATAGAGTTTATCTCACTCTGCACAACCTCTTTCTAACTAGAAGCTTTAGGTGTAGCCATGGCTTCCTTAAAGGTTCGAGGCTCATTTTCTTATAGGAATGCTACAAAATCTTTGCCAAAAGACTTAGCAATTTTAAGTCATTTCCCATATCTTGGTTCTGTATTAAAATCAGAATTTGTAAGAGTGGTACGCTGATCACTACTATAAGCAACATCAGTTATTCTTTTAAGAGAGGATTCACATTATCTCTCTTTTTATATCGAAATATATATTAAAAAAATATAGCATCTCGTGATTCAATGATGGTATTCTCATGTACATCATTTATTTTAGATTTGTATACGATAAATCTATATGCACTATTGTTATTGGCATTGCCAATAAAAATACAGTCAATAGTTTTAGGTCCTAACTTAGACTTTTTTGGCAATGGTACTTTCACCTTTGCAAGACACCCCTACACTTTTAAGAACTTATAGGAAGGCTCTCTACCTTTCCAGAGTTCATAAAGAGTCCTATCAATCTTCTTGTGAGGTAACTTATTGAGAATATAATTCGCAAAAAGTAATGCTTCCCCCCACAAGTTTTGCGACAAACCAGAACTAATAAGCTTAGCATTAAGCATATTTTTTAACATTCTATTTTTCCTCTCAGCAACTCCATTTTGCTGAGGAGTGTAAGGTGCAGTAGTTTGGTGTATAATACCAAACTTAGCATAAAGTTCTCCAAATGGAATAGAATCGTACTCTGCACCCTTATCAATTCTAAGAACTTTGATCTTTTTGTTGAGTTGAGTCTCAACCTCATTTTTGAAAATAACAAATATTTCCAGTACCTCATCTTTGCTTCTAAGCAAGTACACATGACTGTATCTTGTACAATCATCTATGAAAATAATAAAGTACTTCTTTCCGCCTCGTGTTTGAATAAACTTCAAATCGCAGAGATCACTGTGAATCAAATCTAGTGGTTCATTTTTTCGTTGTTCAATAAAATGGAAAAGTTGTTTTAAAAATTTTGCTTCAACGCATACTTCACATTTTTGTTTGCAATCAAGATTGAATTTAGGCAGCAATCCTAAATGGACTAATTGACGCATCAAACCATAATTTACATGTTTTAATCGTTGATGCCAAACATTAAATGACTCAAGCAAGTAAACATAATTTTCATTCTTATTGATAATTGAAACAGGTTTACATAAGACTGCTAGTTTGAACAGTCTATCACACTCATAACCCTTTCCTATGAATACACCATTCTTAGTCATGATACATTTGTTTGACTCAAATACTAACTTAAAACCATTCTTGATCAGCAGTGCTCCGGAAACAAGGTTCTTGCGGATATCGAGCACATGCAACACTTCATTCAAAGTAACTTCCTTTTTTGATGTGAATTTCATAACTACTTTTCTTTTTCCTTCAACTTTTGACGTTGAAACGTTGCTCATAAACACTTTCTCTTCATGTTCAGTCTTATTGTAGGTAGTAAATAAACTCCTATCATAGCATATATGGCGTGTGGCTCTTGTGTCCACACACCATCCTCTAGAATCGTTTGCCAGGTTGATTTCGGAGATCACTGCACACATGTTTTTCATCTCAGCAATGTTTGCTTGAGTGCCTTTATTTTTTCAGGTCCGCTTTTACGCTTGCGGCATTCCATTGGCTTGTGCCCTGGTTTGCCACAAACATAACAACTCCCTGTGAACTTCTTAAAGTCTTTGCCCTTAAGGCACAGAGAATTATTCCCATTTTTCCCTTTCTTCTCATTTTTCTTATAGGGTTTAAGGTTTCCCTCGGCATCGATAGAATGAACAACATCCTTCTTATCGTTGGATTTGTTATCTTCTTCGATTCTTAGCCTTACGATCAGTTTCTTCAACTCCATTTCCTTCCTCTTATGCTTCAGATATCTTTTGAAGTCCTTCTAAGATGAAGGTAACTTCTCAATTATCGCAGCAACTTGGAACGATTCACTTAACTTCATACCTTCTGCATGAATATCATGCAGGATAATCTGTAGTTCTTGTACTTGACTGATTACAGTCTTGGAATCCACCATTTTATAATTCAAGAATCTACCGACTACAAAATTTTTTAGTCTGGCATCCTCCGTCTTATATTTATGGTCTAAGAATTCCCACAGTTCCTTTGCAGACTCCATTGGACTATACACATTGTACAATGTGTTGTCCAACACATTCAGGATATAGTTTCGACACAGAAAGTCAGAATGAATCCACGCCTCCACTGCTGCTACGGTTGTTAGGTTAGTTTCTTCCTCCTTTAACTCTGGTTTGTCCTCTTTGAGGAATTTTGCCAAGTTCAGAGTAGTGAGAAATAATAACATCTTCTGCTGCCAATGCTTGAATTCAGTGCCATCGAACTTCTCAGGCTTCACCTTCAGAACTTATGGGTTACTCTTTTCACCCTCCTTTTCTACGAGATTCACCATTGCTACTGTCTTTGATCACATAAAAAATTGATCTGTCTTAAGATTATAATAAACAATCTGCATGAATAAAACAATACCTCTTAAGGAAATGATCGAGTCTAGTGTATACACACTATCTCCTTAAGACAGATTTGCCCCTGCCACAGTGCTTTACAGGAATGTAGGCCCATGTCTCCCAGGATACAATGATCAGTCACAGAGAGAAGAAAACATTTATATCTCTCTGTCAAACGAACCTTGATTGCGTCTGTTTTCTCTTTTGAAAATGACCTAAGAAAAACTCTGAAAAACTGATAAAAATAATTAAAAATAAAGTTAGGTTATATAGAGCATAGGTGACTCTTCACCAAGGGTTGCACCTCAAGTCAGTGCTTCTTCACCAAGAGTCACACCTTAAGGTGCGTCTGTTGGAGACACCCCAACTCACACCTCAAACCCAAAAAATTGACTAAGTGTTCCAAGAAATCCCCATGATCCCAAGGCCCCAAGGCCCAATCATAGACTTATAATAATAAGTGGGTTCCTAGGCCGAGCAAGCCCATGGGTAGCCCATGCACCCAAGCTAGTTTGCACACATGGGTCGCACATGCGTGTGCGACCCACCAACTCTCACACATCACAATAAGTTAAGTGTTAAACTTACTTATATAGTAGAGTTGAGCTTCCCTCGTATCCAATGCGGGACTAAACACTTAGTTCTACCATTCAAACAAAAAAGAAAACCAAAAGCTCTTTTGTATTTTCCAACAAAATCAATACGTAAAAAGTGTTTGGAAAAGTTAAAACTACTTTTACCCAATAAATTTATGACACGTCGCCTATTAAACTTGTTATTTTTAGGAGTTTAGTTTTTGCAAGACATTCAAATCTCATATCCACGTCGTACCACTAGCTAAAATTATAGGTAATCTACACTGGATGCTCTAAACATTGGACCCTTTTGAGTAAGGGAATAAATAGTTAATACTAAAGCGATCTACATCAAAAAGAAGAAAAATAACTTGATCAACTATATTCAAGCACAAAAATGGGCGATTTCTGGAACCAAAGAGCTTTTATTACCTTATACTGATTTGGTCATAAGTCGTGGTCTTGATGCAGTTACAACCCTTTTCATTCCTTTTTGTTGCCGAATACCAATACAGTCTTATACATTAGACCATGGAGGAAACATGGCATTATTGTTATCCATGACATCAAAATTTGAGGAGTAGAGATTGATTTTCTCTACCACTCTGCATGTGATGATCCAAACTCATATAAAATTAAGCCCTCCTATATTTATTCCACTTAAAAAATAATACTCTATTTATTTTTAGAAATCTTGGACCAAACATTATCTATCAGAGGGGTGTACAAGAAAATCGGTAAACCGACAAACCGGACCGGGCCGAACCGAACTGTCGAGTTTTTACCGGTTCTAAATATTCGGTTCTTCAAATTTGAAAACCGGCCAATTTGGTTCGGTTTCGGTTTTAAGTATCGGTTCACCGGTTAAAGCCGAATCGGGAATGATACATATGAAATTTTGTATTTCATCTCTAGGGTTGGTATCTTTTAGCCGACAAAACATATCAACCTCTCATCTACTTCATTTATACCCATTGGGTATCTCTCATCTCTTTCTTTCTCTCTCAAACTTGAATCTAGGTCATCATCGATTCATCTCATCATCACGGTAAGCAACCGTCAAAGAAGACAATAGCGGAGGCCTCCCCCGATATAACCTTTACGGGACTATACTTCCTTGCACACCAAGCTTAACCTTCTCATGATCCATGCCCTTCTCATACATTACTTGTTCGCCAGGAACAACATAAGGGCACAATCTCCCGTCATCCCAGTGTTGCCCTATATTCGCCTTTCTCTCATCGATGGTCTTCCTGTATTGCACATCTCATTAGAAGTTGGGCAGTAGTCTACTCTCTAGCTCAATCTCTCTTATGCTTTGCCTTATGCTCTACTAAGCATTTTGCTTCGATTATCACTTCTCTTCTCTAGTAGCTTCGATGCACTTATCACAGTGTTTTATACGATTAAATTTTGATTTCTTTTATTAAACAAATCTAAGATCTGATTAGTGCAAAATATAAATGGGTATGTTGAATCCCCATGAATTTTTGGTTTTGAAGCTTTTAAAAGAAACCCAAATTTGGAAGGAAAAAAAGAGAAAAAAAGATTGGTGTCTTTCAAAAGCTTGTGGTTGCAATTCTAATGGGTATTTGAAATTAGGGAAAATCTGGGTATTTGAAATCAGAGGGGAAATCATGTTTTTGTAGGGAATTTACTCGAGGATGCGCTTACATTGTGATATGTGGATTGCTAAGTTTTCCCCTCTAAAAACTGACTGACTGAATGAACTGAAACCGAACCGGAGTTTTTGGTTTGGTTTTGAGTCTGTTGTATAGGGACCCGGTTTGGTTTCGGTTTCATTTTTTTTCAAAACTGACTTTCTCGGTTCGGTTTAAATTTTACCCTAAAACCAGACCAAACCGAACCGTGTACATGCCTAATCTATCTATCTATCTATCTATACTATTAAGCCAATTGCCTTTATAGTGCTCGTGGTTCGCCGTCCCTTTTTTGGTGGTCCTTCCGTCCAATAATAATGTGACACATGTACTTGATCCGTCTTTTTTAAAGAGTTTTCCCTCTCTCAAGAGTTGCGACTCTTCAATATTCTCTCTACAGTTGCTTTAACGCCTAAAATCTCTCAGTCTTGAATATTAAGAATCCTATGGGGTTGAGAGTCCAACACTTCAACATAAAAAGATACAATCATTCAAAAGTCAAAACCTCTCCGATAATTTTATTTTCACATTCTCTGTCCCTTCATTACTCTTCAACTCAAGAGCATGAAATCCTAATTTATTAACAAATGTAGTATCTCTCTCATAAATGTGATTTACAAGAACCTAACTGTCATTCTAGATCATTGATTTTCTTATAGTCTCAGTATGTCATAAGTCCTTACTGATTTTACATCCGAGAATCATCAAAATTGAGTAAATTTTGTCAAACGAGTTTCACAGAACCCAAAATACACACATTGTTGATTCCAACTCTTTTGTCAAATGCTTCGGGTTCTTATAACTATTTTGTTATTATGCAGATTGTTAGATAATTATTCGAACGGGTGATTATCCAGGTAACATCTTTCTGTGTTGAACAATGTTCGGATTGTGTTTTTTCAAACTGACTTCTATTTGTTTTAACTTATAATTAAGGGGTTTTTTTTTTGTGAACGTTGAGCAGGGCGGCAAACCCCCATGAATAACACAAGAAAAAAAGTATATGATATAATGGGGACACAAATTCTACCATAATAAAATTTAATAGGTTTGAAAAAGGAGAGTTGCAGTCGTAGGCGGCGTGCATCAGGCCCGTAGGCGTGCTTCTAGTAATAATAATAATAATAATAATAATAATAATAATAATCTAGTCCGCGTGCATATTTTACTCCACCATATTATACAGTATACAGTAGTTGCAGTTTCCTACATTTTCGTATTTTACTCCACTACACTCTACGGTGCATATACTCATCTTTGTCTCTCTCTCTCTCTCTCCAAATACTGCATTGCACTCTCTCTCTTTCTCTCTCTCTCTCTGAGGGTTTCGATTCGCTAATCAAAGCTTAATCGAAACCCAACAATCCATTATTTTTTGGGGCGATGGAGTTCTTCACTTGAGGGTTACACTGTAATCAAGCAGTTTAAGGTCAGCAATTTGAAATCTATCATAATTTTCGTTTTATTTTAGCGTAATTGTTTATGAACTAAGTCTGGGATTTGGTTATTATCACCAGTGATTGTGTTGAGATAGTAGAATTTTTTGCTTAAAAACCTCATTTGGTGCAATAAGATCCAACAATGTTGGTACTGTTTGTGGGGTTTTGTTGGAAATTGGTTTGTGAGGGTTTAATTGGTTGATAATTGGGAAAGTTTGGGTGTTGGTGTTGGTGGAGATTGAGTTGATTTAGTATTGATTTTGTTAGTGGAGATTGAGTTGATTTAGTATTGACTTTGTTAGTGGAGAGGGAGAGAGTAGATCAGTTGCGCGGAGTCTTAGATTGTGTTGAGAGAGAGAGAGAGAGGAAAGAAGGACCAGAAGAGGGATTTAATAACAGATACAAACAAGAAAAGAAAAGGTGTTTCTAACTTAGTTTAGCGTTCCCTGAGTCGTTTGACGGCGGGAAAAGAAAATTGACCTTAAAGATGATTTCCATTTTAATGAAATTTCACGGTTTAACTAAATATCTAAAAATTGTTGCTTCAGTTTCACTTAGACTTGACCTAGGTATTCCTTCTCTTGAGGACTCAGTATCATTGCCTATGCGTTGTTCCAGTGCTTTTAAATACACTGGTAGTGGTTTATTAATTCTGAATATGCTTAGGGTACTGCAAATAGGGGGAGGTAAGGTTCATGTCTTATGGGTCATTCCTATTCATTTTTTCTTGAAAGTTCAAAGCTTGACCTATACTACCTTTTATAACCATTGAATTGTGCATTTCTCAACACAGATAGAATATTTATGGAAGCATAGTTCAAAGTGTTGACAACTACACCATTATAATAAAGTTTTGGACCTTTTGGTTGACTAATACAATGCATTGGTTGAATATTTAGTTAGTATATATCGTCACATTTTAGTGGAATTAACAATATTATTTGATATACAAAACCAATATATTGTATAATATTTCTAATAATATACCTGTATGTAAGTGTAAAAACTAAATTACTGGATGAACTAATGATAGCTTAAAGTTTTTACCTTGATCTATCCTTATTAAGCCTGAGCGATATTTTAGAGGATATCTAGATATTTCATCCTTGGATGGATATCATGATGCTTGTTTCAAATTTCATGTAAAACTAATAAAGTTATTTTCTACAGGTAGTAACTGCCAGAAGATCCTAGTGTATTAAACTCAAGGATGTTCTACACATGGAAGGCAGAGCTTCTTTTTGAGAAGGTCAGTGTTAGACTTTAACAATTGTTCCTTCTCATTCAATCTTTACCATACCTGGGAGCTCAGAATCTTATATCTGTCTTGATAGTGAATTCATCTGCATATCAAAATAGGGGTTGCTTTGAGGTTCCTTCTATTTATTTTTTCGAAAACATGCCTTCATGGTGGGGCAAATCTTCATCCAAAGAAGTAAAGAAGAAACCAAATAAGGAGAGTTTTATTGATACACTACAACGAAAGTTCAAGGCTCCGTCTGAGGAGAAGGCTAGCAGTAGAACCGGTAGCTCTCGAAGACGTGGTAGTGACACAGTTTCTGAGAAGGGATTCTGGTCCCAGGTGGAGTCTAGGTCACCATTGCCATCTACACAAGTGTCACGGTGTCAAAGTTTTTCTGATAGGCCACATCCACATCCGCTTCCACTTCCTGGCTTACATAATACCCGTAATGGTCGATCTGATTCTGGGATTAGTTTACCAAGACTTGAATTTGAAAAATGTACTCAACCGTCATTGCTTTCGCCATATCAGAAAAAAACTTGTTCTAGGCCAAACGGGCCAGAGTTTGTAGATGTTGATGGATATTTGTTAACTGCATCAGTCTTTAGTGATAGCTCCACTGATAATGATACAGCAGCTACTTCTTGTCATCTTAGCCCCCAAACAACCGACTGTGAAAGTGGAAGCAGAACTGTTGCAAATAGCCCTTCCAGGTAAGGCTTCATGTATTTTATGAAAGACCATGAGATTTGAACTATGAGTCTCGTGTTGGAGCACAACATGGTTATGTGGGCATGCATTACTTTTGATATTTTACTATATACTTCTATTCACCCCCTTCGTTTTAAAGAACTGAGGTGAAGTGAAATTCACATGTGGTACTTGTATTGAGATACCCTGTTACATGCAGGGTTTTTTTTTGTGTGTGTGTGTGTGTGTGGGGGGGGGGGGGGGGGGGTGTGGATTTCAAACGAGCTAAAAACATAGGGGGCACCTCTATTACCCTCGTTTCCCTGCCAATTATAATTTTCCTATGACTCACCCTGTGGGCAAAAGGTCATGTACCAACTTTTATCCTTTCTAACAAATTTTATTTGTCTTTTTTGAAGCAGATTTAACAAAGATCGAATTCCTATCATCACCCGTCGAAACTTGAGAGACTCTCTAAAGCCAGCTAATCTGTTGTTAAATAATCAAAGTGTCTCTATGTCACCTAGGAATCGGCCCTTGACCAGTTATGCCCCGCCGACCTTACAGATTCCTCATCCCGGTGCTCTTGGAAGTGCTCCAGACAGCTCAATGTCAAGTCCTTGCAGAAGTCCTATGAGATTCGGCGTTGGTTCGAGTCCAGGTTCAGGTCATAATTCTGGCCAGAACTCTATGGGAGGAAATACTTCAGGACAATCTTTTTTGCAGAATACCCGAGGAAGTCCCGAGTGGTCTCCGATCCCGAGTCCCAGAATGATGAGTCCTACCACTGGTTCTAGAATTCATAGTGGTGCCGTCACTCCTCTGCACCCACGAGCAGGAGGTGCAGATGATGGGAAACAAAGAAGTCACCGTTTGCCTCTTCCCCCTTCCCCTTCTAATTGTTCTGTAATTTCACCATCAAATTCGGCATCAACAACAATCTCCCCAGTTTCACGGAGTCCTGGCAGAATAAGCAGTCCAACAAGCCCTGCTTCACGGTGGAAGAAGGGAAGACTGCTTGGAAGGGGCACCTTTGGGCATGTTTATGTTGGTTTTGACAGGTACATATCTGGTGAAGTTGAAAGTGCGATCGACTTTATTGAGCTTCTCGTAATAGTTAGAGAGCATCTCCAATTCTGCTCTTATTAGTTGCCACTTGCAAGAACTTCAAAAAAAGTTAACAAAATTAGCATTTTCCTCCGATGGTGCTCTTCCAAGTGGTAAAGCTGAGGTAGATATGGTAAAATGTCATTCTCGACTCAACTGGAATGGCGTCCTGTAGATATTATGTTATGCAACATGGGATGGACTTAATTTTCAAGTGCAAAACTGACTTTTTTTAAAGTTGAACTCATATTTTGGGAATATTTATTTCCTTTGAATTCTAGGTTTCTTAGCAATAGATGCTCTACATCTTGCGGGATTATGAAGTAGTCGAAAGTTGTAGGCCCTAGTATATTCTTTTCTTGCATGGGACTTAGTTGTGAATAACCTATGAAAAATGAAAGAGAGACAAAATCATGTAATTGAGCATCAAACTGACGCAAGCTGCATGAACATCTTGACTATTATTCATTGACAATCATTTCATAATTTACATATACCTCTTATTTATTGAATTTCCATCACCCTCTTGTGATTGTTTTGTTGCTTGCGCTGTAGTGAAAGTGGTGAGATGTGTGCAATGAAAGAGGTTACTTTAATCTCTGATGATGCTAAGTCGAAGGAGAGTGCAAAACAATTAGGGCAAGTAAGTTCCTTAATTATGTTCTGGAAATTTATTCAAGATGCATTTTTCCTCTATTTTCTTCTCTAGGTGGTTCTTCTTGTAAGATGTATTAAGTTTAAGAAACTTTCCAATTTTGAATGTAAGACTCGAGAGGAATAACAAACAGAAGGGCTACAGATGCACTAAAACATCTCAATTAACTACCAAATCATCAAACCACACACCTCGGAATCAGGAATAGATCTGACCAACTGCCCTTCCTACCTCCTCTATGTTCTTGACAACCCATCTTTGTCTTAGTATAGTCTTTCAGTGCAACTTTAATATGCTCTCTTTCTTTCTTTTTTTATTGTTTATTTTTAATATTGAGGAGTTTCTAAAATCAAGGATTCGTCCCATGACCTTAGTAGTTAGAGTAAAAGTAGTGTTTATTTCTTCCTGTAAGTAGGATCTGCTTCTCTCGAGTTGGTTTAATGTTGAGTGTTTCCTTTAGAGGAGAATAAATATAATAGGATTATTCCCGAACTTCAAATTAGATTTTCTTTTGTTTGGTTGTGAAACTGAATTTAGATTAACTTATCCTAGTGAAATCGTTACTTCCGCCAATTACTTGCATCAATAGCTGCCAAGAGTGCAACAACACGTCAAAAGAAGTCTCCTTTACTGAAAAATCCTTGTATATCTCTCCTTCCCAAGCGGCAAACGACTAACATGAAAAATAATAAACCAAAATGTCTGACCCATGCTTCATTCGAAAGAGCCACTCTTCAACATCACCTTTTCCGTTATGTGATTTCCGTGGAGGTTCTTCTCTTAAGATACACATTAGTTAGGTGTAAAAATCTTATCACTGGAATTTATCTTAAACTTAGATGGGAAAGAGAAAACAAAGAAAAGGGATTAATATGCACTAAAGACTCTCAACCAATTAGTAAATCATCAAAACTACACGTTAGAAATTAGGCCTACACGAAACTCCATATTATAAATATCAAGAGTGTAATTCACCCTTCATATCAAGTCTCCTTTACTGAAAGAATATTGTATTTCTCTCTTTTCCATTGACCACTAGCGTGAGAAGTACAGAAACAAAGTCTCCACACTTTATTTAGATGCACTGTACCTTCAACTTATGACAGAGTCAACAAACCCATTAGGTATTGAGTAAAGAACCAAGACACACAAAAAAATCTTATTCAGAACAGTGGAGAAGGATACGAGGAATAAATTTCACCTGACTGCAAAGAATATGTGTCCCCCTGCATACACACACAACCAAATATATAAAAAACTATGTAAAAGACTAGAATCTTCTCTACAAGAGACCAACTTACAGAGAAGACCCATCTTTAGAACAATCTTATTTCTATAACTCAATAGCTTAACAAAAGAATCAGGCTCAAGCATGTGATCTCCAACATCTCTTCACTCGATCTCCCATTTATCTAGTTATATTTATCTACTGAAAATATGTTGAGCAACAGTCTTGTTCTTGCAGGAAATTACGCTCCTTAGTCGTTTGCGGCATCAAAACATAGTGCAATATTATGGGACTGAGACGGTATGTTTTGTCTTGTTGCAAGCCAATTTTCTAGTTCTACTTATACATTTTTGTTTTTAGTATGTCTCATACAATCTTATTAATTTGTTTGTGTCGCTACAACTCGAGCATGTCGAGTCGAGTTTGGAGTTTACCTAAGCCCATGCCAGGCTCCAATGTTCACAACCCGAGCTAGACCCATGCACAACCGGATAAACTTACGTCTAATTTAGTCAAGAAAAGTTTGATACCAAGGCTCGGGTTGGACAACTTACTTGAGCCTTAACCAAACCAAAACCTAAGTTAAATTAGGTTACCTGTGCCATTAAATCGAATCCAACCTAAACACAGACTGAACCTGCTGACATCTGATTTTACCTGCCAAAGTTGCACCCTTAGATACTGATGTTGGTCAGAATGAATTCTTGCCTCAGATTCATTAAAAAAAATTGAATTCTTGCCTCTGCTATTGATAGTCCTTCTTCAAAGTAATAGTTAAGTGGTACGCACACGCGCAACTTCCCTTAAATGCAAAGATCATAATGAGCAATTATATGCATGGCTTAATTAAATGAATAATGAGAAACCATATTAGTTTGTTCAAAGTTTGGAGCATTAATAGTAGATAATTTAAATAAAATGAACCTGAGTCTAGAAACATGACAAAGATATGAGATATTTGTTAGAGAAAGCTTATAAAACATGCACTTATTCAAGAATTGCGCCCATAAAGAAGCCATAATCACATTGGAACATCTAGATATTCAACCACAATGGCGTTAACATCATTACAGTATCACAAAAAGTTAGTAATTGTAGTTGTAGTTGCATACACTACAAAAACTGTCAAATCACCTTCTGGAAAGAAAAAAACGATTTCGTAGCCATCATTTTTTGCTTAATCAAGCTCAACACTAAAGAAGAAAACGCAAGTCTTGATTTGCTTCGTAATTTGTGAGAGTCGCTGATGTCAGTGAAGGATTCTTGAGCTCATGTAGGATAACATAGATTTTGGTTCCGACTTAAAGTACAAATTTTCACTTTTAATATTGGATATGAACCCTTTTTTTGTATCATATGCTCTACCCTTCTCTCCATAATGTTGTGGGGAACTTCGTATAATGTACTTAAACAAATTGACAATTTATCTTCTATACAAATATGAAAAATGAGATATAATATTGGGAAAAGACTACCTTTGGGTTGCTAATGAAAAAATCCGAAGCATGAAATTATGATACTTTTATAGACTCGACAATAAGTTAGCCCATACATCAAAACCATATTCCCATGTAACCGAGCACAGTAGATATAACATGGTAACACAAAATTATTGTAGCCAAAAGCTTCATTCTTCCAAACTCGATCCTGACCCTTTGCATATAGTTGTACAAATACTTCACCGACTTTAACGCTTGAACATATCTCCATGTTAATGTGAGAGTCATTATTCTTTAATGACAACTAATTGTATGCCACAGTCAAACTATCATTTATTGGGTGTTGATTCTTTGTTACGCATAAGCCATCTTCGCAATTTGCATTAATTGGATAAGTTTGGATTCCTTGTAAAAATTATGATGAACACTTTCTTAAATTCATATCCTTCCATTTATTATTTTCATTCATAAACAGTTTGGATTTGATTGTCGCCATGTTTAAGAAGTCAAAAATCAGGGGGCTCAAATCTAATGATGAAATGAAGGAAACGATAGAACCTGGAAATTGCTTCTGCAATAAAATCCCCAAATAAAATTCTAAATTCTTGATTTTTGTGACACACCAAGAACAAAATATTAATAATCAATATTTGATTCAAACAACTTGAGAGAGAGAGAGGGCCTTAAGTACAAATATATGAATGGTTAGGGAGTCGTGAAATCATAAGATTTAGAGTAAAGCAAAAGATGGAATTGCAGAGATATGAAATTTAGATCTTCAAGTTCTTCGGGGATGGTGAAAGATGAGAGAAATTGTATCCTAAAGATAAAAAAACTGTTTGGTGGGATTCTTTTAAAGGTGGCTTGGGAAGAGTTGCGATTGAAACTAAGAGTTGCCATTATGAGGAGATATGCGTCGATTGGGGAGTTAGATTGGTGTAGTTAATTTACATTGGCACCCTTCAGTTTTAAATGATTAATCTAAATATAAAGGGTAATATCAATAAAAGGCAAAATGAGTTGAGATCAAGAGTTGTGACTTTTAATGAGTAACACGTGCCGCTTTTTGATAGGTTAGAGGGAACACCAAAAAAGAGGACCGCGAACCGCGAACACTATAAGGGCAATTGGCCTAATAGTATAGATAAAAATCAATATAATTTTGCGAACGTTCCTCAATATAATGGACACCAACTGCCAACTTGTTTGGATCTTTTTCACTTAAACTGATGTTGAACCTATCATCCTTCAACAGGTAGATGATAAATTGTACATATATTTGGAGTATGTTTCTGGTGGATCAATTTATAAGCTTCTCCAAGACTATGGGCAGCTCGGAGAATTTGCTATCCGTAGCTATACTCAGCAAATCCTTTCGGGCCTAGCATACTTGCACTCCAAAAATACCATCCATAGGTACTTTCTTTCTCTTTTATAAGCATTCAATGATACTGTTAATTAAAAATTTATTCAACATGATTACTTAACACAAAGTGTACCTGTATATCTCGCGACATGGTTCAACATATCATTTTCAACCTGTATATTGTGTTCTTCAAAGCCAATATTTCCTCGTCCGATTAGAATATATGTTGTATATTTCTGTCTTAACATATTGAAGGATGGTGATTTTAAAAGAACAAGTTTTTCTAGTGCAGAACCATAGATGAAATTTGAAACCTAAAACAGTATCCCGACACCAAATTGGATTATATGAGTACAGTAGGGGATACCGTATCTGCAGTAATGCGTATGATATTGTAGTCCTGTTCGAGTTTTGAGAATTTTCACTTGTGGTACTGCGCTAAAGCTTTGCTGCTATGAAATCACCCTTGAAGGGCATACCCTGTATAGCATCCCCAATGAGCATCCTATAAAATCAACCATTTATAAATACCCTATTACTATATCTGAATGTTTATATAAAATAATATATGGTATAGTATCAGTCAATATATACCGTACATATCCCATTAGCAATTCCCATTAGTAGTTCATGAAGAATGCCAAGGATGCTCCTTGGAGATGCTACCTCCATGCTATAGCAGCTATACAAACGAGTGCAAGGATTGAGAACTTACAAATTATACACGAGTACACTGTTTGTAATAGGGTAGCTATTTTGTTATGTTCCTCTCATTTATATATGGGTGACAATATCTATTCCCCTAGCTCCTTGGCACATTAATTCTATAATAGAGGAGGATGCCAAGGGAACTAGGTACAAAAATGGAATTCTTTCTATTCTCTTATAAAGCCTGGTCAAGGGGTCCTGCCATAACCCTTGCTTAGTCTACAGTAAATCTTAGCATGGATAAAATAAAAAAGAGTGTATGTTGGTCCGTCTTATAGGAGTGTCGTTGAATATTTTTGAATCATGCTTGTAGAATATGCCATTCCTATAAATCTTCATCATACTTTGCATTAAGGGTATATTCCTCTGCAGAGATATTAAGGGAGCAAATCTACTTGTCGACCCAAACGGGAGGGTCAAGTTGGCAGATTTTGGGATGGCGAAGCATGTAAGCTGTTGACTCCGTACTTCCTTTATATGTTATATTATAATCTTATATGTGTTTACTCTTGGCTATGTCTGTTGAGCGAAGGTCTTATTTTTGTTACTTGGGGATTTTTTGGAAATAAACATAACTTTCACGTTGTTACTACTTGTCAAAGTCCACCTCCAACTCACACCAAGCGAACAACGAGACTTTCAAAGATATCATCCCCTCTAGTATCAGAAACCCCCCCCCCCCCCCCCCCCCCCCGCGATTCCCACTTCTGCTAAAATGCCTGCAAAATTGACAGAATTTCTTATTCTTTGTTCTCTCTCTTTCCTTGATTTCCGTTGATTTTTCTTCATGTGAACTATCAAACCTGTGGTTTCTTTATCCATCCGACCTCAAAATCATATACCATTTCTGCTATACTTAATCTGACTGAAAATCTTATAATCAACTCCAACTCATTTGAGCATCTTCTTCATGGGTATGAGACACTCACGTTTGGTTAGTTTTCACTGATTAGTAGACCCATTTCTGAATGTTATACCTAGCCTATCTAAAATAGGAATTCTTTTACCGTATTCCTGTGTTTTCTAACCCTTTCGCCCTCGATATCAAATACCATTTGTGCTAATATTGGTCTGATTGGGAATCATATAACTAACTCCTCTATGAAGTCATTTGAGCATACCCTTCACGGGTATGAAGACATTCACGTTTGTTTACTGTACATTTTACTCTGATTAGTAGACCTATTTGGCTATTTCCGAAGGAACGTTATACTCAGTCCCTCTAAAATAGGAATTCCTCTACCTTTTCCTATTCATGTGCATCATCAGTGGTTTCAATGGATTGCCTGTATAGTGGATGTGGAGGGTAATTGTGATAAATGGTTGAGGTGGTGTAAATTATGTTCTCAGAAAAATCTCATGAGCACTTCTTTTATGAGAATTGTTGAGAACGAGAATTATTTACATTTAACTTGGATGTCTAAACTTATTACTTTAAGACCTATTTACTGTCCTGCAAATCTCATGAATCAAGCTATTCCCTAAATCTGGTTATGGTTAGCTGTTTGGTACAATTTCATAATTGGGGCTAAAAACTTATCCTACATCAATTCTTTCAGAAACCAATAACGAATCATAACTCCTGTAATAGAAACAAGAAAACAGGTGACAGGTCGTTGCACGATGGGGCAATAAGCAGATGTCAGATTTTTTTTTGTCAAAGGCTGAATGTCCCTTCTCTCGAGAATGGAACAAGTAAAAGGTCATGGGCTGCGCATGAGTGGGCTGATAAGAAGAGGGTGGAGTGAAATCTGGACTGGTTGAGGTTTAAAAGGGAGTGCTTGGTGGAGCTCATTTTTGTGAAGATTTGAAAAAGAACACAAAGTTGGCGTTACCTTCAAGCGTAATTGATAAGCTTTGTAATTGGGTGACAAATAATTGGGTGATAAGCTATTTGTTTGGAGATTTCAGCCCATCAGTTATCGAGCCACCATTGGGTGATATGTTTCATGAACCTTGTTTCGACTGATCGAGGGCAAGAATTTTATGGCGTATCCGGCCACGTTTTTTTTTTTTCCTTTAATGAAGGGTTGGTACAAAGAGTGAGCATAAATTAATCGAAAGGTCTTCATCTCGAAGTTCTTTTCATGTTGTCCCGAGTTTGAATTCGAGGCATTAATTTTATTTTGCTTTTGTATTGTCTTCAATTGTTGCCACCAAATAAGGGCGTATCCTTTAAGCCCAGTTGCGAGAAGTTGAGACAGAATTTTCTATAATAGCTATAGCTGGTCAGTCCTTGACTTGGCCGATCCTCCTGCGTTGGAGCCTTAGACTTTCGACGATGTTCATATCTCGGTATAGAGCAGCAGCTCTACGTCACCGTGGCGTCGGCTTCCTTAGCATTTTCAATAGCTTAGCCGGACCTATTAGGCTAAGCTAGACGTGCGTATGAGGCGGGTCTAGTAGCCCTCCGTCCCCCGTATCCTACATCGGCTACTTCAAGGCTTACCAAGAAACCAAATCCTTTGGTTTCGCCGTTGGAGTTATTGTTTACCAGGTAACGTGAGGCAGGCTCAACATGCCACTTTGCTAAAGCTTTGCCCTAGCTTTTTTACTTAGAAAGCTTTTTTCTTTTTTTGCTGCCCAAAGGATTTGGTATTTTAGCTTTTTCCTGGGCGTGAGATGGTTTGAGGCCCCTTTGCATCGTTAGGTAGGTCGGTCTTCAGAGCCCATCAAAGGATTCGATTTCTTTCTAGAACATGGCCACTTTGCTGAGCTTTATCCTAGCTTTTTCCTCTCAAAGCCGCGAAAGCAGTAAGTTCTTCCAGTGAAAAGTGTCAATTCTATTCAATTAATCCATGAATTTGTCGACTTCAAGCTTGCCTTTGATGCCAGTTACCTCAATCCGTTGCTATAACAAGGCGAGCTTCTATTGAAACATCTTTCATCATTTTGTAGATGAAAGAAATAGATATCATTCATGTTTAAAACTGTCATCACCGAGGGAGGAAATATCTTGACAATAGTTTGGATTTTGAAGTTCTTGTTGTTGATAGCTCTGTCACTTGTCTTTGCAAAGCTTGAATAGCTTCAAAAGGAGCATTATGAGCTTAACGGCCTAAACTGTTTCTTCCTCTTGTCACCATCATAATTCAAAGTGACTACAAGAAGATAGGCAGCTTATGTAACTCTAGTTGGAAACTAGTTAGGCATAGTTACTTTTTAGTAAAAAAGAAATAAAAGTGAAAATTAATAACTTAACAAGTTAGCGAGGGGAAATCTTAAAGCGCAGATTTTTTCAATTAAAAAGCATTTCTATGAAGGGAGGAATTCTAGGCCTTGCCTGGGACTCAACCAACATTAAGTCCTCCGTAGAACTCACTAACTTATGCTAGAACCTATAGAAAAGCTAAGCATAATAACTAACGTGAGGTTCTCGACAATAACCTAGAGTCTAGGTTGTACACTTGTACTACTAAAACACTTCCCCAACAAACTAATATAAGGACACAACTCTGGAAGTTAAAAGAATTAGGTAAGGTTACTTGACATTATATGATGCTTGATTCTTCTATGGTCCAAGCTAAAACACTTCCCCAACAAACTAATATAAGGACACAACTCTGGAAGTTAAAAGAATTAGGTAAGGTTACTTGACATTATATGATGCTTGATTCTTCCATGGTCCAAGTTGAGGACCCTTGTTCATTTCTGGTTCAGTCCCACAAAAACCCAATGGATGCTGTTTGACCTCCGTCAAAAATTAATTTAGACTTTACCCATACTGTTTGACATTTTTTTTTTTTTTTTTGGGAAAGTGGGAGGGGCAAAGCCCCAGATAGGGGATAAGCTCACCCTACAGGCAGGAAGAGAGGGAGAGAGAGACTGACACCAACACAAAGATCCAAAGGATCCATCTATATACTAAGTGTGGAAATAAAGCTAGTATATATCATAAAGCTATCCAATAGCATGGTTATGAACTATCTTGTTCAACTCTCGAGTGAAATCTGCAGGCAGTGGCTCTTTGTATCCTTCAAGTCTTCAACCAAGAGGAGTTTGGATAAGTGATCAGCAACAGCATTAGTCTCTCTAAAAATGTGTTCTATCTCAAAAAAAATCTAGTTGACTGATGGAGTTCTGAATGGACTTCAAAATAGTTCTTACATTCCAAGGGTATGCACAGAACTACACACCATACATATTGCCCATGAGTTGATCGATTGCATCACCTTCTGCCTGAGGTGTCCTGTGGGCCAAGCTAAATTTAAGTTGGCGAGAGTACGTCTATAGCTGAAAAATAAGTGGGGGTATGTATTATTTGAAAAAAAATAATGTTGGGCCAAGCTAAAGTAACCTTAAAGTTTATATGCTTGCCAGTCTTTATTTATATGACTACATGTTTATAAAGGTATCATGTGGCCACAGTGCCTAATACTCGATTCTTGTTTATACTATGCTCTTCAAGTGTTGTTCTATAGTAATGGGTGTTGAAATCTCTATATGTGCAGATAACTGGGCAATCATGTCCTCTCTCTCTGAAGGGAAGCCCTTACTGGATGGCACCGGAGGTCAGAATGTAATAAATTATCTCAGGAGATGCAAAACACAAGTGCCCCTTGTTTTTAACGTCTGATGATGTTCAAATATCTTCCTTGTCATATTTGTATTTTGTTTGGTTTAAGCTTTTCGGGGCATTGCTCACATGTGTGCTGTTTTGTTCAGGTTATAAAGAATTCAAATGGTTGTGGTAATCTCTCTGTTGATATATGGAGTCTTGGCTGCACCGTCTTGGAAATGGCTACAACAAAACCGCCGTGGAGCCAGTACGAAGGCGTAAGTTATATAAGACATGAAGAGGACTAATATTTTATTTTATCGTCTTCTTGGTCCTCATTAATGTTTTATTTGTTCTGGTCAAAAGGTTCCTGCTATGTTTAAAATTGGGAACAGTAAGGAACTTCCGGTGATTCCTGAGCATCTCTCATGTGATGGCAAGGATTTTGTAAGGCAATGTTTACAACGTAATCCGCTACATCGTCCGACAGCTGCTCAGCTTTTGGAGCACCCTTTCATCAGAGGTGCTAGTCCAATTGGAAGACCCATTGTGGGCTCAGATGTATCTAGTGGAGCAAGATCTATGGTATGAACAAATCTTCATAATATATGCTCTCCTTTCATATATTTGCCTTTTTCTTAATAAATTAAGCATTTGTGTTTGAAATAATGCAAAGTTCAAAGAGCTATGACCCCAAGGGGATGCTTATTGGTGCAAATTACACTAGACTTTCTGGGTATATGGGATAGCTGCATGTCTTGTGCCAGTTAGGATAACTTTGGTTGCTTTCAGTTTGTCTTGTGTCCAATAATTGAAAAGATCACATGCCATGATGCCGATGTTTAGGATAATAAATTAGTGGATAGGTGATATATTGCACTATCGTTTTAAGTTAAGGGGCTGCAATTATGCGGCTGGTGTGTCAAGGGTGTCTATTATATCATATGCATCAAAAATCAGAAACGGCGTTTTCATGATGTCTCATAAGATTTACTTAAGGTTGGGGATCTATTAGGTGCACGGGGATCTTTGTAGACAATTTTGGAGTTAATTTAATGAATCGGGTGATGGTTCGACATGTTTCTCATTAGGCCTCAGCTTAAAAGCGAGGAACAAAATAGTTTTATGCTCGTTGATTTTGTTTCTGTACTTAGTTATTAATCATTTATATTTTTGCTGCGAAATTGCACATAAAACCTTCACCGTGCATATGTAACATGTATTATAAGCTATATCTAGTTTTGATTTTTTTGACAAATTCTAAAACCTTTTTTCAGGGCATTGGGCATGCAAGAAATCTTTCCTCCCTGGACTCTGAAGGATTGACTGGAGGTGGAAAATATTTTCAAGCATCCAGGTCTTATTCTTGCTTCCTCCCGCTTCAGGTATTTGGTACGCAGATGCTTTTTAAGTTTTAACTAATTTCGAATAAATTTCTGGTTTTCAGTGATACCCATACTTCGTGGAATATATCGTGCCCAGTATCGCCCATGGGAAGCCCTCCTCAGCATCCTAAATCACCACATTACATAAACAGAAGGTCACCTTCTCCCATATCAAGTCCTTGTATTCGATCCGGTTCATCCACGCCCTTGACTACTGATTGTACCATTCCAATTCTACAGGAAGGTTTTCACAGAACTTCACAAAGTTCTCAAGTCTTCCATAGACTAGTGGCAATTGACAACTATGCTCTTGAAAAACCAGTTGTAAGACCTTCCCAAGGAAGAGAGCCCATGTTAGCAGGTCGTGCGTCTCAACAACTGGTAGATAATCATGACCGTTCAATACTTGCCCGTAAGAATGGTACTTGATATACAGATTTCAAAAGTCGAAACTGGCTCTTAAACATGTCCGATTATACTGGCTTGTTTTTCAAAAGTCCATTTGAAAGGAGAACTCTCAACTTTGGATTATTTCAGATTCGGTTTTCTGACCATACAATGGTAGCTTCGTTTTTTTTGGAGCAGAAACTTTTGGTACAGGGGAAAATTGTATATTGTCGCCCAATTACAGAAAAAAGTGGGGAAATTGTGGCGAGAGCTGGTACTCCTGGTAGAATTTAGGTTTAAATCATTATTTATTCTTTCTTTCCCTTCCATCTTATTTTTTTCTTATTCAGAACTGTTGTACAGAGTGCGGAGAATTGTATTCACGGATTGGACTTTATGGTGTCATCTGAGTCCTTTCTCACAATTGGCAATCGGCTAGATTCACGTGTTTGTAAAGTGACTGATATAATAATTTTTTTGTATACATTATGTTTTCTGTAGAATTGGAAGCACAGTTATAACTATTTCTTTGTATCCATTGCGGCAAGTAAACTTTGATTGTGAGCATTTATGAGGGAAAACCGTCATAAATTAAACTTTGCAAGCACATGAAGTGAAAATACCCAAGATAATTTTTACAGGCAACACATGAGGTGGAATTGTTGTGGACTTCGCATCATCGTCTTTGTTGATCACATAATCTTTCAAAATGCTGGAAGATGAGTTGCTCCCTTGTTTTGCAAAAATGGTTATGGCACCGTATTTATTAGAGTGAAATGTTAATGAGAGTTTCTATCAAATTAAAGTCGAGTTCTCAGTTCTAATAGATTTTGTGTCGATTCTTGTATCATTTAATTATCTGATCCACTGAAACAATTTTGTTTTGAGATTTGCCTACCCATTATTTTCTGAAATGCTTTCTGCACCCAAAAATAAACTGAGAACAGATTATGACCAAAATCCAACATGCTGAGAGTGTATTCCTCGATCTGCTTGTCCTCCATCCTGCCTGCCAATCTGAAGTTTCCGTAAGTCATTTGTTCTTTCTCTGGCATTCTGATCTCCCTGTCGCAAATTTAAATTTCCATAAGTCATTTTACTTCTTCTCATGTCCTGACTGGGTACAAGATAACCCAATAAGCATATCTACATTTACGAAGTTCCTTCTTCCAGCATTTTCCAGGATTCTGAGTATGCCATGAACTCATGGTCCCTAAGATACTCCATATCCCGACCGTCAAATATATAACTGGGTTTCACATAATGTTTATTGTTTACCGATAAATAAAAAATCTGAAACAAATACGGTATTGTGTGCCTCATAGGATTCACATAAGTTATGTACGTCTTGGTATAAATACATACTACTTGTAGCACTATTTGATATCGTGGGTCAAACATCAATGTAAATACAAATAAATAATAAGGACTGCAATACAAGAGTTGATACATACTACACCAATTCCCATATACATATGACACACCTGTATACATGCAACAATGAAAAAATACACTCTAATGGAATTAGAAAAATAGATAATAATTAGAGGAACCAATCACTATTACACAGTAATTATCCACAATCTAAACATTCTCTACATTGGTAAGAAGTATTTCCCTGCCTCTGCTGTCTTTAGTGTTAAACTCAATCTTCATCTGCGCCTATTTTTTATGAGATTTGAAACCTGTAACAAATGTAAAAAGGCTAGCTGCTAAAGAAGAAATATATGCACTTGTAAGAGGTAATGCAAATGCAGGATCACAGTGAACTGGTATAAGGTGTGTAAAGGAGATAAATTTGGAGCACCTTGTCCAGGTTTTTCTTTTGGAGACCGAATTATAGTCCTCTATAAAGGTACTGTATTGATCTCCCCATTGAGTCTGGAACCAGTTGAAACCAAGGGTAAGTGATTTTGTTGTCACGGGGGTCATGGTTAATGATAAAAAAAAATTAAAAATGTTGATGACTTTGGCCATTGTTATAGACATCATTCATGGTATTCCTTGCAGGGAAGGGGACAAAACAGTTGGGAGTGTGATCTTCAAGGAAAAGTTTCAGTGCTTCTAACAGAATAAGAAGCTTAACATGAAAAACAGAATAATAGATCTATGCAGTCTTTGGCTAAATACATACTATTCATCCTAGATTTATCAAGATGCAAGCTGTTCAGTGTGGTGAAAATAATGGTGAAACTCGGCGGTTGCTAGAGAAAATTTGGACTGGAGTAACTTGTTTCCACATTGCAGGTATTCTCGTGGATGAAAATAGTTTTTTGAGTTTTCCTGAAGGATCTATGGGAGCTAACTAATCTTATAATCTCAACTGCATGCATTTGGACTGTAATAAACAAATGCTTGTGATATGATTTTCAGCTGCAAGCTTAGGAAATCAAGATGCCTCCGCTTATATAACAAATCAATATTGGTTTGTATGATGCAGATTTAGGAAGCTATTAAAGTTATCATTTCTTGGTTCATCTAGATGAAACACAGGCGCTGTTGGCCTCGGAATTTTTACAGAGATTAAGCAGGGTGTGCTATGGATGCATTATAGTATAGAGTTATTAGTAACTGGTGTGAATTTCCCTCTAATGGCCGTTCTCACCGTCAACGGATTATTTATAGTTATGCTCTTTTATTTCAAGCCTCTCTGCTAGAGATGCTTAGTAGGTTTCAGGGAGCTTCTAATTAACCAACATAAGGTTAAAATGGTACTTTTTCTAGGTTTCAAGGAGTTCCTAATTAACCAACATAAGGTTAAAATGGTATTTTTCCCAGTTTCCCTTGTATTTTATGAAAGGGATGCTAGGTTCTTTATTATAGTAGGTTGTTGAAGTTGCAGTTGAAGTTAAAAAATTAGATTCAGTTTGTTTAGGTTTAAGTTTAAGTTTTCAGTTTAGTTTTAATTTCAGTTTAAAATTTGGAAGAAACCCTAATTTTGAATTAGGTCTAAATTACCGTAAAAAACTTCTCAATTTTGCTTCCGTGTTAAGAGTTTAAGTTAGTAACACTTACAATTTCAAGGTGGAATATAGTGTAAATGTGTTTTGTAATCCAGACAGGGTATTAGTGAGGGATGGTTGCACTTGACAGTGTGAATAGTGTCAGATTCTACAGCAATAGTACAAACTTTTTCTATTGATTATGTTCCTTGGAGCCTTAAATAGAACCAAATATTTTAGTACTAAGTTATAATTCAAGTTCTCAATAACAAAATTCAGGAAATGTTGCTACTTACCAGTGTGATAAAGGCAAGCCCATGCAAGTTGGTGGAAAAAGTAGAAACTCTGCATCAATATCCACTACTCCATTCCTCAAGTTGGCAACACAATACAGTTTCTTCCATCAATTCTTCCAAAATTATATCTACCATTTCATTACTGACATATTCGGTATTTGACCGGAGGTCCATCCATGTTTTGCATTGTGCCATGTCATTTTCGACAATTTTATCTAATATACCTGGATGTGGGCCCATACATCGGTTGACACCATTTCGAATGTCATAGGTGATCTTGCCAGGTAGCCCTTGCATGCTGGGTTTTACAAATGAAACCCAAGGTGAGCAACCAAAGTAACGGTTATGTACTTCCACAATAACTTCGTTCATACAGTCCGAGAGTACCTTCCGATCATAGCAACTATGATGGTTGGTTAGCATGAGTTCTACTTCACTAATGAAGCATTGATCAAAGCTGAATGTTTGGTCCTCCTCAAAACTTGTTAAATATGTTTCTTTGTTTGGAGTATAAGAGTGATGTTCTTCAAAATTCAAAGCTACTGGCTGTATTTGGGGCTCATCTGCAGACGTTGATCAATATTTTCAGTCAGTTAGAGATGATACCCGCAACGGCAATAACAAATAAACATACTAATTATGTAGCATTAACAATGTTTGGCACAGGTATTAACAAATAAGCACAATATCTCTATAGAATCTCCATATGAATACTTACTAGGTCGTGACTCGGTGCTCGCATCTTCTAAACAAAAAGGGTCGAGAACAGATACTGGACTTGGCTGTTCTGGCCCTTCGGCCACATCTTTTACCTCTTTGTTATGTAAGGAGTTTGACGATAATGACTCTAACGAAGATGCCAGTTCTTCATTTATAATTAATGAATCCTGAAAAGAAAAACATTTTGTTAGGACAGAGGTTCCAAATAAATTCTTCTTCGAAACATGTATTAACACTAATTCATTTTCAATGGATAGGATTTGGAAGATATCGACCATCCTGGGTGTAATATATATACCCTTTGGTCCATTTCATAGAAATGAACTTCTCTCTCTTACCATTTCTATCTTTATAATTTTCTCTCTCTAATTTATCTTCCATAGATTCTCAGTCATATTACAGCATGTGTTTGGTTTTCTCTTTTCCAAAATATGGGAAATATCTGCCGGTATATACCAGGAAATATTGTTGTATATAGTAAATATCATAATGCTGGGAGATGTATCTTACCCTACAGCATTACATTATCGTATAACTCCCATATATTGGAACAATATATGGGATATTGGAAAGAAACTTTAAACCCTGGTATCCAAGATCATGCTTTATATGTCAGTAAAATCTGTGAATAAAGATCAACCAGTAAATTTTGGGTTATAAATTTTCACAAGCTCGTCAAGCAGGACTTCTGGAACAATAATTTACCTGGGTGGAACATTTAGAAATATCTTCTTCCATGCAAAAGTGTGTTGAATCAGTACTCCCATTGCTACTAGTAGTTGGTGTAATAAGAACTGGTTTGAGGGGAACATCAAAGGATTTGTCGTCCAAGCATCCAATATCAGTTGGTTCCACGATTCCCACACCCCCTGTAAATAGTTTGTCAAAGAGTTATTTCAACCATGTTTAGAGCATCTGTAGTCGACTCTTCAAATATCAGCCACCAAATTTGCCTTAATTGGCAGATAAAAGTAAAATAATTTTTTTTCACTACATTGGACTCCTCAAAAATTACTCATCAAATGCCACAAGTTAACTTTTCCATAAAATCCTTTAGTTTTTGGAATTTGGATAGATTTTATTTTTTATTCTAACTAAATTTAATTGCCACGTAAGCATTAAATTTGGTTTGGAGAGTGAAACAAGAAGTCAAATTTGAATAACCAAAATGACTTTAGGCAATTTGACTTTAATTTGGAGAGTCGGATGTAGGTGTTTTATAAAGATTTGACTCTCCAAATTTGCTTTTAATTCAATATGAAGAGTCGACTGCAGATGCTCACGATACCATAAAACTTTAAAATGCTTGGCATGGTCATGTCTACATGATAAAGGTACTGTCATCGACACTAGACACATTCATAAATCTTTCTATATTAATTCTTTAATATCTTATAAGCACATTGTACATCCTCATAACTTCTAACACATCATCTGATAAACTGAAGAAAGAATAACAAATCTATTTCAGAAATTTATCTCTAGAGATTCCCCAATTCAAATTTTCTATTACGATATTCTCTCTAAATTCTCTAGTCCCAATTTTCTTTCTCTAAAATTCTATCAGCCAAATGATTCTTATGTGAATTCTCCTCCAAATATTCAGTCTCTCATAATTTTCTCTTTCTGATAGATAGGATCCAGATGAAAGATAGATTGATGTGAATAATCTCTCATGATCGTTTCTCACATGTCAACGGACTATTTATATTTATGTTCTTTTGATTCAAGCCTCTCTGCTAGAGATGCTTAGTAGGTTTTAGGGAGTTCCTAATTAACCTTAAGATGGTACTTTTAGGTTCTCTATTTTAATTAGAGTTGTTGAAGTTGAAGTTAAGAAATTAGATTCAGTTATTTCAGTTTAAGTTTTGTTTAGTTTCAATTTGAGATTTAGTTTTCTGTTTTAGTGTTGGTAAAAACCCTAATTTTAATTAGATTAACGTTTATCAATCCGATTTCTTGCTTACTCGACTCAGATTTACGTTATAGATAGGATCTAAATAGAATGCTCTAATGGGTTCATATTTTTTATTGAGAAAAGATCTTGGAAAAATAATTCTCAAAAAAACTGCAAACTGAAATTCAACTTCTTAAGTTTTTAATGAAAGTTAATTTCCACTTCTCCTCCATTTTCAACCAAATGTGGATAATGACGGAAAATGATTTTCTTTTCCCTGCTATCCTTAATGATGGTTTTTAAGAAACTTCTTGTTCTTTTTTTGCAAAAGGTTTTTAAGAAACTCATTTTCTATTTTCTTTTGTTTTACATGAAATAAATACTACGACAGCTAGACCAGGATGTTGCTCTTTCAAAATTGATTCGTAAAGTGATTTGGAGGATAGAGAAAATATTACCTTTTGAACTTGATTCTCCAATTGTAAAACATTTCCATTCATTGATTTTGGCACCAAGAGAAAACCCCTTTGGGGTAACTGGACTGGAGTTAAGAACTTCGTTTATCTCGCCACCTTCTCTACTAACCCGTAAATCATCATGAATTTGAGTAACAAAGCTATTATCCTTGTTCTTTACAGGACTTTGTATAGGCGAGAAGTTGTACTCTAGCGAAGATAATAATCTCCCCAAGGTTCTTCGAACTGATCTCGGGACTTCGTGGTTAAGCGAAGTTTCATCTTCATCTTTAATTCTTAGCATCTCAGCAAGTTGTTTTTTGGCTTGGGCGCACATTCTTGATTCTTCTTGCTTAAGAGAGCCTAATGTTTCCGTTGCAGAGTTTTCCCTACTGTCAACACTAACACAAGCTATATCTGTTCTTTCAACTTTAAAACTGTTTTTACTTCGCAGCTTTCTTTCGGCAATCTTTCCTTTACAACACTTCCATCCATCTCCGCGTTTATATGGAGCTTTATGTGCCAAAGTATCCTTCAATTTCCTTTTCATTTCTGCAAAAGCAAATTTTAGCCTGGTTCTTCTGCGTCGTCCAAGACTTTTCAAACTATAATGAGGTTGTGAAGAGGAGCTAAGACTCTTAAAACTAGAAGTGTTATATTTCTGCATGCTTATTGGCTCCATATCTATAATTCTCCTTGAAACCTCAAGATTTTGACTTCCCATTATTGAGTTTTTATCCCGAGATTTTTGAAATACCAGCTTCTCGCGTCGTCTTAGATTATCAATCTCCGCAGACAATGATGAGTTTGGGGCCTTTAGGAGTTTAAGAAATAACTCCTTGTCAGAGTTAAATAATTCCAAAGCCTCCTTGAATTGCTTGGATTGATGAAATGCTTCGTCTTCTGTGACTCGATTCACATTAATAGACTTGTTACTCAGAAAAGCCTCAGTTGCTTGAACTGGGTTTTCTTGAATTAAATGTTTCAGAACCGCGGAACTATCAAGGCCATCAAGATGACTATGTTTCATAGAACTTATATGCCTCTGTAGATAACAAGAATCTTCCTCATTCTCATGGTGAATATTTGTTTGTTCCGGGTTCTTGAAATTGGTGTTCCTGTATTCTTGATTGGGCCGCTTTTGTCCTAATGTTGCACTAGAAGCTGGATTCTTCAATATCGTCGCACTTAACATCTCCTCCTCCATGAGTTTCTCAACACATGTAGTACTAACATTATTCTTTCCTACTATCCTTCCATCACCCTCCTGAAATTTGGAAATTAAATTTATTAACTCAACGAATCTACGCTAAATGTTTAAAAAGCTAGTTAATAAATAAAAAGAAATGGCATCCATAAAAAAGAGAGGAATCCCATTGGTTGTTTACTTTAATTGCGATATATAATTTGCATCGTTAATATATAAATATAGGGAGTACCATGAGTCATCTAATAAAATAGTAGTGGAGAAATAAGGGAAGTTCATAAGCCACTAGGCTACTTTGGGGCCTTGTCTGTTGGTTTCTCCTAACAAGTACTATTGAATAGAGATTAGTTTGTTAACAATACTGGATTCTTTCACATGATCGTAATTGTTAGTGCGCCAAAATTCATTTGGCACACAGGACTATATCAAATTAAGCGAGTAATCATAACTTATACCTCAACACTTACAATATCTGGAGACTTTTGATACAGCAATTTAAGTCTTTCCCTTGCATCCCCAGCATCTGCAAAACAAAAGGATCTTAATTCGTTAAGCATTACTAACCAGATAACTACTCAAAATCCTCCAAGATAAGTTGTTCATAGAGTTAGAATAGTTACAGTGATTGCTTACCTGAAGCGTGAGTCTTATCCAAAAGCAACTTTCTAGTGGAACGACTTTTGCGGAACTCCAAGATCTTAGTCAAGCTCCACATACAGCCTGACGCATTTTTTTCACAATGGCCTAGACGTTTCCATGCTTTCTTCGCCATATTGATAGAGATCTCTCAGAGCCTTTTGTTCAGATGGATCAACCTCACTTATATGAAAAAATCAAACCTGCTACCATACCTACTTCTTAGATATATGATGCCGTAGAATGCAATTGGAGATATATATTCAAACGGATTCGCTCTTATAAACTTACAAACTGGTCTTCTCACAACGTAATTATGGACTAAGAATGGGGCTGGACCGCATACCTTAGAATCAACACCTTATCTACCTATGAAGGCAGAATAAAACCAAATTCTATTTTTAAAGTACAAGCTTTCCTTTAGTTGAAAGGAATCCAACTATTACTATTTTTTTCTCTTTCAGAACCCAAACTTATAAGCCGTTTCCTTCATCTTTAGATCAAGTATCTACTACATCTACACTTAATTATGAAAAATAACTTAAAAAGCTGACCCCAAAATATAATTATCAAGTCATAGTTCAGAAGCAATCTTCATAGTCTACAAGCTTGGTGTTCAAGCTTTCCTGCTCTCCTAGTTAGAGTTTTACCTATAATTCAATCATAATCAACTTAACATTTTCGCATTCTTTCAATGCCTAAACATACTTCCATGCAAGCAACATTACAACATATTGATATCTCAATAATTAGAAGCAAATAAGTGTACTTACTTGCAACTTTGCAGAACTTTAGAACACATCCAAGCAAACCAATCAGGCCTTACTTTTGCCCACTATGAAATGCTACCTAGGTACCAATTAAGTTCCAAACTTTGTTGAAAACTCGGAATTAGTTTCTCATCCTTCAAAACCCAAGACTCTGAACTGGGGTTGCAAAATAGAGAGTCCATTATTTTTTGGACCGGCCAAAAAGGGAGAATATCAAACTCTGGGGTGGGTGGCAGGCATTAAAGACCAATGTAAGTGGAAAGACAGTAAAGAGATGAGGAAAAATAACAACAAAAAGGGAGGGAAGGTTAGGTTTGTTTGTGTAGAACATATGACAGTTGATGTACCAACTATGAGTCCCCACACTAAAAGTGCAAACTTTGGTTCTTTTCCATTATGTACTGTTTGTTCATTCATCTTTGAATTCAAGATTCTTTGGCGGTCGGTCGCACACTTGACTGTATGATTTGGACAGACAGACAGACTAACTGAACCTCTAGTCTTTTTGGGCAAGCAGTTCAATCATACATTTCGAGCCCTCATGCTAAGCCAAAGATCGTGTACAGTACAATCTTTACCTAAGACCTTTATGTTTAAAATATCTTCAAATTTGGAAGAGAAGGTTGCAAGGAGCAAAGAAAGAATCTAATTATCAGATATCTCACGCGATTTAAATGGTTTGATAGTTTGCAATGAGGAAGAGTACGCTCTGCTTGTTACACCCAAAATCTTAATGTATCACACATTTATGATTTAGCTTGGTTCACGGCAGTTGAGTGCATTTTATAATGGGATCAACACAACATTAACAAAGTTTAACACAACTTCCATACATTGGGGTTCCTAGCTTCTGCTGATGTCCATTCCGAAAATTTCCAAAACCAAATATTAATCACCACTTCATCTCTGCAACTCAGCCGAAGTTTTCTTTTGGAAAACAAAGTTGGACCAAACACAAAGCAGTAAGCAATGAAATCATACTCCAAGAGAACTGATAGATGAAACTGTGATTTTGAGGTTCAACGGCATTTTTCTCTAACAAAATGGCATGGTTACTCAACACCTCCAATGTTTGAAATGCTCAAATTAACAGCCCAAACAACGTCAGACATCAAACGTCAGCTGCGTCACTGACAGTACTCCATCATGTTCAGGTCTGAAAGTCCGTCTCCTAAAAATCCTCAAGGTAAAATCTGTGAATTATTCTGATTAACATGAGACCCCCCGACTTGAGGCAAAAAAAACAATTTCTAATAAATTGGGGAAGTAAGAACTTTACCATGTTCAGAAAAAAGAAATTAAAAGAAGGAAGATAATAAATAACACTGCTATGATTCTGTGCATGCCAATGTCTTCTCGACTATATCTATATGTTAGTTGCAGAAAATACTCTTCTTTGCGCTAGAAATAGACTGCCCTATCGGTATGGAAAGTTACAGTATAGATTGGGGCACAACTTAGACCTCTGCAACACGATGAGCTTTGTCATTTATGCTTTCACTACTTCCTTCCCATAGTTCCTTTAGGTCTGCCCTGAACCATGAGAGAACAACTACAGGTCCTAATGTTGAAGGCACCTGAAACAGTCATCACAAACAATCAATGTATATAAATAACTATAGGATCGCCAAAGAGGTAACATAGGAAATTGTTCTACAAAATGCAACTATTTAGATACAAAGTTACTACAAATTAAGGCCTTATTAGCTAAAGTATAACTATACTGCTTTCCCTTCTGACCTACAAATATATGCGCTGTGGTTTGGGGTGTACAGTGGAGGCTCTACAACTCATTCCTAATGTTTATTTCATGAATTTGAGGAAGTGTGGTTAGTCATTAGCACCCATAGAGAATTTAGGAGCATATCTAACGTGTTAAAATATGCATGAGAATACTTTTATCATTGTGTTGCTCATAATACTAAATACTAGAATCATTTGGCTTCCCAACAGTATAAAAGTGCAGTGCCGCCCAATTCAATTCATTCCTAGAGTGCTTCCAAATAACTTTAAACTTTCTCCTAAGCTATAATTGCCAGGCCTCAACTTCCTCGCTTTATAAATTAAACCCGTCGCCTAAGTAGTGAGTTATACGCCAAACCCAACTCTCAAAATATCAATCTCATTACATAGTAGTTAAACCTTGTACATAAGACTAATCTGAACATTATGGTATTGGAGGAATACGTCACCATTGCTTTTCTAATCAAGATGTAGTCGTGGCCTCATGGAAAAGACTAATTGGGACTAACAAAAACATCATGGATGATGTAAGATTTTTATAGATAAACAGAATTACCCTAAACTACTAAGCAACCTTGAGTGTTGAAACAGAGTCATCAACAAAAGAAAATTAATTCTCGAACGGAATCTTGAAAGGTTACTTTTCAACAAGAAAGCTGATAGTTAGAACGAAGAACTTTATCTTGTGTTCTCTTGGCAGTGGGTAAAGGAACATACCAGATAAAGAAGTGCTGGTTGTGGTGAGTGAGTCAAAATTCCAGCTGCTAAAGCAGCTACCAGTCCAATGGCATATCCCCAAACTGCAAACCATATGTATTTTTTGCCTCTCGTGGGTAGTACATCTAAATGACTTGTTAAATCCCGGCTTTTTCGGTGATCGAAACATAACACCAGGGCTAAAAGCATGCCAGGAATAGCCTGTAAAACCAACAAAAGTATAAAAATGCAGCTTTTAGGAATAATGGTTTCATAATTAAGTAAATAGCAAAGTCAAATGGAGTGGATAAACAAAATAGGAACTCTATTTAGTGGATCATAAGTCCATATACAGTTTCTTTGCGAAGTAAGAAATGAACACATAGAACATTACTGAAATACATATTATGCCTAGCTCCACAATACAAAAAACGTGATGGAAGTAGAAGAGCAAGAAAGAGGCCCTAGAAAACAACAAAAGATGAGTAAAAAAAATTAAAAAAATGTAAAGAGAATACTTATATACAAAAATAATAATTTATTTCGCCTGTCTAAGAGTGATTCTTAGAAAGTCGGCCCTCCACTTCAGAGCAACCCAATGGCAAACCAACGCCCTAATGTTATCTTAAGCTCCTACCCTAATGTTGCTTTAAATATTGCTGTAAGGTCATCAACAACCATTATCTTGCCGTTGAAGAAGTGTGGGTTCCACCACTTTCAATTCTGCCAAGGATTTCAAACAACAGATTCCTCCAGATAAGTTTGCCTTACAGGAGAGAGCACCATTACCAGCGAAATAGCGACACCCATACAAATCCGAAACTCTTGAATAAGAACCTCCAAGCTTGTTAGAGCATCGGACAGTTCAGAATTGACAATAAAAAAAGTGAGGAAGTCACACAAACTAACTGTCAAGATGAAGGTCATTTAAGACTTCTAGTAGAGATTAAAGAGGTACTGAATGGTTCTCAGTGTAATCATTCAAATCACATTAATCAGCAACAAGATTTTGCACAATTTTTTTTACAGATACTGACAAACAGGCTCAAGAAATCCAGATAACCATCATAAATCTTTTCCCAGTTGACGCATTATAAACCATTTATCATCACTTCATCGTCAAATTAGAATGCTAAGCAAATACCATTTTTTTAGCAAATAGCCTTAGTTTTCTATCTCTTGAATGCAACTTGAGGTCAAGCATTTCTCCCATCCTTGTTAGGTGATAATAAGTCATCATCGTCCCCAAACCAGCCCCTAAAGTCATTACATAAGAAGCAATAAAATTTGTTGAGTCGAGTCTCTTCCAAGCCACATTCATATTACCTGACGTCCTGAATCAATGTCCGATTCCTATTAGAGTGGGCTGTTGTACTCCTTGAACAAACCATCTTCTTTCTAACTTGGCTTGTAATCAGCCTATACCTTGAATCACCAAACCATCAAGAAACATCTCTATTTTTACTTTTATTTAAGGCTAGGGTACTCCAACTCTTTTTTATGTATTTGTTGTTATAAATCTAAGTTCCTAATCTTTTCATTTATCCTAGAACATCAACGCTTCTGACATGCTCAATTTTTTACAATATCTCTTGGGTTGCAAGCACTCAACTTCATAAAGCAGGACCATTGCGGCATTTCCCCATAAAACTTCAACTCTATCCTGATTTGTATACGTTAATCATATATATCTCCCTAAGAACTCCAGCTCATCCATCAAGCTCTATTTTATTGGGTTCACATTCTTCCCAATTATTACAAAACTAAGTACACAAAAACATCATGTTGAAAATTAGTTACTTTTTATAGGTCATATTATCACCCACAATAAATTGAAGTTCTATAGTTTTAATTCTGTATTGAGATCTTCTATACTCTGCTCCCATATCAATTAATTGTTCTTTAGTGCATGCCATTACGAATACGGAACACCAAATGAGAATAATTGTAACATCTACTGAAGATAAATACAATCATTTGAGAAGGATTAGTTTCTTCGCCATTGAACAAGACTACGGAGTGGGGATTCCCCATTAGGCGTTAAATTTAGCACCATTATCATGAAGAAACTTTCTCAAATGTGGAATTTGTGTGAATTTTTGCTGAATCTTCACAAATATTGCAAAATCATCGGCCATTTTCAATACCATTAACTATATAGGATGGGAGTGGTCACACTGAAGACTGAGATGCATGTCTTTCGCGATACTGAAGAGTTCTAGAGTAGAATACGTGGTTGAGAAGAGTATTCAAGTTCAATAAAGTAAAACACATCACATTTCAATGTAATTTGTGTAATTGATGTGAAAATGTCAGCAAATTAATGCCATTTTAAGTTATTGTTGCTACTTCAACAAAATATCATTGCTTGCTGAGAAAGAAATATATAGTAATATAGAGATGAAGAATCTTGATGCTTACATAGTTATAGATCTACACACTTGGCTTCTTTAATATTGTGATCTTACCTAAGGCCAATGTAATCACCTTAAGGTCATATTCATTTTTGGACAGCCCACTTATCTCGGCTCAAAGTACAAAAAATACCAAATTTTATAAGATTAACTAGCATACCAAAAAGACAACTTGCTTATAAACACACAAAGAGAAAAGAAAGAGACTGTTACAATTAAACAAAAGAACGATTTTTTTAAGGCTAGGAATCTAACTTATTGGGAGGCTAGGACATCACGCCTTGTGAAGGAGTAGAAACCTTCAGAGTAGTGACGGACCCAGTAATTCCACTTGTCCGTTTATAAAGACGGTAAGCCATTGTCTTGTTTCGGCGTGATTCTCTCGCCGACAACAATCAACTCTTCATATCACTCTGAAGAAATATTTGCCATTAGATTGAGCTTCGAGCATGTTGGTCGGCTCCCTAGATGAAACATCTTTGTAGGAGGCCGACACAACATACTCGAAACTCAATATAATGGCGAAGATTGAAGAGTAGATTGTTGCTGATGAAGAGGATCCCGGAAAAACAAGATGTGTACTTAAATCTTTATTAGCAGACGTAGAAATGATGGGGTTCCGTCACCACCCTAAAGGTTTATACTCTTTCATCAGGCGAAAGGTCCAAACCTCCAAATAAGTTAGGTTAGGTTCCAGACCTACAACAAATCATGTTTTTCTTTCATTGTAACAGTTTTTTTTCCTTTTTGCGTGTGCGTATTGAGTTTATAAGCAAGTTGTATTTTATTTACGTTAACTAATCTTCTAAGATTTGGCATAATTCCTGGGGTGTCCAAAAAAAATTACCCCAAGTGATTAGAATTATCGTAGGTAAGATCACAACGTAGAAAAAGCTACACTGTGGGTTGAGAAGTAACATTATCAAGTATGTAGCCAGTAACAACAATATATGCCTCAAAACTCCTCACCTCCTATTCAGATTTTTCTTATCAAGCTATGATATTTTGTTGAAGTAACAACAATAACCTAAATGATATTAATTTGATGATATGTTCACAACAATAACGCAAATGACATTGATTTGAGACGTATTCAACTCTACTGAACTCATAACACATTATTGAATACTATTTTGAACCATGCATTCTACAATGAAGACTCGAATATATTCGAGTTAAGTCACAATGAAGACTGACATATGTTTAACTTTGGGTTGTTCTACTAGGGTAAAAGGGGTGAGGTAAAAAAACATGTATAACGTGTTTGCTAGTGTAGAACATATGGCTCAAGCATACTTAGAAAAGTATGATAAGAACAAGCGTTGACCAAGTTAACTCAGTTTGACCAAGTCAATTTTCTTGTGCCTTTTTATCTTCATAGGAGTTATCTTTATTCCCTAATTTAATTAGGAGCTTCTTAATTAATTAGGAGTTATAATCCTTTTAACTTCCTAATTAATTAAGAGTTTTAATTTTTATTAATTGAGAGTTAAGTGTGTGACTTTATTGTAAGAGTGTTAAAGACCTATAAAAGGCAAGTTTGTACTTGGAAAATAATCATCAATATCCAATTTCAATCTTTTATTTTATAGTTTTCTTTAGCTTTTCACGCTTGCGCCTACGTTATGTATTACAAACAATCTATACAATTGAACCCTAGGTATAACACTACAAGCAATCACGCTACAAGGTTCCAAGTTACACGTGTGCTACTCCATTCTTAATAAAAAAAGAAGTATGCTACTCAATAAATTAGGCGTAGTTAGAAAAAGTCTTGTGTCATAAACAAGATTACAATCAGGTATCGATTTCCCATCCCTCGTTTAAATGATATGCTTGATATGCTCACCGGTTCCATAATTTCTGTAAGCTAGATCTCAAGAGCGGTTATCATCAAATTCAGATCAGACTGGGAGATGAATGGAAAATTGCCTTTCGGATTGTTATGCCATTCGGGTTGTCTAACGCCCCTAGGACATTCATGAGATTGATGAACCAGTTTTCCAACCTTTTATTAGCAAGTTTTTAGTGGTATATTTTGATGATATCCTTGTCTATAACAAAAGTGAATCTAACCACTTGGCTCATCTTTGGGATGTTTTCAATGTGCTCAAAGAAAACAACTTGTTCATTAATCTTAAAAAGTGTCACTTCTTCACTCACGAAGATACTTTTTTGGGGTATGTGGTTTTCCAGGAAGGAATTCAAGTTGATGATTCAAAGGTTCGTGTTATTCGTAAATGGCCTACTCCAAAATCAGCCCATGATGCTCGTAGTTTCCATGGTCTTGCTTCTTTTTATCGCCACTTTATAAAAGATTTCAGCTCTTTAGCCGCCCCCCTTACTGATACATGGAAAGATAAAAAGTTTGTTTGGTCCGAAGAAGCTAATCAAAACTTTTCATTTGCTCAAAGAAAAGCTTACTACCGCGCTCGTTCTTGCTTTACCCAATTTTGATAAACTCTTTGAGGTGCATTGTGATGCTTCTATTATGGGTGTTGGTGCTATTTTAACTCAAGAAGGAAGACCAATAGAGTATCTCAATGAAAAGCTCAGTGAAGCTCGCCAAAGTTGAGTACTTATGAGCTTGAATTCTATGTCGTCGTTCGTGTTTTACGGTGTAAACATTACTTGATTCAGCGAGAATTTGTGTTATATACCGATCATCAAGCCTTGAAGTACATTCAGAATTTATCTTCTTCTAACCGAATGCATGCTAGTTGGATAGCTCTTCTCCAAGAATTCACCTTTACCATTCAACATAAAGCTGGTTTGAACAATAAAGCTGCTAATGTCTTAAGTCGAAACAGTTCAAAGCAAAGTCGTTGCTTTCAAATTTTTGAAGGAGTTATACCCCAAAGATCGATAATTTTCAGATATATGGAGTAAGTGCAATTCTAATCAGATTGGCCCTGCTGATTTTGTACTCCATGATGGTTTACTTTTTAAGGGAACTCGCCTTTGCATCCCTAATGGTTCCATCCGTGAACACCTTGTTCACAAGCTTCATGGAGGAGGTCTTAGTACCTCTCCACCTAGAGAGAGGTCGTCGGTTCGAAACCTTGTGGGGTTGGAAACTTAGGGTTACGGACCCCTATATAAAATCGGCTTGCCTTGCAAAAAAAAAGTGGACACTTTGGACGTTATAAAACTATTGCTTTGGTTGAAGAGCGCTACTTTTGGAAGTCTTTGAACAAAAGGTTGAAGACATTGTTCGGCGTTGTATGACTTGCCAACGAGGAACAGGGCATGCTCAAAACAAACACTGGATTTTACACCCCGTTTCCCTTTCCTAATGCTTCATGCGAAGACTTTTCTATGGACTTTTTCCTTGGATTGCCTCACACACAAAGAGGCAATGATTCAATTTTTGTGGTGGTCGATCGATATTCTAAGATGGCACATTTTATACCTTGCAAAAAGACCATGGATGCGGTGAATATCGTTAACCACTTCTTTCGCAAGGTTGTTCGTTTACATGGAGTTCCAAAGACGATTACTTCCAATATTGATACCAAGTTTTTGAGTTGGTTTTGGAAGACTCTATGGAAAAGGTTGAATACAAGCTTAAAGTTTAATTCCACAACTCATCCTCAGACCGATGGCCAAACAGTCGTCAACCAAACTTTGGGAAACCTTATTCGATGCCTTTCGAGAGATAAGCATCGACAATGAGATTTGGTACCTGCTCAAGCTGAGTTTGCATACAATTCTTCTAAGAATCGATCTACCGGTATGTCACATTTCCAGATTATTTACTCCAAGCTTCCCAATCATACATTGGATCTTGTGACCTTGCCATCTCTTCCCAATTCTCATGTTGGTGCCAATGAAATGATTGATTCACTTGCAAAGCTCCATGAGACTGTTAAGAAGAAGCTTGAAGCAGCCAATGCTAAGTTCAAATCAGATGAATATAAACACCGATGTTTCAAGTCTTACGAAGAAGGTGAGATGGTTATGGTATACCTTAGAAAAGATAGGTTTCCTCGTGGTACATACAACAAGACAAAACTTAAGAAAATAGGCCCTCGTCGCATCCTCAAGAAGATCAGTGATAATGTTGATGTTGCCGATCTTCCTGAACACATGAATATTTCTCCTACATTCAACGTGAAGGACATTTTTCCGTACTATTCCGATAGTGGTACTTCTCTTCCACAACCAAACTCGGGGACGAGTTCTCTTCCAGAACGGGGGTCTGATGTAGAACATATGGCTCAAGCACTTAGAAAAGTATGACAAGAAGAAGCGTTGACCATGTTAACTCAGTTTGACCAAGTCAAGTTTCTTGTGCCTTTTTATCTTCCTAGGAGTTATCTTTATTCCATAATTTAATTAGGAGCTATATCTTTTTAACTTCTTAATTAATTAGGAGTTATGATCCTTTTAACTTCCTAATTAATTAGGAGTTTTAGTTTTTATTAATTGAGAGTTAAGTGTGTGACTTTATTGCAAGAGTGTTAAAGACCTATTTATTACTTGGAAAATAATCATCAATATCAATATCCAATTTCAACCTTTTATTTTATAGTTTTCTTTAGCTTTTCCCACTTCCGCCTATGTTATGTACTACTCCAAACAATCTATACAATTGAACCTTAGGTATAACACTACAAACAATCACGCTACAAGGTCCTAAGTTACACGTGTGCTACTCCATTCTCAATATATAAAAAAAGAAGTATGTCAATCAATAAATTAGGCGTAGTCAGAAGAAGAAAAAAAATCAAATTACCGATTCAAACTAGGTTTGGGTCAAACAAATAAATCTTACAAATTCAGAATAGAAATAACTTAAGCAAGCTAATTTACTGGTCACACGTATAGGCATTTTTTCAGGGACAGGCCAAGCCCTTCAAAGGTCTATTTATATATTAGTTTTTGAAATTATGCATGTCTGTAATATAGGCTGGAAAGAAAATCGATTGGTACAATTGTTAGTTAAGTTTACTTGAGATTACTTTAGTAAATAAAAGGGAATGTCATACCATATCACCTAGACCAAGCATCATGAAATCTGAGGCTTGGCTTCCAGGAACTATTCCCCCCAACAAATTCCTAGGGAATACAATCTTTACCGGCAGCTCGAGCTTCTTTGTTATCAACTGCAGTCCGGGCAAACTCAAACTATTCGCCACCGTGTGAACAGGATTAGATGCTTGTTGCGTTGCAACAGATAACATAACATTAGCCCCAAAGAACCTCTCAGAAAAGAATACCCAGAAAATGTCATACACAAACAAGCAACAAAGGAGAAGAGCACATATTTTGATGTTAGGAAGGCGGACATGACTCACAAAGGCAATACAAATTGAAATACCCAACATGTTGTTTAGCACCCAATGGCCAGAAATAAGCCAGGCAGAAACTGTAGCAGTACACAACAATACCAAAAGTGCTTGGCCTCGGGTAAATGACTTGGAGCAACACCGTGACACAAATGGATCAACCAGCCCAAATTTCGAATTGAAGTAAGTGACATAAGGTGCGAAGCAAAAAAAGAGGGCAGATACCGAAGCTACGGCTGTAAACGCTGTGAGAATTTGGGATACAGATGAGAACAGATAGAACATTAAAAGTAAACTTCCTGAGCTCATTAGAGGGATCATGAGAGCTTGAGACCTATCTAATGTTATAGAGGCTTCGGAGAAATCACGATTCCGCTCCATTTCTTTCCCATAGTTTAATGCTCGCAATGCTGATGCATAGGTTACAGCTACTGCTGTCAGCATGAGTGTCAAAGGAGCGGGCTCAAACAAGTACGTGAGTTTCCATAACGAATCCATGTCAGACTAACAAATCTCGCGTCAACTCCTTCACTTTTCAGTATCACCACTTTAATCAAAAGTTAAACCCACGAGATTTCTCCAATGATAACTTGAAAAGAGAAATTCAAATACCCTGTAAAATTGAAACAAGATTTTAATGTGAGATTCCAAACAACTTACACATACATATGAATTCAAACAAATACATCCATCTCTTTTACTGACATGTTTTAGCCTATGTTACCATAATGTGTTACAGACAAGGAATAATGGCTCTTTCGGCCAGGTCTTAGATCTCTCAAGTCTCAACTCTTTGAACTAAACTCAGCTCATATCTCATGGTGATCGACTTATACTATGTCAGCAATAAAATTCATTTCTACATTACCTAAATACCTTGAATTAAGTGGAAGATCCGAGGAATGTGACAATACATTCATTCTCCCTACAGCTAGGTTTTTAATCTAAGCCAACAAGGGGTTGACGTCCCGGTTAACTCAATGAGCAGATAAGAGCCACTTCGGTGGCCCTGCGATAAAGCATCGGCCTAACCGCTTTCTCGATCTTTTCCAGTGTTTGGGGCCCCCTAATTTTAAAAATAGGCCACTTTGTTAACGCTTCGGGTCTGGACTCACTAGCTCATCCTTTCATGGTTCCACGATGGTCCACGGAACAATGTCAAGAGATGCTTACACACATCTCAGTCATTCGCAGTTGCTATTCAAGAAAATTCATAACCCTTTACTTCGAATCCAAAATGTAAACTGATAATAATACATTCATCTTTCCTAATCTATAAAATCAATTTCCACCATAACAATTGACAAATTTTACAAGATTCCATCATAAAGACCTAAAAAATCCATCTCTGATACAATATCAAACTACAAACTCATTCATCTTTCCTAAATCTCAGTTTTTGTGCAAGATTGAGGAAGAAACCCCACTAATTAAGTGAAAATTTTCAGCAAAAATACATCTCTAAACAATCTAGGGTTCCAAATCAAACACAATTACAATCTCTAAACATAAAATAAAATGCAAATCATAAACATTTATTAC
Source organism: Kingdonia uniflora (assembly GCA_014058105.1). NCBI lineage: Eukaryota > Viridiplantae > Streptophyta > Magnoliopsida > Ranunculales > Circaeasteraceae > Kingdonia > Kingdonia uniflora. Next base: position 2,375,555 of record JACGCM010001055.1, on the reverse strand, counting down.
CTCAGGATCAGAAATGGTTGAGCGAGAGACTCTCTCTCTCTCTCTCTGTTGGAGTGAAGACTTCACTTGGACCTAAAGACTGGTGAAGTTTTACAGAGAGAGTGAGGGGAATTTTAATTGCAAAGGAAAAAAGATTCCTCGGGGAAAATCATGTGAATCTAATGAGAAATTCAACGGTCCTTATTTGTTCATGCCAAAACAACATTTTATCTTCCTGTTTTTTTCCCACCAAATTTCTCTCTCCTCTCTTCCTAAATCCTAAGCTCAAAGAGTTCTCTAATGGTTTGATAATAGCTTTCATTTAAATTACAATCTTGTTTAGTACTCAAAGCATGCTGGGGTATTCAATGCTTATAACGAACGTGATCGATATATATATGCGGGCAGAGAACAATGTATTTGTTGTCAATTATATGTACTCGATCGAAAAACTGATCTCTTTAGTTTTTTTGAAATGTGTATCATGGAATATTCAGTTTGAAATTTAGTTTTTTGGGATTTGATGATATTTTTGTACAAATTGAATAAGTTTTATGGATACCGCAATATAGTTACGTAGTACAATAAAAATTGAAGAATTTAAACTTGATATTGGTGAATGGTGGGTTGAAGACTGTTCTTCCTACGTACATTGGACAATTATGAGCACTTCGTTCTAAAAAATCTAAGCAATGGTATATAATTGTCTTTTAGTTTTATCTTCGGATGGTACGTTCGTAACTACGATGCTAAACATGTGTGCTAAGTGTGGATATTGTTGAGAGAATTTTGACAAACTCTGTACAAATATTTCTTGCACCTCCCTAACCGGATGTTATTCGCATTGCTAATGGCAACATAGATCATATAGAAGTTTTTACAAAGACCTTGCTCAACTTTATCAGCTTTACGGGGAAGAGGCAGGAGAATTTGTGTGTATCATAAAATGCAAGTAGTGGCTCGTCAAAACACAGACATAAGCAATGGACCAACAAAATTTGCGTTTCTTCAAACCATAATTAACTCATTACCATGTTAAAAGCCTCCAAGTAGAGATATGCTAGAGTTTATAACAAGAACTATTATCGATATATGCTTCATAACAATTCAAGATTAATCATGAATCCAAACATTGTTTACACTTTCTTGCTTCTTATGCTAGTTTCTTCGGCAAAGCTGTAATTATTGGCAGTCATACATATTATTAATGCCTATTTTGTATTGTAATAGCTAAACCCGCGTTCACACCACGAATCACGTTTTACTTAACCTTTATCATAGTAGTACTTCAACTTACGTGCCTCCGGCACTACCTAAGTCTAGTTTGCCATCTTCGATGTGGTCTCTTCGCCGAAGAGAGTAAAAAAGGGTGAGAACATGCGACAACAAAGAGGCAAGAACGTATCTTGAAGTCATGCGCTACCTTGAAATTTTGGCTACCACATAGGATTTTTTTTCTTTCAACAATCACTCACTACCTTGCAGCTGCCAGCCAAAAACCCTAAATCTCAATTAATTTTGGCAACATCTTTCTTTATCCTCGGTGTAGGGTGCATGGCATCATGGCACCGGCATGCCAAACTAGGTCTAAATAGAAGAAAATGTGTGTTTAGTTAAATGTTTAATAAAGCATGTCAAAGAGTTCTCCTTACTCGTAGTCAAAGTCATTCTTCTTCCCCTTAACAATAACATAATCAAAATTAGGTTTACTAAGTGGCCAAGAGGTAAAAGAATAATTACTTAGAAGAAAATTCACAATCTAAAGACCAATGTCAATAAAATACTAGAGTTTGTTATGGTAAGCATCACAATCCTTTCTTCCCCCTTTAAGTTTGATGCTTATTTATTGTTTAATTATATTTTGGCCTTATAAACATTAATCTTGTAATAGGTAGTTTGAATCACATTAATTTGTGGTAAATCCCTTCAAGAATATGAGCCATTTACCAATACCCCCAATAATTTGTGTAAGCCACTAAGTACTCAAGGTCCGAAATGGCACACTTCTATCGATCCAAATAGAAAGTAGCCATAAACCGTTACAATGCCAAGTGTGAATTCGCTTGTATTGTGTAAAGGGGAGGTCGGATAAACTTAGGCTTTTCTTGGTATCCCATTTTAAAAAACAATTCCATATATAAAAACAATGTCTTTATTTCCTATGATAATGCTTACGAAATTATTAATTGCAAGTGTTTGGCATACGGGGAATATATGCGATGTTTTTATTAACGATGACATTTTTACATACTTGGCATACGGGGAATATATGCGATGATTTTTTTTGCATGTTTGTCACAATAAAAGAACCCTGTGAAACAATCAGTGCAAATCCAAACCATAGTTTACCAAATAAATAAATAAAAGGGATATTTTGAGTTTAGTCCCACCTACAAACTGAATATTTGCCTTTAGTCCCCAAGTTGTTGAAAAATGCACTTTTGGTCCCCAAATAGCCTCTGGCCACAGGTCAACCCTAGTTGAAAGTTTATTTTTGCCCTGAAATACCTAATCTACCCTGACGCGGGTTGCATATGCAAACAATTTGTTACCTGTTATCTAAAATCACGTAAGGGCAGATTAGGTACTTCACGATAAAAATAGACTTCAACTAGCGTTAACTGACCATTTGAGGACAAAAAGTGTATTTTTCAAGAACTTGGGGACTTAAGACAAATATCCAGTTTGTAAGTATGACTAAACTCAAAATATATCCCTAAATAAAATGACGTTCTGTAAAACAAGCTCATACATAAATAAACATAGTCTTTAAATAGTCAGTACATCAACACCATAGTTTATCCATACAAAAATGGGATATGACATGTAATAATAGGTAAACCAATCAAAATTTAACATACCGATAAACAATCATTTCTCTAGCATAAAACATACTATGAAACCTCCATTTCATATTACAAAAACCTCATTCATAATCTAAAAGCTTTATATTTACCACAAACTCTCAATGCGAGACCGAATATGTTATAACATCATTTTTCTTCCACCACCGTCGCTAACAAGAAACAATCTCATCTTCCTGTCATCTTCCCCTATAATTTAAAATGTTACATCTAAATACGACTTATTAAATCCTTCTACACTCATTACTTTATTGTAAAACCATTGGGTGACAACAAGCGGATCTATAACAGAAATAGATTACGAGATTTGCTTAAATTCTTCACTTACCCCTTGTATCATCACTTTTACTTCATCCACGTTTCACGTCTTCTTCCCATGTTATATTTTTTTTGTCACACTGTGGCCCTCTTTTTCCTAATAGAGCAAAAGCATTGGTAGAAACATCATCTTCATCTAAGTTTTGTACAAGAGTTGGATCTGCAACATGTACCGATTCTTCCTCATTTGCATTATCATACTCGTTAATATTCATATAATTCATTCTACTCAAATGGTCAACTCCTGTTGCATTGTCTGTGCCAATTACGACTTCTAACTTCGCTTCATCCCATTCAAGTCATTTGTCCTTAAACTTACCCCACTTGTCTCGACACTTATGTAGAATACATAAAAAAATAATGGTGCAATATTTATTTAAGGCTAAAAAAAATGAGAGAGGAAACTTACTAAAGTCTCTAAAAGTTCAACCCACTTTGCATCTGAAAAGGTCACGGTCTTTCTAGCTGAATCCCATCTAGCACCACTCTTCCATTTTAGTTCTAGGAAACTATGGTACTTAGATTTCATAATTCTAAATCGGCTCTTAATATGTCGCTTGTTAATAATTGGATTCTTCATCGAGAGAGAGCTGCAATTCCATTTTTCCACGCTTGCGCAGACCAAAAATTACCATGTTTCCTCCCTTCATTAGCCTCTTTTTCAAATACATCTAACAAAAGGATATTCATGCTCATTTTCCAACGTACTTGTCTTTTTTTATCGTCATTGTTACGTGTTGATTTTTGTTTAGGCTGACTCTCAAAGCGTGGCAATTTCCGAACTGGAGCTATTGATTTATAACCTGAAAAAAACAAATACCATTATAAGTATAGTCAAATAAAATTCAATGAGGTATGGTCAGGAAATGATCCAAAGTAAAGCAACTAAACAAAAAGAGATAATCTCCAGAAGCAATTATCAAAAGGAATCCAACATATTTCCTTCTCAAAAAGTTTGTGTTGGAGAAGGAAATATCTTTACTAGTTAGTAGAATGCACATACATCAAAACATTACACTAGTTAGGAAATATCTTTGGGGTTTGTGCATTCTAATGAACACCAATTTATAAAAACAAGTTTGTGTTGGAGAATGAAATATCTTTACTAGTTAATAAATATTCTCAAATATTACACTATCAACACATACATCAAAACAATATTGGGCATCCAAAGGCCTCAATTGTGGTTTGGAAAAGGACTAAAGAACTCAGTCACCTTTACATACCTCGGATTAGTTCCCGTCACAAGTAGCTTTCAACATCACATTGACATGATGTGAAAGAGCAAGGAGAGGCCTCAATTTGGTATCTCAAGTGAATCTGCTCACCCCTAAAGTGCGGTACAAGAGTTTCAGAACGACATGGGTCTTCCTCTATCAGGTGCTTGAAGCGAAAGCTTTTCCTTGAGTTTGAAGATATAACCGTTGAGAATGCTCCCTTTGGGAACCAACAGAAGAAACTTCCTCTCTTTCATATATCAAATCACCCCGATTTTAAGCAAGATAAAATATCAAATCCGAAAATAAAGTATGGGGTAGACTTGGATAGAGCTCTATTGGTGGTTATCATGAGAATAAAGATGATGCTCAAAGTCAAAAACTTGTTATTGATGGGGACCCATATTATTTGAAGAACAATATCTCTCAAGTGGTGAATAATAGTTTAAGCCCGGCCCCCTCAGGCCTTTTTTGTTTTCCCCAAGTGGACCTGCTCTCCTTTGGACCAGGTAATTGTGATCTACAATCTAAATAAATTGGGTTAGGCTCTGAAGTTTATCTTACACAACCAAATACAGATCTGGTTTTTGAGTCTCGGGTTTCCCTTAAAGATGTTTTGATATCGTTCTAACCGACAAAACTGACTATTACTCCGGTGAGACGAAGAGGATCGACATTGCACCAATGACCAATCCCAACACACATAGTCTTCCCATTTCCGCCCGCTCCCCCTATTTTGCAATAACTAAACTTAAGCGAGACGGAGCCGTCAAAAGAACCATATGAAGATTACTCGTCTCCTACTCCGCTATCCGCATACACCCCAACTTCTCATGACATTATTGGCACCCCTTCTAGTGCAACTCCTCAGGATCCACACCTCAAAATTCAACAATGTTAAGATTCTGAGATGGCGTGTGTTTAAACTAATCTCAAACGTAATCGAGCAATCGTCGAGGCCGGGCAAGATGAATCGGAAGGAGATATGGATCTCGAGCATCCTGCCAAGGTGCGTAGCATTATCCCATTTTTGAATTACCTCTTGCCAAATTATAATGCTTACATAAATGTTTCAAACTTATTCTTTTTGGATTTTAATAAAGCTCTGTACCCAAGTTTTTATAATAAACATGCTCACCATTTCCCTAAACTTCATAAACTTTTAAACGAAATTATACACACTAAAAATTTAACCAAACTAATGTGTATGGGTACCTTGCCCTATGAATATAAATAGGTTGATACTTTAAAAAGAAAGTCATACCTCAATGCTCATCTTACTAAACACTATATGAGGAATGTTGGGGGATTTACCATAAGTTTTGGAAACCCTTCTATTTGTCGGAATAAATCTATAATATTGAGATATAACAACTTTCATCGGACCCCAAATTTAAATATTTTTGGTAAGAATCGTTTAAAGACCAGTCTTCATATTGAACCTTATACTGTCTTAAATTACCCGCACATTGATGTTTTCGATAAAAATGGTGTGCCTCTGCTGGCCTATTATAGTTTTCGCAATAAGAGTTGTAACAAACATCTCATTAGGTCACTATATAAAGGTTTCTCACGCTCGAAACCACACTATTCTCATGTCCATTTTGGATGGTACTGGAATTAGTCACTCTCTTTTCTCCCATAAATTTTTTAAGAAGGGGACAAATCTTTCACCTCTCTGGATCTTACATGCATATCTTACTAAGATCTCTACAACCTCAGAAGCGAGCCCGACACTGGCCCTTGGTTACAAATTATTATTCTTTCATGGAATTGCAGGGAGAGCGGGAAATCCTCCACCCTCCATGAGCTTAAAACTCACGGTAAAATTTTTGATCCAGACATTGTTTTTCTCTCTGAAACTAAAGCTACATTTTGTGATGACTCAAAGGCTTTACTAATTCGTTTACTGTTGATGCTTCTCCCGCCAATGGCGGCGGGCTCTGGCATGCATGGAAAACAAATATGTCCCTCTCTATTCTCTCATCTTCTCCTCAGGGTATTGATGCCCTGAGCACTTCTAGCCCCCCGAACGATCCTCCGGATTCTCTCCCTACGCCTTGGATTTGTTTTTTTGTGTATGGCAGCACCGTAATAATTTTTGGAACTCCCTCACCAATTTTGCTAACTCGATTACCCTTCCTTGGACTATCATTGGTGATCTGAACAATATTCTTAGTCAAGAAGACAAATAAAGAGGCAAACCGTATAACTATAATTCTTTCAATCCTTTAGAAGAATTTATCTTCAATGCCTCCCAAGTCGATCTCGACTTCTCGGGAGTGTCGTATACCTGGTCTAATAAAAGAAAAGGAGTCGATCTCAGGAAAAGATACCTTGATAGAGTCCTTGCCTCGACCTCCTGGACTACTACTTTTCCTCAAACCAATGTCATTAACCTCCTTATTATTGGCTCTGGCCATGGTCCTGTCGTCCTCAATACTCACCTTGATAATAATGACCACCCCAAACAATTTTACTTCCAATCTATATGGGCGATAGACGTTAGGTGTAAGGATGTTATTGGGAAGGCTTGGACCCCTAACCCAGAGGGCTCCAAACCTCTTAGACTCTGCAAAAAACTCAGAAATACCAAAAAAGACCTTATCGACTGGAGAAAAAATGTGTTCGGTAATATCCCTTTGAAGGTTAAAAGCCTTAGACATGAGATTGCAAACCTTTAAAAGTCTCCCTTATCTGTTGAAAACAATACTCGAGAAGCTGCTCTTCAACTCCAACTCGATCACATTCTTAACCAAGAAGATATTCATTGGTGTGACAAGTCCAGGGAAACTTGGCTGAAAGATGGAGATCGTGACACCAAATTCTTTCACTTGTCCATAATCTGTCGCAGGAAAAAGAACAATATTTTTCGAATTCGTAACAACACTGGAAACTGGACTCACGGCATGACTAACATTGGAGATACTTTTGTTAGTCACTTTAAAGACCTTTTTTCTTCCTCAAATTCTACTCTTAAAGTTTTGGATCTTAACATTTTTGAAAAAACAATCACGGAGGAAGATAACATTGTCATGACTTGTGAGCCCACCCTGGATGAGGTTAAGGAAGCGTTCTTCGCCATGAGCCCCAACAAATCCCCTGGGCCATATGGCTTCACTCCATTCTTCTATCAAAAGTACTAAGATATCGTAGGAATGGATATGCTTCTCGCCATCAAGAATTTCTTTTTAAATGATTTCATCCTCCAAGAATTCAGCCACACGAACATCACCCTTATCCCTAAAATTCTCAATCCCGAATACCCCAACCAATTTAGACCTATAAGCCTTTATAATGTTAAATATAAAATTATCTAAAAAACTTAGCTAATAGACTCGAGCCTTTTCTAAATAGACTTATTTCTCCCTCTCAAAACGCTTTCATCCCTGGTAGACAAATCTTTGACAATATCATCATTGCGCAGGAGGTCCTTAGTACAAAAGAAAGGGGTCACCGGGTGTATGGCCATCAAACTGGACCTTAGTAAAGCTTTCGATAGAATTAAATGGTTGTTTCTCATTGATACTCTCCAAGCCATGAGATTTTATAAAAAATTGTGTCACTGGATTCTTCAATGCATTTCCCCCACTTCTCTTTCTTTTAACATTAACGATTCTCCCTTTGGCATGCTGAAGCCTAAAAGAGGTATTCGCCAAGGGGACCCCCTCTCCCCTTTCCTCTTCTTTATTTGCTCTAAAGTTTTTTTGAGGTTTCTCCTTAAGGAAGAAATCCACGTATGGTAATATCCATGGCATTAAGACTAGTAGAACCGGATCACCTATTTTTCACCTCCTTTTTGCAGATGATAGTGTTATCTTTTGCAGAGCTACCCTGGAAGAAGCAGGGGTCCTTAAAGAGGTCCTCAATACTTTTAAAAATGTGTCTAGCTAAGAGATTAATTTTGAAAAATCTTGTATCTTGTTTAGCAAAAAATTTCACCACAAGCATCATAAAATGATACAATGCCTCCTCCACATTAAGATGAACATTTCAGGAGACAAATACCTTGGAGCCCCCCTCATTTTTAACAGAGCCAAAAGTCTCAACTTCAATGAAATTATCTCCTGAGTTGTTAGTAGAATAGAGATATGGAAAACCAAATTTTTATCCCAAGCTGGTATACTCACACTTATTAAAGCTGTTAACTCAGTGATTATTTCGTACCTTATATCGGTCTTCCCTTTCCCGACCAATATGTGTAAGAAGTTAGACTCTCTTAAAGCAAGATTTTTGTGAGGTACTAATGAAAGTGGTAAAAAAAATCCCAAATGATCAGTTGGAAAAAAAATTGTAAACTTAAAAGGAAAGGCAGTTTGGGCATCAAACTTGCCCTTTTCCATAATCAAACGCTCCTTGCTAAACTCTTCTGGAGAATCATGAAAGAGTCGAACAAGCTCAGATTAAGAAATATTCACAAAAGGAGTCTCCTATGATCGTGTCTTATAAAATGCCAGACTCCTAGATTTGGAAAGGGATCATCTAAGCCAGAGATCTTATTTGGCCTCATCTCTGTTGGCATGTTGGTAATAGAAAAAATATAAATTTTTGGTTAGAGCCGTGGATCCCTACACTTCCCTTTGGCAAAAATTTTGTCCCTATCCTAAAAAATAGAGAGTTCTCTAAAGTTTCGGACCTTATTTGCCTAACGACTTTTTCCTAGAACATGGAAATGATCAAAAAGTACTTTTTCGTGTCTGTTGCGAACCATATCCTTGACATCCCCATCAATAGACTCCCCGCTCAAGATGTCCTTAGATGGAAAGAAGAGAAAAATGGTATACTTAAAGTTAAATCGGTGTATAACTTTATCTCGTCCCCTTCCAAAGTTTGTATTGCAGGTCCCCGTGGGGAGAAAGATGGGAAGATCTGGGATACCATTTGGAAAACCATAATCCCATTTCAGATCTAATATTTCATGTGGCGTACGATCAATAATGGGATTCCTACCAAACTCAACCTCACACACAGAGAAGTGTACGAAGATCCGTTTTGCCCCAGGTGTGGCATTGAAGAAGAATCTACTTCGCACACGTCATTTTTCTATAAGAACATCAAAGACATATGGTATAAATCTGAGTTCTCTCTCAATTCTTCTTCTTGGACTTACTCTGATCACCTCAAAAAGGTGTTGCTTTTGTTAAGAAATAATATTTCCACCGGAAAAGCTACTATCGACCTCTTGGGGAAGATTAGTTGCATTATATTTTCTGTCTGGAACTCTAGAAATGAAATGATTTTTGAAAAGAAAAAAACTAATCCCCTCAAAGTTCTTTTAAGAGCCAAGAACTATTACAATGACAATTTTCCTCCTATTAGCCATCCAGATCCCCTAAAATGCATTTTTCCTACTATGGGAAAAGGTGGCACCTTGTCACAGTAGATGCTTCTTGTCTCCATAACAGACCTTCTAGTGGCATTGGATACATAATTTGGAATTCTAATTTAAATATTATCGTTGCAGAACATAACACTACCCATGCAGCCGACGCGGAAGCTGCGGAGGCTAGAGCAGTTCTTAGAGGATTGATAGTGAAGGACTTGGGAATAGGGAGATTGGTACTTTTGTTAGATTGTCAGCGTTTAGTTAAAGCTTATGAGGAGAAATTAGTGAATCTCTCTTGGGGTACCATTTCTAGAGCTCCAGATATCATGTACCACGCATCTCATTTTGACGAGTTTCATTTTTGAATTTATTAGCAGGACACACAACATGGATGCGCACTTTTTATCGACTTAGGGGGTTTTGGCCCCTCCAATTTGTTGTAACTTGCCTACTGCGGTGGCTAACTTGATTGACCTTGTATCTCCTATTTCACATCCCGAAGTCTAGTTTATATATGTTTTCGCTTTAAAAAAAATAAAAAAAATGAGCTTGCTCATACAAAAAGAATTTATAAAGCAAACGTAGAATAAAGGCATAATGAAATTGTCGTCTTAAGTTGTATCTAATAAGCTAACATTTGATGTCCTTGACCCCAATTCAGACAATACATCCTCTAGTATATTTATGCAGGGCAGACATATGAATTTCAGGTAAATGTCAAGGGTAGTTAAACACATGCTTATAAAAAATAGATAGAAATGAGAATATATATTTTCATTTTCAATATCATGAAAGGAAAATAAACCTTTCATATAAACTCTTCTTTATTTTCTAAAGTTCGTCCTCTATGCTCGTTGACATGATAGCGTGTATTCCCGTATGAAGCAAGACATCCCAATTCATTATCGTATCCCCTATCGACAAGATAAAATCTCTATACATAACCAACATCTTATTAATACGCTACATAATGTCAGAATAAATGTATAACTAGATAAAAAGATATTATCAAAATTATAATTACCACGGGGAATGCTATAAGGACGAGGTTGTTGTCTACGGGCATCATCTAACACTTTTGCATCATGAGCCGTCCCTTCCCAACCAACAAAAAAAGTATAAAATTTTTAAGCCCAATGAGTATGTTGCTAATACATTTTCTGTTGTACTTGTTTTCTTCCCTCGAAATTTATCTTGTAGTTCTATAGGCGCATAAGCAACTACATGTGTCCTATCTAAAGCGCCCCACTTGCATAAACAAGCTCAGCACGACCATCCACCAAACACTTGTACAACTTCAAGATGCAATTTAATGTTTTGTTGAACTGACGACTAATTGTTTCCCGGGAATGATGGAATTCAAGTTGAAGAACATGTTATCCTTGGTAATAACCGTTATTCTTCGTTAACCTCATTGATATATAAGTGACCCCTCTGGTATTGGTACGAATAGAGGATCCTTGCCCAAGAAGACTGGCATATGAAGATTCTCAAGATATTTTGTATCTGTAAAGAGAAATGCTAACTATTGGTGGCATTCTTAAAATGGAAGCGATTACTATGTTTAATACAAAAAATCACTACAAATAAGTTTAAACCTTACATTTGCATAGTCTGTTATCCACGATTATTTGAATTTTTGAATTCACTTCAGCATCCTTGGGCTTGTCTCCACCTCCATTAACATATTCAACATCCCCTTCAGCGCCAATGGCACCAGACTCATTACCCTCTTTAGGTTCTATTTCAGCTAGAGCGTTAGTATCTCCAGATTCATCTTCTTGCTCTTTGATATCTTCACCTTCGCGATCATTGTCAGAGTTCTTTTTTCCGTCCCCATACCTTTGGCGCTTGCTACTGCTGCCATCGACACTGTACTAATCAGCAATTTTATGGATCCTTTAAGGATTACCTTTCTCGTAATTTACGGAGTCGTCTTCTTGTTCTTTTACCCCTTTACCTTCACGATCACTTTCAGAGTTCTTCTTTTCCATCCCCACACTTTTGACCCTTGCTACTATTACCATCACCAGCAATTTTATCAATGTTATACAGATTCTCTTTCTCACTATTTTTTATGCGTTTGTTAACATTGGTATCAACAACATCATCATTATCTTGAACATTATCTCCTTCCTCAACTTGGTGATCATTACTACATTAAATAAGAATACAGAAACCTAAGTAAGTGGTGAAGAAAATAACAACAGTACTGGAGAATGTATGAATGACTAATGAGAGTGAAAAACAAAATCATTTGAGTAGTGGGTTTCATATTTACCACTATTAGAGATCAAGCTTTGTTGTTTTCTTTGGGAAAGTTTTGTTGAAATAGAGTTGAACTTTCAAGAAAAGTTTTCCCAGAGAAACTCAACTAAAAACTTATCCTTTGGACATCAATATCGAATTCAAGCTTTTGGGGTCACTGCACCAAGCAGATTAAAGAGATTTTAAATAAAATAAAATGGGGTTTTTATCAAATCAAATCACACAGAGAGAGGAAAAGAAAGAGAGTACATTGGAGAGATTCGAACCTAGAGTTGAGAGATTTGTTATAGATTTAGAGATATGAAGATGAAGTTCTCATTTTTCTCTTTCATTTTTTAACATAGTCGGGGACGAAGAGGGTTTCGGGAACTATTTGTGTAGCTTTTAGCTTTTAAATATATAAACAATGCTTTTTGTGTGGGATCGGGAGTATTTTGGATAATTTACGTTTGTGGAGCCCAACCAAGCATTTGCCAATATCAAATACCATAAATAAAACTAAAAAGTAGAATTCTCTATGCCAAAATCGACATACCATGTTTTATGTTGTAAAAGTTGGCATGAGAAAGTAACCATGTTGTATGTTATAAAACTTGGCCCGTTAAGCAAAAACTGTTAGGAGTTGGGTCCAACCTAAGGTCGGAACCCAACTGGGTTAGGGTGTCGTACTAGACTCCTACCAAGCCCATAGGCCTTTAGGGTTTATGGGGAGAATTTGAGTAGATATAGATAACCTATATTGGATTATCCTTTTGTAATACAAAACAATATAACTTCTAAGGGTACAGAGAGTTATTATTCATCAATAAGAAATCCCTACTCTTCTCTCAATCATTTTGTTCTTTGATTAACTGATCGAGTATCCATTATTATCCAACATGTTATCAGTACTGTGAGATAGTGGATCAGAAAGGAGAAAGAACTCTCTATATCAACATTTTTTCTTGGATTTTTTTCTTTGCGGAGAGGTATTTTTTACTTATTTCAAAAATTTTATCTATTAATTGTTTTTTCTATGATATAGGATATCTAGACATAAATTGTATGATTAATACATATTTTTCCAGATTAAAAGGCTATTTTTAGTGATTTTAACCCTTGATAAATAGATATTTTCAAACTAAAATAATGATTGTTGTGGACATCGGATTGCCACACAATCAATTTTGTTGCATAGCCTATTCCACCACGATCACATCGATATATAGCACATCTTAGGGAGATGTCCCAATCGCCGGGAAATTGGCATTGAAACTAGGCAGTTCACAACCAAAAAATACGTTTTTAGGTCATGCTAACGTCAGCTAGTTTAATTATTTTTTTAAAAATTATTTAATACCTATTTATGACATCATCAGACCTAATCCATAGCTTACGTGGCAGTGAAAAGTATCAAGGACACATGGCATGCCATGTGGCAGTCCATCATTAGCAACACGTAGCTAGGCATGTTTTCGGAACGGAAATGGGCGTGGTAAAAAAAAAAATTGATTTTTTTTAACTCTAAAAATGGATCCGAATCCGAAAATTTTAGAATTTCTAACATTTTAAAAAAAAATCGAAAATTTTGATAAAATTAAAAAGACTTGGTCCAAAATCATAAAAGATAACGTTTTGACTTTGAATACATGTCAATTCCAAAACTAACTTTCTCATAATCTAATCTAAACCCCCTTGAGCAACTTGTATGTATGGAAATAAAGTCTATTAGCATCTTCAATACAATGTCACAACGTACCACACGATTAATTTTATTAACATTTTTTTTTCTTCAATAAATTTTACTATGACTTCATCAAATGTGATAATGGACAACGCACCACAAGATTAAGTCATACTTTAATCATAATACAAGCCTTAAATCAACATAGTACATCTTCAATACACTAGACAAATTTTTTGGATTAAATCGGAATATTGCTTGGATTAAATCGGATCGGATCATGTACGGAAAAATCAGATCAAAAAATTTAGAATGGCGGAAGGCTATCCGATTTTGATCCACAATGTTTTAAAAAAAAAACATAAAATGGAACTATAAAATAGGGTTCTGAAATCGGAAAAATCAGATAGATATTTTGGAAAAATTGGAAGTTCGGACAAAAGTTGCAGCCCTAGACGTGATAGTCCATCATTGATGACACATGGCAGTCCAGAATGATGACATGTGGCAATCAAGATTTCGGGACATGTGGCACATGTTTGACTTGATCAAACTGGTCCAGACTGGTCAACCTGGTCAAGGCCTTGACCCAAACCAAGCCAGACCGATCTAGGATCGGTTCAAATACTAAATGGGCTTTAGAGTTCTCAATTATTGGTCAAATTGAGTCAAATTTTTTTTTAAATTTTTATTGACTGGACCTACCCCATGGGGGAACCATTTTTATCTTTTTATGAAAAATATATTATTATTTTTTTGAAACAGGTGTCTCGTATAGAAAACTGACTTACTTATATGTGATATAAGTAAATGTATTAATACCTATTTAAGTATCTTGCAATAGCTAATATGATATTAATGGTATGCCCCTATGATACTAATTATCATGATCTAGTGGTTTTGAATAGCAATCTTGGCTAAGATTCTATTAAAATGTACATTTAAGATTAAGATAGTCATTTTACGAGGTAAAATTGGGATTTAATTATTATAAATAAATTTCATGAGTATTAGAATATGAACAAAGTTCAACTATAATATGATTATGAATAATTTATTTTATGTCATTCTAAGTACTATGATCTGTCTATAATACATTTGAAATGTTAATAAGAATTATTACTAATTACGATCTACATTTTGCATAACAGATGTCTGTCAGCCCACATTACATTGATTATGAATCATTATGGCTTGATGGTTCCAACTATCTTTCTTGGTGTATGGACATAAAACTTCATCTGAAAATAATGATTATCTCAAAGTCGATTGTTGCAGATAACACTGTCTCTGAACCACACAGGGCACATGTCATCTTGGCCATGTGCACCCACCTTGAGCCAGAGCTGAAGTTTCATCACCTATGTTACAGAGATCCAAATGAGTTATAGATAAGCTTAGAGCAATGCTTTAGTCTCCAGCAGATCCTAAGGATGTCTAAGTACCATAACCGCTGGAACAACTTAAGGTTTATGTGACTTCAAGACTGTCGCTGACTATAACTCAGCACTACAAAAAAATATTTTGGCAAGGAGGCTCAATGATGATCATGTCTTTGAGGAAGAGGTTTTACAAAATACTATCTTCACCTTTCCATATTCATAGGCTGCGCTCAGGGACCAGTATACAGAATTAGAATTCAGTAGTCATGCAAATTTGATTCAACTTTTGCTCACTGCTGAAGAAGAAGAAGGTAAATTTGTTTTTAATAAAAGCAAGAAGTATCCCCCTAGGAGGAGACCCCAGTTGTAAGGAAAATCTTATCTCATGATAAAGACAACCACGAATGGGGTTCTAGAAGTGAGAATAGGACTGAAGGCAGGAATCGGGGATTCCTGGGCCCTCAGATGAGTAATAAATTTAAAAAGGTTGGTAAACCACAGACAATGAAGAAGATCAAGAAGCCAGATTCAAAATCTCCTTAATTGTGATATGGGGCAGCTGGATACTGGGTACGAGATTGTAAGACATCGAGAGTACCTAAAGCCAAAGTCCAGGCTAACCACATCACCACTGACATAACTTCTGTCACTATGAAGTTTGCAGCGTCAGACTTCTTCGGCGATACTGATGTCGACATGGACTAACATACAGAGTAATCTGTAACGATATCTTATTAGACATATGATGTCACAGTAGAGAGCACTAGTAGTTTCTTCTCTCGCAAATACTTTATTTACTTTTTGTTAGTATTTTTTATTATGTTAGAAACAAATCATTTATGTTTTAATAAAGTATTTGTGACATAGATGAGATTTTTCATTTAATTCTAAATATTGATTATTCAAATTATTGCTTGGGATAGTAGTTCATTTGTTATATATAAATTTTTAATCTGCTATATATACAGGTAGCCCATAGATCTTTTTGCCTATATAGCACTAATTGATAATAAAATGAGTCATGACACATGTCTAGTAGACAGTGGTACCCCAAACTTGATCCTTCAAGATAAACGGTATTTCTCGTACTTGACCGCGTATGTCGGGGACATTTACAATGTTACTGGGACAACCAGTATCATCGAGGGCTCAGGGAGCACCATACTATTACTCCCTAACGGTACGATACTGAGTATCCAGACCGCATTGTTTGCTAGTAAATCTCCAAAGAATTTACTAAGCATTAGGGACATACATGATAACGGTTATCAAGTCAAGACGATAGGCAATGATGAGAATCAAATTCTATGCATCACCTATTCGCCTAACAGTCAAGAACTTATATTGGAACGGTGTCCAATATATTTCTCAGGGCTTTATTCAATTGCCTTCATGCATGTCGAAACATATGTAATCACTCATTTTTCTCCGTTATAAGAGAAAACATTTAGGATTTGGTATGATTGTTTTGGACATCCTGGACAACGAATGATGAGAAAAATTATCAATAGTACCTCTGGATATTCACTCACAGGAGAGAAGATCAGAATTTTACAAGAATGGCCCTGTAATGCCTACTCTCAGAGAAAGCTTATAGCCCAACCTAGTAAGACCAAGGTGGAGTTAGAGTCTCAAACCTTTCTTCAACGTATTCATGGAGACATATGTGGACCTATCCATCCACATAGTAGTTTGTTCAAATACTATATGGCCTTAATCAACGCATCTGTGAGATGGTCAAATGTTTGCCTATTATCATCTAGGAATATGGTGTTTTCGCAGTTGCTTGCCCTGATCATCCGATTGCGGGCTCATTTCCCAGATCACCCGATCAAATCTGTGAGATTTGATGGCGCTAGTGAGTTTATCTCAATGGCTTTTATTGATTATTGCTCGGCTAATGGGATATATGTCGAGCATCGATCCAATACCCCATGACCATACCCCAAAATAGGATGGCGGATAATCTAATCAAGCGATTACAGTTAATCGCTAAGCCATTGTTATTATGATCTTAGCTTACGGCCACTGCGTGGGGCCATGCAATTTTGTATACTTCCACCCTGATTAAAATTCATCCAGCAGCAAATGATCAATATTCCCCATTGCAACTAGTAACTGGGTCGGAGTCCGGTGTCACCCATCTACAAACATTTAGATGTTTTGTACAGGTGCCAATTATACCACCACAATGTTCGAAGATAGGGCCCTAACGTTGGCTCAGTATTTATGTAGGTTAGGATTCACCGTCTATTATTCGATACTTGGAACCCACTATGAACGATGCATTTACTGCGATATTCGTAGATTGTCACTTTGATGAGACGATATTCTCAGCATTGGGGGAAGATATGACAGTCAATATTAATGATGTTTCCAGGATTAGTTGGAAAACACCATCGTTATCTCATTTAGATCCCTTAACCAATCACGGTGATAATGAAGTGCAGCGGATTCTATACTTACAACAGATCGTTAATGAATTACCAAATATATTCAATGATGCTGCAAAAGTAACCAAGGTGCATGTACCTGCAAGTAATGTATATATACGACTGAATGTTCAGGGAACTGGTGTGCAACCCGACCGCTAATGAATCCAAGCCGCGCGTCACGAGAGGACGCCCCACTGTAAAGAACAACCCTGAGTCGAGGGCTAAGAAATAGCGTATGGGAAAAGAAAAGACTAATGGTGTAGTCGGTTCATCGGGGATAGAACCTCCCACATACAGGGCTATAGTAGCTATGTATCCACGCGGAGTATTATGAGACAAGTCCAGTGGGGCACATGTACATAATAATCATGAGATCTCGATTAACTTTGTTTCTAATGGCACCACATGGGATCGTTCAAAAGTAGTAGTCGACTAAGTATTCACTTTTACTGTCGCGCTCTCCATCGAGGATGATGATCCAGAAGTACTCACTGTAGACGAATGTAAAAATCATACAAATTGGTCAGAGTGGGAGGCTGTGATCAATACGGAGCTCATCTTATTAGCTAAACGTAAAGTGTTTGGACCAATAGTCCCTAGGCAAGATGCCATCAAGCCTGTCGATTATAAATGGTATTCATATCGAAATGTAATGAACTTAGAAATATAGTAAGGTGCAAGGCAAGGATTAGTTGGCAAGGTCTTTTCTCAAAGACCTGGCATCGATTACGATGAAACCTACTCTACAGTCATGGACGTCATAATATTTTGTTACTTGATCAGTCTATCAATCGTTAAAAATGAGCTTGACATGCGTCTTATGGATGTAGTTACTGCATATCTATATGGAAAATTAGATATGGAGATCTACATGAAGCTATCATAAGGGTTTAAGATTCTGGAAGCGACAATACCAGGCACACGGGGTGCCTACGTAATAAAATTGGATAAGCCATTGTATGGTCTGAAATAATCAGGGCTTATATAGCACATTAGGCTGACTGAATATTTAACAGTCGAGGGTTTTGCAAATAACCTTGTTTGCCCATGCATTTTCATCAAGAAAACGAATATGGGGCTTTGCCATCATTGCAGTTTATCTAGACGATTTGAATATTATCGGAACTCTGGGGGAGATCGCGAATGCTGCCAAATACCTTGGGAAGGAATTTGAAATGAATGACCTTTGGAAGACCAAATTTTGTCTCGATTTGCAGATCAAACATCTTGGTCGCGGCATAATCTTAAATCAGGCTACGTATATCAAAAAAATCATAAAACGTTTTCGTATGGATACGACACACAATGCCAAGACGCCTATGCATGTCTGTTCATTGGATGTGAACAAGGACATCTATCGTCCTCCTGATGAGGGGGAGAAACTCCTAGGTTTTGAGATGTCATATCTAGGAGCTATCGGTACTTTGCTATACTTACCAGGGTGTACTCGACCCGATATCTCATTCGTAGTGAACTGTTTGGCTCACCATAGTTCTACACCTACCCAAAGGCACTAGAATGGGATTAAGTATATTCAGAGATATCTCATCAGCGCGAAAGACTGGGGTCTATTTTATTTAAAAAAATGGCAAACGAGAAATTATAGGATACGTCGATGCAGGATATTTGTGAGATCCACATAAAGGCCGGTCACAATCGGGTTATGTGTTCTTGTATGGAGATACATCGATTTCATAGAGATCGATGAAGCAGACGATGGTTGCTACATCTTCGAACCACGCAGAGATTCTTGCACTTCATGAAGCTGGCGGAGAATATTTCTGGTTGCGGTCCATAATCGATCACATCAACGAAAGTTACGGTCTAAGTTTTATCAAAGATAAACCGACGACTCTTTATGAAGACAACGAAGCTTGTATCATTCAAGTCAAGGGAAGATTTATTAAAGGCGATAAAACGAAGCACATTTTACCCAAATTATTTCACTTACATGAGTTGCAGAAGATGAATGAGATTGACGTTGTTCAAGTCCGTTCAGAAGATAACTTAGTTGATCTATTCACGAAGGTTCCTGCACATCCTACGTTCAAGAGACTGGTACACAAAATCGGCATGCGGAGTATACACGATTTATTATCTCAGGGAGATCGACGTCAGGGGGAGTAATCTCTTCCTAACGTGGACACATGCGTGTTATACTCTTTTTTTCTAATAGCGCAGTTTTTATCCTAAGAGGTTTTACTGACTAGAGGTTTTGATGAGGCAACATATACGCGTCCACAACCCATACGGGGCATAGAATTGTACTCTTTCCTTGCACAACTTTTGCCTAATGGGGTTTTGCTAGGCAGAGATTTTGATGAGACAAGTCGTCCTGGTATAGAACACCCTAAGGGGAAGTGTTAGGAGTTGGGTCTAACCCAAGGTGGGAACCCAACTGGGTTGGGGTGTCCTACTGGACTCCCAACAAGCCCATAGGCCTTTAGGGTTTATGGGGAGAGCTTGAGTGGATTATCATTTTGTACTATAGAACAAAGGCATGTTTTTGGCACGCCTTTTGGGTTCGTGCATGCCATGGCTTGGCACGCCGAGAAAAATAATAATGCGTGCCAGTATCTACTTGGTGGCTCAACTTCACTCCCTCCTCTTTTTCTTCCTCCCAAAAAACCCATTTTTACAGCCGAGCAGACCCTTAAACCATCTCTCTCTCACTCTCACACAAAATACCTCTCAGTGTTCTCTAATGGGGGCAAACGTTCAAGTAAACAAACCTTACAAAGCTCGTTTCAATGCCAAATCGACTCGCCAACTCCACAAAACTTCTCGCGCAGGTAATCTCAATCTCTCAAAACCACTAATTACTTTGAAGATCCAACTTTGTTTATCTGTAATTTCGATTGAATTGTTGTTGTTGTTAGTGTTTTAGCGGTGTAGATAAGCAAAAGATCGCTAAACCGGTCCGTAATGCTACAAAAGGCGGTCGAGCTGCTCGGATTCAACATAAGAAAATGATAATTTCAGCTTTTTAGCAGTTCTCTAATTTAAACTATAGATCATTTATAATTATGCGTTTTTATCGTGAAATACACAAATTTTAAGTCTTTATGTATGTATGTATGTATGTATGTATGTATGTATGAGTAGTTAACAATACCACACATACATACATACATACATAAAGACTTAAAATTTGTGTAGTTAACAATTCATCCACAAACTGTATTCACAAAAAATTGCATTCACAAAAAATTGTATATCCAACAAAATAATCACTAACAGAAGTACTACTACAAAAAAATGCACCACTAAATGCATCAAAAGTTAAATATGCCCTCAACAAAAGCTGTGATCACTCCAAAATTATGTTGCACATCATAATTTAGGAAACACTACTTATATGATCTATCTTCTTCTAGGTTGAACAAATGCTTACTTGTAGGGATTTGAACTTGAAGCTTGAGCTTGAGACTATTGGTTTTGTGACTGCCTTGGAGCTCTTACTTGTGATTGAAAAGCTTAGGTAGCACCTTGTTAATGCCTTGGAGCTTGAGAAGTAGATACTTGAGTAGCACCTTTTGACTGCCTTGGAGCTTAAAAAGTTTGTTTTGCTCTACCCCTAGCTCTACCTCTATCTCCACCTTCCCTTGTACTAGTCCTTCCTCCAACATTATCTCCTCCAGTCCTTCCTCCACCTCCAGCTCTACCTGCATCTCTCCCACCTCATGTATCCACTGGTAAGCCAATGTTTCTCATAAAATTAGCTCTACTGGTATTTGTGTCTAGCCTTTGCCCACTTTTAACCACTCTTGGTATTGGTACTACAGGTGGACCCTTACATGTTTTTTTGTTGTGACCAAAGCATCCACATGTACCACATCTTTTCTGAGGCATTTTTTCATCTATATCATGTATCATTTCCTTTCTTGGCCTTCCAGGTCCTTTCACTAATGGGGGTGGCAAAAAGAAAATAGGTTGAGGCTGTATGAACATAAACATACAAAAAAACTTTAAGAAAACACATGGTATTGGGACATATAAGAGTTAATTATGATCAAGCTGATAAAGTTGTATATGTCCCCACTCTGAAGGATCAACCACAGGGTATATAATATCTTTGTATGTCTTCACATATGAAAATACTTTGTGATATTCAGAGACAAAACTGCCAGTTAACCAAGCATTGTCACATATTAATATTAGGCATTGAAATAACATTAAAAGTACTCTAACATGTAAATAATACTAAAGAATACTTACTTGACCTATGGATATCTATAAGGGACTATAATAGACACAACATGGACACATGGAAGTCCAGTTACCTGCCACTCATGACAATCACATTCATGTGTCCTTAAATTGACTCTCCATCTTTACCCACTCACTGTAATTGCAACATATTGGGTAGTTATACCTTGGCCAGTATTACCATTCCCCTTCTTAGTCCCTTCAATCCTATATTGACCATACTGTCTCTCTAGCTTATCAATATGTGTTTGTGCTCTAGTTACTAACACAAATTCTACATTTAGAGAAGTATAACAATTATATATAAGCATAACAATTATATATTACCAAATTATAAATTAATTAAGTTAATCTCAAATTTTTCTTCCCAGTTCTTTACTGTTTGTCTCCTATCAAACATTAACTTAGCATTAAGTTCAATTTCTCTAGTACTTTATGAATTGGTTTATCCTTGATCTTAAGAATCCAGTTGTTGAAAGACTCAGAGAAATTATTTGTGATATGTTCACACTTAGTAGTAAAGTCAAAGTGGGATCTAGTCCAATGTTCAAATGGGTTGTCTAGCTTTAGTTCACCTAACAGATTCTTCTTCTCTACCTATTTATATGCTCTTGCTGCTTTTCAAACCAAACTCCAAATGTGTACCTCTGTGGACCTTTTTATATTCTTATACATGTGTTTGAAACAAAACCTGTCATAAAACACTAATAACAGCTCAAGTACTTGTGGTTTGAAAAAAATAGAAAAAGAAAAAAAGAAAAGAAAGAAAGTTATACCTGTGGTTTGAAAATGGAAATATGTTTGCAACTGCATCAATAAGTGTTTTCTGCCTATTTGGGATAAAAGTCAACTTTGCATCATATAGAACAAAGTAGGG
The DNA here is from genome assembly GCA_014058105.1 of Kingdonia uniflora. Taxonomy (NCBI): domain Eukaryota; kingdom Viridiplantae; phylum Streptophyta; class Magnoliopsida; order Ranunculales; family Circaeasteraceae; genus Kingdonia; species Kingdonia uniflora. The sequence goes on along the minus strand of JACGCM010001055.1, from coordinate 2,353,017 downwards.
ATGCATTATCTGCATAAATGAGTGTCATGTGTCTTTACACTCAGACCTACAAAAGTATACTCATAATGGGAAGAGTCCATTGTTACCATCCAATCTAATAGTTGATAGGCACACACCCCCATATTTACCCTTAAGAAAACATCCATCTAAGCCAACAACAGGTTTGCAACCATTAATAAATCTATCAATACTTGCTTTAAACACACATGTCCCAGTCCACTGGCTAGTCTCATGGTCTTTGCTAACAGTGGAAGACATTGATTTCATACTATAGTTTGTGGTGGTTGCCCGGTATAATATGGAAAAGTCTTAAAATCAATTTACTAAGGAAAATCCAACACATCAATATTGGACGACGTTCTATTATGTAGCGTGTATCATGTTCAGGACTTCATATCTCGTACCAAGACCTTCCCGTCTTCTACGAGCTCCTTTGGCGGAGTGTTTTTGAGATCAAACCTCATATCCAAATAATTTCTATAGCTTTTAAATATCAAAGAGATTGATGTCTGCAATTCTTAGACACCCAAGAGGTTGGTGTTTAACTTCCACAAACACCAAACCTAACTGTGTTTCCACGTCTAAGTTGTTTTGGCTGAAAGGCCAGTTTAGTACGTTATGTAATTTTGTAAGTATGGGAAAACAAACTCAGTTTCTAGAGTATTTGTGGTCTAAAATCTGCCACGTCACTAGAGAGAGAAAACAAAAGAGAAAAAGTAAAGAAAAGGTTTTTGAAAAATGGACGCCGGTTTAATAGGCACCTACTTTTTTTATTTATTGTATTTTACCTTTTCTCCTCTCAATGCTAGGTAATGCATTGGAATTGGCTCTTTTCTGGACGCCAGTTGGCTAAGCGTGTGATGAGTCTTGAGAGACTTCCCTCTCAGTCTCCAAATTCCGAGACTTCGGGCAGAGTTTTGATCTTGGTCTTCATTCCTAGTCTTGAACTGTTGGAGAGGGATTTATGAGGAGTCCTGGTTTTTAGAGACCAAGACTGCCTCTGTTGGAGATGCTTTAAATCCTTTGTAACTTGGCAATGTTGATGCTATCTTCTCATGCTTACTTCTTTTTTTATACTTTGCACTTACGCATTATGTACTCATAAGATTTTTCCGTCATGCAGTGTAAAGAAGCATGACACATATGATGCTCCTATCAAAGCCAAGGAAGCTCTAGTTTTTCGTGTTGGTTTCCGTCAGTTTGTTGCTAGGTAGTGTAACCTAGAAGTTTGTTTAATACTCTTAACAAATCATTGTTGTGTAAAATGCTGACATCATCATTTTTTCAGGCCAATTTTTTCTTCTGCCAAACACAAGTTGGAGAGGTTTCTACACGCAGGGTGTTTTTCCATGGCTTCAGTTTATGCTCCAATATCATTTCCTCCTCTACCTTTAATTGTATTGAAGAGTGGTCAGAGTAGGCTTTACCTTCAGTTTATGTGTCGATCCTTCGTAAACCTATTCATATTTATTTATGTTCAGTCATTACAGTTCTAAACCATAAATACTTCATTACAGTTACCCTCAACGAGTATCAAAGCTAAAAGCTGCTGTCCGCTATATGTTCCACTCTTGAGGATGTGAGATGGTTCAAGGTAAAAATATTATTTTTGACAGATTTTGTTAGAGAAATGAATTATCTGCTACGTTAGAGTTGTTTCATTGTTTTGATGGATTGGTGACTGTGCAGCCTGTTGAAGTACGGACGAAGGGTAGTCGCCGCGGTCGTGTAAAGTGCTTACGAGATTGTTGTATACAGTGAGAGCAGTGGCTGTCACAAACATCACAAGAGACATATATTTTGGTATTACAACTTCACAACATTTTTGTTGAAGGTATACAGCATTCACACCATGATTGATATTGTTATCTGGTCTTGCAGAGGTATCTAGAGTAGTTGAGCCGGTTTAGTTGTTTAGTGTCCCATAAGGTTAATATCTTTCAGCATTTAACACAAAAAGTGACACTACTTATTGTTTCAATTGTTCCGGAGCTATGAAATGCATCTTTAAAGGAGTTGTTCAACAACGTGATACAATTTGCATGAGCTTATTCAAGCGAGTGTATCCCAAGTGGCCAGAACAAAGGTTCCAATTCTCAATGCTTAAACTGTTCATTTGATGTGGCGGTTACAGTTTCTGAATCTCACAATGGGGAGGATGGAGCTGTGGTTCAGAATGATGGTTCACGTTCCCTTCTCTGCGAACATTGTTGAGCCATTTGTGTCAATTGTAAGGAAGAAAATTCTGTCGTGGTATGCGAAGCCCACTAGTAGGTGAAGTGTTTAAGAGTTGATTTACTTAATCAAATATGTGATGACTTTTTGTTTGTTGCGCTATAAACTAAATATTATGGCATTTCAGTTGAATAACCAGTTATCCGTCGGATGTAAATGCAAAGTTTGTTTTTCTTTATTTCAGTGGAACTGTTTGTTTCTTTTGGAGCTAAATTTCTTGAAGCTTACTAGAATTGATTGTTTCAGTAGTTAAGATACTATCTTAACATGATGTAAAGCCCTCTAGATTAGAAAAACGCAGCTTATCTTGAAACAAAAAAATTCCTAGATTGCATCTCCTTCTAGAAATAGCAAACATTTGATCTTCAGTCTGGAGTGAAGAGTAAAAAATAATGAATTGATTTTGCGATTTTGTAACACGCATCACATCCGAAAAGTCGTGATATTTTTAAAACCTAATTTCATTAAAAATAATCTAACATGACTTAAATTTATTGGAAAATCGGCTTTGCTTTGGTTGCAAAAGAAAAAATGGCTAAAAAAAAACTAGTGTACTGTGGTTTTACATGACTTTAAAAGTCGTTGACTTCATTAACGTTCTTTATATGCTTCTCATCATGCACGATGGTCAGATTTCTTTCAGGTTCTCTCGTTCTTTATTTGTTGCTCATCGTGATCTTCAGATTTCTGTTTCTATCTCTGTGTTCACCATGATCATCGCACTTTGGTAATTCTGATAGGTATGTTGTTTATGAGATTGAACAAAAAAATTGAGTTTCTATCAATCACAGAGTAATGACATTTCCTTGTTTGTGGCTATATTCTTCCGATGTTATATTTGTTTCAACGCTTACAATTGGTCTTGATGTAAATAGTTGGCTTTGAATTATAAAAAAACATTTTTGATTACTATCTTAAAAACAAACTAACAAACCCATGTTTATATTTGGAATCAAAAAAGCTCACAACAAATTCTTTGGGTAGAAAATTAACATGATGAGTACATATGTATTGTATGTTCTGGTTATGCTTAATTAAAATGTATATTCTTAAGCCTGTGTGGCTAACACCCTGTGATTATTTTATAGGGCACGTCAGTGAGCGATATTCCTATATATTGACCCTACAACAATAAGGCTATAACCGGTTCAGTGACTTCAGTCTTTTAGCTTCAAAATAAGAGGCCTAATTTGTATGGTAAAGAGACTGCTTCTTCCAGATTACTAACTTGACAATGACAAAAAATAGCAATCTCAGGCTAGAGCAAGTAATGATATAAAATGTGGTTTGAGGACACTCCATGTAAATGGAAGACTGAGATGAATAGCTGTGTCAATTCTGAACATCGAAGGATAAATAACTAAGAAAACTGTCATTTCTCATTAATGTAAGAACTTCTTTCGCTCCATAATTTCAATAATATGAACAAGATCGTGGTAATTCATTACTATGAAATAAAGAATTGGTACAAATAAATTTTACGATTAATTGACTGCTACCATTAATAGAATAATGGCCGCAAGGTGGATTCTTAACTTCCCGGGGTCTGATCTCAGTTTCTGAGTCAGCTCAGTTCAAACAAAATAAAGTTCTGATCTAAGCTCTTGAAACAGGAGAAAAGGGTGGATTGAGTAAGAAAGTCGCTGGAATTTCGTTAACTCTCTTGGTTATTTTCTTCTTTTCCTCCTCTGACACTGTTTCAATCAAGAACTTCACTTCCTCCTCAATCAGCATTTTCAGAGAACTACATTGCAGTCTATGCATGTTTTTCGATTGAACAACTCCAGTGAAGACTTCGGAATTGTGTAAGATGGCCACACAGATTGAGAAAGCTTGTAAGGTGGACAACTGGGCATGAAAATCAACAGAAAATAACCCCTCGCCAATAGGTTTCATGGTTAATGCAGGGGACTTCTCTCTCGTTCCCTGCATGGTGATTAAGAAAGACATGTCAGAGATTACAGTCATGGATACTAAATACATAATATTCAGTTATAGACCTTAAGCTGTTTCTAGGCTAGTTGTCCAGAAATAGATTCTGATTTGGATATAATGATATTTTCACATAATATCTTTAATTATCCAAAGATATTATGTGAACATGTTGCCCTTTAACCCAGCTCTATGGCATTTGCATCCCGTTCAGCCCTATGTTCCCTAGTAAATTGCCTGTTAACCCAGCTCTATGGCATTTGCATCCCTTTCAACCTTATGTTCCCTAGTAAATTTACAGGCTTCTAATGGGGAAATAAAGACGCTAAAAAATCACAGACTAGATTGTGATTTCGGCAAGAGTACCCACATAAGTGATTTATTTTATTATGCAATTGCAGGACTTTCTTCATGGGATCCCCAAAAGTATGAGGCTGGCCCTTGAATCAGCAACAACTGTACCGAAAACACTTATCTGCAACTCTGTCATTTCTGATTCCGATAGTATCAATTGGGAAGGTTATATCTTCATCAACTTTATAAATGGTTTTATACCCACCATAAGATCATTTTAATGCTAACATTTGGTGGAGATGGTTTACTAGGAAAATTAGCTACGCCAAAAATTTCTACGCTAATAGATTATCTACATGTTTCAGCTTCATGTCCAAAATTCATATAGCTTGCATTGTCAGTTTTCTTTCTGTCTCTCCATGATAACCTAAAAAGGGAAAACTCAACATTTTCTTTCATGGATGAGTCCCACTCAACAGATGTACACAAAATTAGTCTACATCTGATCCAAACATTCAACCTCGTGTCTACAGATTCTACATGTAATTACAAACATCCAAATGCCTACCAGTTATGCAATAATGAAGAAATGTACTATCGAAGAAGAGAACTACCTGAACAAAGAGTAGAAAAGGCTGTTGATTCTCCACGGGGTGATGATGATCTGTCACATTTGGAACACTGGGACTGTTGAAAATAACAAGGGGACAAGCCATGTCCCAACCCCCACAGTCACAAACTCCACCAGATCTCCATCTTTCTAGTAATGGTGAGGGAGCACCACCTTCCTCAGTTCTCGGTAACCCATGATTCCCAGATGACGCTACCACTTTCACAGTAGCCTGGCTTCTGCAATTTGAGATATCAAGCTTCTCCTCTCGTCGCTTGTCTTTTGAAGTCTGTCTCGCTTCAAATGGAACTTTAAATAAAACTGCTGCAGTTTCATGACTCGGACTCAAATCTGTAGATTCCCAAGGGTCAGGAGTGACAGATTCAAAATCGTCCAAGCTTTCTTGGGTTGAAAAATTCTTTCTCACATGTGCCATATCATACACAACAAATTCCGTGACTTTAGAATAATCAAAAGCTCTATCATTCCTCATTTCCGAGCATAAATAACACGAAACTTGCATCTGCCCAATCAATGAGGATTCTTTTTGCCTTACTTTTGCACCGCGTTTACTGCTATTACTCTTTCTTCTACTGTTCCTGGAGTGAAAAGTATAGATCCAATTGAAGGCGTTATCAGTCTTCCATGTCTTTGCTGCAAGAATATCTTCGGGGTTCTCCAACGAGAATTCGAAGAAGGGAACACCTTGTTTAAACTCCAAGTTAAGAACTCCATGTAAATGAGCAGGTGAAGAGGTCGAAACTGAACTAGGATTTTTTTCGACAAATACTGAACTAGAATTTAACTCATATTCTACATCTGAAAAGTCGTGCAATAAGGATTTACGGAATGCCTTGATCCTTCGAATACCTGGCGAATCATTACCTAGTTCTTCCACAGATATGGGCAGATTTCGCTGAGATTTTGACTTCATAAATGGATCCAACATTTTTCTGAAAGGGCTAAACCGAGTTTTAGAGCAGGATTTAGTGTTATCACTTTCTGACAGGAAAAGTTTATAGGGAATTCTCGCTTTCTCTGATGAGGATTTGTGTAAGGAAATCAGGTCTCTTTCTAAAATACCATTACCATCACTTAAAGGACCAATGGACTGATCACATTTCATACTCAGTTGTTTAAAGGTTCTTATATCCTCTGATTCCACACAGATCTCAAGGAATCCATCTGACGAGATCACGTTTTCAGTGCAAGATGATATCTCTATCTTTCTCCTACACTCCAAAGCTTCCATCTTCTTCCCTACTTCTTTTGAGTTTTGATATATAGAACCCCTCTTCGGAACTTCATCACCTGCTATGCTATCAGATTCAGAAGTAACTCTTTCACAAAATGAATTACGTGATTTTCCACCGCTATTTTCCATAAAATCGTCATTCACACCCCTCATGTGGCAGCTTTTACTAATAAGGCTTCTTTTCTCATTCCCCTCACTATGTTTTGAACCATGGCGATGTGACGTGCGGCTGACTTTAGGGTGCTGAACTACCTTGCAGTACTTATCAAATTCCAGTTCTATGTCTAACCCCATTGACATACATATAGCACTGCAAAAGATAGAAATAATTTATTACGTAATTCTTCAATAAAATATAAGCATATTAAATCACGGCAAACAATGCCTACTGAAATGGAAAGGAGGATACAACATACTTAGATAACAATGAATCGAGAAACATCATGTTAACAAAGAAACCCATCTCATACCTTTTATTTCCAGACTCGATATGGTAAATTAGAGTTATGGTTCAGTTGAGCTTGACTAAAAACATAAATTTGGACTGTGCAGTTCAAGAACATGCAAAACACCCAAAACGCATAGGATAGATTTACTACAATTATCAGGCCCTAATGCAGCTTATAAAAAAAACTGACCGTAATGTCAAATAAAAGTTATACACTTTTTCCACAATAAAAAGATTGATTTGACCTAAGGTACACTTCACAATCTATTTGATCAACTGAAATTGTTCCACGGGTAGATGCAAAAACTAAGCTCCAATTACCTAATCATCAATGAAGCACGAACTAATTATATGTGTCACTATAATGGGGAAATGTTATAAATACATTTTTCAAAATAAGTCCCCCGTACAATTTTTTCGGTTTCCCCATCCGGTTGTATTTAAATTTAATTTCCGGCTAAAAACATGCAAGGGACCAACATTACAAGCATAGTTACATTGATAGATGACTTTGGCAACACTTCAAACAACCTTCATATCTCCATTAAGACAATGTTTACCGAGATGCAACAATTGTTAGCCAACCAATTCATCTTTCAATTAAATCAATGGCTAGCAATTGAAATGCCCTCAAAGGAATCGTATAACATAGTTGCATAGGAATTCACTAATAAAGATCATATTATATAAATACACTGTCAATATGCTAATCTAAAACACTCCAAAACATAAATGTGCTTGTCTATCTCAAGAAAACAAACTGTAAATCCTACATTGCACCAAGAAACAATACCATATGTCTACAAACCCGTGAATCACACCTTAATAACAAGAAACTAAAACCCAATACTAAAAACAGATCTAACTAAAACCCCAGATCTCTATCAAACAAAATAACCCCAAAGATCAAATCTTTGAATCAAATTAAACTAAAAACAGAAACCCCACTATTCATACCAGCATTTCAAGCAAACCCCACCAAGAAAACACCCATTTCAGCTGCTCTGAACCCCATAAACCTTGTACAATATCTCAAGAATGAAACAAAGCAAAACCCAAACAAGAACTAGTTCTACTAGAGCAAAACGAGAAAGAAAAAGCTTTCTAGATAGGTAAAGAGAGAGAGAGGGCATGCCTGAGATCACATTACATGATGAGAGAGAGTGAGAAAGAAGGGGAAGAGGAGACAAAGAGCTGAGTTTGCTTCTGGTTTTGTCCGCTCAAATAAAGCTAAAATTGCACTGTGTCATAATGTGTGATTTTTTGGTCTGGTCTTCACTCTTTACTTGTCTTCACTTTTCTTAATTTAGAAAATAGAGCTGATCCTATGCTTCTTTGGTACAGTTACATTTTCCAATCTATTTCTACTTTATCGCCACGAACACGTGTTCAGTGTTCATATCTCACGAGTCACAACAAAATAGGCTGGATACGGTGTTTCGCTAATAGAAATGGTAGTGATAGGTGATGTTCTTGGTATTGACGATTTGTTTATTTGAGGCAAGACATAGTAACTTGAGTATCAGAGACAATAGATAGACAGATAGATAAATAGATATGTAGAGAGAAAGAAATGACTACTAGCTAGTGTAACTGGAATATATTGGTGAAGCTGCCACTAGAATCGGGCTTTTGAGATTCATTTCTAGTTATTTGTACCTTCCATTCCTTACTTGGAAAAAAAGAATTACAGGCAGGCAGACATGCATACGTTAATGAATGAAAATGATAGTGAGGAACAAATGCTTACAAACATGTATTATTTTTGCAACTTCGCATGAACTGTCATTGCTCAGTGCGGAGTATGGATTCAAGGCTGAAATGGTTTCACACTCGATGGCAAAAATTTGCAGATCAAAAACAGAGGTCTACGAAAAATCTGGTGGGTACTAGATGTATAGGATCTTTACTCTATGGAATCACTACTATCACACTCTAACTTTAATGATCATTTATTTTAACACCCCCTCCAATTATTAAATATTAATTGATTTTAAATTATTTAATTGAGATCGTGTAATGGAATCGTTTTATTACATTTATTTAAATGACCTGAATACCCTTCTATTTTAAACTATAGATACCAGGTTGCAGTAGACTTGCAATAATGAAATTTGAAGGGTTAGTTCAGTCCAACAAAAAATATTAGGTATAAACAACAAGGTAAGGGACAATATAGTTAATTGGTATGCATAAATAAGTGTGCCCACTCACGGAAGTTGTAGCTTTGAACTTGGCTAATTGGGATTTGGGAGTTTATTTGACTCAGAAAGACAGTCAATTGCAGTACAAAATGTGGGGTGAAAGTTTAATATTTGGCACAGTAAAATTCGAATAGGCCAGTAAACCATTGGAGTTGAGCCAAATAAGTCAAGATTTTTTTTATTTTATTTTTTTCACTAGGGGGTCTGGCAAACAGTCAATTCCCGACTAGATCCTCTAGAGTCATCCAGTTACAACAAGTTCGAGCTGTTATTTTGGTGTTTGGGCTAGTGGTTTGGAATCACCTCTTGGAGAGATAAGAGAGATCACAAGTTCAAAACCCAATAGGGGGAGGTCCGCCAAGATTTATCTTGACTTAAAATGAAGTGTGTGGCTTGCGGAGGTACCGTGGCAAGCCCCGAGAGACTAGTTAGGAGAATGGTGAAAAATGATGAACCCAACGAACTTCCGAATACCAAAGAAAAAAAGTGTGTGTTTGTTGCATGATCATGTCACCTCAAAGAACATTATTCTTTTTCTCTTGCTAGTTTTTGATATTTTCATTCTTAGACTTATGCTTATCTTGAATAAGCGCTTGGTTTTAAATGTGGGCAATCATGAAGGTTGCGTCGCTTAACCCCGACTCTTATTCAAAGTTCAAATTTATCAGAGAAATAAAATAAAATTCTGAAGATAGAACATCTAGAGAAGGGGGTTTTTTAGCTATAAACCTCGAAGTTTCCAGGTATATTAAACTTAAGTCCTATAGTTTCCTGGTATATTAGGCCGCCGCCCAAGGCCCCGGGGAAAATGAAGGCTCCAAAATTTTGTGGTACCAAAAGACCTAATTTGTCATAAGATCTTAATGTAAGTACTGGAACCCTTAATTAATTCAGTTTTTCCTAGATTTATTAGTATTTGGTGTCCTATATAAACAAAAAATTATGATGAATAACTGCAGCATTGGGGTCTTGTTCTATTAGAGAAGAAGTAGCGCCTAAGGAGAAGAATGAAGACAAAAGGTTTTTCTATGTCTTTATTGAATATATGCTTACTCATGGTAACTTGTCGTGTTATTATTGCTGTTAACATGTCTGATTTTTCTTCTTCTTGGATAAAGTTTGAAAGCCGAACAACCAGAACCTACTAGTGAGAAAGCTTATAATAAAAGCTATGTACGTGTACCATGAATAGATTCTAAGTACGGAATATTGCGACAACTATTCCTTTGGTAGAGCATCTCCAATTGTGCGCTAATTTGGAAAAAATTGAGAAAAAAATGGATCAATTTTTGAGCTAGTACAATGGTTTTGCAAACGATAATCTGACTATAAAATGGTATTTCTTGCATAGAATACACTGGGAAAACTGTTGTTTTCTTGCATCTGGCGTCCACTTTTCTTCTAAGTCGTTACAACTCTGGATGCAACTCAAGCTCTATGCTCTCAATTCCATTTTTGTGGATATCTAGACTAACTTTTAAATTTGCAGTACTATTGGAGAGTGTTTTTCCCATTTAAGTTATGCTAAAATCATTGCAGATGCTCTTAGTACATCATTATATCTATAGCAAATGTATGAAATCTTTTTTTATGAATTGGACATATGAAATTCTCTTTTCGTGAAAACAGACGGTGTTTGCGTAGGCAATCTGCTAGGTTTATCTCTGAACAAGCGAAACTCGGCAAGGATTTCTCCGAGTTGAAATATCCCCCAGATTCAGTACCTCCATGTGTTAATGAACTTATGGAGGAAGAGGGCGACGCTTTATCTGACATCACAGTCTCAAAAGGGAAGGAAAAAAAGAATTTTGTGAGTGTGAAACTCCAGTTCCAGGAAGACGATCAATTGGAAGGTGTGCGCAAGGCAGCCAAAAAAGTGAGTTACAAAGAGATTCCCTTAAACGTCAAAATGCTAAGTGAAACTGAATTTCTCTGGCACACTCATGTTCAATAGTTGTACAACGTAAGAGATGGTACTATCAGAGTTATCCTTATTGTATACGCCTTGTAGAACTTTTCTTCTCTACTAATTTTGGATATATACTCCAATTCACTGTAACCTGAACCATTATCTTTCTTCGTCACCTGCGGTTGATGGGAGAATTGGTTGAAATGATAATTTGAGATTTTTTTTGTTGAAATAGAATTTGTTGGAGTATATATTTTGGTCTAATATTTACACCACCCTGTTTCTCGGGTACTGAATTTGAAACTGTTGGATATTTACAGTATAAATTTGGTTGAATGTCTACTATTATTTGTGTGTTGGATATCCCAATGTGGTCTACAATACATGGACGCAATCTTGTATTGTTCGTCTTGGTACTGAACATGTAGAAGCTTTTGGTATTGCTTGAAAATTTTGGAGTTGGAATCTAACCTTTTAATGTCATTGGGTCTTAAACTGCAACATTCTCTTCTTTCACTTACAACCTTCATATGGTATGTACTTATTTCTTCCTCTTTTTTACTTCTCATGGAACTTATTTCATATCATTCTTATGGATTTTGCAGTGATGTATGTTGATAGGGAAACAAGCAGGGTGATGAAAGGTGTTCAACATGGGGCTTGTGGATTTGTGTCTTCCAATAAAAGGGCAAGCTCCTCGTAAGGACATAGCAATGAGTTCTGGTCTTTTTTGGAAGATGTCAATAAATAAATAATGCTAGAGTTTCTAAGTCATGCCTTCAAAATTAACTTTTATTTTTCATGATGTTTGCAGGCACTCTTAGTGCATATTCTTTCTGAAGCTAAAGCTGCCCAACATACACTATGCTTGAACCATCAATCTTGGTGGTTAACAAAGCTACTAATTTTTATAATTTAGGCATTAGAGGTAAGCTCTAAATCTTATTCACTAGGTTTTTCAAGGGATAGGATCTGTCTTATGGTTAGGTCTTTTGTTATAAGTTATTTTTGTCTTTGATCTCTTCCCTATGAATCCATAAGCTCAAATTGGTAAGAGCTTCTCATACTTTGAGAGGATGATGGTTTGAATCCATCTGGATTCGCTTGCGTGACTGCATTTTTTTATCAAGGATACAATTTCAATGTTGCCTTCCTTACAAATGATAAACATTTATTTCAGAAACCATATGTTACTCCATGGTTCACCTCCATCCAGGATTTGTCTATTATTTGTTATTCGAATTGTGTATGTATGTATGCCAGTGTTACAGTAGTTGAGAGCTTGATGATGTCAATAGCTGGAATTCAGGTAATGTTAAACATCACCTCTTTATAAGACCATATTTCTACTGTTGATGTACACATCGTGTCTATGCAACACAAGTTGTAGTTGTAATCTTCATTTGTAACATGATTTGGTAAGCTTTTATTTTCATTTCATGATTGTGCAACTGCTAAGTTGTTTGCAACTCTAAGGTTACTAGGCTTTTAGTCATTCCAACTCTAGATATTGTATATTACATTACAACCTTTAAATTCCCTCCACCAGATTTAGAGGTCGTCTGACAACCAATTATAGTATACAAAGTTTTTAACCCTCTTCATGTCTTGCAAACCCCCTATGTCTGAGTGTAGGTCTATAATATAATTTTTTTATCTCTCATCTTAAATTGCTTTGTTGGAAAACCATGCTGCTCTGCCATTATAATTTTCATTTCTCCTATAAGGTATAAATCATATTTTCAATTACTAATTATATGCACTATTAATGTCTAATTAGTAATTGAGCATAATGGTCTAGCATGGGCGTTAGCGCGTGCCTCAGTGCTCGTATCATCTATGTTCTAATATACCCAAGAAGAAAAAAAATGTCGTTATCTTCGATGATTTAACTTGATATGGTTTTGCACCAATATCTTACTAATGAGGTATTGATATTTTTGCACGAGAGGACTTTCGAATCATTTCCAAGGAAAATCGCAATCGTTTACATCTCTATGTAATGTGAAGAGCATTGAAGACCTTTATTTAGAGAACCCTTACACCAAGAAAATGAAATTATGCAGAAGTTATGGGGCTGGTTTAGAAAACAAAAAATCATTTGCTGCCAAGGTTTGTTCCAAGAATATTTCAAAGAAAGCCTGAAGAGGTTCATATGTTTCTTTAATAGCAAAGAGAAGTAGTAGTTGTAGGCCTTTATTTTCTCAAGAGAAAACTTTATGTAAGACTTAGCAGGAGTGCAGGACTTTGTTCCAAATGTCCACATTCCAGTGTAGTTTGAAATTTAGATGTGGTGGAGCTTAAGAGCAAAATTTTGTACATAGTTTACTACAATTTTGGAAGAAAAAGGATTGTTTTGCCTCAAGATGTAGGCTTTGGTTGCAGTTTATGATCATGCAATGTTACATGTTAGCAAATTCACTTGTTAAGGAAAACAAAGCAGCAGGTACCAATAGCATATATTTCTCAAGGATAAAAATCGCATATTGCTTGCCTGTAAGTAACCACTTCACACCAGTAACCAATTATGAAAAATCGAGAGCTAAGAATGGTTCCTTGGGTCTGAACAGGAGTTGCAGTTGGACAAAAACTTCCGAAGCTAACAATGCAGACGGTATCTCAGATACTCGAATGGACAGTCTAAATGTTGACTGGTGGGGTGGCTTTTGAGTTCATCAGAAATTCTACTGTCAAGCACCAACAGAGTCATACTTATTTAGAAGGTTTACCGGAAGGTAATCTTACCTCGAGCTTGTTAAGATAGGTACGGCAATTTGTAGATGGGTCAGACTCAATTCAAAAGCTAGAGTTTCACCACAAATAAAGAAAATAATAGACAGTAGAGAGAAAACTGCTTAAATTCACTAGATATAGAATCACTATCACTGATTAGCAAATCCAATTTTTTCTCATATATCTATCAAAAAAAGGTCTGTCTACAATCTGAGGATCACTGTAGAATTGAAACCCTAATTTAGGTGGTGTAAATAAATTCAAATCGTAAAAATTGTTATATTTTGTAGACAGGAGTAATGCCGAGAGAAAAGCATTTCCTCATTACAACTGCTGTCGCCTCAGATAATAACAATCTGCTGGTTTCCTCTGCAGATCCTACAACCTGCATACTGTATGAAAATACTAAAATAAAGTCTCTTTCCTTTTCGGTTAAGAAGTAGAAGATAATAAGCAGCAAAAAGAAGAAATTATAGAAAAATGATAATGCAGATACCATACCTGGCAGTTGGGTATAAAATCTGGTGAAGTTTTCTGATAAGTTATAGAGGTACTCGCACAACGTATTTGGTAAAAGATTGGTACAAGCATCCTCGACAATCTGACAGTTTAAGAAAAAGTTAATCAGTCAAAGTTGAAAATTGAATAGACCACCTATTAAAGAAGGGCAAAACGAATACGATACATAGAACAGAAAACAAAAGTGCAAAGCAAAATTTCATGTGCAAAAAAGAAGAACAAACAACACAGATTATAATTAAAAAGAACAGTTTTATTTTAATCATTATCTGATTGGATGGAGTGCCAACCTCTGCAAACTGAAGAAGATGGAGACCTAAAACACGCTCATCTGCATGATCCAGCACAATGATTCCCGTCTGTTCAAAATAAAATATGAGAAACAAACATAAATAAAAGAAAATCGTTTTCCCCACAGTATTTATGAGTATTATGGAACACAGATACTTTCATATCTTTGGATACCTGTGTTCACACAGTAGTATAGCAAAATGGCAAGATGGTTTCTAGATGTTACGCAACTGTTTTAGTCCTTAATTGTACTTTGATATTACTTCATACGAAAGGTCGCCTAGTTTCAGGGGGGAAAGACCATGATAAGCTAAAGGTAGAAATACAACATCCAATGGTGTACAAGGGAAACAAATTCCTGACATAAGACACAGGAAAAAGTCTTCCCCAATACCGAGAAGAGCTAGCTTTCACTAAGCATGCGGTCCAAACTAGCTGCAAATTCGTCAAAATATATACTTATAATAACACTCAAGAGTGTTTCCTACTCAAAGCGAAGAGAATAACGTTCACGTCCAGGATATGGCCAGGCAAATTCTGCTCTACCTCCGAATATCCCTCAGTAAACAGCCTCCTCCAAAATCGAAAAAATAACTAGATTGCATGCTATCCCATCTAGCTGTCCTCGAATTAAATGCCTCTAGAATGCTTGCAACTTCAAACTAAGAAAAGAGCTTTGATCCCCAAGATAAGAGCATACAAATTCTGCTCTCCACTGAAGATTCCGTTCTTCTTCCATAGACTCAAACATAACCACAAAGGAGATGAGCTTCCACAGGGATTTCCCGATGGAGTAGAATGTAGAGCCTTGAAATCAATTTGAGAAAGAGATCATCTCAAGCATTGCATATACAGATGAATCCCATGAGACAATACGACAAACTCTGCTAGCCAGCTCAGTGAAAAGTGGTTCACTGCCTCCCTATCTTTCTACATGTAAGACACATTCACAAAGACCCAATTCCTAGCACTAAAAATAACGAGTAGTTCCCACATCGTTAATTATCAGGTTCAATATAAATATAATACAACTCCGAAAACTCTTCCTATAAAGAGGTCGTACGATACCACATCAGACATCCTCCCAAAACTTCATATGCCCTAGTCCTAAAACTGAACCAATACCTAGCCTGAAAAGGTACCTAAACACCTCTCGATACCAAACAACTGTAAGTACTCCTGACTTCATCAGTCTCTCAACCTCTCAGTGGGACTGATGGGACACATCCCTCATAGGCTCGTCTACCTTCGTGTGACCTATGTTTATTTGATGCTTTAGCTTAAGCTCTGTTGGAGAGGTCCAATATAGTTCATTAGCAGTTTCCCAATTTACGTAGAAATCTATTACAATTAGAATTAGGGGTCCTAATTCTACCCCCCCCCCCCCCCCCCTCCTCTTTTGTGTTCTATAAAATAGGAGGTCTAGGTTATTTGTTTCTCAGTTGATTTTGATTAATAAAAGTTGATTTGTTTAGTTGAAACCCTAGTTTTCTCTAACTCTCAAATACAATGTGATATTCATAAGAATCTCGCTTCCGCGTTCGTGGTAATCACATCAATTGGTATCAGAGCCGCGCTAGAATCCAGCGTAGTCAGTTTCAAGAGCAAAGATGCCTCGTGAAAGACCCGTGACGAAGAAACATACGCTCGCCAACAATGTAGCGAGGATATTTGATAATCTTGATAAGCTTGTCGAGGCTTTGGGTAGAGGAGCTTTTCCTCCCCCCCCCCCCCCCCCCTCTTTTGTGTTCTATAAAATAGGAGGTCTAGGTTATTTGTTTCTCAGTTGATTTTGATTAATAAAAGTTGATTTGTTTAGTTGAAACCCTAGTTTTCTCTAACTCTCAAATACAATGAGATATTCATATGAATCTCGCTTCCGCGTTCGTAGTAATCACATCAATTGGTATCAGAGCCGCGCTAGAATCCAGCGTAGTCAGTTTCAAGAGCAAAGATGCCTCGTGAAAGACCCGCGACGAAGAAACCTACGCTCGCCAATAATGTAGCGATGATATTGGATAATCTTGATAAGCTTGTCGAGGCTTTGGGTAGAGGAGCCTTTCCTCCCCCCCCCTCTTTTGTGTTCTATAAAATAAGAGGTCTAGGTTATTTGTTTTTCAGTTGATTTTGATTAATAAAAGTTGATTTGTTTAGTTGAAACCCTAATACAATGTGATATTCATACGAATCTCGCTTCCGCGTTCGTAGTAATCACATCAATTGGTATCAGAGCCACGCTAGAATCCAGCGTAGTCAGTTTCAAGAGCAAAGATGCCTCGCGAAAGACCCGCGACGAAGAAACCTACGCTCGCCAACAATGTAGAGAGGATATTGGATAATCTTGATAAGCTTGTCGAGGCTTTGGGTAGAGGAGCCTTTCCTCCCCCCCCCCCCAATCAACGATGATTTTACCGCCTATTTACGACGATTATCCCTAAGATTGGAGCACCACCGCACAGACCGGTGAAACAGAAACCCCGTTTGTATGTCTTCCCGTCGATAGCGACGTGAGATCGGAAACCCCGATATTTGGTACGGCGAGCAAGAAGACGCCGACCGTTTTGGAAAGTCGAGTTAATGACCAACCATCAGCGACCGCGAGTGACACCGACGAAGATGAGGTTGTCGACGATCCCAGGGTTCCGGCAGTCGCAACAACTGTCATCGTCACAACAACAAATTCATAAAAGGATTCGACCAGAATTAGCACCGGTTCGCAAACCCTAGAAAATCCAGTTGCAATTTTCAAAACAACGAGAGAGGCAGTCGTAGGACAAGAATTTTTCTCCTTGGTCTAGTGGGTGATGCCCAGCGAAGCTCTAACCGGTGCTACGATTGCAATTGAAAACCCAATTTGCGGTTTTACAGGTTCGACGATCGAGAGAGCGACAACTACAGAAAAAGTTCTTATTCGAGACAAGGGAGGTACGGTAACTCTCTTCGGGACCCAAGGAACATCCTCAGTTGAAGCTTTGGTCGCAATTCCCTCCGGTTCGACAAACCCAGTTATCGCAGTTACAACTTCGGGATCGATGAAGAAAATGGAACGTGGAGGAGAGGCAAAGTTTATTTCATGGGATTGGAGTCCCATCAATGGAGTTTTGGCCGATAAAAAGGCCGAGATAAAAAGCGAAATAACAGGAAAGAAAGTTGCAGGTTGCGTCCCAGAGAGAGAAACATTTGGTGGAAGAGAAGAGGGGATGTCACGTGTGCCACACACACAGAAACAAGTTAAAGTTTCACGTGAGCAGCATATGTCAAGTTTAAAGTTGACCCATGCCCACCAACTACTACCCCATACTTCAAATTTTGGTGGGGAAAAAAGAAAGTTTGAAACAGTTGTTACATCTCTTGGGCATGCCTCATGGCATGCCGGCGTTCGGGCATGCATGAACTTGCCTTAGGGCATACTATGTAGCATGTTAATAGTAATTTAAATCAAACAAATGATGTGTTTCAGCAGTGCACAAAGCAAGAAACGTGCCAAAGCACGACCGAAAAGCCACCGTTTTGGGAGAGCTTTTTAGCGAAGTTCGAGACGCGGGTTTCTATGTTTTCTTCAGTTTTAGATGTTCTTCAACATTGGGATTTAAAGACCTCGAGTACAATCGCAGGGTACGGAAAATTCCGCGGAAGACTTCAAGATTTCTATAAGAGTTCCACCGTACAGATTTCGTGCGCGTTCTGCAGGATGAAAACGAAGAGACTGAGATGCGTACTACATACGTACGTGAGTCCTCTGGAGCACCGCCCCCACGAAATCTTCTCAGACGGAGGGTATGATGTGACACATCCATCATAGGGTCGTCTACCTCCGTGTGACCTATGTTTATTTGATGTTTTATGTTTTACACTTTAGCTTAAGCTCTGTTGGAGAGGTCCAATATGGGTTATTAGCAGTTTCTCAATTTAAATAGAAATATATTTCAATTAGAATTAGGGTTCCTAATTCTAACCCCCCTTGTGTTCTATAAAAGGGGAGGTCTAGGTTATTTGTTTCTCAATTGTTTTGATTAATGAAAGTTGATTTGTTTAGTTGAAACCCTAATTTTCTCTAACTCTCAAATACAACGTGATATTCATACGAATTTCGCTTCCGCGTTCGTAGTAATCACGTCAGGGACACTTAAGTTGCAAGGACTTTTTTACTATACAACGGCCACCTATTTCCGGAGGTTCACAAGTAATCCGAAAACATTTGTAGGGTGTTGAAAGTACCCTCAAACATAAGAGATGGGGAAAGTATATTATAATTAAACATATGTATACCACAAAATGTTACTACCAGAAGCTCACAATGAAGAGTTTATTTTTACCAAAGAGTACAAAAGAGTTTTATTACATTTGATTTTACTCAGAACTCAAACCTAAGAAGGATACTCGCAACAAATATAAGCTATATATCTGTTTTTGGTACTAAAATAGAAGGACAGAACTGCATCCTCAACAATGAGCAAAATTTGGGAAATGAAGAATTGTACCTTTATTAATGTATAGGTATGTGTTTGTATTTGTATCTGGGAATACCTAGAGCTTAACTGATAATACACTTGATACTTGATATAAACTACTAATAGTGAGTTAGGTGAATGTATTTAAGAACAGGCTTACAGTGAGTCTGAACTGATTTTACAAAATTTCTTCACTTTTTACTTATAGATTACTTCCTTGCATACAAGGCAACTATAAAGGAGAAACATTCATATATAAAAAAACAATAGTAGAAAAGACTCACCTTCTTTAACTCTTCTATATCTTTACCAGATTTTCTGATAATTGAACAAATACGAGCATGCGCATAAAGTAGGTAAACAGCAGTATTTCCCTGCTCACATAAAAAGAAGAAGAGAGGGATTGTTAGTTAAAATTTAAGAGTAAAATATAGTGAATCCTAGAGACCAAGTGCTAAAATCCCATCAGACTCAGTTACGACAAAATTGCAACGAAAACGTCATCCTTTAGGCAAAGAATAATTCACTGATATCTTTGTGAGAAAATTAGGACTTTGATCACCACTATGTTATCTGAATTGAATTAGACACCCACGTTTGCAACTTCTGACCCCCAAAAACCTCAACACTTGTCTGTGGGTAAAATGTTGAGCATGCAATTCTAACATCAAACAAGTAATGGGGACAAGTCAAAGATTACAACATAATAATGATGTATATGCATGTGATGAGAGTGGGGTCTGAAATAAAACAACCTGGATGTCAAAAGTAAAACAACTTGGAGGTCAAATTCCAGTATGATAACATACAGATGTCAAAGTCAAAATATCCCTATTTTTAATCATAAGAATCTCTGAAATTATCGGGAAGAAAAATTCAGTTACAATAACCAAAATGAAAGGGAAAAAACAAATATTGAGCCGTATAAAGATGCTCTTACAATATAGGTTTGTGTGCTAGCTTTTTCGGACAACTATTTAAACTGGAGTTTACAATCATACAAGTTATAGAGTCAGGCATGAAGAGAAACTAACCTTATCGCTAAGCATTTGATCAAAATTAAATGTATAATTTGTTAGCCTATTGTTCTTCAAGTCGGCATACCTGTTCAAACAACAAAGCTTATTAAAGTCCAAAAGAGAAAAAGGAAAACAAGCATATCAAGAAGCATGGTTAACTAAGAGGAAAGAGAGAGAGAGGGGGGGGGGGGGGGGGGGGGGGGGGGATTGTTGTAGGCGAACTAATGACTTTTAAGAGGGACAATGTCTAACTTTTTAGAGCGAACATCTATAGTTCTTGTATACATATATGAAGTTTACGCATATTACTTTACAAAGTTGACATACATTTATGTGGTGAACTGGGTAGTCGGTAAGTACGGATAGTCGAAGAGGAAAAGGGGGAAACTGAAAAAATGGGAACCGAAAGAAAAAACAAAAGTCTTTTTAAGGTACAACAAACATACCGCAGGAGAGTAGGTGCCTGCCATAAGTCTATAAACAAACGTGGGTAATCTCTACAAGGAGAATTGTGTTATACCCAATAATCTTGAGTGTTTGACTATTAGATCCATGTGGTACAGTTTTTTCAGCGGTGGTGCTTGGGTCAGTGGCTGTGTATCCCTCCCTCCATGGAGAGGTCGTGAATTCGAACCAAAGAGATAGTGCGTGCAAATTTCATGTAATTAATTAAATTACCAAAAAAAAACAAATTAATCTCCTCCAAAGCCATAAAAGGTCACATAGCTCGCGTCTGAATCGGTATTTAAGATCAGATTGTTGCAGTGTATGTGTGTAACTACATATATCTACTTTAGTCCTACATTGTAAAATTGGCGGCATTCCGACTTGCCATTTTTCCCACACGTACTTATGAAATCGGCGGCACTAACCGACTTGCCAGTTTTCCCACTCGAGGGTATGTAAATATCTTGAAGAGACACTGAAGTAAGAAAATTAATCGATGAAGAGGATCACTTGAGGTTATGTTGAGGAGAGATAATTATTTGAAGAAAAAAATATCTACTGAAAGAAATAAACAATTCACTCGAGGACAAAGAAATCCACTCGAGGAAAAGAAAATCACTCGAGGGAACGAAACCAATAACTCATGATCGAGGTGGAATTTAGACTAACCCTCCACCTTGGTTATGAGTTTTCTCTCTCTTTG
Source organism: Kingdonia uniflora (assembly GCA_014058105.1). NCBI lineage: Eukaryota > Viridiplantae > Streptophyta > Magnoliopsida > Ranunculales > Circaeasteraceae > Kingdonia > Kingdonia uniflora. The sequence goes on along the minus strand of JACGCM010001055.1, from coordinate 2,331,967 downwards.
GATCGGATGAAGATGTTAGACAAATTCTACCTCGATCTTGAGTTTTTTGTTTCTTTCCTCGAGTGATTCTATGCTAGAGTGATTATATTTTCCTCTAGTGACTATCTTTATATCTTTTCTATTGTTTCCTATCGCGAGATGCAATTTTCTCTCTTTAGATCGGATGAAGATGTTATTAGACTAACCTTCCACCTCAGTCATGAGTTTCTCTCTCTCTTTGGACCGGATGAAGATGTTAGACTACCTTCCACCTCGATCACGAGTTATTGGTTTCGTTCCCCCGAGTGATTTTCTCTTCCTCGAGTGAATTGTTTATTTCCTTCAGTAGATATATTTTTCCTCAAATAATTATCTCTCCTCAACATAATCTCGAGTGATCCTCTTCATTGACTAATTTTCTTACCTCGGTGTCTTCAAGATATTTACATACCCTCGAGTGGGAAAACTGGGAAGTCGGTTAGTGCCGCCGATTTCATAAGTACGTGTGGGAAAAATGGCAAGTCGAAATGCCGCCAATTTCACAAGGGATATGTGGAGTTTTGAAACCTTTCTACTGCTGTAAAAGGATTGTCTAGAAAAAGTTTTATATGTTTTAGGAGGAGCCTTAATTTTCTTTATCAGTGAGGGAGTGATTGTATTTTCATGAGGGATTATTTATTTTGCTTTCTTATTGTTATCCACCTTGATACAAACATATTATGTTCGTATCAATGTGAGGGGGAGTGTTGGAGTGTATGTGTGTAACTACACATATCTACTTTAGTCCCACATTGGGTAGGAATAGAAGTAGCTTAGAGAGCCCTTAAGAGTGAATAAACTTTCTCCTGTTATTTATTTCTACACAGACATCCGGACATCCGGAGCTCCTTGATGATTGCCAGATCATCAATGATATGGCTATCTAACTGACGGGTTTATGTAATGATAGCAACTTTATGGAGTACAGCTTCAGAGGTTCACGGGGTATGAGGTTTTGCGATTGCTAATTTTGTCTTTTCAGGTAAGCTCTACGAGAGACTAAAGGCACATTGTCGAAGACCTTTTGTCCTAGCCTCATTGCTCTAATTAGTTGAGAATATACAAAAAGCAATTACCAAGTGAAACACAAGCATAATTTCCACTTTGCTTAACAAGAGGATTCTATGAATAACATAGCCTATCTATACAAGGAGATCTTTAAGGTGGGTAGTACAACTCTTCTTTCAAAAAAGGGGAAGATATAAAACTGCCTATATCACTTGTTTGGTTACACAAAACAGTATATGAAATTAGTATGCAATTTATATCTACTGACATTATCTCTGTATTGATGTATTTTTATGGCAAATCCACAATACTAAATCATATTTTTATTACTGTAGTTTAAATGAACTTACTTAACAGCTCCATAACCAACTGCCTCAGCGGTTTGCTCAAGCTCCTCGGCTGTCCACTCCGTTGCCTTACCTGAACAAAGAAAAAATACACAACATTAAGTAGAGTTTTTAACTCATACCCATAAAAACTGGAAGATATGGAATAACAAGCATGTCTCATGTGTGATTATCGTGTAGTGAAATTGGTATACATAAAAACTCATATTGAGTATCTCGACGACGGTAGAGAGAGAAAACACAGGGCGTTCGTGTGTTCGCGTCAAGATAATTAAGAGCGTAACATAAATTTGAAGGACAATGTCCTCCAACTGCTAGCCGCATGAGGTGCGGCCGAGGAAAGCTAGGAGTTTTAATTTTAGACACAAATATTAATTAATAGGTATAGTTTGATAAATTTATAAGATTATTGAATAAAGTGATGTAACTTAGACATTTGGTAAATTAAAACTATGATGTCTAGGTAGGACCTACAATATGTGTTTAACACCATGTGTGCAACAAACTATTAGGACAACAAAGAAAACCAAAGCAAATATAGAATTGGAAACATGAAAAATGGCATCAAAGGGACAAAAGAGAGCAAAGACTGAACAATCTAGGCTAAAACGAACACGAGAACGAGTGTGACTGAAATTACATATAAAGTCTGAGTTGTGTAAAACAGGGTATGTATGAGTTTATGAAAAGGGAGAAGTGAAAAAAAAAACTACATAAGAAATAAAAAGAAAATGAAGACAGGCAGCCTCAAAGGGTATTCTGAAGGAAAATGAGAGATAACAAAAAAAAGTAAAGACGAGGAGGAACAATGTGCTAAAGAAGCACAAGGACCAAAAAAAACAAATTTCCAAAGTAAAAGATTTATACGTGGTAAGAAACTAAGAAAGAAAACGGTAGCAAGCATGAGAAATATATATTTAAGAAATATATATTTAAGAAACAATGCTCCCACAAAATCATAAGTCAACTGTTTGACAAAACGTTACCACTTCAATAGGCACTTGCATGATGAGCCTCACACCCAAATTATAGCATCCTGATTGAAGTGACTTGGCTTTAGACTTTAGTACGTTTAAGGTGTAAGCCTCACCCATGGTTTAAAAAAATGCACAGAGGTTTATGCCTCCAAACCGTCTAACCACCTCATGAAGATTTTTTGTACAAAGGCTACACCTCACTAGTTACTAAGGCTTACATCATAAGATCCATTTTTTAACTTTTTATTGTTTTTTTATCAAGAAAATACCCCTTAGGCAGAGTTTTATAATAATTTCTAGAAAATACCCCTTCTAGAACTTTCATTTCTTAGCAATCTTTACAACAACAAAATGCTCGTTTATAGAAAATAAAAAAGAAGCTTAAGCCACACTGCGCACTCACAACCTTTGCATCCTTCCTTTCACCCTTTTAATTTTAAACCTTTGCCTCACCTCTCACGTCAGGCACACTACTGTGCACATCTTGAAAAATAATGTGGTATTTTAATTTTCAAGATAACTGAAAGAGAAAAATAAAGTTGGACAGGATCATAAATCTACCTCGGTCAACAAGTGCCGCTTTACTTCGAGTCTTGGCTTCATCAAGTAAATCAACTAACCGAACCACTTCACTGTTACGAGTTCGAAATCGCTTGCCATCATCTCCAAGGACAAGACCAAACCCAACATGACTAGTCTTCGGATATAAATTCTCACCAGCTGGAAGCCAACCAGCACGCTTTGCAGCCTGTAATAGAAAGTTTAAAGTAAATTTTGATTTTTTCAACAAAGCCTTTATCCACCAAAAAGTAAGCTGTGAAGTGTTAGAAATACATCAATAACAAACAAAAGCAATTCCGTGAGGAAAACCTCTCAGAGCTTGAAGAAAGTTTGCAATGTATTAAGCATTGGGTTCTTGGGAAGTCAAAATAATAGTTGGAGAGCAGCATTGGTTAAGACTTTGGAAGTCGAAATAATAGTTGGAGAGCAGCATTGGTTTTGGCTTTCTACTCATTTTAAAGGGAGATAGAAAAAAGGGCACTATGCATTGAGAAGAGGGCTAAGGTTAGAGAGCTTGATGCAATGTCCAAACCAATCAAAGTCTTAGGGTTCTTGTGAAAGTTTGCAATGTCCTGGTTCTTGCGTGTGGGAGATAGAAAACTTCAGTTGGAATTCATTTGTTATCTTAATTTCACTACTAGGGGTCTAATCACAAATTATGTAACATGCATAATAAAAAAGAAATCAAGAACTTCAACTATCTGCAAATAAGCGAGGGTTACAGGTATGTACACTGAAAAACATATCAAAGTGTAGAGACTGACCAACATCAGTTACATAAATTATCCAGTCCGCTTTTTCTTCATTTAGCCGGTACCTGTATATAAGAATGAAATGTTATCAAATAGAGCAAACTTTTTAAAGGAAAAACGGAATGCCCACAAGAAAATGAGAAAAGGTAAAGGAAATGTCTTGTACTTTATGAAGATAAGTAAATAGGAGCACACAAGCTAATATTGGTAAGGTTGTCGGAAACTAACCAAAGGGCGGATAGATCAGTTGAGGCTTAGTTGAATCCGCCGTCGCTCTTAACAACAATCAAAGGTATATTTTTTCCCACAATGAAGATAACGCGAGCACCTTCACTATCCTCAATCAACCCTTGATTACTTAAAGATGTCAAAACTTCATAAATATATAGGTTATAAAAGCTTTCACCCTGAAATTTTTCATAAATTAGAGTAACTTCAGTGTTATCTTTATGAGATATTTAAGATCGTATTAGAATGCAAATCACATATTGAACAGAAGACTCGTGACAGCATGCTGATGCACTATATTAAAAATATGTTATTCAGGTCCATGTTGGTAGTCAACAGTTTATTACATGATATCGAAAACTTATATTTATTTCAAGAAGAATCTATAAAACTGGCAAAAAGCATTATTGGAGAAAATTTGGTCAATCTACATATCTTCATTATATATATATATATATATATAGAGAGAGAGAGAGAGAGAGAGAGTAAGAATTGAAGGTCCCAAAAGCAACGACTACACTTCTCAAATATAATCATGTGAGGTGCAACATCAGTTGTTTTTTTTCTATGTTTTGCTTCGAGTAACAATGGCATGAAGTTTCCTTCTTGGGCCTTTTTTAATCTACCCATTATTTTGACGTGCACATTTTTTTGTATTGCACCATACTTGAAACATTTTCACCAGCAGTGGCGGACCTACATATAGCCGAGGTTGGAGAGCTGCCCACCCTGAAATTTGGAAGATGTGATATTGACAGGTAAGCTATTTAAGCTTTTCAACTAAATTCCTCGTAAATTTCTTTTTGGCCACCGTGACTTTGTATATTACATCTTCTACCACTCATTTACCCGCCATATTTTGAAAAGATTAGGTATTTTTGCAAGTTTCCCTTTTATAGGATTCGTCATTGGAAGTCACCACCACCTGATTTCTATTCTTTGTGACTTCTCTTTCTTTCTCTCTTTTAACTCACCATCAATTTTATCTGTCATGAGCTGATAAAATCAAACTTTATCTGATCTGTAATTACTTCTTACACCTTTTTGGTAAATTAATCATCTAGATTATACTACAAACAACATGTAGAGAATCCCAGGAGGGGACAAAATCACTAAATAACAATAATATGGTAGATAAAAGATTTGGCTTGCCCAGACACACTAAAATTCCTGGCTCCGGCCCTGTTCACCAATGATCTTGCTTGAGTTGCAAAAACTTAAAAATGTTAACTTCTTTCAGTGTTTCATCCAATATCTTCCAATTTGAATTAAAAAAATGGGTTTTATTTCTTGTGGGGCGCCAATAAAAAAAAAATGTTTCCCGGCAGTAGAAGCATTTCCAAATGGTGTTCGCCTTTAGAATTCAACATTTACAGGGATAGTAGTCCCGGTTCTTCTTCTTTTCAAGGAAGCTGGGCTAAGGCAGATCCCCACCAGTATTTATACATATGAACAATTATTACAGTCTAGGATATAATTTACTGTTAGGATCAGCTATACACAAGTTAAGGAGAGGTTGAGGGAATATACAGAGAAAGAAAACATACAGTAACGCAATGTTGTTGGGAAGAACTCAACTTTTTACGTTTGGACAACTTTTTAAGTTTTCGAACACAATCGGAGAGGGGTCTTTTTAAGTTTTCAGTAACAACATCGGAGATGGTCTAATACTAATAGGCTTTAATATTAGAGCTCTTAAGCTATAAATAATGTTACTTTTAGACAAAATCAACACGTACTCAGCAATTGTAGACATCTTCTTTGGTGTTCTATACCCGTTTAATTAGTTTTTCGTATTTTCTTTTCATTTTTTTATGTTTTACTTATAATTTGTTTTTAATCCTAAAAAGAATTGGACATGAAAAATTACCTATAAGCTTCAACTCGTCTTGAGGGGCCCTACTATTTAGACGCCGTGGCACGAATCACTTTCGATTCAACCGTGATAAGGGTACTTGTTCAGTTCATAAAACAAGTTCCAACTCTGAAGGGGGTAAGAGAGTCTCATAAATAGAAAATGTATTCCATTTAGGAAAATATAGATTGACTAAGTGATGTTTGGTGCTATAATTTGTGCAACAGCTAGAAAGCTTCTTGTACGACTTCTCAACAGTATTTTTTTCTCTTCAGTTATTTAAATATTCCTACTTAACTTATAATGTAATGGGAACAGACATCCATGAAGGGATATCTAGCCCCAAGGTTATTTTTTGGTAATTTTTTATATTACTAATTTTGGTAATTTTCAGAAAATTATAAACGATCATAAACTCAGATTTTCTACTTTAGATCTAACCCTGGGAGAGTTTCTTTCGATCATATGTTTTCAATTTCTTCTTTATTTTTCCCAGTGATCTTTAAACAATACATCCCTTCGATAACCAGGCAAGATTTAGAGTTATTTTCCTCTCGTTATGCTGGTGCATCATAATGATATACGTATTTACACTTGATGTTTCTGCTTTTAGCTTTCTTTTCTACCTTAACTTAATGATTTTCATAACTTAAAAAACCTTAATTCGGCCTTATATACACTCTTAGGAACTTTTAGAATGTTTTTCAAACAGTTTCAGTCAGGCGACTCTTATATTTGACATCTGACAGTCGATTTACGACTTTCCGGCAGTTTCTCACCATAAAGCTAATTCTCAGATCAAGTCCCTTACTCAAACCTAGCTGTATTACTTTCTTGAAATTCCGCCGAGACTTGATTGAGAGACAAATGGAAAGGGAAAAGTAAGTAGATTTCTGATGTTTTATTGACAGAATTCTTAAAGAGTTATGTAATGAAGTGGGGAGAATTATACCTTTTCCTCCACATCAACAGCAAGGCGCTGATAGACCTGATTGAACTCCCTCCGGCTGATTTCACATATCTTTGTCCAAGCCTTGCGATATTTATCTTCCCCGCCCTATGAAACACATTAAACCATCACAATAATATCAATAAGATTTTACATAAACATAATAAGAACCTCCAACAACAAAATTCGTTGTTCCTTTTCCTGTTTAGAGGATAGTTTAGTGATACAAGGCAGTATCAGAATGACCAGTCATTAGCCCATATTTTAAACAATGTTAGAATATCAGCCCATATATCAGGTGTTTCAGCAAACTGCATAGATTAACATATTGACAAATATAAAGCCCATGCATAGGCCTGATAGGCCACATTTTATTTAATAAATCAGATTTAAGAAGATAAAGTTGATTATCTGATACATGGCTTATCTTATTAATCTATATCTAGATATATCACAACACATCAACCGTCGAACATACATTTCAGATAATATAGAGTAATGGCATAGTTCCATAAAGATTCTTTATATACATAAATATTGAGGATATTTATAGCCATTGGTAAGAGGGCATCATCGAGGGGGGAGGGGGGTCTAAAGATCAGGCTCCGACAAAATTTTATATAACAATGGGAAAGCTTATTACCTGAAGAAGAACCACCGCCTTTTGTGCCCTCTCCTTGAACACAGGGTCGCCGTCAAATCTCTGCTTTGATGACTTGTAGAATGCCTGTGAAGTACGAGAGAAATTATAAACCCTTCAACCTGATAAAAGCCATAGTTTCTCCAAACAGCCTATTAGTGATTTGCGCTCTCAAAATATGATGGTTCTACTTAATGAAAAGAACATAAAGTTAAGTATTAAATTAGGAATTCCAAATATGAAAGGAGATGAAAATAAGAGTGGTGTTGGAAATCAATTTGTACCCCGACCGAAACAAGTATGCAAATATTTATTAAATTACCTGCAGATCTCCTATTGCTTGTTCACCCAGGTCCTCCCAGTTTGGAAACTCGTCGAAGAGGTACTCAATTAACATACCGAACTGCAAAACACATTCAAAACTTTAACAAACAGATATCAATAAGAACCTGGGTTTGATATTGAGACTGTATTCAGGCAAGAAATAAATAAGAGTTTCAGCAAAAAAAAAAGACATACTTGTGTACCCCAATCTCCGACATGGTTTCGACGAAGAACCTTAACATTGGAGAACTCTAGCATACGAGCAAGAGTATCTCCAATAATTATAGATCTTAGGTTTCCTACATGCATTTCTTTAGCAATATTGGGCGATGAGAAGTCAACCACTGCTGCGGTCACCTGAAGCTTTGGTGCCCATATTTCGATACCCTTTGTTAGCATCTTTTGTATACTCTGGTTAAGCAATCACATCACCAAATCAAAACAAAAGTCGACGAACTAATACCTAACTTCCACTTAGAAAAGTTCGAGAACATAATATCAGCTGAGCTACCCATTTGCTTGACAAGAAAATATTTACAAAGCCAGCTCCTGCAATTGTACAAGATTCTATCATTTCTGAGGCAGGTACATTATCCTTAATGGCCTGCAAAACAGAACAAACACAATTACATCTGATGTGTTTGGTTTGTGGATAATGATTAATAATAAAGCATAATTTCTATAAAATAAGTATTTTTGGCTATTTGGTTTGCCAGGATAAAAATACAAACTACGGAAAATGTGTTTTCCATATAAGTTGAAAACGAAAGAAAACACGGATAAAACGGCTTCCATTTTGAAATTAGGTAAATTTGTCTCTCATAGAATTATTGATAGATCAAAATAAGATTATGAAGTATATTTTCATTTATAAGCTTGATTAAATGAATCCTATGTAACATGGACAATCCGTATTTGAAAATAAATCCATGTCCAAACGTGTCGGACACTCGAACACACCGACACTGCTTAGAGACACCAATGGGTACTCCTTGCTCAGATCACAAACTTTTGGACATACTGTATATTTTAAATTTTCTAGTTCTTTAGAGATATTACTCCATAGCACTAAGTTCTATCGTTGTTTCTAGCATCATAAATATAATAATTCATATTGCATAAGTATTTAATATGATATAGAGTATAAAAAATACAGGAAAAAACTAAGTATAAGGTCGTGTCCGTATTTTGACCTATTTTGTAGTCGGCGTGCCCGACACCTCATACCCGTGTCAATATTACATTAGAATGAATCCCCTTGTACAAAAAAATGAATTTTGAAAACCCGAGTCGTTCCAAGTTTTTAGAATTTCGTTTAATTAAATAAAGATCTTCTCAAGAATGGTGTGGTTTAGAAACAAAATACACAGTAAGCTTTCTGTGAGGTGTTTTAGTTTGAGACTTTTCTGTAGAAAATGAGAATTTTGGTGAATCCTCATCATCTGTTTGTGGGAATGTTGTATAGAGATGTTTTCATTTGGAATTTTAGAGAGATAGATTTAAGGAGAACTCCAAGGGTTTTGACTGCTTATGTGAGACAATCAGACCATGTAGAGGTAAGGGGGCTCATGGGCAAGTGTAGGTTTTTGAACTATTCAAGGGAAAGTTTTTGGTTTTTGACATGGATATGAACTCGTTGATTATTCAAAAGGACTATAAAAAGATGCTTCATTTGAGTAAGGAGACCTGGACAATATTGATATCTTGTAATGGAGACAAGGAGACCCCTTATCCCCCTTGCTCTTTTCAATTATAGATTATTTACTTGGCAGAGCGATTAATTGGTCAAGTCTGAGAGGATATTATAACCAATGATTTATTTTAAAGGTTTTAATGGTCTTCACATCTCCTCTTGGCAAATGATGTGGTATTATTTTGTAATGAAAGCATCAGGAGGTTGTATAACTATGTTCAAATATGTAAGAAGCTTTCACAAATTTGATTTGGAGGTTAAACTGTTGCTTTCTATATTTTACTGATATTTTTGCATTTATAAGATTTTGGCCATTCGCTCTTCTTATTTGAGAGTTTACAACTTTATGACGTTGATGATTGTCACGACTCACTTATAATAAACACTTCAATTGTTTCAAAGGTTGTTTTAAGGAGAAGGATTTCTAGGAAAATAAATTTCCTAAAAAATTTATCCATAGAAAAAATGTAACATTCGTTCAGAGTGAAGTATATACAACAAAAATTATTATCGGGAAATCTTTAATTCATTTTTCATCCCCAACCAAATAATGAAATTTGGATTTCGTGAAAATTGCTTTTGCTTTTTCACTGCTTCCAACAAACAAAACAAAGCCTTAAGTGTAAGCAAGACTTAACCATAGTACAAATGTTTAATATATGGTAAAACCATAGTCACAATATCTATATTATATAACGGTCATTGTATCCTCACAAACAATACTAACTCTATCCATAGATTATGGCATATAATGTTTATCAATGTTTTCTTATATATCAGTAATAAGATCAAATCACCATTTCATTTATACTGGAAATAAATAACGCAATGGGTATTATTAACTTAAGATGAATATAAACACCTGACCAACTGCATTAGAACTCCTGAACTCGGGCCGTGTGTCCTTTATCAATTTCCAAGCACTCATAGCATTGTTACTGCACCAACAAAAACACGCCCATGTTTAAGTAATCATCGTGGATAAAAACACAGATCTCCAATTGCAGAAATATACTATTGGTAATCACCAGGGAATTTGGCGGGGCAAATGGTAACCAAAGGCTCTAAATTCAACTCGGGGGCTACAGTATCCAGCGAAACTTTAAGTAGTTTTGATAATTGATACTTAACATGCCCTGGATTATCTTCCTCCTGTTCCAAATATTTAAAAAAAATATCAATTTTTTCGACAAATAAGAACATGGGGTTTGCAAATAATAATAATGAATTGGGTTTGAAGTTACCATTGGTGTGATTGTTGGGTTTGTTGTGGTTGAGATGAATCTTCTTGTAGTTGCTCTGATGGAACCTGCATAGTAGAGATTAAGTTTGAGAGAGAGAGACAGTTATAGATTGAGAGAGAGAGAGAGAGGCGCTTACTTACGAGTGCAGGGGAGATGAGAGAGTTATAGATTGAAAGAAAGAGAGAGGCGCTTACTTACGAGTGCAGGGGAGATGAGAGAGAGAGACGCTTACGCAGTGCGAGAGCAGAAGAGTTGAAGCGACTGAAGGAGAGAGGGAAAAGAAAGCGCTGACGATGTTACGAACATATTCCTATTTGCTTAAAAAAAAATATCGGCATTCTTAAAAGAATAAAGTTGGCAGAAATCAAACAAGCAAAATACGAAGAACTGGGGGCACTAAAAACATTTCATTTGCATCAGTTGTAGTCCATCTTTACCAACTACCTAGAACATCTTTGCCAATGCACTTAATGGTCTCAAACCGCATAAGCTTATTTATATGTGAGCCACGCCTATGTTGTATGAAGTATATAGTCTTCTTTCTTGCTAGGACAACAGTATATTTTTCATTGCAACATTGTGTTTCTAGCTGATATCAAAACTTGAGCCTAGCTAACGTTGTGTTTGTTGATATTATATATGCCGAAACCAGAAAAGATATTGGATGCCCCTGGTATTCTCGATGAGGACTGTATGAATTTGATGGACTGGGATATCGATATCTTGCTATTTCTCTTGGTTGTTCAATCTATCTATGGGATGCTTTAGATTCCTCAACGTTTGAGCTAGTGACGTTTGATGAACAAGATGGTCCTGTAACAAGTGGCAACTGAGCTCCCGACGGTCGTTCCCTTGCTGTTGGTCTAAACAATTCAAAAGTGCATTTATGGAACACATCGACAAACCAGCAAGTTAGAACTTTTCAACGTGTGCACAAGTCTCGAGTGGGATCACTGGCATGGAACAATCATGTTCTTACAACTGGGGGAGTTGACGGTAAGATAGTGAACTACGATACCAGGAGTAGGATGCATAATATTGTCCAGACATACCGAGGACACTGCCAAGAGGTGTGTGGCTTGAAATATTTCGATTATGGAAAGCAACTACTTAGCAGAGGAAATGATAATATGATCTACATATGGGACCAGTCCATGGCTTCACCTACTCGGTGGCTCCATCAGCTTAAAAATCACACTGCAGCTGCTAGGGCCTTGGCCTGGTGTCCTTTCCAGAGTAATTTGCTTGCATCTGGTGGTAGTGAGGAGGACCAAAGCATAAAATTCTGGAATACCCAATCCGGTGTTTTCTTGAACTCGGTAAATACAGGCTATCAAGTATGATCTCTACTGTGGAACAAGCACAAGCGAGAGTTACTGAGTTCTCACAACCAACTAACTCTTTGGAAGTACCCTTCCATGGTTAAGCAAGCTGAGCTATCTGGCCATACTTCCAGAGTTTTGAATATGGCTCAGGTACTTTATACGTAAAACTGGCTGTTTTTTTTCTTTCTTTCTTCTATTCTTACTGTTTTCTTAATCGCCTTTTCATTTTCGTGTTTTTTCAGAGTCCAGATGGTGAGATGGATACACTGTAGCCTCTGCAGCAGCAGGAGAGGATGAAATGTTGAAGTTTTGGAATGTCTTCGGAAGCCCTAAAGCTCCCACCAAGCCCATCCCCAAATATAACCTGGTGGAACCGTTTGCTGATATAGGTCGAAGTCAAATCAGAAGAATATTTTGAAAGCTTGCTAGTACCGCACGATTCAATCGAAAAACATGCAGAGACTCTCTGATACTGCTGATTGAGGAGGATGTGAAAATTTAATTTGATTGAAGCAGTTTCGGAGGAGGAGGAGAGATTAACCAAGATAGTTAACGATCTTCCAGAGACTTTTGAGTTTTCTCCTGTTTCAAGAGTTTAGATCAAAACGGCATTTTGCCTTAACTGAGACCTGCTGCCTCAACAAGTGATGCAGAGAGTTTCATGCCCCTGGAAGTGTAAGAATCCGCCTTGCATCATCCATCATTCTATAATTGGTAGAGTAAAATTTCATTTGTACCAATTCTTTGTTTTATAGTGTTGAATTACCAGGATGTTGTTCATATAGACATATATATATTGTTCAAAATATGGAGTGAAAGTTCTTACATTAATGAGAAACAACAGTTTACTTTCGTCATTTATTCTTTGGAATTTAGAAGTTACAGATATTCATCTGAGTCTCATTACTTGTTACAGTCTCAGACAATATCGCTGCTACTTTCTGTCAGGCTATGAGCACAACCAGAGCCAATTTGTTCCACAAATCTTTTCTTTTCTTTTCTTTCGAGTGGAAAGCTGCGGTTAGGCTAGACCTCCACCAGCTATTATATACAACCTATATGGTACTAACAGTAATTAAAATCAGCTATACAATAAGAAGTAAGCTCAGTGGGAAAGTCTTGAGGAAAGATAAGCATGCCTACTCACTTCATAAGCAGCTCCCTTCTCTATAGTTAAACTGCATAAACAGGTATCATCAATGCTATACCAGTCTTGTATTTGCCTGAGTTCATGTAAACATCTCCAGGGTGGCTTCCGTAGTTTATTCACCACTTTATTTGCATACAAAAAATCAGTAATGAATTGTAATCTAGGAATGCCCAACTTTTTAGCCAGATTCAGCCCAACTGTTATAGTATGGTATGCTTCTCCATTGTATGCAACTATAGGGATACCGTTACTTAGTCTGAAGATACCACCAAATCTAGCTTTCGCATCATCTTTACTAGCATCACAGTTAAGAATGATTTGATAATCTTTAGAGGGGTTCCGGGCAATCCAACTAATGAGTTTAGGAGGCAATCGTTATTAGCTCACATTTAAATTTATCAGCTTGATTAGGACTCAGATTTTGAAAGGATCTGTTATTCCTTTCAGACCATATGTGATATACTGCAGCTGGAAGAATGATTTTAAGAAGCTTGAAAATGATTCTGTTAGACTTCTGAGACTGAATCCACTCGATTTCATCATTCCAGGTTTGAATGATTCTAGAAATATTCAGAGCAAGAAGAAGAGGTTTCCAGTTTCCAGACATGTAAAAAACAAGTGGTCTTTGCTCTCTTCTTCAGCATCAGACTGTAATAAAAAATGTTTATTTTTCTAATTCTGAGAAGGAAAACTTTAGTCTTGAGTGAGCTACATCATCGAATCCAGTATGAATAGTGTTCAGCAGTTTGAGAATGGCAGACAAAATGTCCACAATTTAGTTTTATCTTTGATGAGAGTTTTACTTTCATATTTCAAGAAGGCATGATCTTAAAAAAAGAAAATAAAAGAGGAACTAATTTAGCAACCCTTACAGTATCAAAATTATGCAATATCCAATTTCCTTTTATGATAAGCTGTGTTTGAGTATCGACTACCGAGCAGACAGGATCCCCCTGAAGTTGTCAGCCAGTTCCTCTGTGCAGACATCTATCTGAAAAATAAGACTGAAATCCATTTTATGACAATAGAAGCGTCATTTCTTGGATAAGGACGAGAAATGCCTTGAGCATATATATTGGTTTACTAGCTATAATGCTGAGAATAATATGAGCGGAAAGCGCAAATTCTGGCCAATATATGTGAATCTTGAGTCCAGTTTCAAAAACTCCGCTGCCAGAACTATATTTTGCTAGATTTATAGGTTGGTCAAGTTTTTTCCAACCCAAAATGTGAAAATATTATGTTGATGCCATGAGCTATGAACTCTGCTGGTTCAATTTTTTTGCACAAAAATGTCTAGAACTTTGAATTTAGTGCCCACTACAATTTGTCGGGCTAATGTTTTATTTGATCAAACAAGAAATCCCCTGATGATAAAGAAAAGGAAATTATTATGCGGCGGAATAAATGATATATTAGAAGTTCACTCACAACTCATTTCAGTTGGCAGTTTATAACAGAAAGCCGCGTAAGAAATGATAGCACCAGCAGAAGATAAATATTAAGTCTGCAAATTTAAATTGGATATCGATACCAGAATTCTACAGTATGTTTGTCTTTCTTCTATATAGGGACTATATATACAAAGATGATACACTTTATGCATAGCGCAGGGCATTCATGTGCTTTAGCTACTATTTCAAAGGTTGAAATGATTTGATCACGGGGACAACCTGGAAAACTGAATTTCTTGTGTCTTTTATTCAGTCACGAGTTGGGATTCGCCCATTTGATGAGTGCTCGTTTGGATGGGCTTTTCGCTTTGTATGGAGCCGCCCCTTGATTACATTCTCAATCGCAGCTGCTTCACGGATGTTGTCATGTAACTCCCTGCAGACTTCATCAAGTGCGAGATACGGAAATGGTTGTTCAATAAGAACACCAACCTGCAAAGATTTCTATTTTTAGATACAAAATTCTTGCCCATACAATAAGAACTGGAGACTGAAATTTGTGCAACAATCTTATTAGAAATTATAATTAAGCTAAGACATAATATAACAAAATTGCACACATTCCACTTTTTCATGTTTTAAACTGAAAAAAGGCATCAGCTTATTTGCTGCTGCTGCTTTTCATGGTACAGTAGACGCCCCAGACACCAAAATCAGAGGCAAGTCACAAATTGAAATACTAAGAAAAATATTGAGGCCTACCTTCATTCACCCACATATTATTGCCCCATAATTTTTGCTCAACGAAGAGATTGTTTTTTTTCTCTGTTTAGAAAAACTTTGCATAGCTTCCATATCAGTTTTCGAAACATAAAGATGTTGACAACTTCAACAGCAAGCAAATACCATAATTTGAACAATATTGCACCAGGAAGTACAGAGATGCCACAAACGTAGATAGCCTAAAATGCTCAAACAAAGTATCAACTTGACATGAAGTCAGACTCCTTTTTTAACCTTGCAACAAAAAGTCAGACTCCTTTGCAGGTCTTTTTTAATTTTAATCAAGCTGACAGGAGAATATTGTCTATAGTCTCTTAAAACAGATGGGCGGAGATCTCAATAAAAAGGGTTAATACATGGTACTTTATTTTTCATATTAATTTATATAAAAAATCATATTAGAGATACTTGTCTGACATCTAATAATGTAGGTATTTTAGCTGATATATCGCGTAATCACCCATTCAATATTTATCCAAAGCTTATCTAATGATTATCATATCGATCCCCCTTTGACATATCTATCCGACATATGTCAAATGACAATGAAACATGATGCAAGGGAAAAAAAAGAGTTATAGAAAACTTACTTCTTCAATACAGAACAAAGAGGCGGCGCTGATGAAAGTAGCAGGAACGACAATCCAGTTGCAATCATCCCAAAGTATGATAGGAAGAGTGAGATGCCAGAGAACAAGAAATCTTGAAGTCAAGCGAGTATAAGATAAAGGTATTGGGATGCCCATAAGCTCTTCGCAAACCGCAATCCCATCATGGAAACACGTGATTTTTGACTCCTGCAATGCAATAATAAGCCTGTTAATATTTTAAGAGGAAAAAAAAAACTAATTAACAAATTAAATTTCTTGAAGGACTACGTACATTCCATTTCAGATTTTTTATAATATACTAGAGAACCTTCATAATAACTCCTACAAAAAAAAGCTTAAACGCAATGATTGACAAGTCTAGGGCCTTATATTCTTATGGTTGACAACAAGATTTTTAATTTTTTTGATGAATATAAATTTTATTGATAAAAAGAGCACAACACCCTAACACAAGCACGAACAAGAACAAAGAAAACGCCACAACATGAGGCCAAAAAGAAGACAAAACTAACTCTACACCAAGATCTTGAAGTGGATCCCGTGATAGTCTCCCTCCATTTTATCATAAGCGACTCAAGGGAGGTCTCCGTCATATCCGTCACAGCTTTACTCCACCAGAAAATGAAAGCTTTGATAGAGACCAAGATCGAGGATCTTGACTTCTCCATCCCTTCAAATCCTCGTATTGCGTTCGAGCCATATAGACCATAATACCGCGAACGGTAAACAACGGCAAAGAAACTTACCCCTTCTGACGAGGCCTCTTGTCTTCCAATTTGTTAACAACTCCTTGACATTCCTAAAGCGCGGATACCTCATACCAATCCCAACAAACAATTCAATCCAAATACTCTCGACAAAAGGACAAAGAAGAAAGAGATGGTCAATGCACTCCCCGTCTCTTTTACACATAGAACAAAAGTTAACCCCTATAACTTTGCGCTTACAAAGATTGTCAATGGTAAGGGATTTATTCAAAAACAACGTCCAAGCGAAAAAGGCCACCTTAGAAGGTAGCCTAGGAACTCATACTTTCTTTTTTGGGAAACAAAGAGGAGTAATATGAGTTGGATTATCCAGAGCCTTAAAGATTGTCTTCACATAAAACACCCCTTTAGCGCATTCAACCCAAGTCATCTTATCCTCTTCCCCCTGGATGATGGTGAAAACTAGTAAGTTTCTCCAAAAGAGAGGTGACAATATCAATTTCGCAATCATATAAGTTTCGATGAAAGCCGTGATTCCAAGAAATACCAGTATGATCCAAGTTCATCACCTCCTGCACCGAGTACTAATGATTATCTGATAAGGAAAAAAGCAACGGATACAATTCTTTCAGCGACAAGTTCTGAAGTGTTGATCGAACTGAAATTGCTTAGTATTGGTGTTATACACTGTGCCCACTAGCAATGTATGCACTCCTTTCGTATTATAGAAATCTAGAATCTATTGTGAATTTATACAAGTTAAAGGAAAGCTCGAAAATGGGCTTAAACCACTTTTGACCTAAATGTCTCATTACTTTATCTCGTATAGCTTTAGTCTTTTAAGTTTCAATTAATCTAAAATGTGGGATAAAATATGCTTATGCACCCAACCCCCTTCAACACCATTCTACCAATGTCCTAAACTCTAGAAATTCCCCTATCCTAAACTCTCTACTTTTACTTTCTCAAACCACTTCATCAAACCGGTGGCATTGGCATTTTATTGTCACTTGCATAGTGGTATACTATATAATGGTCCCATATTTCTCCCCGTAAAATATCAATAATTCCAACAAATCCTATAAGTGCAACACTTGTAGAAGTTGCTCCTTGGCATTTCTAATAACTCAACTAAACACATTGATTCCTTTGTTTGGCAATGTTGTAGTGGCAATAGAATCTCTCCTGCCTTATTCATACTCGCCCTATTAACTCTCTGAAGTACATGATTTACCATGCTAACCTAGTTGCTGATCCTCCCAAGGATTTTTATTTTTTTTCATATTATGTATGTGATTGAATAAAATATAGAAGAACCTTCCACAATAAACCAAGATATGGAAGCGTATTATAGTCGTCGCTCCTTAAAGGAATAACAAGATGGGTTCTAGTCTGAAAGGGAGTAACATTACCAAGACTCCGGGTGCAAATGATGGCATTACGAAAGTCACAGGTGCAGATGATGTCAGTAATTTGAAGCCATTGTGCTCTCTTCCTCTGAAACTCTGTTGTTTATTTTGGTCCAAAATTTCCATAGATAGAAGGACATCCAGCTTAGAAAGACTAAGTGATATTCAAATGCTAAGACCAACGAAAAACATGACCAATAGACCCTGGCATAACCGAATCTAGACCGGCCTCGCCAATGAAATACAACAACGCTATGTTGCCATTTGGTAATGAACCGCAAAACAGTCAGGTGTCTCCAACTCTTACAAGTATTGCATGGAGCAACTCCCCTTATAATCAACTGTGGGGCACATCTGTAATCGATTAAGTATACCCTTATGCACCCAAAATAAGTAAAATCTTAAGGTTTGGCCATCTAGAAAATAACTGTAGTTATTTGTTAAAAGCAAAACAGTAATTATTGGGTCCGAGGTGCTTTTTCACGAAATCGATAAGAGGTTTGGGCAATATGAAAAAATGACTCGTACAATAGTTCTTTTCTGATAAAGAGAAAGTTTTTGTATGTAGGGATGAGGTAACCAAAAGCAGTCCATGGGTGCAGATAATGGCAGTCGTCTGAAATCACTTGTCCCTTCCTTTGAAACTCTGTCTTTCCTGTGGGCCACAGTTTCCATAGAACACCCAAGGGAACTAGCTTACAAAAAGTAGACTCCGAGAGGGTACAAAATATGCTTAAGTTCTTATCTGAAAGAGGGTTTCAGTTTTCGAAAAAGGAATATCTTCTAGTCTGGAAGGGGTAATGTTGGCAAATGCACAGGTGCAGACAATGATGTTGTTATAAACTCTATTATTTATTTCGGTCCACAATTACCATAGTACATACAATGGAGCCAGCTAAGAAAAACTTAAAAAAAAATCTAATGGTAAGGCCAATGACGAAGATGACCGTAAACCCTGGCATGACCATAACTAGGCCACCTCTTCGGTAAAAAAAATCACATTTGTATTGCCATTTCACTATGTATCAAAAAAGGGTCAAGCGTCTCGAGCTCTCCTTTTTACGCATAAAACACATGTTCACTAAGAGTCTAAGACCCAAACCTTACAAGGTCGTCAGTTAGAATTTTAGTTAAAGCATCGGCCTAGAATCCTAGTAAAGAGAATTTTTTGAAGGGATTTTAAAAACTCAAAATCTGGAGGTCGGGTCCAAATAAAGGATGAGGAATTGAAAAGAAAAAAAAAACATAACAAAAAAGTATAAAACATCAAGATACCTTTGTGCGCTGAATCCCGTAGTTCTCTATCAGCTCAATTATGACTGGGACGAGCAATACCGGCCCAATCATTCAATTAGGTTGATAATATGGACTATCTCCCAAAAAGAGGCTACTCCCAAAGATATGGTCTCAGCCCATGAAATATTGCAATATACGAGAAAGCCCAGAATAGGTTAAAAATTGTAAGAAGGGGGCAAGTGTAACTCCAGAAATTTCTCCTTAAAAGCATTAGTACCACAGCAGCCCTAACCTCCCCTGCTTCACACCTCTGCATCGACGCCCCATTTCACAATGATAACGCTTCTCCAAAGTTTACTCTGTATCCTACCTGGAATTCCATGATAACACGCCTTTAAGAACTTTAATCAATACTCCAATTCACCGAAGACCTAGACAATTTTGAGCCTTTGGTTTAGCGCGAAAATTCACTTCATAATCGGTACATGAACCCCTTGACAATATCCTTAATTTTCCAAAGAAAAAACTTCATAAGATTCTCACTTTCTTTCGCTACACTTGAAAAATAGAGAAATGACATAAAATATAACAAATATTGACAAGGTTCGCTCCTAAACAGAAGGTCCCTCAAACTGTCTTTAGTCTCCATGGAGATGCTAAGAACTGTCAAACAAGGTATCCCCAATTCACAATCCCTAAGTAAATACAAATTACAGTTTACCACCTCCTTTCTGATTGTCTCCTCTTCCACTAATCACACCGGCCACTAAGGTCCCGGCTGTTGGAGCATTTGCTAGCATTAGTAATCCTATGGAAATCATTAGTATTAAGAACCCATTCTTCCACCATCTCACACATGAATTTCTTTCCAGCATATCTTTTCCAAATTGTCCCCTTTCTGATACTCAACTTCCAAATCCTCCTTCCTGATCCTACCAGAAATCATAAAATGCTTATATTCGCAATTCGCCAAATAACTGTAAATTTGAACAGGTCTGACCCATAAAATGCCCATTCAACTCCATTTATACCCACTTAAACCCCAGCAAAAAATCATAAAAGCAAAATTACTACTTGAACCCATAATATAATTACAGATTTACAGGATATTCTCTTTATCGGTCGAAGTGCTCGTGTAAACACCCCCTATGGTCTTTTGATATCATAAGCCTAAACTTCTTCATTACCCGATTAAGTTTTGAGTACTTCTCGTCGTGTAAATCACTGTCCATGTTCACAATCCATTATGCATTTCTGTAGGCAATAAGCTTATAACTACGTTGCACTCCAGGTCAGGCTGGACTGTTGACAAACTAGCATAAGTTTCTCTAGTGCATAAACTAGTTCCAGTCTCTAGATGATTCAAAGAGTAAACTCTTGTTGTTAAAAAATAATTAAAGAAGGGGGAATATATTGCAACCTAGTAGTTTTATAAGAAATTATGGCTTTGCTTTGTACGTATGACAATTTCTAGGAGGTCACAAGTTTTAGATGAGCAACTTTCTAATGTGCACGTGTGTAGGATAGATTACCATGTATACGTAATTGTCACTATATTTCATAGTGATTCCGTGAGACACTACAAACAAAAATGTGGGACAGAAAAAAAAAAAAAAAAAAAAAACAAGTACCCCAATTATATTGGATTATTCATAGTGGTTTATCGAAACACAGTCAACCACTATATGCCCGTCACATAACTTAATATACTAAGCAAAATCTATGTTTTTCATTGTTTAGTTAGGGATCACAAGAAGATAATTTTACAGGCCCACTTTAATAGCATGGAAACAAATAAAGTCCAGGTTATCTCTTACTCAAAGATAGGAAAATACCAAGAGATTTCGCTTCGAATCCTCCAAGAGTAACAATTGAAGGGTTTGAGAGATGAACTCAATGATGCACAGCGGTCGATGCTTTGAGTTAACAACTACTGCTAGATCTTCTTCCTCAAGCAAACACCGTAAATCTTGGCCAATATCCGAGCCATAAATCACATGACACTACATTTGCAAGAATCAAATTATTAGAACACCATTAGTTTCAACTAAAAACTAGTTAAGTGTATAAGAAATGAATAAATGCGTTGAGCATCAATTGAAAATTTGTCAAGCCTCTTGCTTGCAAGAGAAAAAAAGTAGGCATCCTCTTTATAACGGTGTTTTTTTTTTTTTTTTGTGGACTATATCATCCAATTATCTCTATTGTATTAAATCTTCTAGAAGTCTCAGGCAGGAAGATCCTATCCCCCCGTTGCTCTTCATCATAGCCAAGGAAGTTATTTCTAGAGGCCTTGATCTTTGTTTCAGAAATGATGCTATTGGTTACTTCACTTCTTCCTATGCTGCTTTACCTATTATACACTTTACTTCATGCTGATGCCTTCATTGTTTATTTGAATAACAAAAAAAATCAATACAAACTCTTATTACTTTCCCCACCAAATATGAAGCTTGCTCTGGCCAATCGGTCAACAAAGCTAGTGGGATCTACCTTTCAGAAAAGATTTCATTTTCTAGAAAGCAGATTATACAACTTAGGGATTCCAACTCAAGGCTTTTCCGCTCATTTACCTTGGTGCGCCCATTTCCTATGGCAAGGTTAAAGCTTCTCATTTTGAAGGTCTTATCAGGAGAATACAAATGGAAATTGATGGTTGGAAACCTAAACTACTCTCAAGTGGAGGTAAATTTGTTCTAGTTACTCATGTGCCCAATTCTACGCCTGTATACTTGCTAGCGTGATCTTATATACCTCTAATGGTTATTGAAAAGATGGAGAAGATTTTTGCTGAGTTCTTTTGGCGATCAATAGAGGGTAAACCGATGAAAAATTGAATTGCTTGGCCTAATATTTGTGTATCTAAATCTGATAGAAGACTTGGCATTAGAAACTTGAGAGACATCCATAAGAATTTTATTCTTAAGAAAGCTTGGAACCTATTTTATAAAAAATATCTTTGGTCTAACTATATAAAAAGTAGGTATTTCAATGGCAGTACTCCCATGCGCAGGGTCAGTACTGCTTCCAGAACCTGGAGAGACGTGTTTGAAAAAATATCTGCAGTCCAAAGCAACACTGCATGGACCCCAGGAATGGGCAATGTAAATTTTTGGTGTGACAACTGACTAGGCGATGGTTCTATTAATGAGTTATTGAATCTTAATGTACAGCATTACTGTTAGTTCTCTTTATCAGTCAGGTCAATGGCACTGGGACCTGCTATAACATGATTTACCACAGTCACTAAAAAATAGAATTGAATCTCAGTATTTCCTAAATGTTTAACCTGATAAGTGATATGGTTGTCTGGTCATTAACTGCTAACGAAGATATTTCTATTAAATCCTTGGGACCTGGTACAGCATGCTGCAGAAGAACTTGAACACTCTAAGTGGTGTTATAACTCCTTACTGCCCATGAAGGTGTAAGTGTTTAGTTGGACACTATTTTGGCAAATTGTTCCCATTGAAGCTGTTGTCAAGAAAAAAGCTAAGATTCCTTTGGTTTCTATATACTTATGTTGCGTACTTTAAATTATGAATATCTCACCCATTTACTTGTGCAGGGTAATATTGTTACTTCTGTATTGTTTTTTTTCAATAAATGCATGGGTGCTTATTTTGACAACAACCAGTCTTGGTAGGCAAGGGCCGGAAGGCTACAACAATGATAACATTGTGCATCCGAAACACATTGGGTTTTTTTAAGAAGTATCACTCCTACGCTTGTTTACTGGAAAATATGAGAAGGCAGCTAGATGTACTTCTAAATATGATGATTGGCCTATGGATAAGAATGATGTCATTTCTATAGTTCTGCAATGGTTTAGAAAATTTTATTTCAAGTTCAAAGTTATTGGCGATCTTTTTTAAATCTCAGACCCATCAAAACTAAGCACAAGTCAGTACAAGTTGTTAGATGAATCAAACCATCCGATGGATTCTATATATTAAATACTGCTTGCTATAGCATTGGCAACCTAGGAATGACTGGGGATGGGGGTGTTCTAAAGAATTCTAATGGAAATTATATTTTTTCATTCTCTTATTTTTTCTGGGAAGGAACTCACCGCTTTGTTGAGCTTCTTGCATCGTTACAGGGTCTTATCTTTTGTCATGTGTATGGTTGGCGTTAGAATGTGAGAAACACATGGGTAAACGTGTAACACGTGAAGCAATAAAGTCAAGCTACCAAAACCACAGTGGTCATAGTAGGTAGCATAGTGAGGTATTGTTTGTTTAGCGGCCTACGTAGCCCATTTGAGTTTCTCTTGTAATGCCTATAAAGGCTTGCAATATGTTGTAATCATATCATGTCATCTCATTCCAAGTTTGATCAATAAACATTTATTCTTTAGAGTTTAGAACTCTGCTTTCAACAGTTGGTCTAACAATATAGTGGAGATTGATTCCCTATTGCTTTTACACGGGTTCAAAAACCCAAACTCTGTTCCTTAGAGATTTCAAAATGCTTGGGCTGAAATTCTCCGGCTTTATGCTATTCTTTATGTTCAGATAATTCCTTCTTTCGGGGAAGGCAATAACGTGGCTGATCAGTGCTAGTATTCTCATTTCTTTATGTGGGGTTCTTTTCCCTCCTTTATATCCGCAAATTTGAGTACGAAATTTAATTTCAAACACAATACTAAGTACTAAATCAGAGTAAAATCTAAAACAGGCACAAGTGAAAATAGTACCAAGTAGTGATTCAAACCTTAAGAGCAACAGGAAACGCCATAACATACTGCAAAATCGCCTTCTTCAATGCCACATTGCACGACCCATCAACACTGGCCATAACTTGCCTCGCTAAATCACTCGTCCCCGCAATAACCTTCGTCCACGCCTTCCTCCCTTCCTCAAACCTGGAATACGACGCCTCCGTTCTAAACACCAACAACAGCGCCAAAGCCGGAGCCGTCAACTGATACGGCAATGACGACGCTCTCAACACTGGGAAAAACTCCGGCAACCAATGCACCGAAACCGCCGAATTATAAGTCGCAACAAATGCCGCCACAGTCGTAAACGCAATCACTGGGGGCACCAACGACAATATAACCCTCGACGATAAACTCGACAACAAGTGTCGAATGTGTCGTAGTGAGCTCCGATGCTGCACCCAGTTCTCGTGCTTATAAAGGGATCGTTTCTGTTGCATTCTTCGCTCTTTGATGTCGTCGGCCCAATCGGGGATCACTCGGAGGATGGAAACTAAGGTTAGGGTTAGGGTTTTGGTGATTTGGGTTGGGGTTTGAGAATAGAGGGGTTTGAAGGAGGGGGGTTTGAAGGGGTGTAATTTGAGGGGTGTGATAGGGGTAAAAATGAAAGAATGTGAGGATAAATTGGAGGGAGATGATGTGATTTTCATTTGGGGAAAAAAATAGGGTTAGGGTTTTGGAGAGAGGAGATGATGATGAGAGTGAGAGAGGAGCGAACATGGTTTGAGATTTTAGTTACAAAGACATAGAGAGAGAGTGAAGTGAAGGTAGTTGAAACGGTTGTTTGTGAACCAGGGTTTTACACGTGTTCAATTACAATTTGGAAGTACGGACGTGAGGGTAATTTGGGTCGAGTTAATATTTTTACAACCCTGTGCCATTCTAGCACCTCCAACAGAATAGTATGCGATTCCGGTTTACCATACCGGTATTCCATAATCGCATACTGTTTTCGTCCAATAGAGAATTACAGTTTTTCTCTTGGGCGCTCAATGGTTCAGTGCATAGCAGAAAACGCCAAATCATTTGGTTAGGCGCCTAACAAAAAATGTTGAATTAAATGTCATATTAGGGAACAAAGTTGTGATGTGAGAGAGAGATATGACAGTTGTATTTAAAAGTTGTGAATACTCCTCGTCAAGTTTAGGTTTTGCATACTTTAGAGATGTATGGGGGTGAGTATGTTGAACCCCATACCCCTGTTAGATAGGTTTTGCAAGAGTATGAGAAAACCTTAACAGCATACCATGTTGTTGGAGGTGTTGTAGCATGCACCCATTGAGGCATATCCTCATGACCACAAAACTTATAGTTAAATATACCAAGGGCTGCCAGCTCATGTGCTAGCAAATTAGCCCTTCTATATGCAAAAAAATGACAGTTTCTACTACCAATACACTGTTGTCTAACAAAAGAAAGAAAGGCTAAAGTTTCCCGTGAGGTATCCTGAAGATTGGCTTTGAGGAAGTCAATACAATTCTTGTTGTTAACCAACAACACAAAATTATGAATCTTCAAATTTATGATCAAGTCGAGGCCACTGAGGATGGCCCACCCTTCTTGAACTTCAACTCCTCCTATCTTGCCATTTTTCAGCTCCTGCATAAACACATTTTAAATTAGGGTTCGTAATTGCAAAACAAATTCCTGAAGGAGCATCATGGTTACTTCAAGCTGCATCAATCATGATGAAAAAATAAGTTTTCTGTTCGATAAGCTCCTGAATATGGGACCAATCATAGCAATTAAAATTAATCTCTTTAGAGTTGTGAACTGTCATCTGAGTGTTTCTATCAAGTGTTTCTAACATGCCAGATGGCTGCACTAATGGGACGGAATTGTGTGAAGAGTTTTTTGAAATCCTGTTTTGAAGAAGCTTGAGATTCCAATTCTCTTGTGATCCTCCAAGGATTGAAGTTGGTTGCACATGTGTTCAAAGAAGGGGGGGGGGGGACCAAACCCTGTAAGCTCATTGACAATTAAAAATAGCATGTGGGGTAGTTTCAGATGTATAATAACATAAATCATCTCTGAATAATATGATTTTTCTTCAATTTAGCTTTAACATGGAGGATGTCTTTAAAAAGCTTCCAGATCAACATTTGGGTCATATATGGATGTTGAGTCTGCTAAATTATCTTCTACCATTTCTTAAGAATAGAGGAACTACAAGCATTTGGGGATAACTCCTGTTGCAGAACTTTATATACAGACTTAACAGAAAAAATACCATTTGATAGACGTAGAAATACGTAGGATTAATGCGCCTAAAAATATCGTTTTGTTAATCCCGATTTATTAATTTATAATGTTAGTAGCATTTTCTTATTTTCAGGCACTTATCTCTGTTGGAGCTAATAAGTAGAAAAAAACATCTAATAGAAGGTATAAAGAGTTGAAGCATCTCCAACAGTCTCTCAAACACAAGGAAGATGCCTACATTCAATATACTTGTAGATTTTCTCCATGGAATAAAGATGATGAAGGACTCTACAAAGATTAACACGAGATAAGATTTATCGTTATCTGATAGAGTTTTAGAATTGCAAATAAGTCTCTCCTATCTCCTATAAATATGAGAACAATTCTATGTATTTTACACATCTCAATCTCAGGAAAGAATAAAGCTTGCGTTTTTCAGTATCTTTATCTTTCTTTCTCTTTTATTTTGTGTTTAATTTAAGTTGTGATCAACACCATTAATGGAGAACTAATCTCCTTAGCTTAGACTAATGATTGAACCTCCGGTGAAGTGAGCTAAATTGATGTTAATAGTAGTTTATATCTATAATTAATCTTCAATTATCTTATTTGAAGTTACAAAGAGTTGATATAGCAATGACAACTTTAAGTTACTACAGATATGAGGAAGATGTTGAATTAGCCATATTCGATTCTTTTCACGCTCAAAGGGAATTATAGATCACCAGAGTTAATACTAGGTTTTTTTTCCTTATAATCGTACTCAAAGTTAGTAATTTAGATTTATGTTTTAGATCAAAACCCTTTTATCAAAATTAGTTTAGATTCGTTTATTAGTTAATTAGGAAATTATATTTTTAATACGTTTACTCCCCGTGGATTCGACCCCCGCTTACCCTTATTATATTGCGACACCCTTAGTTTTGAGCGGGGTATTTAAAGACCGAGTTTTTCCCACATCACCATTATCCTCAGGTAACCATCTATGAGTATCACTTTGAGAAAAGATTGATAGGGGTCTGCATAATAGCCTGAACTTTAGTAAAATGGAAAATATGGTGTAAAAGATCCAAGTCCCAATGGCCATTTGTGATAAGGTCAGCAACCCAAATAAGATCAATATTTTCTTTACAAGGTTGTAAAAGTCTGCCTTCAGGGAGTTAAAAAATCCAACTGTCATTCCAAATGTTGATTGAAGCTCATAACCCATTAAAGTGTTTAATTTATTCTTTGGTAACCCAAATGTCTTTCCAACATCTGGAGTCATTACCTATATTTTAGGCCTGAAGGAGAGGAGTGTGTTTGAAATATTTATTTATGAACATTTTGGTGATGACAGCTTATGGTTCTTGTAATAATTTATAGCAGAATTTGGAGAGCATAACTAAGTTTTGGGGAAGAGAATGTCTAATATTAATCTCTCTTCACTCTTTGGAGTATAAATTTGGTTCCATTCGATAAGATGGCTTTTATGACCTCGAGTCGAGGGTTGGCCCCACCAAATTTATTTTTTGGCTTTGTCATGCTCCTTATGCAGGGTCCTTAGGAGAAGGCTATTAGCCATTTGATACACATGAACTACATTGGAAACACTCTTAATAGGGGTGGTTCTACCTGCATGATTGAGAAACCTAAAAGACCAGCCTTGAATTATACTTTGGACTATTTCAACAACAAAATAGTAGTCTTTAATTTTTGATCTAGAAAGTTGAAGAGAACTACCCGAGGTATTGTGATTAACAGTCGAGATTGATTCCCATTGAATGGGAAAGGGGTTCTTTATACCCATGAACATGTTAAATAATTACAATTAAGATGCCCATTCTAGAGTGTTTTAGTTGGGACGAATTAGGGGTAGTGATGAATCAATGAAATAACCCCCAAGATCTAGCGGCTGTTATGATTCACTACATTTATGGTTATAACATAAACCATTGAATTTTTTTTTCAACATGTGTAGGGTATTGTAATTAACAACTGAAATTGATTCTCATTGAATGAGTATTCCTTTAGTAGTATAAATACGTAGTGAGTTATGTGGACCTTCGTAATTTCTCCTTAAGAACAAACTTGAGATTCAAAATTTTAGACCTCTAATATAATTGTAGTAGCAAGAAACCCTCTACCTTCTAGCTTTTGGTCTATCAAGAAAAAAAAAAAAATTTTGGTGTTATATTTTCTTTATAATACTAACCCTCAATTAATATTCAAATCCTAATGTCTTATGCAAATTTGCCTACATTATTAGTTTTTTATAACAGTGTGCCAATACGGTGTGAATGCAATTTACGGAAAAAAATATAAAATATAAAATATAAAAATATATATATATATATATATATATTGGAACAAAACGAACCAACCAATCACACTATAACAAGCAGCTAACATTTGCTGCCAACCATTTTATCCAAAAAAAGGAAAAAAATGCCAATTCCAATTCCCCATAAAATTAATTTTTCACCTAAAACAACGCTAGATGGCTAACTACAACAGAATCTCACTATAACATGATACATTCGTCACTCAAATTAGTTTGTTTAGATTCAATACTATTTTTCCAATTATTTTCTCCGCCGAGCCTCTCTCATCTTCCTCACTTTCTCTCCTCTCCATTTTCACTATTTAATTCTAGAGAGAGAAAGTTGAAAGCTCAGAGGCCAATGAGTGACGATAACAGCACTGCAATTGCTGATGATCTTCGTTTTTTCAAGTTACATTATCTACTAAAACTCTCCCCATAACTCTATAAGGCATATGGGCTTGTTAGAAGTCCGTATAGGACACCCCAACCATGTTGGATTTCTAGCGTGGGCTTGGACCCAACTCCTAACAAAAACTATTTTTATTTATTTATTTTTTCTTACACATAATACTTTTATTTTGAAATGGAGTAGTTTTTGATGAGTCTATTTTTTTGACATTTTCAAATATCATTTTTCAACTCATCTTGTTAGCTATACTTTAGCTAGGCTACACCTGATGCTTTTATAAGACTATCTTCTGCAAATTTGCATACAAAAAATGCCCCCCCCCCCCCCCCCCCCCCCCAATTTTTTTTTTCTTGGGGACATAAAAGATTTATAAAAAATACATATATCAGAAACTTGTAAATACAGAAAGAACCTAAAAATCTCATAGAGTTCAACATCAGATCAATACCAAAATATCTTTGTTTTTCTTCTTCCAAACATTTCAAACATTCAAAACTTTTAGCTTAAGACCTGCTATTCATTCAAGACTAAAAACACGAGAACTTTTTTCAAAGTACCTTTCAAGTCCCTCCTTTATCCCCTGTGGATTGACTTCAGTGTAGAAAGCATCCCAGGTGCACCACCCAAACCAATCTAAAGTTGCAGGCATCTAAAAATTAAATCACAAAAATGTTTCTTTAGCAAATAATTTTATTAGTCGTCTCAAGATAAACATTTTTACACACAAATATTTATGTATGTTTGCAAATACAACCTTTTTGTTATCAATGTGACTGAAAGTTCCTTTATGCTTCTCCAATATTCTGTATCCAATGCAGAATTAAGTAAGAAAAGATTATATAAAACTTCAGAGGTACAAAAAACAAAGAATAAATAAAGTTATAGTTGTCAACGTACATACTTGATAGATTCTCTCATGAGCTCAAAATGATTTTCCCCAGAATTAACGAAAACGGCTTACAGAGCTTGCGATGATTCAACATTAGGGTCCCCTATATGTTATAACAACAAATCGTTGATAATATAATCAAACCCGATTAGGAAATAACCCAACATTAGGGTATCTATTTTTGTTCAAAACAATCTCTCTTTTTGTTATTCGTTTTGTTTCTTTTATTGGGCTGAGAGTCGAGAGAGTCAGAGAGATGGAGAATTGAAGATTAGATATTTAGATTGAGAGGGAGCTGTAACAAAAGCCTTGATTGAGAATGAGATTATGAGAGAGAGGCTCATAAGACTTTATTTTGGAGGCCCAAAACATACCAAACTAACAATAGTAGGATGCCCTAATTTTCATAAAAAATTGGAGGCCCTAGACGACCGTCTCATGGGTCTATACCCAGGGTTGGGCCTGGGTGTGAATGAAATTTATGGGAAAAAAAAATATATAAATAAATAAAATTCAAGGAAAAAATTATCTAAAAAAAAACTATTTTTTTTTTTTGGAAGAAAACGAACCAACCATTCACACTTTGACAAACACCTAACATTTGCTACCATTAAACCACTACAACAATCTCCAGAAAACAAAAAAAGAAAAAAAGAAAAAACATTTCCAAAATTAATTTTTCACCAAAAACACGCTAGATGGCTAACTACAACAGAGTCTCACTCTAACTATAACATGATAGATTTGTCACTCAAACCAGTTTGTTTAGATTCAAGACTATTTTTCCAATTATTTTCTCCGCCGAATCTCTCGCCTCTTCCTCACTTTCTTTCTCCTCCATTTTCATTATCTAATTATAGAAAGAGAAAGCTGAAAGCTCAGAGGGCAATGAGTGACGATAACAGCACTGTAGTTGCTGATGATCTTCGTTCTTTCAAGTTAACTGAATCCACCTTCTTATCTGCGTTGATGCCGAAGACAGAGATTGGCGCTGATCGATTCATTGAAGCTCATCCTGAATACGATGGTCGCGGTGCCGTTATCGCAATTTTCGGTAACTAATTTACGTCTTTGATCAGTAGTTTTTAGTAGTGGTATTGTTTATGTTTGTTTATAGTGAGATTATGAGAATGTACAAGTGTAGATGTTCAAAATTCATTGGTGTTCGATAAGTAACTAAAATCACAGGGCATTGTGTTCTTATGAGGGATACAGTTTAAAACTTTATTGAAAATTTTATATATTGAGCTTGGGGTAATGTAAATGCGGGTTGGATAAAATTGTGGAGTGACAAACAAGAGAAAGAATGGACTTGAGCCTCTCCGGTACAGTTGAAATGAAATTTTACTCTCAAACTTAAACAAGCAAAAACTAAAACTTTTCACCATTAGCATTCAAGGGCGCTTAATTTTTATTTATTTTTTTCCCGTAAGGAAAATTGAAAGAAAAGAAAATGCCATTTTGGAGTACATCTCTTTTCCTAGATTTGCTTTACAAATTTTCTCCTCATCCACCTCTCATAATATGATTCAGTAAGATCTCTTCTGCCTTTATATGTAGAGATCCGTGGGTATGGGACGTAAAATAGCTAACCCATGCGGGCCTGATTACCTCCCTTTGTTTCATGAAATCCTCATCATAGTTAGAATATCTGAAGGTTATTGATAGCACATTCCGTGTGTATTGCCTTTGTCAAAATCCTCACACTCACGCAGTTTAGCTATCTGCAAAGATGATTTCGAGGCTGTTGGCGGCTGAATGATTTTGCCACCAATAATGTTCCTAATTGTGCGCACTTCAAAAATAAGATAAGAATGAACTTATAAATAACTTGACGATATCCACGTAGTTTTTGGGCTGTTTCGAATTGAACAGTTTTCTTAGACTCTTGCTATTATTCTGTCAATCGAACATGGTGCTGTCCATTTTTTTGCAGGATGATGACTCAACAAAACATTTTTGTGGTGTTCTATTTGGAGTTCTGATCCGTCTTATCATATTAGCAACCAAATCAAAAGCATATAACAAATTACCGGACCTAAGGGAACAGCCAAGATCTTGCCTATCAATAAAAACCCAATACCTGTTCACTCCTGGGTTGACAACTTGAGTGGGTTGAAACTTTAAAAAAGATGGAGTGGATCAAGAGACTTGTGTCCTAGAAAGCTAAGATCTCACTAACTATTTTGTCCACCAAATTCTGGTTATACCTGAAAAAAATATAAACACGATGCACGGAAAGAAAAGAAAAAGTTTATGGATAACCGATAAGTCATTCACAGAATAGCTTATGTTTTCATTTAGCCCCTGAACCGCTATATCCAAGAAGCACGTTGTCTTTTGGATTATCCGTTGTCTTTTGAATTATCTATCTCCTTAAAGATAGGTTGCTTGCGTCCCGTCCTTTTTTCCTGATCTTTTGGATGGAACCAGTAGATGGCTATAGCTCATGTTGAATTGATCTTCATGTCCATTAAAGCATTCATTATTTGGGGGAGTAAAAGAGGCCACGGGTAGGAGAGGAGCACTTTTCAACACTGTTACTATTCGTTCAAAGGAACATATCACGGGTTTCAGTTTTTTCTGTTTGTTGCTTTGTTTTTTTTTTTTTGAGACAAGATGTTCACTGGGTTCATAATTTATCACCACTCACCCAAATACTCCCCTGGGGCCTGTTACTAACGCCGCAGTCCTCAAGTTTGCTTTAAGTCAGGATAATTCCTGGTGGGTGGCCTGCGTTGGTGGTGGTTTGGTCGCGGGATCTGTGCATCATGTGGCGCAGTTCCTACCCGTTGCATTAATTTCCTGGCCAAGTTTTTGTGTTTCTCTGCTGTTATTTTCTTGACTTGGGCTTACTCTCTTTTGTTTTTTTAGTCTGTTAATCCCTTCTCATCAAGGTTTAGATTTTCAGGTAAAAATGATATTAAGATAATGATCTATACATTGATTTTACCTCATATATAAGTTTACTGTTCGAACTACGCTTTATTAGAGATTTCAAGGTTAGTTTTGCTAATATGCTATGTTAATGATCTTCTTGACTAAATTGTTTTGCTGTTTTACAGATTCTGGTGTGGATCCAGCTGCTGCTGGTCTACAATTGACCTCAGATGGAAAACCAAAAATCCTAGACATCCTTGATTGGTACTTTCAAAACTATTGAATTATTTAGATATTCTTGTCTGTTTTGACAGTTCGGTCATACTATCACTCAAAGTTCATCAATAAATTTCCATCTGCAGCACAGGGAGTGGAGATGTTGACACCTCAAAAGTGGTGAATGCTGATGCAGATGGTCATATTCGTGGAGCTTCAGGTTAGTTAAATACTTTCTTTAAATGTATATTATTCACATTGACAACATTCATCTTTCTTTTGATGAAGTTTATTGTTTAACATTTTTCTTTGTGAAAAAGTAATAATAACTTATTGAAAGTCTCAAAAGAAGATTTCCAAAGTGGAAATAATACACCCCGAAGGTAAAGGGAAAAGAAAAACAAGAATCACCTTATGTCGGATTCATTATAACTAACTCCTTCCACTGTAGTACAAGAAGATCTAACGTCACACCCCTCATATGTATGGAAGACGATAACTAATACTAAATAGTCACATATATGTCAAAGATGATTACTTACATGGTCTACATCTTTCCTTCAAAGTGTCTATTGTTTTACTTCTTCCACAAAACCCATCCAATCACGTATAGGGTAAGGGCCTATTATCTTACTTCTAAATAACTTTCATTACCACACTTTTAAAGATAAAATAAAGACCCGTTTAAAAATCCAAGAAACACCAAATATGTTTAGGAACTGCCATTGCAACATGTCAATTTTAAGAGTAAATGGTCAATGTACTCATCCGCTATGCCACAAAGTAGACTCGAAGGAATCACTTCCATACATTTTCGTTTTAGTTGATTTATTGTCGTAATTTATTCTCAAGCCATCCCCTATAGAAGAAGGCTACTTTGGACAATTGTCCTTCTCCAAACCCACCGTTTAGAAAAATCCACATTTTGGTACCCATTTCTTGCCCTCATTATTTGTACCAAATGTCCACCAATCGAATATTGATGATTTTCAATTCTCGGCTCACTTCCATTTCCAATTGTCTTCTCATCCGATTATAGCCGACACAATTTTTTAAATCATAGATCCATGGTCATCCAATTCCCTACCAAAATATTTTTCCGAAAATGAAGTTTTAACTCGTTGTGTCCCCCTCCATTTCGTAGAACTTCTTCACTCTCCCATGCTTGAGATCACAAGCACTATATTACGAAGGGTAAACCAACGCTACTTTTCTAGAGTCATACTATACATCATGCCAAAAGCAAATCTTCCCCCATTCAAGATGTTGATTTCATTGCCTTTATAGGCTTGCCCCATGTACTCGAAATTGATCTACGTAGCCCCACACAATATGTAATATTAGGCTTATTCGTGAGGTAAGCATCCCAAATTGAGCTTTAACAAACTCGTCTCATAACTCATCTCCATCGTTACAGTATCTCTTAAGCCACTTTCTAAGCAATGCAATACTCATCTCCGTGCAATCTGCCCTCTTCTATTTCCATGCACACCACATCCCATTTCAGAAGATGGAGCTTGCAAACCCATTTGGTACCTTTCCAAAAAAATAAATAAATAATCCTCTCCAACTTTGATGCCACTGACACTAGTAGGTGAAATAACAATAGATAATAAACTAATAAGCTTTATAGAGTGTTTTTGACAAGCGTACCCCCTCCCCCCGCCAACTTCTACCGAATTGTTCTATAACGAGATCCTAGATCTCAACACAATGAGAAGGCACCCCTAGAGGCGCACCAAGGTGGCAGTAGGTAAGGTTCTTTTACCACATCCCAAAGAAAGAGCTAAGCTTCCGATACTATTGTCATTTCCAATTTCCATAACATTGCCCTTTGTCAACTTTGCACGTAAGCTTGGAGTTCTTATACCACATCCCAAAGAAAGAGCTAAGCTTCCAATACTATTGCCATTTCCAATTCCCATAACATTGCCCTTTGTCAACTTTGCACGTAAGCTTGGAGTCAACTTAAAACTTAGTAATTCAAACCGAAGATGTCCTATCGCTTTTTGATCCTGCTCTAAGAAAAGTTGAGTTTTGGTGACATTTTTCTTTTGATAGTTTCCTAATTTTTTTTTTCTCGAAAGGATTTTGTTACATCAACACGATTCCCTAGATCCACATCAAGGGCTCACAAAACCCACATTCACTAATTAAGGTTTCATCTTGATAATATTGTATATTTTGTAGCACTTGCTGCTGCTGTTGTAATGACATTATTTTGTAAATCCTGAAATCAAATCCTAGTAAACAAAACAAATCAGTTGATTTACTCAAATAAAAGCAGCCTAAGAAATCACATGTTACTATCAATATCACCATCCATCTCTTGTCGATAGTTGCTGTTTATATTCTACTTACTCTTTAATTGTCGTAGCCATGGTTGGACAACTTAGAAC
Source organism: Kingdonia uniflora (assembly GCA_014058105.1). Taxonomy (NCBI): domain Eukaryota; kingdom Viridiplantae; phylum Streptophyta; class Magnoliopsida; order Ranunculales; family Circaeasteraceae; genus Kingdonia; species Kingdonia uniflora. The sequence goes on along the minus strand of JACGCM010001055.1, from coordinate 2,296,733 downwards.
GACCTTTTCCAAACAATTTTGAGGTTTGTTTACATGAAAATTTATTCAGGAGCTCTGCTAGCAGTAAATCCTTCATGGACGAACCCCTCTGGGGAGTGGCGTGTTGGTTATAAATTGGTTTATGAATTTTTCACAGACACTTTAACTTCCCGTTTGAAGGTAAAATTTCTGTTTAAACTGTTATATGTTCTTGACGTTGATTTCCTCTGCATATGAATCCTATGCACGCTTTCGGCAAATGTGTTTCTACAGAAAGAAAGGAAGAAAAAGTGGGATGAGAAAAATCAGGAAGCAATTGCTGAGGCTGTAAAGCAACTTTCTGAATTTGATCAGGTTTGTTTTATTACAATGCCTTGCAATTTCTTCCGCTAATGAATTAATAAAGTAGGCATCGAATTCTCCTGCATCTAGCTTATAGAATGTGATCAGAGTTAATGTGAAAGCCTGTTTGAAAACTATTTCCTTCGTAACTCTTTGTAATTTTGTGTAGTGAAAAATACCATAATACAAATATTTTTATGAAATGGCTAACAAATAAATATAATTATTAATTTAAATCTTCAGCGTATTTCCGGCAAGCCCCACTGAATTTCTGCAAGGTCCCTAGTCCCTGGCAAGGTTGAAGGAGTATTTGGTCATTTCAGGTGAGTTCTTGCAAACTTTAGTCGAACTCGTTGAGACCAGATGAATCTCCATCAAGATCTGGCATGGGATGGCAAGCCGTTGGTTAGATAATACTATTTTCCAGGCCATTGCCAATATGCTAGAAGACATAACAACTTTTCAAAGTTTGAGATTGGAGGTGAAATGGTCGACGGTTGTGATAGGATTAGGAACCACAGAACCATATCACTGGAGAGCTTGTCTCGATGAGTTGCAGTTTAATATTTTTGACCAAGATCAAGGAGAGAGGTTGGAAAAGGAATTCTACGAATATTAAATTGTTTTGACTTTGAAAAGCTCTGGTAACGAAAATTTTGCCGGACACTAAAGGATGCTCTTTGCGTTGCTGTAGTACTTATTATCATTTCATATAATATATCTTGCCTTCTTTGTGCGCTGAACTCTTGCTGGTTTTAGCGCTATGAGTCTAATTGGGGTATTTATAATAGCGAAGGCGCTTCTAAAAAGGTTGAGTTATTGATGTTATTCATGTTTTTGATATTCCAAAGCAGCTTTTAACTTTTAAAAGCTAGATTTTGAATGGTGTTTGGATCTGTAATGAGTATTGTCTCGGGCATTAAGAAGGGGAAACCGAGGGAAGTGTGGAAAAATTGATTTTGAAAAGGTTTGCAATAACATGAATTGGAGCTTTTCTATTCTATTTTTGGAGCGGATGGGTTTTTGAGGAAAAGTATTGAAATTAAAATTTTACGGTGCATTTATTTGTGCTTGATGATGGTGATCTAGCTGTCTACTTTAATAGAGTTTTGCCAGGGTGATCCGTTATCTCATCTTATTATTATTTTGATATAATATTATGTATTTAGATGAGAGAAAAGTTGCCACAATCAAAAGAGAAATAAAGCAGCAAGAGATGACAACAAAAATGCGGATATGATAACACCCCGGAGATTAATACAAATTTTCATTGAGCTACCAAAGAGTCAAAGAACACCCCATGTCAAAAGCTGCTTACTCTACCAATAAATAAATGATTTTTATGAGACGATATTAACTTTCATTCTCGTTTGTTCCTTTCTTTCTAATTGACTCACATTCCTTTCAAGCAAATTCCCTAAAAACCGCTAAAGAGACAAACCATCACTTAGCCTTACCCGGTTTTGAAAGACTAGTCACGCCTTATGTAAGTAGAGAATCCAAGAAGATAAAAGCTACCTTAACCTTATCCATACTAGGGAGGAACACTAGAAGTTACTAACCTGTAGTTTGCTTTTGATGCCATATTTTATTCTTGGTCTAGATCAATGTAAGTTTATATAGATTATTTTGTATTGCTTACTTTCCAGCTTACCTTGGGTGTTTAATTTTGGTGATGAACAATATGGTGGGAATTGGCATGTGAAAGGTTGAGAGGCACTTGCTAGAACCTTTGTTTGGTATTGGGACTTTAGGTATAACATTCTTAGGAATGCCTTTTGGGGCTCCATACAGATGTGCAGAGATATGGGATCCAAGTGTTGAGCGATTTGATATGTTTGACCGTTGTGTAGAGGTATGCGTTCCCGTCTTACTTGATTAGATAAGCCTATATTTTTTCAAGAGATAACTCGACTCTTATTGGGAATTGGTTACGGAGATTCGACCTTGAGGGATATTGCTTATGTATTAAGGTGTTGAAAGCCAAGTACGGCAGAGGCAGTTTTGCTTGGCTCCTTAATGATCCTCATACTACGTATGGGTTGGGGCATTATATATCAATCAACCACAATTGGGAGCTTCCAAAGATGACATTGAAACAATTACTGGGAACGGAGGAAGGAGCTTCTGGTATGCTATATAGTGTGACATGAGATAGTAAGTAGAGTAGTGCCCTTCTCTCTACAGTGCTTGTGACGTTATGACTGATAAAGTGTCGGAGTTTTATGCTAGGATGTGGGGATCAATCAATTTAAATCTAGAGAGAATTAGAGAGTATTGATGTAAGGTTTGCAAAATCTAATTGGTTTTACTCTTCTCTTGTGGAGGCATTATTTATAAACAAGAAGCACTTGTAATCGAAGTCATACTGACATGTCACGATTGTGCACCACCGTTCATGGATAATAGGTTAACCCTAGGTCCATGTTGGATGCCCAACGTCTATCCTTCTATAGAAGATTCCTCTATTTTATACTATTTAGAAGTTTCGTTTATTTTGTCTTTCTTTTTCTGCAAGTATTTAAGTTTCCATTTTTATTAGGTTTTTTATTCCTACTTAGTTTCTAATTGTGATGATTCTTCTTTCTCTATATAAGGAGAACTCTATGTTAGTTTCTTAGGTTGATTTTGAATGGAAAAGGGTTTTCTCGGAGTTTTGTAGAGTTTGGGGGAAAATTTAAAGCCCTAGATCTTTTAGATTTTTCAATTCATTAATAAAGAGTGTTTTATTTTTCTTCTCTAGTTTCAATTGAATGTGTTTATCAAAACCCATTGATATCGAATTGATATCTTACTTCTGCGGATCGTTCGTATTACATACTATGACTTGTAATCCAAGTCATACAAGGACTATAAGACATACAGGAGGATATAGGACTCCCAGATAGACTATGGCTTAACAACAGGTACATTGATCTAAACGGTAACCACGGGTCGTGGTCGAGGATATAGAGGACACATGGTAGTTGAAGTGGACTAGATGTGGAAAGTTCATTGTTACATCGACGCGTGGACATTTGGTGAAGGCAATAAACACCCAATGACGAAGTATTTTCCTGTCTTTGAAGGAGTTGACGAAGATCATTCCATCAAAAGTCACTTGGTTGGTGGCTTGGGGTCAAAGTTTGCCGAGAAACACCTTTAGGATAATAGGTATCAATATGTATCCTCTGTGCTTGGTTTGTGGCATTGTAGATGAATCCATTTGCCACTTGTTCATTGCAGAGAAACACGTTTATCATTCATCTGCAGCTACTTCAACAATTATTAGTCATCTGTAATAAGTCACATCTGATCTCAAACTTGGAGATGAAGGAAGTCTCCCAACGTGCTACTTACGTGTCCCTGAGGAAGTCTGGTTCCTCTTTCAGCTGCTCTTGCTGCACTGAAGTTGAGTTCAGCTAGTAATCCTCAGGTTGACAAAGCACTTCTTATGCAGTCCCCACTGTTATATAAGAACTCTCGCTATTGCACCTGATATGAAGGCTGCAGTTGTTGCTTGAAAGTCGGATCTGAATTTCATTTCTTTGGCAACAGTTGTGCCTTTATGATGATGGAGGTGGACCACAGATTGGGGCATGGAGACGAAGAGTCGACTAACCATAGTTCCATAGAATAAATGCTTAAGGTCATAGTAAATCTAGTAGCTAGTTTTGGCATCTACTGCAAAAGTGCTTTGGAGGTGTACATCATCTCCATTGGTGTTGTAGTGGAGTGTGTGTGGTGGTGGTGTACATCATCACTATATTTAATCTTTTGTGTTTGACGTTTTAATAATATAGCGTCCATATGAAAGAGGTTTTTTTGGTATCTTAGGACTTAAAATTGACATAACCTTAACATCAAAATTTGGAAATGCTGATATCACTGAAGAGTTAGCTCTTATTTCTTCATTCTCGAATGACGAAACATGATTAATTTTATGAGATTCTCGTTTTACCAAGAAAATTTGCCCTTCTTTCTCATCAGAGTCATCTCTTAAGTGAAAACATAATACATGGCACCTGGTATCTGCCTCTTCACAGGGTACATTTGGTGGTTAACGTTCTTTTTTCTCTACTCCTAATGGAAAGATTGATAGTTAAAATTTTGATAGGGGAATTATTCTGCGAGGTCTGTCTCGAAAAAACCAGCTTTTGTTGGTTATACACTATCTTGGGTACGTCATTCCAGCTTTAGTAGCCTATTGTCACTAACTCTTAGAGATACTGTATCAGAAATTGGTACGTAGGTGCTAAGATGAGGATTGGGGAGGGACGAGTTAAAGGCGTTTGGTAACCTCTTGGTCAACAACCCTTTACATGGTTTGAAGTGAGAAAATATTGATCCATGTTGTAATGTGGCTTTTCTTTGCTGCATCTGTGAAGTCGACCATGTGCATTTTCAGGGATTATAGGGTGGTAATGGACCATGTCATCCATGAAAAAAAAGTTGGTTCGACTTGAAAGATGTATTCCTTGCCATCGTTGTATTATGTTTCATTAGTAGTAAAAATATGAACCCTAACCACCATATGTATCAACATGAATGTTGCTGGTACTCTGTTCCGGCTGCGCCTGACTTGCATCTCCTACATGAAAGTGGAAGCCTCTTGGAAGAAAATCATTGTTTAGAGAAGGAAAGAGAGCAAGCTTTCCTAACGAATATCAAAATATGAGAGAGAAGAAACATGAAGAAGTTTTTAGTGGTAAAAAGTTGCAATGATATCCTAAAATTAACCCTTCAATTCTACTAAACAAAAATGACTTATTTCCATTTGGCAAAATTTAAATAGCAGTACTTCCTTTTTAATCATATAGGCGGGTGGATTGAATTTTCAGATATTAACAAAGACAAGTAATATAACATAGATTACATGTCTATACACAAGACTACCACCTAACGCACATGGAAACACTAGTACATAGAATGCGAGATGTTATAAGAGAAATTAACATAATCAACACATATATCGTTTGCTACATGTATGGTTCTGGAACTATCATTTTCATGAACGTTTAATGCGTTGACTTGATAAGGGAATGTAAATATGTTTTTTTAGATCCTGTCAGAAGGGCTAATTGGAAATATTGGACTTATTTGTTTTCTAAACATCCCGTGAATGATTTTCTTATAAGTTGTATGTTTTGCAGAAATACAGTAAAGTGGAAGAGTTTAACCTAAAAAAGGCTCGTGAAGATCTTCAAAATAGAGTTGACTTTCTTCAAAGACAAGCTGACGTGAGTACTGTGTTGGGCTATTTGATTTAGGATATTTTCATTTTCTCATTCTCTGAAGTATTTATGTTTTTTTTTTTCAGAGCTATGACGACAAGGGACCTGTTATAGATGCTGTTGTTTGGAATGATGGTGATGTGTGGAGGGTGGCTCTTGACATACAGAGTCTTGAGGATGACCCAGAGTGTGGTAAACTGGCTGACTTCAGTCCCCTAACAAACTACAGGTATGTCATGTTGCTATATTATAGAAAAACAACATTCGCAAGTATGAAGTTTTTTTTTTGGTAAAATTATCTTGTCAATCAGGAAATATGGAATTCAGAGTAGATTATGGATCAAAATACTGAACCAAGTGTATTTATCGACCCCTCACCATTCTAATTTTATCATGGTATTTTGATTTTATCACGATATTTTCGTCACTCAATATTTTAATCCTCAAGGAAAAAACCGGTTTATACCAAATAATTTGTATTTATCAATGATATTTTGATGTTTAACACGATAAATTGTTATGTTTAAAACGAGTGGAGATGTGAAGGAAATATAAGAAAGTATTTCGAAAAATGTCCAAGAAAAAATGTAGGAATCTCAAAAAATATGTAAGCTTGGAAAAAAATAATGGAAATAAAATGTGAACGAATATGAGATAATCATTATTTATTGAGATAACCATTATTTATTACAACTTGGTATGAGCAATTCAATTATAAATTTCAATTTGAAGTCTAAAAATTGTCTCATAAAGTTATTGATAAACTAATACATATACGAGTGTGACGCGGCTCCTCAAATTCATTATTTTCCGACTGTTGATTGACGTTAGAAACATTCCAGCTATACTCCTCCCACGTCAAATACTTAAAATAAAGATTACAATTTCTTATATGGTTCTTGTATTTTTGTTGTAGCAAGTACAACATAATACCCAGGGGAGGGCAACCACTTACAACGATTACTCCAACTTTTCTTCTTTGTGTGTAATTTAGTCTCAAAGATTGGGATGACTCTTCAGGAATATATCCATACCCAGAGGATAGGTCAAACATACGGATGTTCGTTATCAAAGAATCCTCCAGACGAGCTAATTAGACGAGCTGATTTGTTGAACATCGAAGGGGGACAGATGTGAGTAGTAGCTAGTGCCCATGATGCCCATGCTCATACCATCAAAGTGTGATGAAAGGGAATCTGCATCATAACTCCCACGAGATGAACCTTCGCCAAATCTTTTTGATATCCCTGTTCGACCTCGTCGATTTCCCCAATTAATTGATCTTTGACGGGAATCATGATCAGAATCTTGAGTAGCACGGTCAAAGTCGACCTCTACACTAAAAGGAACATAACCCCATGACTTGAGGGGTAAACACTTTCAACAAGATTACCTATTCCTCGACTAGTGCTTCTAGAGTTTCCTCTTTTATAATATAATAAATCCCATACTCTTTTGGGTTTTGAGAATGTTAAAAGTTAAAAACCAATTATCTCTTAATACCATCAAATTATCGTGATATTTTGGTGATAAATTGATAAAATCATGATACATTAACAGTTTTTTGCCACAAAACTAGGCATTGGTGAACCACTGATAATATCATCAAAGTACCAAACCAACAAAAAAAAAATCTTGATATTTATCATGGTATAATGAATTTATTATGGGTATTTTAATCCATGCGGAGTAGATTAATGTATTGTCATTTAGTATTATTAAAAATTCTTAAAATGCTTCTTGGAGTAGAGAATCTGATGTAAAATCAAGTCGCAGAAGCAAGAACTTGAGAGATTACGCTAACCTAATCAAAATTAGGGTTTCTTCTACTATACTCTAAACAATAAAGCCAAATTAGGGCTAAACTTACCATCTCCTTATATAGGCCTCAACCCTCATCCTCCTACAATAGCAAGTCCGCTACTTCTCCAAATTAGAATCTAATTAGACATTAAAATAAAAACAACTCCAATAGTTAATCCCCTAATCTAATAAGCTAACATAAAAAGAGACCGTGAACGAGTGGACGACGTGCACTAGGAGCTGTTCACATCAAATCCCTTCGTATTCAAAAAATTTTGACCACGAAATCAAACCAGGCGTGCTCCTGACGAAGCTCATGCCACCTTGGTAACACCTTCAAAATCATCAACCTCGTCTTCATCTTCTTCCTATAACACTTGTTGTACTGTGGCAATCACGTGTTCCCTCATACCATCAACGACTAACCGAACCCGTTTGGCAACTTATGGGCAATCCTTTTTCTGGTAACCCGTTTTTCCACAACCAAAATAATTACCATAAACGAAAGTAAGTGGAATTGTTGATGTTGAATTAGCTTGAACAGTAGAAGTTGAAGTCGTACTTGAGTTGGTAGTTGGTGTGTGTAACTCTTCTGACTTCAAAACATATTTTACTGCATCTACCATCACAAAAAGGTCTTTGAATGCGAGATCCTTCCGAATGATGCTTTGTAAACCGTTTACATACCATCTCACCTTTGGTTCCTCAGTTATACGCAAATTAGCGCGGGCGCTCAGTAAGAAAAATTCATTTGTATACTCGGTCACATTGGACTTACCCTGATGTAGTTTTTGTAGTCGCAGATAAACTGTTTCACAAAATCCCGACGCATCTGTTCCCATTCAGTAATTAGCGGATACCCCTGTTGAAAATGACTAGTTTGCACACTATTCCACCAAGTACGTGCATAACCCAATTACTTTATCTCTATGAGCATTACTCGATTGGGATCCCTATACTTTTTATATGCAAATTTTTTGTCAACTCGGGTAATCCAATCCATAAAGGTGGATTGGATCAAGTTTCTCGTCAAACCCTGCAATATTGAGCTTAACATTGTGTTGAAGAGAAGTAAGAATGTGAGTAAAAGCAGAGAGATCGTTACATTCCGATAATTGTTGTTGATATCGTGGAGGTGGAGGTGTCTGATTAGGATTGCCTCCATAGGTGTTGCCATTGTTCCAACCTCTTTCCCGATCAACCCTGTGATTAATGCCCCTTCCCCCAAATTGTTCGTGCGACCCATTTTCATGACCTTGTCCTTGTTGAGTAGTTGTTTAAGGACGACGTGGTGGTGGTACATAACGAGTATCCTCATGGAAAGGATTAAAAAACAAGTCCTCAGCTTATGGTTCAAAAGGCTCTTTGTCTTCATCATAAACTGGTTCTTTTGATTGTTGCTCATCGATTACCTCTTGGATTTTCTGCACTCCTATCCACTTCTCCGGTAGTGTTTGATGCCTTATTTTGGGCAACAATAAAAGCCTGAAACATCTCTTGCATCTTAGACATCCCATCTTTAAGCTTATAGATCGACCCGTCAATACGATCAACACGTGTGTCAAGACTAGGTGGTCTCCCCACCGGTCTCTTACCTGCCATTGAAAAAAAATCTGATTGAAGATGGAACGAATGAGAAAAAAAGAAAGAAATCATTGTAGCTGTTGGGGAAAATTTTTCCAAGGAAATAACCTTGCTCTTATACCAAATTTGATGTAAAATCAAGTCGTGGAAGCAAGAACTTGAGAGATTACACTAACCTAATCGAAATTAGGGTTTCTTCTACTAAACTCTAAACAATAAAACCAAATTAGGGCTAAACTTTGAACTTTATTCAATCACAACTAAGAAATAAACTTATACCACCCTCTCCTTATATAGGCCTCAACCCTAATCCTCCTACAATAGCAAGTCCCCTACCTCTCCAAATTAGAATCTAATTAGACATTAAATTAAAAGTAACTCCAATAGTTAAGCCCCTAATCTAATAAGCTAAAATAAAAAGAAACTGTCAATGAGTGGACGATGTGCACTAGGAGCTGTTCACATCAGAATCACTCTATTTTGTAGTTTAAGGAACAGTTGGCTGAGAAATATCTTCTTTGAGATGGTAAATATGTATTAGCAACTTCCGGAGAGTCTTCCGAAGTCTAAATAAAGAATACACTAAGGCATCAAGTTCCCTTATCTCCCAACAAGGTCTTCAGTCTCATCTATATGATAATGATAAAGGAAAAATCCAAGTACATTATAACAGCTTAAATGTCAGGAAGGATTGTATCCGTGGCCTTTTCCATCCTGAGGAGAAACTTGTAATCGTTTAATTCCGGCCCGATTATGTAGACCGTTAACTTCCAATGCGCTTACTACACTGTTTAAATGAGCACGAGAATGCCCATTGATGCACCCAAGGTACACTAAGGCTGTAAAAGTTACCACACACCCAGATGAGAATGAAAGAGAAATGATCCATAGATTTGTAGTAGTGTAACTTTGCTATGCTCATTACTCACCTATGTACATTCTCAATGCATGTTCACCACTCCACTGAGATATACTAGGGAGAAGTCCATTCGAGAGAACTAAGCAAGTTGTATCACCCGTGTACCACCCTAAGAGTGTTCCCTTCCTTGGCACCAAGATGGTCTCGAAGAAAGTTTCACTCAGTGGATACCTTATTCGACCAAGAAATGAAACCCCTGATAGATATCATTGCATCAGTAAACGATATTTCAATCCTTCAAATCAGGATGTTTTGGTTTTTTCTCTTTTCTGCAATTTTAGAATGATGATGTTATCCCTTCCCTTTTTTATAATAATTTGAAATTACCTTCTGGTTAATGATCGAGCTTTTGCTGTTGAAGTCGTAATCTTCATTCTATAAATGTACTCTTGCAGGGCTGAGCGGAAATATGGCATATTCAGCAAACTAGATGCTTGCTCCTTTGTCGCTAATGTATATAATGAAGGAAATATCTTAAGTATCGTAACAGATTGTTCTCCTCATGGCACTCATGTCGCAGGCATTGCTACTGCTTTCCACGCGAAGGTATTGAATATTTATCCATTTTTTTTACAAGTGAAAGATATGATGAGAACACCTTAAATTGATGTATATTCTGGTCAATGTTGTCACCATGCAGGAACCCTTGCTAAATGGAATTGCACCTGGAGCACAATTAATATCTTGTAAAATAGGCGATTCTCGCCTAGGTTCAATGGAAACCGGAACTGGTTTGACAAGAGCATTGATAGCTGCGGTAGAGGTATGTCTGGTCTGATAATCTATATGTATGATTTAATTTTTTTGAGTCCCAGTTTATATTTAGTTCACCGGTTTTTGGTTATTGAAAGAAGTCTGTTTAGTTAGGGATGGTTCAAGCTAGCCCCAACCATGCAGATAGTGAGAAGCTATAATTTCAGGGACGTTTTTTTCCTCTTTCCAGTGTATAGCAAACTATGTGACTGTGATGTAGTCTACTGGCAACGAGTATGATAAACTCAAGTAAAGGATTTCATTCAAGGATTTTAACAAGCCCTAAAACTTTATTAATTCGACCAAACCCTCATACAAGCAAAAAACTTTTCTCTATACTATCAACTTAGTTAAAAGTCTAGCCTAAAGACCTCCTTTTATACTTTTTTTGTGTGGAATAGAAACCCTAATACAATTTAAATTAGGAATTTCCTTATTTCATGCAATACAAAAGATTCAAAAATGAAAATAAAAAGATATTTCAAGAAAGAGAGTCGACAAGATTTTGAGGACCATCACTTGAAAGCGTGCATTTCTCTTTCGTAGGCACGACGAACCGTAAAGTAGCCAGTGATGCCTAACACTAGAAAGCCACACGTGCACGTTTCACGCTAGAAGCTATTTGCTAAACGCACGCTTATGACCAACAAAAAATCAACGGCCCTTACCTTTTGATAGTGGTAATGTTTATAGAAGGAGTGATTCCTTAAACTTGCTAAAGATTTCGCGCTAGGAGCTATGTTGCTAAACGTGCGCTTAGGACCATAAAATAGCCAGTGATGCCAAGAGTAGCCAATAACGCCCTTCATTTCGCGCTAGAAGCTATTCCCTAAACTTTTAGTAGTGGTAATGTCTATAGAAGGAGTGATCCCTGGGGTGACAAATGACTCATCATATCAACTTTCACCGCCTTAGAAAAATTCGACACAAATTATAGATGCCTTAAGTGCACGTAGAGGCTTTGAACTCTTATGGAACTTTCCGTACTCAAGGATTGTATCCATGAACAGAGGTGCGATATTGTCACCAACATCCCTACATGTAATAACGCCAAGAATAAGTAACCTCGAAGTCCCTCATTCGCAAAGTGAGCTTCAAATGCTCCCGAAGGGGATCGAATATTCGGTGTTTTCCCGAATTAATTGGTGGAAATAATTTGATTCGGGGTGAAAATTTGATTAGTGGTTCCGTTTTCAAAGCCTATCGGCATGAGAGACCACCCAAGGACCTCGGGATTGACTTTCAAGGGGTTGTCCCCTCTTTAGCGCAGTTTTGGTGAGGCCGCCAACGTGTCTTGGTGCTGCCAGACTAATTTAGCTTGCCGGAGGGAATTTGTGGTGAGTTTTTGTTCTGTTGAGTCTTTCTGAGCTAGATCTAAATGGTTCAGCTCCTTGGGTCGTACTGGGTTTGGGTTTGCTGGGTTAGATTGGGCCTAAACCCTTTTTGGGTCTAAGTCGAGGTTGTTGCAGTCTGGAACCTGGACTGGTTTAAACCTGGATCCATTTGAATCAAGGCTGCGTTCGTGTTTTGTGTCTGGTTCGACCCTGGATCGCCTTGTGCGGCTCAATTTGTTGTTGTTTTTTTGTTATACTCTTATTCTTCTTGCGGTCAATCTCTTTGTTTTCTGCAAGAGATAGGAAGCAAATTCAGCAACAGGAATAGAGAGAGATGCAGTCGAACTGGGTTGATAGGAGGCAGAGACTGTGTTACCATATTATAAACCATTGCAAAGACAACTATCTTATTCCATTGCAAAACATAGCCTATTACAATGAACCCATAAGCATTCTTGTAAGAAAAAAATGGAAACTCAAAGAGGAAATACACAAAATACCCTTACTAGCGTTACGGTAACATAGATATCTTTAACATCAACAGCTTATGCATAGGCTCCACGAGTTCATCAATTTGCCATGAAAGTAATAAAATGGTAGGCTTTTTTGAAAATTTCCTTTACCACGGTTTATTCTTCGCGATTCCTTTGAATTTTAGTCGCTTTCATACCAATTTTGGTAGTCTACTCGGCAGAAGCAACGAGTATGATAAACTCAATCAAAAAATTTCACTCAAAGAATTTTAACAGGCCCTAAAACTTCATTAATACTGTTGAGATATATAGTCCCACATTGGACACACATAGCCTTACACCTCAAAATATAAGATCCTGGGGCTACTCTTCTCATTGCCAATTGGTTTTGAGATGGAACCTCCACTTCTAATAAGTACAATCAAACCTTCATACAAGTTAAAAGCTTTTCTCTCTTGTACCAACTTAAGTACAAATGTAGGCAAAATACCTCCTTTTATAGATTGAGGGGTTTGAAAAATTATAAACATTAATACAACTTGAATTAGGAGGTTTTTATTTCTTGAAATTCTAATTAAAACAAAAGATTTTAAAATATAATAAAAAGGCAGCTTCTAGAGAGAGAGAGGCTCAATTCTGGGGAATATTTAGGGGTGACAAACTACTCATATCAGACTGTATCTGGCTAATCTGAAAGCCCCTTACAATATAAAAAATTATACAACAATATTTACGTGTTGTCATCAAAGGCCTTTAAAGTCTTAGAAGACATAAGCTGAGACATGATGAAATGTATTTCTGTGAAGCTCTTTCTGCAACCTTCTCTACCAGCACCTTGTTCTCTAATTACTTTAATTTTGTATAGGTAGAGATTACCATTGGCATTGCTATTAAACCGGTTCGGAAATGACATATTTCCCGTAGGTGGTTGAAAGTAGCTTAATAGAATAAATTGAAGTGAAATTGGTACCTTACACTAGTGCAGCTAAGAGGGTTCGTGGCGTTTTTTGGTAGAGGTGTTACGATGTATCACGGTTTTGCATCATGTTATCTGTTCTTTAAGCAAAAATGTTAATTAGAGGTATTTGTCGCCGAAGTTGATCTGTGACTAGTTTTCATCAACTATGTTGTATGACCTCTAAAAATAGAATTATTTATCAAAATTAAAAAAAATATAATTTAAGCCAAAATCAACTATTTTGTTGTGATAAAATTATGTCAGTGGCGGTTTTGGGCCTATAAGAATTATGTGAAACCAGAATAATTTTTACTTTGTGGTTGTTCATTGTTGTAAGCTCTGAATTAATTTACATGTTTTTGCAGCATAAGTGTGATCTCATCAACATGAGTTATGGAGAGCCTGCACTGCTACCTGACTATGGGCGCTTTGTTGACCTTGTAAATGAGGTATACTCAAAACAAGGTTCCAGAATCCAGATATAGGTTATATAATAACTTATACATGAATGAAAATTGAGGCTGTGATTTATATATTTCTATATATCGTCTTCATTTAATATGTGCCAATTGGATTTTAGTGGATATGCAAAGTATCACGACCTGTTGTATAAATGGACAATCATACACTTCATTCTACTATTGTGTTTTAAATACAATGTTTTTGAAAGAATCACAATAGTGTTTGGCATATCCTAAAACGACCATATATGTTGCCGATTTGTCAGTGATATATTTGATGTCTCTCTGATATGTCAAAATAAATTGCTTACATGTCCAATCGATATATCCAAACATTAACATTGACCGAACCCGACAGCTTAGATAGGGCAGTTAGCCTTTGTATGCTTTCCTGTTTAGAATTATCCTCTAAGTTTCATGCTTAACAACGTTACATCTCAGGTGGTTGATAAGTATCGTCTCATATTCATCAGTAGTGCTGGTAACAGTGGGCCTGCACTGAGCACGGTTGGTGCACCTGGTGGAACCACTTCAAGCATTATAGGAATTGGTGCCTATGTATCTCCTGCCATGGCTGCTGCTGCTCATTGTGTAGTTGAACCTCCTTGCGAAGGATTAGAATACACTTGGTACGTTCTCTTTTCTTTTCAGACCTCTTAGTTACATAAACAATTGGGTAGTTTAAATTCTTATTGTATTTCCCTCGAGCAATTTGGGGACCGTTTGGATGCAACTGGCTACTGAATATTGTATTTTGGAGTAGATACAAATTTGTTTGGTATCAACTCCTCCTATAAGTCAAATCAATATCTCAACATTCAAGTCAAAAATAAAATTTTAGAAATAAAGGGTCTCGTAGTCAGTACTGAAAACTTTGGCTACATTTTTTAGCCATTTTGGAATTTTCTAAGTCTGTTTTGTTTTGCATCTAAAATTTTCTGAATACCTAGCTTAACATAGTAAGTAGCATCTCTTGACACATCCCAATCCTTTGTGGTTATTTTTTTTTTCACTTGAATAATTTTACTTGGACGGATACAGGTCCAGTAGAGGCCCAACAGTAGATGGAGATCTTGGCGTCTGTATAAGTGCTCCTGGAGGGGCAGTGGCTCCTGTACCTACATGGACTCTTCAACGGCGAATGCTTATGAATGGAACATCCATGGCATCTCCGTCAGCTTGTGGGGGAGTTGCTTTACTGATTAGTGCGATGAAGGTTCTCGCAATTTTTTTTTTCTTCTCTTTTGGCTTTGCTTGCAAAATACTCTTTATGTATTTATTAAAGGCTACTAGCTTACACTATTATTTTTTTCCCCTTAAATATAAGGCCCATTATATTGAGACGAGGATCCCCTTATTATGACGAACCTTTATGGATTATCTCTAATTTTGAGGAACCTTTATGGATTATCTCTAATTTTGAGGAATCTTTCTAGTGTAGCCCTTTGTTACGAATGAAGATATTAGATGCACTAAATCTCGACAGTATAGTGTGCTGTGGGTGGTGGTAGTAGTGTGTGTGCGTGCGTGCGGGGGGGGGGGGGGGGGGGGGGGGTGTTTGTGGTTACTGTAATAACTCTTTACTGATTGCTGAGATTTTCTAATGTAGGCAACAATGACACGGATACGGGTGTTGGTGTCTGACACGGGTACGGGGTGTCAGAAATGGCAGAAAAGTACCTTATAAATAGTGTTTGATACGTGTGTCCGCGTGTAGAGCTGTTGAACACGTTTTCTTTTTTAAAGTGAAGTGTCGTTGTTACCTAATTTCTAACTAATGAGTTTAATTTCTTTGTAGGCCGAAGGCATTCCTGTAAGCCCATACAGTGTTCGAAAGGCACTTGAAAATACCACAGTTTCTGTAGGTGAATCTCTTGAAGATAAACTATCCACTGGACAAGGACTAATGCAAGTTGACAAGTAAGTTTTTTGTAACTGTCCCCGGTTTCTTAATTTCTAAAAATAGGTCGAGTCCATTGATATAAGGAATCGGCTTTTAAAAACTATTCAATTTGCTTAAACAATTGGCAGGGCACATGAATATATTCGACAATCTAAGAAATCTCCATGCATCTGGTATCAAATAACGACTAGTCAAGCTGGTAAATCGGGTAAGCTCGTAGTATCTCGGATCTACTTTTGTGCTCTCATGATATTTATTTGTGATATTTATGATTATTTTAAAGGTGTTTTTCCTTGGAGGGTAAAAACATTACCTCTTGAGACACTACTCAAATATTTTCTGAGACAGAAAGAGTTCAAATTGAAGGCAATGAAACAATAAAAGCCTGAAAGAGAGGGACGGGAAACATCTTAGTCACCCTAAAGATAAAAGCCAAAAAAGATAAGGGTTCTCAATCTCATTACTTTGTCCTATAATTAAGTCTCGTTATTGCGCCCAAGTAGCCCCCCTAAATTCAGTCCTATATATCCTCAGTCAGTCAAATTAGGAGAAGAACAAGAAAATATTTATTGATTATTGAAGAGATGAGTACAATTACCCTAAAGAGGGATTTAAATAGAGAAACCACTGGAGTCCTAGTAGGAAACTAACTCCTACTAGGTAACTACTAAAAATTGATAACAATTAAAGATATAAACAAATCTATTAATAGCAATCTTAAGATATGATCCGGTGTATCACACCATGCAATACTGCGATGTATTCGGACATCACACTTAACATCAATCATAATCTCCAATACTCCCCCTCAAATGGATGGTGAGGGTCCACAAATACAATGTGTTTGCAACTTCAAAAAAGCACGGCTTTAACAACTTTGCTTGAAAAACTTAAGCCACACACATCACATATATAAGCAAACACTTGCACGGATAATCGAGACATCACAAAAAGAGTCTTCAACTTCAATTTTACACGTACCAAATAAATCATATTCTCTAATACTTCCCCTTCAAGCTGGAAGCACAAACTGTATAATTCCAGCTTTGAAAAGATAGCAAACTTCTCCCCTCACGAAGATTCTTCAAATTTTTTGTCTTCAACAACCAATTTGAGCCTTAGCTTCAGACAGTAAATAGACCAACTTGAATATTCACCAAAACAATAAAAAAGACCTCACCAACGAAGGGCTCTATGGATCAATAACATTGATTCCATGGCTGATTGCACAAGCCACCTCCACAAAAAAAACAATAGTTTAGCTCTTGGAACTTTTCCAAGTGGCCAAAAAATGGCTGGATTCTTCGAACCCTCCAACCCAAAAAAATAAAAAAAATAAAATTGCGAAGAAACAATTAGGTATACTTAGTTGGTTACACATAAGCTAACTCACAAAGAAAAGAAAAGAAATCATAAAAGACGTAAAACAAAAGATAGAGAAGACGCGTGAGGAAAGGGGTAAATTACTGAAAGAAACAAAGATAAATATCTTCAATGGAGAATAGAAGAGCGATAGGAGACTGGAAAAAAAATTAGCTCATCAAAAAAATCCCCAAAAGAACCAATCAGAGCTTGTTAATTGTCGCTTCATACCATATGAGATTATAGGTTTCATAAACCAGAAGCACGATAATATTAATAAGCCATCAGATTTTGAAACCACAATCAAACTTTTACTACTTTGGGTCAAGATTGTGATTTATTATCAATATGCATCAGCTATAATCACTTGCACCGATTAGTCTATCCACACAGATTGAAACAATATAAGAGTTTACATATTGGTCGACTCTAACCTGATATTGCGCTGATTTTAACATGAATTAGAGTAACATAGATCACAAAATACAGAAATTGATTACTGATATGTAGAGAAATCTAAATAATCGGAGTCCCCCCCTTCTCTTTTAACCCGAATCAGCAATAAAAGTAACGGTGCAAACGGATTTCATAATAACATTTGAAAAGAAGAAGCCATTTTCATATCTGATCTTGTTTGGGTTTTAATAAATCCTAATCCCGAAATCGATAAACCAAGAAACATTATAAACAGATAAAAGAGAAACTCCAAAAAGATGAGTGAGCAATGTTACTGTTCGCGGAAACAATATTCACAGAAGGAAGTCAAAAATAAAATTAATTACCGGACTTGATGATACGGCGACGGCAACGGCTGCCGGAAGCAAGAAAAATTTAGGGTTTCACGAAGAATTGTATGCCAAGTTAAATTAGGAGAAGAAAGAGAAAATGTTTATTGATTATTGAAGATATGAGTGCAATCACTCAAAGAGTATTTAAATAGAGAAACCACTAGAGTCCTAGTAGGAAACTAACTCCTACTAGGTAACTACTAAATATTGATAACAATTAAATATGAAAACAAATCTATTAATGCTAATCTTAAGATATGATCCGGTGTATTACACCATGCAATACTACGATGTATCCGGCCATCACACTTAACATAAATCATAATCTCTAACATCCTCCATGGAGTTATTTGTTTATGTTTGATCAAACGTTCAATATAAGATCAATTTTATATTTAGTTTAACATGATAGCCAAACACATGGACCAACACTTTGCATCTTCTTTTATACGATTTATTTACTATCAAAGTCTCTCTACTGATGATTCCCCACAAATGTAAGTTAGAGGGAAATTTAGTACTTTAGATAAATGTTGCGACAAATAATGGCATTCGAGGGAGAACTGATAGCAAATTGAGCGATTTAACCTATGTAACATTGACATGGGAACATGTGTCGGTGTCCGATACATGTATGAGGCGTCAGACACAGCGAATTTGAAGAAAATGAAAACGTAGACACGGCCAAACTCTTAATAAGATAGTTTTTTTTTCCTCCACATCGTTGTGTCGTGTAGGAGTATCCAACATGTATTCCCCCCAAAAAAATGGAGTTTACATGTTTCAAAGGACTTCAAACAACACTATAAGCTATCAGTTTTCCACCGAACATTTTTTTTTCTTCCTGAAAGTTCGTCGGGTTCATCATTTTTCACCACGGGGATTGCCACGGTACCTCCGCAAGCTACACGCTCCATTTTAAGTCAAGATAAATCTTGGCGGTTGGCCCCCCGGTGTTGGGTTTCAAACTCGTGACCTCTCTTATCTCTCCAAGAGGTGGTCCCAAACCACTAGTCCAACACCAAAGAGGTCTCCACCGAACCTCGGTCCTTGGAAGATGGAGAAATGCTGCAAGTTTTGTAATTCAATCTGATAATTTTTAACCATTAGATTTTCCATCTCAACATGATTATGATTCATTACCTTGAATTGCGTGAAATCCTAGAATTTGTATGAATGTCATGCAAAATGAACTTGATATTTGTTCTGGTTCCAGATCCTACGTCCCGAGGAATCTACCTGAGAGAGGCTAGTGCTTGCCAACAAACTACTGAGGTGTGAATGCTGATACGGTTAGATAGCTTTTGGAAATGCGTCATTAAAGTACCTTTGTTATGGGACATGCGTGCTATTACTTTCTATTTTATGCACTTGCTATTTCATGGAATTTATGCACTTGGTTATCTTTGTAATTTGATCTATTAGAATTTATTTTCCTGCTTTTTAGAATATCTGTTTTAATTATGACATTATACCGTAGACCCTGTTAAAATGATTCAGTGGTGAGTCTGTTTCTTTGGGGTGGTGTATTCTAACAAGTACGGGGGATTCAATGGTCAGTGTGCTTTGCTTGAGCTCAACAAACCTTACCTTATTTTTTGTCCACTCCAGCCTATTCAAGGATCCTTCTTTTAGTCCTATTACGATTTAGCTCGAAACTATTTATTTTAGTGCTGGTTGGTTTTTTCCCTTTACCCACCGTTAAAATTACATAATAAGGAATAAAGAGAAGGTTGGATGAGAGCCTTAAAACACCTCGCCAACCCCTCCAATTGGCTTTACCTTCGAGCAGCTTCCACAACTACTTTACCAGGACGTAACATTACTAGACAGCAAAACCTACAATAGAACCGAAGTTCTATTTTCCTGAAGACATACGGATAATTCAGATTGTAGACCCTTAAACTAAATTCCGAGCAACAGCTAGGCTGTTGTCAGTTATATTTTGGCCTATGTTGATGGATTTACCGTAGAAATTTTATGTTCTCCGGAGTCTTTCTAATTGTTTTAAACATCCATTTTTCTACTTTTGTGATGCTTAAAAATGATGCTCTGAATCCAATTCTTTGTATTTGAGCCATCTTATTTCGAAATCAAAAAAAGAATAGGGCCATCAACTATAGTTTAACCAGCTTCGAGGATTATTTACATTTATCATCTGTTCCTTTCTTAACTATTATTATTCTATCATTTGATTTAACAAGCACCATTTGTATGTGTGAAGTTCTTACTTTAGATTATTTCTATTCATATTGAAGTTTCCTGTATATTAAGGAAATGATTCTCTTACAATATGTTTGTACTATTTACATACATAAAGTAATATCACGACATATCAGCCGATATATGGTGGATATTATATTATTTGTCGCTGGTATTCTGATAGATAAATTATCCTTCTATAGGTCCAATCAACAACCGAGGAACGATATGTAGATTAATCCATCTACATTAGCAATACATCATAGTTTCTCTCTCTCTCTCTCACACACACACACACACACATTGCCGAAGGCACGTTGACTAAACTGTGTGGCGAGCCACGGAGGTACACCAGGTTTATACAAAGCACACTATATCGGGTTGAAAACGATGATTTGAACCACTTTTCTTTGACCTTGTACATCTACAATATGTTTTTTTGTTCATTAATCCAACTTCATATATCACTAGCATTACTAAGTGTCATATATATTTTGAAATTCCTTGCAACTTCGATTCATTTTCGTGTTTGTATTTCAGAAGCTAACATAATATTCTCTTGCTAACATAGTATTCTCTTCCTAACAGTGGACTATCCAAGTTCAACCGAGGTTTCATGAAGATGCTAGTAATTTAGAACAGTTAGTTCCCTTTGAGGAATGTGTAAAGCTGCATACTAGTGAAAAATGTGTTGTTCGGTCCCCGGATTATCTTCTTCTGACACATAATGGACGTAGCTTCAAGTTAGTTTACTTACTCAAATATTTCCTTTGTGATAGTTAGTCATTCTTTATGGGTAGTTTGATGTCTGCTAACTTTGCTATTTAGTTTAGTTGTTTTCGTTAAACAATTGAAAAGCACTCGAGTTTGGCAACAACGTAATTGTCCCTCTTGTGTGAGCATGTGAATTGAATGTTCAGGCTCCTATAGCATCTCCAAGGGCCTCCTTGTCTGTCTTTTTTTCTCAAGGTCATAAACAAAGATAATCAAAACTTTAGAAAGTAGGCAAAATTCAGACAGAACATCTCATCAAGAGAACAAAGGCCTCCTCCTAACATGATCCCCAGATCTCACACATATCATAGATGTCAAATACACGATGATTGCATACTTATCTGACAAAATACCATCCAAACTAATCTTGTTCCTAAAGCGTATTACATTTATCTTCTTCCAAAGCATCCATCACATTACATATTGCATAAGGAGCAAGGTCCTACAACATCTTTCCGGTGTAAACCTTTCAATAGTTAATTATTTTGTGAGTATAATAATGATAATATTATATTTTTGAGAAGAGACATCTAAATTTTCTCCGTAATGAACTTTGTGAAATGTTGAAAACTCAAAAACTGATGCTCTTGTGTACATTCTAACGGAATTGCAATTTTCTTTTTCAGCATTGTTGTGGATCCTACTAAACTTAGTGTTGGCTTACACTATTTTGAGCTTTATGGTATAGATTGCAAAGCACCATGGCGAGGCCCTCTTTTTACGGTGCCAATAACCATAACAAAGCCTATTGTTGTGAATGATGAGTCTCCTACAATTACATTTTCAGGGATGTCTTTTGTACCTGGTGAGTTTTTTCTGAACATGTATAACATGTTTAAATTACATGCTCAAACACTCATTTATCAAAGGCACCAACTCCTCACACTATACTCATGTAAGCTTGAGGGGACTGCTTCGAGCAACACCACAATCAAGCAAGAGAAGCATATGATTTGAAGAAAAAAAATCTCAGATGGCGTCTTGTGGTACCAAAAGGAAATAAACCTCCCATGGTACATCCATAGGGAATCCATCAATCTTGCTTAACACCAGGCCAGCCCGAACATTAGGCAGAGTGAATTTCGTCCCTCATGAATGTTGCTCGATAAGATGGCTCTCGTGGGCTGGAGATTAGACCAAGTCAATTCCGCCTCAATATTTTCTCATAAAACTTTAACTTAATATCATCTCCATGTGAGTATCAAATCAAACTCCTAATCGCCCTTCACCACTGATGGTTGTTGGTTTACCGTAAGTTTGAGATAGTTTTTGGTTGGCAATTACTGAAGGATTAGTAGGGAACTAATAAAGGATTATCTGTTGGTATGGATTGCTGAAGTTTATCCAAATACTGCCTAACCCCAGGTTCCTCCCAAACAAAATCTCCTAAGGGTAATTTTTTTTTTATCTGGCTTCACTAATATCTACGAATCAGAGATCAAAAAAAATATTATTCTCATTTAGGATTTAAAAAAGAAGATAATCCTGTCTTGTGTAGTCAATTGTTTTTGGGGTTTCATTGATTGAGAGAGGTAACCGAATGTGAAATAGTGAAGAAAATAGAACATCTTACATACTTTTTATTGGCCAACAAAAGTGGCTCAACGGAAACTTTATTGTTGAGAACTAGTAAATAAAGTTAGTGAAGTCAAATTCCAAAAGTTGTAGACCGCTTCATAAACTTATTAAAAGATATTTGCATTCTTACGAGTTTTTTAGATCTTACATTTTTGACTCTTTCTTTTGTTGTGCATCATTTACTAACTATACATTTGAATAGGGCATATTGAAAGGAGATTTATTAAGGCTCCAATTGGTGCTAGTTGGGTTGAGGCAAATATGCGAACGTCGGGATTTGATACTGCTAGAAGATTTTTTGTTGACACTGTTCAGGTACATAATACTCGTACGTAATGATGTTTATATCTATATATCGTTTTCTTAAGAATAACTAATCGGTTCATGATGGCTAGTTTGAATCCAAATCTGACTCCAATCAGAAAATATATGATGGAATTCAAATACGATTCAAAACTAGATCAAATCCATATTTAGAAAGATTGAAAAATCCCCTAACCATGGTATATACTAAGGGAAAAATATAATTTGGATTGGATTAGGGTAAACCATATGAATCCAAAAGCTAATTGGATTTTAAACATCGGATAGTGTTAGGATAGCTTGAATGCCCATAAAAAAAAATTCATTATGAGATCTAGGGTTGGTTTCAGGTTAATTATGATTTCTTGATGCCCTACTTTTGTCAGCGCTCTTAATATGATTATCATTCAGATTTGTCCTCTAAAAAGGCCCATTAAGTGGGAGAGCGTTGTGACATTTGCATCACCTTCTGCCAAAAGTTTTGCTTTTCCCGTCGAGGCTGGCCAAACAATTGAACTGGCGTTAGCACAGTTTTGGTCGAGTGGCATAGGTAGCCAAGAAACTACTATTGTTGATTTTGAGGTATTTGCTTAATAAACTACATTTTCAGTTTAATGCTCCTATTCTCGTTTTAGTTGTAGACTTGTAGTATAATGTTTGTATTATATTCTGATGTGACACGCGTTACATGGTTGTCTCTCGCCCAACTAGGAACTTAGCCTATTTTAGTTATATCACTCTTGGAGTTGTTTTATTAAGTTGTTTCTTATATTGTTGGGTTAGTAGAATTGAGGAAGATCTTCTAGGAGAGATTCTAGGGAGGTAATTAGGGGATTAGGAGAATAAAGGCAGGAAGGTGGTGTAATTTCTAGTTGGTTGTTGAAGTTGAACTCAAATTTTGAGATTAAAGTTATGTTAATTTAGTTTGTTTTGTCGTTAGTTTTGTTATTAGTTGACGTTGAATTGAAATGGTTTCGCTTTCGCGTCGTATTCTCGTCATATTCTTTTAGGTTCACCTACTAGTTATTCTTATAGTTAATTCATTAGCATAGATAAAAAAAAATTCCAGCTCTTCATAGTTTAGTAGCGTAACTCTATGCTCTATGTTTATTTTTAGAGGGGAAGCTGGGGTTAAGGCAGACCCCCACCAAAGAGTATTTTATACAAAAACAACTATTGCAATCTAGGATATTTACTGATAGATCATGCCTCGTGGGTCGTTTACCCACGAGGCCCCGTACTTTCTAGTTTCTCTATATATAGATGTAGGAGCGTTTTTTTTTAGGGAGTTCTCTTGTTAGAGTTTTTGGGTGAACTCTTAAAACCCCAGAACTATGGACGATTTTAGGTTTGCCTTTTACGTTCGTGCAAATTTTGAGATTGCAAGGTTGGAGGCGGGAGTTGTGATGAAGAAATTCAATGGAAATAGCTTGGAGATGAAATACCACGAAGAGACGACGGAGAGAGAGGTTCACCGTGTGATTGATGTAGTAGGTAGGAAAGATGGGGACGTGTTAGAGAGTTCTCGATTAAAGTCTCACGAGAAGGTTGCGACATTGATGCAAGAGATTCACATGATCAGCGATTCCAATTGTCAGGAGGCCCAACCCCAACCCCAATCCAAAACCCTTGCCTAGAATTCGAAGAACGATCAGAGAGGAATTGATTACATCGCCAACGTCAGAGAAAGGGTTACTGGTGACTACGGTCCCCAGAACTCAAGGGAGAGAGGTCGCTATCACTGCCGAGATCAACGATAGTCGCGATCCTGCGTGAAAAAATTACCAAGAAATTGAGGAAGGCGACGCGGGGGCATGCCACATGGCAGGGCACGCGTGGGCATGGGCATGCCACGACACGGGGTAGGCACGTGCCAGGGCATCAGACAGGGTATGCAGGGCACAGGTAGAATGCAATGGGCTTGAGGTAGGGCATGCCTGTGGCAGGGCAAAGGTCAGTGTACAGCAGGTACGAAGGCTATGACACCGGGAATCGGGCAGGGAATGCCCTCGAGTGGCACAGGCATGCCACTGCAGCAGCTTACGCCAACGATAGAAGCGGGACGCGAGTACAACAAGAGAGAGGGATCGTGGATCCCCAGCCCCGACTCGGACACGCCGCGAACCCCCTTGGACATCGAGGCGACGCTGAAAGGAGGAGGCCGTAGCCGACTAGGGGCGAGTACAAGTCCAGCGGAGGGACTGTTGATTTCGATGAGACCGACGACGAAATCGGAAGATGTAGGGGTGATACCCGAAAGGGCGATCGTGTTGGATCCTTTACCACACCAACGAGTAAGGCGAGGAGTGTCACAGAGAGTGTTCACTTTGTGTGGGTCATTAACTAAAAGTGATGCTAATAGTATGGGGATCAAGGAGTACTGGAAGAAGTATGCACTATTCTGCACACGAGTAGAGGCTCAAGGGAAGGGATTGTATACTATTATAGACGGAGGATCGACGGATAACCTCATCTCTGAGAGGATAAACTACGTCAAGGTTGCCACGTTGAGTTGGCTACAAAAGGATGGTCAGCAAAGGGAGATATCATTGCTATACCGTACGCGTGTGAAGATTAAGATGGGAGAATATGAAGAGTCCATCTTATTTACCGTTATCAAGATGGATGTCTGTCATTTACTTTTGGGTAGGCCTTGGCAGTGGGAGAGGAACGCAATCCATATCGGGTGGCCTAATGTCTATGTATTCATGTGGAAGGGCATTAGCCAGAGAATAGTGGGTTTACCGCCAGGAGAAACTCCAATTCGTAAGTCAAGTAGTTTCCTAGCAGAGAGAAGGATATAGGGACTTGCTTACGCATTAGTCTGTACGATGTCTACCACCCCTACCTACCGTAGTTCTTGACGAGTTACAACCGCTTCTTGATCGGTTTCCAGACGTCTGCTAGGAGCCAGATCGTTATCTCTGTTTCAAGATATTCAACACAACATCGATTTGATTCCAGCGGTGCCTCTGCCTAATTTGCCTCATTATTGTATGGCCCCAGAGTTACAGAGACAGGTCGCAGAGTTATGTTCCAAAGGGGCCTTTAAGGGAGAGTATGTCACCCATGGCCGTTTCAACACTTTTAGTTCCCAAAAAGGACGGGAGTTACCGTATGTGTGTTAATTGTCGGGCAGTCAGCAAGATCACAGTGAAATACAGGTTCCCCATTCCTCGATTGGAAGATATTATAAATGATCTCTATGGTGCCAGGTTTTTCTCTAAACTTGACCTCAAGAGCGGGTACCACCAAATTCGTATGCGACCAGAAGACGGCATTCAAGACCAAAGATGGTATGTACGAGTGGTTAGTTTTGCCTTTTGGACTATCCACGTTCATGCGTTTGATAACAGAGGTCTTACGCGACTGCATTGCAGAGAGGTTCGCGGTGGTCTACTTTGATGATATTCTCATACATAGCCGCACCAAGGAGGTACATCTTGTTCATGTGGAGAAAGTTTTAGAGGCCCTACGTCAGCACCGGTTATTTCTACAGTTGAAGAAGTGTTTCTTCCTCGTTGATTCAGTGTATTTTTTGGGGTACGCTATTTCTTCAGATGAGATCAAGGTTGATGAGGAGCAAGTGGATATGATCAAGAACTGGTCATGCCCTACCACGACGGCACAAGTATGGAGTTTCCATGGGTTGGCTACGTTCTACAGGAGATTCATAGATCAAACAAAAGCTTACCATAGCTCCTATTCTTGCGTTACCAGACCTTTCAGGGCTAGTTTTTAGGTTACGATAAACGCGTGTAAGATTAGGATTGGTGCTACGCTTTCACAGTCAGGGAGGCCGGTTGCTTACTTCAGTGAGAAGTTATTTGGGGCACAATTGAACTATAACACTTATAATATCGAGCTACTCGTGATAGGACGATCGTTGAGGTATTGACGACATTATTTGGTTTACCGAGAGTTCGTTATTCATTCTGATCATGACGTGCTACGACACATGCATAGCCAGCGGAGAATCTCGACAGGCAGGCAGGCAAAGTGGTTCAGTTACCTCCAAAGTTTTGACTTTCACATTCAGCACATCGAGGGTAAGGAAAACGGGCTTGTTGACAAGATTAGTAGGATAACTCATGTGGGCAACACCAAGGTTCTCATGAAGATTACACCATCTATGATGGGTATTTATTTATGGGTACAACCCTTTGTGTTCCGATTTCTTCTATGCGGGAACCTTTGATTGCAGATATCCATGCTGGGGGACTTGGGGGACATTTTGGGGTGATCAAGACTGTATCACTCACAAGGGAGAAATAATTCTAGGATACTATTCACATGGATGTTAACGCTTTTATCCGAAGGTGTTATTCTTGTGTGACGGCTAAAGTGCAAGAACAGAACATCGACCTCCACACACCATTGCCGATTCCATCTAGCCCTTGGAGAGATGTTTCGATGGACTTTGTCACGGGATTGCTGAAGATACAGGGTTTCAACTCTATTTTTGTTTTTGTGGTAGTAGATCAATTCTTTAAGATGACACATTTTATACCATGCACCAAGACAGAAGATGCGCCTCACGTGGCTCGACTGTTCCTTAGGGAGGTAGTACGTTTACACGGGTTCCTCAGTCGATTACTTTGATTATTTCTAATAGGGATAGACGGTTTACATGGCATTTTTTGAGAGCGTTATGGAGACTACTACCCTGCAAGCTTTGTTTTTCCACAACTTTCACCCTTAGACAAATGGCCAGATGGAGGTGGTTAACCAGAGTTAGGTTGATTTATTACGGTGTATTACAGGGGACAGACCTACAGAGTGGAATTTTTTGCCCTTTCACAAGCCGAGTCTCCTTTCAATAGTTCTGGTAATAGAATAGCTCGACAGGAGTATCGTTATTTCAGATCATGACAGGTTATTCACCAGATATTGCATTGGATTTGGCATCTATTCCCCAACTAGTTCCTACTTCTGATAGCGCTGCAGAGTTTGCTAAGTCCATTCGGACAATACATGAGGAGGTTCAGTGAGATCTTACGGATATTTACGCGGGGGTCAAGGAGAGGGTTGACCGACATAGACAGGAGGCTATATTTTCACCAGGGAACATGGCCATGCTTTATATTAAGAAGGGACGACGCATAGGCGTGGCGTCTAAATTTCTTTTGTGTAAATCAGGATCCTATCGCATTGCATTATTCATCGCATTGGCGATAATGCATATGAGCTTGACATTCCAGGAATACGCTCTAAGGTTGTCAATGTCAAGCTTCTTACACAGTTTTATGGCGATATTCCATCACATCCAATGCTACCTTCACCACCTTCACCTGAGATTACTGACGAAATTGATGAGATACTGGATAGCCGTGTAGATGTTGTAGGACATGTGGAGTTTTTGATACGATGGGTTGGTCGATTAGAGGAAGATGATTCATGGATTTCAGGGGATTCGTTTGCACGGATAGATCCGACATTTTACGATGATTATATGCGACTACAAAATTCGTGGTCAAATTCTTCTTAGGAGGGGAGAGTTGATAGAGCATGCCTTGTGGGTCGTTTACCCATGAGGCCATGTACTTTCTAGTTTCTCTATATATAGATATTAATTAGGAGCTTCTTTTTGAGGGAGTTCTCTTGTTAGAGTTTTTGGGTGAACTCTTAAAACCCTAGAATTCAATTTGAGTAGTTAATTTAAGCTTCCGCAAAGTTGTTTAGTAGCATTTGCATCTATGTATATCAGTTGTACAAATTTTAGTCAAATCTAAAGGGAAATCTTGTGGAAATATAATCTTCAGATCAGCTGCATCCATCTTTGAAGCTATGAAGTTTGCTGCGGTATTGCCATGTTTATAATTAAACGTGAGAAAATGATCTGCTTCTAACTTCCAATTACTTAGTTGCCTTATCTCCTTAGAAATTTTCCATGGGGGCCTCCATATCTTCACAATTACTTCCTTTGCATAAAGAGAATATGTTATAATCTCCATCTGTTTAAATCCCAAAATGTTTGCAAGCTGTAAACCTCTGTGAATGGCAAGAAGTTTAAGTTCTCCAATGCTAAGTTTGTGTTCTATGTTTATTCTTTGCTAGTCACTATGATTCTAAGCCTGTGAATATTTTGTATGGATTTCTACCCATGGTTCATAATATCCTCCAAACTATGGCATACCTATCTTTGCTTCACTAGTACAATGGTTACCCAACTCAATCTATGTGATAATATCTTGGGTTGGATCTGCACGATTTTCATTCTAAAGACGGGATTGATTCTTGTGAATTTGGTGTTAATCTCATAATGTCACGCCCCAAAATTCACTTTCTGATAATAGATCATAAAACACATTCTAAGGCTTGACAAGTCGGGCATCCCACGGATGAAACCCCACAAATGTAATATATTTCTAAAGAAATTAACTACATCTACTTATCAAAGAAACGCAGCGGAAAATAACTCAATATAAATTAAATGAATAAATGGATTAAAGTGAATAAAAATCTCTGCTAACTCTAAAAACGAGAATAAAACTACGACAATGAAATATGAAATAAATATCATAAATACCCTACGACAGCTCAGCGATCCAAAGAATCCCGAAAATGATCAACCAAGCCTCACTAAGCAAAAACCTACTGTGCTCGACCTTCTGAAAAATATAGCGCACAGGGCGTCAAGCAAGCACAATTATTACCGGTCACTGAACATGACAGACCGATCTATTATACAAAAGTACTAGTGTGATATAATATTATATATATATGAAAATGATGCAATGCATTGAGGAAGTGAGGTCCAATTATTAATGTTGTTTTTAAGCGTCGGCGCCAACCAGTATTATAAATAATTATAGAGTATTATTATTATTATTATTAGGTGTGGGAGATAACTAACAGACGATGTACACATGGTCACTTTTAATTCAGTGGGACCACACTCTCGCACCCTTCTGTCCTCAACAGAAGCGTATCCCTTATTGTCGAGCCAGGGATTGGCGGATTCCTTTTTAGTGAGCCAGGAATTAGCGGGGAAATCACCGGATCAAGGTGCTCAAGGAGTTTCAACCTACAGGTCTAAAGCCTGATTTATTTTCACTTTTAGGGATCTATGCCCACGGGGAGTATTCACAAAGAATAACAAAGCCGATATGTAACTGGGGAAGAGTTTTAGGGGCTTGCAACCCTGGAACACTGATAAACAGTCACCTAATCTTTTGTTTAGGAAATCGAACCCAAGGACCCTGACATCATAGCCCTACTGTGTACACGACACTAAGTTATCCTATGCATGAATGATTTAAGAGACCGACACTCAATCAAAATGACCTATCTGTCCTTGCTCTATAGGCAATGAGACTATATCATATGATTGGCGATTTTATGCTCAACGACTTTTCTACCCTCACAAATATACAAGTGGGGACTCTGTCGATGACCTTATATAGGCTTATACTAGTACTCCTTAGATTGAACATCAAGCTACAACCTGTACTATGGTTAAGGGTTGCATATGAGGGCACCAATTAATTACTATTAATGCTAACAATATAGCCATGGGCTTATTATATCATTACAAGTTACTTTATACATTCCACAAACATATATATATGATCTGAGTATGATATGGTACTGTTCAAATTAATCAAGTTTTATTCTAGGATATACTTGTTGAGTCTTGAGTTATAATGTATCTGTTACTATTTGGATGAAAGGAAAAATAGTATAGCCTTATATAACTACTAACAGAAGCAACTCATAGTTATATTGAGTTTAATTTCTAACAAGTCCATATCTTCTTCCCATTCTAGTATTCAAACTCTCACAGTAGTATGCTTGAGTAAAAGGGAAATTTAATACATGAGTTTATAACACTAAGGTATGCATCTAACTATACTAAATTTACATCTTCAAAAGACCTATACAATTCCCTAATTCTTTGAATTCAAGAGAAGGCATACTTAATTACTCAAGGTTTCTAGAACATTAAGGATCATACTAGAGTTATGGTAATTTTACTAAACATGGTATAGCATACCTAATCTACAATGGACAATGGCAAACAATAATGGTACTTGCCTTAAATCGACAAATCCGTGGTTTAATACGAAAGGAGAACTCTGCTCTCAATGCTCCAACAATCTGATTTTCTGGTTCAAAACGGCTAGCAATGGTGAAGTTGAGTTAGGAGAGGGGTTGAAGGTTTTCGAATTAGGGATTTGGGTTTGGGGTTTAGGAATTAGGGTTGGGTTTTCGAATTAGGGATTTGGGTTTGTTTCTCTCTCTAGAATGCAAGGAGAAGAGAGGTTAGGAATTTGGGGTTGGGGTTTAGGAATTAGGGTTGGGTTTTCAATTGTATTTGAAATGGAGGAGAAATAGGGAGAAGGAGAGATGGAGAGAATCGGGGAAAATATTTTGGTGGTGGGTTTTGAATGGGTTTGTAACTCAAAAGTTAGGATTCCATACTACAAAATGAAATCAAGTTAAACTACAAACTACGGCCACAACGTGAAATACAAAAAAAACGGGGCGCTACACATAATCATGCCAAACACCAATTTTGAGGGTGGGATGGTGATTAAGAACATTAAAATCGGGAGCTTAATGAAAATATTTCCTTTTTCTGAACACGAGTTCGGTAAATTCGATAGGACGTGTCAAGTTTATGGATGGGGTGGAATCAAGCAACCATGTCCTTCATTTATTATTCATAACATAGCATTTGGTGCAATTTCTTACACCTTTATGGGGTCGGATGGGTATCCTCAACATATTTCGACAATCTCGTGAATGGTTGGTGGAATTGTGTATTTAAAGGAAGTGATAAGAACCTTGTGGGCTCCTCTTCAATACACTTGGAGAGAACTTGCAAGACTTCTCAACACCCTATAAAAAAACTAGATGGTATTGCTAGTAACATAGAGAGTTTGCAAATAGAAAACGAAAGCACTATACCAAAAATCAGATCGAACGTGATATTAGAAGTCATATGCGATATCAACCAATAAAAAGCAAACACTATTAAAACAAATGCTATTCAATCAAAAACAACTCAAATGCTACTCACCGTCATATTTGAAAATATATGAGGGGGAAAAAAAGTCCTCTAAATCAGATGCTGAAAACCAAGAAAAAAAATACTGATACACGCCGATTATCAGATGCTACCAAAACAAACGCTATAAGCTATTTTTATTTTAGAATATTTAGTATTTTGCATAGTATCGGAAGATTCCACTTTTGTTCGGACTCATTCTATAGAAAGGGGTCTTAGTTTAGGGTTTAGCTTGAGAGTTTGAATGGTAGATTGTAGTAGGTTTTCTTCGAGAGTAATTGATAGAAACTATAACGGAAGCTCTTTCTAATAATCACAATTAATCTAAAACTAAAACTCGTTTTTACTAAATCGCTCTTAATCGCATAAACTAAAGGCCAAATGACCTAGGGTTTATGAGTTTTACCCCAAACACTACATCACTCTCTCTAAGGCTAAGCCTTTCTCTCTCTCAAACGAACTCTACCAAAATAAATTAAGCTTAGGCTCTCTTTTATAAGAGAAGAGACCTAGCAAAAATAGAAACCCTAGCTAGACTCTAATTATGAGACTTCTCCTAATTATAATGCAATTAAAATAAAATAAATAGAAATAACTAAAATAGAGAGAGTGGTCATGAGCGGTGTAGAGACGATTGCTTACGTGGGCATCGTAACGACCACGTGATCCATCAGTAGTAAATTAGATTTTCTTAATTTTCGTGTTCTCTTGCTAGGGTTTATCATAAGCTTTACTCCCGTGCCTTTGACCCTATCTGTTTTTCTCTTAAAAAATTATGATTTTAAATGAGAAAGATGTCCTTGATTTTTACGGGCTGAGTCATATTAGCTAAAGTCTCTCCTGGAATTGTATCGTTATTTTCTGCTCTCTAATTACTCTGAGATTTAGACGCGTAGTGCGCTGATTAACTGATGTACATGCTCTTCTAATATATTAAATGTACATGTTTAGTTACAGTCTTAAACAATGTTATTTAGTTACTATATTTATCGCTTCAATATATAAAAACTTCGGCAAATGAGATATTTGTTGTTGATATCTTGAAGTTAGAGTACTTGGATCATTTCATATTAATCAGCTTCTTGTATTATGTTGAATCTAGAATTTATTGTCTAGTTTTGTGAGAGGACACAAAATAAAAGCAGAGTATAAATAACAAAAAAGGAAAATTTCTTTTGACGGACTTTTAACTCGCGGCTTTTTAATGTACTTATAGATTGGATTTCATGGGATAAACATCAACAGAGAGGCAGTAGTACTTGATGGAAGTGAAGCGCCTGTTAGAATTGAATCCAAAGCTTTACTATCTTCTGAGAAACTTGTTCCTAATGCCATTCTAAACAAGGTACAATAGGCCCTCTATAATGTCGTACTTATAGTTTGCATTTGGATTGTGTTTCATATTATATTATTTTGGGTGTTTTTTTTTTTTCAGATAAGATCTCCATACCGGCCCATTGAGTCCAAAATTACTACTCTTCCCAAAGACCGTGACAAATTACCCTCTGGCAGACAAATTCTAGCTCTAACATTAATGTGGGTTTCGGTGCTTCACTTAATTGATTCATGCTTTGGGTTGTTTTGCAGTAGCTTCAGTCTAATAATCTTAATGTGCTTGCATTTGTGATTTCAATCTGCAGTTACAAGTTTAAATTGGAGGAGGCAGCTAATATAAAACCTCATTTTCCTTTACTCAACAATCGCGTATATGATACAAAATTCGAGTCTCAGTTTTATATGATCTCAGATTCAAACAAGGTATGTATCTATTTGTATTGCTTAATAAAGTTAGAGAAACATATATCACTTGTGCTGTTGTATGCCTCACTCCTGTATATTTACCGCCTCATTCTACGTTCACATAAAAGACTCAGGATTCTGTGCCTAGCAATAATCGATATTTATTGTTCCAGCAATCCAAGGAATTTTCTTACAAAATGAAGGAACTAAACATGGCATTTGTTGACAAAGCAAAAGCAAATAATCGCTTACCTAGGAGACTAATGTGTTCAAATCTTAAGTTGTTTTAGACCAGGGGACCTTGGTGCATCTTGTTTCTTTTGATGTCACCTTTGTGCCTCGTGGTTTTGGACAAAGTACTACGCTGTTAGTTGCCGAAGATGGTTACCATCTAGACTAAGTAATAGAAGAAGGAAATAAGGCTTTTTAAGTTAGAATAAGTTTTCTGCAAGCTACAATACCAATTTTAAAGATCTCTCTCTCTCTCTCTCTTGATTGTAGACAGCTGCTATATAATTAAAATATTTATCATGATTCAAGATATCTGGGTATACCAATTTGCAATATTTGGGACAGTCTTAAGGGAAGCACTGCAAGCCTAAACTCATGTGTACACTCCACTACGGAAAATGGGGTTAAAGGTTATGGAATTGAAATCCGATTGATGGGAGAATGTCCTCAGTGGTGATGATAGATCATCTTCACAAAGTTTAATCGCATTCCCATAGTTACAACCCCATCAAAGATGTTGTTCAAGTTAATGGTGAAAATTAACTCAATGTCCACTGTTAAATAGAAAACCATCTTTAATAGGGTTAGAAGTATCACTATGCAATAAACCTTGTGAATATGATATTTTCATGACTATGAACAATTCCACCGATCAGAACTCTATTACTTAACCTTTAACTCCCCATTATGGAGTAGAGTGTACACTGGGATGTAGACTTGGAGTGTCCCTATATGTATTATATTTATATATAGCGCATTTTTTTGAGATCGGCAACTCAAGACTCATGATGGTTCTGGTGGAAAACAGTCCCCGGTCACAACTCCCTGGTTCTTTACCAGTTATGCCAGCTGGTATTTACTATCGAGGATGTTTTAAGTAGGTAGTCCAATCTATTGCTTAAATTCGATACTAGGATAATATATTTTGATCCAGATCTTGTTTGAAACCATTGTTGCTGCTACGGTTAAGACTTGTATTACTGTCGGTAGCTCATGAAACACGACTGTCTCTGCTTTCCCTACTACTGCATAGGTACAAACCATTTGCCCCGGTTCATCTTTAAAAAAAGCCTCCAGGTTCCCCATTGTCTCCAAAGGATCCATCAGTATTGGAGTACGTGAAGAGGAGGCAATTCACTTTCAAATCTTAACCGAAGTAGCTTTGACCTGAGGTTTAATATCCCACTGCATACAGATCTCTCTGACACTACTAGTGCCTAATACCTATATATTTATAACAGTACTTGGAGCTAATCCATATTTACTGGTTAATAAATGTTATAATTGTAATCCACAGAGTAAGCAGCTGCAGTTGAGTCTCTTTGATGTATCAACAAGGAATTACTAATTAAAGAATTGCCAAAAAATGGACCCCCAACCAATAAAACCTATATAAATAGTGTAGTAGAGCAGACTGGCCACAATGAAGAATATACAGTGCAAAAATATCACTGGTAATAAATAACAGAGCTAGTCAACTTAGTATGAAAGACTTTCTCTATTCTAAATCAGCAACTGTAAACAATTCCCTAATTCTGCTAACTCATGTATAAGTTTGTTTTAATCAATGATAAGAACTCTGTTTAAAAAAGACAAAAGGTTACAATGCAAGGAGGGGGGGGGGGGGGGGGGGGGGGGAGGGTGTTGAGTTTGCAATGGCATCACAATGGGACTTAACATTCCAACTTGGTTCACACTCTAATACCCCACAATCATCCGCAGCTACATACCAATTTCTTAACCTCCAATGCATAATGTTGGGGTTCTCTACTTTATGCAAGGAAACAGTTACCCCTTAGTTTGATTCCTTCACTACATGTTCAAGATGACTCACTCCTTTTGCGGCACAACCGCATGTGCTTGTTTGTTTGGTCAATCAACATGGATTAGTAACTCATGGATATAAGCAAAAGAATGGGTCGAGAGAACTCTTCATAAACAATGTATAAATTGTGCAATAGTTCTATATGAAACTTCAAAGAAATAGATACACTAGCTCTAACTTAAAAGAAAATGTAGAAGATATCTTCAGGTACACTAGCCCCAAGTTAAAAAACGATGTAGAAGATTATCTTTCTAGAATTAATATAGTAGATGAAGCAGTTGAGGTCAGTGTGTCTTTCTAGGATACTTTTTCCTCTATTTTCCCCCTATCAAGAATTTGCTTAATGCTGATCAAAATCATTATAATATAGATTAAATTGAAATATGTCTTAGACTTTCTTAGTAAAAATGATTTAGCATGTACTGGAGATGATTTCTTCATCTGCTTTGTTTCCACTACAGCGCGTGCATACAATGGGAGACGTCTATCCAAAATCTACAAAACTTCCCAAGGGCGAGTACACCTTACAATTCTATTTACGGTAGGTATTATAATATTAGGGAAACTTCAAAGTGCAACATTTATTGCGTGTCTACATATACTTACGGATGAAATATGATTATGCACCTATTCTCACACAGTAAAGATTATTAGCAAGGCTATTTTATGTTTTTTTAGTCCCACATTGGTTATTCATAGAAGTAGTTTAATATCTCTCTCCTATATATATATATATAGCGAGTATGATGTAACCTAAATAACCAATTCAATAATAATATTTTTCTCTCTCTAATCTATTTCTACAAAGATGTCATGCAATATACTCGAGATTTTTAGCTGAAGAGGATCTCTTCACCGCGGTGGTCACTTTTACAAAAGAAAAATAGCTGAGGCCTAAAACTTCTAACCCCATCAAAAGATCATTGAAAAGTGATACTTTGGGAACTCTAAATGATGATGTTATGAGTTTGAGACTGAGCTTATTTTCTTTGTGGGTGGTCTTTCATCTTCACGTAAAGTTGGTCCACAACTTCTTTATCATTATGGAGGTCTCCATTACAATCAGACTTATCTGTCTAGATTAGTCCAAGGAAGTACTCAGACCTGATCTGAGCACTGAATCAAAATATCAGTTTGAGTTTCTTTCCATCCAATCCACAAACAAAATCTTAAGCTTTAATTATTGGTTAGTGTTAATTCCAAGTTCTGCTCTGAAAGTGCTTATTATGATACAGGCATGATAATGTGCAGTACTTGGAGAAAATGAAGCAGTTAGTTCTGTTCGTCGAAAAAAAATTGGAGGAGAAGGTATAACCCTGTTCTCTTTTTGGATAGTCAAAAATTGTTCTGGAAAATTGAGAAAAGCCTTGACACATTTATGAGCTTGCTGGGACAATTAATTTACTCCTCCCTCTGGAATTTCCAAAACGATTATGGATTATCTAAGACAGGGAAAAATAGTGTGATTCTTCTTGAAAGTTTTGTTTTGTATGCAGGACTTCATCCGATTGAGTTTTTTCTCTCAACCAGATGGCCCAGTGACAGGAAGTGGTAACTTTACAAGCTCAGTTTTAATACCTGGGTATACTCTCTTCTCAAGAGGATGTTTATAAATCTGTTTATTCCAGGAAATAGCATGTAATTCTCAAATTCATTTGTTGTTTTATAGAGTATTGGAAGCATTCTATGTTGCCCCACCAACGAAGGAGAAGATCCCGAAGGTATATGTAGTTACATTTTTGTTGATACTACTAATATTGCAATACTTTCCGTTATTTTGAATGTACATACTCCGTGGATTGCTTAAATCATATGGGTGATAATACTCGTAGATAGTATAATTTTTGTCTAAATCAAAAGCTTTATGTATTTTCAGAGAAAGCAGATACAATTAATAACATAACACACTTAATATTCCCTTTAATTTGTATGTCAATATTAATTTTTCAATCTGTACATGTATACTTTTGCCGAAGTTTTGAATGAAATTTTTGTTCTACAATTGACTCTTACCATAAAATTTTCACGTGCATGTTTTTTTTGCCGAATGTGGATTCCCTCTTAATTTTGGTCACACCACAGACCTCGTCTCAAAACTCAGATTTTAAGCTATAAACATATAATGTTACTTTGTTTTCTGTAGAGCTGTCAAGCTGGATCTGTACTGCTTGGAGCAATTTCTTATGGGAATCTAACACTTGGGGTTAAAGAGGAGAAAAATCCTTTAAAGCAAACTGTATCATACCAGATTTCATACCTAGTTCCACCAAAGGTGGTAGTATCCGATGCCTACAACCCATTTTCTTCCGGTACTTAAATTTCCGAATCAGAGTTTTAAACTCGTACTTAGTTCATTATTTTGGCAGATCGAGGACGAAAAGATCAAAGAATCTTTCTCAACAAATATTAAGAATGTTTCAGAGCGTTTGAAAGAAGAGGTATTTAAAATGCTATTCACATAGTTGATTTTCTGTTTATAATTTCTGGTTATTATAGGTTATTCAAGATGAAATGGTAACGTGTATCCCCTGATACAAAACTCTTAAGTACTTATTTAAATCCATATTTCTTGATTCACGATAAACGATACACCCTTTCTTGATAAATGATACACTATGTGTTACGATTTGACAAACATGCTTATATCCATGAATGCATTTCCAAATGCAAGCGGCCAGTCTTTCATAGTAAAGATATGCACCTCAGGCACCTCAGGCACATAGTTGTTGCTACATCTCGATTACATTCTAAAAACAACTTACAAAATAATTTGTTATGACCTTATGCGTAAGCACTTTAAGACAAGCCTTTTCTCTTGGAAATTTGTCCTTTAGGTTAGTTTTTCTCTTGCTTTCAATGCACAACCCTTGTTAGGGGATGCCGTATAGTAACAATACTTCCAAGAGATTTTTTTGGCATTTATTAGTGATGCAGTATATAAATGGTAGATACTAGAGTACAAAAAAAATTGACAACCATCTCAATCGATATTAAACATCACCAAATTATACCGGCCATCTTCACCGATAAGCTTCCCTATAATCGATATGTTATTGTTTAGGGTGATTATCTCAACCAGCTTCCCAATTACTTGTTTCCTCTATGATGTGTTATTCTTACTCTCCTCAGTTTGATGAAATATATATTTGATAAAGAAGGCATCTGATCCTGTCGGGTATTTTAATCTGTTTACCTGACTGTAAATTATGTGTTTTTTTTTGTTGATTCACGATTCTTTCTTTTTTTCGATCAGGTGCGGGATGCAAAAATAAAGTTCTTTGGAAGCCTAAAACAAAACACTGAAGAGGAACGGTCAGAGTGGAAGGAGTTGTGTGCTTCCCTCAAGGTAAAGTGTCTCTACTTTCAATTATGTGGGGAAAGAGGTACTTGTAGCCGCTTACAATCGTTTACAGTTAATATTTATTACAGTTATTAATAATATACATAAACTGAATAGTGATATAGATTACCTAATAGCTGTGTGAAGCTCTTAGGCTTTGTCATTTCCGAAGCTTCCACTGGCTTGGCCTATCAGTTACGGTTAAGGCACATCTGCTCCACACTCGTTTGCGACACACTTGCGTTATCCTAAAAAATAACTTAGTATTGGTTGTAGGTATAAGTGTCCTGCGAGACATGCTTAACTATCTGTCAAACCGCATAATCCACATCCTGCATACCCGACCTAATATTCGTATCTTGATGTGCTGACTTGAGAGCATATCTGAAAATATAACATAGAGATACTTCATTAGCTTATCGAAATACCGAAAAGATGTATTTATAAAATATATCCTCACACTCGCTCAACAAAAAAAAAACGAAAAAGAGGAAATCTGGATATCTTAGTAATGGTGCCTCATACTCTGTCACTTTTGTTGACCTTAATTTCGACAAGATAAACTTACTTGCCTTCAAGTCTCGTACTCAGTGGGAAGTACTTGTTCAACATCTCGGGAAACTTATTGCAAATCGTCTTCTATGTATCTTTTGTGTGGGGCACTGTCAGCTAGTAGTGAAAAGGCTCCTGTGTTAACACTAAACTGCCAAGCTACTACTCTAATATAAATACAAGAAGTTGCTAGAGAAAGAAATGTTCTCTCCTCGACTTCACTATGATCTTTAAGATAGAGCTCTAACCATATTTTCATATCTCAAAATCAGTATCATGCCTAAAGACGTGATTCCAGGATCAGATATCCTAGAGTCTGATTTGGGGCCTTACATTATGAGCCTGTTTAACTTAAACGTTCGAACAGTGATGATAATAATAATAATAATAAATATTTAAAAACTAAAAAACTAAATGATACAAAGCTTCTTGTTTCCCTCTCTCTCTCTCTCCTTTATTTGGGGCCTTTTTGCTCAGCAGTTGACATAATTCATTAATTGATGTTTGTTTGCTAATAAATAAATCTAAAGCACCATCTTCGTAGTTTGGCCATGATTATGACATACAAGTTTTCGAATCAAAGGCTACCTTTTGAGATTTCATATGTTGTTTTTAAGGGATTAAAGTGATAGAACTCTCATTGTAATTATATAAGATTATCTCACTCTTCAGTTTTGTTTAGTTCAGCAGATCTTATTAGGCTTGTAGCGAGAGTTTATTAAAGTGTTCTGGTTAAGTACTTGTAGATTATTGATGTTCGGAGAAAATTCGTTATCGTGCGTACTACAATTCCAAACCAATCATAATTTCTTAACACCCTCTTGCACTGATCCAATGACCTCTTAGGGCATGCATTGCAAGTAAATGTTATGAAATATGGTGTGCTGCATTGCAAGTAGGGCCTAACTTTTTGCTCCAGTTCAGGGAGGGGGCAAACAAAATCATCTCCTGTTTTTATATCATGCATCAAAGCTTTCTCAGTTGGGGTGCAACCTTGTTCATTTAAATCTGTGAATCTGATGCAGACCGAACATAATACATTGTTAGAATTGAACTAGTGATATTACCCAGTCCTTTTCTTACTTGTTCTAGATTTCTTTTTTAGAGAATACAGATC
This sequence comes from Kingdonia uniflora, assembly GCA_014058105.1. NCBI lineage: Eukaryota > Viridiplantae > Streptophyta > Magnoliopsida > Ranunculales > Circaeasteraceae > Kingdonia > Kingdonia uniflora. Next base: position 2,256,186 of record JACGCM010001055.1, on the reverse strand, counting down.
TCACATGTATAAAATACAGGTACACTGCAAAATGCGCGTTATTGAATTCTAACTGTTTTGATATCAATGTGAGATTTGTTATATATCCATGTCTATTGGTCCTGTTCTTGATTTAAGAAGATTTTGGCTCAAACCTAATTAATCCTTAGGGCAAAAAATATTAGGTCTGGTAAAATCCCAAGAAACGCTCTGAATTTTGTGCTTTGGATCATGTTTTATTTCTTGCAGTCTGAATACCCAAATTACACACCGCTACTTGCAAAAATCTTGGAAGATTTGCTTTCTAGAAGTGGCGATGATGAAAAGATCCGCTACAATGAAGAGGTAATCTCTACTTTCAATTTGAAGAGGGGTCAAGGAGTAAAAATTTGTGAAAAGAGGGTAGTTCCTGAAGTGGTGATTCATAAAATTTTCAGATAATACAGATATAAATTTATCGGCTTCCAATCTTTCTTTACGGATTTGTTTTTAATTCTTTACTCATACAGTGAAATTATTTTTTTGCAGGTGATAGATGCGGCAAATGAGGTAGTTGCCAGTGTTGACAAGGATGATCTAGCAAAATATTTTTCAGTGAAAAGTGATCCTGAAGATGAGGAGGCCGAGGTCAGTATGACCTTTTATCATTTACTTGTACATGGATATTTGGGCATTACTAGGTGCATTTTCTTATAATTTATTTTTGGGACTTTTTCCCACGCCGGATCCAAGAGCGCCTAAGTCTTCCATCATCCCACCAGGTCTTCAAACTTCACTCCCTGTACAAACTACGTTTATGTCAAGATAACTTTTTATTTACTCTTGGCCTTCCCCTCGAAGTGCCTCTAGTCGGCGTTTGTCTCCAAGCCACCCCAAACACTAAAAGTACACTCTAGATATGTCCTTCTAAACCGTGCCGTTTTAAAAATCTACAAACCAATATCCTTACTTTAGGAAATTTCCATTTTCTATCGACTTCCATCTATCTTCTCCCTCCATTTATCAACCATGGTGCTAAGATCTGCAATTTCTCTATCGAAATACTCTCTACAAAATGGAAATTCCAATCAGTCGAGGCCTCGACCTGTTACAAAACTCTGCGACTTAAGCTCACAAGCTTTGAAAAGATAGGATACCCCACGAGAACCGTTCTTAAGTTGCGCCACACCTCATGCTAAAAGTTTATTCTCTTCTCATTTCCAATGTGAATTTCAATGCCTTCTTTGAACTGGTACCACATGTCAAAGATAGATCTCCATAGCTCCACATCCCAAGTTATTTGTGGGCTGTTAGCTAACCAAGCATAATCTTCTATCACGTGCATAACCTTAATTGGTTTGACTTTGACCCAATGAAAATCTCTTTTGCTACCAAACTTTCACAACCACCATCCAAATAAGGCTAAATTCATCTCTATGGAGAACTTTAAACCGAATCCTACCACTTCTTTTTCCATGAAAACGACCATCCATTCCAAAGGTAAAACTTCCTCATCCCCTCCAAAAGGAGTTCCTCCAGAAAATTATTTGATTTTTCATTATCTGATTTGCTGAACAATCATGGAGTTATACCAAGTTAACCGTTTTAGAAGTTACGAACTGTGTTTTCTTGTTTTTGTCATTGACATTAATCAGCGTCTTACTTTAAGTATGACCCATTGTTCAATCACCCAGTAACCTCGTTTGCTATAATTTTGGATAGCTTTAAGATGTTGCTTCTGAATGTATCTAATGAATACGGTTACTATCTTTACTTGACCTGCGTATTTGTGCGGAATTCATAGATGGCATTAATGTGTATCCTAATGCTGTAGGAAATCAAAAAGAAAATGGAAACTACCCGTGAGCAGTTGGCACAGGCCTTGTACCAGAAAGGAATAGCACTTGCAGTGATTGACTCGTTGAAGGTAGCTGTCATTTTGGTAGTTCTGCACTGTTTCATTTTTCCACATTATTACTTGTGTGTTCTTTGATACTTTCGGACTTGCTAGTTGTAAGTAAAAAGAGAGCCATCTCAATGTCTCATAGGCCAGCATTATTTGGTGTGCGATTCTTTCTGGCCCTGATCTAAAATTGCTGTTGGAGAGTAGACAGTACTTTATTTGATTTATTTTATTTTTGTAATTTATGGGTAGACTTTTCCTATTTTCTGGAAGACTGAAAATTATGGACCAGCTCTCTTACACTAAAAGCTCTAGTAGTGTTTAACACAACTTTAAGACCATCTATTTACTAACCTCAACTTGATATAAATTATAATGGTACTTTTTTTCATAGAAGTAATTCAAAATAAGAATAAAGTCTATCCTCATTAGGACCAGCATCTCGAAATTGGTTGATCGGTAAAGATAGCTGTATTAGGTGTCCCGCCCAAGAAAGAGACCCAAGTCCTAATCACCCCGCTAAGTGGCGATTCACCATGGATTCAACATCTTGGAACCAAGCCCATTTTGGCGCAGCTTTGTGATAATGAAAGCAACCAGCAAAAAGCATGAAGGCTGCAAACACTGATGCACCCATTGCAGTACAATAAAGTTGTCATTCACTAGTTATTCCAGATGCTCGCCAAAGCTTAAAACCCCCGGAGGTTCCTCGTAGACCCCCGCCCACATCACCATTCAATCTTTCTTGACCCACTATTGGCCAAACCACCTGGGCACTGGACCCAATGTGAGTAGGATCACTTAACCATGCTTCATAATCAAGAGAAGATGCTGCTGCAGGTCACTCTTGCGTCACGTCGGACTCGAGGACCGCGTATGGATCAAAAAATCCCCAGGCCGCACTTAAAGAACTCTCTCTTTGGGGCAGCAAAAGAAGGAAGGAAAGCGGGCTGAGCGCCGGGACAGGAAGCAAATAAAGAGCCTCTCAGCTGAAAGGCGAGATTGAGTTAGCATGACTGTAGCTGCTGAGCAGAAGCACACAGAACTTCATAGGATGCCGGAGGAAGAGGGAGGTAGCCGGAGGGCGCCGGAGGCCTGCGCTAGGGGAGTGGAAGCCGGAGGCGAGAGTAAACCCAAATAAATAGGTAGGCCGCTAGAGGTGGGAGCTGGCAAGGAGGTAGCCGGAGGGGGTTAGGAAGCCGAAGGTGGAGCCAACGCCGGAGGTGGAAGTCAAGGAGTAGTGGTAATGTATATAGAAAGAAGCGCGAGTCAGAAGAAGCAAAGAATAGGTATTGAGTTAGAACCGGAGGAAGCGCAAGAATAGGTATTGAGCTCGGGGGGAAAGGGCTTTGGTCGATTTTCCCCGGGGTGACGGAATTTTAGCGCGTTTTGGCGATCGCTCTGGGCGGAAAAGCGATTTGGTCGATTTTTCCTGGGGTCACAGAATTTCGGCGCTTTTTCTGTGGCCTCCGCTAAGGAAAAGCGATTTGGTCACTTTTCCCTATGGGCTGACTCAACTTTCGCACCTTTTGCGACGCCAGCAAGAAATCGCGCTCGATTTCGCGCTAGAGCTATGCAGCTAAAAGGGAGTGAAAACGACCTTAGTGTACTTTTGCTCGCCCATCGTGTTCTTAACCGAAGGTGAGCTAAAGGAGATGCACTCCACTGAAAGCGGCCTATTGTCTAAACTCTAAGGCTTATTGAAAGCTCGCACTATAGCAGCGCCCTGATTCTATTGGAACGGTGGCCTCCAGACCCACTCCCCTTTCTTTAGACTCCAGGAAGCTAAGGATCTGAAATTTCGGAAAAGTCTATCAAAGTGAAGATGAAGAAAAGTTGGTATGGTCTTTTTTTTGCTTGAAACTCTTCTTATACCTAAATTGAAGGGTTTAAAAAGGAATCATAATTCACAAGTGCTATTTAGTGAAAATGATATCTTATGCTGCATAGAACTAGTGTTGATTATTTATTTTGTATATATAGTAGTTTATGAGCCATGGCACTATGTATATATTTATATTTTTCTCTACTTTTTTGTTTGGTGGATAGACACCGAAAGTACCCTTGATTTTTTGTACTGTCAAATTGAAACTACACCCTGTCCCTCCTTCTGCGACATTGCTAATCCAGATGGACCAAGCTACATCACTTCCTGTTGTCTTGTGTTAAGTATAGACCATCCTGTTTTATACAGTGGATGGTTTATTTTTTATTTATTTTTATTTTTTGCAGCACAAGGAAAAGGAAAGTATTGCTATACCCAAGAATTTGGACAACAAAACAGATGAATCTATACCAGACTCCAGTGGCCAATTTGATATGTTTGAAAAGAACTTTAAAGAACTAAAGAAATGGGTGGATATGAAGTCCCCCAAGTATTGCTTGCTCTTGGTACTGCATGAAAAACGTTCTGGAAGGCTTGGAACAGCACTTAAGGTGAGTTTTTTAATGGCATTGGTTTTATCCTGGTTCTTAATATAGAATAGAAGCACCTATGAAAGAGTTAAAGATCAGTTAAAACCCAGCTTGGTAATTGTTAAAATTCTTGAAAAGTGGTGGAAATCACTGAAAAAACATTGTTATTTTAATTTTTCCAGTGATCTTCACCAATTTGCACTTGCTATCAAGTATGGGTCTGGATAAGAAAAGGGGGTTTACCTACTAGTAAACCGTGTCTGATAGACGTGTCTGGAGGCCCCATCTTTGTCGTGGACTTTAATTGGGAAAATATGTTCTATTTAATGAATATTTCAATTGTAATTCATCCTCATATATCCATAAATCATGTGTATGGGATGATATTTTCCATGTAGGTTTTCTTAACTGTTGAACAAAAAACAATATATGTTCGATAAAGTAACAAAACCCCTTTGTGCTCTAAATTTCTGAAATATATTTTTCACAATTGAAGGTTTGGTTTTTTTGTCAAAATTATCCATCTTTTTAAAAATCCTTTCTCGAAGTATCACACTTCACTCAAAATCATACTCAGTAATTATAACATAGGAGTCATATTTGTATAACATATTACTTTAACCATGCGTCAAACTGCTAGTGAATGAATTCAAACAATTATATATTTTATCAACGAAGGTATATGGTCATGCAGACGCTCACTGACATGATTCAAGAGGAAGGGGGCCCGCCGAGGAAGAAGCTTTATGATCTCAAGCTTTCTCTGCTTGAAGAGATTGGATGGAAGCATGTCGTTTCTTATGAAAAGCAGTGGATGCACGTACGTTTCCCATCAAGCTTACCTCTATTTTGATGCATTAGTCACTTCGTTTTAGTGAGGGATAGAGGAGGCAAAGGTTGAGTGCAAGGTGGAAGGCGAAACCATCATGTCTTTGCAGAGTTTTGATTATTGGTGAAATTAGCTCAGTGTGGAAGATAGAAGTTTTCCTTTATTTTCTGAAAAGTACGATAAATGAACAAGTATAGTACAACATTTCCATTTATGAAAATTCCAGAATTGTAACTGTTGGAGATTGAAGTCATGATTTATACGAGGGCATATCAACAGAGTAATAAAATCTTGAGTTTACTACCAATAAACATGAGTCCATGGCTAGATTTGGGTCTTTGGCAATGATTGAACTGCTTTCATTTTTCTTTTAGTTATATTTATGTGCGGAAATGAAAAAAAAAAGTGGATCTAGCATATTGTGACCAAAAATATTATACATGATCTAGTGTCTAACATGCTAAAATGGTGTGAAGATCTAATAATGGAACTCTGCCTCAAAAAATTTATTAAGCATCAATTTGTACTGTATATACAAACTCAATGCCCTTGAATGTGTTGGCTGGTGTTTAGTTTCACAAAGATGAACAATAACCTCCCAAAAATACACCTTGCTTTGTGTTACTTCCTCCACAAAATTGAAAAAACACATCCAACACAGAAACTTTCACTATATTCCGAGCAATTGTAGCATTTCTCATTAGGATTTCAAGCATCATTAGTGTATCGTCTCCCTTTTCATGCAGATAATTCGAGACTGCTAAGAGTTGGAAATTATGGGGCCTCAATGCAATGATGAGTCATTATTTAGGAGAAAAAAGTGTAAGTCCACAAGGTGAAGGTTGGTACTAACAACAGGAGTGTATATGAAATTATCATCAGTGTCTCTACCCCACTTAGAACAGTAGTGTATTTGGAAACAAAGCATAAAAGTAAACTTCTTTTCTACTTCAAGGGCTAATTACAGGGAACTGGCATAATCTATCAAGGACAATTTGGTGTGGCAAACACAGAAGTTCATTCTGGTTTGGGCCTCTTAAGGAAGGATTTCTGAGTTTCCAAGACGGGCATCTGAGATTTTGTTGTTTTCTGGAAAATATCAGCATCAGGCTTCTCAGATTCTTTAGGACTGACTAGCTTCTTCTCAACATCTTCGAATTTGGCAGTGGCCAACGGTGCTGTCCCCACGTTCCCAATGGCACGTGATGTATCTTCTATTGTCAGTGTAGAAATTTCATCTCGAGAAGCATACCATGAGGAACCACATGCAGTACATTCCAACTGAAAACACAACCGTAAAGAACAATGAACAGATGACAAAGAGGACCCAGCGGAAACACAAATACTGTACCAAAAGAGGAAAAATTTATGGTATTAATTTGGAAACTATAATTCGCAAAATATTTATCAATTTTCAAAAATAAAAATCTTGAAGCCTACCTAAAGTAGGATTGGAGCAAAATAATCCGTAATTAATCCTTTGATTCTCCAACTTCTAAATAATTATCCCAATGACCAAATTAACCAGTGCAATAAAGACGTTTACAAGAATTTGCTCAGAATGACTTCTGCTGTGAGAACGATGTTAATAATGATATTAACTCTTTGCCAAAGAACATACCAAAATGGTGCAATGCCCTTTAGTATCTTATGGTAACAGATAGGAACTGCAAAACAAATAGACTTGATCCATTTGCTTCAGCCTGATGATATGAAGTCCAACTCAATTCACAAAAGGTTGTGTTCAATTATTACTCAAAAGATAGTTCAAAAGATGATATAGCTTGTAGAATTGAATTTGGACATTGTAATATCAAGATGAAAGAACCAAAATGATCTATTTTGATTCATAATTAATAGCAAAATTTCCAATTAAAAATCAAATGCACATGTTAACAATCATCAGGAAAATGAGACATTCGAAGTAAAAAAAAAGGCATTAACCTTATAACGGTCTTCACGCCCTTGGATGACGTCTGTCACGACCACTTTCTTCTCCCCACAGCCTGAACATCGTTTATCTGTCATCTGTTTTAAATGAGTGACATTACAGCTTATAAGCAGTGCATAAATATGTACAGATAATACCAATATACAGATACTCTATTAGAAAGTGGTTACCTGCATGTGTTCAGATGCCTCAGGCTCATTTTTTTCTATCTCATTGGCAGTTAAGCCTTCCTAAAAATTGAAGAAAATTTAGTCCAATCGCCAACATATAATGACACAAACAACTCTGCATTTGGCTCTCCATTTTTTAAGGCCAATTTGGCGAGTTTAATCCCAACAAAACCCCTACATACGACTCTCCAAATTAAAGTCAAATTGTTAAAGTTATTTTGGCTCTCCAAATTTGACGACATATTTCACTCTCCAAACCAAATTTAATGCTTATGTGGCAATCAAAGTTTGTTAGGATTAAATCGAAACCTACTCACAACTAAAAGCACCTTATGGGAAATATGACATGTAGCATTTGGTGAGTAGTTTTTGAGGAGCTCAATGTAGTGGGAAAAAATATTTGGCTTTTATTAACCAATTAAATCAACTTTGGTGACCAATATTTGAGGAGTCAACTACAGATGCTCTTATCTTCTTTATATTCATTCCTACACAAAAACTGATCCAAAATAAAGATTACTTCCTAGTTCTGATGACGAAGAAAAATAAGATTAAACGTGACTCAAGCCAACAATTTAATTTTATTCAATATTCTTAGCTAAGGGGACTTTCACAATAACAGATGGAGTAGAAATGCAAAACAATCAGCAGGGGTAAAATGTCAGAATAGTGACAACCCTTAATTCGTTTGGTGCCATGTTAACAACAACTACAGCTTCCAACTTGTTATTCACCAGGCGTCTAGCTAGCGGTCCACCGCTCTGCAGAAATTGTAAGATACAATATATGTTCAGCAGAAGCACGAGCTTTTAGAGTAGCAAAAAATTAATATACCAAGTTGCAACCGTAAAAGCAACCAGTCCACATTAAGCCCTCTGGCAGAGTCAAATGGAATTAATTAAATAAGTCAGAATTAACGAATGATATATGGCTAATATGTTTTCTGTTGACAAAGGAGTGACGTGAAGCAACCAATGCAAGTTTAAGAAGAGACAAATTACGCTTAGACAATAATAAATTAAAAGGGCAAATAATTTTTTTTGATAGCCTAACCTTAAGATTGAAATACAACTGTCGCATCTTATTGTTGTACTTCTTAAACTCGCTAATAAAAAGATCATGTGAGGCCTTCTCAAGGGCAACTACTGCTGCAACCGCAGCGTCTGGCCAACTAGTGGCTCCACCATCCTGAGCAATATTACAAAAATATCAATAAGGAAATATAGTAATAAATTGCACAAACTAAACAACAAACTCTTTTCGAAGAAAGTCTGGAATTTCTGAAGGTTTAGCACAAAATATTTTGTTCTGGAAGATATCATGAATTTTAGAGAATTGAACCATGTGGAAGTGTGGGAAGTTCGTGAAGAAAGGAAAAATACTCGTAAGAAGAAAGTTTGGCAAGAGGTGGCTGTAACAGTTAAAGTCTACTTCTTTCACTTGCTTGTATCCATAGGCAAAATAGAGGTGGTTTCATAGTCCAAGTCAAGGGATTATTAAACATCCTAGATTTACTTCCGTTGTGAGCTATGTATACAATTGAACTATTTATCATTCGAACATAAACTGCATAAATATCATCTTAACAATTCAATCAAAGAATTAGATGTTGGCTAAAGTATTTATAGCCTATGCATGACAAAACTGTCAAAAGGACAGCAGGATAATTAGGGTGGAAATTTTTTCAGAGTTCCATATGTCAACCTCATGATAATAATGAAAAATTAGGGGGAATTTTTTTGAAATGTCACCTGGTATGTAGTAAGACCAACTATGTCATATAGAAGTAGACGTTGTGCAATGAAGAAAACATCAAGTGCCTACCTTTGGACCCCCTCTCTCTCTGAATTTATCCCCATCTGATCGGTTTGATTCGTCTTTATCCTTACCATCTAGTTGAATATTTTTGTCATCACAAACAGAATGGAGTCCTTGAAGAAGCTTTTCCATCCATTTATCACGAATATCATCCTTCGTTAGTGCGTTGAAATTTGCCAACACTTTGTAGTACTCTGAAGCACCACTTGTACAGCTTCCTGGTGTTCCTGCTGTTATATCTAGTTCCGTTCTTCTGACTCTGTCATCTTCCCTTGTAACATTGAGCGGGGACAGATTACTTCTTTGTTTGCCCTTGACCTGACCTTCTTGATCAGCACAGGTATCTTCAGGTACGACATCAGGAAGTTCCCCGATACGTTCTCTCGTCTTTTGTACTAGAAGATCAATTTCATGTTGTTTACTGTCTTCATAATCTTTATCTGTTAGTTTCCAGAGTTTTCTCTCAACAGTATCATAGACCCTTTGCACAATAAACCCAGGATGCTCTTTACGTAGTGGAAACTGCTTGTTTAAAGGAACAAAATGCACCACACACTTGTGCATTATAGATTCTGCTGAAACAACGTCACGATGGAAACTGTAAAATAGCTCCCTAGTGTCAAGTCCTTTCCAGCAACCCCCTCCTTTATCTGTCGCCTCCTCAGGACGATAAAACCACTGGCCCATAATCTCCAGATTTCCCTCATTGTCCTGAATTATGTCCTGTGGCGACATAAGCAGATATCATTTGTACGAAATATCAGCTGCAAAATCGCTAAATTATACAACCAAAAAAATTCAAATCTAAAGTACAAGAGAATATAATAGGAGCTATATTTACCATTATTCAAATACATATAGCAAATTAGCAATACAACAAAGGAAAGATGAGAGATATTTAAGAACAAAAGGAAAATGAAAAGATATTTCCGAAAATGTGAAAGAGGCTTAAGTTACCTATATGGCAAAAAATACACAGCATTTAATAAAGAGAACAGAATCATGTCAAGAAGTCAGATTTTGGTGAGTGGATAAAGGGAGAATCTTTTTTCTCAAATTTCTGATTATTTCCGTAACTCCGTTCTCTATTACAAAACCAACTCCGATATTTTTCCCAAGTATTTTCTGATGGCAACGAGTCCAGTGGGAAAAATGGAGAAGATGTGGCTAAACGGTCTTAGTTTCAAGGATAAGATATGATTGTCTTTGACAGGGGCGAAGCTAGTAAGGGCTTAGTAATCTTCGTAACATTTTTAACTCACTCATAACATTTTTAACAATTTTAACTCTCACTCACCCTTTCTCTCTTTATCTCTTCGTAATCTTCCCCATTAACTTGATTTTCTTATAGTAATCTGAAGGAAAAAATATGCCAAGCAGAAAAAAATTCCTTGGGGGCTCCCGACTCTGAGCCCCATCAAATTTTTGACCCTAGTGGACATAATTCTTGACTTCGCCCCTGGTCTTTGATGCTAGTTCAAGATATGTATATACAATAATAGAACACATCTAAAGAAGATATTGAAAAATGGAATATTAACATCATCTGTAGAGGGCAATGTTACAATATTTTAAATATACAAGCAGGGGTTTGCATTAGCCCCAGCTTTTGCAAGAAAAGTAGGACAGGGGGGGTTTATTATGATATCATGATGGACTTTAAAATGAGTATTGTTAACACTCAGTATAGTGTTTAACATTTTGATAACCCTAGATGGTAAGGCCAGTCAGTTGGAGTGATCTTTGTGCAGAAGAGTAGAGTTGCTATACCTATGAGGGGTGTGTATATCAGGGCTCTAACAAAGAAATATTTAGGAGCCCTTGATTAGTTGGTATTCAGTCCTAATTCCTTGAAGGTCTCTGTTTTTTTTCTCTATGGGGCTTATGGTTGGGTTTTTTTTTTCATTTGTCACTCTTGTTTCTCCTAAATGCAAATAAAAATAAGTATTTACCAATGATGGAGGTATGTAACATGGACACTCCATATTCATAAATAAAAAATCCGTGTCCAAACGTGTCAGACACACCGACATTCGCATGGACATTCCAATGGGTACTTCTTGCTTAGATCATCAACTTTTGACATAATATAGAAATTTCTAATTCCTAGACATGTTATTCAACCCTATTAACTATAATCATTGTTTTATGTTTGTTATTAGTTGTAAATTTGACCCATGGTTTAAATGTATACCATCATAATACAATCGTAAATAATAAGACATAATACAAGAAATGTGAAGAAATATACTATATTTTTAGGTGCAAGGCTGTGTCCGCGTTCTCACTTTATTTTGAAGCCGCCGTGTCCGACACCTCGTACCTTTGTCAATGTTACATGAGGGCACTATAAGTAGTGGTACGGCTCACGGGCCAAGTCTCGTTTTCTTGAGGTCTTTATTTGTAGATCAAAATAAGTATATCGTCAGCTCGAATCAGATGTACGAGATCCTAAGGATTTCAGGTCTACCAGATTACTACTGATCAGGAACTAATCCATCCCTTGCCAAATCCGATCACTGCTTTGGATTTGGCAACAAGGTGGTTCGCTGACTCTTATGGATGTGGGGGGCTGAAAGGAGTTATGAGATGGGTAGAATAATGACAATGGAGCACAATGGCAGTAGGCTATCTTAGGTTATGTTTGAAGAGAATGTTTATTTTTTCTGTCAAAAAAAATTAGAGGAAAAGCTAAAGGCAAGTAGTGATCAATCAAAACACAGGAACTTTACCCATTACAGATTTTGGTCATCTTGGGGTGACTTATCACTTGTTGAGAATTGGGATCCGGTTAACAAAAAAAATTGACAAGAAGTTAGCCATGTGGAAAGGGAGGTCGCCTTGCGCTCATCAAAAGTATATTATCAAGCTTATTGTTTTATTACTTATCCTTATTTCATCTAATGGCATCTTTCGTCCCATCATAGTTGGAGATGATTGTAAATAATTTTCTTTAGTATGAATGGCTAGGGAGCTCATAAAGTTCCCATTATGAAATTTGCATGGAAAAAGAAATGAGCAAATTGAGGTTAAAGTTACTTAGGGAGATTGTTGATTAATAGTATTTAGTATGGAGTCTTGTTAATGTGAGTGGTGTAGTAGGAGTACAAGTTATAAGAGATATATTGGTAGGAGAAATAAGAGATAAAGTAGGTACCATTGGGCTCTTGGCCAGTGGTGGTTATACCTCTCCACCTAAAGAGAGGTCGTGGGATCGAAACCTCATGGGGTTGGAAACTCGGGGTTATGGGTCCCTATATAAAACCGGCTTGCCTTGTAAAAAAAGATAGAGTAGGAGAATGAGAAGGAGGAGTGTTGTCTAACAAGTAGTAAAGTTGTAGTTGAAGTACGTATTAGGTTGCTTAGGAAACAAACAACTATTATCTATTAAAAAACCAGCATAGGGCTTGAGTATAAAATTCTCTCTCAGCCTCCTGTCAATTTTTCTCTCTAAAATCTTTACATGGTATTAGAACAGTTGTGATCTTGAAGACGACCTAACGTTTTCCCGTTTCCACCGGCAGCGGGCCCTTGTCGTCGTCAAATTACTCAAATAATCCGGTATAATTTTATTTTATCTATTCTATTCAAGTTTTTTTTAATTTTAGTCTTTTATAATCGCTTGCCCTTCGTGTCTTGTAATTAGTTTTTTTTATATTTCTCCCCATAAACAGTGTTTTCTTGAAAAAATACATATTGATTATAGTTTTTTTTCTATGGTAGAATTTGGCTATATCTCTCTAAAAATCCCTTAATGATTTTTTTTGATCTAAAATTTTTAATTTTTCTTTTGAGATGTGTGGCCTTCCTTAGAAATTTTATGGCTTTCAAACTCTTAAATTTTTGCTCTTTCATGGTGATTGAATACGATTTTTCGATTGTGGATTTATAAAAGCAATGAAATCAAGTTCAATTAGATTAAAGATTACAAATAACAAGGACTTTGGGTTTCTTTTTGTAATCTTTGTGGTTTCTAGTGTAATTTCTTCGTGAAAGATTCATCCTCTAATTCACAAGTTCAAATCTTTGCAAATAAGTTTTCTTTTAACTCATTGTATTGAAGATCTGCATGGACCATTTTTTCCTTTATTTCTAGTCTTGAGGGTTATATTTTTTGTTCAAGAAAAATACAAAAGTTGTATGGAAGTTTGAGTCTTTTGGGGTTTCTTATTTGTGAAACAACATTATAAACATAGTTGTTTCAGTAGTGGGCCTTCATCAAACAAGTCCAATGGTTATCAACTATGATCTAAAGATTCCAAAAAAAAAGAGTTCTTGATCCCCTTTGTTTTTAATATGACCCATGTACATATCCAATCCACTACCTCTAATTAACCCAATTTTTTACCAAGTTACAATCGATTCAACTATTCACATCCAAGTTAAGCTTTGATAATGAACCAAAATTTACTCACTCCAAATCTAGCATATTCCAATATTATCTAAATCTAATTCAATTCAAACCCAGTAAACTTTGTGGCCCAGTTATTTAGTCTACTTTGACCAGGTCAATACAATTTGATTTGGTCAACTAATTTTGACTTGCTATAGGTCAAAGTTGAGTTTTTTACTTATAAAAGAATTTGCCCATTTAATATTTATTTTTTGTGAGAGGTCTTTCGAGATATGCGACATTGCACGACAAACGAATGGGGTTATGAAGTATGGACATTGAGGTATCTATACATATGAAGAGGTTGGTTGGTGGCAATCAGTATTTTACTAGTTCAAGACATGTTAATACCATGAAATGCAGTGATAGCCGAAACTTTTGCTAATATTTAGTAGTTAACTCGAGGTTTTACGCGAGTTAGTATTTTTCTCATTGATAATCCAAGCCAAAATTAAAGGTCACAATTTTACCTCAAGGTAGTATTTTGCCCGAGAATTGATTCTCGAGGTATTATCCGTATTTTGTCTGTACGAGTATTGAGTCCGGGACTTTAAGCTCATGACAGTCTTTTTATCCAAGTATATCATACTAGCTGGTAGTATTAGTATTCTAGTAAGAGGTACTAAACCGTATTTATGCACGTGGCCATATGTTATAGTTAGTGATACTAGTTCGTTATTTTGGTATTCGTTTTTGGTTTGTGTTGTTGGTATTACAAAAACTCAAAGAAGCTCTATCATTTCCAGACACATTATAATGGTGTATCTCAGCTGTTCTTAAGAAATATTCAGAAAGATGGGCAAAGTTTCCAGAGTTGATTGATATATGATATTCTCATGAGTACTCGATCCAGGTGTGTTGTTCTTTGACAAGTATATGTTAAGAATGTCTGTGGAAAGTAATCCAAGCTTAGGGGAAAGTAATTTTGATTGATGCCAAGCTTTAGATAAAAGACGTTAATTACTGGGGAAGATGTCTGCGGAAGATGTCACTGTACGATACAGATGAAGTTCTTGAAGGCTCAAATTAGTTTAAAGGTACTTGAAAACCCAATTACCCAAGTTAATTTAAAGGCACTGATGAAGTTCTTGAAAACTCAAGTAAGTTTGAAGACAGAGTTGGGGTATTAAGTTCTTATTGTGAGAGGGAGTATTTTTGTAATCCAGGACTACAAAGATAAATTATGTTTTCCCAAAACTTGTGTCATTTATTTATCTACAGGTGTTTAAGAGAAAAGAAGCGTTGACGCCAAAAGACCTACGGTTATTTTGACCATTTTGCAAGACACTAGCTTACAAATTGAATCAACAGGTGTTCTAAGATATACGACCGTTGAATCAAAAATACCTTTAATCATTTTGACCATGTTGCAGGACACACTAGTTCACACATTGATTGAAAGGGGCCATCAACATGTAAATGCTCAAGGTATGTGGTTGAATGCTAGATACCGGTGATATAGGTACTCAAACGTAAAGAGAAAGAGGCATTTGTTACTCAATGGAGTTCATGAGGTTGAGTGGCTGACTACGCTTTCATCAACCAAGATCTTATATCAAACATGTGTAGAAATGTACAATTGCAGTCATCTACCAAAACAATAAAAGGATAAGAAGTTACCAAAAAAAAAACATAGAAAGTAATGTAACCGAATATTAAATTGAAATGATTATCACCTTAATAATTGCAACATAAGGCTTTTCTGAGTCTGCATCCTCGGGAGATAGGAGGACAGGGTCTTCCTACATTTTCAAAACAACAATGCCAATCACAATGGACGCATATGATACACATAAAGTTCAATTTCACTTAAATTCTCCATCTCTATCACTAAACCCCTAATCTAGAAACCTTTCATCAGTACTTCCAACACCAAAATTGTAACCCCACAAGCCCTTAAACCCTAATCTAAACCAAATTCAGAGAAAGGGGGAACAGAAAAACTTACGAGCTCGTAATCATGATCGTCGAACGAGAAAGCTTTGTAATGATGCTTAATCTTGCGACCTTTCCCAGTAACCTTCACTGTTTCACCGATAGGCTTCGCATCTCCCGTCTCCTCTTCGGGTTCTTCTTCTTCTTCTTCTTCTTCTTCAAGTTCTTCGAGAGCGAGTTTCTGCTTTTTTGGGGGTTTGGATTGAGCAGTTATTGCTTCGTCTTCGTCGCTATCGCTAGTTGGGATTCTCGCTCGTCGTCTCACCATTTTTGCTCTCTCAAAGAAGAAAGGGATTTGGGGGGAAATGAAATGAAGTATTTATTATAGGAAGGGGTTTTAGTCCTTTTTTGTGTCCTAGAAATATACACCACGGGTAGCTGAGAAAACGACCATTTGCAACTCGTCGGAGGGAGTGAGTTTGGATGATTTTATTTTTGTTGCTCCGGTGGGGCATCAAATTGGGGCTGAGTTTGTGTGAGCAAGGGGCAAAGAATTAGTTACAACTGTTAAATCTTGCAAATCATCTCGTATCTTATCTTACAAGTATTTTGCAATATTAATTATGGAGATGAAGCAGCTTAGACTTTGTTGTCTTTCTCTTTTTGTTGATTCGGATAAGTATTGGGAGATAAGAGAATTTGAGTTTGCAATTAAACTTTAGGACACAAACTTTTTTCCTTCGACATACATGACTACTTGAAGATAAGAGATTCGAGTTTGGGTCTACACAAAGAAATAAGGATCTCAAAATGATGATATACGCTTCAAGGCAAGACTCGTAGCTAATGGTTATGCTCAACGAGAGGAGATTGATTATAATGAAGTTTTTTCTCCAGTGGTGAAAGACTCTTCCATTCATATCCTTTTGGCCTTGGTAGCACAATTTGATTTGGAGTTACAATAACTCGATATTAAGACGCCGTTCTTACATGAGAATTTGAAGGAAGAGATCTATATGACTCAGCCGAGTGGGTTTAAAGTTGCTGGAAAAGAAGATTATGTGTGTAAACTGAAGAGATATTTGTATGGTTTGAAACAGTCTCCAAGACAATGGTACAGACGATTTGATCAGTTTGTGAATAGGCAGAAGTACAAACGGAGTCATTATGACCACTATGTTTACTTACACAAGCATTATGACGGGTCATTTATGTAATTGCCTTTTTATGTGGATGATATGTTTATTGCGTGTAATCATAAAAGCGAGATTGACAAGTTGAATAAACAAATAGGTGAAGAATTTGAAATGAAGGATCTGGGTGACACGAAAAAGATTCTTGGCATGGAGATTCATAAGGATAGAGAGAAGGGAACGGTGTGTCTTTCTCAGACAACGTACATGAGGAAGGTACTTCAGAGATTTTGTATTGATGGGAACACAAAACCTGTAAGTACCCCCCTTACTCCTCATTTTAAGCTTAAAACTACTATGTCTCCAAAAACTAATGAGGAACGTGATTATATGAGTCAAGTTTATTATGTTAGCACAGTTGGTAGCTTGATGTATGCAATGGTATGTACTCGGCTAGATATTTCACAGGCAGATATATGCATGATCCAGGAAGAGATCATTGGCGAGCTGTGAAATGAATTTTACGGTATATCAAAAGTACTGTGGATATTGGTTTGGAATTTCGTAAGCATAATTTAATTGATCAGTTGTGTGTAAGTTATGTAGATTTTAACTATATGGGTGATTCGGATAAACGACAGTCTACTACAAGGTATGGTTTTACATTGGGTGGAGGACCGGTTAGTTAGAGATATTCGCTACAGTCAATAGTGACCTTATCTAGTACTAAAGTAGAGTATATGGCGGTTACTGAAGCGATTAAAGAGTCCATTTGATTAATGGTCTTTTCCATGATTTGGGCACATCTTGATGTTTTTTGTGATAGTCAGAGTACTATTTTCTTGGCGAAAGATCAAGTTCATCATCAACGCACGAAACACATTGATGTGCGTTACCATTTTGTCAAAGAGGTACTTGAAGAAGGTGAGATTTGGTTGAAGAATATTCACACGAATGATAACTTGGCTGATATGTTTACGAAAGTTGTTTTTGGGATTAAGTTCAATCATTGTTTGGATTTGATCCAAATCTTTCATATGGATTGATTTGGCCCCTAACGAGGATATTGGGAACTACGGGCGACTTGATCCATGGTACGTTGGCAACTATTGTTTTGGTGTAGTCGATTTGGTCCTTTGGGACATTTGTTTTGGGCAGAGAGGGTTCGATTTGGTTGGTTGACGAAGTTTGGCTCATATTTGAAAAAATCTTCACCGAGGAGGAGAATTATAGAGGATTAGTGTTTTGTTCGAATAAAACAGAAGAGGCAACACACCTTATGTCCGAATAGACTTTGAAGTCTGTTCGAACAGACATCGTAAACTCAGTTTTAGAGTGCTGAATTGAAGACGCTGGTTTTGCCTCGTGATCCGTATTGATGTAATAAGTCTCATAAGTATATAAGGAAGACTTAGGGTATTTGGTAGCCACCATTAGTTAGATCTTTTGGTGAGGAATCTTTTGAGAGAAAAACCTTGAGAGACCTCAAATTGGTTTGTGAATGATTGTAACCTCGGATGATTGAATAAAACTTTTTTTCTCGCTCTTAACACATTGACAATCAAACATGTATAGAGAGAGAGATATAGAGATTGTAATAGAAATCACTAATCCCAAAAGCAAAAATTAATGTTCACCTTATAGTAAAACAAATCATAAAAACGAAAAACATCGATTGTTTACCAAGAATAAGATGCAAACTATTGAGAGAAATAAATTTTAGCAAACTATTAGAGTAGTCCAGCGAATCGGGCGGAAGAGAGAAATCTTAAGTTGCCTTCAAGAACGAAACCGTTGTGATACCAGTAGTAGAAGTAAATAAGAGAAGAAAATTTATGCACTTGTAAGTTGATAAACAATTACAACCTGGCTTCCTTTATATAATTGGGACTCCCTAAACTACTTCTATTTCTACCAATGTGAGACTAAAGTAGTATGTGTATACTCCGTCACATGCATGAATAACATTTTATGCGATTTTTCGAGCATAAAAGATCCGTGATATTTTTTTCTTCGAGGAATTGATACTCAAAACGGTCTTTGATGAGAATTTTTGAGTCCAATGGAACTTGAAACCAACATTTTTTTGCCAATGTATATTTTCCAGACAACAACATTTCAAATGTCGATTTAGTTTGCAATGTTTTACAGACTAATAATACAACAATGAAACATCCATGTGAATTTTTTCACTAAGCTAATAATAATACACTCAAAATCTGCAAGAAAGCAGAAAAAATAGGTCTTTCTAAATCTGGTGGTACAAAGTACATCAGAACGTGAATAAATGTGACGATTGCTAGTCAGAAGGGAGGCAACACCAAGAGCAGCTTTTCTATGATCTCTCTAATTCTCCCCCCTTGTCGAGCTTTTGGTGTCTTGTTTCCCTTCTTGACTGATTGGTGTGGGATTTTCTGTGGGAGATTCTATCGCAGTTTCAGGTTCTTTTTTCAACTCTAACTCAAACTCTTTGGCTGCCTACAATTGTCAAAATTAAGGCTGTCAATCATCACATACAATCCAGTAAATCGTCAAAACTGAAATCATGGTCATAGTTCAAGTTTCCCTACGTCAAGGCTTACCTATATAGAAGTAACAAATATGTGGAACATTGAAATCACGCTTTAAGTTCAGTGGTTTCACAAAAACAGAATCTCTAGAATTTCAAATTTAAGAAGAAGCATGCATCGTCAGTGGGACAGCGTTCAAAATATCAGATCACATTCTAAGTGCCGTACATCATAAGAAAGTTCGGTAAGGATGTTCTTCAAGTAATTTTTCTCCTGGAAGTGAGAAAATCCAGTTTAATCTTATATCTGTTTTCCGGGAGAAGAGAATATCAAATTGAATTATTTTTGAGGTCGCCTAATCAAGAAAAGTGGTTAAGCGTTACAGTGTTTCGTGGGTTAACTCTATGAGTCTATATAATCCAGACCGACGTTAGGTCTTTTTTACGTTAGATATGGACAAAAAATGTACTTGTGACGTCAACAACAACATGTACATCCCGTTGAGTATACTTCCGAAAATACCCTTCCAAATTTAAGGCAAACAAGGGTAAAATCGTAACTTTCCCACAATCTGGGGGACTAATATCTCTTTCTCTTTGAAGAATCCGCCATTGGAGGTCGATCGACCTTCGATACTTGATCTTCTATGAGGAAATCTATGATAAACCCTAAAGCCACAACACAGTGATAAACCCTCTCTCTCTGGTTCAACAATGGCATCTCCAATAGCGATTCATCAAGCGTGAAACTCCATGATTATGGCTTTTATCACAAAGGTTCGATCTTCAAGCCCTAATTTCTTCATTTTCAAATAAAACCAAACAATTTTCTTTGCCCGAAATCCCCATTTCAAACCACTCTCTACCTTCGCAATCCTAAATAATTATCAAACACATCAACATGAAGGAAACCCTAACCCCAATTAATGGGGTTCTCAAAATCAGGAGCACCCTCAACATAGAAATAAGTAGGAATCCAAAAATTAGGCAAAGGGCAAACCCTAATTCATGGGTTTCTCCAAATCCTCAACGAGGAAATCCTAATCCTAATCAATGGTTCCTCTAGATCAGAGTTTCAATCAAAGGGGAAGTTCTAATTCTAATCCTAATCAATGGGTTCCTCAATATCAGAATTTTAATCAAATGGGAAACCTTAACCCTAATCCAAATAAGTGGAACAATCAAAATCAGACTTTTAATCAACGCGAAAATCCGGTTCAAAATCAGTGGAGTAATCAAGGTCAGAATTTTAAAAATAGTAGAATACTTTTGGCCCATGTAAATCATGCCCGTTGGAGCAAATATAATTTGGAAACTATTAAAGTCTGATGTCTTTTAGTATTCCACGACGACGTTATTTGATTTTATCCACACCGACTTTAGGAGGGTTGTTCTTACAGTAGATATTAACAACCCAAAATGAAACTTTCCAGGATTAAAAGCAAAGTACAAGTAAAATTTTATGGGATTAAAAACTATCTATTAGGAGTCTTTTTTTAGTTGATGAACCTTATTTTTTATTTGAACTTGTTGACGATAATTGTATTACATTGAAAAATATATATTTACTTGAACTTGAGTAGTTGAATCGTTTAGCGACAATAAGCAATGAGATAATGCATTTATTCATTAGTTATTTGATATTAGATACATGCATACAATCGACATGTAAGACATGGATACTTTACCCTTCAAATGTTAGACATGCCATAAAAGTTTGATTAGGTTAATGTCTTAGACTGAATAATACATTCAGAGTTAAATAACCCGTTGATAGGTTCACATTTTTCTTCGCGAGCAATCCGGCAATGTATTAGTCCTTCTATAATTTCATGTAGTATTGTAAAAAATGTTTGGACCATTACAAAATATCTTTTGTAGTACTATAAGAAAAATGGATGTCAATGAAAAAAATGTCTCACTTAAGCAAAACAATATAAGAATAAAAGTTTTTCCTGATTAGATCAAAGTCTTATTTTTTGGACCAATACTAATGCAGCTTAGTTTTTATACATATACTTAATGTTTCTCATTCTTTTTGTATCTATAACCTGCATCATTGTTTAAAGTTTAGGATTATAAGTTATGTATTGGCAGTATTGCATATTGTCAACTCCTTTGTTGATATAATCTTATCTGGTTTTTGTTTGTGACAGTATTTTACGCACTTGTAGTTTAAAGATGTTTAGGCCTGACAAGATTGGATGGCAGTACTATTGGAGGCAAACTTGAGGAAAAGAAATCTCTGACTTAATTTGCACGTGTTACAACCATTTTTGCCACCATTGTTACATATGAAAATTATAGTTTAATTTGCTGTACTTGCAGGAAAAAACCGGGTGTATGTTTATGATTGTCTTGTGAGCTACTGCTATCACAATATTTTGCCACCATTGTGTGCTCATGAAGTTGTAATATTGAATTTGACATATTCTTTGTTATAAACTACTTTTTATGTTATAGAAATAGTTATTCAGAAACTGAAACTTTGAAGTAGTTGTAATTGTGAATTTATGAAATTTTGTAGTTGTTATTGTGTGAAATGATTATCATATAGAGTGGGTTGTTATATTTAATATTTGTGCATGTGGGGGGTTGGATCGTGAGAATAATTATGATTTCCACAAGTGTTTTTGATTGTCTTACAGGTTTGTCAGTAATTTTAAGATGGTTTATACTTCATTTTGTGCGTAGGTGATGCCGAATTTTCTGTAGAGTTTTGAGTTAAAAGCATTTGGGTAGTGCCGCTAAGTATAGAGCTGTAGTGCCGAAGGCACACCATTTTGGTTTAAGAAAATACGGCGTCGGTCTTCCAACCGTTATACTAGTTAAGCTACTGCAGACCCTCCAACAACCTCATAAGATCATAAATAAGAGCATATGGAGTCAATACCAAAAAACATACAATTCTAGAACTCTGTTAAGCATGATCGGTTAGTCAAAGTAACCGCTGGAATTTGTAATAGAAGTTTGCTTATTTTATTTCCAACTAGGAATGATGCTTTCCTTATTTTTCAAACCTGTCTGACTTACTTAATTTCTGAAAGTGTTGAATTGACACCACTATCTTTTCTTTGTTAAGATCTTCTCTCATATAAACGAAAAACATATACACATGAAAGAACAAGCATGTTTGTTCATAGCCAAAAAAATTATATATAAAATAAAACATTGATAGAGGTATAGCAGCTATTAAATAATCTCTAAATAATCACACAACATACCTGTTGAAAACTCTTGATAGTTTTCCCAAGACTTTTACCAACCTCTGGTAATTTCTTAGGCCCAAAAACAAGAGCTGCAACATCCGCGATCACCGCCAGCTCGGGTACGCCGAGGCCAAACAAACATGTAATATTAAGACCATTGTTTCTTCTTCTCCTCCTCAAGACTAAACAATTGGTTCCTCCATTATTGAAGAATGAAGAGAGTGATTGGGTTCTGGGGATTGTGGGGAAACTTATTGCAGAGATCTCCATGCTCTAGACTGAATGCTCCACAATTAATTGGTACCACTACCAGATAACATAACTCCTGTTCCCTTGCTCATGCGACTACGATACGATAACATGTTTTGAGAGCCCACAATTTTATTTTATTTTGGATATTAAAGAGTATTTAAGTAATTTCATGTCTTTAAAAAAAAATTTTATATTTCATATATAAATATATTTTATATATAAAATGCCCATAACATATACTAATGCATATCATACGTTTAATTAGTCGAAATATGTTACGAGAATATTACAGAAGCACAAACTAACCCCAGAGGAGTTTGAGTTTTTTTTTTTTTTTTTAATAAAATTCAATTAAGGTTATAGAGAGAAATGGGGGATTTGGTACTTTAAAGGTTAAGACTTAGGAGGGATCGAGAAGGTTGGACGGGCTTCTGAGTTAGCTTTATGTATAGTTTTTTTTGTTGAGGGGTTCTATATAAACTATATATAAGGCAAAATATAGCAATAGTTAAGGGAGTAGCCCCCCCTTCTAAGCTTATAAATCTGACCAGTCGTAGAGTGCTTAGACATAGTGGTGACAATATTCTGAAATTCAGATTCAATTAGGGTATGACCAATCAGAGAGATGGTAAAAAAAAAAGGTTGAAGAGAAGATTCTTTAACAAGAAAATAGTTGTAACTACGTGATGCTGTAAACATACTAATATTAGTTGATGAAAGAACGATGTTTTAATTGTTGCCACTATTCATATACTCAACATATGATCCACCATGAACTCAAACAACATTTTTAAGGCCACGGCAAAAAACAGCTCGCCCCATTTTCTTAAAAAAAACATTGGGTAGTACAGTTAGATTTACTTAGGCAGGCTAGAAAATAATTGCTGATCCGCCATGAACACATGTAATTGCACAACTCTTAAGGATGATATATTTTCTTCAATTGGTTTCATAATCTTCGCGGGCATTAATAGACGACTTATTGCATTGCTGCCCCCTAAAAAAAAGGGGGTCATGACAGCAGCAGGCTGATGAATTATATTAATCACTATCCTTGTTTCAATTTACATTGGTACCAAGCACGTACTAAACATTTAAGCAACAAAGGAAAATTGCGATGGCACCATGGATAGAACCAAACAATGAGAGAAGGAATTCTTCTTCTTCTTCTTCCCATTATTGGGTATTATTCTTTAACTAGTATGAAATAAGGGTAAACAAGGTTATATAAGAATCAAATGAATGAATTAAATGATTAAATTAAGACCTAAATTTCCATTTCACTATTGAGAGTGAAAAAACGGAGAGAGGCTTTCGAACTCTACACGTTTTCTAGACGTTCTCCTTAAAGGCTTCCGGATTCTCCACCACAATTGATCAATACCACAAGAATCACGTAATTTGTTAGTAAGGTCAGGATCAGTTAGCGGCTTCTTGGATCTCGATTTTCTTGGTTTCCTTTTTCTGGTGTTTTGAGGAGGGGGTGTATGAGGTCCTACATCACTCGTGCTAGACGACCTACAAAGAAAAAGAGAGCGAAAGTCATTAGCAGAATAAAATACGAAGCAAAAACATAGTGAAAAGTTGAGTAGCTTTTTTGTAAAAAGTTTGTCAATTTTTTATCCACTAATTCTGGTGTTAAACAGAAAACGCTATCACAGTCCAATAAGAATAAGATTCAATTTATCGGCAAATAGCAATAAATTATACGATATATCCTTATCTGAAGATATAGCACGATATTTGTAAGACAATGCAAAAACATATGATAATTAGAAACTACACGTGGATATACTCTTACCTCTCCTCGTGGTTTACTGTTGGTGAGGAAAGTGAATCTCCAGTCAGAGTTTTACAAGCGGGACAATGGTAGGTCTTTGGCGTTGGTCCACAGAGATTAATGCAATCAAAGTGGTACCACTCATTACATAAATCACAAGCAATCATTGCTCTTTGATCATAGGGCTTTCGACAAATGCAATAAAGTTCACTTCGAGCTCTTAATAACTGCACAAGTAATTTAAAAATCTTTAAAGATCAGTCTACAAAAGTATGCCGCAAAAGGAAAGAAGATTAAGATAGTTTACCTTAAGTTCCTTCTCAAGGTGAACAGATAAATTTTCACCCTCATTGATTAATTTAAATACTTCATCCAGCCCAAGTTCCCCAGCATCGGAAGCAACCTGCATCAAGAAAAATAACACACCTTAGGCACGAAGATTTATTTCATGTCTTTAAAAATGCTAAACATCACTAACAGTATTATGATCTGCCATTGAACATCATTTTCGAGATACATAACATGGAAGAGCAAGGATTCTGATCCAGTGATTGGCCCCAGAATTATTTATTTGAGGCTAGAGTGATTTTTAATACATTTATTAACAAAATTGCGTTGTCCCAGTGGGAGAATAACAAAAGTACCAAAGGGTCAAGTGTCAATATTTTACAAAACCACAATTCTCAGTGCCGTCAAACACCTACTAGTCTTATCTATGCCTTTGATACTTCGAAACCCAGTGGGATCATTTGATCACACTGGTCCCCTTAGCTTTGCGGATTGTTACCGCAAAACATTCTTGTTTTCCCATCGGGCATGAAAATCCTTTTAAGAAATGATAGTGGTAAACCAAACAAAAAAGCCACAAACCTTCTTCGCATTATCTGCCCATCGCAACCCGACGCCCTGCACTTCTTGAAGTTTTTGTATGAAATGATCTGCAGATGGTATCTTTAATGCTAATCCCTGCACCGGCATATAAATCATTGACATACGAACTCTAACTGAATATAGATTCCTGTGACCCATGAAACACGGATACACAATGCTTAAATTAAATCACATTCTTTACCAGAATGTGATTTTCTAATAATTGTACACTGCTAAATTCTGATAAATTAGTTTGATAACAGTTAACACACGAACAAAAATAATACACACTTTTATCCTAGGGGCACGTACTAAGTTTATAGAAAAAGAAAAAAAGACAACTCGTTTACAAATTTTATGTTATATAATTCATGTTTAATAAACAACTTTAATGTTTTATAATTAATGTTTGATAAAGGATTTTATAATTTTATCAGCAAAATTATATAGGTTGCCTACTGTTTAATAGGGTTTGAATAGTGTTCAGGTATTTTTACCTAAGCATATTATCCATGTTTAATACATTTATTATCACATTGAAGAGAGTCTCTGGATGGGTTCGGGTTTGTGTATGGCTGACCACAATCCAACTCGGGAAATCCTGATCCATTCTTAGGTCAATCCGGGGTGATACGGGAGAAAGCAAATAATAAACGGGGGAAAAAAAAAAAAAAATCAATATTCTTGCATGCCCTTATGAAATGCTTTCTAAGAGAATATTGCATCAAAAGTTATGATTCTCTAAGATTTCCAAACAGGAATAATTAAAACCCCACCTACATAGTTACATTAAAGAAATATAATATAGAGCAATTTTAAAAGGTTTTAATATGTGCCAAACTTGATTAGAATATCAGCCCTATATATATAAAAAACTCTAATCAAGCTTGATTATAATTTAAAATATGTGTCGAAATTATAATAACTTTTACAGTATCTCAAGCTCAAACCATAACAGAGTTCAAGTGATCAGAACTTTCAGTAAGAAGCTTTGAGATCCTCAAATGAAAGGAACAATGTGGAGACATTATGCTGTGGGTAGTTTTCGCTACACCACAAGAATGTACATTAATAAGAGATTCCCTGTTTCCCATTAACAATTGGCTAGCAATTAAGACATCCAAAACATAGGGGTATGACGCATTATTTTTCAGTTATTGAC
Organism: Kingdonia uniflora; assembly: GCA_014058105.1. Classification (NCBI taxonomy): domain Eukaryota; kingdom Viridiplantae; phylum Streptophyta; class Magnoliopsida; order Ranunculales; family Circaeasteraceae; genus Kingdonia; species Kingdonia uniflora. The sequence continues at coordinate 2,229,959 of JACGCM010001055.1, read as the reverse complement.
AGAGAATGGAGGTATCTACCATTAAAACACACTCTGGTTACCATAAGAGACCTGAAGTACCAAAACATGGGATATCTCCAAACAACTCTTGCTCAGCAAATTCATTTTACATATAGCGAAAACTAATTCTCAAATTACAAACCTCTTTCAGAATGCGTTGAATCTGTTGCATCAGGGGCTTCTGAGAGCCCTCCAACACTTTCTTAACTCTGATTTTCCATGAGTATTTGGCCAATGCATTTTCAAGAAGGGAGCTACTATTTTGATCGTAGACACCAGCTAAAGCTACTGCCTGTTACAAAAATTATGTAGTCAGTGCATTAAACCAATTTGTAGGGCTTCCAATGGATGATTTAATCTGTAATTTGAAACGAAACTTATATTTGTGTCAACATTTCATTGACTTGGATACGATCTAAAATACAATAACTAAAGGGCTTCAAATTTGCCTCCAATCCAATAGAAATCTGAATTATTAGGTGTTTAACATTTTGTATACAGCTATATCTTTTGTAGAATCCCTTACTTTCTTCTGTTACATACAAAGTTTATTTTTCATTAACGAACTTGGGTAGGATGCAGATTTGTATCTAAATATTGATTGACATTCCGACTAACATGTAAAAAGATGTATATGAACTTCACAAGGATATCCAACTTCCAGGATTAAAATCCACTGGAATGGTCGATGTGCTAAAGAAATCAGTAAATTTTGACAAAGGCAACAAGAACCTTCAAAGCAATCAAAAGTCTATCAGAGACGGGGCTGAGATCTTTATCTTGATAAGCAAGAGAATATTCCACTATTTCTGTTAAGAATGCTTTGCAAGCAAGAGATCGTTCCACGATTTTCTGTACCATATCTAATTCTTCGCTCCTGTTACAAGAAGCAACAATATACCTATAATGGTTACTCTAGTCAAGAAAAAAATGAGAATAAGAAAATTACAGGAAAATAATTACGACTTTCAGTTTTTCACTAACATTCCAACGTGTTAACATAATAGATAATGGAGAGGAATCACGTGAAAGATGCATATATATGTCGGGTGGCTCGCCAAAAATTATAGTGACTTTATAAGAGTCGACGTGCCTTGAGCCCTATCTGTAGGGTTGTATTTTATATCATTTTGATGAATAGATTCCCACAGTATCCCTCATTTTTTAATTTCTGACTAAAGAACCCCCTTCTAGTATTTATTATTTATTTATTATTGTTGAACTGTAACTACATCTCCTCTTTTTATCTTTACCATTTTGGTAATCTAGATTGATGAAACAACATCTTGTCTGTTGTCCAATGTTAAAAAGTATAAATGTATATACTTAATTGTAGTCTTCATGGTGTTAGAGCACTGTTATGACATAATGTCTTTATTAATTGTCTCTTCTTATTTTTCAAAGATGTCGTGGTCACCGTATCATGAAGATTTAAAGAGGTATATTAATATATTACACAAAATATCAGGGATATTCTAATCAATAATGAGGGTGAGTATCACGGGTATTCTGGTCAAAATGAGAGCGAGTCTAAAGTTGACATTCATCTGGGGGAAGTATAAACGAAACAACAAAAATAACAAGGGAGGTTTATCCTCTAAATATAATCATTTTACGCAACTCAAATGTCGGAAATTAAATTAAGAACGGGTAAAAGAACTAAAAAGGATATCTTGTAGATTTTCGAACAGATAGATGCATGAAATGAATGAATTATTACCTTACACAGAAATTTTTCGCAGAAGATAGAAGCTGAACGAGCATGCCCAGTTCCGGATGTTTTCCCTTAGATATCTACGGAAAATAACCAAAGTTAGAGTCGAAACTCTGAGCCTTACACAGCAAACAATAGTTAATAAACATTATACCATATTCAAGCATCCGTTTCTAGAAATGGCTCCGCTCTCCAAATAATGGCAATAAGTGCATATGCACTTCTTTGCAGCGTTTGCATTAGCAAATGTTGACTTTGAGCATTGACGATGGTAACTGTCCATATGAAGCAAAGTTAACGCATTTTCCAATCCTGAATGTAAATAAGACAGAAAACAGTATATGCCAGGAAAAAAAATTATACAAAGTATTGTTAACATTATGCAGCTTTACTCGAAATTCCTCATTATGAGGATTAAGATTTAAGGGGCTTGTTGTTAGGTAGAAGATATTCTGATAATGTACTTGGGTGTTGACATTCTTGTCGATAAAGATTTGCACTTTACATCTCTGAAGGCCTCTCTTTTGAGTGATTAAACCATTAAGTGATCAGCGCCCCTTTGATCCATAACTTAAACTGTACAGTTCTTTGCAATCTTTTTCCTTCTTCTTTTTCTAGTGAATTGGCTGCTATCTGTAGAGCTGGGTCCTCAGGGTTTTTCCCTTGTTTGTAATTTTGTTTCCTTTTGTTTTCCTTTTTAATGAATCCTGGTGGGGGTCTGGCCTAACCCCAGCTTCCTCTTTAAAAAAACACACCTTTAATCCATAAATTTAAAACAAATGTAGCCAACATATCTATAAGAGATTACTATAACACACTTAGATTGGGCATACTTAAAGAAATGCAAGAAGTTAAGAATTCATATTACCGGTCACCACACTTCAAACACACAACTAGTTCTTCATCTTCAAATACAATTGAGCAGCACACACATAAATCTCTCAGTTTGTAGTCTATTGAACCTTGATATATTTGAAGTGATCGATCCAGAGTATAGTTGATCTGCCCAATAATGAAAGTTGTTTATAAATCATCTAGTAAAACTGTAGGAAGGTCATCAATTTAAAGAAGTACGTCAATTTAGACAAAGTTGAACACTCACCTTTGCTAAAGCAACAGACAACGGATTCATCTCAGTCACAAAAGCCTTAACAATGTCCCTGCAGCAAGTAATCCAATTCTCAACTCTTTCAACTTCAGATATTACCATATCTAACTCTGGACTATCAAAGGCATCTTCACTCCCAAGATTCTGAAATTTATGATCAAACAACAAAACCAGATAAGGCATACAAGACATTTGCAGTAAAGTGTCTGAGTTAAATCTGTACACTTACTAGGACTCCACTTTTCATCAAAGATCTTACAATAATATTACGTATAGGAATGAAAACCAAGACCCAGCTTGGTATTAAGGAAATAAATGTGACAGTAGTTAAACTTTGTGGGTACTAGGTAGATCCACTAAGTACCAAAATTTAAAATAGTTGTGATTCTTCACTGATGTGTAAATTGTCCACATAATTTTGTGTTAAAAAAGTTCCACCAACTTAAGTTATGACCGACATTTTTGTTTCGGCTTCAAATACAATTTCTTCCCCCTCCCCCATATACTTAGGCTTCTAATAGATCACATTGCCCATTTCCATTGCGACCAAATTGTAGTTTTTGTCCTTTCGCATATCTGATTATTGACAATGTTATAGCATTTTAGGTTAGTTTCAGATATGCATCTAAATTTCTGGTATGGCATGTAATTTCCTATTATAGTCAATAAGCCATTTTAGAGATTCCAAACTACATATATATTTGCATCAAAATTTATAGGAGAGCTCCTTCGTCTTTCTGTACAAGTCTAAAGTTGAGGGCCTGTTGTTGTGCATTTGGAGTTAAACTAAAAGGATTAGAGTTAAGTTCAAAGAGATTATATACAATATGTTTATTTGGGATTTGGGGTTGTATAAACCCACTTTTAATGTCAATTTCTGCAAATTGGCCATTGGAACAATGGTTATTGGTCGATAGAGCCCGACAGTTGATATAACGGTACCAGTAACGGTAGTGTTTGTTTGTTTTCACAGGGAATATCAGTGGCAGCATAAGGCTATTCAAGTTTCAAGTTGCGGCTGGTTAGGAATTTTTCAGTTTGTATCATCGTATTCGAAGACTAAGTTTGTATTTCCATTTGAGGTTTTAAAGTTTGAAACAATTTGATACAGCTTGAAGACAAACTTTTAAATTGTGGAAGAGTCAACAAGTGGTTGTGGTTGAAGTTTGAAGACTCGAGTTGTTGCTGTGTTATGTCTCAAGTTTAATTATTCAAAGACAGAGATGGGAAATTTTAGTTTACCTTGAGCTGCAGCAATGCAGACCATGTTTTTTCCTTAGTCGCGGAATTGAAGAATGCGTACACCTGCTCTCTCCAAGACCTGCGGAACCAGAAAGTACAAAAAACAATCAACCATTTGCAGTTTCAGAGAAGTATAGAAAAGTATTCTAGGTGGCATTATGATATAAAGTTATTTTGAGATGACTCCTTTATTATGGGTTCATTTATGATCACCTGCATGTTCATGTATCATTGAGGAAATACCTCCTCTATGTTTGGGGTCATTTTCCAACAACCCACTATGGGGGTGTTTAGATAGCAAGAAAAAGCAAGTTTTCAGCTTCATATAGTAAAAAGCAAGGAAGTTTGTTTGGCTTTACAAACAAAACTACTTTTAAAAACAAAAAATTGGATCTTTGGCAAAGTAAACGTATTTAGCATTTTTACTTTTCAAAAATGTACTTTGGTCGATTCCAGACATGCGTGAATTAAATCATAAATAATATTTTCAATCCACCAAAAAAATATGAATGTAACAATTATTGATGAAAGAACACACTAAACACCCTTAAAAAGAACAAGAACAGTGGGGAAAAAAACTCCTCTCCAAGAGGAACAAAAAAAAAAGACTGCACCGAGACCCATCAAGTAGAGCCCGTGATAGTCTCCTTCCACTTAATCATAAACGACTGAAAAAGATATCCCCATCATATCCAAAGCGCACTTACTCCACCAAAAGATGAAAGCATTAATTGACACCAACACCGAGGATCTAGACTTCTCTTTCCCTTCAAACTTCCTCGGGTTACGTTCAATCCAACAATCTAGCCTAAAAAATCTTTAAAAGAAGATCATCAGAAACGGGTTCTAAATGTATACTTCCCTCCTCTTCCAAACCCAGTGATTCTTTTTTATGAAATTAAGTAGTCCCCTCCCTCACTCATTCAAAAATCATTTTTCTAAGACAATGGACACAAGAGATGATATTTTGAAGAAATTTACTAGGAAATTCCAATTTTTTAGGGCCTACGACCACAAGTTTTGTGTAGGTTTTGATGTGTTTCATTAATTTTATTTACAAATGACATGAGAAATGTACGGGTTCTATATAATATTTTTGAATTTCATTTGTGCCAAACAAATTAGAAAGATTTTTTCAATGGAGGTTGAAGATTGTAGTTGGCGAATTTTATTTGGCTCAAACTATGGCTTCAGAGTATCAATAACAACCGAAAATTAAATCTGAATATGTTGTACAATAATGAAATTAATTCAATTTAGACTTTTCCAAGCAAGTCATCTTCATCTTAACAACAATTAAGTTATTTTTTTCCCAAACTAACAAATTATCGACAAGCTGAGCCTTTACCCTATTAATTAAAATTATTTGGCAGTTGCTTCTTCGTATAATTGACATGGTAATTCGAAGGTGTTTTTTCATTATGAAAAACATGAGACTTTTCCACATTTCTAACGACTTCCTGAACTCCAACAACTACTAATAAGAACTTCATTTTAAATGTAACAAAGCTTTTACCTTGGGACTTGTCATTTAGATGGGTAAACGAGCTTGCTCCTAGCTCTTAGGCTTTAACTTTTTAACTTTTATTTGTTTTCAGATATTAATCTTTAACACCTCCCAGTTTGCTCCATTTTCGCCAGTATATCTTCCCTCTTATATCTACTTTTTAAAAAAATTATATTTATTAATTAAATGCGCTGAGTACCACTAGATATCTCAGACCAAAGTAAATATACTGCACAATCCAAATAAATTAAGCGAGTAGATAAAGCAAGCATGTTTCACCATCCAATATTAAGGATAGATGCTCTTTTATTAATTTCTTCAATGAAATATAACTGAAAGGGAAGTCTGATAAGAACGACCCATAAATACACTTGCACGATATATTCAACCAAAAAAAGAGAGACTATCGTAAAAAAGAGAGTAATCACATCACAAGATCCGAAAACTCACATATGTTTCCCGATAGCATTTTCAACTCGATCAATCATCATAAGGAAGGGTACTTTAAATTTCTGCAAGTACAAAAAAATAATAAAGTAAATATATATGTTGAACATGTTATATATGCGTAGACATGTCCAATTCGCATTTGTTCCTTCCACAAACATGTCTCATGTGCTCTAACTACCATGTGGAATACATGGGAAATGTGAAGCATCTCTCGTGGGAAAACAACATATAACACATAAGCTTATTTTATGAGGGGGGAATTGTAAATTATATAAATATATGAATATATAATACAAGTAGATGCCAAAATAAAAAGTCTAAAGAACTAACATAATGGTACAGTTTAATCGTGATACGTCTTATGTATTAAACATTTCCGTTAATTTTCTACAATGTTTAGAGTGCTAAAAACTATTTCTACGCTGCAATAATCAAGGATTGTCTAGTCAGGATTTCAAGTGTTAATCGCAATATATATATATTACACAATGGTGTTTTTCGTATAGACAAGTTTGTCATTGTCCCTAAGACAAAGAGAGGATGAGATTTTGTCTTTTGTGGAGATTGGGTAAATGAGCGAGATGAACGGACCAGATCTGTTTAAATCTTGGTACAATAAGGGTACATTAGACAAAACACATAAAAATGGTACTTTAGTCTTAATGCATCTCTATTTCACAACACCTAAGCCCGACTCTCTTTCTCCCATCACGTCTCTCTCTTCCAAAGCCGTCTCTCTCTCCCAACAACTCTATTCAAAGCTCTTCGATCCTCATTTTCTATCTCAAGGTCTGATTTGAGTTTTGATCTCAGTCATCTAGGGTTTCAATCACCGATTCAGATCTGAAATTTTAGGGTTTCCTTGGTGAAAACTCTTTATTCAAGAGTGCAAGAGTTTATCAAGGGTTTCATGTCAATCTCAGTAACAATTGGTTTCAGAAGCAATCGATTTCAACTATGTGCATCTCCACAACCCTAGATTGCAATGGTCTGCAAATGATGGTATGCATTTGAGTTCTCACAATTTGGGTTTGTAAACCCTAGATTTCTTCTTTATGGTGTTTATCTACAAAGAGGATATCAAGGTTAAAGTTAAAACCAAATTCGAGAATAGAAACAACGACGAGGAAGATTTCCAGGAAGACAGGGTGGAAAAGTTATCTTCTAACACTGCAAGCATTGGGGAACTTAATGATACTTCTGATGAGTTTTTTTATGTTGTTGTACCATCTGATTTCAACCATTCAGAAAATGAGTGGTCTGATATGAGTCCAGAAATGTGGTGTTATAGAGCAACGATTGAGTTATGGATTTGTAGGGAGTATTTCAAGTTTTTTGGGTGATCATTGTTTACACCATTCATGATTTCGTTGGGAAGGTTTCTTTTGATTTGAACGAAGTTCCACAACAGATTCCGCCGGATAGTCCTTTAGCGCCACAACGGTATCGGTTGAGCGACCATAACGGTAACGGAAATAAGATTAAAGGGGAGCTTATGTTGGCAGTTTGGATAGAAGTCAAGCGGATGAAGTGTTTCCGGAGGTGTGGCATTCTGGTGTTAGTGGAGATGGCGTTGCGAGTATTCGATCAAAGGTATATCTTTCTCCAAAGCTTTGGTACCTTAGAGTAAATGTGATTGAAGCTCAAGACTTACATCTTAGAGAAAGTCGCGAAATGGGTAGATTTCCTAAAGTTTGCGTTAAAGCGTTTTTAGGAAACAATGCTTTGAGAGCTAAGGTATCTTTGAGTAGGAATGTTAACCCGTTGTGGAACGAGGACTTGATGTTTGTAGCCGCGGAACCATTTGAGGAGCATTTAGTTTTTAGTGTTGAAGATAGGATCGCAGCGAATAAGGATGAAGTATTGGGGAAATGTGTTATTTAATTGCAGGCGATTCAAAAGATGGCCAACTACAAAAAAGATTGGACCTGGAGTGTACAATGTCCACTCTCCCAAGAGCGGAAGAAATTGCAGACCGCATCAACAAGATGTTGGTTGTTCTCGAGATTGTCTTATACGTTAACCCAGATTGTGGTCTCAAGATGTTGGATGTTGGATGTTGTCTAATAATATGATCTATATGTCCCTCTATTATAAAAAGAGCGAGCATTTTTTGTTATGGAAACTGTGGCAGTACTCCTCAGTGAATCTAAGGTTTGTTACTAAGTATAATTTTTGGAAATGTTTTGTTATCATCTTTTGGTACCAGTGGTAAGCAGTTGGGTTTCTATGATTTTGTATATAAACTTTGGTGTACTTAATATTTGATATTGAAACAACATATTCAAAATTTTCATTTTTGTTGACGATAGTGGTTTACTAGATTTGTCCTCTAATTGAGTTGTTCTATTAGGAATAAAATTTTATAGAACTCTACACTTATTACTGAAGACATGGTTTATGAGGGAAATTAACTTTGAATATCTATACAAATACGAGAGGCTTGACCACACTCATTTCATCATAAAAGCTCTCATATTTATTTTTTACTGGAAAATTATATAGCGCCGAAGGCGCGTCGACATATTCACCGTGGCGAGCCACGGGTAGTACTAGTATATATATAATATAAAAAATTATACTTTAATTGGCATTTACAAGGAAAATATCGGTGTTTATTTACATTTTTTTGTTTGTTTAAGTTTAATGTGGAGTTATTCGTATTTAACCATGTAATTAGTGGTTAGTCGTGTTTATTTTTTTACTGATAAAATGTGAATAATCCATTTAATTATGCTTTTAATAAAGGGAACGAAGTTTCAACATTCCCTTTTAAATGAAGATTAAAAGAACCTTAATTAAAACTAAAGCTTTCACTCGTAAATATAAATGGCAGAATAAGGTTGGTTTAATTCCAGTTAAAAAATATATGACCCTTAGACTTTACCCTTTAATTAGTTTGAGCCCAAGGGTGTTTTCGACTTAAGTCGCTCATTTTACTCCAAGGGGATTTCTTTAATTTTAAAGTAGATGCGATGAAGAACAAAAGTGCGCAAACTGAATACCTGAGCATCTACCAAAATCTCTTCTACGCCAGCCAGCTTGCACCTTTTCCGCACAAGACGCTCTGAAAATACCTCCAACGCATTTTTGAGCCAACTTATTCCATCGATCAATAACCTCTCCAAATTACTAGCAACAGACATGTGCTCTGCTTCTTTTATTAAGTCCTCAACCTCCTATAAGATCAAAGATATAGGTCTTTTTTCTTTTAAGAAATCAAGCAACGACGGAATGCAAAAAATACGAAAACTCAGACAGGTGTCAAGAAGTACGGAAAAGCTTCTGAGAACATTAAAACTCAATTTTCACAAATGCTTGAGGTGCCTTAACATCGAACATAAATATTAAATTCGAGATAACTGTCTATTTTTATTTATGTAAGAAAGAATAGGACCTTTTATTAATCAACCCAAATGAAGCTTTCCAAGATAGAAAGCACAGAAACCGAAAGTGGGAAAAGAAGCAAAAATGTAATAATGACAATGAAAAATCAGATCTTCACAGATCCGAGAGAATTCCTCCATCTCACCTCGAGGTTCAGGCCTTACCCCCACACTTGATAAGCTAGAAATGAATATTTCGATTGATTTGACAATTAACAAAAAAAATTCTAGCGAGTTGACCGAAGTTGATGTACAAAATGACGAGAAGATGGACTACATGAGAAAACAGCTCCAAGTAAAAAAATGATGGCAACTCAATCCTACAGGATATACAAATGCAAGAAAGTAATTACCTCAAGTACGGGAACACTTGAACAGAAAGAGAGGGATTTTGAGCACCAGAACAATCTACAGGAAGCCTTCTGAAGTTTTGAGATCTCACAGAAGTCAAAACCCAAAGACAACCCAACTTTTGTTGAACATTTAATAGCAGTAAACAGTTCTTCAACTTTTGTGGAAATGTCTTCAATTAGGTCCCAACTAATATCATTAGCAGCCAATAAAGAATCTGCACGATCTAGAAGAGCACAAGCGTCACCCTGCCAAGCCTCACAGACCTTCAAAATGCTCTGAAGCATCTCGGGTTCTTCCAAGGTTACCTTCAGAAGCTTTGCTTCAGCAAGTAAGACCTGCAAAACCGATAAAATCATATGACTACTTAATATTATGAAAAACAGATCTGAATTTGGCATAGCTTATAGCATATTATGAGTGATTTCCAAGTGGCCCTTTACACAAAAGTGCTAATTTCTTATAAATGTTTTCTAGCAAACATGCAAGAAAGGCACTTTCAACTTTAAAAAGGCTTATTGTGGTGCTTACTAGAAATACTTATACAAAAATCTTTTTTATGCCAAAGTATTTTTAAAATGTCTTATTTCCTTATTTTGATTTAGTTTACAGTAATTGAATAAATCTCTGGCGATTAGGTAAAACTATGCACGTTGGAACTGGCTCATATGAAAAAGAAAGAAGCATAAGCGGTTCAAAAAAAGCTTTTTCTTTAGTATCTTTTTTATCTACACCAACTTTCAGAAAGCATTAGATCACATTTACCAAGCACACAACTTGTAATAATTACTTACAATGAGGTAAACCTACTTAGACATTTTAAGAGCTATGTTGAGATGTAAAAAAGTAAGAACCTTGAGAGCATCAACTCTCAGCAAAGATCTTGAAGCACTCTCAGAAGAAAGAACGGACTCTAGAAATGGCTGACATTTTACTATCCAGGATTTGGCCATTGATAAGGTATTTTTGAGATCATCAAGAGAAGGTAGAGCCATAACAATATGTTCTGATACCCTGAAAATTTTCCAAATAAATGAACGTAAGTATATAACACTTAATAAAGAAAAACTAATGTGACGCACAGACGTGCTTGTCTTGTGCTGTGAAATTTTTCGCAGGATACCCACCATGGGTCTTTTATATGCCTCGATTCCATTTTACAACAATCATCCATGGGATGTTGGTGTTTTCCAAACTCTAGAAACATGCAATGTCTCTCACCAATTAACGACAATTAGCAAGAAAATCTTTTATTTTATAATTTTGGCTTAAAAGGAATGTTAGGAAACTTGAGGAAAAAGAACATACAAAAGAGAGTTATTGTTAAATTTTCTAATTTTCTGGAGCAAAGCGGTGTTTGACATGAAAGGTGTGTTTTTGACTCTATCGTGGATAGGTGGGAAAGAGATTTTCTTAAGATTTCCGTGAAGAATTTATAGGCTTGGAGGGGAGGGTGCTGGTTTTCATTTTTGAAGTTTTTTTTGGCCCTTGTGATCCTTTATATCAATAAATTTATATTTATTAAATAAAAAAATAGTTGGCAAGAAAATTAGAACATTGAGGAAGTGGAAACGAAGAACTATAAATACCTTAAAACGTTTTCAAAGTCTGATATCTTAGCTTCAGCTGCAAGAACTTGCTGAGCTCTTTCTTCCCAAGATATTGCTGTTGCAAGTATCGCGGAAGTACCAATGAATAATTTCTCGTTCTCAATACACAGCCTGTAGAATAAGTTATGTCAAAATAAGAAAACAGTATATAGTAATTAGAGAGAATAGTATCCAAGAACATCAAGACATGAGACATACCTAGCGGCATCCGAGATTAGTTGTTTGATGTAGTCCAAAGGCATGGGAGTTGCACGTGCCTGTACAAATATCTCATGTATTATGCAATTTAGAATATATGTAGATACATTGGTAAATATAACGGCTGGAAATTTCAATTTGAGAAAGGAAAGAACAGAAGTAATCAATGGTGAATATATAGAACAAAATAAGGTTATTACTCAATACATCTGTCAGAAAGATCAGATAAGAATACATAGTGAAAATGTTGACTGTTATAATATTCTATGTTTCATTATTTCAGTTCGCTGAACCAGCGAATATATCAACCAATATTATTAAGAGACATCGGCTGATCCATATATCCATTTTATTCAAGTATTTGCTTCTTGATTTTACCAAATCTTCTCACAAAAGAGAAAGGCTAACATGAGGACCCTCCTAATGATGAAACCCATCTTGTCAGTTGTTCAACACCATTTGCATCTTAAGAAGGAAGTACAACGCCAAGGAGTACTTCATCGTCAGGACAATTCTCGTGCTATCTCAGAGAGAGAGAATTCATTCATAACAAAAAAAAAATAGTTACTTGACTAAATACTTATCAGTCAACAAATAGCGGCATATTTGTTCTGATAACCAAAATGGTCTTGTTAGAAGAAAACATAAAATTGAATGCATGAAAGTGAAATAAAATATGATTCCCGGTATGATAAAAGTCCCAATACATAATTAATCAATAGACCAGGATACTGGACCAAGAAAATAAAACAAAATACATATTTACCTTCAGAGCTTTATCCCTGCAGCATGCTTTCCTTAGTTCCACTTCAACAAGAGGCAATTCATCCACTGCTTAATCAAGAATTAACATCAGGACCAAAAGAAAGATACTACAAATCTCCGATAAACTAATTTAAGGGATAGTTTGACTTTGACCCTACACCTCCACCAAGAAGTGCAAATTTTGGTGCTATTGATCTTTGACCCTATCATACAATTAATATCAGACTCACACCCCAAACAACTTCTAGTGTGTTGGGGAAATTTTTATTAAAAACAATTTCAACTGCAGGTAAGGGAAATATAAATCAAAAGTCGCACACTTTGAGGGTCAAATCATAATTTAGACAACATGGTGGTGATGTGTCTGTGTGGGTTGAGGAAGGGGGATTTAGTGTGGGGGGGTGAGAGGGAGGAAGCGGATTTAAAGTACCCAATTACTCAAAAAGTAGAAGAAAAAAATGCATGAGAGCCAAACCTTGTACTCTCAATGACGCTCCATCTTTCAAAATGCAAGTCAACTCCATAACGACATTATGCTGATCCTCCCTTTCCTCTATGTTCAATAGAATATCATGAAAGCGAAACGTCCAAGTAACAGCATCACAATGATATTGTCTTAGAAGCTTCAATTCGGGAAAGCTGACTGTGAAATCATATGCATCTTCCAGAATGACTACAAGTTCCTGAATAAGTGGTAAAATAAAAGCCTAGTTAGAGATTTGGCATATGAATCTATAAGGAGGATCGCTCTCACAAAAATTTCAAATATAAGATTGCCACGTGTCAAATTGTTTTGAGTTCCAGTAAATTGTATACAAGTTATATCTTAAGCAAACAAGGTTATTCTGTTCAATGTATTGCATTCCAACATTAGGAGTATATAAAATCTTAAACAATGTATTAGAACCACCTATTAAAATGATTGGTGTTATTTATTTTAAAAGAGACTCGCTCATCTTTTGCCCATAGGGTGTAAGAAAAAAGATAATCAGAAGTTTTGTGTAACTTGCACTAGTTAACATTTGGCATTTAAAACATAAAATACAAATGGAATTTGTTGTGAATTTGGAATCCAGAGATTTTTATTTATTTTTTTGCTAGGCAAGCCGGTTTTATATAGGGATCTGTAACCCTGAGTTTCCAACCCCATGACGTTTCGAACCAACCACTCCTCTCATGGCGGAGGGTCACAAACACCACTGGCCAAGAGCCCATCTCAAATCTCGAGATTGCAGTTCAAACATTGCCCGGAAAAGTATAAAAAAGCATCGTGTGCATGTAAATCTAGAATTTCAGCCTAGCCTGCACCTACAAGGAAGAAACTATTTTACCTGAGAATACACAAAAATTTAATTACCAAGCCAAAAACATATTTACGAGATAGAGAGCATACAGCCCAAAGATAAAAGAAAAGAAAACTAAAATGAATTAACGATCAAGGAAGAATATACAGCAAAATGCAATGTCTTGAAGATTGCCTTTAGTACTACTGTCTATAATATACGGAAAGGGAGGAATGCAAGACATTTTTTTCAGAATTCTAGTTCTCATGATGCTATGGTTTCAAGAACATAACTGAGTGTCATTCAAATGAAGGATCCCAGTATTCAAGTTTTTGGAATAATGACACCAGTAAGCATTCTATTAGTTGGATCAATCATCATAAACTACCTAGAAGACCAGTTTGGAGTACATTGAAACACCAAACAACTGTTCAAATAAATCCTAATGGATTTATATATGATTGCAAGATGAAAGAATTGTTTATGGAGGTATTTCAGACTACCTAATGGCTTTTCTCTAGCATTCAACGTGTTATCATTTGCTAGCTGATTGGCTCTAATTAAGTTTCAAGCTATTTTCTATGGAAGTAGCTTGGCAGCTAAATGTGGATCTGAAAATCCTGAGGCAAATACTGACTAAGCTGGAGAATTATGTGACTGGGTCGGATACAAAGAGCTCCCTTGTTTTGTTTTTTTGATAGCCTAAACTTAACCCAAATTGGCAAAGATATCAAAAAAGTAGTTAATCAAATATGCTCAAGCTACCCCCATTGTTGAAATGTGTCTTTTCCCTTGTGACTTCAATAATGAATCACCATCTCCGTGCATATGATACCAATACCCTAGTTATTAAAAAAAAATCTTAATTAATTTTTTATGAGGTTCTACCTAATCCCCGTTTGCTCCACAAAAAACTATCAGATGCCCTTCCACTTATAATGATAAACTAGTGTATCCATAAGCTTCAAGAAGTAAATGATAAAAGCTTCAAGAAGTCCACAACCTTCAACTTAATGGTACTTCCAAGCATTTCGCGGCATCGAACTTGCCATGATTCAGCATTCTGTAATAGATCAGACAGCATTTTCATTTCTGGGACCTGAACTTGAAGCTCCGAGATCTGGATAAAGTTAAGTCAGAAATAGATACTATTAGCTATAATGAACATGTGTTTTACTCGTAAACCTGTTATTTTGACAACAATGTACTCAATATGCAAATGAAGCTCATTCACCTCCAATTTTAACGTGTGAAGGATGTCAATATCCACAGCAGTGCAACTATTAGCTGATATGCAATTCCTCGCGCTTACTAACCAAGCCTAGAAGACAAGAAAAATGAACTTACGCATTCTGAAACAAAAGTGTGATGGAAAAACTATTAACTACACGACTGTAGCTCAAATAATAAAGGAAAGACTAATAGCTAGTTGTTCCAAATATACCTTTTCCAAAGCGATCTGTGACCCTAGCTTTTTACATTCTTGAACGTATGTAGGTAATCCACTTGCTCTAGAGTACAGTTCTTCAAATACATCCATCTGAAATCACAACATATGAAACAGGGATATTAAAAAACCATAAAGACAAATGAGTCTCACTTATAATTTTTATTTTTTGATAAATGTAGTTTTATTGATGAAAAAGTGCCAATAAAAGTTAAGCTTCAACAGGGACAGATAAAACAACAAGAAAAACGACACGCCTCTCCAACAAGGACCAAGATCTCAACAACAACAAAAATCGACAATAGAGACTTTTTTTTTAAGATTTACAATATAAGACCTATTCACTTATGACTTTCTAATCCTAGGAAGAAACATAGGTAGATAGTGAAAAGTTTGAATTAAATAAAAATGCAACTGGTAGATTTGTGAAGAAAAAAAAAATTGAACTTGTAGGGAAGGTGCTCCAATTCCTATATTTCAATATGAAGATAATCCAGCTTATGTGCAATTAGTTATCAACATGTACCAGTCACAGTCAAGAGTTTGAAGGAAAACAGATACTTATGTAATAATTTGATCTAACAACTGAACGGTCATCAAAAGCTCCTTCACAGTAGCTAATAATGGTGTGACCCCAAACTCTCAACCCCTATAAAATTTAGGAGAAGCTCTAAATCCTTGTTAATAAGTCTTAGAATAACTGGCGCCGCTTTATTCCACTTCCGACTTCAAGATTTGGACATAAGGAGAAAACGTCACAGAACCTTAGCCCCTCATACGAGGTTTCTCGTCTTCCAATTTGTTAAGAGCTACTTAACCTTCCTAAATGCAGCCACTGAACTCCTACCCGAGTAATGAGCCTCAATTACAAAAGATGGTGCCTAGAGTTTTATATAAAAACAATATTTATCGAAAAATGAAAACAATGCTTGAAAGCTCGGTGGTTGTATGGTCCAAGACCTTTAGGAGAAGATTAGGAAATCAATTTAGGATCTCACTCTTCATACAACTGGATGAGAATTATGAAAGGAAAGAAATAGTGTCACTTCGATGGGAAAGCAAAGACCAAAGAGCAATTCTATTGGACATGTATGCAGCTCTATCATATTGGCTCTCCACCTCCAAAGTTACGAGATGACATTTGAGGACCTAGTAGTGTGATGAAAGACCTCGGTCCTCTCACAGGCGACTGATTCATTTTCTCTTGTGGCTCCTTCATGAGGTTCTTGTCATATTTTCTTTTAACTTTAGGGTTGTGTTTGCTTTCTGTCTTAGAAAGCTTTCTTTTCATGGCTCTTCAATTATTAAATTCTACCTTCTCAAACTTAAGAAAGAGAAACCACTGTAAGAGCAAATGAAGAAGAAATACAAAGATACGACAAGTTAACACTATAGTCCACTTGATTACCAAATCCTCAACCATGATTCCACCTGCCAGATGATACCACCACGGCACCACCAGTACCTAACCAGAGCCTTAACTTCTAGCATTAAAGTCTCCAAATCATAGTATCTCTATTGGAATATACCTTGATTCTACTCACACTACAGACCCCCGTAACCACATAAAGGGCTAGAACTAAAATACTGTACTCTCCTAATATGAATTAGTCAAAAGAGTGACGAGATAAAGCCATGGAACCCCAAAAAAATCAGAAGAACAAATAATTAACAGCGGGCTTATTGCTTCCACACATTTTTGGAGGATAGCCTTGAAACCATAATGCCTAAATAACACCAAAAAAGATAAGATTTTTGGGGGAAAAACTATACTAAGAACTTAATACTAACACCATTTCCATACAAAAATCCAAACCTTGACAACAACGAGTAGCCTCTTAAGAAGCACGCCAAGGGCCTCACCTCGAATAATCGGCTAAGTCAATGACCATGTCGGCGATCATATTGTACATCTAAACATCGATCTTGTAAAGGTCCTCCAACTCAAACTCGTGTGAGTGGGTGGGTGGGTGTGTGTGAGATGGAGGATTTGGCTATTTCAGATCCAACGTGATGCTGAGCATTTTTGCTTATACTTTCTAGCTTTAGTGCTTCCCTTTGTTACCTTTGAGGATTTGGCTCTAAAATGATTTTTCACAAGATAAATCAAAATAGTACACTAAAAGAGGTGATCAATAAAAGACACTTCCCGGGGTACTCCATGAGTGGGTGCCGGGGAAGATTGGTGGGTGGGTAGTGATGAGGGGGAGCTACACGTCAAAGATGAATAGTTTTGGTTATATTTAGCCATCAGATCTATGAACTTGAAAACCATAAATGCAGCAGTAAGATACCTACCTTAAGAAAATTAGTAAGAAACGGCAAAAGAATACTAAGCAATTCAATTTTGTGCATGCAATTGATATGATTCTGATATATCACCAACATAATTGCAAGCGGCCATTCTTATGAAAAACTTCAGAAGGGGGCCCTTATTATCCCCAGTCACAATTATGTTACGAAAACTCTACTTCATTGTTCACCAACTGAGGTAAGAAATATTTGACCCACGAAGGTAGATTAACTTACCGAGACATATGAGAATGTTGAAAGAGCGGTTGTTATCTCATTCGCCACTCTCCTTGCTTCATCTGCACAGACCTGTATAATATGAATCAAACGACTGATGATATAAAATATGTATATCTCCAACCGAAAGGTGGTGAAGCTATGGAAACATAACATGTCTAGACTCTGCTAACCTTCAACTTAACATGACCAGGCTCATTACATGGTAATGGTTCCACATTGAGTAAACTTTCGAGATCTCCCAAGTTAACTTTCTCCGTGTTATTGTCGCAGCTAAGCAACCACGTTTCTATCTTGGAAAGACAGCTCCTTACATTAAGAGCCCACTTCTTTGCTTCTATTAAATTCTTAGCCATGTCTCGAACCTAAATAGAGTAATCGCAAAAAACATAAGTGTAGAACGATATCAATAGATCACAAACAAAAAACATATAACACATACTGGATCCATTTCAGAACCAGCCCATAGAAATTGTTCGGCTTCTTTTAGTGCATCAACGTAGGCAGCATCAGAGAATTCGTTTAAGAAAATGTTGAATGAGCTCAAAATCCATTCTTCTGCAAGTTGTGCATGAGTAGCACGGCCACCCTTGACCTGCAAACTTACTGGTATCAGTAGTCTTACCATATATTTTTTTGAAAATAGATTTGATTGTTTAATACCTGGATACTTCAAAATAGGTCATGTCAACTAGTTAATTTGAAGTGTAAATTGACGTATCAGGGCTGCATTCCTGAACATATATTGGTCTCATACATGTGAGCCTTCGTGAGTGTATAAATATATATAGTGGCATCATTCATTTGGAGCTTTCAGGACTGTACCCGTGAATATATATTAGTATCATAGACTTGAGCAATATTGCATCCTGTAAAAAAATGATGTATCTTCGACATATCACACAGTGATTTTGCATTTATAAGGAAAAAGATGTCTTATACCCAAAGTAACATGGAATAACCAAAACATACGTTAACCTTATTCATGTTAATCTCAACTCAATATGTTGTAGCATATGGTACATGGGTTCGACAGACATAAGGAATTGTATGTTTATCCTTTCTTCCAACACTTAAAAATGTAAAGAAAGGTGGTAGTTCCGGAGATGTACTCGTCATGGATGGGTTTCTCTTTCATTTTTTGAGATTATATGCTTCAGCATATTCTCTTAAGGAGTGTCCTAATTGTGAAGTGTGTTCCAGATAGCATAATGTACACTCAAGTGGTGAAATTAAGTTGCCATTATTGGGTGATAAATTTCATTGGCCATGTATGACGCAAGAAAAGTAAATTTGTGTGGTTAAGTGCTTGATATTTCAAAGATAAAATGAAAATCTTTTTTATAGGGAGATGGATGACCTTGGTTATATGATTCAAAAAGTTACTTCAGTTTTGCGATGATAAATAGAAATGGAAGTGGACCGATAACGAAAAATTTATATTGAAGTCTGTGTGATTATTTGGTACAAGCTAGAATCGTCACGGGGAGGTACCGCAATGTGGACTACCCGAGACGTGTGGTTTGGAGGAATAAAGATTCCATCTAAAGTAGCCGTATTCTATTGGAGGTGGCTTGAGGACGAACGACTAGAGATGAACTTATATGAAGATATATAGAAGTGGATCCCTTGTGCTTACTTTGTGAAGGCTTATTGACCACTTATTCTTACATTATCTGATTACTATGGTGATTCGGAATCTCTTAACATTTTTGGTGTCTCAAGAGTTTTTGGCCAGGGTTTTATCACATCTTTGAAAGCGTGGAGGTGTCTTTTCGAAGGAAGTTTGGTGAATTCGTGTAGGATCTCACTCGTACGCGATTGGATAGTTTTTTTGGAAGGAAAGGAACGATAGGCACGTCGAAAGGAAGACTAAGACCATAAAATCAATTATCTTTGAGATTTACGCAACAATTTTGTTTTGGGCATCACCGTCCATACAGACACCGTCTCGAAACCATGAATCCTTCCATAGCCTCATTCTCAACCGCTTTGTTAATCATCATGCCAAATAACTCATCAGCCCAACAACTTGGATATATTTTTGTAATTTCCCCGCCGGCCTACACCAAATCATACTTCCACGGTCTTGCCTTTCCTTCAAAAAATGCATGTTTAAGTCATGCCTTCTACAAAACTCATCCAATTGTATACGGAGTAAAGTCCCAAAAGAAGTTCATCCTTTTATGTGCTCGCACCAACATGCTTTTAACTAGATAATAACAAAATCTCCTCCCCCCCCCCCCCCCCCTCCCTCTCAAGAAATACCAAAAAGATTAAGAATATTATTCCAAACCTATGAAAGCTAAGGAAAATGGAGAAAGCAACGGATTTTAACACAAAATTCAGAAAAATAATAGAGCGCCACAAGGAATTATTTGTACAAGTATAGAAGCAATTTTATAATTATAAAGGGTATTTATATCCATCCCACTACAATTGAATATATATAACTAGACTTAAGACTTAGAATCCAAAACGTCCTCTTCATTGAAGCAAAACGACAACCACTACATTTACTTCAAAAAAAATTGATAAACAATCCAAGAAATTCATTATGTTCTTCAACATTTTTTATATAAACCATTCGTAAAACTCTTCATCTTCTTCAAATGTTATCAAACTATGCCTCCCATCATCAATTGTCATGGTAATTCATGTTCTTCACTTTTATTTGTGGTCTGGATACATAAGCATTTGATGAAACATCGTTTTCTTTCAAACAATCTAAACGCATATATGTATCTCAGGTAGAATTTTACTCTCTTGTCTATGTTCTTTTTAAATATACGTTGTCATATCGTTGAAATTTAAGTATATATAAGATTTTGATCAACTATGTTTTACAATTTCAAAAAATATTTATACAATCCACGTCATCAATATCAGTGTTGTTATTTGTTTCCGCGCTCTTCAAATGTGACTTCGTCTTTTAATAAGCTTATGATGTTCTTCCGTGTTTGCATCTTAATTAGGAATCCTGCTAATTTGCCAATTTTGGGTTATCTACGATTCGTACCACTAAAGATGAACAGCAGGGAGTAGAAGGCTTGCCGCGCCGACCTAGCAAGCAATAGCTTTGGCTTTCTCCAAGGGAGCTCCCTCTTGTCTTGTGTCCCAACAGGTCGCACTAGCAGGTAATAAATTTCCTTGGCCAGATATGGGGCAACATATGCAAACCAGTGCTTAAAATTCCAAAGAGCAAAGGGAAAATGATGCAACACCTGATTATGCATGCCTCTATTGGTTCCAACATCTTGTGAAGATGACTATACGAGTTATGCACTGGAGTTGCCACATATTTCACATGACATGTGTTCAATACCCACCGTGTTATTTACAATAGATCTGAGTCGCCAAGTTATCAACTTTTGATAACCCAACACTATGGTATTTGGCATTACAAATATGAAATATTGGGGGTCAAGATCTGACATAGATAACATAGTACTAGAAGGTCAAGGTCACAGGATCCTACTATTTTTCTTTTCATTATTTTTCTATTCACATTGTGGATCATTTCGGCCTACAAGCTTCAGTCACAACTTTCCTAAGGAGTTGCTGTATTAAAGAAAGGAAAACAATGTTTACATTAGGTACCTAGCATATGATATGCCCTTCTATAGTTCTCTTCGGAAGACATCTTAGTTCAGGATAGAGTAATTGCAGAATAGTGAAGCCATTCTTGTTCTTTTACTTAAAAGGTAGTATTATTAAGACAATGCAAACCATGTTTTCTCAAAATGGCACAAAAAAACTCCCGCAAGAGACCAAAATAAAGCACAAACTCAAACGAGATTGCCACTCAAAGACGATAAGAGACATTTAAATGATGCAGAATACCAAACAGATAAGTATCCATAGCAGAACACTATAAACAGATTAGATAATGGTAAAGTATTGCTACCAAAGGTACAAAGTAAAACGACCTCAAAAAAATCAATGTCTACAAGTGAAAAAACTATGAGAAAAGTAAAGACCTTTTTCGTTGCAGCATTTGTATCTTTGGAACATGAATACTGTCGGCGGCAGGATCTACCTTGGGCTGTCTCTTCAAGATTGCATGCATCTACTGTAAGGACTAAGCTATTCAGTTCGGCGAGAGTGTGACGATAAAGAAGACGCTGTTTTTTAGATTTGCATTCACACAGGTGTTCCCAGTGCTCCAAACAAACAAAAGCGGATGGGCTGCAGTTGCATGCAACAGCTGATAAATACAAATATTGCTGACATATAATACATGTGGGATCCTCTTCAGTGCCCACATACTCAGGATATTTACGAGGAGACATAGGAGACGATCTGACAATACCATTTCTCCATAGTCGCTCTCTCCAATCTTTTTCTTTAGCAAATAGTTTAATCAATTCTTTCCTTAAATAAGGTGTTACTTTTTCGTTGCATTCATTCTTAGCTACAACACACAGAAGTTCCTCGTGAGACAATACCGCAGGCTTATGATACAACCGATACAGCTCTGCTCCAAAACCACCATGAGGTAGCCAGTCTGCAGGGGCAAAATTTACTGCCTCGGCACAATTTAAACCTGAAAAATACAATCAAGTGTTCTGAGTCAACTGTGTTAATTAAAAACCAGTATAGTGTATGGAAATTTGTTAAATGGATTATGACTTGTAAAAACTGGCTTACCAAGATTGAAGCCTCCATGGTAGGACCTGGGAAAAGTAATGACAAAGTTTCCAGGCTCTTGCAGCACTGTATAAACTGGGACACCATTATCTTGCAAGACAGATGGATTAAGCATGGTTACAAGCTGAAAAAGCAAATCTGGTTGCGCGTCAAACAAATCAGGAAGACTGCTCTTCATAGCCTGCTCAAAAACGTGGGCTTCACTACCGGGAACACTGTACCAACATTTTGGCTCACCCCAGTGTAAATAATTCATTGAATAAAAACAGTGATCTTCGAAATGCCAACAAAAGGATGAAAACAGCATTCCCATGTAAAGCCATGGAACCATTACACCTTCAATATTATCATGAACTGTTCGAAGCATCGATCCTTGCAATTTGGGCAAGTTATTTAGATTCCATGGACTAGCACAATACTCGTTCCACGACTCAACCTCAATTGATGAGGGCCTCGGATCACTGACCCGGGGAAAACCACTACCATACAAAGAAGTATCCAAGTCGCTACCATACATAACTTCAACTTCACCCACCGACCCCTCAACAATTTCCCAAAACAACTTCTCTATTTGTGGCCGAGATACGGCACAGGTTGATGATCCGAACCATTTTCTCTTCGCCTTATCCGCCAAACGCCTAAAAGTTTCAATTGAAAAATGTTTCCCCGGCACAAAGCCAAAACTATCTTTCTCTGAATTCACACATTCTAAACAATACCAATTACCGGATGGAATCTGCTTTAGCGGTGGTGAAAGACAATAAATATGCCAACCCTTATTACACTTATCACACAAAAGCATAACTTCACCATGTAATCCACTTTTACATTGTTCACATATTTGATCAAACTCCTCTTTCTCTTGTAACTTATCCACATTCACTTTCTCCCCACCATTCCATCTCTTTTTGGAACTCAGAACATCCGTATCCTCACTCCCACGACTTCCTCTTTTTGATTTTTTTGCGGACTGGTCACAATTCAACCGACTATTATAACTCTCAAAATCAAATAAATGTTCCCGGTACAATTGACTAAGAACATGTTTCGAACACTCCGTGATCGGACCACTCTTCCCAACCGAACGCAAGAACCTAAAAACCTCCCCCCACTTCTTCTCCTTAACAACCTTATCATAACCCCCAAATCTCTTCACGGCATTAAATAATTTACACAAATCCAAATCATCCCCTTCAAACAAAACCCTCACACGCTTCCCAACTTTCTTCCCACAATGATCCTCCAAAAACCTATTATACTCCAACTCAAACGTCTCGGTATTACATGCAGCAAACCTCACTTGCAACTGGTGAATCGCTTGCGTCTTCGTAGGGAACGTGAACTCATCTACATCTAATGCAAAAGGGGGTTTCCAACTCTTGGGCGGGACAATCTTACAAACCCCAAAAGGCTCTGCTTCTGCCCTAATCTTATCTATAAACTCTAATGGATCCCTAAATTCTTCTTCAGTGGGGTAAAACACAGGTGCTTGAGGCAAACTCAATGCCCCTGGTGATGAAACAATTGAAGTTTGCCCTAATACACTCTTCTCTACTGCTCTAGGTCTTCCTTTACCCATTGTTACAACTCCAAATCATAGATAAACAACTCAATTATGTCTAAATTATGCCTAAATTATGCAAAATCAGACAAAGAATTATAGAGTTTCAAACGTACCTTTTCGATTTAGATTCCGAATTCGTTGTGTTTCAATAAGTTTTTTATGGTTAGTGTTCTTGACTTAACGTTTATAGGTTTAGATTTGGGGGTTCGAATTGAGATGGGTTGAGAGTGAATTTACGAAAATATACCCCAAGTTGTTATGTGTTTTGGGTTTTGTAGGCTTTGTTTTCGGGAATTTAGACTGAGAGTGATTAGGAAAAGTAACGGTATGCCAAAAGTAGGAAAAGCTTGAAAGTAAGGCATTGGGATTGGTTTGGTGAGAACCTAGAGGAATTATACGAGGAAGGATAGCTCGAATTTGATAATTACATATGTGGACTGGATTGTTAGCCAGTGGAAAAAAAATTGAATACGTCGAGATATGAGAAGTTCTAGGATTAAACCCTTGCTTGTTGGTTGTTGTTTTTTTTTAAAATTTTTTAACTTTAACCTCCCACATTATGGCATCAACTTGCCATTGACCCCCATATTCCTTAAAATCCGACAATAGACCCCATTTTAGCCTGAAACCGAGTCAAACTTATTAAACCGAGAAGGACTCCGGTTTACTTGGTGTAAATACTAACATACCCTTATAAACAAAAAAAATAAATTTGATTTAACCCTCCATTTTGTGCCTGCAATTCGTCTTCCACCCCCAAAATGAACACAAAATCATAATAAAATATTCTAAACAACTTTGGACTTGATTAAAAAGGGATTGAGTTGTTGTGAACTGATGTTTGATTTCATCTCCCATTGTATATGTTTACAATTATGAGTTTAAACTTAATACGTATCTCAGAGAAAAAGGTATAGTTGAATTTAAAGTTTAATAGACGTGGTCAACGAAAAAGGGTATAGTTGGATTTAAAGTTTAATAGACGTGGTCAACCGTAGTTCTTATCGGTCAACAAAATTTAACTTGGTTTTCAGGCTAAAATGGGGTTTATTGTCAGATTTCAAGGAATGCGATGGTCAATGGCAAGTTGATGTCATAATGTGGGGGGTTAAAGCTAAATTCCTCTTCTTTTTTTGGTGGGGGGATAGTCAAATTTTTGAAATGCTGCTTTATGAGTAAACTGTAGAATGATATGTCAGATTATCTAAAATAAAATGTTGCTTTACTTTATTATTTAAAATAAAATTATATCATATCGTCCGTCAGATTTACTCACTGAATCGCTTACAATAATTTTACAAGAAGAAGAAGGAACTGCAATTTTGACTTTACCACATAAAATTTGTACAATGATTTTGTTCCTTCGATGTCTACTAAACCATCTCGAGGGGAAAGAGTTGTATTTTGTATTTTGTGTTTTTTTTCTTTTTTCAAGCAAGTCCCAACAACGTAATGAAACTATTGTTGATGAATGAACAAGCATATATACGGTTGATGCATGTACAAGTCTTAACACTTACAAACTAAGAACCGTATGAGTTTATCCTTAAACTCGAGAATAATGGATCAATATATCGATAAGCAACACACCAGAGGTTCCCTTGTTATCCCTACAATGTGATCCTTATGTTATGCATGAGTATTCACAGCACACCCTTCCTTGCATCGGTCCAGGACAACTTAATATGTTCCTGCTCCACAAGCAAGGTATGCATACTAGAGAAAAAACTATAATATGTGATATGGTGAGGGATTAAGTATCATAGCCTTGATACAAGGAACGATCCACCCACAGATATAACTACAACACACAATAAACCCTCCTATATAACCAAGCCTGTAATTGCCAAGCAATGTCTCAAATCATTCCATATGCCAGAGGAACCTAAGAACATCCCTTATTGTGATATCCTTAAGCCAATTCTTATGATGAACTTATCCCACTTTCTCTATGAGCCACTATAAGAGCATCTCTAAGAAGGCTTGAATGGTTTTTTGCCCAATGCTTGAATTTTTCAATTCAAGCATTTGAGAGATATCTTCCAACAAGGTTCAATGCTTAAATTTTATTTAAGTCATTAGGCGCATAAAGGTTATGAGCCTCATGATTATAATTAAAAGAAAAAAATGTGGCGCGTAAAGGTTATGCGTCTGATGAGCTATTTATTTTTACAAATTACATCAGGCGCATAAGATTTATGAATTTGGCTTTTTAGGGCGCATAAGGGTCATGCTCCTACTTCAAACTCAACATTCAAGCTTCAGGTTTGAAATTCAAGTATTGAGGCAACTGCTGGAGGCCACAAACTCGAATAATCATATGTGGCAAGTGATTTTTTGATCTAAGCAACTTCGTAGGCAAAGCGTATATCTACCACATACTTTACATGACATGCTTAGTTCGTCGTTCTTCTCTAAGAGCATCTCCTAAAGTACCTCACTCACTTGATTTTTGAGGTGCCATGTAAAATTTTCGTCATCTAAGAACAACTCCTAAAGTGCCTCACTACCTTGGATTTTAAACTGCCACATCAGATTTTTGTCCTCCTACAAGGCCTGACTGACTTGGATTTGAGTCTCAAAATCTAAGTCTCAGCCTTGGAATCCAAGACTCGGTCTTGGATTTTAAGACGCGATTGTGCGCCTGTTATGTTTTTAAACAGGCGCCTAAGTCTTAGGCGCCCAATTTTAAAAAATAAATTCAAAATTCAAATTGGGTGCCCAAGTGTTATGCACCTGTTTGAATCAAGTTAAAATTCAAGTCAAGTACTGTTGAAATAAATTGAGTCTCACTACCTTGGATTTGGCTATTTTCAACCGTGAGACAACTTTAGGAGATGCTCTAACGGTCCCTCACTCACTTGGTTTTTCTCTTCTATTGGGCGCTAATTGTTAAAAAAAATTCAAATCGGGCACCTAACATTTAACATTTAAGAGACTGATGAAAAAAAGAAAAGAAAAAAAGAAAAAGGTAGGTGCCTGTTGAAAAAATACTCTCGGATGAAATTGGACACTCAGTTGGATATTGAATTTTCTCACCGAACTACTTTAGGAGATGCTCTAATACATACAACTTCCGTAGTTCTTCAAGTCTTCAACCTATATTAGCGGATAAAATGTCATAATAGATTATGGCGTGAGTGTGAATCGACGACGAGTGCTTTAGGTAATTGTTTTGCCCTAATTTCTCCTTCAATTCAATTACCTATTTATGTTTTAATGAAACCTACAATTTGAACTCAATTGCGCGTCTAAATAACCAGATGGTCGAGAAAAGCTAGCTTGCAGATTACCGCTTTAATATAAGTCTTTTGTATAATTGTTTCTTGAACAATATACTCTGCCTAATAAGCATATCCTACATATTAGTAAAGGTCTCATCAAGCCAAATGATCATTATACTCTTTGCCTCTACTATTTATTGCAAAATTATGGCTTCACGATTCAAAGCACATAATGATACATGTATTAACAAACATAAAAGACAAGAGGTTTCGTGTTATTTGTCAAGTTCTATGTATGGAAAGAGGGATTCATTTTTTTCATGGGTAACAACACTAAATGGATCCCAACATTCTTTTTTCATAGTACTGAAAACTGAGCCTTACTTCGGTTAAAAGTGAGTTTTCTTTTCTCAGTTTGCTTATGCTATTTTTAGATGTTTTTGTTGGGAGAGTGTTCGTACTTTTTGGTGAAATGTCATGAAACGGAGGGGGAAAGTTGACTAGCTGAGTTTGGAGTCTGTTTGCTTTAAAGGGGTATGGTTTAAGGATTTGCAAGGAAATGACTGTAACATTGATGTTAATGGTTATGGATATTCGGGAACAGGGAGAGAAGATTTGTAGGGTGGTGGTGGTGGTAGATTTCAACTGTGAGTGGTAAGTTGTGTCTTTATTAGAGATGATAACAAGCAATTGTGAGATTCAGAAAGGGGCGGGAGTAGTTGATCCAGGAGGATCTATGAAGTATTATTAATTTAGTGTCCTACTTCTATTTTAGAGTATTTCTCTAGTTTTAGAAGTATGAGTTCCTATTTTTATTTAGAGTATTACCCTAATTTAGCAATAGAAGTTCAACTTCTAAAATAGGACTTGTACCCTATAAAAAGACAAGCCTAAGATTCGAAAACCAAATTGGAATTTAGGAGTTTTATTGTAATATTTCTATGGAGCAATAAAGAAACCCTGAGGGGTGATTTTGCTCCCCACCAATTCTATTGTGTGTTATTCGTTATCTTTTAGTACTCTTTTAGCAATTGTGGATTAAGTGGTATCAGAGCGGTGTTTCGTTTATCCTTGGGGGATTGTGGTTTATGGTCTCGACATGTGACCGACTCAAGCAATATGGGAAACGATTTAATCAGAAGAAGAAGAACATCATGTCTACTGCTAAGATCTTAAAAGCTTCTACTTCCAATCGTGAAGAGAAGAAAATGAGCAAAGAGAAGGGGGACGACGATGAATCTAGAAATTCCGAAAATGCCAAATCCGAGAAAATCACGGATGTTGGTAAGTTTACGAATCCTAAAAAAGATTTTAAAAAAGATTTTAAGATTTATATCACCGTTTTTCATAGATTTGTGGATGCCGAAAAAGAGGACAATCGTTTTGGTAGATGACCAATACTAGTAAGTTCCGCATTACTCGAGGTTATATATATTTAGTCGATTGTACATTACGAGTATGATACAAGTCTAATGATTGGGGTGATTCACAAGAAGGTACTACGGAGGAAGACTTGCGAGTACCAGTTGAAGTCTTCCAATCAGGAGTTAGGACTGGATCTTCAATTACCAGTACCTAATGACCATTGGGAGAGTACTTCGATGGATTTTAAGGGAGGATTGGCTACTATCAAATCTGAAAGCGATTATATATTCTTAACTCTACTAGATGAAGACTCCACTGAAGACACTCGTCTACCATCGGTTAAAGATCTATGGGTTGAGCGAGAAAGTCCTTTGAAGGAGTACGGTATTCTAGAGAGGGGGGTGACTGCGACCAAAAATGGTAGAAAGGGCAAGCTTATCAACAAATTGAAGTGCTACACTTGTGATACGGGGGCTTTCAAGTTTCCACATCTTCAGTTCTAGCTTGAGCAGGAGCTCAAGGTTCCTAAAAGGGGGAGCCATGATCCAGGAGGATCTATGAAGTATCACTAATTTAGTGGCCTACTTCTATTTTAGAGTGTTTATCTAGTTTCAGAAGTATGAGTTCCTATTTCTATTTAGAGTATTACTCTAATTTAGCAATAGGAGTCCAACTTCTAAAATAGGACTTGTACCCTATAAAATGACAAACCTAAGGTTAAAAAACCTAATTGAAATTTAAGAGTTTTATTGTAATCTTTCTATGGAGCAATAAAGAATCCCTAAGGGAAGATTTTCCTCCCTACAAATTCTATTGTGTGTTATTCACTATCTTATTGATTGTTCTTCTAATTAGTACTCTCCTAGCAATTGTGGATTAGTAGTTCAATGATTATATGA
Source organism: Kingdonia uniflora (assembly GCA_014058105.1). Taxonomy (NCBI): domain Eukaryota; kingdom Viridiplantae; phylum Streptophyta; class Magnoliopsida; order Ranunculales; family Circaeasteraceae; genus Kingdonia; species Kingdonia uniflora. Next base: position 2,200,667 of record JACGCM010001055.1, on the reverse strand, counting down.
TGAGTTATGTTAAAGTCTCAAAGAAGGGCACTTAAGGATAACTTTGGCGGAAAAATCTTGCGTAAGCATTCATCTTGTGGTACATGGTGTTGGTAGATTCTCAATTGGTAGCGAGAAGCCCAATGGTTAATGACATGATTATACATCAGCATTAATGAAGGAGAATAAATGTAAATATGAATTCAAGACATTCTTTACACATACAAAAAATACAAACAATCATAATAGAACACAAGATTATGAGGTGAAACAGCATCACCTTAATTACCTTATTTACCATCACACATAAAAAAAAACTCGCAACATATTTTTCAGGTAACTAATCCTCCTCCGCTTCTTCTTCATAGTCTCCTTCCTCTTCGGCAACAGCATCCTGATACTGTTGATACTCAGAGACCAAATCGTTCATGTTGCTTTCTGCCTCTGTAAATTCCATCTCGTCCATTCCCTCTCCAGTGTACCAATGCAAGAAAGCCTTCCTACGGAACATAACCGTAAATTGTTCTGAAACCCTTCGGAACATTTCTTGAATTGACGTGGAATTCCCCATGAAAGTTGATGACATTGCTAACCCAGTCGGGGGGATATCACAAACACTAGACTTCACATTGTTTGGTATCCACTCCACAAAATATGAAGAGTTTTTGTTTTGAACATTGATCATTTGTTCATCAACTTCTTTTGTGCTCATTTTTCCTCGGAACATAGCTGAGGCAGTTAGGTATCGACCATGACGTGGGTCAGCAGCACACATCATGTTTTTTGCGTCCCACATTTGTTGGGTTAGCTCGGGAATTGTCAAGGCTCGGTATTGTTGGGATCCACGGGAGGTTAGGGGTGCGAAGCCAACCATGAAGAAATGAAGACGAGGGAAAGGGATGAGGTTTACGGCTAACTTTCGGAGGTCAGAGTTGAGTTGACCGGGGAAGCGGAGGCAACATGTTACTCCACTCATAGTAGCTGAGATCAGGTGGTTGAGATCTCCAACTGAAATTATAAAAAACATACTTATAAGAACAATTTAAAGGACTAAATCATTTTTTTCTTCTTCTTTGGGCTCTTCGGAAATTTTAGCAACTTACAGCTTGGATTTGTGAGTTTGAGAGTTCTAAAGCAGATATCATAGAGGGCTTCATTGTCAAGAACCATGCACTCATCTGCATTCTCGACCAACTGATGTACAGACAATGTCGCATTGTAAGGTTCCACCACTGTGTCTGAGACCTTAGGTGAAGGGAAGACGGAAAACGTCAACATCATCCGATCGGGATATTCCTCCCTGATTTTTGATATGAGTAGGGTCCCCATCCCCGATCCAGTCCCACCACCAAGCGAATGACAAACCTGGAAACCTGTCACATAAATAAATGGCTAACATTTTCAATTCCTACCTATAAAAAAAATATAGGTGGAGAGATTAGGAAAAACATTTCCAGTCACTATTTGCTTTTCTTCAAGATAGAGGTAGAACACTATAAGCGTTTTTTTGTTACAACAAGGGTTAAGCAAGCTTCGATAGAATATCAGCGAAAATCAACATATATTGGTATGGAGTTCGGTCTAGGCAATAATATGTCGTAAGGTATGTTGACGGGGCCCATCATTAATTAATACAATTAAATAGCAAGAGAAATATGTCAGTACTCAATAGGATATCAAAATAACGATTTATCTTATTTATTTGCTCGCTATAATCTAATAGCTATACAAAGCACCACCGAAAGTATATCTTTCACACCTCCATGTGAGATGTGGTTAAGTGGGGTCAATATCGATGGTGGAGTGGGGCACTGCACTTCATATATTAATTGTAAATCACATGTCGAAATATGTGCTAGTTATTACCAAATGGACTCACTGTGCAGATTTTCAACCAAATGGAAAAATTTACCAAAATCTCTAATGAAAACATAATAGATCAAATTTTCATTATGAGATTACCTTGCAAGCAATCACAATTCTCTGCTTCCTTACGAACAACATCAAGAACTGCATCGATCAACTCAGCTCCTTCAGTATAATGACCTTTAGCCCAATTATTTCCAGCCCCGTTTTGTCCAAAAACAAAGTTATCAGGCCGGAAGATCTTGCCATAAGGACCTGTCCTCAAACTATCCATGGTCCCAGGCTCAAGATCCATTAACACGGCTCGAGGAACATAACGGCCTCCGCTCGCTTCATTATAGTACACGTTGGCTCTTTCTAGTTGAAGATGAGAGTTACCAACGTAGTTTCCTACCCCGTCTATACCATGTTCATCACACACAACCTCCCAAAACTTGGCTCCAATCTGGTTCCCACATTGCCCAGCTTGAATATGGAGAATTTCTCTCATTTTCGATTAGTAAGTGTATGCTCTTGGAGAAGATGATATGAAGAGGCTGAGGTGGGAAAAGAGCAAAGAAGCATGAAATGTAGGTGGGTTTTTGTAGATGTGGGAGTGAGAACCTTATTGGTTAAGACTTGTAAATTGGAAATATCTTCTGTTATTATACTTTAGGTAGTTGAGTAGCTATTTAACTCCAAGTACCCTTATCTAATCTGTAAATAATGGTTTAATCCTAGAAAAAAGTTGTGGAGGACCAACAGTATAGGGAGATGGTGTTAGGAAACTAGTAAACTACCTGAAGTACATGATCTTAAAGTAGAGAAACATAATACATTGAAGAGAGAGAGAAAGAGCTAATAATTATTTTTCAAGTGGGGCTTTTGGAGGCTACCATGTCAACAACAACAAACATGGCTGGTGAGCTGGACCATGGGAGAAGACAACTAGGTACATGATATACCATGGGAACATTCATTTCACAATTACAAATATATCCTTTTTAGATCTACCATACTTTTCTTCATGATTAATTAAGAGTGCATATGATTGCTCAGGTAATTTGCTTGGACCATGTTTTACACTGGAAAATTTAGCATGAAGAAATGTTATCAGAAGTTCTCTTGTTAGTCAAATGACTAAATGCTATATTTCATTCCTACCTTGTTAAGAAATTTTCATACAGTATTCAGAGTTCCATCAGTAATTTTTTACTTGTTTACGGTGCAGGTTGCGGAGAAAGTTACACAGTTCACACAACTTATGCACTGAAATCCTCAATCATTTGCTGTTAAATGCGCATACTAAGTTTTACAGTCATATTTTTTATGCATGTGAAGCACTCTTCATATTTCACATAGTGGTATATTCTACACCAACATGCACATTTACAGAGTAGAGAAGGATGTTGAATTATTGGAGATGCAAGAGTGATTGTGATTGTGTCTCAGCTGAAATAAGTGATGTTTTCTGATGATAAGAGGACTTGCTAGCTGTTTTATTGAAGAGATCCAATCCTATCTTCTTCTCCCCCATTTATTTTAAGCGAAAATATAGTAAGTTGAGTTAATATATTCTCCCTTGCGTACAAAGTCTTTGGGACTAAATAAGTTGTTTAGTGATATGGGGTCTTAGTTAGGTCAAGAATCATATGCTGCGATTGAATGTTGAGTTATTGTGAGTTAAGATCAAGATTCAGTTTAACTGTCTTTGAGATATTATACTTTTGTGAAACCTGTCATCAGATTGTATGCTATTAAATTTGGCATTTGTTTTAGAATTTTTGGCATTTGTATGCTATTTAACTTGTCTTCTAGATTTTATTATTTGCGTCTTTCTGAAAATTTGTTGAGTATTTGTGATGAAGTAAATTGACATTTCGTTCTGAATATCAAAGCATAAACCATAAGAACCTTGAATTCTTGGTGAATTCTTGCCTGAACTTCCCTGAGATTATACATTTCCCTAATTTTCCACCAAGTTTTGATGAATATATATCAACTTTAGTGATACTCTGTAAATTCAATTTCTGCAGAAAAAAAAACTACTGCAGAATTTCGGCGTTCTTTCAAGATAAAATGGTGCTGAGAACAGCAATTATGTATGGATCTCTTTTGACATATTTTATAATTATGAATGATTTTCTTTCTATTTTAGGCTAATTTGGTGTCTATTTTGTCATTATTAATGATAGTAGTTCAGAATGGAATTAATGTATAAAATTGTTAACTAGTTGGTGTAAATTTTGACATATTTTATACTTATGAATGATTTTCTTTCTATTTTAGGTTAATTTGGTGTCTATTTTGTCATTGTTAATGGTAGTAGTTCCGAATGGAATTGACGTATAAAATTTTGAACTAGTTGGTGTAATTTTTACCTTGAAAACAAAAGAACTTCTTTATTTTGGACAAAATGAGGTTTGGGATGGTGAGATGGTGACTGCAGAATATATTATTTTCTAAATGTGCTGTTAGAGTTTAGTTTTCAAGTAATTAAGAGATGCTTAGAGTCATATTAAAGACAAGTTGGGCTGTCCTCATCTATGGTTGCATCAAGATGTTCCCTCAACAACCTCTCATAATACACATTATATATAAGAAAGTGAATTATTGAAAAAGAAAGAGCAACGCAAAATATATGATAACTCCACTGGTAAAATCTCATACTTAAGGTAAATATCACCAAAACTCTCAAATACACAAAAAGTACACAAATAATTAGACATCCTTCAGTTATACCACCACCGTAAATATCACAAAACACTTAACATAACGAAAAGTACATAAATAAGTAGAACCATTCTTGGACTCAAATTTTCTCCAAAATTTACTTTCTTTCTATTTCCACAACCAAAAGATGGGGAGAGAACATGGTGTAGCTTGGTGGTCACATGGCTCTGAGATTCAAAGACAACTAAACAAAATAGTCACCCAGACAGTTATTATATAGAGCATGCATACCCATTACATGTTTAATCAGTTGATAGGGATACATAGGACCTTAAAATGAACCGATATAAGGTCTGAAAAAAGTGCAGAAGTTGATCCCCAGTTGTGTAAGCCCAACTATCAGTTGAGTTGCTAGAGGTTCAATCAGAGTTTCAAAAATACTCTGTTACAGATACAATTGTGTACTCTGCAAGGTAAGAAGCTGCATAAAAACAATCAGCAAAAACCTTCCTGGCCTTTTAAAAAAGGCACTTAGATTCTTGTTCACTAATATACACAACACATTCTTTATTTCCTCTGCGATAGTAATTGACCTAACAATATACCGCAAAACCTGTGTAACTTGACTAGGGGAGAATATAATTTCAGGGTTCTTGATCAGTAGAGCAACTCCTCAAAGACTGGATCAACGGATTGACCCCACTTCCCGTGGTACAATTCCAGAAGTTTCTCAGCTGGTGTCACACCTGCACGTAAACATAAACCACAAGTTAATCAGTGATCCAAGGATAGAAATCTTCAGACTGACTAGCTGTAATAAACTTGTTTTTATCTGAAGCTACTAGATGAGTAATCACTAGCTATAATAAATAGTTCTATTTGCATCACGGTCTAAAATAAATTCTTTACAGATTAGTATAACATAAATTTAAAGTAACTTCTTGTGTGTATTTAACGGGTTAGAGGTGCTTGATAGCACCATGATAATGACAGAAAGTATTTTTGGGGTGCTTGGTTGTCCTTTCTCTCCCACAAACTTATCCATGCCCTGCATTTACTATTTCAGGAAAGTGCCAAAAATAATTCCATGTTCCGCAAATTTTTACGATAAAAAATTTGTGCATTGCACGATTCCATTTTGTGTGCAAACCAAGCAAGGCAAAAATTAAGAAAGGAAATATCAAATTTAACCTCATACCTGTCCTGACCACCTCAGTCATAGCATTCAAGAATCCTGTCTCCTTGTAGCCTCTTCTCTCCAAGCCATCCTGCATTAGAATGAATGTATCTATTTTTATGTACTTTCAATCATGTTCTAAAACATTGGATAAGCCAAAATATCAGACTGCTACATGATGACTTGTTTGACCAATAGGACATATGTTAAGACCCTTTTTGAATGTGTTAAGTAATTTCTCTAAGTTTGGTGTAATGGTTTGGTACCAGAGAGTCTTCCCCACCGGCATAGCTCACACTGGAGACCAGCTGCATGAATGAAACATGGTGGGATATCAAATACGGGAGCTCGTTAATGTTTCAAGGTCTCGACACAATGGTTTACACCAAGACGTTGAGGCATTGGTTAATGCATATACTTAGGGACTTAACATCCGACCACATTTTGAGTAACTGGTCTACGATTTGATCTGTACCCACGTATCCTATACTCCACGAGCCACAGGTCTTCGTCCATGCATCTCATATTACAATGAGCCCCGTCATATATGCTGATGTTCAGGTTCCATTGAGCCAGGGAAATACGATGTAACCGCTGAACCAAACACAAACTCGAAGACTCATATCCCGAAGAAGGCATTGATAGTAAACCAAATAGTGATAATTATTACACAAAACCTTTAGGCATTAATTAATCTGCGTATATAATGTCTTAACAATACCACAGCTGGATACACGAAATATTGAATGGTGAACATGTCGTGATGTATCAGTTAAAATAAACCACTTTACTGCTTTGTTTTGGGTAACCCACTTTGGTTTTTTTTTATGTAATATATATATTTTTAAAGATTAAAATAAAATAAAATGGTATATTTGGCCAATACATCACTACATAAATGTAATTTATCCACTGCTATTGGTTGGTCAATAATTGATATAATCTGAAGTTTAGATCCTTGCTAAGAGCACATATTTCTTACAAAAATTACCTTGGCCAACTTCACAACCTCATCTGCAACATGCCGTAGCAGCCCATCTCTAAAAGGCGTCTTTAGACCATACTTTGGCACCTGATAAGACAGTTTCCGCAATTAGACTTGTATCCACGGTAAGAAAATACTTCTGATAGACTTTCCCAAATTCAGGACCTCAAGGAGAGCATCTTATAATGAGAGTATCAAAGGGGCATTGATTTGCTCACAGTGTGAAACTGAAATTAGCCTTGCGAAGCAAGGCATGACATACTAACACGACTTGAAAATGTGTAAGCGTATACGACATTATATATTCTTAAAAATAATATAGTAACTGAAAAAGTACCCAGAGAAAGTAAGATACATCGATATGTATACTGTGTTATTGACAAATATATCTGATATGCTGTGCCTAACAAGTCCTATCATATAAGAGTAAATTCAAGCGAAAAATGTGCGCACCCTATTCTAAAGCAGGTGGGTTTTCAGTTGATAGCAAATGCTAAGCTAGTCTGGGTTAGGTAAGATTCACATTATATATTTTTCCTAGAATCTAGATTTCCAATTTTTTGAGAAGCGGCCTACTCCGGGAATTTTCTACATTACCTTGTCTCTCAACATCTGTTTTTCTTCCATGGTCCAGTCAGCTGTCATATCTAGTACATTCTGAAGTGAGACATCATCATATAACAAGCCAACCTGCATATAAAAATGGAACCATTATCAACTGATATTAGTTGACTACCAAGCAGTTAACAATGTGTCACCATAAGAAGGTAAATTAAGTGTTGTTTGTGAAATATTTGTATAGAGAGAGAGAGAGATTTCCTCTATTTCTACGTTTTCAACATCTCCAAATATTCACTCAAATTTTCTCTATTTACATCTGTCTTTTAGATTTAACATTTCCTTCAAAATTTCTCTCTAGGTTTTCTAGGCCAGATATTTCTTTCTTAAAACTTCGCTCTAGAACTCTTTCTCCTCTCGTTATATTCTCTTCTCCATATCCACATATTTTTTCTCCAGATTCTCTAGAGTCTAGAGTGTCACAAAATGTGGAGATAAAGAAAATATAGAGAGGGATACTTTTTTTTTGAGAAATCAATTCTCAATGAGATATCAATTCTCAATGAGAAATCATGTTTCCTGTGGAGTTAGGGTGGAAACTGTTTCACTGTTTTGCCTTATAATTTTCTCCCCGAGAAAACCCATTTTTCACTTTATTTGGTTGCCGTACATCTACATTGATAAACCATTTTTCAAGTTCTTACTTTCTCGGTTTTTCACTTTTTTGGATACCAAACATACCCAACAAACTTGGATTTTCTCTAACTATGATGGAAGTGGTTGCAATGCCTGGCTGCACCAAGTTTGTTAAGATGTTTGTAACTTGTGGCATTCGCTTGCATAACTATACCATTTGCATGCACAAACCAATCGACAACAGGTACTTGAAACAATGTAAGTAGATAGAACTGCTTTCTTGTGTAACGAAAGAGGTAGGGCTTAGTCTTGCACAAATGGACATTTTACATATAAAGGTTGACAAGGTTAAATACCCAAAATGCAGGCAACGCACATAATCTCCTCCAAGGCCCTCCATCAGCGCCTCTCATCTCCAAGTATCTTTTCAGCCTGACCTGGATGGAAGGTTCCATATATCTTAAGGAACTGCGACTAAAACACAGACAAGACATAATACTATGAAAACTGTGATAATACAAATATAAACCTCTGGGAAAATTGTTGTCAAGTGATTTTCCCAATCATTTAGTGTTGGGAATTCCCCTGGAATTGGACCAAGTTTTCCTGCCATAAAATCCTGCAAATATATGATGAAAGTAATTATGTCTCAATTTTTTTTCCTGACATTAAATATGAACAATCATTAAGAATGTATCGGAGTATGGCTGGCAAAAAGTCTAAAACAGTTAGATGATGGACTACTTAGATGGATACCCGGAAGGACAATCCGCTACAGTCGACATACTTCTTGTTCCTATAGGCAAAATACATGGGAACATCAAGGGCGTAGTCCACATATTGCTCAAACCTGCAAGGAGAAAAAGGACAGAAAAGAATGATATTAATAAAAGCAAGTAAAGTGGGAATAAGATAACAAATGTACAATAATCCATAATTGAAAATGATAAACAGTTAAGCACTTGGAAGAAAGAAGAAGATATGTAAAACTAGATATAATAGAAAATATATGCTGGTATTTGAAAGTCAAAGAAAACACAAGATAAAAAGAACGATTAGAAAAAAAAAAATATCACTCCACCACTGATGCAAATGAGCTTCTTACTAGATCAAGAAAGACAAAAAAAGATGGGGGGTTGCATAAGTATCAAAGCTACAAACCCAAAATAATAATAAAAATATAATTTTAAGAGATTAAAATGAGAACCTTGTAATTTAGATTCATGCTCATTTTGGTCTTCCAATTAATAGTCTAGAATAATAGAGGGATATCCGAAGGCATTTTTATTCAAGAACGGGTCACATTACTACTAGAATCATTTCCCCTGAATAAAGTTCTTTTCTGGAGGAAGATGCATATATGACAACAGAAGCTTGGCCTCTGATATTGCTAATGAGATGAACAAGAAAAGTTTTCGAGGGAATATTGTTCTTAAAATTGATATCTGCCAGGCTTCAATGCAGTGAGTTGGACATTCTTGCTAGCAGTCCTTGAGAGATTTGAATTCTTTAAAACTTTTGTACTTGGATTAAGCTCAACCTGGATAGTGCTAGAATTTCAGTGACGGCTAATGGTAAAGCTTATAGTTTCTTAAAAGCGGAAAGAGGCCTAAGGCAAGATGACCCATGTCCACAATTTCATTGGCGGAGAGAAATGAAGATTGTAAAGCCCCTTGTTTGTAGTACGGGTGTAACATGTCCCTCTCACTTGCTGTTTGCAAATGATATTATTATCTTTGGCAATGGTGAAATTAGGGGGCATAGAGTTCTCAAGTGCCTCTTGGAGGTCTACTAGTTCTCTGTTTGGCAATGGACGAGTACAACTAAAAGCAAAATTTTCCTGGATGCGGTGAACGGAACTAGAAAACATAGTATCATTGACTTATTTGGCTTCAAAGAAAGCAACTTCCGCCCAAAGTACTTGGGGATTCCATTGATTCAGGTAGAACAACAAAAATTGCTGTCCAACCTCCCATTAAAAAAAATCAAAGAAGGGCTAGTGATTGCTGTGGCAAGCTTCTCTTTTACAGGGAAGAGTTGTGTTCATTAACTCTATCCTCAAATAGTTACACATTAACAATCTTGCCATTTATAAATGGTGAGTTAACTTCCATTAAAGATGGTGAAAGGCTCATAAGAAATTTCTTGTGGACTGGGGATCCATCAAAGAGAAAATTGTTTTCTCTGAAATGGGAAAATACGTGCGACCTTTGTAAGCGGGAGGCTTAATATCAGAAAGGTTAAAAATATTAACTTATTTATGTTCGTGAAAATGGTTTGGGGGTTTTGTGAAGCTAAGGATGATTAGGCTACTTTTACAAGAGCAAAGTTACCAAAAGAAGTGAGGACCAAATAACTACTACAGAAGCTCCTCTGTAGGGCCGCCATTAAATGGGTACCGAGGGAGATGAGAGTGCCCGACTGCATGTGGGTTGGGTTGGTGATGACACATCTTTGGAGAGACTCGTGGAATGAAAATAAAATACAAGACATGGTGAATATTCATTTTGCTACAAAGTTGAATATCATTATTTTGAACAAAAAATGGGTGGTTCCCTTCGAGATAAAAGTTGTTCTGGTAGCTCTCAATATTGATGTGACTTCCATTGCTATTAAACCAGTTAACAAAGACCAAGACCAGAGGTCTGGGAAAATGACCCCCAAGGTAAATTTTCCACAGTTGTTGCCTTTCAAGCCATCAGAAAAAAAAAGGCTTTCGTTGGTTGGTGGCATAAGGTGATCTTTCCAAGTGGAGTCCATCCCAGAAGAATGAATGGTTTTGCTCTAATATAATGCCAACTGAACAAAATCTTTCCAATAGAGGCTTTCAGCTTGCCTCTCAGTGTATTTTCAGTGGTAGGCACTATCTTGGGTTGTTCAAAAGGGGTGGAAGAATGTTTGGCTTGAGTCTGATTCCAAGGCTGCTATCCAAGCTTTCGTTCAGAATAAATTCCATTGAAGTGTTAGTGCTGATTGGGAAAGAGTCAAGGGGAGTCTTCACATAATGAGATTCTCTAACATCCTGAGAAAGGGGAGCTTTTCAGGTGACTGTGCTGTTAAAGAAGGAAACAAACTTGCTTCGGGGTTCTTTAACACAGTCATTAGCATGCCTCCTTTTCTGAAGAAAATTGAAGAATCTTACAAGGAATACTTTAGATTTGAGAGGCGCTGATCCCCCTTTTTCTTCGATTTCTCTTTTTCTCCATGTAAACCATTGATTCTTAGTAAAATTTGCTCTTGCCCTTTGCCAAGAAAAAGAGCACCTAATTTGGACACAAGAAAGAGGTGAGTGGATGCATAACACCTAGCTGTAGGCCAAGTTTGTAACTGTAACATAAACAACTTTGCACAAAGAAATGGGGTATAAGAAAGTCCAGGTGTATGTTTCTCAACTTGCTACCTTGATGATCCCATGGTCACCTTGATCCGACGTGGAGGGCAGACATAACGGGTACAAAATAAGAAGCCTGGTAAGAGATCTTGAAGGATTCCACATCAAGCAATATCTTCAAAGAGACAAACAAAGTTTTTGTTTATCTACCTAGACTTGATCATAATGTCTCTCCTTTTCATTTTTGAGACCTTTCATGGAGGACCTGGACAATCTCTTGTGTCAGGACTCTAATGGAAGTTAACTTTTTACAGTAGAATGTAACCTTTGCTTTCTAATATATCCTTGTACAGGTCTCGCCTAAACACCCAATTTCCTTTTGCAAAAAAATAAAAGTAAACAACTACGGCAAAATCAATTATAAATCAGTTCTTTACATTTTTTTAATATATTTTATTTCTAATTAAGTTTTCAAATTCTAGATAGTTTCTCCCCCCTTCATAATATTTTTAATGGAATCTTGACAACATCAAAAGACAAAAATAGACGCCATGTCAGCAATAATGCTGATGATACTAAACGTGCAACAACTCATCCCAATGTCATTCCAGCGGCAAAAAAGCTTCTACTGCCATCTCACAAAATAAAATATTCTTAAAAAATAAAACTCATTTTTATTTTCCAGCAGGAAGGTTCATGGGTGGCACTGGCAGTGCTAGTTGATTAAATTGGTATAAGGGATTTCAGCCGGTTTCTAAGACAGATGGTTGAAAGTTCAGGATCAGATCCGTTTTGGCTTTGTTTCCAATCCGGCTCGAGCGTTCATGACTATTTCAACCCCACTGGACCAATCTAACTCAAAAATAACAGAGAGAAACTTGTACATCTGTAGAGATGCAAAAATGCCAACATCTCATGGTAATGGTCGTAAAGTGTCATTATGATACCCATAAGAATCCAAGTTCAGTATCCTGGGGGTTATTGAGAACGGAAAGAACGGGACATTAATGTTAGTGCGTCTCTAATTTCTAAGCTTTTTAGTAGAAGGATAAGGCTTACCCGAACGAGTCATCAAAAACAAAGGGAAGCATTCCCGCGCGATTGTTGTCGGTGTCAGTCCAAATATGGCTGCAGCGTTATGAAGAAAAGTTAACAAAAAATAACAGCAAATACAGATTGGAATAAAATAAACAGAGCAACTAGTAGAAACCTTCTCATGCTGAGATAGCCATTAGGTTTGCCTTCTGTAAAAGGTGAATTTGCAAATAGTGCTGTTGCAATCTGTTTCAGGTGCTACATTAGTCAAAGAACACGGAACAACGTAAATTACAGATAAAGATATTAGCGGCTGTAAGTCCTCACAGGTTGCAAAGAAAGACCAGCACGGAACTTCCGGATCATGTCTAATTCAGAGCTGAAGTCCAAATTAACCTTCAAAAAAAGAAATTGACATCATTTCAATAACGTCATGGTATGGAGAGATAAGATTGTTTAAAAGTTTTAATATAAGGCTTCTTGGATCAATTCTCAAGAAAACAATGACGCAAATGAAAATTTCTCACCTGAACAGTACATGTTCTGAACATCATATCAAGCCCTAGAGATCCAACTTTTGGCATGTAATTTCTCATAATATCATACCTTCCCTGAAATAAAGTGTCTCCACAGTAAAGCAACCACTCAAAAGTATCCATAAGTAGAACGGAAGTAGAAATATCAGATCTTTGCACAAACATATTAAACATTTAAAAAGCGAAATCAACAAATGACAGAGTGGCGGAGAAACGTTTCTAATTGCTAACACTGTTTTTGATTGCTTATGTACACAATTACATTGCATGAATTAGAATACGTTTAGATGTAGATTTCCGCCTACTAGCTATTATGAATGTAATAATAGTTCCGAACATGTATGTGAGTGTGCACTCAGGGTACACAAACAACTCAGTAAAAGATATAATACCTTGGGCATTATAGGTATGTCTTTCACTCCCCACTTGGGCTGGAAACCGATTCCCAAAAACCCAATTCCCATTTCCTCTGTGACGGCCTTAACCTGTTAGCATGTAGATGATAAGAACATCAAAAATGGATTCCCAGCTTTAGACAGAGTATTAATCTAAAAATTCTTTAAGACATAATATCATATAGATAGCAAGATTTAAAGGAAAACACAAATGATGTTTTTCACTTTGACAAATAGGTGTTAAAAAAATAAAGGGGGAAACAGACCTGGTAAAGGTGTGAATTAACCTCAGCACAGGTTTGATGTAGTGTTTCAAGGGGTGCACCACTAAGCTCAAATTGACCACCAGGCTCTAATGATATGCTTTGCTTCTCCTGCTCAAGATGCATTAATACATTTTAGTGAAACATTCTAAATGAAAATTGACAAGTTTTGTATGTTTTCGGGGGGAAAATTCCATGGTATACAAAAAATAAATATAAATGTAGTGATGTACCTGTTTGAGTCCGATAATGTGCTCTCCTTCCATTATTTTATCCCAATCGAACCTCTCGGCAATACCATTGAGCAAGTGTGCAATTTGCTCATACTTCACCGGTCTTAAAGATCCAAACTCAAAGCCAAACTTTTCATGTTCAGTACCTATCCTGCAGACAAAAAAGGACTATTTAAGAGTCCTGATAGATATATACATCATCTATATTATACCTACTAGTTAAAAGCATAAACTTTTCTAGCGCTAGGAGAGGGTCCACATGACAATTTTCGTAAAAAAGGGTTTTCACGTAGGTTTGTGATGTAAACATTGCACCAGTAAGGGCTAATATGCCATTTATTTTAAGTTAATCCCACCTATATCTCCTAGAGTCTCCTCCCTTTCTCAAACATCTTATCCAATCTCCAATTGTATCTCAAACATCTCTATTTGAGTCTCCTCACTTTTTATCCAATATCTTACTGTATGCCAAACTTCTGCTTAAACATCTCCAACCATCTACCAAAATCTATTTTCTCTTCTAATTTAATTTCAAAAAAATTAGTACGATTTTTATTGTTTTCAATTTAAACTTTATTCGTATGATTTTTCCCTTGCAAATATTTTATGTGATAAGTGCATAAATCTTCATAGAGAAGTTAAAAAAATTAAAAAATTAAAAAGGAAGCTAGCGTTAGGCAAACCCCCACATGATTGTATTAAGAAAAAAAAAAAACTACACCACAAAAAATTGATGTGGAATTCTCCTATATATTCTCATAATCTTACTAAATAATATACTAAAACAAACATAACCTTTATGTTTGTTTTTTTTTTACTAGAGCCCACACTTAGGAGCTCATGCTAAGCATGGGCTAAAAATGCTAGTATATCCTGAAAGCTGGAATGCTTAAATAGGAATCCGCACTATGTCATATACCAAAGGGTAATAAATGACGGTAAATGATGGATAGCAAGCATCTGCCTAAAGCCTTAACCCTATAGTAAATTTTAGTCCATAATAAATATACATTGGTTAGATTCAAAAACCAGAATAGGAATAAAAGTACCTCCGCAGCTCATACAGTTTATAGTGGGACCAAAAAGCACCTGACCTTTCTGCTATTATGCAGAATTATAAAAATGAGGCTTTACGAACATGTCTACAGAAAGTTTTTTTTTTTTTGACTAAGCTAAGTCAACTTTAGAGATAACTATTACAGCTTAAGTTGGACGTTGTTCAATTCAAAGATACAAATTCATCAAGTATTTCAAGACTCTCGATGTATACTACAACTCAACATTTTCCTCGAGGTTAAACATATATAAGAAATGTACCTAAATTTCTCCTTCGGCTTACAGCCAGATGCTAGGTAATTCACGAGGTCCTCTTTTGTCAATGGTTCAGTAACAACTAAAGCATCCTCTGTCGGAGGGCTTGCAGCAACAGTTAAATGGTACCTTCTTTTACGTCCCAAACCATTCAAACGTGATTTTCCAGGTATGTTCTCTGTACTTAAATCTACAAAACTGCTTGGCATATTAAAACCCCCAATTTGCTCTATTTTACATCGTAATATCTCTGAGCAAACACAGTAGAAAGAACCAGTCTGAGAAATGAGAGCCATAGTGCCTTATCTACACAAGTTACCAATAATACCATTGTTAGTTAAACGCGTAATCACATATCTGGAATATGTATACAATACTATACGTAAATGGGCAGCAAAATTTAAATTAAAAGCATAAAAAAAAAACGTTCTCCATCAAAAGAACTACCTCAAATTTAGTCTAAAAACACATAAAAAGGAGATGATAGACTAACATGAATTGGGCGCTAAGGATACCAATACCACACCAACAACAAAAAAAACGCATTTAGTATGCCATTTTATTGGGCCATTCCTGAAAAACCCAGACAATGGGGTTAGTTGATTTTTTGATATCCCACTTTGGAAAGAAAAAATTTAGATTTTCGTCAAAACTTTGAGAGCAATGTGATTTCGTTAATACGAATCATATGATAGTGTAAAAGCCAGTCTTAAATATGCGATTGGGGCGGTTGAGTATAAGTGTAATTATAATGCATTATAAAGAGCTCAGCATGAGCTCAAGCAATCTCTCATCAGAGGCGAATCGGGATTAAATTGTGTTTCTTGCTATATAGTCTTACTAAACTATATCCTAAATAGTGTAAATTACAGTAGTAAATGTTCAATTAAATGAAGCAATCTCAAAACAAACTCTAATTTTCATGGGAAATCAAGATCATGATTCTAATTTAGATCATAAAACAAACAATAATTCAAACATTTAAAGCTCAAATTTCATGATTTCACACCAGAAGACAAACCTTTGCTGAAAAAATTCTAGGATTTCCAAGCTCTTTGGAGAGATGAATTAAAGATGCCGAAACAAAAAGGAGAAGAAGAAATGATTGTTATGAGCTAAAAGAAGAAAGAATAGAAATGAGTGTAGCACTTCTAATTTGAATTCAAAAAACCTACCTGACATCATTCCTTTTGAATCTTGATTTTCAACTTTTGGGTATCATGCACACTTGTTTGTTTTGGTTGAAGATTGAGATAGGAGAGATCAAAGGTAGTACTTACTCTCTGGGGTGCTTTTACTTAGTATTCATATTGAGAAGCATTTTTCCCTATTATGTTACAAAATACTTGTAAGCCTATGGCCAACATTAAGTAATTTATACTCTTCTGTATTTTGAAATAAGTGTCACTACTCTAACAATAATGGCGGATAAGGATAAGTATCGAGATTATAGACAATTATAAATACAATGACCATCACCACCATACCACTAGAGGTGTCAAAAGAAAAGGGAAAACTCTTCTTTTTTAAGATCAAGAAATATGAATGCACTCTCAAATTATATTGATCACGTTTTAACTGTGAATTACTAACAACAGAAGAGTATGTACGATAGATCTGAATATACATGCTAAGGATATGAGAATGAAAGCTATGAAAAGTATCATTTCATTGGTTCAATAAGCGAGGAATGATCATCTTTTGCAATGAATCCTTAAACAAAAGCTACCTCACCCTAAAGAGAGAGAGAGGAATCCAAAACACAAATTTACGTTTCCTTCATTTCATTACCCAACCAAATGTAAAAGAGGGTATACCTTTTTGAAGAATCGATTCGAACTCAACTGTTGAATTTCTTCTATTAATCAGTGAGTAAGGACTTCAATTAGGGACGGGGAGAAGATCGAGGAAGAAGATCTGAGGCCAATCAAATCGGACGCAAATGCTTGCGCACCAGGGGAGCTTGCGGGCGTTTGTTCATTTCCACTTAAAACCTATTAACAATATCTGAGTTGAATTGAGATTGCTAGTTTATTACAATCAGCGTTCTGAGAATGTAGTATGATAGAATATGAACTTTTCTATAGTGAATGTTTCGTCCCTCAGTAGTTCTCCAGGTCTCTTTATAGGTCCTCTAATATGACTGTTTGACGACCATAAAGTCCCTTAATGATGGACGTTACAAAGTGTGTGTGAGATATTCTTTGACCAGATTGTGTAACGTTCCGACCTTTGCTGCTGTACAACGGCTCTATTGTTGACTGTATGCTTCACACAGGTCAAACTGTTGGCACAGAAGCCGAAAGTCATGTCTCAAACTGAGAAAAGTTTGGTCACGTCTTTAGTAGTACTTCTTATATACTGATAAGATCGAAGATGAAGCTTGAGTCTGAGATACGAAATAAGCTATTACAGGATGACTCTCAACCAATAGCATGAGTATCCTCAGGGATGAGTGGTGCTGGTTGAGAAACTCGTGCTATATATGTTTCTGATTGTGCCACGTGCTCTGTTGTTGGGGTCGAAAGTTTGTCTGTAGTTCGAAGATGAGGCATGAGCTTGAGATGCGGAATAAGCAACTACAACCGCCCCCTCTCAGCCAACAGTACGAGAATTATTGTAGGCGAGTGGTGCTGGTTGAGATGTATCATTAAATGTTGTAGTTATATCTGAGGTCCATTTCCAATGTATATTCATGAATCTTTGTTGGTGTTTGTTGGGTTTCCTAGAACCAATGACTGTGGTCAAATATTGTTGCATGGGGAATCCTTTTGACGTTGGGAATTTGGAGAGTCTGCTTTGAATATTGATCCGCGTATAAAAGACACTCAGAGTTGAGTGGTATGGGTAAACCTTCGTCTCTGATTTCTGCCTTCTTTGTTTACTGTGGTAAAAATGGTGACGACTAGGACTCAGGCCTGAGAGTCTAGGATTCGGAGGAAGATGGAGGAATTGCGTATCAGGTACTTTGGTTATCGACCGTTGCATTTGCCTACTCCAATTCCTATTTCTCCCACTTTTCATCGTATGTCCTATGAAGAAGTAATGAAGGTAGATGATGACCACTTCCAAATTTACATTTCCATTACCTGTTGACATCTGAGGCAGAATGTCGTAACTGTCTTCGGCTGCTAGCGGAGGAGGGTGTTACAACTAAAAATGAAGCGGCAGGCATTCGGCCAAGGGAGTCTCGTCGATATCTAGCTAATGAGTGGGTCTTATTGAAGAAATGAGGTCTTCCGTCTGTCTCTAGCATGTGAGGAGGCGAGGAGGATGCAGATGATCATTTTTTTCAATGGACCATAGTTATTTGGCCATGAAGAAGATCTTTCATCTGTGATGTCTGGTTCAAACTTCCATGAGTCTTGCAATATGGGATTAAAGCTTGGAATCTGCTTCGTCTGTTGACTCTTTGTGCGAAAGAAAATGTCGAGCTGATCCTTGATGTAAATTGAAGTAATATGTAAAATCTCTGTACTCTGTTGCAAAGTATTTTGTAAGAGAAACTTTCAGACTGAATGAAATATGTGTGTTCTGTTATGATGATGCTTTATCTTGAGCTTGTTTATTTTACTTCTGTTTGCAACATAGGTGTTGGTAACATAAATGTTTAGGTATTATGGGTATGAAGGGAAAAATAACACTGAGAGTTAAGGTAAAATTTATAGATGGTCGAGCTGTTGATGGGAACTTGATGTCACATTTATGCGAGTTGTGGGATAAGGTTGATGTGGAGCTGTGTGTGCAACTGCTGAGCTAGCTATCGTCTTTTTTATTGCCATGTACAACATCTGAGAGGATATTTTGTGTTATGGGAATAATGATCTGTCACAATATTCTGTATAGATATTCTGCTACTCCAGAAATGTTTAAAAAAATATTTTTCTGAGGAAAATCTTTGAGGTGACTGATTCTGTGGAGATCTTCCTTTGTCTATAAGTAAAGATTCCTTGCTGCTATTATTTGCATTGTTATGGAGTTATTGTGTTCGAGCATGGTGAGGACTCGTTCTCAGCGTACACAGCAGGCGTCGGATAGCCGATTTCATATCAAGGTTGCTGAACTTCGTGAGCGCTATTTTCATTAATTGCCTTATGATGCTGTTCTTCCGAAATGGCCATTAAATCTGGTCGGGTTGGATGATGAAGGCAGGCGTATCGAACATAATCGCTTTGTTTGGTGCAACATTTTTCATAAGTCTTTGTTGGATCCCCGGGTGCAAGAACTAACTGTTCGACAACTCGTATGCGATAAGATCGTGGAAGATGATGTAAGGGTAGTGAATGGGGAGTTAATTATGTGTGGGGAACCAAATCATTGGGGTTGCTTTAGATGTAACTGGGGAGCTCGGTGAGCTCAAAGTCTTGAGACTTGTTAAAAGTAATCTGTTGTTGGAGTATTCTGTGGTTAAGTTTGAATAAATATAATATGAGAGATCGTGAGAGAATAAAGTATGTGATGTTTCGATCTGGTTGAATAAAGTATTCTGTTATATTGATTGTGTACTGATACTGTGTATGACAGCTGTAGGATTTTAACAACTGTATGGATATCTTCAAATTGATCTATTTTAGGAATGTTTGTACAATCTTAGTAGAGTATAAGTAAGATGATTGGTCATTTTGGTACTAGACTGAGAAGAGGTGTAGGATTGGTAATGGTAGCTAATAGAGATAAACGTGATGATGAAAAACGTTATCACAGAAGTCATGATGATGTTGTGAAACGAAAATACGTGCCTGTAGCAATAGTGGGGATGACTGACACGTGTCAGAAGGAGCCGTCATTTCATAAACCGAGGGAGAATATAAAAGTTCGTCTCTCTTTCTCTCCCTCATAAATTGTCTACAGTTTCAGAGAAAAAAAAATGTGATCCAAATATCATTGTCAAGGAGAGGAGGCGTTTGAGTGCTGATTATGATTTGAGAAAGAAATCTTCATCGAGTAATAGGAGATTGTCGGAGAGACGACAGAAACACTCGTATTCGAAGAGACGTCCGGGTAAAGCAGATGATTGATGTTCTGCAAGTACAGGTTGGTGATGGAAAACTTGTGTCTGTTTGATTTGTTAGTAATCTGTAAACTTTAGTAATCTGTATAGTTGGCTTTAAAATCTGGGGTTTAGGGGATTTTGAAAATAAATATGAGAGAAGGCCTGCAATGTAGGAATTGTGGCATACATTGTGATCCTGTCAGAGAGAGGAAATATGTATGTTGGAGAAGAAGAGGGAAATTTGAAATAATTTGATTTTGGTTTTTTTATTTTGGGAATTAGGAAAATAGACGTGTTGACTGGGTAGAAGGTGGGCTTGTTTGTACTATTTGTAATATAGCGATAATGAAAAAATATCTCTTTGTATCTGTAGGTTCAGTATGCATTCTAAACCTAGTATTCATGCTAGTAAATTTGTAGTCTCGTCCGATTAAGAGGAAACGTCATCTTCAGGGAGGGGGGACGAACATAGTGTAATTGAGGAGACTGTTAACAGTGTAGGGACGACCGTAGAGGTTGTTGAACCCAGTATAACTGATATGATGAAAGAGAAAGGGAAAGATAAAGTCCTTGTCATATACCCAGTGGGGGTAGATATAGGGAAAAAATACTTGAAAAATAAAAAGAAATGTCAAGAAGACTGGGGGAATTACGTGCAGGACCAAGGTCTTTGGTTCAGAGCCTTTGTCTCCAAAAAAGGGGAGGAAGCAATGTACTATGAAGTTCCATGTTTAGAAAAGTGGAAGAAGGATAGAGGTATTAGTGAGGGGGCTAACCTCTCGTATTATAATGAGCTTGGGTTATCAGGCCTAAGTGGGGGGGTTTTATGTTCTTGAATCAGGTAGTATACGGCCTTAGAATCCGTTGACCTACTTTCAGAAAAGGGGCTATGAATGCGCTACAGTGCTTCCCTACCCAGCTAAATGGAAATGTGTATGAGATGATGAGTGTATGTGAGGCACTGAATAAAAAATGGAAGAAGGAAGGGGTTGCGAAACAATTCGTAGTTGAAGATGTTTTGAAGTTTTACAAGTTTAAGT
Organism: Kingdonia uniflora; assembly: GCA_014058105.1. Classification (NCBI taxonomy): domain Eukaryota; kingdom Viridiplantae; phylum Streptophyta; class Magnoliopsida; order Ranunculales; family Circaeasteraceae; genus Kingdonia; species Kingdonia uniflora. Next base: position 2,179,677 of record JACGCM010001055.1, on the reverse strand, counting down.
ATATAGAGAGTCGGAGTAGTGGTTACCTGTATAGTGATTCGGCTAGGCCGAAGTTCTTTAATTTTAAATCTGCGGGTAGACCATGGAACGACCACCTTGTGTGGGTTGAGGGTAACTGTTTGCTGGTTCCAGATGAACCACTGCTCGAGCTGAACCATAGATATTATAATCCGAGTAAGTTTTGTTACCAACCTTCGAATAGTTGATAACTATGTCTGTATGCTATTTAACTGATGTTCTGTTCCTTTTTATTGGCAGAACCCAAACCGTTGGCTACTCCGGATAAAACCAGTCTATTTGATTGTGTTGCTCGAGATCAGGGTGAGATAACAGAGGTACTTAGTGAATTGGGTATCCAAAGACACTAAAGGGTAAATTCGGTAGTACCCAAAGTTCAACATGCTTAGGAAAAATGGGCTATGGCTGAGGAAAAAGCTATTGAGACCGTTGCTGACGTGCTTTATCCTCCACCTCCTACACCTCTGACTACCAAGCGAATTACTCGTAAGGGCCGAAAGCCAGCGCAGTAGAGTACCTCAGCTGCTAGGGTTCTGCTTACAAAACAAGAGGCTGCAAAGCCTGCTGGTGGTGGTGTGGAGGAAAAAGCTGAAGTGAGTGTGTCCGCTCTTTGGGAGGTTGAGAAGAGTTCGTTGAAGAGAAAGCAACATTTTTAGGAGGACAATCACCGAACTAAACCTCTTGCTGCGGCCAAGAAAAAAGAGTTGGAGCAAAAATATTGTCATATGGACGGGACGAACTCACAGCAGCTCGAGGATGAGTACCTCGAGTATACGTTTGCAGTATGTGGTCGAAAATTTTAACTTGATGTTACCTTCGAACTGAGTGAAATTGTTGAACTGACTCTTCCTTTTTGTTTGTATTGGTAGCTCTCAACATTGATGAAGGGGGCAAGACAATGTCTGGACAAGAGGGGCCAAGAATTTGATGCTCTGACGGCAAAGTTTGAGGCTTAGTCAGCTCGTGTAAAAGAGCTCGAGGCTGACCTTCTGATAGAGAAAGAAAGGAGGGCTGCAGATGCTACCGCAGCTGTAGAAAAGTTTAGTGATCTGTCAAAGCATGACAAGCTCATGACTAATGCAGTTGTAACAGCCTTAGTGGAGAGAAACCACTTTATAAATTCGTACTATGTTTTTAGATTGAGTATTGATGATGTGGAGCTGACCCGGAATGGTAGATATGCAGAAATAAAGTTCCTTGCTGAGGGTGAGGAAGAAGAGGTGGCTGGTGATGCTGTTGGTTTGCCTAAGAAAGTGTCAGACCTTCCTCCAAGCAGTACAGAGCCAGTCTATGCCATTGAGCAAATAGTAAACCCTCTGGTGGGACGTGCTGAAACAGTTCTCTCTTCGGGAAAGACCCTGAAATTTTCTTCTATGGTAGACATTAGCAAGCACCTTTAAACATTCTATAGTATCATGTCTTCTATTTTTCAGCTCGCTTGATTTGGATGAGATAGTACTCTGTATAATCGTACATTATTTTCATTTTGAGTGATGTTTTTGAAATATGTTTTTCGTGAATGGTTGTATTGAAATAAGATATCTGTAATCTGTGTAGGAGCTAAAGCATTTGAGAAAAGCAAACTCCAAATTGGAGAATTCGTTGAGTAGAACGAGAGATTCCGTGGCCCGTATTCAACAGGTACTTAACAAAACTGAATATGAGAGAAGACAAATTAAGTTGAATTCAGAGAAAACATTTAAAGAGTTATATGATTTGCAATGTAGATATGCTAAGATAAAAGTAGAGAGAGACGAAGTGTTAAGAGAAGAAGAAGAAAGGGGGATATTAGTTCGAAAGCCAAAAGAATTGACTTGTTTTAACGACCCAAGTGATAAGGCAAGGTGTCAGAGTATGTTATTAGCTCTGACTTTATATTTTGCGGTCGAAGTAGATAGTGAATGAGGGTTAAAAGAGGCTTATATAGAACTTTTGAGGGAGAGAGGTGTAGTTTCAGACCCAGCTCGAGTTATGTTTTTAGTTCAAGAAGCACGCAATCGCCATAGTTTAGAGGCAAATTTTTTTTATGCTCAAGCTGGTGTGTTTGTTGTATGGGGTGACATAGAACCTTTATCTGATGCGTTTGGCTTTATGTAAGATCAGAGGGCCATGAGAATTGTATTTTTTAGGGTAAGAAAAGAGCAAATAGCGGTCCAAAAGCAATTAGAGGGTGAATTAAGGGGATTACAGGATGAGCTATCGCAGCATGTGGAGAAAAAAATGTCTTTAACAACGTGGCTGTCAAAAGAAGTGGTTGTTCGAATGAAGGTAGATGCGGATGTGAGGGCTTTAGGTGTGCTACTGAAAAACACGTGCCAACGGTTGTACAAAGCACAAATGATACTGAAGGTGCACCTTTATCCATCGCGAGCAAAAGTCGCTGCTCGAACAGAGCATGAACGCCACATAGACAGTGCTATCGATTTTTATGGGGAGAACTATCTAGAGTAGAGAATGAATTTAGGAAGTTCGTGACGGGTTATGGGAAAGATTTTGAAGTGGAAAATACCAAGGCAGAAAACCTGTGGTTTACCCGAGATGAAGGAGAGATTGTTGTTGAACAACCCATTCTTAGGTTATGGGAGGAGTCATCAGAAGAGGAAGAGGAGGTCGAGAGTCTGATACCCCAAACACGGTGTAAACAACATCAATGGGAGGTTGTGACTTTTACCACCCCGGTAGATGTGCGGGGGTCGAATAGAAAGATAGTGAAAGACAAGGTGCAGTCATCTCATGCCCAAAAGAGTCGCAAATAGAGTACTCTTGTTTTCTTTTGACCAATCCTTCGTACTATTTGATGATAAATGCAATATGTTTGTTGTTAGAACAGAATGACGTATTTGACTTATTTAGAAACCACATTCTTGATGTAATCTTGTGAACTGTTATATGTACTCTGTTGTTATGAAGAATTATTATAAATGTAATCTGTTATGATAGGTAGAACTAACTGTTATACAAAGTTAGTGTGACACGTTACGTACAATGAGCAGATGAGTACTGAGCTAAAATTGAGCAAGGATGCCCGAAAAAGCGCTACTAAAGCAGAGGAAAGGTTGAGGGCGGAGGTGTTGGAAGAACGGAATATAGTAGTCCTCTTGACTGATACTCTTCGAGAGAAGGAGGTGGTATTGGCCGTTAGGTTAAGAAAGATAGAGAGTTTAGAAGAAGAGATAAGACAAAAGGGTGCTAAAGTTGGAAGTAGCTCGGGACGAGCTAGTCAACAAGATTCTGAATTGATGTCTGCGTGAACGCAAATTACAGAACTTCTAATCGCGTTAGAGGGGGATGGAAATATTGTAAAGGAGTTATAGTTTCAAGCTAATATGCTCGAGGCGGAAATAAGCGATGTTCGAGTTCGTGCTCGTAAATGCGAAGTATTGTGGTTGGTTACTGAGATGATGGTAAAGAAGATGGAAGAGGTCTGTGCCTAACAAAACGAAGTCATGAAAAAGGATTGGAATAACATATGTGAGCTAGAGCGGATTGTGCAAATGCGGTATCTGGATATCTTAGAATACCAGTCTGAAAATGATATACTTCGAAGCGCAAATACGAAGCTAGGTAAGGATCTGTTGTAGTTGGAGGTAAGTTATGGTGCAAAGAGGGTAGAATGCGAAGTTATAATGAATCGTCAATTTCTTTGATTTACCATATGGACAAATTTATGACAGTGCTAGAATCTCAAAATTTGGATGTGTGTCGTGCAAAACAATGTGTGGATGATCTTTGTGAGTGATTAGAAATCGTACTGTGGGCAGCGCAACATAAGATGAGCAAACTCCTTCTTAGTAAACAGGTTAAAAGTGAGGTGGGTAAAAGTCACGAAAGAGAGATGGTGGCAGTAACCTCGTTCTCTCGGTGGACCAGATCCTTGATTTTGAACTCTCTAAGCCAAACGCGTTTGTTATAAGATCGGGCTAAAGCTTGGTGATATCTCCCAAAATTCATGATTGCTCTGCCCCGAGTCTCCTCGATCCAATTCATATTACATGCCAACTGGAATTCACTTTCTTCATCGGTCATGGTATGGTCGCGAATTGGGTGATGATACTGAGTAGGGAGGATTGCTTATGTACCGTAAGCCAGGAGGAACGACGTGCATCCAGTTGAAACTCAAGGCGTAGTTCGATAAGCCCATAACACATGTAGTAATTATATGACCTAATTGCCCTTCTTTTTTGTTAAGCGCTTTTTGATCCCATCCACGATAGTGCAATTAGTGATTTCAGCCTGATCATTCCCATGCCGGTAATACGGATTGGAATGAGAATGTATGATGTTGTGCTAATTGAGGAATTCGATGACTTTGGAGCCAATGAACTGAGGTCCATTGTCAATTTTGATGAGATGGGGGCAGCCAAAATGGATGATGATGTTTTCCCAGATGAACTTGATGACTTCATCCTCTTGTGTGCGGTATTGAGGAACTACTTTTACCCACTTAGTGAAGTAATCTGTTGTGACTAACAGATATTTCCATTTTCCTGGTGCGCTGGGAAATTTGTCGACAAGGTTGAGGGACCATCTTTTAAATGACCATACAACGGTACTGGAATGGAGTTCCAAATCTAGAGCCCAAATTTGGAGACCATGACGTTAGCAAGCATCGCATTTGCTTGCGAGTTCGATGGCTTGAGCTTTTATTTTAGGCCAGAAGATTCCTTGGGTAAGAGCTCAGTTGGCTAGAGATCTTCCTGCTGCGTGAGAACCACAAGTACCTTCATATAGTTCGTGTAGGAATTTTTGAGTTTCTTTGTGGGATAAGCATTCGAGATACGGCCCTGTGGCCGAAATCTTGTATAAAAGGCCATTTTCCTAGATGTAGCATTTAACATTATCAAGTACGCATTTTCTTTCAGTGAGGTCTTGAGGGAGTTCGGCATCAAATTTGTTTTTGGTTCCAATATACTTGAGGAAAGGTCATCTCCAATCGTCCTCATCCTCTTCAACGCCCCCAGTATTAACAGAATTTGAGATTATGATGTTAATGTTGGGGGTTGATAATACTTTGATCTTGAGATATTCGAGCTTCTGAACCTCTCCTGCGAGATATGCAAGGAAATCATAATGTCTATTTTCTCCGCGCGGCAAATGTTCGATAGAAATTCTCTTAATTCTTCTCATCATATCGGCTACTGTGGCTGCATAATCTATCATTTTTCCATTCTTCTAAAAAAATTTGTGTAGTGGTTTACGATGAGTAAAGAATCCGTGTATGCGAACAACTCGTATACTCCAATCTCAAGAGCTATATATAAACCAAAAATCATCGCCTCATACTCGGCTGTATTGTTGGTAGCTTCAAAATTTAATCGGATTACTTTTTCAATTTTATCATTAGAAGGTGTGATTAGCATGATTCTGATGCCTGATCTCGTGGGTCCAGAAGATCTGTCAGTTAAAAGGCGCCATCCCTTTTAAGTTATCTAGTCTGCCTTTTCTTCGATCTGTTATTCATGAATTTATGTGTTATTTTCTTCCCAATCAGGATCTTTTATGGGGAAGTTTACAAAGAAATCTGCTACGGCCTGACCCTTTTTATAATGTCTGGGTTCAAAACGGATGTCATGCTCGCTAAGAGTGACTGTCCATTGCTGAGCCTGTCTGGATTTTTCTCGTTTGGATAAGATTTCACGCAGAGGGTAGTTGGTTACTACTCGTACTGAGTGGGTTTAAAAGTACTATCTCAATTTTTTCGAGGTGTAGACGAGAGCTAAAAATAGTTTCTCGATCTTACTATATCGGGATTCAGATGGAGTGAGACTTTTACTGATGAAGTAGACAGGTTTCTTGATTTTCTCATCAAGCCGAATGAGAACAAAACATAATGATTCTTCAGTGGCTGCAAGATAAATGGTGAGTTCTTCCCCTTCGCGAGGCGTACTCATCACTGACGGTGAACTCAAGTAAAGTTTAAGTTGCTAAGAAACTGCTTTGCACTCTGTTGTCCATTCGATCTCAGGGTCTTTCTTAGGTTTCTGCTTTATCGTCCCCTCATGTAGTAAGTTGAATAACCATCGACAGCGATCGAAAGATTTTGAAACAAAATGGTTTAACGCGGCAATCTTACCGGCTATCTTCTAGACATCTTTCTTCATTTTTGGAGAAGGTATAGATAATAATGCACAAATACGATCTGGATCAACTTCTATACCACGCTTGCTAATTAAGTGGCCCAAGAATTTCCATGATTAAACTTTGAACTGGCATTTGTCAAGGTTGAGTCTCATCTTGTAGAGACGGAGAATATCAAAGGTCATGTCTAAATCTGCAATATGGTTTTCCTTCTTAAGACTTTTGCGCAACATATCGTCTACATAGACCTCTATTATTTTTCCAAGCTGATCTTTGAACATCTGGGTCATTAATCGCTGATAAGTAGCTCTAGCATTCTTGAGACTGAATGGCATGACTTTGTAGTAATATAGGCCATGTTATGTAATGAAAGCTATTTTCTATTGATCGTCAGATAGTATAGGTATTTGGTTATACCCTGACACGACGTCCATCATAGACAAGAGCTCGTGTCCTAAAGTAGAATTGAGCATATTATTTATGATAGGGAGTAGAAAACTATCCTTTAAAGTATATTTGTTCAAGTCCGTGAAATCTGCGCACACCCTAATCTTTCCGTTCTTCTTCGGTACTGCTACAATATTTGATATCCATTCTGGATAATTAGCCTTTCGGATAAAACCAACTTTGATGAGTTTTTCAATCTCTTTGTTGACTTTATCCCGAGGCCTTAGTGTTAAAGTTTTCTATTTTTGTTTAACAGTTCGGCTTTATCATTTAAGTTGAGTTTGTGACAGGCCAGATTTGGATCAATGCCCGACATCTTGTGAAACGTCCAAGCGAAGACATCACTATTGTCCGAAAGGAACTGAATGATTACGTCACGCTCTGCTGTGGGCAGATGAGTGCCAATATATGTTCCACGCTTGGGTCCACTGATATTAACGTACTCTGTGGTTTTTGCGCTGGGCAAATATTGCCCTGCAGAGTTGATTGTGTAGTTCTTCGTAATGTTTCTTATTGTTTTATGTAATTGCTATGCGAGCCGATGTTCAGAAGGTTCTGGTCCAATGACGACAGAATTTTTGCATGCTTGTTCTAATTTTTGACTTCCTTTGATCTCGTATACGCCACCTTCCCATTCAAAACGTAATGCCAAGTGATAGGTTGATGGAATGACGCACATATTGTGTAACCAGCAACGTCCCATTATCCCCAGGTAACGGGATTTTGTATTGACAACATAAAAGATAACGTCGAGTATTACTGGTCCTGCGGCGATAAGAAGTATAATCTTTCCTACACGTTCCTCCTTAGATCCATTAAAGCCACATATATTAATGTCACTGAACTGGACCTTATCGGCCAGACCCATCTGATCAATCGTGCTTTGAAAAATGAGTTTGATAGTGCTACCGATATCTATCATCATCGTACGAAGCACCATATTTTGCATTTTTAACATGATCGCCAAAGCATCATGGTGAGGATAGTTGACATACCGAACATCGCAATTATCGAAAGAAATCCCAGTTCGTTATGAGCAGGATACTAGAATTAGATGAGCTTCTTTATCTTACATAGATAAATTGTGACATTGGACGACACGTCTTCATTTGCTCCTGTTTGATTCTTTGACGATCTGAGATTCCATGAAATGGTAGAGTGAGATATGGTACAAATGCTTATCGGCTACTGGTTCCTCAATTTGCACAGCTTCTGTGGGGTTTTTATAACTCCCGTTCTTATAACTCTCTACTTCCACTATGTATTCGTGCATTCGTCCATTTGCAAAGATGTATTCCAATAACCGTTATAAGGCAAATTATTACTTTGTCTCATGATGTCAGACCTTGTGGTGGATACAATAGGGTTTGTTCTCGATCGGTTAAAGGTACTATGCATTGCGGAAGAATATGTCTTTCTATAATATAGGATAGATGTTGGCGATGGTCACATTCATCTTTGGGAGATAAGGTTTCGGCAAGTTACTCCCCTTTCGAGATCGCTCGTGGTTGGATTTGGTTTATTTCTTGTCTTCTCCCTGATTTGTTGTCCGATTAAAATTAGAATGGGTTGATTGATCTCGAGCTATCAGTGTTGATAACTAAGGTTTTTGCCTGTCAGACATCATTCGTTTCAGGTCGATGTATCCGTTGACCTTTTCAATCATGTCTTCCAATGTCGTCAGTTTGTTGAGGAGGAGGTACTTTTTTGCCTGGCCATCGACGAGTAAAACGTTGGTGAAAGCGGAACTAATAATCTTATGGTCGAGTCGATCTACTTTTCGAGCCAACTCTAAGAACTTTTTAAAAAATGTCTCAAGCTTTTCTTTCGGCATCTGTTTGAGGTTGAAAAGAGAATATAGGTTCTCCTCTTTATCTCTGTTGTGCGAGTAATTCTTGACGAAGAGTTTGCTCAACTGTTCAAAAGTTATGATGGACCCTTCAGGCAGTATGTAAAACTACCATAGGGGTTCACCTGACAAGCTGATAGGAAAGAGTCAGCATAAAATATGGTTGGACGTGGAATGTAGACCTAAAGCATCCTTGAACTCTTGAACGTGTTCCACTGGATCAGTTCCTTCAAATTTTTGGATCTTCGGAGTATGAAACCCGACGGGGACCTCACCATTTAATAACTCCTGGGCGATCGGGTTCTTCTGTAATCTATTATGGATCCCTTTAGTCAGCGTATGGGCTTCGATCAATTCTTTGATTTGCTTCTCAACATGTTCCTGGGTGACATATTGTTGAGCTGCAGCTATTGGTCGAGTGACGTGTCTCTCTCCAGGATTGTGGTCACCACTCCCTTCACTTTGACGTTCTTTTGTCGGGAGTCAAACTCTTCATGGTAGATTATCAGTTTGTCTAATTCCTGCCAGGCCGTCATTTATTTATTGTTAGATCTCCTAGATCTAGATGGGCTCCATGTCTTATTGTTGATGGTTTGATCGGAGTACACCTCCTGCGTGTACGCCATTCGGAGGTGGTCATATTCCTTCATGAGCAGAAATCTGTGACCCCTCAGGTTGTACGACTTTGTTCTTCTGAGCGGCGACCTGCCGACTCTGCAAAACCTTCAACGCATCCTGAACACTCGTGAACTATTGTTCCAGGGCTGCACATATTTATGTTTCAGAATTTAGAGTGGCCCTCAGGTCTGCTAAAGTTGTATTCTCTTTCATTTGGACGATCGGCGTACTCTGACCTGGAGGTGTCATTCTGAGAGAAAACGATTAGCGGCGTTTGAGACAATGGGTTTGAGAACTTCGGTTCCCACAGACGATGCCAAATGTAATAGCCTTGTTCTGGGATCCGGACTTAGCATTTACACTAAATATATTCCGAACGTTAAAGAACAATAGATAATAAACAACAAGATGATTTAGCGTGGAAAACCTTTGAATATGTTAAAAACCACGACCTCTCCTGAGGATTTTGAGAAAGTGATGATCTTATTGAGATTGCTAGTTTATTACAATGAGCGTTCTGAGAATGTAGGATGATAGAGTAAGAACTTTTTTATGGTAAATGTTCCGTCCCTCATCTGCAGTTCTCTAGGTCTTTTTATAGGTCATCTAATATGACTGTTTGACGACCATAAAGTCCTTTAATGATGGACATTACAAAGTATGTGTGAGATATCCTTTGACCAGATTGTGTAACGTTCTGACCTTTGCTGCTGTACAACGACTCTATTGCTGACTGTATGCTTCGCATAGGTCAAACTATTGGTGTAGAGGTCGAAAGTGATATCTCAAACTAAGGAAAGTTTGGTCACGTCTTTAGTAGTACTTCCTGTATGCTGATGAGATCGAGGATGAAGCTTGAGTCTGAGATACGAAATAATCTATTACAAGATGGTTCTCAACCAATAACATGAGTGTCGTTAGGGATGAGTGGTGTTGGTTGAGAGACTTGTGCCGTATATGTTTCTGATTGTGCCACGTGCTCTGTTGTTAAAGTCGAAAGTTTGCCTGTTGTTCAAAGATGAGGCATGAGCTCGAGATGCGGAATAAGACACTACAAATACAAATAAGTAAATATCAGAGTCTTAAGAGTTATTAGAAATACGGAAACAAATAAGTTCCAATCAACTTAAGAGGGCTTCAAGGAAACCAAGACGCTGCTCTGGCTCAAGCCCTAAAAAGATCACCCTGTAGTTGTGCTCATCTTTTTATTCCAGCAACTTCAAACCATTGAAAAATAGTATATTATCTATCTCATATGAACTGATCATATCCTTCAATACCTTCAGAACTTCAGAAGTGGTGTCGTCATTGCTAGCAAAAGTAGAACTTTCTCATTGCGCCACCAAAAAATGGGTTTTAGCAATGGACTATATCCGTTGCAAAAACCCTTTTGCAACAGACAATGCCATAACATTAGTGTTGACATAGGGGGTGTTGCGGATAGGGCTGCAATGGAGAAAATCTGTTGCCAAATGTAATGTTTCTGCGACGGATAAATTTTGTTGCTGTTGTTAGACTTTTAGCAACGGGTTTAGTCCGTTATAACAGCTTTGGCTACACCACCAGCAACAACACTTAAACTCTGCTGCTAAAGTTATTTTTTGTTGCTAATAAGATGTCTTTGGTAACGGCCATTGTCCGTCGTAATTTTTTTTTTCATTTAAAAATAATAATAACAATAAATGTTTAAACCGTGGCAAAAATGTTATATTAATTAAAAAAAAACCAAATATCTAATAATTAATTTACGATTCTATAAATTACAATAAATGTTCTTCTAAATAAAATCATAGCTATTGAGAAGGACATTCATCTCTAATACTAAGAGCCTGTTGAGAAAGACATTCATCTCCAATACTAAGAGCCTCAGGCACAACCTCATACTTTTCGGCATCAATCATAGCTATTGCAATTGATGAAGCTATTTCTTCATTCAAACCACTCTCAAACTCTTTGGCACCAACTTATTGTGAAGATGAAGCATTACTCTGCCAATAAACATAACATAAAGTATTAATAACTAAAATGTGTTCTAAGTGCAAAAAATCTTGTTTCTCAGGTTAACTCACAACTAAGTGACTCTTTCATGTCTGAACCTTGCTGAGGTTTAGTTACTGTAGTTGACTGAGGGTTGCAATTTGAAGAGATTACTCCGTCAGTGGTACCACATTAGATGAGCTGGGACGTGATTCTTCAGATTTCTTTGATGCCAGAGCTACAACAAAGAAGGTTACACTTGTTTACTATAATTTTCATCACAGTTAATTATTATTTCTTGGATACATTAAACAGAAATTCAACATAAAACTACATGCAATACTACTATTAAGTAAGCACCTGTAGGAATACCTGGATATGGATACTCATCCAAGCTTTCTCAATATTGGTTACCAGATTTTTCAAAATTGATGTAACTTTCTAAATAACTCAAACAGGTACACAACAAGTCAGAGTTAGAAGACATGTTTCATTTTTGATATTAAGACTGTATCACGCAGAGGAAGGAATACAATACCATGGTTCAATAGCTTTACTCCATTGTATCCAATAACAGTTATGGAAGGGATTGATTGCTATGGGTCTAATGTTCATGTAAGAACTTGCAGATGATCAAACTAAATTCAGCGCATGATCTAGATTTTCTACACAACTAATTGATAAATACATGAAGTTGGCATGCCAATGGCGTATAAAGGAAAATATTTTCGAAAGGACAACAAGCTAGTAACAAGCTGAGCCTAACAAAGAATAACTAATATGCATTAGACAGTACCTTGTCATAGTATACTCTGGTTACCCAATTGTTTATGTGTTTCACAAAGTAAACTTGGAGTTCCCCATTCTTCTCCCTCTTAATATACTCCAGGTAATTTGTATGAACGATACCAACGACGTGGTTAAATTTATCATTCCAACGCTTACCGTGATGGTACCAGTTCAGGTGCTCTGGTTCTTCCAGTATAGCAATATCTGTTTATTTGGAAGAAATAAACTGCGACGTGTCTCCAGCCGGTAATATGCTTTGTCTTTCCTTAGAGAACTAAAAAAAGACAAAGTACAAATGTTACCCGCATAACAAAGTCAATAACTATCGATAGAGGAAGTGCAACATACTAGTATGCATCAAAGAGAGAGTCACACCTTCCTAGGATAAAAATAGATTTTGAAATCGGCCTTGAAGTGTTGGTTCTTGCTTTTGCTGCAAAGAGCTTCTACTATCTTGTCACATACATCTGCAACCATCCATGTATCATATATATCTACAACACATATGGAAAAATAGTATTTGTGCTTTACTACTTCAATAAGTAAACATAAACCCACAAATTGAAAACAAAATATAGAGAGAAGAAAAATAAATTTTGGATCGCTTAAGGTTCCATAACTTCATTGTTTGTAATATATATAGAGTGAAATATATATTTTACGAGTACAGCCCTTGTAATGTGTAATTTTTTTACAGCCAATAACTGAAAGCTTAAATTATAATAAGCTGAAGAATGCCTAAGAAATCTACATACACCAACATACCCCTCTCACCAGACCAAGTATTCAACAATACCCAGCTTGAAACAATGAGATTGATATCCTCAAAAAAATAAAATACAAATTGAAGATGCCTGTGAACTGACTATGGTGACTGAAGCAAGTGAAGTCATCTGCCTAGTTAATATTTGGAGAGTAGTTACTTACACATCCTACGAGAAACTATTGAGAAAGAGGTTAGGAGTTTAAAGGAAATGCTAAGAGCATCCCTCTTATCATCCGTGTTCATAAGGCTCTTATTTTCTCATGGACTAAGGTTTATGATGGTTTCACATAGATTGTCTTTGAATGTTTTGTAGCAAGATGGGACGTGATGCTGGGAGTTAACGCGGTAAGCTGGCTCTTGATGATTGTGCTCTTTGCTTCGGGTTGTTAACTTGTGTTTATGTTGGTCTCCTTTTGTCTTTGTCTTTCCACGAGCTATCTCTCTGGGGGTAAATATTTTTAATCATAAGAAAATAGATGCATAAGGCTTAGAGACCTAGAGGATTACACTTTCTCACAATTTGAATTTATGAGATACTTTGTAGTTAATTAATGTTTCTATCAAAGTAGAGCTCATGGAAATAGATGCACAAGGAAAGGTGAATAACACCAAAGCAGGAAAGAAATCTCTGAAAACTCCAATATATTTTTAATTCTATCTGACTATGGGCATTGAAAATGGAACAACTGTTGGACAAGTTGAAGACAAAGAGAAAGAGAGGGATAAAGCTTTACAATTACTCTATTATCACCCTATCATTGCCATATCATGTTTGATAAGAAAAGTATGTACCTGAGGCAAGATATAGCAAGAATACTCTTCCAGTTGATGTTCAGCTGACTTGTTGTTTTTAAGTAAATGCTCAGTATCTTCTGTATCTCATCTCCCCTGAAAGTGTCCAAAGAAAAATACTTCAATCACTTAATAATGAATACAAGGCGAAAGATCATATAAAATGTACATTCACAGTTAAAATCATAGACAACATTAAGAAGGCAAATAACATTATTTCCCACTTTATTTTTAAAACTTTTCTCAGCATTTTTTGAGTCCGAGCTAGGCTTTAAAAGCTTATGAGCTGAAGTTCCGAGTTGGTTATGTTTTTGCCATTACTTTTGGACCAGAAGAGCAAGCTAAATATATAAGCAATTCTTGAGTAACTTGGACTTCTGATGCCTACAAAGTTGTGATCGCAGCAGCTGCACATAATGGACAAAGTTGTAGCAAGCTATACATCAGCTCTACCACACAGTAGAAACATAGAATGAGTACTTAAGGATTACCTATATCAAAGACACTTTCCAAATATGAAAGGTACCACAGTATATAAATAATCTATGATTCCAGGTAAAGGGATCAGCAGTTCGAACTTGTAATACAAATATTTCATTAAGAGCAAACCTTTGAGTGGTTCCCTCAATCTTTTCAAGAAAAGTTAATTCAAAGGAAATACCCAAGTAGTAAAAGAATACAAGAAATGTATCCTAACTTCAGCAATAATCAGTTTCATTCATTTTAAAGAGAGGAAATTTACAAACAATTTGATCCTCAAAAAATTTCAATGCTTCCTAAATCAAGGGTACTGTGTTTTTAGCTAATAATGTTTACATAAGATTGGACGAGTGGGTTAGTGACTCAATAACTGCGAAAGTAATTTGAAAGGACTTGGCAATAAATGTTGGAGCCACTTAACCATGACCGCATCTCCAACATAACTCATGTATCTCCCATTGTGTAGTGACCACCTGATGTGAGGTAGTCTAGCCGCCACCGCCCACTCCTTTTCAAGCTTTTTAAGTAACCCATCACTAGGAAAAAAAATTAAACCTAATAAGCAACATCTGTAATCCAAATTCCAAAAATGCCTCAACTTCACATAATCAAAGATGGGGCATTTCCTAAGTATTAAATTTAACAAAACTCAATCTAATGTGTGTCATTTGATCCAACTATAGCAAGAATCATGGACGCATTTACTGCTACCCCCAACTATGTTCATTTGACCTGCCTCCCCCAACTTATAGGTCCTTCAGCACACCCCTTTGTTAGCCCATTTTTAGGCCTTCTTCAGCACACCCTGGCATTTTCCCTGTTCTTGGACTTGACGTGTTCTTGGACTTTGATCTATAGGCATTCGACCAATTCTTTTAAAGCTGTAGAAAACCCTCCGATGTGAGTTATGCCTAGAAGTCATCCTATTATTTTTGACCGCCTTTTAAATACACCTATGAGAAAGAGATTTCTATGTATGCATATTTCAAGAAGCTAGACTACTTCTCCACTGAATGTATTTATTCTCCACTGAAAGAATTAGACCTAGAGCCATACTCGATATCATCAAATCAGGTGAAAACTTTAGGATATCAACTTCTACAAAAATGCCTGAGCTGGGGACATGTGAGCGTTGTGGTTATATTTCTAGCCAGAAATGGTGTAAAACATGTGTGCTACTGGATGGTCTAAATCGTGGCTTGCCTAAGCTGAGAATTAGGCGAACTGACGGCAATGATGGCCATTAGAAAGAAAAACCTATGAACGGCACAAAGAATATGCAGAGCAAGCCTTGAGGAACATTGGACTTCTAATATCATATGTATACTGTACTTTATTTTACAACTAAAAATTTGTAGTTGTGCAATCTCGGCGAATGATATGCAAGAAAGTTTACTTACATGCAATCAATTTAATTCAAAAAAAAAAGTGTCACTGTAGCAGACTGTAGCAAACAATATAAAGTCGTTGTCTACATCGACCACAGGGGTTAAGATAGATACAATGAGCACAATATATATAATGTGGAAGAAATACTGCACGAGTATACCTGATACGCTCGGGCCCAACAGCTTCACAAAGCTCGTTCCTATTTAAAAATAAAATGGTGCAATAAGTTAACATGACACAAAGAAGAAATACTGTATGAGTACACCGAGAAAGTAAATAGAAGATTATATGCATCTGTTGTGTGTTTACCTATGAAAATTGGCTATCACTAGGAGAATGTGTACTACACAGTCTTGCGATTCCAACAGCTTACCAAGTGCTGCAAAACCCTCAACAACCAACAAATTGTGTTAATAAATTTGAAGGGATTAATGTGGATGATAAAGTAGTGACTATAGGGAAATCCAAATCCAAATAAGCAAGCCCCTTAAACTAAAATCTATGGAAGCAAACCCTTAAATATAAATCTATAGATGTAACCCCCTATAATTTGAAAACCCTATAACTTGAAAACCTATAATTGAAAACCATAAGTGTTTACCCAAAACCCCTAATTTCATAAAATAAGTTGAATTAGAACCCTAACTATGACTTTATCAAATATAAATTCAATTGCTGCTTAGAGAAGAAGATGGAAAGGTAGAGGGAGATACTTTTGATTACAGAGGAGTGCGAGAACCACCAACGACGCAGAAAGAGGTGCCACAAAATATACAGAAACTTAGGAAAATGAGAATTTGGAGAGAAACGTGGGGAACAAGAGGTCCATAATAGATTCGTTTTTTTTTTTTTTTTTGGTGGGGGGGGGGGAATCTTTGAGAAAGAGAGGGAAGCTTTTGGCGGGGGAATTTGGGAGAGAGAAGTGAAAAACCATGAAAGTATTTTGGGGTCTAATTTTAATAAAACATTAGCGCAACAAACTTGGAGATATGGCAATGGACTTGGACTGTTGCAAACGTGCGACAGACATAGTTTGTTGCTAAAAACTATATGTCCATGTTGCCAAAGGCCCTTTTTTGGGTAGTGTTGGGTAGTAAATGCAGATATCATGGATTGAACAAACTCCATTGGTTCTAATGGTTGAACTACTACATCTGATCTTTTCCCCTTTAATTTAACAGATTCAACTCGAGATACAGGGGTGCGAGAAGTACTACTAGGAGTAGCCTCCCTTACTAGACTGATAATGACATCATAAGAAGAAATGACATTACTTTCCCATGTATAATCAACTCCAGCCCTGGGGAACTTGTGTATTGTCAACGGTCTTATCATCAGGTAGAAGAACATACTCTATTTGTTAGGTGGAGGGTACACATTCCATACCTGAAGACCGTGCAAAATCCATAGTGGCAGATATACCACCAAATAATTTCTCCAACAAATCTCTTTATTGAAGAGGAGCGGTCTAATACTTCTTCGCCTCAAAATTCAGCTGTAAATAAATATGTAAATAAATGTTTAAAAATGTATAAATTGTTATATAATCAAATAGTAATGTCATTATTCACATTAACTTACCGTAATGATATTTTCCCAAACATCTTCAGGCCAATCAAAGGTGTCTGATACAGGATCATATCCATGGCCAGTTCGGTTTATCAATCCTCTTCAAACTTATCATTGGCTTCTTCTATTTTAAAACATGAGTATTTTACATGTTGTTCAGCTCATCTTCAACTGTCTTCCAAGCTAGGGCATTAAAATATGTTCCAGATACTCTATTTAAGTCTATTTGTGCTTGACATTTCAAGATAAAGTAAAGTCTAAACTCTAGATTTTGTTGGAAAAAGCCTTTTTTCTTTGTTGGTATTTACATAACTACACAATAAGAACAAATAGACAAATTAGTTAAACAAGTACAATCCCCTATAAAGTACAAGAGTAGGAATCTAAGAAACTAGAAACCTAAAAAACAATTAGGATCAAAAGCATCACAAGAGATAATATAGCAGTTCTGTACAAAGCATAAACAGATAATATAGCAGTTCATATAGTAGTTCATATAACAATTCATTATGATCCTTCTGTTCATATAACAATTCCTCCTGTACAAACCATAAATAGATAATATAGCAGTTCTGTACAGTTCCAGTTTTTGTACAGTTTTTGCCTATCAAAACTCTATATATATTCAAAAACCTTGCTCCTTATGTTCATAAACCTTGTTGTCATATATGTTCTTATACTCTAGCTAGCTATTATGTTATCTAGTTATTAGATAATCTAACAAGAGATAAAACCCTAGAGACAACTTAAACAAAACCTTAGGTACATAGTGGTTACCTATGAACCACAAAAGACCCAATAGGAGGTGGGTGAATGGAGAATAAATTATTAACAAAAGCAATCACTTCTCCAAGTTAGGTAGATACATAAGAAGCAACCTAGTTACCTCACATTTCAGGAACAGAAGGAGTACAATTTATGTACAGTTTGATGAAAAATATAGCAGCAAGGTTTTGAGATGAGCAGTCCTATAGTTTTTGTACAGTTTCTGCCTATCAGACCATACTAATGACATGCAAGGCATAAAAAGAGGTTTGCCATACTACCTATAAACAATTTTCCATACAGTTTCATGGGTACTTATCCCAACATAAACAACATATTACAAAACCATTGTTAAATAGTTATTGTTTACAATAAACTAAATCACTATGCAATAGAGGCATTAGCATTGCTTAGTGTTAATTGTGTTGCAAGCATATCTCTTTGAGTTATAGCTGTTGCATGCTCAACTTGCCCAAATAAGATAACATTAGGTTGCAACTCCTCAACATGCACTTCTTCTTTATTGCCCTCAACCTTAACATCATCACTCTCAAACTGCTTAAAGAGTTTATCATTCAGAGAAACCCTTCTTAGATAATTACGAATTGCTATGCATACAACCGCAATGTCTTTGTATGTGGGAAAGTCATAAGAAGGCATTGATCTGAGAATAGGAAACCTTGCCTCCAGTACACCAAAGCTTCTCTCAATTACATTTCTTAGTTTAGCATGTGTATGGTTAAACAACTCTTGTAGGTTCCTAGGTCTTTGCCCTTGCCTATAATCACTCAACCAGTACCTAACACCTCTATAAGGGGTCATGAAACCTCTTGTTTGTGCATATGTAATATCACATAGATAATATTACTCTGAAATAAGGAATATAACATGAGGAGACATACAAAGAGTGATAAGCATAAACAAAAAGAGAATGACCATTACCACGAGTTGGAGGCATGGGGAAGTTGTGGGCTGCATTATTCAGTATCTCTGTCAAAACCCTAGAATCATGGGCAACTCCTTCCCAACTAGCAACAACATACATGAAATACATGTTAAAATCGTATATAGCCATTACATTCTGAAAGCAAATCCTTCCACCTCTTCCTCTGAAAGGTGTTTGATCCTTTACTGGAATACTTGCAGGAATTAGTGTACCATCTAGTACTCTTATAGTTCCTATGAAAACCCCTTCCCTAAGACTTTTATGATATCTAATTGGACTTGCAGGTTCATCAAAGTTAGTAGGCACTATAATCTCTTTTGAAAGTTTTATCATTGCATCAAGACATTCATGGAAGACTTTACTGGTTGTAACAACAAAATGTTAAAATATGGTATTTACAGCTCTATTTCTCATATTGTGTGCAATGGTGTGTAAGAATATTGTAAGCTTTTCCTTAACATCTATATGTTTACTATCCCTCAATAACCCAGTATCTTTAGAATATTGCAAGCTTTTCCTTAACATCTATATGTTTACTATCCCTCAATAACCCAGTATCTTTGAAGTGGACAACTAGCTAGATATCTGAAAGAGGCTGGGTCCATCCTCATCGTATTATACATTAAATAATTACGTAGATCAAATGATAAACATATACGTACAAATGAGAAATATCGAAGTACAAATGACATAGTTAGTCGACCAAATGACATACGATAAAATGATAAATATTATTATACGAATGATAGGTATGGGGGAACAAATGACATATAAGATGATGATACCTCTGCGTGAGATTTTTCTTTCGCACGCCATGCAAGATTGTATGTTGCATCAATATTGTGATTAATTTGCATATCATCAATAATTCTGAAAGGTTTGTAGTTTGGGTTTTTTCGTAGTTTTTGTTTGATTATAGAAGCAACCCATCTACTAGACGCTGCCTTATACATGTTCCCACCATCAGTTTCTACTCGGATGTATGTATGCACGGAGCAATAAGTACTTACTCTAAATAGGGTAGAACCAAGCAACCTTATCGCGTAAATCCACCAAGAGAATTTTTGACCTTTGCAATGTACCACGATTTTATATTTGTTGCTCAGAACGTGTTCGAGATTGAACATGTTTACAACTACATAAGCTCTTATGTGATTCTTGAGTACAATCCTATCTTGATATAGATCATCAATGTTAAACTCTTTACTGAAGTCATAGATATCCTCCGTGTACGCATCAGATTTGAACTAAAAATCCACGAGATCTTTTACCTGTTCGGGCTGTAGCTAAAATCAAAATTTAGCTGAACAAATGAGAAATATGCTTCTTAGCATGATACAAATTTGATAAGACATGTTAAAACACACCACACAAATGATAAATTCTGTGAGCTTACCTGAAGGTTCAGTATGTCCAATGATAGTTCGGGTTCAATTAAAAGAGGAACATTAGTTAACATATGTTCATTTGAAAGATGAATATTAGTAGGGATAGTTTGAAAAGATTCATTTGATTGAGAAACATTAGTTAACATAGGTTCATTTGAGTGATGAACATTTGATTGAGGAATACTAGGTTCATTTGAGGAAGAAACATCAGTACGAATAGTTTCAAAAGTCCCATTTGATTGTGGAACGTTATCATCATCCACTAAAGGCCCAAACCTACGTAGATCAAGCCCTCTGCCATTTATTTCAGGGTAACCCTTGTATTCAGGATCAAAATCAGAAAATTAGTTATGCCGCAAAGGTCCCCCCACTTTGGTGGTGGACAACCTTTTACCTGAACCAGTATCTTTGGCGGTGGACAACCCTTTACCCGAATAAAAATCAGAAATAAAGTTCTAGGAGTTCTGGGAAGGTACCCTAAGCTCAATAACAATCCATATGTGAAAGGGTGTGCAGGGATTACTTTTATGTATATTGATCATTACAGTAAAGTCCTGGACTGATAAAATTGCGCATGCACAACCGTGGACGAAGTTGTACAACTTACAGTCCTCATGGCTGATTTTGCTTGTTTATTCAATAAGTGTAATAAAATCTTCATATGACGAGTACGCTCTTAAAGTGGTAAGTTTCATACTTCCTCCAACATAACTAACGATTGATCCGATCTTTGGACGTACAATATTCCCCCAAAATGAACAGTGGCATAAAGCTGAACTCTATCCATCCCTGAAACAAATGAGAAAAATGACAACGAAGCAGAAAAAATATATCATAAAACTCAACTCCAGCAATCCCTTAAATAAATTATAAGAATCCCGATATAAATAATATCAATTAACAATTCCGATGATATAGTAGCAGATAATAAATGCTAAAAATAATACAAGAAAAATGGCAAATGATAAAGTAGTAGAAGACAAATGATAGAAAAGCAAAAGAAAAATAATTATGTACAAAGTGTATTGTTTTGCATAACATTTTTCTTAAGAAAAAAGTCGTCAAATCATGATGCGGATACAAAGTTAGAGATGATATTTACTGCAACGGTTGGAGGGAAGGATAACAACGGTCTTTAACAACGAGAATAACCTAGGTAACAATGATTTTTCCCCCAATGACCTCTGTGTGAGGACTTTAGCGAATGCACAACGATAGTTGGAAGACTTGGTATATGAAGGAGACAAACAGTATATCAAAGAGAATCTATTTTGATTTTTGTAGAAGCTTTGTTGTTGAAGAATAAGACGAAAAAGAAGAAGTTTTGTGTTTTTAAAGGTTGGTAGTGTATTTAAGGGGAAATCTTCCCTCTTATTACTGTAGTAGATTAGACTACTCAACAACTTCAGTAGGGATAACTTCTCATTTTTTTGTATTATTTTTTTGTGAGAACTTTGTCATTCGTTTGGGTATCTTTGTACTTGTTTTGTTATAGCTTTGTCATTTGATCAGTAATCTTTGTGAGTTGGTAGATTTATTACTGTAGCAGATTAGACTACCCATCAATATTTAATGCTAGAGAATAAGGTGGCAGCTAGGGGGTAGTAGGTGAGACCATTATCGATTTGTTAATTTTAGTATCGATTTTGGAAAAAGTTTGCCAAAGTATCGATTTTGTAAAGATGGCAAAAAGTAGTATGTATTCTCATAATTTCTTGATCATTCCCTATTTATTTGTAAGAGATACAATTTACTATTAAAACTTAGGGAATGCAAATGTTTGTTGCATGAACATACACTGTTATGTACATGAATATGCACCTTACATTATGGCTTTAAGAGTTGTAAGTCGTTTAGAGATAGATGATGATGTACCTCATGCAAGGTTCGTTCTTTAAGATTAAAATTTTAAATTTCTAACTACTTGATATTAACCGATTTCGATTAATTTAGGTCAAAATTGAAAGGTTCGATAATCCTTGAAACTAATTGTCTAATTCTAACTTAGCTCAAGTTGATATGATAATCTAGTGATAACAATAAGCAATCAAAAACATAATGACAAACAATTTTAACAATTGTGGGAAACCTTTCTCAAGAGAAAACCCCACAGGTCACTACAGAATCGCCCGACAGCTAAAACTTCACTATTAAAATAAAATTAAAAGAATTCAGCCACTTAAAAACTCAATCAACACATCCCGCGGTTACCACTCTTATAATTAAGTTTCTTGTAATCGATTCCTCGTTCTCGCTACCCCATTCGTTCTCGCAACGCCTTACTTTGGATCACACACCAAAACTTCAAAGTCTGAATCCCTCAAACTCTCAAAATCAAAAATTGGAATAAGGTTTTTAAAATTCTCGATCGATTCAACTTAAGGGTTAATTCACGTTAAATATCTCATTGAATTCCCCCTTATCTCAAAATATCTCAAACCCTAAAATTAGATTTTTGGAAGAGAGAGGTTAAAAAAAAAGTCTTAAATAGAAAACTAAAATTTTCATTCTCTGTTTGAACATAGCCCAAGTCTATTCGAACAGATCAGATTCTGCCTAGTCTATTTGAACATACCAAAAGTCTAGTCGAATAGAATAGGTTCTGCCTAGTCTATTCGATCAGACCAAAAGTCTATTCGTACTAAGAGGTTAGAGCATTATCTGATTATGAATAGGCTAGAGCATTCTTAAAAAATGATGACTCTTTAAATTTTTTGTAAAATACTAATAGGCTAGAGCATTCGAGCTAAGAGGTACAAAACCAACGTACCTATTAAGTGTCAGTCCAAGTGTAGTCACTCCACGTGCACTATCTGATTATGAATAACCATGAGATAGTGCTGACATCTAATTCTAGACACGAAATGAAACCAATGCTAAATATAGATGTTTTAAAAATGATCGAGGAGCTGCCTGAAATGCCCCGAATTATTTGTCATTATCGGAATTTTTATTTACTTTATTTTGTGAGTTATCATATCATACAATATTTTAGTAGTTATATTAGCAAAATTGCCCCCAGGGTATGGGATCACACCTTAGGAGTTGTATTTACACCTTGTGGGGTTAAGAGAGAAAGGGTTCTCACATGAGTTGCTAGGAAGCAAAACCCTAGCCTCCACCTTATAGAATTAGAAGAGATAAGAGAGAGAGGGAAAAAATAGAGATGGAGCTAGGAAGCATACATCATCAAAGGCAGGTGCATTATCTCTCTTTTTGTTTTCATGATTGCTTATGAGTAAAATATAGAATAATTTCTTATTAGTTACCATGGTCATTACCAATCACAATCCTAGACTAGAGTAAGGTGACGATTTTCACTTCTTGAGATGCCTATAATTGTTACCAGAATCGTAGATCAAAGTATAGTAGGTAATCATTACTTTATTTATTTACGGGATTGGAAGCTAACATGCGAGTATAGTAGGTAATCATTACTTTATTTATTTAAGGGATTGGAAGCTGACATGTGAGTATAGTAGGTAATCATTACTTTCTTTATTTAAGGAATTGGAAGCTGGCATGTGAGCTAGTATAGTAGGTAATCATTAAAGCTAAGGACATGTAAGTATATTAGGTAGCTATGAACACAAATATGACGTTAGACCAAAATAAAACCACATTGTACGATAGGGGCTCACATTATATATGACCAAGTTTAAGGAAATACAACTTCATGGTTACAGTAGCATAGTTTTGAGAGGTGATCTTATTATTTAAGTTGGCATAATATTATTACAAGATGTTCTGAATATTTTACTTTGCATTCATTGGCTATGTTAGGCTCATGATCCAATTTTGTCAAGAATAACTCATATGATTATAGAAATAAACGAGTTATGATCAAAGATGTGAACGATAATGACTTGGAAGTTCAGACTATTAGTTATGTTGGATTTTACACGGCTAAAAGCTAGAACTTGGGAACCTAACGTCAAGTATAACAACTCGCCCGCTTGCCCTTTTCATAAGTTAGTTGCACACTAGAGTTAGTGCTTGTGTATGCTGTAATTTATAAAATAAACCATACGGTCTAAATAAAGAGATGCAATAATTAATAATGCCCACGTAAGCGAAGACTAGAAGTGACTGTGCATGATATGGGTTTCTTATCGGTTAAGTCTAGTGGTGAACCATTAGCATTTCCATGGGTATAAATCCCTAATAGATATTGCTCAGGTCACAAGAATTGGCAGATTATATGGCATTTCCATTGGTGTTAATCCCTAAAAGATATTGGTCAGGTCGAAGAGTTAACCTGAGGTATCTCCGTGGGAATTAAACCCTAAAAGAGGCACATCCAAAGAGTTATTGGATTATTATTTTGTATAGAGGACGAAATAGCACAATTACCAAGAAACTCTATGTGTACACGACACTCCTAGAATATTCTTCAAATATAGTTGGCGCCAACATCTCATACACTTGCATCATATCTTCTTGCATATTGAACTCGTATAGCTCTGAATGCATTATAGTTAGTAATTATTAGATATATGACACTTATTGATTGATGGTTTGTATTTTATCTAGTTTATTCTTATATTTTACTTGTAACATGTTGCAAATGCTTAGAGAGTTACTGTATTTGCTTGGCTGTGGCTTGCTGACGCCTTGCGCGATAACATTTCAGGACCAGGTTATTAACGGTCGTTCAGGATCACGAGTAGAAGTAGCTTGGAGCGTGCTGTTGAGACGTCCCTCTAGTTGTTTTGTTCTTTTCTATTCATCTGAGATGTTATCTAATTCTTTGATTGTAGTCATGTTAATGACAAATCTGATATGAATTGGCTTTAGACATTTTGCTTAGATTGATATTTCCGTTGCATATAATTGTGTGGATATAGATATTTCACTTTGTTAATTTCTACATTGTTAGGGTACATCCGTCGGGGATGCCCAACCTGTTCACGGCCTCGAAATGCATATTCTGACAAGTCTTAGAATACGGATTTTGAGGCGTGACATTGCCCCAGCTCAAATTTTGCTATTTGCCATTGTGAAATATTGTCTTTATAATAATTTTAGAAAAATGCTTGAGAGACCCCGGGGCCACTAACCTTTATGACCAAACTCTTTTCATTGGTCCACGTGGATTTAGGTAATGGGCAACCTGATCAGCCAGTTAATCTTTTTTACGTGGTTTTTTTTCTCAATTCTTGCTTGTTCTAGTTAAACACCAAGTCTGCCGTGAAGGTGCTGAAAATTTCCGCTCTTAATATGCTTTCATTGGCTATAGAGTTGACGGAAGTTAGTAAAGGTTTTCCTTCTTTAAAACTCTCACACACCAAAAAAAATAACTTTGTATTCGCCATATTAACTCGAGAGAAAATCTCTCTCATTTTGGGTCTTTCCTCTCTGCCTCTCTCTTTGTAATTTTCTTTTTGGCAAAAGTGATTGGATTAAAATGACTACCACTTTGTTTATAGTTCTTCCGATTTGCGCATAGTTAAACTTATTACATGCAAGAACCATCAACGTGTTCTTACTGCGAGAAATAAGACTACATTTAACATATGTACATTAACTACGCGTGTTGATTTTTCCCTTCTCATTTAATTACCCCATGAAGCTTTCACCTCTTGGAAATCAATTCACTCTTGCTATAAATTAGGATTTTCAAACTACGCAAAATATACACTATATATAAATATTTCCCAAGTTCTTTACCATTATTGCAACGTAATTTTTTTGCGTAGTTTATTGAGACTAAGAGGAAAGAGACCGAGGAGAGATAAGGAGAGAGAAGGTAGAGAGAAAATAAAGGAGATGATTTTCTCTTAAAATATCTTTTACAAATATAGAAATTTAGAAAAAGAAAAGTCTTTCATTTAACACCGTCAAATCCATTGCCAATAAGAGAGAGGGTTGTGCTAACCCTACATAAGAGAGGGTTGGCAAATCTAGACTCGGAAACTAACCTAAAAAAGTAAAACTGTTAATAACCAACATGGTCTTCTCCAATAATGCATAAACTAAAACATAAAAGTAAAGATAGATCTAACGGGTAATAAACGACCCTATTAGGGTCGTGCCTTGTCAACCAACCCCTTAACCTTGAGCGCATACCAAGTTCTTGGCTAGCTTCACCACTGACTAGAACGACGCATATATAGTGTTAAATTACTATGTTGTAGAATCATAGTTCTTGGCTGGCTTCTCTTGCTTGCTTTGTTTGAACTCAATGTAGAAGTAGAAGATTAAACCTCAAATAGATAAAGCCAGCGCAATACTCTTTTCTGCTTTGAAATCTTCGTGGAAGAATAAAACGGCTAATACTTCCGTTATAGGAAGGCAAACTGCCATTAGGATACCTGAAAACAAAAACGAGGCACTAAATACGACTCCTGCTGCTCCCAAAAAGAAGAACTGCCAAAGAACTGCACTCATTACTAGAACCAAGTAATACTTGGCTTCTCCAATCTCATACTCTCTTGCTTCTTTTGGTATAGCCTACAACAAATCAAGTTTGTAAGTAAATATCTTGCAACATGCTCTTACCACAGTCCAAATTTGCCAACATTCCCATCATTAGTAGAAAAAAATAAAAAAAATCCATTGCGCATCAAGGGAATAAACGTATCAACCCATGTTTGTTCTTTCCAATTTCAAGTCTAAATCCTCTCCTTTAAGGTGGAGTACTCTTTATTCGTAAACGTATAAAATGTAGTTCCACCAAGAGCAAAAACTTGATGTGTATACTTTTGTTTATTTGGAAGCAAAGCAAACAAATTAAAACAAGGAGCTGAAGAACGTGGAAGATGTGTGAAAGAGAGAGAGAGAGGATTTTTACCTGGAAGTCCTTGTTCACAAGCATCCCTACAGTGCTGAAAGCATTAGCAAATATTGATATCACAAGCTGCATCTCCATTACTAAATAATAAGTTACGTTTTGGTTTGCTTTCATGTACGTAAGCTCGAGCAATGGTAAATAGAACTCGACGATTGCAGCGGCTCCTAAAGTCATAAAAAATCCAGCATAGTACGTCTTGTTGGACTCGTGATTGGGTCGATCACCATTAGTTTGAAGACTCAGAATCAAAGAAGCCACAGTCAACAAAACAACGGAGTTTGAAGTATAAGATGTAACCCTTAACGATGATAAAAGCAAAACCTGCTACGAAAACCAACTGAGTAGAAAGTAATAGAGTTGATGTGGAAACTGGCAGTTTGCCGGCACCAGAAGCATATAAGTAGTCGCCGACCCCTATGAGAACTCCAATAATCGCGCTTGCTATGAAGAGACGCCATGTCAAGAAGTAAAGTATGGCCTTAGATCCTTCTGGACTATTTTTACGTTGATAGAAGTAAGAGAGTAATAGAGAGAACAATATCGGAAACCCGGCGCTCTGCAACCAAGTCGTCAACCAAATCCTTGCACCCCCACGAACAAAATAGAGGTGTACAACTAGCGGTCCTGCGGTGGTTCCAACGCCCAATAATGCACAATTGAAAAACAGGAATGATCTTGCAGGATCTTTTTTCTCCTTGTTTCTCTGTCGAGTAGGTCATGTTGCACATTCATTTGGCTCTCCATCTCCATACTTGTTTCAGTTTATGATTCTTTTTCAGACCTCAACTCTATATATAACTTACAGTAATTGGTCTATTTGCCCATCCTATACTCAGGAGTAAAACATTTACGTAAATTCTAAACCGTAGAAAAAAAAAAATATCTAGGCATGTTTTTCATGCGATACCTAGAATTTTTCGACTTTATTGCGGGGTTAAAATATCGAATTATAGGTATGTTTTTCTTGGAATACTCCTATTAGAGCATCTCCTAAAATGCCTCACTGACTTGAATTTTCAACTCAAAAAACAAGATTGAGCATTGTTTTCAAGGCTCAACCTCACTTACTCCAATTATAGGTGTATTTATCATGAGAATAAATTCAACTCATTTTCATCCCAAAAAATAGGACATACAGTGTATTCTGGGGTTTAAACACATGATGTGTATATAATATGCTTTCCGATCGAGACTGAAGATTTGAACTATAATTAGTATTAGAATAGGGATTTGCATAGGACACAATCTCATGCTTTATGACCACTAACTTAGTTTGAGAAAGGATAAAAAGGCATACTTCGACCATTAGTGTTGAAACAAGATGGTTGTCTTGTTGCCCAGGGAAACATTTTGGCTTAGAATCGTTTTATTAAGAGCCTTATTAGGGGACCTTACATTAGGTTATATAAGACTATCCGACCACGTTAATTGGAAAATCAAATATACTTGTTTTAGGGCTGTACATGGTTCGGTTCGGGCTGGTTCTATGCCAAAACTGAAACCTAAACCGGAAACCCGATTTCTGTATTATTAAGAACCGAAACCGAACCGACCATCCCTCAGAAGTCAAAACCGGTCAAAACTGACCTGAAATGTCCTCTTTCGGATTCGGTTTACTTATCGGTTTCTGCATAAATCAACATTCGCCAATCCTCGGCACAACTCGATGAACCTTTCCTCATCTAATATTCATACTCTACCACTCCATATAAACACAACATCCGTACTCCAATCCTCAACCATCAGTAAAACCAACACCACCTACAGGCCAATTTCAATTATATCAACTCATACAAAAAAAAAACTCATACGTACAAGAAGTGTCAATCTCTCCAGATATAATCGCCTTTACAGATGTACATGTTTCTACCAGTCCATATACACACAACACCCATACTCGATTAATCTTCAACCATCAGTCAAACCAACACAAAGCAGAGTATCTTTTACAACAAAATCTTTTCATGGATATTAAATTTATGATATCTCTGGTGATTTCGTTCCCTAATGCGATGATAAAAAAACTTGTGTTAGATTATAACTAAAATGGTGTTCCAAGAGAGAAACCGGCAGAGATAATTTACTTAAGACGTTTACTCTAGTGGGTAAGAAAGAGAGTTTATACGTGGGGGGAGAAAGAAATAAGGAGATGTATTGATTGTTTTTCAAACTTTGTGGTTTACCGATCTCCTTGATGGTCATAAGGCTAGGAGACCTTGGGGTCCTCCTAGCAGCGCCCATAATCTTACTATCTGATGGTGACATTATTTCTAATAAGCATTAAAATACGTTTTTACTATTTTTGCTTATAATAGCTCTTAAAACCCTTTTATTCCTCTATGGGCGAGGAATTCTATGAACAATCTGCTGTAACTTTGTTTTCTGTTATACGAGCAATGCGGCCCGTGCAAACACAATATTTTTAGCATTCGAGTTGGGTTTGAGTATAATTTTTTGATATATTATGTAATTGTAATTGTATAGATATGTTGTTGGCTTTATGTTTGAATATTTTGTGCTATCTATTGTAATAGAAACAAGAAGGTTTACCTTTTCTTGCTCAAGAACACGATATTATGCCCGCATTTTTAAGTAGAAATAAGATGATAACTGGATCCTACTTTGTTAGTGATCAAAGAAACTTGCACTATGTATTTTTTTTCTTGAGGTACCTTGAATGATATTCTCATTTGCTAGTTGTAAAGTTCGTTCAAAGGTAACGAACTAGTGTGATCTTTGTATCCAAGTGGAAACACATAGCTTGTCGGTACGGGGTTATTGCCTCAACATTTGTAGCTAATAAATAAGAGCCTTATATTTCTAAGCAGTGATGCATAATACATGCCTACACTGTTTGAGTACATGAATTGCAAGTTGTCCCATGCGATCTCTAGTTCCATCAGTCGGGATGCGTGAGATCTCCTCACTACTAAAATGTTTCAGAACATCCAAAGTGCAGCATTCTATCTTGACCTGAAAATCAGAAATATTAATCAATAGTCTACCTAAAGGTACTTTCGCCAGCAAAAGTACATGAATGATCCTATAAATCTAAATTTATTTCGGGTTTATAAGAGGTTGATCTGAATGAAATAAATAGATGTACTAACCCTCAGTCCTACAAGCTTACCCCATGGGAAATAATTATTTGGCTATCTAAACGTGGCAAATCGTATGGGAATTGTTTCTCCGTCTTTTAGATATGATAAATTTTATTTTAAGTGCAGATACTCAATAATGATTACAATATGTCCTAAATTATAATATTGAAAATTCCACTGATATCATGCTTGCCTGTACATACAATAAAAATATCATATCACAAGACTCGCGCTACAAAACTTTTTGCTTTCTCTAAAGCTTCTGTAGCACAAGTCCGGGAACGAGAATTTTCAGGTGCAGAAAAGATCTCTTATGAAATTTTTAACAGATTTTACGATGACTCACAAAAACTTGTAGGTAAGGTAAAATACATACTTCCGGTCATTTAATGTCGTCCGTCTAGCACCTCGAATATGCTATACGACCACACAAAAATAAAGGTCCACAAATTATACAAAAACAAGCAGGGTTACGAATGGAGTAGATTGTGGATGCCTTAAAGATACACAACTTTCCTGGTTCAGTGTAGAATAGTCAATTCAGCAGTACACGTGCAAACATTTCCCAAAAGAAACACATATTAGGCATGGTAAGTGCATTTATAAGTATGAAAAAAAGACCACTCTTACCTTGTTAGAGTCAAAAAACCCTGGATAAATCAGGTTATCTAGTTACCATCTTATGTACGACTGTACGGAGAAAAGACACTGATAAAAGTTTGATATTTTTAGAAACATAAAATTTTGGTGTAGACGTGAATCATAAATAGATTGCTAAATAGGTCAACTATGTGATTCTCCAGTACAGTTAACTAAAATTCTCGATCAAGAAATGAAATATACCTGATGTTAGAGTTCAGAGGGGTTGATATCAAATGCAGGCTGCAAACCCAAATTAGCAAAAAACTTGATTCATGATATCATGAATTGGATAATATTTTGATCCAAAAGTAAACTACTGAACAATTGTAGACTTGTAGGTAAACATACAGATTAAATTAAGTAATAACACAACACTTGAGGGAAAACAAATCATGGCTAGCATCACATATAGATGGAACAAGAATCACCCGTGAAGCAGAACCCATATATTCTGTATAATCTTGCAGTTGGTTGAGGATAGATAAATTAGAATATTAAACATCTAGTACCAAAACATATAATAAAGCACCCTAGTTGTGGGAATACATATGTCACGCCCTAAAATCCAATAATCGGTAGCTAGACTAATTACTGAGATTCGAGGATGTGCAGGTCGGGGAATCCAAAGATTCGCCCCACGAACAACTGAGCCGTAGACAAATTTTGGTCCAGTCATTCACAATAGTATCACAACAGAGTAATAAGGAAAGACAGAAACAACGGAAGACTAAGATAACAATATCTAAACGTAAGATTCTACAAACCTCTACGCAGCAACCCCAACAGTAATAACTGGAGAATGAGTCTCCAGGTCAGCTCCCCAAAGATCACCACAACAACACTAAAACCTGAAACAACCTGCTACTGAAAGGGGGGATGCGAGAGTGAGCAAACAACGAGCTCACTAACTCCCAAAAATTGTTAAACGATTATTCTAACCAATGAGATGGATATAAATATTAATGATAATAGGATATAATAATATCTAACGATAAACAATATATATAGGATGCCTAATAGGTAACTAGTAGGTATATAACTAGTCTAATGATTATATTAAACTATCCTATAAATATATATATATATACATATCTTAAGCAAATGAGTGCTAAGACTATAACTACACTCCAGTCCCAAGGACTACTAACTACACTCTAATCACTACCGTGGCCCTCAGCACCACAAGCAACTAACCTACTTCAGGAATACAATAACACACGAGGGTAAACAACCCTCGGCCAACTGCAATCCAACCGGGTTACCCAAATCCTAACCAGGCACAACCCCGAAGCTATCACAAGCTAAACGAGATCGCCCACAACCAAATACCAGCCTAAAGCTCACAACAACCAACCAGACTAATTAACCTAATAAATTACTTAGATGCAAAAGATGGAGGAATAGATGCAGAGAGGAGATGAGTATGCAGAAGGAAGATGAATCTAATTACACCGTAAATCAATTAGGAGAAGAGGAATTCAAATAAGAGGAGAAAAATATGATGAACTAGGATAATCTCATAATTATCCCAATGCAATAATATGTTATGATGATGATATGATGGAATGAGATAATCTTATGATTATCCCAAGTGCAGAAGATTCTATATTAAACATAATGCAGAAAGGGTTAAAGATTTCTATCAGAAGAACCTATGAATTGGAGGTATGCAGAGATGCAATGATATGCTTGATGATGAAGATGATGATGATATGATACAGAATGATTTAGCGATGTCAACCCAAAGGGCTAGCCCCTATGACTAAAGCGGGTTGACAACTGCTAAAGAGGGATTACCTTAAAGGAGCATTATGGATACAAGTATGATTTTTCTAAGCTGACCAGGCTAGGGGAACTACACTGGGCATCACGAGCACCCCAAGGAATCGCATCCTCAGTCACACACAAGGAACCACAATCCTTACCATACACATGTCACATATAATACGGGTCAGGGGATGTATCCGGTTGCAATAAGATAAGAGAATATATTATCTATGGATGTAAGCAAAAATCCTAAAGACTGAAACACAACTGCTGCCAACACATCCAACACACAATAAGATAACCACCTGCCTGAGAGCGTGGCAACCAAAACTAGCACAGATGCCCACCTGTGACTCAGTTGCA
Organism: Kingdonia uniflora; assembly: GCA_014058105.1. Classification (NCBI taxonomy): domain Eukaryota; kingdom Viridiplantae; phylum Streptophyta; class Magnoliopsida; order Ranunculales; family Circaeasteraceae; genus Kingdonia; species Kingdonia uniflora. The sequence continues at coordinate 2,147,140 of JACGCM010001055.1, read as the reverse complement.
CCATCTGAACCTAGATGAAACAACAACTTAAGCGTCACGACATCTAAACAACATCAGTCTCTAAGATTCCTCAAAGCAACATGATTGCCATCAAGTACTGCAGTACTCTAGATGTCAACACAGACTAGTACTCATGGGGTGACCTACAAGTGTCCAACAAGTAGTCAACAATCCCCAAAAAAACCGAACCGCATCACAATCCTCATAATCATGTACATAAGTCACCAGCACGGATGTACAGGAACCCACCAAGTCTGTCTACACCCAAGGTGACAATCTCGGTGAACAGATGCTCGACGGTGATAGTTTCCCTATACTGATGTGACAGTCCACCCCAGCAGATTCCAACATCACGGGTGACGTACAACTTCACAAATCACCTGGCTCTGCCGCGTACCTCACTGAGCCATGCTGTCTCGTTGCCACCTAGATGACGGAAGGGAACACAGCCCTATAAGCCTCATCCCAGGGAAAGAAGGTTTGACGAGTAAGCTCTATTAGCTCTAAGAATCATGAGGACAATAAGTGTCACAACACGATAATCAAACAATCCTAAGGCAAACTATCGGAAGTTCAACATCCACGACCAACCACCACAGATAAGCCGTCTGCTCACCACCAACAGTTAACAGTCCAAGAGATACCACACTCCCACATGGAATCCAACATTCCAAACAACCACCAATCACAACGACAATGCTCAAGGACCAGGACTCGAGAACACAGAGTACACCTAGACTAGTCATAAGACTAATCAAAACAATAGCAGGCAAGATGAGGAGCTCCGAATCGAAGACCATGTCTTACTGAAGCTATGTCGCCCCAAGACTACCCTGGAACCAAGTCCAGCAACCTAAACTAAATAAGGTGCTATACTATAAGGTGAGAACTATAGTCTCTGAACTACACTATCTCAGAGAAATGGAGGTTAGACCATATGCCGTCCATATATCTCCACCAATCGTCAAACCAAGTTACTAGTGCCCTGAAGCAAGCTGGGCACCTTAATAACTAACCAACAATACTACACTCAATATTATATATATATAACGACGCTGAGGCGTCGCAACACACTGAGAGATGCCTTGTTCTCAACCTCCATGAAGAAAAGATTCGTGAAAACCACCCTCAATGAAATCGGTCTAAGAGGAATCTCAGGAGTCATCGTCACATCGACGACAACAGAGAATAACCTCCTCTGGCTAATCATAACCTACGGATTCTATCTATTAACTAAACTCACATTATTGCGGGTTTTACTAACTTATCAAACCCTTAAATACTCTCATCTAAGGTAATGCTAAACGGATAACCAGTAAAGTGTCATAAACAATTAACCCACATACTAACCTAGTCACAAATATAATGTACTAAACTATGCATTTCTATAACTCACGAATCAGCACAATAATCTAGTTATTCAGGAAGATAAAACTCGCCTGACAAAACCACGCTCGGAACGACAATCTCGACGAAACTGTCCAAACAGCACCCCAAAAGAAATGTGCATCTCGAATCAACTTCCGGAACTCCGATTAAGCTACAAAATGAACACAAACACCACAACATCAACCACTATCAAGAACCTGATCCCAATCAAAAACCCACAAATGATTTCTTACCCAAAACCGAATATCAAGTCAGCCCTACACCTGAATTTCAGCAACTGAAATTGCATCAAAACCCAACCAACAATAACTAACAATCCAACCCAACCAATCACCGCCACCGGCCAACATTCGATCACGCATCACCGCCCAACACCGGAATTAAACTCATTCAAACACCACCACCACTGAAACCCAATCTTCAAAAAATCAATCACAATAACAAACCCACACCTGCAATAAATCACACACTTCTATAAACCCCAATACTCCACAATCAAACTCAATCCACCAACATTCGCAAACCCTAAAATCAGCCCAACAAGGGTTTCACCAAAACTAAAATTAAACAACAATCAAGGAAGAGGAATAGGGGATTCACTTACCGGAAGGAGGACGACTGAGCTCGGCAAGGAATGACGACCAAGAAGGGCGGCGGACGAGGGGAACACAACCCTCTCTCCATGCCCGAAATCAGCAGCAACAACCACCACACTCGTGAACAACAAACGAGGATCGCCCAAACCCAAATTGGAGACGAGATGAACAAGGGAGGAGGAGAGGGGAGAGGTGGAGATGGAGAGGATTTATTTTGGGGTGGGAGAGAAGTTGATTTGGAGAGAGAGAGAGTGTGTGTAAACGACCAAAACCGGTTTGAGGTTTTAAAAGGAAAAGCTGAGTTTTCGCCAGAAATATTCAAGTAAATCCATAAATATTCGAATAAATTTTTCCGGCCTAAAACATAGAAAAACCAAGTTCAGACGCAGCAGAAAAATATTCGAGTAAACCCAGAAATATTCTAATATTTTTCCCTTGCCAAGAAATATTCAAGTAAACACAAAAAATATTCGAACAGAGGGAATCTTTTCTGACAGTGAATAGAAACTGCAAGAAGGAAAACCCTGAAAACCCAACGGCCAAACCCGGACATCCCGGAATCATACCAAACCACCAACACCACCACTACTACAAACCCAACAAAGGTTTCCTAAGGTATAAACACCACCTCCACCGCCTCACGGCCACCAAAACGCCTAAACCCCCGAAAAAGAATTTTTGCTCGGAAAACTTTGAAAACCTATCGGTCAATCCAACGGCTCACCGGAACCACGCCAAACCACACCCACATCAAACAAGCATCACCACCAACCCATCTAGGGGTTCCCAAGGCCACAGCGCCACCTCCTCCTCCGAAGAACCACCGAAACTGCATAAAATGAATCTAATGGACAAAACCTGCCGAAAGGAATAAATGGATGCATAATGGATGAAAGAGTACATGCGAAATATATGCGCGGAACTTAACGTGGAGGAATAATAATAATAATACTTAATAATAAATAAATAAATAAATAAATAAAATAACCCAAAAATCCGGGACATTACAACATACCTTTCTTAGAATCTCCACATGAAAAATATCATCAAAGCTTCTATCAATTGCTCCTCTCTTAATCTCTGGATGTTCAGAATCAACAAATGGTCCTAGATGGCAAAAGGTTCACATTAAGAGTATAGTTCCTAATGCTTCTACAAAGGAAGAGACTTTAAGGTAATTAAATTGAACAGTTTTGAGACTTCACCAGCATAACCAATTGTGGTTGCTTTCTGCGTGCATATGCAAGCAACTCTATTAAGGGCTTGAATAACAAGTTGTCAGTTGTAGTAAAAGGACCTGCTGCAACAATCTGTTGGCAATTTACGAAGCTATTTAGATATAACCTAAAATTATAAGATTTTATAAACCAACATTTACCGGTATACAAGAAATTGTTAGGTGGAACGTCTTCTTTACATATTTATCATACCAAAGAAAGCTCTTCTCATGTAGTGGAAGGGGCATTTGATTGAAACTCTTGGTCCACAACTTGCTTCTTAAATTGAGGCAACTCCCAATCAGAGGATACTGACAGAGGTATAGAGTCAACTGCTTTTGATACAATCAAATAGTGTCCACTAGGATTGTGCCCCTCAATTCCCACTACTTATGCAATTATATCGTATTCAATTAATCTATCATAAACCTCATAAGCAACATTTTACGTGCAAATCATGAGCTAACATCTTATTTGCCCCGGGAAGAAAGAAAATTGAGTTAACTTTTGTAAGTCAAGGCGCACATTCTAGCCTCCAGATTGTCAGCACTGTAAGAAAAAACATGTTTCGTAATGCAACTATGCCTATACTTGTACACATGATTATAAATCTATATTTTCCACAATTTCTTATACAGTAAAAAACACATACATATGGTAAGGTCGAAAGGTACTCTACCTACCTTGTAATAAGATAAAATTCTCATTTAAACGACCTTCTGCATCGCAACATACCATTCCAACTGAGAATAAAGTTTCATGAAATAACAAAAAAATTACCACAACTGCAATTTAAGAATAAATAAAGTGATCATGTTCAAAAACTCGGACTCGGGACTTGAATCATCGCCCACGGTCGATCCCGAGTTGGATCGGGCCATTCCGAGTTGGTATTTTTCAACATAAAATATAATATATGTATCTTAAGTTGTTATTTATTATTTTTATAGCTCAAAGAGGTGAAAACACTACTATTTATAAGCTTTAGAATAACCAAAGTTTATTAGAATTGTGGAATTTAGCTAAATTACCTTTGTTGCATAATGATTTGAAAGCACTACTATTTACTGACTCTTTGACTTGCAATGTATATTTTGGCTAATGTTCGTTTTGTCATTACAGCAGCAACAAAGAAAGCTTGAAAATGAGGAAGCGTTTTTAGTGTACCAAGCACGTGGTAACCAGGGAGTCCCCAGTTTTCCATCATCTTCGGGTACTCTTCAGTTGCCTGAACAGCAGCATAGTTTTGTGCAGAATCAGTAATCTCCTAGTGATATTTCCACAAGGCCTAAAATATCCCCAGCTGTAGAAATTACATCTCCAGTTCTTGTTGAATTGAAAGAAGATAATGCTCGGAGCTCCATGGAACGGAGTACATTGGGGAGAACTCCAAGCAATGTAAGGAAAATGATAAGTGCATTTGAAACTAGTCTTCTTCAGGTACTTTTGTCTACAATGTTTTGTACGATGTTCTAACTATCTGTTGTATTTCATTTTTTGTTTGGTTAATGAATCTATAATTTTTGCGTTAAGGGACAAAAACTAGGCATTAGTCCACCTGTGGATCGATTCCAATCAAGCAGGACCAAGACAGAAGTTCATCTTAAAAGACCAGAGGATAAGAAAGGGAAGACCGAAGGAACCAAGAAAAGTAAGCTGATTTCACATATAGAACTGAAGTCAACTTCAATAATGAAGCCATGAGAGGCGAACTTGTTAAGAAAAAACAAGTCTATAAGAAGCGACCATACTGGTTCGGATGCCCAAAATGTGTTTGGCACTTCAGATAGGAAGCCTATCTTGCAGTCAGAGGTGTTAGCAAAATACAGTTGGAGGAGAACTAGGTAACTTAAGCGAGAAAATTATGTTGAATGAAAATTGGAAAGAAGGAAAACTCAATGAAAAGGACAATACTACTCTTGAAGGTGCAGAGTATTCAAGCAACCAATACTGTGAAAAATAAGTTGGCGCTACAAATTTCAAACAAAGAATTAAACTCATCCCCAATGCTGAATCTGTTGGAGGTTAACTTGCAACAAAGTGAGAAGGTTGGAACAAGAGAGCAATTTGATCTGAATGCTCAAACTGTAATTGGAAAGTCAGGTAGCATATGCAATAATACTTTACAGTTTGATATTCTAGAAAGATACAATGGAGCAGGAGTTGCTAAACCAGGTGAGAAAGGTTACTTCAAAGAACAACACAAGGAAGACAGTCTAATAGAACATGTAACTTTCTTAGGAAAATTGACTGGATCCTCTGCAGCAGGGGGCTACTACAGTTACACGAGAAATGCCTGATGGGTCCGTTAGTACAAACCAATCCCTTAGTACCCAAAAACACATTCTTGCCACCGCTCTCAGTGATTTAGAAGAAGCGGGTGCTAAAGAAGTGAAGATCGTACAACCCAAGAAATACTTGAATTTTGTAGCAGAGAAATGAACTCAAATGAAAATGTTAAGTTGAAATTACATCATAACATCGAATATTTGAATGAGCCGGTATCCCTTCTGGAAGAGTTGGCGGGACCATCTGCTACCGAAGATGTGGCACTTTCAAGAGGAACATCACGCGGTACAAATCCATCATGCAGTATGCAAGAGGACCAGCATAAGTATCCTCTAAGCGTCACAAAAGATTTAGGCAGAGTATATCTATATGATCCTTCCAATGAAAGGTGGCAGTCCAGGGCTGAAGGATATTTATATGAAAGCATAGCAAGCTTGATTTCCCCGGATGAATCCTGAACTTTATGTGTTACCACTGGGAGTAAACAATTGATGGACATTGTAGGAGACATTGATACCTATGCAGAATCTGCTCAAAAGGAGTTAAGTTTGCCCATAAAAGGTGTAGATGAGGTTAGAACTTCTTTATCTCTTCATAGTAATATCAAGTTTATACTAGTTCACTGGGGAGCGCATGCCGTTTTTCATTTTGGAGAAAAAGTTATGTTGTTCCATCATATCTATCTAACATGCATTTGAACTATAAATCACATTTGAGTAGAGTGGTTGGATGTACTCTTGTTTACTTTTATATTAAAATCTACTTTTATAAAAAAATATATTATGATTTAAGTAAAGATTTTTGCTGCTAATTCACTGTTGTTCTTTATTATTTATAAATACTTCAGGTAAATGTGCATGATCGGTCTGACTTGAACAGAAATGAGAATACATCTGACAAGTCGGTAAAAGCCAATAATGAAAGTTCAACAATTATTAGAATATCTAAAGCATTCATTGGACAGGTATTCCCTCTGTCCTTTATTTCTCTACACATTTGGATTAAAATGATTGCATTTCATCCCGAGCAGCTTGTATCTAAACAGTGAGTTATGCTTTAAGGCTTGCCAAATTGGCCGTTAGGCAGATTGAAGAACTGTATGCTTAAACTTTATACCTTCTTAACAAGATCCTTCAGCTGTTTTCTTCCCTGAAGCTTACATAATCTAGGAGTATTTGGCGAAGAAACATTTATAACCTGCACAGAAGTACCATGTACGATTTGCAAGTTAATATAAAATAAGGTTATGTAGAAATGCAGTCCATTAACTGTTAAAAGTAAGATATACCCTGCATTTACCCCCTTCCCCATTATACCAAATAAATCTATGGTGTAGGAGTGGAAGTTTGAAGAGTTACTTTGACAAAGTTGTCATATCCACATGGGGACAATCTTACAAAGCTTTGCAATAACTATGTTCTTTATGGCCTAGGATTTATGGGACGATCAGGAGGCCTGAATATGTTAAAAGCAAGGTCTTCAGCACACAGCCCAACTTCCCTTCAAGATGATAAGCTCTCAATCTTTTTCATCTCAATTTTTTTTTTTCTCTTTCCGAAATATAAGTTAATTTGTTCTTGAACACGAAGGATTGCAGTCCAAAGTCAAAGGAAAAACAAAAAACCAAGAAAAAAGGATCACTCAACGTCACTATGGATCACAGATAATTAAATCCCTCTCACTACAATATCTTCAAACCTCACCTCATAACTTTGGAAGAAATGGACCAATAAAATATCATCAAATGTTTGTCAAAGATGAACTCTCCCTCATTATTCTTTAGGTTATAACAACACTTCGTCTTTCATGGCCATTTTTGTGTATGCTAAGTTTAGTAATGCTGGGCAAAACAAAATCTTATAGGATGATCTTAAAAATTTGTCAAATTCTGTGAATGGGGCTCGGTTAGTGTGTGGGAATTTTAACTCTAGTAGAAGCAATGCTTAGAAACTGGGTAGAAGAGAGGGTTCTGCTTTGGCTATGAGAGAATTTTAGGATATGTTCAATGGAGTAGGCTTCCTGGGTGCTGGTTTCACTGGATCTACCTATACTTTGTGTAAATAATCAACACGATACTGCTAAAGTATGTGCTAGACTAGACAGGGATATTTACAACCCTCCATTCTAAACTGAATTCCCTACTGTGACGGTGAAACATTTGGATTGAGTGTGCTCTGATCACTCACCACTTCTTTTTGCTCTCAAAGATTATTTCTACAGTGGTCCTAGGCCATTCAAGTTTCTAACTCAATCCCTAGTGCTGCTGTACAATGTGTTTAATTAGGTCTGGTTACTTAATTTTGTTTTCCTCGTGTATTTTGTTTTTCTGATTCTCTCCAATCTCACTTTTGTATATTCTGTTAGTTCTATAGAGCAGGGGGAGGTCTGCTTTCAACCCCATCTTGCTCTCCAATAAAAAAAGGATTGCTAAAAAGGCAACTAATTTAATCCTTTTAAGGTTGTAAGATGGATAAAACGACCATTGCACTTTTTTTTTTGCAAAGGAAGCTGGGGTTTGGCAAAACCCCATGACCAGCTATATAACACAAACAGCAGGTTACCCTTGGCATCCTGATCCATATAAATCAGTAATCTCAAAGGGAAGAATCCAGGGGACTACAAAAATTTCTCCTATTACTTCATGGTAAGAGACCAAATAATCAGCAGCAATCTACACTCTCTATACTCATAGTCAATACTAAACCCTTCCATCATAGTACTTATTCTCCCAATTGTTTTCCTCATAGCTTTGGAAAAGTTCTTAGACGCTTGAGACTAACCAATTTCGATTGTTTTAGGTCTAAATCGATAGGTCCTAAATCCTCTAAATTAATGGTCAAAGCTAAACCTAAATCAAGTCGATACGATTATCTAATGTCAAACAAGCAATAAAAATTAAAGGCAATGCAAAGATTTTTAACCCTGTGGGAAACCATTCTCAGGATAAAAACCCACAGGTCGCTATCGAATCACCCGACAGCTGAACAATCCACTATTAAAATCAAAATATAAGTATTCAATTACTTACAGACTCGATAAGCACATCCTGTGGTTACCTCTCTTCTAATTGAACTCCTCGCAATCAATTCCGCGTTCTCGCAACGCCTCGCTCCAATCTCACGTCGAAGCTCTTAATATTGAATCGTTCAAGTTCTTCAATCCAGTTCTTCAATGCATGAATAGGGTTTCATGATCAATTGATTGATTCAAGGTTTGAGTGATTTGATTCTCTCTTGAATCTCTCAAAGATAGATCTCTCTTCACTCTAAAAACAAGCCCTCAAAAATAGGTTTTCAAGAAGTGAGTTTATTGAAAAAAGGTAAGTATGTCTTAAGTAGGAAAACAGAAAACACGGGCTCTGTTCGAATAGAAATTAATATATTCGAATAGAAATCAAACTTATGAAAGTTATTCGAACATCAATTAATCTATTCAAATAGAAATGCAACTGTTGAAAATTATTCGAACAAAAATAATTTTGTTCGAATACAATTCAAACTGTTGCAACATATTCGAACAATATTAAAAGTTATTCGAACAAAAAGAATCTTTCCAGTTCTATTCAAATAGAAAATAATCTATTCGAATAAAAATTATGTTTTCTTTAAGGAGACATTCTTATTACTTTTTCATACCCTATAAAATACATAGGCTTGACTTTTTAGAATAAAGAGTTAAAAACCCACTTACCTGTTCAGTGTCAGTCCAGCTGTAGTTGTTCAAGGTGCAATCTCTGACGACGAGTAACTACGAGATAACGCTGACATCTAAACTTGACACGGAATGATACAAACTCCAACTTTGGATGTTTCAATCTCCCCCTTTGGTTTATTTTGTGTCAAAACCAGAACTAACTATAAGAAATAAAAAAACACAACTCGATGGACTGACTCAATCACTGAACATCCATACTCAAAGCTCCACTATTATCTAATATAGCATATACTCTGGAATCCCTGCACACTAAACAAGATACATCACGTAACCGTTCATTTAAAATAAGGGTTTAAAAAAAAGAACATAACTTAAGTCAGGATCATCTCTCCCCCTTTTTGGCATAGATAAACAAAGGGTAAATAGCCCATAAGAGGAGAAACAAACCATGAGTTGAACACAGAATAAATGAAAAATATATACTTATAATTGGCAGAGCAAATATTCTGAACAGGTAGACTATTTGGAATACTAAAAAAGTCAAAACCAATACCCCAAAATCATAGGCATCTCCCCCTCAAAATAACGATAACCCCCTTAAAATAAAATAAAAGGAAAACACATACGGGGAGTGTCTCTGAAATAAGTAAACAAAAAAAAACAACACTCCCCCTAAACACAAGGCATGATAGAAAGACAATGAATCTAAAATATCCTATAAAGACCAAGACATTGCCAACGTGTTATAAAACAATTACTTAATGAATTACTTGGTGTGTGTGTGCATAGTCAAAGAGTTACCCAGTTTTCAACGCATTACTTAACCGCAGTTAGAATACTATATTGGAAAGTTGTTTCAACTTAGGCCTCTCTTGGTGGTCACTCAAAATCATTGAGAATTGACTATCAAACACTCTGTGTGAAATATGAATATGAATATGAATATAAAGCAACGAAAAAATCATATTTCATCAAAAATGGCACACTGTGAGCTGAAAGATCTCATGGGAAAGAACCCCAATTTCCATATATGGTGTCAAGTTAAAACTAATAAAGACTCCCTATATCTACTCTCCACTAATAGTGACTGCGCCGAACTCAAGATCAAATAGGTCTTTGAATAGGTTATAATGTAGGCATGGGTAGGCTTATGACGGAGTAGGTGTTTTGTTGGCATTCTGAGACTACAGTTACACTAACTCCCCTTCTCACTTGAAACCAAATTCAACTTCGTTCTTTTTCTTATTGAATATACATAAAATAAAATACCACTTCTCCTCCCTTTTTTTTCTGCCTCTGATTAGAGATAATAAAAACGTTACTTGGGGATACATTATATTATTCTATTCATCTTTCCCCCAAAAATCACACATAATTTTCTCTTTTTCCTTTTTTTTTTACTGAAAGTCTCAGAACAAATTGATAAAATAATAAAGAATTTGGGTAGAAAAACGAATGACATATTTTAATGTACATGGGGCTGCAAGTGGATAAAAATTTGGGCAAGCACAGGCGAAGGCCAAAAAGATGTAGTAATAAAAGCGTTTATTATCATATCTTCGGTTAGGCACTGTCACCTATTTCGCCTCGAGTAAAAGTAGAAAAGTATCACTAGTATAACTTGACTTTGATGTTACCATTTGACAATTGAGTAAGGAAACGAAATGAGATAAAAAACAACGATCAAAAACGAAGAGTAAATGTAATAACACTCGAAGCTCATAAATAAGGTCATATCCTCACATAACATTAGGTTCGAAGTCTCTACAGTTATTCTCACGTGGTTCTAGTCACGATGAGCTTTTAGTTTAAACAAGAGACTCAATGACTATTGTGAAATGTGGTTTTACCAAATAATTATCTCATAAATGAATATAACACACAAGCAAAATCCAAGTCTAGCAAGAATATTCTACATACAAAAGGTCCTAAAGTGCGAAGTGTAGATAAAAAGCCAGGACAATATCCTACTATCCAAAAACAATAAAAAACAAAAACAAAAACAAACTGAGACACGGTAAGAAACGTACCTAATCAATGAAACATACTTAAAACCCTTCTTAGTAAATTTTTATTACCTTATTTGTAGTGCCAAATCAGTATTTCGTACCCAAACTGCACGAATCACCTTTTGAAGTGATGTTTATGGATTAGACCATCTACTCAAATTCTCACTAATCACATTAGAAACATTCACATATGACTTATATCTATATCCATTGAAAGGGCGAGCATAAGGTTGATAGGGTCCAACAAATCTACAATAAGATGCAATATGACCCTTTCGACCACATATACTACAATAATAAATATGAGAATAAGATACCTGTTTGGAGTGATAATGAGTAGTGTATATCATGTTATGTTTAGGTAACGAAGTAGATGCGGGTGCTTTCACAAACTTTGTGATTTGAGGAGTCTTAGATTTTGGAAGAGGTTTCTCATATCCTAGACCCCTTTTATCACTATCCGTCTTTCTCATACATAATATTTTATCAATGTTCTTGGCCCCATGACAGTACTTCTCAAGTTTTTGCTCAGATAGAACTACATCAAGTGTGGCCGAACGAAGTTCGTCCAAAGTTAATTTCATTTTCTCATTTGCATCATTAACATCTTTTTCTAAAAACACAACTTTGTCATGAAGGCCTAGTTTCTCAATCTCAAGAACATTTATCTCGTGACTTGTATTCTCAGTTTTGTCTTGAAGTTCGCACTTAAGTGTATTAACTTGGTATTTCAAGACTTTGTTAAGTTTACCGAGTTTCATACACTTGGCGAGAGTCTGAGCATACAAGTCCTCTAGATTCAGGTCTTCAAACTCATTTTGTTCTTGATTACTCTGATTTTCAACAGAATTTTCAAGTGCAAAAACGTCATAGTTATCATTACCATAATTTAAAATAGCAGGATATGCACAATAATTTCCGTTATCAACTACTTGGGGATGACTATTATTGACATTATTCTCATCATCACTGTCATCCCAAGTAACGCTGATATTCATAACTTTGTGATTGGTCCCAAATTTCTTATTAGGACAGATATGAGCATAATGACCAAGCTTATAACACTTATAACATTCAATTGGACTTAGGTTAGTGTCAACGTTGGTCTGCTGGTTATTCACTCTATGTTGATCATGAGTCTGCGACTTATGATTTACCGATTGCCCTTGTTTTTGAAATCGGCGTTGTTTCACAAAGGTTTTAAGCTGGTAACTTATAGAGGCAATCTGTGAATCCAGATCGGACCTATCATCATTATCAAAATCAGATGAGTTGTCAGCTCCTATGATACCCTTAGAAGAAGAGGAGTAAGATGAAGACTTGAAAGCAACACTCTTGTTCTTCTCGGGGTTTTTCATTTTTATCTCGAGTTCAAACGTTCGCAATTTACCAGCTAATGTATCTGGTTTCATTTTCTTAAGATCCTGAGCTTCCTCTATAGCATCACGTCTGGATCTAAAGCTCTTAGGAAGGGATCTTAGAACTTTGCAAACTATTTGAACATCGGAGTACGCTGCTCCTAATGCGGCACTAGTGTTTACAATATCACTTAGTCTCGCATAGAACTCGTTAAAAGGTTCGTTTTCACTCATTCTGATATTCTCAAATTGCGAAGTAAGCATTTGAAGCTTATTTTCTTTCACTGTATCATCGCCTTCAGGAGTTCAAACTAGGATGTCCCAAGCTTCTTTAGAAGTGGTACATGCAGAGATATGTCGAAACTCACTTCGACTCACAGCCATAAAGATCGCATTGAGGCCTTTAGAATTATAACCAACAGTATCCTTTTCTTCTTTTGACCATTGGTTCCTAGGTTTAAGGACCTCTTTAGCACTCCCTGGTGGACCTTGTATCTCAGTAGGGGGTGTCCATCCATCCTCAACAGCAATCCATACATCTTCTCCGATTGATTGTAAGTAAGCAATCATTCAAACTTTCCAGTATGGGTATTCTTTGCCATCAAAGGCTGGAGGGTGATTTATAGGACCTCTAAACTTCTCGAAACTCATTATTCTCAAGTGAACTATCCGGGATCCACGCTTAGGTTGCTAATCTCGAAACGTGACCGCTCTGATACCAATTAAAAGTTCTTAGACGCTTGAGACTAACCAATTTCGATTATTTTAGGTTTAAATCCTCTAAATTAATGGTCAAAGCTTAACCTAAATCAAGTCGATACGATTATCTAATGTCAAGCAAGCAATAGAAATTAAAGGCAAGGCAAAGATTTTTAACCCTGTGGGAAACCTTTCTCAGGAAAAAAACCCACAGGTCGCTATCGAATCACCCGACAGCTAAACAATCCACTGTTAAAATCAAAATACAAGTATTCAATTACTTACAGACTCGATAAGCACATCATGTGGTACCTCTCTTCTAATTGAACTCCTCGCAATTAATTCCGCGTTCCGCAACGCCTCGCTCCAATCTCACATCGAAACTCCTAATCTTGAATCACTCAAGTTCTTTAATCCAGTTCTTCAATGCATGAATAAGGTTTCTTGATCAATTGATTGATTCAAGGTTTGAGTGATTTGATTCTCTCTTGAATCTCTCAAAGATAGATCTCTCTTCACTCTAAAAATAAGCCCTCGAAAAATAAATAGGTTTTCAAGAAGTGAGTTTATTGAAAAAAGATAAGTATGTCTTAAGTAGGAAAACAGAAAACACGGGCTCTGTTCGAATATAAATTAATCTATTCGAATAAAAATCAAACTGTTAAAAATTATTCGAACAAAAATAATTCTGTTCGAATACAATTCAAATTGTTGTAACATATTCAAACAACATTAAAAGTTATTCGAACAGAAATAATCTTTCAAGTTCTATTCGAATAGAAAATAATCTATTCGAATAGAAGTTTTGTTTTCTTTAAGGAAACATTCTTATTACTTTTTCATACTCTGTGAAATACATAGGCTTGACTTTTTAGAATAAAGAGTTAGAAACCCACTTACCTGTTCAATGTCAATCCAGCTGTAGTCGCTCAAGGTGCAATCTCTGACAACGAGTAACCACGAGATAACGCTGACATCTAAACTTGACACGGAATGAAACAAACTCCAACTTTGGATGTTTCACCTTGCACTGCCAGGGAGGCTTAACCTCATCTTTTATGTAGTTGACCATAAGTTTAGAATCAGTTGCAACAGCCAGCTTTGGTATTACCATTTCATCAATAAAACCACATATTTTTAAACATGAAAAAATAAAATAAAAAAATTAGTCAAGTTGGTAAGATATCTCCAACGTGCAAATGATGTATTGGTGTTTGTGGGTTGTTTACTACTTAATTGAGATTGTTAGGGGATTTTCTTGTTGTTTAAAGGTGGCTTCCAGGTTAGTATATTAAGCTCAAAAAGAGCAAATTGATGGGGGCTGTGGAAGTCTCGACTTTATATACCTTGGTTGCCAACTAGTTATTGTCGTTTTACTAATGGGTATTTTCTTTTGTGAGAGGTACACGTACAAAAGCATTGGGTGGGAGAGTGTTTGTATCTAAGAGACTAAGTGTGTGGAAGGCTAGGAATCTGCCTCAAAAGAAGTCAAACTATTATAGAAACTTTTTTGTGGTCATACGCCGTTGAGAATCACAAAAGTGATCAAGTTGGAAGTGGGAGAGTGTTTGTAGCCCTAAACACGAAGAAGAGTTATGAGTCAAGAAGCTAAGCTAAGATTAGGGGCCAGGATTTGGGGTGGGGGTAGGTTGGGACTTATCCAGGTGTATAGGAGGCAAAGCTCCTGAAAAAAAATTAGGTATATTTTAGGATTTTAAATTTACAATTTTACTGATTATAGCATCTTAGAGAAGCCCTACATTGACTAAGAGACTAAGTGTGTGGAAGGCTAGGTGTCTGCTTCAAAAGAAGTCACAAACTATTATAGTAACTTTTTTTGTGGTCATACGCCGTTGAGAATCACAAAAGTGATCAAGGTTTTTTGGTGGAAGTGGTTGTACAAGTTTAGTTAAACCACCATGGCCGCAGGAAATAAGAATGGGGTGAACTATCTAGGTTAGATGTGATTGTGCTTGGTGCAGTTAAGAAATTGTTGATAGCTTTGGACACGAAGTCTGGAGGAAAATTGATAAGAACTATAGCGGAATCTCAATCTAACAATCACAATTAATCTAAACTAAAACTCGTTTTTACTAAATCGCATAAAGAAAGGCCAAAAGACCTAAGACTTATGAGTTTTACCCCAAACTCTGCATCTCTCTCTTAAACCAACTCTAAAGAAAATACTAAGCTTAGGCTCTCTTTTATAGAAGAAGAAACCTAAAACAAATAGAAACCCTAGCTAGACTCTAATTATAAGGTTTCTCCTAATTATAATGCAAATTAAATAAAGTAATTAGAAATAACTAAAATAGAGATAGTGGTCCTGCGAGGTGGACAGACGACCGCTTACGCGGGTAGCGTGACGACTACGTGACCCATCAGAAATGAATAAGCTAAAAGAGGCATTTGGGTGGAATAGTCAACCCCAGGAAAAAAAAAGAGATCACATTTGGTCGGGGAGAGGTTTATAGTGAAAATCAGTGATAGAGTGAGGTTTTGAGAGGATCTTTATTTGCTAGATTCATCCTTAAAAGAAGTGTATTCCTCTTTGTTTACCTTATCAAATAATTATGAGTTAGACACCAAAATTTTGGACGATGCATGTTGATGAAGAAATAATGCACGGTGATCATACAAGAGTCTTGCGATCTTTGCTTTCATCAAGATTTAAATAATAGAAGTGGATATTGCCACTTCCTTCTTCTTCTTTTTTGCAAGGCAAAGTAGGGTTTAGGAAGCCCCCATAACCTGCTATATCGAACCAATTTACATCCTATAGAACCAGCTGCCTTTAATATCTTCACCAATTTATAACCTAATATCCTCATCAAAGATTTTATATCATCAATATTTTGACTTTTTAATGGTGCAAAGCAGTTATCGGTGTAAGGAAACTTCTTTGAGAATCTTATGAATTTTGTGGAAGGAGGCTTTGAGTGTTTCTTGTTCGTTTTGGTTTTTTAGGTGCTGCTTTTGTGTTGGCATGACTCTCCTTTTAAAGAGCATGTTTATGCAATTCTTTGCGTATATATTTCATTGTTTTCCTTGAGCAAATTAAGATTATATTCATCAAAATAATTGTCTTCCTTGAAATGATGAAGTGAAATTAACAACGTTCCTATACCTGCTTTAAAGCCTCCTATAACATATCTAAAAGATACACCTATACCAATGAGCCCATCAAGGGCTCCAGTCACTATGATGAATAGGGGAATCACTAATTTTAGATCTTCTTATCTGAGACCATGGAGCTTTGCAAAATAGGAAGGAGAGCTATTAACGAGAAAAAGAAAAAAACTTCTGTATAAATCTCCTCCATACTGGCCCAAATTCCATTCTCTCTAGGAAATAAAGGAGAAATCCCCGATTAAATTGGTCAAATGCCTTTCCCTTATGTACCTATAAACCTGACTGAGGTTTATTTCTCATCCCCATGAATCAATGTACTCGTCGTATAGGAAGATTTTATCTGCCAATACAAAAGCCTTCGTGTTCCCTAGATGTAAGTCTAGTTTTGTATCATATAATGAGAGTAGAAGTCAGACTTTTATCTCTGAAATTGAAAAGGACAAATGCCAAAAATGTGGAGAGGTTAGGGTGAGGGGAGCGCAGTAAAAATCTATCAAAAACTTTGGGGGTGTAAACCTATTCTATTAGATATACTGGGAGTAGTTACAACATAAAAACAAAAGGATGTAATTTGATAAGGGCAGCATGAACATACCAGGTAATCGGCATATTGAGATAAAGTATGAATTCCTTGAACATAGTCTGCAGCAGTATCTTCACTAGTCTTGTTCTCGCCAAGATTGACTCCGAGGATACTAGGTCCTGCTTTTCCTCCCTGTTTCCCAGCAATGGTGGAGGAAGGAGAAGTACTCAAAGTTTCATCTAGTTTCCTCTTACCATGTTGGGCACCTAACCATTTGGTAACAGCCACGATACCTTCACTGTTAAATCCACAGCGATTGATGATCACACTGCCCAGCAGACAAAGTATTCATCATATTAAGGCACTTCTTGGTAAATGTATTATGTACATTTAATATATGTTATCCCGTTCTATTCACTATTATCCAGAAAATATAGTTATGGAATGTCAAAGGGAAATAACTACTATTTTAAGAACTTACTCCCAAAATATTACAAAGTTTTAGAAATGCTTATTTCTTTATTAAGGTGGTGCTTATTTCTGACCAAAAAAAAAAACAACCCTACACTCAAAACCAGATGACAAGCTAAATGGGAACAAATGATAGAGTAGTTGTATCAAGATAACTAAAAGCGTGCAAGGGATATATCGGTAAACATTATTATTATTATTTTTTGATAGCTTGATAATACTTTAGAAATATGATTTCAAAACTGTAATTATTTGGGAGATTTACCTTGTCAAAGATATTCATCGTTCTATCTAAGATTCTAAATGCCAAGCACAAATTTACTCAGACCACTATCTTTTATTTTCTTTTTGTGCTACAGGCAGTAAAAGTTACAGTTTTAGTGGCAATATATAATATTTCAAAGCTTTGTTATTCGTCGTTACAATTAAATATGTCTTAACATGATTTCGTGTTTCACCATCTTCCCACATCATAAATATCTATAATTGTTATAGAGCTCAGACGAAGAAAATTTTGATCTGTTTTTCACCTAATATTGCAAGTTAAAGACATTTTAAATCTAAGCAGACCTTGGTAACAACAAGAATAATAACACATTATTGCATCAATAGAACAATGCTAAAATAAATAGAGCAATAAATATAAAACAGAAAAAAGAGCAATGTTAAAACTTTCCAAGTACCTGATCCCCACTTGCGTACGGTGAAAGGCGTTGTCCAAAACTACAGAAAAATAAACATTACGCGAATAGGACTTTAAAAGGAGGCAACCTTAATAAGCAAGATTGAGTTACACGAAAAAGAGCATTAAAGAAAAGAGGTGACAAAAAAAAACAATTTCATCAATCGATTGAAGAGAAATCCAAAAGGAAAGTTTTCCTCAATCACAATTGATTGATTTGATTACTACCTAGCGCAAGGGATTCATAATGAAGTAATTAAAAAACAGAGTAAGAAATAATACATTTTATAGGAATCGATTTAGGTTTGATCTCTTGAAGTAAAATAGGGAGGAGCGATTGATTTATAGAGGAGAACCGGAGAAGTGATTGATTTATAAAGGAGAACCGGAGAAGGATTTGTATAGAGAAGAAGATTGAAAGAGAAGGAGTTTAAAACCCAAAACTGCCATCTAATTGGGCAATTTAGAGTTGGACGGCCCATATGATTTCTATGATACAAAAGTACCATGGAAATAATCTATGCCTTCCAAAGCACGCCTCGTAATAAGCGTCGGTGGAATGGGATTCAAACACAGTACATTGTATTCCTTTAATCGTCTATTACAGGCAGGTAGGGATCATGGCTTAACCCTAACTTGCTCTTGAGAAAAAAAAAAGTACATGCGTAACTTTACCCATTACACGAAAAAATTAAATAAATATAAAAAATTTGGCTAGCTAAAAGAGATCAAATTATAGGGATATACTTAAACCAATCACCCATGGAATTACGACTATGGAAGTCTTACTCTAAAATAAATAACTTGGTCAAAAAGTGATGATTTGGTAATATTTATACAGATAGCCAATCAAATCATGAATCCAAAACAGGTACAATGTGCATGATAAACCCTGAATATAGCATCTTACCATATACTAGATTTTGATGCAATAATTACTAAGCAAATATTTCTTTAACAATAAAAATAGAGAAGCAGTATTCATTAAGTACAATACGACTATTGTTACATAGCTTCTTTACTATATATGGATAATAATAGATTGTATATGAAAAAGCTCAGAATATATATAATACACAAATACTTTAGATTTAGATTTTTTTTGAAGAATCTCTGATGCAGAAAGCCTAAACTTATAGAATGTATGATACTTATTAATAAGCATCTCACATGGAGAGGAAAAGGGCTCAGAGCGACTTACAATTCCATATATCAACTGCATAAAGTAACGAAAACGTTCATATCAACTGAACAATGAACCATTGGGCTGTCTCACAAATGCTTCAACCTCTTCCCACTAAAACTGCAGTTCCATCAACTCCCATAATTAAGAAGTAAAATCCTATTTTGATATACTCTCCATCAAATAACTACTTCTGATATTAGAGACTCTCAAACAAATTGACTACTTCCGATAAAATTACACCCATCTGAAGTTTACTTAACCCCCGTTGGGCCATTTTAACATTTGTCTCAATCAATCTAGGCTTCTTTTATCTTGTTTAATTATACCCCAATATGTAATCACTCCCAAAACTCTTAACTCCAAATACCAAAATGACTCAAAAAAATAAGAACTTTATAGTTATAAATATTAAAAATATGTTCTTAGTCACAAAATAGGGTCCAAAATGAAAACTGCTAGAAAAAATACAAAGAACGAAATGGAAAAAAAATTACCTGAAAGATAATGAGGCTGTAAGACTATCTCCTCTCAGAGATAGAACATATAGCAACTGTTCTTGGTCTTGTTCTAATACTAGTTGATCTTGAACGATAAGAGAAGGCAGACTCCTATTCTCCTTTGCACACGACAACACACATTATGGACCTGCCAACACAAATCCAACCATCATAAACCCCCATTCTCCAACTTCAAAAGGGTAAACATAAAACCCAATTGGGTACCCAAATTTTCTAACAAAAAAATTGGAGCAAATCATCAAAAACTTACCGATCAAATTACAACCTTTAGCTTTGAAAGACTCAAATTTCTTCTGCAAAATATCAAAATCACTAAATCAGTTAAAGGGGATTGATTAGAGATTGGAGTGATTGGAGAGATCCTTACGTGTTTGGGCGAGGCAATGACATGGTAATCGTTAGGTTTGGATTGGACGGGATCATTGCAAGAGGAAGATTGTAGCTCCACTTAGTTTGAGAGCATCGTGGACTGCTGCGAAGAGTTCAGAAGATCATAGAGTTATAGAGAAGGAGAGAGCCTCAAGATCGATTTGGAAAATCAACGGAACCCAATCAATATCATAAGCAATCACAACCCTCTCTAACACACATTTTATCTGGAGAGACTCTTAAAGTCTAAATAAATCAAATAAGAAAACATCGACAAATTGATAATCAGTTAATAAGTTAATAATACATTTTCTCTTAATCAATTTGATCTCTTGAGGTAGATGGGAAAGAATGATTGATTTATATAGGGAGAAGAATTTGTAATGGGAGAAAAGGTTAAAACCCAAAAGTGTCATCCAATTGGGTAATTTATGGTTGGGCAATCCAGAAGTACTATAGAAATAATCGAGGCCTTCAAAATCACGCATCGTCATATGCGTTTGTGGAATGAACGTCTGAAACCAAAGCAAAAATATGGGCTGTTTTTTTATTATTATAAATATGCTTTCATGCTTATAAATTTTGATACAAAAATTTCCCCTAATAGTCATCTTTGTTATTAATCCATTGCCTCAATATCTCTATATCCATTATGAATTCCAAAAATACTAGATGATACTAAGTCTACTTTAGTCTGATATAATGATAAAGTTCAACAGAGAAAGAACATAGAAATCACTAAGTACCATAAATTGCTAATTGAGTAAAACCTCATAATATGAATTACAACAGGTACTCTCGAAATAAATAAAACGAAAAATTATACATTAATTAAAAAAACGAAGGTATAATTATGTAAGTCTGCCCATGGGGACAAGGCTATTGACATGAAATACAGAACCAAAAAACCTGAATGAATTTGGTTTCTGCATCTCCCTGCACTTGTTAGTCTTGAAATTATAAATACAGCTATTACCTGCTTCATAAAACCCCTCGTAGAATAATGTCTCCATCTTTAATACTCTTAGATCCACACTGAGGGAAACTTTTAACCATGTATGGTTTGAAGCTGTACTCTTTTACCCACTCTACGCTTCCACTGATGGATTTTTTTTTCAAACTCCATATCCATAATGGACTACAGCGGTCACACCGATGTAGAAATGATAGGTAATAACCCATCTGAAAAATTACATAATTATTACGACAGGTTTTATGGCTGCCACGGGGAGGAAGTGGCAACTCTTGCAAAGTTTCGTACCTCACGTCCATAGAGATTATGTGTTTCAAGGACCAAACCATCCAATACAAAATCCTATTGATAAGAACCCGTTTTCTCCCACTGATAATCTCTAGTCCATTAGGAGGTCCATCAATACGTCTCCAAGAACGATCGTGATAGCCTAATGTTAGTATGTCAAAGTGATCAAGATATATTTCCTCACCCATAGTTCTTAGCAAGTTGATTATTTTGTACTCTTTAGTTGATGGAACATATACCAACTCAGACCAAAGAGGTTGATTCTGAAACCCATGGAAATACAATACTTTGTTTTGTTATAGGATTTAGGACATGTAAATGGCTAACCTTCGGATCAGGTACAAGTACTGCTTCTCTTACCAAAATTAAGCCATTACAAGAAGATTCAATAAACAGTTTTTTGGAGGTCCAAATCCAACATAAGTCACGTACCTTGTATTCAGATCCATGGAGCTCCATAAAGCGTAATTTTGTGGCCTTCGTTGTGACTCTGTCAACTCTGATAAAATCGGGTTTGGAGAATTTACGGATTAAGTTTCAGCGAAGACTTGATTTGAGAGGATGTTGAACCATTGCTTGTATTGGAACAACTACAACCCCGACATTGTTGCTTCCCTTGTTCACCTCTTCAAACAAAATCGTCGCCCCTGACTTCTTCACCTATCAAAACACACACTACCCTCTTAGTAATATTCACAAACACATTAGTATAGACGAGCAATGTGGCGCGTGCGAACGCATTATTTGTAAGATTTTAAGTTGGGTTTGAGTATAATTTTGTTATATATTAAGGTTTACCTTTTCTTTGCTTAGTAATACAATATTATGCTCACATTTTTAACAAAAATTATATGCCGGATAATACTCGTCATTGGATACAGTCTTTATAATAAGACGATAACTGGATCTTAATTGATTTTGATCAAAGAAACTTGCACTAATTTTTATTATTTCTTGAGGTACCTTGAATGATATTCTCATTTGCACATTGTTAAGTTTGTTCTTACTAAGGTTAAATAATCTTTGAGCGAATTGAACGAAAGCTTACAAACTTTTGTGATCTTCATAAGGGTGTTAACTTGTGGAGTTAAGTTAGTTTTGAATGTTTATCTCTCATGCCACATGGCAAGTTTTGATAAGAAGAGATCAATTTTTGATCTCTTTAGAAAGATCAAATTTATTTCCCCATTTAAAGGCCAGCTTTTTTATCATTGTTACTTTTGTCTCACGCTTGATTGTCTGAAGAACAATGTTTCAGTGTTTACCCCTTAAAAGGGATGTTTGCAGAGTGTAGATACACTTCTATGCTTCTGCATGCTCAAAGCGCAGATGTGTTTGAATTCTTTCGTTTATCATCCTAGGAAAGATAATTGGAGTATCAGTTAATATTTATTTAATCGACTGTCATCAGATTCTTCTTCTCCACTAACAGTGAGTAAACTCGGACTAAGCGTTTATAGTAGAGGTCTTAGTTCCACAATGAGATCGAGAGTTTTCATCATCAAAATATCTTGCATCTCAGTTGTGAATTTCTAGTACCTTACCTGGAAAGCATATTCATTGTTATGTTTGTACCTTCGAGAAATAGACGCTATACAAGGTCTCCCAGAGTTTCAGAAATCCGAATTACAAGGTACCTTATTAAATGAACTCATGAAGTCTTAAGAGAAATAACTAGATATGCGAAACAATATTGAAGTTCCCAATGTTCTATTGATAATGGGTGAATTTATATTAAGGGCCAGTGAAGCAGAAGGGAATAACACCAAGAGTGAGAGAAATACGATTATAAATTATTCATATTAGAAAGCTTGGATGTCTACCTAATATTATGGTAAATGGATTCTCTAATAAATTTCAGTAGAGCAAATATTCATCTTAAATTGGTGTTGAGAGTTATATTGATTTAATAATATATTGTTATATTCTAGTGTTATTTCTAAATAAGTACTGATCTTTAATTAACAGGTACATATGGATGTGATTGATATTGATGACGTTAGGCAAGCTTATACAAATGTTTTTACTCTTTGTGTATTTGACACAAAACTTTATCTGCAGATATCTTTAGTTATTACTAATGATATTATTCAGGCAAGAGATTAAATTTTGCTAGAAACAAATATGAAACCATCGATCGTTAAGGTAATTGAGCTAAATTTATGGTCCATCCTTTCTCAAGTTGGCCATCAGCAGATTTTAAAGCTATTGAAGAATGATTGCCGCACAGATCCAAGGATAATCATTCGAGACAACTTTTGGGACAACAATTACGACTGGATTCTAGCACACATCAAGTTTCATGTTTTAGAAATACTTAACAAAGAGAAATCTGCTTTGACTATGTTTTTGGATCTTGGAATTCGCTGAACTCATACCGAAGAAGGAGTATGAATATATGAACATCTTATGCAACCACCACAGGTTACAACAATTATTATGTTGGAACAACATAAATATGGGAAAGGGGGAAATGACAATACATTGGAGTGTCCTTATTGTCAGAAAAACTTTGTGGAAAATAACATTCTTACTACAATGCCTTGTAAACACCAATTTCATACTCAGTGTTTGCGTAGTTGGTTCGAAGGGCAAATAGTTGTCTGAATTACATATTTGGTTTAGAAACCTAAAGCATAGGTTGTGTAATTTTAGTTATGAATAAGACTACATTGATATGTTAGTCATATTAATTCTAATTATGCTTCTTAGTTTATTTATGAGAAAATAGTAATTGAATTTGTGTTTTTTTTTAGATTACAGATGATTGTATAAATATACCAGAACTTGGTGGACCAGTTAATGGTCTCAAGCACTTTATCAAAGCAAAATTTATATCTATTATTATGTCTAGTCACATCTCCAATTTTCAAACAATATATAAACAATTATTTACCAAAAATCACCTAGAGGCATGTTATGTTAGTGTTCTTCAACAGTTACAAAATTGTATTTAATCTCTTCAAGTAGGTATGATCATGGATAAGAATGGTGAATTGAACATACACATTAATAAATTTTGTATGAAATATCAGAAACAAGAAGATTTTTTTCTTGATAATGCATATGCATGATTGACAACTAAATGTAGTACATAGGCATATTACAACTTTTCGCATGATTGACAACTCAATGTAGTACACAGTAGGTAGTTTTTTAATACAGATCATTGGCAAAGTAAATAGATAGCTCGCTCACGTACTTATGCTAGGGTGAGCATTGGTCAGGTTCTCCTCTCAGTCACAAGAAGCCCTTCATTGTGCTAAGTTCAAGTTTTCTGGTCGCTATAAGATCATTATCAGCAGGAAATGGTACACTTCATACTTGTTTTGTATCTCTATGTATGGTACACCTTTTTTCTTCATTGTAGGGGATTCACCAAGTTTAATAGGACCAACTATCTGCAATGGAAATCTGAGAACCGCATTAAGCCTGATGGTGTCAATTGTAATATTTTCTTGATATGCCTTTCATTTCTTGAATCTCTGTAACAATATTAATTGTCTTTATGTTAAATCTCAATTATACAATACAATTTCTTTATGGACAAAGTAAGAGTACAAATTAGTCCCAAAACAAATAATACAAGGTTTTATTTTTAGGTTACCCAAGGGGTGTATGGTCATTAGTAGAAATTATGCTTGGAAAATGGTATTTAGTGTTTCAAAGCTCCCACTTTCCCAAGCATAACTCTTTTCCATTTAAAAGTTGCAACTGAAAGTATGACAAAATCAACAAAACAATACACTTCCAATAAAGAAAACCCCAAATAAAGCAAATCTAATGTTTGAAAATCAACAAATCACATACTTCCACTAATTGGTTAGGCTAAGGCACAAGCCACCAATGGCTCTTGCAAACTAAAATTTGACCAAAAAAATGGGGGGGGGGGGGGGGGGGAGAGAGAGAAGGTAACTAGCTCACCAAAAGCTACAAAATTCCTTGGGAAGAAGCCAAAAGATGTAGAGTGATCTGCCACTAAATAGCTTATCACGGACACAGGAGATGGCGAGGAAGCATGTAGGAGTCAGAAAAGCTTGCCAGGTATAGGCTTTTTCTAGATTGTTGTATCCAAACGTACAATTATTATAAATAAAGAAGTACCTTCACTAATATAGAAACCCCAAATTATCATACTTCTTTTATGAATGATAAATAATTTCCAGGTTACTTTAGTCTAATGACATTTATTTGATTGAATTCAAAAAATTGAGTATACTTTTATCGAAGAGAACTAAGAGTCATGAACAGTATTACACATTTCATAAAATATTATTTTTTTATAATAATCATGGGAAGTGGTTTCTGGTTAAGTCTTGCATTTTTAATGTAGTAATTATTTATTTATTATTGGGTACTTTGAAGTAGACATTGGATTAAGGAGAAAGCTATTTAATGCTTCATGTTCCATTCTTGAAGTCTACAAGCTAATGTATAATCCCAACAATGGTATTGATTATTTTCCATTAGGTTATGATCAATTTGGGACTTCAAGTTAAAAATTCTTGCAGAATTATAAAAAAAAATAGCATACCAAAAAGAAATTACGAAATGTGAGGAACTCATGTACCTGTGAGAACATATTCAGGTGCTGCATAACGTTGCGTATCCATAACTTGGATGGAAACATAAGTTCTGTCTCCTGTGGGGCCCGCTTTATCTAACCCAAAATCGGAAAGCTTTAGGTTGAAATCCTGTACAATTAAAAGCATCATAAATCATAAGTAATGTCTACATAAATCAAAACCTAACTTAAATGCCAAGCCTAGTAATATACTAATATTTTATTCTCGCAAACGTCATACCGCATCTAAAAGAATATTTACAGCTTTGAAGTCACGATATATAGCTTGTGATTAAGCATTATGTAAAATTGAGACCTCTTTAGCAGCACCAATAACAACTTTAATTCTTATAGATAAAGAGAGATGTTGGGGCCCTCCTACAAAACAAAGAATTAATTTAGAGTTAAAAACCATAAAGATGTTAGAATATCATATTTAATGTACATTTTAGTAGCTGCATAACGTATATGAAATGACTATAGTCTTCTACTTTTTGTGTAGTCTAATAACGTCACTTAAGTAGCAACTTTCAAAAATAAAAAATAATTTCAGGAGGCTTAACTATTCCTTCTATCTCCCTTTTCTCTTCAACTTCTCTGCTCTTTTCCACTTTCAGTGACAATTTAGTATGCCTTAATAGCCGTGGGGTAATTGGTTTCCTAGGGCACATCATAGAGCATCCCTACTGTTATGATCCAAATGGTAAATGAAGAAAACCGTCGTTCTGAAGTAGATGTCCATTTTCTCCAAGGGCGAGATACTAATTTGCTGAACTTCTTGACATCCTTCATATGAAATAGAAATGGTGAATTACGTCCATAGTTTTTAGCCACATGCCTGTCTTTGCTATGTGGCCACCTAACATAGTCATGTCATACACTTTCTTGGGTTATAGCATTCCGAACATAATAAGAAACTTGTTTATTACAATTTTTGGCCCCTACTCACAATTTTAGCATAACATTGGAGATGCCTTTTTATTGTGTTAAAAATAATAGTAAATCGACAACATAAAACTGTGGAATTCATCTAGATCACGTATGACACATATTGTAAAGAACTAGAGCAATTAAGAAAGTTACTTACTTCTAAATATATGGTTTTCCAAGCTGCCTTTTGACATGAACTCATACACCAAAAGTCGGTTATCGCCATCCAAGCAGTAACCAATTAGCTTTACAAAAGTTGGATGATGAATTTGGCCAAGATAGTTAACTTATGTCTGAAACCAATCGAAAGTCAAAGATAAGAAAGTCTTGAATTTATTAAAGAAACCTAAAACATTTGATTTTTGATGCTATATCTGGGATGTAAAGCAGAGGCCAAATCACCTAAAGCGTATAAAAAAATTGGAACACTTTATTCGAGTAATTAGTAGTAGCTACATGTATTAAGTTTGGCTTATACAATCTTCTGATCCAACTCCAGTTCTTGTTGAGTAGCTCATTATTCTTTACAGTGTAAACTGGAGGACACTGTGTTAGGGGGAAGGAGTCAGTGTGACGGTAAGTTTTAACTCAGCCACGCAAAGAATAACTCATTTTTTTGGACAATGTTCCATTTCAGGCAATTTTAAATATTTTTCTCTGATAAGTTAATTGGGGTGTTAGATAGAAGCATTATTTCAGGGAATGGATATTTTTAATTACAGTTAAGTTATTTATAGTCTTCGGTTCTTTGCACATTGTTTCTTATTCTTCTTCAATGGAGGTTTCCATGTAAATCCTTGTTTTGTGAAAAAAAAAATTGTTATTTATTAGGTCTTCACTATTTTCTGAAAAAGAAAACTGGTGGTTGCCTTCGTCACTTATTTCCAGCAATACTTGTGGGAGATGCAATAGTTCAATGCCTTAAAGTCTGGTTAGAAAATATTGTCTTAAAAACATACTTTTGTTTGATTGAAGAAATTTATAGATACTAAATAATAATTTCTTGCCTCGTTCAATTGGGAAAGCATGTGTTCAACTTGATGATTCGACATTTGCTTCATTTCCACATTTTGAGGCGTAGACTCAGTACCTAAGCAATCTGCAGCTTCTTGCGCCTAAAGTCAAGCTTACCAAATTAGAAGAGATAAGAATCTTCAAAACTGAGATAAATTCTTCAATAGAAAAAATGCAATTTTATTGTTGGATCAAGAGCAGCATATTTACCTTGGAGATGGTTGTGGCCGTCTCAGTGGAGCTGATCTGATGACTACAAAGTATGCAGCTCACTTTCAAGTCTACAAGTAGCTCTGATATTTTATTGAGCTGTAATAACCGTATTCAAGAAAAAATGTTATATTATTAAAGAGGTGAGAAATTTGCACCAAATAGTGTATATAAAGTACACTTGGCTCTTGGGACATACTAAAGTATCAATAGTTAGCCAAAATACATAACTTACAAATAAATCATGCTTAATGATCCTAACAAGTTAGCTTTATGTGAGGGTAGTAAAACAAAGAATATAAGAAAATAAATATTGTTTTATATGAGGGTATTAAAACAAAGAAAATAAAGGATTTTTACTTTGACCCCACTATGTTATGGATAATAGACATTGGCCACCAAAGTTTTTAACTTCTGACTTAGCTATTGCAAAAGTTTTTAATTAACCCCCGTTATATGATTAATATTAGACTTGTAGCCTTCAAATTTACAATGGCAAACACCAAAATGAGGGATAAGTCACAAGTTGCATCTGCTGGGGTCAAAATCGAATTTGAGAATGCAATTCAATTTACATATATACATAGTAGCTGCATCTGTTGGGGTAGAGATAAATATGGAAGAACAAAAATAACGGCTTAAGAAACCACTAAATTTTTTAGTGCAATATGATCACCTGTTGCTTACCCTGATATTGTTCTCTGTGGATACATCAAGTATAATTCTCTTATAACTTTTTCTACTTTCAGAATTTAATGCTGTTATGGGAGAGCTAGGGGTCTGCAACAAATGAAGTAATAAGCAATATAATTAACAATTATATTGGTTCATCGAAACAGGAAAGTTCAGGGATTGCAGCATCCGACCCCTCTAGTGATACACAATGCATATGATATATAAAACGGGTACAAACCTGATTTAAATGATTAAGATAGATATGTGGAGTTCCTTCTTCAACTCTTGGAATGAAATCTAAAACGCTAACACCACAATTGCTCTGAAGTAAGAGTCTGAAATACTCGGGATCCAATCCTAATTAGGGAAGGGAAAAAAATGTTTCAGGAAATTAAAATATTCAATAATCTTCAGCTGTTAATTACACAAAAAGAGGAGAATTAGTACCCATTGCTGAAGCAACAGGAGATATATACATGAAGGGGTAGCAAAGATATATATATATATATATATTGTTAATTATATATATATAATTAACAATAACATTATACCAACCGCATGTAATTCTACTAAGAAACAAAGAGATCAATCTAACATATTGGAGAGCAAATCAGAAATTTGAATAGAGAATTGAGGATACCTAACAAACGCAATAACGAAAACTTGATCTCAATGCATCTCCTTTAAGGATTTTGTACTAAATCTTGAATTGAGTATTTTGATTACACAATTACTCGAACCAAACAAAACCCTAACAACAATTCATTGAAATGATCAAAAATAAACATGCAAAACCCTTGAAAACTAAATTAAGGACTGGATTTGGGAATTCTTACATGGGAATTTTAGTTCTTGAGGTTCAATGCTGAGAAGCTCCATGTTTGATTGTTGAAGAATGGGCGATTTTGGAGAAATTAAAACCCTAGAAATAGGGGTTTTCAAACGCTGACTTACTGTTAGATTAAACTAATTCGATTAACATCGAGATCGACTTGGGTAATGAACGGCTGTGATTGATTTTTTCCGACAAATCTTTAGATCCGACGGGTCAGACCCGTTTTATCGCCCAAATTTGATTGCATCTCGGAAATGGACGGCCGAAACCCAATAAAAAGGATGACCTATTCCATTTTTATTATAGATAATGTGTTGTGTTTGCAACAGAAGAAAAAAAACTCATTTATTAAAGACATTACGCTGTTTATAAGTAGACGGAAATTTTTTACAAAAATACATCTCTTGCTTAAAAAGATTTTTTTGCTTTCAGTAAGAAAGTTATTTATTTATTTTTAAAGTAAGCACATACCAGCCAGCCACCGGTAGCAACAAACAGTGGGAAATTAAATATGGAGTACTCTCTATTGGAAACCTCCATATCAAGGAAATTAGGCTTCCCTGAAAATCTCTCACTCATACCATCAGCAAGAATATAACCTTTTTTAGAAACACTGATCACAAGGTAGTATTCAGGACTTCTAGTAATGTGAATCTACGAACACGAAAGCTAGATTCGTATACGATTAACACTAAATTTTGAACTAGATCTCTACTAAACTGAAATAAAAGAAAAAGTTAACTCTTTCAAAATAAATCAACTTTATTAACTTCCTACTTAAATATTACATCACCCTCTCCCTTTATAACATAGTTTCCTAGGAACACTCCTACTATAACTCCCATAACTCCAGATTTGCTAACCCTCTTTAACGGAGGGTTGGGACAACCCTGTAAGGAAAAATTATACTAAGTTACCTCTATAACAGTTATCGAGAGCAAAGATTCATAGAATTTAGAACAACATCAATAGTAAAATGAACTGGAGGTATTGAAGTAATGATTAGGAAATACTGAGTCGAGGACTAGGTCTTTATCTTTAAGACACTTTGCCACATTGCCCTTTGTAAATAGTTGATTGCTGCGTCGCCTCAAAGATAAAATAACAGAGTATGAATTTCTCTTGCAAGAAAGAATGACCTTCAAATGATTTGCACTTTCAACTATTTTATTAGGATTCTAGACTCATGATTATATCGAAGAGAAGAGAAGAATTGTGTATTCGATGATGATAATACTGAGGCACAACTTCTCTTTTTATAGACCAAGTTTAAAATAGTAACAAGACTTAATGGTAGGACACGTCATAAAAAACGTTCGAAATGGAAGTAAAACGTTTAAGACTTAATTACGAAACAGTAACATGTTACGTTTGAGGAATTCAAAAAGGAAAAAGTTATGTTCGAATAGACTCGGTTCGAAATTGGTATTCTGGAAACTCCAGGTCAAAATAGACTTAGTTTGAATTGGTTTTCTGGGAACTTTAGGTTGAATGGACTCGGTTCGAATTGATCTAGGTCGAGATCGAATAGACTCAGTTCGAAATTGGTCCAGGTTGAATAGAATTGGTTTTGACAAAATTAATTCTTTCATAGAGGATCAAGTCCGAAGCCCAAGCCCATGAATCAAACAAAGTTTTGAACTTATTTGTTTTCCGGTCCACCCCCGCCCAACATAGAGAATAAATGATATAGGTTATATCAAAGAAACAAACTACTCTTCCAAGCATTGTGGGACTAAAAAACCCACATAGAGTTTTGGAGATATAAAATCCAACAAACCCTCTCTCTCATTGGCTATAGATTTGACGGAAGTTGGTAAAAGTTTTCCTTCTCAAAAAAAAAAAAAACTTTGTATTCACCATATTTCCCCGAGAGAAAATCTCTCTCCAATATTTTTTCTACTTTCTCTCTCATTTTTTGTCTTTCCTCTCTGCCTCTCTATTTGTAATTTTCTTTTTGGCAAAAGTGATTGGATTAAAATTACTATACCACTTTGCTTATAGTTCTTCCGATTTGCGCTTAGTTAACCTTATTATATGCAATAACCATCGACGTATTCTTAATGCGAGAAATGAGATTACATTTAACATATGTACACTAACTACGCGTGTTGGTTTTTCTCTTCTCATTTAATTATCCCATTAAGTTTTTACCTCTTGGAAATCAATTCCCTCATGCTATAAATTAGGATTTTCAAACTACACAAAATGTATACTATATATAAATATTTCCCAATTTCTTTTCCATTATTGCAATGTATTTTATGGTGTAGTTTCTTGGGACGAAGAGGAAAGAGACCCAGGAGAGAGAAGGTAGAGAGAAAATAAAGGAGATGATTTTCTCTTAAAATATCTTTTACAAATATATAAATTTAAAAAAAGAAACGTCTTTCACTTAACACCGTCAAATCCATAGCCAATGAGAGAGAGGGTTGTGCCAATCATTTGTAGGGTTGGCAAATCCGGACTTGGAAACTAACCTAGAAGAGTAAAATTCTAATAACCAACATGGTCTTCTCCAATAGTGCATAAGCTAAAACATAAAATTAAATGAGAGAGAGGGTTGTGCCAATCCTCCGTAGGGTAGAAGAGTAAAATTCTAATAACCAACATGGTCTTCTCCAATAGTGCATAAGCTAAAACATAAAATTAAAGATAGATGGTAAACGACCCTATTAGGGACATGCCACATCAACCAGCCCATTAACCTTGAGCCCATACCAAGTTCTTGGCTAGCTTCACCACTGACCACACGACGCGTATATAGTGTTAAATTACTATGTTGTAGAATCATCATGTTCAGGATTCAGAGCTGGATTCTCTTGCTTGCTTTGTTTGAACTCACCGTAGAAGTAGGAAATAAAACCCCAAATAGATAAAGCCAGCGCAACACCCTTTTCGGCTTTGAAATCTTCGTGGAAGAATAAAACGGCTAATACCTCCGTTATAGGAAGGCAAACTGCCATTACGATACCTGAAAACAAAGACGAGGCACTAAATACGACTCCTGCTGCTCCCAAAAAGTAGAACTGCCAAAGAACTGCATTCATCACTAGAACCAAGTAATACTTGGCTTCTCCAATCTCATACTCTCTTGCTTCTTTTGGTATAGCCTACAACAAATCAAGTTTGTAAGTAAATATCTTGCAACATGCTCTTACCACAGTCCAAATTTGCCAACATTCCCATCATTAGTCAGAAAAAAGAAACAAAAAAACATTGCGTATCAGCCCATGTTTGTTCTTTCCAATTTCAAGTCTAAATCCTCTCCTTTAAGGTGGAGTACTCTTTATTCGTAAACGTATAAAATGTAGTTCCACCAAGAGCAAAAACTTGATGTGTATACTTTTGTTTATTTGGAAGCAAAGCAAACAAATTAAAACAAGGAGCTGAAGAACGTGGAAGATGTGTGAAAGAGAGAGAGGATTTTTACCTGGAAGTCCTTGTTCACAAGCATCCCTACAGTGCTGAAAGCATTAGCAAATATTGATATCACAAGCTGCATCTCCATTACTAAATAATAAGTTACGTTTTGGTTTGCTTTCATGTACGTAAGCTCGATCAATGGTAAATAGATCCCGACGACTGCAGCGGATCCTAAAGTCATAAAAAATCCAGTATAGTACGTCTTGTTGGACTCGTGATTAGGTCGATCACCATTAGCTTGAAGACCCAGAATCAAAGAAGCCACCGTCAACAAAACAACGGAGTTTGAAGTATAAGATGTAACCTTTTGCTTAACGATGATAAAAGCAAAACCTGCTACAAAAACCAACTGAGTAGAAAGTAATAGAGTTGATGTGGAAACTGGCAATTTGCCGGCACCAAAAGCATATAAGTAGTTGCCGACCCCTCCGAGAACTCCAATAATCACGCTTGCTATGAAGAGACCCCATGTCAAGAAGTAAGGTTTGGCCTTAGATCCTTCTGGACTATTTTTACGTCGATAGAAGTAAGAGAGTAGAATAGAGAGAAACACTATCGGAAACCCGGCGGTCTGCAACCAAGTCGACAACCAAATCCTTGTACCCCCACGAACAAAATAGAGGCGTACAAGTAGCGGTGCTGCGGTGGTTCCAACGCCCAATAATGCACAATTGAAAAACAGGAATGATCTGCGCAGGATCTTTTTTCTCCTTGTTTCTCTGTCGAGTAAGTCATGTTGCACATTCACTTGGCTCTCCATCTCCATACTGGTTTCAGTTCATGATTCTTTTTCAGACCTCAACTCTCTATATAACTTACAGTAATGGGTCTACTCTACCTCCATCTTTATAATACATTTACGTAAATTCTGAACCGCAGGAAATAAAAAAATATCTAGGCATGTTTTTCATGGGTAACTCCTATTAGAGCATGTTTTTCTTCGACTTTATTGTGGAGTTCAAATATCGAATTATAGGTATGTTTTTCTTGGCATACTCGTATTAGAGCATATCCTTGACTTGGATTTTCAACTCAAAAAGCAAGATTGAGCCTTGTTTTTTAAAGCTCAACCTCACTTAGTGGGGTTTAAATATCAAATTATAGGTGTATTTATCATGAGAATAAATTCAACTCATTTGCGTCCCAAAAAATAGGACATACAGTGTATTCTGGGGTTTAAACACATATGATGTGTATATAATATGCTTTCCAATCGAGACTGAAGATTAGAACTATAATTAGTATTAGAATAGGGATTTGCATAGGACACAATCTCATACTTACTATATATGACCACCAACTTAGTTTGAGAAAGGATAAAAAGGCGTACTTCTACCATTAGTGTTGAAACAAGATGGTTGTCTTGTGGCCAAGGGAAACTTAATATTCATACTCTTACCACTCCATATAAACACAACACCCGTATTCCAATCCTCAACAATCAGTAAAACCAACACACCACCTACAGGTCAATTTCAACTATATCAACTCATATACACACAACACCCATATTCAATTAATCTTTAACCATCAGTCAATCCAACACACCACCTACAGGCCAATTTCAACTATATATATATAGTTGAAATTATACGAGTTACTATAAACCACTTTACCATTGCACATCTTAAACTTACTGTAACATTGTTGCCCATAAGTATACTAGTTACTATCGAATCTAGAAAAGCCTTAAAGTAAAAGATGTAGTCTTTATTCTAAAGTTTATGTAAAATACTGGCCCCAAACACTTGCGAAGAGCCAGACTTAATCGAGTATGAGATATATGTAGTATTTATATCAATAAGCATATTCCTCCATGCATGAGATAATATCGTACAAGGATTGAAACAATAACATCCCTACATATATAGGAAAAAAGGAATACGGCAGTTTAAACAATAACATCCCTATATGTAGTATTTAATTTTTGTTTGTACATACTGATTCACAATAATCAAATGTCGTTGGTGTTTCAATGCATTTTATATACGGCAGTTTAGACTTTGAGGGGAAAATGGCAATGTGACATTTTACATATATAGGAAAAAAGGAAGACATCCAAAGCTAAACAAAAAAATTCTTATTGCATTTTTACTACTAGTAAGGTACATGTAGCTCAATGAAAAATTATTCTCAAATGGATATCAACTACTTATTTCGCTCATAATATTTATCATGGTACTAAGTATATACTAAACCCAAATGGCTCTAGCTCGCTTCAGCTTTGGAATCGTATATACAACCGCTAAGATGGGGTGCCATGACCTCTTTGGCCCCTCCGACCAATTGACCACCTATGAACACAACCATTACAACTAGGCTAAGCCCTAACCTGGTCAAGACCTCCCAGTCTCATTTTCTCTTGGATCCTCATTGTAATGGCGTGTTTTTCAGAAGGGAAACTTCGCCAATACTTTTATAAAGAGAATGCAATTCTAAGCTAGAATACACTAGATTTTACGTTGAAACTCAATAAAACCTGAGAAAAACCAAGTGAGGTACTGTTAGAAGAAATAGAACCTCTCTGACTTGGATTTTGCCTTTTTGCTACCAAGTTAGTAAGGCACTTTAGAAGATGCTTACTATCGAATTATAGGTATATTTATCATGAGAATAAATTCAACTCATTTTCTCCCCAAAAAATAGGACATAGTGTATTATGGGGTTTAAACACATATGATGTGTATATAACATGCTTTCCGATCGAGACTGAAGATTAGAACTGGAATTAGTATTAGAATAGGGATTTGCATAGGATACAATCTCACACTTACTATATATGACCACCAACTTAGTTTGAGAAAGGATAAAAATGCATACTTCTACCATTATTAGGGAACCTAATTAAGAACCTTATTAGGGGACCTAATAACATTAGGTTATATAAGACTAGCTGACCACGTTAATTGGAAAAATCAAATATACTTGTTTTAGGGCTGTACATGGTTCGGTTCGGGCTGGTTCTATGCCAAAACCGAAACCTATATCGGAAACCCGGCTTCTGTATTATTGAGAATCGAAATCGAACCGACCATCCCTGAGAAGTCAAAATCGATCAAAATCGACCTGAAATGTCCTCTTTCGGTTTCGGTTTACTTATCGGTTTCTGCAGAAATCAACATTTGCCAAATCCTCGGCACAACTAGACGAACCTTTCCCCATCTAATATTCATACTCTACCACTCCATATAAACACAACACCCGTACTCCAATCCTCAATCATCAGTAAAGCCAACACCACCTGCAGGCCAATTTCAACTATATCAACTCATACAAAACAAAACAAAACTCATACAAGAATTGTCAATCCCTCCGGATGTAATCGCCTGTACAGATATGTACATGTTTCTACCAGTCCATATACACACAACACCCATACTCAATTAATCTTCAACCATCAGTCAATCCAACACACCACCTACAGGCCAATTTCAACTATATATCTATATATATAGTTGAAATTATACGAGTTACTATAAACCACTTTACCATTGCGCATCTTTAACTTACTGTAACATTGTTGCCCATAAGTATACGAGTTACTATTGAATCTAGAAATGCCTTAAACTAAAAGATGTAGTCTTTATTTTAAAGTTTATGAAAAATACTGGCCCCAAACACTTGCGAAGAGCCAGATTGCATCGAGTCTGAGATATATGTAGTATTTATATCAATAAGCATATTCCTCCATTGATGAGATAATTTCATACAAGGATTGAAACAATAACATCCCTACATGTTTTTTGTACATATATACCGATTCACAATGATAAAATGTCGCTGGTGTTTCAACGCATTTTATATACGGCAGTTTAGACTTTGAGGGGAAAATGGTAATGTGGCATTTTACATATATAAGAAAAAGGTATATAAGTGCTTCTGCATCGTTTATATGTAGATTGTCTTCTAGAAGTAAATTACCCCAAAAATGTTGGGTTTGGTCACTCAAACCTCGATATGATACATTTTCTTAATCCCTAGAAAGATGATGTTGTCTCTCTCTTTTCCATATTTTGAGCTTTCTTTGTTGGTTCGAATTGATCATATATATAAAATTGCAAGTTCTCACGAGCATGGTTGATTTGCTTGGTATAACAATCTATCAATCATTGGCAGCTGAGTTCAAGCCCTTAAAGATGTTTGATAGAACAGCTAACTTGGAAAACAACCAAATAATCAACTACAGATGTGATCCTGCTGAAAAGTGGCTTGTTTTGATTGGTATTGCTCCCGGTGTACCTAAGGTATTGACATTAAAAGTTTGTCGTAGTAGATCTCTGTCCACCTATGGAAAGATAATCTTGCATATATAACTAAGTGGCCATAAATAGTTTCCTTACTTATATATTGAGTGTTAATATCTGGAGAGGGACCATGGGGTGTTGAAAGAGTAAAATTTGTTTCATATATAGTATTCGTGCTCCATGCAAATTTACAGTATCTTCTACTAAGTTGTGATAAAAATTGGTGTAAATGCAAGTATATTCGTGTATTATACGATATATTATTCTCAAATTTATGCTCTTGCTAATTATACGATATTCGTGTATTGATTACATAGTACATCCTCGGGAGAAAGTCCTTGGTATGTCAAGTCTATTATTAATATGTCAAGTCTACTACTTGAACTACCCTAGTGCTTAGTGATAAAGCAAAGTGTGGAGATTAGAAGAAAAAAAAGTTTCCAAGTAATTGAAAAAATGTAATGTCCCGTATTTTAGTTACTCCTTTTATTCGCTTATATTCCATTTCCGTAATATTCTTATTCCTTATCTCATCGGCATTTATTCCTTCACATTAAGTTCCGCATTCATATTCCGCATTTACTCTTTCATCCATTAATCATCCATTATTCGTCCATTTATTCCTTTCGGTGTTTTAGTATAAGATTCATTTTTGTGGTTTTGGCGGTTCGGTGGTCTTTCGGAGGAGGAGGTGACATTGTGGCCTTGGGAACCTCTATATGGGTTGGTGATGATGTTTAATTGTGTGTTTGTGGGTTGGTGTGGTTCCGGTGAGCCGTTGGATTGGCCGGTAGGTTTCCGGGGTTTTTCCGGGCAAATATTCTTTTTTTGGCATCTCGGTGGTTTTAGGCGTTACGACGGTGTTAGGATTTGTGGGAACCCCTAAATGGGTTGGTATTGATGTTTGTACGTTGTGTGTGTGTTTGGGGTGGTTCCGGTGAGCCGTTGGAGTGGCCGGTAAGTTTCCGGACTTTTCCGAGGAAAAGATTCATTTTTGGGGGCCTAGGTGTTTTGGGTGGCCGTGAGGCGGTGGGGGTGGTGTTTTCACCTTGAAAAACCTTTGTTGGGTTTGTAGTAGTGTTTGTGTGGTGGTGTTGGTGGTTTGGTTTGATTCCGGGGTGTCCGGGGTTGGCCGTTAGGTTTTCAGGGTCTTCTGTCATAACAGATTCCCTCTGTTCGAATATTTTTTAAGTTTACTCGAATATTTTGGTGCAGGAAAAAAATATTCGAATATTTTTGAAAATATTCGAATATTTTTTTGCTGAATAGTAAAAATAGTTTTTCTTTTTTTTGCTTAACCGAGTTTTGGGTTGTTTGTAGACCTTTTTTCTCTCTCTCTCTCTCATCTCCCAAAATCAACCCAAATCCTCTTCTAAACTCAATCCTCCCCTCTCCTCCAAACTTTTGATCCAATCCTCCCTTTCGATCGCGGATTCTTCGCCGAGCTTCATCGCAACCTTCTCTCCTATCCTTGGTAAGCAATTCTCGATTCCATTCCGTTCTTTTCGCTTGATTTGGCGTGGGGTGATTTCTAGGGTTGGGTTTATTGTCGTTTTCTTTAATTGATTGTTTGCTTGTTGTTGTTATTGGTTGTGTTAGCTTGTCAGGCGTTCCGTTTGCCGTTCCGCGGAATTTAGTTGGTTTTCTGAGTTGAATTTCCGCAGGACTCGGGATTGTCTTCAGACAAGTTTTATCCCTTCATTACTAAGTTTATATACTAGTTTCTGAGTATTGTTTTAGAGTGTTAACTGAACTTAGAGATGCTATGTTATTAACTATAATTGCACCTAGGAATTACTCGGTTTATTTTGTTAACTTGTAGTTAGGTTTGCTTGATTTTGGGGGTTCGATTAGTGTTCGTATAGGACCCGAGCTTAGTTAGTTGTGGTTGGGTTAGTGTTCTCGTGGCTTTGCCCCTGAATGCCCTTTTTAACTTTAAGATATTGGTATATTGGATGTAGTGACGGTTAGGTTGCTGTGTCGACTATGCTTAGTCAGTGCGACCGAGTCTTTGTTCATCCTGATTTGTGTTGCCGTGTGAGCGGCAGCTGTGTTATTTCCCTTATACGTTTGCTGCATCTTAATTACTTTACTAATATTTTCAAAACTTATTGAGATTGGATACACGAACACTCAATTTTGGTTAACCTCCGATAGGGTCCAAGGAATCCTAATATCGAGTTAAAAGATTTGGTAAGATTGGGAATGGTACTATCATACCTAGTTCAACCACTCAGGAGTGTGGAATCGTATGAGGCAGAGTCATGGAGATCCCAACTTATTCCACGGTGAGGTTGGAATTCCTTGAAATGATACGGGCTATTGCTCCATTGGGTTGATCCACCCATTACCACTTTGATCGAGTGCGACCT
Organism: Kingdonia uniflora; assembly: GCA_014058105.1. Taxonomy (NCBI): domain Eukaryota; kingdom Viridiplantae; phylum Streptophyta; class Magnoliopsida; order Ranunculales; family Circaeasteraceae; genus Kingdonia; species Kingdonia uniflora. The sequence continues at coordinate 2,107,517 of JACGCM010001055.1, read as the reverse complement.
ATCCTTAGCTTGGTCGAGCTTAACCAAATCGTACCAGTGTATCCCCTTACTGATCTCTTTAAGAAATTAGACATTAGCGGTTGATTGACCTACTACTTAGGAATTACGAGTATCAGTTTTATTGCATCATATCACATTGCACCTAGGGTAAGTATGGGATTATCCTAGTCATTACGTCACATCACGTCATTGTATATCCTCTTATCATCAACTCTCTCTCCTCTTATATTCTTGACTCTAATTCTTCCCTTATCTACTCTCTAACCCTTGTGATCTTTTAGTATATTGCTAGACTGTATTTATCAGTTTCTGCTTTACATTCATCTTTATCTCTATTCTTAGTACATGTTTATTAGTAGGATATTTAGTTTTGTTAGATTAGTGAGCTCGTTGTTTGCTCACTCTCGTATTTTAACCATTTCAGAGGTTGATTAACTTGGACTGCCGCGTGGTTGGCCAGTTCAGAGATAGATCTTGCCGCGGCAGATTTCTTTCAGTTTTAGACTTCTGTAGGTGTTCTCAGCATATGTCGCTGAGTTTTATTTCGAGATATTCTATTACATTTTCTTTTGATGTATATATATCTTTTGCTTCCACGTTTTATTGTTGTATGTTATTTCTTTACTCTGATGATTATGGCTATATGTGAATAGCTGAGCCAGAATTTGTCTACGGCTTGGCTATTTATGGGGTAAAATATGTGGATTCCCCGACCTGCAATACTTAGAATCTAGTAATTGGTCAAGCTACCGATTACCGTATTTTGAGGCGTGACAAAAAGTTCTAGCTTCACAAGATTCAGTTAATCCATACAAAAAGGTAAAATTGTAATATCCGTTGTGCTAAAAATTGTGGTAAATTGATTTTTTTTAGACAAAACGGAGCAATATATTAAACCACCGAGGGCAACAAAGAAACAACAGTGCTAACAAAGTTCGCAGCCTCTGAGGGCTCAAAAACGGATTGTGCGGGGGAGCGAGCTCCCAATGCGGCAAAAGCATGTGCTTCAAAATTAAAACATCTACTAAAAAGCCGAAATCTGAAATTCACAAAATGGTCAGCAAGAGCCAGTATCTCTGGCGCCTAGGAAAGAGCACCCCAAGAAAGGTCTGTGGATCTCGTCTCAAAAGCACTGACTAGACGTCTGCAATCTGTGAGCACCATCACTCGCTCCAAAGCTCTCCCGTGAGCTGCCTGCATACCTCATATCACTGCAATCGCCTCGGCTTCTTCTGGATCTGCTACTTTGAAAGAGTCCAAATATGCTCTAATATAAAAAAAATTGTGAGTTTTAATAACGAAACCCGAACCCCCAAGGAATCCTTTCTTTTGCCAGTCCCTATCCACCAGCACAAAGTGCCAGCCAGCTTTAATCTTAAGAGGTGGGACAATAGAAACGGGCCTGACCAAAGAGCTTTTAGTGCTTCCTTGAGAGTTGAAGTAGTTTTTGGCTCTGTTTACCGATGCCAGTGGGGTAGGCTTTACGTTATTGAAAATCATATTGTTTTTGCTCATCCAAATAACGTAAAGAATGGGGAAAATTTCCCCCCAAGAGGAGGGGTCAGGGCTACCCGTTCCCTGCCTAGCCAGCTTGGTAATAATGTCGCTTAAAGAGTCCGTGTAGGGCCAAGAGTTGTAATCAAAAGAGGGATCGAAGGCATACCAGAAATCTTTAATGTTTTTACAGAAGAAAAGAGCATGCGTCGTGGTCTCATCTTCCTCACCGCATCGGGGGCAGATATTATCTGTGGTATTGTCTCCGTGTCAAAGCATCATCTTGGTAGGGATACCGTCTTGAATGGTTTTCCACAGAAAAATTTAGATTCTAAAAGGAGTCTTTATTCTCCATATGTCATTCCACTGTGTGAAACAAGTGCCGAGACAGTGGTATTTGAAGTTTGAACAATTTATGTCAAGAAATGGTTATTCGAAAAGTCATGCGGACCACTGTTATTTTATCAAAAATACGGGGAACTCATATATCATTTTATTTCTGTATGTAGATGATATGTTGGTAGCAAGTGTCGACATGAGAGAGATTGTCAAGTTGAAAGAACAGTTATCTCAGAAGTTTTCTATGAAGGACTTGGGTACTGTAAAGCAAGTTTTTGGTATGCATATTACAAGAGACAGAAAGTGACAAGAATTGAAGTTATCTCAAGCTGAGTACATTAACAAAGTACTTAAGCAGTTTAACATGGATGGTTTTAAGGTTGTTAGTACACCATTGGGAGGTCATTTTAATTTTTCAAAGGAGTGTTGTCCGAAGATGCAAAAGGATCGCGATGAGATGCAAAAGCTTGCTTATTAATCAGCGGTTGGTAGCCTTATGTACGCTATGATTTGTACGACACTGGATATTACCCAAACAGTAGGAGTTGTTAGTAGGTATATGAGTAATCCAAGCAAGGAGCATTGGAGAGTTGTGAAATTGATACTTAGGTATCTAAAGGGGACTTAAGATATGGCATTATGTTATGGGGGTTCTCAGATATGCTTAAAGGATTTCATTAATTATATTATGGCGGGTGACATTGATAGTGATAGGCAGAAGAACACTAGTGGTTTCGTATTTATATCGGGAAACGGTACGGTTACATAGGTTTCTAGGCTACAGAAGATTGTCGTTTTGTCTACGACAGAGGCGAAATATGTTACGGCTACAAAAGTATGCAAGGATATGGTTTGGCTTAAAGGGTTGATGAAAAATCTTGGTAGAGAACAACATTATCCAAAGTTGTATAGTGATAGTCAAAGTGTTATACACTTAGCGAAGAATTTGGCTTTTCACTCTTGGACCAAGCATATAGATATTCGATATTATTATATTCGCTTGCTCCTCGAGGACGGTGTGTTGAAGGTTGTGAAGATTCATACTGATGTGAATCCAGTTTAGTCTGTATACCCACTAGATTCTGTCAAAATCAACTGTAACTAGATTCCGTCAGATTTCTGCTTTAGTCTGTCTACCTACTTGTTGTGTAATATTCTCTTCCCCTTTGGTAGCCGAACTAAATCCCAAGTTTGATTTATTGATAATGACTGTATCTCATCATCCATAGCAAGATCCCTCTTGCTTTTGGGATCCACATCTAAAACCTCCTTGTAACATTTTGGTTCACCACCATCCGTAAGTAACAAGTGATGTAGAGAGTTAACGTACCTAGCTGAAACCCTTGCAATTCTTGACTTCTTTCGAAGTGTTATTGAAATGTCTAGATCATTAGGTTCCTTGTCTTGATCTGGTACATCGGACATAACCACTTCTTCATCAACCTCTCGAGAGGGTTTAAATTCAATGTCGATATTTTTCGCTATTTTACTTTGATTCCTTTTCACAAGTACTTTGAAATCTTTATACAAAACTTCCTCATTGAATGCAATATTACGGCTCCAGATGACTTTCCGATTCTTCGCATCCCAAAATCGGTACCCAAACTCATCACTACCATTTCCAATGAATATGCACTTCGTTGACTTTGCATCTAACTTTGTCCTTGTATCTGAATTATCAAGAACCTATGAGGTACAACCGAAAATACGCAAGTGAGAAAGGTTTACCTCTTTACCTGTCCATACTTCTTCAGGAAGTCTAAAGTCTAAAGTCGTTGAAGTCCCTCTATTAATCAAGTACGCTGTCGTAGTAACCGCATCTGCCCAAAAGCATTTTGGCAATCCAGCATTGAGTCACATACTCCTCGCTCTTTCATTTATGGTTTGGTTCATGTGTTCTGCAATATCATTTTGTTGTGGTGCTCTGGGAATAGTCTTTTGTCGCCTAATCCCGTTTAATGCGCAAGAGTCTTCAAACTCGTCACTACAGTATTCGACCCCGCTATTCGACCTAAGACACTTCAGTTTTAAGCCCGTTTCATTTTCAACTAGAGCTCTCCACTTCTTAAATTTATCGAACACATCTGATTTGTTCTTCACAAAGTAGAGCCACAGTTTACGAGTAGCATCATCAATAAAAATAATATAATGATGAGAACTACCAAGAGAAGACACCTTGGTCGACCCCCAAACATCTGTGTGAACAAGATCCAACTTTCAAAGTTTCCTTGATCTTTTAGTTATTTTGAAACTAACCTTCTTCTACTTCGCAAGAACATACTCTTCACAAAACTTAAGATCAACCTCATAAAGACCCTAGCTTTCCTTTTGTTACCATCATCTTCATCACCTTTTCACTCATGTGACCGAGCCGTTTGTGCCAAGTACTTGTATCAATCCCCGGAATGGTCGCATAAATAGTAGAAATTGTGTTTTGAGTTGTTGTATACAATGTATTTTTGCGTTGTATACGACTTCGACGGTCCAAGTTTCCAACGTAGAAAACAAACATCCCGTTCGAATGATATCGAGTCTCGTTCGAACAACCATCAATTCGAGTTCACCCTTAACAACAGAAGCTTCATTGGTTTTTAACCTACAATGATTTTTATCTGTCCTCTTACATTACTTTTCCCTATACTCTTATGCCAACCCCAGAGAAGTTACATATAGAGAAATTCTAAAAAAAATCTAACTTGAAGCTCTGTGTGCGAAGTCAACAGAGTTTTTCTCCTTAACGATCTCTTTCTCTAAATCCTCAATTCTGAGGCGCAAACCTTTAAGTTCTTATAAATCAATATTTACAACATATGTTAGACTACTCCATAATTATCCTCCAAATGTATTCCATACAATAACAGTCTTTAATTCAACAAAAACAAACAAATTTCACTATTTACTCTACCTTTTCATACTCTCCTCCTTGATTCTTTAAATATGTCCTGGCGGAGACCGTATCCAACCCTTTCATAGTCTCATGAGGATAGTTACCTTCACCATCAGGCTTTTCTTCCTTCTGGCCTCATCCACTTCAACAAAACACCCCTCCATTATAGCATCAATATCGGCAAAAAAATATCCAACCTCAAACAGCTTTTGATCGAGGTTATCCTGAGCAACTAAAACTTCCTCTACATTCTTCTTTGCCTCTGCTGCGAGATCGAACATCGTTACCTGGAACAAATCTTTCAGGTCTATTATCCCAGAGTTCAAACGCTCCTTCTCATGTACTAACTCTGCCTCGAGCTGAGCAATTTTCTTCTCAAACTCATTTCTCCCATCCTTGAACCCAAGGTAGATCCCTTTCAACACACGAGAAACCTGTAACAAAAAAAAAACTTAGTTCAAAGTTTAACATGAATTTTACAAATTGAAGTATTACACTTACCCTACACAACTCCATTTTTATAGACATGTCTAAATCCTTAACTTGTTCTCCATAACCAACAATTAATCTTCCATAACCGAACTACTCCCAGCCTCCTTCACCACGCTCACTGAAGCAGGAGGGTTCATTTTTTTCTTTTTTGAACCCGTTACGGTCTCCACACTCTTAGTGGTCGCCGAGTTCAAACCATTAGCTTTCACATTCTTCCTCTTCGGATGCCTTTGGATTAATTTGCTCGATGTAGGACCCATTAACTTTAGAGATATCGGTGCATCCTTTACTAGCATTTGATGTCCTTCGACGTTCGAAGCTGCCTCTCCTCCATCTCCCGAGGTTATTCTAGTTCTAGTTATTTTTCTCTTAGCTTGGGACTTCAAAACTTTTTCTGACCTGCTAACACTAATGATGAGATTATTGGTGTTGTTACTTCGATGGTAAACTCTAGAGCATGGCATGAGAAACTTGGTCACGTGAGCATTTGGATGAAAATATTGTTTTCGAGGAGAATACTTGACAAGTTAAAATCGAAAGATTTGTTCTTTTATGAAGACGCTATCTTGGTGGAGCAAAAGAAAGTTGGGTTTCCTAGAAAGAGAAGAAAATTGAATATGAGATCAAACTACTTATATGATGATGTATGGGAACCAGCAAGAGTTAGTTCTAACGGGGGATTTTATGGTTTTGTTGTTTTCATTAATGATTCCACACGAGAGCTTGGTGTACATTTCTTAAAGAATGAAACAGATTGGTTTGATGTCTTCGCTAGATGGAAAGCATGGGCTGAGATTGAGACGGGTTCAATGTTGAAGCATCTTGGGTCTAACGGTGATGGTAATCAATTTTGTTGTTACGAGTTTGGTATATATAAGGCATCTATTGGGATTGAAAGACTTGAGAAGATCCTAATAATACCACGAGAGTTTGGTATAGTAGAAAGTATGAAATGTTTTATCGAGTTGTCAAAGCAATTTTAGGCTGATTCGGTAGTTTCGGCGGTTGATATAGAGTCTTGGTATGCATTGGATCTTGGACTGTTAGATTTAGAATTGTTTTAACTTCAAAATATGGTTTTAAATGTTTTATCCCACATTGGAAATAAAAAGGAATTTCTAATAGTTTTTATATCTTTATTATTTGGATTTAAAAATCTACTCTAGAAGTGTGTGCACTCTATCAAGATGCTTCAGATCGAGCGCGACTCGCGCTCGCGCGCGGGTGGGTGAATGGGATTTTTGAGGTGCATTTATGCATTTTATTAGGCACATTTAGTACTTTGCCGCAGTCGTGGGGCGTGGGATTAGTGGGCTTGGGTCTAGAATAGACAACCCCTTGGACTTTTATGCCTGTTAGAGTCTGTAACTGGTTATATTATTATTGGGGATTAAGTGTAATTTGTTTTAATATTAATACTTATGTATTAATTAAGCAGTTTTAGAACTGGATAGTTTTTAAACTCTTATTTATAGAGTTCTCTTATGTGAGTAAGAAACACAGAGAAAACAAACAAGTTCTTTTCTTTCTCAATTTCCTTTCTTTTTCGTTTTTTTGGGCATTAAGGAAAAGTGAAACAAACTTGATCACTCTGTGCAGTGCAAGCACATAGCGATAGAATGGGTCGAGCTTGGTTGAATCTCGGAGATAGTGCTGTTGAGTTCTCTTACTCTTTTGGAAAGGCTTTGACTATCTTCAAGAAGCGCTTGCGCGCCTCCTTGCTTGGTTCGGTAATTGTTTTCTTTTGGTAAAGATTAGTTCTTTAATTTTGAATTTTCCCAACAATTTGAAGATATGTCAAACAATTTGGCCTCTAAATTTAACTCCTTGACTATTGTACCAACCAATTCGATGGGATTATTTTTAAATGACTCGACCCATTTTGATGGAAAGAATTTTTATCGCTGGGAGGATAAGATGGTGTTTTTGCTGAAGCAACTCAAAATTTATTATATTCTTTCTGATATTTGTCCTACTACACATGTTGAAACTATGTCCGATACTGCTAAAAATGCGCTACAGAAAATTTAGATATTGAAAGATGATGACTATTTTTGTCGTCACCATATTCTGAATTCTCTTACTGATGCTCTATATAATCAGTTTAAGAAAAAGACCAATAATACAAAAGACTTATGGGAAGGTATTAGGACTGTGTATGTTGGTGATGAAACTAGAACCAAAAAGTTTCAAATCAGTAACTACATAGACTATGTTATGGTTGATTCTAAACCGATTCTGGAGCAGGTACAAGAATTTCAAGTTTTTGCTTACTCAATTGTTTCTGCTTGGATGAAAATTGATGCAAACTTTCATGTGAGTATAATTATCTCTAAGTTGCCTCTTGCTTGGAAATATTACAAAAAGAAAATGATGTACAAGAAAGAGGATATTACTCTGGATGATCTTCTTTATCATCTACGGGTTGAAGAAGAATCTCGTAATCGTAAAAAGGTAATTGAAAAGACTAATGATGGTGCTGTAAAAACACATGTTGAATTTGCAGGTCCAAAGAAGGCTGAAGGGCAAAAGAAATATTCAAAGAATAATTTCAAGCCGATAAAGAAAGACTTCAGGAAGAAGCCAGGAACCAAACAAAATGGAGACAAAAAAAATCTTATTGCTATGCTTGTGGCAAGCCTGGCCATTTTGCAAGAGATTGTCATTTCAGAAAGGGCAAACAGCATGAAGAAGACAAATTAATTGCGAGGGTGTTTGAAGTGAATATGGTTGGAGGAGAAGTGGATTGGTGGATCGATTTGGGTGCAACAAAGCATATTTGTTGTGACAAGAATATGTTTATGACTTATGAACTTGTGGGGGATGGGATGCACGTCTACATGGGTAATTCTTAAACTTCCAAGATCGTTGGTAAGGGTTCAGTGGATCTCAAATTCACATCTGGGAAGACCGTCACCTTAATTGAAGTTTATCACATTCCAAAGATTCGCAAGAACTTAGTTTCAGTCAGCCTCTTCAGTTCTCATGGTTTCAAAATTGTGTTTAAATATGACAAAATGATCCTTACAAAAAATCACAATTTTATGAGTAAGGGTTATTATGTTTTTAGAATGTTTAAATTGAATGTAATGAATAAATCCATTTCTTCGTATATTCTTAAGTCCTCTAAATTGTGGCATGGCAGATTGAGCCATATAAATTATAAATCGATTCAATCGATGGCAAGTAATGGATTAATTCCAAAACACAATCAGACTCACGAAAAATACATAATATGCAGCAAGCAAATATAAAGTTACTAGAACCTCTTTTAGATCTGTTGAGAAATCATCTAAGGTTTTAGATCTTGTACATTCAGACATCTGTGAGATGATGGATGTTCTGTCCAGAAATGGAAAGAGATATTTCATTACATTCATTGACGACGCTTCGAGATACACTTACGTTTTTCTTTTAAAGACTAAATATGAAGCCTTTCACAAGTTTAAAACGTACAAAGCTGAAGTCGAGAACTTTTATAATTGTAAGATAAATACTCTAAGGACTGATAGAGGGAGAGAGTACACATTCATGAGTTTGCACAAATTTTGTAAAGCTGAAGGGGTGGACCATCAAATGTCTGCTCCAAGGACACCAGAACAGAACAGCATTGCGGAACGGAAGAATAAAACTATTACAAAAATGGTTAATTATATGCTTATCAGTTCGGGTGCTCCATCTAATCTATGGGGCGAAGCTCTTCTTTCGTCGTGTCATATTTTGAATCGGGTTCCTCATAAAGCAATTGGAAAGACTCCTCATGAAGTATGGAAAGGGAGAAAGCCTAACATGAATTATCTCAAAGTCTGGGGATGCTTAGCTCAAGTCAAGTTACCACACGTTCAGTTTCTAAAAGTTGGACCGCGAGGGTTGGATGGCGTCGTTGTTGGTTATTCTGTAAGTAGCAAGGCTTACAGATTTCTAAATTTGGAATATCCAGTACCTTATTCTATTATTGAGTCAACAAATGTTGATTTCTTTGAGAGCATCTTTCAGCTTAAGAAGGATAAGGAAACTGTGGGGGTTGAGTCTTCGAGTTCACACACGAGAAGCAATGCAACTATTATACCGGTGGAACCTCGTAGAACTGTTAGACCTAGCATACCTAAAAACTTCGGTCCTGATTATGTTCTCATGGCGGAAAAGGATCCTAGTACTTATTCTAAGGTAATGAGCTCGAATGACGCAATATTCTGGAAGGAAGCAGTTGATGATGTGATTCACTCTATAATATTCAATAATACATGGACATTAGTGGATCTACCTCCGGGGAACAAACCGATTGGATGTAAGTGGATATTCAAGAGGAAACTTAGACCCGGCAGTTCAATTGATAAGTACAAGGCTCGTTTAGTGGCAAAAGGATACTATCAACGAGAGGGATATGATTTCTTCGATACGTATGCACCTGTGGAAAGAATCTCCACAATAAGACTAATGATAGTTATTGCATCATTAAACAATCTGGTCATACATCAGATGGATGTGAAGATCACTTTTCTGAATGGAGATCTTGACGAAGAAATTTATATGGTTCAGCCAGAGGCATTTGTTCTGGATAATATTAAGAAAAAGGTATGTAAGCTGATCAAATCTCTTTATGGACTATTACAAGCTCCTAAGCAGTGGGATGAGAAGTTTAGAACAATGTTGATTGCTGATGGTTTTCATGTTAATGGTGGTGATATCTGTGTCTATAACAAGTTTAATGGCAGCAGTGGAGTCATTATAACTCTTTATGTCGATGACATACTTATCATTGGAACCGACAATAACCAAGTCATAAATGCGAAGAATTTCTTGTCTTCAAAGTTTGATATGAAGGATCTTGGCAAAGCTAATGTAATTCTGGGAATTGAAATTATCAGGAGCAACAATGGGATAACTCTTACGCAATCCAAATACATCGAGAAGGTTCTGCGAAGATTTAATCAATATGAGTTTAAACCTTCTCCAACTTCATTTGATCAAAGCATAAAGTTACAGAAGAATGTAGATAAACCTATAGTTCAACTTGAGTACTCCCAAATGATTGGTATTTTAATGTATGTTATGCAATGTACAAGACCTGATCTTGTATATGCAGTTGGCAAATTGAGCAGATCTTTTATCGAAAGGCCTTAGGAGAGACATGATTAGTTCGACATCGAGGAGAATGGGATTGAAAGTCTGTACATAGTTTCTCAGAGTGGGAACCCAACCTGTAGAGGTTCAATGGGAAAACAAACTCATGAGTTAACAATTTGTAGTAAACACTTCTCTTTATTAAAAGTTATCTTCCTATGGTTCTAGTGTTTATATTCTTTAAAACGTGTAAGGCTGTGATTGCTCTCTTAATGAGTTTAAAAGATCCATTTAGATTGGAGTGCTTATAGATCACTCTTGGTAAACTCATCTCTATAAGTGTGGAATCTAGCCAGTTCCTATGAGATGATAGACAATTTGAAGATATCACTTGGACGAAAAAGGAGGTAATATTTATACTTCTTTTGTCTATTCTAGTAGTAGATCATCACTAGATTATATGCCTAATTTGTGCATGTTCATTGGATATGTTTGTGATGATTTTGGTGACCGATCTTGTGATGCGAAGAATCGGAAAATTATCCAACTTATTGCTGTGATATCCAATGATTTTGTCTTTTGCAAAAACATAGATAAGTGGACCAGAAAAGTGGATTTATTAGGGTCATGTGAGTATGTAAAAATATCTGCAGAGATAGTATTGGAACCATTGGTTAAAAAGGTCCAACGAGAACCGTATATTCTTTCGATTATAATGAAAAGAAGAACCAAGGTTTCGAGACCTGCGGCCCGTTATCATTACTCTCGACATTATTTGTGGCTAGCCGGTATTGGTGATGACTACAAGGTGGCTTTACAAGGTAAGGTCATGGGAAAGTGGGAGCTTGTCATGGATGATGATGAGATGGGATCTCAATCATCATATCGGGTATAGGATGTAATCCTATTACAGATGGTAAAACTCTTTACTTCACAAGATGGTTTATAAGTTAAACGAGAACAAGTTTGTTCAAGCGGTTCAAGGTAAAACTTATGGTAAAGTGCTTTCAAGAAGGAACGGGTGTTTATGTCAAGATGTTTGGGTTCACCAGTTGTAAAGCTAGTTGTTTTGTAGTGGCTTTATTTTTTTTTGATTGAGTGATTCTCGATTCGGAACGAAAATTCTTCATGATTGATCTTATTGAAGATGGGCATGTAAGTCGGCTACATGGATACATAGTTACTGGGTGAAGTTGTATTATGGAGGATCATACATGAGAGTTCATATGCTTGTTCGAGATATACACCGAAATGATGGGGCTCAATGTTAGATATGTTTATATCATTAGTGGATTTTTTTTTGAAATTCTATAGAGACCATTGTTGATGTTATAAGTTTTGAGAACTCATGGATCATCCGTTCTTAGAGTATGGATGAAATGCTAGTTGCGTTTGCAAGTTCTAGCATGGATAAGATTGAAGAGTCGTGGGAACGATTATCTCAATAAAGGGTTGGACCGATGGATTGGTTAATCCTTATACATATGGTATAGTCAACCGGAAGAACATGAAGCAGAAGTTGTTATTGACTTATGTACATTGAGACTAATTGGAGTATTATTTAGTAGCACCATTTGTCGCTACTTCGGGCTTGAGACACGTGTTTGTTTGGCTATGGAATGCGAAATGAGTTTAGATCAAGGTATGTCTAACTCATTGATGATTTGTTTGCTAATGTATGTCATTGTTTACATGAGACCAGAGTTTTCTCATGAAGTGGGAGCTGTGAGATGTTGATAATTGATATTATGTATTCGAAGAAGACTCGGTTGTAGCTCATAGCTATGGAGTGCTTATTGTTCGGCTTGCAGGGTTGTGTTCACTTGTGATGGTAGAGTACGTTAGTAACATAGAAAGGGCTGCAGATTTGTGGTGTTATACCAAAGCTACTTGGGTATCGAGATGACAATGGTTAATTGCATAATTGATTACAAAGGCATAAGTATAGTGTGGTACGGTAGCTTTTGGCGTGAAGAGTTCGGTTTAACACAGTTACAAATATGGTTACTTTAAAGATGGGTGGAGTTACGGGAACCTCACATTTCAAATTTAAAGTGGGAGATTTTTTGAAGATTGTAAAATTCTGTAAGGGGGTCTTCATGGTGTTGAAGGTCTGAGAAATTAATTGGGAGATCTGGAGATGGTTTAAAGTAGATTCGATTTCAAGTAGAAGATTATTGATATGTGCACTCGTATTTGTGTTCGAGGTAGTTTCAGTTCGAGTTAATTCAATTTGAGGATTGAAGTTGGATTGAAACAGATTTTCAATATTCAGATTCGAACTGGTTATGATCCACAGAAGTTCGAGCTGGTTAAGTATTCTAAAGATTCAAACTGGTTAAGTTACCTGGAGTTCGAACTGGTTATGTTGCCTGAGGACTCAAGCTGGTTCTATTTGAGTTACTGAAGAAGAGCTAAAAGGAGGTCGAAGTCGTTCGAACGAGATTGTCTGATTTTATGTTTTCATTCAAAGACCAAAGAAGTCGTTCGAACGAGATGGGATGTTGTTCGAACGACATGTCTGTTTCTAGGGCTAGAACCACAACATACTCAAGTCGTTCAAACGACCTTGTGCTTCGTTCGAACGAGATTTGCCTGGTTATCTTATTGAGCTTTTTACTGAGACGTTAAGTTCTGCCTCGTGATCCGTTCTACTTGTATTTAGTCATCTAGTATATAAATAAGACTTAGGTTATTTTGTTAGCTAAACTTTTCTCTGTGAGTTTAATTCTAGACCTAGAATTTGAGAGACTATATTAAAGTTTGAGAAGCTTGGAGAGATCGTTGTAACCCGTTTGATTAACATAGTAAATTGTTCGGGGAGTGGTTTTTTATCTGCAAGGGTTTTCTACTTCCCTCCTCTGGGTAAATTATTATATTCTTGCTTTCGTATAATTTCTTATTGGCATTTTCGTTTATCGTTCTTGGGGTGAGGGATTGGGATTAGCTACCCTAATTCCTAACATCTATCTTTGCTTCCTTCGTGGCTTCTTTTTCAATAATTTGCTTAATGTGGTAATAATAAATTATTCAAATGGATTTTGAATATGTTATGTTCAACATGAATGTTAATGGAAAATGCATAGCCACATCTTTAATGGCACTGAAAAGATATTAAGTGTGGCCTTGAAAGTGTGGCAACATATCATATGAAACAACGAAAGAGCTCTAAGAAAATTGTCAAAGGTGCATGTATAGACGCATAGCCACATCTTTTTTGGTACTGAAAAGATATGAAGTGTGGCATTGAAATTATGGCAACACGTCATATGAAACAACGGAAGTATTGATAGTACCAAAGGCGCGTCAACGTATTTGCCCGTGCGTAGTCACAGGTAGTACTAATATAATATAAGAACATCTATGCTTTTCCATACAAAACTCCAAATTACACAGAAGCAAAAGAACTTTTCACAAGTTTCCTAGAAATGACAAACTTTTCAAATTTCAAATACAAATACAAAAAAAAAGAAAAAAAAGAAAGAAGAAGAAGTAAACTTCACATCCATCGCCATATGATTCTTCTAAATCACAAAAACATACAAATCAGTACAATCTACCATAACCCAATAACTTTTAACGTCAGAAAATGAATCTGGGATCCCAAAAGCCTCCTCTTTCATAATAGAACTTTGTAACAAGGTTTTTTTTTCTCAAACTCCACAATGGCATACCCCTTTTCCCTCCAGTTTTGATGGCTACTTTTGTTTACTCTATCTCACTCTAAAATCTCTGCAACTTAATTTTTCCTCTCTGTCTCTAGTTTTTTGTCTCCCTATTTTTTGTAAACATTTGAATGAAGAAGAATAAAGGGTATTTATACTTTCTCTCTCCAACCGCTGCCAGTTATTAGGGCTCACACAAGCCGCCCTCAATTTTAGAACCGTGGCATCCCTTTTACTATTCATGTCAGACGATTCATACCTTTTAGGTAAAAACATTTTTCCATCATTTCCCCAAATATTATATTTAAATGTATTTCTCTCTCCCCTACCCAAATCCCTCTCACACATTTCCATACTCATGATGATACACTCCACTCACACGCAATCAAACTTTATCTCTAACAAAATACTGATAATTTGATTCATATTCTCCTACTCCTGTTACTTATACAACTTCTGACATCATTTCCAATGTTACACCATTTCAAATTTCAATTTATATTTTCAACAACATTCACAACAAACAAGGAAGAAATTCAGAATATAAGTATTCTCACTTTATTTTACTTACATTTATTCGAACTAACAAAGGTTTGCCCTCTGAAACATAGTCACACATAAAACAATCAAGATACCCTAGAGTGCCACACCTAATATGTACATTCCCAACAATCCTCTCATCTTCCTCAGCTATTTCCTCCAGAGCAATTTCTATTACCGTAGTTTTTCAAACTTCAGGCTCAACGATCAATTCACGAAATACCTCACACCAAAAATGACGCCCAACCTCATTTTCCCTCGCCCTCGAAGTCAAACCATCAAACTGTATTTCAGATTCAGAAAAATTGCCATCATAATCTAACCTCCCAAATATCCTCTCATGAACTTCAGTAACCTTTATCGCTAAACGCCCCTCAGAAGCGTGTCGAGCTCTCTGAGAACGAGTCCTTACCATTTTCCTTCTGTTAAAACTGTTATTTCCAACCTTATTTATAACCCAAGATTACAATCACATACAATCCCCCCCCCCCCTCTATTCAACATATAGGATGATAAGTATCAAATCCCCATTATCCCTAAATTCTACACCCTCAAATCAAGCTAAAATTTATTTAATTCCATCTTCTCAGAACGAGCTCCACATATATGAGATATTCAAACTTATGTTTTTTGGACTAATCTCAAACTCTATTACACATGTTTTACCTTCATTACACACATATCCACACAGATCGAATTTTTCGCTTCCCAAATTTATCTTATCCTACAAGGTGATATCATGCAGCTCGGTCAAATCGATTTCTTTCAGTTCGATACCATTAACTGTTCTGTACATTCAACATATCTATCTACCAATTTCTATCACACACAGATCGTTCTATCGTAATTTACTGTGCTAATTTCTAGTTCGATGTACAACAACACAGAATTACTGTAATTTTTTTTCCATTAGCTCGAAAATTCCTTACGAAATACTTTACAAGAAGGAATATTTCTGAAACTTCCTACAGCTCGATCTACAAGTTACAATACATATCAATTTTCATCAATACTTCAAATTCGAACACACTTTTCTAGCATGAAACACTTCTGCAAGAAAAAATAGATGGTTGTAACAGAGGCATATTTCCAATCTGAAACCACCACTACCGTTTCTTCCTCCATAACCTCCACCACCTCAAAAAGGTAAAGAAAGAATAATAAATCAACTCCTACAGAGCCCAATCACTCGAAGGATAGCGACGACACTTCATGGGACGTACACCGGCTTCCTCATTCGCCTCATTAATGACATCCTCTACAAGAAGACGAAGACATACCCAACGCTGTTCACCTAACAAAATCAAATTATTGAACCGTCACATATGATAATAGTCATTCTCAGCCTCAACTGCTTCCTCATCCGTCATCCCATGATACATCGGAGGAATATGTATGGGAGTGGGCATATCTAAAGGTTGGTTACCAAAATATCGCAACTGGAGCTTCTGTACTTCAGCAAGAACCCTAGCTTCGTATACTTTGCATCTAGTAGTCACTATTTTCAATACAGAAAGACCTCAGAGAATGTTTCCAGAGATAGAGTTCTTTTACAGGAATAACCGATGATATCGTATCAACAATATTTATAGAAGAACAATATTCGATGCAAGGACGGAGTTCCAAGGCAATCATCATTCCATACAATACTTCCTAGGAAACCAAACAGCCAAATACATCAATCTTCTCACAGGTAATAAATACTAAATCCAGTCTCCATTACAAACGTTACAATTCCCAACCCATTCCCCTTCCACACCAAACATTTCCCAATTCCAACACACATACATTCAACGGACGTTTTTCAACTAAAGCCACCTGTGCCTTCAGTTGTGAGGGGCGATTGTAGAGATCTGTTCCTCGGCCTATGCCAAACTCGAAGTACTTCAATACTAGACTCGCGCATTATACACGTGACATACACAATCAGTAATGACACCTGAACCACGAACTAATAAAGAACGTGGATCGAGCACTGCAGAAAATATGAACAAGTCAAAGACACCTGTCTCCCACGAACTAGCAGTTACAAACCCAACTTGCACTTGACCCCATTTTTAGGAGAACGTGGCTCTACACGCTAGCGAACTGAGAGTGAGGTCTATAAAAAAGATGAGTTCCAGAGGAGAAAGGACCCATAAATTTTACACTTCAAGACCAAGTTTTTCTAGCTCAAGAGATCACAAAACTTGTAATCAACACATCCGCATCAAGTAATAAAAGTTACAGTTACTAAACCCTCAGGTCGAGGTCGTGGTTTTTACCTATTCAAAGGTTTTTGCGCTAACCACCTGTGTCATTTCTACATTAAATTATATTAATTTTTGTCACAGGTATATTTGGTGTAAGAGTTCATTTCTAGCTATTTCGAGCTACTACGAAATTATGCCATTACAATTCATACTGAATACGATGATCTAGCAAGAATATTTGTGGAACAGAGAGGGCAAGAGATCCTGAAGATCAGTCATCACCACAGGATGATAGACATTGAATAGTTTGCTAGTAGATTCCCCACTGTGGTTCAATAACTTGTGTAAGAAACACCCTTATTGTGTTCAATCCTTGCCAAGAATTCCAACTTTAGTTCACACGAATCTTCTTCTTATCTCAAACATATTCACAAGACTTTAACTCATGAAATATTGTAATCAACGCTTAACCAAAGATCTTGTAGAAACATCAAGTAAATTCAGCCATACATCGCTAGATCGAATTTTCATTTGCATTTTATGTTACTAATTATCTAAACCGAAGAAACTCTATGCCTTTGTACCAACAACAAATTCATACCTGCTCTTCAAGCTCCCTAATGGCAAGACTTTCTTGCCCACCATTTTTATTCTATTTATACTGTCTCTAACGTAAAATGTGACATTCTCGGGATTCAGTACTGTTCATTTTTGTTTAAGCTATCTCCCCAGAAACCCCTTGTTCATTTAGAACTTCTAACTTCATATCACTCCGCATTCTCTAGAGACAGTATATGGATCGCTAAAGGCCTATGTTTCTGACAGATTGGCTCTGGTTATGTTCATAGTTTGTCATAATTTATTTTATGGATTCCAATTTTTTATTTTATTTTCTGAGACTGTCTTCCAGTCACTAACTAAGCAATGGCAGACAGAAAGTAGCCGCGATATTGTCTGAGACTATAATAAGTAATGAGACTCGGATGAATATGTCTAGAACTTCTAAATTCTAAAGAATAAATGACGAAAGTAAACTGTTGTTTCTCGTTAATGTAAGAACTTTCACTCCATATTTTGAACAATATATATATGAACAACATCGTGGTAATTCAACACTATAAAACAATGAATTAGTACATATGAAATTTTACGTTACCAATTATAGAATGATGGATGATGCAAGGCAGATTCTTACACTTCCAGGGGCATGAAACTCTCTGCATCACTTGTTGGGGCAGCAGGTCTCAGTTAAGGCAAAATGCCGTTTTGATCTAAACTCTTGAAACAGGAGAAAAACTGAAAAGTCGCTGGAAGAACGTTAACTATCTTGGTTAATCTCTTCTCCTCTTCTGAAACTGCTTCAATCAAATTAAATTATCCCTTCCTCCTCAATCAGCATTATCAGAGAGTCTCTGCATGATTTTCTCTTGAATCGTCCGGTACTAGCAAGCTTTCAAAATATTCATCTGATTTGACTTTGACCTATATCAGCAAAAGGTTCCACCAGGTTATATTTAGGGGTGGGCTTGGTGGGAGTTTTAGGGCTTCCGAAAACATTCCAAAACTTTAACATTTCATCCTCTCCGGCTGCTGCAGAGGCTACAGTGTATCCATCTGGACTCTGAAAAAACACGATAATGAAAAGGCGATTTAGAAAACAATAAGAATTAAAGAAAGAAAAAAAATAAAAATAAATAGCAGTTTTACGTATGAAGTACGTGAGCCATATTTAAAACTCTGGAAGTATGGCCAGATAGCTCAGCTTGCTTAACCATGGAAGGGTACTTCCAAAGAGTTAGTTGGTTGTGAGAGTTCAGTAACTCTCGCTGGTGCTTGTTCCACACTAGAGAACATACTTGATAGCCTGTATTTACCGAGTTCAAGCAAACACCGGATTGGGTGTTCCAGAATTTTATGCTTTGGTCCTCCTCACCGCCGCCAGATGCAAGCAAATTGCTCTGGAAAGGACACCAGGCCAAGACCCTTAACAGCTGCAGTGTGATATTTAAACCAATGGAGCCACCGAGTAGGTGAAGCCATGGTTTGGTCCCATATGTAGATCATATTATCATTTCCTCCGCTGGCTAGTTGTTTTCCAGAATCGGAATATTTCAAGCCACACACCTCTTGGCAGTGTCCTCGATATGTCTGGACAATATTATGCATCCTACTCCTGGTATCGTAGTTCACTATCTTACCGTCAACTCCCCCAGTTGTAAGAACATGATTGTTCCATGCCAGTGATCCCACTCGAGACTTGTGCACACGTTGAAAAGTTCTAACTTGCTGGTTTGTCGATGTGTTCCATAAATGCACTTTTGAATTGTTTAGACCAACAGCAAGGGAACGACCGTCGGGAGCTCAGTTGCCACTTGTTACAGGACCATCTTGTTCATCAAACGTCACTAGCTCGAACGTTGAGGAATCTAAAGCATCCCATAGATAGATTGAACAACCAAGAGAAATAGCAAGATATCGATATCCCAGTCCATCAAATTCATACAGTCCTCATCGAGAATACCAGGGGCATCCAATATCTTTTCTGGTTTCGGCATATATAATATCAACAAACACAACGTTAGCTAGGCTCAAGTTTTGATATCAGCTAGAAACACAATGTTGCAATGAAAAATATACTGTTGTCCTAGCAAGAAAGAAGACTATATACTTCATAATGTAGACACACTATATACTTCAACAACATAGGCGTGGCTCACATATAAATAAGCTTATGCGGTTTGAGACCATTAAGTGCATTGGCAAAGATGTTCTAGGTAGTTGGTAAAGATGGACTACAACTGATGCAAATGAAATGTTTTTAGTGCCCCCAGTTCTTCGTATTTTGCTTGTTTGATTTCTGCCAACTTTATTCTTTTAAGAATGCCAGAGTTGTCTTGCGAACAACATAATCGTAATCACAACTTCTCTGAACAACTGCAATCATGGCATATCAACTGCTGTGATGGATATGTTGTCTGTGGAGAATCTGGAGAAGTATCAGCAATGTCTGGCAGAAGCTATGTTGTGATCATGGAATGTCAGGAGTCGTGGCAAGGGCTTGAGCAAGATATCACTGACAAACTTTCGCTGGATACTGTAGCCCCATTTTTTTTTTTTTTATTTGTAAATCCCATATTCTCATTTGTCGAAAAAATTGAACTTTTTTTGTTTTAAATATTTGGAACAGGAGGAAGATAATCCTGCGCATCTTAAGTACCAATTATCAAAACTATTTACAGTTTCGCTGGATACTTTATCCCCAAGTTGAATTTAGAGCCTTTGGTTACCATTTGCCCCGCCAAATTCCCCGACGATTACCAATGGTATATTTCTACAATTTTTAATTCAATTGGAGATCTGTGTTTTTATCCGCGATGATTACAGTAAACATGGGCGTGTTTTTGTTTATGCGGTAACAATGATATGAGTGCTTGGAAATTGATAAATAGTACACAACCCGAGTTCAGGAGTCCTAATGCAGTTGGTTAGGTGTTTAACATCAACAACTAGGAATAAGTTTGTGCCGAATTATTTGTTTTTTTAAGCAAATAGGAATATGTTGGTAACATCGTCAGTGCTTTCTTTTCTCTCTCTCTCCTTCAGTCG
Organism: Kingdonia uniflora; assembly: GCA_014058105.1. Classification (NCBI taxonomy): domain Eukaryota; kingdom Viridiplantae; phylum Streptophyta; class Magnoliopsida; order Ranunculales; family Circaeasteraceae; genus Kingdonia; species Kingdonia uniflora. The sequence goes on along the minus strand of JACGCM010001055.1, from coordinate 2,087,238 downwards.
CCTCAACTCTTCTTGCTCTCATCTCCCTTGCACTCGTAAGGGCCTCATAGACTTATAATAATAAGCGGGTTTCCTAGGTCGAGCAACATCGTCAGCGCTTTCTTTTCCCTATCTCTCTTTCAGTCGCCTCAACTCTTCTTGCTCTCATCTCCCCTGCACTCGTAAGGGCCTCATAGACTTATAAGAATAAGCGGGTTTCCTAGGTCGAGCAAGCCCATGGGTAGCCCATGCACCCAAGCTAGTTTGCACACATGGGTCGCGTATGTGCGACATGTGCGTGTGACCCACCAACTCTCACACACATTACAAGGTAAGTGTTTGATTTACTTAGAGCATCCGCAGCAGGGTGTGGGTTGAGTTGGGTTTGCAAACCCACACTCAAACTCATACTCTTGAGTCTCCCGGCAGCAACTTTTCGAGTGTGAGTTCACTCACATGGCGCTATAGTAACTCAACCGAGTGTGAAGAACTCACGCTAAAAAAAATTGAGTTTGGCGGTGTTTAGATTACCACGCGGTATTCCTTTTACCGGGTTTTGGCATGTTTCTAGGGTTTTAGAGCAATTCGCGGTGTTCTTTTTACCGTGCGGTGTTTTAAACTCTTCCAAATACAAAAAAACAAAAAACACGTGTCTAACTCAAACTTGCTGCTGGGAGAGGAAGAGTGTGAGTTGGGTTTTTTGTGGGCCCTCTATCAGAGCCCACACCCAAACTCACACTGACTGCTGGAGATGCTCTTATATAAAAGAGTTGTGTTTCCCTCATATCCAATGTGAGACTAAAACCACTTAGTTCCACCATTCAAACTTCAAGGAAAAGCAAATACCTTTTGTATTTTTCAACAGAAACAAATTAGGGCTGAGAGAGAGAGATTAAAGATGTCTCAGTTATTTTAAAATAGAAGTTTGCTGCGTCCTATATAATATATAGCTGAGCTAGAGAGGACCGAAATAGGAAAGTATAGAAGAGCATCTCCGATAGGGTACTTTGTTTGTTTGGTGACCCAAATTGGAAACTAATTACTTTATAAAATACTTTTAATCCCTCTGGAGGGACTTTACAAGTTTTTCCCACCGGCCAGCACATAGTGATATGTCAGTATAATAAATCACGAATGTTTGTTGTTTCCGGATCGTAAGAGTTAGCCCTGCCCACTCATGTTGCTTGTCTCAAACCCGTATTTCGTCCAAAATATGGATTGATCCCCGACCTCCTCTGTGAGTTTGAGTACTTACAATAATTTTGCGCTTCTGGACTGGAGATGCTCCAAGACACTTCCCCAGAACTGAATCAAATTCAAGTGTGAAGCAAAAAAAAAAAAAAAAAAAAATAATGTCCCTCCACCTCCCAAAACATTTACTTTTAGCTGGGGACTTAAATTTTGTAACACTCGATAATTAGGAGCTTTTCATCTACTACTACATTGCCTTGGACTATGAAGAGACAAAAGCTTAATCTTTCCTTGTCTATAAATATATCTCAAACATAAAAGTTTTGTGTTGCTCTCTTTGATCTAACTAGGAAGAAACAATGGAGAATGGTCAGTCAAGTGGTGGCAACAAGAGTAACACAGAGGTGAGTTTTTGTTATCTTAAACGAGTTTATTAACATAGAGGTTAGTTGGATAATTGGTGTTTAAGAGAATTTAAAAAGAATAGGGTTAGTCTTAGTTTTATCCAATTGTAGGATTGCTTTAGTGTAGAAATCTTAAATTTTGAGAGAAAAAAAAAAGTACTCTGGGTGCTCTAAACCAACATTAAAAATTGAATCTTCATGCATGCCTATGGGTTATTGAGGCATACAACATAGGACTGCCTGTTACATAGGCGTGGCTCACATATAAATTAGCTTATGCGGTTTGAGACCATTAGGTGCATTGGCAAAGATGTTCTAGGTAGTTGGTAAAAATGGACTACAACTGATGAAAATGAAATGTTTTTAGTGCCCCCAGTTCTTCGTATTTTGCTTGTTTGATTTCTGCCAACTTTATTCTTTTTCAAATGCCAGAGTTGTCTTACGAACAACATAATCGTTAATCACGACTTCTCTGAACAACTGCAATCATGGCATCTCAACTGCTGTGATGGATATGTTGTCTGTGGAGAATCTGGAGGAGTACCGGCAATGTCTGGCAGAAGCTATGTTGTGATCATGGATTGCCAGGAGTCGTGGCAAGGGCTTGAGCAAGTGATCACTAACAAACTTTCGCTGGGTTCAATTTACACAATATCTACCGCTGTTAGAGTGCTTGGATCTTTAAGGAAAGGCTCCTAAGCTAAAGCCTCATTGAGGCTTGAACATGATAACTCAATGGTGAAGTACATAAGTATCAGAAGGTAATATTATTTTTCTCTTCAAAGGTATTTGGACAAGAAATTAGTTGTGGGATTGGGCTAATTGCACTTGATTGTTGCAGTGTTTCTGTAGTAAATGATCAGTGGAAGAAGTTGGAAGGGTCTTTCACACTCGAAAGTATTCCAAACCGGGTTGTTTTTTATATTCAAGGACCTTCACATTTGCTAATCGATTCTGTCGTAGTATCAGAGGTACATGCATTTCCTTTTAATCTTGTGTTTCTTGCTTAACATTGGTTGCTAACTATTTATATATGGATCAAAGACTGCAAGGGATAGGTGTTTTACGGGTGTGGTTGAGAAGGTGATATTAAACCCTCAGTTTGAGTATGGCCTAAACAATTGGTCCGGAAGAGGCTGCAAAGTTTTTTTGAAGAAATCTATTGGAGATGGGAAGATACTTCCATTGTCAGGGAAAGCTTTTGCTTCTTCAGCGAAACGCATACATAAATGGAATGGGATTGAACAGGAAATAACGGGAAGGTTGCAGGAAAAACATGTATACGAGGTAAAAGCAACTGTCCGGATATTTGGAAACAATGTCACCACTGCCTTCGTACAAGCGACGTTGTGGGTTCAGTTACCATTTCAACCTGAGAAGTATATACATATTGCCAAGTTAGTTCCATCCATCCATTACAATTTCATTATATATCATGATGTCTTGAAAATGTTTATGATAACTGTTATATACCTTTTCTCCCAACAATTTATATATCTGATACATAATTTGGAAATGTTTATGATAGTTGTAATTCCGCTATATTGATTATGTAAAGCTCTCACCTTGCCAAAGGACCTTTACCATTTCATTGTTTTTTTGCCACAACCGAGCAAAGCATACCCTTGACCAGAAGTTTGAGCTTCCTTGCCCTTGGCATTTTTCAAGAGCTCATTCATCTCATGAAAATGATAAATTGGTTAGGGTGTTTTTGTCCCTGAAATATTGGATTAAAATCATTTGAACCACGGTTGAGATACACTCCATTCTGTTAGATCATTACCAGGAAAGCCTTACCATTGTAGCTCAAGGGGTTCTAATGAGTCCTACATCAGTTTTTTTCCTTCCAGTTGATTCAGACCAGTCCTTGATGATTCATCCTAGTCTCGAGCTTACGTCTTTACCTAAAGGTCCTTTTTGTAATAGAAGGATCACATATATCTTAATTAGTTTGGAATATTACTGAAAAGATGCCGGTCTTTCATGAAGTATGCAGGTGAGAGATAATGAGTGGGTGCAACTGCAGGGGAAGTTCTATCTCAATCACTTGCCTTCAAGAGTAATCATTTATTTGCAAGGGCCGCCTCCTGGTACAGACATACTGGTTGATAGTTTTGTCGTAAATCATGTTGCTGAACTTCCTCCACCACAACCATTTATTGAGGTTAGTCTTTCTTATTTGAATTCTTATAATAAAGTATATATTAGCATTATGGTACTGATACTGATATCAAATTTGCGGTGTAGTTAGAATTATGGCCACTTCTTGTTGAAGTCCTTCTTACTATGAAGAAAATTTATATTGAAAGAAAATTACGCATTTCTGGAGGCTATTTCATCCGTAGTATATCTAATATTTGAGCTACTGATTTCTATCACTCTATAAATATTTCTAAAGCCCTACCCCCTAACACATTGGTTACTTAAGGGTCAAAGTCACTTGGGGCATTGTTCACTACCAAGCTCTTTGTAGCGTTAATGTAGCGTTAACTATTGCGGATGCTCTTGAACATATGTATATCCATTTCACTATCTTATTATTTTTATATTCTTGTTAGTTTCTTGTGTAATTCATACTTCAGCAGTAAAATTTTGAAAGAATCAGAACAGTAATGATTCGAACTTGATTTCAGGAAAACATGGGCAGAAAAGGTCATCTTAAATCCATCAAGGAGAAGAATCCTCAGCAAACTGAGGCTCATTTATCTGATTTTACCAAGAAGGTTCCAAAACTTGAGAAAGATTGACAAGTGAAAAAAGAAAATGTTGATGAAAGTTTTTGGGCCGAACAGAATGCAGTAACTAGAAGTAGTTTCGCCGGTCATCATTTGGTGGACCGATGCAATTTTTGTTATGTTCCCTATTTTATTGTTTCCATGTTGATTCTCTTTAAGTTTATTTTGTCCTGACCAACCAGATTGTCTTTTTCTTAATGTTCTGTTTTCATGAATTGAGACGTCTTCGGTATCGAGTTAACTAAAGTTTATGGTACTTGGAAGTTCTTAATTTTCCCAATTTTTATCTTCATCTTCAGTTTTGATCGTATGTAGTATTGGATAATATTCAACTGCAATTAATTTTACTAGCGCAGTAGTGGATAAACTTTTTCTGGTATTGTATACTAAATTGGCCGCTTTTAAAGCAAGTTGACCGTGGGATGTGAATCTTGTGATGCCAACATGATCAAGGTATTCCTCGCCCTCAACATAGAAAGGATTCTGAGTTCAATTTGGTGAGGTTTTTGCCCTGCTTTGTACTCGTACATCTTGCACAACAGTGGTCTATGTATAATTTGTATATTGTTACCAATGAATTTTCTCCTATTTTTACCAAACCTTCTTTGCAACATTTTCCTCGAAATGTAGAGAATATGAGGACATTTTGCCAGATATTCTCTAACTGCAAATACCTAGTAAGATATGTGCAACAAAGAGCGAGCGATCTTCAAAAGTCAGCTCCCCCGAGATGATAGGCTTTGTATATTTCTTTAGACGATTCCCAAATGTGGTGCCGAGTTAATTTCTAATATTGGAAGTGTTCACAGCGCTTTAGAGATTAAAGGATTATAGGTTCGCAATTTAAACCTGACAGTAACATGCATTGAACTCTGAAAAATCTTGATATCATTACTAAACCAAATCTAGCCACTTATTATGTATCTTGTAAAAAGATCTGAGAGGAACATAGCTAGATCAAAATTTCACTTCTTTCTCTGACCTCTTTAAATGGAAGAACCAAAATCTTACCTGGTCTTCAAATTTCAATATCTATCTTCTTTCTATCGGTATTGGCAAGACTTAGTTGGCCTCCATTTTTATTTCATTACCATTTTCTAACGTAAAATGTCGCTGTTTTAGGGCTCACCACTGTTGATTTTCTTTTCTTTAAGCTATCTGCTGACCCCTTGTTATCTGAAGTACTTGAACTTCTAACTTTGTAAGACTCAGCATTCTCTGTAGACTTGTACGGATAGCTATATGCATCTGCTTCTTCTGGAAGATTGACTTTAGCCGTGCTCATAGTCTGTCATGATACAATTATATCAGGGTCCAAAGCAAGAATTATATATATACCAGTTAGACTGCTCTAACTAATTCACAAGGCCACAGTGGATCCCCCAAAATATTAATGATTGCCCACCCAAGTGTGCTGGATAGTGAACATGAGTACTAGGTGTCGGACACAGCGGTTACAAAATAAATGAAAATGGGGACACGGCTTTATACCTATAAAAATAGTATCATTCTTCACGTTTCTTGCATTTTGTCTTATTACATTATGAATATATAATTACGATGGTAACTTATGGGCTAATTTACAACTAATAACAAACATTAAACAATGTTAAGAGTTAGAAGGGCTGAATAACATGTATAAGAATTAGAAACGTTCTAAAGTTATGTCAAAAAACTGATGATCTAAGCAAGAAGTGTCCACACGAGTGTCGGTGTGTCCGAGTGTCTGACACGTGTGGACACGATTTTTTTTTTAGGAATATGGAATGTCCATGTTACATAGTCTAGGATTACATACCGAGATGGTAATGGGTGAAAACAGATGCAGCAAATACTGCAACAAGACATTTTTAAGAAGACCCCAGATTACATATCGAGATGGTAATGGGTGAATATACATGATCCACCATGTTACCTTTTATTGAGTTCTTCATCAAAATGGGTGAAGAAGGATGGTCCTGACGTCAAATTTTCGTAATTCAATTCTCCTGGCTTTGCTGTTTTTTGCCTAGAATAAGAACCAACAAGAAGAATATATGGTTAGTAAATAAGCATCCATAAAATTGACATAAGAGACTTAACTGAGATAGACATGGAAGGGCAGATTATTGTACCACTCTTGATCAGTGAGCATTTCCTCTGTCAACCCAAAGTGTTTTAGCTCTTCAGGAGTGTGCTGCACCAGTAAGCTATATCTGTTGATGGTAGATAAGAATGAGACTATATCACAATGTCTGAAAAACAAGCAACCAAATCTACTTACATAACTTTTACATATTATATTATATAATATTAACAGCATGTCGACACCAAAGGGGAAAAACCATGTTTCTCTTCTAGAGACCGTGGTGGAGAAATGGGGACTATTTAGAAACACCTCTTACAAAGTTGTTTACAGGATACGTGGTTTCTTGATCTGTGGTTGTCAAGTTGGCATTCCTATGTAAAAAAAAAACTTGTCTTTTACTCATTAATTTGTATAGACAGATGTATTAAACTAGTTATTAGAATTACATACAATATTAAGAACCTTCGGACTAACCTTAAAATGCTGTGAAAGATATAGATCAAAATAACAAATAATCAAATCTTAAAGATAATCATGTTGAGATATATAGTCCCACATCAGACACAGCCTTGCACCTCAAAATATAAGATCCTGGGGCTACTCCTCTCATTGCCAATTGGTTTTGAGATGGAACCTCAAGTTCTAATAAATCAAAGATACTAAGAATAGAAAAAGCAACTAGTGTACCTTCCACCCTCTCCTGTTTCCATAACAATCATACCACCGTTATTAAAATTGTTGAGACCTTCAAATTGCTCAACTGTCCATTTGTACCACCTCATTAAAAACACTCTCAATGTTAGACCATGTGATACTATCACTAAGTTCATGTTTGGATTCCTTTGACCAGGGGGCTGAAAACGACCAATGTCGATATCTGCTCTAAGAGTCTCTCTAAATCCTATTTCAGAAAGAAAAAAATTAAAAAATTGTAAGTTTGAACTTCTAGATTAACTAGTTGAAGTATGAACTGAAATATAATAATAATAATAACAAGTACTATATATACCAGTTATTCGGTCATAAACATCGGCAGCAGATTCTCCATCTGGAAAACGGTAGAAAAAACGTCCATAGAGAAGACGTTTAGCTTTCTCAACTTGCATTTTATTTGAATCCTGAAAGTTTCCTTGACATAGAAAATAAACAAATGTCAGTAATCATGATACATGACTGACTGAGGACCATGATTCATGCACAGCCACATATCGAAAATGGAAGATAGCAAAGAAAAAAATAAATTAAACGCCAGTGTCTGATCACAAGGATAAAAATGAACAGAAGAACATTCAACACCATTCTTTCTCTCACACACATCTAGCTCTTAACCTTAATAAGAACTTGAACAACAGAGGGAAAAGTATGAATTCACTTAGTTAGATTTGGACCAATATGCACATTTTCTCAACACCTACCTAGTTTCAAAACACGACCCTGTATTCTCTATACTGTGATAACTGCATTACTCCCAGCAATGACGTAGCCTTTTCATGTATAGTATACTATATTAAGCTGTCTGACATACACCTCTCGTCTCTCGTTCAACTTTTAGTTGTTGTTCAGAAAAAGAGATGTACTAACATTGTCTATCCAAAAAAAGAAGAAACATTCCAACTGCCTGTCGACTCTAAAACCAACCATGCCCATTGCATACTACTTAAGAGTAACCGTTAGAGGATTTGGAAGTTCTGTGAGGAAAAACTTGGATGTTTCCCACTTTGGATAACTCATGTGCACGGAAAATTGCTTCTCTTGTGAAAATAATATTCCAAGAGGAGCCCAATCACATACTTTCCAGCCAAAAAATCTGTGGAGCCAAGGGACTACACCACCACTATTTAACCAACCTACAAGAACTTTAGAATTCAGCTCAACTTCCGCATCATGCCAATTATGCTCAACGAAGAGTCTCAAGCCTTGAAGCACTGCAATTATCTTCAGCTGCCATATTAGTACCTACACCAGAACCACATATTAGTACCTCCTGTTATCACAAAACACTAACCCACCCTCACCCCCATGTTGGCCAGGGCTTCCCTATCAACGAAACGTGTTTATATGTTATTTTGAGCTTGTAGCGTCTGTAGCATGATAGAAACTTTTAACGATGAAGCTTTCTTGACATTAATCCTACTTAGCCACTTCTTTGCCTTCAAAATGATGTTGCCACAACCATTGGGACATCCTCATTTTTACTTTTTTCTTTTCTTTTCTTTTTTCTTTCAAGAGCTTCGCCCCCAAAATATTTTCTTGAGCACTAAATCAAACTCATCACAGCATCGCTGTAAAATTAAAACCATAACTTGAAAAGGTTAAGAAGATCAGTAATATGCTGCCAGTAGAGAACCATATTTCCCATAGAATACTGAAACCAATCATTCTCTCGATGATACCCTCTTGGATGGAATCAGATGCTAAAATTAACCATCTAAGAACCAAGAGTACAGGAACTGATTTTGAGCAAATTACACCCCAAATGCTCTATTGAAATATGACCAAATAGCTCGAGCAATGTTACATTTAAGAAAAAGATCTGACACCATCACGAAAGCACCTATACTTTGACGCCATTGGCACGAAATATTTCTGTACATGTACCAGTTCATACACAGCCACCGCCTTCTACATGAAATGCCCACTTAACACTTGAAGTTTTAAGTAAAGCCCAGAATGCCATTACTAATTGAGATATCACTGAGGAGTATGTTCATATCATACTAGTTCCCAAGCAGAGTTGACAAGAAACAATCATATGAAGTAAAACCAACACCGATCTATCAACCTCAGTCGATATAGAGACAATTTAATATGAAACTGCTATTGTATGTTTCTTATAAATCGATCAATTTGAGTGCCAAAAATAAGCACCCTCTTGAGTTATCACGCAGACAGTATTATTACTCACAATATCAAAATGTTTCTCTAAAAGACTATATATCTCTCTTGGAGCACCATCTAGAAAAAAATTACTTCTCAAAAGATATGCTCAGATTGAAGAATTACGAATACTAAATTGGGAATTTTGTTAAGCAGAATCCGTGTTTAACAGTGAATCAGTGATTACCAGCTTCCCGCTAAAAAAAGACACATTGTATGTATAAATCTCATTGTACAAAATTAAATCCGCATTTAGGATATCTACTTTGAAGGGGCATAGAATAATAAAACCAAATTCAACACTAAATTAAACTCTATGCATTAGAATAGAAACAATGAATGAACATACCAAAATCCTGTTCGCGCAAACGGGGCTCTTCCCTAACTCCAGCAATCCTCGAATACCCAAACGCCTTTCCCAAACCCCGTAACGTCTCGAGCGTTCTCTTATACGGCGACACGTAAAAATAAACCTTCCAATCATCAGCCCCATCACTCTCAATCAACTCCCTTATCTTCTTCCCACATTCCTCGGCCTCAACCCAACCTTTCTCAGTTAATCTAATCTTCGGGTCCGGAATCCGAGTGTACACTCCCTCATCCACATTCCCTTCACTTTGTCCGTGCCGAATCAATATTATTCGGCGCGGCCTAGGTGGCAACAAGTTAGTACTACTAGACAAGGGGATTTTTTTCTCCGGGAACCCCGAGAGCGATACGAACCCATTGTTCGATGCTCGAATTCTAAAAGAGGGTTGTTGTAATCTTTGGTGGTTAATGGTTGAGGAATGAGTGAGGGAGGAGAGAGAAAGTGACATTCTTGATTCTTGATTTTTTTTTTAAATGAAATTGTAGGGCTCAAGAAGACCGTTGGGATTTCTATCAGCTTATTTTGGATTGATTTGTAATTCTGTTAACAGAGAGCACGTGCTCTCCCACATACACCACGTGACATCGAAATGGGTACATGGTTGGTTAGTGTCAGCTGTGGATCCTATAAAGGCCCAGATTGGTTTCCCACTGGACTGGACGGCAACTGTATTTAGCTAAGCTTGAGCCAACTCAAGGTCTGTGTGCACAAAAAATAAAAATAAAAAATACGGTCCCCCGCAACACGACTAACCGTAAAATTTCCATCGATGAAGATTGTACGCAATGTATTTTAGAGGTTAACTTGAGTATCTATTTCAAAACTTCATCCGAAATGAGCTCAAGTTGAGTATATAAGCGTGCGTGCCATGCGGGGGGCATTGGTAGATGTAAACCTTAATTAGAGTAGGAGTGAACTTGGGTGGTGTAAGGCTTGTTCCGAATCTCGAGCTCAAGCCCTAACTTCGACCAACATACATTTACTCAACCTCATTATTACAAGACTGTCACGTTTTTGGCACATTATGAGGCAATTACAAGGAAGATAAATCATTCATACCGTTACAAAACTATTACGAATATTCATCAAAACTATTTTGTAACTGCCATCATTAAAAGAGATAATTGTCATAAAACGGTCATAAATATGAGACCTATAAAGAGGATTAAGAAATAACATATTATAGACAAATTCTTCTATCTAGAAAGTTCATACTAAATTACCAAGAATACTTGTTGTAATAGGCAATCACTCAATCAAATATCATCATCATTTTTAAATCCTCAAGAGAGATAGTGGTTTTTACCTATTCCAAGGTTTTCACACTATTTCTTGTGTATTAGTGATTATTTGTTACTACAGGTGTTTTGTTCATCTTTCGTGTGATAAACTAAGTTCGAGCTATGAATTTAGGCTCTTACAGATAATGAGAACTCAAACTTGTGGCCGTGGAGCCTTACCCAATATCTATAAATGTTGAGATATACAGTCGCGCATCGGGCATTCAAGCCTTACACCTTAATAATATTAGATTATTGGGATACTTCTCTCATTGCTAATTGGTTTTGAGATGGAACCTCCAGTTATAATAATAACATATCAATATTTTTGCAACTTATTATCTAAAAAGAAGTAAATAGCTGTAAAATTTTGGATTTATTGTGCGAGAGTATAATACATTTTATTCCTTTGGTGGAGGATCCGAAAGCAACTTTTTAATTAAACGTCGAATATTATTTTATTTTATAATTATGAGTATTGTATACATGCATGATACTAGTCAATCCACAAAATAATTAGATAACCTTGGGAAGCTTCTCAATCAAAATGATTGGGATTTATTCGCAAAACTTTGATAATTTTAAACTAAACAAAGTTTTTGTATCCATAAGAACATAAAACCAATATAGGAAACCACAATATGCAACTTGACATGAAATGATTTTCATTCTAGTTTTAAATACAATTGATCATTTGAAGTGACTTTGGTCTAGTATAGATTTATTATATTATATTATAATTATATTTAATTATATTAAACTAGATTCGTTATCCTAATGTTTTGGACGCAAACTTTCTTATTTATTGTTTACGAACCAACCAACCAACCTTGTTTATTGTGCATTAATATATTTGTAAAACATATACTTTATTACGTCAATTTGTTCGAATTGAGTTGGGGAAGATGTTTTTGAGATAATTAGAGAGAAAAGGTAAAATCGTAATAGCTAGTGTCAATGTCCATATCAGCTCGACCTCATTCACGGGATCAAGCATCACCAACAGCAGAGTGTGAGTTATGTTGGATTCAAGTAACTCAACAAAACCCACCTTCTAATTGCTTCAAACAGTCCTTTAAAATCATCATTGACATTCGACTAACTCAAACGGTTTGTGGACTAGTCGAACACAATGTTGGCATCTCTCAAACGACATTCTGAAAGCCACGATTATATCTTGTTTATCTAGTCTTTATTGCATTCTCTTTACGAACAAGTATTGACGAAGATTCTCTTTCCGGAAAACACGCAACTACAGACAATCCCACCACCACTGATCTCTCAAAATACTTAAATATCGTCCGTTAAAAGAAGTCTGAATCTCACTTGTCCAACATCTTCATATTCACACATAATCTCTACCTAGACAGACCCTTGGGGTTGCTCTATATACAACACAAACTTCTTTTCCAAGAATAGAGGGGACCATGCCAACAAAACTCAATCCAAAAGCAGCAGAGCCTCAGACATCTATTGCTGCATGTTTACGCGCCCATAAATTACGGGGATCCCAAAGTCGTAGTTCAGAAGAGGATTTGGTACAGTGTGCGCATTACGCACCAGCAAACCATGGTCAACCTCCTTTAACTTGCATGCTCCGTACCAAACAAGTTATTAATAAACGCTAATATGCGCTATCGTACGCTTATTAAATATCTATAATTTGGAGAAAGTTATTACTTTTAGAAGAATGAAAGAGAAAGACCTTAATGCCCTCCATCACAGTGAATTGGCCGATATTTATCAATATCTATGATGCTTCTCCCTTTTTGAAGATTTTTTTTACGGTGTTTTCCGTGTTTTTGGAATAAGTTTTCTTTTAGGCTAAGCCAATCTGCTTATAGTACGTACCACGAATCAAGAAATTTCGTTTATTTCTCTAGATCTAGCGGTTGCTGACCATTGAATCAAAGAAAATAAAGCCTAGGTGTCAAATGTATCGTTCTGAAGACGAGGGAGAAGGATGTTTTAAGGAGAAGTTAGTCATGGCCTTAATCAATTAAGTAAATTTTAAGTTGAGTACCAAGCAAATGAAAAGATTGGACCATCGAGTTGATACTTTGTCAACCTCATAATAAGAGGGTCATTGTTACTCTCTTGCATAAACATTTTTTTCTCTCAATGGTGCCTACGAAACTTATTTGGTTTCATTTCTTGGTAGGGTTGGCAAGACTGTCTTTTTAGGATTGTTTAGGAAATTTAAACTTGACATAATTTATATTTTTCTTCATTATGAAATCAAACATTTGATGCCTAGCCTAATTGTTATTAGAGGATTTTTCCCAGTGGGTATGATGAACCAGGAGAGAGTTTTTCCTTAATGTGTTTTTAGGCTCTATTCACATAGACTGATAGACATATGTTATCTCTACCAAACCTCATAATATCTGAGACTCTCTTTGATCCAAACATAATAATGTGTGAGTTTAATCAGAAACTTGTTGTACATGCAACATAGACTAGCATGAAAACCTGATTCATACTTCCCCACTTGTGTCCCCCCCATTGGAAATATAAGAGTTTTTTCTTCAGATCTCTCTAGTCCTTTTCTCCTTGTTTGTATCAACATACAGAGGAAGAATAATGAGCTGTGTTCATAGGCCTCTCTCTCTCTCATAATGGCAGTTTTTAGTGTAGTACCTTTTCCTCAGCAACTTCAGTTTCTTAATATCAGTAGTACTTGTGTGAAACCACCCAGACAGAGAGAGAGAGAGACACCCATATAAAATCTCTTTTTCTTTTTAAAAAATATGTATTTTTTTGTATATTAAATCCATAATTGAGAGCTTTTCATTGGTTTGGAATTCTATTTTGGACATAAGATAAAAAAGTAATATTTTCAGAGAGAGAGAGAGGGGCAAATCATGGTCTTCTGCCACTATGTGAGTAGATGTCTGATACTCTGATCTCCCTTCCTAGGAGAGAGAGAGAGAGAGAGAGAGAGAGAGAGAGAGAGAGAGATCTTCCTTCCTAGGTTGGTTCTCATAGAAGAGACTCTTCTTGTGTTTCTAAGAACACAAAGAGTAATCTTGCTCTCAGTCATCACCATCTCTTCTTTTAACACAAGTAAGAAAGTAGATTATTTTTTGGGGTTTTGTTGTTGTTAGACCTTGTCCTTTAATAACTTTCACTATTTTGGTTGTTGTTTCATAGGGATCAAGGTGTGATCTTGCTCTCACTCATCGCTTCTTCTTTTCACACAAGTAAGAAAGTGGATTTTTTTTGGGGTTTTGTTGTTGTTGTTAGACCTTCTCCTTAATTTCTTTATTTTGGTTGAGGTGTGATTTTTTTCATCCTAAGATGGGGAGTGAATCAAGAGAAGAGATGAGGTTTTCAACTCACATAGTGAATCAGATTCAAGCCTTTGAATCCAATCCTCATGAGCTCTACAACTTGGCTACAAGCATGGAGATGCTCACTTTCCCTCCACCAACACCACCAGTACGAAAGAATAATATTACCGATCCCGGGTGCTCGTCATCTTCAAAGATGATCACTGATCATCATCAACACCAACTACTACCATCAAGTTCTGATTTTTATCAACCCCAAGTGTTGTTCAATAGATGTGATTTCTCTCAAGATCAATATGTCGATGATTCGTCTCTTAGGAGTGTGTTCCCCTGTGAAGGTAGTGAGAGGCCTAATCAAGGTCTCTCACTCTCTCTTTCGACAAAACTTCCTTCTACTGTGGGGCTACAATCTTTTGACCTTGGAGAAACAAGTTATCATCAGCATCTTCACGATCAGCAAGATGGGTTCTTTGAGAAACCGCCGCCGAATCTTTATCAACAACATCAATTTTTTGAAGTTGGGGGTGATCTTGATCACGAACGCCTTTTCGAACTCAAAAATTCTAAGTACTTAGGTCCTGCTCAAGAACTATTGAATGAGATTTGTAGGCTTGAGTCAGAGAAGCATCAAACACCTAACAAAGTTAAACAGCAACCAAGAGTTTCGTCATTTGAGAGTCCTTCTTTGGACTCCCTAGAGCTCTTTGAGTTACAAAGTCGAAAAACTAAGCTGATGTTTATGCTTGATCAGGTAAATGATCTCTTTTAAGTTTTCTATGTTTTCGTTTAGCAAAATTTCATGGTTTTCTCTAACGGGGTTCAATATTGTTTTAGGTTGATCGAAGATACAAACAGTATTGTGACCGTTTAAAGGCGACTGAATCATCGTTTGAAGCTGTTGCGGGTTTGGGAACAGCAACAAGGTCCTACACGGCATCAGCATCGAATGCCATGTCTAAACATTTCAGATGTCTAAGAGATGGTATTATGAATCAACTTAAGGCCACAAAGAGAGCATTGGAGAAAAAAGGTCCAGCGGGGAGTAAGGAAGGCGAAACCCCGCGACTTCGGCTATTAGATCAGTCCCTAAGACAACATAGTTCGTTTCAACAGATGAACATGGTGGCTCAGGCCAGTACTCCTTGGAGACCCCAAAGAGGTCTACCGGAACGATCTGTTGGAATTCTCCGTGATTGGCTTATGGGAAACTTTCTTAACCCGTACGTCATGAATATTATCCATTATTATTTAGTACTAATACGAAAAACAAGTCATTTCTTTCTCCCTAAATCGTTTTCTTTGTGTTTTGGATCCTCATAGGTACCCAACTGAGCTTGATAAACGCATTTTAGCATCCCAAACAGGTCTCTCAAAGGCTCAAGTATGTCAACATTTCTCTCATTTTTCTTACATTTATTTCATGAAATCATACATAAGTTTCTATATTTTTTGACAGATAAAACAAGGGTGATTTTTTTTATGTGTAGGTTTCAAATTGGTTTATAAATGCAAGGGTAAGGCTATGGAAACCAATGGTCGAGGAGATGTATTTAGAAGAGACAAAGGAGCAAGACAACATAGAATCCTTAAATGGGGTTCAAGAGCTCGACGAAAATAGCCGGCCAGTCCGACCCTACGGTCATAACTATAATCACGTGTCGCTTGAGGATCAGAAACCAACATTGGAGCAACTCGCTAGGAACGATTCCGGTTCTCTTACATCAATTATCAGTAACCCAGATATTGGTGATCATCTAGCCCAACAACAACATCAGTTTGGGAGAGTTTCCGAGACGTTTGGTCAGACGGACTTAGATTTTTCATCTTACAACACTGACTTCATTCATGACAATCTTGGCTACGGGGTTTCCTTAACACTAGGGTTGCAACAACACGGTGGAAGTGGTATGAATATGTCCTTCTCCTCTTCAGGTCCATCTCAAGACTCCGCATTCTTCTCTAGACACCATCTTGATCATCAAGACTGCCAACATGTTCCATACTTGATGTTGGATGGCAGTACTCCAAGTCTGCCTTATAGTAACTAGTACTATTGCTCCACGGGATCGTGGGGCTTCTACGGAAGACAAAATTTACGATGAACTGCCTTGATTAACAGTGATATAAATACATAATAGTCACATAGGTAGGTCTAGAGATGGATATAGTAGTATTATGGGCAGTCCTTCTTTGTTCTAGCTTTAACTGAAATGTCCTCAACTCTTCTTTGGGTAGGTTTGGAAAGATGTCCTCTCTCTATCTCAAGTGCTAGCTCTCTTGGAGTTTAAAGAGTGTGGGCAGTGAGGAAGGAGGGACCATCCTAATATGATCCCAACTTAGCTGGTTGTAGTAAGTTGTGTGACTTAGGTTCATTAAGGGACCATTGTACAACAATACCATTCCAAAGTAGTCGGTTGTATCAATGGTGGATGTTTTTGTGCTTTGTGGTTGTATGTGAAGCGCCGAATATGTAGTTGTTGAGTGGTCTGTGTGTGTTTTCCATTTTTTGACAAGCAGCCCTACTAGAGTAATTAGCCATTACAATGCTAAAAATAGTGCTTCAGTAAATCAAGGTTTATTTCATCCTGAAACGACTTAATAACGAGTAAATATTATGTTCTATGTTACAGTTGAAATCCTTATACGTATGATCCTTCGATCACAGCTTACTTGAACCAAATTCTTGGTGGAAACTGGAAAAGGTGTACATGATATTTTTTTCAGACATGGGATGGTGACGGGGTATGAATATTATTTGATTTCTCGAAGGCATATAATAGTCTTAAGAGATAGCAGTTGTCAAACGAATCAGGGTAACTGGGAACCCCTCTTTTAATTCTTTCTCAAGAGTTTTCTTTTGTGACCAAAAAACACTATAACTTATCCTAAGGAACAAAGAAGCTGCCTTTGGAGAAATTTTCATTTTGTGTGGAAGTCTCTGATAGAATTGAAGTTCAATCTGCATTTGTTTAGTCCCTGTTTACGCCTTTTACATGTACTGAATGCGTTCTTTTGGAATGGGGCACACACTCCAAATGTCATTCTTGGAAAGGTATTTCTCCTACACAAATAATCCCAAACTATGCTTTTCACAAAACATATAAGACATTAAGGATAAATAGTTTTTCGAGTCTTTTCTTAGCTTATTTGTACCTTTAGAGTCTTTACGTTCGTCTAACCTTGACGTTTGTGTGCGATTACCCATTTCTTCATATGGGTGGGTGACCCTTAAGACTTTACTATCTCTTCCGGACATACACATCGCGTGTTCTTTCACGATTTATCATCCTCAGACCTCCTTGCCCTTCTTCTAGCCCTCCCTTCTATATCTCATTCTTCACTACTTTTCATTTCTAATTTGGCAAATTTTGGTTTTCTTCATTTTTATAATTTTCGACTTTCTTTTTTTCGTTTCAATTTTTCCTTGAGGAGATATCATCATAACGACTATAGGGAGTGTTTTCATACTACACTTGAATTTCTGCTTATGAACTTTTACTCTTTCATCTATACACATTCCATCTTTTTCTCTCCTCTAGTTCTCGCTAGCTTTCAATTTTACCTTCTTCTATTCTCTCTTTCCCCCAACACGAATTGCAGTCGCATAAATTTGAAAACTCATAATTCAGCTAAGATCTCAACCCAGTTCTTGAGTTTTTCTACTTCGTCATTATCATTGAGTTGCATTTACGTGGTTATTCAGTTAAACTTATAAATCACCAAAATAGGGTCCCCGTTAAGGCCACCAACTTCGGTCGTTTCCCACCGGTTACCGAAAAACAATGTTAGCATGGTCGTCTCCCACCGTGTTGTGTTCTTCTTCTAAATTGTGATTGTCTTTACATGTGCGATCAGCACGTGCACATTACATTCTGATTCTCACTCAGATTTATTTTCATGTCTTCTCTCTCCCTGTAGATCTCTCTCTGATTCAAACGTAACAATTAGGGTTTAGAGATGTATATGATGTATGGATGGCCTCAAGTGATCCCACTCGAATCTGGGATTTGCCCAACTTCTCATAACCAAATCATCTATCTAAAGCTCATCAATCGTCTCTTACTAGTTGTTTCTCCGTCTCATATAGAGCTTTGGAGCTCCTCACAGGTACAATTCTCTCACATTTGATCCAATTGGGGTTGTTTTGATTTGAAATGTGATAATTGGGTTTGTTTTGGAATTACAGCATAAGATCAGGTTGGGCAAGTACAAGAGAGATGAGGATTCTGTGGAACGAGAAGGGGAGAATTTGCAAGCTGTTTGGAGTCCTGATGCCAAATTTATTGCTGTTTTGGTAAGTTTTGAATTGGGTTTCGTTTATTTCAGTAAAAAAATGTTCTTTAAATAATGGGGTTTTGTAGTTTTTGTTATTTTGTGTTTATTTTGGAAGTGGTGATGATGAGTTATGGTAAGAATTGGAAGTCACTAGAGACACTTATATTAAGAATTTAAGACACCCTTTACTAGAAAAGTTACTGTAAGTAGTGAACATCAAAGCAATTTTAGGTGAACTCTTTCTACCTTCCCCTATGAACCAATGAATTGAGTTTAGAGTATCTTTGAGCATTTGTTACCTGAAATTTTCCTCGTCAAAGAATCCTGAATGTGGATAGTCGGATTGCCAATATGGGGTTTTATCCATAATCCATTGGTTCAATATGATTTTGAGTTGGGTTAGTGACAAATTCATGTGGTGCATTGTGTTGGAGTTGGCTCAAGTTAAGATTGTCAGATTACTAGAAAAAGGAAGGGGGGACGAAAGGAATGAAAAAAAGAACTTCTTGTCGTTATGAATCTACATCCTAGGTCGTACTGGTTCTAATTAGTCAAGAAAGAGCTGAAGCATGGAGGGGACAGCGACGAGGACAGCTGATTCATCCGGTTTGAACTTATAACATTAGTAGTTTTCTTGGCTGTTTAAAATGATTTGATAATGCACCCTAGAGTTGGAGGATTGGCAGTTATCTGTAGAGATAACCGTGAAAATTTGCTAGTGTGTATCTCTAAAGGACTATAGAGCACCAGAGCACAATTATTGAACGTCTACGGTACGCAGGATATCAATGCATGGATGCTATTTGGGGTGACATCAGACTCAGTTTGCACTGTACTGATTCTTAATAATGATGAAGTGCATTGGGTGCTGCTTTCTGACTGAAACAGGTTGAGGAATTCTGTTAGAAAGTTGAAATTGTCTTACATGCGGGAGATGCGTTTCTGTTCTGCAGTCATGGTGGTTCTTTGTCAGCTGATTGTGTTGAATTTATGTAGGAAGTTCAGAGTTCTTAAGAAAAGTTGAAGAACCTTGTAGAATGTTGTATAGATTAGTAAATGGGAGATAGGAAATGATAGTGTTCATGCTAGGGTGCGAACCTAGTTGAGATGTAAGCATGGATCTGATGCTGTAACTCTTTTATTTTGTTTTTATGTATTTTCTAGAAGAACCTATTGTAATCATCTTTAGATTGATGAATTTTTTACTTGAACAAAAAAGAAGAAAAATAAAGAAAGTGTAACATGATGTTTCAAATGGTGTCTGTCGAAGTTAGCTTTGTTTTTTAATTTGTTGGCTACATGAATGGGAACTGAACTTCAGAGATGGGATCGATCAATACCATATAAGTGTGCATTAAAAGTTGTAGCTTTGTGGGAAATGACATCTGAAATCGGTATCTTGTATCTACAGAGAAAATCTTGAATATTGTTTTCTAATTTTATGAATAAGATCTTTGACCTCACGAAATACTGATTTTGCTGCCTGATACCATGTGGATTTAGTTTGCTACACCTAGATGCATATAGAATACATTCTAAAAAAATGATGTAGGGATACCTAGCTTTCTGATGTCCTTTGCAGTTGATGATTAAGAAACTTACACTTTCTCATATTGATCACTACTTTAGCAAAAGGATTTGGTTACCTAGCTTTTTCGTCTCCCATTTGAGCGGTGTCTTCCTTATTGTAGGAGGACTAAGCGATTATCTGGGTATCATCCACAATTTGGAGTTGGAATACCTCAACCCAGTCTCGTTCTTTCTGAAGCCTCTCAATCAATCCAACCCTACTTATGGTGAGAAACTTCCTTAAGCCTCAAGAATGACATCATCTCTCGATTTTTTTGTCCTTTCCTTCAAATTTCCTAGCGTTTCTTTCAAGCCAAATGACCCATATGGCTGTGAAAGGAAGCAACCGCCACATACTTTTCCCTGGCCCAATAGGTTTGTTGAGCTCCAATTTGATAAGAATCTTTTAACCCTTCTAGGGTAAGATCAAGACAAGCCAGTTTCGGTAAAATAGTAAATCTAAATGCCCTTGGCGAAAGGACAATGAAGGAGAAGGTGATTTAAGGATTCCCCGTCCTTTTGACACATTGAACAAAAGCTAATAACCAAAACCTTATGCTTATGCAAGTTGTCACTAGAAAGAGTTTTGTTAAGATACATAGTCCAAACAAATAAAGCAACTTGGCTGGCAATAATTCCCTCATTATTCAAATTCAAATATAACTAAAGTCAATAAAATAAATAGAAATAAATGAAAAGGAAAATTGTACTAAAGTGGTAGGAGGCATGCCGAAACCCATGGGGGTATGATTGACGTTTTACCCCACCAATTAGACAGTATTTTAACTGTGTTAGTATCACAAAATATCTAAATTTTATCTGATACACGACTTATGTGGTGTATAGTAAGAAGTTTTACTGATGATTTTTCCTTTCATGCAGACTTCCTCGTTCTTTCTTCACATTTTCAAGGTCCAATTTACGGAGAAAAAACTACAAATTGGGGGGAAACAACCTTCTGGATTGTTTCTTGTAACAATCTCTCTACTTCTTAGTGAAAAAGTGCCTTTTGCCGATGAGAATTTAACGATGTAGGAACTCTATTTGACTATTTCAAATTTAATTCTATGAATATTATAATTTCAGAAAGTTATTTATTGTTTTCACGATACCATATTCTTTCTTCCAGGAGCAATATTGTGTGTGACAACAAGCACCTACTCCTTGGACTTTCGGATGGGTCTTTCCAACTTATATCTTGGAAAGGAGAGGTATGGATGAATTTTGATTTACATGTCTCTTTTGTATTTTCCATTATTAAACAATTTCAATTCATCACCTATGAAAAGTTGCAGTTTTTTTCTTCTTTTGGGGGGAATTATTGATTTTATTGATTGCCGGGAAATAATATAGATGAGAGGAGCCCAGTACCTCAATAGTCACACAACCAACTACCTTTCTAATTTTTTTTATTTGATAACTTCCAATCGAGATATTATGACTCATGCAAAAAGTAATTTTAGATCGCGTTCGAGTTAGGTTATATAAACTTGGCTTTGTTTGAACTTGGGATATCAATGAACTCGAACCGAATCTCAATTAAAAAGGTTCAACCTAAAGCCGGCCAAACTTGGGTTTAGCTCGCCCAAGTTGTACTAAGGTTTTGGGTCAGAGTGTCATTTAACTTATGGTTAAATCTGACATTAATATATCTATATTTTCAATATGTTGTTGTATTATTATATTTAACAGTTCTCTAGTAGCTTCCGAATTCATTGCTATCCACGAGGCAGCGGCAAAAATACTGAATCGGCACATACATTATACGATGGGCCAGCTTCTGAAGAGGATTCAGTGAAAATGTTGACATCCAATTGCAATTCGGCAAGTGTCTCTTTTGTTATCCAGCTGGAGTTGTCGTTGCCCTTGAGATTGCTGGTTGTGTTATACTCTGATGGTCAACTTGCATTATGCTCAGTACATAAGAAAGGTTTAAAGCATACCGAATCTATAAATGTTGAAAGGTGGTTGTATTCGAGCGATGCAGTATGTGCTTCCTTAGCTTCAGAGACACAAATCCTTGCAGTTGGTAGTAGACGAGGTGCTGTTGAGTTATATAATTTGGAAGAACCGGTTTCACTACTTCGAACAGTATCTTTATATGACTGGGGGTAAGCTTCGTTATTTATCATTAAGGCTACTAGCTGAGCACAATTTTTCAAAAAGTACAAAAAGAAAAGAAAATAAATAGAAAACTAAGCACACATTTAGTTTTTATAGAATTTATTTGTATTTTGTTTCCCTTTCTTTGTTGTTCTTTGGGCCGTATAAAATACTGATTCAAATTTCAGCAGAAGCTTCGATAATTTTACACAAATTTGATTTGGGGTCAAAATTTCTAACTAGAACACTCAACTAACTAAACCTACTCTATGTTATCTATAACTAAATTCCAACTTGACTAAAAATCAACTGATTGTAATGGTGAAGCAAAGCTCCATCTTAGGAAAAACTTTCCTCCTTAATTGGACTCCAAGCCCTAATATAACTGGACTTCCTTAATATGTGGAAATATTATAATAAAAATTAGATTAAAAAAAAATACGAAACCCCAAGGGTAGAATTCGACAAGAAGAGAGCAGTTTGTTTGATATAAGTGAAACATATGTGTCCTCACATCAAATAACTTCACCTTCACGCCACCAAAACAACTATTTCTCGTCGCCACAGATCAAAATATCCAATTTAGAAGATATTTCTGTTGGCTAATTTTTTTATAGATCCTCAATGAATAGGATTAGTATACCTGCAGCCTGCTTGTTTAATAAACTGTAAATATGGAAAACATTTAGCCCATCTCTACTTGTAAATGTAAAGTATTTTCTGATATATCATTTTTCTTCCTCTGTTATTTTATATCTAAATATGCTTAAACCCATATATCATGGTATGTAAGTTGTTCTTTTTCTTTCTCTAGCCACCAATGTATCTACCAAGAAAATTTACTGCTCAGCCGATTGTGACATCAGTCTGATGATAGGTACTTCGGATGTCATTTTGTTCCATGTTCTTAGAATTTGATGGTTTTTCTTTCTCTTTCAAAAGAAGTTAATCTGTTTTTTTCTTGGAATTTCTACCTTATGGATTGGTTATTCCCCAAGTAGATGGAGATGTCACATCCTTCGCATTAGGTTTCATACTGTCTTCTTTTATTATAAATACTGGGATCTCTTTGCGATTTTTTCCTGGTGAGAACTGCAATGTTAAACCTTTCTCAGCAATGTGATCACTTAAATGTTGAGTTGTATTCACTTATCTAATGCTTCCAAGTCGTTCCATTTTATTTTGGTCTTTCAGCTTGTAATAATTCTATCAGTGATTATTCTTACAGCTTTGAAATGAATTTGATGCAGATACTCTATGGAAGACACAGGTTCTGTAAGCTATATCGCATGGACACCTGATAATTCTGCTTTTGCTGTTGGCTGGAAGTTGAGAGGACTATCAGTTTGGTCTGTATCTGGATGTCGTCTGATGTGTACTATTCGTCAAATTGGCTTAAGTTCTGCCTCTTCTCCAATGGGAAAGCCAAACCAGGATTTCAAATATGAACCTTTGATGGGCGGAACCTCGTTGATGCAATGGGATGAATTTGGATATAGGCTTTATTCTATTGAGGAAGGTTCTACCGAGAGGATCCTTTCATTCACATTTGGTAAATTTTGCCTTAACAGAGGAATCTCGGGTACAACGTATATTCGTCAAGTGATCTACGCTGAAGACCGGCTTCTTGTTGTGCAATCTGAAGATTCTGATGAACTTAAAATTATACATCTCAACCTTCCAGTTAAGTTTATCTGTTACATACTTGTCAATTATTATTCAAAATAGCCTTGACGTTTCCTTTTTTATCTGAAGCTTAATTTCGGAAAACCGTCCAATCGATGTGTTTTATCGGCAGAATTCTCATTCTTAAAAAATATTTAATTGTGAATAATATACTCTTTTCTAGCTCAAAATTCACCTCGAGTGGGCTATTTTACGTCTGTCTAGTAAGCCATAGGGAATGTTTTGTACACGATGTCGTTATTACTAGGGCGTCAGTGTCGGCATCGAGAGCGGTGGCATGCGAGCTGAGTGAGCCTACAGTGGCAGCTTTCCCGAGCCAAAAACATTGGCATAGGTTGAGTTATTTTATTCAACCTGTAATGCAAAGTTGTTGGTTACCTAACTGTGGGATGGGTTCCATGTGGGAGAAAGAAAGGGACCGGCAGACAAACAAATTGGGTGGGGTTTCTACCTGGGGAGATATGGGAAGGTGGACATCGGGTAACGTAAGATTCTCCAAGCAAACAACACTAACGTTATGTCACCATAGTGAAAGAGAAAGGGCGTAGTCTTTTTTATTTTCCTTTCCCTTTTTTCTTTTGTATATAGAACAAACTAGACATTGATATGTTTGACCATTATATCAGATGTATCATGTATCGAATCTATAATTGTATATATTAAGTACATTTTAGGATAAATTGATATTTCAACTAATTTCAGTTTTGTTAATTCTGACCCTTGCTTTATATGGTCGACTAATTTTCTGACCACTTTACACAATGTTGATGATAAATTTGTCTTTTTGTTGGCCAGGTGTCGTACATATCTCAGAATTGGCCAGTGTTACATGTAGCAGCTAGCAAGGATGGCATGTACCTAGCTGTTGCTGGTTTTCATGGGCTGATATTATATGATTTACGATATAAAAAGTGGCGTGTGTTTGGAGATATTACCCAGGAACAAAGAATCCAGTGTAAAGGCTTGTTATGGCTGGGGAAGATTGTTGTTGTCTGCAATTATATTGATTCATCTAACACGTGAGAGCTCCATCCTTATCTTTATGCGTTTGTCTCTTTCCAAGCTATTTATACATGGAATACAAATTTCAACTCATGCAAATTATCTTTTCAGGCCTCATTAAACTAGTTTACGTAGGAATATATAGGCGTGTTGACAGAATGGATATCTGACCTTTACCTTGTTGTACTTACTTCTCAAGTATTAGATTATTGGTTATGTACGTCGATTGGATTTATACGTCATATGACTCGTATCTAACTGTTATAAAATATCTACGAGAAGATTGTTGACATAGAAGGTTGAATCTGTGAAGCATAGACGAACTGAGAGGCTTTTCTGGAAATTGAAAAAGGAGTCACTCACACACATTCAGCTATTGCTGTCGCATCCATAATCTTTAGTACTTATGACCATCACCGATCTATATTTTACTATTTTGATACATTAATATCAGTTCCATACCAGTTAAATGTGTTGTTTTCTTGCAGGTATGAATTACTTTTTTATCCAAGATATCATCTTGATCAAAGCTCTTTACTTTGTCGGAAACCTTTGCTTGGCAAGCCAATGGTCATGGACGTACTTCAAAATTATATACTCGTAACCTACCGCCCATTTGATGTTCATATTTTTCATGTGCAAATCTCTGGTGATTTATCGCCTTCCAGTACTCCAAATTTACAGGTAGAGGAATTATTCTGAGCTACTTTTTCTCCTTTTGATAGCATCTGTACAAGCATAACTAAAGAACTTTTGGAAGATATTTCAAAGTCTTCCTACTTGCCCTTTTGAGAGAAAGAGAGGGAGGGATGAAGGGTTATATGGGTTTTGTGAGTGTACGAATAGTGCAGTAATATCTTTTATGACTATCAGATAATGCGGACGGCCGTTGGTGCCTGACGGCCTTTGGAGAGGGTCACAATTTACTAACAGGAAACACCACACGTTCCGGGCAAAGTTAACGAGTATATAAACTATTATAAATGTTGGAACTGGAAAATCTGTTTGTTTTATCATATTGCTTTGGCTAGTACACTACAAATTCTCTATTACACACTAGCTATTGAGGCTTTCAATTATCTGGATAGGAAACACTCAGATTAAAATGTTATCTCTTATGATTTTTATAAGTAATAAAATGACAAACAGCTTTCTACAGTACGAGAGCTTTCTATCATGACTGCAAAGAGCCATCCTGCGGCAATGCGTTTCATCCCGGATCAGCCGTTACGAGAATCTATCTCAAAAAATGGTTCCTCGTCTTCATCTGAT
This sequence comes from Kingdonia uniflora, assembly GCA_014058105.1. Lineage (NCBI taxonomy): Eukaryota > Viridiplantae > Streptophyta > Magnoliopsida > Ranunculales > Circaeasteraceae > Kingdonia > Kingdonia uniflora. The sequence goes on along the minus strand of JACGCM010001055.1, from coordinate 2,061,134 downwards.
TCTCTAGTCAGACATCTAGCCAGGTGTTTACGATTGTTTTTCATGTTTCTGTTGATACTTCTATTTCTGAAGCACCACTGGGAGATAAATTCTGTGCGTATTATACCAGGTGTTTAATACTGCGAACAAATGGGGAGCTCTCGTTACTTGATTTGGATGATGGACATGAGAGGAAGCTTACTGACTCAGTAGAATTGTTTTGGGTCACCTGTAGTCAATCCGAGGAGAAATCAAACCTCATAGAGGAAGTTTCTTGGTTAGATTATGGTCACCGAGGAATGCAGGTAAACGACTGAATGTCTATAAAGTTGCTTATTTCGAACATAGATTGTATTACTTATAAGGAAGGATCAAAATATCACATTCTAGCAATATATGAGTCAGCCCCATTCTGATAATATATTCAACTATCGTCTGATTTGTGTTATTTCATTAAATCGATGGGAAGCGGAAACATCATAACTCTTAGGTATTGTAAAATATATCAGGATACATCTGATGTATCATTTGCTTATAATTATATATATGATGACAAAAGATTCTTCCTTAAGCGGATATATTGTTGTATTTTTACCGTTCGATATACATTTTAGTACTTATTCAGATGAATATCAACAAATCGTTCTGGGTGCTGGTCATATTTTCTCTTTCCAACATCCTTTTGTGACATACGGTCAATGTTTTGATCCATGCTCGCAATATTACAATGTTGGTTTGTGTCAGTTTACTTGCCTAATATTGATTCTGCTTGGAAGCTTATATTTACAGGTTTGGTATCCATCTCCCGGTGTTGAGTCATTTAAACAAGAGGAGTTCTTGCAGGTACTTAAGTCCACTCTTCTATATCGTAAGCGTCTTTCTTAATTCCCATTTGTATCTGTTTTCAAGCAAGTATCTTCTTCACAGTCTATCAAGAGCAACGTCTTAGGCAAATATATTTAATATTTCTCACAAACTCATTACACCTAGTGGTCCAATTTGGCCAAGCAAAGCCCCTAACAAAGAGTGTCAAACCAAGTTCGGCAGGGGTTCGGGACTTGGGGTTGCCCACATCGACGTAACTCGTAAGGCTCAAGCTAAAGGAAAATGTAAGCCTGATAAAGATATCAAAATAAGTTTTGTAATCTGGCCCAACTGAGCCTGATTACCTTATATGTTATTAGTATATACAGTTTTTCGTAGTGGATTAGAATAAGTGCTACAATATTGGTCACTAATTACGGTTCATAGCCACTGCTCCGAGTAAATCTGATTAGGTCCAAGGCTCAATTCTGCAGTCCCAAGTCCCGCTCATTAATACCGAGGTTGGTTTGTGCTCAGACGGCTGTAATAGAATGAAACTTGATCGGGTTCGTATTGACTATTAACCTGACCTAACCCGCCCGAGTTGCAGCTTTATAATCATTTCAGCATTTACTTGCCTGTTGGGGCTTAGATATGATATTCTCTAAATACCACGGCAATTCTTTACCTGTCTTTTTTGTTTATGATAAAACCATCTCTATTCTTTTTTTGTAATAATATCACACTTATTATGTGGGGGTTCTAATTCTGGTCCTTTAATCTCCCAAATATGTCCATTTTGATTTCTCTCCTCATCTAGTAGTCATTCATCTCATTTACCCTCTTTTATTAACACCTTTTCCGTCTTTTGTTTAATTAGTATGGTTATTTTTTTCTTATTGCATACATTCTTAGCTTCAGTTACAGCTATTTAATACTTTCTCAAGAATGAACTTCAAGTCCCAAATTAATTTAGTCAACCGACTCAGATTAATTTGTTACATGTTATTTGCTGTCTTTTAGTTGGATCCCGAACTAGAATTTGATCGTGAGGTTTATCCCTTGGGGCTACTTCCTAATGCGGGGGTCGTGGTTGGAATTTCTCAAAGGATGTCATTTTCAGCATGTACCGAGTTTCCCTGTTTTGAGCCTTCTCCTCAAGCTCAAACTATACTTCATTGCCTACTTCGGCACCTTCTTCAGGTATTATATCCGTTCCTATTCCATACACCTTTCGCATAATTACTGTATACATGTGTGTATGTGGGAGGTCGGGACAACAGTTGAACCATAAGTTGTACTTTCATAAAACTTATATTTGAGAAAGCTCTTGCTGAGATCTTCAGATGAGTTCAATCATAAAAAAAGTAATATTTCATGAAGTTATTTATATATGTATAGTTTGCAGTAAGCACGTAACTAAGACAAAATTAATGACTAAAACACCGAAGGCACGTGAAGTGGGTGGCACCCGTTTGGCGAGAGAAACGAAGTGCCGAAGGCATGTGAGGAAGGGTACAGAAGGCTCTCAATTTATGGGAGTTTCGTAAACATGGGTCATTTGCTTCGAGGTTGTTGTCGCGTCAACTAATATACTGTTACTCTTCAACTAGTATATGCTAGGTGAATTGTTCAACTTAGATAGTTTCGCTTAATGGGTGTGTAGAAATTGTCATTTGTGTATCTTCTCTCTTTTTACCTCGCGTTGATTTGAAAATGCACTAGTCTATTTGAGGGAAACATGAAAAAGAAAGAAAGAAAAAGTATCCTAAGCGATTTGAATCTTAATTTTTTTACTTCCTTTGGATATTGAAATGTTTTCCTACTCAACAGAGAGACAAAAGCGAGGAATCTTTACGGTTAGCACACTTATCCGCTGAGAAACCTCATTTTTCTCACTGCTTGGAGTGGCTCCTTTTTACCGTATTTGATGCTGAAATATCCAGGTATCTTTGTATGACACTTTTATAAATTGTACAACTTCTCATTTTCATTTTCAGAATTTGTTGCCGCGGTTACATAATTCTCTTTATATGAGTTGTGTAAGTTACTATGAATACCTCTTTACAGGCAAAATTCAAACAAGAATCAGTCCTCATTACCTAAAAGTACTGCTAGCCATTCTCTTCTCGAAAAGACCTGTGACCTAATCAGGAACTTTCCCGAATATCATGATGTAGTTGTAAGTGTTGCAAGAAAAACTGATGGGAGACATTGGGCAGATTTGTTCTCTGCTGCCGGAAGATCAACAGAGTATGTTGTCTTTTTTGCTTCTTTTATCTTCATGTTATTGCAGTCATGACATTTTTAACTTTGCTAGTTCATATCAGCTTAAATATGGAAATGTTTTTCCTGTAACATTTTTATGTACTTCCTGAAGAATCATGGAATTCTGAGTAATTGTTTAGTAAAAGTTTCGAGATTGATAAAACTTATAAACCATCTTGTGATATGGCTAATGTCAACATTGCATGAGGATGAAGAGGGTCCCTGGGAAGAACAAGCTATTATGGTTGATGCTAGAAGGCAGGTTTAGGGTCAGGGGCAGAGCCAGGAAATCTTTCCAGTTGGGTTAAAAATTGGGGGTTCGTGGGCATGAGCTCCCGAAAATTTTTCTGGGCATTGAGTAGATTTTCTGTAGTTTTTTAGTCGATATCTCATATTTTCACGATTTACCAGTAAAAATTGGTTACAAATTGGATGATCATGGTATATCACGATATTTGCACGATAAATTGGTTAGTGAGCTGATCATGGATCTGAGACAGAGCACAAAAATGTTTGAGTGGGGTCAAAAATAAGAAAATTGAGTTGAGAGAGAGCTGAAAGTAAATTGAGAGTGGCCAGGACAGAGAAATGAGTGCGATCAAAGTCAAATTTTCATGTATGTAATAGTATAGTAATATATGAATATTGAGTGTGGTCAATTGACCGCACTGGTGCCTTACTAGCTCCGCCCCTGTTTAGGGCGGGTGATTTCAGTTTTTCTTTGACCAATTGTTTTTCCTAAGTGCTTTTGATTATGCTTGCGGCTGGAATCTGAAGAGTAGTGGGTAGTCTACGTAAAGTTTGTGGAGTGGGTAAATAAGATAAATTTGTGGGAGTGATGAGGAGGTAAGGGGTTTCCTGTTGTTCTATTACTGAAGAGAGACAGGATATTTGAGAGCTTTTTTCTTACATATCTGTAGTCTTTGAATTGAGAGAAATGAATCTTGGGATCATTAAAACCTTGGTGATTCTTTGGTTGGTTAGGGGTTATTTGTAAACTAGTGCTGTTTAAAGTATATTTCGAACCTAAATATGCTCAAAATATAATTTTATCTTTTATTCATTCATGTCCTCAGTTTGTTTCTTCTGGTTTTTAATTTGCAGGTTATTCGAGGAATGCTTCCAAAGAAGATGGTACCGCACGGCAGCTTGCTATATACTGGTGAGACTCACATGTGTAAATATTTTTTGTCCAGTCCAGTGAAGTCCCATGTGAAGGCGTTGATGTTTGTGTTCTTACTATTTCCAAATTTGCTTCTTATTTCTGTACCTTTTAGATTATAATGACAAGTGATGAAGCTATCACCATTTTATTCTCTTTTGGCCTAACGTTGAACTCTATAAGCTGTGGTATAGTTCTTTTTAGCCACATATTGAAGATTTTGAGCATTTGCGAAATTAGAATTTGTGCCTTTTTATTAATGGGTTTAGCCAGAAAAAAAATAGAAATGCTAAAAACAACTTCTAGTAATTGCTTTTTAGAAATCAATTTCGTTGTGCCTTACTTTAGTCTTTCTTGTTAGGTTTCTGAGTTTATTTTGGACACCAAAGGATATGAAACATTAAACATAGATTTCAATAGAGCACAAACACCGTACTAGTGACTATAGACATGACCACTATGAAATCGATGTTTTTGTTTTGTTGTTGTCAAACAACCAAATCAATTTGTTTCCCGAGCTATGTTACAGAGTATGCTACATATTCTCATGTATGCTAAATGCAACAGGTGATTGCTAAACTTGAAGGTCCAGCTGTAAGTCAGTACTGTGCTTTGCGTTTATTACAGGTAAAGAAATATACCTATTTTTTGGTTGGTTCATTAATTATTTTACCTTCCCGAAAGAAGAAAAAAAAAACATGTTTTTTCGTAGGTTGTGAATCAAATCTTTTAATTAATTCTATTTGTCTTTTTCATTTCTCGCAATCACTAGTAAGAAGAAAAATGTTCAATGTAATGCAGGCAACTCTTGATGAATCACTATATGAACTTGCCGGGGAGTTGGTAATTTTTTAGAGATCTATGCATATTTTAATTTGATGAATTCACCCCCTATTACATTTTATAATGTTTAACTTTTCCACTTTTCTCAGGTAAGGTTCTTGCTTAGATCTGGAAGGGAGTATGAACATCAGAATTCAGACTCCGACAAGCTCTCTCCAAGATTCTTGGGTTATTTTCTATTTCGTTCTAGTTACAAGAAACAATCACTTGACTCCAAAAGGTAAAAGCTTATCCCTTGTGAAAAAAGCCCTTAATGAATGGTACTTAAGACCATCTGAAATGTGCTGTTAAGTTGTAGAAACTTTTCCAATGGTGTTGTAGACTTGTAAAATCCAAGTAGAACTAAATTTCGTGGGACTAAACAAAAGAGTAACAAGGACCACACACATCTAGCAATAACTTGGACCACATGCACGTAGCAATGTTCGCCATAGCCCGTAGCTATGTAATGTCTGTCATATTGCCTTTGAGAAGCCAAAAGCCACCTACACACCCATAGCATGTAATATAATAATAGTTATCATTTTCTTAAGAAGGTAAGGTTGGGTTTAAAACAGGACCCTTGACCAGACAAATAATAATATAAAAGAGAAGAAGGTTGCAAGATTGACTCAGCTCACACAAACTTCCTTGTGTGAACACTGCAACTGACACCATGCCTGTGGAAGGCTTTCACTAGGCACCAGTATAAACTGCCTAAAGAGAGAAAACGTAGCTATCTCCTTGGCTAAATGTTTTTCTTTATATTGCCTTTGGTACTGTAGTTTTCTCTCTGGTAATCAACAAAAAGATTCAAGATCCTAGGACCATTGGGGATAGTCTGACACCCAAATCAGGGAGAGGGCCCCTAAGAGAGGTTAAAACAGTAGACCTTACGCCGAACTCTTAGAAGCCTCCAACTAGGCACCACTGTCAACAGCCTAAAGAGAGAAGATTGCCATCTCCTTGGCCAAATGTTTCTCTTTAAATTACCTTGTTGCTTTATTGCTCTCTCAGGTAATTGAATTACTGTAATTTACGGAAGGAATTCAAAATCCTTCAATCATACGAGATGGTGTGGGGTGTCGGAAGCAAGATAGAGTAGGAGATTAGCCGTATCCTTTTGCACAAGATTAACCCGGATGGCATTAGATTAATCAAATATGATGCCGTTGAAACTGCTTTGGACTAATTTTCTTAGAACGTTCATGCCCAAGCAAAAAGCACACTCAGCTTCGAGAATGTCTTTATTTTCGTTCACCAACCCCCAGTCATTGGTTTTGATGCGACTCGTTGATGATCAGTCCCAAACTCAAGAAAATAGAAGGAAACTCAGAATGGATAAAATCTCTTCAATTATCAAATGTAAGAACTTTAATGGCGTTGTCAAATTGATCATGTACCATTTCATTGGATTCTTAAACATTTGAAGGAATCAATTTTTTGTTTCATAGGATACACCCATGTAATCCGAGTGAAACGGCAACGAACACAAAAAAGCAAGAATAACGAAACCTAGTTTTGGTGTTCGCAGACCCCACTTATCTGAATGCACAACGATAAACTGCTGAATTTTTGTTACTACTTACTGGAAGAGAAGGTCTACACTGCTTAGAAAATTAACACACAATTAAGTTCAATGTTTAAAGACTTACAAAGTGGGAGATAAGCGAATTAAAGAGAAAAAAATTAACAAATACCTACCTAAGATGTCATTGCCTCGAGTTTTTATTTCAAATACAAAGATACGGGGTATCAATCCTTTTAATTTGGATAGTAAATTCCGTTTCAAGTGTCGCCTTGCGGACGGGGGGTACCAATCCATGGTGTGTTGTTGAAATAATAACTCATTATTAATGCTCCCACTGCCAATTGTTCTCCCATTCAAAGGCTCTGAAACGTAGAGTAAGGAAGAAAGTATTGGTTTTTAGTAAGACTACGGATATACAAAAACTTAGGAGTAAGTTGTAGATAACATCGTGTAAATGAGTAATATGATTATTTTATGGTTCCCTTCCTAGGTATGGAAGAAAAATAAACATCCTCAACACGAACCTTTTCTCTATTAAAAAGCAGACAACATGAAGAAAAAAATGTTGACAAACATGTGGCACCGGGATCTTTTTATGTAATAAGTATAAAATTTATTGATGAAAAAAGAGAGAAGATAACGCCTCTACAAGAGAAAAAGAAATAAAGTAAAGATACACGCATCTCCAATAGGTGAAAGGAATAAAGAAAAAACCAGCCAAGAAATTGCCACCAAGACCCGTCAAGTAGTGCCCGTGATAGTATTCTTCCAGTTCACTAACAAGGAGAGCACCAAAATTTATGATCCATGGTTGAGATGTAGAAAGACGAATAACCTGATTGTAGATCCATGGATACCTGATTGAAAAGGGGTAGATGGAACAATAGTTGATACATCATACAATATAGAGACATGCCAAATCGGAGATTGTTTCCACATATCCAGTTTACCTGTTGGTTTACAGCAGCAGAATTAAAGGCACATTTTTCTATATTTGATCCGGCAGTTTCCTTTCTCTGAGTAGTCGTACGCCTTCCATATTCGCTTCATTATTCTTGGTTTCCAACAATGCTTCGATTTGCTAAAGAAACTGATAGAGCTTGATGAAAAATCAGCCCCATACTATTCTTGCATAAGATTGATTGCGAATCTTGATCATATACTACACATTGCAGCACATCAAATACACAAAGGGTAGTCTTACAAATGAAAATAGTCGATTTTTAGATTGGCTAAAATGATCCAAGTAGGTAACTAAACCCCTCACAAGTTTTGATCTCCTTCAAGATGCTTGAGTTAGTCTAAATAGTGAAAACTAAGTATTGTAAAGCCTTTTGAGTTATAAAATATTAGGAATTCTATCAAATTCTCATGATTTGGGAGAGGATGACCCTAAAGGAAATCTGAATCAGTTAGAATTCTAAGGCTTTGATGCCATGCTATATCTGCAATGCAAATGGATTAATATACTACAATCATACGTGGCGGTGTGCAGAGGCGGAAAGCAAGATGGAAAGGGAGATTAACCTTGACATCTCTCAGGAGAGAGAGAGAGAGAGAGTTTATGTAGGTTTTATGAAATATTAGGCTTATATATATGCTAGTTGCAAAACATAGAGTTTTTGCTGTTCCACATTGGGAAAATCCTGTGCAGATTGAGATTCATAACTAGGCTTTGCACTCTCATTAGCACCAAGGCCCATTGTCGGATAAATAAAACCTTGTACATTCACGTAGGTGGTGGTTAAGTGGGAATAATAGTGGTGGCGAGGAGTGGGGCGAGACAGAGTTACCGCACTTTTTCTTGGTAACTTCTCTTGCGAGTAGGTTTCATGGATGGTGATAACAAAACAAAATGTGAGCAAATAAAATAATTCGAATAGCAAAACTATTAGTACTATCTTTCCCTTGCTTCTCTTGCGATTTTCTCCTGAAGTTATGTGATTTCCTTCCTCACTCTCTTCACTGTCTTATTTGCAACTGAGGAGTTTCTTCACCACTCAACTTTATAGGGTTGGGGGTACCAACTGCACTCCTGCAAATTCCCCCATTAGGACTGGTTCTCTAGAATTGGAATCTCATAAAGCTCTCCAATAAAAATATCCTGTTTATTCGTGAGCTTCTGCCCAAGGGGTTATTAGGGCCATATGTCATTGCCCCTGAATTGGGAGCCTCGATACATCTTGGCATTTTTCTAAGTAGGTTTATAGGAATAAGGTCAATAGGGGTCACCGATATATCTGTGTAAGTTTGGCCTTGGGTATTGGGAACTACCTAACCTTCATCTATCTTCTCCAAATTATTGTAGCATTTCCTGCAGTTGACTTGTATGGTTCCCATGAATCACTCCCTAGTGCTCATGCTAAGCTGCCTTTTACTAGCTTCTTTCTTTCTCCTTACTTACTTCCCTTGGAGCCTTCGTGTATGTTTTATGTGGAATCTTGCCCAACTTGGGATAGCTGGCATTACCGTCCCATTATCATGCATCCCTTGCACTTTGTTGGCATCTCCATGTACTTGATATCAATGTTTGACCTTGGGGACAGGCAATGTCTTTGGTAACCTTGACCTCAGCAAAGAATCTCGTAAATGACTTTCGGTGCTAGTCCTTTGCAACTGTGTCCAAGAAGAGAATATCCTATAACATTTCCCTTTTTACCAGTAACTTTCGTGTCCTGCATATGCGTAAGAATTTTTCTTAGGCTTGACTCATCTTTTTTTTTTCTTCTTCCAAAAGTACATAAGTCCAAAAATCATTTAACGGTCTGCACCACCTTATATTTCAAATGTGGCGTGGAGACGTGGAGTTGCCAAGTTTGGGTGAGTAAAGTCTAGAATGGGGAGTCCTTGTTACTTAAACCATTAATGGAAATGTTTTTCAAACTATAACGAGTGTAATCGTTAATCCTATCAGGCCCAAAAACACACTTCCAGAATAGCGAATGTTTAATATTTTCCCAACATGTAAATTACTATTTATAAATGGTTATTGCTTACTGTAATAAATTGCAGCTTTTCTAAGGAAGTTCATGTTATTACTATCTTTAATAAGGTTAATAGCTGTCAGTTTTAAAAGTAAGGGATTTATTATTTTTGGTATTCTAATGTGGAAATATTATTGTTGGAGCAGTTCCTCGTTGAAAGAGCAAAGTGCACACGTTACTTCCGTCAAGAACATTTTAGAAAGTCATGCCAGCTATTTAATGTCTGGAAAAGAACTTTCCAAGCTTGTTGCATTCGTCAAGGCAACCCAGTTTGATCTAGTGGTGAGCATCCTCTAATTCTTGTTTAGGAGAAGTGCATTATACCATTTTAAAATTGAAGTTGATTTCCTGCCAGCATGGTTCAAAATATTGACTGTTATCTTGATAATCAGACTGATATTTTTTAAATCAGAAGACAGATATAATGTAACAGTGGATATTTTCAGGTTTGGAATATCAAACAGTTATTTTATTTATGTGTCAGCTATAGTACTGATATTGTTTCAAATATAGGATAATTGATTTATCATCTTTTTATGATACTTTTATTTATACCAAAAATGAATGATTAAATCTTGATGTGTGATTTATCAGACTTACATTGACTGTTAATTTGGTTTGGGCTGACTGTTATATTGGCAGAATTCAATATTTTGTTCCTTCCCATTGTAGGAATATCTTCAACGTGAAAGAAATGGATGTGCGCGTTTGGAAAATTTTGCTTCAGGACTTGAACTAATTGGTGAAAAGGTATCGCAATCGTACTCAATTGTTTACTTAGTGCCTAATCTTGACGAAATGATTAATTATATTCAGTATTTGCTACCTCTTTGTATATTGACCAATTTTTTGATATAAAACGATTACATTCATTAGTTTTTTCTTATCTAATATATGGTTTTGCAGCTTCATATGGGTACTTTGCAGAGTCGACTTGATGCTGAGTTCCTACTGGCTCATATGTGCTCTGTCAAGTTTAAAGAATGGATAGTTGTCCTTGCAACTCTTCTAAGACGTGCAGAGGTATAGTTTGTTCTTCCAGCATTTAGAGTGCACACAATTAAGTTGAATTTAGTCTAGCTGTTGATTTTATAGAGGATAATAAAGTCGTGTTTAGGACTCTAGTTGGACAGGGTTTATCTTGTGGAATAATAACTTTCATCCGAATTTTTCCTTGTGAATAAAAATGTTACAGAATATAACCATTGCTCAAATTATATGACATAATACATCACATTCATAATCCAATGAAACTACTGGCCGTTAAATAATAAGAAGTTCACTACTTGCCAATGTTGGTGACTGCAGAGACATTGTTACAATAGTGATAGCTATATTTTTGCCAACAACAGAACCGTGTACCATCTATGAAGAATTCTTGGAGTGATAACATGTTATAAATTTATCTTTTGAGCGTTATTAGGCTGGTTGTAAAACATACTATTTTCTTTGCACGCTTAGACGTAATTAAAGAACAATAGTTTAATTGTCGGAGCTATTATTTTCATTTTAAAGATGTACTAATCCTGAATCTTAAGTCTTAGCTACATTGCAAAAGGAGCACATTAAACAACCAACTGTTTCTACCTCGGCCCGTTTCTCACCTCACCAGCCCCTTCCCGCTCAGCGCCATATTCGTCATGGCATCCCCCCCCCCCCCCCCAATTCAATTAAAATATTGCAGACACCTATTTTAGTGTCTGCACTTTAAAATAGTATTATAGAATAGTGTCTGCACTTTAAAATAGTGTTATAGTTGAGACTATTGATATGAAAGCAAAGGCATAGCCGCGTGACTTATTGTTGATGATAAGGACGATTATGACCTTATTACTCAGGTGTATGAGGTCATTTTATTGATGACGGTATTGAGCCACACAGCGGAAACCAAACACCTATTCGATCCGATTATCGATGAACAAACTAAAGTACTTTCTATTTGAATATACTTTGGAGTCTGTTCGAACAGACATAGTAAACTCAGTTTTAGAGTATTGAATTAAAGACGTTGGTTTTGCCTCGTGATCGGTGTTGATGTAATAAGTCTCCCAAGTATATAAGGGAGACTTACGGTATTTGGTAGCCACCCTTGGTGAGGTATCCTTTGGTGAGTTCTTTTCTAGAGAAAACCTAGAGAGACCTCAATTTATTGGTGAGTGATTGTAACCTCGAATCATCTAATAAAACTCTCTCTTTATTAGATGATTCGAGGTTATAAACACTCACCAACAAATTGAGGTCTCTCTAGGTTTTTTCTAGAAAAGAACTCGCTAAAGGATACCTCACCAAGGGTGGCTTTTGGTGAGTTCTTTTCTAGAGAAAACCTAGAGAGGCCTCTATTTATTAGATGATTCGAGGTTACAATCACTCACCAATAAATTGAGGCCTCTCTAGGTTTTCTCTAGAAAAGAACTCACCAAAGCCACCCTTGATGAGGTATCCTTTGGTGAGTTCTTTTCTAGAGAAAACCTAGAGAGACCTCAATTTATTGGTGAGTGATTGTAACCTCGAATCATCTAATAAAACTCTCTCTTTATTAGATAATTCGAGTTTATAATCACTCACCAACAAATTGAGGCCTCTCTAGGTTTTCTCTAGAAAAGAACTTGCCAAAGGATACCTCACCAAAGGTGGTTTTTGGTGAGTTCTTTTCTAGAGAAAACCTAGAGAGGCCTCAATTTATTGGTGAGTGATTGTAACCTCGAATCATCTAATAAAACTCTCTATTTATTAGATGATTCGAGGTTACAATCACTCACCAATAAATTGAGGCCTCTCTAGGTTTTCTCTAGAAAAGAACTCACCAAAAGCCACCTTTGGTGAAGTATCCTTTGGCGAGTTCTTTTCTAGAGAAAACCTAGAGAGGCCTTAATTTGTTGGTGAGTGATTGTAACCTCGAATCATCTAATAAAACTATCTATTTATTAGATGATTCGAGGTTACAATCACTCAACAACAAATTGAGGCATCTCTAGGTTTTCTCTAGAAAAGAACTCACCAAATGATACCTCACCAAGGGTGGCTACCAAATACCCTAAGTCTCCTTTATATACTTGGGAGACTTATTACATCAACACGGATCACGAGGCAAAACCAACGTCTTCAATTCAACACTCTAAAACTGAGTTTACGATGTCTATTCGAATAGACTCCAAAGTCTATTCAAACAGAACACTTTGATCCTCTACAGACGGGAGAAAGGAATATGTTGAGTTCACAAAAGTGGTCAGGTGCTAGCTGCGCCTACAGGCAACGTGCAGCTCTTTGATATACAACTCAAAGCAAAACATAAAATCAATGTGCCAACTGAACAATTTGTTAGAAGAAACGAAAGGAAATTCATTGCAGTTTGGTTGGGCTTGGGCCTACAACAAACATGGTTCCGGTGGGTCACTTCAAGGTAGTTTTGGTACGAGTAGTTCTATTCTTGTTAAATACAGTGTGCGCAGAAGCGATTTACGAACACAAAATATAAAACGACCTGGCCTGACTCAAGGCTAACTGATAAAGAAGATTGTGATCTCCGTCGTAATCTTCTTATCTCCTACTTCTACTTCATCTTCAATGGCGTCGGCAAATCTTCCGTCACCATCAGAACTCGCGAGGGCACGCAATTTGGCAAGCATCGCCTCAAGTTGTTTAGACATCATCTTGTTCGATTCCGTGAGCTCCTTATTAGACTCCATAAGCAACTTGGTAAACTCTTCTACTGTTTTCAATTGCTCGCCTTGCATTTGTTTCTTTGGCGTTTTCTTCCCCATCTTTTGTCGCAAAAGAAAAAAAAATCCGGCAGAATCTTAATAGCTCTGGTACCAAGTTGTTAAATACTACGTGTGCGGAAGCGATTAGCGAACACAAAATATAAAACGATCTCTTTTATTCAAATAAACTCTACGATTACAAGCTCTCCATACCCGACTAGGGTTTCTTTTCTCTCTCAAAATTCAACACCAACCTTCCCCTCTCGAAGAACATCCTATAAATAGGAAATCCCTAACTTCTCTCCACTAACCACTCTCCCAACAAAATAGTAAACTACCTAAGAGTAATCCCCTAATTAGAGGATTTTCTAAATAAAATAAAATAACTCAATATAATGCAAAAAGGGAAACTACTAGAGATTGGTCACATAGGAAACGTGCATAGGTCGTGGGTTGACCCACGACCTATCAATTTTAGTCGGATTTCTTTTTCAGTACCTCATATTTCGGCTATTGTTGCATTTAAATCCCTTTTGTTATAAAATGATGGTTAGGTCTAGAATCTAATGTGAGGCCACGTTTCAATCATACAAGGCTTTGAGAGAGAAAAATCATAGAGTTAAATAGGGCCTCTCAGTGGTCTCAATGGTTCTTCTAATGGTATATGAAATTAGGGTGTGAAGGAATTTTCAGTTAATTGTTCATAGTTAATACATACATGGGGTAGAAAATGGGTGTTTTGCCTTGGGATTTAAAGTGCTATACAGAAAGTGGGGATGATGTAAATCATGGAGGCGCTGGTGGGTTCTCAAGTTGCAATCTTTTCGTGATATATGGGATACTTGGTGATGGCAGTTGAAAGTGGATTTTCTTGAGGAAATGATTTTTTTCTGACGCAGATGTGGTGTTTTGCACCTGTAGTTGCTTGGTTTTTTTTTACTAGTTTGCTAACGGTGTAGCTATTCGACCAAATGCTTCTGTAGCAGTCCCAACTCCTTCTTGCCTCTTTCTCTACATCCAAACATGAAAACCGTGAATAACTTTTTGAAAATTTTGTCAATGGATCCATGGAGTAGGTTTCACGTGTCTGGGCTAAAATTTAACTCAATCATAAGATTGAATTTCAGAAGGTAGGTTCTGACAGCTCTGCGTTTATTTAAAACCACTTTGTGCAATACTTCTAATATTGATGGTCAACTTTCTTTGAGATTCATGCCTCTAATATTCTTAGCAGTTAAAATAGATATATAACATATGAAACTTTGAAAATAACAAAATCAGTATTGTCTAAGGTAGCTATCTGCAAATACAGTGAAAAAAAAAAGAATGAAAAAAGAAGAAGCCCAAATCCTTCACATCCCACATCCAAGTCTCCCAGAAAATTATTTCTACATTTCTATTCAAGATGAGAGTTGAAAGGACAGTATTTGAGTATTGGACCGTGTTTTGTTCCTATAACAGCATGGAAGGAAGGATCAGGACTTGCTAGCCGACCTTAGACAATATTGATTTTGTTCTTTTCAAAGCCTTGTTGCAGTAGTTCTAGATGTCCCTTCACCCCCTCTTGCCCTAGATGGCTTCCTGCCATTCGAGCTATTCTTTAGCGGGTTCTAATGTTTCTATATTTAGCACTAGCTAGAGGCAGCTAGCGAGGTAGCAGTGTCTTATATCAAATATAGGGAAACGATTTTGTAATATGTTTTCAATTAGTGAAGGATCAAAGAACATGCTCACATCTTTATTTATACCTTAACAACATTGGTCTTGTTTCGTGCAGGTACTTTTTGATATTTTCCAACATGACATGAGGTTATGGAAAGCCTACAGCATAACTCTCCAGGTTAATCTCCTCAAATGCATCCATGATAACGGCATTGCTTGTTACTTCTCAAACTGGATGGTTCAAAACATTCAGAACTATATCGTTAAAACAAAGATACTTGCAATTAGTACCTTACAATCTGTTAAGTTATATATATGTCGCTGTCATTATTGTCGACTTATACTTTCCATAGACATCCTACAATATATCACGAGATGCATGATAATATTTTCCTCATTATTTTTCAAATAGAGTATGATGTTATCTTATATATTATTAATCCCTGAATATAATAGATTCTGATATTTTCTCTGGTTTTTCAGTCGCAACCTGCATTTGCTGAATATTATGATCTCCTAAACCTCTTGGAAGAGCAACTCTCTTCGGCCTCTAGTTTAGAAGAGGACTAAGCTGGAGTTAAAAGATAGTCAAATGTTCAACCAGTCTAAACTTCAGTTTGATCAATGGAGTGTAGTGCTTATCCATGAATCGTCTGCTCTCCCAATTAGAGCTTCGGATCCTTGTCAACAATGTAAATAAACCACATTAGTTACTATCAATGGTTAGCTAATGAAATATCTACCAAGTTGCTCCTTCAGACTGTTCTTTCTGCTTTGTAATTTTTCGCTTCTTTCATTTATATTTCTGTGAATAGAGGGAAAAGTAATGCTCATGTAATTCCTGATAGTTGTACGCGTGTTTTGACTCGAGTTATCTGTATTGAGAAGAGAGTAAAGAACAAAAACACATCGGCTATTCAAAGTATTGATTTCTTTGCCCGATTTACAGCTTTTTCACAATTGTGAAGTGAACTTTCTCAACCTGTATCTTCAAATTCTTTGGTGCTTGCCATTTGGTTCTAGGTATGAGGATTAGCGTGAAGTATTTTGTTGCTTAAAACCATGCTTACCTAAGAACTCGGATAAGATTTATGTTGCCATTTATTCACTAATAATGATTCACAATTATTCATTTGCTAGCAACCTTGTAAGGAATGCCGCTTATCTAACTGTATAATATGATACAAATGTAATAGGCAATGCAATAGTACATCACCATCTAAAGCTGATGGACTCGAAATGTAGATTATCGGCCTGACTAGATGAACATAATGTTGCCACCTCATGGCGCATCATCCTTGGACTGCATGCTAAAACCCCCACGCTTGATCCTTCACTCTCTAGCAACATCTCTACCAGAAAACATAAACCCATTCGACACCACCACGGATTCCAAAAGAAAGATTACTTACTCTTGCGCCAAAATTGAATTTAGTTGCTTGCACAAGAGACTGATGTGGGAGGCTCTCCAACTCTTTCTCATCAGTTTGAGTTTGTTTATCTTTGCGGCCTGGGTGTTCGAGTGTTTTCTTGTTCAAGACTACAGTACTAGACGTAATGGTGATACATAGTCATAATAGTTACATGTTTATAAGGGCTCTCAAGGAGGACCAGAAGATCTTGTTAGTGTTTTTATCGATAGAAACGTGTAATAATTCCCAATAAAATGAGGAATGCAACTAACAAAGGACGACGATTATTACCCGGAGCAAAAGCCAGTTGTTTGGACCAAGGACTGCGGAAATAGATATGTCCGAAGGGTCAGGTTTGAACATATGATTATTTTTGTTTGAACGTCGTTGGTGTTCGAAGTTTGCTCTGAATCTCTTGTGACGTATGCTTCGATTTGTAGTTTAGTTCGAGAAATGTCAATGACGCCAGAGATTGGAAGGAGGTCTAGCATGGTAAGATGTGTAGAGTGTTTGAAAATGCAAATGAGGAGGATCTGGGGAGTCTTGTATTGTGAAGTCGCGCTCTTAGAGGTGAGTTCTAGAATAATCGAGAGAAATGGAGTAATGCCACTTCCCCCACTTACCATCACAAGCGTGTCGTGTCTGCAATATACTTTTCCGTGATATTATTATGGCACACAACCAAATATATTATTGTGTAAGAATGCTGCTTTAGGGTTTTTGTTTAATGCTCAAGCATTCTTCTTGAAAAATGAATTGGTAACTCGCCCAAGCATTTTTCTTGAAAATAAATTGATAACTTGCTCGAGCATTGTTATTGAAAATGAACAAGCTTGGCATTCTTCTTGAAAATAAATTTGTAACTAGCTCGAGCTTCTAGCGCGAGTTCTGTGCTCAAACGTTCTTCTTGAAAAATGAATTGGTAATGAGCTTGAGCTTGAGCTTCTATCTTGGTCATGCTCGTCTTTGCTTAGCGGAAGCCTGGTGTTTTGGGTTAGATAGGTAGCCGAATTTTTTGGAGAAGACAACGTAAGTGTTTGATAGAGCTTTTGGACCAACTTCCTTCCCTCTTTATCACCACACTTAGTCTTTCTTGTTCAAGAGAACTACTAGACGTTACCGTGAAAAGGTCGGATGATTTGGCATTATTAACTCTTTTAAATATTTGGCATCGATATCAACATGAAGCTCAACTAAAGACTTGAAATGTTGGAGGATACTGAATTACATGATTTGTGCAAGGGGGTTGTCTGTCAGTCTATTTATGGCGAGAATCTGAGCAAAGTCCCGTTTTAATTATATTGGTTTTTGAAGAATTGGAGCACCAATTAGCGAGTTAGGCACGCAAAACCCTAGCAATAGGAAGACGAGTTTACCCAAAAGAAAAATGGTAGTTTATACTTTGTAATTAATGTTAAAGAGCAGTTTACTAAATCAAAGCATTAATCATAATTCCTATAAAAGCTCGAATGATTAGAAAAGGAGACCGGATTTGATGAGGACGAAAATCGACGGGGAGCTGAGGACCCAATATAAATGCGGCATTTGGCATACTTCACGTGAGCTTTCAAAGGTCGAAGGTCACTATATTTTTAATAAAAATTAACTTTCTTGATGCAAAATTACTAATCAAATATTTGTATTCTAGTTTTGCTACAATATCTTTTTCAATTGATAATATGGCCAATCCAGTTAGTCTGTCTTGTAACATAGTAGATCGTAGGTAAGTTTTAATTAGTTTTAATTTTGATAAACTTCTTTCTTCAGTAGCAATTGTTACTGATATCGTTAATAAAATCCTATAAGAAAACTTTTATCCCCATTTTCACACAATTTCTTCAGATTTCAAGTCTCCCAAACATCGTAATTGAATCAGGAATCAGGACATGATTTGGGTTTCTTCTCGTATTGTATTTTATTAAATTTAACTTACGAGAAATATCTTAAAGAGAATTTCTTTCAGATCAAATTTGTTCCAAGTTCTTAGAAATGGAGGGGAAAGAGGAGATGATTGTTGTAATTTTAGTCTATATTCATAGCTCATACATTGAATCCCATCAGGTCTAGTGTAAGTGCCTAAATTCGTAGCTCGAATTAGTCTCTTACACCAAATGTACTTGGAACACAAACAATTGTAAACGAGTAATTTAAAGTTGTAGGATCAAAGAATGTTCTATTTGAATATACTTTGTGTCTATTCGAACAGAAAAGGCATAAAGGCTTTATTCAAATAGACTTGAAGTATGTTCGAATAGATCCAAAGTCTGTCCGAATAGACCAAAAATTTATTCGAACAAAAGTCTCAGAACTGGGTTTATTCGAAATGACTTTAGAGTTTGTTCGAATAAGCATCGTAAACTCAGTTTTAGAAGCTTGAAGTGAAGATGTTGGCTTGCCTTGTGATCCTTGCTTTGAGTCTAATTGATGTAATAGCCTTCCAAGTATATAAGGGAGACTTTGTTAGGAATTAGGGTTGCTAATCCCAATCCCTCGCCCAAGAACGATAAACGGAAACGTCAATTGAGAAATTAAACGAAATCAAAACACAATGATTTACCCGGAGGAGGGAAGTGGAAAACCCTTACCGATAAAAAACCGCTCCCCGCGAATAATCCACTATGATCAAATAGGTTACACGTGATCTTCTCCAAGCTTCTCAAGCTTCAATGGAGTCTCTCAAATCCTAGCTCTCTAGAATTAAACTCACAGAAAATATTAGCTAACAAAATAACCTAAGTTCTCTTTATATAGTAGAGGACTAAATACACGTAGAATGGATCTCGAGGCAAACTCAACGTCCTAGAAGAACTCCCGAGGACAACCTAAGTACAACTCGTTCGAACGAAACACTAGAAAACATATATGTCGACTTTAACGAGTTAGTGTTTTGTTCAAACGACTTTAGCGACTAAAGGTTCCAACCCTAGAAAACATACATGTCGTTCGAACGACTTTTTCGGTCTTCAAATTCCAAAACACAAAATCAGACAACTCGTTCGAACGAGCTCCATTTTCGTTCGAACGACTTCGACCTACTTTGAGTTCAACTTCAACAGCTCGTACAGAGTTAGCTCGAGTTTTTAGATAACTTAACTAGTTCGAATTTCAGGTAACTTAACAAGCTCGAATCTTCAAGTAACTTAACCAGCTCGAACTTCCGTCGATCATAACCAGTTCGAATCTGAACATTGAAAATCTCATTTTCAATCCGACTTCAATCCTTGAACTGAAATAACTCGAACTAAAACGACTCCGAACATAATTCGAGTTCATACCTTAACAGACTTAGGGTATTTCTTAAGGTATCTTTTGGGTGAGGAATTCTTGAGAAAACCTAGAGAGACCTCAATTTGGTTGGTGAGTGATTGTAACCTCGAATCATCGAATAAAACTCTCTCTCTCTCTCTCTCTCTCTATATATATATATATATATATTGGTGTGGACGTAGGCAATTTGCCAAACCACGATAAATTGTGTGTTTTCGGTTATTGGTGTTTACTTGTTTAATTTGTTCATCGCTAATCGAATCAAATTGGTGTTTGGTTTCCACTGTGTGGCTCAACAAAAGTGACGCGAACTTAGCGTGGAAACCTCTGAATAAGTAAAAATCACGACCTCAGCTCGATAATTTTTAAAAAATATCTTTATTGCTTGGATATTATAAGTTACAAAGGTTAGTGTTCTAGAATTAGACTGATTGAGTATTTTCTCTCCCAAAACTTATATTTGTTCTCAACCATCCATCCTTATCTATTGATCTCCTCCCTAGCTGGTGGGCATCATCACGTTTTCCTAGAGTAAACAAAAGAGTGGTGGAGATTTCGGAGGCCGTTCCTGTAACTGTCACTTTGTGAGACAGGGATCTTAACTTACTCTTCCTTGTTCTTTGAAGGTTTGAGCCACGTTATCTACTAGTTCGTGGGATAGGTGTCAACATCATTATGGTGTATATCCTTCAAAGTTTTGCGTGAGCCTGACATTATGGTAGTTCGCTGTGATGGTAGCTCGAAGGACAGGTCCTACTAGTATGGCACTTCCATTATTATAGTGCGTCAATTGAAACAACGACGACTGTATGTTTTCTTACAAATTATGTTGATCTGGTAGTTTGATGGCCCTTTATTTCTTTTTACATTTGTAGCGAAAAATGGGTCACTAATGTGGTAGAAGCGGGAGGTATAATTTAATACTTGAGTGATGAGCAGTAGGAAAGCTCAAACTGATTCCCTTAAGCTCTTTGCACCACAAGGTCTGAAACACTTTGCAAGGTTAAAAGAAGGCGATCGTTTTCCAAGCGAGTCAACAAAAATGGGTTAATATTAAACTGATTCAACATCTCAAACAAACACACATTCAAGAAAAATGAGCTAAATTGAATGAAAATCTAGTAGCAAAGGCAAGTCGCTATCGAGCGCGTAGCAAAGGCAAGTCATATGGGAGAATTAGACCTTGTATGGAGTTGTTAAGTCATGAACTCATGGTGATGGTTTTTTTACACGATTAGGCAACTATTTCTCAATCCTTAGCATCATTACGATTGGATGAAAGTCCCTGTGATGAGATTACAGTAACAATGAAGTTGTTGTTGGCCGCATTATTTAGACACAAATAATAGTCCCACATAGTCGAAAAGAAAGCCATTTAGTTTATTTTTAAAAGCTAGAACTTGAATATTGGACACGACCTTACTTGAACAGGATCTGTTCTATAGGCTCGTACCTCTGTATCCTTGATATCTAAGGAGACAGGAAACCTAAGTCTGGTGGATGAGTTCTGACCGTGTGATCAGAGCGTGATTAACGGCTAGGTCTCCTCTCCGGGAGATTCTCAGCTGTAGAGGATCGTTCTCAACCAGCCTCGGCTGATTGAGGTGATCGCTCGGTTGTCTGACAGACTCCCATATTTTTTAACCGCGTCCCATATGAATCTGGCTCAGTGGCTTGAAGTTTCTGACCCCTTATCTTCTTCTCTTTTCCCTAAGCGGTTGGAGCTGTTAGAGGAGTCCGGATTTGCCATCTCTCTCATTGGCTAAAGACTTAACAGAATTAATAAATAAATTATTTTATTTAAATTCTAAAATATTTTAGAATTTCTCTCTCCTCTCTCCCACAGAAAATGCTTCTTCTCTCTTCCTCTCTCTCTCTACTTTTTCTTGTTGCAGGAAATCAGAGTGCTTGAAAAAAGCCCAGAGTCAAATTCAAATGCAAGAAAAATGTATAGCTAGGAAGGATTTTGAGGTAGGCTGTTCTTTGCATACTGTTATAGATTTACATGCCTAAGTAAATTTACACATTTTTATTTGGTTACCAACAGATTTCTCTATGGAAAATGCATATCGCCAATTTGCATGCAGTACCTGAGTACAAACAAAAGGCTGGTTACTTATTACCACTTCATTTCTACATATAGGCCAAAATCGCAGATTTAATCACGCTATGCCAAAGTACAAAAAAAAAACTTATAAAAAAAAATCGACTAGTGAATTGTAAGAGAACTGCAAATGACATTTGAGGTCTAGTTATTGAGTTTATGTGCAGTATGCATGTTTTATGGAAAACTTCGTCAATATGCAGCTTTCATTTCCAAACTCTCTCTCTCTCTCTCTCTGGTGAAACACTAACCCCAAAGGAATGACCATGAAGGTAGGCATTCTGAAGGCTAGTACGGCAAAGAAGGCCGATAACAAGTTATCAGTGAAGCAAAAAAGCTCCTGCAAGCTATAAAGGTAGCAAGAAACCAGCAAAAAATCCCAACAGGCTTAAGAGGCTTGCGAGTGCCTTCTTTGTATTCATGGAGGACTTCCGTAAGACATACAAGGAGAAATACCCCGACAACAAGACTGTCTCCGTCACCAATAAAGCTAAGCTGGTGGAGAGAAGTGGAACTCGTTATCTGACGCTGAAAAAGGTTCCATACCAAGCTCAAGCAGAGTAGAGGACGGTCAAGTACAATAAACAGCACCCTGATTTCCTGTAGCAAGAAAAAGTAGAGAGAGAGAGAGGAAGAGAGAAGAAGCATTTTTGTGGAAGAGAGGAGAGAAAGAGAGGAAGAGAGAGAGAATCTAAATATTTTAGAATTTAAATAAAATAATTTATATAATAACTCTCTTTAAGTCTTTAGCCAATGAGAGAGAGGGTTGTGACAACCCTCCGTTAAGGAGGGTTCGCAAATCTGGACTTCTCATCACACACCTTAACAACCCATTTCAAACTACCCATCACCTCATTTATCCAGTGGGCCTCACAACACCCATTTCGAATAAATTTCTTATCAGAGGTGGGACCAGCCCAAATCAGGTAGTGGAGTCTCATTTATTCTCCATGGGCTTGGGTTTCAAGCCTTTTATCCTCATCTCTAAATCTGCCTATTTGGATTTGGTTGCAAAAGCCTATCAGATTATCGATCTCGCTTATGAACCATCGCCCTTGGCTAGGCCCTCTATCCACAGGCCGACTCCTTGCAGACTTAGAGGCCCGCCACACTGTTAGTGACCCGCCCACAACCACATCAGTTTCCTGGATCTTCTCTCAAGAGCATCAACCTCCCACTCACCGGAGCTTAGTCTTGAAGAGACATTCGAAGATGACCTCTCCGAACCTGAACTGTTAAAGCTTGGGTACTCGTACTCCGATCACTCTGGTTGGGCTACACCTAGCCACCAAGATTTCTTTGGTGCTGAAAACAGTTTTGGTAGAGGTGTTTCCTTACACTCTGGGTCAAGCTGGGGAAATCTCAAGCGTAGACTTTCGGATTCCCAACACGCTCCACAAGATACAAGGGAGTCTGAAAACCCCGCAAAGGTGCACGTCTTGTCAGCCCTTGTTTGTTTTCCTTGGCATGATTTTTATTCTCTTAGCTGCTTTAAATATTGTATTCCTGTTTTTGTTAGTTCGATAGATTTTTATTTTGAATGGTGGCGTTTCAATTTCTTAGTTCCCCCTCTCTTTGGGGTTTGAGACTTTTCACCGACCTTTGCTATGGGGTTTAGACCTCCACCTCTCAGTACAAGCATGCCATTTTTTGGCTCACAAAATTTGCGACACAATGTTCTAGAATTGCCGTTAAAGTTCAATCCCAAGCCTCTGTCCAAACCCTGTAAGTTGACAAATAAGAGGATTAGAAAGGTTCTTTCTCGTCGGGACCTTAGGCTTTTGTTACAAAAATCTTGGGGCAGTAGAAATGTGGTGAGCACCAAGTCCACTCGATCCCTCCTGGATGCTTTAAGGGAGAGACTAGTGATGGCCTAGATAGGCTTAGACAAAGATATGTGAATTTATTTTTTCTCTCTCTGTCTCTCCCCTGGATCTCAGACATTTATCGTCTTACTTTATCTGTAAGACCACATTAATCATTTTATCGATCGTGCCAGTCTAGGAGGTTTCGCAGTTTGCATCTCTTTACCCCCACTTCTGGCCCCACCAGGAGTAATATTGACTCCCTGATCATCCAAATTTTGGAAGCAGGCCTGACACTGGCCCTTGTATTAAATGATTGTGCTTTCCTGGAACTGTATGGGGAGTGGAAAGCCCTCCATCCATAGGGAGCTATTGGCCCACAAAAAAAAGTTTAACCCTGACATCATTTTCCTCTCTGAAACCAAATCTTGTAACCCTGACTCTCTTTATAAACTCATTACCCTAGGTTTTAACCATTCCCATTCTGTGAATGCTTCTGATAATCACGGGGGAGGGCTCTGGCTGGCATGGAATTTAGGCATTGATCTCACTATTCTCTCCTCGTCCCATAGAGGGATCAATGCACTCAAACCTCTCTAGCCCCCAACTCGAACCCTGATACGAAGTCGACGTCATGGATGTGTTCCTTTACTTATTTATAGCCCTTTTGAGACCCAGCTTCAGAGCGCATATTGGGCTTTTATTGCCAGTATGGCCGACTCCATCTCGGTTCCTTGGATCATTATTGGAGACCTTAACAGTATTACCTGTAATGAGGAAAAATTTGGGAAAATCAATTTCGACAGCACAACTCCTAACCCCCTTGAGGAGTTCATCTTTGAAGCTTCCATGATCGATTTAGGTTTCTTGGGCGTGCCCTTCACTTGGTCGAATAAAAGGAGAGGAGGGGATTTAATCAAGCAGAGACTGGATCGGGCCCTTGTCTCGATTAATTTTGTGGAGAAATTTTTTTCCAAACGCTACTCTCCTGAGCATGCCTATTAGTAGCACTGACCACGAGCCTATTCTTTTGGACACGGACCCCTGTTCCCACAAACTTCCAAAATAGTTTCATTTCCAATCCCTCTGGGCTAAGCATGAATATTATCAGGAGATCATTAGGAAAGCCTGGTCCATCGAGCAGGAAGGTTCTCACCCCTGCTTTTATGTCAGAAGCTTCGGCATACCGGGAAAGAGCTCATCACTTGGAGTAAAGAGGTTTTCAACTGCACCCCCAGGAAGATCCAAAAACCTCCGAGACCAAATCAATGCCCTCCAGAAAGAGCCACCGTCCAAATACAACACCCGTTTAGAGCAAGACCTACTTCGTAATCTAGAAAACCACACTCAACTAAGAAAAAAATCCTCTGGAGAGACAAATCCAGAGAAATCTAGCTCAGAAAGAGAGACCGAAACATAAGATTTTTTCATATCTCTACCATCTGTCGCAGAAGGAAGAATGTTATTTGCAAGGTCCGTAAACCTGCCATGTCTTGGGCTCAAGATCGTAGTAGCATAGGGGGAACTTTTGTTGACTTTTATAAAGACCTCTTCACCACCTCTAACCCCTCCCTGAAAGTAGAGGACCTAAATATTTTGGATAATCTAATTACGGCTGAAGATAATTACCTGTTCACTAGAGACCCTTCTATCGAGGAAGTTAAAGATGTCATTTTTACCATGAACTCCCACAAATCCCTTGGGCCGGATGGCTTTACCCCCCTTTTCTATCAAAAATCTTAGGAAACTATGAAGCATGACCTTTATAAGGTCATTCTTGCATATTTTCAATCGGGATATGTAACACCCCGGCTGAGCGGGTATTATAAAGGCGCCTAGCCTATTAGTGGTGATGATAGCACCAATGTAGTCCCACGTCACTTAAGATCCTGCCAGGTGTATGGTTCTTAAGTTAAGATTTAACTATATATTTCACCGAGGCCTTTTCTTAGAAAGAAAAATCCTACACTGCTGGAGAACCGCAGTGGTTAAGTGGGGATAATATCGGTGCTCGTAGAGTGGGGTCGTGACAAAATGGTATTCAGAGCTAGGCACAGCTTGATCTTAAAGGTGGGGGGACTGTAACACCCTAACTGAGCAGGTATTGGAAAGGCGCTTAGCCCATTAACGGTGATGGTAGTACCAATTTAGTCATACGTCGCTTAAGATCTTGCCAGGTGTATGGTCCTTAAATTAAGATTTTACTTTACATTTCACCGAGGCCTTTTCTTTGGAAGAAAAATCCTACACTGCTGGAGAACCGCAGTGGTTAAATAGGGACAATATCGGTGCTCGTAGAGTGGGGTCATGACTGGACACATTCTCACAAAATTTAACCACACCAACATTGCCCTCATCCCGAAAAAGATGAACCCGGAGAACCCATTATAAACCTATTAGCCTGTGCAATATAAAGTTTAGGATCATTACCAAAATCCTGGCTGGAAGACTGAAACCTCTCCTTAACAAACTTATCTCCCCTGCCGAAAATACTTTTATCCCGGGCAGGTAAATTTTTGATAATATCATTATGGCCCATGAGATTCTCAATTCTCTCAAAAAGACGAAAGGAACCTCGGGTTGTATGACAGTAAAATTAGATCTTAGCAAAGCTTTCAACATAATGGAATGGAGTTTCCTTATTGACGTACTTAAAATGATGGGTTTCTATGATAAGTGGTGCGACTGAATTCACAAATGCATCTCCACCTCAACCCTCTCTTTCAATCTCAACCAATTTTTGGAATTTATTTGGGGAAAATATAATTTGGGATCTGTTTAGTTTCAAATGTAGGTTTATTTGGATCTAAGATATTATGATATTGGGGGCAATGTTAAGTTTGAGGTTCTCATGTCCGTTATAACTACAATCCTCTTATAGAATTTGGGCGAGTTATAGAATGTACCAAGGATGGGTATCCATTATGCTACTCTCCCATTACAAGATTTATATCATTATGTTTGGAGCTGGATCTTTCTCATATTAATTATCATTAACATTATAGATGTAAAACTTATTCAGGTTTTTTAAAACTTTTTACACTAATTTAAAACATTGAATAGTCTTTTCCAAGATATGGTGAAACACAAAGATCAACATCTCAATTGGATATGTAGTAAGAAAAAATGTGACTCAGATTATGTGGTCATGGCAAGAGATGTCAAATATTGTGTAGTGTATTGATCCACGGGGATGGAAGAATTACAATTTGAAATTAGTCATGGCTCTGGCTTCTAGATAAGATGGTTATTTATTGTTAGATTCTATTGTTGTTAAATTTGGTTCTGCCATTAATATAGAATCATTTAGTTTTATTCATTTGACGTCGACAAATTATCTTAGCAAATAATATGTGTATAACCAAATAGTATTGACTCGGACAATTAAATGAACTTACTCGCTTTTTTAGGCATAGTAACTTAATCCTGATTCAATCGTTTATTTGCTTGAATCGAAATTTCTTTCTTAGAATTTAATGGAATAAACATCTTCCTACGCTTACATAAAATTTATTTTCTAATCTTTATCTTCATCTTTCTACCAATAATCTTGGGTGGTTGGAATTTTATGTTAAAGATGGTATTCTCAATTTTCTTAGACCTAACACAACAGTACCATCTAAAGGGAACTGTTACCTGCATGGGGAAATTTCATGTCATGTTTTTTTTAGAAGATTCATCATTTTTCCATTAAGTTTCTCCTTTTTTTTATCTTAATATTGGGTTTCTTAAGTGCTTCGTCTGATTCTAGATATCCAACTTTTAAGAAAGTGAAATTCTATGTGCTTGGTATTTAATGTATTTCGAGAAATAGGCCAGACCTAATTTTATCAATTAATGACCTATGATTAAATAGAAATAATCAATGGTAAAGACAAGGAATTAAATGACACAAGCAATTGCTCACCCTGTGAAAACTCTTTACTCAAGAGAAAAACCACAGGTTGTTGTCGATGAACACGACAACCAAAAATCTACTAATCAAAAAGAGTTTAATCTAAATTACACTTATAGACTTGATAACCTCGTCTCATGATTATCTCTCTTCTGATCTAAGCTTCACGTTCTATCCCCTTCGTACTCGCAACGACGCTCATTGATCTCATACCAAGTATCACCCTTCTTGAATCACTATAAAATGGTTTATGGGAAGTAGGATACACTAATTCAACATCAACCTCAAGGTTTTTAGGTTTTGATTAATGTCAAATTGTCTCTCTGATAAAGGATATTGAGTTTTTTCAAAAATAACTTTTTGTCAAAGAAAGAGAGAAAAGAGAGGTAGAAAAGATAAGCAATGTTCGCTTAAATAGTGTTTCAGCTTTTCTCGAGACTCGTTCGAATGAGACCTTTGGTCGTTCGAATGAAATACCTAATAAGTCTTCAAAAAATATGCGTTTTTGTTTTGAACTCGTAGCACTCGTTCGAATGAGACCTAAAGTCGTTCGAACGAGATGCCCAGAATTCGCTCGAACGAGACCTAAAGTCGTTCGAACGAGATTCCAAAAAGTTTAGAAAATCTAGAAAAACATTTTTGGCTCCCTTTATCAGAGTTCTACTTAACCAACTTACCTTCTTAGTCGTTGGTTGATAGAAAATTGTACGAAGGTCTTCACTGTCTTCGACTGAGATAACCACAGACCTTTACATACACGAAATGAGACAAACCAAAACCTTTCAATCTCCCCCTTTAGGTTATTTCGTAACAAATACAAAATAAGACCTATACATTACTTTGTAGTACTTCCCAGCTACAAAGACAGTCTAGACCTTAAAAAGACACCGCCCTTTTCATGAACAGGTTCAATCTCTGGACCTCTTCTGCGAACGATATCTTCTTACATCTCAACACTCATCAGAAAACTTGTTACTTAATATTTGCACACTCAGCAAACTCGTTTATAATATATGTGGAAAAGACTTAAAATATTTATAAACAAAGAACCACATAATCATGAAAGTAATCTTAAAAGAATCAAACTAGAAAAGTATTAGCATATATCTATTCATCTTGCTTTCTTGTCAGAGATACGTATTTCTCCCCCTTTTTGTCGCGGAAGAAACAACTAACCACCGTAATCTACTATTTGAAACAAAAAGAGATTAAAACCATTGGACAATTAAAAAAGCTAAAGATAGTATTAAACACACTTGCAAATGTTAGTATATAGACTACTATCCTATGTGCTCTCAGAACAAAACTAGTCTCACATAGGCGAACCAGAGACTAAAAACAAAATAGATAGCATAAAAGAGACACCCTATGCTGTCAAGTATTCTCAGATCTAGAAGCATAATCATACATAGACTCCTCCTGTATCTAATGAATATACGCAACTTCTATCTTCAGTCCACCCAACCGTGTATCAATAGATCCCAGTCGTGTATCCATATCACCCTACCTAGTCTGTATCACCCCCATACCCACTGTCAAAGTCTGAAGCATACTTCCGACATCCTGAAGGGTAAACACCCCCTGAGTTTGTGCAGCTGAGCTAGAGGAACCTATGTGCTTACCTGGAGGAGCAGACTGCGCACCTGATAGTGCAGAAGGTAGATGAGATGCACTCCTATGAAAGTTACTAGCATTCAATCTTTCTACTTTGCTATCCTCAGGTTCATCAGGAAATACCTTATACCCAACCTCTACTAGAATATCTATCACGAGGCGAGCAAAAGGTAAAGAACTACGAGTTTCCTTTTTGGTGTTGGCATTTATCATCTCTGCAATGATGATGTAAGGGAGATCGACATCCACATCATTCTTGAAGGCATAGAGAAAGACCTTCATCCGCTCAAAAAGTTCATTCTTTTGAGATCTTGGGAGGATATTAGAAATAGCAATACGATGTACCAGACGAGACTCATCATCTAACATTTTATGAGTCATAGTTCCCAATCTAGTATAGAGATTATGCTGAGAAGTGATGTCAATAACCATCTCATTCAGCTTTGGCAAAATAGGAATATCATTCTCAATAAACTCACCCTCAGGAGAATAGGCGAACCATGGATAAGATGTCACTGGCCAAATACACCTCAGAACGGGAATGAATGGAGAGATACCCAATATAGAATAAAGTCTGCCCCGAGTTGCGAAAAACTCTTCCCCATCAATAGTAACTGAAAAATTCCGATCATGGAGTGAACTGGTAGACTCCACTTTTAGAGAAGCATAAAATAGTCGAGCAATGCAAGAATATACATTCCCCGTGGGAGTAAGAATCTTGGTCTAACCTATCACTTTAAACTTTCCAAAAACACTCGCGAAGCCCTCACTAACTGTAGAGACACTTTGGATATCGACTCTGTGTTCATTTACAATCGAGCGATCCTTAAAACCCTTTTTTGTACTCCAATGTACCAGGTTATCCCTGACTATCTGACCATCAAGAATATATGTTGAAGTAGAGCATTGCCTCTTTGTTCCTACCCGTAACCGAGGTGCCATATCGCCCAATATACACAAAATCTGTCTGCAAGAAAACAAACGAATACTTTCACCAACAATACTTTAACAACCAAACTCCAATCCCCAATATTTCAACAGATCACAAACCACAGTCTAACCCAAAAACTTGTAATAAACAACCCAAACTCCAACCCCCCAATTCTCCAACAATGAAACCAATCACAAACCTAACAATCATAAACCAGACCCCACTTCTAAAATCAGATCAGTCACCACTACCGAAGTCCAAAGTTGCAAATTTCATGACAAGAGATATCAAACCTAGAATTGGTTTATGTACCACTACAGAAGGTTCATAAAGATGCTTACCATGACCAGAGGTAGAGAGGTCGAAAGTTATTAAAGAAAGTGATAACCCTAGAACGAAACTGTCGAGAGCAATTCACCAAATTGGAATGCCAAGCATTAGAATTGAAGAGGAGGAGCAATGAAAAGATTAAACGCAAAAAACCCCTTCCAATCAAGAATAAAATCTAGTGAGTTAGAGAGCAAAAGCACAAAAGAAGTGGTGAAGCTCGATGAGAGATAGAGAGAGAAAAAAAAAGAAGAAGAAGAAAAGAACTTTGAACTTTATAAAAGAATGAAAAGTTGTTCGAACGATAGGATGACTCGTTCGAACAAAACACCAAGTTTTGGCTTTAAGCATTCGAACGAACAGAAGACTTGTTTGAATGACTAAACATGTTTTGCATGGAAGAAATAAGACCAGAGCTCGTTCGAACGATAGAATTGAAATAAGTAAACACACCGATATTAACCAAAATAACCAAGTATTCACCAAATAGTGGCAGTAAACATAATCCATAGGAAACATAAGATAAGACAGAGAACTTACGAGATAAATTGAAGACTACCAAATAGACTCCCCCTCAAAATATGCAGAGTCAAATCTAAAAGCACAACGGATACATGTTATACAAAATATTATTGATCTATAAACAAAATAATGTAAAAGAACTTGGTGCGTGTATGTGTAGTTCAATCAAGGTCCTGACATTTAGACGTATGAAGATCACTATATTAGAAATATGTTTCAACTTAGGCCTCTCACGGTTGGTCACTCAAAGTTACTGAGAATTTACTAGATATCACTGAGGAAATATGAATATGAATAAAATGAAATTAAAAATTCACAATCCCCAAAAAAAAATAGCGTTATTTTACTGAAAGATCTCATGGAAGGAAAATCAATTGTTTTAGATGGTATCAAGTTAACTAATAGAGAATCCCCATCTCTCATCTCCACTAAACTGATTGTACTAAACTCAAGATCAAACAAGTCTTTAAAATGTTATAATGTAAGCAAGGGAAGGAACATGACGGAGTAGGTGTTTTGATGGCATTATGAAACTACAATTTATACTTTCTCCCCTTCTTTCTTCAAAGTGAGTGCATCTCTTGTCATTCTTTCTCTTTATTGAGTATACATTGAATAGAACTTCTTCTCCAAGTTTCCCTTTATATACTAGGGAAACGCTTTATAATTGCTCAAGTCTCAAGGCAAGTGAGTGGTTTAAAAACCATAAAAAAAATACCAGATTTTGTTCGAATGGAAAATGAAATCGTTCGAACGAATTGAGCTCTTGGGCCAAAATTCCATAGGGTTGTCAAATGGTCATTCGAACGAAAGATGAAGTCGTTCGAACAAATTGAGCTCTTGGGCCAAAATTCCAGAGGGTTATCAAATGGTCGTTCGATCGACTATCAACCTCGTTCGAACAATTTTTTTTTCTTCTTCTTCTTCTAGCAAGAACATGGTGTCCACTCCTTCCTTCACTTTGATTTTACTAAAACGTCTCAGAACAAATGGGTTAAAAGGAGTTGGATATAAAATGAATGACATATTTTAAGGCACAAAAGGGCTACAAACGGATAAAATTTTGGGTAAGCATAGACGAAGGCCAAAAAGGTGTAACAATAAAAAGCCTATTATAATATCTTTGGTCTCACATAGTATCTTTTTCGTCTCGAATCAAGTATAATGAATGTTTTATTAAACTAACTTGAACTAGATGTCGCCACCAACAATTGACAAATGTAAAAAATAATGAGATCAAAAATAAAGAGAGATTTTGCGGGAAAAAATTCATTTAATAACACTCAAAGCTTACACAAAAGGTTAGATCTTCACATAATTTTAGGTAACGAAGACTCTACATTTGTCCTCAAGGTTTCTACTTACAACTAGAGTCAGGAACAGTTAGAATTAGTGATGAATAAGTGATACCAAGTAGCTCAAGCATTAGATGAATATATGACAAATAAATAAATCTTGAACATGCATATGCATAGCTAATATATACTATATTGCATACATAAGGGGAAATTAACCAATATGAACAAGAGAAATGACACATACCTGACGATGTCCACAGAATAGCAACACAGACAGTCAGAATGACCTGAGGGATTTATTCAATCGAACAGACACCGATAGCGCATCAGAGAGTTTAAAACCGAAGAACATCCAAAAGTTTGGTGAAAAGATCAGCAAGCTGGTTCTCCGTACCATCATACTCTACAATTACAATCTTTCGCTCAACAAGGTCTCGAATGAAATGAAATATGATGTCAATGTGCTTGGTCCTTGGATGTTGTTCAGGATTTTTGGAAATGTTGATTGCACTTGTATTATCGCAATAAAGTGACATTACTCTCTGATTCAACCCGTAATCATGTAACATTTGTTTCATCTAGACTAGTTGGGTACTACAACTTCCCGCAACAATATACTCAGCCTCTGCAGTAGATTGCAAAATAGAATTCTATTTCTTACTTTACCATGCAACAAGATTTTTCCCAATATAATAGCATCCTCCAAAAGTATTTTTCCTTTCATCAAAATTTCTATCCCAATCAGCATCTGAGTATCCAATAATTTCAGATGTAGTGTCTTGAGTATACCACAATCCCAACTCAAAAATCCCAGAAACATAGCAAATAATTTGTTTAACAACGTGTAAATGAGACTCCTTAGGATTTTCCTGATAACGAGCACATATGCAAATAATGAACATAATTTCTGGACGACTTGCTGTAATATACAGCAAGCTTCCGATCATGCTCCTATATGTCTTCTGGTCCATATCAGTACCTGTGGAATCCTTACTCAATTTGGTGGTAGTGCTCATTGGTGTCCTTGAATATTTTACGGAATCAAGACCAAACTTTTTTACCAGATCCTTAACATATTTAGATTGAGATACAAAAATGCCATCCTCCCTTTACTTGATTTGGAGACCTAAGAAGTAAGTTAATTCCCCAACCATGCTCATCTTGAACTCTCTTCCTATTAATTCTCCGAAAGCCTTGACACGTGCATCAGACATAGATCCAAATACAATATCATCCATATATACCTGAGCAATAAGTATTTCATCTCATTCTCGCAAAATAAACTATGTCTTATCAACTCCCCCTCGAATAAATCCCTTTCCGAGTAAAAATTTTGAGAGTCTGTCATACCATGCTCGAGGAACTTATTTTAGTCCATAAAGAGCTTTCTTCAAACGATTAACATACTCTGGATGATGTTGATCCTTACACCCCTTTGGCTGAGCTACATACACTTCTTCCTCAAGTAACCCTCAAGAACGTATATTTTACATCCATCTGATAAAGCTTGAACTTTTTTTGACAGGCGAAGGCCAAAAGCATCTGAATATATTCAAGTCTAGCTGTGGGAGCAAAAGTCTCTTCTACATCCACCCCTTTTATTTGATTGTATCCCTGAGCTACCAACCTTTCTTTGTTTCTTACAACATCACCATTCTCATCAAACTTCTTGTAAATCCACTTAGTGCCAATAATATTAATATTTGTCGGTCGTGATACTAAGTCCCCCACATCTTGTTGCTTGAATTTATTTAGCTCATATTGCATGGTGTTAATCTAATATTCATCAGATAACGCATCTTTCACGTTGTTTGGTTCAATGATTGACACATAACACACACTTTACACTGTCTCATATAGCGTAGAACATTGATAACTGACGTACCTAGCAGACTCATGAAGCGTAGGACATTCATAATCATCAAGGTATCCAGGAGCACCACAATTCCTAGGAGGAGTAGTACGAACAGTAACAGGTGGTGTTGAGATTTCACTAGAAGGTATTTTAGAAGCTTCAGTGTGAGACGTACCTAATGTTTCTATGGGTAGCACAATATCTTGAGCCAAAATAGAAAAAGTTGGCGTAGTTTCTTCTTAAACATTACTATCTCTATTAACTGTTTGTCCAGGAACTGTCGAGTCATCAACTACCACATTAATTGACTTCATTGCCATCTTGTTCTTCAAATTATAAACCCGATAAGCCCTATTGTTTATTGCATATTCCAGTAAAATACTTTCATCGCTTCGGGAGTTAAGTTTTTCAATATTTTCCTGATCACATATGATATAACATTACTTCCAAATACACGAAAGTATTTCAAGTTTGGCTTTTTCCAAACCAGAGTTCATACGGCTTGTTAAGTGTAAGAGGACGCAGATATACTCTGTTAATAATGTGACACGAGGTATGAATAACTTTTCCCCAAAAATAATTAGGAACGTTCTTTCCACGGAGTAATACCCGCCTCATCTCTTGTAAAACTCGATTCTTTCACTTTGCAACTCCATTTTGTTGTGGTATGATTGGTGCTGAAAATTCATGTTTGAACCCATTAGCTCGGCAATACTCAATCACATCACTATCTTTGAACTCTCCTTCACGATCACTTTAAATTTTATCAATGGTACAATTTTTCTCTTTCTGAATTTGTAATGGCCCTATTTTGGGATTCAAACTCAGCCATTATACTAAAAAATATATATAATGCTTAAGAATATTAAATAACAACCAACAAGATAATTTAACGTGGAAATCCTTTGAATAGGTTAAAAACCACGACTTCTCCTGAAGATTTTGAGAAAGAGGGGATGGTCTTATTGAAGTTGCTAACTTATTACAAAAGGGCACTCTGAATATCTAGAATATTAGTGAAAGGTCTCTTTTCTGTAGGATTACCCCTCTGTAATTTATTATTTTCTGGTTCTACTTATAGGTCTTATAATGTGACCGTTTGATGTTCTTTAATATTTTTAATAATAGACATTGCAAAGTATATGCAGGATACTCTTTGACCAAATAGTATAGCATTCTGACCTCTGTTGCTGTACAACAGCTCTATTATAGATTGTACACGTACGTAAGTCGACTTGTTATTGTGGAGGTCGAAAGAGACGTTTTGAACTAAGGAAAATTGATCGTGTCTTCAGTAGTACTCCCTGTCTGTTGATGAGATCGAGGACAAAACTTGAGTCTGAGATACGTAATAAGCTTTTATACTTCCTGTATGCTAATGAGGTCGAGGATGAAGCTTGAGTTCGAGATACAGAATAAGCTATTACAGGATGGCTCTCAACCAATAGTACGAGTATTATCAGGGATGAGTGATGTTGGTTGAGAAACTCATACTGCATATCTTTGTTGTCTTATTTTTTATTGTGCCACATGTTTTACAGTTGAGGTTGAAAGCTCGCATGTAGTTCGAAGATGAAGTATGAGCTCGAGATGTGAAATAAACAACTACAACCGCCCCCTATTTGCCAATAGTCCGAGAAGCATTGTAGGCGAATGGTGTTGGTTGAGAAGTATCATTAAATGTTGTAGCTAATATTTAAAATATATTTCCCATATATATGCATGAATATCTATTGGTGTCTATTTGGTTTCCTAGAACCAATGACTGTAGTCAATTGTTGTTTGCATGGGGAATCTTTCTGGCATTGGGAATTTAAAAAGTTTGCTTTGAGTATAAAAGGGAGTCTTTGTAGAGGATGGGAAAGCCAAGTCTTCGTTTCTTCTATGTTTCTTATTTCTGTACTTGCCTCTGTTCTGCTATGGGTAGGATGGTGACAACAAGGACTCAGTCCCGCGAGTCTAGGATTCGGAGGAAGATGGAGGAGTTGCGTATCAGGTATTTTGGGTACCAACCTTTGCATCTGCCCACTCCAATTCTGGTATAGCCAACGTATCATCATATGTCGTATGAAGAAGTGGAAGAGACAGGAGATGACCATTTCCAAATGGTACGTTTCCATTACTTGCTGACATTAGAGGCGGAGCACCAAAATGGTCTGCGGTTGTTGGCGGAGGAGGCTGTGACAACTGAAGATAAAGCGACAGGGGTTTGCCTGAGGGAGTCTCATTGGTGCCCCTCTTATGAGTGGGTCTTGTTGAAGAAATGAAGCCTTTCGTCTGTCTCTAGCATACGAGGAGGTGGGGGTTATAGAGGAAGAGGTGGGAGGATGCAGATGATCATTTTCTTCCATGGACCATAGATTTTGGCCATGAAGAAGATCTTTCATCTGTGACTTCTGGTTCTGGCTGTTTCCTGGATCTTATAGCATGGGATTAGGGTTTGGAAGTTGCTTCAGTTTTTCATCATCTTCTGTGCTAATTTCCTAAAGTAATGCGAACTGTAATATTGTTATGTAATATGTTGCAATTGTGTTATCTGCAAAGTACTCTATAAAGAAAATTTGGAACTTAAGAAAATATCATCATTCTGGTTTCCTGATTTGTTTTGTCACAAACTTGTCAGTGTATTTTGCTGTTTGTTTATGGTATAAAAGGGGAAAAAACTGAGCTCGAAGGAGCTTCGTGTGTGGGAGGATAAATGGTAGTTTTAAAAGAGATGTTCAAGGAAGTAATTAGATGTGTTGTTTGCGATCTTTGTTCTTTAAACTGGATGACAAAGTATACCGAACTGTGTGAAAGGGTGGGCATGGATATGTAGATGCTACTGCTGGTGTTACGTGATCTTGTATGTTGCTAGTTTAGGAAAAATCAGAGGAGATATGTCATACGATGGAAAGAATAATCTGTTACAATATTTTATATTTGATGTTGATATTCTACTCTTCTGTGAATTTGTTTTGAACAATATATTCATCTGCCGAACCAGTGGGATAATATTTGCAAGGATTTTTGTGGCTACTATAAAATCATGATTCTTGGCTGCAATAATTTGTATCTTCTGCAGGGGACACTTTGTTCTGGAGGAAGTGTGTTCAAGCATGGTGAGGACTCGTGCTCGTCATGCTCAGTACGTGCAATATGGAGCGGATGGTCGGTTTTATTTTAAGGTTGCTGAACTGCGGGAAAGATATTTTCGTCAATTGCCGTATGATGTTGTGCTACCAGAATGGCCGTTGAATCTGGTCAGACTAGATGACGAAGGCAGACATGCGGAACAGGACCGCTTTGTTTGGTGCAACATTTTTCGTACATCTCTATTGGATCCTTGGGTGCGTGAACTGACTGTCTAACACCTCACATGTGATAAGATCGTGGAAGAGGATGCCCGGGTAGCGAATGGAGAGCTAATTCTCTGTGGGAAACTGAACCATCGGGGTTGCTTTATATGTAACTGGGGAGCTCGGTAAGCTCGATGTCTGGGAGCTCGTAAGAAGTAATCTGTGGTAGGAGTATTCTGTTTGTGGGTTGGAATAAATGTAATATGAGTGATCGTGAGAGAATAAATTATGTTATTTCTTGATCTTATTAAAATAATAAAGTATTATGTTTTACTCTTGCTGTACAGATATTGTGGGAGACAGCTGTAGGATTGTACCAACTGTATTGATATCTTCAAATTTTAAAAATTAAGCTATTTTATGAATGTTGTACGATCTTTGATAGAGTATAAAAGTAAGGTGATTGGTTGTTTTGTACTTTGTTGAGAAAAAAGTTGCAGAAATTTTAATGACAGACAATAGGGACAGACGTGATGACGGTAAACGTTATCACAAAAGTCATGATGGTGTTAAAAAATGAAAAGATGTCCCTATGGCAATAGTAGGGATGGCTGACGCGTGTCAGAATGTGCCGCCGTTTCATAAACCGAGGGAGAATTTAAAAACTCGACTATTTCTCCCTCATAAACTATCTATAGTTTCAGGGAGAGAAAAAAGTGGTACAAGTTTTACTGTCAAGGAGAGAATGCGTTTGAGTACTGAGTGTGATTTGGGAAAGAAATCTGTAGTAAGTGACAAGAAATCATCGGAGAGACTACGGGAATGCTCGTTTTTGAGAAGACGTCCAGGCAAAGCAGAAAATTACTATTCTGCAAGTACTGGTTGGTGATGCAAAACTCTGCTGTATGATCTGTAAGTAATCTATTTTTATGTAGTAATCTGGATTGTTTTTTTTTGTATATATTAGGTTATGGATATTTTGAGATCATAGATGCGAGAGGTCTGTAGAGAGATAAAATGCGTGAGAGGTAGAAAAATTTGAAATGATTTGATATTTTATTGTTGGTTTGGGAATAGACGTGTTTGACTAGGTAGAGGGTGGGGTTTGTTTTTACTGTTTGCAGTGTAGGTATAATGATAAAATATGTTTATATATCTGTAGGTTCAGTATGCGTTCTAAACCTAGTTTTCCCACTAGTAAGTTTGTAGTATCGTCCAGTTCAGAGGAGATGTCATCTTC
This sequence comes from Kingdonia uniflora, assembly GCA_014058105.1. Classification (NCBI taxonomy): domain Eukaryota; kingdom Viridiplantae; phylum Streptophyta; class Magnoliopsida; order Ranunculales; family Circaeasteraceae; genus Kingdonia; species Kingdonia uniflora. The sequence continues at coordinate 2,022,673 of JACGCM010001055.1, read as the reverse complement.
AGGGAGGAGGGACGAGTGTAGTGTAATGGAGAAAACTGTGAATAACGTGGGGATGACTGTAGAGGTTGGGGATCCCAGTAGGGCTGAGATGGTTGTAGAGGATAGAAAAGAGAAGGAGATAATCCTTGTCATATATCCAGCGGGGGTGAATGTAGGGAAAGAATATTTAAAAAATAAGAAGAAATTGTAGGGAGACTGGGGGAGTTATGTGGAGGATCATGGTCTCTACTTTAGATCGTACATCTCCAGGAAAGGGGATGAGGCAATATATTATCAAGTTCCATGCTTGGGAAAATGGAAGAAGGATAGAGGAATTGGTGAGGGGGTTAACCTCTCGTATTACAATGGTCTGGGACTATCAGTCCCGAGTGGAGGGTTTTTATGTTTCTTAAATCAGGTCGTATATGGCCTTAGAATTCCTCTAATCTACTTTTAGAAAGGGGTTATGAATGTTTTATAATGTTACCATGCCTAGTTGAACGGGAATATTTTTGAGATTATGAGGGTATGTGAGGCATTGAATGAAAAATAGTGGAAGGATGGGACTACTAAGCAGTTCGAAGCGGAAAATGTGTTGAAGTTTTATAAGTGGAAGTATATGGAAGGTCGAAGTAGTGGTTACCTGTAAAGTGATTCATCGATGCCAAATTTTTTTGACTTTGAATCTGCGGGTAGACCATGGAACGACCACCTTGTGTGGGTAGAGGGTAAATGTTTGCAGGTTCCAGATGAACCAGTGCTTGAACTGAACCATAGATATTATAACTTGAGTAAGTAATATTAACCAATCTTCGTATAGCGTTTAACCATGTCTTCGTGTTGTTATATAATATTTTACTCTTTTAATTTGGCAGAACCCAAACCGTCAGCTACTCCTGATAGAATAAGTTTTTTTGATTGTGTTGCTCGAGATCCAGATAAGCTAAATTAGGTACTTAGTGAATTAGGTATCCGAAGACAAAAAGGGTAGATTCTGCAGTACCCAGAGTTCAGCGAGCTCAAGAAAAACAAGCTATGGTCGAGGGGAAAACTGTCGAGACCAATACAGATGTACTGAGCCCTCCACCTCCTTCACCTCAGACTATCACACGGGTTACACGGAAGGTCCGAAAACCGGCGCAGCAGAGTACCTATATTACTGGGATAGTGGTCTCTGGGCAAGAGGTCATAAAGGTTGTACCCGAAGTGAGTATGTCTGCTTTGGAGGATGTTAAGAAGACCTTTTTGAAGAGAAAACATCATGGAGAGGAAGACAGTCATCGAACTAACCCTCTTGCTGCATTCAGAATAAAAGAGCTAGAAAAGGAATATTATCTTATGCCTGGGACGAACCCGCAGCAGCTTGAAGATGAGTATCTCGAGCATACGTTCGCAGTAAGTTTCAGAAAGTTGTTAACTAATCGATCTTTAAGAAAGCTATTGAACTAATTTTGTTTTGTTTGCTGTTCGTACTGGCAGCTCTTCACAATGTTAAAGGGGGCAAGGTACTGCTTGGACAAGAGCAGCCAGGAATTTGGTGCTCTGACTGTAAAGTTTGAGGCGCAGTCAACTCGCATAAAAGAGCTCAAAACTGAACTCTTGTTAGAGATAGAAATGTGGGCTGCAGAGGCTACAACGGCTGCAGAGAAACTTGGTATTCTGGCAAAGCATGACAAGATGATGATCGATTTTGTTGCTGCCACTTTAGTGGAGAGAGGCCGCTTTATCCACTCCTACTATACCTTTGGATTGAGTACAAAAGATGTGGCGTTAGCTCAGAGTGGGAGATATAAAGAGATAGTGTTTCCTTCGGAGCTTGAAGAGGATGAAGTGGCTGATGATGTAGCTGCTCTGTTCGAGAAAGAGTCAGACCTTCCTCCGGGGATTATAGAGTCAGTCCAACCTGCTGAGCAAACGTTGGGCTCTCTAGCGGGGCGTATGGAGACAGTTCCTCCTCTGGAGAAGATGCTGAACTCTTCTTCTAAGGTAGGCAAGAACCTTTAATCGTTATGCAGTTTCTTATCATATGTGTGGTAGAGTGCTTGAGCTGGAGATTTGTAGCACTTTGTATAATTGTACACTATTTTAATTTGAAGTGACGTTTGGAATATATTGTTCGCGAATGTTTGTATGATAATGAGATATCTGTAATTTGTGTAGGAGATGTAGTGATTGAGAAAACTAATTATGAATTGGAGAGGTCGTTGAGTAGAGCGAGGGACTTAATAAAACTGAATATGAGATAAGGTAATTTAAGATAAATTCAAAGAAAACTTTTAAAGAGTTATACAATCTGCAATGTACATATGTTAAGATAAAAATAGAAAGGGATGAAGTGTTAAGGAAGGAGGAGGAAATGGGATTATTAGTTTGAAAACCAAAATAATTAACTTGTTTCAACGACCCGAATGATAAAACAAGGTATCAGAGTATGTTAGTAGCTCTAACATTATATTTTGAGGTCGACGTAGATAGTGAACGAGGGTTAAAAGAAGCTTATAGAGCTTTTGAAGGAGAGAGGTGTAGTCCCAGACCCAGCTCGAGTTATGTTTTTAGCATAAGAGGCACGTAATTGTTATAGTTTAGAGGCAAAAAAGTGTTCTGCTTGAGCTGGTGTGTCCGTTGTATGGGGTGATATAAAATCTTTATCTGATGCGTTTGGCTTTATGTAGGATCGGAGGTCCATGAGAATTATGTTTTTTAGGATAAGAAAAGAGAAAATAGAGGTCCAAAAGCAATTAGAGGGTAAATTAAAAAGGTTACAGGATGAGTTATTGTAACATGTGGAGCAAAAAATATCTTTAGCAACGCGGTTGTCGAAAGAAGTGGTTGTTCGAATGAAGGTAAACACAGATGTGAGGGATTTAGGTGTATTACAGAAAAACACGCGCCATAGTCTACACAAAGTGCAAATGATATTGAAGGCGCATCTGTATCCATCTTGAGCTAAAATTGTTACGCGAACAGAGCATGAACTCACATAGACAATATTATTGATTTTTATGAGGTAGAACTGTCGAGAGTAGAGAGTAAATTTAAGAAGTTTATGACGGGATGTGGGAAAGATTTTGATATAGAGAATGCCAATGATGAGAATATGTGGTTTACCAAAGGTGAAAGAGTAATTATTGGGGATAAGCCTAAACCGAGGTCAAGGGAATTGTCATCAGAAGAGGTGTAGGAGGAAGTCAAAAGTCTGAGACCCTAATCGCGGCGTTAACAACGTCAGCAGGAGGTGGTGACCTTCTCTGTCCTGGCAGTTATATCAGAAACGAATAGAAAGAGTCCGAGAGATAGAGTGCATTCTTCTCATTTTGTGAGGAATCGAAAATAGGAGAGTCTCGTATGCTTTCCTTGACTGACCTAACATATGTGCTCGATCTTTGTATACAATTGCTGATGATAAATAAAATTTGTTTTCTGTGATGATGAATGGAACAGTGTATCGATAGCAGTTAGATATCATGTTCTTGACTTGAATTTGTTAACTGTAATATGTAATATGTTGGTATTATCGAGCTATTATATAAGTAAACTGTGATGACAGGTGGAAATGGTAAATGTTCAAATTCGGTGTGACACGTTACGTGTCCAAAACAAAAAATTGAATGCTGAGCTAAACTCGACTCAGGTCACACTAGCAAGTGCAACTGAAGTAATAGAAAGAACGAAGGCGGAGCTGGCGAAAGAGCGAGATGTGGGAGTTCGATTATCTGAAGAATTGTAGAGGAAAAAAGTAGATCTAGCGAACGGTCTCAGAAAGATAGAAGAGTTAAGAGAAATTATAAGAAAGAAAGAAGTTGGAGTCACAGGCAGCCCGAGGGAAGCAGATCAGCAAGGAGCGGAGTTGTAATCTGCTTTGGTTCGTGTGACCAAACTATCGGCAAAATTAGAGGATGAGGGTAAGTATGTGAAGGAATTACAATTCTAAGTAAATACACTCTAAGTCTGATAAAGTTAAGATGCGAGCTCGTGCTCATAAGTATAAAGCATTGTGGCTGGTTGCGGATGCGAAGTGGAAGAAGACGGAAGAGTTCCGTGATCAGCAGAACGAACATCTGAACAAGTCATGGAATAAGGTGTGCGAGTTAGAGCATACAGTTCTAGTGCGGGATCTCGATATTATGGAGCATTTAGCAAATATGACGCGGTTAAGTGACCTAAATGCCAAATTAGAGGCGGATCTGTTAAAGGCCGTAGTATATCTTGATGATAAGAGGACATATAATCATTATCGAGAGGATAAAGTGGAGTGGGCGATGTCTTTGGTTGCCCAAATGGATAATTTTATGACAGTGTTGGAAGATCGGAATAAAGATGTGTGGAATAAAATTCAACAAGTGGAGGAACGCGATGTTCATTTGAAGGTTATGTTGAGGGGGGCACAGAGTAAGCTGAGTGATTTGGTTCTTTGTAACAAGGTAAAAGTCAAGCCGGATAGTGTGCACGAGAGGGAGATGACATCGGTGTTTCATTCTTTGCATCGGAGTTCAAGAAATTGGTAGAGGAAAGTAGACTGGTATATGACAGTATAGTTGGTAAAAGTTCTCAGTCTGAGATGGAGAAAATACGATCTAAATATCTAGCGCCCATGGTGGTCAAAATTGGGACCCTCAAACAGAGTATGGTGAGAGACAGAAAGAAAATTGTTCTGGGGAGAATGCAAAATTTTATGTTTGATCATTTATACAGGGGTCATTTTCGTGATAATGCAGGACCTTCTAACCCAAGTAATAAGTTTAGCGAAAGTTTGAGTGAGGAATGACGATTGTGAGAATGTGTTGTGCATATTAACTCATAGTATATTTGAATAGAGGACTGTCTAGAATAGTGATATAAACTAACCGGTTGGGAAATCAGTGATACTGTATTTGCCGAACATCTGTATTATAGGATGGTCCTAAAAATTGTGAGATAGTAGATGATTTCCGAGGCAACGATCTTAGAGGAACATCTGTTGATGAATGATTCGTAATGCAATAGTCAATCGGTTTGGTTGGAGCAACGAACGAAACAATAATGTATAGATATTCAGTTTGGCTAAAGCAACAAACGAACTGAGATGTTCAGCTTGGTCAAAGCTGCAAACAAACTGTAATGTATAGATGTTCAGTTTGGCCAAAGCAACAAATGAACTGCAATATGTATATAGAAGTACTTGTTGCATATAATAGAGAAGTACTAAAGTGTACGGCAATCGAACACAAGTATTTCATTGGTGTAAGATTGACGTACAATGAATGTGTTAAATAGTGTACTGTATGAGATAGCAGAAAGTACTCAGATGTATAGAGATCGAACATAAATCTTTTACTTATGTAAGATCGTCATACAAGATGATGGATCGACTTGTAGAAAAGTAAACTGTAATAGATCTTTATCGGCGATACAATTTCAGTCTCCGTGTGTTCCACAGATTAGGTATTCTCTCTTTGTGTTCAGTTGCTAGATCGTAAGAACCGAGACCACTTTTTCTGACAACGACAAAGGACCTTCCCAATTTTCAGACAATTTCCCGGCAGTGACTTCTTTTCTGTGTTTTGGAATCTTTCGTAGGACGAGGTCCTTGATTTCAAATTCTCTATGGAAAACGCACTTGTTATAAGATCGGGCTAAAGCCTGGTGATACCTTCCTAAATTTATTATTGCTCGGTCTCGAGTCTCCTCGATCCAGTTCAAATTGCACGCCAACTGGAATTCATTTTCTTTATCCATCATGGTATGGTCACAAATGGGATGATGATACTGAGTGGGGATGATGGCTTCTGTACCATATGCTAGGAGGAATGGTGTACATCCATTCGATATGTGAGGTGTTGTTCGATACGCCCATAACACATGTAGTAGTTCTTGGACCCAGTTTCCATTTTATGTTCTTCTGTTAAGCGCTTTTTGATTCTATCCATAATAGTACGGTTAGTGATTTCTGCTTGACCATTTCCTTATGGGTAGTATGGATTAGATAGAGAGTATATGATGTTGTACTGATTGAGAAATTTGGCTACTCTGGATCCAACGAACTGTGGTCCGTTGTCGATTCTGATGAGATGGGGATAGCCAAAACGGATGATGATGTTTTCCCACATGACCTTGATAACTTTGTCTTCTCGTGTGTGAGTTAGGGGAACTGCTTCTATCTATTTAGTGAAGTAATTCGTCATTTTTAATAGATGTTTCTGTTTTTTGGGTGTATTGAGGAAGTCTCCTACAAGGCCGAGGGCCCATCTTTTAAATGGCTATACGACGTTGCTGGAATGGAGTTCCAAGGTTGGAGCTCGAATTTGAGGACCATGACGTTGGCAGGCATCGCATTTGCTTGCGATTTCAATGGCTTGAGCTCACATTTTAGGCCAGAAGATGCCTTGGGTAATAGCTCGATTGGCCAGGGATCTTCCTGCTGTGTGGGAGCCACAAGTACCTTCATGTAGCTCGTGGAGGAATTTTTGAGCTTCTTTTTCTAACAAACATTTGAGGTATAATCCTGTGAGCAAAATTTTATAAAGGAAACCGTTGTCCACGGTGTAGCGCTTAGCATTATCAAGCACGCGTCTTTTCTCTATGGGATCTGTAGGGAGTTCACCGTCAAACGTGTTTTTTGTCCCAATATACTTGAGGTAAGGCCATCTCCAATCGTCCTCATCCTCTTCAACGCCTCAGTATTAACAGAATTTGAGCCGATGATGTTAATGCTGGGGGTTGATAACTCTTCGATCTTGAGATATTGGGATTCTGTGCCACGAACTCCAGCAAGATACGTGAGAGAATCAGAATGCCCATTCTCTCTACGCGGTAAATGTTCGAATTCTCTTGAACCTGCTCATTCAGTCAGCTACGGCTATAACATACTCGATCATTTTTCTATTCTTCTGGAATATTTCTATGTAATGGTTGACAATGAGCAAAGAGTCCGTATATATTGACAATTCGTCGACTCTAATTTCTAGGGCCATATCTAGGCCATGATTCATTGTTCCATACTCAGCCTCGTTGTTGGTAGCTTCAAAATTGAGCCTGACTGCTTTTTTGATTCTATCATTTAAAGGTGTGATCAGCACAATTCTGATACCTGATCCTGTAGGTCCAGAGGATCCATCAGTTAAAAGATGCCATCCCTTCTGGGTGACCCAATCTAAGTTTTCTTCGAATTGTTCTTCATGAATATCTGTACTATCTTTTTCCCAATCAGGATCTTCTACGGGGAAGTCCGTGAGAAAATCTGCTACTGCCTGACCTTTTTCCGAGTATCTTGGTTCAAAATGGATGTCGTGTTCGTCAAAAGTGATTAACCATTGCTGTACCCGTCTGGATTTTTCTCGTTTAGATAAGATTTCGCGCAAATGATAATTGGTTACCACTCGAACTGAGTGGGCTTGAAAGTATTGTCTCAACTTTAGCGAGATATAGACAAGAGCCAAAAGTAGTTTCTCGATCTTACTATATCGGAATTCTACTGGAGTAAGGGTCTTATTGATAAAGTAGGCAGGCTTCTCTATTTTTTTGTCAAGTCGAATGAGGACAGAACTTAAGGATTCTTCAGTAACTGCAAGATAAATGGTGAGTTCTTCCCCTTCCCTCGGTGTACTCATCACTGGTGGTGAACCCAAGTAAAGTTTGAGTTCTTGGAACGCCGCTTCGTATTCTACTGTCCACTCGATCTCAAGATTTTTCTTAGGCTTCTATTTTGTTGTCCCTTCACGCAATAGATTGAACAACCATCGACAGAGATCCGAAGACTTTGAAATAAAATAATTTATTACTGTAATATTGTCTGCTAACTTTTAGTCGCCTTTTATTGTTCTTGGAGATGGCATAGACAGTAAACTCGAATACGATCTGGATCAGCTTCAATACTGTTCTTGCTGATTAAGTGGCCCAAGAATTTTCCCAACTGGACTCCGAATTGAAATTTGTCAGGGTTGAGTCTCATCTTGTAGAAACGGAGGATTTCGAAGGCTGTGCGTAAATAAGTGATATGGTTCTTTTTCTTAAGGCTTTTTCACAACATATCATCAATGTAGACCTCCATAATCTTTCCAAGGAGTTCTTTGAACATCTGTGTCATCAAGCGCTGGTAAGTAGCTCCAGCATTCTTGAGATCGAATGTCATGACTTTATAGCAGTATAGGCTCTATGATGAAGGCAGTTTTCTCTTGACCGTCCCATAACATATGTATTTGATTGTAGCCTGATGCAACATCCATCATGGATAGGAGTTCATGGCCTACTGTGGAATTGAGCAGATTGTTGATGATAGGAAGCGGGAAGCTATCCTTTGGTGTGTGTTTGTTAAGGTCGGTAAAATCTACGCGCACTTTGATTTTGCCGTTCTTCTTTGGTACTGCCACAATGTTCGAGATCCATTCTAGGTAGATGGCTTTTTGAATGAAGCTGACTTCGATGAGTTTGTCGATCTCTTTATTAACTTCGTCTCGGAGTTTTGGTGTTAAAGTTCTATGTTTTTGTTTGATAGCTTCGCCTTATCTTTTAAATTGAGCTTATGGCAGGCCAGATTTGGATTGATGCCCGACATTTCGTGGAATGTGCAAGTGAAGACATCACTATTGTCTTTAAGGAACTGGATGAGTGCTTTGCGCTTTGCTATGGGCAGAAAAGTGCCGATGAATGTTCCCCGCTTGTTGCCACTGATTTTGACATACTATATAGCTTCTGTGCTAGGGAAATGGTATTCTGTAGAGTTTACTGTATGGTTTTCTATAATGTTTATTGTATGGTTCTCTGTAATGTTTCCTGTTGTATTTTATAATTGATATGCGAGTTGTGGTTCTGGTACAATGGTAACAAATTTTTTACATGCTCGAGCTAATTTATGACTTCCTTTGATTTTATAGACGCCACCGTTCCATTCAAAATATAACGCCAAATGATAAGTTGATGGAATAGCGCGCATATTATGTAACTAACATCGTCCCATTATCACAAAATAACGAGACTAGGTATTGATAACATAGAAGACAACGTCCAGTGTTACTGGTCCTGCCGTGATGGGAAGTATAATCTTACCGACCCATTGCTCCTTAGTTCTATTGAATCCACATATATCAATGTCGCTAAGATGGACCTTGTCTGTTAGTCCCATTTGATCAATCGTGCTTTGAAACAATAATTTGATAGTGCTGCCAGTGTCTATCATCATCGTGTAAAGCACCATGTTTCACATTTTTAACATGATCACCAATGTATAATGGCAAGGAAAGTTGACATGTCGGACGTCACAATCATCAAAAGAAATTCTTATGCATTGAGAGCTGGATACTGGAAGTAAACGAGCTTCTTTGTCTTGCATGGAAAAGTCGTGACATTGGTCGACACGTCTTCTTTTGTTCTTGCTTGATTCTTTGACAATCTGGATCTCCACAAAATGGCATAGTGAGATATGGTATAAATATTTTTTTTTTGTTGGTTCCTCGATCTGTACGGCTACTGTAGGGTTTTTGTAATTCCCATTCTTGTAACTTTTAATGTCTATGATGTACTCGTGCACTCATCCATCTGCAAAGATGTACTCCAACAATCGTTGCAAAGCAAAACAGTGTTATGCCTCATGATGTCGGACCTTGTGGTGAATGCAATATGGTTTATTCTCAATGGGTTGAAGATACTGCGCATTGTGAAAGAATCTGTCTTTCTAAAATATATGGTAAATGCTGGTTATAGTCACGTTCATCTTTGAAAGACAAGGTTTTGGCAAGTTACTCCCCTTTCGAGGTCGTTTGTCGTTAGCCTTTGTTCATTTCCTGTCTCCACCTTGATTTGCAGTACGGTGAAAATTTGGATTGGTTGATTGATCTTGAACTGACAACGTTGATTTCTTAGGTTTTTGTCTGTCGGATACCATTCGCTCTAGGTCGATGTATCCGTTGACCTTGTCGATCATATCTTCTAATGTTTTTGGTTTGTTTAGGATAAGGTATTCCTTTGCCCTGCCATCGACGATTAAAGCGTTGGTGAAAGCAGAAATAGTAATCTTCTGATCGAGCCGATATACTTTTCAAGCTAACTCCGGGAACATTTTGGTAAACATCACGAGCTTCTCTCCTGACATCTATTTAAGGCTGAAAAAAGAGTACAAATTTTCCTTCGTGTCTCTGTTGTGCAAGTAATTCTTCAGGAATAGTTTACGCAGTTGTTCAAAAGTTTTGATGGACTCTTTAGGCAGTGTGTGAAACTACCGTAGGGGTTTGCCTGGCAAACTGGTAGGATAGAGCCGGCATAGGATGTGGTTGGACGTGGAATGCAGACCTATGGCGTCCTGGAACTCTTGGACGTGCTTCACTGGATCAGTTCCTTTGTACTTACGAATCTTTGGGGTATGAAACCTTGTGGGGACTTTGCCATCAAATAGCTCCTGCGCAATCGGGTACTTTTGTAATTTGTTGTGGATCCCTTTAGTCAGAGTCTGAGCCACGAACATTTCCTTGATTCGTCTCTCGACGTGTTCCTGAGCCATATATTATCGAGCTGCTGTAGTCGGGCGGGTGACGTGTCCTTCTACAGAATTGTGGTCGCCACTCCCTTCACTTAGATGGTTTTTGGTGGGACTCGAATTTGTCATGGATTTTTGATCTGTCTGATCTTGGCCGGGCTGCCATCTATTTCCTGGTGGGCCTCCTGGATCGGGATGGGCTCAATTTCTTGTTGCTGATTGTTGGATTGAAACGCACCTCCTGCGTGTTTTCCCTTCGTAGGAGGTCCTATTCTATCATGAACGAAGATTTGCAAGCCTTCAAGTAGTATAACTTTGTTCTTCTGGGTGGCGACTAGCTGACGCGTCTTGTACACTCGCTAGTTGCTGCTCTAAGGCTACACGTGAACGACATTCTCGCTCACCTGAACGATTGGCGTACTTTGATCTGGTGGTGACATTTTAAAAGAAGATGATCAACGGTGTTTTGAGACGATGGGTTTGAGAACTTTGGTTCCTACAGACGGCGCCAAATGTAATGGCCTAGTTCTAAGATTCAGACTCAACCTTTACACCAAAATATATATAGAACGCTTAAGAACAGTAAACAACAACCAATAAGATAATTTAACGTGGAAAACCTTTAAATAGGTTAAAAACCACGATCTCTCCTGAGGATTTTGAGAAAGAGGGGATGGTCTTATTGAAGTTGCTAACTTATTACAAAAGGGTACTCTAAATATCAAGAATGTTAGTGAAAGTTCTCTTCTCTGTAGGATTGCCCCTCTATAATTTATTATTTCCTGGTTCTACTTATAGGTCTTATAATATGACCGTTCGATATCCTTTAATATTCATAATGATGGACGTTACAAAATATATGTTGGATACTATTTGACCAGATAGTATAACATTCTGACCTCTGTTGCTATACAACGGCTCTATTCTTGATTGTACACTTATGTAAGTCAAACTGTTGCTATGGAGGTCGAAAGAGACGTTTCGAACTAAGGAAAGTTGATCGTGTCTTCAGCAGTACTCCCTGTCTGTTGATGAGATCGAGGACGAAGCTTGAGTCCAAGATAAGTAATAAGCTTTTATACTTCCTGTATGCTGATGAGGTCGAGGACAAATCTTGAGTTCGAGATGCGGAATAAGCTATTACAGGCAACTCTCAACCAATAGTACAAGTATTGTCAGGGACGAGTGATGTTGGTTGAGAAACTCGTGCTGTATATGTTTGTTGTCTTATTTCTGATTGTGCCACGTGTTTTGCAGTTAAGGTTGAAAGCTCGTATGTAGTTCGAAGATGAAGTATGAGCTCAAGATGCAGAATAAACCACTATAGTATTCGAAGGGCTATAGTATGAAATTCTTTAAACGTGTCAAACTTCTATTTTAATAGTGCAATCTAGGTAAACCTTGAAAAATCATCAACCATCACCGAGATATATTTCTTTCCACCCAAAGTACTTACTCTCATAGGACCCATTAAGTCCATGTAAATTATCTCCAAAATTCGCGTAGTGGCAATGTTCATGGATTTTTTGTGCGGACTCTTGGTTCGATTTCCAATTTGACATGGTCTAGATACTGCATCTGTTAATTTTCTTAGTTTTGGAACCCCTCAAACTATTTCCTTACTTGTAATCGTGGCAAGATCGTTGAAGTTCACATGCCTCAACCGTTGGTGCCACAATTCCACATCGCTCATCTTAGCAACTTTGCATGAAATAGAGTCTTGTGATACAGCATAGTAGTTGTCAAAAGTTTTGGCAGCAGTCACAACACATTTCCTAATATTATTAAAGACACGGCATACCTTCTTGTCAAATGTTATTGTGTTGTATTCATCACATAAGTGACTCACACTCAAAAGGTTTGCAGTAAGTCCCATGACATAGAGTACATTTTTGACTGCTGGGCACCCAATTCCTTCTACACTCAATTTTCCCATAATCTTTCCATTCATCCCTCCTCCAAAAGTAGCATCACCTCCTTGAATATCTGTGACATTGTTTAGACGAGTAGAATCCCCCGTCATGTAACGCGAGCATCCACTATCTACATACCACTGGGTAGAGTTGAAAGTATTTATAACCATTACTGTAAGATTGCACTGTAATTGTGGTAGAAGATCCTTCTTCTGAACCCAAACGGATCTCACCTTTTTTCGTTCTTCTGTCGCTTGAGTCAAGTTCCTAAAACTATTAAAAGACTTTTGGACAAAAGAAGAATTAACAAATGATTGGGCATATGATTGATAGGTTTTCCCTCTTTCCAAGTGAAGATCATTCCTATTATGAAATATTAGAACGTATATACAATAGGGAGCAAGATGACCCTTTTGACCACAAGCCTGGTAATAAAATACATGAAAGACAAAAGGTTGTTTAGTCTGCCTATGAGGAGCAATAATTACACTAGGTGTGGGAAAATATGGAACTGAATTAGCTTTGACAAACTAAGTGACTTGAGATGAGGTGGACTTGACATGTTGCTCATCAAATCCTAACCCTCTTTTGTTAGTACCATTTTTACTCATACTTAGAATTTTATCAATATTTTTTGCTCTATGATAGAAAATTTCAAGTTTTTGCTGTGTAGAGGTCAAATCAAGTTTAAGTTTCTTAATTTCGGTTTCCGTCAATTTCACATTCTTCATAGCAGTGTATTTTTCTTATTCACAAGTTTTAAGTTGGGCACTAAGAGATTGTTTATCATTCATAAGTTTCTCAAGCTGAGAAATAAGTTTAGAATATAACTCTTCAAAATTAGGCTCTTCACAGTTATCACTTTTATAGCCACTGTGATCTTCTCTATCAGTTTCAAGTACAAAAACATCAGAGCGATCACAACTTGAGTTAATAATAACAATATGAGCTCTCAGACCATTTCCTCCTTCTTGAAATGGATTATCATGTTTATTATGGTCATCATCACTATCATCCCACATAACAGTAATGTTCATTGCCTTGTGATTGTTATTAGAACTCTTAGTAGGACAGTTGCAAGCATAGTTACCATACTTATGATACCTATAACATTCAACTTTATTTAGATCTTGTTCAGTATTAGTCTGTTTGCCATAAGACTTAACACGGTCATGAAGACGTGGCTTGTAATTCATATTTTGCCCTTATTTCTCAAATTGCCTTTTTTTCAAAAGTTTTCTAAATTATTGGCTTATAAGAGTAATTTGTGAATCAGAGTCAAGTTCCTCATCATTTTCAGAGATACAATAGTTGTAAACTTCTTTGGTTCCCTGAGAAGACAAAGAATTGGAGGAAGGCTTAAAAGCCACACTCTTATTCTTCTTAGGGTTTTCCATTTCCATTTCAATTTCAAAAGTTTATAATTTTTCAGCAAGTGTATCAGGTTTCATGGTTTTAAGATTTTGTGCTTCCCCTATAGCATCACGTCTAGACCTGAAACTCTTAGGAAGAGATCTTAAAATTTTACGAACTATTTGAACATTGGTGTATCCAGCTCCTAAAGTGGAACTGTTGACAATGTCACTCAGTCTGGCATAAAACTCACTGAACGTTTCATCCTCACTCATACATATATTTTTAAAATGAGAGGTGAGCATTTGCAGTTTATTTTCTTTAACCGTATCATCACCTTCATGAGTGCGCATTAAGATGGCCCAAGCTTTTTTCAAAGTGGTGCACGCGGAGATGTGCTTATACTCACTTTGGCTCAACGCATTAAAGATAGCACTAAGACCGTTAAAATTATACCCAGATATTTCTTTTTCTTCCTTAGTCCATTGATTTCCAAGTTTAGGAATTTCTACAGCTGTTACTGGCTCACCCCGCATAACAATCGGGGGAACCCATCCATCTTCAACGGCAATCCAGACATCTTCTCCCATGGATTGCAAAAAGGCAATCATTCTAATCTTCTAGTAGGGAAAGTTTGTGCCATCAAATAATGGTGGGCGATTTATAGGACCTCCAAAATTTTTGGAATCCATTAAATTAATCAAGCACTTAAGACAAGATCACCGCTCAGGATATAAAGCCTGCAAACGATTCTGCTCTGGTACCAATTGAAATTATATATGCTTGGTATTTAATATATTTTGAGACATAGGTCAAACCTAATTTTATCAATCAATGATCTTAGATTAAACATAAACAATCAATGGTAAAGACAATGAATTAAATGACACAAGCAATTGTTCACCCTGTGAAAACTCCTTACTCAGGAGAAAAACTACAGGTTGTTGTTGATGAACATGACAACCAAAAATCTACTAATTAAAAAGAGTTTAATCTTAATTACACTTACAGACTTGATAACCTCGTCTCGTGATTATCTCTCTTATGATTTAAGCTTCACGCCCTATCCCTTTTGTTATCGCAACGACGTACCTTGATCTCACACCAAGTATCACCCTTCTTGAATCACTCTAAAATAGTTTGTGGGATGTAGGATACACTAATTCAACATCAACCTGAAGGTTTTTTGGTTTTGATTGATGTTAAATTGTCTCTGTGATAAAGGATATTAACCTCTTTCAAAAATAACTTTTTGTCAAAGAAAGAGAGAAAAGTGAGAAGGAGAAAATATAACCAATGTTCGCTTAAATAGTATTTCTGCTTTTCTCGAGACTCGTTAGAACGAGACCTTTGGTCGTTCGAACAAAATCCCTAATAAGCCTTCAAAAAATATGCATTTTTATTTTGAACTCGTAACACTCGTTCGAATGAGACCTAAAGTCGTTCGAATGAGATTCCAAAAAGTTTAGAAAATCTAGAAAAACATTTTTAGCTCCCTTTATCAGAGTTCTACTTAACCAACTTACCTCCTTGTTCGTTGGTTGATAGAAGATTGTACGAAGGTCTACATTGTCTTCGACTGAGATAACCACGGACCTTTACATACACGAAATGTGACAAACCAAAACCTTTCAGAAAGTCATTGTTGAATATTAAGAAAGTATAAGTAATGCGCATACATTTACACTTTAGAATACTATGCTCCAACTTGGTCATATTTTGAAATTACTTTGCACATTTCAAAATCGTTTCTGAATTACAACGGGTCTATTAATATATGGGGTTAGTTATGTATGTTTTTTAATCTTTATGTTATGATGTGAAATGTCCAATTGAATAATAGCCTTTCTAAAACTATGTAGGTGAAAAATATAACATATTTATTTGCAAATCTCACATTATCTTTTAGGGCTATTACAATTTTTTTGTTTTTTATTTTTATTTTTTATTTTTTCCATTTTCCCCTCTATTTCGGAACATTATTCATTTTGAATTATTACCACAACTAGGATAAATAATGACCATTAGACTATTCTTATAGATGCTAATGGGTTCATTGATTGGTTGGTAATCAAGTGTTAATCTAGACTAAATATTTTTAGTATCATTAAGAATTATAGTTGGGTCTGGAAGAATCGTTGGCAGGGTGGATGCCATTATTTCCATATACTAATGCTAGCAAGCTTAGGACACAAGCTTTACACACATTATATTATAGTTAAAATAAATGCTAGCATTTTGATAATGGCAGGTTAAAATGGTTGTATATCATTTTTGGGGAGTAGCGTAAGTATGATAAGATGTTGATGTATACTCTCTCCCTCTCTGATTAGGTAGTAGGTAATGACTTTTCACGGGTTTGGAGAGTAAAAATTAGTTTATATATTATAATAGTTTTCCAAAATTCACTATGTATGTAGATACATTTGTGATTTTTTTTCTTATGGTAAGTTAATAACCAATTTTAACATTCCATCAACCATCATTCATGGTCTCTATTTACTAATTAATATCTAGGCGTTTTACCTATTTGTTTTCTGTGAACATCAAAATATTTGGTTGTCGTTAAAGTTTGCTTCATATCTGATATATGCACGTATTTTGTGTTCCTTCTGGTATTTTTTGCGGCCTCTTCATCTAATGATGTTTTCAATATGTAGGAACGGTGTCAACTCTGTAAACTAGTTTTTATCTTATGATTCTCTAGGTAGATTAGTTTCTCCCTCCTTTATTTCACTTTCTTAATTTTTGTACTTTCTTTCTATACAGGGGTCATAAGGTTCATTGTATTCTACCAACCTTGTTGTTTGAATTAATCTCGATGGTTTATACCTGGTGGAGCGAGCCAATGTCAAGCTCCTTGACGCATTGTACAATGATTTCCATAATTGTGTATGTGTATGGTGTTTTATCTACTTCTATTAGGTTATCAAAGTTTGCTTCCTTGATGCTATGTATCTTGCTATTATCTTGATTAAAGTTGTCAGTTAAACCTACTGAGTCCACTCATAAATTCAACGGTATGCACCTTGACAACGATTGACAATAATGATTTAAGTCCTAAAAACCGAATTCTTCTTTGCTCTTACATTTGTTTTTGCTTTTTTTCATTCACAAAGTAATTTTCTCCAAATGACTATAAATCTATTGCAATCGTAGCATAGCAGAAGACTTGGTGTTTGAACTTTAACATAAGAGGGGAGAAGGAGAAACAAAAGGGAAGAAAGAGATTGGAGGAGGAGAAATTTTGACACGGGCAATTTTTATTATGTCACAATCTGATCCATGTCATAAAGTACATGGGCAACTGATACGGTACCTGGTCCAATTTTGAAAGGAAGAAATTCCCAGAAGCACAATATTAATGTCAAAGCAATGGATTTAAGCAAGTATCCAGTTCTTACTCATTTACGATCTTCATGTGACTACTAAAACCTTTCTAAAGGTTAAGGTCAACAAAATATGTAATGTCCAAAAATAGTGAATGTTCCATTTTATAGAAAATCAATGATGAAACTTCGTTTCTTTTACTCCATGTTGTTCTTCCCTTATCTTGTGTATTCTCATTGATGTGGGGATCACATTGAATAACAGTAGATTTCTAACTACAATTGTGCATTTTATTGATCCAAAAGCTGCAGTATCTAATTTATTTGTTTCCCTTAACATCTTCTTTATGATATATTATGAAGTAAATTTACGAAAAATGTTAACAACATTTTACCAATTTAAATGTGCCGAAGAGGAGTACTAAGGCAGATACAAGTTATAACAGTCAAATAACTAAGCTACAGTTGATCTTAATATCGTCTTATTGGAATGAAGAAATGCAGTATAGGCTTGTTAGGACTGTACCAGGTTTGGAGGTTGATAATCTGCTTACTGTAAGATTACCTTCTATTTGCGATCATTGCCGATGATAACAAACAAGTGCCATGCACTTTTTAGTGGTAGGAAGATGATTGATAGATGTCTTAGTGAAGATTAATGTCGTTAGGAAGAAAATGTATTGACAGCCTTATAGTATTTAAGGTTATTAATGTAACCTAATTAAAATACAATCACCTAAAGTGTATGTAAAATTCTTCCTTTTGTGGCCAATCTGGGATCGGGGATACAAAGATTATAAACTTATCTCTATGTAAGTTTTCAGCTACGCCTTTGACAGGGAGACCAATTTCATATAGCCTCAAAATCTCAAACATGTACTGCTTTAGGTTGAAGCTTTTTATCATTAGATTTACAAGTTGCATAATTAGCCATAGTTCAAACTTTGGGCAACTAGAAACCTCTAGGCATTTCCCCAAAAAAATTCTGACAAAACACAACTTTCTGACCAATATATTGCATCCTGAAATCAACCATACATTATGTGATGCTATGATCTATTTATTTATCGAAATTCGTTATTTACCATTATAAGCTCTGTCTTCTATTCTTTTTCCGAGTATTTTGCCCGTGCTTAGCACGGGTACATTGCTACTAGTAAGTTTAAAAACAAAGGCAGTTAAAACGATTTGGCTTTTCGAGTTCTACTTGCCAACTTACCTTCTCGGCCGTTAGTTGTAGAAGACTTGTTCCGGCAGTCTTAATTCTGTCACAATCTTTGACTGAGATAACCACGGGACTCTACATATACGAAATGAGACAAACCAAAACCTTTCAATGTCAACATATGAATATTTGATTACTGCAGCTCGATGCAATTACCATGTGTTCCAAGCGAGAAAAAAAAAACTTAAACGTGTCTCCAAAGACCTGATAATAATTGTAATGGACTTATTTCTAATACTCGACCTAAAGCCAATATTCGAGCTCTAGCTCGACTGAATACAAAGCCAGTTCGGAAACTCAAGCTCAAGTCTCAGCATCCGACCTCATCAGCAGTTGGTTATTGGTTCAACCAATCCAACTATACAGTCCACTTATTCAAAGATCAGAGCTTTTTCTCAACCAACACCACTCGCCCCTGATGCTTCTCGTGCTATTGGCTGAGACGGGGCATATGTAATGGACTTAAAGCCAATATTCGAGCTCTAGCTCCACTGAATACAAAGCCAGTTAGGAAACTCAAGCTCAGGTCTCAGCGTCCGACCTCATCAGCAAACACGTGGCATATTCAAGACACATTATGGAGCAGTTACAAGAGTTACTCGACCTACATGAAGACTCATCAAGACTCATCAATATTGTAACGTTTGTATTCTCCCTCATTAAAGCTCATAACGGTCGTATTATGAGACCTATATAAATGAGCAGAGGAACACACAAAAAGGAGGCAGATCTGATGATCTCTCAGAACCACACACACATCTATCTCTCTCCATGTAATAGATTAGCACTCTATAAACAACTCCCTCTTTTAAAATCCTCAGGAAGAGGTCGTGGTTTGTCACCTATTTAAAGGTTTTCCACGCTAAACTCTGTGTTTATAGCTGGTAGTCTATCTACACTTTCTATATTTCACTGGTGTAAGACGTGTTTTCGACCTCCTAGAAAACAGGTCATTACAATAATGAATACAAATTTAGAATCTAGACGGCTTCAGTTTTGTCTTCACACAGTTGTTGTCGTAGTATGCATTCAGTTACATCCTCGTTCCTCGAGGTACCTAATGTTAAGTCTATATATTTTTTAAGTGACGATGTACCAGGCTCGACCCAAGTAGCCCTAAGGCCCTGTGCAAAAATACAAAAAAAGCTTTAAAAAAAATGTCAGGCTCGGCTACTTGCCAGGCTCGGCCCAAGTAGCCCTAAGGCCTTGTGCAAAAAAAAAAAAAAAATTTGCTAGGGGCTTGAACACTTGACCTTTTACTCTAAGCTAAGTCTTCATCATATACATTATTCACAAAAAAAAATTATATTTTTCTTCTAACCCTTTGGCAAATATTATTTTTTTTGGGCCCTGTGCGGTCGCCCACCTCGCACACCCTCAGGGCCGGCCCTGCGATGTACAGCCATCACCACCAGTCTCCAATTATTGAAGTCTTCACAAACGACTAAATATATCGCTGTTAGAAACATGTTCAATATATTATTTCCTGGTCAGTAGTTCTTGTTGTGTTTGCTTTCTCCTTGCAACTGTTTATAGTTATAACTATATAGAGATATAGTTTACAATTTTGTTATAATCTTCCTTCTTTCGAATCTAGAAACACCATTTTTTTTTCCTTTCGAGAACGCCAATTGGCAATATAAGACATTGGAAGCATTTTAAGAGGGCGTTATTTCTCCGATGTTTTACTTTCCTTGTAAATCAATTGAAAAATCTGCATCAGTCACGTGATCATAAATATCCATAATATTGCGTTGCCCGCGTGCACTGCCTTATACATTTCTGTACACTTAAAAATTAAAAGTCGAGAAGCTAAATGAGTGAAGATAGTCATATATTGGTTGAAAGTTGAAACTAAACGATGGGCGAATGAGGATGAGTTAGTTTTTTTCCCACCGTAGCTAGTAAGTTATGACGAATATTTTCACATGTAGTGAGACCTGCATCTTAGTAGTTGTTCCAAATACCTGATTATAATACGACGACTCAGTAGAAATCAGAAGTCTATGGAAAATTCAAAACAAAGACATCTACCGTTTTGTCATCATTGGGCTGTTTTAGTGATATTCAGTATGAAAGATTACGTCCATGAGGTTAATAATGTTTGTTGACTATGTTCTGATGTACGGCCATCACCCCTCTAGCCTCCGAGTTTCCGAGTCTTGGAAGAATGCCAGGATGTCATGTTCAAATATCTAAAAACATCTCGATTTAATTCTGCGCCACTACTCTTTAACTAGATAAAAAAATATTTCAATATTTTGACTATATTAAACCTACGAAATGAAATTAAGGGTTGAGAATGTTATAATCATCTACCATTCTTTTAGACAGCCTGGATTGTTTCTTACATTTTGTGTGATAACGATTATATAGACTTGTAAGTTGTAACATGTTTTCATAAAGTTTCTTCTATGCCAGTAGAGTTCTTAATGCATTTGCTTTCTCGTAAGATTTTTTCGTATTTATTTGACGAAAAATGCATATAAATACACATAAATTTGAGTTCTTCATTGCTTGGAGAATCTCTTTTTTCTTCCACTAATATAGACACATTGCATCGAATTTTTGAACACATGGGAAAAAAATTAGGGTTTTTATTTATGCACAACATTACAATTCATAATACGTGTAATGGCACATGGACATGGTAAATAATTAGAAAATGCAACATTAAGTTAGGCTAAGATTTTTGTGAAAGGAATTATCAATGTGCTAGCCTGGGCTTGCTCAGCCAAAAAAAAAAAAAAAAGTACTATGGAATCAACATTATACATCGACTGAACCCTAAAAGGAAGTTCAGTTTTTTTTTTTTTCCAACCTAATGGTAATATGGAATAATAATACATCACCATTTTCTACGAAAAAGTCACATATTTCCATTTAGACGAGGATAAATCATGACGAGTGCTCTGATCTATGATAGCAAGTGCTCGGCTCAGGGTCCCTAATAATTAAAAGTATGTCCTCTAAAAACGTGTTACAAAGAATAAAGAAAACTAACAGATTAGTCCCTACTTCTGAACTTCTATATATTTGTTGAAACAAAAGTAAACTACATTATCTTATTCATTAACCTAACCTATGTTTACTACTAGTCTTCTATGGAGGCTGCCATTTTCCGCACTTTAGTTGCATTGTGGATTTTTTTATTTTATTCAGTCATTCCTACCACATCAATGATCAAAGGCTGGCTACCTAATACTTCTTGCATTAATTATATCCGCGTTATGCTTCGTAATTTGTATATTGGCAGCTTAGACTTTCATTCCCCATTGGCAAGTTGTACGTGCAGACATAATGAAGTGTGGTCTTCAACATTAATCTTAATTGGGTTCTTAATCAACTCTCAAACCTGTCCAAGATATTCAATTTAGAGAAGCTTAATTGGTAGTAAACTTAACTTTTATCACCAAATTGATGCAGAATGTATATATCTTCTTATCATTTCCAACATTAGATCTTTTTTGTACTTCTTCCTTATATGTTTTTTCTGTCGGTAAATAATCCCGTTGTTTTTATAGTGTTTTTAATCTGAGTTTCACCGCAACTTGACTAGGTAAACTAGTGTGGATTTCAGCTGTGAAGTTATAAATACCTGATTATTACTGCTCAGTACTGCAATTACATGGATTATTGTCAACTTCGAGGTATAAATACCTGACCAGGTCTAAAAAGGTAGACGACTTCGAGTTTTGTTGTCACAGGGTTATTGTCGTAGTACATATTCACATTACGTCATACTGATGATATACTACCATGGCAACCCTTGGAGTCTTCTGAGACAGCCAATTACATGCATTGCTGTTAAAAACATGTTCAATATATTATTTCCTGGTCAGTAGTTCAGATCTTGTTGTATTTGTTTTCTCTTAACAAGTTCTTGTATTTTAATAAATAGAAAAGTATAGAAATATCCATAAATTATGGTCCATCATTGATATTTTTATGCGTAAGCATTCTTTCTAATTAACGAATCTAGAATCAGTCCAAGGATTTAAGCGAGCACACCGATTGGCAATATATAACATTGGGAACATGTTAAGAAGCCTTATTTCAAGGATCTTCTTTGTTGTATGCGTATGTGTTATATATATTAAGTAAAAAGTACGAATTAAGTCACATGCATGTTTTATAATTCGGGTAATGGCGATCCAGGTTATCATTGCTTCATAACTAAGGAAACAACAAGAAACTATAGGAATGAGTAACATACAATCAGTTATCGAGTGAATCTATTTATCAGATATACTGGCTGAAACTAAATGAATAAGTAAGAGTTTGTTGGTGGTTATGTAAAATCAGATTGTCTTATTGGAACATTGTTATTAGACCTGCACCCAATCAGAATTAGGAATACCTAATATGGCAGGTTAGGCCCTTGGGCTAATTGATACCTTTCACTATGTTTCCAATGACGATGTATGACCAGATTAGGAATACCTAATTCTTCAAGTCTCAGGAGACCACCAAACATAATTCATATTATATATTTACAGATCCCGTCATCCTGGTATTATGCTTGAATATCCGCAGTTGTGCGGATTTCAACGTGACTACTATCTTACGTTGCCAAGAGTATTTCGAAATATTGTTTTTTAACTTGATTCTCAGGGTTTAAAGTAATGGCCTTAGCTATCGCAATCATCCACCATTCTCAACATAGGCCAACATAGCTTTCGACGAATTAATCTTGCATCACCGTCATTTTATTTATTGTCCAGCGATTTTTCGAGCACGCCAGTTGAATCTATGAAACAATTGGGAAAAGTAGATACTTCATTGGAGGCGTATATGCCTTCTATAGAAAGAAAAAAAAAAGTGTTTAACAAATGAGCAAGATAAGTTGATGAATTAGCCCTACTCGTGAACTTTTCATATTTAACTTATTCCTTGTAAACTACATTATCATACTCAATTAACTTAACCAATGTCTTAGTGTCCATTACCAAACAGTTTTAGTCTTCGACTGAGGCTGTTATTTTACTGCAACGCGTTGTCGAATTTCTTTCTTTGCATAAACCCATCAGTGTCCACTAACTAAAGCTACAGGTTTAGCAATGCTTCTTAGTTCTTACCAATAAAAGCTTTCAAGTCTGGATAGAAAGTCTCTTCATAAAGGTTGTCTTATAGAGTCGCTCACCAGTGCCCACTAACAAAAAGCACCACTAGTCATCCCATTAAATTTAGCAATGCTTCTCGGTTCTCACCAATAAAAGTGCATCTTCAGGTTACCAGCTTATTGTAAGAAAACTAAAAATATATATATACTAGTACAAATTCGGGTACAATAACTATATACGAGTAGACCGAGTATTAGAACTTGGCAACCAAGTTTTCTTATCTAAAAAGGTGATGAGAAACAACCTAAAAAAGGAAGATAATTGTAATCAAATACTTACAATATACAAATGTGTATTAGACCAAATGTATTCACACATGATGGTATATATTTGTTTCTTCTTACCTTTTCCAGGTTGATTCCATCCCAGTGGGAAACCTTCATTTGACCTTAATAGTTTACAAAACGTGTTGTTCTTCAACTCTCTCGTGTCTCACCTGCTATTTAAACAACCACTCCATCCCTCCATTCTCACAACACCAACACCCAAAGGCCAAAGCAAAGGCCAAGTACATTCTCTTGGTTCTTGCATTCTTCATATTTTTTTCTTCTCAACCAGATTCATCTACTCTTTGTTATCACCTCCAAAACAACTACTAGTAGTCATGGGTAGCCTTGGAAACGATGCGCTTGAAGCGAACTCCTTGTTTAACTTGAACCCTCTAGACCATGAGGAGTTTCGTAGACAAGGTCACATGATAATCAACTTCTTAGCCGATTACTATCGTGATATTGAAAAGTTCCCCGTTCGTAGTCAAGTCCAACCGGGCTATCTTCATAAGCGCTTACCTGAATCAGCTCCCTATAACCCTGAATCTATTGAGACCATTCTTCAAGATGTTCAAAATGAGATTGTCCCCGGGATTACTCATTGGCAAAGTCCCAATTACTTTGCGTATTTTCCTTCCAGTGGTAGCATTGCCGGGTTCCTAGGGGAAATGTTGAGCACGGGATTTAATGTTGTTGGTTTTAACTGGATGTCATCTCCTGCAGCGACCGAGCTCGAAAGTATTGTTATGGATTGGTTCGGGAAAATGCTTAAACTCCCCAACTCGTTTCTCTTTTCGGGGAATGGTGGTGGTGTGTTACAAGGGACTACTTGTGAAGCAATTTTGTGCACATTAACAGCTTCTAGGGATAAAATGTTGAACAAGATCGGGAGAGATAACATCGGGAAATTGGTCGTTTATGGTTCCGATCAAACCCATTGTGCGCTTCAAAAGGCTGCTCAAATTGCGGGAATTAACCCAAAAAACTTCCGACCCGTCGCCACAAACAAGTCCACCGCATTTGGGCTATCTCCGGTTGCTCTAGAAGCGGCAATTCAAGCCGATCTAGAAGTGGGGTTAGTCCCATTGTTTCTATGTGCCACCGTGGGCACCACATCATCTACGGCCGTGGACCCCATAGGCCCCCTTTGCGACATCGCGAAAGAGTATGGCATATGGGTGCACGTAGACGCAGCTTACGCTGGAAGCGCATGTATTTGCCCCGAGTTCCGTCATTTCATTGACGGAGTTGAGAAGGCTGACTCATTTAGCCTTAACGCTCATAAGTGGTTCTTTACTACTTTGGATTGTTGTTGTCTTTGGGTTAAGGATCCAAGTGCCCTCGTTAAGGCACTCTCGACTAATCCGGAATATTTAAGAAATAAAGCGACCGAAGCAAGGCAAGTCATCGACTACAAAGATTGGCAAATCGCGCTCAGCCGTAGATTCCGATCCTTGAAGCTATGGATGGTGATTCGTAGCTATGGTGTCGCTAACCTTAGAAGCTATCTAAGAAACCACGTTAAAATGGCTAAGCAATTCGAAGGGCTTCTAGTGGCAGACAACAGGTTTGAGGTTGTAGTCCCTAGAACGTTTGCTATGGTATGTTTTAGAGTTGCACCATCAGCCATGGGATTAACTTTCGACGACGAGAACATTGCAAACGAGCTTAACGCAAAGTTGCTAGAGTCCATGAACGCGTCTGGAAAAGTGTACATGACTCATGCAGTTGTCGGAGGCGTTTATATGATCCGGTTTGCGGTTGGTGCGACTCTGACGGAGGAGAAACATGTGAGTGCAGCGTGGAAGGTAGTCCAGGAACATACAAATACCATACTCAATTCCTTCCAATAAGGGTGAGCTCAAATTAGTCAAAGCCGGCGCTCTAATAAGAAGATTTATGATAAATTTTACGTTGTCGTTATTTCTTTTATCTCAATCAATTTTTTACCAATTTTTATTTATTTAAATCTATGTAAAATTTTGTTCATGATTTTGATAATATGTTATATTTTTCTTGGTATGTTCTAGGAATATTTTCGATTTAATTCGAAAGACATCAAACCCCACTTTCCAACCACTGACATGCCTTGCGATTACTGTTCGCCGGAGAAAATGGTGATAATTACGACCGCAAACTATTCCCCGATAAAAAAAAATTAAATAAAAAAGTAAAGATGGCTGATATCCAACCCTATTACTACAATTTTAAATTCTGCTGAGCTGTTAAACCCATGAAGACAAGTTTAATTAAGCATCACTAATGTTATCAGACAAAAACCGTAAGTGCCTCTCAAAATAGTCAACAACACAAGGTTAGATTCTTCATTTATTTTAGTGGCCAGAAACGACTATTTTTTTCAACTATACTTTTAGTTTTTCCAAGTTTTTGGTGGGTATTTGGAGACTAATCCACTTGGTTTAGATTATTAGTAAATAATTAGTTAAGCAACTTATCTAAATTTGGTGATGAATATATATAGAATTACCGAGATTTATATTTTTCGACGAGGCGTGCAAAGGAGAAGAAAAAATGAGTTTTTTCCGGATCTCTTAGTATTTGGGTTATTGTTGTCTTTGGGTTAAGGATCCAAGTGCTCTAGTTAAGGCACTTTCCACTAATCCCGAGTATTTGAGAAGCAACACGACTGAGTCAAGACAAGTGATTGACTACAAAGATTGGCAAATCGCGCCCAGCCGAAGATTCCGATCCTTGAAACTATGGATGGTGCTTCGTAGCTACGGTGTTGCTAATCTTAGAAACTACCTTTGGACTCACGTGAAAATGGCTAATCAATTCGAAGGGCTTTTAGTGGCGGACAAGAGGTTTGAGATTGTAGTCCCCCACACATTCGCATTGGCATGTTTTAGGGTTGCACCATCGGCCATGGGCATAATATTTTATGACAAGAAGAGTGTGAATAAGCCTAACACAAAGTTGCTAGAGTCGATCAATGAACGTATCTGGCAAAGTGTACATGACTCATGCAGTTGTTGGGGGCGTTTATCTGATCAGGTTCACGGTTGGTGCGACCTTCACCGAAGAGAGGCACATGATTGCAGCATGGAATGTGGTGCAGGAACATACAAAGACTATACTCAGTGGCGAAGTCACAAAGGAACGAGCGGGGCAGCTGCCCCCACTCAAATTTTCGGGAAAAAATGCCCTCTTATAGATTTTTCTAATTTTTACTAAGAGTAACCCCCTCAAACCAAAGGCTGACTAGCATCTTTCTTCAAATTCTAGGGTCGTTTTATGAGATATCTCATCAATATCTTCTCTTTCCTTTATTAATTATCTCGCCTCTATGTTTTCTCCCTACTCTCTTCTCCATTTCTCCCTTCTTTCCTCAAATCCTAAACTTGACACCTCTCTTAAAACTCTGGACTCTCATCTTTCAACTCCAAAAATCTGCAACATGAATCCCTCAATCTTTAATCATCTCCTCCGACTTTTGAAAGAACTTAACTCTTTAGATTCTCACCCCATTTTCCTATAATCTTCATTAGCTAGAGTTGCAAAATCCTTGGTCTTTTAATAAGACTGCATTGCAATTTTTATAGATATCAGATTTTAACTAAATTTTGTACTCAATTTTTGCTAGTTTTTAAAATGAAGCAAGTTACTTTATTGTTTATTGAGGTCTTGAAACCCAAAAAGATCAAAACCACCCCTGACAATCACAACGACTCTATTATCAAATTAGGGTTACAAGAAGTTCCAGAGATCTCTCAACACTACAAGAATAAAAGGTATTAGCCAGGAAAAAATCTGTGGCAAAAAGGTTTTTACCACGGTAAAAGGTCGTGGCAGTAGATGGAGTGGCTAAAGCTTTGACACAGTTATTACCGTAGCAAAAAGTTTCTCAATTGCCACAACTTTTACCGTAGCAAAAGCTCTTATTTGCCACGGTATTTTTCGTGGTACATGTTGGGCCCACCTCGTTTATTCCCCTAGAATGGGGAGTCAGGGACAACATAGGGAAATGGGGTGAGAATCTAAAGAGTTAAGACTGCATTGCATTATTATCACATATTTTTAATAAAACATACTCAAGTAAAACTAGAATAACACTCTTCTTATTAAATTTTGAATACTAAAACTAAGATATAAAGATATAGGGTTTTAATCTTTTTCCCAAATTCTACATAACTTCTAGAAAATTAAAGAAAAAAAAAACTAACCCTAGAAAATGACCTAGAACAACTCTTTTTTCTTTTCTTTTTTATAGAGAAAAGAGACTTATCACAATTGGAAACTAAGTAGGAAAGAAAGAACCTAATGGAATCCTAATACTCATAGAAAAGAAATACTAATTAATTAAATTTATAATTAAATAAAATAAGAAATCTTCTAAAAAAAGGGAGAGGTTGGGTCTCCTACATGGAGATGGCATGGGGTTGACCCATTATCCATGAACGGTGGGAAGAACGACCATGACCTCTCAACTCACACCCTTAAAAAAAATCATCCACGAATTCTAAAGTAAGATTAAGTAGTGATAAACATAGAACATCTGGCGAAATCTCCTAGATTGTTGCCATATTCTTCTAACTTTGAATCCTCCCACGATAAATTTTGTATTTGTTGTTTGTTCCTGGTAATAGGAATACCCTTGTTATGTTAATAAGTTTGTGCATAAGAATGCAGGAATTTAAGAAAAATGGGGTTACCTGCTGGCAAATATGATTTTCACACTTCTCCCATAGGGGATCAAAGATCTAGGTAATTATCCATGATTGAAGAAAAACCCAATGGTATGAAAAAAGAAAAAATATGGTGATTTTTGGCATTTTAAAGGATTGAAGGACATAATGGGTGAAATTGTATAGTCGTGAGTAGCCAAAATAATAGTTTGCTACATATCAAGTTCGGGGTTAACTGGGTTGGTGTGGAAAAAGGGGATGTCTGTGTGGAATTGTTGATTTTGTCTAAGTTGGACTGGGTCATGGTTGTGGTGGAGTACATGTTGCTCGCGCAATTACTGGAGATGGTTTGTTATTCTTGATGCTTCCTAGGTCAAATTTGGCGCCGTGTAGTGCATGTTGGATCAATTCTGGTGTGTTGCGCATGCTTGCTCGAATGGATCTGGCAATGGTGTCATCAAAGGAAGGGCTCACATCAGATCTGGTTCTGGCGTTGATATCATCAAAACAAAGAGCTGATATCATTAGATATGAATCTAATACCTTTTGTGGGGATACCACCATAATCTTCATCAATCAAGAGAACAATTCACTCATTAAAGATGCCAAAATGTCTATTGATGATAAATTATTAAGCTTTCCCCGATCTCTTCTTCTTCTTCATCTATCTTCTTCTCCTTCATTCTCCCATAAGGTTATTTTATCAACATAATCATTTTCTATCCAGTTTCTTTCTTCTACTTTATACTTAGTTTTCCCAACCTTCGGCTTCTCCAATGAAGCATTTTTGTTCGGTGTATTGGACGCATGTTATCATGGGCAATGCTAACCATTCTTCAATCTTGCTTTCATATTCATCCGTGTTATCATCATAATTAGATAGATAGAGAGACAAAATATCAAGATCTTACATTTGATTTTGATACCAAATTTTGTTGGGGGTGAACATGTGGAATACATCACCCTCGCGCAATTTGATTTTATCCGTTATCCTCATGGCATACAAATAATCTACCAAGAAACTAGAAACAAAATTAACATGCACACAAAGCACAATATTTACCGGAGGTTCACCATAAGGCTACTCCCCCATGTATCCAAGTTCAATTACAAGCACTCAAGGGATTCCAACAAACATAGAAATCCCTAATCTCGCAATAATCCTCACATAGATTTGCAAGAGATAAAAGAAACATAAGAGATCCATCTAGAACATCGAAGATTACCTCAACAAAGACCATGTTGCATATCTTCTTCTTGAAACCCTTCAATCTTCTCTCTACCTTGATTTCTCTTCTTAGCAACCAAGAGGTACTTCCCCTCTCACCATCAAGTTCCAAGAGAACAACACCCTCCACCTTCTTCATTACCAACTCTTTACAAGGTCTACCACAGAGGCTACATCTCTTCTAGATCTCAAGTTTCTCACACATGGGCTTTTAACTCACACACTGTGTTAGGAGGCTTTGAACTCACACTCTATATTTATAGACCTTCTATTAGGTTATCTCCGAAGTACGCATCACGAGATAATCCATCGCTTTAGATTAAATCCTCTTTAAAACGAACTTATAAATAAACAAACATAGCCTTTTTCGTTCGAATGGCCTCATGACTCGTTCAAACGACTTCAATGAAAACTTTGCAGTTCGAACGACTTCCTCACTCGTTCGAACGAATTTCCCCTATTTTGAGTCGTAATCCTAACAAATTTAATACGAAAAATCCGTGGACGTCAAAGATCGTTATGATATCAATGAGTTTTAATAAAATACACTCAATTGAAACTAAAAAAACACTATTATTATTAAATTGTGAATATTAAAAATAAGATCAAAAAATCTAGGGTCTTTAGCTTTCCCCCAAACTCTACATTACTCTTGAAAAGTTTACTAAACCCAACCTAAGAAAATTACCTAGATGAGCTCTCCTTTTATAAAGAAAGGAGGCTCATTACAATAGGAAGCTAAGTTGAAAATATGAAACCTAATGAACATCGAAATCATAATACGGAAAAGAAATACAAATAAGCTAAACTTCTAAATTACTTACATATGGAAATTTCTAAAATAAGGGAGAAAGGTTGGACTTTTTGCATGGACCTCGGGTTGATCTATATATTATCCGTGAAATGTGGAAAGACAACCATGACCTATCATTCAATGTGGTGTCCTTTTACATGGACCTTGGGTTGACCTATTATCCATAAAATGTGGAAAGACAACCATGACCTATCATTTGATGTGCCGTCTCTGAATCTCAAGGATCAACACTTCTTTAATTTTAACATATTAGGAACGGAAATTATGAGAATAAATACTACTTTATGCCAACTTTACAAAATCGATACTTTGGCAAGCCTCTTCCAAAATCGATGCTAAAATTAACAAATTGATAATGGCCCCACCTACTACCCCCTAGTTGCCACCCTTATTCTCTAACATTAAATGTTGATAAGTAGTTTAATCAGCTATAGTAATAAAACTACTAACTCACAATGATTACTGAACAAATGACAAAACAATTACAAAGATTTCCAAACGAATGACAAAGTTCTCGCAAAAACAATGATAAATAATACATACAAAATAAGAAACTATCCCTACTAAAGTTGTTGAGTAGTCTAATCTACTGCAGTAATAAGAGAGAAGATTCCCCCCAAAATATATTACCAACCTTAAAAAAATCAAAGCTAATTTATTTACATATGGGGTTAGTAGAACCAAATTATACAACAGGCTCTATAACATTAGAGGTGGAATGGAGCATCCAAACTGCTAAGAACTTGTAATAGACATTAATCAAAGCTAGGCATAGAATGGATACTTGCCATTCTTTCTTAAGGTATTGTACAATATTTTTAGGGTTGATTCAGGAGGATCTAGAGTATTTAAAGATTTTTCAAAGTCGCTCGAATGACTTTCAGTGTCGTTCGAACGAGGTGACATGTCATCTAGAATTTTGGCCCATAGCCATATTATTGTTCGAACGAGTTTGGTTTCGTTCGAACGACCATGCAAGTTTCTAGGGTTTTAGACCAATTAGTCGTAAAGTAATTCGAACGACTTCCTAGTTCATTTGAACGACTCTGGCAGTGGTTTTATTTATGAGGAGTACTTTTGCCTCGAGATGCGTTTGATTTATAATTTCGAGTTTCCTCTATATAAAAGAAACTTAGGTTATTTTCTAGGTTAAGTTTTATAGGTTAGATCTAAAAGAGTTCTGAGAGAAGCCTAGGGCTTTGGAGTGATTCATTGTAATCTACTTCATTTTTTTAAGCAATTAAAACTTTATTTTACCCAATTGGTATTCTTCGTGTTTTCTCTACTAACTAAAAAATTTTCAATCGTATTGTGGATTAAGTGGTATCAGTTTTTCAGTTACGATCTTCGGGGGTTGATTGTGGTTTATGGTCTCTACACGTGACCGTCTCAAGCAAACGAAGGAGAAGTTAGTGAGTCCATTAAAGATTCATCACAAACTTAATTTGAGGAAGAAGAACGATTTAGAGATGGGCAATTCTGACGATCGACTTACGACTTTGGAAACGATAGTTTCTGGCCTAACTTCTACTGTAGGGGAGTTACTTGAATAATTGCGTCTCACAAACCTCACATTGGCTTCAGTTTCGACGAAATGGCAAGACCGCTCGAAGAAGAAAGGGATTTCGACGGGGGTTGGAGATGATGATAATCCGGGGATGGATAGCGATTCTAGTAATGCTGAATCCGTCAAGGAGCACCTAGGTTTTGGTAAGTCAATGAATGAATCTTATGTGTAATCTTCGTCTTGGCTTTAAGATTGAGATTCCAGTTTTTGATGGTTCCGTCGACGCCAAGAAATTAGATAATTGGTTAGATAGGTTGGAGACCTATTTTTCCATTGATAAATATTCCAACACTCAGAAGATTTGTTTCTCTACTTTAAAATTTACAAGTCACTCACTTACGTGGTGGAAATCCTATCAGAAATGACATGATATCGAAAGTCTGAGTTGGAAGGAATTCAAGGTCTTGGTGAGGAAGCAATTCTATCCAATTGGGTATGAACAGGAGCGATGGTACAAATGGCACAACTTACGTCAAAGGTTTGGGAAATCCGTGCAACAATTCACTACGGCGTTTCATAACCAAGCTTTGGTTTTGGACATTGATGTGGACGAGTATGAGGTGTTCATGAAGTACACGGGGGGTTTGTCAGAGTCTATTAGAAGAGATTTGAAGCTCTTTACTGTGGCAAATATCGAGGATGCTACCATGAAGGCAATTGCCATTGAAGGCAAGTACTTGAAAAGTGACAAAGAAGACGACAAGATTAAGTCGGGGTACAAGTCTAGTTGGAAAAATAAGCATAAGGGAGAGGCCAATGGAGAGGGGTCTTCGTCCAAGGAATTTCATTACAATTATTATAAGGTGAGTGTGCATCTTTCCGATTATTGTTGGAAACTTCACCCGGAGCTTAAGCCGAAGGAGGAGAAGCGCAATAAAGAAAAATATGTACTGGCCGCAGAGGTTGTTGACCTTCCAGATTTAGATAAACCGAATCCTAAGCTTACACTTATGTTTCAGCGGAGTTTGGCTACCGAGGAGGAGAGTCGGGAAGAGCTTTTTCATGTCAGTATTCAGGTAAAACAGAGTTTAGTCAAGGCCATTATTGATCCGGGTAGTCATAAAAATTTAATTTATGAGACGTTGGTGAAGAAGATGGGTTTGAGGACTACAGCTCATCCTAAGCCGTATGGTTTGGGGTGGATTTAGAAATATGTGGATGTGATGATCACGAAGCAGTGTACTTTCAGGTTTGACATTTCTGAGAAGTTTATTGACAAGGTAACGTGTAAGGTTGTTCATTTGGATATGTGTCAGGTCATCTTGGGTAGCCCTTATCTTTGGGACCGAGATGAGATTCATTACCGTAGAGCTCGCAAGTATCATCTTTTAAAGGAGGAAAAGGAGTTCCATGTCAATGCTTGTAAGGAGCACGTCACTACGTCAAATTTGGTAACGGTGACTCAGGTGAAACGATTAATTAATACGAGTGGCAAGTTTGTGTTATTGGTGCGACCGGTTCAGGAGGGTACGTCGGCTCGTATGTTATCTCCAATGACAACATTTTTAGGCAACGAACCGATTTTGGAAAGTTACAAGAGGAGGTTGGGGTACATACTGATCACAAACCGTTCTAGTTTTTAGCTACACAGTCCAAGTTACAACAAGCTCACTAGATGAGGGGGATGTCGTATCTCCAATAATTTCCCTTTATTATATAGTATAAGAAGGAAGTGGACAATAAAATGGCTGATAGGTTATCTCGACCCCCATTACCAACTACTTCCGCTATGTTGGTTTCTATGCAGAGACAGCCTTTTATTACATCAGGATATGTTGTAGGATATAATGATCCTAAGGGGCGTAGCGTGTTTCGCTGAAAGTTGCTGCTAGGGAAGACATGTGATGGTTTTGAGTCGTTCCGAGTTGGGAAGAAGGGTCAACTACCTAGAATGTCGAAGTGGTATCGCAGGGTAATGGGCAGCACCGTAATCCCACATTTCCAGTTCCAGCTTGAGCAGGAGTTCAAGGCTCCTAAAGGGGGGAGCCATGATCCAAGAGGATCTTGAGTATTTGAAGATTTTTCTAAGTCATTCGAACGACGTTGAGTGTCGTTCGAACGAGGTGACATGTCCTCTAGAATTTTGGCCCAGAGCTATATTTTCATTCGAACGAGTTTGGTTTCGTTCGAACGACCATGCAAGTTTCTAGGGTTTTAGACCAATTAGTCGTAAAGTCATTCGAACGACTTCCTAGTTCATTCGAACGACTCTGGCGGTGGTTTTATTTATGAGGCGTACTTTTGCCTCGAGATGCGTTTGATTTATAATTTCGAGTTTCCTCTATATAAAGGGAACTTAGGTTATTTTCTAGGTTAAGTTTTGTAGGTTAGATCTGAAAGTATTCTGAGAGAAGCCTAGGGTTTTGGAGTGATTCATTGTAATCTACTTTGTTTTTTTAAGCAATTGAAGCTTTATTTTTCCCAATTGGTGTTCTTCGTGTTTTCTCTACTAACTAAAAGTTTCTCAATCGTATTGTGGATTAGGAGTTTACTATAATTGTACATATTATTCAAGGTGTACATATTCAAGGAGTAACATGATTATTATGCACCCTGAATAGTTTCAACCATATATGATGTTTAATTTAATTTGGTTCTTACGGTAAATTGGTATTTCTAGAATGTTTATACTTCTGATATTTCTAGCATGTCTATATTTCTGGTATCGTGGATTTGGTATTTCTAGCATGTCTATATTTATGATATTGTTGTTTTCTTAACTATATCTTGATTCTTGACTATAATGTTTTTAAACCTTTGATCAGATCCCATCTTAGATTGGTAGAGTGATAACCTAGCCATGTCGGTCAGGTCAAGCTTAGACCCCATAAGCATTATTACTGAATAACTCAGTAAGAGAAGTGGGGATCTAAAGAGGTACTTCTATAATCATATTATTGCAAATTACTTCTTTTTTTAATTACTCAAATTACTTCAATTTGGTGTTTTGTGTTGAAACTCAATAATCCAATCTAATTTTATTGTGGTTTTGTGTTGAGTGGAGAGAGAGAGAGTTTTTTTTTTTTTTTTTGTATTGTTTTTTTTTCTTGCCACGTCAAAGCTGAGTGGGAGAGAGAGATGTTGATTTGGCGTTTTGAGTGGCTTGAGGAGAGTGTAGCTGGTGTGTAGCACCTTTGAGGGTGTAGGCGAATCCTCTCCCAACTTAAATAGTGTAGTTCAACTAAAACTTCTTTTTATTTATGGTTTGATTTAATGGTGTCCTTTGTCATTTAGGCTCAGTCTTTCCATTTCTTTTATATAGATTTTTCTCTGTGTTGCACGCAAATATTGCGATGTATCGAGTGGTGTGTGTGTTTTTTGGGGTGGAGCATGCAATGTGCACCTTCATGTAATCTTAAGGGTGAAGACGTGCATACACCTCAAATATAGCGCCGAACGCGCGTCGACGTATTCAACATGGCGAGCCACGGGTAGTACTGGTATCAACTATGCAATGAATCTACAGGCAGTATAAGCTTACCTGGGTTTATGAGAAGTTTAGCCCTAAGGCTTCACAAGGTAAAATACGTGCAGAAACAACACGGACTCGTTCTCGTGATTGCAAGAATCGTAGATATCGATCAATCAGGAAAAGAAATATGCCAGGAAGAATTGTACAAAAATAGGAAACCCCAACATGAAGAACATAGAAGAAGATGTACAGGATATAGAGGTGATGTGTGTAAAAGAAGAGTTCGAACAACTTTCACCTTATATGAGGTAAGCTCGTCGCCCACATTGCTAATGCAAGGACAAAAACAATCTCTCCTGCCATATTGGAAACATATGTTTTGCTCCAATCTAGCATCTGCACCATGAAATTGATCATTGGTGATTTAGAAATATTAGCACAGGAGTTATGCACATCAGGGAATCTCGAGCAGCCTTCTACTTGAGAGTCGAAGAGGGGGGTTGACGTTAAAAAAGCTCGGACAGACTACCATTATCCTCCCTACTTCAACAAAAGTTCAGTTTCCATAACAGATCTATTGATGTTTTTTGGCTCGTTGCCTTAGTAGTATAATTTTAGTGCATGTAGTAGAGAAACATGTTTCATGAACCCATCGGTGGTGGCCCGCTTTAGTTGGCATTTTAGTGCATGTTTCATGGAAATTATATACATAGTCCTTTCCTTCTCTTCAGTTAAAACATGTGTTTCTTTTATCATTTACTTGATTTAGGTCTTTGCTTGGGTAACAGGAAATGTTTGTGATGAGAAAACATTTTGGTGATTTAGACAAGGGTTGCTAACTACTGACTAGCTAATTGGATTGCTTAAGCTTTTCCCTCATAATTCAGGGGTTAAAGTATGTCTAAATGACCGGAAATGTCACAAACATTAATGTTATACCAAGCGGAGCCGATGTTAATGGAACATGGATTCCTTTCACAAACCCGTCACCGTCGGTAGCCTGTTTGGCCATTAGTTGGCATTTCAATGCATGTTTCTAAGAAAATATTCGTCGGGGATGCTGTAACAATGTAAAATTATTTTGGCTGAAAAAACTATAACTTAACTTACTACAGCTGGAACGTTCTTTTAACAACGTTGTTTACCAATGTCAATTACAATAGCTTCTGTTAGAACACAAGGTAACATGGGCAACATGTGGTAAGTATAAATAACACTTCAGTCTAGAATTGTGACTTGGTCAATCTCAATAAAGGCATGTAATAGTGTATAGGGGAGTTTTACTTATCACACAATAGTTAGGTATTGTTTGTTTAACGGCTTACGTAACCCATTTTAGTTTCTCTTGTAAGGTTCTTTTAACAACGTTGTTTACCAATGTCAATTACAATAGCTTCTAGCATAGAGGGGCAGACACATTAGCTTGCCTTCCTTCATGATCTATGATTTTACGCGTTCTTTTCCCTATGATTTTACCTCTCAAATGGGTTGAAGTCTGGCTAGTGCATCTGACAAGTGCAGAGGAGCTGAGCCTAACCAACTTACCACCTTTAACAGGCTATATCTAAAATGTCCAATGTTAACCCTATTTTGATCTTTTATTCAATCTTGACAAGCTAACGCCTGCCCTTATCACCTTCCCTAGTAAAAACTTAAGCGGCAAGTAAAGAATAGTTCCCACTGGTGGCAACCTCCTAGATATTCCAATTTTTTGATTTTCTATCTCCTAACAAAGAAATAGGTTATGTTTGAGAGGTTGAACTATTCCATTATACTTTTGATTGATGCTGTAGAACGTTGGCTTGTGGAGCAGGTAATTCTTATCATTTAATAGAGAGAAAGAGAGAGCATATAAGTATTGTATGTTATCTCAACTCTCAAGATTAGTGTCTACTTGGTATCGATTATGTTCAGCATCTAACCATAAAAAGGATTAGCATCAGGATAAGTTTCTGCTTGACAGAGTAAAAGTTGATTGAGGGGTTTAGTCGCGGGAAGCCCATTTTAGAGTTCATTAAGGCAACTTAAAGCTCCTAAAGCAACTTAATTCCCTTGAATGATATTGTAGTAGTAGAATGGAAAAAAAAATTAGTAGAGCGAAAATTTGTTTTGCAAAATAGGATATTGACCTCGGTCGGATCTAAGCAAGTGAAACCATATCTAACATGGTGTTAAGTTCCGTGACCATAGTTACGATGTATTGAACATTTATGTGGAGGACTAATGTTCATAACTCTACCAGGGGCGGATTTAGGGGGGCGGGCGGCTATCATTTGAATCAACCAACTCTGTTGATTTTGGTATAAAAGTTGTGATGAAGTGTGTCTACACCATAAAATGCATTTTGTGTGACACAACAACCAATTAGGCCTCCAGACCTTTGTCGTGATAGCGCATTTACAGATATGTATCATCCAAAATATAAGTAGCTCATTTGGATGCTCAATGATAATATTGCCTTGAGGTTGAATGATTACTAGAAAAGAAGCTCAATTAAATATTTCAAAAGTTGAGTATATTAAATTACATTATGTGCGTTACTAATTCCCCTGAAATAGTTATGTTAACACTTGAAATGTTGGAGGAGACTAAATTAGATAATATGCGCAGCAGATTTCACTAGAAATTGGAAATACCACTTTTGTAGTATGCATCGTCGGTATAAATTTTGGAGCAAAGAATTAAATTCACATACTTGTACGTTGCGAATGAACGCAAGGCCAGCCCTGGGTCCAGGCCTAATACGTGGCTGCCTAGTGCCCCTACTTTTGGAGTGAATTATGATCCTCCAAATGATAAGCGATTCAATTGAAAAAATACCTTATATCTAAAGTTAGTTTATTGAATTTAATGGATTAAGCATCATAAGGTTAAGGTTCAAATCCTATTAAGCCTAGATTTGTAAGAGGTAAATATTTATTTTATACTATGTTAATACTAATTTAGTCAAAATAGAATTTGTCTAGTGATCAATATGTTATTCATAATTATTAGATTCTAAGTAAAATTGGCTGTCATAGCGTGACAATTTGGCATGGCATATGACGATAGTTTATCGGTGTTAGTTATACCATTCTAACACCCTTGGCAACTTGCGAAGCTGGGAAGCCTGTGTTCGAAATGCCAACCCAATAATTGATAACATCAAGGGATCAATGGTTGAAAAGCCATAAATAATCATTTTTTAGATGTGATGCAGATCCTTAATAATCCTTAACACGAAGTAGCTTTAAATCCACAAAGAAAATTTGATTTTTGAATCCATGAAATGACTCTTAGGGCCGATATAGAGAATTTGGTGTATCGATTTCATGAGGACACTAGGGGAAGTTTGCTTTTTCTTAAGCTATTGTCTGATAAACATTCGGCAAGTAGAAAAATAAACTGTTTGAAACAAACAGAAAGCTTGACGAAGCAAGGAGTTTGAAGGGTAAACCAAACTGAAGACTGAAGAGTTTCCAGGTTTTAGATTTCTGCAACATCTATCAAGGCAAATTTGCATGAATCAGATACTTTGGTCCATTATAAAACACAGGCTTTGTGAAGTTTACAAAATATTTGCAATCAAAGCACGAAGACTGAAAACTTCATAAACTCTATCCCAGTTTCACCATCCCTGGTTACAATTCAGTTAAATTTACATTAATCATACAACATGAAGTATGAGTAATCTTACCGTTGGAAAAAATACAGCATACAGTATTTATTTACATGAAAACGACACTCAGGTTGTCTGAGATTTATTTATTAAGCAATATAACATATTCACATGAAAACAGCAAATTCAAACACATCCATCTTATTTCATATTTCAAACACTTTGGTCACCAATTAAAGCTGATGGCCTCAAAATGTAGATTATCTGCCGAACCAGAAGAACAGATTTTCGCAACTTCATGTCTCATCTTTCTTGGACCACAAACCAGAACTCCGACATTTGATCCTTTGCAGTTGAGCAATATATCTGCACATGAAAACATACATCTTTTGTGAGCTAATGGTGTTTAGGTTAGAAAATGGTGTTATATATATTCCTCAGAGGTCTTGCGTAAGAGCAACTCTGACCGACTTACTTTTTCAAGTCGATTGGAGTGTTCTGCCTTTAGCTTAACTTCTAGGGGGGGAAATGACTGTAGTACTGATAACACTTACTTTTGAGATCGGGTTTTGCACCAAAATGCACATTGGTCGCTTGGACGAGCGACTGCTGAGGGAAGCTTTCAAGTTCCTGATCAGGGTGGTAGACCAATGATCCAGGCGTTGTTGTTGGTGATTGAGCATCCATGTGTTGAATTTGATTTCCTTCAATAGCATGTTGTTTCTTGTTCCACAAAAAAACAAGACTAGCTACTGTAACTACGCATACACATATGATGAACATGTCCCAAAGAGCTCGGCCCGTGAAATGGTAAATTACATTTGTATCGTGCTCGATTGGATATATATGGTAACGAGTGATGATTCCCAAGAAAAGGAGAAACATGAGAAACGAAGATGAGATTATCGCACAAAGCCAGATCCAACTGTTTGGACCTAAGATAGCAGTTATAGGTTTGTCTGACGAGTTTGGACTGAACCATATAGTTCGAATGAGGTTCTTGGTATCTTTATCAGGTTGCTCCGTTTCTCTAGTGACGTAAGCTTCTATCTTCAACTGTGTGGAAAAGATGTCGCAGGCAGTGCCTGAGACTGGAACGAGAAGCTCTAGCATGGCTAGATCAGCTGAGGTTTTGAAGGCACAAATGAGGAGAATCTGCGGGGTTGAACAGTTATTTATTGTGTTTTTCTGGATCATCTCACGGATTATTGAAATCATAGCTGTAATGCCGCTACCTCCAGTTATCATTACTAATGATTCATGCCTGCACTCATGAGATTTACACAAAAGACACACTTAAGCAAAAGACATTTAGAATTAGGAAGGAGTGAGGGTTCATCCGACTATACTAACCTTAGAAACTGAGAGGATGTTGGACCATAAGGGCCTTCAACAGAAACATCAAGGTGATCCAAGGGAGAGGGCCGCGAGAGAGTTTGGTAAAGCATTTGGCTCCAATTTCCATCACATTTGATGGCAATGCTTAGCTTATCGGTCTCCATTTTACAGTTGGAAATTACTGTGAAGGGATGCCATTGTATCTTTGAAATGATAGGTACATTGATGAACACGATACTGGTCGGAGTATAAGTTAATCCTGACAAGTAAAACCACAGGGGCTGACCATTAATATCGCGATTTAGAATATGATTAGGACTTGTTTGAAATTCTTTTTCCTAGGTAACAAAAGAAAAAATCTGAGATTACTTTTGTTAGTAAATGTCATCTTTGTTGGAGGAAAAGTTAATAATGCCAGTTGAAGTGGCCCCACCGCAAAACGCTGTATATGTAACCCGTCTAAGTTCAAAAGTAATTGCTCAAAAGTATGTTTCTAGACGAATAATGGCAATAAACAGGGCCTTAAGTATATCAACTATGCAATGAATCTACAGACAATATAAGCTTACCTGGGCTTTTTGAGAAGTTTAGCTCTAAGGCTTCACAAGGTAAAATACGTACAGAAACAACTCGGACTCGTTCTCGTGATTGCAAGAATCGTAGATATCGATCAATCAGGAAGAGAAATATGCCAGGAAGAATTGTACAAAAAAAGGAAACCCCAACATGAAGAACATAGAAGAAGATGTACAGGATATAGAGGTGATGTGCGTAAAAGAAGAGTTCGAACATCTTTCGCCTTATACGAGGTAAGCTCGTCGCCCATATTGCTAATGCAAGGACAAAAGCAATCTCTCCTGCCATATTGGAAACATATGTTCTGCTCCAATCTAGCATCTGCACCATGAAATTGATCATTGTTGATTTAGAAATATTAGATTCAACTTTAACTAATTACATTTTATGCAGTATTATTAATAGGCACAGGGGTTATGCTATGCACATCAGGGAACCTCAAGCAGCCTTCTACTTGAGAGTTGAAGAGGGGGGTTGACGCATTACAAAAAGCTCAGACAGACTACCATTATCCTCCCTACTTTAACAAAAGTTCAGTTTCCATAACAGATCTATAGACTTTTTTGGCTCGTTGCCTTACTAGAGTTTGGGTAAATAAGTTTAACGGTTATCATATATTAAATTAATGCTTCATTTTGTACACGGCAAAAAAAGGGCTAAATATATTCCATTGTCTAGCTACGATAGCCAAAGGAATTCAAATGCTAGGTATCATTTAGGGCCAATCTTCTGACAGTGGATCTCATTTTTGGTATGTTGATAGATATCTAACAGCAGTTCCGCTTGAAATTAACATACCTGTATGCTAAACAAAAGACAGGCGTAAAGTTTTAAGCTTAGAAGCTTGTTAGCTAAATCTTAGGTCTGTAACTCTCCCAGTGGTCCTTTCCACTATAATAACTAAGGGTTCTGACAGTTGCACAATGTTTAAGAAGGCCATCAGCCTCAACAACTTGAGCTCGTCCTCCACTCTCGAGGCTGTGATACATCGCCTTAAGGCTTGTGCCTTACCTGTTGCTAATTTTTTGCTTGTTGTTTTGTTTTTCCTACCTTAGGTGTTTCACTCAAATACCCTTCCCAAAGTATCTAATGGAAATACAGAAAAGGTAGGTTTACATGAAGCAAAACACTTCATTATCATAGAAATCTTGCTTTGGTTAAAGATTACAGAGGGAAAAAAATAATTGATGCGGCAGCGCCTCACGACCGCCTCAGAACTGCCTCGAGGCTAAAAATCACCCAACGGAGAAAACCGCCTGGACACTTTAGGACTACATTTTAAGAGACAGTATACACTGTCTAAAATAATCAATCAACATCACAAACTCACTTTATTTTCTTTTGACAGGTCTACCAAGAACTTTTAGTCATTGTTTCTAGTCTACTATCTTTAACATAATCAAACAATTCTAGCCATAAAACCCCAACCCTACATATCCTTATCTCTCACAGACTCACCACAATCGAAAGAATCTTAATAACTGCAATTTGAGCCATACGTACACTACGTCACTTTTTCGAAAGTAATGTAACTAGAGTTTTTCAATTTCGATACTAACCGTTGGAATCATATACGAGAAAAATTCAATAATGATTAGTAAATAGTAATTAAAGTTCATACAGAAAACATCGTCAAATTGTGCAGGTATATCAAGCACAAGTTGAGTAAATAAAATATAAAGAAGCGTTTAATCCAAAAAATTACCTCGACCATCTGATTCGTCATGGCCCAGTAAATGATGAAACCTATACTGTGTGCAGAGAAGAGGACCATAGAGAGATGTCCAAGCCAAATGTGATATTTGATACTAGACTCAGATGTTAGCCCCACCAGTGGCAAGATCGATGATCCTCGGGTCACCGGGAAAAAGAGAAAAGCCCAACAGGTGTTTCCGATGTACCCGAGTCTTAACGATACGCTTCGAAATTTAGCTTCCCAGCTGCCAAGACACAATATTTCGAGATTATTCCAAAGCGTATATAGACAACATTATATTGATAACTAAGAAGAAGCTAGACAAGCAAGGAAAAGCAAAGATAGAGTAAAGATAATTAAACTTACACTGGCTCTCCTTCCTTATGCATCATGAGGTGCCCAAAGCTAACATACAAGTAATTTGCAAGGGACCAAATCAAGAGTGCAATAAAGGTCGCAGAGAACATTAACTCAGTTGCAGTAACAATACCCAGAGGAGCTTTCACGAATACTGGACGTCTCAGGAAGGCCAAACTTTTCAGGGTTTCACCGGTACTAAGGCTGTCATCTGATTTGTGTTCCTTGCTTACATAATGGAGATAAATACAACTAAATGCAGCAATAAAGATCATTGGAAAGGTGAAAAGATAGAGGTTCGTTCCTGTCATAAGAAACTATATTCATCAAGAGGAGCACGGCAGCTAGAGAAAATTAAATAGTTGAGACCACAGTTTTTAAGTGCAAGAGAAGAAATCCAAACCTTGTTCACCAAAATACGTGGAATTCGCCTTTGCACTGATTCGGGGAAGCCAAATATGCTTATAAGTTTTTGTTGGTAGCATAATCCAAAAGATTATCCATCCAATAAACACCACCACGAGCACTGTCATTAGAGCCGCTCGGATGTTCCTCATCTTAGCAACTTGGTATTTAGTAGGAAGAGATATACTTGATGTTGCCGACTCCATTGAGAAAATTTGAGATTTGCAGACCTACTATGGTTATCATTATATAGTTCTCTGTTGCCTAATACCATTAAAAAAAAGGAGAATTATTAGTGCATGACGCAAAATACACAATACATAGCATAGTAACTTGCATCATAACCATTAGCCAGCAAAAAGGTCAAATTTACCTTAATATTTGGGAAAATTTCTGGTTTTTCACTATAAATGTGATTATAGTTACATGTAGAGTTGCATAAATGAATATATATGGAAATGATATTTTGAGCAACGGATTAGATGTAAACCAAATTTAACAAAAAAAGACCTTAGTATTTTCAAGCTGCAAATGAATCATTGGGTTTATTCTCGTATGTCTATAAGAAATTCACTAGAACATCAAATACTGCTGTTCTATATAATTTTGCTAAGTGAAGTTTCAGTTAGGACGAGTTCTGGTTGAACCCAGACAGTTAAATGCCCTACAATAAGAACACATGTGACAATATGAACTATAATTTTCTTCACACCAGTTACGTTTTAAATTCTTTCTCAATGCTTCTAACTTTTTTTATTTATTTCAACAAAATCAATATATTTATCTAACTAAGATCAAATTAGTTTATAAAAAACAACTGACAGCAGATTCTAGGAGATGATATCAGTGACCCTATTTGGAAGTACAGTTGACTTTGGGTTAAAAGTCAATAGGAAGTACAGATTTTTATGTACGAACGTAGTACAAAAAAATAATTCGACTGTTCCTTCAAACGAGTGAGGAGCTACATAATGAAATGAAAAAAAAAAAACCTTAAAAGCTTCGATGCCTATCCAAATATCGCCTATTTATCCTTTCCGGTGTTCGAAACGTCGTCGGAAATAATTAAGTGTTTTCAAATTAGAAAAGCATGCTATACATTGTTTTATTATCTCATTAGATGCGTTGCATGAGGATTAAAAAACTAGCCAAGATTTATTACATTATGGTTTTATTCGTGTACTCGCGACATGCTATCTAGATTAAATTGATTATTTTTTTTTTACTTTTTCACCATTGTAATTTTCTATTTAAGCGTGTTTTAGTGTTATTGCAATTCAAAGAAGCAGTAAGACATTGTCAGCGAAAGAAGCTATCTCTTTCGGCTTGAAAGAGACTGTCCTAACCTCCTAGGTCTATTGTCAGGCTTCTCTCTGGATGATTTTTCTCTATCCTTGGCTGCTCTTTTCTTTCTCGAAACTAAGCTGCCTTTTGATTTTAATGATTTTCATTCATAAATGAAAGTGATAAGACAGTTGCGTTGGGTACTTAAACTCTTCATGCCATAGAGCCATACTAAGGACAATGTAGAATTACAAAACTCATCCCAAGTTTGTGTGGCTGTTTCAACTAATCGTGTTCGTTCATCGAGCTCTATCCAAGGGAGTGTCTCTTCATAAACTGAGAGTCCTCAAAGCTAGATTTACTACCTCTACTAGT
Source organism: Kingdonia uniflora (assembly GCA_014058105.1). Classification (NCBI taxonomy): domain Eukaryota; kingdom Viridiplantae; phylum Streptophyta; class Magnoliopsida; order Ranunculales; family Circaeasteraceae; genus Kingdonia; species Kingdonia uniflora. The sequence goes on along the minus strand of JACGCM010001055.1, from coordinate 1,977,742 downwards.
TATTATCTTGCTCTTTTAAAACCTCTAACAGGCACAATCCTTCTAATTAGTTTTATTATCGATTTGACTAACTTCCTGCAGTGTTGTACATTATTAAAAGAGCTTTTCACAGAACTATTTGGTTCATAGGTATTACAAGTGCTTCTTAGATTTCCGTCTTTTAGAACCAAAATTTTAACCAAATCCCTCTTAGATATCAGACTTACATGCACTAGCCACATTTAGAACCATTAACAGCCTAAACAAGCAGTTAAGACATTGAAAAAATTATCATCCTCTGAATGCAAAAAATAAAACTTGGCAATTAACACAGTTAAATTAATAATTATAAAAGAAGTTTACATATAAGATCACTTGTATTTGAATTACTTACATATACAGAAGAAATGTCAAGCTAAATCCAGTATCAGTGATATGCTGTGAGAATCCAGAATCAAACAACGAGCTCCATCCTTCGCTGTGCCCATCGTACATGTTTTCAGCTTCTGAGATGTATTTTTGTGTCCCAGAAGCTCTTGGTTTTCCAAGCACTAGCCCTACCAACTGAGCAAGACATTGTTGGTAGCGGCAACTGTTTCTGATCAAGATTTCCAAGTATCATTCGCACTCCAAGGCCTGGACCCTTGTATATTGTACTGTTGCACTTGCATATGATATAGACCCAGCAGTAACAAGAGAAGTTGCAATGATGATTTCAAAAAGCTCAGGAATGGCTGACGATCCTGTATTATTAATGCTAGCTGAAGGACCAGACAAGCCGAAACTTGCTGTGACTATATTATAAATGTTGTTGTGGAGCTTCAGATATTGGCATTTGATGAAAGCACATACTTATGATCGAGGTTACGAGGCGCATTATCCCACTTCAAGAATTACAGACGTTTAAGTACCATCAAGCCGAAACCAATACCAAGAAAAGTGGCGATAGAAATTCCGAAAATTCCCGCAAGAATTGATGGAACGACCAAAGAGCTCCATCCTTTAGCTGTTGCCATTCCACAAGCCGTTGTAGGGCCCCCAATATTGGCATTTGATGCCAATAACAATAATTTCAGGTCAAAGTGCAGCAACTTTCCAACTCCAAGTACCACAGCAAGATGGACTCCTACCTGGACCAGAGCAAACATAAAAATACTGGGAGCCGTGTTGATCACGTTCCATATGCTCCCATTTGCACCCACCACGGTGAAGAAAACCTGTTGTTTAATATCATTCCAAAATAATAAGTCAGTACGAATAAAACTTTTCTTGTACGGTATATTACATATATAAACATGCTTCTTGATCAACAAGGAACCTACTCAAAAGTACAATACATATTGTTAGAAACTACGTTGCGGAAGCTAAATTAATCTCAATTAAAACTAAGATCCCTCAATTGCATAAAATAAAAGGTCGAAGATCTAGGGTTTTTAGATTTATCCCAAACTTTACATCTCTCTCTAAGGCTAAGCATTTTCTCTCTCACTCAAACCAACATTAGAAATAAACTAAGCTTAGTCTCTCTTTTATAGGAGAAGAGACCAAGCACAAATAGAAATCCTAACTAGATTCTAATTAGGAGATTTCACCTAATTATAATGCAAATCAAATAAACTAATTAGAAATAACTAAAATAGAGAAAGTGGTCCTGCAAGGTGGACAGATGACCGTCTGCGTAGGTATTGTGACAACCACGTGACTTGTTAACTCTCTCCGTCTTTGAAAAATTCGTCCACGAATTTTGAAGACAGAAGAAACAACTCTGAGAATAGGACAACTACAAATCCTCTTACGGTACTTGCGGTACCCATTTTGTTTGCCAGCAAATAGAGAAACTATTGTTTCGCCCAAAATACCGTACGTGACTTTATTTTGAATCCCCAAAAACTGATTAAAATCTTGACTTAAACAGTCTTCAAACCCTTGCAAAAACGGATCACTAAACTCTGAGATAATTACCTCTTCTGGAGACTCGGCAAAGATTGGGGGTTTACCCAAATCAAGTAATGGAGATGAATTGCAAAATTTTAGCCCTTATTGGGTAAGCCGCACGCTCACGATTCCAAGATGCTCCTTCACGTGTTACTTATCCACATGATATGCTTTTGGTAAGGCTTATTGCATACACGGTTGTCTCGAGTAGTGTTGGACCCGTACTCACCAATCACCATCCTTGATGGATCCCCTTGAGTTTGGTTTTGATACTACTGTAGCGGTCATGGGCTTGCTTGTTGTTGGATGAAAAGACCAAGCAAATGGGGTGTTGTTAAAGTTGTATCTTGGATTAGGTCTTCTAGATAATTATTGGGTTGTCCCCATACGGGTTGACGGTCAGGTTAGATTCCTAGTTGGACTTGGTTCAAGAGTTTTTGGTGCGCTTTGTACCACATAATCACCTTGTCCCATTTTCTTCAATTTACCCATTACACTTCTGTCCTCCATCTCCCCTTTCCCTAAAGTGTTTTCCCCGATCACTTCCTCTCTTGTGGTTGTTGGAAACAAATCGGCGTACCTCGTATAAAAACCCCAATCGTCGGTGTAACTTTGTGTCCCATAACTGCCGTTTTTAGTGTTGAAGTCGATTGGATTATGTTGTTCGCCACTATTTTCGTGCCTAGCGGCATGCCGCAACCCATGCAGATAACCTAGGGGAACATCATCTCTTCCCCGATGCTTCTCTGAGTGCCAAACGGGACCCCAAGCGTGGAACTGCCGTAATTCAACCTTTCCTTACCTCGAAAACCTGCCAGAGTCGTTAACAGTTGTGTGAAGCCTAACACCTTTGTCGCAATCTTCATCGATGTCGGAGTGATGCTCGGCATCATGGCTGATGTTGTAGTAGTCGCAAGTCCGGTCATTGAAGCCATGGTTGGCATTGTTGAAGTTCCAGATGAAGCCTCAATGGTGGGATGAGATGAAATCGGGCTCGGGCCTGGTCGAGCAAGCTTGGTTGGGTTGTCCCTTTCTTGGTTGATGGCCTGGGCCTTGTTGGTTCCTGGGCTTGGGCGTGGACCAGTTGGTGTTATTTGATGTAGCACGTGTCCAGCACATGTCTTTACTAAAGGCATGGGTACCCAAGGGAATGTCATGCCCTATGCCTTGCGTTCTCTGTTGCATGCTCAGAAGCCTTACATGCAGCATGTGTAACAACCCGTATTTTTTGTTCGCGGCCTTATTATGTATTGTCTTTGTTTACTTAAGTTACTCCCTGTCTCACAGAATCCTAACCTTTTAAGCCTTCTGTTTTCAACTTGTTACCCAACGTGAAGAGTTTTGGAGAATCAAATGCCTCATTCTTCTCTAATTTCCCTAATACTTCTCCTATTTTCCATCAACTAAAACCCTTTTCTATTCCTTTGTTTCTCCTTGGAAACCAGCCACATTATACCGATTTTCTTCTCTCCTCTCCTTGCTGCAAATACCCAGTCGTACTAGCTTTGGAAACTCTACTTCTCGACTGGTAAAGTCCTGCACCTAAATATCGTTAATCGGCAAAACCTTCACCGTTAAATTTGGTTGATCCTTCTTCTCCATTGTTAATCCTAGAGAGAGAGAGAGGGAAATACCAATCCCATTGACGTCTTCTATAGCTTGAAGATGATGCACTGTTGTTGTTCGTTCTTCGTTTCCGCCTCTTCGCCTTCATCAGGTTCGATTAAAAGACAAGTGTTTTTATCCTCCATATGATTTGATTATAACATAGTAATCACAGACTTTGAGCATGGTTACTTATTTGTTTAAGTTTTCGGTATTTGCGCCAATGTTATAATGTAATTTCATAGAGAAGCTAGTATCATCTCAAATCTGTATTGACGGGGTTAGAATGCATTACAGACCTATTTTATTACTCTTTTATTCGATGGAAATTTCATGAATTAAGGGCAACTGGTATGGTCATAGTTTAGCAAACATTATATATATGATTTGGGTATAGTTAACTTTAGTTTTGCAATAGACCAGGCTATTATTTAAAGGGTTACCATGAAGGAAGTCATCTTAATTTTTTATATTAATGTTCAGCATCAGTAAGCTGAACCTTATTAGCATGTTAAGGATTTGTTTGTATAAATAGAAAGACTAGAGAAACTCATCACATCATGAACAGGCTAGTTAACCTTAGATCACTATATGATGATGTTGTGGTGTTTGGGTTGGAACTGAATGTAGGGACGCATCTGGACTTGATAGCAAGGCTTTAGTTGTTCCTGTTAAGCTTGATTTCATTGTTACAACTTAGGAGTAGTACTCTTTGTATGAAGTGTTGATGTGATGCTCATATAGGATATATATTACCATACTCCAATTTGGGTTATGTAGGAGTTTAGTCATGGATTATTTCGTCTTGTCATGTTGTGGAGTATTCCATCCTATTAGGGTGTTAAAGGGTTTAGGATCGAGTAAATAACATTCTCATATACTTCCATGAATATAGGATAGCTGACATTATTGATTTTTGTACAATGATGTATTGTCCAAAGTTTAGATCTGCATAGTGATCGTTCTCAGAACTTTAATAGCTTTATCTTGACATTGAATCATTAATAGGAATACTAGTAGTGGTTAATAAACTCATGAACTGTATGTAATGAATTTGTGGTTTAGATTGTATGACATGTTTAGTTATGCCTAGATTTGAGTTTTGAGAATATAAAGATGGAATGTCATTAATATGTCATGGTGATTAATGGTGGTAAGTACGGTTGTTGTTGAACGCTTTATTAAGGCTGGACTATTAAGTTTCATGTTAGTTTCTTGAGGATATTGATGGTGCATATTCTTTGTGGGCAGAGTTGTTTGTGGGTTATTTCATTTGGTTGGTTTAGTGGTTGGGCACCGTTAGTTTTCTTACTATTTGTAAATGGTTATACGAGAGTGGTCTTATAATCGTTGTTAAACATTATGTTAGTATAAGAATCAACAAGTCTATGTTGGGCACTATAGCGTAGTGATGGCATCATTCTTCGCTAGATTAGTAAGTTTGAGTTGTCCAAGAGAGACTGTGGATCCTTTTTGACATTTGGGCAGCCTTCTATTCCAGAGCAACTTAGATGATTCCTTGGTATATCTTCCGTGATAGTTAAACATAGCTATAGATTTACATGATTCAGTAGTCGCGACTTAGATTCGCTTTCATGTTTAAGACTTTCTTTCGATATAGTCGTATTTGTTAGGCGACGGATAGATCATTGGATGTTGGAGCTTTACTTAATTTGATAGAGTCCCCACTTGTTATTAAAGTGAGGGTAGATAGATCACCTGGTTGTAAGAACGGTAGGTCTTTTGATATAGTCCCAGATGTTGTTTAGGCAGGGGCAGATAGATCATTTGATTCCCGTTAATTCCTGGCTCAATAAAAAGGAATCCGTCAATCCCTGGCTCGACAATAAGGGATACGTTTCTGTTAATTACAAAAGGGTGCGAGAGTGTGGTCCCACTAAATTAAAAGTGACCCTGTGTACTTGACTTCCTAATTTTCTTTCCACATCTACTGTACATCTTAGGTCGTAATAGTTAGATCTAAGTTTAGGTTATCACATTGGGATTTCTAGTTTTACTTAGACCACCTTCTTTAGGACTCGTAGCTTGGTTGATCTTCTCATATATTTTTGTTGGGCTCTTCATGTCTCTTTTCTGTGATTATCTTGGTCTATCATGTCTTATGACCTTGGATATTTGTACTTGTTGGGCGTTGCTTGCTGACGCCTTGCGCATATACTTTTTCAGGTGAATCGTTGCAGTAGCAATGACTTTGAGTTGGGGCAAGCTGACTTGCCAGTTATGACGTTTTAGTTACCTGTTGGTAATCATTTATATCTTTTTTAGATTTTTTTCCGCTGCGTAGTTTCATAGTGTTGTAATTGTATTTACGATTTGTTTTAAATTGTAGCACTTCTTTTGGGGTTCATCTTCAGGATGCCCGACGTTACACGTCAGAATTCGCATTCTTAATAGTTTATTAAAAAGCCAATTTTGGGGGCGTGACAGCATGCCCACTAACTTGCCAAAATCTGCGACTCTGGTGCCCCGTGGCATGCCTATTGGCGTGCCACCGATTCCCGTGCCTCGAGTTGTGTCTGCATGCGTCCCACGCATGCTCACGTGCCCAGCACGCGAACATCCTTCTCCTTCCCCGATCCAGCGTTGTTCTCAACCTACGATTCCGGCCAAAATTCGACTATAAGTGGCAGCCGTTCGTCTCCGCTAACTGTCCCAACGACACCAATTACCTTTTCGACGATTCCATTGTTCCTCTTTGGTGTATTTCTTGTTTCTCTTTCTCCCCGTGATTTCAGTTACAATCCGCAAAAGAATTTGCCGTTCTCCTGCCCCAACGATTCTGAGGTTGGTTTTGATAACTCTATTGACTCCGCTTCGAGTTTTTCATGTAGCTTCTTCTACAATGACTACCTCAGCAATCTGCCGCAACCTTAGGTTTGGTTTGCCATTTTTCGGCTCTACTCCGAACACGACACTCTCCCTGGTGATAACCTTGGTGTTTTCCACCACTCTGGTGGTCTCAAATTGTGAAAATTTTGGCGTCTCTTCGCCCTTTGTGTCGGCTCAAACCGACATCTCTTCAACCTTAGATAGCTCTTTACATCTCTCTCTAAGGCTAAGTTTTTTCTCTCTCACTCAAACCAACATTAGAAATAAACTAAACTTAGGCTCTTTTTTATAGGAGAAGAGACCTAGCACAAATAGAAACCCTAGCTAGATTCAAATTAGGAGACTTCTCCTAATTATAATGCAATTCAAATAAACTAATTAGAAATAACTAAAATAGAGATAGTGGTCCTGCGTGGGTATTGTGACGACCACGCGACTCATCATATATGGTAAAAAGCACAGGGACCCCAATTTTTATAGGAAAGTATTTTACGACTTGGAAAAAGTTCGTCAATTTAAAACTAAAACGAACTTCCAGATTTTGGTTGGCCTTTGTCATCTGGCCCAAACTTCAGAAATAAAGAAAAATGTGCTCGTGTCTAACATACTGGTTAGAGAAATTTCAATATCTTGCAGTATACATTGTTAATTGCAGCAGTGATGTGATATATTGGCCCGATATAAATACATGAATAAAACTACCTAACTCCCATACCCAAGTGGTGAAAGTGAGTAGATGTACCATACTACAACCACAAGCAATAAAAGAGAAATTATATGCTGAAATGATAGAAGTAGAATATGATACACATTAATTATTAGCCTGGGACTTAATGTTCAACGAAGTTCAACATGCCACGTTGAACATTATTTCGTAATGAGTCGCATCTCTAACCCTTGTCCACATGGCATTTAGGCCCATTTACAGCAGTTTTTATAGTCTATTGAGTCTTAAAGGCAGTTTATCAGGCAAGAAATGAATTTTGAGAGTCATTTTGGGTGTTTAATGAACATTTTCATTATCAATTATATGAGACTGATAATATTAAAATAATTAGTTCATAAATGGAAATGACAGAGTTATAGAGACAATAATATACATCTAAGACTCTATCGAATTTCTAACCCATTCCCACCTAACCTCACAGCTCGCTAGATCGAGAAAAAGGTTACCGGAACTCGCCAGGTTTGCAACTGAGCGTATTTATGTCATTCAACAGTACAAGTCACCAAAGCACGCTAAAGCCAGAGCTGGCACTAGCTTTAGGCAACCACCTAAGTCCTCTGAATAATAGGTGATTTTTGTTTAAGATGTTAGTCTACTATTGATCAAATGTTGTGAAAAAGACCCATTTTTACTATCTGCCTTTACATCAAAGGCCATATTAAAATTTTCCAGAAGCCCTACTTTGTGTTAAACCGACTCTAAAAAAGCCTAAAGGGAATGAGTATTATCTTGAACTATCTAATCAAGACAAGATCCAAGCAAGGAGATTGGGAAAATGACAAAAAGCGAAAGTTTCAAACAAGGGGTTGTTTAGGCGTTTCTCCGCAAGAAAAAAGAAGAAGATAGAAACGTTACATGAAAGTCTAACACATCCTAGTACATTCCACTATTTCATTGCAAGTGAATGTACCTGCATAAGAATGAGGGCTGGAGCCTCACCGCCAGGTGCAAGGTATCCGAATTGCATAGGAAATATTGTCGCCAGAATTACTACAGTTGCGGTTATAAATGGAAGGCTACCCCATTGGACTCCCATTAATTTCGTAAGATGACTAGCAAATTTGCAAATAGCAAAGGAGGTGGCAAGAGCGGTAGTCGTCCGCAACACATCTAACTTGCTTCCAAAATTAGGCTCTTTATTCACTGGACAGTCTGCAAATATCATAAACCATTCAAAGTTAGTTTCTTACTTTCGCAGCACTTCTACTGCTAAACCGACTTATAAACACCTATCATTAATTTTCCATGTACTCAAAGTTTCAACTAATGTATAGAAGGCACTTCAACCCAGTTATAGATTTTTGTGCTACGACTAATGATCCCATAAGTATAAATAATCCTCAACCATTTAAGTAGAATGTTAAGATATCAACATCTATAGAGGACTCGGCTATTTTATTTAGCCACTTACATGAAATGTTGTGCATGTTAAAAAATTGGAAAGAAAAAATGTGCACCTTCAAATGATCAAATAACCAGCACTCCAAGAAGTGTTTATATAACAGAAACAGCAAAAGCAATATGTCAAAGTAAAAAGGTTACCATTGCTGGTAAATTGCGTAACTTCGGGAGGGATTTTCGATGCTAACGCGAAAAGGAATGTGAAATATATTGCACATATAACATTATCTGCAGCTATTCCTGCAGCCAAAACTGAGGGAGAGACATTAAGAGCTTTTGAAACAGCAACAAAGTTGACAGCTGCAGGAAATGTAAAATAAAAACTTGTCAGAGATCTTCAGAAGAAGAAAACACTCAATTTGCACAAAGCACGCAATCATCTAAATTGAGTTAACCGAAAAAGTTTAGAGAATAGAACAGTTTGTCCTAATAATACCTAAGTTCTCGGAAAATTATTTGAGATTCCACGATATATAAATATTTTGATTATACCTACGCAATGGTCGTTGAACCGTGTATACCAAAGTTAAGGCAGAAAGAAGTAAAATCTTTAGTTGATAGGAATGAACCCAAATTCATTAATTTTGCTTCGTAGTTAAGTTTATTTACGACAAAGATTAAATCATCCATAAAGAGGGAAATGTTAGAGAAACATGCAAGCAGAAAAAAAGATGATTGGCCATTATGAGATGAAATCTGGAATGCCAGATTACCAGCACACATCGAACAGACAAATAACAGATCTAAGGGATGCAACCTTCACAAATCAAGAAACAAGATGCTTACAAAATGAATGAAGCAAAGATCACTGACGGGAGATTTAGCAGCTTAGCTTCAAATTCAAACGTTCCGAGCATCTCGGAGGTCTTATGAAACAATGTTGGGAAATGTATTCCGAACATCTTGGAGGTCTTATGAAACAATGTTGGAAAATGTATTTAGGGGAGGTACTGTAGCCCAATCAAGTGCAATTTTTTGTTTTGTTTTATTTTAATTATAAACCCTCTTCCTGTGGGTTCTTTAAAGATATTGACTTCCAGGAATTGAGAGGTATGAATACCTCCGAAACGTGGAAAGAGCTGAGACCTAGAGGCTTGGCCCTGTTCACTTTGTCAAAAGAACCTAATTACCCCTCTAATAAGACCAAATCTTAAAGAGGGTTTAAAATACTGATATGATGAAAGGTGCATCATACATACCCGTTTCCTCTTTTTGATACTTATGAAATGAGAATAAGATTACATCAAAAGCAACAAAATGTGGCATGTCCCCTATTTAGTGTCTAAATTCAACGCTCCCCTATCTTCCCTCGCTTTCCCCTTTTCTTCTCCTTGTTTAGCTAGTTCTTTTAATTAGTTAGTCTTTGAGGATTAAGAAGATCTGTTAGATCTCTATAAATAAAAGCTACGGCCTTCCATTGTTATTCAGTTTATGATTAAAAAATTAATAAAATTGAGTATGCTTTAGTCAATTTGATTTTTATATTGCTGAGTCATTAAGTAGTTGCTTCCGCCTAATTATTTCCGAAATAAGTGTATCGTCGGACTTACTTCCGCCAATGTAACTACTCATAAGCGCAGCCGCAATCTTCCAACTATCTTGACCAAGTTGGCGCATAGGTACCATCTGATATGCCACCATTGTTCCAACTATTGTCGCAACTGCAATAGTAAAAAGGAATAAATAAGTGAAGAAAAATAATACTTCACCAATAGGTATCTACATACATACATCATATATTTGTGTTTCTTTGTCTTTGCTTAAAAAATCAGTTTAAGGAACATATTCGAAAGTAAGTTACAGGTGAAGAGAACATTATAACAATTAGGGTATCTCAGGTAAATAACTTTCACTGCTTTTACATATAGGACTGAGACAATGGACTTTCGACTTGTAGACTATAACTTAGATGAGTAAACGAGCTAATTCTACAATAATATAAAAGAAAATAATATTGGAATTTCATCCCAAAAAAAAAAGAGGGAGAATGTTGGAATATGATGTAGGAGTGGCCAAGGATTGCAATCAGATGCCAAAAAAAGTGGGCAACAACTTTTTACCTCTATTGGACAGCAAATTTGCAAGTGATTCCCTCTTTTTACAACCATATTACCGTAATTGCTTTTGGATTTTTTTAAGTTGATAAGCTAGTTATTTATGTGTAACCGACCAGCCTCTAAACGGCCTTTCTTGGAAAAAGTTTTAATGAGAAACCCAATAATTTAAATAAGTCCGTGTTTGGTATCCACGAGTCGGACTAGAAAGAACGGGAATTTATGAGTTGAGAAATATCAAAGGAAAGAGAAATACGAACGTATTCCTAAGGAGGATTCAAAAGAAGAGGTTAACAGCAAAAAGGGTGTTCGTCGAGACCAAAAAGTTTAGGGTGGTGATCCAACTACCAAGTTTTATCATTAACTAAATTCTAGAAAAGGAACAAAAAAATCACTTGCTTTTCACGTGAGGACGATATGGCCAATTTAGAGAGATGCTAATTCTGGTTTACTATTGATGGTATTAATCTCCAACTTCTTATAAGGTGTTATTGCATGAATTAGTTGGTTAGGAAAGGCCTTCAATGAAGAAGAGTGACATGCTAGACTTTTACACAACCAGGTATGGTTGCAATTCTAATTAGTTCAGAGATAATTATTGGCACACGTAACAGATTCAATGACTAATGGAAAAAGGATTTGGCCAACATACATATCTGCATTGAGAGAGACTAGTATAAAAGAAAAAAGAAAGTCTAACATTTCAGAAGTACGCACTTTCTTGCTGATTTCAAGTATCTTTTATGCGTCAAACATATAAATTTAACTCTAATCTTAATGCTTTCTGAGATACACATATTTAATTCAACTCATGATCAATTAAAATCTTTGCAACGACAACAAACAATAAAAGGAGCTGGGTACAAGCATTACCTGATCCAAGCAAAAAGGTCATGAGCAATTTCCCCGTCGACTTTATCACACGACGCAAGTCTGCTTTAAATAACAACAATGGAATAGCCATTTGAAGCAGATACTCCATGACCACTGAGTACACAGGAGCATCATAAGAAATAATGCCGATATTACTCGCCAAAAGCCCAATCAGAGTACTCACAACCGCTCCGCTCAATCTACTCCCAATCTTGGTCTTCTCTGACCTTCTAATTCAAAACAAAACAAAAGCATTTCATTATTAGAAGAAACTACACTTCTATGAGTTTGATACCACAATGATTACTCTATTTTATTTCTGTGCTCTTTTTTAAGAAGTTTGCACCACTGAAAAATGTTAATTTATTTTCCCTAATATTCCTCACTAATGAGATTTGTTTTCCTTTTCATTAGATTTTCACAAACCGACGCATCCTAAAAATAACGTTTAACCAAACGTTGTATATCAACTAAACCACTTAAATTTCACAAACTAAGTCTCCGCTTGGTACACCTGAAATGGTTGTAATCAGAAACAGTTCTGGTGATTTAAGCTCCACTTGGTACACCAGAAATGTTTGCATTTTTTGGTGAAGTATACCAAACATAGCCTAAATAAAAAAAACTTCTTCCACCGCTCCACGCCACGACAGACTAACAAGTGTTGAAGCACATACGCATAAGTTACACACACACAGATAAGCTAGTTTACAATACAAACATACAAAACTAATTTAACCCAAAGTACATATAACTACAAGGGGTTTGGAGAGGAAACAATTACCAGATACCGAAAGCACCGATTGAGAAGAGAACAGACCATGTACCCCAATGATCTTGAGGAGAAATGAGAGGGAAACTACCCAAACCCAATTGAGCTCTGGGTATTCGAGATAGAATTGAGTTATGGGGTTTGGTGAATAGAGGTGTAAATGGGGTTTGGTGGTGAAGGAGGAAATGTTGTTGCTTAGTTATTGTTGTTGTAATAAGTGTTTGAAGAGTGGAGTTTAACCTTGTTCTCAAAGTGGGTAATGGTGATGGAAAGATTGTTAACAATGGTGAAGAAGACATGATTGATGAGAGAGAGAGAGAGTGCGCTCTGGTTTGGGTTTAGAATTCTCACACGATCCGTGGTGAGTCTTATCCGACCGATCAAATCTTTTTCTTTCTTTTTTATGTAACCTCTGGTATTATCACCCTCCAGAATCCCTGAAGCCACTCCGGAGGGGAATCATTCCAAGACCAACAAGCATTATCCCCCAAAGGTCTAGCAGCTAGCATATGAGCTGCCGAGTTAGCACTACGAGGTACATGACAAATAGAAATATTTACAAAACAACTACAGAGGGCAAAGACATTCCTGCAAAATGGCTTTTGTCGTCCATGAAATAGTGGCACCTCCCGTTTTACAAAATGAGACAATGGCCTCAGCATCCGTCTCTAAATACACTTTCGGTATCCTTCTCTCCTTTGCCCATAGAATCCCTTCCATCACTGCTAACGCCTCACCTTCTTCGCTTGAGGCAAATCTGCGAGAGAAGCTACCGGCTGCATTAAAAATATTGTCAGAACTACGGATAATTAAGCCAATAGAATTGAGACATTTATCTTTGCCAAAGGAGGCATCAACATTTATCTTGGCCCACCCGTAAGCCGGACTTTCCTAATGGACATTAATTAAAAGGCGCTCATGACGAAAAACAGGTTCATTTGCAACAATTTTATTAATGGTCATAGAAATATAGAGGGTCCAGTGCAGTATTTTGAAATATACAGGCACAACGTGATTTCCAAATAAGCCAATAAATAGAGAAAGTAAATAAGGTCCAGATATCCCGGTCTACCGACCATTCATGAGGTGGCCTCAACCACCACTCAATCCAATTATGAGTGGTTAAATGGAAGAAAGTATGGAGCAGGGCCCCGAAGGACGTGCCGAACCAGACCGCTCAAATAAACGCACACTCAAGAAGAAAATGGTGGAGGCTTTCCAGCGGGGCTGAACATAGGGCATGAAACATCGTCAAGAGACAGCCGAGCCGCAATCTTCTCCTTACAAGGAACAATATTACGAATACATTTCCAAGCAAACATCTAGGCTCTGGGATTAACCCAATTATGCCAGATTTTCAATCACAGGGATGGGGGTCCCACAACATGTTCCATATCATCGCCCGAAAGCAAGATGCGGTAAGTGGATTTTATGGAGAATTTACTGTCCTTGGACGGACACCACCTAAGTTCATCCAGATTACCTTCCTGGGGAATGAAAACATGGGATATCATCTCGGTCGAATCATCATCACACCAGGCAAAAAGTTCTTCCCTCCTCCAGGATCTACAAACCGGGTTAATGAAATGACTGACCCATTGGGGGCGTTCCTCAGAGAGCGTATCTGCCCGAGGGGTAGGTTTTCGGCCCCCCTCAAGAGGAATCCACGAGTCCATCCAAAACTTGATCTTGTTCCCATTCCTTACTTGCCAGCAAGAGTGGTTGTTGATCGTTGTAATAGCCGACTGAACACTGCGCCAAGTCCAGGACGAATCTTTCTTTACTTTGGCCTGAAGAATGTCGCAGTCCGAGAAGTATTTAGCCTCAGAATGCGGCCCCACAATTCATCTGGCTTTTTATGTAACCTCCAAACGAATTTGGCCAGATGAGCCTTATTGGTAGCTCCAGCCTCCCGAATACCAAGAACCCCTTTCCTTTTAGGACGACACACTTCTTTCCACTTTTTGAGACATAAAGGTTTTTGAGCATTAGATCCCTGACCCCACCAAAAGTCCCGTTGGAGCTTATTAATATTTTTGCACGTAGAACTAGGAAGGGCAAAACAAGAAATTTGATAGGACGGAATCGTCGAAGTAACTGCTTTGATAAGAACCGTACGTCCCGTCTGAGACAGAAGTTTCCCCCGCCAGGATTGTAACCGGTTCGAGATGCGTTCTTCAATCCGAAGGAAGGTATGTGTTTTAACCCGACTAAAGAAGAGGTTGGTCCCCAAGTAACGTGTAGCGCCCCACTTTTTGTTATAACTAGTTGTGTAGTAGTTGTGGTTTAAACTCATTGCACCCGGTAGTACGTGATCTTAACTCTTGTTCCCTAAATCATTATAGATGAAACCCATTCAAAACCCACCACCAAAATATTTTCCCTGATTCTCTCCATCTCTTCTTCTTCTCCTTATTTATCCTCCATCAACCTTCTCCTTTTACATTACAAAATCAGGAGAAAAGAAAACCCCAACCCCGAATTTCTAACCTATCTCTTCTCCTTTTACAATTGCAAATCATTCATCTCTTGTTGTGGCTGGAAATTCTTGAACGGGAGATCGAGAGTAATAATTGATTGTTCTAGGGAGGGATCTTTGCATTACTCTTCATTAGAGTTCTATCATAAGGCAAGTACTATTATCCCTTCTCATATGTCATGATTAGTGTAAGGATTCACACTTGTGGAGATTATACATCCGGTTTATTTGAACCCATATTCATGTAAGTTATCTTACTTAGCTATTGATGCTCATGTCCTTGTTATCACTGAAGTTCATGTTCTTGCTTACTATCAACTTTTATCATGATTGAGTTTAAATTTAGCTACATGTTATTGTTCCTAATAGGTTCTTGTTAAGTAACTTATAGTACATATACTTAGGGGCTACATCTTGACCTAGTTCATGTGCTGTTTGGTTAGTATTATAATGTTCTTTAATCACAAATTCTATTGGGGTTGGCATACTAAATTTAATGAAGATCATGTATTCTTTTATTAGAGTAGGATGCTACTGTAGTTTGATTTTGTGTTTAAGGATAGGCATATATAGAGGCTAGTATGAAATCTTGCATTTAAAGCCTTACATCCAGACCATAGTAATAAGCTTTGACTTGTATAATTTTGAAAGTTATTAAGTACAGAAAACAAGGAGAAACCCTATTAGGAGTTGCATTTTGGAACTCAAGCTAGAAGACTTGTATCATCTTTGAGAATCGTATCATGCATTGGAATGAATTGGGATTTTTATCGGGACTTCATGTGAAGACTTTAAATAATTTCTTCTTGACTTTTGAATCAATAATTAAGATGCTTATACATTTAAGATCTGTAGATGCAAGCTTGAATGGCGTACATTTGAATTTATGGTTAGACTACATGCCAGGTTTACTGGCTCTTATTATTGAAATTAGATTTTGAATATCATTGATAACTTATTGTAGCAAATGATGTATTGTCCAGGTGTTTATTTTAGTTTAGATGTGCACCAATACCTTAATAGCTTCCTCTTGACCTTTGAATCATTAATAGGAATACTAGTAGTGGTTAATAAACTCTTGAGTTGTAGGTAATGAGTTTGTGGTTAGACTGTATGGCATGTTTAGTAATATGCCTAGATTTGAGTTTTGAGAATATAAAGATGGAATATCATTAATATGTCATGGTGGTTAATGGTGGTAAGTATGGTTGTTATTGGGCATCTTATTAAGGCTGGACTATTAAGTTTCATATTAGTTTCTTGAGGATATTAATGGTACATAGTCTCATTGGGTAGACTTGATTGCGGGTTATTTGATCTTGTTGGTTTAGTGTTTGGACACCGTTAGTTTCCTTACTATTGTAAATAGTTATATGATAGTGGTCTAATAATAGTTGTTAGACATTATGTTAGTATAAGTATCAACGTTGGACACTGTAGCGTAGTGATGGCATCATTCTTCATTAGATTAGTATTCTAAGTTTGAGTTGTTTAAGTGATACCGTAGATCCCTTCTAACATTTGGGTGAATCTTTTAGTTTAGAGCAACTTAGGTAATCCCTTGGTTTGACTTTTGTGGCAAACATTTAAGAGAATGGATTCTCCATGATTCAGTGGTACGCGACTTAGATTTGCTTTGATGCTTAGAGTTTCCTTTTGATATAGTCGCACTTATTGGGCATGTTACGACAGATAGCATTGGATGTTGGAGCTTTACTTCATTTGATAGAGTCCCCACTTGTTATTAAAGTGAGGTAGATAGATCATCTGGTCGTAAGAGCGGTAGGTCTTTGGATTTAGTCCCAGATGCTGATTAGGCAGGGGCAGACAGATCATTTGATTCTTATAGGATTCAAGCTTCTTTATTTCTATTCTGTTAGGATAACTTCGAGTTAATGTACACAGTAGGGCTATGTTGTTACGGTCCTTGAGTTCGAGTCCCTAAACCAAATATGAGGTAATTGTTTATCAGTTTTCCCGGGTTGCAAGTCCCTAAATTCTTTCTCGGTTACTTCTCGGCTGCATGCTTCGCGAGCATCCCGGGAGCAGATCCCTAAAAGTTGAAAATAAATCAGGCTTTAGACCTGTAGGTTGAAATTCTTTGAACACCCTGATCAGGTGCATTACCCGCTAATTCCTGGCTCAATAAAAAGGAATCCGCCAATCCCTGGCTCGCCAATAAGGGATACGCTTATGTTGATGACAAAAAGGTGCGAGAGTGTGGTCCCACTGAATTAAAAGTGACCCTGTGTACGTGACTTCCAAATTTTATTTCCTCATTAACCGTACTTCTTAGGTTGTAGTAATTAGATCTAAGTTTAGGCTATCGTTGATATCTTGGTAGGATATTAGTTTTACTTAGACTGCTTCCTTAGAACTTATAGTTTGGTTGATATTCTCCTATAATTCCGTTGGATTCTTCATGTCTTTGTTTCTGTGTTTATCTTGGTCTATCATGTCTTATGACCTTGGATATTTGTACTTGCTGGGCGTTGCTTGCTGACGCCTTGCGCATATATACTTTTTCAGGTGAATTGTTGCGGCAGCGATACTAGTAGTTGGAGCAAGTTGGACTTACATCTTTTGGAGTTCTTGCTATCCTTGTGGTATTACTTATCATTTCTATCTCTTTTAGATTTTTTTCTGCTGCGTAGTTTCTTAGTGTTGTAGATGTATTTACGATTTATTTTAAATTGTAGTACGTCTTTTGGGAGTTCATCTTTAGGATGCCCGACGTTACACCTCAGAATTCGTGTTCTTAATAGTTTATTAACAAGCTAATTTTGGGGGCGTGACATAACGTTCATCGGTAGGCATGATTTTCACTTTGAGTAGCCGCGCAATCATCCGACAGTGCTGATGAGGAAGATTCTTACTAAAAAAAACACACCAGATTTAACGAGATTAATTTGTTGACCCGTAGCCTCGCAAAAATTATCAAGAACCGCCTTCACCTCGAGGGCCTCCGCAACATCGGCACGACATAAAAGGAGGCAATCATCTGCGAAGAGAAAATGTGAAACTGGTGGGGCACGCCTGGACGCTTTAATGCTGTGAATCTTGTTAGCAGCCTCTTTTGCCCCCAAAGCCCGAGAGAGACCCTCTATCGGGATAATAAAAAGAAAAGGAGACAAAGGGTCACCCTGGCGGAGACCCCTCGTAGGAGTAATCAACCCATGTGCAGATCCATTAATGAGAATAAAATAGTGAACCGAAATGCACTGTTCTATCCATTGACACCACCTCGGACTGAATCCCATAGCCTCCAACGTATTAATCAGGGTGCTCTACTCTATCCGATCATAGGCTTTAGACATATCCAACTTTATACCCATAAGACCGGATCGACCCTGTTTGCGTTTCATAGTATGTATAAGTTCATGAGCAACTAGAACATTGTCCGAGATCTAACGACTGCTAACAAAGGCACCTTGGAAAGGGGAAATAAAGCTATCCAAAAGAGGTTTAAGCCGATTGGCAAGAATCTTAGAAATAATCTTATAAATAACATTACAGAGACTAATCGGCCGAAAGTCGCGGGGGCTCGCCTTGGCCCCGTTCTTAGGGATCATCACGACGTTAGTGGAATTAAAAATTTGGGCATAAAACCGGACTCAAAGAAAGTACTAATCAGGCGGCAGATATCGGGACCCACAGTCTTCCAATAATTCTGGAAGAAAAGAGCGGGGAAACCATCCGGACCCTGCGCTTTAAGCTGACCAATGTTGTCTAGAGCAGACTTAATCTCCTCCGGAGTAACAGTCCGAGTGAGAGAAAGATTATCCGTTGTTGTAATACAGGGAGAGAAATGTTGGGTAAATCCCGGACAATCCCCTAAATAGGAAGTCTGATAGTTCCATGCCATATCTCTAAGAAAGATTTGACCAATTTCCACCGTCTCTCCAGTCCAGACTCCATTCTCATCCTTGAGCCAGTCAATGGAATTCTTCTTGCGTTGAGATAAAGTCTGCATATGAAAGAACTTTGTATTTTGATCCCCTTCAGCCAGCCAGAACACCCGAGATTTATGACGGCAAAACATTTCTTTTCTATGTTGGAGCTCATCTAACTCCCCCAAAAGTTCCTGCTCACGAAAAGCGATCACCTCATCAAGGGGGGGGGGGGGGGGGGCTGAACATTAGAAATCGCCTTTTTTAACACAAAAAGTCTAGTGGGGACATGTCCTGAAAAAAAAATATTTATTCCAGTTTCTAAGGCCATCCTTCGTGTTTAAAAGTTTACCCCTAACCAGTTGGGCTGGGGATCCCCCTCCCGATGTATGCCAAAGGTCCTGAACTAAAAGGGGGAATTGGGGTTCCCGAGTCCACATGGCCTGGAAACAAAAGCATTTACCAAAAGTAGAATTTTTAGGGTAAGTATCTAGGCATAAAGGGGAATGGTTCGAGCCTAGGGCAGGTAAATGAAAAACCTTTGCAGTTAGAAAGATAAGCATCCATTCCGCATTAGCCAAACTCCTATCCAAGCGCTCTTTAATATTGTCCCATTCCCGTCGTTTATTGTTCCACGTAAATGGGGAACCAGAAAACCCCAAGTCGATTAGACCAGCTTGTTGTGTCATCATTCTGGCAAAAGCACTCTTCGCAGCTTGGTAGGGGCCCCCCCTCCCCACACAATTTATCCGCACTCTCAAAAATAGTGTTAAAGTCCCCCATAATCATCCATGGACTAGAATATCCAATGGCCGTCATTTCTACCAGTCGCCAACTTTCGTTTTTATCCCTCTGATAGGGGCTCCCATAGAAGAAAGAGATCATCCATGGGTTATCAGCCGGCTCAGAATTAACCAATACATTTATAATATATTTATTACAAAATGCCAACTCTAAAGAAAATGTTATTTTTCCACATAATACAGATGCCTTCGGAGCGTCTCTGAACGCTTGAAGCCGGGGCATCAACCCAGTTAGGGAAGTTAAGGGTCCGAACCAAAACCTGCATTTTTGCAGATGATCATTTGGTTTCCGATAAAAAAAACAATATCCCCGTTGGAAGATCGAATAAGCTCCTTAAGATGCTGAATTGTCACTGGTCGTCCCAAACCCCGACAATTCCAGGAGATAATAATCATAATGGCCCGGGTGGCCTCCGAGGAGCCACCCGAACCCTAGAAGAACGGTCGATAACGTAAAAAGTCCGACGGACACGCGAGAAAGTCAAAACTGAGGAAGTGCACACCTGAGACTGAGAAGGACGTCGAGTACCGGCCTGGGAAAGATGGAATGGTAAAGGCAACTCTGTAAGTCATAAATTTGTCCTCAACTGCCGTCGAATAACCCTCGAGGATGAAGGAGGATACTCCGAAACCAGTCTAGTAGTCGGTCGAATCTGACCCGGTCTCTGAACTCTAGGAGTTCGAGTAGTCGAGCTCATAGTCCCCTTTGGACTGCCTACTGGCCGAAGAAACTGAGGACTAAACGTATGAAACTGCCTCTCGCCAGATCCATAACCCACATAAGGTAGACCTTGTCCCCGCGTAACTGGCATCTGGTTCATAACCTGAAGTACACCGTCATCCTCATCTGCTCTCTCTCCCTCCACCAGATCAGTCCCCCACGACTGTTGCCCCTCCGTCTAATCCCTACTCACCCCCTCATGACTAACCACCTCAACCTGAAGCGTAAGCCTCTCCTCTGCCATAACCATATGCCCCATGACATCTATGTAATACTATTTATTATTATTTTAATTACATATATGCCCCTCAAACCCTCCAACGAAGGTCACACGATACAGACCCTTCTGGACAACCAATAAGTCTTCTCAAATAACTGAATCCTATCCGACCGACTTTCCCGATCCTCCTCACCTTTTACCATTCCATCCAATCCAAGGGCCATAACCCGACTCCCTCAAAACCTGCAAGAAACGCAAAGAAACAAAGGGAAACCACGAAGAAACAGTCGAAGCTCACAACCAAAATTCGATAAAGATTGCACTGGTGACTACATAAAACCCACCCGACGCAAGAATAATCGGCAACACACACCTGCAAACACAACATAAACCAAAACACTACAAACCCATAAAAAACCTAAAAGAAACCCAAATTAAGGGGTGGAGAGGGAGAAGAAGGAGAGGGAGGAAAAGCCGTAGGTAGTACGACCACACAAACGCCTCATCAGGCCGCCACCAGCATCAAAATCAGCTGGTCAAATCTACTTTCTCTCTCTAGGAACTAAAATCAAACTTTCTCTCACTAGAAATATCCCTGATATCCGACCGATCAAATCTAATATGCTTAAATTTTTTTGCAAATTTTCAATCCGTATAATATTAAAATCTAGCAATTAACACCAAAACACATGTTAATAAACCATGGACATTAGACAATTAATAATTAGCAATTAACAATTAACATATATACATAATCGACAATACATACCTATAAACAACGATGTATTATATATATCAAAATAAGTGACAAAGATAGAGATTTATTATACATGACCAATAGGTATATGTTTTTGCTAAGGGATCGGGTTATAGTGAATCCTAACCCAATCCGTTAGAGCATCCACAGCAGTTGGGTGGGTGGATTCGCCCAAAAGCAGGGTGAATCCAATCCACCCAAGTGAATTCCACAGCAGTTGAAGATGAATTCCCAACGCGCAGTTCTGAACTGCGCGGGGTCATTACGCGCAGTTTTGAACTGTGCGACATATAAAAAAAAAAGATCTCTTCACGTGGCTCAATCTGGAGTGTCCATTACCCAACACGCGGTTCAGAAGTGCGCGGAATGAATTCACCCCAAATTCACCCACAAGGTGGATAATCCACCCTCGGGTGAATTTTGGCTCATCCACGTCACCGATTCACCTAGCTGCTGGGAGACGATTTGGGTGGATTTGAAAATCCACCCGCCACGTTAGGGTGTACCTAGCTGCTATGGGTGCTCTTAGTTAACAGATCGGGTCGTAGAGGATCAATTTTTCCCCGATCCTCATCCTTTGTTAACAGATCGGACCGATTGGATACAGGGTCAAATCCAATCCATTGACAGCCCTATATTTGGTGAGGCAACCAGTATTTGCATGTGCCTCCCCAAACGGCATATACGGTAAACAATAATGTCAACGTGTATCAAATGTGACTGTACGTAACACATGAACCAATACAGACTGAATCATACCAACTAGAGTAGGACCAACAGCGAGATTTCAGTGAAATAATCGCAAAAAATCACAAAAAAGTGGTACTCGTAACTATAAACCCAAAAAAGTGGTACTCATAACTATAAACCCAGATCACCCTGGACATTATAAGCCAGAGATGCAAACCACATTTTTATTATGCTTAATGTTATCCATAACCGTACAAAACCAAATACAAGAAAAATTACAAACAATCGATTACAAGTACTGTACATGCACATATTACAAGTACTATACATGCACATATAATGTTTGTTAAAGCTACAAACAATTTGATCACCACATTCACTGGAGGACGCTGGATGCAATTATCCTACCTACAGAATACTCAATTATTTTATACAAAAACTTCCTCATTGGCATTCAAAAGTACACCATTTTCTCTGGTAATTGTAGATTACCATGCTTCGAATTACCTTGTAAAGCATCAACAGGCAATAGTGACCACCCCACTGCATCATCTTTTCTCGAACGTGCAAATACAAACGCAGCAGTCAACAAGCACATTGCACCAACTAAAGGCAGAAACACACTAGTAATTCCATTACCTTGATGCTGACTACGAAGAATCGAATCCACGCAAATCTCGCCATCAAGACTACCCATTGAGTTATTTAACTTCAAGATCTCCAAACCGTTTAAAAGCGCATTAGCTCTATTTGGACTACCCGGAGACGAAGGACCAATAGATACGTTTAAGAACCCCAAATTGTCATGATCAACGATGAAGTCCACATAGTAAGGAGTGGCAAGTTGATTTCCGAAACCCGAGAGATCAAAATCTTTATACGCCATATACCCATTGATGTACACATTAAAATAAAGCTCGTTGAGAGCCATACTATCAATATCACAGAAATGCATTCGAACAAGATACTTATAACCCGAACTCACAGGAAAAATCCATGTTATGTTGAGATCAGGCCTGGTAACTCCCACATTATACAATACTCGAGCAGTATTATAAACACTATCTGGAGCAACTTCACGACTCGCACTCCCAACTCTGTACTTAATTCGACCACTAAAATGAACCGCCTTCGACACCGAGGCTGAGTCCAACAACAAGAACCCATCATCCGGAATCCAAGTTCTTGAGAACGAATCGTTAAATGGGGTTACTTTAAGACCTCCAACATTCACTCTAAAAATAGTTTCCAACACATTTTTCATCAACCCGTCAACATTCCCAAACCCCTCCGAGTTCACAAACCTCGCAGTATCAGCTACAAGATCTTCCGGCGCCGAAACAACTTCTACCGCATTTATAAACCCAAACGATGATTTCTTCGACGGGACAACCATAATCACAAGCTTTTCACCATCAACCTTAATCAAAAACTCTTTAATAACAGGCAATCTTTCGCCATTTTGGCTATAATCACTCAATAACACAAACCCATTACTCGAAACACTAAAAACAGCATCAGAACTTTTAAATTTAGATGTTTCAAAAGGGTGAAAGTGTAAACGCACCACATGAAATCCCTTTTGTTTGATTTCAAACTCGTAATTCGACGGTTTACTAAAAACCCTAACTGTACGGTAAAGATTAGAGATACCTTGAATTGGGGTTTGATCAATCAGAGAGTATGAATCCCGTGATGAAGCTAAGTGTAGCGATCCAAGTTTCGATGAGTCGCCGATAAAATTGCGATTCTCAACAACTGAATTGATCTCTGATCCGCAATTGAGAAGGTAATCATCGACAGGAGAGAAGGAGGAACCGATTGAGAGATTGAAGAAGACGAATTGTAGAAAGATAATTAGGGAGATTTTGAAATTTGGAGATTTAGGGTTTCGAATTTGAGTCTCCATTGGAGAAGGTTGGGTTTGAGACTACTGTCAAATGAAAGATTATTATTAGCTTTTTTACTGTGTTTGAAAACGCGGGAATTTTATTTTGCGCGTTTTGTAACGCGTTATTGGAGCTTGGTGCACAAAAAGGTGATATAGTACATGCGAGGTCTAGTTTGTGACTCCACGGTTATGCGAAAAAGTTGTGGAGGTACGATTTTCATGCGTGCCACATGTGATGAGCAACTTCCTTCGAGTATCAATCAGTAGAGCGATGCCATTTTGTGATTAGGCAAGACCGTTTCCAAGCAGTACTTGAAATTGGAGTTGGTACTTGAAAGTCCGAGCTTTACGTCAGCTTTTGTATTTAAAAAATAAGTTCTTATTACGAGCTTCAAACTTGTTATAAAACTGGAATGCACACTTAAGTGTTGTGTTTTTCTAAAATTAGAAGAAGAAGAATGCATAAGTCTTATGAACGTCAATTTAGAAGAAGCGTATAACATCTTATGCGCTCCTTATAAAATATCTTAAGAAGGGGCACAAGGCTTATGATCCTCTGTAAGTAAGGGGGTGGGTTTTTCTTTCCACTTAAAACATATGAATATAACCCCAAATATGCACATTTTAGTGTTATGTCTCATAATAGTTTTGTTCAAGTTCTTTTATGAAAAAATAACTCATATAGGCAATGCTGAGCGTTTGAGAACATTGGTCACTGGTCATTCAAGCTCTCTAGCTCAAGCTTCACACACTATATGTAGTGCGTCGGTCATTCAAGCTCTAAGCACTAAGCACTAAGCACTAAGCACAAGTGAAGATGCTCCAATAGGTTCTTGCTTCTCCATCAATTAATTAAACTTTTTAATTTGTATAAACTCTGAGTAAAAGTTACCTCCAAAACCATGAAAATCTCCCAAATTTCAACATTGTCTAAACTTCGATTCTCTCTTATGAAGTCAGTCTATGCTTCTCCTGCTGCTGTGAATCACGCTTCGCATCGACGATTGCTTCACTCAGAATCAACAACTACTACTACTTCACATACAAGCTTTTCAAAGGTAACTAATGGTGTTCTCAAACCCCAATCATCTTTTAGTAGGAATCAAAAATACCCAACATCGATTTCTAGTTGTTTGATTGATAGGAATGATACCCATTTCGTATCTTTGTCTCAAATGAAACCCATCTCTGGGGTTTCTCCTAGATGTTTACATAGTAATAATAACCCATTGTCGAGTTTACGTTTAGGAACAACTAGTTTTCATTCTTATGGAAGTGGGATGTCGGGGTTGGGTTTACGATCGTATTCGTCGTTTTTCGGTGGTAAAGGGGATGATCTGAAGGAACCCCAAGCTTCAGGAGAAGATTCTGGTGGAGTTGGGGTTGGAGGTGATTGGGATAGTAATTTGAAGGGTGCTTGGCAATCTGCGGTTGACGGGGCGAGTTATATGGGAGAGAAGGCGAAAGGGGTGTCGGATGAACTATGTCCTCATGTGCAGCAATTGCTTGATGCAAATCCTTATATAAAGGAAGTTATTATTCCAGTTGGTTGGACTTTTACTGGGACAATGTTGGCTTGGCTTGTCATGCCTAAAGTTTTGAGGAAACTTCATAAGTACTCAATGCAAAGTCCGGTTGCATTATTATCTGGAAAGTTACCTAGTGAACAAATTCCGTATGAAAGGAGCTTGTGGGGCGCGTTGGAGGACCCTGTTAGATATCTGATTACTTTCATGGCGTTTTTGCAGCTGTAAGTTGTTTTTCATTTTTGTACTAGTTATTACACTGTTTATAGTATACTAATATGATGCACGAGGCACTACTGTACAACATTTATTCTGAGATGTTACTACCTTTGCTCCGGCAGGCAAATATCATGTCTACGTAATGGAGGTCAAGTAGTCCGTATATTCTGAGAGGTTTATGATGTTTCTGTAAACCAATAACTAGCTAAAATATTTCCGAATAAATTTTCCTTGTTTGAACTTAGAAGACAAAGGCTTAGTTCAAACTTGACGTGGCGGATAGGGGAGAGTAGACATTTTCGAGTCTCATAATTATAAAGAAGTAGATAGAGTTGGAAAAGTGGTAGAAGCTGTCAAAGAAGTAGATTGAGTCTCACAATTATTGTGTGTGATATTTTTCTGTATGTTTACATGATATGGGTGTTTACTTTCAATATGGTAGGGGTGTGATGATTGCACCAACAACAATTGCAGACCAATATATTGCACAGACCTGGAGGGGTGCAGTTATCCTTTCAGCTGTATGGTTTATCCATAGGTGGAAGACAAATGTATTTACACGTGCTCTGGCTAATAAGAATGTAATGGGTCTTGACCGTGAAAAGTTGCTAACTCTAGACAAGCTTTCATCCGTGGGTCTGTTTGTATTGGGATCAATGTCCTTAGCTGAGGCATGTGGTGTGGCTGTTCAATCTATATTGACTGTTGGTGGCATAGGGGGTAAGTTATAAATGCATGTTGCTTATGTTATTTCTTATTTTACGAGGGTTGTACATCTTACTGTTTAATTTAGTACTTTATTTGCTATTCAAACATGTTCCATATTTCGTATTGTCCTGAATAGTATTACAAGCGATAACTTAGTTGATACACTTAACTTAAGGCAACAAACACACCATTTGAATTGTTGAAAGAATCACCCATCCTCTCCATGAAAAGAAGGAGAATGCACAAAAGCCCATCTCCCTCCATCAGGGTGACCCCACCAAATGCCATCTCTCCCAAGTCCCAACCTTATTATCCCTCTGTTGTCATTCCAAATAGGTCCCAAATGAAATACGAAGCCATTCACTTCTATGAAAAATGCGTGGCAAGCCTTTATTGAAACTGGTAAAGGCCCTCCTATTTCTCTCAGACCATATGCTCCAAATTATGTTATACAGAAACAATCTTGAAGGGCTACTGCTTTTCACAGAAAATCTCCTTCTTTCTGGCCAGCATTGATGGAAACTCAGAAGAGTTATGGCACGGTCCAGGCTATGCGTCACCATGGCTGCAGAAAATATTCCAAAGCTTTATTGCCTAAGAGAATTGAATAAGAAGATGGTCAGCAGATTCCCCACTAACCTTACACATGATGCAGATGTTCAGAATAATCATACTTTTAGCATTTAAGTTTTGCCCTATCCAACCAAAAAAAGATATCTGTTATGGAATTTGTGGTCCCCACAATACCTCAGCAGAAAATGGTCGGGTACATGGATCTAAAAACATGTAAAATAATTTAATAGATACTCGATCCTCACTCTCACATCCTCCCTAGTCCCTACCATGATCCATTAATCACATTAACGAATCAATAAAATCAACGATATGGCAGCTCTTCCAATCGTTGACTTTTCTTTAAACTCCAAAATACCAGGAACCATTTTCTCATTGCCAAACCACACAACCTTCTGCAAGCACATTCTTATACATTGAACTATACATTAGAATCAGGATAGCTCTTCTTCAAGCTACTTTCCCTACAGCAAGCATCTTTCCAGAACTGCGCTCTAGACTCTTCGCCATTTGTAGCTTAACGCATTATGACTTTGAAAACTATAAGATACCTTTCCAAACACTGCACTCATAATAACTCCTATAGTAGGAATTTCTTGTATGAATGATACTACGCCGAGCGCTAAACTTATCAGCAACCACTATTCTCAAGATTGTATATTTCCTTCCAAAACTACCACTGCTACTTCTCTTTCAAGGTAGCATTGAGGATTCTAAGCTTTTTATTACGCAAACCCCACACACTTGGCCTTGATGAGCACAATTATCACAGTTGGCATATGAAGCCTAAGTTCATCACCCTCACAATGCCAAAGGAAGTACCTCAACAATTTTGAAGTCTATTAGAGATAATAGCCAGCATGTAAACTGAGACATAAAACAAAATGACATACTATCGTGCCTGCTCTTCTTTAACATCTCTATCTCTCCCATTATACAACCAGTTCCCTTTACAAGAACCCAATCTGTTAGATGCTTACTAAAAACCGAATCTCAAAAGCATTTTGCTTATATAGGCTCTGAGAGGTAACCCAATCCCCAAAATAGGAGGTCGTTAACTGATTGTATAATAAATGGTCCCTTTTTTGGTTTATATGGATGTAGCATTTGATGTCGTTTTGTAATATTTTTTTTATAATAACATTTTTTATGGGTAAGATGGGTTAATGCAGAATAATAACAAATAGCTCTCTAATTATTGCTAAGTT
This sequence comes from Kingdonia uniflora, assembly GCA_014058105.1. Classification (NCBI taxonomy): domain Eukaryota; kingdom Viridiplantae; phylum Streptophyta; class Magnoliopsida; order Ranunculales; family Circaeasteraceae; genus Kingdonia; species Kingdonia uniflora. Next base: position 1,949,861 of record JACGCM010001055.1, on the reverse strand, counting down.
GATTGAGTTAGCAGTTATCGAGTTGTTGTTCTCCTTTTGGTTTTTGTGAATATTTTTGAACTTATCCAATCTATGTATATCTGGCATGGTCAATATTCATGTCACTCAACCATTTCTTCTTATGCTTAGGCATGTAAATCAGATTTTTATTTTATTTTATGTGCTTATACATAAATTTGCAATCTACCTTTTATGTTTGAGATGTTCGGACTTCTTATCTGTAGTTTCTGTATCTTCAATCCCGAATGGAAAGCTAATAAAATTTATGTAAACTTTCTATTACCGAATTATGAATCCGTTTATGAAAATGGATACAAATATAATAAGATGATATAAACTATTGGTAGTTTTGTTTTTATCTTCTTGAGGGTTCACTTCTGTTTTTGGATGCAGGAGTTGCTACTGCTTTTGCGGCTAAAGACATTCTTGGAAATGTGCTCAGTGGGCTGTCCATGCAATTTTCAAAGCCCTTTTCGTTGGGCGATACCATAAAAGTATATCTAATATCTTCTTTGTTTGTCATCTATCTATATGATGGATCTCATGTCATTTTCATATTGCTGCAATTTGCAAAATAATTATCATGAATTGACGGATCATAATATACAATTATTATTTATCACGTTTTATGGACAAAATCAATATCGACTGGATGTTTATAATATTCAACAATTATATCTCCATACGTCATATCTTACCTGATATTACAATATATAGATAGCAACATATAGACTAGGATGTGCAATACACATACTTTGCTTTTCTGTAAGAAGGGTTTGATAATGCATCCTTTTGAGCTAATGGGTCTTTATATTTGTGGAACCGTAGTTATTGACAAGGATTAGTTTTACAGGCTGGGTCAATTGAAGGTCAAGTGATTGAAATGGGACTTACTACCACCTCATTGTTAAATGCTGAGAAATTTCCAGTTGTAGTTCCTAACTCATTATTTTCTAGTCAGGTATGCGGTTCTCTCTCTCTCTCTATAATTTTTTCCATTCATATATTGATTTCAAATAAATATCTATGTGACATGCATTGCCTAGCTCATAATTTTTTCCATTCAGTATGTATTGCTGTAAAATGTACATCTATTAAACATAAAGACACCTTCAAACCGGCTATTATTTGGAAAATAACTATTTGAATGGGTTCTATATACGGTTAGGCTTTGGTAGGTAAGTATATACAACTGATGCAATCTCTCCACCTCTCACTAATGCGTTTCCCATACTATTTTCGAACAACCAGAAAACAATGAAATCCAAACTGAGTGGAGAACAAGATTCGTCTGAAATTTGGGATGAAGCTATTTTGTTTGTACACCAACTGTATAACTAATAAAGCTAATCAACTTTGAGTTCTTCCCATTCTATTGTGTTTGTGAATAAAAGAAGAGCTGAAACCTAGGATTTGTATGCTCTTCGCTTGGATATCCTTAAGTACAAAATAAAGAAGAGGCTTAAGGTCAGGAGGATTTGGGGAGCTAAGATACTCGAGTTTGTACACTGCAATAAACCATTCAATCATATTTTTACAAAATTTCCTGCAAAAGATGAATTATAACATGTCATTGAGTATGAGTACTACTATATTCAGTGATATTTTATCCAAATTTACCATTAGGTTGTGAATTTTTAATATATGAATTTCTATAATAAATTAAAACATGATGTATGTGTCGATCGAGGCATATATATGCCAGTCAATGTATCAGTCATTTCGAATCAGTAACAAGATCGCTTGTGACAAACCTTCGAATATTTACATACTGTAGACCATTACATATTTATTTTCAAGGGACGGATGTATTGGACACTGACATTTCCACTGAGCTTATCTTCTACTTGTCTTTTTGTTTGTCATCCTTGCTAGTTGCTTTATCGAATTACCGTACTCTTTGACAATTGCCATGTGTTGTGCTGTTTCTATCTAGGTATTTACAACCATTTTGATTTATATACACAAATCTCAGTCACCGTCTGCATCCCTTATAGGTAATTGTGAATAAATCACGTGCTCAATGGCGTGCTATGGTTAGCAAAATTCCTCTTCGGATTGATAATTTGGAGAAAGTTCCCCAAATCACGGAGGATATAAAGTCCATGCTTAGGTCAAATGCAAAAGTCTTCTTGGGAAAAGAGGTTCCTTATTGTTTTCTTTCTCGAATTGGAGATTCATACGCGGAACTGGTTCTTGGATGCAACTTAAACCACATGGTATATTTTCCTTTTATGAAGTTTTGTTTTCTCTTTCCAGTAACCTTTATTAGTACATTCACACATATAGATCTCTCAATGCTATTTATATATTAAACTCCCATGCCACAATATTTAACGTTTATACCTAACCATGTGTCAAAAGCAATGATCAAATGTTAAATTAACAGCCTGTAGCCAAGATTACAGTATATCCTAGCGTATCAGATTATCAGCCTATAAATGTCTTACTTCATTAATCGTTGTGAAGTTGTTGGAAATATTCTTAACCATTTCTCATTATCTTACAAAAATATTTCTTCATTAATCAATGTGAAGTTGTTGGAGCATCTAAGCCTATTAGATGCATTGGCCCTATAATTGTATTTAGTATGAAAATACCAGATATAATAACAAATCTCTTGAGTGTTGAGCTAGTTGCTTGGTAAATTCATGATTACAAGCTTATTTGATGAATAACTCAGTGGGTGATGGTTATGGAATTTTTGGATGGGTTTGGATTAGTTTAGCTAGTAACCATTAGTTTATGATGTATGGTCAAATGATAATTTTTTGCTACGTTTTGGTAAATTGTTATGTAAATCTTGTATGTGCTCACTTGGATAAGTTTAGAGAATGATTTCTATATAACTAAGTGGAATGTAGAGTCATTTGTAGGTAGTTAACTACCTTAGCGAGCAAAGAATAACCGGTATAAAACTGCTTGGTCTGGTTATGATAGGCCCTACTTTAATAAATACCTAATGCTCTAAAATAATGAAATTGTGATAGAGCTTCAACGCAGAATGTCATTTTTGCTCAGTTTGATAGTAAGAATAAAGCTTATTTGCTTACTTAATTACATTGTATATGAATACTCATCTACTTTAATTTTTACAATTCATTTCATTATACTCGTAAATAGCTTTTTAGAAGAAAAAAAATGGTGAAAGTTTTGAGCCTCAAAACTCAAAGAGACTTCCACCATAGTGAGAGGGCCTTAGAACCCAAACTAGGCATTCAAACAATTATAAAAAACTTTGTAAACGGGATGTGAAAAAAAAAAACAGTAACTATCTTTAGGGCTTAGGCAGTTTTTTGCACAAATAACATTTAAGTTCATCGATTGGCTTCATTAATCAGTCTTAAAAATTCGAGGATAACAAAGATTTTGTTGAATTGTGGTTGTAGAACAAAGACGAGTTATATGCTACAGAACAAGATATTCTCATTCAGACAGCACGGATAATTAAGGAGAACGGGGCTGCACTGGGTAACATACTTACATGATTTGGCTTAACAGTGACAGGGTAAGTGATACGCTCCTTCATACGACCTCCTTTACATTATATTCAGGTTTTGTTTATTAATATTGGCTGATATTTAACTTGCAATGCGTATACTGGTCAATATCCTGTTTTACGATTGAACCAGTAATCTATGACGATAGATTGTAAATATATCATGATTTGGGCGATACGTGATCTTCCATATCTCCGCCGGTCTTTTCGGGTATGAAACCCGAGCCAGTTTTTTTTTTTTGAAATCCGGAAGTTTGTTTGGTTCATCATTTTTCACCATTTTCCAACTAGTCTCCCGGGGATTGCCACGGTACCTCCGCAAGCCACACGCTCCATTTTAAGTCAGGATAAACCTGGCTGATGTTGGGTTTCGAACTCGTGACCACTCTCTACTCTTTTTAAGAGATGGTCCAAACCACTAGCCCAACCCCAATTGGTTTTAGCTGGCTATAAAAGGTTACGGGGAAGTTTATATTATCACAGGTGGTAAAAACAGGGGAGAGACTGAATAATTAAACATTTCATATAGAAGCGAAAAACACTGAAAATAGCTCAAGTAAAGACACTTGAAACCTTGGATCGAATCTTGTCTTGGTTTGTAGTTCAATTCTGCATATGCTGCGTAGGGTTTCTTTACAGCATATACAATTAAGTCATGATTCAGTACCAGTTTGGTCAACTGACTCTCTTGAGAATCGAGGGGTCTGTCATATGCTAATAAGTCACAATTCAGTGCTGGTTTGGTCAACTGACTCGCTTGAGAATCGTCGGTTCTGTTACTTCTAGAAATATTTGTGCTTAAGGGAAGTATTTTAAAAGGTTTTACTCTAGATAGTTGACGGTTCTACTCTAGAGGTTGTCATGCATCTATAAGGTAAGCAAAAATAATCTAGATAGTTGACGGTTTTCAGGAGAATCACAATCATGATCTCTTAAATATAGTAGAATTACAAGCATGTGTCACTGTAATTGCAGTTTTGTACCGACAAAACGATGACGAACTTTGGTATGTCTTCTTTTGCCTTAAAGTTAGACTTTTTATAGCATTTGATAATGGAGCCAACAGAAAAGTATTCCTCTCCAATTCTTTTTGGCATTTGGGTAATGTACCATTTAAGATCACTTGTGCTTACTATATACTTGGTAGTTTTGTGTAGCAAGAATGATTTTTTTTTCTTCTGGAATTTTAACGCAATCTTTTTACAGTTTCAGGATGTCACATAAGGTCACGGAACTGGACAAAGGCAAATTGAAGATGATGGCCATCTCTAATGCTTCAACACTTTGTAACCTGGCACCATTTTCAATTCAGTTGTGTACATTGACTTGTTACAGAAACTTTAGTGATATCGACTGAAAACTAATTGATGTAAACAAAAATATTTAGAAATATTAATACAAAGGTTATTGTTGAATTACGGTTAAGATGGGCATTGACTTGAGATTATAGTTATGTTTGCTTTTATTCTGTAGTACTTTGTTCCCATTTCTTTTACGGGATATATTGTTACATTCCTCAGTTTTATTCTTCAGCTCATGTAAGGGTGATTGTTGTGGGTTATACAGGTTTCAAGAAACACTAGTCCGGATTTGCCAACCCTCCTTAACGGAGGGTTGTGCAAACCCTCTCTCTTATTGGCTAGAGAGTTAACAGATGTTAAACACTACACCCTAAACCCTTCTAAATCCCTATGGTGGGTTGTGCCAACCCTCTCTCTTATTGGCTAAAGAGTTAACAGATGTTAAACACTACACCCTAAAGCCTCCACCCTAAACCAATAAGAGAGAGGGTTTGCACAACCCTCCGTTAAGGAGGGTTGTCAAATCCAGACTCCAGAACTAGCAGATGACATGCAACATTATAGTTTTAGTAACAACGTTATTCATGCCTGAATTGTGGCCTGGGTTTATGACCTTGGTCAACAGTGGTTCTGAGAGAAAGATGGTAAGTTTTGAGGACGACAATAGAGGTGAATCTCTATGTCTATGGTGTAAAGAATAGTGGTAAAAGAGCATTAGCAGCACGTCAAGTATCACTAGTGTAGCGATTCAAATATTGTAAAAATTCGTTCAAGATTGCTGTCGCTCAAATGGCACTCCTATTCATAAACTCAGTAGCTATATGTGGCGATACAGTTATGCTCAGAAATTGTCAGATGCCTACATGTTTTATATTTATAAATTGATTTTGTATGTGTAATGTTTATTTATTTAATATAAAATGTTGTGCTCCAATTGAGTTAGCGCAGCGTCAATTCAAGTGGCGCATAATATTTATTATTATTATTATTATTAATTAAAAAAAAAAACTGACATATTATATGACTTGGCGCTTAGCGCATCTTTACCCTAAAAAAAATATTTTTTTTTACCAATTGCGTATAATATTTATTATTATTATTATTAATTTTTTTTTAAAAAGCTGACATATTATCTGACTTGGCGCTTAGCGCATTTCTACCCTAAAAAAAATATTTGTTTTTACCAATTGTTACATGTCAGATTTTATATGATTTTAAGTCTATGTGGCTGATTAATATATCCAGCCTGTTGTTGATGCTCTAACTGTTACGTGCTTCTTCTAATTTTACACGAGTTCACATAACACTTGTACGCACTTTAAACTCAAGCCTGGTGCTCCCGGTTCGGAGTTTAAGCACGAAACAACTAGTTCCAAGCACTGCTGGAGGGTGCTTGAAATCAACAGTTTGAGTTGGGCACCACCTTTAATGGGTTTTTTTCTGAAACAATTGAGAGAGACTGAGAGAGTTGGTTTAAGGAAGACAATGGAGGTGAACCATCATTTGGGAGGAACCTTTCACAATGTTGTTCAGGTAATCCATCATTTGAAGCTCTCTCTCTTTCAATTTCATTCAAATTAGGTTAAAAATTTGTAACTGAAACCCCATGATAGTTTGTATTGTTATTGAAACTCAAAACCATGTTAGGAATAAAAATTTCGCAACTGAGTGATAATAACGAAATCGGTGGGTGGGGGAGAATGAAAAATGAGAGTTTCTCAGATAAGTTCACCATGTACTACTACTGTTTTAGTTCAGGGTGAGGTAGAGGAGTAAACAAAGCTTTGAGTTGGGAGAGATGATATAAATAATTTGCGGTTTTGTCGTAGCGTGATGAGGTATGTATAAGTTCACATTGTCGAAAATGCGAGGTCAGTTGTCGTGGACTCTGGGTGCATTTGGCAACCCATTATCAAGCCCCTAAGTTCACCATGTACTGTTTTAGATCTACTGAGGTAGAAGATTAAACAAAGCTTTGGGTAAGGGTTTTATGACTTATGGCTGACGGTTGTACCGTAGCGTGATCGAGAGCGCGAGGTCGGTTGTCGTGGGTGCATTTGGCAAATTAGTCTCCCATTATCAAGTTCCTAAAATCTGCGAAAAAGGGTACCAATAAGATTCCGTGTTAAGTAGATAGTCGATGAGCTTCGGTACTTTTTCAGGGTGATATCTCATTTGTTATTATTTGATTGCATTTTCAGTAATGAAGCAAGTGTTACTTGGTCGGGTTAGAGAACCCTTACAATGCATGAAGAGGCTAACAGGTTTCCCTACTCCCCAATTCACGACTCCCGTCAAATATTTAGTAAACAATGGGCTTTATCCTCAAGCCCTTAGAGTTTCAGCCGATTCATTAGATCCTTGCCTTACTGATCAAGTATACTCACTTTTCACAAAATCTGGCTTCTTTCTTGACATTTTCCTAGGAAGCTACTTAATATCACATTTTTCAAAATTGTGTGATCTTCAAAGAGCACATCAATTCTTTATGGACATGCCAGAAACTGACATAGTTGTGTGGAATACATTGATTTCGGGATATGCGAAAAGCCAACAAATTGAAGATGCATTCCGTCTTTTTAGGAGCTTGAGACATTGTGAATTGAAGCCTGATATCTTCACAGTGAGCTCTCTTATAAAAGCTTGCAATTTCTCTCAAAATAATGAGATTGCTCACGTGGTTTCTATTAAGATGGGATTTTCGTCGGGTGCTTTTGTAAGTAGTTGTCTTATCAATAACTACTCAAAAGATGGAAATATAGTCTCTGCAGAAAAATGTTTTGGGGAGTGTTTGGTCATGGATACTGTGGTTTGGACGACTATGATTTTCGGTTATGTTCAAAATGAAGAGGCTGAGATGGCGCGGAACTGTTTTATAGAAATGGAGATGTCTGGTATTTTGTGGAATCAGTTTAGTCTGGCTAGTGTTCTTGGTGCGCTTTCCGATACAAGGGAGGGCGAATCCATACATGGCTTAAGTATTAAGATTGGTTTCTTAGCACAAGCTTCGACTCCTTTGAGTAATGCAATTATGAGCATGTACTGTAAGTTCGGGAGTAAAACTAATGGGATTAAGATGTTTAGTGATATATCTGAGCCAGATGTTGTTTCTGGGGCTGCACTGATTGGATTTGCTGGTGATGGTGAAGAAGCATTGGAATTATACAAATTCTTGTGTTGGAGGGATATTGAAATAAATGAGTATACACTTATTAATGTTTTATCAGCAATTGGGAACTCAAGGTTGCTTAAACCTGGGAAGGAAATTCACGCTTATATTTACAAAATTGGATATTTATCTGTTATTTCCATTGGAAACGTTTTAATATCCATGTATGGAAAGTGTGAGAGTGTTGAAGATGCCAAGAAAGTGTTTGAAGAAATGTTATATTGTGATGCTATTTCGTGGAACACTGTGATTGCTGGGTACACTGAGAATGGATTGTTTAGTTTGGCCTTAGAGATGTTTGTTAAGATGCGTCATTCTTCGCTAAAACCAACAAAATGTACATTAGCAAGCATTCTAGAAGTATTGTCCAACTCAAAATATTTAAATCTGGCAAAAGGAATCCATGGACACATAATCAAGTCAGGATTTTGTTTGGATGATTCTATGGTGACTGGTTTAATAACAACATATGGGAATTGCAATGAAATTGAAAATTCGAAGCAACTATATTTTGAGATTGATAAAATAATCTTAGCTCAGGTAAATGCAATGATTGCTACATTTGTCCATTCTGGTTACCATGTGGATGCCTTGAAGTTTCTTCAGGACACGTGGGGCTCTGGCGTGGAAGTTAATGGCGTAACTTTTAGTGTAGCACTCAAAGCCTGTGCGGCTTTGACAACACTCGAGCAGGGGAAGATTTTACATTCCTTAGCACTGAAATGCGGATTTGACCAAGATCACTTTCTTAGAAGTGCTATCATCGACTTTTATTGCAAGTGTGGGAGCATAGACGACGGAAGCAAGGCTTTCAAAGAAACACTTGAAAATAACTTGGCTTCATGGAATGCGATGATGATGGGCTACGCTCAACATGGTAATAACGAGGAGGTATTCAAGCTTTTCGGTGAGATGCAGGTAAGGGGCATGGATCCAGATGAGATATCTTATCTCGGACTTCTTTCTTCATGTTGTCACTCGAGGCTTGTGGAGAAAGCATATTCACTCTTGAAGTTGATGTTTGAGCATCACGGAGTGATGCCACAGCTAGAACATTATTCTTGTGTGGTAGACCTTCTTGGTCGAGTTGGAGACCTTGAAAAAGCAAATATGTTAGTCGAAGAAATGCCTGTCAATCCCGATGCTCAAATATGGCATGTCCTTCTTTCCAATTCTAGTATCCATGGAAATCTTGAGTTAGGAAAAGTCTTTGCAGCAAAGCTTCTCCAGTTGGAACCTGAAACTGACACCACTTATGTTCTTCTCTCGAATCTGTATGCTTCGGCTGGCATATGGAACGAGGTCAGAAGATTAAGGAAGTTGATGAAAGATAACACAATTTGTAAGGAACCTGGGGTTAGTTGGATTCAATTAGGTCGGACCGTACATTCATTTTTATCCAGTGATGTTTCACATTCTAGGAATAGGGAAATTTGTTTGAAACTACAACAGTTGAACAAGCAAATGCGAGCATCTTCAAGTCGTGGAGGGCTAGAGTTTGATTGGGGCGTTTCATGAGTTATTATTGTGATTTGTGGTCTACACTTTGGTGAGTAAGTTGGGTTAGGCAGGTATACGATATAGTTGTAGGGTAACATCGAATTAATCCCTCATTATCTGCGGATTCTTCAAAATGTCGAATTGTAACAAATAAATCTCGAATTATTGCTAAGTTCACTGATTTAATTAGTATCTACTTCTTCTTTTTTGGTTTTCGAGGATATTTTTGTGGCTATCCAATCTATATATATTCGGCATGGTTAATATTCATGTCACCTGACCATGTCCTTGTTATGCTTAGTGTTAAATTATAGACCTTTACTCTCTGCAGCATCTTTAGTAACCTATGCAACTGCATTCTTTTTACAGCTCATTAATTATTCTCTTTAGTAACCTATGTAATAGCTCATTTATGCACTCATGTATATATACACCTCCTAGAGGGAAAACAACAAGCTTGACATTTACCAAACTTTCACTTAGACATATAAGTCAGAATTTTTTTGTCAAGTCCTTTTATGGCCAAAATGCATGTGCTTATAATTTTAATGTTTCTTTTGTGTTTGAGATGTTCGAACTTCTTATTTATGATTTCTGTATCTTCAATCTTGGGATTTGTCCAATTTATAATCCGTTTGTGATAATTGAGACAAAATATAATCAGAACCTCTAAACTATTGATAGTTTTCTTTCTATCTTCCAGTTGGAGAGAGTCACTTCTGTACTTGGATGCAGGACTGCTTCCCGCTTTTGCAGCTAGAGACGTTCTTCAAATGTGCGTAATGGGATATCCCTGCAATTTTGAAAGCCTTCTTCCCCGGGAGATACTATAAAAGTACGTTTAATATCTTCCTTGTTTGTTTCCTCGTGTCATTTTCAAATAAGTCAATTAAGGAAAAGGTTGCCATGAATTAACGGCTCAGAATATACCATTGCGCTGTATCGCGATTTGTGGAGAAAAAAAGTCGATATCGACTGGGATATTTATCATACTGAATAATTGTATCTCCATTTAGCAGCATATAGGCTAGGATGTATAATAAACTCATAATTTTTTATTTTTTTAAGAAGGGGTCGACTGGGATATTTATCATACTGAGCAAGTGTATCTTATCTCCATATAGCAGCATATAGGCTAGGATGCATAATAAATACATAAATTTATTTTATTTTAAGAAGGGGTTGACAATGTACTCTTCTGAACTATGGGTCTACGTACATGGTGGCTGTAATCATTAACAACGAATAGTTTTACAGGCTGGATCAATAGAAGGTCAAGTGGTTGAAATGGGACTTGCTACTAGTCATTATTAAATGCCGAGAGATTTCCTGTTGTAGTTCCTAGCTCATTGTTTTCTTATTAGGTATTTCTCTCCTCTCTTCTCTCTTCTCTCTTCTCTCTTTATCTTTTCTACTGACATATTGATTATGAACGAATGTCTATATAATGCATATTGCTGAGTTCATATACACTCTAAGTATGTCCTGCTATAGTATTTCTATCAAGTATAAACATAGCCAAATAGGCTATCATGTGAAGAATACCATTCTTATGGTTAACCCATCCTATGAACCTATATACGTCTTAAAGGCTTTAGTAGGTAAGTCTACACCACTAATGCAATCGTTCCACCTCCCACTAAATACTTGTTTCTCACTATTTTAAATAACTTAAAAACAATGAAATCAAAATGAATGGAGAAACTGGATTCGTCCATCCAATCCAGAAATTTGGGATGAAGTTATATTGTTTGAATACCAACTATACCTTGCAATTTATATTAATAAAATGTGATCATCTGTTACTTTTCATCATTGTTTTAAGCATTTCAACGTGAGCACGAGATGAGAATTAAGTAATGCATGCTCAGGGATATCATTAAGTACAAAGTAAAGAGGAGATTTATGATAAGGAGGACTTAGGATCAAGATACTCAAAGTTTGTAGGCTATAATAATTCATTAAATTTTTGGAATGGATTACAAAACAAAAGAAAGTATTGGAGAAGGGATAGAAAACTCAAGAAGAAGGTTTTCTTGTTTAATTTGAATTGAGAAACACATCACAATTTTAGGGAATTTATAGGTGTTGTGACACCTCTTCACATTCATATTTGCGGTTACAAACTTAAACACAACTTAATATTAAACACACCACACACCACACACTACACACCTCAACTTTAATTAAACACATTATTCATCTTTCTTATGAATTAGCACTCACACCACTTTAATTTAACATTTGAGTTATAAAGTTAAAGTATTGTGTTTAATTCATAAGTTAGGAAGATGGAGAGTGTGTTTAATTAATGTTAAGGTGTGTGGTATGTTTAATATTTAGTTGTGCGTTTAACTTTGTAATTTCAAAAGGGATGGTAAGAGGTGCCACAACACCTATAAATTCCCTCAAATTGTGTTGTATTTATGGATTCAAATCAAACATAAGACCTTCTTCTTGAGTTTTTTATTCCTTTTTTTAATACTTTGTTTTGTAATCCATTTCAACAAATTTTGGTATCAGAGCAGGTGTTTTCTTCCACATATTGTGTGTCCAATGGTCCCACATGCTCCGAGTCACCCTAGTATTTGTCCACATGTTGAGCTCAAAATTATACCACGCGTGAGGGGGCATGTTGAGATATATAGTTTCGCATCGGGTAATCCACAATCGAATTGAGATTAGCCAAATTTGAAGAATAAAATATGAAGAACAAATAATTTGCGGGAGAATTTCCCTTTTAGAGCTTCAATTGCTCAATCATTTGATTTCAATTGAATTCCTCTCAAACCCTAAGTCTCCCTTACAAAAACTTGGATCATCTATCTTTGCCTAGCCTAGCCCTTTTATGGAATTTACAAGTTTATAGTTACAAAAACGGACAAAAATGCCCTTTTTACGACCTAACTCCAAGCTAAATTGCATCTCTGTTCGAACAATTTACTGAGACAGGGGTTTATTCGAACAAACATAAAAAGTTTGTTCGAATAGACTTAATTTATTCGAACAATTTACTCAGACATGGGTTTATTCAGACATAATTTTGTCTGTTCGAATAGACTTTCTAAAAAGTAAAAAAAAAAAAAACCCAGATCCTCTTGGATCATGGCTCCCCTCTTTAGCAGCCTTGAGCTCCTGTTCAAGCTAGAACTGGAGATGTGGGAATGCGGCCATGCCCATTTCCCTGTTGTACCACTTCGACTTACTAGGTAGTTGACATTTCTTCCCTACTCGGAACGACTCAATACTACCCCGTCTTGTAGCATGAACTTTCATCTCTAGAATACTATCCTCCTGCAACAGATCTTCTCATTCCATCCATAAGTCATCAACTGACGGTAGGTGAGTGTCGATTGTAGAGTTTTCATCTAAAAGAGACGGAACAGCTTCAAATGCTCGACATTAATCACCGAATACATCTTCATGAACGGTGGCAAGTTTAATTGGAATGCGTTATCACCAATCTTCTTGAGTAACGTAAATGGACCATAACGGATAGGCTTGAGTTTTTTACCTTCCCCCTTTAGTCGTTCCTTACCCGAATACAACCAAACTAGGTCGCCCTCTTGAAAAGTACACTTAATTCGATGTTTGTCGTATCGAGCCTTATACTTCGCTTGAGTCTTCTTCAATTGTACTTCAACCGCCTTATGAACCTTGTTTATCCTCTTAATGAAACGCTGAGCTTTAACTTGTTCCTCTTCCTCCTTCCCTATCATCGTCTTGTCGCCAAGACTAAAAGCCATATCAAAAGGGCTTTAAGGCAAGTACCCCAAACAAACTTCAAATGGAGATTTCAAAGTGGAACCATGAATCGCAAACTGAAGATACGATAAACTCATCCCAAGTCTTAGGATGCTTAGAATGGAATCCCCGTATTAAATGAACCAAAGTGCGATTAACTACCTTTGTTTGCCCGTCAGTCTGCGGATGAAAAACGGTACTTCTCTTCAACTTAGTATCCATCATCCCCCATAACGATCTCCAGAAATGCCCTAAAAAGTGGCTATCCCTATCAGAAATAATAGAAGAAGGGAGCCCGAAATACCTCTAGACATCTCTGAAAAACAATCGGGATGCTCCTTCCTCGGTGATCGTCTTCTGGCATGGAATAAGAACAATCATCTTGCTGAATCGATCCACCACCACAAACAAATAGTCATTCTTACACTTGGTCATGGGCAAACCACCCATAAAATCCATCAAAATGCTCTCCCAAGGTCGGCTAGGAACTGGTAATGGTAAGTACAGTCCAACTTATGATTGGAAGGCTTCGATGTGTTGCATAACACGCAATCACGAACCACACGAGCAACATCTACATGCATCTTCGGCCAATAGAGATAACGCCGCAAATTCAAAAGAGTCTTCTCAACCCCGAAATGGCCTGCCACCCGGGAACAATGTGCCTCTCGAATCCAATGCAAACGGTCTCTACTCTCAAGAATACATAGTAAACTGCATGTAAATCAAACTATCCTTTAATACATACTCGCATGTCTTGCCTTGCAACAACTTCTTGTGAATCATATTGAGCTCCTTGTCGTCGTCATACCCTGCAACATATTCAGAAGGAACAATAGGCTATATCTGCATAGTTACCAACAAAGTGGAAATAGTTGGTAATGGGGGTCGAGATAACATATCAGTTATTTTGTTGTCTACTCCTTTCTTATACTTGATCATCAAGGTATTGTTGTAAGTACGACATCCACTTCATATGGAGAGCTTGTTGGAGCTTGGACTGCGTAGATAAAAACTGTAATGGTTTGTGATCGGAATGTACCACAACCTCCTTCCCCAATAAGTAACTCCGTCAATGCTTCACTGATTGATATAATGCGTACTGCTTATCGTAGGTAGGATAGTTGCGTACTGTTCTTGTAAACATCTCAGAATGGTAGGTAACATGTTTCCTATCCTGCAATAGAATTGCACCTAATGCATAGTCTGATGTATCAGTCTACCTCAAAAGGTCGCTGCAAATTGGGCAACGTTAATACTGGTGCATCTGTAATCTTGCGCTTCAGCAACAAAAAACTCTTCTCATTATGATCTTCCCATACAAACTTTACACCGGCCTTTGTCAAGGAATGCAATGGTGCGGCTATTTGTGAAAAATGTCGAATAAACTTTCGTAAATACTGACAAGAACCCATAAAACTTTTCACTTCCGTCACTATTCGGGGTCTAGGCCAATCAGTAATGACCAAGACCTTCTCTGGATCGACCTTAAGTTAACCGTCACCAACAATAAATCCCAAGTATACGAGCTCCTTCTTCCCAAACTCGCACTTCTTCTCATTTAGAAAGAGTTTTTGTGAACACAATGCTTTCAACACTTTGCGTATATGCAAGGTGCTCCTCCCATGTTTGACTATATATTAAGATATCATCTAAATACACAATCACAAAATCGTTAATAAAAACACGAAGTACCTCATTCATCAACCGCATAAATGTTGCTGGAACGTTGCATAACCCAAAAGGCATCACCAACCACTTGAAGAGTCCTTGTTTGGTCTTGAAAGTTGTCTTCCGTTTATCTTCTTCCCGGATTCTAACTTGATGGTAACCCGACTTAAGATCCAGCTTGGTGAAAAACTGAGCCTTGTAACTCATCTAAAAGCTCGTCAATCCGTGGAAGCGGATAACGATTCTTCACAATAATCTTGTTCAGCGCCTAATAATTTATACGCATTCTTCAAGACCCATTTTTCTTCGACACCAATAACATCGGTGAACCACAAGGTGAGCAACTTAGATTAATAACCCCTTGCTCTAGGAGTTCTTGTACCTGTTTCTTGATCTTATCAAATTCGGTTACAAAAGTCTTATATAACCCAATGTTGGGTAGTGGCTCACCATTCACCAAGGTGATATCATGCTCCACATTCCTCTTGCGCGGCATCCCTTCTATGCCTAAAAACAAGTCTTTATACTCCTCTTGTAACTTTCCCATTCCGGTTTGTTGTTTAGGAGACATCGCCATAGTAGGCAACACCTTAGCCGACGGACCCTCTTAAACCGGTTGCACCAACAACAATACAAACTTGCCGCTCGCATTAACCAACCTCTTCGCCTGAATTGCCATTACTAAATTATTGGTGGTGACATGATCCTTATAAGCATTGATATGAAACTCCTTACCCTTCTTTACAAGACGGTACTTGCGAGCTCTACGGTAAAGAATCGCATTTCGGTCCCAAATATCAGGGCTACCCAAGATGACTTGACACACATCTAAAAGAACTATCTCACACTTCACTTCGTCAATAAACTTTTCAGTAATCGCAAACTTGAACGTACACTGCTTCGTGATCTTCAACTCCTCGTCTTTCTGAATCCAGCCCAAACCATGCGGCTTAGGATGAGCCACAGTAGCTAAACCCATCTTCACCTCTTCACCACCGCCTTAGAGATCAAATTCTTCTGACTACCCGGATTAATGATGGCCTCTACTAAGCTCTGCTTTACTTGAATGCTAACATGAAAAAGTTCTTCCCGACTCGCCTCCTAGGTAGCCATAGGTTGCTTAAATATTAGAGTAAGCTTAGGATTTGGCTTATCTAAATTCGGAAGATTAACAATCGTTGCTGCTAGTACACGTTTCTCTTTTTTGCTCCTCTCCTCCTTCGGCCTAAGCTTTGGGTGAAGTTTCCAACATTTATCTGAAATGTGCTCATTCGCCTTACAATGACTGCAGTAATTCCCCTTGGATGAAGACCCCTCTTCTTTGGACTCCCCTTTGTGTTTATTCTTCCAACTAAACTTGTACCCCGACATTCTCTTATCGTCTTTTTTGTCACTCTTCAAGTACTTGCCTTCAATTGCAATTGTTTTTACGGTAGTATCTTTGATATTCTCCACAGTAAAGAGCTTCAACTCCCATCTAATGGACTCCGATAAACCCCCCGTATACTTCATAAACACCTCATACTCGTCTACATCAATGTCCAAAACCAAAGCTTGGTTATGAAACTCCGTAGTGAACTCTTGCACGGATTGCCCATACTTTTGACATAAATTATGCCGTTTGAACCATCATTTTTGCTCATACCCAATCGGATAAAATTGTTTTTTCACTAATACCTTGAACTCCTTCCAACTCAAACTTCATACTTCGTAACGTTTTTGATAGGACTTCCACCACGTGAGTGCACGAATTGTAAATTTCAATGTAGAAAAGCATATTTTATGAGCATTGGAGTATTCGCAAATGAAAAAATAAGTCTCTAACCTATCTAACCAATTATCCAACTTCTCGGCATCGATTGAAGCGTCGATTACTGGAATTTCGATTTTAAAATCGATATAAAGATTACGCATATGATTCATTGACTTACCAATAACCGATCGCTCCTAGACGGATTCAACATCACTAGAATCACTATCAACCTCCTCGGTACCCCCGTCTTTATCCTCCGCAACCCCTTTCTTCTTCGTGCGCTCTCGCCGTTTCATCGAAGCGGAAGCGTTCACAAGGTTCCCGATACGTAATTGCTCTACTAACTCCCCTAGAGTAGTAGTTAGGTTAGAAACTTTTGTTACCAACTTCGTGAGTCGATCTTCATAATCGTCCATCTCCAAATTTGCCTTCTTCGAGCTAGATTTGCCTTCGAGCTAGATTTCCGGTGAATCTTCAACCGACTCACTAGGTTTTTCTTCATTTGCTTGAGTCGGTCACGTGTAGAGACCCCCGAGAATCGTTACTTGAAAATTTGATACTACTTGATCCACAATCGAATTGAGATTAACCTAATTTGATGAATAAATATGAAGAACAAACAATTTGCGGGAGAATTTTCCTTTTAGAGCTTTAATTGCTCAATCACTTGATTTCAATTGAATTCCTCTCAAACCCTAAGACTCCTTTACAAAACTTGGATCATCTCTCTTTGCCTATCCTTGCCCTTTTATGGAGGTTACAAGTTTCTAGTTACATAAACAGACAAGAATGTCTTTTTTACGACTTAACTCTAAGCTAAATCGTGCCTCTGTAGGAACAAAAATTGAGTGTATTCGAACATACTAAAAGTCTGTTCGAACAATTTACTCAGACAGGGGTTTATTCGAACAGACATAAAACTCTATTCGAATTAAGGCTGTACACAGTCCAGTTAAGTCCGGTTAAGGCCCTAAACCGCAAACCGAACCGGATACCCCCGGTTTTTGATAACAGTGAACCGAAACCGAACCGGCCTCAGAAAAAACTGGACCAAAACCGAACCAGCCGGTCCGGTTTCGGTTCGGTTTTTGCATTCGGTTTTTGAATAAAACCAGAAAATGAGCAAACTTCAGATGATCAAACCCCTTTACAGACATAAAATGCAAATAAACATTTAGCCTATCTACATTCTGATCTCTCTCCCAACTATCCCTTACCACAAACCCCAACTACGCTACACTCTTCCTCGCCTTCTTCACAACCGGAGACTTGATCGACTTTGGCTGCTTAGGCTTCACCACTGTTGCAATCTTCTTCGGCTTCTTAGCACTCACAACTTTCTTGCTATCGCCTTCTTTAAAGTTTCAACCTTTTTTACTGCCTTCGCTTTGGGGGCAGTCACAGTTGGAGCTTTCGCCTTTGGTTTTGCCTTCTTGGTTTGTCTTCTTCTTTGTAACCTTCTACTCGGAATCGGCCTTCTTTGTGACTGGCTTTGAAGGTTTGGAAGCTTTGTCCTTCTTCTCGGCACCAGAGAGCTTGTAAGAGGCCTTGACCTTAGTGAGTTTGCCCTTTAAAGCAGAGTTCTTCGATTGAAGTCCCAACATCTTCTTGAAGTTTGTAGGAAGGATTGATTTGTGCTTCTCTTTGATGTACTTTGCGATTGCGTAAGGGCTTGATCTACTCTTCTCCTTTAAAGCAACTATGGCTTTCTTGAACATCTGAAACAAACACAAACAAATTGGAACCAAAATTAGATTATAATCGAAAATGAGCACAGCCCAGGTTCAAAAATCAACAATTAATCAAAACCCAGTATCATAAATTAAAAATTGGTCAAAACCCATAATCAAAAATCAACAAATAGTCACAACCCAGACTCAGAAATCAAAAATTGGTCACAACCCAATGTCAGAAATCAACAAATGAGTAAAACCCACTATGAGAAATCAAAAAATTGAGCAAAACCCATGATCATTAACCAACATTTGGTCAAAACCCAGAATCAAAATAAAAAATTGGACAAAATCCACAATCAAAATCAACAATTAATCACAACTCATGATCAGAAATCAGCAATACTCAAACCCCAGTCTCCCAAATCGATCTGCTTCTCTTCAATTGAAGTCGGCAATACTTGAAGTCAAAAATTAGAGAAGGACTGAGGATCAGAGAAGACCGAGTCTCACATCCAATGGAAGACTCTTGCTGCTAGCCTGCTACCCTTCTTTTCTCTCCCCTTTTCTGTAGTAGAAATGACCAAAGTTCAGAGAAATCAGAGAGAGAGAGATCACACAGTGTAGAATCTGCGGATCATCAGCAGAGAGAGAGATCAGAGAAGGACCAAAGTTCAAGTTCTTCAAAGTCCAAAGTTAGAACTGTGAGCGACTGAGTGTAGTGAGTAGAGAGTGAAAGATCAAAGAAACTGATAAACTAGGTATTTAGGTAAGTTACTATAAAACTAGCCCGGTTCGGTTTAGCCCAGTTAACCGAAGGGTGTAACCAATAACCAAACCGGGCTAGGTCGGTTCCCCACTTTTTGAACTGAAACCGAACCGGTCCTAATCAAAACTGAAAAAAATTGTCGGTTCGGCTCGATTCGGTTCGGTTTCACGGTTTTGGCGGTTTCTCTGTACAACCCTAATTCGAATAGACTTAATTTATTCGAACAGACTAAAAGTCTATTCGAACAATTTAGACATGGGTTTCGAATAAACTTTCTAAAAAGTCAAAAAAAAAAAAACCAGATCCTCCTGGATCATCGGGTATTCAAGTGTTAAGATATATAGTCCCACATTGGGCAAATCAAGTCTTGCACCTCAAAACATGAAATCTTACAAAAAGTTACAACATAAACTAAATTTTATGTCATCAAGCATCTGTAGACCTCTTTCAAAAAAGAAAAAAAGAGAGCATTTGTAGTACTTTTCCTTTCCAAGATATTTTATCAATATTTACCAATAGATTGTGAATTATCAATATTTGAAGTTCTATACTTAAAGTAAAATAGTAGCTTACATAGTGAATGAGGCATCTATATATCAGTCAATGTATAAATAGTTTCTAATAAATTAACAGTCCACATGTGACAAGCCTTGGAATGCTTACATCCTTTAGGCCATTGCATACTTATTTATAAGCGACAGATGTATCTGACACCCACACCCACACCCACGCCCACATTTCTATTGAGTTCGTCTTCTATTTGTGTTTTTGTTGATCATGATTGCTGTTTGCATTGCTATTTTCTTCGATAATTACCTTGTGTTGTATTGTTTCCATGTTTAGCGAATACCTCTTCGGATTGATAAAATCCCCCAAATCACAAAGGATATAAAGTTCATGCTAAGGTCAAATGCAATTTTTTTTTGGAAAAGGAACAATACATCCAAGTTTCATTGATATTAGTGAAAGGGTTAGCTCCCTCATGACAATATTCAAACTCATTAGTTAGTATGTCCAATAAGTCAGAATCAAGATTGGTGGAAGTTATATCTACACAGAAAGAAGTAGTTACAAGCATTTCTGGACTGTAATTATTAATAATTAAGGCCATTCAGTTGAAGAAGTTGAAGGAAAGCGTCATCAAGTTGATCCACATTTAAACTTGAAGTTTGATTCTTGGGATGATACATGTGAGTTATTGCAATAACTGTGTCTACAATATTAAGTTCATGATCCGGACGGGTCAATTGGCTCGTTCTAAGATCAACTAGTCTATCATATTTGACTACCTGTTATAATTCTCAGATCGTCTCTTCTAAAATATCGATTAGTGTGTTTTGATTTCAGCAAAAAAAAATTGGTTTTGTTATTGCAACAAGAGCAGTAATGCTTTCTCTAGGATTTTCTGAAATCTTGAACCCAAATTATTTTGCTTATTTCAGGGCGTCACGGAACTGGAAAAAGGACAACTTGAAGATTATAGTCACCTATGCTGCGTAAACACTTTGTAATCTAGTCCACCGTTTTCAAATTTGTTGTTTACATTGACTTGCAACATAAACTTGTGATATCGACTCAAAACTAATTGTTGTAAACAAACATTTTGAAATACTAATACAAAGGTTCTCGTAGATTTGGTGTTAAATTTGTCAACGACGTTTGTTGCTCTCCAAGCACAACTGAATTTGTCAACCTCCCTAATTCGAATTGATGGTTTGATAAGAATTAATGGTAATATTCATCAGGATATTGAATTTCCGTGAATATTACCATTTGTCATCATGATAAATCAATTCTTATCAATTCATAGGTATTCACGGAAATTCATCAAAATATCTTCAACATTTATCGATTAACAAAGCATGAATACCTTTTTATGTTTCGCTTAAACCATGATGTTAACTAATTTTTGAAAACTCAAGAACCTCAGAATTTCAAACTAACAACCCAAATATTGTTTACCAAATAAAGAAAATCGCTTCATGGTCACGACTGCTGAAGCTGAAGCTTAGGTTGGTCCGATAATGGTACATTTTATTTTATTTTGAAATATATCTAGGCTTTGGAGGACTATAAATTAGGCATGATGAATCCACAGTCACAACTTTTAAAGTATGGGTTTGTCCCCGAAGTTTGGTTGGGATAGTAGCGGCCTAACAGGCAAAGCGACCAAAGTTTATGGTCGGGATTGGTTACTCTTTAAAGTGTCCCCTATTTAAATCCCACCCAAATTGTGACCCTCCATGGGTTAGAAACTCAGGGTTACGGATCCCTGTATAAAACCCGGCTTGCCTTTCAAACAAAATAAAAAATAATAATAATAAACATATCTCAACAACGACGAAGTTTTTGTCGTCGTAAAACTTTCTCTGTTTAAAAACAAATTGTATAATAATTCAGGTTGTCTTAAATTTTCAAGAAAAAGTGTTCTCTCATAACTACACACAGACACAGAGAGAGAGAGAGAGAGATTTTTAGGGTTTGTGCAACAATCGAGAGAGAGAGAAGTTTTGGACGACAATGGAGGTGAATCTCCATATCTACGATGTGACGAACAGTGGTTCAGCAAAGACAAACAACACCATTGTTCAAATCAACAAGATCTTCAAAGACGGTATCGGTTTGGGTGGAATCTTTCACAGCGCTGTTCAGGTATCTCTCTTTTTTTTTATTTCGTTCAATCATGAAATCTTAGGTTAACTTTTTCTGAAAAACAGATCTCTTAAGTGAACTTTTTATAATTTGCATTATTGTTGAAATTCGAAAGCATGTTGATGTTATGTTTCGGCATTGGAGTTTCATGTTTAGATAGATAGTTAGATCTAGAGAAAGATTATGGATGTTGAAAGCATGAGTGATTTCCTTCTTAGAATTCATTTTTTTAGAACAAGTGTGAATGTTGAAATCGGGTGAGACAATGAGCCAAGAATTTTTCGGAAAAGTTCACCATGTAAGTATGTAATGTCTAGGTGGCTTAGCCAAGTTGAGGCATACATATTGATATTGACGAGGCGAAAGCCTCAGTGTGTAGTGTGCCTTAAAAACTTCGCTTGTGTTCCTTTACAGTGTTTTCTGTAGTAAGAAACTCAAGTCATTTTACATTCTAGTGCATAGGAAGGTCTTTCAGCGCCTGATTCAGTATTTTTTTTATTTTTTTTGAAGTGTATAGGCTCACCCATATCTGAATTATTGTAGTATATACTTAGGATTCCGTTTGACACTACAAAAGATGTAAGAGTGTGCGTAGCTGGATATAGTTTGATATCATTATGCTATCAGGTTTATTTTGTTATTTTCCCGAAATTTCACTCTCAATTCACCTCGAAGTCCTTCAATGCAGCCAAGTTGTTTGTATTCCCCAAATGAACTTCTCAGATAACATTAATACTCGTACTAATATATAAATAATGAATCAATCACAACAAATCGGTCATGCCACGTTCTATATGAACAAGGCGTATCCGCCTAGAAAGCAACTATTCTGACTTTGCCAATGAGATAACATCCTCGAGAGATGACAAAAGTCTTATTGATAGAGGCGTAGGTAGCTGAGGAAGGTCCAACATGCTCCAATTCTCTGTAGAAGACTCAGGTGAGAGCATTGCCATAGTGTTTTTTTTTTAATAAAACTGTAATTAGGTTATTTTTAGCATCCTTCTCCATAGAATCTAAGTCGATGTCAATTTGTATTTTATCAACTAACAACATGCGGATTTGGTTGTAACAACCACACAACTAACTAACGTCAAGCTATGTTGTCAAGGGCGCCGCCGGGGCGCCTAATTTTCAACCATCCACCCCGCCACCTTAGGGCGCTTGAAAGGGCAGGGTGCCTCTCTTAAGGCTCCGGGCGCCCTAGGGCGTTTTTTTATATTCTAGTTTTGCCAAATGATTTGGTTAATAAAAAATAAAAACACGGAATTGCCAAATCATTTGGCATTTTCAACAAAATAAAATAAAAATAAAACAAATCATCAATTCCTCATTAACTCCTCTCTCTCTTTCTAGTACGCAGGTCTCTTTCCAAGACCCAAGTTCAAGAAATTTTTTTGTCTTTCTTTGATTACGAATTATCCGCTGGTCTCTCTCCAAGACCCAAGTTCAAGAAAAAAATAATACATTGAGTCATGTTTGAATTAAATAATACATTACAAAAAAAAAATTACACATTACAAATTTACATTGACATGTTATACACAGTGTTCCGGCTCCGCCTCCCGCCAAGCGCCCCGCCCCGACAGTGACCATTCCCACCGCCTAGCGCTCCGCCCAGCCCCTGACAGCATAGACGTCAAGTCTTCTCTGTCCATCGATACACCAACTTATTTATCTTGTGTGTCAATGCATAATAGAAAATTTGCGAATATTTCCTATGTAGAGGTAGATTTCAAGAAGAGAATTACAAATATAAATTGGTTGTATGACCGTTACGACCAAGTCTGTAAGTTGTTAGATGATAATATTTATTTATTTATTTTTTTGTAAAATAAGTTGTATCTATAAAAAGAACCAAGAAAAGGGAACAACATACACCACACAAGCAGGGCTAAGAGGACATGCCCTCAATATGTTAGATGATAAACTACATATTGACATAAAGTTGGCATTTAAGGAGAATGCTAAAAATAATTTAATTAAAATTCCAGTAAACTACACAATGGGAAGAATATTACCAAAGTCTGACAAAGATCAAAGCATGTCGTACCTCTCTCGGCTACCTGCGCATTATTTCTAACACTCATTATTGCTCGAGAATGTTATCACGATGGTTTGGGTCTTCTCCTGAGCTTGTTCCTAAGACCCTCGTCATTGTCCGAAGCTCTATCACAAAATTCGGCGAACTTTACCCAAAATTCGTCGAATCTTAGTGAATAGGGGTTGAGCCGTATAAATCTGTGATTAAACTCCTGATTCGGTCAATTCTAATTATACACGTATTTGGCGTATTTTGGTAGAAAAAGATAAATATGGCCCAACACAGGAAAAAAAAAAAAAAAAACTCCCCTGATTCTTTGAAATTTCTCTACTCAAAATAGAAACGTAGAGAGAGAGAGATAAAAAAGAGAGAAAAATTAATCAACCTTAGAATATATTAATAACATATTATCTAGGAAAAGTTATTTTATGTTTCCACATATTTATCTAATAAATTTTTCAGTGCATGATTTTTTCACAAATTATTCCTGAAAATTTCCCGAATTAAGGCTAATTCTCTTAATCAACCCCTCAACAAATAATCCCCAAATCTGGAATTCGGACTTTGTTGCATAGGCCTGAAGATGTCATCTCGTTGGTTTAGGTCTTCTCCTTTTGGGATCATGTTCCTTTCACTGATATTGGGAGGTCTTAGGATGTGATATCGCTGATTTTGAAAACCCTTCTGGGAACTTTATCTATAACTTTGTTTTTTATTCATAATGGAAGGTCTGAGGATGTCATCTTGTTGGTTTGGGTCTTACCTTTCGGAAGCTTCTTTCTTTCCTTACTGTTACTGATTTAGGAGATCCGAGGATGTTATCTTCTTGGTTTTGGTTTTCTTTTAGGAATTTTTTCGTTTTATTTTTGCTAATGATCTTGAGGTTGGAGGATGTCTTCTTGTTGGTTTGGGTCTTCCCCTCCAGGGATCTTCTCCCTTTCCTTATTGCAGATGTTGGGAGGACCGAGGATACCATTTCGTTTGTTTGGGTCTTCTTTCTTCCTCTGTAACAAAGTACGGATTCAGGGACTAATTGTTGAGGGGTCAATTCGGAAAGTTTGACTAAATTTGGGTAAGTTTCGGGAATAATTCGTGAAAAATTGTGTACTAAAAAAATTTATTAGATAAATATGTAGACATAAAATAATTTTTCCTGGAAAATGTTATTAATTTATGCTAAGGCTGATTAATTCTTCTCTCTTTTCTCTCTCCTTGTTTCTTTTTAAAGACCTCTCTCTACGTTTCTGTTTTCAATAGAGAAATCCCAAAGAATAAGGGGAAATCTTTTTTGGGTTGGGCCGTATTTATCTTTTTCTTCCAGCATACGTGTACAATTTGTGAATTGATCGAATCAGGAGTTTAATTGTAGATTCATACGGCTCAACTCCTATTCGTTAGGATTAGCCGAATTTTAGGTAGCTTTTTTCCAGGCTGATGTTGGGAAGTCCGAGGCTGTTATCTCGTTGGTTTGGGTCTTCCATTTTCAGTAGTTTCTTCATTTCCTTGGTGGAGGTGTTTGAAGGAGAGTCACCAGCCTTGATCCCTCCACCTTTTGGAAATCAAGATGCCATCATAACCATCAAGGCTAAGGAGGTTGGTGGAGGTGTTGTGAGAGACTCTCAAGGGAAGTTATTATTTATTTTTGCACAAGCTTTGGGTATTTGTACCAATATTTATTTGGAAGTATTGGCATTAGTTATTGATCTTGGACATATCCGCACGAGGAACTTGATGCCTCTTATGTGTAGAGGGAATGCAGAACTCTTGTATGTGGTTGAAGAATGACGAAGAAAACCATGTGTCAAGGACTATGGAGTTGCCATGGAAGGAGGTGCACAGATGAACTTCACTGTGGGGCACACTGTCTGAGAAGGTAATGGAGCAGCAGATATTTGTGCAAAGTTTGGCGCTGACGGGTTGTCTTAGATGTTCGAAGTTGTGAGCTTACCAGGCCAATTTTTTTGGCACATCTTGTTCATGGACAGAACTGGTTTTGGCCAGTTGGGATTACGTTTGTTATTAGCTTTGGCCAATGGGTAAGGCTTTATGTCCTCTCCCTGTTTTGTCTTCTCAAATTCAATAAATCAATAAAATAAAATAGAACTCCACTTGTTGAAGGAAAAAAAACCCGCCTTGAGATGAATTGATATATGAATAAACATTCATGATGAGACGAACCATTGATCACTTCTGCATTTGTCCTGATTGTAATTGCGGTTTGAGATCACTTCCTATTTGGGTCTTTGAAAAGGGCTTTATCAAAATTTTGAACGCACGGTGGTGCTACCCCTTTAAAAAGAAGCTCTGAAATTTTCTTTGTGCCCAAGGTCTCATATGCCATTGATGTGCATTTTGGAAGGAGAAAAACTATCGATATTTTGAAGGAAAAATAAAGGCCTTGTAAAAGATTAACTTTGACATTTGTGCGACAATATGGTAGGGTTATCCAGATTTTAATATATTATTCGCACAGAATCAGATATTGGCTTACATTCCTCAGGTAAAAACTGGTTGTTACCTGGATCAACTTTGAGATTTAAAGAAGTTGGTGACATATTAATTAGTTGCCTGGATCAACTTTCAGATATTGGCTTTAATGTTATCACCTTCTCTAAGCAAGGATTGTGGTTATATAGTGATACAATATGATAGCAACTACTCTTAAAAAAAATATAGTAGTTAGTTGCAAATAATATGCATTATGTAATTTTTATGCACCCCCCATCACACACACATCTTGGCTCTCTTGCATGATGTGTAATTACATTTTTGCTAATAGTTATTTTTTATTTGTAAACACTGTATGTTAACCTTTACCGTGTGCGTAATAGGTTATTTAGCACGTAGAAACATCAAAGTCTGTCTACTTCTATATATGCTTTAATAAACTTTACACTAACAGAGGAATTCTTCATTTTGCTTAATATTGTAGTTGAGCTTGCAATATCAGTCTTCTGATTGCAAAAATTCCTGAATTTTACAAAATATTTGGAAATGTTGGGTTGGCATTTTCTGCTTACAAGAAAAAAAAAAAAAAAACCAAAAATGTTTAGGTTACAGCCATTTTTTTAATTTTATTTACTATTGTTATTTACTGTGATAGTTTAAATGAACACATGCAAATCTTAAAACATTATATGTTTATACCCTCCTAGTAAAACATTATATGTTTTTACTCTATATGGCAGGTTTATGGAGATGAAGAATGGTCATTTGGGTTTTGTGAACAAGGCAGTGGAGTTTTTAGTTGCCCTCCTAGTAAAAATCCAATGTATACTTACCGCGAATGCATAGTCCTCGGTAAAACAAACTGTTCACTCTCCCGAGTAAAACAGATTCTGAGAGAACTTAGCAGAGAATGGCCTGGACATTCATACGACTTGTTGGCAAAAAACTGCAATCACTTTTGCGATGAACTCTGTGAAAGACTTGGTGTGCCAAAACTTCCAGGTAACATTCTTATCTCTTTACTTTAGAATTATTTGAAAATAAACTTTGACTTTTAGGGGTTGCTAGTCAGTATGTTTAAACAACTTATCTTGTTCCTTTGAAGCATATTTCGATGTCATTATAACATATAAGAGATAGTAAGAGGAGCGATGTTTTACTTTCATATCTTTCATAATTTCCCAGTCAGCGATTAAGCAACATATGACTTCACGTTGGAAGTTAACCTATAGTATTTATATGTTTAAGTTTCACCCTGCATACGTGTAGGCTAGAAATAGTGTTCGAGATTGTCCTTCTTACTAGTAGTGTTTTTTTCAATTAGACTATTGGGATGTTGAATATTGAAATTGTCACTTTCTTTTTCACCTCCATACAGTCTTAACGCACAAATTATCATCGGTTTGTTGAAATTCAGCCTTTAAGAGCATATTCTTACAGCCTTGTCCTTTACAGGTTGGGTTAATCGGTTTGCTAATGCTGGTGATACAGCAATGGAAGTTGCCGGAAACGCGGCATTTCGAGTGAGATTACCTTCCCTCTTTCTTGGTTCTTTCTGCCTTTTGTATAATACCTGGTTAAATATCCTAATTAAAACAGGACAACTACTTTACGATTTGTCAGAGAGAACCTTTACTTGCATCATCTCCATGCTCATGTATTTGAAAATTTTACAGCTACAATGCTTGATAATACAATTCCAATACTAGATATGCTGGCGAGATAGGCTTTCAGAAACAGATCTTAATGTTCCTAAGAACAATATATGTCAAGATATTTACAAAATGTTAATCCATGTTTTGCAAAACCTAGATGGAATTATACAAGCTCAATCATAATTTGTTCTTCATAAATTGTACTAGCTTGTGAACTAAACTTCTTTCACTTGCTCTTGCTATGTTCTTGCAGTTTCGCCAAGCCAAGACTGAGATTGTAACTGCTAGCAAAGTTGCTTACCAATTTCTTTCAACTGTTACTTCTAAGACTGCAACTACTCCAGACACTTTGAGTGATTCCAACAGAGGCCGCAGCATCCCTAAATTCCAACCCGCTTGGTTCAAGAACCTCGTATCTTCAATTGGAAACCAACCATCTCCTAGCAGCAACGGTGGTTCTCAGCTAGAAGAAGACCGGGCTCAAGAGACGAAGCCACGACAACTAACATAACCACCACTCTGACAAAAATCATGGCATAGCACTTGAGAAACTTATGGGGTCTAAAATGTTACAATGTAACCCGTGTATCAGTTCCATGATACAATGTAATTCGTCTTCCGTCGAAATCAGTCCGCTCAAAGCCTAAAATGTTAGAAGGAGATCGGTTACATTCATGGATCTGAGTTCTCTAGCATGTTCTTGTTCCATTTCATAGTTGTTACCATGTTAATATCGGTTTACTTGGAAATAATCCCTGTTATGTTAATTGGATTCGTGTATGTCTTTGATCAAGTTTTTTTTCTGTCTGACTTCTAAACTTCGTTGAAGGAAACATTGGTTGCCTTCCTTGGGGTTCTGTGCCTATTCTACAAATTTATTATTTGATGTTATGCTAAAATAGGTTAGGATCAAGTGATTCTTTAATTTCCTCCTAAGGCAAGGCAAACCATCCTTTATCCTTTGTTCTACTGTTCTCATGGTTCCTTACTTCCTATCCTCCTTATTAAAGGATCGGTATGGCAATCTCAGTACCTGTTAGCAGCCATGGCCACAGTTCATCTCTCATGTCAGTTCCAGAGGCAAAGCCTTCGCCCTGTTGTGGCATGTACACCGCTCCTACATGACTCATCGTTCTCACAGAGAATTAACTTGTCCAAGAAAAATGAAGAAGTAATGTTTCAAGGTGTTTGTTTAAAGAAGATTGTGAGGAGTAAGACGTTTTATGCAGCAGGTGGTAATGGCGAAGTCCAAATAAATCCACTTTCTCCGTCCGATTCAATTATACAGTTCTATAATTGCATCAACAGGAAGAACCCGAAGAAACTAGAAAAGTTTATTTCTCAAGACTGTTATTTCGAAGACTACTCATTTCTTAAACCATTCGAGGGAAAAAAGGTTTTCTCTTTCCTACCAATTTTTTTTTTTTTTTTAAGACTTCTCGCTTAATTTCCAGATGACCTTTTCAGTATTAATAATAGTTTTGTTTCAATATCTTTCTAATTACCCCAATGTGCATGGACTACTGCAGGAAGTTGTGGGTTTCTTCGAGCAACTGATGGAATGTATGGGAAAGAATGTAAGGTTCATCATCGAAAGCCAGTGTGAAGGAGATAATCTCTCAATTGCAGTAACATGGAGATTAGGTAAATATGTATCAACGTATATGTTAGTGTTATTATTACCATTATAAGAAATAAAAAGACGGAAATAGAGCGAGGTCTTCATCATAACTATCTTTTGTAACTTCATGAGTGCAGTGTGGAAAGACCAACCCATCCCCTTCACCAAAGGCTGCAGCTTCTACGAGTTCTCCAAACAAGGAGATCAACTACTGATTAAGTACAGATTTACAAAACATACTATCTCAAAATTTAGCACGACATATTCAGTATTTCCTAATTAATCGGGACTAAATGAATCAAGCGTTCTCGTTGCAGGAATGCTCGAGCCATGATTGAGTCACCTATTAAACCGGGACCATTAGCACTGGTAAATTTCATGCATGAAGAAGTCATGAAACTCTAATAATAATGTTCTAAATGAGTTATAATTTCTTCTAAAATATGATAATTTCTGGATTGGATTTGCAGAATCTCTTAAAGTTGATGACTAATGTATTTGACGAGTTCCCTGGAGCTACAGAGAGTATGTTCACTAGCATTTGAGTTTTCAATTTAGAATCTCTTCAATGCGGTAATGATGATGATGTGTTGTGTATTACAGAGTTCCTGCAAAGACCTCATGCAGTAATGCAGTTTCTACTGAGGATTTACAGTTTGTTCTTGGAACCTTTCGTGCGTCCAATTTTAGGGTTCTATATCATTATTTGGAAATCAGTGGTTCGACTGCTGTATTACGTGTTAAATGTCTTGACCATCTTCTTCAAATAACAGATGGACAAATGAGAAGACAATTTATTCCAAGCATTAATGGGTATTCGTGCATGGTAAATAAGAAAAGAGAATTTGAATAAATGTCAACTAGCAAAACAATATTACAGAAACAAGGTTGATAATCAATCTGTTTCGCTCATTCAACATCTATTATTCCATATTTTTATAAGAAAGATTGTAATCTGAAACACCATGTACTCAATGAAATTTTATGAGAAGATACGAAATAGATTAGAGATCAACAAAATTGCGTGTTACAGTTGAGATGTTGAGATGTGACAAAGTTGATAACTAAAGAACAAAAGTGAAGTAAGAAAACTATTTTCGTATGCAAAAGGTTGAGGAAGATCCAAAACAAATACGACGGCAGGGCGCGAATCTGATGAGACCCCAGTCCCCGGAGGCTTGCAGTGGAGGATACACAACACCTTCTACCAGAATGCATTGCGTTGAGTGTTCTGTGAACCCACAACGTCCTATTTCAGGCACTCCCAGTCCCCACCCCTTAAACAACTAGTTGAGGTCTTGAGCTGATGTTACGTTGATGTGAAAAGGCTTACTTCATAGCAACTTGCAGAGGAAAAGTGAAGAGAAATGAGAAAAACGAAGAAGACATCAGATCACTTCTTCTTGGTGAGAAGTATATTAAGTGTAGAATTTTTTTTTTTTTACTATTGGGCTCTTGGCCCAGTGGTGGTAGTACCTCTCCACCTACTGAGAGGTCGTGGGTTCGAAACCTCATGGGGTTGGAAACTCAGGGTTGCGGATCCCTATAAAAAACTAGCAATAAATAATAATAATAATAAAAGTGTAGAATTTTTCTAGCAATATTCATTCTACGTAAAAAGCTTAAAGCCTCCTATATTCAACAAGCAGGCCGAGTTTTTGCTTGGGTTCCTTAAAAGAGTAGGGGCCTGAAAAGAGAGAATCAAAACCCACTCCCTTACTACGAGTCTAACAAATGTTAAGAATCCTCAACTTAAGTAGAAAGCTGAGAGGGATCGCTAGGCGCAATAAAATAGTAATTCTTACTTGTAGATGCTCTCTGAAATGGCATCTGCCTGGAAGTACAAATGGTCCCTGCAAACACCGACAGAACTAGGTGTAGATTGTAGTGTCGGTGGAGGGCCCTGACAAAAGAAAAAATAAGTTAAACTTCAGAGCAAAAAATTTCTATTGGTAAGAGAAAAATGCGATTCTTTCCTCTGAAATTCCCCAGTTCTAATAATTTGAGTACCTTATATTTTTACAGGTAAAGGGTAACTCACTACCTTGTGGTTATAGAACTTCTTGAATATTTGATCATAAACCGTCTAATAGTTCCTCATTTTGAATTATCTCCTTCTCCAACTCTGCCAATCCTCCTGCTACCTCTTCTAGCTCCTGGAAAAAATAATGAAGCATGAGAAAACTCCCCAAATCAACATAACATTTAAACCAAAACATGGAATAAAGTGTACATGAAAGCAGGGGCGAAGCCAGGAACTTTTCCTAGTGGGGTCAAAGCCTACTATAAACTTTATTAAATTTTGCTTACAAATAATAAATACAACATTAATATAACAAATAACAAAAAATCTTAATTAGATTAAAAAAAATTGTTTCATTAGCTAGTGAAAGATCAAAAAACAAAAACTAAAACAAATTGAAACATAAATATAGAAGTTTTTAAGAAGAAAAAAAAATCCCCCAATGTCTTTAACAATTTTTCAATCCTATTAACTTGAATCGACGAGTCTTCATAGTTTGAAAATATTGCATGATCGTTTCATCCGTGATGTCTTTGAGGGTTCCCTTCTCGATGTATGCAACCATACAGTCATTCAACCAATCATCCCCAATCCTATTGCGCATGTAGTTTTTTATAATACGCATAGCTGAAAAAACTCTCTCAACAGTAGCAGTGGCAACCGGTAGAAGTAATGTCAAAGTTATAAGTGAATAAACCAAGGGAAATACTTTATCTTTTTTTGTTGTAACCATCACCTTAGCAAGATCGCCAATCCCTTTCAAACCTGCAAGCTGAATCTTTGGACGCACATCATCAATATAGGTTTCAAGTTGATGTGAAAGAAATCTGATATTCACTGGAGAAAAATCGGCTTCATAGAACTCGGCAAGGCGAATTAATCTTTCTTTATCAAAAGTAGAAAATGAATCTTCGGGGCTCAAACATGCCATACAAAGAAGCAGTTCAGTGTTCACTTCATTAAAACGATCATTTAACTCCATAAGTTGATGATCTAAGCAATTGTTGAACAATTCAGAGCGATAATATTGTTCATTTGTACTTATGTTGGCATAACGCCGTGATCGACCTTTAGGTACAAACTCATCACTCATGATAGGTGCTGGGATTTTATGTTTGCTACAATGAGCAGTAACTTCCTTTAAAAGCGAATCCCATCCATTATCTCTCATCTTTTGCAATCTTTCCTTAGCAACTTTAACCAAATCCATTGCATTAACGATATCCTGATCTTTTCGTTGTAATGCCTTTGACAACTCATTAGTAAATGCAAATATATTTTTCATAAGAAAAAACATTAAGACAAACTCAAAAGATTGCATAGATTCAAAATTTCTACCTGCTTCGCCCTTTTGATCTGAGTTTGAGCCATAAATTGCGATAATATCAAGCACTTTAACTATGGATGAAAACATATCAATCAAGCTCACGAGAGTGCCATAATGTGACCCCCAACGGGTATCTCCGGGACGTTTAAAACTTGTCTCCTGATTCAAACCCCGACCACTTTGGCGTTCATTTGTTTCTAATTTTTCAATAACTTTTACTGCTTGTTTGTGATGAAGAATATCCTGACGTTTGCATGAACCACCGACAATGTTCGATGCACTTGTAACCATGTTAAAGAATGATGCTATTTGACTCTAATTTTTTGCCACAACTACAAGTGCCAACTGATGTTGATGAGCAAAACAATGTACATAATAAGCTGATTTGTTCTCATTTAAAATCAGCGTCTTGAGGCCCTTAAGTTCACCTTGCATATTACTTGCTCTATCATAACCTTGTCCCCGCAATTTTGATATACTCAAATTATGCTTAGAAAAAAGTTCGTCAATCGTCGCCTTTAATGTTGCCAAAGTAGTCTCACTAACATGAGCAATACCTAAAAATCTTTCAATCACCCATCCCCTCTCATCAACATAACGTATGACGACAGCCATCTGCTCTTTAATAGAAATATCTCGAGATTCATCAATTAAAATTGAAAAAGGCTTACCTCCGAGGTCTTTAAGGATAGATTTTGTTGTCAAATCTGCAATGGCTTTCACAATATCCTTTTGAATATCAGATGAAACTAGCTTATCATTTTCAGGTGCGTTCTTCAGAACTGATTTTGCAATAGTTTCGTTGTGATCATCAATATATTGTAGAAGTTCCAAAAAGTTCCCTTTGTTGTTTGATCCTTCTGACTCATCATGACCACGGAAAGATAATCCCGACTTTAGAAGAAACTGGATTGTATGGACTGATGCAGTGAGACGCATCCGGTAATCATCTAGGTTTTCATCAGTCAGCTTCACGATTCGAGTATGAATATTTTTTTCTGGGTTTAATAAGTTCTCACATTTTTGATATGCCCAGTTATGAGCACTGTTAACCCCTCCCGCATGAATTTGCAATCTTTCCTTCTTATTCCAGCTATCAAATCCCTTTGATGTGAAAGATTCACCCCTGCCTTGGTCATTATTATCTTTCTTAAAAAGATAACAAAATAAACAATAAGCAGTATTGTTTTGTTCGCTATATTCCAACCAACCATGGAACTCATCAAACCATTTCAGGTTAAAGCGCCTAAAAGCTCCACTCTTGAATGTTTGAGGAAAATTGTAGTAACGAGGTTGACATGGACCATTTTGCAGATATGATCTTCGAACTGAATCTTGATCATTTGGATGATATTATGAAATTGAGATTCGCAAACCAGGATCTGTCGGAAGCTTTGATAAATCAATCTCTTTATGTCTGCGCTTTGAGCTTGGTTCGACTTGCTCATGAACAATTTTTTGTTGTGTTGAAGGCGGTGAAATTGGATTTTCATGTGTATGAAGCGGTTGATCTTTATTCCCTTGAGTAGGAAGTTGTTGATCGATATTCTCTTGAGTAGGAAGTAATGTATTGCTAGACGATTTCCTTTTGTAATAGTCAAATAAACTCATTCTATACAACACAAATAAATTATATGAAATTAATATACATCAAATATAAACGAGATGTTCGTGGATATAATATAAGTTGATTAACGTTATTTAATACAGTTAATTTTCAGCACGATTTTTAAGGGGAATTGAGGTTTCAATTGAATTAATTAATAACTACATGTTTTTTAATAAATAAATCCCAAATTACTACATCTAAAAGTCTAAAACCCTCAAAGAGTTCAATAATAGTTATATGTATTTAGAGAAAGAAAAAGTACCTTAAGAAAAGGTTGGAAGAAGACCCCCTATAACAAGAATTGAAAATCCCCTCCTTAATGTGCTATTAACATCTCCTCCACCTCAAAATAGGAGTGCTCAAACTTGAACGACAGTGAAAATTAGGGTTTTTTTGGAGTGAGCCGTTTTTTTTTTAATAAAAACAAACAAACGGATTTGTATTTAATTTTTCATAATTTAAAGGGGCAGTTGCTAATTTTTAAAGTTGAAGTCTTAACTTTTCATATTACTAACAGTTAAGAAAAGAAACTAGTGGGCCGGTCAAAGCTGTTGGGTGTTGAATAAAAAAATATGCATGAGTTTGTAAGTCAGTGGGGTCATTTGACCCCACTCATCCCCCCTAGCTTCGCCACTGCATGAAAGTACGTACCACTGGCCCTAGGAAAAAGCCATATGGCACTCCGTCAAATTTTTTTGAATGATGGATCTACAAGAACAAAGAGTTAAAAATGTCAACAGTTAGATTCATACAACATTCAGAGGAAGCATATTTAGCGTGAACATGCAATTACTTTGTGTGCAGCAGCAACTGTTTGGAAATATTGAATATCAGCAATGGGACCAACAGAAAATCTTCCGTGTATAAGACCATCATGAACAAATACGTAAGCCATGCCGAGTACAGTGATACCTAGGCCCTGTCGAAAAGAAGAAAAATATATTTCAGAAGTTGAACTTTTTTGGTTTCTGGATACATTAGCCTATATTACTCTGTCTTCTTAGCCAGTAATACCTTGCAACATAAACATCTCAGATACCTATGGTCCTGGAAAGATGTTCCTATACATTTTGTACAATATACTGACTGTGCCATTCTTCTGTTAATATGCAGAATTGTTAAGATGTATCGGTAATGAGTCCAAAATGTTATGAATCATTCTTACGGCACTTGGATTCACCAAGATGTTTCTGATGTAGCACATCCCTAGATGGGTCATTTCCCACAGTAGTAGTTGGCCTCTCTCTCTCTTTAATTCTATAAAGAGGGGCCCTCTTTTATTTTCCAGCAGTTAGTTTTATTTTAGAGAAGTTCTAGTAAAGTAAAATTAGGGTTCCTCCTTGGTGTCGAAGGTGCCCCCACTAACATGCCCTCAGGTTGGATGAACCTAATTTCTTCCCTCAATTGAATGTAATTAGTGTTCTTCATGATTATCTTGCTTCCGCGTAATCAGTTTACACTAAAGTGGTATCAAAGCGACCTTTCAATCTTTTGACTCGACGAGATGAATGCAAGACACGAGTTTTTTTTAGAACTCGTGAGTGCTCAAACCGAGTTGCTCAAGACAATCATACGAACTTACGATGATGAACATCGATACTGTCTACCCCATTCACCCCACGCCATCGAGGAGTTCTCCGACATCCCAAGCATCACAGATTGACGTCAATCGTGTGAGCACGTTACGGCCAAGGAGATTAAGAATCTAAGCAAATTACCGTCGTTGTATGGCCTAATAGACCCCCCAACGAAATCCTATACGGCCGACAGAGAGATCTTGATCCCGACTGCCGAAGTGGTGATCAAATCCGCGATAACATTCGTACCTGCATGTAGACAGATCGTGGGAGAGACAAACCATTCGTAGGTTCCCTTTGACCCATATGGGTCGGGCCCAAAACCTACTCAGTCGAGTCGGGTACAAAACCCACCAGCCAAGCCCAAGCCCAAACCCATCTCAACACCTCCACGTGCAAGACCCGCCAAGCAAGCCTAAACCTTGCCAAGAACAAAGCCCGAAGACCAAGTTCTTGAGAAAAGGGTAGCCCCACCACTAACTTGTCACCTTCTCATACCCAAACCGACCCAGGAGGTGCCTCCCGAACCAAGGAACTGCCCCTCTCGTCACGGCTGACCCCCGTAACGACAACATCGGTACCGAAGCCACCAACAACACAATCTCCGACGCAAACTTCGACCACCGACCACAACAAACAAAGCCCCGACTCCCACAACGTCGTTCACAATCCACCCCTATGTACTTCAGTAAACAGGACATTGAGGTTCGACCCGAGTAACCCAAATTCTTGGCTCCGTAACAACATATTACGTACACGTTGCATAGCGATGGGAAGGCTCTATGAAGTAATCCTTGATTGTGGGTCTACAGAGAACTTACTGGCCAAGGAGCTAGTAGAGAAGCTAAAGTTAGATACTTTCCCAAACACAAAACAATTTGATCTCACTTGGCTTTCTCCAGGACAAGGAAAGCGTTCAGAGGACGAGTGTATGTTGACATTCACGATGGGTGACACTTGTGAGGATACTATCCACGCTTCGGTTGTTGATATGGATATTTGTCATATCCTACTGGGGAGACCTTGGATGTTCGACAGGAAAATTCGTTATGATGGGGAGACAAATACCTTTAGCTTCCTATGGGGGAATGGGAAAGTTGTCCTTGAACCGATGCCTCCTCCGACACTTATTGCAGCTGTGCGACGTGAGCATGCCAGTTTCATCGCCGATGCTCAATCTCACAGTAGGGCTTATGCCCTTGTCAGTACGTATTCTTCACCCCCTACGCATGTCCCTTCTTGTTTACAGTTAATTATTGCGTAGTTCAGCGATGTATGTGAGGAACCTCTGGATAATGGATTACCTCCCCTACGTGATATACAACACGCTATTGATTTCCTTCCGGGCTCCCCGCTCCCAAACTTACCACACTGCCGGATGGCACCTCCAGAGTTCACAGAGTTACAACGTCAGGTTTCTGAGTTATGTAACAAGGGCTTGGTTAGAGAGAGCATGTCACCGTATGTAGTACCAGCTCTTCTGACTCCTATAAAGGATGGCAACTGGCGTATGTGTGTTGATAGTAGGGCTATTAACAAAATAACAGTTAAGTATGGTCGATCCTGCGGTTGGAAGATATGATTGACAATTTGCACGGAGCTTGAGTGTTCTCCAAACTCGGCCGCCGCAGTGGGTATCACCAGATTCGTATGAGGCCTGGTGATGAATGGAAAACGGCGTTCAAAACAAAAGATGATTTATTTGAGTGGATGGTCATGCCTTTCGGTCTATCAAATCCCCCGTCGACGTTTATGAGGTTGATGACAGAGGCATTACGTAAGTACATTAACAAGTTTGTGTACTTCGATGATATTCAAATCTACAATAAGACAAAGGAGGAGCACTTAGAGTACATCATCACTATTCTTGGAGTCCTTCGGGACCACAAGCTATTCCTTCAGCTGAAGAAGTATTTTTTCATGGTTGACTCAGTACAGTTTTTGGGTTTTGTGGTATCAGCTCACGGTATACGGGTTGACGACAACAAGGTTCAAGCTATCAGGGATTGGCTGGCTCCTACATCGACCTAACAGATTCAGAGTTTCCACGGGTTAGCTACGTTTTACATGAGGCTTATTCAGGGTTTTAGTGCAATCATAACACCATTGACTGATTTAATGAGAGACGACCCATTCGTCTGGGCAGAGGCAGCTGCGGCTTTTGCAACAATCAAGGATAGGTTGACGTCAGCTCCAGTTCTTGCGCTACCAGACTTTACATATATGTTCCATGTACACACAGATGCGTGCAAAACTGGTATTAAGGCA
Organism: Kingdonia uniflora; assembly: GCA_014058105.1. Lineage (NCBI taxonomy): Eukaryota > Viridiplantae > Streptophyta > Magnoliopsida > Ranunculales > Circaeasteraceae > Kingdonia > Kingdonia uniflora. The sequence continues at coordinate 1,911,558 of JACGCM010001055.1, read as the reverse complement.
GTTCTTTTCAAGGGGGGAAGCCAGTTGCGTATTTCGCTCAGAATCTCTCGGGTCCACAGTTGCGTTATTCCACTTATGATATTGAGCTTCTAGCAATTGTCCGTGTACTAACTCATTGGAGACACTATTTGGTACACATGGAGTTATTCTCCACACAAATCATGATGCATTGTGCCATATGCACAGTCAGCAGCGGATCACTTTTGGCAAAGTGGTTCTACTTTCTCCAAAACTATACTTTTAGTACTCAGCATGTCAAGAGGAAGGAGAACATGATCGCAAATGGTTTGAGTAGGCACAAGAAGGTTCTGGTTACTTTTCGAGCTTCGGTGTTTGGGTTTGAGATATTACGTGAGCTATATGTTACCGATGAGTTCTTTGTTCCTATTTTTGGTGATTGTCTCGCACATGAGGGAGTGAGTGGTGAGTACTCTATACAAAATGGGTATTTGTTCCGTGAGTCTACTCTATGCATTCCTACGTCGTCAATCAAAGATTTTGTCATAGCTAAGATACATAGTGGGGGACTCGGCGGTCATTTTGGAGTGGCCAAGACGATGTCGTCTATGCAAGACATATATTTTTGGCCTAGCATGCGGCGTGATGTCAACCAGTTCATTCAACGATGTTATACTTGTCAGACAGCTAAGGGGACTCAGCAAAACGCTGGCCTATACACACCCTTACCCATTCCTGAGGCCCCATGGCGAGATGTCTCTATGGATTTTGTGACAGGGTTACCGATAACAGCAGATGGTCTTGATTTAGTCTTTGTCGTAATTGACAGGTTCTCCAAAATGGCGCATTTCATTCCTTGTTCTCGGACGAATGATGCCTCTCATGTTGCTCACCTACACTTTCTGAATATTGTTCGTTTGGTATTCCCCGGTCCATTACGTCGAATAAGGACGTCCGGTTCACGGGTCATTTCTGGAGGTCATTATGGGGCTATCACTGTTGCAAGTTATAGTTTTCCATAGCATTTCATCCTCATATAGATGGGTAGACGGAGGTAGTTAACAGAAGCTTAGGTAACCTATTACGAGCAATGATTGGGGATAGTCCAGAGGATTGGGTGTTCGCACTTACTTAAACAGAGTTCGCTTTTAACAATTCTGTCAACAAATCGACGGGATTGTCTCCATTTATAATTGCCCAGGGACGTTCACCAGAAACAGTTCTAGATTTGACATATATACCTCCGGCAGTCCTAGTTTCGTCCTCTGCGGCAGAATTTGCTATTTTGATCCAGCGTATCCATGAGAGTGTATGTACACGTTTAGCAGAGACCTATGCTTCCTATAAAGCACAGGTATATACACACCGTCAACAGGTCAATTTTCAACCAGGAGAGTTGCTTATGTTGTACATTGAGAAGGAGCGTCGTTCCGGCGTGAGTTCCAAATTATCCCTTTGACGAACGGATAATTTTCATATTATTCCACGGATTGGAGAGAATGCTTACGAAATTAACCTCCCACGGCATATGAAGTGCTCTCACGTTGTTAATGTGAGTTTCCTTTTTCTTTTTGTTGGAGATCATGTGTCACCTATTACTTTACCGATCCCTCTTCCACAACAAAATGAGTTAGACCGTATTGACATTGTCTTAGAGAGGAGTACAAATAAGATGCCAAAGAGAGATGTCTATCATATGTATAAGGTACACTGGTTGGGCAAGCCATATTCAGAGGATTTGTAGATTTCGGAGGCGTATTTTCAGCAGAAGGATCTGGTTCTATGTTCCGAGTACACCGATTCTATGTTCCGAGTACACCGACTGGTTGAATTCGTGGTTCAATTCTTCCGAAGATGGAGGGTTTGATGTAGCACATCCCTAGATGGGTCGTTTCCCATAGTAGTTGGCCTCTCTCTCTTTAATTCTATAAAGAAAGGCTCTCTTTTATTTTCCAGCAGTTAGTTTTGTTTTAGAGAAGTTCTAGTAAAGTAAAATTAGGGTTCCTCAAGAACCTAATTTCTTCTCTCAATTGAATGTAATTAGTGTTCTTCGTGATTATCTTGCTTCCGCGTAATCAGTTTACACTGCAGGAAGTAAGGATTGAGCTTTGACTATTTAAGTCTTAACATTTCATATGAAAGCCAATTCACGTTCAGGGTTTACGTCAAGAAAGAGCTATCAATAGACCTAGGCCTAATAGTAGAGTAAGAGCGAAGTCGGGTCTGTTCGGGCTAGTAATAACAAAAGACCCAACATCCCATTTGAAATTTATGAAATAATGTTTCCACAAAATCCTTCGACATATATATAAGCGTGAGGCAGATTTTTATTTATTTTTTACTTTCCTTCGATCTAACTCTTCTTACCCGTCGTATCTTTATCTCCAAACACCTTTTCTTCTCGGTGGATTATGGATTTGCATTAGCTCCATGTAATTTGACTTATTCAAAACCGCATAAGACTCCCGTGTTTCCTTTGGTCCCTTAATTGGGCAATGTGGTGCTGATTTTTAGAAGCATTTTGTAAGCAACTCGAATTGCACTATCTATGAACAATGAAAGGAAACTACTGCCTCAATCTATCTGATTCTATTAGTATTTTGATAATCTCCAACATAGAGTGTAAAATGTTCGTAGAGTTGAAAATTCAATAGCAATAGGTACTGGTTGAAGCTTTTTGTTATTTCGTTTGTGGGGTCATTGATCATATGAGTTAAAAATAAGCTACAAAAATCATCATCAGGTGGCTTATTGAGGATCGCCCAACCTAATTCTGAAGAGGATACAGCCAAATAAGGATCACTTAACTAAAGCTACGGCAATCCTAATATTGTTCAAGCATTAACTTTCAAGATACTAGAGAGGAAGAGAGAGAGAAACTCACAGCACCAAAACATAGTTCAGGAACAAAGCCTTCATTGAAATATCCATATGAAATAAGAGCAATGGCAGGAACAGAATTGATAATGGCAAAGACATCATTGAGTTCAAAAGTACCATCTCTGAATCTATGGTGAGACTGCAATCAAAAACCCCATTCAACAATTCATACTTAACGCATAACAAATGCAATCAAACATCAAATAAAAATCAAACCTTGTGTATGTACCACAATGAACCATGCCACAATACTCTATGAGCCCATCTTGCCCAAAACTCCATCCCCACCTAAAGAAATCAGCAACATCCCATTACTCAAAACACCAAATCACTCCAAAAAAAAAAACCCCATGATTTCAAAACAATAAAACTTACAGCAGAGCCAACAAATACTGCAAATGTAGCTAACATTTGATAAGCATTATCTTCTTCTCTACCCTGTTAATCAAAATTTCAACAAGAACCCATTTTTAATCACACTAAGACAAGGCAAAACCATTAATAAAACTTGATAAAAACAGATAGATAAGAAAATTGATTGACCTCCATTGGGCATGAAATTCTGTGATAAATAGCAGCAACTGATATTGAAGTGACCCCAAGAGTACATATTACTAATGTTGCTGAGATTGGGTTTGTCTCACTCAAGCTCTTTATGGTATTGTTATTACATTCTTTGAGCTCTGGGTTTCTCTTTTGTTTGATGACATGAGAAATAAAGTCTGGATTTTTTCTGGGGTTTATGAGAGACTTGTTTGATTGAGTGATGAGAGGGCTCAAAGGAGAGAAGATGAAAGAATGTGTGTTGGGTTTAAGCAACAAAAACTGCATGTTTGTAGCAGCCATTAAAACTTTTCTTCTTCAGATCTCTCTTTGAGTTTTCAGAGAGATTACAGTAAAAAAAAAAATTGGACCATTACTCGATGTGTGCGTGTCATCCTTGCGCAGGGGCCAGTTCCAATTTTATCGGAAGTTCCCGGAAGGGACAAGATACATTTGGGTGAAGCTATTATATATTGTGAACATTATATGAATATCTAAGAAATGTGGGACTATATTGTACAAAAGCTGAAAATAGTTTGAGACTTCAAGTTGAGTTTAGCTTTAGTCTTTGACGATATGAAGTTTGATAAGAGTGATCAAATTCACGGAGTCGAGTTTGAGGCTTCCTGCCTTGTCTTTGTGCCTTCGTGATCATTCCACTTGTATCTATGATAAAGTTAGGGGCCGTTATTGGTCGCTCAAGCCCAACAAACCTTATCACATAAGTATGATACAAAGTTTGCTCGTCTCCCATATCATATGAAGTCATAGTCATGTCCAAAGCCCGAAGTTCTCATAACCACTCTAAATTATTTGTCTTTTTAACTTATTTTCACAAACTAAGGTGATTCGGGTTCATAATTTATCACCATTTCTCAAACTATTCTCTGGGACACATGAGAACCCCACCAACCCACATTTCGAATAAGTCGGGATAAATCATAGCAGGAAGGTGGTCGTGATGACACTAATATCATAAATGATTACTTGTATCATGTATACCTCCACTAGTAGTAGAAAGACAATAATTTGTAGTCGTGGGGGTGGCAAGTGAGTGCGCCACCCATGTATATGGAGTTGTAGGCGTGGACATAAAATGTTATATTAGGTAGAATCTCTTTAACATGCTTAGAAAATGAGTACATGGATATGGTTCCCACTCCCTCAACCTCAATTATAATGCATTATCACCCACGCAATCCACCCAATACAAGAAAAATCGCAGAATTTGTATTCCAATCTGCATGAAAAAACCAACACCTCTTAAGGAGATGATCGAGTCTAATGTATACACACTATCTCCTTAAGACATATTTGTTCCTGCCACAGTGCTACAAACTTTGATTGCGTTTGTTTTCTCTTTGTAAAAAGACTCAAGAAAACTCTGAAAAAACTGATTATCATAAATGAAAACGAAATTGGGTTATATAGAGCATAGGTTAGCGTCTGTTGGAGACACCTTAACTCATACCTCAAACCCAAAAATTGACTAAGTGTTTAAAGGAATCACCATGAGCTCATGCACCCAATCATAGACTTATAATAATAAGCGGGTTTCCTAGGTCGAACAAGCCCATGGGTAGCCCATGCACCCACATGTCACACATGCACGTGTGACCTACCAACTCTCACACACATTACAACAAGGTAAGTGTTTGATTTACTTATATAGGAGAGTTATGTTTCCCTCATATCCAATGTGGGACTAAAACCACTTAGTTCCACCATTCAAACTTTAAAGAAAAAATAAATCATATTGTATTTTTCAACAAAATTCTGTTTACATTCGTTCCCCCCCTCAAGACTACAATCCTGGTTCCGCCCAAACTTAAACAAAAGAGGGCACTAACCAGGATTGGATTTATCTTGAGGGTTCTTACATCACGTGCTCCATGGATTAGTTGCGTAGATTATGAACCCGGATTACCTTGAATGTCAAAAACAAAACAAAATCTCCTCGCTTTAAATTCCCGTATGATCTGTTCCCATCCCAACTGAACTGACTGCCGAATCACCGACGGTTTTCTTTCTTTCGGCGCACATGTCCACTTCGCAAATTGTACATTTGGGTGGGACCCAAATGTAGGCCATGCCAAGTGAATTATGACTTGGTGACCCCACCAAGAAACCATAATCCGTGAAGTGGTGTTTCACCACGGGTGCGCGGGGCGAGAAATGAAACTCACGAGATTGTATCGCACAAACTTACCAAAAATATTGTGGAATCAAAACAAAATAACAACCAAACACACATTATAAGCCAAATCAGTCCTTGTCCAAGAGATCATTTGACAACTTATATATGTCCTTCTCCAACAGTCACTCTGCAATTTTATACCTTTTTGATTTCACTTTCTGGTTTCCAACATTATACATGCACATTTTTTTCTCTGAAATCGAGAATGATCGCAAACGTACGCCCTATAATTTGTGGGTTGTTGTTGGTGTGTCGTAAAAAATGGGTCTAGCTAAACTGGAAGTTTCATCTCAAAACCAATTGGCAATTAGAGGTGAGATTCATCTTTCGCTATTGTTGCTACAATTGGCATACCAAAGACATTGCGAAGATGTTGTTGATCAATTTTTGTAGCTTTTGACGACCTTACAATAAATAAAATGACCACAGAACAAAACATGCAGGATTATTTGTAAATATTTTGTTTTAATATTACGGATACAAATGTCATAAAAAAGGAATTAAATCGGGTTTTTAGATAACGTATTATCAAAGTTTTCCCCATGTTCCTATAAGTACCTCATTTGTGCTCTCTCCCCATTCTCAACTAGTCCCATGATAACCCAAGTATAACTCCTTCTCTCTTTCTCTTAAAGACCTAAACATAACCCCATTTCTTCTAGTGATGTTTCCCTCATATGTTCCTAACAATCTTTCGCCTCTTTCGCTGGTAAAAACCATAAAAACATCCCTAGCACTGGTGTTTCTGCTGCTCCTCTGTTCGACCTTGGTTGAAAGTCGTCATCGTAACAAACGGCAGACACAGTTTTCTTCTTCTATTGAGTACAATGCAATGAGTTGTAGAGCTTACACTGCTTCAATCACTGATTTTGGAGGTGTGGGTGATGGTAAGACCTCTAATACAAAAGCTTTCATCTCAGCCGTTGATCAACTTAGCAAATATTCATCCAACGGTGGAGCTCAGCTGTTTGTTCCTCCTGGGAAATGGTTAACGGGGAGTTTTAATCTAACGAGTCATTTCACCCTTTATCTTCATCGAGATGCGGTTTTGCTTGCGGAACAGGTTTGGTTAATAACTAATTTTTCGGATTCTAGTTTCGTAACGTAACGATATGGTTTTTTTTTACTGCGACTTGCTATTGGTGGTTTTTACCTTTTTATCTTACCCATGCTTTACAGTATCACGGGTGGTTTTACACGTGTCAGGCGTAGGAAAATAGTTAATCCTTCCTGATGAAAACGACACGCCTGCTTTCGTCGTATATCATCCTCGACGTCTCAAATGTTTTTAACGTAACGATCACTAAGGATGTCGTTGCTTAAAAATAAAATGGTGCATGTGGTTCTTATGTCAATCAATGTCTTTAGAGATAAAACGATTTTAGTATGATTTGGTGAAAATCGGAGAGAAATGGCAAACTTGTGCTAGAAGTTTCCGAGAGTGATATTTCCGAGGGTTTATAATTGTAAATTTTCATTGTTTTGTTAGGACGAGACAACATGGCCGGTGATCGAGCCATTGCCATCGTACGGAAGAGGGAGGGATACAACGGGCGGGAGGTACATTAGTCTCATCTTCGGAACGAACCTTACCGATGTCGTAATTACAGGTGCATACATAGACATAGTCCCAGATTTACGTATATTTTCTTTGGAACATTTTAGGACCTTTTTATTATTTTGGTTTAGGTGATAATGGTACAATCGACGGGCAGGGCGCATCATGGTGGCAAAAGTTCCACCAGGGGAAGCTCAAATATACTCGGCCATACCTCGTCGAAATAATGTACTCCAATCAGATTCAAATATCGAATGTTACGTTCTTGAATTCGCCTTCGTGGAACGTTCATCCAATTTATAGCAGGTCTCGTCCCGTATAAACTATTTCCGTAAAATAAATTTATGTCGTAAAATTCGTACACCATAGCCTAAATTGAAAATCATTCTGGAAAATTTGCAGCGATATCATCATAAGGGGGATTACAATTCTCGCTCCAATCGTCCCGATTTCCCCCAACACCGACGGGATCAACCCCGACTCTTGCTCAAATGTACTAATCGAGGATTGTTACATAGTCTCCGGAGACGACTGTGTTGCGGTAAAAAGCGGTTGGGATGAATACGGAATTGCTTTTGCTATGCCAACACAACACTTGATCATCAGAAGACTCACTTGCATTTCACCTGACAGTGCGGTAATTGCACTTGGAAGCGAAATGTCGGGCGGTATACAAGACGTGAGGGCCGAAGACATTTTAGCCATTAATTCCGAGTCCGGGATAAGAATCAAGACCGCGGTAGGACGGGGTGGATTCGTTAAGGACATATTCGTGCGTCGCATGACAATGAAAACAATGAAATGGGCATTTTGGATGACGGGAAATTACGGGTCGCATGCAGATAATCACTACGACCCGAATGCACTTCCGGTAATCCAAGGGATTAGTTACAGTGACATGATTGCGGAAAATGTTACAATGGCCGCACGATTAGAAGGGATATCGGGCGACCCGTTTACGGAAATTTGCATGAACAATGTTACAATTGGTATGGCTCCAAAATCCAAAAAAGTTCCTTGGACCTGCGCCGACATATCGGGCATTACCAATGGTGTCAGTCCTAATCCGTGCGACTCTTTGCCAAACAAGGTCACCGCTTGCCCGTTCCCAACCGATACACTTCCGATTGAGGCGATGGAGCTCAAGAGGTGTTCTATGAAAGTGAATCACCATGACTGATCTCGAGATTTTGTAAGATAAAAATTTAGCCAATTTTTAGTATCTCGAATTCTCGATTTCGAAAATGAAATCTCAGGTTGTAATATTTTCAATGAAATTAGCAATTAACGGTTTTTCGGCCACAAATTTTATTTCTGAGCAAAGCGGCATCCGTAGGGTGGCGCAGAGCTCATTGTACCTACCGGTAGATGGCTCACGGGCAACTTTAATCTCACTAGCCATTTCACGCTTTTTCTAGAAAAGGATGGAGGTACGAACACCATCCCAATTAACGTGTAATATTTTGGCTCGTACATTTTTATTCTTAACCGAAATTAGCTTCGGAGGCATAGGGAAGTAACAGTTTCAGATACAGTCCGCTCATTTACGGAACCAATCTCACTGAGTTGTAATCACAGGTACAACGCCTTCTACTTTGCAACCTTAATCAAAAGTTGTCGAAGTAGTAATGCCAATTTAATTTTCAGGTAATAGCGATACGATCGACGAGCAAGGTCAGATATGGTGGGACAAATTTTATAACGACCAACTTAACTATTCCCGGCCTTACGTGATCGAAATTGTTCTCGTATGAAGTCCAAATTTCAAACCTCACATTGGTGAACTCTCCATCGTGGTTTGTTCATCCCGTTTATAGCGAAAATGTTATCATTCACGGATTTACAATCATCGCCCCGTGTGATCCCGTATCTCCAAATACCGATGGGATCGACCCAGGTTCGTGCACCTTTTAACAATACTAGTTTTAATGTGTCACAAAGTTGTAACCACGGTTTATATATTTCTAGTACTAATATTTGTGCCTCATCGCGCTTTTACTTTGCTCTTCAGATTCATGCATAGATGTAGTAATTGAAGATTGCTACATTGATCGAGTCAGGAGACGACTGTATTGCAATAAAATGTGGTCGGAAACGTAGTTATCAGAAGAGTCACTTGTGTGTTTCCCCGATAATGCGGCAATTGCACTAGGGAGCTAGATGTCCGGAGGAATTCAAGAGGTTAGGATTGAAGATGTTCTAGCGATCAATACACAAGCGGGAGGTGGATACATAAAAAACATTTTCGTACGCTGTATGATCATGAAAACTGAAATATTTTTTTTAGGGATGAATGCAGATTACGTCTCGCCCCGATGAAACTATCGACGTAAATGCAATCCCCGGGGTAAATAATATTAGTATTAGTGACACTGTTCAGAAGAATGTTACGATGGCTGGAAACTTGGTAGGAATTTTGGGACACGATTTTACCGGGATATGCTTGTCTAATCTCACACTCGGGTTATCGGCAAAACCGAAAGAAATCCAATGGAATTGGATGAGCATTAAGGGAATTGCAAACAATGTAACACCGAAAACGTGGTTGTTGTTGCCGGAAGGAGAAGGGATGAATACCGGTTGTGCTTTCCCTACTAAGAAGCTTATGATCGAAAATAAGGAGTTCATCCTACGAAAATGTATAGATATTGATTACGTCTGATTTAGATGGTCTGAATTTATGTCGATTATAACATTCCGGAAAACTTGATTTTTGGTGAGCATGATCTATATGTTGATTAGATTATCCTCAAAATCAAGTATCGATCCAAGTTGTAAATTTGTTTTAAATATTGTTGTTAGAAATGTTGTCTAAAAATGTTGTTCTCTCAGATCTTGACCGCATGTGTTACCAACGGATTGGGCGCGTCCGTGGGATCTGCTACGTGACGATACCAAAAATGAACTCTTAAGCTCTGCTTGGTATCCCGTTTATACTTTCACAAATCAAGGAATTTCATTTATTTTCTTTGATCCAATAGTTTGTAACTATGGGAGCTGCCTAATTACAGGCAAATTAACGGTTTTTTAGCCAAATGTTATGGGTGCAAAAGATGAGAAAATACTAGAAATGGGACAGAGAAAAAGGAGTGTGGGTCTGGAAAGTGTGACCCGACTCAAAAGAGGGAAATTGCGTAACACTTGGAAGGTGGGACTTGCTTGTTTCATGCCTTTGCTTTGCTTTGGTTTGAAGTAAATGTTTACTTCTTTCGACCGGTTCTTATAACAATTGTACTAAAGTTTTAAGTTTTCTCTCGAGCTTGCACTCCATTAGTTTTATTTATATTCTTTTACACCTAAAATTTTTCTCCCGTAATTTATTTTTTTGTTTCTCGTGAAAATAAGAGAAAAAGAGAAGCTTGAATATTGAAAATTTTGGTGGATAAAATTATAAGTGATGGTGAATTTGAAACGTGGTGTATATACTACTAGCAGAATTCACCTTTGTTCCATGGATCAGCACTTGAGGGTGTGCTGCCTTGAATTTGCTTGTGTTCGTGTCAAAAGTAGTAAGCAGTCCCTGAAAACCACCCGGGGGTAGTATAGTTGTTGTTACCTACTAAACTGCCAGGCCTCGAGAAGTAGAGGCCATGGGATGAACGAACTTTTACCAAGGAATATCCTTATCTGGCATGTGTATGAAAGGATCTCATGTGCCCTAGAGATTAGTCTGGCAAATGGTGATATATAATGAAGGATAAATCTTTATCTGGCATGTGTCTGCAGGGATCTCATATGCCCCGCCCCAGAGAGATTAGTCTGGCAAATGGTGAACCCAGAAAAGTAACCAAGACCAGCTAACCACCCACCCACCCACCCCCCCCCACAAGCAAATGTTTCAAATTACCACAAGCACCAGGGAAGAAGTCTGAGGTGCACACCTCCATGAATAATAATTATATGGACCTAATGATATTTACCTCCATTTTCATAGGGTGTTACTAAAATATCCTAATAGTCAACAAATCCTAATATTTGTTGGTCGTCCCACCACTTCACGGGTTTTCAGCTATTCTCTCTCTACAAATAACTAACTCTCTATCTATATAATATCAGATATCTCAAATATATATCATCTCCAAACAAACAGCAGATAAGAAGACAAGGGTTCTCTCCTGCTTTTCACACAATATCAACAATGAAGATATCCAGAAGAAATATTCAAGTAAGTAAACATATCTCAATATCTCCAAATATATTCAATATTCTGGGAGGACTATTTCATTGGTTTTCGTGAATTTGTTTTCTGGTATTGATTTTGGCGTTTTGAGAATGAAATGTTTTTTTGTTGTTTTAAAAGAGCCGTTTCGTTCGGCTTTAATTAGACAGAGCCTGCATTAACGTAAATTAAAATATTTTAAATGTGCGTTTATTGTGTTAAATATGCCACATGTATAAAAAGGTCGTCATGGGCATGTTTTAAAGTGTGACATTTTCACGCGTGCCTGTCTAAAAAGTGTGATATTAGAGATGGACTATCTCCAACAGTTGGGGTGGGGCTCATGAGCACTTGATCGTGGTCGAAAGTCGTCGTTCTTTTCCTCGTGTCCAATTTCAAGCAGAAATTTCTGACCGTGTTTATATTTGGGCACTCACAATTTTTATTGTGTACAGGTATTATTAGTCGTGGTGGTTGGAATACTAAGCATAAGCGACGGAATAGAAACCGATAAATTCCGAGCACCAAAATTGAAACCTCGAAAATACTTAGCCATATCTTGTCGAAACCATAGCGCATCGATAACAGATTTTGGAGGAGTAGGCGATGGGAAGACATCAAACACGAAAGCGTTCAAAGCTGCGGTTGAACACTTCAGCAAATTTGCTAACAGCGGTGGTGCAGAGCTCGTTGTACCCGCTGGGAGATGGCTCACGGGTAGCTTTAATCTCACTAGCTATTTCACATTGTTTCTCGCCGAGGGTGCTGTTATCCTTGGTACCGAGGTACGGAATATGGTCCAATTTTTTTTTGGTCGTAATATTTTTTTTATACCTAATCTCATTAGAAAATATGTTACAAAATATTTTTGACACATAGGATCCCAGTGAATGGCCTCTGATTTCCGTATTACCGTCGTACGGTAGAGGGAGGGATGCGCCTGGCAACGGTTCTAGATACAGTGCCCTTATTTACGGAACCAATCTCACTGATGTTGTAGTTACAGGTACAATACCTTCTAAGTTCCAACCCAAATTATATGTTTAAAGGTCATCAAGATTAATCGTAATATTACACACCAATCTATTTTTCAGGTAATAACGGTACGATCGACGGGCAAGGTCAGATATGGTGGGACAAATTTCATAACGACCAACTTAACTATACTCGGCCTTACATGATCGAAATATTGTTCTCTGATCGCGTCCAAATTTCGAACCTAACATTGCTGAACTCTCCATCGTGGTTCGTCCATCCCGTTTATAGTAGCAATATTATTATTAAGGGACTTCGAATCGTCGCCCCGTATAACCCAGTTTCTCCAAACACCGATGGGATCGACCCAGGTTCGTGCATTTTTTTTCTCATTCGTAAAACCGTAGCGTTACATTTTACGAATATTTGTGGGCGTTAATCGCCTTTTAATGTGCTCTACAGATTCATGCACAAATACACTAATCGAAGATTGCTACATCGAGTCAGGAGACGACTGCGTTGCAGTAAAAAGCGGTTGGGACCAATATGGTATCGCCGTAGGGATGCCGACAACAAAACTATTAGTCAGAAGAGTCACCTGTGTCTCCCCCGATAGCGCAGGAATTGCACTAGGGAGCGAGATGTCGGGAGGAATTCAAGACGTTAGAGTCGAAGATTTTACAGCAATTAATACACAAGCGGGAGTAAGGATTAAAACCGCAATCGGGAGAGGTGGATACGTAAAAGACGTATTCATACGTCGAATGGTCATGAAAACCATGAAGTATGTTCTGTGGATGACCGGCGCTTATGGGTCTCACCCCGATGAAAGTTTTGACCCAAAGGCGATCCCCGTGATAAACAATATTAATTACATAGACATGTATGCAGAGAACGTTAACATGACCGCAAATTTGGCAGGACTCACCGGACACCCTTTTACGGGAATATGTTTGTCTAATGTAGCCATTGGGATGTCGGTAAAACCGAAGAAAATCCAATGGAACTGTACAGACATTGAGGGAACTGCACACAATGTGACACCACAGACATGTTCGCTGTTGCCGGATGGAAACGAAGCAAATGCCGGTTGCCATTTCCCTACTGACAGACTTCCGATCGAAGATCTCCAGTTGAAGTTGTGTACTCACAGATCAACCTAACTACAACGGCAACAACAACCGTTGCATTCAGATTAATTTACTTTGATTGTATCGGAATGTATACTAGACAATATTGGTCAACACATTCTCTTGTATCACGCAAGAAGTAATCTTTCAGAAATTGTTAAGAGAGAAGAACAGTTTGTTATGTGTTTTTGAGAGGAAACAAAGAGGGTATTTATAGTTTTTTACTCTACAACGTTTCTCCTAATTTTACTCCCCCGTTTGGAGCTTGTTGGAGCTTGTAGACAAGTCAAATTACTCTATAACTTTTCAATAAAAAGAATAAGGTAAGCCTAGCCCTAGCCCAAAGGGCCCCAATGCCTCGAAGGCCAATTGCCCAAGCCCTAGCCAGCTGGCTTGGCCTACCGGGCCTCCCAAGAGAGGTCCAACTGTATTAAGAGTATAAACGCCCTAATCCTACACACTCACACACATGTACACACTCTTAACCACATGTACAAACATATCATACAAACCATAGGTTACATGAATATGCATTCATAACTTTCTATATAATGTAGGACTAATTTTTAGGCTATTATACGGGTTACAAGAGTTACATGGTTTACATAAACAAAAGTGGTGAATGAATATGAGTTTTAGGAAATGACCAAGAGGTCATGGGATCAAACCCATATGAGGTGAACATTTATTTTGTCTTTTAAGTTTTGAAAATCCTGCACTTTTAAGAACTTTTCGGAAGGAGAAAAATAAACGAGAGAACGGTTTCGATATATAAAGATGTACTTAAGTAAATGTGCCAACCTTTACATAATGAACTATCTCCAATGTATAAGAATAATGAGTGAGCAGAGTCTTTAACTCATTATCCGATTTTATACAATGAAGAAAACCACATGCAACCCTACTTGGTGTAAGTTCTAAACGCCATCACATTTCGGCCATGTGCTTAATCCAAGTATAGGTGAATGCTAAGAATTAGCCCAATTCTCATAGGAAGCGGCCACACTTTCACAATTACCTTGGTGAGTCTATCAAGAGTGTTCTTGTAGCTAGACATTCCACTCAAAGAATGAGATATATAACTCATTAAGAGTTTAACAATTCTCATGAGGTGAACATTTATTTTGTCTTTTATGTTTTGAAAATCCTGCACTTTTAAAAACTTTTCGGAAGGAGAAAAAGAAACGAGAGAACGGTTTCGATATATAAAGATGTACTTAAGAGCATCTCCAACAGAGTGGTATGTTGTTAAGGTTTTCCCATACTCTTGCCAAAAACCCTTCCAATAGGAGTATGGTGTTCAACATACTCACCCCCATACCCTTCCAAAGTATGCGAAACCTGAACTTGGCGAGGAGTATGCGCATACCGCCTAGGCGCTGAACCGTTCAACGCCCAACAACTTTTTTAATACAGTTGTATAGGCGTTGAACCGTTTAGCACGCATTAGTTTTTTTTTTTTTTTTTCGAATTTTAGGCACTGAACCGTTAAGCGCCTACAGCCTGTGATTCTAATTCCCCTCTCCAAACGGCTAGTTTTTTAATTTTCACCCAAATCTCTTCAAATAAGGGTAGTTTATTAAATTATCTACCATCTCAAGCTCCATCAACTCTCTACCATCTCAAGCTTCATCAACTCTCTACCATCTCAAGCTCTTTTAACTTCAAATGGATAACGAATTTTCCCAAAATTCATACTCTCAATACGTTCAATCAACGCAACTTCCAGAATCACCAAACTACTCCATGCCCCTGCATTCCTTTTCCGCGCCACCTATCGTGTTTGTCAACGAAAATAAAAGTGATAATAGTTGTTGGACCGACCTTAAGGATCAAATGCTTGTTAAATATTGGGTAACACACTCGCAAGATTCTTAAAACGATAACCAACAAGATAAATCCAAGTTTTGGGGGAAAATAATAAACGACTATGAAGGAACACGTGGTGTAAAAACCCGTACAAGAGCGGCATTGAATCAACGTTGGGGGAAAATCCAACGGCGAACCAATTTTTTTGTGTCTTGCGTTATCAAAGTTCGCGAGGCAAACTATAGCGGGATTGGAAATGAACACCACGAGGTACGTTTCAATTTTGTATATTAATTTATTTGTTTAGGTGTTTAATTTTTTTCTTTCTTTTTACGTAGTATGACCGTTCGGATACTATGTTTGAGAAAACGTTTAAAACCGAGAACAATCGAAAACCACACAAGTTTGGTTTTAAACATATTTGGCATATTATGAGTAAGCATCCAAAATGGAATCCGGAGATGGTCCATAGAAGCGTCCATGAAATGCAAGTTGGCGGCGACTCTGAGGCACAAAAAACGTCTTCAAATGCAAGTCTGAGGGTTTTAATGATTTCGAATGCCGATAGCTTAGTTGATGATGACGAAAAAGTGATGAACCCGGTTTATTCATCTATGGGGTTAATGAATAGGCCAACGGGGGGAAAAAAGAAAAGAAAAATGCAAAATACCCTTTTGACGAAGTTTGAAAAGGTGATCAATGCCCATGAGGGTATAATGGAGATGGTTGGAAATAATGTTAAGCTAAGGTAAGAAGAAAGGGAAACAAAGAAAGCCATGGCGACGGAACATCTCGAGCTATACCGGAAAAAACATGAAAGGGAACAGCAAATTCGAGACATGGAGATTATAGAAAATGATTTGAGTGGAATGGATAGAGATACCGCCATGTGTTGGCAAATGTTAAAGAACTAAGTGATCACAAAGATGATGGCAAAACATAATGCCATGGTTTCGTCGAGTACTAGCGGTGGTAGTGATAATAATATGCTTCATCAAAATATGTAGTTTAAATTCTAATTGTGTTTTTCAATAAATATGTCGATTATTTTGAAATGCATTGCAATATTTTTAGTTTGGAATGAATTCCAACTTATAAAGTTTAGAACATTAGTTAAATTGAAATAATGTACATGGACATGAAAAAAAAACTATAAGTACAAATAATTAAAATTAAAATTACAACTCAAACATTACGTCCGGCAAATTTCCAGCAATGCTCCACGAGATCGGCTTGGAGTTCAAAATGTTTGTTTTCATTTCGGTACTTCAAATGTTCCCCAAGATATTTATCAAAGTTGCCGTCCGTAGAAATACCTCAGAAAATCTATGGTGGATACTTGAATGGGTCTTTCGCGTCATCATACTTGTAATCATGTGTCACCTAATCACGCTCATCGTTGGTAATCATATTATGCAAAATAATGCACGTGTACATAATCAAATTCAATGTTTCGGGCTTCTAAAACCGTGCGAGATTCCGAACAATTGCAAAACGAGCTTTTAAGAGCATCTCCAACAGAGTGGTATGCTGTTCTGGTTTACCATACCGGTATTCCAGATTCGCATACTATTTTGGTCTAACAACAAATTATGTTTTTTTTATTGGGCGCTGAACGGTTTAACGCCTAACACCAAAAGCCAAATAATATGTATTTTTTCTTGGGCGCTGAACGGTTCAGCACCTGGCGTCTGTTAATCATTACTTTTCCCTTGGACAGTTGTATTAAAAAAATTGTTGGGGGCTGAACGGTTCAGCGCCTAGGTGGTATGCGCATACTCCTCGCCAGGTTCAGGTTTCGCATACTTTGGAGGGGTATGGGGGTGAGTATGCTGAACACCATACCCCTGTTGGATGGGTTATTTGCAAGAGTATGAGAAAACCTTAACAACATACCACTCTGTTGGAGATGTTCTAAGACACCAAAAGCACGCTCTACATTCTTCCTAACCCCTTCTTGCATAGCCGTAATTTTTTTTCCATTGTTGTGATTGGCATTGGAATTGTCTTTACAATTTTTCTCCACTTCGGGTAAATACCGTCCGCAAGATAGTAACCAATATCGTAGTCGTGACCTTCAACATTGTAATTTACGGGAGGGGTATTTCCCATTGCTAGGTTGTTGAACAATTTGTTACGTTCAACAACATTGATGTCATTGTTCGACCCCAGCATGCCAAAAAATGCATGCCAAATCCACAAATCATACAAAGCCACCGCTTCAAGTATGATTGTTGGTTTTTTTACTCTTCCCATTAAAAGCCCCTTGGTACGCCTTAGGGCAATTCTTCCAACCTCAATGCATACAATCGATGCTCCCTAATATTCCTGGGAAACCCCTCGCCTCATTTTCTTTGAGCAACCTTGCTACGTCGGCCGGAGTAGGAGATCACAAGTACTCATCTCGATATAAATGAATCACCGCTTTGCAAAATTTATCCAACGCTTCCAAAGTCGTACTCTCCTCCGTCTGACAATACTTGTCCATCGAATCACCGGGTGTGCCATATGTAAGCATACAAAATACGGACGTCAATTTTTGATAACCCGTTAATCCTTGTATGTTTGACGCATTAGGCGCGTATTGTCTATGTTAGTGATCACACTAGTATAATGGCCGTACATCGAAGTCGTCCAATCATACGCAATCTGCTGGCCACCGACATACATACGTATAGACTCATCTTGATACTGCGTGTACTGCAATAATAAAAGGTATCATGAGAAAAATTTATATGTCTAAATAAAATGATATCAAAATGTTACAATATGAAATTAATCATTTACCTCTATATCATGATATAAACTAGCAGATGGTACCCCAAGGATATCACTAAGGCGAGGTACGTCAAGCAACCTATCAGTGCCATCAATATTAACAACTCTAAACCACCATCCGGGATCAGCACTGGTATCCATGTCCTCCTGTGTGAACTGTGTCTCCTGTGGCATGGAATGTGCAAACCTCGAAGGAATAATCCGCTCTTTAACTGCTCTTGGACCGATCACATCAACGTTGATCATCCGTGAGTAGTCTGGTAAAATGTATGGTGTAGAAACCCTAGCCCAGTATAGATCGTAGCTGATGTGATCCATGAGAAACTGCTCACCATCTACCCATCCCTGACCTCTAAGCTGGTCTAGATAACGATCCCTAAGTAACCGACGATCCCCAAACATATCTTGAGCCCGTAAAGGGTCCGCTGGAACACGTGCAACCCCAAATACCTGAAGAGAACACCACTCCCCCAAATACCAGGCATGCGGAAGGCTAGGAACATGGAGAGGTACCATTTTTCATGAAAACCGTCGTGCAACTGCTAAGGGCGTATCCTCGTAACCCTCTAAACCTTGTTGCATCTTTAAATATGAGTTACATGGACACATGAGATTGTCTAACCTCTGCATCTTAATCTGAACCCTAACAATGCTCACGTTGTTGTGCATCGCCCTATTAACTTTCTCCATCAAATTCACCCTCGTCCATCGATTTAAACTTGGAAAATAGAGGTGCGCATCATTGGTTGCCTCATCTTGAAGTTTTGGGTAGAGATTTGATGAATATTCATAATACTAATATTCAAGCAAACTCCACCTACCACACAAACCCTTCGCGCCCAAAGAGTTTGCGTCAAGGGTCGTGTATAAATCCCCCAAAATGGCGAAACCCTAATCATAATCATCCAACCTATCTAGGTCGGCAATCGTGGCCAAATAACCCAACCTAATCATACTTTTACTATTGGAGAAGAAAAGTTCAGCCATTACCAAAAATATGAAAGCCCGGGTCGATAAAGGTCGTGTCATGGGATCATTTTTATTCGCCTCAATAAACCATTTTATCTAACTTATTTTTATAGCCCCCGAATGGATATCATTTTCCCCTAGAGTGGGAAAAAATTGGGCGAACATTCTCGCCTTTTCATACTCAAAACTAAACGGTAATGGTCGCTTTCTGAGATCCCCGATAGTTATCCCCGTTATCATGTAAAAGTCTAATGGGGTAAAACCAATCTCTGTGTCCACTAAGTGGAACGTGTGGGTGGTTGACCACCACCTCTATGAGAGACCTTGAACTAAAGTTTTATCGTTTTTTCCGAGCGCCCAATATCTACCGATTTTCCTATGCAACATTTGAAAAAATTACCAAATGGGGAATTCGATAGCCAAACCTTTTGCTCTTTATGCAACTTGTCGTAGGTCTTCACAATCATAAGCATCCCGCCACGAAAGTTAAAAGCATCCCCCTACATCATCACCAACATGACATTTCAGTAAACACATTTCTTTGAGACATTTCATCAAACACATATGGCTAAAGGTAAAAAATATTATGAAATATTAGTTTTTTTTTCTCACCGTGATTGTCGTAACTTTCTTCGATATGTGAGTTTTACCCTTCGGCAACACAACCACGCTCCGCATGCTATCAAGACGAATATCGAGAGGCGGAGGTGGGTGTACGGGTCCGAAATCTTGCATGTATCTCTCCGTTACCGCCTTGCAATTTTGGCGTCGAGCAGTATGGTTAAAATATTCCATTTATTTTTGCGTCGGTGTAATTATAATCTTGTAAGACTCTCTCCGTTTGCTAGATTATGGGTTGTATGAAATGATAGGAGAAGTGTTAATGAAAGAAAAGGGAAAGGGAAGTGAAGTATGAATGAAAGAAAGGAGAAAAGGAAGTGAAGTTTGAATGAAATGTTAATCAGACTCTAGGCGCTGAACGGTTCAGCGCCCAAGGAAAAAACATTTGATTTGGTGGTTTAATTGTTAGGCGCTAAACCGTTAAGCTCCCAATAAGAAAAACATATTATTTGGCTTTTTTATTGTTAGGTGATGAACCATTAAGCGCCCAATAAGAAAAACGTAATTTGCTATTGGACGAAAACAGTATGTTATTATGGAATACCGGTATGGTAAACCGGAGTAGCATATTGCTCTGTTGGAGATGCTCTAAGTAAATGTGCCATTAGACTTGAACCATTACGTAGTGAACAATCTCCAACGTATAAGAATAATAAGTGATCAAAGTCTTTAACTCATTATCCAATTTTATACAGTGAAGAAAACCACATACAACCCTACTTGGTGCAAGTTCTAAACGCCATCACATTTCGGCCATGTGCTTAATCCTAGTATAGGTGAAGGCTTTAGAGAATTAGCCCAATTCTCATAGGAAGTGGCCGCATTTCCACAATTACCTTGGTGAGTCTATCAAGAATGTTCTTGCAGCTAGACATTCCACTCTAAGAATGAGATATATAACTCATTAAGAATTTAACAAACTCAGCGTTACAGTCGCTTCAAGATATCATGCATATATATATTATGTACAATAGGATGAACTCTGGAGTGAGAAGCTCCTTAGTTGCATGATTCTATATTACAGTGATTTGTTTTTCCTATTGAACCTATTTCTTTGGATATCCAGTCATTTAGGTTGGGTTCCCACCACTTGTGATTCTATAATAGGTTTTAGTCCCAACCCTAAAGATATGTTCCAAACTTTATCACGAGACAGTCCTTTCGTCAAAGGATCTGTCAAGTTGTTTTTTGATCTTACAAAATCCACAGTAACAGTACCAGATGTGAGAAATCCTTTCATTGTATTGTGCTTTCGACGTATCGCTAACTTCTTACTATTATAGTAATTACTTCGTACTTTGGCTATCGCAGCAGTATTATCCAAGTGGATCAAAATTGGTGATATAGGCCTACTACATAAAGGAATATAAGATGAGGTTTTTCAACCAACTTGCTTTTTCGCTAGTTGCAGCTAGTACTACTTGATAAACCGTATCAAATCGGATGTTGCAATATAGGTTAGGGTTGTCATTCTCAGGGATGCATAGATTTTATCGAACTTCTCTTATCAACTTAAGTACTGCAAATTACAATATAATATAAAGAATTGAAAGAACCTGTATATAATTTAATAGGAAACTTACATTGATTCAAGAGTATAAATTCAAACTTCTCTCCTTTTTTCTTTATCCTCAAAAGTAAATGAAAAGCTACGGTTCAAGAAGAAGATATCTCTCTATCTCTATCTCTATCTATTTAACCTAACAAAAGTTTTCCTAACTCTCAACAACCAAGATTTGGTGGAGATATTTTAGGCAAATCTTGACTACCAAATCTTCTAATAACTATTGCCACATGTCTCTTCCTTGTTGGGTCAGAGCCTCTCCGTGCAAGCTGATCTGCCAAAAAGTTACATTCCCTCCATACATGGCTAAACTGAATATACAAAATATGGGGAGTGATAAGGTCCCAAGAAGTTTTGAGTGCCCAAGGGATTTTGTCGTTGGTGAAGGCTTTAATGGCCGCAGCTGAATCGGATACCACCAACAAGTATTGCCACCCTTTTGTAACAGCTCTCTGAACTCATGATATGATAGCCATGATTTCAGCTATATAGTTAGTTGTGTGACCAATGGCTTTGCTATATGTACCCACGACTTCACCATTGCTATAGGTACTCACGACTTCACCGTTAGTGTCTTGGATTCCTCTTAATCAAGAAGAGATTTTCTGGAGAGACAACTCCAGAGAAACTTGGCTTAAAGAAGGTTGTCGAAATGCCAAAAAAATTTACATGTCCACTATCTGTCGTAGAAAGAGGAAATACTATAACCAGAATTCGCAATGCTGAAGGCGACTGGACCCAGGGGAGAATTGGCATTGTTGATTTCTTTAAAAATATTTTCTCCTCTTCCAATTCGTCTCTGAATTAAAGTTGAAGATCTTAATCTCATTGAGAAAGTTATTTCATTTGAGGAAAACATTGAGTTCACAATAGACCCTTCTATGAAAGAAGTTAAAAAAACATTTTTCTCTATGAACCCGAACAAATCTTTTGACCCTGATGTTTTTACCCATCTTTTCTACCAAAACTACTAGGATACTGCTGGGATTGACTTGTACCAAGCTACCCTTGCCTTTTTCAAATCCAAACACTTCCTCTCCGAGCTAAATCACACGAATGTGACTCTTATCCCCAAAAAGAAGAATCTGGAGAACTCTGGACATTTTAGACCTATTAGTCTCTGCAACGTGAAATTTAAAATTATTAGTAAGATCCTTGTAAATTTTCTTAAACCTCTCCAGGAAAAACTTATCTCCCCGGTTCAGAATACTTTTGTTACAGGTAGACAAATATTCGATAACATTATTATGGCCCAAGAAATTATTAACACTTTGAAAAAGAAGAAGGGTGTTTCAGGCTATATGGTTGTTAAGCTAGACCTTAGCAAAACCTTTGTTAGAGTCGAATGGGGTTTTCTATCTGACACTATGAAGGCTATGGGGTTTTGTGATAAGTGGTGTAATATGATTATGCAATGTATATCCACCACAGCCTTGTCTTTCAATCTGAATGGCTCCCTTTACGGCTTTCTTAAACCTGAAAGGGGCATCAGACAAGGGGACCCTTTTTGCCTTTTTCTTTATTATCTGTTATGAGGTTTTATCCAAGACCTTTATCAAAGAAGAACTAAAAGGTAATCTCCATGGTATTAAAACTTCTAGAAGTGGGACCCCTATTACCCATCTTCTTTTTGCCGATGACAGTTGTAGTCCTCGAAATCCTCTCAGGGACGATAATACGTGATTATTTGTTTTGGGTTTGACACGTCTCACCAGAGGAGGGCACCACTCGACTCTCTCTGGGTCTCTTCTCCTTCATCCTCTAGAGCTACTAGAGTTTAGTACATGGAGGATGATGTTCTAGAAAAAAAGTTTCTCTTTAGGTCACCTTCTCTCTCTATTTATAGGGAGAGTCTTGACCTATAAGTACTCAGGCTCACTTAACGTGTGTAATTCCTAAAATTCCCCTCAGAGGTCTCAGGCTTTGCCTTTCCACGTAGGCATGGCATAAAGTACTCGTCGTTACAAACTGCTTTCATTGTGACTTGTTGGCCGTTAAGAGAGCTTCCCCTAAGACGTGTTTGTCTATCGGTGGGGAGGTCGTCCAACGACCTTGTAACACAGTGGTTAGTGGGAGCGTGCTCCTACAATTGCCCCTCTCAGGTCTTGTTCGTGACGAGGGAGAGCTGAGGCAAGATGCATATGTTTCTCTTATCATTTAGGTACGAGATCGTGGCCTCATCCGGCTAGATGCGTGGTCATTTTTTGAATTCCAATGTTCTAGCCATTATGTTGGAAGTTGTGAGCCACTATTATTGTCTGTGTATTGGGACAATAAACAAAGTAATTTATGCTACTTTAATTAATGTGGCGTACGGTTACTATCGTAACTGTTGGGCGACGTATTCCATCATGACAGTGGATCCTATTGATGTTTGAACTGCCATTTTATTGTCTCTCTATAAAAGGGCTTGTGTTTCTGAGATCACTTTGGTTTATCTTTCTTATTTCCTTTGGTCATCGCTGAACTCTATTGCGCTTCTCCATTCTTTGATATTACTGTTCTTTGGAGCATTTGGATTCCTGTGGTTTGTGCTTTTCCGTACATTGTGCTTCAGATTCGCATTGTTGCGGTAAGTTTATAGTTTACAATCCTTATCAATTCTTGCTTGTTGTTTCCCCTATTTATCTGGTGTAGGGATTTCACGCTGCTTGGTAGCCTTCCTTTGTAATGAGGATGGAAAACCAGTAGTAATACCGGCCACGTTTAGGTTGTGTATCACTTTTATTTTTAATAAGACCGCAGTTGGTAGGGGGGCCGTATAGAAGTGAAAGGTACCTATGGGGCAATGTGTCCCTGAGGTTACCATAGTTTGGTATATAATACTTGATCTTTTTTATTTGAGTTGAGTCTAACCTTTACACCTGGCTCGTGCAAGGACGATCGCTCATCTTGCACGAGTCTGTGTGACCTTGCCTTAGAGTACTCGTTACGAGGGATGGATTCATCTGGAGATGTCGACGAGAGAAGGGTCGTCTACGAGACCTCCATGTGTTGTACCCCCCGACTAGGGACAACGTCATGACCATAAGGCAAGCACTTCGGTCTCTCGTGATTTAGAGGCTGAGTTCATGTAGGAGGGTATCGAGGGATTTGGCCCATGAGGCGACTATTAGTGGTCGTGTTAGGGGAGGCTCATAAAATTTTTGGCCTTAGCCTAGCTAATGGAGGCTATCCGCTTTGTTAGCCGAGTATGAAACCAACCGGATAAGTATGAAATATTTTTGTGTTATTAACGAGCATACAAGGGCGAGTGAGAGTGACGAGTGGATTTGGCCTGATTGCCCAACTTTGGCTCCAAACTAGTGTATCTGCTACTTTGGGCAGTTTGATGATGGTCTACGATTCCCTTTAAAGGACCTTACGAAGAAATTTTTGAACTCGTTTAAGCGAGCGCCTGGTCAGATGAACGAGAATTTTTATAGAGTAATGATTGGTTGTCGCTTAATCAATTAACCAGTCAGTACCTCTTTATTATAACGTGGGTTGTACTGACATTATAGTGGCGTATAAGACGGGATGTTATCCTTAACAATGGGACTCGGACCCCGTAAATGAAGATGAGGGAATAGGTGCTTCAGACGAGCCCGTACCATCACCTCGTGTGATTCGTGCTTGTTCAAAAGTGCATCCCAAGGGACGCCAAACCCGTGAATCGGCGAAGGCAAGGACAGGCGTAACTAAGAGGTTTCCTGGTAAGAAGGGGGTGGCCAAACCCAAAATTTTGAGGATTATGCGTACTTGTGCTCCCGAGTGGAGGCATTGGTATTATATTGCTCATAAGTCAGGCGAGCCAAAAAAAATTAACTTGCCCACCGGTGGTAATTTCTGGTGTCGTCATCCTATTCTTGTGACTTGTGCGTTTGATTTTGTCGACAGTCCCAATTGTCGTTTCTATCACAATGTTTTAATACTAAGTGTATGTTCTATATTAAGAATCGAGTTCCTTCTCGTTTTATTCCAGTTAATCCTTTTCATCTATGGACTAGATGAAATCCTAGTCTTAATCACTTGCGTGTTTAAGGTTGTTCTACAGAGGCAAAATTGTTTAACCCGAATATCAAAAAATTAGATTCGAGGACTGTTAGTTGTTTCTTTATTGGCTTCCCAGAAAGATCAAAAGGATTCTGGTTTTATTGTCCTTCTCAACCCATGGTGATTGTTGAGCGTGCTCAGGTCTATTTCATAGAGAGGCTGTCTTTGAGGAGGGTTCTAAAACTCGAAGTCTAACTGCTATTCTGATCAGTATTGCAATGCTTCTGCGTTTATCTTATATTGACACTATGACGAGTACGATTCCAGACCCAGTTATTATTCCCAACCCAGTTCCGGACCCCGTCGTAGCACTTGTTCTTCCTTAGTTTTTCCCTCGACCCGCTCCCGTCTAGCTCCCTGTCATTCCTCCTCCAGCCCAGCCTCTTGTTCATACTCGAAGATCCTTTAGGGAGAGGCGTTAAGCTATTTTTTCAGATTACCATCTTATTCAGTTGAAGGGGATTTATTTAATTTCGAGGATCCAATATCTTTTAGTATGGCTATGGGCAGCAGATTTGCAGATCAGTAGCGTAATGCCATGACGGAGGAGATGGATTTTATGTCTCACAACTCTGTATGAGAATTAACACCTTTACTTAAAGGATCTAAGGTAGTTGAATGCAAATGGATCTTTAAGACCAAACATGATTCTGAAGGGAAGGTTAAGCGTTTCAAAGCGAGACTTGTTGCGAAGGGTTTCAAGCAGCGTCCAAGAATTAACTTTGATGAGAATTTCTCACCAATTTTGAAGAATGATTCATTACGGATAATTTTGGCTCTTACGACGCATTTTGACTTGGAGCTTCATCAGATGGACGGCAAGACAGCTTTTTTTAATGGACGTCTCAAAGAGGATATTTATATGCACTAACCCGAAGGTTTTGTGACAGAAGGGAAGGTTCAACTATTTTACAAGCTTAATCGCTCTATCTACGGTCTCAGGCAGGCATCTAGACAGTGGTACCTACAGTTTCATGAGGTGGTTTCAAATTACCACAGTTTTGTCGAGTATAAAATAGATCGTTGTAAATACTTCAAACAGAGTGGGGGATGCTTTACATATATGGTTTTGTATGTCGACGATATTTTACTCGCTAGCAGTGACCTCTGATTTCTTTAGGAGACGAAAGCCTTCTTATCTCAGCATTTTAATATAAAGAATATGAGATATGTCAGTTATGTTCTTGGCATCAAGATTGAGCGAGATAGGACCAGAGGGATACTTGGCATATCCCATAGTGCATATATCGATAACGTTTTAAAGAGGTATGGCATACAGGATTACAAACAGGTGAAGTCCATGTTGTTAAGAGAGATATCTTCAGGAAGACGAGGCCGCATGAGACAGTTTCTTCAAAAATTGCCAAGGAGTATGCTTCAGTTACTGGTAGCCTCATGTATTGCATGATATGTATGAGACCCGACATCAATTTTGTTGTTGGGATGTTTGAAAGGTACCAACAGAACCCTTCTATTATTCACTGGCAGACGGCCATGAAGATTCTTCGATATTTGAAGAGGACTAGAAATTATAGACTGGTTTATAGGAAATTGGATGAGCTTATGGTCTTGGGCTACTCTGACTCAAATTTTGCAGGGGACAAAGATAACAAGAAGTTTACTTCTGGTTATGTTTTTATGCTTACTCATGGCGCTATCTCATGGAAAGTATCAAAAGTCTCTTGTAGCTTCCTCGACTATGGAAGCATAGTATGTTACTTGTTATGAGGCTTCCCGACAGGTTGTATGGCTCAAGCAGATTATTTATAAGCTAAAGGTTGTTGATTCGATTTCTAGACCGTTGCGAGTATTTTGCAACAATGAGGCAGTCGTCAAATATGTTAAAAATGATAACGTGACTATGGATAGCAGGTATATTGACATTAAGAATCATATTGTCATTGATAAAGTATATAAACAAATTATCAAGATTCCTCATTTGTCGACACTGGAGATAATTGCTGATCTGCTTACTAAGGGACTTTTGATACCAGTCTTCGGGGACATGTTATGCGTATGGGACTGCTAGAGTCTCTTTGAGGATGTACCGGCACATCATTAAGGTGTACATTTATCATTCACACACTAAACTCCACCAGTAAAGTAATTATATTTGAAAGCTATTGAGGTTGCTACCCCGATGTCCATGTTATAAATTAGGCATGTGCTCAAAGGCCTGACCAAAATTTGTCCGTGAACCGCGTTATACATCTTTTTAGTCGTAGAGTGATAGCCAAGTTCGATGTAACATTGCCTTCGACAAATTATCATGTGTGATTTTAAAAATAAATGATGGTCATCCGCTTTTCATAAAAAACCATGAATCAGGCTAAAAATATTTTTTCCTAAAAATCGAGTTAGCGCCGGGTGGGAGATTGTTAGATTTTCCATCTATATCGGCACTACTCTATATTTTATCTTCTGTTCATGAGCACACATGATAATAGGTCGTATAGGTGTTATTGGTTATGCTTAATTGTTATACCAAGTTAAGGTTGGTGGGACCTAGTGTTACTCTTTATTAAAGTTTGAGGGTATAATGGGAAGACCGCTCAATACCCTATCTGGTTAAAATAGAGAGTAAGTCCCTCTTGGAGGCTATAACATAGAAAACCATCACATTAAGGTATACAACCAATCCAAGGGAAGACTTCACTCAAGAACATAGGATTTTACAAGAACAAGAGAAGAAGTTAGTATAATCTGTTTTCCATAGTCTATTATTAATCATAGTAATTGTATACAATTCCAGCACAAGTTTCATCTGGCGAAAGCACCCCCAATTCGTATGTTGGAAGTGTCCTCATGAAATCCACAGTAATAGAGTTATGTGTGGTTATAATGATTGTACTTCCTTTCGCACCATAAGTTAGTGGATACCTCAATCTGTCCCATTTTTCTTTATCTTCACTCCAAACATCGTCCAATACCAATAAGAACTTCTTTCCACTTAATAACTTTGCAAGAGTTTGTCTCATTACATCTATGTCCGATAAAGCACAATTACTTCCTGTACATGATTCTATGATAAATCTTAAGAGCCTCTCAATTTCAAAAGGCTCAGAAACACAAACCCGTATGATTATATCGTAGTGCTTCACTACACGTTCATCCCTAGACAAAGATTTTGCAAGAAATGTATTTCCAATACCCCCATTCCTACTATGGGTATAACTGAAAGAGTCTCTTGATTTCTTGGATCTATTTACATTTCTATTAATTGAGATTTAACAATTTCCCTTCCATAAGAATACTCTGTAAAGATCGTAAATTCACGGTCTAGATCGACTATATCTTCAGGAACCGAAATTGCAAATTTAAATTGTTTTTTTTCACGTGCAACTAGCAGCATAGACAAAGTTCCATTGATACCTTTAACTTTCTTAGCCATCTTAATGCGAAATATGAATGAAGTCGAAGGAAAAGCAGATATAACTACCTTGAACACCAGGTGGTTATGGATCTTAAACTTTTGATGAGAACTCCTTCATCAGGACCTCCACACAGTAGAGTACATTCTTCACATTTTGCAACCACTCTTTCACATCTTCATTTCTTATTTTCTATTTCTCAGCCTCAACTAGCACATACTGAAATTGAGGAAGTATAATTTGGAGCTTTTTAAGCTCTCCCTTCAGAACCAATGTTACACCACTCACTTCAGCCAAAATGAAGCTCACATTCTCTATGATTTTGTCTATACCAAAAATAAGAGATGATTCAACCATTTTCAGTTCTGAGTTTTGATCAAAAGGAGAATTACAGGTCTCTCGTATGAATGTTGCAGAATGGAGTATCAAAACATGAACAAATACTAAAGACTATCAACTACCTGTTACTCCAGAATGGAGGTCCAAGATGAAAGGTTTTGGTTTGTCTCATTTCGTGTATGTGAAGTTCCGTGGTTATCTCAGCTGAAGACAATGACAGAATGAAGACCTTCGTACAAGTCTTATATCAACCAATGACTAAGAAGGTAACTTGGTTAAGTAGAACTTCGATAAAGGGAGCAAAAAATGTTTTACTAATTTTCAAAACTTATTTGGGTATCTCGTTCGAACGACCTTGGGTCTCGTTTGAGCGAGTTCTGAACCTCGTTCGAACGACCTTTGGTCTCGTTCGAACAAGTTCTACGAATTCTGGAAAAATTGAGTTTTTAACTTCACCTTTTTTTAAGGTTAATTTGGGCATCTCGTTCGAACAATATTGGGTTTCGTTCGAATGAGTCTCGGGAAAAACTGATTTAGTCTTTAAGTAAACTTTATTTGTTTTTTTCCTCTCTCTCTTTGGCAAAAAGTTATTTTCGAAAGAGCTCAATATTCTTTATCAGAGAGGCAATTTGACATCGATCAAAAACCTAAAAACTTTGAGGTTGATGTTGAGTTAGTTTATCATACTTCCCACATATTGTTTTAGAGTGATTCAAGAAGGGTGTTCATTGCTGTGAGATCAAAAAGTGTCGTTGAGAGAACGAAGGATAGTCGTTGTGAGAACGAGGGAGAGTTGTTGCGAGAATAAAATAGATAGGGCGTGAAGCTTGGATTGGAAGAGATATAATCACGAGACGAAGATATCGAGTCTGTAAGTGTAATTCATATTTAAACTCTTTTTGATTAGTAGATTTTTGGTTGTCGTGTTCATCGACAACGACCTATGGTTTTTCCCCGAGTAAGAAGTTTTCACAGGGTGAACAATTGCTTGTGTTGTTTAATTCATTGTCTTTACTATATATTGATTATTTTTGTTTAATCCTAGATCATTGATTGATAAGATTATGTCTGACTTATTTCTTAAAATACATTAAATACCAAGCACATAGATTTTTACAAGATTCGATTCTCACCACTGGTGGGGGGTTGGTATTAAAAGCATCTTCTAAAGTGCCTCACTGACTTAGTTGAAAAAAAACCAAATCCAAGTCACTGAGGTTCTATTTCCTCCAACAATAACTGACTTATTTTTTTTAATAGGCGCCCAATTGTTGGGCGCCTTTTTCATTATTTTTTTTGAAAAAAAAAAAAAAAAAAAAAATTTTATCAAGCGCCTAAGACTTGGGCGCCCGATTTGAATTATTAGTATGTTTTTTAAAATAATTTGGCGCCCAAGTCTTAGGCGCTCGATTTGAATTTTTTATGAAAAAAACAATTAGGCGCCCGATTAGAAAGCAAACAGACGCCCAACACTTGAGCCCCCAATCACGACGTAAAAAATCAAGGTTGAGTCTTGGAATCCAAAAATTAACCTTGTTTTTTAAGTTGGTCAGTAAGGTGCTGTTGGAGGTCAAAAATCCTATGTGGCACCTTGGAATCCAAGTTAGTGAGGCACTTGAGGAGATGCTCTAAGTGGGTGCATTTTTGTTGCTTTTCCTTTTTTGCTATTTTTGTCATTGCCCCAATCCAATTATGACATGTGAGCATTGATGAGTTGTCAAAAATCCTCGCTCCTCTTTTCCTTGCCTGAGATTTTTTGGGGCAACCTACGGGTCCCACATCTTTTATCTCTCTTAAAATAAGGCAGATTCCTGTTTGTTTCATCTTTTTCTCTCTCCTCTATCTCTTTCCATATTACCCACTACCTACAAAAAAAATTATCTCTCAAGCACTATCACCACTACCTGACTACCCACCTCCAAAAAGTTGAAAAACATAAACCTAATTATGTTCAAAAACATCTCTACTCTATACAAATATTTTCTCTGTACATATTTCTCTACTCATTTTTCATGGTTTTAGGAGTTACTTTTTCTCCATCTCATCCTTCAGTACTACTAGTTGTGTTCATGAATGGGGCATATTCGAAATACGTTTCTCCAAGACGAGCCATCTATATAAGATCATAAATAACATCCGGTATAAGATGTTCTTTTTATTAACATAGGACATCGTTGTACTCTTACGACCTCAAATTTCAGTGACAGACCAGTGGAGATGAAGCTTACATAGATCCTTAGCATCTAATTCCCTTGTTTTGGTAGTTGTTGTAGAAACAAGGGAGGAAGATCTTGTTTTCGCAGTTGTTGGTGATGAGGAAGCAGAAACATTAACGTTAGGGTTTAGTTTCTTTTGGGGTTTATGGTTTTGTTGTTTCTTGGTTCGGGTAGTGGCGGTATGGACTCGTTGATGACCACAGAAAGCTCGTAAATTTGGAAATACTTGTGGCAACCCTTGCAGATGAATACCGCCTCATTACTCTTTTCTTAAATTTGCAGGGAAGAAGTAGTACTAGCAGTAGTACTAAGTGTATTTGACTAAATGGTTCGTCTACTTCATTCTCAACATCCAATGGAATAAATTCTGGAGGTGTGTTGGGTTGCACCATTAACCACTCTTGATTATTCATCCTGTGAAACATTAATCTGTATGTTTAGATTTAATAAGAATACAAGACTTAAAGAGTTGATAGGTATTAAACTTCTAATATGTTATGAAAATTTATGAACTGAAAGTTACTTTTACTTTTAAAATTTAAGAAGTAAGTTAAATAAAAAGGAAAAATATAAATAAAAGACTAATTAATTAAAGAGAAAATAGAAAGCTAAATAAAATAAAGAGCAAATAATTATAAATATAGTGCAAATTAAACATGAACAAAGAGAGAGGTCATAAACTAATATGGTCCTCAGTGAAAGGTTGAGAACTAGAAATAGCACCCTATAATTATCTATACAACAATATAATTGGGGACACTTATGTATAATTGATTGTGGTGCTGCCACGTCATATGTTTTCCCACATCTAGAAAATGACACGTGGCACATTTGGAGGGAAACTCTAGCATTTAGGAGGTAACACGTAAGAATATTTTAAGGGAAACTGATGGATATATTTCCTACTCAAACGTTGCGAAGCTTCCTCCACGCCAGGTTTCTAATTCCTTTACACTTTTGACACGTGGTTAATTGAAAGTCTAAGCGAAAGGGTTTCAACTTTCAAGAGAAAAATGAATTCAAACTATTTCACTTAACCGCTTCTCTTCTCCAGAGTTCAGACGAAAGTATCTCAAATTGGCGTTTCTGTTGGACTTCTCTCTTCATCTCTTTAAATATACTTAGAACGGGTAAGTCATTTCTAAATCATCCTGAAGAAACTTCAAATGGGTATCTCTCTCTCCCAACTCTTTTTGACGATTCATATTTTTCTCATGAAACACTAATTATATTGGAGTTACTCTGTATATTCATGTTCAACCAGGGCTATTTAAAGAATAAAAGGGGCAAATGAGGCTAAATCTGATTCCTGAGTTTGATTCATGAATGATGTAACAAAATCTGCAACTTACCTGTTCAGAGATTGTACTCGGTAAGTCATATATGTATGCTCTGTCAATTTCCCTAATTTATCTACTTTGGTTGTTCATCGTAGTTTTGAGTCCACATGGTTTTATTCGAGAATTTTGGTGACTCTAGATTTTGCTTCCCCAATTTTTGATTATCTTGCATGATCTAATATCGTGTTTTCTCTTAATGTATTGTTCATGATGATTTCGATCTGGTTTCCATTGTAATCCTAATAAATGAAGTATACTAATAGTTTAATGCAGGGGAAGGTAACACTTTGGTCCAATATAAGAAAATACGACGGCTGAAAAGAAAGGAGTACTGGAAGAACTTAATATGTAAGACAATGATTCTATATTATACTTGAGTTATCAAGTTTTTTGACTTAAATTTATAATTAATGGTTTTAGGACGATAAGGATGCAAACAAAAAGGAGGACTGCAATGTCTTCTTTGGGCAGTTGCCTCTTCTTGCTCGTTTTTCTTGCTCATCTTGCAGTTGTTCCTGGGTATCTATTCAGATGCTTATCAAGCATTTTATTTCACTTTTTTTTGTTATCATGCTTCTATTAATTGTTAATAGAAGTTGATAAAAACCACCACCTCTACTAGAACTAGAAGAAGAGAATGCCACTATAAAGGTATTGATGTTGTAATTATATCTATCATAGTATCTATAATTGCATGTGGGTGGTGGAAGGCTAAATGTTGGGAACTAGATATCTATCATAGTATCTTTTTATCCTTCAATTCAAAATTTTCCCCCATCCCTATTTTGCAATAAAACAACGCACTTAGGATTCATAATCGTTTTCAAAAATATTTAACCCGTATGCTATGTTAACCTCTTCCTTTTGCTAATAATTTTGGCAACATAGAATAGGCTTTGAGTTGTATTTCTTCATGGTCTGAGGGACATAGTATGAAATGCTTCTTTTAAGAAAATATACTGGTCTGGTTAAGTCAATCATACATTTTTCACGTATCATGTTTACTAGGTCCCCCCCCCCCCCCCCCCCCACACACACACACACACACACACACTCACAAAAGCCTTTTTTGAGCAGTTTTTGGGACCTTTATCAAGTCGTCTTACTAAGATGATATGACGTGTTATTGGGTGAATTACATCTTGGCTATTATGGGTGTAATATAAATGTTTGTCACTTTTAATGAGCCGCAAGCTCTACTTCTTACCTTCCACCTTTTTAACTGTTACTTTGATCTGCTCTAGTCACATATATGATTTTCCAAAACAAGACTTGATATGTTATGCTTGAAAACAAATTTTACTGCAAACACTTTTTAGTAATCCTCAAGTAACTCTTTCAATCCCCCAGATGAGGTTAATTTATACTCTGGCTCTGAAGGTAGTAAGTGATTGTTCAAAAATACTTATTAAACATCAATGATGAAGTTTTTCTACTCGATTGTAAGAATCCTTTCTATCTAAGAAAACTTCTCACTACTTACTTTCCAATTTGTCTTAATGTTTTTTCAGAGTGATGATATTTTGCATGATAATTGTTCTTAGCCATGGTTTGAATATGCTGAGAAAGAAGTTGCAATATTTTTCCTATTGTGTACGTGGAGTCGCTAGAGGGGTAGAAGACCAGCCACAACATTCAGGAATATGATTGTCAAAACTATATAAGTGATATACACATTAAATTATGCATCGTTATGTCTTAGTCATTTGACTATCAACTTTCAGATCCATATGGTGTGGCCAACCATAATATAATGCAATTGAATTGTAAATATTTGTTGGTTATTAAATTGTTGTATTATTATTAATCTAATGCTCTATTGAATTTTCATGATCCTAATTTTGAAGACCATTTGCACTTTCGCACTTTCGATTCAGTTAGAGCCACATGAGTGTAGATTTATGGGTTAGTTATGGTGAATAATATTATTTTACCTAAGTTGAAATATTTAGCTTCATTAGAGGGACTAAATTTGTCGTTTTTACCAAGCCATGGTAATGGCAACGTATCACCGAATTCAAGCTTCTATTTGTGATCGAAAAAAGAGTTCAAATTGCTAAAAAATAATTAAGATCTAATTAGAGGCATTATGTCATAAGCTTTTTTTATTATAGTTCATAAAATTATGTATCATAAGTTTCAATTAAATGAGATTTAAAATAGTTTGGTTATATTAAATATATCCCGTTTGTGAATACAGAAGAATCCTATCAAGTTCTTCATAATTCAATTTTGCCCGTGCGAGCAGAGGCTTATTGCTACTGATTTATTTTAAATAGAGGTCCCATTGAGGTTAGAGTAGAGAACCATAGCAGTACCCTACCCCAAAACTCTCACATATTAAACATGGATTTTGGAGCAAAAAATAACTTCATAAATTAAATTATGTGGGAAACATGTTTAACTTGAAATCAATCATGAAAGTATTAATGTTTGTATTTTATTTTGTGATTTCAAGCTTTAAAAAGGAGCAACATTGTTGGTGGTAATGTGGGGTAGAGAGAGAGAAACTGAGGAGGAGAGAGAAAAAAGAAGAGAGGATACAAATAAACAAAATATTTATTAAAGAAAGAGAGAAAAGATGTGGGACTCATATAGGCAGGGAAGAAGAGGAGTGAGGAATTTTAACAATTCATCAATGTCCACATGTCATAACCGAATTTGGGCAATGGCAAAATTACCAAAAATGAAAATAGCAAAAATGCACTCGTATTAAGTCCCTCTCACTGCCTTGTGCCAACTTGCCCGATCTTGTGGTTTGCAGGCAACTGCATGACCCTAGAGGATCTTGTTGGGAATTAATGGCCCGGATACCTCTAGTGCTTAAAAATAATAATAATAATAATAATAATAATAATAATAATGCAAGAGAGTCATAATTCATCTAGGTACAGTAATCAAAAGTCTTTTAAAATAATCACCATTTGTTTAATGTGCAACATTGTTGGTTTTTAGGCATTGTTCAATGGTTTCACCAAGATAATTTTTGGGTATTTATCTGAAGTATGGATAGCAAGGTTTCACCAAGATTACATCTTCAAAAAGATAAACCAACTCCTCTTGATAAACTATACAGTCAATGTTCAAGGCCTCTCTTTACTTATGAATGCACAGATGAGAAAAGCCCTTGTTTCAGGCATTCAACAAATCTTACTTACAAAGGCAGGAAGACCATGAAGGGAATACATATTCTGAAAGAACAATTTGTAAAAAGAATTTTTCAAAGCATAATAATAGAACAAAAGTTCGAGATTCATTATTAGAAAAACGTAATATACTATGTTTATCTCAAGGATTGTACTACTCGAGAAACATTATTATTTTTAGTTTCCTCAATTTTGGATTATCCTGGGTTCAAACTTATACAACGCTGTTCTCCACTTGCTCAATGTTGTCCAAAGCAAATATCCCAAAAGTTTTGTATTAATTTGAATGGTCTGCAACATTGCACTTAAAATATCTGAATAACTTAATCTATTAAACACAATCTACCAATCTGTGCCTATTAACAAGCAAATACAACAACAATTGACAACTTTTAAGCCAAGATATTACTCTTGCGCCATGACCAGTAATTAGACCTCATTGGATCAACACCTTCCAGTACAGAACAAACAGTTGTTGCTAAGTTCAGGTCAGACAGATCTGAGTTTGAAGTATTCAAGGCTTGAATCGCAATTTTGAACTTTTCACTTGGTTGGAAACCATGGCAGAGTAGATCTAAAAGCAAACTCAAAGCAAAGGTATTCTTGTTGTTGCTATTTAAGACCTTCAAACACACCGAAGAAACTTCAGGATCGTGTACGAATGATGGGGTGTCACCCTTATATAAACCTCGAAGATATCTCCATGGGCTCTCGTTTTCAGGGGTGTTGAGAATGGCTTCGACGGTGTAGCTCACTTCTGATTCCCTCATGGAGTTCAGACCTCCTAAAAGAGGTGACCTTGTTACCACAAAATGTCTCTGTTCATCAACAATTGCATCACGAGATTAGGTATTGCATGTGAAAAATAAATTAAAGCATATGGGCGATTAATATATGAACTGAATAAGTAAATGAGATAAAACCAAACCAGAAAAACAATATGAACTAACACTTGAATAAAATCAAATTGCACTATTAATAGTAAGGATTTGGAATATTCGAGAAATGTTAAAGATTTTGTATCACTCTAGACTACAGGATTTCGACTATTTCCTACAAGATTCTCAGATCTATACTTGCAATAAGATTCTGAAGTTTTTCCTATAGATCATATATACCTTTCCCATAGGATTCACAGATTTCAAAATCCTATGTTACTTCTACTTTCTTCCCTAGATTTTATCATCTTTCCTACATTGAGAACTAATAAACCGTGCCTACTACACTCTCCTCGTCAAACTATATCCGTTTGCAGGGTGTTGAACCCACCCACACACCCCACTGAGAATATCCAAGGAGAAAATTAAAGAATATAAATCTGTAGAGAGTAAATTTATATAGAGAAAACAGCGATAATTTTTTTGAAGAGAATGAATCCTAAGAGACAATTCCGAGCGACAATCCTTAGGGATAATCTACAAGAAAAACTTGAAGAAAACAATTAGAATGGGAGAATATCTATAAGAGTTTAGTATACTTTCTTCCCATTATGTTTTAGGCTTTTAGCATCCCAAATGATTGAAGAGTACCAAGAACAGTAGCGAACCACATATCATGCAAAAAATGACTGAGAACCGTGGCCAGAAGCAAAAAGGTCCCTACTGCATCATCTATTTCAAAAAGTACTCTGCTCTATCTCCAAAGGCCAACATCAATAGGGCATCGGGCAAACAAGTTATCATACGACTCAACAGCCTCCTTGCAAAGATCACATCTTAAAACAAGAGCAATCTGTATTTTCCTCTCAACAGTTGTATCTGTAGGTATAGCTTTATTGAAGAATCTCCAAGCAAAACCTGCTAGTCTAAGGTGAATGTGCTCATTCCAAACAAACTTTACCCACCAAGGGCAACATTTTCCCCCTAGAAGTATTGTATGCACAACATACCTAAAAATTCCTTTGTTATCAGGCTTCCAAACTCTATATAGCCAACCCTGGGACTACAAAGTAAGTTGTTCATACTTACTTACCCTATATTGCTTTAGAAACTAAGTTACCTCCAAAGGCATATTCCACCCATCTTGGTCAATGCAATCTTTTTTTACTAAAGCTCTGAGAGTTACAAATTTTGTTATTAACTTGGATCAACATATTGACAGGATCAATGTTAGCCCCAGTCTCCCCATAAACCAAATTGCTTGCTATCACCAATCACCCAGCTGCAGTACTTTTCCATTTCATCCAGAACCTATTTAGGGTCATCCCACACAGAAGAGCACTATGGATAAGATACAAAATCTTTAGCAATGGTTTTAAATTTGTTGAACAGATAAACAACCACTCACCTTATTTTTGAATAAAATCTCATGCAAGTTACTAAGCATAGCCAAATTATTGTGCTTCAAACTTCGAATACCTAGACCACTTTCTTTATAAACCTACAAACCTTATCCCATTTAACAGTGATTCCTTTTCTCTTGTTAGGTTCCTCTGTCCACAAAGTTTCTAATAACCCTTTCCCCCTCTTTAATGACAGGAGAGGGTCATTTATACACACCCATATTATAAGCTGGAATGTTGTTAATAGCATATTCAAGCAATGGCAAAATAACATTCTTTGCAATTCTACATTGTATTATGGGAATACCAAGGTAAAGTTTCAGAAAATGATCCAGGAGGATCTAAATACCCTTTTATATTCTACGTCCGTTTCTCGACGCAGATAAAGCCTAAGGGCTCTGTCGGTCATTTCGGTGTGATATTTTGCCCTGCGACCGATCGACTTTGATCCCAGTTCGAATAGGATTAGCTAACATAGTTCGAGTAGGGATTTTATTGTAATTCGAGTAGAACTATAGCTTCACTCTATAAATAGGTCTTGTAACCCTAAAAGGGGCAAACCTTTCGCATTGTAATTCTTTTCAAAAGCAATAAGAAAGCACAAAAACCTAGAGGAGGGTTTTCTCCTCGAAATCTCAAATTGTTCTTATTTCTATTCTTCGATTATTTTAGAGTTCTTCTACAAATTGTGGATTAGAAAAACACCACTTCATTAAAACCAAAAAGATCAGGTAATATACCTTTACTACTCATGGGAATGCAACCGATAAACTATTTGCTTTTAGCAGCACTTCAACGTGACCTGAAGCAACCCGATGGGTAACCAAGGGTTGCTAGAACTTTCTCAACACGCTGATGTTCCCATTAGCAAAAAGGAAAATGTCATGCAAATAGAAGATGAGTAGGATCTTCAGCTCTTCGAAAAACCACCACAGGATTGCAAAGATTGTTGTCACCAAGGAAGTTAAGTCATCTGCTCAGCACATCCTCAACAAAAGCCTTTCGCATTATAATTTTAGTGATAAGACTTCCATCTTTGAATCATAGCCAAAACTTGAAGATAGTTAGTATTCCTGCCCCCAGCTTGTATCCACCAAACTCCAGATCTTTGTCTCCAACTCTCTTCACTTTAAACTCAGAAGTTATCCAACTTTGTTTCTCTATGTTTAATCTGCATAGCTTAAGCATAATTTTCCAGATCATCTGCTAAGGAGTTTTACAACCCTAAGTAATCTTCCTCCAGCTCCTTAATTTAATTCACAAAACTATCATTAATTTCTTTCTTCCAGACATACTTTGATACCCACTTTTAATTTTCTCAGTTTCATCATAATAGCAAAAGAAGGAGCTCGAAGCATAAGCTAATTCCAAGATTTCTTAATAACTCTTGAAAACTTGGATGTAAAGTCCAAGCTTTGAATGAATCTCTTGAAATGGAAAGCAGTTATAATATTTAATATGCCTATGAGATTTGAAAACATGCTATCACTAATAACAACGAAGTTTGGGATTTGCCATGCTCCTTGTTACAAGATATTGCTTGCATTTTTATTAATTTTCTTCTTTGCCTCTTATTTTTACTTGCAAATTGCCACTCCACATTCTTCATCATGAATGGAGACGTCTATAAGTTCCTCATTGTCAGCTCCACTTAGATTTCCTTCTTGCTTCTTGTGACCTTCTTGCTCATTTTGATTCTCATCTTCATCCTCAGGTTTCAAATTCATTCCACCTAAGCTTCAAGATTGCTAAGATTCAACCATACCCAATCTTCATTTTCGGTCTTAGAAGAACTAAGAGCCTCTTTTGAATCTCCAGAAGACCCAACCTTTGAGCTGAAGTACTTCGCCGATATAACCAGATTTCTGACTTGAAATACTTCCTAATGTGGTCTCATAATGGGAGGAAAATTTTGGAGAAGTGAAAGATGTCACAGTATCACTTGCTTTCTCTTTTCCTTTCTCAGTATGTTCCTTCTCCTTGTTGTTTTCTCCTTCTCTTATCACAAGGGTTTGCTCAGTTACAACCTCATTATGAGGTTGTTACTTCTTTTTGTTAGCTTCTCGGATTCTTTCCGCCCCTCTTTGATCTGCTTCACTATTCAGCAATCAGCCACCAAATGCCCAACTATATTGCAACAGTACAGAACTTCGAGATCCTTAGAACCTGTGATTCTTGCCAATATTCAAAGTCATCCCCTTCAATTACAATCATCTTTGGAACAGGTTTTGAGAGATTCATGTTTATAAGGATACTAGCATAGTATCCAATCTTCCTGGTTTTAGTACCCTAGCAATTTGCACTAGGTTCCCAAGAGTTCTGCCAATTGTCATAAATCTATTAACCTCCCAGAAGCCCATACTCAGCCCAAGTAGTCTGAACCGCACCACAGCATTGGTTTTTTTTCTGCCTCTCAGGACAAAATGATGGAGTCCATGATTAAATCGTAAGTGCTGACTTGCAGTTATCCAAGAGCCCTTGCTACAGACTTTGATCTCGTCTTCCTCATTATATTTTAATGATGAAAACCCTTTCCCAAGAGAAAGAAGACCAAAAGATCCACTCAATTTCCACTTGGTATGAAACTCCTTCTAGAGACACCTCTTGTAAATCTAGTCCACCAATCAGGCTGAACTCAAAGTAGTCAACACCCTCCTTGTACGAAGATGAAGGCACTTTAATCGATAGGTAATCCCCTCTAGCGATTCAGGAAGCGTCTCCAAATCCACCACTTTCTCTTTCTCAGAAGGTTTATCACTGTATACTTTACCACTTCCTGATCTTCTCTAGATACCCCTTCCACTCCTTGTTTTCCCTTCAGATTGTCTGAGTTCCCAGTGGTATCAGAGCAACCTTTTCCGTCTCTCCCATCTTTAACCATGGGGTTTGAAACCTTTGCAGCCCTAGCAAGTTCAAAACTAGCAAACTAAAAAAGATCCATCGAGAATGTCTTAATGAGTCACAGGAGTCTTCATTGATCGCAGAAAAAATGAATTTGAGGGACGAAATCGACAAATTTTAAAGTTTGGTAAAGGAAACATGACCACCCTCAGTTGCGCCTTATGTTCCCTTCTCCCGAAAGGCACACTTTTTCACAGATTTGAGATTTTTTTTAACGCGTAAATACCTGATTCAACTTTTAGGTCTTGAGTAACATTTCCTTTCGCCTTCTGCAGATTTTTGTGCCAGGAAATGTTTCTACTATATCAGTTGTGCGATAAATAATAAAAATGATATTAACATGTGTTTTTGTTTTTTAATCTAATACCAGTTAAGAGGATTTTGTAGTATTTCAAAGCCTATGAGCAACTTCTTTAGGGAGATTGTTGAGTAAAGGTTTTTCTTTGCAAAAAATCTCCTCTTATACCTCTTGTTTCCTCAATTGATTTATTGTTATAACTTCAAGAGGTTGTGATTAAATGTGGACTCGCATACATCATCTAATATTATATGCTCTCTTCTTGTTATCTCAGTTTCTTTTAGAACCCATCAGTTTGTGCAAGTGCTGTTCCTGCAATTTTTTTTGAGAAAGCGTGTTGTTCGCGAGGCTCCATTTTACGAATTTTATAAACAAGATGAACTAGCAAGAGTAAAGAAACCGAATGAGATTTCTGGCATAGTTGAAAGCCATGTTTCCGTCCAGAACCTAGTCTTATAATCCAATCGCTGGGAGGAGGATATGGAAGAAAATTCAGTGGTTGTCATTGAAGTCACCCCACAAAAAACACAATATACACGGTAAGATCGGTAGTTCGGTCCATGCATAAAGGAGATTAGAGGTGGGTCAAGACCTTGTGCCGAGATGGAGGATTCTGTTTTTTCATCATTTGTTGTATTTTTCGCATTTTTGTTGTTTACATCCCATCTCAGAAAGCTTATTTCGATTGATAAGCACTTTAATCTTCTCTTATAACAAAATCATGACCAGATGTTCTGGTACTATATGAGTTTAAGAGAAGAGGGATAGAACCAAATATGGTCGGGGAAGTTAATCCCCTTCACCTGAATTCCATTGGCATTAAAGTTTTTTTTTTTTTTTTTGAGTTCTAACAGTGTTGACTGGGTAGTGATGTTTTAATGGATATTTGGTTAATGATATATGGTAAGCAAAATGTGCATAATCATTACGATAAACAGTAGACAATTTATAACTAGGGATACAGACCGCCTTGTATGCATAATTTTACGGAAATGAATTTCTAATAATGTTCTAGTGTACAATACCGATAGTATAGGAGCCCAGGGATGCAAAAACTCGCACCCCTACTTCTACAAATCTCAGTAGAGTAATACTTTGCCCCACAAATAAAATAGATAAATAAAACTTAGACCTGAGAGTAATAGTTTGACCATCAAATAAAATAAATAAATAAAACTTACACCTGATTCCAAGCAGAATTGTTAAAAACATCTTCTTCGAGAAGCTGATGACAGTAGTTAAGCTCGTCTGCCCACCCACCTAGCGCCTGAAGAACCCACTGCAAGAACATGCATTCTTTTAACATCCAAATTCTCATAATTTTAATAGAATTAAAATCAATTTATTCCAGAGACAATAAATATCAGGACACTAATCTCAGTTTGAAACTTTATATTCTATAAAGGACCTCCTGAAAATCAATCTATTTGATGCACAACCAACAGGGCCCTACTTCCAGCAACAGTTATATATGTTTCAGTGGCATATTTCGATTAATTATCTTATAAGGGATTAGGACATCCTTCCTGCATCCCGAAACTTTCAACATTTTCCAGCATTTTACACACGCTAGGCATTACTTAAACAAGGGTGTAGTGAAAGTAACGTACTTACCAAACATGGCCATGTTGTTTGTTTAGTTCTGTATTTTCGAAAAGACCACCCATGTTTCTTAGATATCGGGTCACATCAATATAGGCAGTCCAAGAAACAAAAGAACTATTACATATGTTTTACGGGTAGTTTTCGATGTTTATAATTCATAAGGCTTATTGGGAGTTGGTCTTTTAGCATTAAATACGATTAGCATGCAATTGTTCATAATGCGACTGGGAGTAAGCATACAATTGTGGCCTACCGTTTTGGTTGACAGTGAATTATTTTCCTCTATCAGCAGAAACAAGAAGAGAAAAAGAGTCTCTTTGATCAAATTAGTTTGCCTGAGGTAGCATATGGAAAAGAATGAGTTCATTTTTGAGCATACAGCAGTTTTCACTTTCTTTGACACAAAGATACATTGGGCCATTGACTATATTCAGCGAAGTGCCTATAACTGAAACACAGGTGTTTCCATATCATTTATATAGAGACACAATAACAATAAGATCCTTTCCGCAACTATATTGTATAATGTGATTAATTAAAACCGTACTTTTTTTCATATATGTAATACATTTACGAAATTATTATTTTATTTTGGGGAGGTAGAAGTAACAGTGATCAACTCAATAAAAACCGACGGAAAGAATACAACTTGAAAGCAAAATAAAGAAGAATTAGTTTTTATTTATTTATTTTTATTTTTATTATTATTATTTTTTTTAGGTAGGGGTACGCCAACCCTTGCAGTAATGCAATGCAAAGGTGACACTCAAGATCCCCAATAGCAAGCTATTGTGGTGGACTCTCTCCCAATGAAAAACTAATTTAATATCGTGTGAGCCATTAGCCCACGTATCAAATATTAAACTGATAAGAACAGATACTACAACAAAAGAACAAAAGAACACCTCCTCATGATGGCGTAAGTCCCTCATCTCACTACGAGGTACTCAACACTCGCCTTAACTTAAGATAATACCAATACAGAAGAACTGTGTGTACATCCAAAATGACTGCAATTAATCTTTTTTTTTTCAACAAAGAGTCGAACGTTCCTCTTCTTCTATAGAATCGCCCAATGGATATCCGGAAGGACTCTTGTGAACTCCTTGAACCACCATGACTTTAGAAAATGAATGAACCCTTCCTCAAATACTCAAGCAAAACCACACAGGTTTCAAACGGCTCCAACTTGTCCAGCAATAAAGGCGCAATGGAGAACTAAATTTTGGATAGATTCATCAAACCGCTACAAAGCTACAAGAACAGGTCTACCAACTCTTTTCTTCAAAGCATATCTCAAGTCAATCTTAAAGGCCAAACCACTCCCCAACAGAAGGAGACCATTTTCGACCAGACGTACTTCCTCCCCTTCAAAACTGACAAATCCAGAACCTCCACTTGGGGTAACTCCTAGTGTTTCTAGAATCTACCAAGTGCTAGCATATCGACGTTACTATGAATTTCCTATTTTTAGTTTACTTACAACCCTACAAACATTTTGAAACCCCCCCCCCCCCCCCCCCCCCCCCCCCCCCACACACACACAACACACACTCTGGAATTTTCCCTGTTTAAGATCGCAAGCATTGTAAACAGATGGTTACACCTTTTGATGAAGGACTCGAATAAAACCATACATCATGCCAAAAACTTCACTCTCCTTGTTTCCAGCAACAGTGTCAACAAATTCAATGTCCTCATGACCACTTTGAAAAGATCCTAAGTGCAGAAGATAGAATCCTGTTTTCCAATGTTACCGTACCCCAAAGCCATGCACCATTCGCGCTCCAGCACTTGGTATCCACCACCTCGCCACTGAGTGCCCCCTA
This sequence comes from Kingdonia uniflora, assembly GCA_014058105.1. Lineage (NCBI taxonomy): Eukaryota > Viridiplantae > Streptophyta > Magnoliopsida > Ranunculales > Circaeasteraceae > Kingdonia > Kingdonia uniflora. The sequence continues at coordinate 1,867,056 of JACGCM010001055.1, read as the reverse complement.
CACACCCACACCTTGCAAAAATCTCTACCTCCACTTCCCTAGCAAAGTCACATATATCTTCTTGAAACATTTAACCCACCTCTCTCAGTCCAAACTAATTCCAAATTCAATAAGTGGAATTTACCAATGCCGCGGGCGCCTCCCACATCAACACTTCTCACAATCAATTTAAGTCCAAATAATATAGACGCCCTACAGGAAACTTCCGACACGAAAACGTGAACAATATGAGCTCCAGTCCGCAAAGGCGGTGGACTGAAAAATAAATGAAGAAGGCTAGATAGAAAAAGAAGACAACAGCAGGGTTATTATCATAATTTAGTGGAATTAATAGTTTAATGAAAATGATAGTACTCAAATGGAAATGAGAATCTGAGTACTTTAAAGGATGATCAAGTGCGGCAGGAAAACTAGAACAAGAGTAGAAAAATGGTAAGCTATATTTGAAAACAATAATACTTTTACCGCGCAATACATCTATTTAACCTCAAAATTATCCTTAAAGGAAAAACATGCTTTTACTCGAGGGGTACATTCAACAGTAAGAGATTATTGTTAATTAAGAAACGTAGAGAGCTTAAGAATACACATAGATTGAGAAACGCTCGCATAACCACTAGAAGATTAATAGGGAAATTCATTAACGTACCTGCCTATGGGACCAAGCATGATAGTTTTTAGAATCAAGAGATAATATATTCTTGGTAAACTCAAGCTCCCTATCAGCAGCTTCAGTTCCCAGCTTTTCTGCGATCCATCGTCTATGATGCCTACAAAACTTATCGTTTTGTTTGAAACATACAAATATACTTCGAAGAAAAAAATAAGTCATAAATAAATATACATAGAATAAATTGTGTTGGTAACTTTTCTTTTTCATAAGCTTCAAATTTTAAACAGAAATTGGCATGTGTTACTGCAAGATAATATTGCAAGTCCTACCCCACTTCATCATCTTCTCATCCTGTTTCTGATACAATGAAGGTCCCTTTGAATATTTTTTTATTTTTATTTTCTTTCAGCCTCCGTTTTAGATAAGTTTTCGTTTAAATGAAGCGTATGCTTATAAGTCTAACCACCTAATCCACCACAAGTGGGCATTACATATGATGTCGATATCAATTTAAACAATTTTATTTGAACGAAAGAAAAAGTGGAACAATACAAGAAGTAAAGGAAAAAATAACCACACGTTTACATTATGTTGTTAGGGGCGGGGCGGGGCAGAGCGCTAAGCGGGAGGCGGAGCCGGAACACTATGTGTATAACATGCCAATGAAAAGATAATCAACAATTTAACATTATAATATACAATAATCAAGTAAAGATTATAAACGAAATCCCAATTCTTCAATTTACAAACCCTAATTAGTGGTTTGGTTTGAATAACAATAAGTCTCCGTACTAGAGAGAGAGACCTGCGGACAATTTGTAATCAAAGAAAGACAGTTTTTTTTTTTAATTTGAAAATGCCAAATGATTTGGCAATTCTGTGTTGTTGTTTTTTTGTTTTTTTATATTAAGAAGTCAAATCATTTGGCAAAACTAGAATAAAAATAAAAAACGCCCTAGGGTGGCGGGGTGGATGGTTTAAAATTGGGCGCCCCGGCGCCGCCCCTGGCAGTAGTTTTACAACATGGAAAAGAAAATGGCTTAGTCAAACTAGAAACAAAAGACATCACAAAATCCAGCATGAGCACACAAAGATACCTACGATCACCTCTATCCATTTTACCATAAGGGAATAAGACCTCATGCATAGTCATCGCCACTTTGGACCAACATAAAGTGAAGGTTGTAATAAACACCTGACATGCTCTCGTGTTTTCTTTTCTTTTCTTTTTTTGAAGTGCAAGTTGGGGTTAAGCTAAGGCAGACCCCAACCAGCTCTATAACAAACAATGGACTTATTAATAATCAAAAAAGAGATCGTTTATTGAATCATATTTGTTTAATCGCTTCCGCATGCTTGGTGATTAACACTTACTCTCAAGAAGAAAACTAAAGACTGCAGTAGGAGATAGTGAGCACTCTCATGCCCACTAATCTGTTTTGAGTTCTCAAATTCCCTCTTAAAGCTCTCCATGCAGTGAAGTTACTCCTAGGTGGGATTATCTTGTTCCAAACAATAGAAAACCAGTCACTGTTTAATTTCTTGGCCTTAGGCTTTCATAAGTGTCTGCAAGAGAGAAGAAGTCATACGTATTTCGAGTCCAAACAATTTTGTCTTCGCCCACTCTCTTCAACTCAATGTTCTCTATATGCATGAGGATGTCTTCACGAAGCTTAAAAGTTTTGTTCTGAGGTATACACCAAATCCCATCCTTTACAACTGTAGCAACCTTGGCATTTTTATGAAGAGTAGAATCATATATAAGATTGGCTTGAAATCTATCTAAAAGAATCCCATTAGAGTGCCAAGGGTCCTTCCAAAACAAGGTACCCATCCCATCACCAATAATATATTTTACCATCTTCTTTTCTTTGCTTCCTCCCTTAAATCAAGAAGCTATCGTGTTTTCTCTTCACTTCAAACATCATTGCTTAGTTTTCAACACATACTGCCCGAATACTATGAAAGATACAACATGCCACATAATATTACCTCACTCAGGAAGTCACCTAAACTACAATCCATCGAACTTCAGCATAATAAATAACTCAGCACCATAACATATAACATGGACAATGAGCAATAGAATGGATTCCCAACTTAACTATCCTGAGAAGCGTAGTTGCAACTTTCTTTTCTTAAAGGATAATGTGATTGTTGTGGACGCGCTAAGTCGGTACTAAGCGCTTATGGTATTAGATCCAAGCTACTAAATCAAAATATGTTAAAGATTCTTTCGTTTAAAATTTCCAAAGTATAACACCCTAAGTAAAATCTGACATCTTACCTCCAACAAAGTCGTTGGTTGAAACATATCTTCAGTACGATGAAAACATCTTGCATCCACCCTAACATGAAAAGTGAAATTTACATGCTCCAGGTTTCTAGGTTTATGTGCTTCCCTGATATCTTCAGTAACCGTTACACGCGAAATAAGGAATGGGGCTGCGCATCAAAATGCACATTGACAACACTTAAATCCAGTTATAACTGGAAGTTAGTTATTTATTACGAGAAGTCACACAAGCTTAACTGGCTGGCGCCAACTCACAGTCAACCTCACATGTCTAATGATAGGTAAGTTATTACACATCGTCTCATTATGGTTTCATAATACATCGTGTTTATGACATCTACAGTGTATGCACACCGTGTTGTGGACACATACTTTGAGGTGGTAAATCTCAATATCTAGAATGATTAAATCGTGTGTATCGTGTATTTGATGAAGTTGTAGTTGAGGTTGACTTCCTTAAATAGTGGTTTAGATGCAAAATTACTTTTGATTTAGATTCAATATGTCATTATCTTAGTTGTTGTTGGCATTTCATTTTGTGCACTGCAATCCCATTCATATGATGTTAAATCACATGCTGATGGGTAGCTGTGAGTCTTGTGACCATATTATTATACAGCCCACCATAAAATATTGTTCACCATAAAAAAAAAAATGAACAATATTATCCTCCACAAAATCCCACCATAAAATAGAAGCCCAAATACGTACACCTTTAATAAATCTCACTTCTTATACAAAACCATGACTCAACTACTACCAAACTGTCTACAAAAACAATTCCAACATAGTCGTGGGTTCAGCAAATGCCAGCATTTATTTTCCTAGCCTAAAAAGATATCTCAAATAGCCATAATAAAATTACCATATTTGATAATTCTTCGCTTTGCTCTTCGCAAGATTGTCCACAAACGCTAGTTCATCGCGCAAATCAACACCAAGTGCCTCGAGTATAAGCCGTCTGAAATGCCACACCTAATAACAAGCAAAACAAAACGCGTATCACTATCCTGTGCTAAGATACAATACACTCACAACTGTTATTATTATTACCGTGTAATTCCCGGGGTTGGCGTTGATTGTTTCAGTGGTGACCGCAAAAGAACGAGGAGTCCTCTCGTCAATGAGGTAAACAGCTCGAAAGTAATCCATGATTTCTCTGAAATCGTCACTGTAATTGATGGGAACAACGGGGTTTGGACCGTCGTCTTGCAGAATTGGTTGTAAATCCGAGAAATCGAGTCTTTTGCTGAAGGGGATTCTCTTTTCTGAGTCTGAGTCTGAGTCTGAGTCCATCTTGAGGTGTTGGGAGAGAGAGACTCTAGAGACTAGAGAGTTGGAATGAGAATAGGGAAGAGATGGTGAGGGGTGACTGGAACCAATAGGTTTCCAGCAGTGTACCTTTTTTGGACTGGGTTTGGTGTGGACTGCCCATATGAGTTGAGTCACAAGAATCCTGTGTGATTTTGCTCTACCTAAAGCAATTGCGGAATAAACGTGTCAAAGAAGTATAAAGAGAGAATACATATATTTACATTGGTTGGTCAAACGTGTATCACTACAATGTGCTAAGATACAATAAACTCAATACACTCACAACTGCTATTATTATTACTGTCAGGGCCATCCCTGTAGTTTTTGAGGCCCTTAAAAAACACTGATTTAGAACATAACGATTCAACTGCAAAAACTAACAATGCCCCCCTAAATGACTAAATCTACTACCTATTTTAGTAGGTTAACAGAGGTTAAGAAAAATTAATTTGTATTAAGAGAATATATAATTCCAGATGATAGTTAATAATTTGGGAGACGGTTTGAAACCTAAAAAGGTCCACTTTGAGTTCGGCAAAGTTATTGTTACATAAGAACATTAGAAGCATTTGAACTTTGAAGACGAGTCTAATCAGTCCAACAACTAAGAACAAAAGTTCAATATTTCATTCACAGAAATCATAAATAGTAGTGATGAAGGCATTAAGTTTCACTTGCAGAGAGAATTTTTTGGGTCCAATTTTGCTCTCCACCTCACCAATTTCCTAAATCGACAAAACCATTACACAAATCTTTCCACCTAAATTTTATTGTATCCTGACTTCTTGAGCCCTAAAATCGACTAATAGGATCAAAAATTCGTCAACTTTTCAGGTAAATTTTGATTTTAATTCGTACCAACAATGTCTTATTTGCCCTAATTTATACAATTGTTAGTAAGATTTCAGAGAGTCAGAGAGAGTACCGAAACCTTGAGCTTTTAGTTGTGATGTCTCATGTCTGCGACTGCAAGTCTACAACAGCTAGGGGAGTGGAGAGAGAGAGGTACTTATGAGGCCTGTATTTTCATTCTTGAGAGAGAGAGGTCCAAAAAGAACTCCCTTTGGGCTCATGATGCCTGTATTTTGGAGGCTCAAACATATGAAGGTAACCAATATTAGGAGGCCCCTATTTTTCATCTAAATTTGAAGGCCCTAGATGACCGCCTCATAGGTCTAGACCAGGGCCGGGCTGTTACCGCGTAATTCCTGCGGTTGGCGTTGATTGTTTCAGTGGTGACCGTAAGAGAACGAGGAGTCCTCTCGTCAATGAGGTAAACAACTCGAAAGTAATCCATGATTTTTCTGAAATCGTCACTATAATCAATGGGAACAACAGGGTTTGGACCGTCGTCTTGCAGAATTGGTTGTAAATCAGAGAAATCGGGTCTTTTGCTTAAGGGGATTCTCTTTTATGAGTATGAGTCTGAGTCCATCTTGAGGTGTTGGGAGAGAGAAACTCTAGAGACTAGAGAGTTGGAATAAGAACATGGAAGAGATGGTGAGGGGGGTGACTAGAGAGATTTTCTCTAATAGTTTTCCATCAGTGTGCCTTTTTTGGACTGGGTTTGGTGTGAGTTGTCTGCCTATATGAGTTGAGTCACGAGAATCCTGTGTGATTTTGCTCTACCTAAAACAATTCCAACATAATCAAAATTAAAAATTATGTACTATATACTAGTAATCCGGCGACCGGAGGGGAAAACGACCGCGAGATGAGCAATGACAGATAGAGATGGGGAGCTTTGTTTGGGAGAGAGAAAGAGAGATGGGGAGGAGATAATGAAGAAGAATTAAGGAGATGGGTAAGAATTAGGGGGAAGGAGAGAGAAAGAGAGGATGAAAAGAGAATAGGGGGAAGAAAACAAGAGAGATGTGAAGAAGAAGGTGATAACGGACGGGAATACAAGTTTTGTGACATCTTTAGCTTTTCATTGTGCCTAGTGTAATACACTCCCTTCGGTCGTTTGATTAACAAAAATAACCTCATAGTCGTGGGTTCAGCAAACGCCGGCATTCATTTTCCTAGCCTAAAAAGACATCTCAAATAGTCATAATAAAATTACAATATTTGATAGTTCTTGGCTTTTCTCTTCGCAAGATTGTCAACAAACGCCAATTCATCGTGCAAATTAGCACCAAATGCCTCGAGTATAAGCCGTCTAAAATGCCACACCTGATAACAAAACAAAACAAAATTTGTATCACTACAATGTGCTAAGATACAATACACTCACAGCTGTTATTATCATTATTGTGTAATTCCTGGGGTTGGCGTTAATTGTTTAAGTGGTGATCGCAAGAGAATGAGGAGTCCTCTCGTCAATGAGGTAAACGACTCAAAAGTAATCCATGATTTCTCTGAAATCGTCACTATAATCGATGGGAACAATGGGGTTTGGACCGTTGTCTTGCGGAATTGGTTGTAAATAAGAGAAATTGGGTCTTTTGTTGAAGGGGGTTATCTTTTTTGAGTCTAAGTCTGAGTCTATCTTGTGGTGTTGGGAGAGAGAAAAACTATAGCCTAAAGAGTTGGAATGAGAACAAGGAAGAGATGGTGAGGGGGGGTGACTGGAGAGATCTTCTCCAATAGTTTTCCAGCAGTGTACCTTTTTTAGACTGGGTTTGGTTTAAACTGCCTGCCTATATTAGTTGAGTCGGGAGAATCTTGTGTGATTTTGCTTTACCTAAAACAATTCCAACATAATCAAAATTAAAAAATTATTACTATATACTAGTAATTCGGTGACCAGAGGGGAAAACAACTGCGAGATGAGCGATGACGGATAGAGATGGGGAGCTTTGTTTGGGAGAGAGAGAGAAAGAGATAAGGAGGAGATGATGAAGAAGAATTAAGAAGATGGGTAAAGATCAAAGGGAATAAAGCAAGAGAGATGTAAAGAAGAAGAAGAAGAAGAAGAAGAAGAAGAAGGTGATAACGGACGGAAAGACAAGTTTTGTGACATATTTAGCTTTTCATTGTGCCTAGTGTAATACACTCCCTTCAGTCGTTTGATTAACAAAAATAACCTCATAGTCGTGTGTTCAGCAAACGCCAGCATTCATTTTCCTAACCTAAAAAGATATCTCAAATAGTCATAATAAAATTACAATATTTGATAGTTTTTGGCTTTGTTCTTCGCAAGATTGTCAACAAACGCCAATTCATCATGCAAATCAACACCAAATGCCTCGAGTATAAGCTCTTTTTTGAGTATGAGTCTAAGTCCATCTTGAGGTGTTGGTAGAGTGAAACTCTAGAGACAAGAGAGCTGGAATGAGAATAGGGAAGAGATGGTAAGGGGGTGACTGGAGAGATCTTCTCCAATAGTTTTCCACCAGTGTACCTTTTTTGGACTGGGTTTGGTGCGGACTGCATGCCTATATAAGTTAAGTCACGAGAATCGTGTGTGATTTTGCTCTAACTAAAGCAATTGCGGAATAAACGTGTCAAAGAAGTATAAAGAGAGAACACATATACTTGCGTTGGTTTTGTAGTGGCGTGTTTTTTGGGAGAAAAACCTTCGTCAATACTTGTTCGTAAGGATTGCATAATAAAAAGCTAACAACCAATATTTTACTTGGAAAACTCAGTAGAAACTGAGAAAAACCGCGACCTCAAGGAGGATTTAATGTAAAATCTAGTAGATGCTAGTTATTACAAGTTTTCAAAGTGTAGCTAGTGTTTAGGATAGAGAAATGTAAGACTTGCGATCATTTAGAACCTATTCTCTGCTTGTATTTATAGTATATACATGCAGTTTACATAAAGAAAGAAAGAGTCACCTATTACAGGGGTAGTGGGCAAACTTTGCGGATCTCTAACAGTTCCTTCTTGACCAGGCTACAATGACTACTTTTGGTAAGTCGAGGACTCACAGAATCTTCTAGAATGTTGAGTTGTCTTCAACTACAGAGTGCTGAGCTGTCTTCGACTATTGAGTGTTGAGCTGTCTTCGACTATAGAATGTTGAGTTGTCTTCGTCTACAGAGTATTTGCTTATTCTTGTTGAATCTGGGGAATATGATATTACAGGTTCGTCATAAGCTACATCTATATTTCTTACCACAGTCCACTATTATTATACGAGGTAATAAAAGAAATTTCATCTCACCAAGAAACTTCAATAGAGTCTCCCTCTAACTTGTATTATCTCAAAGCTTCAATGCAATCGTTTATACAACCTCTCTTTCATTAGATTTGTACTCACCTTAGCTTTAACCCTCTCCATATCAATTAGATTATGACTTGTTACTCACACTATGTTATGTAAGATCCTAAATTAGAAGTTTTTATAAAAGAGAAATAGTTATGCCTTGTGTCTTGGCAAGATTGAGAGTGTAGATGCTCTAAACCCCAAAAGAGAGAATAGTAACCAAAATGGTCAAATACAAGAATTAAACTCATTAATTAATATCAAGCTAAAAAGAACATCCCAACTACTTCCCAATTTAATTGTCCAAAATCAGTAGAAAGTCCCCTATGACACCAATAAACACCTAACTAATGCCAAATGTTTATTTCATAAGTAGTATTGATAACATTTGTATTCTTAACACTAGTTGGTGATAAGAGTTGTTGGTTGATTTGTACCTATCTCATATAAAAGTTTAGAACCTCTAAAGTTCTTCTTCTGGTCATTGTATAATTGTAGGATTATTTCCTTGTATATCTTTTTCCTTCAATTAAGGAAGATGTTTTTTCTTCTCTCATGTAACTACTATTTATAAATAGTGGAAGGGTGTTTTGCTTTCCTCAATTGAGGAACACCGAATACGTTCTTAAATTCACATGGTATCAGAGCAGTGAGATGATCTCATTGTTGTTTTTCCCATCTTTCTCTTTATCAAATTTCCCTTGCAAATTACCGTTTCATCATGGTTGAAACCAATGATACTCAACTTGCTGTCAACGACACCTCACAAGGATTAAAGTCTATCGAGCAAGGATCAATATCTGACGAGTCAATTAATGATTTATATTATGTTTACCATTTGGATAGTCTGACTATGGTGTTGGTTACGCCTCTTCTTTTGGGCGACAACTATGGTACGTACTTGGTTGTGTGTTATTACAATGTCTTTACGCGCCAAGAATAAACTCGGCTTCGTCGATGTTGTTCTTAGAATACCGAGTACACCGTCTAAAATTTCTCAATGGCAGCGCTGCAATGATCAAGTTTCATCATGGATTTAAACTTAGTTTTGGTCAAGATTCAAACAGTATATTGTATGCCGATACAGCCCTTGAGATATGGATGGATCTTAAAGAACGTTTTTCTCAATCTAACGCCCCTCAGATCTATCAACTAAAACAATCCATATCTTCACTTAAACAATAAGATATGTCTTCTTCGGGCTGCTTTACAAAGCTCAAATCCCTTTGGAACAAGCTTAATTATCTCATCACCGTTTCACCGTGTTCTTGTGGTAATGGGAAAATAGTTGCAATGAATCTTCAGCGATTCTACAAGGACTCCATGATCGATACGGAGCGCTTCGAAGTAAGATTATGCTCATAGATCCCTTCCCTATTACAATAAAGATTTATTATCTTGTTCGTCAAGAAGAAAAACAACAAGAAATTTAATCTTTTGTGACTCCAATACCATGCAGCAGCTTTCTTTATCAAGTCAATAAATCATTTGAATTCTTCTTTATGAGGAAACCCTTTAAAGGGAGACCTCATTATCACTGCGGTCGAGATGGTCACTACAAAGAAAGGCGCTTCAAACTGGTTGGTTATCCTCCCAAGAGAACTGACACTCCAGTTGTTTATAAACCTAATATGGTCTTGCTAAAGTTATGGTACCAAGTCCTTCCTGTTGAATATAGAATATATGTTGAATATAGAATATACCTAATATAAGATATATATTAAATATAAAATTCTCTAAATATAGGATATTATTACTTAGCGCCCAAGTAATTGTAACTATATAAGGAGAATGTATTCTTCCATTGTAATAATCGAATAATAATAAAGTTAGTCCTTCCCGAATCTCTTATTCATTGTATTAGTTTCTACATGGTATCAGAGCTGGTTCGATAATTGAACCTGGTTCTTTTAAATTGAATTATGCTGCGAATTGCTATCACAAAGCTTAATTTTGTTACAAAGTTCGAAGTTACTGTAGCTATAACAGTTCGAGGTCACTGTAGCAGTAGTGTTCGAAGTTACTGTAGCAGATACCAGAAAATCACTGTAGTAGTTCGACCAATAGGTTCTAATGATGATACAACAATGGTATCATCAAACTCAAACCCTAATCTTCACATTGATTATAACCACATCAATGCACCCTTCCCAACTGGCAATACCCTGAATGAGAACAATTACACCCTTTGGTCGAAGGTCATAAAGATACGTATTAATGGTCGAAAGATGTGGGGGTACATCAGTGGTACTAAAACGAAGCCTGCAGAAGGGAGTGAAGGGTATGAAAATTGGTGCTCGGAGAATGATAAGGTAAAGGGATGGTTATGTGATTCAATGTCCACAACACTAATGAACAAACATGTTTGTTTGGAAATTGTGAAGGAAATTTGGGACTCTCTTGAAGCTATGTATACCGACACATCTGATGAAACTCAAATCTTTGAGTTACATAGGAAGTGTTTCTCAACAAAACAAACTGGTCGATCTCTTACGACTTATTATGATGAATTAGCAGCAATTTTTCAAGAGATTGACCAGCGCAACACGATGAAAGGAGGAAGTGTTAAGTCTATCGCCCTCCTACAAAAATATGTAGGACGTCTTAGGGTTCACATGTTCCTCTCTGGATTGGATAGTATGCATGATCAAGTACGTGGTGAAATTCTTCGAAAAGACCCACCACTTACTTTGGAACAGTCTTATCAGACAGTACGAAGGGTGTCAGTTCACAAATAGGTGATGGGAACTCAAGCACCTTTAACTAAGTCTTCAATTATGCCACTCAACTATAAAAAGGGACAGCCTCAAGGTTCATGAAATTCTCATAGAGAGACTCAACCTCTTCGCCTTGATCTTGAGTGTACCCACTGTGGAGAGAAGGGGCACACAAAACAGAAGTGTTATGAAGTCATTAGGTATCCGGAATGGTAGGATTCTACAAAGTGACCAAAAAAGAACATAGTTGCGAAGAATGATGCTGCTAAAAGTCTTCCTTCAGTGAATGTTGCCCAGTCAGGTCTGAAAACTAAAGGTAGTGTTTTAGTTATAAATTCTTTGAATAGTACTTGGTTAATTGATACTGGTGCATCAGATCACATGGTAAACGACTCTAGCATATTATCATCTATTATACCTTCAACCAGGGGCGGAACTAGGAGGAGACTTACCTGGGCTATCGCCCGGGGTAAAATTGTCAAAAAACAATTTTTTATTATTTTTTTTAACACCCACCTCTTCACCTCTCTTCCTCTCTCTGCCTTCTTCTCTTCCTCACTTCCTACCTTTCTTCTCTACCTTTCTTCACGAAACACGCATACAGACGGCTGCCAAATTCATCCTCGAGATCAAATCCAATGACTGTCTCAGCAGAGAACTGGGGAGTCTGAGGGCAGCATAGTACCCATTAGAGAGAGAATCAGTATCATAGATCCAGCTTTAAAGAATGGCTAAGCTCTGAAGAATTAGAATAACTTTATTTTGAAATCTCAACTTCTAATGTTAAAGGCCGTGGAGCTCTCTCTCACAGATTAAAGGCTGCAAGTGCAAGTAATCCCTTTTTATCAGGTATGTAATTAAGCTCTTAGAGATTGCAATATTGGGAAAACAAATTTAGGGTTGTATAATTTAAAAATCAGACTTTAGTATGCTAATTAGTGGTTGAACACCATTCAATTCGAGTTCTAATAATTTTAGCTCTTCAATGTTGTTCCAGGCCCCTCTGTACGTGTTAAATATTTTCATTGTTGTAAAACCAATAAACTATAATCTAAAAATTTAGTTTATACTACTAGAGGCTGTGAAAGAGAGAATCAGTATCATAGATCCAACCTTCAATCTGTGAAATTATGTATTTTGTCATCTGATTGTAGTTTGGGTTTGAAGTTTATTTCAACTTCTAATGTTATTTACACCTTTTGGGCTTGTATCTTATTGTTGTAGGTTAGAATGCAAAGAAAAATTTCTTCATTTTTCAAGAGACCAAATGACAATCAATCGAAAGGTAATACATCTTCTGCATTTAACAGTTCCGAGCAACGTCCTTTTAAATTTTAAAGAGTTGAACCGAAAGGTAATACATCTTCTGCTGAACTTGAAGAACATGTTGAACCAATAGAAGTTATTGTTTCTCCTATATAATTGGCATCATAATGTTAACCAACGTGACGAGGTTCGACGAGCGTACATTGGAAAAGGGTCGTTTCAGTCTAAATGCAAAGTATATCCACCAATAAAATTTGGAAGACAAAACCGTCGCTTTAAAGCTTCTTGGTTCGCTCAATTTTCTTGGTTAGAGTATTCTCCTCACAAAGATAAAGCATTTTGTCTCCTGTGTTTTCTTTTTGAAACAGATCCAGCAAAGCGTCCTGCATTTACTGTTAAGGGGTTTAATAGTTGGAAGAGGGTAAACGATGGTGCGAAGTGTACCTTTTTACAATATATGGGAGGTCATGGTTCTCTACATATGGCTGCGCTACATTCTATGGAAGATTTAAAGAAGACGTCCAGACATATTGATAAAATGATCAATATACAGTCTAAGGATGAGACTTTGAGGATTTGACTTCGGCTCAAGACTACAATTGAGTGTGTGCGTTGGCTAGCACTTCAATCTTGTGCTTTTAGAGGCCATGATGAATTCATACATTCAAAAAATCGTGGCAACTTTCTTGAATTGCTAAGTTATATGGGAAAATGGGATAAGAAGATTGATGATACTATATTGGAAAATTCCCCTGTAAATGCCAAGTACACCTCGCCATTGATTGAAAAACAAATTCTGAATATTCTTGCCGAAAAAGTGAGAAAAAAGATTTGTAAGGAAATTGGAGATGCGAAATATCGTATTCTTGTTGCTGAAGCAAAAGATAAATCAGATAAAGAACAAATGGCTCTTATTCTAAGATTTGTTGATAATGTTGGTTGTATACAAGAACGGTTTTTTGAAGTTGTAAGTGTTAAAGACACGACGGCGGCAACTCTTCAAAAGAAAATAACTGATATTCTTACTCGAAATAACCTCCTACTTTAGAATATGTGAGGTCAAGGGTACGATGGTGCTAGTAACATGCATGGTTCATGGAATGGGTTACAAGCGTTGTTTCTTAGAGATTGCCCATCAGCGTATTATGTGCATTGCTTTGCACATAGATTGCAATTAGCATTAGTAGCAGCAGGTAAAGATGTCCCCGAGATTTGGCAATTCTTTTCAAAATTGAATTTCATTGTCAATATCTTTAAAGCTTTAACAGCGAGTTATAATCTGCTCACGCAAAAGAAATAAGAAGAAAATTAGCTACTGGTGAGCTAAAGATGGGTAAAGGGGCTAATTAGATTGGTTGTTTGCAGCAAGCGGGGGCTACTCGTTGGGGTTCTCATTTTTTTCCCGTGAGCAGGTTGATTGATAAGTTTGGTGCTGCAAGTGAGTGTCTTAACAACATGATTACGAAAGGGGGGACTAGTAAGATACGTGGGAAGCTAGGGGGCTTATGATGCGCTTATGTCCTACGAGATTGTCTTTAACTTGCTTTTAATGAATAAAACCATGGGTATTACTGACATGCTTTGTCAAGCTCTGCAAAAGAAATCTGTAGATATCGTGAGGGCAATGGGTTTGGTTTCAAGTACAAAAAATCTTCTTCGAAAGTTTAGAGAAGATGGTGGTGAATGTGATTTGTTTTTTTACAAGTGTAGAATCATTTTGTAAAATGCATGATGTTGTTGTACCAGATATGAGTGCTCATCATATGATAGACAAAGGTCGTTCCAGCAAACATAAAGATCACATTACAGTTCAACATTATTACCGCGTGAATATATTTTATCCCGCAATAGATTATCAGTTGATGGAGTTAGATGATAAATTCACGAAGGAGGGGATGGAACTTCTCATTCTAAGTGTTTCCCTGGATCCAAAGAATGGTTTTGAATCATTTAATATCAACGATATTTGCACTCTCGCCTAGAAATTATACTATGAAGATTTTACTGATCACGAGCTACGGATGATGAGACGTCAGTTGGAACACTATGAGCTTAATATCCTTCCTCACGAAGCCTTTCAGAGTATGTCTACCATTTCTGAGTTATGTCGAGGGTTAGTAGTAACAAGATTGTCAGAGGACTACATTCTGGTTGATCGTTTGATTCGTCTTGTGTTGACACTGGCAATTTCTACAGCAACCACAAAATGTGCATTTTCAGCTATGAATTTAATTAAGACAGAACTTCGTAGCAAGATGGAAGATGAGTACCTCATAGATTGCATGGTTGTCTACATTGAAAGGGAATTTTCTCAAAGTATTTGTTCAGATTCGATAATAGAAGCGTTTTATTTAGTGGGGGACCGTAGGGAAATTTTTTAGCAGTATCTTGTATATTGATATTTTTGCACATGTCTATGTCACTCTTGATTTGATTTTTTTATGAAAAAGTGAGGACAATTACTTGTGTGCATTTTTGAATATTGATCTATATATAAAGTTTTTTGTGAATTTCTAAATACGTAAAGTTTTTTACTTTTACTGAATGAATATTAAACTTATGGAAGCCTCTTGTAAGCTTATATATTATAAGATTTGTTGATGAACTAATTAATTTAGTTTTTAATTTTTAGGTGATACAATTGTTTATGGTAGCATTTGCTAAATTGGTTATGGATCTCTCAGGAATCCCTAGATTTACCAGGTGCTTGTTTATATATATATTTTTCTTTAGAATAAATTATTTTTATCATGATTATGTTTGAGATATGTCAATTACTTGTTTAGTATACGTAAAGAAATTACGTAATTAATCAATAATATTAGTAAATATCCCTTTAAAATTAATAATATACCCTAAAAAATTTTTTTGGGGGCAAGCCCCCGAACCTAGAATCCTGATTCCGCCCCCTGCCAAACCTCTATATACACAACAAATGATGGTTCCTTTCCTATAATTGGAGAAGGTTTCACTGACATATCTAAATCCCTGACATTAAACTCTGTCATTATTGTCCCTGTTCTAGAGTACAATATCTTGTATGTCAGTAGGATCACTGTTGCACTTACATGTACTGTGATGTTTTGGCCTCAATTATATATATTTTAAAGCATAATGACTTGGCAGGTTATTGGTTGTGGTGTTAGAAAAGGTAATCTCTACTATTTGGACCTGACTAATAGTAGAGAGCAGATAATTCATCAGGTGAATAAAGTCAGAGGAATTGAAGAAGCAAAAACTAATGTGTGGTTATGGCATCGACGACTGGGTCATCTATCATTCGGGTATCTTCATAAATTAAATTCGTCGTTATTTTTGAATTGTAGTATTTAAGAGTTTAAGTGTGATATTTGTGAACTCGCTAAGAGTCATCGTATTACATACTCTCCAAGTTTTAATAAAAGTTTAGAACCTTTTAGTATTATTCACTCTGATGTATGGGGTCCTGCACGTATTCCTTCATTGTCTGGAGTTCGTTATTTTATGACTTTTATTGATGAGTGTACTCGTATGATGTGGGTATCCCTAATTACCCATAAAAGTAAACTCTTTGAAGTATTTAAAAAAATTTATCAGATGGTTTTGACTCAATTCCAAAGGAGAATACAAGTGTATCAATCTGATAATGGAGGAGAATTTACAAGTAATGACATGTCAGAGTTCTTGACAAATAACGGTATTCGACATCAAACCTCTAATGTTTATACCCCACATCAAAATGGGGTAGCTGAACGAATGAATAGACAATTGTTAGAAGTTGTTTGTGCATCTCTTTTTGGAATGAATATGTCATTGAATTATTAGGGAGAGGTGTTAAAATCTGCTGCTTACTTGATAAACCGCACAGTATCTAGGGTCATTGAATTTCAGACCCCCTTCTGAAAACTTCATGATCTTATCACCATCCCTGCAATGCCAAACCTAGAACCACGTGTTTTTGGATGTGTTGTCTTTGTTCATATACCTAAACATCAGCAAGAAAAATTGGATCATTGTGCTCGAAAGTGTGTGTTTCTTGGATATGCTGATTTTAAAAAGGGTTATCGTTGTTATGATCCTGTAGAAAGGAAGGTGTATATCTTTGGATGTTCGTTTCGAGAATTGGAGGCGTATTTTGTGGGATCTTCCCTTCAGGGGGAGAAACATAATGATGGTGAAGAAAAGTTCCATATTATTGGGGATATGTTTCAGGAACTAGAGGGTTTGACGAGTAATTTGAACAGGCGTAGTAACCTAACTGATGATAAAAAGGAAAGTGAAGCAGAGTAGATGACAGGGGAAGATCAGGGAAGATGAACTTCATATGAATGGAGAGGATCAGACGACAGGGGGAGATCAAGCTGAAGTAGTAGAAGTTGCCTGCGACTCTAACATTCTAACACCATCTACCGAAGTACTGCCGCAGAATGTCGAACCTCAGGTATTACATAATCCTAACACTGTTAATGATATTCAACCTAGACGTTCAGAAAGGCCTACTAAAGGTATTCCAAAATCTACTTATGAACCAGATATCAATTCTAAAGCCAAATACCCAATTTCTGATTATGTGTCCACCCATAGGTTGGCTAAGTCGTTTACATGCACTATGAATTAATTATCCTATGTATCTATTCCTAGTAATTTGTAGGAGCACTATCAAATCCACGATGGAAGAAAGCCATAAATGAAGAGATGAATGCATTACAAAAGAATTCTACTTGGGAACTTCTTGATAAACCCCATGGATATCGTATTGTTGGGTGTCGTTGGATCCTTACTGTAAAGATGAATTCAGATGGAAGTATTAATAGGTATAAAGCTAGACTAGTTGCGAAAGGGTATACGCAGACGTATGGTGTGGATTACGAGGAGACCTTCGCCCCAGTGGCAAAGATAAACACTATTCATGTACTCATTTCTCTTACAGCCAATCAAGGTTGCACATTACAACAGTTTGACGTGAAGAATGCATTTCTCAATGGAGACTTAGAAGAAGAAGTATACATGGAGTTACTACCTGGAGTCACGGATTCTGAAGGAGAAAAAATATGCAAATTAAAGAAGACATTGTACGGGTTAAAACAGTCGCCATGAGCTTGGTTTGGACGGTTTTCAAAGAGCATGAAGGCATTTGGATATAAACAAAGTAATTCTGATCATACCTTGTTTGTAAAATGGAAGTCAGGAAAGCTTACCGCTCTTATTGTTTATGTTGATGATATGGTTGTTACTGGAAATGACTCAGTAGAAATGGAGGTACTGAAGAACTATTTATCACGGGAATTTGAGATGAAGGATTTGGGACAGTTAAAATACTTCTTAGGCATTGAAGTTACAAGATCAAGTCAAGGTATTTTCATGTCTCAACAAAAGTATATATTAAACCTTCTTGCAGAAACTGGGATACTTGATTGCAAACCGGTAGATACACCGATTGAAGTGAATCATCACTTAGGAATGTTTTACGACCAAGTTCTATGTGACAAAGGAAGGTATCAACGCTTAGTGGGAAGACTAATTTATCTCTCCCATACTCGACCGGATATTGCATATGCCATTAACGTCGTAAGTCAATTCATGCATAATCTAAGTGAAGAACATATGAAGGCGGTCTTTTGAATACTAAGGTACTTGAAGAAATCTCTGGGAAAATGTCTCTTACTCCGGAAAGGTGGTGATATGGAAGTAATGGGATACACCGATGCAGATTGGGCAGGTGATATGACGAATAAGAGGTCAACCTTAGGCTATTTTACGTTTGTATGTAGGAATTTGGTGACATTTAGAGCTAATAAGCAAAAGGTTGTTACTAGATCAAGTACAGAATCTGAGTTTCGGGGTATGGCTCATGGAGTACGCGAACTATGGATACAAAATATATTGAAGGATCTTAGATTTAAACTCGTGAATGCAATAGATCTACACTATGACAATAAAGTAGCGATTATGACTACACACAATCCAATTCAACATGACCGTATGAAACATGTTGAAGTGGATCGGTTATTTATCAGAGAAAATATTAACAAAGGGTGTATATTTTTTCCATTCGTGAAGTCGGAAGATCAACTTGCAGATATTCTTACGAAAAGAGTTTGTGGACGAATATTTAACGACATGATTGACAAGCTGGGCATGATTGACATCTATGCTCCATCTTGAGGGGGAGTGTTGAATATAGAATATACCTAATATATGATATATACTAAATATAAAATTATCTAAATATAAGATATTCTTACTTAGCGCCCAAGTAATTGTAACTATATAAGGAGAAGGTCTTCTTCCATTGTAATAATCGAATAATAATAAAGTTAGTCCTTCTCGAATCTCTTATTCTTTGTATTAGTTTTTACACTTCCCTTACTCAAGAGTAGTATAGTAAGTTGTTGGCCATGCTTTCTTCAGGTAACATGAATCTTAATGCAAATTTAGTAGGTATTGCCCTTAATATTCCCTCTAACTCAGTATGGATCATTGATACAGGAGCCACAAATTTTATGTATTACTCCTTATCCTTCTTTACTTATTATAAAACTTGCCTCACTTCATCTTTTGTGTAATTACCTGATGATTCACAAGCTCCTATTTCCCATGTTGGAATTGTTCAACTTCCCCAACAATTCAACTTAATGATGTTTATTGCCTACCCTCCTTTAAATTCAATCTTTTATCAGTAAGTCAACTTGCAAAATCTAGTAATTGTTCGGTATTGTTTGATTTTCATTGTGTCTTTCAGGACCAATCAACGAAGAAGACGACTGGGCGGGGAAAACTTCATGAAGGGCTATATTGCTTTCAAAGAGATACAACATTGGCGGTCACTAAAGTCCTATCCTTTGATCGTCTTCATCGACATCTTGGTCATTTGCATTATAGCGGTTTGTGCTTTTTGTTTAGGGATGCTCATTTTATTTCTCATTCTTTGAATAATACTTGTGATGTGTGTCCACAAGCAAAACAAGGGAGATTACCTTTTTTACTTAGTTATCTTACGACTACTAAACCTTTCATGTTGATTCACTGTGATATTTGGGGGACTTTCTCTTTTAGTTCCTTAAATGGTTCCCGATATTTTTGACTATTGTTGATGATTTCAGTAGATGTACATGAGTCTATCTTATGCATGTCGTCAAATCCCAAACAAAAAATATTATGCAATCTTTTTTTGCCATGATTAATACCCAATTTCAATCTTCAATACATCAAGTTCCCTCTGATAACGGAACAAAGTTTTTATCTTTGGAGATGTAAAAAAATTCTCTGATCATGGTGTTATCCACCAACGTTCTGTGTTTCTACTCCACAATAAAATGAAGTTGTTGAGCACAAACATCACCACCTTCTTGAAGTTGCCCGTACTTTGCGTTTTCAGGCTTCTTTCCCTCTTAGGTTTTGGGGTGAATGAGTACTCACGATCACTTAGCTCATCAACAAAATGCCTACTCCCTCTTTCCTTCAATTAAGGAAGAGATATTTTCTTCTCTCATGTACTACTGTTTATAAATAATGGAAGGGTGTTTTGCTTTCCTCAATTGAGGAACACCAAATACGTTCTTAAATTCACAGGTATTGTCATAATAAAGCAAAAAAATCTAGACCCGAAACTCAATCTATCGATTCAAGACTTCTAGTTCAACCTTATCTTCGACCCGAAAACTCTGCAGTCACGCTTACCCTATTCCGAATAGACACCTTTAATAGACTGCAAAGTGTAAAATGTAAATGATGACTAAACCAAGGGTAGGGGTCCAAAAATATTTTGTCTAAGTTTCATCGGAGAACGAATAGTGGTAAGAGTTCCCCGATTCGATGCCGGTGGTGATGGCCCGACTTCATAAACTGTTGGAGATGGTTCCAATTAGCAAGCAAAATCAGTGAAACTCTCTTGAGAGAGAGAGAGAGAGAAACAAACACGAGAAATGACAGTGGCAGCAGGGCTTGGTTACGTCTTGCTAGCGCTAGGTCCATCTCTCACTCTCTTTATATCCGTAATCTCCAGAAAACCATTCTTGATTCTCACAGTTCTCACCAGGTACAATCACCCCCCCCCCCTTGCTCTTCCCCTTTCGCTTAATTTTACATTTTATTATCATCTCTTACGTTGTTGTTGGTTTAGAGCTAATGGTATCCAATGTAATTGTTTGATTCCAGTACCCTTTTATGGCTTGTAAGTTTGATCGCGATGTCGGGACTTTGGAGGGCTTTTCTCCCACTGAAACCAACAGTCTGGTGGCCTTATGTCATTCTTATAATCACTTCTGTTGCTTTTCAAGAAGCATTGCGGATTCTATTCTGGAAAGGTTACAAGTATGTATGCTGTTCAGTAGTAGTACTACTTTGATATTATTTTAGAATGCAACATAACATGTTGTTGGTTTTGATTTTAAGTTTTATGTCGCCTTGCGTGGAGTGAAATGTTTTTGATTTTAGTGTCTGAATGCAAATAATGAGGGATAGTCAAAATCATGAATCCAGAACTTAGAAAATAGTAAATAACCTTGACCTCCACCAACGCCGCCACGTCCACCACGACCTCCACCACGGCTACCTCTACCACCTCGGCGACCACCCCGTCCTACACGAAGGTTAACAACGCGAACACTACGCCTGACACCATCGCCAACAACATTACCAACATAACCGCCCCGTCCTCCGTCCATAGCTCTGAGGAGAGAAGAGTGGTTGTTAGCACACAATAAAATATTATATATAACATCAAAATCATAAAAGTCAATCAATAAAAATAACGGTCCTACCCCATCTAACCCATACAATTTTATGTGTGTGATATAGAGCAGGATCCATCCCGAATGATTAACCTTCACTCTGATACCAATCTGTCACGCCCCAAAATTCATACTCCGAGATTTGTCAGAATATGCATCTCGAGGCCGTGAATAGGCCGGGCATCCCCAAACGGATGAACCCCAACGATGTAAAAATCAAACAAAATGAAATATCTACATCCACACAATATACGCAGCAGAAATATCAAAATTTAAAATAAAAGTCTAAAACCAACTCCTATCAAATCTGCCATTCAACATAGCTACAATCAAGGAAATAATAAATAGTCTCACATAAACGGAATAAAACAAAACAACTAGAGGGACGTCTCAACAACATGCTCCCAGCTACTACTCGTAATCCTGAACGCCTGCTAATGACCTGATCTTGAAATGTTATCGCGCAAGGCGTTAGCAAGCCACGGCCAAGCAAGTACATTAATTCTCTAGGCGTTTACAATATGTTACAAGTAAAATAGGAGAAAAAACTATATAAAATACAAGCCATCAATTAATAAGTGTCATATATCTAATTAATTACGAATTATAAGGCATTAAGAGTTATACGAGTTCAATATGCAAGATGATATGATGTAAGTGTATGAAATGTTGGCGCCAACAACATTATGAAGTAATATTCTAGGAGTGTCGTGTACACATAGAGTTTCTTTGCAGTTGTGTTATTTCATGCTCTGTACGAAATAATAATCCAATAGCCCTTTGGATATCTATTTTAGGGTTTAATGCCCACGGAGATGCCTAAGGTAGAACCCTTCGATCTGGCTAATGTCTTTTAGGGATTAGTACCCATTGAAATGCCTTAGAATCTGCCAATTCTTGTGACCTGACCAATGCTCTTTCAGGGATTTATACCCATGGAAATGCCGATGGTTTACCACTAGACCTGACCGATAAGAAACCCCTATCATGTACAATCACTTTTAGTCTTCGCTTACGTGGGTAATATCAATTGTTAAGTGTCTTTATTTAGGCCTTGTGGTTTATTTTATTAATCACAATATACACATGCACTGACTCTAGTGTGCAATTAACTTGTATAAAAAGGCAAGTGGACGAGTTGCTCTACTCGACACTAGGTTCCCAAGTTTTAGCTCTTAGCCGTGTAATAGCCAAATTAACTCCCAAAAGAATAGTCTGAACTTTCAAGTTACTAATTAAGGTGAACTAGAATTCTTGTACGAGTTAAGCTCTTAGTATAACTAGGCTTATCACTGTTGATACATATTAAACATGCAAATCACAATGATCCTACTAGTCTCCATGATCAACAAGTTTTACATGGTAAGGGCTTCTTCTTTGACTAAGCTACTATAATAATAAGTGTGCATTTCACCTCTATGTTTGATCTTAATATATCTTTGTCCTTAGTTCATAACTACTAGATGGTTAATATATCCACTATCACTTTGAAATATGAGTTTAACTTATTGTATCCTCTTGTATTCTATATCCTAGCCCATTGAATAAAGATTGGTAATAACCCCATGGTTACAGTAACAAAATATAAGCATCTAAGAAAGTGAAAAGCATCTTCTAACCTAGGCTAGCATCATAAATTGTAATGATAAAAGAGAAATTCTGGATATATATATATATATATATATTAATGGAATCCTTAATATCGTACTTATAAACGATCATGAAAACGGCAAGAGAGTTGTGTACTTGCCTGAGATGATACAAGTGGAAAAACAAACGATGAACCAACCAAGAAACGGATGTAAAACCACTTGATGAACTTGCGTAGTCGTTTTTCTTTATTGATTTCCTTGGTGGTGAAAGGGTATGGATGATGCCCTTCCTAGTTCTCTATCTCTCTAGATGGCAGTATGTTAGTATAATGGTTGAATTCTTTTCTCTCTCTATCTCTTGTGGTTTACTAAAGCAGAGGCTAGGGTTATATTTCTAGTAGCTCATGTGACCTCTTGTTTCCTCCTAACCCCATAAGTTTTAAACACAACTCCTAAGATGTAATTCCATACCCTGGGGCTACCTACTAATATAACTACTACCAAAATAATGTATGGTAATATAATTCTCAATATAAAATAATAAAAACTCCGGTATTGACCAAAAATTATTCAGGGCATTACAATTCAATCCTTGTACATGCCTTCTTATTAATAGTTGAAACAATCAATGGGATCCTAAAGCAAATAAATGTTGATGTGAATATTTTGTAAGCACTTTCTCCTTTATTATATACTATGACTTTGGTGTAACCAAAATACACTGATGTGAAAAGGCATGCAATCTTCGTTGTAGGATTTTTTTTAATGAATTTAGTTTGCCTAAGCTACATAAATCAAACTCATTGGAGATTCGTTGTCATATATTATGGCATCAAACTGTCCCTTTTTGTTGTGCTATGGATATTGCACTGCAAGATGTGTTATCTGTGATGATGTATAAAGCATTGATTTTTTCTTCTTCTAATATTGGTTGTATTAGGAGGTTGGAGAATATCCTGGACGCTTTTGCTGACAGAGCTCGAAAGCCTCGCCTCTTTTTGACAGATAAAATGCAAATCGCACTTGGTAAGCTTTTTTGTTTTTTTGATGGTTCTCTCTCTCATTGGAATAACTGATTACGCCACCAATAGAAACATTGACGTTTGTGGTACATAGATTTTGGATGTTTTTAGGAATTTTATATTCTATGTAAACGATTAAACCAATATCGTGTACTGTTAAAACTCCAGGGTTAGCATATTTCTATGTTGGATCACCTTTATGAGGAATCCCAAGCGGTTGGGAGACCTAAATTTTCTTAAAGGTGTGGGGTGTCAAGAGATACTATATAACGAGTAGGGAGGTGGGAGGAGGAAATTTTTCCTCAAAGAGGATTGGTTTTGGAAATTGGTACGAAAAACAACAACTAATGGAGATTGGTTACCTCAGAAGAGTGTCTCTTACAGTTACCAAAGTCAGGATTGGAGGATCTAGCTCTAGATTATCTCATGGATGCAGGTTTAGATTCAAGGAAGGTGGAATGCCGTCTCAAAGTTTAATAACCTATAAATTAGTACGGCTGGAAGGGAATAAATAACATTTTATATAACGAACTAAACCAATTCCATTTGTTGCTATTGTTAATAGTTGAATGTATAGTGTCGTTATGTTTGTAGGACATAGTTGTCACATTTTGCGCAATCATATGGGTAGGAGATTGGGAGAGTCAAGTTATCGTAAGCATGTGGGTTGTCAAGAAGTATGATGTGATGAGTAGTGAAATTGCTTTGAGTAAACAACCATCCGCAAAGGGAATTTGTTATGGAGATTAGTAATGAGCAATAGTTAATGGAGATCGGTAGTCTCAAAAGAGTATATCTTACTAGTACCAGTATGGGGGAATGAATTCAGAGAAGGCGTAAAGCCATATAGGGTGTTACTAACTTTTATGTTTGGTAGGGGATATGTTAAGATTTGGGATGTACAGTGTGGTGGCTTGAGTTTTATGGCAATATAGTATCTACTACATCACCTACTTTTTGACTATTGGTTTTCTAATGAGGTCTATGGTTCAAGGTCTGGATGACAATCTTAAAGAATTTGGGGATCAAGAGAGGAGTTCATAGCTCTGCCAGAGTGGGGTTTGATATCGAAGTATATGTTAGCACAATAAAGATGCTAGGGTATTTCGGTCATTAAGGCTAAGTGGCATGTAGCTCTAATGATGATGTGTTGTATACAACTTAATAAGGAGAGAGATAGACAGAAGCCGACTAGGATCCTAGACTACCCCCGTCAACAGGTGGGAGAACAACCCCCTGAAATATCAACTTTCCCAGGATTTGAAAAGTTCATCTACTAACTTGGGTGTTGTAAATACTTCTTTTGTAACGAAATCAAACACTTCGACTGTAACATAATCAAACACTTTGTCGAACGAATCCGTCCCTGAAACTTACCATAATTACCATACCATGTTTCTCGTAGATGGAACATTACTTCACCAACAAACTTGCTTCGCTTGCCAAAATCCTTGACTGTATAGGCTAAACATTGTAATTGGAATCTTTCTATAGTTATAATCGTAATCAAAGCCGTAACACAGCGAAGCATTTAATCCTCCGAATGGGGATCGACAAACTCTGAGAATTTTATAACGGTCTTGTTGTTCTGACCATATCTAAAATGAGCTAGGAAAATGGTTTTTGGCTTGTTTCAATATGTGGGACCCTCTTCAACCCTCAAAATCCTCGCCTATGGTCTATCCCCCTTTATATTGTTGTCTCTGACTATTTCAGGCTGCCTATGCTTGCTGGTTGACATATGGGCTTGATTTTGGGTACGCCATCTGGTTCAGGCTCGATCTCAAGCCCTGTCAGGTCTGCGTGGCGACCCCAACTTGTGTTGGTCCTTGGCCCCATTTGGGTTTGTTGTGGCTAACCGTGATAGGGTAGCAAATTTGATCTCGTTCCCCCAGGAGCCCGTGCTTTTTTGACTGCAACTTGGTTTGGGTTAGCCTCGGGTTGACTTGCTGCTGTCTCGGTTGGAGTTCCTGCGTTGATTTTTATCGCCTTTGTCAGAATTCATCAGATCTTTGTACCGGTCGGGATCTAATCCTGTACTGTGTGCTGTTTCACCAAGCCTGACAAAGATGGTCTCAAGCATTAGAACGTCGTAGTGCTTTCTTTTCGAATCAGGGTCCGAAAGTGATGGTGTCTTCTTCCCTTACTGCGACCTACTACTTGTGGTGGAGTGTGTATTGCCGGGTTAAACCCAACTCTATGAGCATTTCCTAGGATTCCCGATGGGGTTCTCTTCCTTGCTCTGCTAAAGACGTCACCGACGTCCCTTGGAATTTTGGTTTCGAGAAGGATAATACTCCGATCTCCATGGAACATTGGGTGTTGTTTTGCAACCAAAAAAGCTTTTATGAGTTGAACAAATTCGTTCACCGTAGATTCCCATGCATCGATCTTATTCCCGTTAGTTAGTTCTTTCATGCCACTTGCCCCATTGTAACGAAATAATTATTTTTTGAAATAATCTTATCTTGCTCTTGATACGAATTTATTATATAGCAACGTGGAAGCAAGATTGTTTGAAAACTACAATCAATTGTAAGAATTAAAAGACTTTGATTGAATTTTTCATAAACTTAACACGTTCTCTACTACATTTTTTACTAACAACTTTAATCAAAAGATTCAAAACTATAAAACTAGAGAGCATCTAATTTTAAAAATACTAAAGCGGAGAAAGAGAGATAAAAGCCAACTAGGACCCTAGACTCCCTGTAGACAAGTGTGGGAACGACGATCTCTATAGGACACTTACATCAAGAGTTGAAAACTACAAAACATTTAAAACCCATTTTTAGTTTTTGACGGAAATATTTATGTGGAAGCTACAAATCAGAGACACGACTATGAAAACAAACACATAATTGAGAATCCCTCAAAATTGGAGTATTTTAGTCATTCATTAACTTCAAACAAAGCAACTGAGGAGCCTATCCCCCAACAAATTTAATAAATAAAGATCAAGCGATTTCCACCCATTAGGGTTTTTCTTGATTTACTTTAACTTCCTAAACTGATTCCTTAAATCATTCTTTTATTTAAATCCAAATAAAACAAAAGAGAAACATATCCTAAGTGGGGATCGGACCGAGACCCATGGGATTTAGGTGATGGGCTCCATCATACCCCGAGGCGAGTAGTTCGTTCACTAGCATAAACGTTGCATGTGCTACTCTGTTTAAAAACAAACCGCGGATACGTCCAAGTAACTTGCCATAACTATCAGGTTGTTTTCTCGACGAATCGGGTATAAATATTATATGTAATGAGATAAATCGTGTAGGCATTCGCTGATGACGACATTCTTCAAAAGTCTCCCATATGGGTCTTCAACCGGGGAGAAATTTTTTTCAAAGCATTTTTCATCCCATGTTCTTGAGTGTTTGCTTATCGAAGGATATTTTCCTTGTGATATTTTCAATATCGTTGAAAAACAAGCGAACAAAGAATGGGTTGAAAATAGCACCTTTTTCTTAGTTGAAGACCCCCTATTGGGAGGCTTTTAAAAAGCTACATCATCAACGAATGCCTACACAATTTATCTTATTAGAAGGGGACATCTTTACCCAATTCAACAAGTACACAATTTGTTGGTTACAACCATTTCCGTGGACACATCTATGGTGCAAGTGTATGTTTTTCAAAATGGAGCACTTGCAACGTCTAAGTTTGTGGATGAACTTTTTCAAACCTGGGGAATATAATGGAGCCCATCGTCTAAACCCCACGGAACTCGGTCCGATCTCCATTTAAAATTTGTTTTCGTTTTTGTTTTAATTGAGTTGAATGAAGGATGAATTTAGGGAATCGGCCTAGAAAGGTATTGGCGAAGATAGGTTCCTCACTTGTTTTGTTTGAAGTTAATGTGTGAATATGAATTCCTACTTTGGAGAGATTCTCAGTTATTTATTTGCTTTCATAGTCCGTCTCTAATTCGTAGCTTCGGCTGAATTAATTCGCGTCAAAGCTAAAAATTGGTTTTAATTGTTTTTTCCTACATTGTAAAAAGTATGTTTTCCAATTGTCTATGCAACATTACTGCTTACTTGTACTTAATGTAAACTCTTGGAGTGAGTGTTTTCTGGCAATATGCTTCAAATTGAGTGCAATTCGCGTGTGTGTGAATGGGTGTTTGAAGCACATTTAGGTGCTTTATTAGTTGTACACTTCCCGCAGTCGTGAGATTTGTGTTTTGATCCGTTAGAGCTAGTTTCTTGGGCATCCCAATCTTTATAGGACTGTCAGGGTTCTTAATTGTTTTTGAGAACTGAATTTCGACTTTCATAGAATAATCCAATTCAATGGGATATGAATGCTTTTCATATATTAAATTGATTAGAGATAAATTCGTCAGAAACTCTATATATAGAGAGATTAAACAAAAGAATTGAATATACAGAAAAGGAAGTGACATCTCACTTATCCCTGAAAATGAGAAAATGTCCCAATCAAGAAGTTGATTGCAGAGACTTTAAGAAAGGTCGACAGCACACCTTTCAGGTGGATATATCAGTATATGCCTCGTGAGCTACTTATTCCGTGATCGGATTTACTCGTTAGATGGAAGTACCGACCCAAACATGCATATTCCGAAGTTCCGTTACAGCTTTGACCTTCAATATCTATCAGAGGAGCAAATATGCCGGCTTTTCCTTTCGATCCTTTCCGCAGGCGCTATAGCCTGGTTCCAAGACCTGCCACTAGATTCAATATCCACGTTCAAAAAGTTCACAATCTATGGAGTTCTTTTTAAAGAAAGCTTGAACTGCTGCTTATCGAGTGTGTGGACGCTAAAATAGCCTGCTTGGCTTTTATGCAAGCTTGTTTACCAGGGTTGAAGTTGAGAGAGGAAGATAAGACACACCCCACAACTCTCGAGAGATGAGGGAGAGGGAGAGAGCACTAGCGTCTCTCATTCTAGCCTCTTATATATTAAGTGTAGAGAAGTTACACCCCTAACACGTGTGTTAACATTTTGTACTTATAGAACATGGAGACGACGTGCAATGACCACTAAATTACATACAGAGAAATATTTACTCCTAACAGAATCAATATTTATTTGTGAAATGATGATGCTTCTAATAGACTCCCTACTCCCTTGAAAAAGTTACTATTCGATAATTATCTTGCACAGTGTTAAACGCACATCTGTGCTTTGGAAAACAGATACAGTTTTTTTGGGGGGGAAGGCTTTATACAGAGAACTATGATACTCAGATACCTCCACATGTTTGAGTCCAAGCAATGTTGTACTGACAAGGACACTGCATGGATACTTTATGGCTAGTTGCATATGAAACTCTCAAAGTTCTGAATTAAAGATTTTGTTAGCTTCTTGAATTCATAAATTTAAAAAAAACTATATGCATATCAAATAAAAAAAGAAAAGAAGAATTTATGATTTATAGTATTATAAATCTTACTCTTAAAAGTATTTAATAAGGAGTTTTAGTGAATCTTTGTTTGAATGCACTAACAAAAAGAAACATGGGTTCCACTATTTCTTGTATATATACGCGTACCTGTATCTGAGAATCATGAATTGAACTTTCAAGCTTAAGTGTGAAAGTTACTGAGTCATGTAATTCGTCCTAAAGTTTTGATATTGAAATTTTCGTCTCACCGTTTTTTAATGAAATTCTATACTAGTAAATGACATTTTTTTGGACCAGTTTCTTGTATGGTTAACTAATCTTGCTGTTGTGTAATAACTCTCCACTTCTGTTTGAGATGCTTACTTCATAAATGATTTGCAGCTGGTGGTTTGGGTCATGGTGTAGCCCATGCAGTCTTTTTCTGTTTAAGCCTCTTAACCCCTGCATTTGGCCCAGCAACATTTTACGTGGACAGGTGCCCAAGGATACCGTTTTTTCTTGTTTCTGGTGAGTCATCCTTGTCTTAATAGTTATTCAATTCTTACTTTGGTTTGATGAACTATAACTTATTTTCAACATGTCTATTACGCACACTTGTCAGTTGTTATAAATTTGTGCTATGGCCGTAATTCAACAATGATTCTATTGGGATAAATTCATTAAGTTTGTTATTTGAGATTGTGGAAATTCAGGGCTTATTGAATATCCTATTATATGTGAAAAATTGAATAGCTTACTTAAACATAAAAGTAACACATTATGTTTAGTCTAATAACATTAAGCCTAAAAAAAGTCTTAATTTTACCTCAACTTAAAAAACAAATAAATTATAAAAATTAGTAGGTGGAAGCAAACTACTTTAAAAATTCTTTTAAAATTATTGAAACGAAGATTTTTATTCGAATCCCTGAAATTCTACTAGAACTTCATGAATAAAAAATTCTAAAACGAAGCTAACTCAAACAAAACCACCAAACGGGAAAGGGGCAGAGCCCACTATTGATAGCCTACTAATCCATACTAATTTAGAGAAAAACACCAATTAGGGACCTGAACGAGTGGTAGACGACCCATGATTTATCACTAACCGTTTTAAACCAAATATGTATAGACTGGCAAAAGATCTCTTAGCGCTAACTACATAAAGTGCACTTAATACCTCATTCGACATCTGCAATAAAGATTATTTGCCCGTTAATCCTTACTTCCTTATCTTGCAAGTGTTCAGAAAGTTTTGACACCATCGAAATCAGATTATTTTTAGTATACACTTATAAAAGACTAAGCAAAGATGTATGTTCGCAAGTTTTGGATTGGCTAAATTTATTTTTCCCGGTCACTGCTCTTTGGAGTAATGAACTGCTCTGGACTTTGTTTTTCTTTATTTTTTTCGATATGACAGATTGCTTTAATAATTTGCAGCTATTATTTCTCTTGGATTTGTTACCATCCATACCTTCTCTATGGTGATAGCTTTCAACGGTTACGCAGAAGGAAAGAAAACAGACCGAGTGTTTGTTCCTGTGATTCATCTTGTTGCAGCAATGGTGGTATGTCTCTGTACCTTGATCTTAACTTGGGACCTTGTTTCTTATCTGCCTTGTAGAAGCACTTTAAAAATCCATCTTTATTTCCCTGCCATCCACATCGTGGACATGCATCAAGGTGGAACGCCAATTGGCGGGTCGGATCTTCTTGTGTGTGGTGGTGTGGATGGCAGCAAGTGCTAAGTAGGAATTTTATTTTCTTTCTTTTCCATCCTATCAATGAAAATAAAATGTCTGCGAAGATACTAATGGTTTACAACCGACTTTTTACGTGGATCTTATGATGTTGATTAGAACTGTCTTACATCAATAGAAAGTTTATTTTTGCCATATCTATCCCATTACCTTTCGAATATTGTAAAGTACGTTTTGTTAAACAAATGCTAATGGATCAAATGTTCTTGCATCCAGACGCTGATAAATATTTTCTCTGGTGGTTGCCTTGTTGGTATCCCTCTTCTATATTTCATAACAATCTTGACCCTGCTACATTGCGGCCGTACAGTGTGGAGAAGACTCACGGAAAATCAAAGCAGACCAGAATAGCTACTCAGAGAAAGGACATCCTTCAATGTTACTGCCGTTTTTCAGCTCTTGTTAGTGCACCCATCCTCTATTAAAGTGGCATGACCTATTTTCCTTGTTAGATTTTTCACATACATTGTATCTTGTACATGATCACCGCGCTAACCTTAAAACAAATATACATTTGATAAATACTACTATCTGTAAGAGCATATGCAGCAGCTAGGCGAAGGATGACATGGCAAGGAGAGAGAGAGAGTGAATTCGCCCTCTTTTCCACCCACAACAATTAGGTGGATTAGCCTATGTGGTAACCTAAAATTCACCTTGAGAGCATATGTGTAAGAGCATCCACAGCAGTTGAGGTGAATCAAATCCACCCAACATATTTCCACAGCAGTTGAGGTGAATTTCAAGGTGAATTCCCAACGCGCAGTCGCGCAGTTCTGAACTGCGCGGCGTCACTACGCGTAGTTCTGAACTTCGCGGCATAATAATAATAATAAAAAAATCTCTCCACGTGGCTCAATCTGGAGCGTCAATTAACCAACACGCGGTTCAGAAGTGCGCGGCATGAATTCACCCTAAATCCACCCTTGGATGAATTTTTTGTATGCCACGTCAGGTATTCACCTAGCTGCTGGGAGACGATTTGAGTGGAAAAGATGGTGGATTTCAAAATTTACCCGCCACGTCAGGGTGTACCTAGCTGATGTGAGTGCTCTAAGGTGGGTTCAAA
Source organism: Kingdonia uniflora (assembly GCA_014058105.1). Classification (NCBI taxonomy): domain Eukaryota; kingdom Viridiplantae; phylum Streptophyta; class Magnoliopsida; order Ranunculales; family Circaeasteraceae; genus Kingdonia; species Kingdonia uniflora. The sequence goes on along the minus strand of JACGCM010001055.1, from coordinate 1,835,183 downwards.
CTGAAAACCCACCTTCAATAGTAACCCACCCTTGGTTCCAGCCAGCAATGCTAAATTGACCCAAGATCGTCTGAACTTAGCGTAGTTCAGAACTGCGCGGCATGAATCAACAGTCTAGATGTAACTATGTGACACCATCTTAACGAGTTAGATATGCAATGCAGTTCAGAACGAACTACGCGGCATAACATCCAATCAGAGTGAGACATGTGACGTATTATTATTATTTTAAATGTCGCACAGTCCAGAACTGTGCGGCTTTGTTTGTAAGGAAAAAACACACTTTTCCCTTTTTACACTTAGTTTTTTTTGCAAGGTGATCTTCCCTACAAAAACACAATACCCAACCCAACCTTAAAAATTTATAGTTTTCCACCGATATAAACATCCACTGACAAAATGTCGGGAGAATCGTCATCGGCACCGCGCAACAAACATCCCGGGAGAATCGTCATCGGCACTGCGCAATAAATATCCCAAAACCCAACGCAATGCTTACAAAGAAATTACGCGGATGGGTAAAAACACGTTTACGAGTAGTTTAACGTTATTGCTCACTGTGGACGACCCTGTTCCAGCTCTTGAAGATTTGCACCGAGTGGACGCTCTTCCGGTGAATTGGCTTCATATTAGCACCGGATCGGAGGACAAACCGGTAAGATTCCTTTGAAATTCTCGTATTAAAACGTTGTTTTACAAATGTTTGATGAAATGCCTGAATGAAACTCTAATGTATTTTTTTGTGTTTGAATGTAGAACTGCGATAATATAATATGTCGTGGATCGCTATACAAGGTATTGAAATGGTATGAGCTTCTCTCAAACTATTCGTCGATAAAGAAATTGATTGACGAAATGGGTTTCGAGGAATTTTTATCGATTAAGGTGGGGAATAACAATAATCGATTGGTTCATGCTCTTGTGAAGCGATGGTGGTCGTCCATCCATACATTTCATTTTCCCTGCGGAGAGCTTGGCTTTATGCCGTTAGACTTTGTGATGCTAACGGCTCTATTTCTTGTGGAATGAGAATCAATCTCCCTTATGACGATAAGTATTCGAATGTCAATGAAGTTGAGAAGTTGTTTCCTGGGATTACGAGCGACGATATAAAGTACGTGAACATCACATTAGTATTCTTGAAGACGTATATGAGGGATTTGAATCCGAGGGAAACAGATTACGCTTATAACCCATAATTGGATATTGTGTACGCGAGGGCATTTATTGCATTAGAAAATATATTTTTTTTACAAATGGCAGCACCTTACTTGCGGCCGGTTATCTCGCCGTCGTGGAAGACGAGGATATTCTAAGCGATCTTCTATCATGGCTGTATTGTACCGGGGACTTGACCTAGCATCAGTGAAAAGGAATGGGCATGATATGAACTCGTTGTATGAATTTTGGTTGCTTTTGGAGTTTTGGTTCTACGAGTACTGCAAAGTGGGGATGTACATTGTGAAGGATCCTAACTTCCGACATTTATCCTTGTATGGGTGTGTGGGCAAAAATTGTGAGGAGTAAATCGGGAGCTGAAATCCACCATTCGTTTGAATTGATCAGGAATATGATCGAGTGGAAGGACAGAGAAAACATTGATTGACAACTGTGGTTGAGGTCAAGAAATTCCATCCGTAGGGAGGTAAAATACGCAAAAATTCTTAGTACAAAAAAGGTTCCATTTGTATAAGTCCATTACAAGAACGGGACTCTGTGATATTTAGGAGAGAAGTGTACATGTCAGGTCACGGGGATAGACGGTGTTCTTTATGACGACCCCCCCTGCCGATATTATGGAGTTCCCACGTTTCGATCACACTGTATGGGCGCAATTAAAGGGAATCAAGTTCTACAACACAAGCAACTATATCGTTGAGGATGTTGATTATATGACGTATTGGAGGCGCGTTCACCTAAACCCTAGGATTGGCTGCACTGTAGTGAAGAGGTTTGGAAATGTGTGGATTTTCGGGCACGATCTAGTTATACCTGATGTACGTGTGCCGCAAACTTCGAATTTAGGTGAACCGTCTCAGGTTCAGAACTATGGAGTGGACGTGATGTCAAATTCTCAGGATATTTGATGGTTCATGAATATGGCGGGACTCGGCGGAGAGCGTAGACGGATAGTGATCCTAGCCATCGAGATCCAACAACCATGTCCAACCAGATATACTGTGGAGGAGCTATGACAGCAAAATTCTGCACTGCGGCATGCATCATATGAGGATTTGATGCACTATTTTGACTGCACAGATAACATAGATGAACAACTTAGATGGTCGCAGGAGATTATCCGAGTCATAGGAGAGAGGCTATCTAAGATGGCCATCAGGTATGAGACAGAGCCGGAGGTATATTGTACCTTAGACGATAGTCTCCCACGCGGGTGTAGAGTGAGGAGGCAGTCGTCATGCTTGGGTCTGCATTTATTTAGTGGATTTTCCGTACCAGTTAAATAAATGTTTTATGTTATTTATGTTAAGTTTATTTCGGTGAATGTTAAGTTAAATTCGGATAATTTGTGTATTGTGATGGTTAAGTTGATCTTATCATGTTTTAAGTTTATGACGATGATATTTAACGTGATGTTTACGAAGTTAAGTACCTAGTGTTGTGTATACTCGATGGATACAAGGTGTTTGATTAAATGCCACAAGAGATTTCAAGAAAAACTAAGTGTTAATGCCTCAAAGAACAAAAAAAAAAAAAAAACACTAAGTGTTAAAGAAGAGGGAAGCCTTTTTGTTGGCAGACTAAGCCGCGCAGTTCGGAAATGCGCGACATATCTAGCTCGTTTAGATTGTGCCACGTGGTTACATCTAGGCCGTTTAGTCATGCCGTACAGTTCTGAATTGCGCGGCTTAGTTTGCCAACAAAAAGGCTTCCCTTCTCCCTCTCAACAGCTATATCCCTACAAAACTTGTTACATACACCTCTCAACGGCTATATTCCATACAAAACTTGTTACACAAGCCTCTTAACAGCTAGTTTTTCAACTATAAATTGAGTGAACCTCTATTGAGTATTTCTTACAACAATCACTCCCTTGAGTATTTCTTTACAATTTCATCTTCTAATTGTTTGCTCTTCAATCAAGTTCATTATGTCCGACCTATCACTCTCTTCGGTATCATCACTCTTCATCGTCGTCCGGATCGGAAGAAGTTTTCCGACAACAAATTTTGATAATGCACGAATATAGTAAGGTTCTCATAGAAATGGAAAAGTCAGAGGAGCAAGAGGCGACATCGTCACGTAAGCGGGGCGGTAGTAAGATGGGTAGGAAGGACATACAGAAAGAGCATGATCATGCATTGGGGCATTTTAGTCTTATGAGAGATTATTTTGGTCCCAACCCGGTCTACAAAATTATTCCATTTCGCCGCCGATTCCATATGAGCGAAGGTGTGTATCAACGTATTTATGATAAAATACTTTCTTCGAACGATTATTTTGTTCAAAAAGAAAATACAGCTAAAACGCTGGGTTTGTCAAGTCACCAAAAGATAACGTCCGCACTTCGCATGCTATGTTATGGTACTTGTGGAGACGCCCAAGACGAATACATCCGGATTGGGGAGTTTACCGCTAATTTAAGTTTGAAGCAATTTTGCCATACAATCGTCGTCGCAAAATTCAGAGATCAATACCTTAAATCACCCGACGCAAACGACAGACTTGGGTTATTAGAAGTGTATGCATTGGAAATGGATGAATTTTCCGGGTGGGCCGGACAATACCGGCTATAAGAAGTATCCAACGGTAATTTTAGAAGCAGTTGCTTCGTAGGATCTTTGGATATGACACGCTTTCTTTGGGGTGCCCGGTTCCATCAACGACGTGAATGTCTTGCATCAATGGTGGCTTTTCAACAACTTGTCAAATGGAGTTGTACCGCCATGTAATTATCAGATATGCACGGAGTATCACAAGATGGGTATTATTTAGCGGACGACGTTTATCCAAAAGGACAAACAATCATTCAAACCATAAGAAATCCGACCAACGATGCCGAAAAACATTTTGCAAAGATGCAAAAAACATACCAGAAAGACGTAGAGCGCACTTTCGGGGTTTTACAAGCGTGGTTTGAAATATTGGCTCACGGTGCGCAATTTTGGCAACCTTTGGATCTAGGGAACGTTATGTACACGTGCATAATTTTACACAACAGGAACATCATACTTTTATCCGGCAAGTAGATAACGATCCAGAATTTAGAAAGTCGGTGGCGCGGATGAATATAATCTTAAACCCAATTCATGCTCTCAATACTATGGCAGAGTACATTGCGAAGGTTAAAGAAATTAGAGATGAAATGGCTCATTTTAACTTACGAGATCTACTTATGGGTCATTTATGGGAGCTAAAAGGAGCGGAGTAATGTCATTTCTCTACCGCAAGTTTGTTATTTATGTATTTTTTTTTTCGATGGGGTAATTGTAATGTTTGATAGAAGTTTTTTTTTAATGTTTGATTGCAGTAGAGAATGTAGAGTATTAAAGAGTTCACCAATATCAAATTCATAGAAAGTAAATACATTTCAAACTACCAAAAGAAAAGGAAGAGTACATCAAAATCAAATTCAAAGTGCAATTTAAGAATTAACGCCTACAAATAATAAAGCCGACGGTTGCATCAATCTTCACCACTAGAGTCATCTTCATCAATTGGACATCATTCCTTAAACTTCGTGGAATAAAATTTGAGTTGTTTCTTCATCCAACGTTTTTGTTCCGACAATAGGTTAGTTGTGTCAGTTGTCATCACCTTGACGAAAGTTTGCTCTTCATCCGCTTTTTGTCTAGCTATCGCTTCTTCACGTCTCCTTTGTGTCTCCGCCTTTTTAGCTAACTTTCGCTCTTCTCGTTTTCTAGCCTTAGCTTCCTTTTCTTTTTTTCTCTTCTCATCCCTCTCATTCTATGCCGAAATCATTTTGGTGGTCGATTCGAACATCTTCTTCCCCCAATAACCCAAGTGTTACTTTTCGGCTTCTTTCGCTTTGAATTTCTTTTGCCCGTCTGGACATACTTTCCCACAAGCATAGAGTGATGGATGGTTATTCGTAGAATCTTTCGAAATTGTGGACGTATAGGTGGCGGAAGTAGGTGTGGGGGGTTCGGTATTGGCGGAGTTTCGCAGACTATCGCTATAAGACGATTTCCTTGATACATTAGGACCGGGTTGGCCGATTGGATTAATTTGGGACCATTTAGGGCAACATTCTAAAACTTTAAAAGCTACACATAATTGAAATGTTTTTCCATACACTTTTTTATACGTTTCCTACGCCATTTGGACTAATGAAAATGTTTGACAATATACTATAAGTACATTACATTAACTAGACTATGAAAATAAAGGTAAAATTAAAATACTTACCACATCGCCCGTTCTAAGACTAGTAAATTGTCGGTGTTCAAGGTCTTGAAGAAGGCTTTTAAAGATTGCACATTCCTTATTAAGCTAGTTTTTGTACGCGCAATTGACTACGTTATATGATCTCCATATCGATTGGTCTGCGTAGAACGAATTGAATTGGTCACGTACTTTCAACCAAAAGCGTGAGGTTTTTTGTTGGTTACTTGTCTTGAGATTTTAAGAAACTTGAGACCAAGCACATGCGAGGTTTACGAAGTCATCCGCCGACCAATGACTCGCATTTTTGTATTTATCTTTATCAATTGTCCCGTTATCATCAACCACCTCCTCCATACTATCTTCAACCACAGACGGTGTCGTCGTCTTCCTTTTAGTTCTCGTTTTCCCTTTTGCACGCGTATGACTTTGTACGATAATCGGGGCGACAACTGGAGCGAGTGGTGCATTAAGGTTTAAGTCGTTTAAACCTTGTGGAGCTTGCATTGGTGGGATGGACGAACTTCCTCTGCCAAATTCCATTTGTGAGGGAAAATATGGATATCCCGTATGAACGTTGAATTGGGGGTAGTAGGGTTGGTATTTAGAGTAAGCATTGGTTCTTTGAGAATCAAATTGTGGGGGAAACGACGAGTCGGGTGAATGGAACAATTACCGTACGTGGTGATCGCGATATTGGGAAGGACTCGACATTTGTGACGAACCAAATGCAGCGAATTGGGAGAGATATAAGTTAGGTTGTTGGCATGGATAGGGGGGTTGAAAGTGGCTTTGAGAATTGGATTGGGAGCTTGCTTGAGAGCTTGATGAAGACATGACTTTGTTTTAGTTTGATGTGGGAATGTTCTTGAAGATAAATGGGGTGTGGGGATGGTTTTATAGAGGAGAAAAAAAAAATTGTTATAGACCATGCCGCGCAATTCAGAACTGCGCGTCAAGAACTAGGCGTTGCCCTCGTTTGAATCTGGGCCTTACACGTGGCTCCATCCCAGCTGTTGGTCTACCGCGCAGTTCAGAACTGCGCGACATATACAACCAATCAGAACATGACAAGTGGCATCCCCTCATTGGTTCATTTGTGTCGCGTAGTTCAGAACTGCACGACATGATTAATTTGCAAACCCACCTTGTGGGTCTCTGAGCCGACCTACAAGGTGTATTTTTTTCGTCTGTAGGTTGCCAGCTGGACGAGAGGACCTTGCTGTTGGGTGGTCGGTTGAATGAAATCTGGGTCGGTTGCTGCCACATCAGCAACCCACCTTACTGCTGGTTATGCTCTGAGGGTGGTATGATCACCTTGAAGGTGGATTTTTACTTTATTGATTCTCCGTACTTCTGAACTACGCGACATCAAAAACCAATTATATTATGACACTTGTCAAAATTTTAGTCACTCTCATGCCCTGCAGTTCATAACTACGGGGCATATTTAAGCCCCAAATTAATTAATTCGAAATAGCTACGTGACATCATTTAATTGGTTCTCATGCCTCTTACTTCTGAACTGCTAGACATATTTAGACGTTGGATTTGTGATGCATGGCCACATCTCAACCGTTATTGTGGAGAGGTAAATTCACCTTGTTTTGTGGGGAAACTGGTGTGGGGTGGATTGCATTTGAGGTGAATTCACCCACCGCAGCATATGTTATAATGTAACCTTTAATTGAGTAATACGCCTTATTTTATATCTTTATATATATCCATCTCCATGTCCATGTATATAGTTTACATATAAACCTAAGACCTAAGAACCTGTATATAAGTCAATGAAATTTCGTCTCCCCTGGCCCCTGATTTCCTTCTCAGACGAAAGTGTAAAAGGATAATGGGGGGATTACGGTGAAGTATAATTTAAAATAGATTTGAGGCGTATACAGGAAGGTGTTTGAAACTTTATGTTGTTTGGTATGATGATGTTATTCTGACCGTACTCTAGTTTGGCATGGTTGACCGTAATTTTGACCGTACTTCTAGCTGAAATCTTTTGTTTATCTAGCGGAGTTAGAATCCACATTCGTCAGTAGTAGCATTTTACACACGAAAAAGCATTAATTACTTTCATAGACTTGAATCGAGCTTTGGAGGTGTCGTTAGGGTCAATGCCTGAATGACATGAGCCAATGAAGCACAGAGCATTGTTGTTGTAATTAATTCCGTTAGTTCGAAATGGCTTAGAATTAGCTCTTACACTAATGTGCTCACGACAAAAACTAATGTAAAACAAGAAATGAAGCAGGTGATTTAGCGTGGAAAACATTTGAATAGGTAAAAAATCACGACCTCGAGTTAAGGGTTTTAGTAAGAGTAACGTTTATTGTTTGAGGCTGATATCTTATTGTAAGTGATCTCTCGAACTAGAAATTCTTGATCTCGTAAATAAGAAGTTTTTTATATATTTTTTTTGGGTATATCTAAATTTAGTCCTTATCTCTTTTGAAACTTTTTCTTTATATAGACCTTATCTGCAGCTCGTTATCGTACTGAAGCATGTTCTCCGAATAATGAGGTAAGTGGTAGTTGACTGTGTAACTATTCAGTTCGTGGGAGACAAGTGTCTTTGACTTGTTCATATTCTTCTATTGTGCTCGACCCACGTTCTTAATCAGTTCATGGTCGAGGTGGTCATGCTGACTGGTTATATCACGTGTGAAATGTGTGAGCCTGATATGGAAGTAATTCGAATTGATAATAGTTTAAATTGGTTTAGGTCAAGGGATAAGTCCCTACAATCGCTCCCTCGCAACTGAAGGCATGAGTGGCTTTGGTTGAGAAAGAACTTATGTATTGTGGTGTTGGAAGTTGAAAAGAAATGATGGATTGATGGTGATTTGACTGGTTGGGTAGTTAATATATTTCTTTATGGATGATTGTATCTGCATTGAATGATGATTGAAAGTATTGATGTATTGGACGCTTGGGGTTTCGAGAATGGTTATGTTTTGAATGATGACTGCTTTGGAAACGTGCATGCGCATTAAATACGAGAGTTATATAAATATTACCTCTACTGTGGATTCTGGCAAAGTACACTGTTCTGAAAAAATTCTCTGTAACTCTGAGTGATAATGGCGAAGACCCGGTGAATGGTGTACGAAGAAAGAGTTGTTGCTGAAATATATAGATTTAAATTGAGGTATTTTGAAGATCAATATGTGGAAATGCCTACTCCAATTCCCGTTCCACCGACGTATCACGGTATGTCGGAAGATGAAGCAGCTGAAGCTGAGGAGGATTTCTACTGCATGTGGAAATTTCACTATGTGGTCATGACAGGCGAAGTACGTTGGAGGTGTCTCCGCATTCTTGTAAAAGACAAGGTTGAGGAGACAAATGTGGGGGACGGTATAACTACGAGACAACCGCCGGTATCCTGTGAAGGATTGGATTCTAAGGTAGGACTCCCTTTCATTTCTGCCAACTATGTGTTGGTAGGGGTTATGGAGGAGGAAATTGTGAAGGTGAAGGGGTAAGATGGATACTAAAGTTTTGCCCCTGCACAATCGTAATTTCTTGGCGCTAAGGCCTTTAGTTTGAAGAGTTGGTTCAAGCACTAGCACCTTCACTCTCATAGTTTATATTTGAAGTTCGGCTTCATGTCTAGACTTCGACCAAACTTTGAGAAATGAGGATGTTCTGTGATTTCCAATGCCTGCTTTGCTTCAGAAGATTCTTGAAGTAAAACATCACTGAAAATGGATATGATTATGAGAATGAACTTCAACAACACCTGAAATGCTTGTCATCTGAAAGATTTGCCATCTGAAAGTACCTAAAACATTTGTTATCTGAAAGTACCTGAAAGACTTGTTATCTGTAAATCATATGTAATTGATATTCGAGCTTAATAAATATGTTTTATTCAAACTCTCTGTTGATAGATATAAATAATTCTTGTGATTGAAATCGAGCCAAATGAAGTGTAATGTTAGAGGAAAAAATGTAATATATGAGATCGAACTAGAAATATATTGCTCAATCGAACTGTTAAATATGTATTTGTGAAGATATAAGAGGTGTAAAAGCTGTCCGAGCTGATTAACTCAAAAAGATGATGAGTGAATATTGTAGAAGATAAAGAATTTGCTGAAATTGAATATTCGAGCTCAGGGAGATAATTATGAAATGTTGTATTGGGGGACAGATTATGATGATCAGGTCGAAATGAGGTAGAACGAATCCTTAAAGGTCGATGTGGACAGATATGTTCAAATAACTTTCTATCAAGATTTTAGGGTTTCCAGTTATGGAAAAATAGATTTAAATATATGTATACAGAATGTGGGGGATTTGAAGTGATTTGGAATGTTGTATAAATATGGGTAAATGTAATGTAAAGAGGAGGAAGAAAGAGAATATGGTGATGACTCGATCTATGAGAGTTCGTCAAGCTGCGGAAGGGCGGTTGGCAATAAAGATAGATGAAGTGGGAGAGAGGATCTTTGGGATGTTAGAGTATAATGCTGACTTGCCGGAGACTGAATATCAGTTGAAAGGTTTAGATTTCAGGGGTAGGGAACTTGAGATAGAACGTCGCTTTTATGAGGAGCTATTCCGGGAAGTGATTCTGGAACCTTCAGCTTGAAAAGACGATGTGAGGCTAATTGCTGAGGAAGAGATCGAGGAGGAAGATGTGAGGATTGTTAGGGGCGAACTGGTTAGGTGTGGCTCTCCAGGACATTTGGGATGTTTCATGTATAATTATATGTGAGGAAGTAAATTGTATGAGGTCGAATAACTGTCAATGAGATGTAGTTGTTTATTTAAATTTATTCTTCTTTTGTTGCAAATGTTGTTTAAAGCTGTTGTGAATAATGAATTTGAATTTGAAATGTGAAAGCTTTGAAAATGACTTCAACAATTCTATAAGTAGTAGAAGGAAGAATAGAAAAAGCAGGTAGCTTTAATTTTTGTCTCTTGTGTTATTGCAGGGAATGTTCGATTGCTAGTAAGTGGTGAGTCATCATGAGTGTGGGGAAGTCAGAGGAAGATTTGTGTAGAAGAGGTGAGAATAAATTAAAATATAGGGCAGAGGGCAATGATGGGAAGGTATTTTTACCAAAAAGGTGTAAAACGTCTAACATTAATTGTAGAAGGGACACATCGGTTCCAAAACTAAGGGCGACTCGTGTGAGGCCCAATAACTGCCAACAGTTAGAGAAAGAAATTATAAATAATGCTTCATCTTCTTCATTTAAATGTTTATCAACTTCTGAAAATTTGAAGAAGAGTGGGAGAGGAAAGAGAAAAAACAGTAGAAATTCACGTGAGAGAGTAGACGAGAGTGATCAACAATCAAGGCGAGAGAAAGTTGCAGAGACTTAATTAATTTATTTTTTTTGTAAAAATTTGTTTGATATCTCTGTATAGAAAAGATATACGATACTATATACGTATATCTATGAGGGTTTTATGGTAACTGAGTGCATGAATTTGTAAAAGATAATGATAAAATACCTGGACCTGAATGTAGGTCGAACGTGAGGAATATCCGTGTAAAATCAAACCTCATCTTTAGATTTATTATTGAAATGGAAGCGTCGACCTCTGGTCATTCAGTTGAGTCCGACAATGAAGAATTTGATAGGGAGAATGAAGTAGTACTTAATCAATTTCCAGATTTTCCTGGACAATTAGTATCGTATCCTCTGAACTCTGAAGTGTTTAAAGAGTTTCGTAAATCTAAAGCAACCATAGGGGGAACGTAGGGCGATTTCATAGAATATGCTGGTAGGCAGTTTAGAAGTTGTATTGTAGAATCTAAGGAGGAACATTTCTTTCTACTACCTGATTTAGAGAAAGAGAAATCGAATAGGGGGATAGATGATTCGATCTCCTTAGAGTACTTTGATGAAGGTATCCAGGGAGACCTGGAAGAGATATTTTTGTACTACCAGTCTCAGTTGGAGTACGAGTTGAGTTTGCCCCTTAACAATCTTGTGAAGGAGATAATAAATATCATAGGGGAATGTCCTGCCCAGTTGAACGGGAACATGTGGGAGGTGATCAATGTCTGTGAGAGGAGAAGGAAGTTAAGAGGAGAATATCTCCTGAAGATGTTTTACAGTTTTATGGAGTGAAAAATTATTCCTCAAGTGGGGGTGCATACTTCTTTGCGAGCTCGTCTCGACTGTTTTTGTTCGATTTGAATTTAGCAGGTCGAATGTGGAATGATAATGTGATTTGGGTGAAGGGTGATTGCCTTCAGAGAGAAGATGAAGAACCCATGGAACTTCTGTATATAATTGTGAAGAAAAGTAAGTGTAATAGTGTATAATATCGAACTGTTGTTATGGAAGGTTGTTATTTTGTTTGATAATGTATTGTGTTTGGTTTAAAGGTCCTCAGTCGAAGGTGAAGAAGACAGAGTCCCTGTTAGATACTGTTGCTCGAGGAGGGATTGAGCTCGAGTCTGTACTAGAAAATCTTGGCATTTATAAAAATAAATGAGCTAATAACAGGTTTGAGAAGGTTCAAAAGTCTCAAGCAAAGAGACTGATGACGGGAGTTTGAGGCAACAAGAAGAGGGGGGCAGATGGAGGCGTGGGGCTCTGTCGAAGGTCACTAACTTAGATTTTGCGGATGTTTCAGAATTTACTACGTCGAGTAAGCTAGCTCGGGAATTTCCAAAGAAGAGGCTTCTGAAGCGTGGATCGGCCTCTGGAACTACTAGGTATGGTGAGTTCGAGTTAGAAGTAAAAAAGAGAAGGGTTGGTTCTCCTGCTGGAGTGACTGGAGTACAGGTCGTGGAGAATCGACCTGAGGAGGAAGACGGTCTGAGAGCCATGGAGGATAGGGCGAGGCTTGCAGCTCAAAAAGGGGTTGATGAGATGAGCAAAGTGGTAAGTTTTGATTATTTATCTATTTCTAAATTTTGTATTTGTGATTCGAGCTTAAGAGATGTTCGACTTGTTTTGTGTAGGCTGCTCGCTTGATGAATGAGATCTACCTCGGGATAGAGGAAGAAAATGTTGAGCTCGAAACTGAGAAGGTAGAGCTTGAGAAGAAGATGTGTCGACTGAAGTCTGACCAGGCTTGGGAGGGGAAGCGGTTGGATGTTGTGAAGGCCGTGTAGAAGGTGGAGATTAACGAGCTAATGGAAAAAGCACAGAAAAACCTTGACGTGGCAGTTGTTCAGTGCGACAGACTTGGGCGCCAACTTCTCAAAGTGGGGTACTCCAAAACTGAAGTGAAGGAGGTCATGGAGGGTACCTTCGTTAAGGAGGTAGTTGATATGGTAGGAGGGTTGGATGGTGTCTCTCCCCAAACTGAGCTTGAGAACCAAGGAGATGATAAGGAAAATCCAAAGAATGATAACGAGAAGGTAAAGTAGAATTGTTCACTTTTCTGGATGTGTGTTTATGAGGGGTTGAGAACTGTAACTTGATGGTATATTATTTTGCTTGATAACTTATGTAAGCTAAGAGATGTTTGTAAAAATTGTTTATAGGAACTTAAGGATATGCACCTCAGAATTGAGGAGTTATTGAATGAGCTTGCTAAGGAGAAAGACGCCTTAGCATCCCTGTTGTCTTCGCAAGCAGAGCTACATGTTAGAGAAGAGCAAGAAATATTTGACTTGTATGCTGTATTACTATAGAGTTGCAAAGTAAAAATTAGAATATAAAGATATACCAAAAAATGAGTTAACAGTTTAGGAGCAGTGGTAACCAAATGTGTATAGATAAACTAAAGTGCTAAAAAAATATAACATTGAGAATGTGTACCTTGAAATTGAATGTACGTGTTATCGTAATCAAACTGAGTTCATACTTCGACCTTAAGTTCAGAAGCAGTTTCACACAGTAGATGTTAAAAAATAGAAATTTGTTAGAAATCAAATTCTTGTATCATGATTGTATGTATTGGTTGAATGTTCTTGAATCGAACTTGATGTATTTCATCTTTGATGTAGGTTGAACTGGAGTCAGCTCGTTTGAGTAAATAAGAGACATGCCAATATAACCAAGAGTTTGCGGCAGAGTTTGATAGGATGATAGAGACAAATGAAAATAGGGAAGATCAACACGTAAAGGTACATTTCAAGTTTGTCGTGGCAACACAAACTGTTGATGATCTTACTCGGAAGATCGAGGGGAAAGATGCCAAAATTAATAAGGGGCAAAAAGAGCTTACGGAGGCGAAGGAAGAGACAACGAAGCTCGAAAGCTGAAATGGGGCATTGATGGTAAAGAGTAGGGAGGCGGACATGGCTCGTTACCGTATTCAGTCATTAGAAACGACTGAGAAAGAATTATGGGCTTTTGTGGATAGTATGAAGGATCGAATAATTAGTAAGACGATTGAGGAAGAGAAGACTCGAGCTGATCTAGCGATTTTCAAAAACGAACTGGCGCGATCGAAGAATAAAATGATTGAGAAAGATAGTAAGCTGAAGAGAGCTCGAGATAACCTATCTACCTCCAAAATTGCAGTTGAGTAGTTGAGTGATACTTTATCTGCTAAGGATTTAGATTTTCGGTTGACTCAAAGACGCTGTAATGAATTGAATGAAAGGGTGGTCCAATTAAAGGCTGATCTTTCTATGGCCAATTCGTGTATTAAGAAGGCCGAGGCTAGAGAGTAGTCGAAGAAAAGTAAGAGCGATGCAGGGGTCTCTATTGTGAGAGGAGATGTGGTGAGCTTATCAGCTCGAATTAGGGAGCTGAAGGCGGATGTAGCTCAAATTCAAGCTCACGTAAAAAGAGGAAATGAGCGCATAAGGGAGTACCAAAGTAAGTTGGATGCTACTCATATCAGGGAGCAGGAGTTAGAGCGGGTGATTAGAGGTAAGGATTACTTGATAAGGAAAAAAGACAAATTGCTAAAGGAGTCTCCTGCCGGGGGAGATATGCAGATAAGGAGCTTGAGGAACTTCGTGCTTAGGTGGTAGAATTGAGGACGATGAACCAGGCTGAGTCAGATAAAGCGGTAGAGAAAGTGAAGGAGCATATCAATCTTATGGACCGCGCAGATAGTTGCATGGAGTGGCATAAAGCACGGTATACAAATTTGCAAGATCGTCATCAGAGAGTGAGAGAGAATTTTCCCAAGGCAGTTATTCCCGAAGCATCAAATCTTTATCTCAAACTAATGAGCAAAGTCGGTGAAAAGGTTGTATCCCCATACGTAAGTTAGTATGACATAACTCCTCACTAGTCAAGATATCCTCCATGTACTTCTCCCTTTCATAGTTTTTATTGGTGTAAGGCTCCATTGGTATATTCAGCAATAAACTTGCAGCAACAACTGCAGTATCACCTGCAGTATAAGCTGCAACAGCTGCACCAACGATCACTACTTTTTATTTATTTTCATCGTCTATGCTATCCATTGATACATGATATCCCAACTGTGATTTTGAAGAACACTAACAATTATACAACTAACACCAATTAGATAATGTAATTTTATTAAGTACCCAACAAAGTCTTGGCAATCAAAACAAGTACTTCAACTCACTCAACCAATTCTATTTTTGGTGATGAGATATGCTACAAGGTATTCTATTTTTTATTCAAACAATACCAATCACAATCAAAACCTCAAAATAAAATTTTAATACCTCATAGAAACCCAATTATCAAATCATGGGAACTAATAAAAATAAATAACAAAGAAAAGGGAAGAACAACCTATATCCAAATTCTAAATTCCCATTTTCTCTAACATACTAACCCCATTAGACCCCTCAGATAAAATTCCAAACACTAGATACCCATTACCCAATTTCCTTCAATAAATTAAAATTCATAATCAAAACTCTTCAATTTGGGGATATAAAAAAACTCACTCTAGTAGAACTTGAACATAGATAAAGCAGCTTTAACTTCTTAATCCTTCAAATGAAATCGAATGGTGTCTGATTCTGCAAACTGGAGAAATCGAATTGGGGATTAAACATGAAATCTAGAGCTAGGGTTTGGAGAGATAGAGAGAAAGAGACTTACCTTCGTTACTCTGCGATTAGGGCATGAAATTGATATATCTCGTTTGTTTGATGGAGATCCTCAAGGGAGAAGAAGCCATTTTTTTGTCGCGAAAAATGTCATAGCTCGAGAGAGGATTTTGGGAATTGTTTGTGGAGGTTTTTCCTCCACTTTTGTTACCGACGTATTTTTAGCAAAATTGGATACGTCTCCAACTTTTGGAAATTGTGGGGCCCTACCAAGCAATAACTTGAAATTTTGGGGATACAAACGAAAATTTCAATATGTAGAGCTTTTTCCCGATAAACCAAGCTCTGCTTGGTATCCCGTTTTTAAAAACGATTCCACATATAAAAACAATGTTTTTATTTCCTATGGTAATGTTTATGAAATTATTAATTGCAATTGCTTGGCATACGGGGAATATATGCGATGTTTCTATTAACGATGACCTTTTTACATGCTTAGCATATGGGGAATATATGCGATGATTTCTTTTTTTATAAAATGTCGTTTCATACAATGAACCGTGATATTTTTGTATGCCATGAATATTTAGCATTTAAACGTTATTCGCACTACATGTAACTTGCACAATAAGTTACTAAGACTAGGTTGATTTTTTCGCCTCCTTTTTAATTATTGATGCTTTTTTTTTCTTTCTTTCTCTATTCGCCTCTTAATTATCACTACTTAATCCTAATTTTATTTGGCTTCCATAATTGATACATTATAAATAATACAAGTTGGTTGACAAGTTATGTGGAGTAGCTAAATCTGTCTCTATCAGTAAGTTGTTTCCCACTGTTAAGGCTATACTAGCATACTTGGTCGAGAAGTTTTGTCTCCTTTTTATTAGTGTTGTAGGTTAAACTTAATACACAAGTCAAATTTTTATATTCCGAAAGAAAATGCCTTGTAAACGACGTTTCAATGATAGGAAATTCTGATTGCGTGATTCCGTTAGCTACATAGGGTTTCCTATCTTCTGAGTCCAAACACAGGTCAGGTCCTTTATCGCATGAAGTAAGGTATATTAATTGTTTTTTTTGTTAATTTGTAGAAGTCCAAACAAGGTATGGGCAACATTCAAAACATCAATAGATGTCCACGAAACATTTAGGCAAGCTAGTATATCTATACTATCATCAAATAGATGTCCACGAAACAACATCCACCTTGATTCATGGGATTTTATAGACGAACTGTGATATTTTTGTAGACCATTACTATTTAGCATTTAAACATTATTAGCAGTACAAAAATTGAAACCCTACATGTGACTTGCAGAATAAGTTATGAAGACTCAGTTGATTTTTCAACCTTTTTTTTAATTATTGATTCATTTTTCTTCTTCTCTATTTGCCTCTTAATTATCAATATTTAATTCTTATTTAACTTGGTTACCATAATTGATTTATTATATAAACTGTACAACTTGGTTGATAGGTCATGTGGATTAGTCAATAAGTCTGTTGTTTCCCACTGTATAGATGACAAGTTTTCTCTCCTCTTTATTAGTGTCTGTTAGGAGTTGGGTCAAAGCCCTTGTTAGGAGCCCAACAGGGTTGGGGTGTCCTATACAGACTCCTAGCAAACCCATAGGCCCAATAGGGTTATGGGGAGAGTAAGAGTAGCATATGGAATCCTTCTGGGTTGTCTATATATATTTCATTGTACTATGTACAGAGAACACGGTTATGATAATCAATAAAAAAATTTCTCTATTTCTCTCTTGTTCATGCTTTAGTATTATTCTGTTCTAGATTGATCATATCCCAACAGTGTCAAGCTTCTATATAAAAGTAGGGTAGATCTAAGAAACGGGGTGGATCAAAATTAAGAAAACGGTGAAAGAAAGTTTCTGCCTCTATCGACAACTTTAGAGTATTCCCAACTTAACTTTTATGTATCACGTCTTGTATGACTTCTCTTCGGAACAATTTGAAAATTTGGCCGGAAGCCGAAATTTTTGTCGGAAATTTGGCCGGACGGTTGTCGGAATATTCTTCCCGGTGAATGGAATATTCTTTGCCTTTACCGGATCTGTGTACGTGTGTGACACGTGTAGTGCACGTGCGAGGCACGTGTGACCGAGTCAGACCAGTTCAGACCAAGTCAACCCGGTCCAGACCTTGACCTAGACCGACTCAGACCGGTTCAGAATCGATTCAGACACTAAAACAACTTTATATAGCCCAATTTTTAGTCAAATTGAGCCCAATTTTTTTGAAAAATTCCTATTGATTGGACCTACCCCGTAGGGGACCCTTTTTGGGTTTTTTATGCAAAATATTTTTTAATTTTTTTTGGGAATAGGTGCCTCGTATAAGAGCTTTGGCTCACTTATATGTGATATAAGTACATGGAGTAATACCAATTTAAGTATTTTTACGATATCTAATAAGATATTACTAGTATGCCCCTAGGATACTAATTATCATAATCAAGGATCACAGATAATACGAAACCAAGACTAATTTAGTATACAACTGTGAGTCATATCTAAATCATAGTTAATTGTCAAAGACAAATAACTAGAGCTCAATTGGGAATTGACTTAGTCTTATTTCTAAAAACATAGTGTCTGAGAAACCAATTTTTCGTATCTAGGTACAAGTAGATGTTACAAGATAACATTTAGAAGTATATAGGCGTTAATAGCAACCTATAGTACCCTCGAATGTTAGTTCAAAGACATGCTTAATCAACCTATCTTGTGAACTCAGCTGATTTTGGGATGGAACCACTTGTCAGCTAAACATCTAATACCCCTCATATTCGTAGCAAATGGATCATTTGGCTAGAATATACCTATCTAAATAGAACTTGAGGGCTTAGAACACCCTAGTTCTCAGAATAAAGTAAGCACACATTTAGTGGTTTTAAATAGCTGTCTTAGCTAAGACTCTATTAAAACGCACTTTAAAGGTAAAGATCACCATTTTACGGGGTAAATTTGTGATTTAACGCTTCATAGGATATGAACAAGGTTCTCCTATAGGTAATGATTGAAAATCATTGACTTTTATTCTATGGAATTGCCTTTAGTAATGATTGGACTTCATGTATTTTTAAAGGATTTCATAAGGAACGCACACATCTAGTGGTTTTGAATAAAAATTTTGGCTAAGATAATATTTAGACGTGCATCTCAGATTATGATCGTCATTTTTACAAGGTAAAATTTGAGATTTAATTATTAGAAAAGAATTTCATGAGTTTTAGAATATGAACTGGGTTCAACTATAAGATGATTCAGAATCATTTATTTATCTTTATTTTAAGTAATATGATCTGTCTTTAATGTAATTGATATATTTATCAAGAATTGTCTCTTATTCCAATCTATATCTTGCATTATCGATGTCTGCGACACTCAACAATGTTGAATTTCCACCATTGCTGCTCACAGGAGCCAATTACCTCACTTGGTGCATTGATACTGACTTATTCTTGAAGTCACTTGGTCTGCAGAAGACCATCGTCATTGGCAGCAAGGAAGATCCCATGGACAAAGCATGGGCTTTTCTTATCCTCTGTCATCATATTTAGGATGACCTGAAGATTGTATACCTTAACAAGGTTGAGCCAGCTGACTTACGGGCAAGCTTGTGGAGGGGTTATGGTCATCATAAGACCATTATTCTCCCAAAAGCGATGCACCAATGGAATACCCTTAGGTTCCACGATTTTAGGACGGTCACTGATTACAACTCAGCAGTCCATAAAATTACTTCTACACTTGAGCTGTGTAAGAAGAAAGTTACTGATGTTGAAATGATTGAGAATACTCTATCAACCTTCCATGTTAGGAATATTATGATTCAGAGGCAATATTGGCGAGAGAACTTGAAGACTCATGCAGTCTTAATTCAGGCATTGTTCATCTCTTAGCAGAACGATGAACTTCTGATGAAGAATCACGCTATACGGCCTTCTGGGAGTGCGTCGCTGCCTGCGTCAAATAATGTTCAATTTTGGGGAAACAACTCTGCACGTTGGGGACAAAGATATGGAAGGGGCAGGGAAGGCTACCAGGGATACAGGAAGGGTGGGAACCTGAAACCCTTTGGCCCCAGGAGAGGTCAAGGATTTGAGAAATCCTGGACACTAGGCAATGTGAAGAAGGAAAAAAAACCATATCATGGATTTACTTGCTTTAACTGCGGTGACATAGGACACTAGGCACGAGAATGCCATGCACCACGGATGGCTACAGGTGCCAGAGTTCGAACCTACCAAGCAGTTGTTAACACTAACTCCGCCCCTCTGGAGTTTGTAGCGTCAGACTTCTACGACGACGCTGATGTCGTCATGGATTAACATACGGAGTAATCCATAATAATATTTCAGTCGACATGTGATGTCACATTAGAGAAAGCACTAGTAGTTTCTTGTCTCGACAGACTTGATTTACTTTTTGTTGTCAGTATTTTTGATTTTGTTGGGAACATATAATTTATATTTCAATACAGTGCTCGTGACATACGTGAGATTCTCCATTTGTTCTAAATTATGATTACTTGAATTTATTGTTTGGGAAGTAGTTAAATTTTATGTATGATAGTTGATCTACTACATACAACCAACCTATGGCTCTCTCTGCTCATTAAGCATGACCGATAATCAGTTGAGTGGCAGCATATGTATTAGAGACATTAGTACCACACACTCGGTCCTTTTGAAATATGACTATATTTCTAATCTAACCTTGTACATCAGGGATGGCATAAATATCATTGGTACGGCCAACATGATAGAGCGCATTAAATGCGTCATGTTATTACTCTCTACAGGTACGATACAGGGTATCTAGTCCAGTTTATAAACTAGTAAATCCAGTCGGATTTTATTAAGTTTAGGGAGATACATCATATTGCTTATCACGTAATGACTATCGGAGAAAATGAAAGACCAGATTTTGTGCATTCCCTCAATGTCTAAAGGTTAGCACACGCTATTGGAATGGTTTCCAATACACTCCTCAGGGCTAGAATACCGAGGAAGATTCACGGGATTACAACTTAACTTTCATTGAATGGAGAGAAGATTCAGAGAGTGTACGTGTAACAATTGCTTTCAAGGAAAGTCTATGACCAAGGTGGAGTGGGATATCCAGCCTTTGCTCCAACCGCATCCATTGAAACCCATGTAGACCTTTCCATCCACATAGTGGCACACTTAAATATGTATGTTCATTACAGACGCATCTAGGAGATGGCTCTACGAATGTAATGTTAACACGACTTCTCACTTAGATCATTCGATCGCAGGCTAAGTTCTTGAATTAACCGATCAAAGTCGATCGATGCGACTTGACGGGGGCTTGGGAGTTGGACTCACAGGCTTTTGATGATTATTTTACCGCTACAAGGGATAGACGATTGAGCATCGTGAGTACCCCATACCATACCCATCTCGGGATTGACGGAGAACCTAATCAAACGATTTCAGATAATTGCTAAGCCACTGTTATTACGATTACAACTTCCAGCTAGTGTGGGGGATATGCATTTTTTATCCCACAACACTGATTAGGGTTCATCCCTTAGCACATCATGAAATTATTTTTCCTAAAAGCGACTAGTAACTGGGTCGGAGCCCGGTGTCGCCCATCGACAGAAATTTGGATGTTCCGTACAGGTGCCAATCGTACCAAAATGTATGAAGATGGGACCCTCAACGTCGGCCTAGTATTATGTGGGTTATGATTTGCATTTATCACTGAATATTTGGACCCACTAGCGACGTATATTCTGCAGGGAAGATAATTGTTACTTTGATGAGATGATATTTCCAGCATTGGGGGAGAAATGACAGTTAATGTTGCGGATGTTTCCAAGAGGTCTTGGAAAACACCATCGCTATCTCATCTAGATCCCTATACATAAGTTAGGTAACAATCAGGTTCAACGGATTACAAACCTCCAATAGGTCGTAAATGAATTGTTAGATACATTCATAGACACTATTGAAGTACCGTAAGTGTATGTACCTGTAAGTAATACATCTACACAGCAGAACATTCTGGGGGAACTAGTACTGCAGCAAAACGTTCCAGGGGAATAAGTATCGCACACGAATCTGAGGCTCGCACTTAGTGCGAAGCACCGTTGGAATAAAGTATTATGAGCCGGGGAGCTGCAGAATAAGGGACACATATGACTAATGGTGTAGTCAGTTCATCAAGGATGGAACCACCCATATACAAGGTATTCATATTCGTTGCTGTGCTCATCATCTAGGATGAAGATTCAAAACCACTAATTGTAAACGACTGTGAGTTGTTGTACATTAACAAAAGTAGGTATCAGGAATCTAAGCGGAGCTCAGCATGCACATAATACAAAATATTTCCATTGAGCCTGTCAATTATAAATGGGAATGGTACGGAAACATGATTAACTCGAAGAAATAATTTGGTCAAGGCAAGACTAGCTGCCTAGGAAATCTTTAAGAGATCTGGCATCGAGTGCCGTGTGACCTATTACCCGGTTATGGACGCTATAACGTTTCAGTACTTATCAGTCTGTTAAGTTGCCGGGGACAAGCTAGACATGCGTCTGATATAAATACTGCATATGTATATGGGAAACCAGATACAAATATATACATGAAGCTACCTGGGATGGTATAAGCTTCTGGAAGCAACTAAGCCTGACGCACAAGGTGTGTACATGATAAAACTAGAAAAGTTATTGTTGACTTGAAGTAATTGGGGCCCATGAGACATAGTAAGTTGATTGAGTATTTGAAGGTTGGGGACTTTGCAAATATCCTTATCTGTCCATGCGTTCTTATTTAGAACCCAGATATTAGGTTCACTTATCATAACAGTGTACTAAATGATTTGGATATCATTAGACCTCCGGGGGAGATCGCGAGAGCCGCCGAATACCTTGGGAAAGAATTCAAAATACATGACCTTAGGAAATCAAGAGTGTCTCGATTTACAGATCAAACATCCTTATAGTGGCACTCATACACCGAGCAATATCTATCGAAAGAGTTATCTAACACTTCGATATGGATGTAGCACACGGTGATAAGTCGTTTATTGCGCGTCCAACACTTGGGTGTGGACAACGACATCTTTCACCATCTTAATGGGGGTAGAAACTCCTAGGGCCATGGTGCTAGCTAGGAGGTGTTTTGCTATAGTTAGCTGGGTATATTAGACCCAATGACTAATTCGCAGTGAACTATTTGGCTTGCCATAGTTCTGTTCCTACCCAAAGGCATTGGAATGGGATCAAGCACATTCTGAGATATCTCAACGGCATGAAAGACTGGGTCTGTTCTATCCACAACTTGGCAAACGGGACATTATAGGATACGCCGATGCAGGATATTTGTCAGATCCACATAAAGGCCGATCACAATCGGGTTATGTATTCTTGTATGGAGATACTGCGATTTCATGAAGATCATTGAAGCAGACGATGGTTACTACATCCTCGAACCACACAAAGATTTTTGTACTACATGAAGCCGACAGAGAATGTTTTTGGTTGTGGTCTATAATCAACCATATCAACGGGAGATGCGATCTGAATTCTATCCAAGATAAGCCGACGACACTTTATGAAGACAATGCAGTTTGTATCGTTCAAGTCAAAGGCAAATTTATTCAAGATGACAACACGAAGCATATTTCACCGAAGTTCTTCCACATACACGAGTTGCAGAAAATGAATGAGATCGATGTTGTTCAAGGTCATTCAAAAGACAATTTGGCTGATCTATTCACGAAGGCTCTTGCATATCCTACATTCAGGAGATTAGTTCATAGAATCGGAATACGCAGTTTACAAGATTTATTATCTCAGGGAGATCGACATCAGGGGGAGTAGTCCAAGCCTGACGTGGACACATGCATGTTGTACTCTGTTTCCTGATAGTGCAGTTTTTATCCTAGGAGGTTTTAATAGCTGGAGGTTTTGATGAGGCAACGTATACACGTCCACAACCTATACAGGGCATATGATTGTACTCTTTCCCTGCACAACTTTTTGCCCAAGGGGTTTTGCTAGGCAGAGGATTTAATGATGCAAGTCGTCCTAGTATGGAACACCCCAAGGGAGAGTGTTAGGAGTTGGGTCCAAGCCCTTATTAGGAGCCCAACAGGGTTGGGGTGTCCTATACAGACTCCTAGCAAACCCATAGGCCCAATAGGGTTATGGGGAGAGTTAGAGTTGCATATGAAATCCTTCTGGGTTGTCTATATATATTTCACTGTACTATGTACAGAGAACACGGTTATGATAATCAATAAATCTATTTCTCTATTTCTCTATTTCTCTCTTGTTCATGCTTTAGTATTATTCTGTTCTAGATTGATCATATCCCAACAGTGTCAAGCTTCTATATAAAAGTAGGGTAGATCTAAGAAACGGGGTGGATCAAAATTAAGAAAACGGATAAAGAAAGTCTCTGCCTCTATCGACAACTTTTGAGTATTCCCAACTTAACTTCTATGTATCACGTCTTGTATGACTTGTCTTCGGAACGATTTGAAATTTTGAACACTGATCTTAGTTATAGCGGAGAAGAAGCTTTGCAGATTCTTCTTCTTCAACAGCAGAGAATAGGGTTAGTACTTAAAATTTCATGTCGTTCCCAACGACGAAAAACTTTGATCTGAGTGTATCCGCTCCGATAATGGTATAGTATGGGGTTTCTTCTTTCTCCTTTTACTTTGTTTATTTGAAGTTTAGATATTTTTATTTGTGTCTTGCTTGATTATTCTGCCTTTATCCTATTATTTTGTGTATTGTTTTAGTTCTTTTTTTCATAAAGAGAGATTTTGGTGCTTTGATTTGTGAATTTATGTCAATAACGATGTAAACGCCGGTGTGATGCTCTATTTTCCCGCGTTTAATGTGGAGATGTTCTTATGACAATGGTTATATTTAGTTAATTTTCAATGAGAACATGCAAACTGTAGAGGTACTCCAATTACACCTCTAAAAAGCTTGAACCCTAGTAGAGGTTCACTCCTAAACGTTACTTGGGAGACTACAAGTACTGTAGCCGTAAACTCAACTTGAACAGCAAGTGCAAGCCTGATAAATCACGAAGAATCTTATACAACATGAAGTAAGGTATATTAATCACATGAAGTAAGCTATATTAACTATTTTTTTGTAAATTTGTAGAAGTCCAAACAAGGTAGGGGCACCGTTCAAAACATCATGACATGGCCAGGACGATGGTTTTTTGACAACATCGCTCTATGACTAAGATGCCGGTAGGGCTAATCCTACGCAGGTAATTAAGTTCAAGTAGACTTGATTGACAAGTCAAGTGAAGTAGTTTAATCTGTGTCTATCAGTTCTGTTGATAAGGGATCTACTAGCATACTTGGTCAACAAGTTTTCTATCCTTTTATTTAATGTTGTAGATTATAAACCTAATTCGCTTGTCAAGTTCTTATATTCATCCTCCTATGTATCAGGCCTCGAATTGCATTACTTGTTACTGAAACGATTTGAAACTTTGAGTAATGACCTTAGTTAATGTGGAGAAGAATCTTTGAGGATTTTTTGAGAGAGAGAATAGGGTCAGTCCTCAATGTTTCAAGTTGTTACAACGACAAAAAACTTTTAACTAAGTTTATCGGCTCCTATAACGATATAGTGCGGGTTTCTTCTTTCCCTGTTTTATTTTGTTTATTCATATTTGTAGATATTTATCTGTGTTATTTTTATTCTGATATATTTATATTTGTGTCTTGCTTCTATGGGGATTTTGGATGTTTTGGTGCATCTATGTTAATAATGGTGTCGTAGACGAGGTGAGATGCTTTATTTTCCCTGCATTTTTGTATGAAGATGCTTTTATTTCAATTGTTATATTTAGTTAATTCGATTGAGAATATGCAAACTATAGATGCACTCTTTCACAACATGAATCAATATAAATCAAGAAACAGGCACGCCCCTTAATAATATCCGCTCTTGTAGGTATAGTTTCATCATAACATCTGTGTTTTGCTGGATAGTGGCTTGTAGGGTATCTTGATCAAAATTTAGTGTTGCAGACATTCTGTAGATTTTTATTTATGTCAACCTAACCATGCAAACAAGAGGTTAATCGAGTCTGTGATTAGATTAACAAGGAAGCTGAACAAAAAATCATCTCAATACGTATACGTGAAGTTACGTATAAATCTTTTCCTCTGGATTGAAATTTAGACTCTGTCCAATATGAGCTCCTTTATATCATCTTCACTTAAAGGCTCGACCACCCTACTCGATCTCACTCTAGGCCTAGCACGGCTAGAATGTGCATTGAAATCAACCTCACAAAAACTTACCCTGAGTTGATCTGGATTGGTTTATCTAAGAGTGAGGGCTGGTCTCAAAAGGTCATCTATGAGAAGATGCCTGTATTCTGTTCACACTGCTATCTTCAAGGCCATAAGGTTGCGGATTGCCTTAAGAACAAGAAGGTAGAAGTGCTAGATAACGATGTAGCTACTCAAATGAAGAAGGCTGAGATCAAAGAGAGCAAGAAGAAGATGGTTACCAGTCCGCCACATAAACCTCTCATGCAGAGTGGGGATTGTTATCAATGATTCAGATACAAAGAAGCTTGCAGCAACTGTTAAGGAGGTTGAGGCTGAGAAGAGCAAAGAAACTAAGGATAAGACCAATGCAACTATGAAAACTGATTGGGTCTTAACACAAAACAATCACTTCAATATCCTGCAAGAGAATGATATCACTGAAATGGTAGAAAATGAGATCGGTGTAGCTGCACAGAACCTGGGTGGCGAGGTTGCATCTAATGGGGAGGAGACTGCACACTACAAAGAACAGAATGGTGGTGCTAATTCTGACTCTGAAGTTACAAAAAATGACAGCATGATGAACTCTGACCCAATGGTGACTCCCGCAGCGAAGAAAGTGAAGCCAAAACCCAAATTTATAGCTCTTAGTCTTGAGACTAGGAGCAAGAGTGCTGCCAAGAACAAATAGTTATCATATTTGGAGGCATTTTGATGGGGCATTGGAAATAATAAAACGGTGAACCACTTAAAAAAACTTGTCAGTGGTCATGACATCTCAGTTGTAGTTCTTTTTGAACCTTTTCTTGGTGTTGAAAAGCTCGAAACTTTGGCTAGAAGAATAAAAATTGATAGCTTTGCTTCTAATGACTCTAATGGGGGGAAATTTGGGTGTTGTGGAAAGGGAGTTATAGTATTACTGTTGAAAATGTCTCTAATCAGGCAATGCATTGTGCAATTAATGTGAACAATTTGCGGCACTCCAAAATTTCGTTTGTTTATGCCAAATGTGAAGCAGTGGATAGAAGAAGTTTGTGGGAAGAGCTAGTATTCATGTCCAGTCTGTATGACTGCCCATGGGCAATTGGTGGGGACTTTTAACATTGTGAGAAATAATGAAGAGAAGCTTGGTAGAAGAGCAGCAAACGGCATGGCTATGACGGAATTCGAACAAATGATTCAGACTGCTGGCTTGCTTGAAGCTAGTTTTTCTGGTTCAAAGTATACGTGGTGTAATGAACAACAAGGGGTCGCCAGAACTTGGGCTAGATTGGACAGAGTGCTTTTCAATGTTGATTTTGTGATGCAGTTTCCTCATTACAAAACTTCAACACCTAGACAGAGTGTGCTCTGATCATACACCATTGCTTCTATCATGCAAATTAGAAAGGTACAATGGGCCCAAATCCTTCAAGTTCCTCAAAATGTGGGCTATGCATGAAAACTTTATAGACTGTGTACAAGCTAATTGGCCTCAAGGGTTATACGGGAACTGTTTATCATCTCTTGCTTATAAACTGAAGAAGATGAAGGTGACTCTTAAACTGTGGAACATAAATGTGTTTGGAAACGTCAAAACCAGCATTGCCAGACTTCAAGACCGAATTACTGAGATTGATTTCTTACTGCAAGGTGGGATTAATACAGAGCTGGAGATTGAATTGAGAAATGTCAAAGGTGAACATTCCAGAATGCTTCACAGAGAAGAAATCTTTTGGAGGGAACAGTCCAAAATTAAATGGCTGGCAGATGGTGACAAGAACACGCCCTTTTTTCACAAGGTAGCCAAAATCAATAGGCGACACGCTTCAATATCATCTTTTATATTACCCAATGGATCCAGAACAGACGATATGAATCTTATCCATTCTAGTGCGATTGAGTATTTTAAAGAAGTCTTCACTGCAGAAGCAGTGACAATAGACGAGGAGCTGCTAAGTTATATTCCCGAGTTAGTGACAACTGATGACAATAATCTGTTATTAGAAAGCCCGTCTATGCAAGAGATAAAAGATAGTTTGTGGAGTATCCCTAATGACAGCGCACCAGGTATGGACGGTTTTTCTTCTGTTTTTTTCACAGCCTCTTGGGATATTGTTAAGGATGATATTTACGGGGGCCGTACAAGAGTTTTTCAATGGTGCCACTATCTCCAAATTCTATACCTCATCTTGCCTCACTTTAATCCCCAAAGTTGATACTTCTAATGGACTTGGTGAATACAGGCCTATAAGCTTATGTAATGTTGTGTATAAGGTTTTCTCCAAAATCATTGCTTCAAGGCTAGGCACTATATCTTCTACCCAAACTCATTTCCATCCACCAAGGAGCTTACGTAACTGGTAGGGACATTGGAGACAGTATTGCTATTGCACAAAAACTGGTTGGAGATCTCCACAAGAAGGTGAGAGGTCATAATGTAATGGTTAAGGTTGACATGGCCAAAGCCTACGACAGGCTAGATTGGGGGTTATTGAAAGCTATGCTGCAAAAATTTGGCTTCAATCAAAGATGGATCAGGCTCATAGGTCAATGCATTAAAACCCCATGGTTCTCTGTGGTTCTTCATGGTGTGTACAAAGGTTTTTTCAAATCATCACGAGGATTATGATAAGGAGACCCACTCTCTCCCATGCTTTCTATACTAGTAGAAGAAGTACTTTCCAGAGGGCTTAACAGATGGTTTGCGGAGGGAAAAATTGGGTATTATTTTGTAAAAAGAGGTGGCCTCAACCTTACTCATTTGTTGTATGCGGATGATTTCATAGTGTTTTTAAATGGCAGCTTGAACTCTATTAAGGGACTTATGAACTTTCTTCAGAGATATGAATCTTGCTCAGGCCAGTTGCTTAACACAGATAAGAGTGGTTTGTACTTACATCACTCTGTTCCAAATGCTAGAAAAAACATCATTCAAAGGGGCTGTGGTTTTTCGCTAAAGAGTTTTCCCCTAATTTATCTGGGGCATCAATCGGCTATGGAAGAATCAAATTATCAAGTTTTGATAGCCTTATTCAAAGGGTTCAGACGAAGACTCAGGGATGGCAAGGAAGACTACCTCCAGGTGGTAAACTAATTCTCATCACTCATGTTCTGAATTCATTACCTATGCATTTACTAGCATGTACTACTGTTCCTGAGGGTATTATATACAAGCTAGAAAGGATATTTGCTGACTTTTTTTGGGGCTCTCATGAAGGCAAGGCAAAGAGAAAATGGGTAGACTGGTTTAGTATCTGTAAACCCAAGCTAGAAGGAGGTCTCGGTCTAAGCTAGAAGGAGGTCTACAACTCTTATACACGTTTTCTCTCAAACAGTTAGTAGAGACCTGATCATTCGAGACAACTCCCCACATACTCACGTAAGAGTTGAAAGCTCCAAACATTAGAGTAAAATTAGGAGAGACGTTGTAGAGTAAAAAGATATAAATACTCTCATTGTTTCCTCTCAAAAACACAATGAAATAATTCATCTCACCCCCCACACCCCCCCCCCCCCCCCCCCCCCCCCCCCCCTCTCTCTCTCTCTTTTTAGAACATGGTTTCCATGAGATCCAAATTATTGTACATAGTCTTCCAGTACTTGACTATTGTATCATTCCTTGCTCGTTGTATCATGAGAAGAGAGTCAGCTATGAATACCTGTATTTGGGGGTAGGTCGAAATATTTTTTAAAGAAAGTGCGACATACGCCTCGAGCTATTTCATCTATTCATGTTACCATTGTACTGTTTACCAAAGTACTACTTTGTGTTGTTGTTGTACTAATTACCAAAGAACTACTACTGTGTTGTTATTATAATAATTACCAAAGCCTTGCTGCTGATCTACACTTCCTGGAATTCTGAACTACGATTCCAATTTGGGGAAAGCTATATTATAGGTTCCATAAATTATTTTATACACATACTATACTACCAGGCCTAGAGAAGCAGAGGCCATGGGATCAATTAACTTTTACCAGGGTATATCCTTATCTAGCATGTGCCTGCAAGGATCTCATGTGCCCCATAAATTAGTCTGGCAAATGGTGATAAATTATTAAGGATATATCTTTGGGAGAGGATTCGCCTATACTCACTTTCCCCTACACTTATTGACAACCACTCATAGAGAGGAGGTTTTAGAGGGATAATTATTAGCTGGAAATATTTTGATGACGTGGAAGACAATATTCAAACCAAAATAGTGTTTAGTGTTCCTCACTTACTCTCTCTCTCTCTCTCTCTCTCACTGCCGTTCATCGAACCATCATCATCAAATACCATCATCATCTTTATTTTCATCATTATTTTCAGATGTGTTAGGTCTCTCACGCACACTCTCTTTCTCACTCACTCTCTCTCTCTCTCTCCGTACCGGTCATCCATCACCAACTGTGTTAGGGAGGTTCCGAGAATAGTGTTGCTCTAAAATCAATCTCTCATTGCAATTAAAGAACCAGGTACTTCCCAATTGGCTCTCCCCATTTGTATTGGGTTTATTCTCTTATCTTATTCTTCTCTTTTTATTGTTTTCGACAAATTATTTGCCGATGTATTGTAAAATCGACAATTTTATAATAATTTATTGTCGATTGCCGATGTTGTATCGACAATTTCTGTATGATTTAGTATGGGGAAATGTCGACTGTTAGTGATTTCGACAAATTATCTGTCGATGTATTGGAGAATCGATAATTTTGTAATACTTTATTGTCGATTGTCGATATTGTATCAACAATTTCTGTATGATTTAGTTTGGGGAAATGTCGATTGTCAGTGGTTTTGACAAATTATTTGTCGATGTATTGGAGAATCGGCAATTTTGGAATACTTTATTGTTGATTGTCAATGTTGTATCAACAATTTTTGTATGATATAGTCTGGGGAAATGTCGATTGTTAGTGGTTTCGACAAAATATTTGTCGATGTATTCTCTTTCGACAATTTCCTAACATTTTTTTGTCGACTTCTTAATAAGTCGACAATAGTTTTAGACTGATTGTCAATATTTGTCTTTTCTTTTTGCATATCTCGACAATAACCCTCAATGCTTATTATGTAAGTTGGTAATCTTTGTTTGTTTGTTAAACAGGATGGCACCAAAGGTAAAAGGGAATATACTCTCACAACAGCCTCCCGGAAAAGGCTAAATTCAGAGTGAGAAGATCCCTCACATCTAAATTATAACAAACCTCCCCGTGTGTCTGCCAAAAGAAATAAAATGGGGCTGAAAAGAGAGAGAGAGAGAGTGTGTGTGTGTGTGTGTGTGTGTGTGTGTGTGTGTGTGTGTGTGTGTGTGTGTGTGTGACTGAGTGACTGAGTGGTACCTTAACCGGAGATAATAGTGGATGAGGGAGAGAGTCGTTTTTGAAATTTAAATTTTGGTGGGAAACCAACAGAGAGAGAGAGAGTGAGTGAGTGGTTTTTTTTTTTTTTTTTATTGTTGTCTCCACGTAGGCAGTCCAAGCTGTCAAGGTGTATGGTGTGAGGAGAGTGTAGGGTAAAGTGAGTGTAGGCGAATCCTCTGTTAGGAATACGGCTCAAAACTGAGAAAGTCGTTCGAACGAAAATTGCGCTTGGACCAAAATTCCAGGGGATTGTCTAATTCGTTCGAACGACCTCATGACTCATTCGAACAACTTTGGCTATGTTTGTTTGTTTATAAATTCGTTTTGAAAGGGATTTGATCCAAAGCGATGGATTATCTCGTGATGCGTATTTCGGAGATGACCTAATGGAAAGTCTATAAATAGAGAGTGTATGTTAAAGGCCTCTGTACTGTGAGAAAGAGTTAGAGAGAGAAAATGGAGAAATCTAGGGTTTAGCTCTGGGTTTTCTTTCTAGGGTTTCTTGTTGGAATTATCTTTAAGGGTAGAGGTGAGGTTTGAGTGATCTCTGTAACCTTTTGTAACCCTTAGTGTGATAATAAATTCGTCGTGCTTGTCGGGGTTGGTTTTGATCCTGTTTAGGGTTTCCACCTAATTAAGCCTTGTGTTGTATTTTTTTATTGTCTTTATTCGAATTCTCTTTGGTTAGGGTTGGTTCTTCGAGTTCTTGTTGATCGTATTGTGCTTCCGCGTGCGATTTGCCCCCTCGGTTTCCCAACATCCTCTCCCTATATCTTTATCTAACATGAGTGCAGGGATCTCATCTGCCCAAGAGAGATTAGTCTGCCAAATGGTGATAAATTTAAAAATATAATTTTGACCCCTCCTCCCGCAAATGTTATAAATTACCACAAGCATCCAGGGAAGAAGTCTGAGGTGCAACACCTCCATGAATAGTAATTCCCATGACTCAATGGTATTTACTTCCATTTTCGTAGGGTGTTCCTAAAATATCCCAATAGTCAACAAATCCTAATATTTGTTGGTCGTCCCACCAAATATTTTGGGTTGTTCCCACTCTACAAATAACTAACTCTCTCTATATATATATAATATATCAGATATCTCCAAACAAACAACAAATAAGAAGACAAGGGTTCTCCTGCTTTTCACACAATATCAACAATGAAGGTATCCAGAATAAATATTCAAGTAAGTAAACATATCTCAATATCTCAATTTTATTTTTATTTTTTTTTATTTTTTTTTTTAAAAACATATCTCAATATCTCCAAATATATTCAATATTCTAGGAGGAATATTTCATTGGTTTTCGTGAATTTGTTTTCTGGTATTGGTTTTGGCCTTTTGAGAGATGAGATGTTTGTTTGTTGTTTTAAAAGAGCCAATTTTTATTGTGTACAGGTATTATTAGTCGTGGTGGTTGGAATACTAAGCATAAGCGACGGAATAGAAACCGATAAATTCCGAGCACCAAAATTGAAACCTCGAAAATACTTAGCCATATCTTGTCGAAACCACAGCGCATCAATAACAGATTTTGGAGGAGTAGGCGATGGGAAGACATCAAACACGAAAGCATTCAAAGCTGCGGTTGAACACTTGAGCAAATTTGCTAACAGCGGTGGTGCAGAGCTCGTTGTACCCGCTGGGAGATGGCTCACGGGTAGCTTTAATCTCACTAGCTATTTCACATTGTTTCTTGCCGAGGGTGCTGTTATCCTTGGTACCGAGGTACGGAATATGGTCCAAATTTTTTATGGTCGTAATATTTTTTTTAACTAATTTCATTAGAAAATATGTTACAAAATATTTTTGACACATAGGATCCAAGTGAATGGCCTCTGATTTCCGTATTACCGTCGTACGGTAGAGGGAGGGATGCGCCTGGCAACGGTTCTAGATACAGTGCCCTTATTTACGGAACCAATCTCACTGATGTTGTAGTTACAGGTACAATACCTTCTAAGTTCCAACCCAAATTATATGTTTAAAGGTCGTCAAGATTAATCGTAATATTACACACCAATTTATTTTTCAGGTAATAACGGTACGATCGACGGGCAAGGTCAGATATGGTGGGACAAATTTCATAACGACCAACTTAACTATACTCGGCCTTACATGATCGAAATATTGTTCTCTGATCGCGTCCAAATTTCGAACCTAACATTGCTGAACTCTCCATCGTGGTTCGTCCATCCCGTTTATAGTAGCAATATTATTATTAAGGGACTTCGAATCGTCGCCCCGTATAACCCAGTTTCTCCAAACACCGATGGGATCGACCCAGGTTCGTGCATTTTTTTTCTCATTCGTAAAACCGTAGCGATACATTTTACGAATATTTGTGGGCGTTAATCGCCTTTTAATGTGCTCTACAGATTCATGCACAAATACACTAATCGAAGATTGCTACATTGAGTCAGGAGACGACTGCGTTGCAGTAAAAAGCGGTTGGGACCAATATGGTATCGCCGTAGGGATGCCGACAACAAAACTATTGGTCAGAAGAGTGACCTGTGTCTCCCCCGATAGCGCAGGAATTGCACTAGGGAGTGAGATGTCGGGAGGAATTCAAGACGTTAGAGTCGAAGATTTTACAGCAATTAATACACAAGCGGGAGTAAGGATTAAAACCGCAATCGGGAGAGGTGGATACGTAAAAGACGTATTCATGCGTCGAATGGTCATGAAAACCATGAAGTATGTTCTGTGGATGACCGGCGCTTATGGGTCTCACCCCGATGAAAGTTTTGACCCAAAGGCGATCCCCGTGATAAACAATATTAATTACATAGACATGGTTGCAGAGAATGTTAACATGACCGCAAATTTGGCAGGACTCGCCGGACACCCTTTTACGGGAATATGTTTGTCTAATGTAGCCGTTGGGATGTCGGTAAAACCGAAGAAAATCCAATGGAACTGTACGGACATTGAGGGAACTGCACACAATGTGACACCGCAGACATGTTCGCTGTTGCCGGATGGAAATGAAGCAAATGCCGGTTGCCATTTCCCTACTGACAGACTTCCGATCGAAGATCTCCCGTTGAAGTTGTGTACTCACAGATCAACCTAACTACAACGGCAACAACAACCGTTGCATTCAGAATAATTTACTTTGATTGTATCGGAATGTATACTAGACAATATTGGTCGACACATTCTCTTGTATCACACAAGAAGAAATGATGAACCATCTAAATAAAATGAGGCATGCTTATTTCTTGTTATACAAGTTTATCGTTCGATGATGGTTCAACCGAATCTCGAATACCATTATTGACAGAAACACTGTAAATGTAAGAAATCGACCATGGAAATTAAAACTTAAACGGTAACGTAGTTTGTTTCTTCTGCAGTATGAAGTAATCTTATAGAAATCGAAAGAAAATTTATTAAGATTCAAATGAAGTTAAAGAATCCACAAAAGTTGCCACACATCAACCATGCAACTTCAAATTTCCTTCGTAGTTATAAATAAGAAGCCATCGAGAAGATTAGAGAGCAGTACATAGAGTTCTATGTTTGAAAACAAACAACAGAAAGCACGGTAACATCAATTGTATATTCAGAAGCAAGTCTCAACTTCGCAGATTATACCTGCGAAGTGAGATAATTGGAAACAGGCAAACCTTACGACTTTGGATAATCTGCTCTGCAGATCTCGCAGTAACCATTATAATTTCTATACCCGGGACGGGAAATAGAATCTGCAACCAACATACTAATTGGAGCTTTGGCCAGCTTAAGTGTGGGAAAGTTGCGGGAAACTGAGATTTTCCCAATGTCTTTTATACAATATACAAGACATACTGCCACGCCTTATTTCTAATGAGTTGGGTCTGGATTGAATTTCACGGTCTCCCTCCAGATTAGTTCCTTAATGTTATCTTCAGTGAATGATGGTTGCTCGAAATCAAAACTGAAAGGCCGTGGGCAAACAGGCTCATCATTGATATCATGAAGAGATTTCAAGAATGGATGGCACAGTGCCTCGTTAACTGCAAACATACAAGATAGAAAAATAGGGACAGTGAATGGAACATTCGACATGAATAAACATAAACATATTTAGATAAATTGGCCATAAAAATTGCGCGGATCGGAAAGCTCCAAATAATGGCTAAGATAGGGAGGAAACAATTAGAGAGGTTATGGTTTGGTAGCAATTCAGTCATTTTGTGGTTTTTTGAAAATTAGGGAATTTTAAAACTAAACGGAAGTTATTTTGGTGCATTCTTATCCATAGAATTTTGAGAATGCTGTGTATACATCATAGCAGTCATACCTGTAACCCTTTTGTTCGGATCAAACACGAGCATTTTCTCCAGGAGATCAAGAGCCACAGGAGACATATTGGAGAATTTGGCTGACAATTGTTGCTTTGGGTACTGTGGAAGCTGTCTAACATATCGTCTCGCATTATCACCTCGAAGAAATCCAAGACTGGAGTCATCGGGGGAACCTAGCAACTTCATTAAATAATACTAGTCAAACTCACTTATAGTTCTGTGTCAAGTTTTAATTTTACAATATTGCAGCACATAAAATTAAGATAAATGAAAATTGATTTTATCCTTTTTACGGAAAGAGAAGGGTGTCATTTAAGAGATTTGGCTAACTTAAGCAAAATCAATAACAGGCATTTGTAGGAAAATAGGGATACACTAACCAGGAATCAAGAATTGAAATGATTAAGGGATCGCTTATATATAATAAAGATATGTGTTCCAATAATACATAGGATTCATTTTACTATTAAAAGTAATCGAAGTCTTTCATATTTGCAAACACGAACGCAATTTGACCTGAGTTCTTATTATCCCACTTAAATGAAAAGGAAAATTTCAAAAGTATACTTTCTGGCTTTCTGCTAAAAATTGATCCCAACAGAGTTTTTTACCAAATCAAGTAAAACAAATGCAAAACAGATTTTCATATGCCGTTAAGAATCGTTCTTGCAAATAAAAAATGTTTGGTTTAAATTCGAAAGTAGAATTAATTTACGTTGTTTTTGTAGAATTTCTTTATAAATTAACACCGAGAAAATTTACCCAAAAAATCAAAGAAATATTTCAACTATACCTCTGTGATTAGTCTCAGCTGATGAACATAGTCTTTGCCAGGGAACAAGGGTTCTCTTGTCATGATTTCACCAAGAATGCAACCCACCGACCAAACATCAATAGCAGCAGTGTACTCTGAACAATTCAGGAGCAACTCTGGTGCTCGGTACCAACGAGTGACAACGTACTCTGTCATGAAATCCGTTTCAGATGTTGTCCTTGCCAGTCCAAAGTCTCCAATCTTAAGGTCGCAATTTGAATTTAGGAACAAATTGCTCGGTTTAAGATCACGGTGCAACACATTTGCCGAGTGCACATACCTTAGCCCTCGTAACAACTGGTATAAGAAGTACTGCAAGGGTCCCAGTTTTAAATATCAGGATCATATAATCCAAGTTCTATCAAATTTACATAGGAATCAAATGCTACAATGTGGATTTCATTATAAAGACTCCGAAGTTTCATCTTAAAATCATAAAAGAGTACATTTATATAATGATAACACTTACAATAGTAGCCGTAGTAATCTTTCTACTCTTTGTTTTACTTGTCTGACTCTTATAATTTCTTAATTTTCAGTGATATAATATTTGAAGCTAAAGAGTATGGCTTTTGAAAGCCAACATGGATCACTATCGTAGATCTGTTAAGAAAATTAAAAATATATATCATAGTTTTTCAGTTGTAGGTAGTGATATTCGAAATATTATACCATGTTCACATTCCCATGGGACTCAACAACTTCACGATAGTAGGACGCGTTGTCTGATCAACAACTAAATGATTGATGACCGTCTAGAGCATAACTAAAGGGATGATACCAAGATACTGGAAATAGGGCTCCAGATGGACAATGATTGCCGTTCAATGTCTCTGGTTTAAGAAGATATAAGACTTCAATTGATGATCAGGATTCTCCTACTAAAAAGATGACAAATATCCTAATATTTTGTTCTTTGTATATTGTAACAATGTTATGACTAAGGTGACATCAAACGCAACTTAAAAAATGGGGAGCAAGAGTTTTAAGATTTCAAGTTACTTATCTATGTACACCAGTTGTAGAGTAGGGCTACAACTCTTTTCCAAATTTCCGATTTTCCCGACTTTGGAACACACTATATTGAGGTTCCAATTTCCGATTTATCCAAAGAAAATTGGATAGGAATCAGATTTGATTTTGGATGTCCATGATAGAGTCTAACTCGGCGAAAGCAACAAGTTATAAAACTAAATCAAGGATTGCACTGGATTTTAATAAACCGTAACTTTATTACTTCTCTCAAATCAAGTACTCAAATCAACTTATGCTCAAATCAACAACTAAATAAAACCCTAGACCCAAGCTCTCTTTTATAGGAGAAGAGGCTTTGGACAAAATAGAAACTCTAGAAAATAGGAAAAGAATCCTAATTGATTTTGTGCTTAAGAATTAGAAAGCTCCTACAAATTACTAACTAATAAATAAGCGATAAAATAGGAAAGTATAAACTACTACGAGTGTCGACTCCCGAATGTAAACGAACACGACACAGCAACTCTCCCCGGGTTTAAGAAATTCGTCCACAAATTTAGGGTGGAGGATAACCTTCCTCGGGATCTGTAATCGCAATCTCCACGTCGTCTTCATCCCACATTTGTTGTAGTATATCTGCCACATGACCTTGAAATTTCTCCGTAAGCAACGCAACATGCTTTTTGGCGTTAGGACAATCACGACGCATGTGACCCTCGTCTTAACACACCCAAAACACTAAACCCCACTTCCTGCCCCTGCTGAGCGTATCATTGCTGGAGAAGACGTTACTGTTGGAACTGCCGTCCATTTTAGGAGTCCTTTTGAATTCGATTTCCTCTCTCTTTGCTATTTCGACCGCATCAGCAACTGTATAGACATTTAGCATTGTCATTTCATCCTGGATTTGCTTGGTCAACCCATTTTTGTACCTGCTAACCTTTTGTGCTTCAGATTCGTACGTAGTAACTCGAGAAGACAAAATGTAGTATTCATTGGTGTAATCTTCTACCGTAGTAAGCCACTGACGGTGGTTTTGGAGCTTAGTAAAACTGCCTTCTTCATATGTAGGGAGAATAAATTGTTTTTGTAACTCTCTCTTCATTTTCCACCACCCAGTAATTGGAGGATACCTATGATCTAGCCTCGTTTTTTGGAGGTTATCCCACCAATTCATGCATAGTCAATTAATTTTGTCTCCATAAGTGCTACTTGCTTTGGATCTCTATAGGCAAATATTTTTTCGACACGGTTCAACCAATTGGTGAAGTTGTTCGGGTCCATTTTTCCATCAAACTCGGGTAAATTCAATTTAATATATTAATTAGAACTTTGTAAAGCACGAATAAGAGAAGAAACAATATGATTACCTTCATTACGGCCTTGGTGATGGTTTCTCCCAAAGTCAATCTCGTCACCGTAATCATCATCATATCGTGGAGCTCCGTTGTGGTAACGTTAATTTCGTGGCAGAGAACCCATATGGCGACCTTGGTTTATGTTGTTTGGGGGTTAGGACCAAGGAGCCGACCTCTTCCTCTCTCGAATGGAGGTACATTTTCATCCAACACCTCATCCTATGAATAATGCTCCCTAAAATTATTGTGGTGATCATTGTGCCTTGCGCGAAAATTTGGGCTAGTTGGCTGCTTCATGGACCTTTGTGGTTGGTAGTACCTTTTAAGGTTGTTTGACTCCTCTTGTAGTGGCCTACACACTCTTTCACGAACCCGGGGTGGCCCTCCACAAATTTTTGTACCTTGTGGAATGTTGCTTGGCTTCCAAGCGAAATCTGCCATATTATTTGGCCATGTCTCTATGTGTTGGTTCGGGTTAAGTGGTTCAGGATCAACTTGGTAAAACTTAGATCCAGGTTTACTTGGATCAGCTGTTTGAATATCGATTCTGGTCTGCTTTTATTTTACCTTTTTCTCCTACACGATTCTCCTGCAACTCTTCTATCTCGCCAACGAACTCCATTAACACCTTTTTCTCTCTATCTCTCTCTTGTGATCACCTTTACTACATCCTTCCTTTCTGTAATAATTTTCCCCGCCATTTTCGATCTCCTCCTCGACCTCTTCACCAACTTCGACCTTAACATCTTCTCCTCTCTCGTCGGCGCTAATTTTCGTTTTTGCGATTCAGGTACGTCATATCTCCTTCTTTTCTCTATTTTTGATGATTGTTACGATGTTAATCACGATTAGCAATCTCCGTTTCATCTCTCTCTCTCTCTCAACGATGATAAATTTCAAGATTCACAATTTCCAATTTACTTTCTCCTTGCAATCCTCGGGGTCGGCAAATCGTTGATCTGCAAACGGATTAACAAACCCATCATAAACCTCTTCCTCTTCATCAGATTCTCAGATTGGTGGAGACGCGAGATTTTTCCCTCACCCATTAATCCTCGGTTCAACCGGTTTCATTGGATTGATGTCGGGTCTCCTCGCATCGGCTAAGAACCCCGTTAGAATTCTTCCACGTCCTTGCTCGAGACTTCAACTCGCCGATTTGTTCCAATCGATAACCGACAAAGCTTGAGACGTATTTTCCTCCGCAATTGGGAGTGGGGTGTTTTGCGCCAACAAAAACGCGTGGAAAAGTTTCACGAATTCATCGAGCCCTCCTCCACAACGACGCAACGGTCGGTTTTGAAATCTTTCCCTTTGTTATGGTTTTATCTTCGCAAATCCCTTAGATTTTTACCGCTCTGATACCATTTGATAGAGTCTAACTCGGTGGAAGCAACAAGTTATAAAACTAAACCAAGGATTAAACTCAAGGATTTTAATAAACCATAACTTTATTACTTATCTCAAATCAACTACAAACTAAAAGCTTATGCTCAAATCAACAACTAAATAAAACCTTAGACCCAAGCTTTCTTTTATAAGAGAAGAGACTTCAGATAAAATAGAAACTCTAGAAAATAGGAAAAGAATCTTAATTGATCTTGTGTTGAAGAATTAGAAAGCTCCTACAAATTACTAACTAATAAAAAAACGATAAAATAGGAAAATATAATCTACTATGAGTGTCAACGACCAAATGTAGATAACCACGACACATCAATCTATTTTTCCAATTTTTCTGATTTAATTATTTCGAATAGGAGCACGATGTTTAAGCAAGATCATAAGGTTCATGGCATTAAAGGCATACAATAATCTATACCTGAAACAAAAGCAATGTAACCACCTCCAGTTCTAATTTTTTATTTTTAACTGATAGGAATCGTGGTCATATCCACGATCATGAGTAGCACGCCTCGTACGTCGCGCGTGCACCTTTTTTATTTAGTCATTTCTATTTTATTTTATTTTTTGAATAATCAGACTAGTTTACTAATTAGATTGGTATTAGGATTTTTATTTGTGCTATGTTTCTTCTCCTATAAAAGAGAGCCTAAGCTTAGTTTATTTATTAGGTTGGTTTGAGTGAGA
This sequence comes from Kingdonia uniflora, assembly GCA_014058105.1. Classification (NCBI taxonomy): domain Eukaryota; kingdom Viridiplantae; phylum Streptophyta; class Magnoliopsida; order Ranunculales; family Circaeasteraceae; genus Kingdonia; species Kingdonia uniflora. The sequence continues at coordinate 1,794,705 of JACGCM010001055.1, read as the reverse complement.
AATAGGCTTAGCCTTGGAGATAGATAAAAAGTTTGGGTTAAATCTAAAAACCTTATGTCTTCGACCTTTTATTTTATACAATTGAGAGATCTTAGTTTTAATTGAGATTAATTTAGCTTCCACAAACGAAGTTTTTAACAACTTGGTACCATAGCTAGCAAGATTTTGTGGGAATTTTTTTACACCGACTACTACAATAATTTCGGCATCTGCTACAGTAATTTCTGCGTTGCTATAGTGATTTCTACATCTGCTACAACAATGTTAAGCCAAGAAGATTTAGAAGGATTATGGGGCAAGTTCGGGTAGAAAGACTACGAATTATAAGACTACATAGAAAATTGGATAAAACAAAGATTAGATAAGGACGAAGACATACTTCTATGGAGAGAAGCCAATGAAGTATGGATTACGAATCGTCATAGATCGCAAATGTTTTTATGTTTAAAAGGTGATCTGACAAGGGAGGCGTTTTAGATGCTTGAGAACTCTAATGTTAGAAAAGATAGGTTTCAGACAAGTGTAGGTGTTAAAATCGATATAGATGGCTTGAAGATTAACCACTACGATGTACTGACGGAGAAAAAGGTTCCCCGTGCGACCGATTTCGTGGGTGGGGTAGGCGAAGACGCGATGGAGATTGAGGCAAGAGTTGTGACGGAGGAATCGAAGAAATTCGATGGAGATGGTTTGGAGATAAAACACTACGAAGAGACAACGGAGAGAGAGGTTCACCGTGCGATTGATCTAGTAGGTGGGAAAGACGTAGACGTGTTGGAGAGTTCTCGATCAAAATCCCATGAAGAGGTTGCGACATTGATGCGAAAGGTTCACATGATTAATGATTATAATTGTCAAGAAGACCAACCCCAATCCAAAACCCTTGCCTAGAATTCGGAGAACAATCGGAGAGGGGATGATAACATCACCAACGACGGAGGGAGGGTCACCGGCGACTATGGTGAACAAAAATCAAGAGAGCTAGGTCCCCATCACTGCTGAGATTGGCGAACTACGCGATCTAGGGTACGAGGACCAAGGAGATCAGGGAAGATAACGTGGGCATGCCACTGAGACAGGGCAAGAAAAGCACGTCATGCCACAGCATAGTCAAGGCACGGGTCAGGACACAAGTCAGAGTGTGCAGAACACAGGACAGGGCATCCCTTCAGTGGGACAGGAAACAGGACAAAGTGCAGCGGGCACGAGAAAGTGGCGTCGGGCATCGGGTAGGGCATGCCTTCGAGTGGCTCAATTGTGCGACAGCAACCACTTGCGCCTACGGAGGACGCGAGCCATGAGGGCACCAACAAGAAGGGATCGTAGACCCACAGTACCGACTCGGACACCCTACACCCCCACTTATTTTGGAGCAGTCGCTAACCGAGAATGACCATAGCCGACTAGAGGCGGGCGTATATCAAGCGGAGGGATCGCAGTTTTCGATGGGGCCGACGAAAGACATGGTTGGAAAAAATCTGACGAAAAAGTCGGAGAAGAAAACAAAATAGTAAGAGATTGCTCGCAAAGCGAGTGAGGAGAGGGCAATTAGTTTTGGCGATATGCAGGGACACATTTAGGAATCGGGGGGGGGGGGGGGTAATTTCTCGCAACCGGGTGTACCGAAAATCGTTCCGTATGTTGACCATTATTGGATAGAGTTCCTAGTTCTTTCTTTCGACTTTGTGGGTCTGACGTTTTGGCAACTTCAAGTACAACGTATAGTGTCCGCAGTTGGTAATACAATTAAGCAACATGAGCTTCGAGATGATGTGTTACAACGTCCAAAGGGTATTTAAGCGTGCACTTCTGGTTTCATATTGATGCCTTGCAAATTTTCTCGGCAGAGTTCGTGGTCAAACTCTTCTTAGACGGGGAGAGTTGATAGGAATCGTGGTGGTCCACGAGTAGCACGTCTCGTACGTCGCGTGCGCATCTTTTTTATTTAGTTATTTCTATTTTATTTAATTCCTTGAATAATAAGACTAGTTTCCTAATTAAATTGGTATTAAGGTTTCTATTTGTGTTAGGTCTCTTCTCCTATAAAAGAGAGCCGAAGCTTAGTCTATTTGTTAAGTTGGTTTAAGTGAGAAATAGGCTTAGCCTTTGAGAGAGATGTAAAGTTTGGGGTAAATCTAAAAACACTAGGACTTCGACTTTTTATTTTATGCAATTGAGAGATCTTAGTTTTAATTGAGATTAATTTAGCTTCCGCAAACGTAGTTTCTAACAACTATAGAACCCTAATAGTCTAAAAGACCCTACAAAACTCTAGCCGTTCTTAAATGTGGGGATTGAAAATTTGAAATCTTGTACTTTCATTGATTCCATAATCGGATGATAAATTTAAATTCCAAAACATCAGAAATTTTCTGGAATCCCCTTTTTACCAATCCAGCCTAAAACCAAAACCTAGTCACTTTTGGCTGGCCTCCCAAATGATGGAACTAAAGTTCATATTCAATTGATCTAGAAACGATAATAGTGGTTTACTACATAAAGGGTTGATGAGCTGGTTAAAAAAATTATTGAACAAACAGGTGAAGCAAATTCAAAATGCTTATTGGTTTATTTACAATTAGTTGTATAGATTATGAATCCATGAAAATGATTATAGATGCAGCAGGTCGACAATATTTTTAGCATAAGGCTAGTTGGCCTCAACTTCGGAGTCTGACAGCATAAAATTTGAAACATGTCAAAAATGCCAAGAGATGTTGTTTAGATGACAAGGGAAGTAGGATTACCCGTGGCTGGAGGACGGGTGAATAGTGTGCGACCTCAGAGTTTGAGAACGAAAATAAGAATAATTAGGAAAATGCCTCTTTTCATATATTATAGTTTTGTAAAGAGGTACAAAGACCAGAGTACCCCTTGTCATGCCAACTGACCTATCTTTGGCTCTTCTCAGCAGATTTGAGCAAGTCGATAGTGACCTTTCAATGGCAATGTCACGTATCATCGATAGAGCTGCCTGGCTCTAAGGAGATGCAACATCAGTTGTCTCCTGGGCTTACTATTGGCTATAAAACCAATTTACCTAGTTCACCACAATAGTACTACCTAGGTGCAAATGTAAGCTGATCTGAGCTCCGTGCGTTACTCTTAGTGCTTAAGTGTCCTGGCACTCTGGCCAATAGTCTTACTGCATAGTTAGCTGTGACTGCCACTTGCAGTGTTTTTCACGTTGGATCCTGCAGTGTCCTGGCCAACTGTGAGTGGCCCAAAAAACAGGCGTCTACAGTAGACAGTTGGATGTCATTTATCCCTTATAGAGATTCTGTTATTTGGGCTCAACTGACACAAATGATCCTAATGGCGCCTTATATTTTTTGATAACACAAGACTAGCTCTTGAAATTTTCTTACTATAAGTCGGAGAGGAAGTTCGGTAAAAAATTCTGAAGAGGACTGCAGTGCTCTCCTCATTTAATCTCCAAACTAAAATGCCAAGTAACTTTTTTACTCTTTTTATGCTCCAGGGTCTCTCTCATTTAAACGGAGAATGGTCGTGGAAACTTATTGTTATTGATGTGTTTATCCTTGTTGAACACGTGTCAACATGTTTGGTAAACTGATTTGCAGGTACCTGGAGGCCATTTCACTATGAATACGAGATTGTCAGAGCGATTAAGGGGTCCATTCCTCTTGCTAAATACTATTAGATAAGAGGAACATCGGTCTGACTAGGCAGTGAGCTACAATCTATTACGCGGCACGACTTACTCACTATTTCATCGCACATCGCTATAATAGATTCTCTTTTTGAATAGCAACGCAACATAGGCTTTTTCTTATTTTATGCTTCCAACGCTTTTTTAATTGAGAGGCAAGAATAGCCAAATAGAAGACAAGTCACCAGGCAAAGCGGTAGGCATTCGCAGTCTTTCGGGGACCAGCAACCGAAAGAGTGAAATGCGCGCCCTTAGCTTTTGCAGGCTAGGCTTCTTAGAGCTAGCGTGAGGCAGGCCTATTAGGGTAAAGCCTCGGCTACTTTGAGGCCCCTTCGCTGTCCCGATGCCACCAGAACCGAAAAAATAAGTTAACTCTTAAATACTTGAAAAAAGGGCCAGGAACAAACCTGACAATGGTCATCTGTCAACTGTTGGTTTGAGCGTATAATCTGATGAAGATCAGTGTCCATTAACTCATAAACAATGTACACATCATTGAAGTTTTCCCTGGTTGGAGGTCGTATTATGTCCTTGATTGCAATAACCTGAGGCACAAAATAAACCCGGGCAGTCAAACCATGCTGGTAGAACAGTAGGAAGCTAGAACCGCTTCAATATCTACTTAGCCAGCATTTCAAACATATTAAGTTGCATTTCCAAATACATCTATGAACTGAGAAAGTAGCATTCAAAACCTCCCTATATGAATCTAGTTAAAATAAATAGTTGATAAATGCGGAAGGGAAAGGGAAACATAAAAGCAAGCGAGGAAAAGTGACTACAACTATCAGACTGATTAATCAGACAAACAAATACACTATAATAAAGTGTCAAGTTAACTAAAAGATTTATTGTGCTAATTTTGTTTGTAAGGCTCGATATCCGTCTGTTTAAATGACATATTATCTAGCTTTTATCTCAACAATTTGTTGTAACTCCTATGATAGAGCCTTAAGCTCCCATACATCCGTAACCTTTTCAGTCATTTTCTTCTCTATTTTATCGATAATAAGTGTAGAGATTTTAGAGGTAGAAAGTTAAACTTCCGTATATTAATAAAGGTTTGAGACTCCGCTACTTCTAGATTCAAACAGAGGTATTTTAAGAGATATCCTAGAGATATTCTCTCTTAAGTAGTAAAAACATACCAGAAGACAAACTGTAGAGAACCCTAGACTACTACTCTACATTCTAATTAAGCTTGTTTGTCACGGGATTTGCTCTGTGGTGCTGTGATTCCAAAGCCCTCTCTCCTCTTACAAAAGCTTCACCTCTTTTCCAGTAAAATTTTCTATCCTATTCAGGCATGGTGATCGCCGGAGAGCCTCCTCTCTGGCAGAATCTTCAAGGGTAACCAAAGATGATTTTGAACCCCCCCCCCCCCTTCAACTTCAACCTCAGCCCATTCTTCTCTCCCCTCCGACCACCATTGCGATACGTCTATCCAACCTAAGTGGCATTTGTTTTTTCACCAAGTCAGACTCAAAGGTACAAGTCTGAGTCTGTTCAGTGATTTGGACTAACTCATCGCAGTTAGAGGTGTTCTTTTTTTGCAGACTTAGATTTTTTCACTTAAAACTGCCCTCTCCACTCAGATCCAATATGTCGTCACTTTTTCTCTCCACTCAGACTCGGATCAAGTTAGACTCAGATCAACTCAGAGGCAAAAAAACAAACGACCCCCTAATGAAGCTTTGGGTAAACCGACTACGAATGTATACGAAAAAAGGAATATGAAACTCCCTAGAGTGGATTCAACTGGAGACATGAACACGACATTGACTCCTCTTGATTCGAACTCAACTAGTGAAGTTTTGGAAGATCCTAAGAAGTTTTCGAGTGGGATTAACTTTGCAGGAGAAAGGGATTTGTGGTCCTCTCTTCCCAAAGACAAACCTAGGTCTCCTGGTTCTGAAAACATTGCCTTCACTGTTCCGAAATTTGTGGTAGGGTTTTGAATCTGGAGAAGAATCTCCTTGCTGAAGGAGCTAAGGCGTGGGAAGATCAATTAGTGATATTTTTTTCCTGGATAGAAAAGTTCCTTGCACACTAATATATTAACTGCTCTTGAGAGAAAATAGAACAAGCTGGGGGGTTTTGAGCTCTCTCTCGAGGGAGATATGTATTACATTAAGTTCTTTAAAGAAACTCATAAAGAAAAGTCATTGAGGACGGTCCAATCTATATATCCAACAGGTTTCATTGTCAGGCTTTGGACAAGGGAGGTGGAGGACAACGGAGGGTAGATAAAGACTATTCCCGTTTGGGTGAAGTTCTCTAATGTGCCTAAGCATCTTTGGAGCACTGAAGGGCTGAGCTCTGTACTTAACTCTTCAGGGAAACCTTTGTTTATGGACTTAAACATAGAGAAGAGAATAGAGCTTTCCTTTACCAGGATTTTCACTGAAGTTACATCAGAGAAGGAACTGCCTTCTAGTCTGAAGGTGAGAGTGTCAAAGAACAAAGTGAATGAGATTACTTCGAAGTACTCTTAGAAACCACCTCTCTGTGCTAAATGTGTGGGGTTTGGACACATTGAGGGGATGTGTAGTGCTGTACAACCTAGATAGGGAGGAAGTCCAGAAACCAAGTATATCCAAAAGATAAGAAAAATGAGAATCAAGGAAAAATTAACCGAGAAAGGAGCAGGATGAGGCAAACTGAGTACCCAAGAGAGAGAAGAAAAACTCGAAATAAGTACTAAAAGAAGAACAGATGTCTAGATACCAACTCCTCAGTATGTTAGCAGTTTCTGGTTGTTAAGTTGGATCAACAAGGGCAACATACAAACAGTGGGAAGAAATGGGAGGAAAAAGAAAGAAATAGTTCTTCAAAGGGGAAAAGTGGAACACAAACCAGCAATCAATCTCATGAGACACAAATGTAGATGTTTTCAAGATTGGCAAGTGTATTCAAAATAAACGAATTATATGGGATGCTAAGATAGTTATTAGACCTACATTTTCATGATCCATGTGGCGGAGAAGCTTAATTTCTCTCAGTGTCCTTTTTGCATCTATCCTGTTGTCAAAAGCATTACCAATCTTCTTAATAGCAATCTCCTCACGTGTCTCGGAATTCACGGCAGCGCTGCACAAATATAAAAAGGTACATCTATCTTCAGTTTCTGAAACGTGAAAAGGGAAATTGCGCAAAAATGTACAATGAATGAGATTTTTGAGAACAACTTGATTACTAATATATCTTAACTACAAACACAAATGACATATAGCAACACCACATGCTTGTATAAGAGTTCATGAACCAAACTTCCATATATGATAGATCCTGTCTAGGTATGCTGGCCGAGAATAGGCGCCGCCTATCTTTTCTAGGTGTAACTCTAGAAACATCTAGACACGACTTGAACATTAAATTTTGAATTTTAGTTTAAGCCGCACAAAAGAGCTATTAGGCACATGACATCCTAAGCGCCCTACTCAAAATTGCATATAAGACGCTATGTAAAGCGAGATGCACCTAGTATGGACATGATTCTTGAACACTTTTTTATTTAAATACTTCACAATTTGTTTAACTACTTCGTGTAAATAAATAGGAAAATTTGTCAGTACAATCAATCAATTAATTATTATTATTAATTTCATAATCTACTCGAGTATAAGTACATCATTCATGTTCATACTATAAGAATCTATGTTACTATGTGAGTAACACGAGTTTTTTTAAGAAAATTGTTTAGAGAGGTTATCCAGATAGAGAGAAATTTTGGAGATATAAATAGCCTCTAAACAACTATGGTAGGAAAAGAGGATCGACTGCATAATTGTAAGAGCGTGTAAAATGAATTAACAGAAAAACACCCATTTTATGTTAATTGGCAAAATATCACATTCTCCTTAAATGGCACCATAAAGTAATCTTCTCCTGGAACCATTTCCAAAAATCCTACTCTTGACTTCCCATGGCCAAACCATTGCCTCAACTTATTCTTCTTAAAAAAGGCTGAACAGCTGCGGGAACATCTCTTCAGAATTGTTCCAGAATTTGAAGAAAGACAGATATCTAATGCTTAATTTAGTTAATAAAAAACCAAACTTTCATGTTAGAAATCTACTTCAGTTGAGTATGCAATGATATAAATATTTTACTTTCTTTGATGATTTTAAAATAGTCTCTCAAATGAATAATAGCCAACGAACAACATTATTGTACTTCTATACAGATCGTGTTGACGTAATGGGCTTCTCCCAGGAATCTTATTATACTGTTGTGAATCCCATCCATGGAGCCTGGAGCTATATACTCAACTAAGTCCAACAAAACTCTATGCCAACCTTCCTCCTACATTCTTAGGAACTTCATCATTAAATTGACAGATCCCTTCATATAAATACCTGAATCATCTCTCAATGAAGTTACTTTCATTTCACTTTATTCAGTATCGAGCTATTCCGGGATCTTGGAAATAAACTCAGCTTCCAGAATATTTCTTCCAAGTGTTACTCTTTTACCACTTGACAAATCATAGCAAAAAATCTCCAAGTTTCAAATACAAATCCCATCTCTTCATAGTCATAAGAAACTACAAATAAACACGGAATTAATCAATTTTAGCTCCTACTTTCCCATCAATCTCAACCCACCTCTATTTCTACTTATTTCAGGGAAAAAAAAAAAAAAAAAACCCCACTTTATAATTCTGCATATCCCTTATAACGCAATTTATCTTTCCATCAAAACTGAATGGACCCCTCACATGAACTAAACAAGGCATCATCACATCTAACAAATCATCGTTCATATTGGTAAAACTAATATTAACCCAGACCCAGTATTCCAAATCAGCTAAATCATAAAAAATCCCAAAAATCAAAACTTTCGAAATAAAAATGATTCTCACCAGACAATGCCATAAGCTCCACGACCCACGGGTCGAATCGGCGGGACGTACTTATTCGACACCTCAAATAGATTACCGTAGACATTGTACTGCATAAATCGACCTCCATGAGTGATAACTCCTCTGATGTTGTTAGTGTCACTTGAACCTGGCCCTGACTCGCCTCCAGACATTCCGAATTTGGGGTTATTATTACAGAATTGAAGAAGAAATCAAGTATGTTGTCGGTCGATTTTGATCAGTTGTTTGAAGTATGAAGAAGAAATAAATATATATTTTAGGTTGTGAATGTGAATGTGAAACTTTTGTTTACCAGAAATACTCTTGAATACCCGTGAATGAAATGAAGTAGACTTTGACTTGTAAGAAGAGACCACGACTCACTGCATTTACAAGAGATAGGTGGTATTTGGGCCATAATATCTTGTGTACATGTTCAATGTATGTGGCTTTCGACATCCACATTGGAAAGAAGAGCAAATTCCTTATAACAACTAACCCAGAAATTAACTTAGTTGAACAATATTAAAGCACACTCTGATGGGATTTGAAAAAACCATTTATGGTCAAGACTTTTTTGTGATGACCATTGTCCTCACCCCTCAGAGACTCAAGCGCAAAGGAAACAATGCCCACAGTTGGTTTCAGATAATGACAAGTGGTGAGATTGAGAACGACTTGATACATCTATAGCCAAGAAAGATAACTTCAAAGAGTTTATACAGATCACACAAGAAATAACAATATGAAAGTAACGGAATATGTTTCGGCTACAAGATGGCCGGAACTCTGTAATGCCAATGAAACCACTCTTTACACTTGTTTTTTTTTTTTTTACCAATACTTCCAATTCAGGAAGGTTTAAATCATCAGCTCTCCTGTGGAATATACACTACTAAAATGATTATCAACTGAACATTTATAATGCTAACATTCAAACAAAATTGGGAATCTCAAGAAAAAAAACATTGAAAGTGAAGAATACAACTAAAGTTGCATTTTACAGAGAAATGCACTTCACATCAACATTTTAACATGTATAGTGTAGTGATTGACTGTGACTCGAGAGCAAAGTTGGACTAAGCGGCAGCAAAATTTGAATTCTCAGTTTAGTTTCAGGATCAATTCCTATGAGGCTGCCCAAGATGCGAGTTGGTATGAGAGGATATCCGCATGTGGGAGCAAAAACACCAGTTAGTTAACCTTTTCACATGTCTCGAGGACCATCAGTGATCAATCTCTTTTCCTGTCGGATTCATCAATTGCAGAGAGCCTTTCAACAAGTGGGGGGTGCGAATAATGGTAGGCCGAATACCATGGATCTGTGTTCATTGCGGACAAGTTTTCTTCCTGAAAACCATGAAATAGCATATAAGTATAAATTACGGTAAGACCTATGTAAACTTAATACCCCTGACTAATACCTATGGTTAATCCACAATTCTTCTCCTACTATTTTGAGAAGTTTCTAGTTGGATTTTTTTTGGAAAAACAAACACACCATAAGGCACTATTCTCTCCAAAGACAACTTTGGTGAAAATCCTCCCTCCTAAGACTATCTGCTTTATGGAAATGTTTCTTCGAATAATGAGCGTAGTTATATACTTGCATACAATAATCTGATTACAAACTTATAATGTTTTGCCTCATCAGTTTATTACTTCCTTTCAGTCATCAGTTTAGTCTTATATTAGTCAATACTCCGGAAAAATAAAGACATTTCATTATATCAGTGTGGGAGAGAGCTAAAGAATATTATGATTTTCATCTTTCTTGTTTTTCTAAATTTTCCCAGGATCCAACCCAAAACTAAAGAACTGTAGTGCATACTCTAGGAAACGAAAAAGACCGTTATAATTATCAGCGTGGAACAGAAATGAATTACCTGCAGTTTCACTAGACCTGCACGAAGTGATTTACCATAACCAAGCTTTTGGGCGAAAGCGTCAGCCTGAAAAAAGAAATATGGTAAATTAAGTTTTGTATCTGAATAACTTACGCTCTGCTGGGACAACCTATATAACTTTAATGCAACAATTTCCCAGTGAGCAGCAACTGCTAGCCATTGAATTTATGATACTTATGATGCAATATGAATCTGACGGCTAGCAATAGTCTCGAATCCGAAGAAATTGTATTCCAAAGTAAGGTAATTGCATCAAGCAGATCTGTACTCGAAATTACATCCTAATTATACAAAAAGTTCAACTTACCTGAAATTCAAAAGCTCGGCTGACTAGATTTAGACCGAAGCTTACAAGGTGTTGAAGAGGAGTTATAATGTGCTGAAACATATGTCAAAATAAAAGTTCAGAATACACAACTTGGACAAGAATAATAGATATAATGGATCAACTTATTATTTTATTTCTACCAAATTTGAATTACAGATATCAGCAGGAAATTTTGATGATGTCAAGATACAGATGTGGTTATTAATTACAGTAATATGATTCAATGTTAAGCCTGACTAAAGGTTTCATATATCTGAATAATGTCAATGTGATGAGACTTGTATTAGCCTAAATATTACTATAATACAAGTTCAAATAACTATTTGTACCCAATAATAACAAAATAAGTTATGGAATGCAAAGCAAATAACTTTCTATCTCTTCCAACATTTAAGGGACCCCAAATTACCCTCTGGGAGTCTGCTTGATACATAGCAATCCTTACGCTTCTCGCTGTCCTTTTCTTTCTCCTGTTTTCCCTTCCATACTCTTATATTTCCTGTTTAGGATGGTGAAAGCTACAGAGCTTATCATTATTATTGTCAAATCCCATTTTCTACCTCTTTGATAAGAAGAATAGAACAAATACTGATTTTAAAATCACCTACACCTTGCCCAAAAGCACCCAGTAGCCAATGCCCAACACTTGCAAGTTAAATCTGTATTAGCATTGGCTACAACTTCAGAAAATGGTTTATCTTGTCTCTTTAGTGGCTATTTGACAGGCTTCACTGTAACTCATACAGAACCGGGAATCGATTATCGGCTACAATGAACACTGGAACTCCTAAAAAAACTTTGAAACTCATTTATATGTGCAATTATAGTTCTGAAAAGTGAAATGAGTTTATAGAAATATAAATGTAAAATCTCTAACTTTCTTCACTTCCCCAATTACCCCCAGATATAGGAGCACGTCGGAAACTTGCCAGAGCTTCAACACTTGAAAAAAGAAATGAAAAGAAAGCAAAGACAAGAAGGGAGGGAGGAACATAATACCCCAAATGGCGCATTATATCTCACTTTAAAACGCTGCAAACTTAATACTGTATCAAAACCACAAACACTTTCAAACACAACATTCTTTTATTTATTTGCTAGCTAATCTATTTGAAATTTTGTATGCAAGAACGAGTTTTACTAAATAACACAGCTAAAATGGCTGTTAGAATGGCTCTTGAAGGATGCTGGAAATTAAATTACACTTGTTGGGGAGGCTAACGCTACTGACTCTGTCAGTAGCTAGTCATGACATGACTTTGCAAGGCAGTAATCATTCCTACTTTATGTAGAGCAAGATGTACTGATTCCGAGGAAGAAGTTTGTATTCATTTTTTCCAATAAGACGAGTGTCTTAATGTGTTTAACTGTTATGCGGTTTGCTGGGGTCACTACATACAAGTTGGAGAGTCACGTTGGAGAAGGAGTGAGTGCAAAAGTAGAGAAGGCGCAAGAAGAATGCAATTGATGATCTAAGCTCTCTTATAGACATCCCTTGATGGTAGAATGTGATACATGCCCTTACCACTAGCAGCACCTTCAGAATTGGCAAAAACACGAACGGACGGCCATGTGTGTTCCTAAGTCAATGACAATTGCATGACATGTCACTAAAGCAAGGCGCCAATGTTGCAGTATCTTGAGTCCAACGTGGAACTTTAACCTTGTTTGTTAAGCATTATGTACCATTGTGACCACAAAAATGGGGTATCCAGAAGACTAGACTGAAAAAACAAGAAAAAAAACATCCCAGCCTCAAATTCACAAATACCCTTTTTGTAGAAGACATGATTTACATATTCTATTAGCAGTTTAGCACATATTGTTTCTATGAAGTGTCAAAAATCTAAACTACTTAATGAAGCTTGGCAGGCAAACCAATAGTGTCGGACCTGTCGGCTCACTGATGTACAGTGAAGCTTGGTGAGCCGGCTAATTTAGCTATTTGTTGAGTATTGACATTCTAACAATCCTTTTAACACGTGTTCCAAAAACAGAGCCGGCACTCCCGGAGATTCCTATTGTCGAAGATAATGTGGGTGTGGGATAACAAGTAGTCTTCGCTAACAAACTCTTCTTTTTCGTCCTAGCCATTCATCAACGTATCCTAGGTCCGCCTTCGGTTGCAACCAACCTAACTGACTGCAACCGTCAACGCTTTTTCAATTTTCCCACTAGAGCGTCGCTGAAACGGCGAGAAATTGCGGGGGGGGGGGGGGGGGTTGGCATACACATAGCACGTGTGCAGGTCGACTAGTGAGTAAAAGAGTGAAACTGGTAACTGCTTAAGAAAAGAGAAGAAAAAGAGTACACTTGGAACTCGTTACCATATGTTATGTATTCCAGTTGTATAGAAAAATGTGCATGCACACTTTCCACATAAGAGGAAGTGTGTTAGATTGGAAGCAGTTAGGTACTACAGAAGTTATTTACTCATTAGGGTTAAAATAGGATGCATGACCATGGTTGAAAAATGATGCACATCTTTGATTTAGTTTCAGAAAGTCCAGCAAATTGTAGATTAAATGACGAAAGCTACGGTTGGTAAGTTCAGATACTCAAAGACATAATCATCACAAACATTTCCTGTGATTTATACATATGCTTACCATTAGATTCATGTAAGAGATGAAAGCTTAGCTAATCCAACAGTCAATAATTGCGTAAATCCTCGAAATGTTTCCGGTCACAAACATTTCCAGTGTACCAAGCGAAACCATTGTCACAAATTTGAGAGTTGGGCAAGGTATGTTTGTGAAGATTGGGAAAGCAAACGTGTATGCAGAAAATCGTAGAAGAGAAACAGGAACATCTCAACAAAGAAGATGAAAGGAATGTGAATAATTAAGCGGCCTATGCCAACAAGGAAAGAAGAGCAGTTAGGTGCTACAAAAGTTATTTACTCATTAGGGTTAAAATAGGATGCATGACCATGGCTGAAAAATGATACAGATATTTGAATTAGTTTCAGAAGAGTCCAGCAAATTGTAAATTACTAAACGACGAAGGCTATGGTTGGTAAGTTCAGATACTCAAAAGACATAATCCTCACAAAGATTTACTGTGATTTATACATATGTTTGCCATTAGATTCATGTAAGAGAGGAAAGCTTAGCTAATCCAATAGTCAATAATTGCATAAATCCTCGAAAATGTTTCCAGTCACAAACATTTCCAGTGTACCAAGCGAAGCCATTGTCACAAATTTGAGAGTTGGGTAAGGGATGCTCGTGAAGATTGGGAAAGCAAACGTGTATGCAGAAAATCATAGAAGAGAAACAGAAACATCTCAACAAAGAAGATGAAAGAAATGTGGATGATTAAGCAGCCTATGCCCAACAAGGAAAGACTACAAATAGTTGTAGGCAGATAGTTGTTCTACAGAAAACACAAAGAATTGTGTCTAGTAAAATCATTTAATCATGGCAATATGTCAATAGACCATGATTGAACGGAGTTAATCAGAATTTGTGGGGAAATTAATGGTTGACTTGGTCAAGTACTAATTGGAGTTAAGCTGATCGAGCTGAAATATGAGTATGCTAAATCGACTATACTCGTTACGTTCAATTGAGTACTTACAATATTGGAGAAGTAGGTCACATGAAGAAGAAGAAGAAAGGACAACAATTAGATTATCCTTCTTCGAACATAAGATTGAACTAGGTCACATGACAAAGAACTTAAAAACGGTTAGAATATCATTCTTATCAGAATACTCTCAAACTAGAAATGAAATGTTTGCTAAATTCATGGTCCACCTCATGCAATTACACTAGTGTCGGATATTAAATCCAACGTAATTTAATGGTAACTATAGCTAAAATAATGGGATATGTTGTGGTACTTAACGCTGCAAATTTTCATATAAATAGTATCTTGTGACCAATAGAGAGGGTTGAGACTAAATGCAAGGGAGAGAGAGAAGAGATTGCATTTGGGTGAAACACACTAGAATGTCTAATGTTGTGTGATTGACAGATTGTTCTATCTTTTTCACTTCTTTTTTTATTGCTAGTGACTACTCACATTTTCAAAATAGAGATTGAGGCACTGAAAGAGGCAAAGACACAGACACAGGATGCGCAATGAGCGCTCAGGGCATTATAAGTGGAATAAGTGGAAGTAATCATTAGATGCATCACATAACAACTTATAAATATTATATCTTCCTTCTGTTTCACTAAAAGATAGTACCAAGATAAGTGCACACCTGAAAAAGGATGATGCCGATGAGCACCGGCTGTGTTTCAAACCCAAAACTTTGAAACAGGTCCTTCGAGTTCCTTACTAGAGTATATCCTCCAAATTGCAAAAATGTGAGGATCTGCATCCACATGGGCGTTTAGTCAAAGTAAGACAACCATACCCTAGAGCAATTATAAAACTGAAGATAATATAACAAATTCTTGTTTAAAGGGAACTAGCTACTGATCAGCGAAATAAGAAAATAACTGTACCATGTGGAAAATGACATGGTAAATAAATGTCTAGGGTACTTTTTTGTGATATTGGATTGCATAATTTAGGCACTAATGGATGCCTTGAAAAAAATCAGAACACTAGCGTACCTGAACGGCGACAAAGGAATACATAGTATGGCTTAGTTTCCAATGTCCTAATTCATGGGCAATAACAGCAACAACTTCCTCCTCGTCTTTGCACTGTAAAATGTCATTTACTTATCTATATGAGAAAAAAAATTATGTCTCCCAAATGCATCACTGTGATTTGGGAATAAAAATAGTAAAAGGACAATACATGGGGAAATAAAGTTGTAACTCGCAAAGAAGACGTTGGGAGCACTATATCATTGAAGAATGTCAATGAAATTTGAAAGCACGATATCTTCTCTCGAAATAAGAGTAAATATACATGTATGACACATATGATTACGGTGAGCTTTAAGGATAGAAGTTTCAAATAAATTATCTTCATTGGATGTAATTAAGGCAGGGAATGAACATGTTCAACCCGACCAGGATTGGGAATGAAATCCAGTTATGTCAAGAGTATCGGGATTGGGATGAGAATTCGCCAACCCGGAAATTTTGGGTTGGGTCTTGGACAAGGGGCTTGGTCCCGCCCAACCCAAGGATATATGCTTTGTATAAAATACTACTTTGCTTGAACACATAACCTACATGTTGATGGCTCAACTCACTAACACAGGACAAGCTAGATGTTGTTATTGTAAATGGGCAATTTATGATTTTATTAATGTTATTTATTTTTTTTATAAGAAAAATAATGTCAAATGTCAAAAACCAAAATTTTCTTGTCCTTCGTCACTCCAATTCCCGTTCTTTAATTTTTTGTGCGGCAAAATCAAATAAAAGAGATTTTAATCTCTCTGGAATACATATACCACGGCACCTCTTTAACAAGAACTATCCACTCTTATTCCCGCTCGACGCTCATCTACCATCACGTACTAAGTCGTGCATTTTGTTGAATATTTACATCTTACTTCTTTGTTTTGTACTAAGTGCTGATAACAAGCTTAATTAGAAGTTGGAACGAATAATTTTTTACTTTTTGATACTTATTAAGCTTTTAATCATTTACATATGTTTCTTTTACCCAGCATCATTCATCTTACAAAATTGGGTAACTCGAGCAACCCGAAATTCTGCACAAGCCAATGGGTTGGAATTGGGTTGGAATTTCTCAACCCAAGGCTGGGTTGGGTTTGGGTTGGCTAGTTTACTCGCCGGTTAGGATTGAGGAGACCTCTAAACCAGCCAATTTGGCAGCCCTATATGCAACAAGTAGTATGCATCCATGTTTGTATTACTTTAGATTTTGCGGAAACTCAATCAGGCACACTATCTAAGCTAGTGAGACGACAAGAATTTGTATGGCCGCCAATGATGGTGAACCTGGACGTCATACGCAGTTTTAATAGTCTCACATTGACAGGTTTAGACAGCATTTGCAGCATACTGCATCCTAAAATATTTCAGGAGCGCCAAGAATTTGTATGGCCGCCAATGATGATGATCCTGGACGTCAAACACAGTTTTAATAGTCTCACATTGACAGGTTTGGACAACATTTGCGGCATACTGCATCCTAAAATATTTCAGGAGTTTGTAATGAGAAAAGTTACCTTATTGATCCAATGCATAATTAACCCCCGTGGGGTAGCAATTTTTTTTTTGCATAGCGAGAATCATTATGTTGTAGTTGTAGGTCGGAGCCAAACTATAAGATTGGGTAATGCTTTGGTGAACTAAATATAGATTGACTGATCAAAGAACAGAAGATAACCTCTTCAAGAAACCAATAAATATAAATTGCAAATGTTAAGACAAGCAAAAACAAATGTATTTTCTTTAACCTGTTGAATCAACGTGTCGTAAAGAACTATGCGCTTGTTCTTGAAAAATCCATACATATAAGCCTGTGGAGGTATAGATTGATGAATTAGATTACAGCAAAAATTACAAGCAAATCCAATAAAATCAAAAGATTAACAAGAAAATTGGACTGTCAGAAAATAACTGAAATTGGTTAGTAGCAAAATTCCATCGGGTTCATCAATGTCGTGTATAATTTCTAGTCATTGTCTCATTGGCAGAATGATCCTCTATTTCAATTGCGCAGTATAACTAATTAACACTAATAGAAGGTAAGTTCGTGAAAGAAAATCATCCTTATAGTGGAACCAAAAAAATACATTGATGAAACGCATTGAACATCTATGTTATTATGTTATTAGAAAGACACCTGTGGACTTTTTTGGTCAACTTCACAGTAGCCAAATGCAGATCAGAAGCAAACAAATACATAGTTCATTTAGATAAAAATGAGCTATCATATCTCTATTAACATAGGCAGAAAAAGAATAAAGCAAATCAAGGAAAATATTATCAGTATATGTTATTCTCAACAAAATTATCAGTATACATTCTAATTGCTAGAAATTGTGTATTAGTCAATGAGTTGTCTATGAATGAACCAGAAACATGGCCATTTACTCCTTCACAGAGATGAAATTGGAGGTTTCGACATATTTGGGTTGGATTGGGTTATGCTCTCCCTCCATAAGTGATTTCTTAGTTCACTGGCCTTATATAAGATTATCTCCAGGAGTAAACTGCTGTATTTATTAGTTCCTTTAAAAGGTATGTGGGGAAATTGGAGTGAGAGGAATAATAGGAGATTTAGACAGGATCTACTAAGAATTATTATGGGAGTAAAGGATTTGCTGTTTGCTTGGTTTATAGTTCATAGTGGTCTTCGTGGAACCTTTTCAACGAGCCTGTAGCCAGGTGGGAGATTTAATCAAGACTGGCTAGCTTCAATATCTCATGCAGTTTTTGACCCCCTGTTGTGTGATGCTACACTAGCATTGTAGAGGACGTCTTGTCCTTGTGTCTTTAAGTTTATATTTCATTTTTGGACTCTTTTCGAAGCCTCCTTTAATTAAATATATATTCTACGCGCAAAAAAAAGGGAAATAATTGAATGGAGAAATGAATCCTCACATTACTATGGCTTGACCTCGTAGAACCATCAACAACAAAAAGCTTCTTTAGAGGAAACTTAAGGGAGGAAGCGAGATTCTCAATCTTCTGCCTGAGTTCTCCTTCAGGAAGCTACTTACAACAGAAGAAGATAAAAAAGAGTAATTAACTACTAATGCTTCTATAATTTCCAGTAACTTTAATAAGAGAAAAAACAGAATGAAAAGGACATCAAATAAATTGTAGCAATCAACTAGTGTTAACAAAAGCTAACCCGTTCATATTGATCAACACTTTTATGTTTTTAAATTAGCCTTATCAGGTGTAGTTATGAACTAATAAATGAAGAAGAAAAAACTCACCGGCGTAAACTTGTTGAAAAGTGGAGCTATTAGAATGGGATAGACTGTCATCATCACAATGGACAGAACAAACATAAATCCCCAAAGATAAATGGCCAGGTATGGACCTCCCAACTGCAACAACGAAGTGTAACATTAGTGAAGCAATTTAATATGAAGGTAAGAGTATACTAATATATAAGTAAAGTTTCAAAGGGAATTTACAAATATGGTACCTTTACTATCGTGATCATTGCCGCAACGATGGGGGGTCCAATTACAATAGAAAGGCCGATTCCTTTAAGCATATCCCTAAAGAACAGACATATTGTTTGCTACAAAAACAAGAAAGGGGAACCTAATAAAGATGAGGAAACAAAAAATATGAAATAGGTCCTGCGAAAGAGCGTTGGTCCATTAATACACAGAAACTTCAAGCACAAAAAATACCAAAATGGGCTTACACACTTTGTTAAAACCGTGGCGAGCCTCAATCACAAAAGTGGAGTACATAGAGAATGGCAAGTCAGTAATCTGCACAATGTAATATGCTTGAAAATGTCAAACAGCCGAAGAGATTAAAATACTAAGAAAAACAAATGAAAAGACAAAAAGCATTTTATCCATACCTGTGACCAAATCATAAAACCTCCAAGGAATGCAAAAGTGTGACATATTTCACTATCCGCGTTGAACCCAGTATACAGTAGAAAGTCTCCTGATTTCTGCAGCCAAAATAAGGAGTTCAAAATACGTCACTCCATAAATAAAAAAGGAGGAATAACTATGACACAACTATGTCAACACACCTTCCAAAACCAAGGGAGTACACCGAAGAGCAAAATTGTAGCCTCCAATACTATCGTAAAAGCTCCATGAATAAAGTGAAAATGGCTACAAGATATCAGATAAGCTCGTGAATCCTCAGACAATATAACAAGCTCCATTAAGAAAATCAACAATAAAAATAGATATACCTTTTATCAAGGCTATACGCTCGTGCCTTTACAAATTTATCTTGGCTCACTACTCCTTCCAAAGTCTTAGGAAGTTTTGGCAACTTATGAGCAGCATGCTGCCGCATATCGAGATATGTCTCAAATATGTACATTGAGACCATAAAGCCTGCAGTAACAAAATATCCCATTACTACGCAACTCGAAAACAAAAAGGTTACGAAATTATCAAGTGCATACAAACACATGCAGTCGAAACTACCAATAAAGTATTATTCTCATTTAATGAGTATCATGCAGTCAAAACTACTAATAAAACACATAATAGGTAAACCTCTCCACAATAACTTCAATTCAAGAACATATCGAAAACCAACCGGGGTAACTCATTCTCATTTCGTTTCAATTCAAGTAGAGAGTTAACCACCAAACAAGTTCTCACAATAGATCCTAACTGAAACTAGATTCAACACATAATGGATACTAAATAATAATTGATTTCCCGGGGTTTTGTAGAGATCACTACTTCTACTACATATCCTCGCACAAGAATTACTACTACCTCAACATATCCTCAAGTACCCAAAATGGGGTTTTCCACCATACCAAACAACAGTATTCTAACACTAACATCTACAAGAACTGAGCAAAAAAAAACCTATAGCATACAAAAAATATATATATGTGGTTGGAAGGTAAGCAGGTTTTATATAGTGATCCGTAACCCTGAATTTCCAAAACCCCATGGGGTTTCGAACCCACGATTCCTCTCTTGGTGGAGGGTCATAACCACCACTAAGCCAAGAACCCAATGGTATATCATCCAAAATCCCCAAAACACAACAGCAAGATCAAAGAACAATGATAACCCTAAAGTAAAAGGACATCAAAACGGAGCTGAAAAAACAAAAACAAAATGATCCTAAATCATAAATAAATAAAAAACCCAAAACTCAACTTCACAACACAACAGCAAGATCAAAGAACAAATACAATCACAAATAAACCCTAAATTACACAAAGAGGTACATCAAACAGTAGTAAATCTTCAAGCTCGAATAGATAAAACTAAGAATCAAACAACGATTACAGAATCATCAAGTAGTAAATAAAGTAGAATCAGAGATAAAGAAACCCTACAACTTACCCACAACAGCTTCCATGTACGGAAACGCCATTGCAGAGAGAAAGAGAGAGAAATGGGTAAAGGTTTGGGTTTCTGGGGGTGTGATTTATATACTTGTAGGAGCTATCTCGCCGTTTTGTTTGGCTTTTTTGGTTTGAGAAGTTTAGGTGGTTTTTGTTTTTCAAGTGTTGAATGCTGAATGTTTTGAAGTGCTGAATAAGTTATGGTGTTTCTTTTCTAAGAAGTGCTTAAAACTAGTAAATATCTTAAATATCATTGTTATAAAGGAACACAACTTTAAGCATATTCGAATAAACAAAAGTTCGGTCTATATCTGCCCTTCTCTGTTCGAACAAAATGACAAAATGTACATACAAAAGGCATCATTGCACAAAATGAACAAAATGGACATACAACATACATTATTACACAAAAATGACAAAAAAGAATGGACAAAATGGACATACAAAAGACATCATTGCACAAAATGGTTTATACAAATCATAAACATTAAAGATAGTCTGAAGTACGAATCTTAAGATAACACAACCCAACATAGTCTAAAATAGCAAATAGTCGAACATCAACATAGTTTATAAATCCGAAAAACAAGATAATCCAAAATAGCAATGCATAGAAAACTAAACTCCGAGAAACTGCATCAGGTAGAGTTTCTTTGATTCCAGCGCAACCAAACCCATAAACATGTCATCATATTCTAGATGTTCAGTAAACTTCAAACATGTTCAGTAGCCACTTTGTTTGCAAAAATAGCTTCCATCAAGTCTTCATGAAGTAACCCACCTTTCCTAAATTTATAATATTACTATACAGATGAACATAATAAACAAAAAATTATTATACCTTAATCAAGACATCCCACTCTTCGGGTGGAAGATGAAACGTGCGGGTTTCTGCATTAAAACCATTCTCAACCATTCTCAAAAGCCATGTCCAAGCATTGTACTTTGCCTTTTGGTAAAACCAGACATTACTAAAATATTTTGGTTCACGAGTTATGATAAATTTTGTATTGTACTCCTCCCTAATCTTGGCCCAAGAGGCTTTCGAAAGTCTAGACCCCGCATATTTACTTGTGTCAAGTTCACGCTTGCATAATGCAAGATAAGTGTACAACATCTCACCATTAAGTTGTTTTGCTTGTTTGGGAGTATCTTGGTTTGGGTCTTGCTGAGCCTTCTTATTCTTTGGAGGCATGGGAAAACTTGATGAAGAAATCAAAACAAAAATGTCAGCAATATATTCTACATATAGTATATCACAATGGTAAAAGATGCTACTATAGTTTGTTTTATGGTTTTTTAACCCCTCTCTGCTTAAATCTATTGTGGATCCAATTGGCTGCTTTCTTATGCTAAAAGATGCTAAAAGATTCCCCATATTCTTGTATTCCAAAAGCTATGTAGTATCATATGCACAGATGCACAAAATGCATAAAAGATTCCCCATATTCTTGTATGGATGATCAAAACTATATTGGTTAAGGCTGTCCACAATTGAGATGCTCTTAAGTGTTTTTACTTGCCCATGGAATATGACATATGACTGAAAACAAAAACTGAAAACTGAAAAACAAGAGCTATGTAAACCTATGTAAACTGCTATAAAGGGATGTAAAAGCTATTACAAAAGATGGTTCTTAGTAAAGTTTACAAGTCATCAAAGTAGTGGGTACTACACTGCTATTACAAAGTGCAGAAAAGCTCCAGTAATTTAGGCTATAACCACTTTCTGTACTGCTATGTGCAGTTAAGAACATGTATATTCACCTTGCACATCAACATAACCTTGTACCACATCTCTACTGCATACTCACAATCCATGAATAAGTGTTCAGTACTTTCATGGCCATTTTTGCATTGATTGCATAAGGACTGGTTCAGAATGCCTCTTTGCACCAGTCTGTCTTAAGTTGCAAGTTTTCTAATAAGCATCTGCCAGGTGGTGATGCTATGCTTAGGACCATAAACTGCTATCCATAAACTGTTTTGTGTGACCATAAAATGCTATCCATAAACTGCTTTATGTGACCATAAACTGCTATCAATAACAGTTAACTGCTATCCATAAACTTCTATTCATAATCTATATCCATAAAAAAAGTGTTATCCATTTCTGTTATCCATAAACTATAGTAGGAATAACAGTTAACAGAAAAAGTGCACTTAGCAGTTATAGTTTGGCATCGGGGGACTACACTCAGCATTCAGCAGGGGACTACACTCAGCATTCAACAGTTAAAGAATCATTTAACTGTTATGTGCAGTTAACTGCTATGTGCAGAAACAATATCAGTTAAACAACATTCAACAACATTCAACATTCAGCAGTTAAACAATATCAGTTAATTGCTATGTGCAGAAATGGACCTCTTCAACTCAACAGATACAGAAAAAGTGCACTCACCACTATAGGCATAGAAACTGCTATACTATGACCACTATGACCACTAGTATGTTATACTTGAAAGTCATACTGAGAGACATGTATCCAAAGTAGGTACATTTACGCAAACAAACATAAAGTATAGCTCAAATCCCATTATTTATCATCTACAACACAATAAAGCTAGAATTAAAGAGGTATATCCATTTCATTTCAATCTAAACAAAACCATTCCAAGTCATACTGCAACTTTCTATCATCTACAACACAATAAAGCTAGAATTAAAGAGGTATAGCTCAAGTCATACTGCAACTTAAGGTAAATAATCAGATTCCATTTCATTTCAATCTAAACAAAACCCATTCCATTTCAATCTAAACAAAACCATTCCAAGTCATACTGCAACTTTCTATCATCTACAACACAATAAAGCTATAATTAAAGAGGTATAGCTCAAGTCATAGTGCAACTTTTTAGTCCTAAGAAACCCATTCCATTTCAATCTAAACAAAACCAAACCCAACACCCAAAATTAGATTCAAGACCCAATAATGTAATTGCTAACACAACTAATTGGAACCCAAATTACAGAGAGATAGAGAATGCTTACCTAAAAAATTGGATCGAAGAGAGAAATGAGAGATTCCTTGACGACAACAACAACAACAGCCAATTGGATCGAACTTGGATCGAAGAGAGATGAGAGAGATGCGAGATTCCTCGAGGAACTCGGTTCTTCAGATGTTGAGGACAAGGAAAATTGAGGAACCAATTTCTCTTCCTTCAGCTAAATTTTTTTTAAGCATGTAATCCAGGCTGAAATTTGTTTACTGAATTTGGTTGTCTTAAAAAAAATTCAGCAGTTAAAGAAACATAAAACCAGCTGCTGATTTTTTTTTCAGCTGTTGAAAAAAAATTCAGCAGGCAAAGAAACACCAGTCTCCATCTTATTCCGCTCTTGATTCACATAAAAATTAGACTACATCTTATCATGCTCTACATTCATTAGCAGGGTTCAGTTCAAAGTATTTGCTATTTTTCACCTTGTTCGAAACAATATATTTGCTTATGAAAGTGTTTTACTCCTCGTGTCGGTGATGTGTTCCCCATAATTTTCAATATCGGTCTCTAAGACTTGAAGAAGCTCCAGCATTGGCATTCTCTCTAGATGATCAAGGTCGTTTGGATGGTGCATAAATTGTTAATGACGTGATAACACGAAGCCATGCAGGAATGTCTTGGTTTGTGAAGGAATGCATGTGTTGTCTTTTAATTTGATATTTTGTATAACAAAGTTCACTTGTCTGCATTTCCTTCTCAACAATCTTATACATTATATGTATTGGGATCTGTTTAATTCTCAATTGTCTTCTCGTTCGATAGGTTGTTATTTTGCTAGAAAAATGGGTCAATGAAACATGTTATATGTAGCTGGATTAAACCACCACAGAACTCTTATGCAATAAAGAAATATGGTTCCTGGATGATCTTGGTTGGTATAGTGAAATTATAAGAGATTGGAAAGGAACTCCCATTGTTAGTTATTCAGGTCAAGTTGAAGCTAAAAATGTCTTCGCTCACGAGCTTCAGGGCCAGGCAGTGGGTTGAAATTAGCAAAGATTGCAAGGCCTGCCACAACTGATTATGAGGAAGTTATGACATGGTCTTCTTTCTGGCAAGTGCTATTGGCATTCCCGTTCTTGATGATGCGCCCCTCCAGCAAGGATGTAACCTCTCACAAATTATAAATAACAATACATCTTACCACCTTTTCACCATAAACTACAAAATCCCATTCAAAGTAAATCATTAAATTTAAAATCACGCACCATTGCATCACAGACAATCCACATCTAAATTGCATTTCAACATTAAATTGTTCTGCAAACCCAAAATAGGACATCTCTAAATTGTTCAACTATACCAAAATAAAAAAAAAGATAATATCTCCAACCATTTATCTTGCCTATTCCAAATAAAGAACACACATTTCTAAAACATCATATACTATCAGATGACGTTAAGATACGTATTTATTTTATGAATACACACAGTACTAACATGTGTCTACCTCTCATTAGTTGCTCCTACCAAAAACATACCCAGTATCAAACAACTTCTTTGATTTGATAGAAGCTTCTCCGGCGGGTTCTGAAGCCTTCCGCAACTTCGAAGGCTCAGCCTACAAACAAAGGAATAAAAAACCAATTAGTAGTTTGTACGCATGAAAAATAAAGATATCACAATTTGGATATGAACTACATAATTCAATCCATACATCTTTGGATCTACCACATTCAGCACAGATATTCGAGGTCTCACTCGGGTAATGCACTCCACACAGACAGGCCTGAAATATAAACAACTGACACTGATTAGCAAAAAGTAGGAAAATGAACTGAAACAAAAGCCCTGTTATTGAAAAAGGGGAATCTTTCCAATTAATATACCTTCCTTGTGCCTGGGTAGACTTTAGCCTACAAATAAAGGAATAAATAAACTGTTTAGTAGTTTGTGGACGCGAAAAAGAAAGATATCACAATTTAGATATGAAGTATATAATTTAACCCATACCCGTCTCGGTTGACCACATTTATCACAGAACTTCGAGGTCTCGCTCGGGTAAGGCGCTCCACATGCACAGTCTTGAAATATAAGCAACTAACAATGATTAGCAACAAGTAGGAAAATGGAGTGAAACAAAAGCCATGTTTTAGGAAAAAAGAATACTCCCAATTAATATGCATTCCGTGGCGGTAGGCCTGCATAGACTTTAGCTTAGATAGTTTGTGGGCGCGCAGAAAAAAATCTCACAATTTATAGATAATCTATAATCCAATCCATACCCCCCTTTGAAGACCACATTGATGACAACGTCTCGCGGTATCAGTTGGATAAGATTCTCCACAGATACAGTTCTTCATAAAAACGGCTTCTTGAAATATAAGAAACTGACAGTGATGAAAAAAAAAACACTAAACGACCATGTTTTAAAGAACAAGGGGATCCTCCTCCCTATTAATGCACATACCTCATCACTCAAAAACATTATATAACGGTAGTCCTCAAGAGCAGATTTCTGCACGACGGTCTCAATATTTTTGTTATTTTCCATCATCACTAACACAGGAAAACAATTGCAGGGACAACATATCTTAGTAGTTGCTGCTGTGGCAAAGAAAGAAAGAGAAGAAACTGACCATGGTTATAGAAAAATCTCTCTTCATAAAGTAACTCTATCACATCACGACCAATGGTTCCATGGAGGATCTTAGGATCTCAGGAAACAAGGAATGTTACTACACCATTCCAGACTTCCAGAGGATCTTTGTTTAGCAATGGTTTGAGCACATCGTCGTACTCCCCGTCCGAAGTAAAAGAATCCTCATTGTCTGCATACATACCAATAATAATAATAATAATGATCCCTAAAGTTAAAGATTCATAAACTCAAAATTAGATAATTGGATTATATGATAATAAATTTAAGGGCAAGAAATGACCAACCAGGTTTTATCAGATGATATTAAGGTTCGGGTATTGATAACATGAACTTTACCCAATCTTTTTTTGGGTTCATCCTGGTTTGAATCATATATAAGGCCTCGAATAAGTGATCTGCATAAAATTTAGCCTTCCTTCATAGGAAACTGAGTAGAGTTTTCATCAATAGATAGGGTGATTGCTCTTTGTGCTTGAGGATCGATTCAAAGATCTCGTCGTCTGCAGCCATATTTCTTTATTTTGTTCTTCCGAGGAAAAAAGCTTTGACACAACTTTCTGTTGAAGTATATGTGTGTAACTACACATATACTACATTGGTCTCACTTTGGGTAGAAATAGAAGTAGTTTATGGATCCCCTATTATAAAAAGGAGGCTAAGTTGTAATCTATTATTAACTTAAGGGTGAATAAATTTTCTCTTATTATTTATTTCTAGAGATCTTATTTGTTCCCTCTGAAGTCCTATATGAAAATAACCAAAAACACATCCCTTTATACATAGATGAAACACTTGAAGATAATACATATTTGATGTTCATTGCTACCATCATTAAAGCTTTATTTATCCTACAACAGGTTATTCAAGAAGCCACTAATCTGTAAGCTCTAATATACTTTTATAGACTTTTAATCTGCCACATTAGCGATACATTTGTTGAAAGACATTGTCGCAGTGAACTTGTAGTTGTAGCATACTAAAATTAATATATAAAACACAACATAGAAAACCCAAGAGTACGTAAGATATTGGGCAAGAAAATTGAAGAATGCCAAAGATATGAGAATGAACGCTATCAAATACAGATAGTTCTTCCAAATGATTAAGAGGCTACCTTGTTTCCTACTAATTGCTTAAATAAATAAGTGCTCCAAATAAAAAATGGGAAACTTTAGAATTAAAAATGTGTTTTAAATTAGCATGAATCTGATGGTAACAATATCAGTTTATTTCAACCCCAATGCTTGGTTTAGTCGGCAAGGAATGATCTTTATCGATGGGTGGGTTATGCAGATCAAAAACACACAACCAACTATAATAATAAAAAATAGCTTGCACTTGAGTAATTACTTTGATACAATAAGATATATCGATTGAGAGATAAACCCAAAATCAGAAAACTAAAATATTGTTAAACCTATATCGTAAGACATTACCCGAATCATACAAAGATATCCAACTAATCAATTACCATACTTTAAGAACAAATTTGTTCTTATTCTTCTTCGTTAGTCTTATAATGAACATAATCTCACAAATATGAAGATGCAGCTGTGTAATTACCAATACCGAGTTCATACGCCAATGTAAAGTTTCAGATCAACACATTACTCCAATTACTTCTCTATCTAGTGACCAAATTTGATATAACCATGGGATGCTCATTGTTGGGATTCCAAAATTTAAATGAAAAATCCTGATCACACACAAATTCACGTTTCTTTAATTTCATCCAATTCAAAGAGAAGTTTACCGAACCAAATCAAAATAAGAGATTGAACTGGATGCTGAAATTTTGAAGATGGCGTACCTAGTTGAAGAATTAAAACTGGATATTGAAATTCTTCAGATCGCGAGGGAGAGTTGTAGAAGGGATTTGGCGTTGAAGAGAGGTATAAGTTTCAGAGAGGACAGAAACCCGACCCTGATCACGGTAGTTACTAGTTATACCTCCAAATTATAGTGATCTTGGCCTTTTAATATATGGATAAAAAAAATCGTAGGAGAACAATGACTGGAAACTAAGATTTTGAGTACCTCAAATATGAAAGATGCAAAATTAGGAATTGATAAAATCTAGATAAACACTTAGATTGGGTGAGAGGAGATATCTAGAGAAAATTCTTATTAAGAGAGTTAAAGGGATATTATAAGAATTGAAAAGAAAAATATCTAGACTTAGAATTTGGTTTCATAGAAAATAGATTTCCTTATCCTTTATTTTCGAAGAACAAGACAATCTAAATGTGGTAATTATACCGTAGCAACAGGGAAATGCTTAGGATTTCGAGTGTCCAAATGAGGATCTTTCCACTTCAAGTTTAGAAAGGAATCAAGTAAAAATGGAGGCGCCTGATTGCGACCCACTCTATGTTACAGGTAATCCCGCCTCTATTATCAGGATTAGAACTAAGAATGTGAATACATTTAGAAAAACTTTAGGTGTGCAAAGTTCTTGAAAGTTCACAAGCAACTCTGAGGTAATACTACATTGAGTTACATTGAAAACAACATTGATACAAAATCACTCCCCTTGAAGGAGAGATGTTTGCGCTTATCCTTCCCATATCATTACATAATTTTCACCCTAGTCTGATGCATCAGATCCCTTCTCTAGACTATTCCTTCTCCTAGCCAAGGGGAATGCTTAACACTCATTTGATCTTGGCTGTTTACCAAACTCCTTTATTTTTAGTGGGCAACTCTCAACTTCTCCTAGCCTTGCTATTGGTCAAGTACGTGAGTACCCTTTGGCGTAATTGCAGGGATATAATGGGACATTTATGCCACTGGAAGTTTTGTTAGATTCATAGAAAAGTTTCTATTAGCTAAGATATTCAAAGACCAAGGAGATGGTGGCAAGTAGGTCAAAAAGGGAAGATGAAGCAAATATGAACTCTAATCTTGTTTTCAGATTTCTACTACGAGGCTTGACTTCGCCTATTCTAGTTAGGATTGGTTGTAATTATAAATGAACCATTTGCACCCTATTTTTCCACATAGTCGCAAACCGAGCTCAACTTCCAAATTTTGTATTTGTCCAAAATCATTAAGAAGAAGTTGTCTAAACTCTTCCAAACTACCGTAACGAATAAATTCACAATTGATCTTTTAATAAACATAACTCTTCTTGCAGTAGTTGTATAATTATTTACCAATGCTCTTATCATCTTCTAGTCCATCTCATTTGACAAATTAATGCAACTAGTATAACTATTTATCAACCAATAAACCAATGTTCTTATACCATAATTTTTAAGAATCACAAAATTCCACGGCGAAAACCAAGAACCTAAACTGTGGGTATTAAGTATTAAGATAAACTAAACCGTAAACTTTGGAAAGCTGAAATATTGTTAAACATATATCGTAAGAATTTACCCACAGATATCCAACTAATGTATTACCCTAACTTAAGAATAAGTTTGTTCTTATTCATTAGGCTTACAATGAACATAATCTTGCAAATGTGAAGATGCAGTTGTGTAATTACTGGTAGACATGAAAAATGCCTATTTTTGTCGTTCAATTTATATTATTTAAGACCTTATTTTATGTTTCACAGGGCTAATTGAAGTATGTTTGACTATTGCAGGTAATAAGACAATTGCAACCAAGCCCGACTTCAAAGCCCAACTTTTACAAGCTAAATGATGCTACTGGAGATGATCAGTTGTCAAGAGCTGTTGGAGAAGATTAGTGTCAGGAGTTGCTGGAAATGACCTAATGAAGAGAAGGTGTCAAGAGTTGTTGAACTTGGTAGTTAAGACCTACCTAAAATATCTCCACAAAATAAGAGTTATTGAGAGTTGGGAGGAAACTTTGTTAGGGATAATAAAGAAATTGAGGAAAAAAGATGAGGGATAATCTTTTCTCTCTTGGGAACCACCGTAGCTAATTTTGTATTCTTCCAGAGAGACTTGTAATATCTTTTGGAGAATCTTGGGAAATCTCTATTATAATAAATCAATGTAAGTTCTTTATTTATCAATGATCAAATCTTCATATTATTCTTTATAATTTATATTTACTAAATTTGATACGAGAAACACGATTCTATTATCTACGCATCCCTGAAGAACGACAACCCTCTTTTATATTGCAACACCCGATTTGATACGGTCTATCAAATGGCGCCGCTGCCGGGGATGCAATCGATTTTAAAATCGTATTTCTGTTATTAAATTACTGTTTCATTTGTAAGTTTTTCGTTGTTTTTATTAGTGATTTTGCTTCTATTTTGTTGCGCTTGAGGTATTTGCTTTTGTGTTATTTACAGGTTAGAGTGATGCCAGGCGAGTGATAGTGAAAAGGCAGTGTTAAAGTTGTTACCAAGCGTTAAAGTTGTTTGCAACTCCAAAACAAAGTAACAACTCCCACACGTCTCTCTCTCTCTCACTCTCAAAATAGACTCCAACTCTCATCTCCCTCTCTTCACAAAATCTCCCACAAAATTCTCGCATATTCTCTCTCAAATCACATCAAAACACCGTCACAGCGCCCTCATCCCATCTCTCTTCAAAACATCGACTCCCATCTTTTTCTAACACCGACTCTCTTTCTCTCTCATCTTATAAAACCCCATTACAAATTCTTTACCGAAACCCTAATTGGGATTATGTTTCTTCTACAAATGATTTAAACAGGAACAAGGTCTGGAATTTGATTTGGGGTTTTATTATTATTATTAGCAAACCTTAGATTAATAAGCATAATGTGTTACAAAAGTAGTATGATCTCCCGCAAGGGTCATATATGGCTACTCAGGGGGGGAATCACACCAAGTTCAAATAAGATTATCACCTAGTGGCCGAGCAGCTAAAGCATGGGCGACCGAATTAGTGGTCCGCGAAGCATAACAAATACGGATATCTACAAACATACCAAAAAGGGCCAAACAGTCCTGTAAAATAGCCTTTGTAGTCCAGGACACCGCTGCATAGCCATTCCGACAAAAAGAAATAAGCGCCTCAGCATCTGTCTCAATAACCACCTTCAGAACCCCCCGCTCTCTTGCCCAATGAACACCAGCCAAAACTGCAGGCGCCTCGCCTTCTTCACTAGATGCACCAAAATTATTGTGAGTATCACAGATAACTAAACCAATACTGCTGTAACTTTTATTTATATAGAAAGAGGCATCAACATTAAAAAAAATCCATCCAGACTCTAGGGACCCCCACGGAGTAATGATAGGAAGACGAGCAAGGCGAAAAACTGGATCATTATAATATATTTTATTGACAATCGAAGCAAATCGGAACGGATCCGGCTTTATACTTTAAAAAACCCAGGCACAGCGGGCCTTCCAAAGTAACCAATAGAGAGAGAAGGCCACTAGAGTTCAAATATCTTGGGGGATAGGCTAATCTACAGGTGGCGATATCTACATTAAGATCCATTCCTGAACGGAGAGATGGGAGATCATATGAAGCCGACCACCAAATGTTGTACCGAACCAGACCGCACGCATAAAGAAGCAATCCAGAAGGAAATGGTGCAAAGTCTCTGAGGGGGACGAATACAAGGGACAAGAAACATCCGTTAAGGCCAGACGAGCCACAATCTTAGCCCGGCAGGGAACCATATCCCTTAAACATTTCCAGGCAAAAAGTTGAGCCCGAGGAGATGCCTGAGTTTTCCAAAATTTCAGAAGATAGGGGGGCCCCGCCACCGGCTCCATATGGGAATTCGACATCAACACCTGATAGGCCGATTTGATCAAAAATTTACCATCTTTAGAAGGACATCACTTCAGTTCATCCAAATTTCCCTCCGGAGGGATAAAAATATGGGAAATGAGGGCCACTGAGGCATCATCGCACTACCCATATAATTCCTCCCTACGCCAAATTCGCCGTACCGGATCAATAAAATGGCTCACCCACTGGGGTCGTCCCTCCACTGGAATATCAGCCTGTGGGATCGATTTCTATCCCACATTCAAGGGTACCCAATTATCCGTCCAGAACCTTACCCGAATACCCGTCTGGACCTGCCAGCAAGAGTGATTATTGATCGTCGGGATCACAGACTGGACACTGCGCCAAGTCCAGGAAGAATCCATTTTCTTCGGAGCCTTCAGGATAGTACATTCCGGGAAGTACTTTACTTTCAAGACTTTACCCCATAAAAGTATTCAGCTGTTGATGCAGGCGCCATACCAATTTGGACAGATGGGTTTTATTATTAGTGCCCGCTTCCCGAATACCCAGGCCCCCTTCTCTTTTAGGGCGGCAAACTTCTTTTCATTTTTTTAGATACAAGGGTTTCCGAGCATCCTTCCTTTTACCCCACCAGAAGTTCCGCTGAAGGCCATTAATGGTTTTACACCTAGGGTGTGGTAGGGCGCAGCAGGACATCTGATACGACGGAATAGAAGAGGTAATCGATTTTATAAGGACCGTACGCCCAACCTGGGATAGTAATTTCCCCCGCCAGGACTGCAGACGATTAAAAATCCGCTCTTCAATACTCTTAAATGTCACGGCCTTAGAGCGATTAAAAAAGAGGTTGGTCCCCAGATATCGCTCATTAGATAACATAATTTTAACTTTGAGGAGACGGGCAATAAGGCGACAATGCCGATGCGGGAAATTCTTACTGAAAAACATGCCAGATTTAGCCAGATTGAGTTGTTGACCAGTGGCCTCACAAAATTCATCAAAGATAACCTTTATTGTATGCGTTTCAACCTCGTCCGCTCGACAGAAAATGAGACAGTCATCCGCAAAGAGAAGGTGGGAGACCGGGGGAGCTCGCCTGGATGCTTTAATCCCGTGAATTTGATTCGCTGCCTCCTTCGCCCCCAGAGCACGCGAGAGACCTTCCATCAAAATAATAAAGAGGAACGGGGAGAAGGGGTTGCCCTGCCAGAGACCTCTCGTTGGGGTAAGTAGACCATGGGCAGAACCATTAATAAGGACAGAATAACGCACCGTGGAAATGTATTGTTCTATCCAATTACACCATTTAGGACTAAAACCGAGGGATTCTAATGTATGAATCAATGTACCACATTCAATTCGATTGTAGGCTTTGGACATGTCCAACTTCACGCCCATAAGACCGGAACGACCTTGTTTCTTTTTTATCGTATGAATCAGTTCATGAGCTACCAACACATTGTCCGAAAATTAACGATCATTCATGAAAGCACCTTGAAATGGCGAGATAATCCTCTCCAGCAGAGGTTTAAGCCTAGTAGATAAGACCTTGGAAATGATCTTATAAATAACATTGCAAAGACTAATAGGCCAAAAATCCTGAAGATGAGCCTTGGCACCATTCTTAGGAATCATCACCACATGCGTAGCGTTAATATTCGTGGGCATGAAACCAGACTCGAAAAAAAGTAGTGACCAGGCGGCAAATATCAAGCCCTACAACATCCCACAATTTCTAAAAGAAAAGCGCTGGGAAGCCGTCCGAACCTGGAGCTTTAAGAGGACCGATACTATCGAGAATGGCCTTAATTTCCTCAAGTGTAATCGCCCTCTCTAGGGCCTGATTATCTACAACCGTAAGACATGGGGTAAAATGTTGAAAGAAATTCAAAATACCAACTGGATCAGATGTCAGATAATTGTGAGCCATATCGCGAAGAAAAATCTATCCGATTTCGGTCGTATCCCCTGTCCATTGGCCAGTCTCATCTCTAAGCCAATCAATGGAATTTTTTTGCGTTGAGAAAGCGTTTGCATATGAAAAAACTTTGTGCTCCGGTCCCCCATCGTTAACCAGTTCACTCGGGATTTTTGACGCCAGAATATTTCTTCTCTCAGCTCAATCTCATCCAGCTCCCCTACCAATTCCTATTCCCGTTGAGCGATCACCGCACATAAAGGAAGGGTCTGGATGCTGGATATCGCCGCTTTTAATACAATATGTTTGCTAGGGACGTGATCGAAGATTTTTTTGTTCCACGCCTGAAGACCTGCTTTCATGTTTAAAAGTTTTCCTTTGACCAACTAGGCAGAGGAGCCTCTTACGGGCATTTGCCAGAGATCCTTGATCAAATGGGGAAATTGAGGTTCCCGAGTCCACATGGACTGGAATTGAAAATATTTACCTAGAGTTGAAGTTTACGGATACGTATCAAGACAAGAGGGGTATGATCTGAACCTAGGGTAGGTAAATGGAAGACCTTTGCATTAGGAAAGATAAACATCCAATCAGCATTGGCTTGACTTCGATCCAATCGTTCTTTGATATTGGCCCAGCCCCAGCCAGGGACGGATTTAGGGGAGGGGGGGGGGGGGGGGCGGTCGCCCCCCCATGAATTTTGTTAAAAAATGCCTATATAGGTATATAAATGATTTTTTTAAAATATGTATAATTTTTTTTTGTTCTAATGACAACAAGGAAGGTTAGCTCAACTGGCAGAGTGAGGAGCTCTTAATCTAAGAGTAGGTTCAATTCTTGATGTCATCAAATAAGAATTTTATTTTGATAATTTTTTCACGCTTCACCTTAAGCTGATCATGTTATTGCCGTAAAAAAACTTTGATTTTTTTGATGAGAGGGGAAGTGAATCCGTATAATTTGTTAGTCAAATATAATGTTATATTTGATTAATTTTTAAGCTTAAAATACTGTTAAATGAAATCCTAATATAATTCATAATACTACTTTCGCCCCCCCCCCCCCCCCCCCCCCAAACATGAAATCCTGGCTCCGCCCCTAGCCCCGGCGATTATTATTCCAGGTAAACGGATGCCCAAAGAAACCCAAATCAAGAAGGCCAGCCTGTTGAGTAACCCGCTTTGCATTGGCACTCTTCAGGGCTCGGTATGGTTTCTCCCCTAATTTGTCCGCACTATCAAAAATAGTATTAAAATCCCCCATGAGTAACCAAGGACCAGAGAACCCGTCAGCTGTAGTTTCACAAGTTTCCAACTCTCATTCCTATCCCGTTGGTAAGGACTACCGTAAAAGAAGGAGATCATCCAAGGGGTATCAGCGGGCTCAGAAGTCACTAATACATTAATAATATATTTATTACAAAAAACCACTTTAATAGAAATATTATTTTTCCACATGACACATATACCTTCGGAACGACCTTTAACGCTAGAAGCCGGAACATCAATCCAGTTGGGGTAGTTGAGAGATCAGACCAAACCCTGTTTTTCTAGAGATGATCGTTTAGTTTATGCTAAAAAGATAATATCCTCATTTGAGGATCTAATAAGCTCTTTCAGATGTCGAATTGCCGCCGGTCGACCCAAACTCCAACAATTCCAGAAAATAGCGATCATAATGGCCCGGGTGCCCTCCGTGGAGCCACCCAAACCGTAACAGAATGGTCGAACAAATAATAAGTGCGGCGAATCCACGAAAAGGACAGGAAAGAGATATTGCGCACCTGAGGATGTAAAAGGCTGCGTATACCAGTTCGAGGAAGCTGGAATGGTATAGGCGATTCTGAAAGACGTAAGTCAGCTCGCACATGCCACCAGACTACCCGAGACGAGGACGGAAATGACCCACGGTACTGTCTGGTCGCCTGACGTGTCTGTCGTGATCTCTGAGAATCCGGACCTCTCGTAGGCAAACTTATTGTACCAACTTGACTATCCGCCAGACGGAGAGGCTACGGGAAAGATGGACCAAACGGGAACTCGCCCAAACTACTACCAGCAGGAATCAGACCATCTCCCTGCTAACCTGACACTGGCTCACCCCCCCTGTAGGAGCACGTTAACACCCCTACCTCTATCCATATCCATACCCCACAACTGCTCGCTCTCCACCTGACCCCGACCCTCCCGCTCAGCTGTACCAACTGCAACCTAGAGAGTAAGTTGTTCTTCCTCCACAACTACACGTCGTGCCTGACTGGCCCTCACCAAACTCGCAAGCGTGTCTCGGCCTTCCTCCCCGGCCCAACGA
The DNA here is from genome assembly GCA_014058105.1 of Kingdonia uniflora. Taxonomy (NCBI): domain Eukaryota; kingdom Viridiplantae; phylum Streptophyta; class Magnoliopsida; order Ranunculales; family Circaeasteraceae; genus Kingdonia; species Kingdonia uniflora. Next base: position 1,758,514 of record JACGCM010001055.1, on the reverse strand, counting down.
TCCAGCTCAGGAAGAGCCGCAAAAATGAGGAAGTCAGCATACCCTCTCAGAGGGGGCCAATCTGGGGGGCCCTCCTGGTCAACCCCAAACACAGATTCGTCCCGCCGAGATGTCTGAAACTGCTACCTCATAAACCCCCTCGCCACCAAACTCTTACCTATCCCATGCATACTAGGACGAGGTGGCAAGAAAGAGGGCGCTCGTTCCTGAACCCCAGGCACCGCCACCTCATTGGAATGGGATCTCAGAGGAACTCGGTCAGGCTCCGTTCGCACCAAACTCGGATCCTAGAAAATTGTACCAGCTGGGGACGAAACCACCCCCACAGTCCCCGAACTGTCCTCGTCTATAATCTCAGTACATGCCAGATCCCTGTGCCCCATTTTAAAACATAGCCCGCACAAATTCACAGAGGCCCCTTCATATATCGTTTCCAATAGTAGTGGACCATTATCCAACTCCGCCCAAACCGTTAGAGGAAAAACACCATAAATATCCATAACAACCCGAGCCCGATACCCATTCTTCGTTACCTGCCGATTATCCACATTTGGCTCCGTAACCAACACTTATCTAAAGCTCTGTCCAAATTCATATAGGAACTCTGGGGTACCAAAAAATAGATCAGTAATATCAAATTTTACCCAAAAGGGCACATACTTGAATATCAGCGGTTCAATAGAGGTACGTGCCTCATACGAGAGTAAAATAAAAGTATGCCCGTACGGGTTCCGCGGCTGATTCAATAAAACATAGTTTTGTTCATAAGCCGTACGAAACTTAATGAGGAAATAGGTTTTACCACAAACAATCCGTTCAAAAAACTGAACATTCTCAGATGCCTCCATGTTCCAGAAACTTCTCAATGCCGCCACTATTTTTGAAAAACTACGCCTTGTGGCAAACGACATCGTACCAATGAGGGCATAGGGCCACCTCGCCTCTTTCACATATATTCGTTCCGGAGGAAGAGTAACCACAGCCGCCCCTCTCGGCTTCCGGATAGTGAGTTGTTCCATACGGTTCACAAAGTCTTGTGTTACTAAAAAAGACGATATTCAAAGAGCCTAGAAAAATACAATAGCACCCCGTCTCAAGAGCCCTTTTCACCCCCACTCTCACCGACCACAGGCAAGCACAACACCCCCATTAAAGGGACACCACTATGGTACTGCCTCTCCAAACACCACCAAAACTCCAACCAAACATCACCCAAAGAGCACTTCCCTACCCAAACCCACCCGTGTAAAGCATGCAAAGAGACATATTATCCAAACAAAACAACCCCTATTAACCTCCACCAAGCAGCCACCACCCTCACCAAACAGCCAAGCCCAAATACGAATAACGAACAGAAAAATCAGACTTGGAAGATGGAGATGAAGAAGAGAAGAGAGATGGAAGAGGCACCGAACATTTACCACAGAGCAAACCTCGCAAAAACCAAAATAAACATCTCATACACTAGAGGGAGAAGAAAATATATCTGCACCCAAACCAACCCATTATCCTCACAGGTATCATCATTAGTTCAGATAAAAAAGTAATAAAAACAGTGTCAAAAGTACATGAATAATAAAAGGACATATCCTCATCCACAATCTTGTAGCCATCAAAATCGAAGGAGTAGCGTATGCAATAAGAGTTACCCCAGCCGTCTAAACAAAATTCAAAGTAAAGTATAGCAAACCAAAAGCTAAAAGCTTCCTTGGCCTGGCCCAAGCAACACCAAGATACAATACTCACCTACAGTCCACAAAAGGCCCCCCCCCCACCCTTCACATCGGCAAACAAAACTCGGCCCACTATATCCTCCCACTATAGGCCTCGGTCCAAGCCCGATTTTTTTTATTTTTTGTTACGAATCTACCCTCCCAACCCTAAGGTCTCTTGCTAAAATAACCACCCTAGAAATGCAGCATCAGACCAGCCACCAACACTTTAGCCGGTACCTCCACCTAGTCTATACCATTCAAGTCGTCCGACCGATACTCACATGCTCCCACACCTGCAGCAAACACACAAGGAAAAAACCCACAAAGGGAAGGCAAACATAAGTATCAAAGAAAACAATCCACATACTAGCATATGAAATCAACACAATAATGGTAGCGCTTAAGAGTAAGGCATCCTGTAAGGTCACAATATCGCCCGTTAATCACCGGAGGAAACTACACTACCGAATAATGGAATACCCACCATAACCGCACCCGAGGCACCCAAGTGGTTCACCTGAAGACAAGGGAAAAGAGGAAAGGATATACAGTCGCGGGATAGATGACGAGGGAAACCTACACATGCCGGGCAAAGAGAAACTCCATCTCTCTAGCTATTATATTCCGCTTTCGTAAAAAACTGGACTCTCTCTCTCTAGAAGTCCCTTTTGTTATATGATTTGGGGGTTTTAATATCTTCTTTGGGAGTTTTAAGCTCTGAATTGGGGGGATTCAAGGTCTAGAATTCGATATGGGGAAGAACTGAGATTTTACGATTTAGGGTTCTGTTGGTTGCTTTGATTTTTTTGTTGTTTGCTTCGATTTTGTTGTTGTCTGCAATTGGAAATTGGGGCTTTGTGTTTGTAGGTAAAGATTGGGGTTTTGTTGTTTGCAATTGGAAATTGGGGTTTTGTTGTTTACAGTGAGTGATTTTGTGGTTTCTGCCAAATTTTGGGGGTCTCTGTGATTAGTGTTTGATTTGGGTTTCAGCCATGATTTGCTTCCCCAATTATAGCTGAAACTGTGATTACTACCGTTGCATGTAAACTTGTACAACTGCAGTTACCATTGCTGCTGTTGTTTGTTGCTGTTACCGAAGTCATTACGGTTATTTTTGAATGCCAATATCTACTGTTTTGAGTTACCACAAATACTATTGTTTCCATTTGAAACTTGGAGACTGATTGTATTTATGTCGGGTAAATCGTATCAAAATTTATGGGTTTTTACTTTATTTACTCTGCTGCTACGGTAATTTATCTTGTTTACTCTGCTGCTACAGTAATTTATTTGTTTATAAGTTTCTATTTTTAGATTAATTTTATTGAAATTAAGTTAACGTTGGAATTGTGTTTTGGTATTTGATAAGGGCTTTTTATCTTAATCTTTGTCGTTATACAGTTTTCTTTTGTATAACTCTGTTCGTATTCACCAAGTATTATAAAGCTTGTTCTTGTCAATCCTTTGAAGACTGGGTTAACACCAAAATAATTCCGATTAAGGCTAAACTTACCCAATTTATGATCACACCCTTTCCGCTTGTCAATCCTTCCCATTTTACTACCCCCCCCCTCTGCTTTCATGATGATGTCGCATCTTGCTCTTGTTCTTCATCTTTTCCCATCTCAATAAGAACCTTGTTATACTCATGTATCATCATAATTTGACATCGGAAGAGCTCTTCAGTTCTGGATGAGGATGAAGACGATAATACCAATGAAGAGAGTGATAGGTCTGACATGATTATGCTAAATTGATAACTAGAGAAGAGAGTCGAGTGTAGAAAATTAAGATAATAGAGTAGAGTGTAGAAGATTAAGATAATAGAGCATCCAAGATGAATGCCATTTATAGATGAAAAAAACTAGTAGTTGAGTTTATTGTCAATCAAGTTTGCCCAAAAAACTAGCCATTGAGCTTATTATCAAACAAGTTTGCAAAAAAAGAAACCAAGTATGGAGAGGGGAATAAATACGATTTCATCTATACCTAGCCTCACAGTTTAGAATTGCGGGGAACAAGTAAGTGTTACGTGGCTTAATCTGGTCTCTTTATTTGCCCCACAGTTCAGAACTGCGGGTTATATAAACAGCTCAGATAAAGCCATGTATCCCTCTTATTCGCCTCGCTGTTCTGAACTACGCGGCTAGGTATGGATGAAATCATTTTTGCTTCTCTTTATACTTAGTTTTTTTTAACCTCTTTGTTAGGTATTTTCTCAAACATCTTCTTTCTACTAAAAATTATCAGTACTTAGTTTTGTTATGAGCTCCTCTCTATGGGGAATTTCTTTAAACACTTAAAAAACTAATTATCATCACTTAGTTTTGTAGGCATCCAAAATGCATAATCAGTTAAACATAGTTTAAACATAGCATAACAAAGTACGATGAAAAAAGAAATACTAGAAACATACTTTAAACAAGTAAAACAAAATACAATAAATAAATGAAAGCCTAAGTGAGACAACCTTTCTTCGTTTGGCAGGCGCGTCTGCTACGTGCGAGACTCTCGTCATAGGTATATTGCACATCCGGCTCTGTCTGGTAGGTGATGAACATATAAGCTAGTTTCTTTCTTGTGATTCAGATAATATCCTGTGACCGTCTCAGTTATTCTTCTAACTAAACTGTGTGTTCAGCATATTGCCTCAAATCTTTATATGCAGCATGCCATATTTCAACGGTTTGATGCCACAACTCATCCACAATATACCTAGGTGGAAACATGTATGGTGCCTGAACGGTCGGGATCGGTATTCGTCTACGTTCTCCGCTGGTTCCTACCATATCCATGACCCATCCAATATCATGATCCTCGCCAGTCACATTAACACCATAGTTTTACATCTGAGAAGACGTAGTAAAACTTGAAGTAGGTGGCACCCGTACATTGGGCCGAACTAGATCACGCCCGATTACCCAAATATTTTTGGCCCTCTTGACTGAAGTATAACTAATATTGGGATTTGGATGAGCCAAATACCAATATGTCATGTAATCCATATCATCAATGAGATAATGGTTTTCATCGTAGAAGTCCACATATTTGAATCCCTAATAGAACTCTCGATCGTACCGCGGAAATTCTATAATCTCATAGTAATCCACAATACGATTGAGAAACCCTAAAATAAATAATTGCACAAAGAACAAAACAAAATTGGTTGGAAAAATCCATTTTAGAGCTTCAATTGCTTAATCAAAGTTAATTACAATTGAATTACTCTCAAACCCTAAGTCCATCTCTTTGAATTGCTTTGATCTAACTTTCCTAATCTTGCCTAGCCTTGCCCCTTTTATAAGGGCTACAAGTCCTAGTTACAAAATAGGACAAATATCTCCTTAAATGCCTAAAGAAAAAGGCTGAATCGTACCTCTGTTCAAACAAAACAAGTCTCTGTTCGAACATAAAATATATTCGAATAAACTTTAATCTATTCGAATAAAACACCTCAGACAGAAATGTATTCGAACAGAAAACAAATCTGTTCAAATAGACCATAAGTCGTCTGAACGACTTCAAATCTCGTTCGAACGACTTTGGTTAATTTTGATCAAATCATCCCTAGATCCTCATGGATCATGGCTCCCCCCTTTAGGAGCCTTGAGCTCCTGCTCAAGCTAGAACTAGAGATCTGGGAATGCGGCGATGCCCAATTCCCTGTTGTACCACTTTGACTTACTAGGTAGCTGACCCTTATTCCTAGCTCGGAATGACTCAATACCACCCCGTCTTGTAGTATGAACTTTCCTTTCTAGAATCCCATCCTCTTACAACGGATCTTCTATTTTCATCCATAACTCATCAACTAATGGTAGGCGAGTGTCGATTATAAAGTCTTCATCTAAAAGAGACGACTCAAACAACTTCAAATACTTAGTATTAATCACCGAATACATTTGCATAGAAGGCGGCAAATCCAATTCATACTCATATGTCTTGCCTTGCAACAACTTTCAGCAAAACACACTACGCCCCTTGGGATCATATCTGGTAACATACTTTGACAGAATAATAGGTTGTATCTGCATGGCTGCCAACATATTAGAAGTAGTTGGTAATGGGGGTCGAGATAACCTATCAACCATTTTATTGTACACTCCCTTCTTATACTATATAATCATGGGGAATTGTTGGAGATACGACATCCCCTTCATCTGGCGAGCTTGTTGTAGCTTGGACTGTGTAGCTAAAAACTGGAACGGTTTGTGATAAGAATGTACCACAATCTCCTCTTGCAACTTCCCCATGTTGGTTTGTTGCTTAGAAGATGATCCAGGAGGATCTAGGCAAGTCCTATTAGGACTAGGAACTTGTAACGCAAGTTCTATTGGGATTAAGAACTTATAACCCAATACTATTAGAACAAAGAACTTATAACCCTTATAAAAAGGGTCAAGGCTAGGCATTGTTTTCTTATGTTAGATCTGAAAAGAGTTTTAAAAGAAGCCTAGGGCTTTGGAGTAATTCATTGTAATCTACATCATTTTTTCTAAGCAATTGAAGCTTTATTTTTTCTAATTTTGGTGTTCCTCATATCTTTCAGCTAACTAGAGCTTTTTCATCGTATTGTGGATTAAGTAGTATTAGTTTTCCAGTTTTGATTCTCGGGGGGTTGATTGTGGTTTATGGTCTTTACATATGACCGTCTCAAGCAAATGAAGAAGAAGCTAGTGAGTCCATTGAAGATCCATCGCAAACCTAATTTAAAGAAGAATGACGATTTGGAGATGGGCGATCCCAACGAAAGACTCACGATTTTGGAAATGACAGTTTCTGCCCTAACTTCTACTATAGGGGAGTTAGTGGAGCAGTTGTGTCTCACGAATCTCGCTAAGGATTCCACTTCGGTGAAACGGCGAGGCCATTCGAAGAAGAAAGGGGTTATGGAGGTGGATGGTGATGAGAACGTTCCAGTTTTCGATGATTCTAGTGCTGCCGAATCTGACGAGGAGCGATCGGTTATTGGTAAGTCCACAAATCTTTTGCGCAATCTTCGTATTGGTTTTAAGATTGAAATTCCGATATTCAACGGTTCGATCGATGTCGAGATATTGGATAACTGGGTAGATAGGTTAGAAACTTATTTTTCAGTTTACGAATACTCCAATGCTCAGCAAATTTGCAAGTCATGCACTCACGTGGTAGAAATCTTATCGGAAACGCAACGATGTAGGAGATTTGGGTTGGAAAGAATTCAATGTTTTAGTGCAAAAACGGTTTTATCCGATTGGGTATAAGTAAGAGAGATGGTATAAATGACACAATTTGCGCTAAAAGTTTGAGCAATCCGTACAGGAGTACACTACGACGTTCAATAACCAAGCTTTGGTTTTGGACATTGATGTGGACGTGTATGAGGTGTTCATAAAGTACACGGGGGGTTTGTCAGAGTTCATTAGGAGAGAGTTGAAACTCTTTACTGTGGCCAATATCGAGGACGCTACCGTGAAAACAATTGCCATTGAAGGCAAGTACTTGAAAAGTGACAAATAAGACGACAAGATCAAGTCAGGGTACAAGTCTAGTTGGAAAAATGATCATAAGGGCGAGGCCAAAGGAGAAGGGTCTTCATCCAAGGAATTTCATTGCAATCATTGTAAGGTGAGTGGGCATCTTTTCGATTATTGTTGGAAACTTCACCCGGAGCTTAGGCCAAAGGAGGAGAAGCGCAATAAAGAGAAATATGCACTGGCCGCTGAGGTTGTTAACCTTCCGGGTTTTGATAAACCGAATCCTAAGCTTACACTTATGTTTCAACAAACTTTGGCTGCCGAGGAAGAGAGTCAGAAAGAGCTTTTTTATGTCAGTATTCAGGTAAAGCGGAGTTTAGTCAAGGCCATTATGGATCTGGGTAGTCAACAAATTTTAATTTATGAGATGTTGGTGAAGAAGATGGGTTTGACGACTATAGCTCATCCTAACCGTATAGTTTGGGGTGGTTTCAGAAAAATGCGGAGGTGATGGTCACGAAGCAGTGTACATTTAAGTTTGCGATTTTTGAGAAGTTTATGGACGAGGTAATGTGTGAGGTGGTTTCTTTGGATGTGTGTCAGGTCATCTTGGGTAGCCCTTATCTTTAGGACCGAGATGCGATTCATTACCGTAGAGCTCGCAAGTATCGTCTTGTGAAGGAGGGAAAGGAGTTCCATATCAATACTTGTAAGGAGCATGTCACTACATCAAATTTGGTAACGACGATTTAGGTAAAGCGGTTGGTTAATGCGAGCGACAAGTTTGTATTATTGGTGCGTCCAGTTCAGAAGGGTACGTCGACTCGAGTATTGTCTCCAACGACAACGTTTTTTAAGCAACAAACAAACTTGGCGAAGTTGCAAGAGGATAGTGTGGTACATACTGATCACAAACTGTTCCAATTTTTTGTTATACAGTCCAAGTTACAGTAAGCTCGCCAGATGAATGGGAGGTCGTATATCCAATAATTGCCCTTGATTATACAGTATAAAAAGGGAGTGGACAACAAATTGGCTGATAGGTTATCTCGACCCCCATTACCAACTACTTTCGCTATGTTTATTTCTATACAGATACAACCTTTTATTCCATCAAGATATGTTGCAGGATATGATGATCCTCAAGGGTGTAGTGTGTTTCGCCAAAAGTTGTTGCCAAGCAAAACATGTGTTCGTTTTGAGTTGTTTTTAGTTGGAAAGAAGAGTCAGCTGCCTCGTACGTCGAAGTGGTACAGTAGAGACATGGGCAACACCGCATTCCCACCTCTCCAGTTCTAGCTTGAGTAGGAGCTCAAGGCTCCTAAAGGGGGGAGCCATGATCCAGGAGGATCTAGGCAAGTCCTATTGGGACTAGGAATTTGTAACGCAAGTCTTATTGGGACTAGGAACTTGTAACCCAGTCCTATTGGAACTAAGAACTTGTAACCCTTATAAAAAGGGGTAAGGCTAGGCATTGTTTTTTTATGTTAGATCTGAAAAGAGTTCTGAGAGAAGCCTAGGGTTTTGAAGTGATTCATTGTAATCTACTTCATTTTTTCTAAGCAATTGAAGCTTTATTTTTCCTAATTTTGGTATTTTTCGTATCTTCCAGCTAGCTAGAGCTTCTTCATCGTATTGTAGATTATAAGACGTTGTCATTGGAGACAACACGCTAGCCGATGTACCATCATGAACCGATTGCACCAATAACACAAACTTGCCACTCGCATTAACCAACCGCTTCACCTGAGTAGCCGTTACTAAATTAGACGTAGTGACATGCTCCTTACAAGCATTGATATGGAACTCATTTCCCTCATTCACAAGACGATACTTGCGAGCTTTACGGTAATGAATCACATCTCGGTCCCAAAGATAATGGCTACCCAAGATGACCTGACACACATATAAAGGAACCACCTCACACGTTACCTCGTCAATAAACCTTTCAGTGATTGTAAAATTGAATGTACACTACTTCATGATCATCAAATCCACATCTTTTTGAATCCACCCAAACCATACGGCGTAGGATGAGCTGTAGTCGTCAAACCCATCTTCTTTACCAACGCCTCATAAATCAAAATTTTCTGACAACCCGGATCAACAATGGCCTCGACTAAGCTCTATTTTACCTGAATACTGACATGAAAAAATTCTTCCCGACTCTCCTCCTTGGTAGCCAAAGTCTGCTGAAACATAAGTGTAAGCTTAGGATTCGGTTTATCTAAATCCGAGAGGTCAACAACTTCTACGGCTAGTGCATATCTATCTTTCTTGCTCTTATTCTCCTTCGGCCTAAGCTCCGGGTGAATTTTCCAACATCTATCTGAAATATGCCCACTCGCCTTACAATGATTGCAAGAATTCTCCTTTGACAAAGACCCATCTCCTTTAAACTCTCCCTTATGTTAATTTTTCCAACTAGACCTGACCTGCACCCCAACTTGTTTTTGTCGTCTTCTTTGTCACTTTTCAAATACTTACCTTCAATGGCAATTACCTTCACGGTAGCGTCCTCGATATTGGCCACAGTAAAGAGCTTCAACTCTCTTTTAATGGACTTCGACAAACCCCCTGTGTACTTTATGAACACCTCATACTCGTCCACATCAATGTCCAAAACCAAAGCCTGGTTATGGAACTCCGTAGTGTACTCTTGTACGGATTGCTTAAACTTTTGGCGCAAATTATGTCATTTATACCATCTCTCTTGCTCATACCTAATCAAATAAAATTGCTTTCGCACTAATACCTAGAATTCTTTCCAACTCAAACTTCCTATATCATGGCGTTTCTGATAAGATTTCCACCACGTGAGTGCATGACTTACGAATTTCAACATAGAAAAGCAAATATTTGGAGCATTGGAGTATTCGTAAATGGAAAAATAAGTTTCTAACCTATCTAACCAATTATCCAACTTCTCGGTATCGATTGAACCGTCGAATACCAGAATTTTAATTTTAAAATTGATACGAAGATTATGCATATGATTCGTGGACTTACCAATAACCGATCCCTCCTCGTCAGATTTTGTATCACTATAATCACTATCTACCTTCTCGGTACCCCCCATCTTTATCGTCCTCCAGAACCCCTTTCTTCCTCGAGCGGACTCGCCGTTGAGAACGACCTCGTTGTTTCACAGAAGTGGAAGCCTTCGTGAGGTTCGTGAAATATAATTATTCTACCAACTCCTCTACAGTAGAAGTTAGGTCAGAAACTGTCGTTTCCAAAGTCGTGAGTCGATAGTCGAAATCGCCCATTTCCAAATTGTCTTTCTTCTTCGAATTAGGTTTTCGACGAATCTCCACGGACTCACGAGCTTCTCCTTCGTTTGCTTGAGACGGTCACATGTAGAGACCATAAACCACAATCTCCCCCAAGAATCGTAACTGGAAAACTGATACCACTTAATCCACAATACGATTGAGAAACCCTAAAGCAAATAATTGTACGAAGAATAAAACAAAATTGGTTGGGAAAATCCCTTTTAGAGCTTCAATTGCTTAATTAAAGTTAATTATAATTGAATTACTCTCAAACCCTAAGTCTTTATCTTAGAATTTTTTTGATCTAACTTTCCTAATCTTGCCTAGCCTTGCCCATTTTATAAGGGTTACAAGTCATAGTTATAAAATAGGATAAATATGCCCTTAAACGCCTAAAGAAATAGGCTGAATCGCGCCTCTGTTCGAACATAACAATTCTTTGTTCGAACATAAAACATAACAGAAAATGTATTTGAATAGACTTTAATCTATTAGAATAAAACACCTCAGACAGAAATGTATTCGAACAGAAAATAAATTTGTTCGAATATACCAGAAGTCGTTCGAACGACTCCAAATCTCGTTCGAACGACTTTGGTTAATTTTGATCAAATCATCCTTAGATCCTCCTGGATCACTTGGGGTGGGGGGTCATAGGGAACATTGTCATGCCCAGTGTTCTGACACATACACGGTCTCATAAATACCAAAGTATACCGTTCCCGTATGGTCTCATAAATATCAAAGTATACTATTCCAGTATGGAACTAAAACTAATGGAACCCTCTTTAAACTAAGTGTTTTTGCATATCTTACCTCTGAACGGATTAATTGTCTAGACCTCAGCCATGGTTGCCAATTAATGTTGCTTTTGTCCTTCCATTATATCATTTCTTTGATCATAGCAAAAAAGAATGATGGATTTTAGACCCCGAATTGTCCCTGTCATCTTTCCACGCTCCCATACGGGGATAAACATGGTTGAAAGTTTGAAACCTTTACTAAATACATTCCAACCCGACGATACTCAAAGAACCAAAACTTCAATATCGCATAGAAGCCTGTGACCGATTTCTTCCCCCTCCTATTCTTCAAAACTGATACTTCATTTAGTCCCCTATACAAAGCAACCATAATCGGAGTACCCTAGTCCAACTTCGACGCACCTATAATATGGTAGTCGGTCAAAGCTACAAGATAACCTGCCTGAAGAGATATACTAGTATTTGAGAAAAACATATTACCCATCATATACGCAACAAATGCCCTTGCATACACTATATAAATGTCTTGGTTGTAATTATCGAATTTTGGATTCAAAACCGTTTTCCACGTTTTAAATACGCAAGAGTGATGTTACCATACCTGATGGCATTGCTTGTGATTATGGGGAACATCTTTTCTGCTTCATCAAAACTCGAGTATTTATCGTCGTACGGGAGTTCGGTACCCATCCCACAAAATAAACCCGTTAGCATGATGAAGTCTAATGGTGTAAAGTCAAGTTCCTCGCAAGAAAAATGGAATATATGGGTGGAAGGCCACCACCGTTCCACAAGAGCACGAATCAATGGGTTATCCGAGTTTCCCGCGTTAATTGACAAAAACTCTTCGAAACCCATATCGTCGACCTACCTCTGCAATGTCGGATACTTGGCAATTCATTTGTACCACTTCAATACCTTATTTAGTAATCCCCTATATTGTATTTTATCTCGGTTCTGAAAAGAAGAAAAAAACACATTAAAAAAAATAAAAAAATCATTATGGCATTTTGTCAAACATTTCGCAAACAACGTTAATTACACTTAAATTTTGTCTAAAAATCTTACTGGCATGTCCTTCGATCCAATGGAAATATAGACCCAGTTGTCCGGGAGAATATCAACTTGGTGCAAATCACCGAGGGTTGAGATGAGATCATTTTTCGTGAGGTGTAAAGGTTGGTTACCAATTCTTTCCCCCTTTCGCTTAACTTCGGTGCTTACGTTAAGTATCGTTTTCAGGTATATATAGCCCGACTGCAAACTAGACTCTCCCGACATTGTGCGGGTCTTAGCAGCGTTCAATTCGGTAGGAAAATATGGGTTTGAAGGAGGTTGAAAAATGTTGGTTTTAAGTTTATTTGGTTTGGAGGAAACTTTTGTGAAGAAAAACAAAGTATGAAATGAGAAGGGAATGACTTTTTCTTTACAGTTGATGTCGCGTAGTTCTGAACTGTGCGGCTTTATTTAATTTAAATATGATGTGGCGTTGTTTGATTGGCTCTCATTCCCCGCAGTTCAGAATTGTGGGTAGGTTAGTAAGCATTGCGATTTAGACACATGACTAGATCTTACGCGTTGCTTTTGCCCCGCAGTTCAGAATTGCGATGAGTGATATTCACATTGTTTGAGAGGTGAATTGTTGTGGGGTGGATTCGGGTGAATTCACCCACCCTAGTGCTGCATATGCTCTAATAATTAAGTGCTTATTAGTCTTCAATTACTGTTGTTGGACTCCACGCCCCTTCTCCGAATCCGGGCATGGATTATTGCCTGGAGCTTTGGCTATTGTAGATGCTAGCTCGTTGCACTACTGGGGCTAGTGTAAAACAACCCACAGTAAATTCCGAGTGGGATACCATCTTCTTTGACGAAGGTGAGGATCGTCATTGCATCCTTTGTTTCTGCAACATCTGAAACAGTCTTTCTCTCTCTCAAATCGCAAAAACGAGAGATCGAAACCTAAATCCCAATTTAATAGTAATTCATACTTATGGTTTCCTCTGATTCAGGTAGTTCTTCCTCAATCTAGTACTGTTTGATTTCAATATAGTTGCCCTAGTTTCACGATTCATAGAGATATAGGTGATAACGTGTTAGCGATTGATTAGTTTGAATCTCGTTTGGAGTTGTTAATAGCAGATTAGCAGAATTCAGGTGTTTCAATGCTTATTTTGTAATTTTGATTAGTAGGGAGTGGTCAATTTGAGTTTTCATTAGGGAAGTTTTGATAAATGGTTGTATTTCATTAGTTTCACTGCGTTCGGATGTAATCTGAGTTTGGGTTTGAGGGGGAAGCTGAAACTGTGGATATAATTGGGATTTTTAAGGTTAAAAAAAAAGGTTTTGTGTGTTTGAGCTGGTTTAGATTGACGATCGTTGTGCTAAGTATGAGAAATGGATGAGTTTTTGGCAAAATGGCGTGATTGTTGTTTGGAGTTTGGTAGTGTTTAGGAATTGGATTGGGATCGAGTAAAAACGAATAATTGCACCATTTTTCGCGGTGAAAGTTTGGTAGCTGTGAAGCATTTAGAGTGGGTTTGGTGCAAATAGTGATTTTCTCTCCAGGAATTGTAGGATGAGCAGAGATAGTGAAGATCAATGCTTACCTCTACAGCAGAATGAAATTATTGGTGAAGTTTTCAAGTAATTATTTTACTTTGTGGTTTGCCTATTCTTATTTCACTTCCAACCATTTATATTGTTAAGTAATCTATTTATCTTTTGATGGTATTCAGGAAGTCAAAGATTACATATAGTAGAAAGTTCCTCTTATCTTTAAGTGACTTAAAAGTGTGCAAGGAGTTACCAAGTAGGGTTGACCAGTCGATCTTAAGGTACTACGATATGCCAATATTTGTGTGCTTAGTTGATAAATATTACTGGGCGTGATCATGTGGACGTAATGTCCTTACTTCAATAGTTTAATCTTTGAAACAGTGAGCTCAATGATACTTTCAATAACGTAGCTGAGCGACCAAGAATTCCTGGAAGTTTTTCTTCTCAAAGTTTTCGGCGCAATGAATATGGATCGTCCCCACCAACTAGAGGTGATTCCGGTAGTTATTCTCGAGGAGTTTATGGAAAGTGGGATACTCGTTCTTCTGGGTCGAACGATAAAGATGGGGACTCACAATCAGATTTGGACTCAGGTAACTTTTAACCATATCCCTTACTTTATTAAGACTTGATACGATTTTTGTCACCAAGCGGTAGAGAGATATCGTTCATAATTGCAAAAGATCTCATTAAGTAATTAAGAACGTGTTTGTAGCAATAGATAGATTATGTTGTGCCTCTTGGTCCAGCTCACAGAAGCTTGATAATAAATACATTAGTGGGGAGGACCTATGGACAATGAAGTTGGCACCTAAAATAAGACACCTCTGTGCTGAAACATGAAGAAATTCTGAAAATAGATATGTAATTAGCATCTTAGTTTACTGTAGATTTATTTATTAGATTATATTAATTGTAATTGTTAGAACTGCACCTTTGTCATTATGCTGAAGCTCATATGGTTTGTTTTGGAGCAAGGCACTTAGCAATGTAAAAGAATATGATTTGGTCTCTCGATAAATCCCTTAAATGTTGAATTGTATAAATTTGAATGTCTAATCAAAGGGTTGCTGTTTTAGTCTGATAGAAAAATCTCTTCGAAAATCTCCAAGGGTCTATTAACTGGTAAAATTCTAAAAGGATTAAAACCACTCTCCGATGTCTGTATAAACCATCCCCAAACACCTTAATTTTTTGATTTAAAAAACCTAGAAATCTAATAGCATAGAGGTTCTAATAATTAACTCCATTAAATTGATTGCTGTCCCTTTGGTGGAAGCTGTTTAGAACACCGTTTCAAGTTCAAAAGTGTCGGTGAAAAGCAATGAGTTTCCCTTTTTTTTTTGAAAGGCAAGCTGTTTGTGTTGGAAATTGATCCCAGGACCTCTTGGGTTTCCTAAGCACTAGCCCTGCCAACTGATCAAGCCTCAGTTGGTGCAACGAGTTTCCTTCCTTCTTTTTTTGGTTAGTTCCTACTGTTCTTACCCCTGATATCCAACTTTGCAACTCCAACCACTGCAGGAAAATACTGAAAACAATCTTATTTTTCTAAGAATTTTACAATTTGAAACACTAATAATCCCTTATGTAATGTTTCTTTTAGGTTTTTATTTATCTTTGGAGGAAAAATCATGGTTACAACATCCATCGTCAATTATAATTTATATCACAGATCTGCATAGGAATTTGAAGACATGCAGCCACAAACATTTGGAACACGGTTTGGGCATAGTCGCCAGTCTTTATTTATAAAATTATGGTGTTGGAGATAATCAAAAGACTTCTCTGCCTAACAATGTCATTAGTTTTCTTGATAAAAATAAACTTATCTCGTGCAGTGCAAAAATTTGACCTTTCATCTTTCCCACGGACAGGGAATTTTGCACCTATCGACATACTTTTTGTTTTCTCATTGTAGCATGTTATATTCTTCTAAATATCTGCAGTTCCATTTAATAGTTATTCTTATTGATGGAAATCGTATTAGATCTTGCGGTTCCTGAGTGTTTAAATCTACTCTGCAGATTCTGGAAAACTTGGCGGAAACCAGTCTCGACGTTCTAGGGAAAATGAGCATGATGGACTTCTAGGAAGTGGTGTTCTTCCAAGGCCATCTGGACATGCAGCTGAGGTTTCTGCGCCAAAGGTTGGAGGAAATAGTCAATATCAACTCAATAGGAGTGATGGGCCATATCAGCCTCCTCGTCCTTATAAGGTGAGTGTCACATCTTCCTTTCTATGTGCACATCAAATTTACTTACTTTACTTGGAGCATACTAAAAAAAATCAGCACTCTTTATCTAGTTGCAAAATGGGGGCAAATCAAAGCAAAAATTGGGAAAAAAATTCATGTGGGGATAACTTGCAGCTCAAGAATTATGCTTTCATTTGGGAAGGCATTTCAAATGGCATCTGCCCCGGAATTTAGCACCTCTTAAGTTGAATTTTGCAACTCAGGATACAAGTTCCATTTGAGCTTCAAGATAAAAAAACCTCATTTTTCTTTTTACACTTTTTGGGCTGTTTGCAACAGCGAAGGAGAGTATTTTTTTTGTGTGTTCGCATTGCAGTTTTTTGTTGTTGTCCCATTTGAGCTTCAAGATAAAAAAAAACCTCATTTTTCTTTTTACACTTTTTGGGCCGTTTGCAACAGTGAAGGAGAGTTTTTTTGTGTGTTCGCATTGCGGTTTTCATATATTCATTTGATATGCTTTTAGGGTGCTTAATATGTATATATATTTATCTTTTAGACCGATTTTAACTATACTACAGCAGTCAACAAGTTATTTAGTTTGTCTGTATCTTTGACCAAAGATGTTTTTCACTCTGTTTTGAATCTATTGGCTTTGTTTTTTCAACTCAGAGCAAAGTGAGCTCTAAAGAAACTGGAAAAAATAACCACATTTACAGTTGAAATCACGATGAACTGAAGATTTTTCTTGTCTAAACCTTAATAAAAGCATCTCTAATAAAATCTCAAAAGCTTAAGGAAAAAATGTTTCCTTTGGTATTAAACTAATTGAAACTGGTCCACTCTGTTAAAACAGCTTAGGCCAAAAACATATTATGAACTTATAGTGCACTAAGCTTGCAATCTTATTAGGCTCATTCCATGTTTTCAGGCGGTACCACACACACGACGAGACACTGACTCGTTTAATGATGAAACATTTGGTTCTTCTGAATGTTCAAGTCAGGATAGAGCAGAAGATGAAAGAAAGAGAAGAGGTAGTCTTACAGTTACATGGTTTTTGTCCATATTTTCTATTTGCCATGTTATTGAGTTATTAGGTTCTTTTGGTAGCTCTAGTATTTGGTTTTACATGCCTATAGCTAGAATCAATGTATCAAATTTGAGCAATAAGTCGGTCGACCATTGATTCTATTTTGGAATATTGGCTGATATATCTGATTGTTGAATAAACTGAAATAAAGGGAAATATAGATATGTTGGTCGGCATATCTGTTCCTGTACAAGTGCAACTAATTTATCTATCGATATATAGGTAGCCGATATTTCAACATATTGGTCCAATATATTGGATTATATCAAGGCTGGTTTGCATCATAAATCTAATACATATCACTTTTTGCTTCCTAGCGTCCTTTGAGTTGTTTAGGAAGGAGAACACGAAATCCCTTCAAGAGAAACCAAAACAGTTATCATACATGCATAAAGAGAAGCTTGACCCAGACATGGCAGCTCTTTTGGCCAATTCTGAAGATGATAAGAAGCTTTTGGAGAAAAACTACAGATTGGAGGATGTTGCACCAGCTGCTTCACAGAGCGTTTCAGCCAGGTGTTTGCCTCACACTCAAACTCCTGCATCAAGACCACTTGTACCACCTGGTTTCGTTCCACCTGGTTTTGCAAACACAGTCTTAGAAAAGAACTTTGGAGCGAAAACTTTGACTGTGGACCCTGTTTCAGAGGTAACTTTATTTTGCATTAAAAGAAGTAATACCTCTTTATGACACTTTTCACACCTATTCATCAACTGTACTACTTACCCAAACTAAATACATTCTGTTGGTGTTTGGTGCCATTTTTTTTTAAAGGAAGCTGGGTTTAGGCTTGACCCCACCAGAATTCATTTATATTGAAAAAATTTACAAAAGAGGGAAAACCCCTAGTGAGTCAGCTGTACAAATACTAGGTAAATCAGAAGGAAAATTACAAGGAAAAGCAATACAATAATGTAAAACGAAGTATCTTTTAGTACCAAATTTGATAGAGCACAAAGTTTGTTACCAGAGGAGATTCTTCGATTATAGTGATCCCCGAGTCGACTCGAGCAATTTCTTTCTTTCTTTTCCCAAAGGTTCATAATACGTAGCTCATTTACAAAATATTAATTATTCATGGTTTAGTTATGCCCATAACTTTCTTACGAAGAACACAAATAAGGCAAATTTCATATCACGGTCGAACTAATTCTTTATATTTCCATTTGGTAAGGTATTTGGGGTGTATTCCGTTGCTATTGGAAAACGATGGGAATAAAGCCAGTTTTTTTAAAAGTAATATCCTTGTGTTTGGTAAATATGGGAATATGCAGCATGCTTTAGGATTTGGTTGAAAATGGAGCAAAACCAACTTCCTTTCTATATATGGGAAGGTGATTTTCTTTTTGTTCTTTCTGAAGTCATCAACTCAAACTCCCCCTAAAAAATGTCCCTAGCTTAGTAAAGAGAGAAAACATAAATTTGGGGAGGATGAATCTGGAGAGAGAGAAAGTGAGAGAGTAAATCTAGAGTGAACTTGTAAAGATTTTTTTTTGGTTAGAGCAAGTACAGAAAAGAGTAAAGTTTGATTCGCATTCAGTAAAATCAGGAAATGTACAAGGTAAATATGGAGTTAAAATCTAAAGAGAGGATTTGGAGAAATGGAAAGAGATGGCTGAGAGGAGAAGAAAACCGCAATATCTCTTGATAGTCTTCACGAATCTTTGGACTCACACGATCATTTCACGGGTTCCATTGCTTCCGGTGAAGATGTGCTGAGAGGTAGTGATAAATGATCTGAAAGGTAGTGCCGAGATACCATGCTGAAGGGGAGAAAATGAGAGGATGGAGAGAAGGACAATTGTAGAGGTGTTATACAGGAGGAAGTTTGATAAGCACTAGGGCTATGACATAGAGTGAATAGAGATTCAGAAGAATTGTTTAGCCTTGGAGAGGGTGAAAAATTTGTGTCGAAGTGTTCTAAGGAAAGGGTAGATGCAACTGCAGGGTTTGTCAGGAGAGAGACAATTCCGATCATGGCAGCCTATGAGCTTAACGTCGATGATCATATGAAAAAAATTGTTGAAATGCTTTCTTTAGCTGAAGATGAGGAAAAAAGAGAGTTGCCTAAGGTACTGGGAGTAGTTTGCCCATATCATTTGTGAACATCCAAACCTTGTGATGATGTGTTCCCATAAAAACTTGATTATTTCATTCTCGTCGATATGACAAAGTGGAACAGCTTCGACCCATTTGGTGAAATAATCTATAGCTACAAGGACGAATCTTTTGTTTCCTGATAGAGGGTGGAAATGACCAATGATGTCGATTGCCCATCTTTTGAATGGCTATAGGACATTGCTGACATGTAAGTCGAGAGCTGGACTTTTGATGTCTTGAGCGTGGATTTGGCATTTATAGCACCTTCAAACAAAATCTTTGCAGTCTTGTCTTATCTTCGGCCAGTATAATCCTTGAGTGAATGCCCTTTAAGCCAGTGATACAAGTTAAAATTAAGGAGTAGATAATAGAGCAGGTGATGATTCTTCTACCTAAGCGGGGTAGAGTCTTCCGAAGACGAGATTGAAGATAATTCTTGTGAGGATAGTTGTGGCAAGCTTTACTCTTTAAGACAGGAGTTGAAGTCTGGCATCATTCTTAGTGAGGTTAAAGAGATGCTAAGGGGGAAGATGGTTACTCATGCACATTAAAATTATAACATGGAGTGTAGGGGGTTTAGGAACGAGCGGGGGATGTTAGGTTTTACATGAGGAAGTTCAAATCTTCTTTTTTGTTATTACACAAAATATAATTTCTACACTTATTGATACATTTTTGGTGGATTGGTTTTTTTGCTGAGAGGTCCCATTAGATGCATTGATGTGGATTTCGTCTTATCATACACCGGTGCTACTTGACTGTGGGGGTAGAAGTCTTTCTCCTTTGAAGGATCACGTAGTTACATTTTGTGGTGTAAATTAAAAACCCTTAAGCCGAAGATGAATGAGTGGAGCAAGGCTAAATTCCGATTTTCTTTGAGTGCTGTGACGACATTTGGGTGTGCATCAGTGTTGGTCATGTTTTTGGATGGTGAATTATTGGGCTTGTTGGCGGATTTATGACGTGTCCTTTATATAAAACTTAAATATTGATCATTATATTATTCCAAGAATGGTTTTAAAGCACTTACAAATAGTGGTCAAGTCTTTTTGAAGTGTTGATATTTAAGAGGTTTTGTCTGGGCCGTGCAGCATTACGAGACTAGGACCAAGTTTAATAGTCGTCAAGTCGGGTTGACCAATGAACTATCAAATCCAGGGTAAAGGCTCTAACTCAGGAATATAGGGGTAAACACAATTTACTCAGAAACATAGTAGGAAAAGTCAAAAACTAAACCGTATCTTTACCTAGAAGGCCCGTCATGTACATCTAATTCCTTAATTATATAACCAGTCCTTGAAGATAAATTCATCCCATTTATCATCATTTGGTACTGGCTTTGTATAAAGTAGAAAGTATTGAGTTAAGAGTGTGCCTTCCTTTCCATCCATCCCTTGGTAATATATTTTTTGCTTCAATTTCTTCCTGCAGGTTGCAAGTGTTCAAAATAAGGATACAATTGTTGATACCAAAGTTAATTTTGTAGAGAATGGGATTTTTGAAAATCCAGAAAAGAAGATATATGAGACCGTTGGTAACCCATTCACGGATGTTACTGAAAAAATGAGGATCATATTATCGGGTGTAGAAGCAGGCGGTTCAGTTGGTGTTGTAAATCCATCATCTAAAGCTTATAATCTATCAGATACTTATGAAGGTGCTGGAGAGGACGTAGTTACAGTTTTGGATGCTGAGAAAGTGAATGGACATCACATTATTGGTACATCTGGTCAAATTCAGTCTTCAGTGTTGGAAAAACTATTTAGACCGGCTTTAACAATAAAGCCTAGTGCCTCCTCTAATTACAATGAGGTAGTTACTGCCCCTGCAAATGACATTTATTTTTTCCTTTAATTGGTTTAGAGATTTTTATATGAAATCTCATAGTTGTTAATGGTTCCTATTTAGATATGAATATTCTAGTTCTACCTCAGGTTTCTTGATTATTCCCTCTAACTAATAACCTCAGCCTTCTTAGTTCCTTTTTGGTCATCTAAAGTTGCTATTAAAGAGCTTGTGGTAGTTGATGTTTTCTCTTACTTGTGTACTATCATTTTCTCTTTTTACGTTGTCAATGTTTAAGATTTATGTATCTGATCTTTTTGATAATTTTGTTCAATGTTGTCCACTGCTACTTTGAGGTTGTTAATTTTAGTGCATCTTGAGGTATTTGGCGATTTTTTTTACCTGGTTATTTACTATTTTGATAAATAGAAGAGTAGGAACAATAGATAAGAATAGATAAGCTAGTTCATCACCATTTGATTCTCTATACAGTTGTTTATGTTACATATTTGTATAGGTTTTATTGGGAAGCTGCAACCTAGAAATGACAAAGGAAAAAGGTGGGTGGTCAGAGGGACCTGAAAAGGGATTATAAAATTGCAAAATGGGATGGGGGAAAGTAAAAAAAATGAGAGAAGAAGCCAGTAACCCCAATAAATTTCCAAGAAGATGGCCTACCACCTAAAGATAATTCCGATCACCCAAAACCCTTTCCTCTAGAGTCACCTCTATAACATATTCTTCCGAAGCTTCCAACCCAGCAGTGGGGTTCACCCTCAAATTATCTGTCCTAGGGAAGAAAGTTTTGATTTTCCAAACATCTTTTTTGACTAAACCCTGGAAGATATCCAAGCTAAAACATGTCTGGATATATGAATTATCTGTCCTAGGGAAGAAAGTTTTGATTTTCCAAACATCTTTTTTGACTAAACCCTGGAAGATATCCAAGCTAAAACATGTCTGGATATATGAATTATCATGCAAGTGGGCAATACTGTAAAACAGTGGATTATAAGAGAGAGTGGTTTCAATATCGGTGAGAGGTCAATAGCTGATTAGAGAGATTAACTGAGGAATCTCAATGTATTGCTAGTGACAGTCATATCTGCAACGACTTCCATCTACCGAAATTTGAGATTTTCTACATAATTAAGGATTGCAACTCTAATTGATCTGAAGCGGGTGGACACTAATAAAAAGAATCTAGGAGATCACTCCAACTAGGAAATTGAGTGCATCTAGAATTAGTAGTCCTCTGGAGTTTTAATTTAAAGATATGCATGTGGCCTCCGTTAGTATTATCTATGTATTAGTAATTTTATGATAGTTAATGAAATACTTTCTTTCACATAAATATGATAGTTGCTTCTGACTATTATATACATCACTAATTGCAGGTATGAGTGATTGATTATCTTTACCAGTTTTTTCATGCTTACGGCTTTTATCTAAATTCACAATGACATTTCATGCTTGTTTTTTTTGTTTTTTTGTTTTGGCACAAATATTTGATTCCATGTATAATTCTTTTTGTTTTGTTTTGTTTTGTTTTTTTGTGATATAGAAAGGAAAACCTTGGTATTGTTTCATTTTGGTTTGCTGTTCTTTTTGCTCTATTTCTGAAAACTCGACCATGTTCTCTGCACGTTTCTCGTCTGAATATATTTTCTCTTTGACCACCATTGAAATAATCGTATGACTTTACTGAAAGAACTTTATGCGGTTGCCGATGTCTATTATGAAATGACGTAAAGTGAACTTGTAGTACGATTGTCATTTTCCAATTGTCATACTTGTAAGTTATGATCTATTAGTTTCTAAATATCAAGAAGCTGACATTATTTATATTTTCAATTTAGCAGCTTAATAATGTTAAAGAAGATGAGAGAATGAACAACTCATCTTTCCAGTCCTCCAAGTTTGCTCGTTGGTTTCCTGAAGAAGGTAAGCAACTTTTTTAAATCAAAGCTGCTCGTCTTCAAAATTATGTTACTATCTATAAGAGGTGGACATATTTTCCGCCCTACTTCTCTATGGCATTGTTATAAACCTTGTGTCATTTGTGTTGGACAACTCCCATGTCATTGCACACATGTAAATCTATCTGATAACAAATATGAGGTGCAGCTTAGAGCGTCTTCAAGGGTGTTGCTCTCCAATGGTCTTGCACTAAGTAAAAAAAAGTGTTGTTGTAGACTTTCTTTTTTATCATTTGAATCTCGAGTTGCAAAACTTAGATATAGTGGGCACATGGCGTCCTAGTCGAAGAATGACATCCCTGACTACCATTGTTTTGTTTCCTTCCCTGGAAGATATGTGTATTGCCCCTTTTTACGCTCATTGACTGGGAGAGAGCACCATTGGAGCAGAATGCTGATTTGATTGATTTTATCTTTCAGTTCTTAAAACTCAGTCATCAATGTTTATTCATTGCCACTTCTTCGCTTTAAGATATATATATTATCTTCAATCTTGATGCAGAAACTAACTCAGCGGAGGATGTTTCATCTGGCAAACCTAAAGACTTCCTTTCGCTCATAGTCACTGGTGGGAAGGGACCCCAAGTTTCTAAAGTGTCCGATGAGAAAATCAATGAACAAGTTCCAGGTGCTGCTCCACGAGTGCTTACATGTGTGGACCTTGAACAGTCCATATTATCAGAGATTCATGAAACAGTTCCTAATAGGCAAGATCCTATTCAAGCATGGAGTGTCTGGGAACAAAAACACGATCCACCTCGAACTCAGGTTGATGACGGAGCATCCCAACATCTTCTTTCTTTGTTACAGAAAGGAATAAACGAGGAGAACACCGAAACCATACAGAATTCCCAGAATAATCTGACACTGGAATCACTTTTTGGGACAAACTTCATGAAGGAGCTTCATTCGGCGGAAGCACCACTATCCGTGCAAAGAGGTTCGTTTGGTGGGTCTCCAAGAGCTGATGTTTTGGAAGCTCAAGATGTTATATATCCAGTTAGAACTGATGGTTTCTTTCCCCCTATATTCGATGAAAATGAATCTAACAAAACCACGCTTGAAGATGGAATTCCCGAAGCACAATATGGTAAGCCTGCGAAGCCTTGGTTAGGATTTGATGCTCCTAGACCTGAAGTGGTGTCAAAGCTTACTGAAGATAGATCTGAAGAGATTCAGCTCCCTGAAGAAGAGCATTTGATTGCAATTGGTGATCATGTGAAACCTTCAAACTCCAGTTTTATCTCTCATGGACATGAGTTCGTATCTTCCCCAGAACCCTCAGCTAATATTGTTGATAAGTTGGCAGAATTAAATGCTGTCTTGAAAAGTGAGCGATCCATCGGGTCAGGCTCGAATGGTCAAAATTTCCTTGGTAGTCTGGAAGCCAATATCCCATTTCAGAATACGCATGGTCGGGCATCTTCTCAGTTTCGTAATCCACAAATGAATCACGAGATGCATTTGCTTCAACCGTTAGATCCTTATCGCACGCAGATGAGTTCTCGCACACCAATCATGGGCCAAGAAAGAATTATTCACCATGATCAACTTCCTGGAAACGCTTTTCTTCCGCCTTCTTATCCACATTCTCATGGGACTTCAAGGTTTGAGCCTCCTATGCATCATCATCCAATGTTACAGCATATGCAAATGCGAGACAATTTCCTGCCACCACATCTGCTACAGGGATTTCCAAGAGGCGCGTCTCCACCACCTCATCATATCAATCACATGGCTGGTTTTAGGCCAGAGATGAACCCAATGCATGGATTTCCTTCAAATCACCGACAACCAATTCACAGTGGCTCTGGAATGCCAATGTCAGGTAAATAAGTCTATTACCTCTTTTTCTCAAGTATTTCTTTCTAATAATGAAGTATTACCTCTTCCGATATCTTAATGTGTACCGAGAGAAAGTCATACTTGCTTGCAGTAATAACGCGGGTTTATGTTGGGGAGGGGAAGGGCAAAGGAAATTGATATCTAAATGGTAGATATGCATGTCACTTCCTAACTTCAATTTTACAATCCTTCATCATAATACATTTTTTTTTTTATAAGTCTCATAATGCATCTTGAAACATGGATGTGTTACTTAAGTAGTTTTAGCTAGCCGTACACACTTTGACTTTTATTATCTAGGATGATTGTCATAACTTCAACTTTAAGACTGCGATATATCTTGAACCATGCAATGTCACTTCAGTAGTTCTAGTGAACCATATTCACTTTTATATAATGCTCCACGAATACCTCAGTTCTCCATGTTTGTAATACAAACCCTCTTATTGCATCTTGGAAGGAGGCTCTCCATTTGCTTATTACGTGTTAGCTATTACAGTGGTTTATTTGGTGATAACTTTTGTACTTATAGAGGCTTTTTTTGTGTCTGTGTATTGTTAACAGCTCATGGTGGCAGTGGTGGTGGTGGAAGCAGTTATCCGGACTCACTGGAAAGGCTGATTGCAATGGAGATGAGAGCAAATGCAAAGCAAATGCACAATGCTGCATCCCATAATCCTGGGACATACAGCCACGAGTCTGACATGGGTTTCAGGTATAGATAGATTGTAGGACTGATGCTAGTTGCCTTGATTCGACTACGAGTTCACTTGTTTGGGATTTGTCTCTGGTGATGTATTATAAGTACTTGAGTTTCAATTAGCATCTGGTTCAGATATTAGTTACTCTTGCTATTTCAGAAAACCACGGTAAATGTTTTTCATGTTGAAGTTCTCCTATAAGAAATTAAAAGTTTAAAAAATTCGAGGTTTTTAGTTCCCGCATAAACTAGTTTAAATCAATTTTGTGTTAGACCCTGCTTGGTTTACCCCTCAATTGCTGTAGTTAGCATAACAATACCACTCGAAACGAGCCTGGAAAACTTTGCAGTGAAGGCAACTACTCCCCCTACTCGCAAAGTTGAGAATGATGAGCTTTTGCAACATATTCATGAGATCGAATAATGAACTACTTTCAGTGATGTAGCTCTCAAATCCAATCTCTAGTTACTGCATTCAGTTTATCTCACCGGGGTGAATTACGCTTGTATACATTCAACTTGAACTGCCGTAAAACTTGCAGATCTTCTCATTGCCACGTGAGCGTATCGGAGAGAAATATTTTGCTGGACGTGAATGAGCCAAATTGTTTATATGGGTGTCGTGATTCGTTGTAAAAATGGTCGACACTGAGCCAATTTTGCAAAGAGGAGAGCTGTTCACTGCTGTAGCTAAATATATGTGGAGTCAATTGGAGATGCTCATGTGTAGTGACTGCTAATTACTTAATTTACCACCGTTTGGCGCCACGCATTCTGTTATGCCTCGATACTGCCGTTACTAAAACAAACAACCTGACTAAATTACGAAAACAACCTCCATAAACACTTATTACAAAACTACCCTCAATATCATCACGGGGGTAAAACGGGGAATGTTCATTGATTATATCTGGTTTACTCCCGCTTTATAAATATCCCCTGATTTAGATTCAAAAATTTCAAAAGTTTTGAAATTCGAGTTTGGTCTCTGAGAGGGAGGGAGGTTGAAGATGGTGAAGAGAAGAGAAGGAGTGAGTGTGACTGAAGAAGAGAAGATGAAGATGACGAAGAGAATGAGGAGAGGAAGCTCAATCTGTTCCTGTACTTCACCGAGGTCCAAGCTTTACTCATACGTTTTCAACTGGTAATCTCTCTCTCACTGAATTCGAGCTTTGATTTTTATTTTCATCACTACTTTGATTGATTTGCTTGAGTTCTAGATCGATTTAAAAACTTTGATTCGGAGTTTGTTTTCTGCTAATTTCAAAGAGATCGATTATAATTTGAATCAAAAATTTATGATTCTCAGCTCTCGATCTACTAGTTTTGTACTCTAATCGATCGTTCTGATTCTCAGTGAAATTTGTTCTGTAATCGATTGTTCTTCTGTCTCTGTTTGAAGTTTGTGTGTTGTTGTTGATGTTTCAGCTACGAAGAGGACATTTGGACGGAGATTTCGAAATACTTGGGAGGGAGATGTATCGTGAATCTCGGATTGGTGAATCGTTGGTTCCATCAAAGCGTCCTTCAACAACAGACTGTCTGGAAATACGCTTGTCTCCGTGATCTTCAAATGCCTCAACCCTTACATCATGTCCCCTTCAAATGGAGCCAACTCTACGCCTCTACCTTCGGTCAGCCTCTCTCTCTCTCTCTCTCTCTCTCTCCATGTGATTTCGATTTTGACACGTGTAGATGATATCGAGTGATGTTGACACGTGTTTGGTGTTGTTGTTGCAGATGGAAGTCACTCATACGAGTTTCGCCAGCAGGAGAAACATATTGGTGAGTGAGAGTAATCCTGATTTTATTTCAATTTTGTTGGTTTAGATAGATCTGGATTTGTTAGATGACATGGATCGAAATCTGATATAAGATCTGATCAAATTAATGTAGATCAGATTTGGATCCAACGATTTGGCACAATTATGATCTGAGAAAAATCTGATATGTTTAGCAATTGTGTCGGATCTAGATCTGATCAAAATTGTAGATCAGATTTGGATCCGACACCAGGCGATTTGGCGTAATTGAGATCTGAGAAAAATCTGATTTACGATGTACATTATCGAATTTGGATTTTGTTTTTCATTTTGCATTGGTGATTTTGATGTAAATAAATAGCATGTTTCGTGCCGAATGTTGATTGCAAGAGCTATTACTTAATTTGGATTTTTTTTTTGCATGTTTTCGTCGTTAGTTTAGGATCAGATTCGTATTTTCCAAATTTTATTCCGATTTCGTGTAGTACGAATGGGGACTGTTAACAGTCATATTAGCAAGCATGAGTGAATGACAGAATGCGCAATTAAGTGTTTGTAATTGTACGTTTTTGTTTGGCAGATTGGATGAGAATTGGAGCTTTCTTCTTTCACTCGAGCCTCGCTTTGTTGACTGACAAGCTCAAGTTGCCGGTAGAAATCCCGAAAGGAGAGACTGTTGAGAAGATGTTGGAGACTACTGGGTCTTGTCTGTTAAACAACGTCAAGAGAGGAATTTGGATTGCTGGTAATTACTTTTACTTAACTTGACTAAATTGACATTGTATGTTCTCAGTGAAATTTTGTTACCGCGATAAATGTAGCAAGTATATAATGTCAATAACTCTATCTTATGATGGGTTTCAGATTTACAGCTTGTTCGCTGCCCTGTTTGCAACCTTGACACTTGTGAAGGTAAAAAAATTCATGAACTGCAACACATTTGCTTGTGTTTTGTATAGCAAATACTAGTTATGTTTTACGCACAAAATGGTTCATCTAATATTTGTTGACTATGAAACAAATATCTGTCTTATCTTCGAAACATTCTGAATCGTGATGCTGTGTATTTGCCTTGAAGTTTCTCAAATTAAACTACCATTGGTATTGATATTGGTATTGGTTTTGTGTTATGAAGGTACTATGCAGACATTAGACACTAGGCACCTGGAGCTGTTTCTGAACCAGGGATTCAAAGATGGGAGCTGGGAGTACCAAGAGATTGGTACTCATGAAATTATGAAGCATTCAGATGGTGCAACTGGAGGCATTTTTGATATTAAACACCTCAATGACCCTGGATCAAAGGGTAAGACATTTACTGAAAACTCTTAGTTGGGTTGTGTCCTATTATTTCACAGACCTGATTTACATTTTGAAAATAATGAAAAGAGATGCTGAATCTGAAATCATGGGCTTCCAAGCCCTGTGACTGGCAACCAAAGGCTCTTATTGATCGCCATGCAGTAGCTGTGAGCACCAATCTCCAACAAAACGACGGTAAATATCTCTTATATATTATACTTCGTTTAGTCTGATTTAGTTATAACAAGTTAAATATAATAAAGAGCTCCATAATTCCCCTCCATGAAATACAATCTATACTTTCACTTCACGGTAGTAATTAGCTCAAGGGGCTTGTCATATCAAAATAGTATGTAGTACTCTGAGGCAATCTGCATTCTCTAGTTTAGCTTGCAGTAAGTTGTCGTGTGACATTCTGAACCCATGGAATAGACGTCCCTCAACCCAAAGACGTTTTTGTGATCCTACATGGAAAAAAATTAAACTCAAAGCCTGTCTCTTTTTTTTAGCTCATGAAAACAATCTACATTTGATTCAACCATAAAACCTTTTGCTAGATGGAAATATTGCGTGATTTGTCTGCTTAGTTCTGTCTTTTTTGCTATCAGGAAAGAGTTGTCTTTCAGTTTCTGACTAAATTGCCGAATTTGCTCCATATTTCAACAGGTCTTCATGTAAAATATCACACAATGAGAGCTGGAGCAAAAGGCGAAGTTGTTTCCATCAGAATCTCTCAGCAACTGCTTTAGATGAGCAGGAATCCCACACACTTAAACCAAACCAAACCAAACCACATTAGAGGAAACAAGAAAAAACAAAGGCTTAGAATTACTTGTTTCGCTTCAAAGGCTAAATGATCAGATATCTGTAAGCAACCTGTTCCTAACGGATACGCTTTAGAGTTACTTGTCTCACTTCAAACAATCTGGTTTCTATTCTGGCTGTTCTATGATTTACAGATATATGTAGTTTTGTTTTGTTCCTGCGGATTTTATATTCGCGGCCTGCACGAAATGTCCAATTTTTTACTTTAATGTAATAGTCAATTGTCTCTTTGTTGATTGATATAACTTGAAGGGCAATCGTGTGATTCGTGTTAAGTATTCTTATTATTGTTATTATCATGGTGTCGCATTGCGCTTATAGATTTTTTTTTTAATAATCTTATGACGCGTTTGTGCTTTTAAACAAATATTTGCACGATGGGGAAATTTTAAACTATGACATACCCTGATAATTACGTTTAACCAAGATCATCGAATTTATATTTTAATTTGTTTGCCTAAAACAGATATCTGAAAAAAAAAAAAATTAAAATGTGACACGATTTCCTCATAATCCTTTAAAATCTTTGCTGTAATCAGAATAATGTTAGAGATATCCAATAACTTAGTGCTATATAATTAAGATAAGCCATTTTTGTACATTACCTCCAAACCTATCATGGAAGAAACATACAAAAAATCCCATATAATCATTCTATCGAGTCCGGGAATCAGTCATCTAATTTCTCTAGGTGAGTTAGCCAAACGACTCATACTCCACCAAAACTTCTCAATTACTATTGCAATCTCAGACGCCGGTTCTCCCTCAAAAACCATGGAAAGTTACCTAGAGTCTCTCCCCAAGGGTATTAGTTACATATTCCTGGGTCTGGTTAGTTCGGAGGAGCTCCCGAAGGACGTTAGCTTTGATGCACGTATTGGCCATACTATGTCCGGGTCTTTGCCTTCGCTCTGTGATTTGTTTGAGAACATAATAACATCAAATTATGTTGTTGTTGCCCTAGTTGTTGATATTTTTGGTGTTAGCGCGGTTGAAGTTTGCAAGGAATATAAGGTACCAATGTATGTGTTCTTCACCGCAAGTGCATTGACAATGTCCTTTGCCTTAAACTTGCCAAAGCTCGACGAATTGCATAGTTGTGACTTCAAGGATTTAGTTGAACCGATTAGGCTCCCGGGATGTGTTCCTTTACCAGGTGAAGCGATTATGGATGCGCTTCAAGACAAGAAAAATCCTGCGTATAAATCGTTTATGCACATTTTTAAACAGGTAACGTTAGCTGAGGGTATTTTGGTCAATAGTTTTATGGCTGCTGAGCCGGGAGCTTTATCGGCTTTGATGAAGAGAGAACTCGGTAGGCCACCGGTGTACCCCGTTGGACCGCTCATAAGAGCGGAGTCGACCGATACAGTTGATGGGCATGGATGTTTGGAATGGTTGGACCGTCAACCCGGCAGTTCCGTTTTATTTATCGCCTTCGGGAGCGCCGGGACACTCACAAATGATCAAATTACTGAATTGGCCTTTGGGCTTGAGCTGAGTCAACAAAGGTTCTTATGGGTTACAAGAAGCCCAAGTGATACCGCCCAAACAATTGAAGACCCATTAGGGTTTCTCCCTAATGGGTTTTTGGGTAGGACCAGGGATTTAGGCCTGGTTGTTCCTTCATGGGGGCCCCAGATCCAAGTCCTAGCCCATGGATCAACAGGCGGGTTTTTGACACACTGCGGCTGGAACTCGGCCCTAGAAAGCATCGTCCACGGCGTTCCGTTAATTGTTTGGCCATTATTCGCAGAACAAAAAATGAACGCTGTATTGCTTGTTGACGATATGAAAATTGCATTAAGGCCCAAAGTCGATGAAAATGGTTTGGTTGGACGAGAGGAGATTGCCATAATTATTAAGGGTCTTATGGATGGCGAAGAGGGACATAGTGTCCGCAAAAAAGTGGAAGACCTCAAGGATGCTGCTGCCGCGTGGTTTACCAAAGACCGATTGTCTACCTTATCGTTGTTGGAGGTGGCACACATGTGGATGAATCCTGTGGACCATTAAGCTTTACTTATTTCTGCATTTTATGTACCACTACATTTTCGGGCAACAACAGAGGTAAGGCATAAGACAAGGAGACACCCATATCCCCGTCAAAAATGTCTTGATCATACAAGTCTCTGGTAATCTGGTTGGAATGGATCTGAACCGCTAATGCGAACCAGGTGAAGAAAGATTTTCTTGGATTAAACATCTTCTCTAGCGTAATATTTCTTTTCCAACACGGTCCAAAGTGAACATACACATCATAATGGTAAAGTGACAGAACATGATATCATAAAACTTTTATACAACGAAACACATTGTTTTTGTGATCTACACACCTAAACCAAAAATGAATTTCCCATGACGCATCCTCTCTACACCCGGGAAAGATACAACAAGAAAAAGCCGGCCTCACACCCATAACTCACACAAGTTTACACTATATCCTGAATAAAATAAAAAGGACAGAAAGGAAACAAAAAAACAAAAACAAACAAACAGACACTATCTTGTGCTTATATCACATTAGATGGAAATACCTCATTAGCTTGCCATGGCCTTTGTTGCTGCAAGGAGTTGAAGCGATGTACATTCATAAGAAGACAGAGGACAGTGGCAGAGCTCTTTATCAAGAAATATAAGAAGAAGCCTATCACCTAATGTAAAACTGTACAAACTCCATACGCCTCATGTCCAGATCTCTGTGGCCCTCTTAAAGCAGCTCCATGGTGGCGTGATTTGGGAGATTTATCATGAGTAAAACTCGCAAATCTTCTGGAACAGAATCAACAAACTTCTGGTTGAAGATGAGTACGTTTAGAAAAACCTCCTCCTGAAAGTTCTAGTTGTTGCCTGATATGATCGCATGAGCAGGCCAACTCCAATTCCAACTCCAAGGCACATACCCAGCCCAATTCCAACACCAACTCTAACACCTGCATTAAACCACGTGAGTTGACCATCGTCGTCTGTATACATATCCTCCGAATAGAAACCGTGCACCATTTTTCCTTCTTGATCGTATTCCCCAACCTCTGAATCAGACACCTGCTAAACACAACGGTCAACTACCAGTGTGAGTCAGAAAACAAATAGGAGAAGCATTTTTCATAAGATTTTAGTATAAACAGACTTGAAAAGCTATACATGTATAAATGAGGTATATAATAAACTTGTCGATAAACATCAATCTCGAAATAAAATGTATAGACTACTCTACTTGTTGCAATATATGAATGAGCAATATGAAAGTTTAACAAAAATAATTTGATAACGTCGGCTAGTAAAATTAGCAGGCATCGCATGGAATCTGATGACATCTGTTACTAACGAGCTGATGAAACGAACTCCAACTCTTACTAAGCTTATCGCAACACTTTCTTAGATGAAGATGTAAATTTTTATTTTGTTCCAATAAGGAGTTCCTTTTTCATCTAGTTTTTTGAATGAGCAGCTACATCTGATTAAAACTTTCAAATTGAATTAGATTTCTGAAAGAAAAAGAAGAAGAAAGGCAAAGCCTATAAATCAAGTCTAACTATAAGTTTGGCCTTCTTGAGATTAAAGCCTGTCAGTACCAATCTATCACAAATAAGAGACCCATAGAGATGCACTTGAAGAGCGCACGTAATTTAGTTATGCTAATAGTCTCCATAATCTCAATTTTCCATGCTAGATTAGGAAACTACTTAGTAGTTGTTCATTTCCTTTTACAATTAGAAAACTAGGTGTTATTTGTTTTTCTATTTAAGGATGCCTATTGCCATATATTATTTAGTGCTTATTGTACAGAGAATTTGACTCTTTGGGAGACAATTTTTTCTCCTTTGTGATATTTTACCCCTGATCATTTCTTCTTAGCATTTATTGAGTTTTTCTGTTAGTTTTATCATTGCTATTTGCTTTGTCATCTACTTTACACAAAACCTGGTATGCGATCCAAGAGTTTTTAATCTTGCTTCTTACATTAGCATGCACCAAGAAAACGTAGACCAGCTATTAATCTACGTTGGGTGAAGAAACTTTGCAACAATTTATGTAATCTATTACTTAATTGATGCAAAAGCACGACGGACATATCTTTGTCAAAGGTAGGTTGAAAGATGAAAAGCTGGATAAGGTAGAATACGCCATTCTTTATCAATTGGAGAAACACAGTACTGCCTGATCAAGAATGTTGTCATGCAGACTACCACAACCAAGATCAACATCCATACAGTCCAAACTACGAAACATCCTCGGCACAATCTGAACCTGCCTGACTGTGATATGAGCTGCCGTCGCTTCAATCTGCAAGACCTTTAAAGGTGATGAACAACACTTTCTTGGCCACTGTCATTGGCAGCAGCGTCAACACCCAGTGGTCATAGATTAGGATTCAACACTGATCTCTGATGAGTATCCGGAAGAGGTTGATTCCGAGGAGCTCGAACCGAAAAAATAAAGAGGTTTAAAAGGAGGATTCGGACACAGGTTAACAATGTATTATATGATCATGTATCTTACACTAGTTGAAGTGGACCACTAGCACACAAAATAGTTGATCTCTATCGTTCTCGCTCTCCTGCTCTGACCATTCATTCTCACTCTCTACCCGCTTCTTTTCCTAGTCCTTTGGGGTTGCATATGCATGCAGTAAAACTTATGATATATTTATCGACTGCGTACACCTGACATAGTATAAACATGCATACTATTGGTTCTCATTGGACATATTAACTGTTGACCTTCGCCGGAAAGTGGTGATGAATCTCACTATATGCATCACAATGGGTTTGGTAAATCCATGCTACTTGTATTGTGTGACATGTGCCTGTTAAGCCACCAAGAAAACACCAAAGGGCAAATCTAGAACATTCAGGCTTATGCTTGTACCAACTACGTGTTTGTGCTGCGAATAGCCCCTGCCCTGAATAATTAAAACCAGAAGGTGATAGTTGCTTCATAGTGTCATAATTTATACCCACCGTGTTTCTCAATTTATTTTCTACTGTTCACGACGTAGTTGTTGAGCTAATCCACCTTCGGACCAAGTCAAAACACTCTTCCTCTCTCACTAATTAATGTCCCTATCGCCTTTCTCAACTTTATTCGAGGATTATTTTGCATGTGTAAGGGTGCCACCTTGCGAAGACAAAATGAAGGATAATCGACTCCAAATGTTAATTCATTTTTCAACAAAACTAACTGCAATATGAAGTGGTTGAGAACCTATTGCTTTGTAGGAAACATATAAAGCTATAAATCAATCACCAAGCGGTATCAGCATATAAAAGCTGATATCTTTCTACTAAAGCTAACCTCATAATATGTATGAACATCCCTCTAAATAGTAAAATGATAAGATTTTCCTTAAAAGGGAAACATTCACCACAAGAAATATACATACATGATACCAAATATTTTTAATTTGAAACTGTAATGATTAGATACGGATTATAAGTTGAAACGTCTAGAGCTATATCCTTATCAATGTAATGTATCTTCATACTCAATAACATCTTGTCAAACAAATTTTAATTCCTACCATCCTCTTGCGTTTTAAGGGCCTTCATCTTGCAATTGCCAATTGACTGCTCCTTTCATGTAAATGCACAAATAATCTTAGACAACTTACCATCATTTTATTCCCTATCAGGCTATTCCGGGATCCTCTATAAAATACTTGCTTCCAGAAATTGCCTTCTCCAATCTTCCTACTAATTCCTAAACTAATAGTTTCTCTCCTGGGTTTTTTTCTAATAAATTTCTATGTAGATTCTTCCACTTAATGAAGAAGAAGCACTGTCACGCCCCAAAAATGTTAGATTCTTCCACTTAGAGGATACTTTTGTGATATTGATGAGGATCCTAAAATATTCTTACGTAAATTCCAATATTAAACTGAAGGATACTTTCACCATTTCCTCTCCAAGCATGATGCATGTATAAATCATAGATGTATATTCTCAACAAGGACAGTTTATAAGAGCATTTCTAGACCAACCAATCATATTTAAATCGCCTTTTGCTAATATAAAATTTGGATCCCAAGCTTTCTTTTTTCACGGGGAGATGGCTCTTGAATAAACAACCTTCGAATACGTAAAATACTCGTGTTATTAATGGTTCCATGTCTAAGAGAGATGGGGAATCCATTTTCTCCTTTGTCCTTCTGCAAAGAGTATTTGGAATAACTTGTCTACAAAAGCGGGCAGTCTATAACACATTTTAGTACTACGAAGAAGCACCTGCCGAATTGGAAGACGGCAAAATCTCACGAGCCAAGGGTAAGGATAAGTGTCGTTCTTCCTTGTAGTGTGGGTAATTGAACACAATTGAGGGAATCTGAAGGAAGGAGAGGACATAAAATGTCATAGATTCTATTAGATACTCCATCTTCTGGTTGTACGGAGTGGCATATATGAGTGGAATCTTCTCTGATCTCTTTATGTTCAAAGCTTCATTTTTTTTTTTCCGATAAATGTTATAGGCTTTGAATCTCTTAATCTCTCCTTGTTGGATAGACATTTTCTTTATGTTTTTTGTATTTTGAATTTGTCCCGCTTGATTTATTCCCTTATATCAGTAAAGCTTATATTTGTAAACAGTAACATCATTTTCCCCTCACAATTATGCATGCATCGGGAGCCTTGGGTAATCCTACCTAAATTAGTCTAACATTCTCCTTCTACCAAACTGCGGGGGCAATGCATTATCACTTATCAGGTGACTACTAGTCTTTTAACTCCCAAATGAACCACCAAATTATTGCCAAGTCGACCAAGTTTGACAACATACCAGAAGTGCTGTTGACCTAATTATTTGTAATATGTTGTGGTTATCGGATAAATGGTTCTATACTTTTCAATTATATGTGGATCTCTGTGTAAATTCTCCTAAATTTTATAGAATTTATTATTTATATTCAATCATAACAGAATGGCCCAACGCCATCAAATTATATCCGAAACACAAATTAAGTATGAATGTTTGGTTGGTTACCTGCAATTTCCTCTGCCTGCAAACCCCATTTTCACTACTCTGCGCCTTCCCAGTTTCCTCATCCTCCGGAATCGCATCCAACATCGCATGCCTAGCATGTTTCCGTCTGGGGCTCAATTGAATCGTTTTAGTCAAAATCAAAGGAACCCCAGAACAACACCCAGCAACATAAACTTCAATGGAAGGCGACGAAACCCCAAGTTTCGGATGAAAAAACGCCGACCCCCCATTGGAAACCGCCACCGCGGTATAACAATCCATACTCCACCCGCTCCCGGGATCTTTCCCCCACGTCGATTCCATCCTCTCAAGTGACCCACACAAGATCATACAATCCTCCTTCTCGTAAACCTCGAACTCAATCGCTCCCGTCACTCTCACACTATCTGTACTGACATACGTCACCTCTGACGATTCCTTATCAACCCTATCCCTCCTAAGCTTCAAGTCCACCGAATCAGACGTCGGAATCCTGGACCCATTGATCTCCAATGAAACCCCAATCTCTCTCCTAAGATGACGAATCGTGAGATGATCTGGGACCGATTCAACCACACAAGGGGCAAATCTAACGTAGAAGAGACGGATCTCGAACCAAGCTGATGATGGAGGTGATGAGGGTCCGTTTGTTAGACGATATAGTGAGAGAGACTTGGAATACGGGTTGAAATTGGACGAATTGCATGATCTTGGTATTGAGATCGTCATTGATGATGATCGATCCATCGTTGTTTCCTCCATTAAAAGAGATGAAATTAGGGTTAGGGTTTTGGATTCATGTGTGTTTGGTTCGTAGAGACAAAGAAGAGAGAGGTTTTGATTTAATTTAAGTTATTGTTATTTTTACCGAAGAGAGGGAGAAAAGGTCAGTGAGGCGATATCCCAGGGGTAAAGAATGACCCTTTTTCGGGTCATTGCTACAATTAAACTAGTAAACTATGGGATGGTGTTGCAAACGACCGAGAGACCAGGGAGAAGCTCGAAGCTGTTGCGGAGAAACGTGTTTTCCATCAAATCGGTGTTATTCGGTTTTTACGAATTTAAGAAACGTATGTATGTGATTCACGTTTCAGTTCGATTATGAATCGGTCTGGTCTGTGACTTCAATACTCGTTTCACAATTGTCGCATTTAATCTGTATGCGTTTCTCGTTTCCTGAATCATGTATACAAGATAATAAACGTTTTTCGTATCTTTTCCTGTACCCACTTCATTTTCAAGTAACATAGGCAAAAAAAAAAACGTCAATTCCCAACTAGATCTTCTAGGGTCGTGAAACCTAGCCACAAAGCACACAAACGAATCTGGGAACATTGGCACAAGGCAAGTGGGACTTAGAATCGAAGCCTCACATCCGAGACAGATTTTACCCTATCTTTTGCCCTTGGCCAAACAGATAGTTGGTCCTACTAAATCTAAATGATTTAGGAGAGAAGGGGGTGTGAGAAATCCAATGTTATGGATAACGTTTGGTATGATCATAAGGATGAAGGGTCGTAGAAAGCGATTGGAGTAGCCGCCCTCGTACGGTATTTTTATAGTTGCATGTGAATGGTTCCACATATCATAGTACAATCTCTCAGTCTCAGGTATTATTTAAAAACAACTACATGAATTATATTGTGATGGTCGTCCGGTTAACAAAATAAATATTCGAAATGCATGTTTTTGTTTATTATAAGTATTCGAAGGAGTTCGATGGAAGAGATAAATATAACTATGTTACAACAAGAATTAAAGTTGAGAGTCGATTGAAGATTTGTTTAGGTCAAATCTATACTTCTTCGTGCAGCTGCACCCAAGCCGTTAATATCGGCTTCGGAGGTGAGCCGCACAACCAGATTTTGACGAGTGTCAGATTTTTAATCCAACGACAAATGCGAATACACGGCCCATTCGGACAATTGTTTTGTCAATTTTGCATGTAGAGAGTCGAGACAAAAAATAAATGCGAGTGGGTCCATCATTATAAATCAAATTGTTAGGGACCATTCGGTTGGCCCACCGTCTCCTAACCTCAAAAGAGTTTTTAAGGCTTCTATTTTATATCCATAGATTGGAGGCCCAGGCGAAACTCAAAAAATGGGCCCGTCCTCCAACCCAATTTTTTTTTTTTGTTTTTGTTTTTATTTTTTGCAACCATCGAATAATTTTTTTTACACATACAATTGATTTTTTTTATTCATTTGAAAATATGGTTTTTGTTTTAAAAACAATGAAAACTAATTTTCAACTTCAAATTGAATTTTGAGTAAAACTATTTTTAACCTGGGCGCCCAACTATCACCCAGATCACGCCCAGGTCTTACTCGCTACAATTTTCTTTTTTCTTATATAAGACCTGGGCGCCCAACTAAGCACCCAGGTGATGCTCAGGTCCTACTGGCTTTTTATTTGAGGTTCTTAGTATTGTACTTGGGTGCCTAACTGAGTAAGTGAGACATGATTATTAGTATGGATACACGTTTGAACTTCCAATCTTTCATCTCAATTACTGAAACCCCATATTTTTTTGTTTCTTACAAAGAGTTTGAAACAAAATTACATATATCATCAATCCCCAATTTGGCAATTCCCTCAAGTTGACACAACAACCATATGTAAATTATGTAATGCAAATATGAAATATCAAATATGCAACTGTAATTTTTACTATGAAAGTCAAGGATTTATGGGTTAATCTCAAAATTGGATTTTGAGAAATTGGGATTTACAAAATAAATCAAAAGAAGAAGTGGGGTTTGAAACTTTTACTTTGAAAATGGGTTTTCGATCTTCTTCGTGACATACATCAACAAATACAAATGTAACAAATCCAAACGACGATTGTCGCAAGAGAGAGAGAGAGAGAGAGTACTTTGGAGTTGAGAGAGAGAACCCAGATCAACAGATTAAAAAAAATTGGGATATTTTGGAGGCCCAATTTTTTTATTTTTTTTTGGGGCTAGTTTTAATATATGAGGCCCAAATAAAGAAAAGTAAGAGATATGGTAGTTTGGAGGCCTAAACATATGAGAGACTGTTGGGATATTTGGAGTCCCCTATTTTTCATCAAAAATTGGAGGCCCTAGGCGGTCGCCTCTTGAGCCTATAGCCAGGGCCGGGCCTACCTAGAAAGGCTATGTTTTTGTAACCTAATAGTTAACCAAATAAAAGCTTTTCTTATATTTATATAT
Organism: Kingdonia uniflora; assembly: GCA_014058105.1. NCBI lineage: Eukaryota > Viridiplantae > Streptophyta > Magnoliopsida > Ranunculales > Circaeasteraceae > Kingdonia > Kingdonia uniflora. Next base: position 1,719,004 of record JACGCM010001055.1, on the reverse strand, counting down.
GTGTTTATGTGTGTATGCATGATAAGATAGCTAGAGTGCTTTTGTTCTCAATACGTTATCAGCATTGACTCTACGAGGAGCTATTTGGATCATTGATTGGATATATATCTATTTTGTTCTCCTTTTCTCTCCTATTACGGATTATATTGCGTTACGGAGAGGTATAATTAAATTTCTATTGATTCTAGTGGTTTATGCATAAATATATGATTAGATATATTCGTATGTGATTCTTTATATATGATTAGGGAAAAATTAGGCCTTTTTATGCATTTTGTTGCAGTCTATACCTAATTTTTACCATTTTCAAATGTCTATTTTAAAAGGTATTTATAGGGAGCGGATCCGTGAACACTCCATTTTGGAACACCCTCCTAGACACCTCTATTTTATAAAACACCTAAAGATGTTTTAAGAAGTTTTAGCCGTATGGATGTGATCTCCCTATCATGTAAAACATCGTTACAAAAATCAAGTCATTCCAACATTTCTATCACCATTAAAAAGATATTTGAATTTTACTGTATTGTTCATGTTTTTAGCTGTCGATTTTATCAAAATTTTGATGTCATGTTTTATGATGTAAGAATGTTGGAATGTCTTAATAATTTACATGTATGATCTAAATGATAAAGAGATCACATCTATATGGAAAAAAATTCATAAAATATCTTTAAGTATTCCAAAAAATGGGGTGTCTAGAGGGGTGTTTTAAAAAGGGGTGCCCACGGATATATATATATATATATATTACGGCGGCTGACTTAAGGATGACGTTATCCCCTAGGGTTGATAACGTTACCAGACTGTGGTGGGACCCACAATAGTGATGTGTCATTTCATGACAAACTGAGCTAGTGGGTCCCGCACGTATTGGCCTGACAGACCCCACTAGCTGACGTGACAGGGAGGGTCCCACAAGTGCTGACGTGTTATCAAGAGGACCATTCCTGCTTTGACCTCTAGGAGGACCCTATTTTTTTTTTTTTTGAAAAATAATTAGATGGGGTTAAGCAAATTATAGTTTTTAATTACGACATTTTATTTTATATTGGATATAAAATAACGTTTTAATTTACCTAGTCTCTTATAAGAGTTAGTAGAATTTTAAAACAATGTATACCTCTAAATACTATTTATTATAACCGAGGGTTGAGATAAAATGAAATATTGACTAATTCAGATACGGCTTAGAGTCATTTCTGAATACACTATAATATTCAGGATATTATTGAGCCCTCAATCGCTGATTGACCTAGTCTAGTTTCTAAAAGCATGGCTTCTAGGAACCAATTTTTTGTATCTCGGTGCAATTAGATATTACTTAATAGCATCTAGAAGTATATAGGTCATTATAGCACCCTGATATACTCATAGATTGTTAGTTTCAAGATACGTTTAAATACATATCTGGGGAACCCAACAGAGTTCGGGGATAAAACCACTCATTTGCTAAACATCAAATATCCCCATAGATTCGCAGCAAATGGTTCATTAGGCTAGAATATATATATCTTATAAGAACTATAGAGTTTAGAAAACTCATGATAGTTTATTAAGGCCACAACAACAAGTGGTTTTGAATACGATGTCTTGGCTAAAACCTATTAAAACATACTTATTATGTTAAGATCAACTCTTTTACTCGGTAAATTAGTGATTTAACAAATATCATGAGTATTAGAATATGAACCGAGCTAACATATCAACTTGTTTTTAATTAGTTATTTTCCCCAATTTTCTAAACTTACTATAATATTTATACATGCATGGGAATGTTTATTGTTAAACTGCTACTGAATCAAAATTTACATGTTGCATTTCAGGTGGCTGCGAAACTTAAAAGTCTTGGTTACCCTCAGTTGATGCTCGACGACACCAACTATCTTACTCGGTGTCAGGATGTCGAGTTCCAGTTGCGTTCAATGGGTATATCTAAAACCATTGCCCTAACAACACCAGTTATGAAGCCTTCAAGGCTATGGTTATGATAGCCATTCGCCATCATCATAACTTGGAGATGAAAATGGAATATATCTACATTGGTGGTTCTTTGAAATTATGGGAGAGTTTGCGACAACACTTTGGTCTGTAGTAGATCATTAGGTTGCTAAAACTGCTAAACCAATGAAATAACCTTTAGTTTTGTAATTTCAAGATTGTGGCAACATACAACGCGGTAGTCTAAAAATTCACCTCACTACTTTTACTGAGTGATGACAAAGTCTTCCAGAAAGAGATGATTAAGAAAACTCTCTCTACATTTCATACTTCCAACACTGTTATTCAGAAAGAGTTTGAGAAAATGAAATTCAAGAAGCATTCAGATCAGATCCAGGTATTGCTCATCGTTGGGCAAGACAGAGAACTAGTTATGAAGAATAATGAATTGTATCCACCTAGGAAGATACCGGCGCTTGGAGCACAGGGGATCAGGTCTGCAGATCTTGGAAAAAATAGGAACTAGAAGGCTCTGGGTCCTCAGCAGAATCAGGGATTTAAGAAGTTTGCTACAATGAGAGATAGATGAAGATAATAAAAGACATATCAGGGATCTCCATGTTTCAACTGTGGCGAAGTAGGCCACTGGGCACAACACTATCAAGCATCTTGGATGACGAGATCAAGTCTATGGTAATATAATTAGAATTGACAGACTTCTTCGAGGATACTGATACTGTAGGGACCTATCCCTCGACCTAGTATAAATTCAAACTATCTTCATATCAGACTCACGCATTTCACACGTGACATAAATAGTCAGTATTGCCACATAGACTACGAACTGATAAAGAACGTGGATTGAGCATAACAGAAGAATATGAATAAGTCAAAGACACCTGTCTCCCGTGAACTAAATAGTTACACAGTCAACCACCACTTACCTCATTATTCAGAGAACGTGCTTCAGCACGATAATGAGCTGCGAGTAAGGTCTATATAAGGAAAAAGTTCCATAAGAGATAGGGACCAAGAAAAATTAGATTTTATAGGCTTTAACACAGAAATTTCTAGATTCCGAACACCACAAAATTTCTTATTTACAAGATCAAGTATTTATAGTTCGGGAGATCACTTGTAATAAGATATCAGTCTCAAGCAGTAAAAATTAATGTTACTAAAACCCTCAACTCGAGGTCGTTGTTTTTTACCTATTCAAAGGTTTTTCACGGTAAATTACCTGTGTCATTTCTTGTTTTATATTAGTTTTTATCACTGGTATATTTGGTGTAAGAGCTAATTTCGAGCTATTTTGAGCTACGGAATTATGCTATTATATTTGGCATCATCTGTGGGAAAGAAGACATTTCAACGATATCGTAAGGCATACATTTCCTCTACTATCCATCTCCAATCATGGACACTTCCAGACGACCAGCAACTGAAATCCAGCTCGATCTTTCAATTGAGCTGGAACAGCTTACAAAACTACGGGCGAATCTTCACACCGAAATAGAGGAACATAATGAGCTCGAGTGTCAGTTAACTCTTGACAGAGAGCTCTACGACAAAGAGCTTGAAATTGAGCGTTAAGCTCATTTGACAACGTTCAAACAACATGAAGAACATATGATAACCATGTAGACTGAATTACAAGCTTTACAGGATACTCAACAGGCTCCCCAAACCAGAGATCGTGATCAAGTGTCGGAGAACTCCCGAGTTTCTGCACAAAAAAGGTTAGGACCTTGAGGAGCCATCAACAAAGTAATTTCTCAAAATATTCAGCACGAACCTCAACCTTCCATTCATTTAGGCGGTAAAGTTTAATCTGATATCAGCAAAAGTGACTTGATGGGATTGGCCGATCAAGTCATTCTAAGCGACACCGATATCAGTGGATTTAATGGTTCTAAAGAAGAGCGAGTAGGTAAGATCATCTTACCTATCATCGCTGGACCAGCCACGATCGATGTCGTATTCAACATCATTAATGCCAAATCTCGTTATCTCGGGATTATGGGCCGCTGCTGGATTAACAACTTGGAAGCAATTGCTTCCACTTATCATTGAGCACTTTGTTTCAAACACAATGATGATATCTATGAAATCAAAGGTAGGCAAAAGCTTTCCAAAGCTTCTGAGAATGTCATTTCTACCATTTTAGATACATCAGACAGATACGCTGCAAAATAATTACAGAAAGTTGGTTAAAGCCATTATGGATGGTACTTACGTCGAAGAGGACGAGGTGGAAGAGGATGTCCCTGGTGTGGAAGGATGGTTGGATGGGGTCTCTCCTAGAACTGAGCTAAAGAACCAAGGGGAAGATAATGAGAAGGTAAAGTAAAGTTGTTAAATTTTTAGCTGTATATTTTTATGGGGTTTGGAAAACTGTAATTGTATGGAGTATTATTTTGTAGGATAAACTTCGAATAGGCTAAGAGATGTTTGTAAACATTTTTTGAAGAAACTTAAGGATATGTGCCTCAGAATTGAGGAATTAGAGAATGAGCTCGCTAATGAGAAAAATATATCAGCGTCCCTGTTGACTTCGCAAACGGAGCTATAGGTTAGAGAAGAGCAAAAAAATTTGACTTGTATGTTGTATTACTGTAGAGCTATAAAGTAAAATTTAGAAAAATATAAATAGATCTCAAATGTGTTAGAAGTTTTAGGGGCAATGGTAATCAAATGTGTCCAGATAATACCAAAGTGTTGAGAAAGTTAAAACATATAAAATGTGTACCTTGAAATTTGATGTAGGTGTAATTATCACCGAACTGAAATCATACTTCGACCTTAAGTTTAGAAGTAATTCCACAACAATAGAATGTTAGAAAATAAAAATCTATTAAAATTTTGAAAATTTTATATATTATGATTGATTGTTTTTACGGAGTATTGTCGAATCGAACTTGATGTATTGTATCTGTGATGTAGGTTGAATTGGAGTCTGCTCGCTTGAGTGAACAAGAGACGATCTAATATAACAAAGAGTATGTGGTAGAGTTTGATAGGATGATAGAGACAACTGAAGATAGGGAGGATCAACACGTCAAAGTTCATTTCAAGTTTGTCGAAACAAAACAAACTGTTGATGACCTGACTAGGAAGTCGAGGGAAAAGACGCCAAAATTAAAAAAGGGAAAAAAGAGCTCGCGGAGGCGAAGGAGGAGACAGCGAAGCTCAAAATTTGGAATGATGCATTGATGGTGAAAAGTAAGGAGGCGGACATGGCTCGATGCCGTATCCAGTCGTTAGAAGAGGCAAAAAAATAGTTACAGGGTTTTGTGGCGAGTCTGAATGGTCAAATGACTAGAAAAATAGATGAGCTTGAGAAATCTTGAGCTGATTTGAATAATTTTGCAAGTACTGCTGCGGACTTGTGGAGCGAACTGGCTTAGAAAGAAAATGATCTTGAAAAAGCTCGAGCTGATCTAGATCGATCTAAAAGTGTGGCTGATCAATTGAGTGAGGCTTTGCCTGCTAAGAAACTGGATTTTTGTATGGTTCAAGGACAATGCGATGAATTGAATGAGAGGGTAGCCCAATTGATGGAAGATTTGGCTACGACCAATTTGCGTGTCAAGAAGGCTGAGGCTGGAGAGCGGTCAAAGAAGAAAAAAGGCGATGTTGGGGTCTCCATTTTAAAAGGGGATGTGGTTGACCTATCAGCTCGAATAAGAGAGCTGGAGGCTCACGTACAAAGAGGAAATAAACGCTTGAGGGATAGCCAAAATAAGTTAGACATAGTTCTTGGCAGAGAGCGTAAGTTAGAGGAGGTGATCAGAGGTAAGGATCAATTGTTAAGGAAGAAAGATGAATTGTTAAAGAAGTCTCCTACTGGGGGAAGTACAGGGAAAGATGGGGAGCTTGAGGAACTTTGTGCCCAGTTGGCAAAGTTAAGGGTAACGAGTAAGGCTAAGAAGGATAAAGTAACTGAGAAGATGTCAAAGCATAATGAGATCATGTCACGCGCAGATGAACATATAACGCGGCAAGATGATAAATATAAAGACTTGCAAGAGCGCTATCAGAGATTGAGAGAGCATTTTTCCCAGGTAGTTATGCTTGAAGCAACACGCTCAGAAGATCTAATGGTTATTATTGCCTATTTTGTAGAAGAAGTGAAAAGGCTTGAGTTTAAGTGGGATACCTTGCACGACTATCTATAGGGCTGAGGATGTATTTGTAAAGCATAGATCGAGGAAACTGTATGAATGCCATGGAAATGGAGTTAGGTTCTCGACCTACTGAATTGGTAGAGCAAGGCAGGATTATTGTAGCTGCACGAGCTCTAAATTTTATGGCTGAACATCCTCCTGTTATAGGGGAAGGCGTAGCTGACCTCCCATCAACAGAAAATAACCTTTAGAAGTGGCTTGTAGAAGTAATTGTAGTTGCAGACATATTAAGAGATGAAAGCTAGTTTTACCTATGCTTTATCTTATGTCTGATAGATATTTTTGATTGAAAACTAGTATGACCTTTGTTTTAATCGTAAATAATGTATAGATGGGCAGTTGAAAGTTAGTATCACCTTTGCTTTAATTTGTATATAGATGTCGATTAAAAGCTAGTATTACATTTGCTTTTATCTGTATAGATGGGTGATTGAAAGATAGTTTTACCGTTGTTTTAATATATATAGATGGGTGATTGAAAGCTAGTTTTACCTTTGCTTTAATATGTATAGATAGGTTATTAAAAGCTAGTTTTACCTTTGCTTTAATTTGTTTAGATGGGCGATTGAAAGCTAGTTTTACCTTTGCTTTAATCTGTATATATATGAGCGATTGAAAATAAGTATTACCTTTGCTTTAATTTGTGTATAGATGAACAATTGAAAGCTAGTATTATCTTTGCTTTAATCTGTGTATAGATGGGCGATTAAAAGCTAGTATTACCTTTGCTTTAATTTATGTAATGTAGGAGAATCTACGTAAATAGAGAGTAATATGGGAAAAAACTTGAAAGTTTTCACTAAGTAGAATAAAATGTACACTGCATGAAGATGAAAATCTAACTTTTGGAATATAAAGAACGATAATATTAAAATGGAGAATCCAGGGATTTAACGATAGTATCGTTTCAGTCGCCTAGTATTCCATAAATTTGAGATTCGAATTCCTTGCTCTTTCATGGGATAGTATGATCCCAGACCAGTTTGACCAATGATGAGGATTGGACCTTCCCAATATTTTACCAGCTTCCCGCCATGTGCTTCTTATCTATATTGTGGGATTTCTCTGAGGACGAGATCGTCAATTTAGTACTCACGGCTTCGGACTCTCTTATTGTATGAGTTAACCATCATATGGCGATATCAACCTAGGTTAGCAATAGAGTGTACCATAGTTTTATCAATCCAATTCATATTACAGGCCAATTCGAGCTCATTTTCTTTGTCTGTAAGTTCGTGATCTCTGATGGGATGGTGGTATTATGTTGGAATGACGGCTTATGCGCCATAGGCTAGGAGGAAAGGGGAACAGCCGGTCGATTGATGTAGAGTAGTACGATACGCCCATAAGACGTAAGGAAGTTCCCGTATCCAATTTCCTTTTTTTGGTGATTGAAACATTTTCTTGAGTCCGTTCACTATGGTTTTGTTGGTGATTTTGGCTTGGGCATTGCCTTGAGGGTAGTAGGGATTGGATGGAGAGTGGATGATGTTGTGTTTGTTGAGGAAGGCCACGACCTTTTTACCAATGAACTGTGGCCCGTTATCGTTCCGAATCAGGTGGGGGCATCCAAACCGTGTAATGATGTGTTCCCAGAAAAAAGAAATGACCTCTTCTTCTCTAGTTCAACAAAGAGGAACTGCTTCTACCCATTTTTTAAAATAATTTGTTGCTACGAGTAGGAATCGTCGGTTACCTAGAGTGTTAGGAAATTCCCCGATAAGATCGAGCGCCCACCGCTTAAATAGATAGAAAACCTTGCTTGCATGTAGTTCGAGCACAGGGACGGGGATCATGTGTCTATGTCGTTGACATGTATCGCATTTGCGTGAGTACTCTACTTTGCTTGCGCATCCCTGGCCAGAATACTCCTTGTGTAATCGCTCTGTTAGCGAGTGATCGACCTGCAGCAGGGAGCCATAAGTTCCTTCATGTTAATCTCTAAGCATTCCATCTGCTTTTTTCTTCGAGAGGCACTTAAGGTAAATCCCTGTGACTGAACGGCGATGCAAATGAAAGTTTTAAACTGTGTAACACTTTGAGTTCATGATCAATTGTCGGCGCTCTTTTGGATATGTTGGGAGGGGCCCTTTGCATTTGTTATCCAGGCCGAGATAGGCAATGAATGGATTTTGCCAATCATCGTCCTCCTCTTCATCGCCCTCAATATTGATCGTGCATACAGAATAGAGACCAATGCTGGGTATTAATATCACTTCTATCTGTAGATATCTTGCTTCTGTACCCAAGATCCCGGCTAAGTAAGTCAAGGAATTGGCGTATCGATTTTTACCTCAAAGTATAAAGTCAAGAGCTGCTTTCGCAAATCTGCTCATCCTGTCGGCAACGAGGGTTGCATACTCGATTATCTTACCATTATTCTTATAATGTTCTGAGTAATGGTGGACGATGAGTAGAGAATCTGTGTAGACGGAGAGCTCTGGGACGCCAAGCTCAAGTGCGAGGTCTAGTCCATGGATTAGAGTTTCGTATTCTATGACATTGTTGGAGGATTTAAAATTAGAGCAGATTGATTTTTTGATTCTATCGTTGGAAGGAGTAATTAATAGGATTCCAATTCCTAACCTTGCGGGTCCTGCCGAACCATCTGCAATAAGTCTCCAGCCTTTCCTTGTAACCCATCCAGCTCGCTCGTCAAATGTTTTGGTGGGTAGATCTTTTGTAATTTCTTCTGAAAGGTCAGGATCGTACTTCTCCCAATCGGGATCTTCCACTGGAAAATCTGTGAGAAAATTGGCAATGGCCTGACCTTTTTCTGAATGTCGTTATTCGAACTTGATATTGTATTCTCCCAAACTGACTGACCATTGATGCACTCTTCTAGATTTTTCTTTTTTGGACAAAACTTCCTGGAGTGGGTAGTTTTTCATGACTTTGACTGAATGAGCTTGGAAGTAGTGTTTAAGTTTCTGTGAAGTGTAAAAAAGTGTTAGAAGGAGTCTCTCAGTTTTAGAATACCTCATTTTTACTGAAGTAAGGATTTTACTGATGAAATAGACTGGCTTTTCGATCTTTCCCTCAAGTCGAATGAGAACTGAGCTGATAGAAGTATCTCTAACTGCCAGGTAGATGATCAGCTCCTCATTATCTATTGGGGTGTTCATGATGGAAGACTTTCCCAAATAGATTTTGAGTTCCTGAAAAGTTGTCTCGCATTCGGATGTCCATTTGATCTCTTCACTGGGTTGAACTTTTTCTTGTTTGATACAACCTCGGAGTAGCAAGAACAGCCAACGACAGCGATCTGAAGATTTAGAAATGAATCAGCTGATAGGGGCAATCTTGCCGACAAATTTTTGTGCGTCCTTTGATGTCTTTGGAGATGGCATGTTGAGGAGAGATCGAATTTGATCTGGGTCGGCCTCAATCCCCTTCTTGCTGATGAGATGGTTGAGTAATTTGCCTAAATGTACTCTGAATTGATACTTATTAGGATTGAGGCGCATCCTATAAGATTGGAAAATGTTAAATATTGTGGTGAGATCTATGATGTGGTCGTTTTACTGTATGCTTTTGTAGAAGAGATCATCGATGTAGACTTCAACAATTTTCCCAAGATGTGCTTTCAACATAGTCGTCATTAACCATTGATAAGTTGCGTCTGCGTTCTTTAGTCTGAAGGGCAGGACTTTGTAGTAGTAAAGTCCTCTTTTAGTGATGAAAGTGGTATTTTCTTGATCTTCCTCCAAGAGAGGAATTTGATTGTATCCGGAAGCAACGTCCATCATAGGTAGGAGTTTATGACCTGCCGTGGAATCAAGAATTTGATGGATGATTGGAATAGGGAAACTGTCCTTCGGAGTGTATTTGTTCAGATCAATAAACTCTACACAAACTCGGACCATTCCATTTTTCTTTTGAACAGCGACGATGTTAGAGATCCAATTTGGATACTTTGCTTCTCGAATGAACCCCACTAGGGAGTTGGCGCCCGAGTCTGTTGCGCTGAACTACCACATCATCTAGGTTTTTCTGCACCTCCCCTGTCAGCTCACTAATCAATACATCATGCACAACCTTCACAATATCTAATCACTTCCCCTCCAGAACCAAGTCAGAATTCAGTCAAGCCACCCTCTTATAGAGCTCGACTTTCCCATTCTCAAGTTCAGCTTTTCCCTCCTCGATCCCGAGGCAGATCCCCTTCATCAAGTGAGCAGCCTGCAATATATCAAACATATTTTTAGCTTGAATTCTAATGCAAAGTTTAGAAATAAACGAGTCATAAAAACTTACCATTTTGCTCAATTCTAACTGTGTAGAGACAGTCATTTCCTCAGCACCCTTGCGAGCTACAAGCCTCACCCTTTCCTCCACAGCTCGCAGCTCATCTTCTTCAATAGGTCAACTCTTCATGACCTTCGCCCCAATCACTTAAGTAGGAGGATCTATCCTCCTCTTTTTTGTCTCCCTCTCGACCTCACCACTCCCCATAGTTCCAGAGGCCGAGCCATGCTTCCTAGTTTTCTTTTTTGGGAATTTCAGAGCTAACTTGCTTGACATGGTAGCTTCCGGCACATCCACAAAATCTAAATCAGTAGCCTTCGACAGAGTTGGACGCTTCTCCCCATTGGCCTCTCTCTTCTTGCTAGCTCCTGCCCCCGTCATCCATATTTTCTCCTGAAACTTTTGTACCTTCTCAGACTGGCTGTTAGCTCTTATATTTCTCTTAATACCATGCTCCTTTCAGAACTATCTCGAGCTCAACCCCTTCTCGAGAAACAATATCTAACAGAGACTCTTTCTTCATCACCTTCGACTGAGGGCTTATAAAACAAACACAATACATTGTCAAATAACAAAACAACATTCAATTACTGTAGTTTGATATTATACACTATTACTTATTTTTCTTCACAGTTCTATACATAAGTTTCATTATTTCTTAATCCTCTCTCTGAAGGTAGTCACCCTTCACCTAGATCACATTATCATTCCACATTCGACCTGCTAAATTCAGATCGAAGAAAAGCGGTCGAGATGAGCTCTAACAGAAATATGCACCTCCGATTGCAGCATAATTTTTCACACCATAATACTGCAAAATATCTTCAGGAGATATTCTACTCTCCACCTCATTCTCCCTCCAAAATATATTTAAACTCTCACAAATACTGATCACCTCCTACATGTTCCCATTCAGTTGGGCAGGATAAACCCCTATAATATGCATTATATCTTTCCAAGATTGCTAAGGGGAAAAATCAATCCATACTCCAACTGAGATAGATAATACAAAAAACACCCGTCCAGGTCACCTTGGATATTTCCATCAAAATACTCAAGGGAGATCGACTCATCCACTCCCCTATCTAATTTCTCCTTTTCTAAGTCAGGCAACAAAAAGGAATGCACTTCCTCGGTTGATACAATACAATCTCTGAACTGCCTACCAGCATGTTCTATAACGTTGCTCTATATTCCATCTATAAGAGCTTTAAATTTACAGAACTCTCTAAACACATCAGAGTTCGGAGGGTACGATACCAATTTACCAGGGAAGTCTAGAAATTGAATATGTACTACTTTGATTTGCCTCTCAGATTCTACATTAATAGATTCTACATGTTCAAACTTAACAGTACGACCTGAGGTCAATGTCTTCATATCAATTGAAGTTTTCATCCCAATGATAAGCTTAAGGTTGAGATTTAATTATATAACAAATATTCCTCACGCTTGACCTATATACAGGTCCAAGTATTATATCATTATCTTTTATCTATACACATCCATGCATACTTTACCATACATACATCATGCATATACGTCTATTATGCAAATATTTCTTTTTACATAAGAGATTAAACAAATTATTACAGAATTACTATAAACAATAATTTTTTCTCTTTTCTCTCCTACCGTTCTTTAATTTTTTAGAAGATGATAAATGTTTGAATGAAGATGATGACGTATTATTTATAGTTTCTCTCTCTAATTGCTGGCAGTTATTGGGCCTTGCACAAGCCACCCTCAGTTTTGGAACCGAGACGTCTCTTCCACATTTAATGTCAGACGTTTGGCACTTTTTCGGTAAAAATACCTTCCCATCATTACCTCCGATCCTATATTTTAATATTTTTTTTTCTCTCCTACCCAAATCTCTCTCTGATCTCCCCACACTCATGATGACTCAATACTTACACGCAATCAAACTTTCCCTGTAATTATACAAGAGATAAAAATCAAAACTACCTGCTTTTTCTATTCCTACTTCTGTTACTTATAGAACTGCAAATGTCATTCCCAATGCTATCACATTTCAAATTCAAATCTTTTATTTGTTCACAATAGTCATAAACAACATTTGCACCAAAAGAAGACAAATTCAAAACATTATTTTAACTACATTTCAATTGCAGTTATTCAACCTCATTCACTTCGCTCCTCACATATAATTATACATAAAACATCCCAGATTTTCCTCACAGCCTCTTTTTGAGCTGTAGGCTCCAGAATCACTTCACAGAAATCTCCGAGTAAAAATAACGTCCTATCTCAAGTTCCATCGCCTTCGAACTTTAATTCATATTCAAGCAAGTCATAATCATAATCTGACAAACCATAAATCCTTTCTCGTACTTCTCCAATCTTTATCGCCAATCGTCCCTCAGTAACATGCCGAACTTTCTCAGAACGAGTCCTCACCATAGTCTATTTCTTCTTCCTCTTTAAATTACATTCCCCCCCTCCATATTTATACAATTTTTGAGGTCACTTCAAATTCCCCAAATTCCGTATATATCTTATCATTTATTTTTCCATAACAAGAAACCATAAGATCATGGTAGAAAGTTATTTGAACTTATCTGTCCACATCGACCTCTTTGGATTCGTTCTATCTCATTTCGACCTATTCTTTACCATCTCTCCACCTATACAATATTTCCAAACAAACAACTCCATAAGCTTAAAATTTTTAATTTCTACATATTCTATATCTGGATAGGTATTCTTCCCTCATGATTCTATAACTTGTTCAGTTAGAGATAAATTTTTACACATCTGGATACTTACGCAAGCACATTTTTCACAAGTACTTATATTTTACACAGTTCGACTAAGTATAACTCGATTTTTTAGTTCGGCTTCCAATATTATATTTCATCCTCTAAACATAATATCTATATTTTTTCTAGCTCTATTTAAGTCAAAGAGCTAATTCTATCTATCAATTCAGAGTTTGAACCAATTTTTTTTCATTAGCTCAAATATCAATTACAGATAATTTATAGATAACAAGTCTTTCAGGTACTTTACAGATAACAAGTCTTTCAGATACTGTTACAGTTCATTCTCAAAATCATATCAGTTTTCAGTGATGTTTTACTCCAAGAATCTTCTAAAGAAAAGTTAGAACTGGAAATCACTGAAGATCCTTCTTCCTTCATACCATTTACTTCCATAAGAAACTGAGGAAGCAAAGGTGGCAGTGCTTGAACCAACCCTTCAAACAGAAGGCCTTCTTAGCGCCAAGAGACAATGATTGTGCAGGGGTAAGACTTTTATTATCTGTCTTCCTCTACCACCACCATCGTCTTCTCCTCCATAAACCCTACCAACTAAGAGTTGATGGAGACGAAAAGAAGCCTTACCAAAGAATCCAGTCATTCGTAGGATACCGGCGATACTGCATCGCAGATACACCGGCCCCCATATCTGTCTCCTCAACCTTGTCCTCCGCAAGGATGTGAAGACACCTTCAACGTTGGTCGCCTGTCAAAACAACGTAATGAAATCTCTACATACAATAAAAGTCCTTCTCAGCTTCATCTGCTTCGTCAACCGACATACCATAATACGTCGGTGGTACAGGAATTGGGGTGGGCAACTCTACCGATTAATCCCCAAAGTATCTCAGCTTTAACCTTAGTAATTCGACAAAGACTCTTTCTTCATACACCATTCGCCGGGTCTTTACCATTATTACTCAGAGATTATAGAGAATGTTACAACACAACGTACTTTGCTAGAATCCAGTACTGGTACTATTTATATCTAATTCATATTTAATGCGCAGATACATTTCCAAAATAGTCATTATTCAAAGAAGAACCACTCTCGAAACCCCAAGTGTTAAATACATCAATCCTTTCCATCGTCATAAATGCCAGATATATCCCTCCATAAAAAATATCGAGTAGCCAACCAGTCAAATCACCATTAATACATCATTTCTTTTCAACTTCCAACATCACCAATACACAGATTCTTTATCAACCAAAGCTACTCATGCCTTCAGTTGCGAGGGGGCGATTGTAGGGACCTATCCCTCGACCTAGTCCAAATTTAAACTACCTCCATATCAGACTTACATATTTCACACATGACATAAACAGTCAGCATTATCACCTAGACCACGAACTGATAAAGAATGTGGATCGAGTACAACAGAAGAATATGAACAAGTTAAATATACTTGTCTCCCACAAACTAAACAGTTACATAGTCAACCACCACTTACCACATTATTCAGAGAATGTGTTTCAGTACGGTAACGAGTTGCAGGTAATCTCTATATAAAGAAAAAGTTTCAGAAGAGACATAGACCAAGAAAAACTAGATTTTATAGACTCTAACAAAGGAATTTCTAAATTTTGAACACCATAATTTTTTTTATTTATAAGATCAAATATTTATAGTTTAGGAGATCACTTGTAATAAGATATCAGCCTCAAGCAATAAAAGTTATTGTTACTAAAACCTTCAACTCGGGGTCGTGGTTTTTTACCTATTAAAAGGTTTTCCACGTTAAATTACTTGTGTTATTTCTTACTTTACATTAGTTTTTGTCACAGGTACATTTAGTGTAAGAGCTATTTTCGAGTCATTTCGAGCTACATAATTAGACCATTATAAATACAGTGTCAGTGATGGACTAGACTCATGAGTAGTCAGTATCACCTTCTCATAGAATGATTGATGTCACATATTTAGAGTACATAGTAGTTTATTTGCTTGGTTGTCAGTAGTAAATTTTCTTTATTAGTACTTTTTCCAGATTATGTTTGGAACATAGTGGTTGGTTTAGTTTAATAAGTAATGTGATATACATTTAGTATCATCATTTATGAGATATTTATTTTTTGGCTATAATTGTTATATGTTTGAATTTTTACTTGGCATAATAGTTAATTATATTGTATGATAGTTACTCTGTTATATACAGGTTGCCCATATGGATCTTTTTGCTCATCAAACATTTTTCGATAATCAAATGAGTAGTGATAACTGTCTGGTAGACAGTGGCACCACGCACTCGATCATATGAGATACGAAATATTTCTCGTCTCTGACCCCGTGCATCGGCGATGTCACAACTATTATTGGATCGACCAGTATGATAGAATGCACTAGTAGTGCCACATTACTACTACCCAATAATATGATACTGAGTATCCAGTCCACTTTATATGAGATTAATTCCATCAGGAATCTAATTAGATATCGAGATATCTATGATAATGAATATCAAGTAGAAATAAGGGGAAATGGATTAAACCAGGTTTTGTGTATCACTTCGACCACTCCCCAAGGTCATAAAATAGTATTGGACCGGTGTCCAATACACCCCTCAAGGTTATATTCCACCAACATTCGGTATGTTGACACCTACGCTATAACAAAATTTTCTTCCTTACAAGAAAAAACATTCAAACTATGGCACAATCGTTTGGGACATCCAGGTTTTAGGATGATGAGGAAAATTATTGACAGTAGCTTCAGACATTCTTTAAAAGGAGAAAAGATTTGTATACTACGAGACTGCCCTTGCAGCGCCTGTTCTTAGGGTAAGTTGATTATTCGACCTATCAACTTCAAATGGATAATGATTTTTCCTAGAATCCGTACTCTCAACTTGTTCCATCAACGCAATTTATGGAACCACCGAACTACTCCATGCACTCGCCTTTCTACCCCATTCCCCTGTATTCCTTTTCCATGCCATTCGACGTGCTTGTCAATGATAAGAAAAATGACACTAGTTGTTGGACCAGCCTTGAGGATCAAATGCTTGTAAAATATTGGGTCGCACACTCGTAAGATGCTTAAAACGGTAATCAATAAAATGAATCCAAGTTTTGGGGGAAAATAGTAAATGGCTATGAAGGAACAAGTGGTATGAAAACCCGTACAAGAGCCGCCTTAAAACAACATTGGGGGAAAATACAATGATAAACTACATTTTTGTGTCTTGCGTCATCAAAGTTTTCGAGGTGAACTATAGCGGGATTGGAAATGAACACCATGAGGTACGTTTCAATTCATATGACATGTTTGTTTAAATTAGTTACATCACGACATTTTGTTAAGTATTTAATTTTTCCCCCTTTGTGTGTAGTATGACCGTGCGGATACTATGGTTGAGAATACATTTAAAACCGAGAACTATCGAAAACCACACAAGTTTGGTTTCAAACATATTTGCCATATTTTGAAAAAATATCCAAGATGAATTCTATAGATCATCCATAGAAGCGTCCATGAAATGCAAGCCAGTGGCGGCTCTAAGGCACAAAAGGCATCTTCAAATGCAAGTTTGGGGGTTTCAATTAGTTCGAACCCCAAATAATTAGTTAATGATGACGATGAAGTGACGAACCTCGTTTATTTATCTCTGGGGTTAATGAATAAGCCAACGGGGGGGGGGGGGGGGGGAGGGAGAGGTAAAACGATAAATTAACCTTTTGACAAAGTTTGAAAAGGTGATCAAGGCTCAAGAGGGTATAACAGAGATGGTTTGAAATAATGAAGGTATAATTAGTTAATGTAACGCTAAGGCAAGAAGAAAGGAAAACAAAGATAGCTATGGAAGTGGAACACCTCGAGCCATATCAAAAAAATCAAGAAAAGTGAACATTAAATTCGAGACATGGATATTATGGATAAGTATTTGAGTGGAATGGACAGCGATACCGCCATGTGTTGGGAAATGTTGAAGAACGAAGTGATGACAAAGATGATGACAAAACACAACGCCACGGGTTCGTCAAGTAGTAGCAGTGATAGTGATAATGTGCCTCATCAATGGATGTAGTTTAAATTCTAATTGAGTTTTTAATAAATATGTTGATTATTTTGAAGTGCATTGTAATATTTTTAGTTTAGAATGAATTACAACTTATAAAGTTTCAAATATTAGTAAAATTGAAATAACGTACGTAGTTATAAAAAGAAACCACAAGTACATATTATTGAAATTAAAATAACGTACTTAAACGTGAAAAGAAACTACAAGTACAAATTATTGAAATTGAAATAACAATTCAAGCATTGCGTCTGGCAAATTTCCAACAATACTCCGCGAGATTGGCTTGGAGTTCGAAGTGTTTGTTTTCATATCGGTACTTCAAATGTTCCCCAAGATATTTATCAAAGTCGTCATCCGTAGAAATACCTCAAAAAATCTTGGTGGATACACGAATGGGTCCTTTAAATAGTCATACTT
Source organism: Kingdonia uniflora (assembly GCA_014058105.1). Taxonomy (NCBI): domain Eukaryota; kingdom Viridiplantae; phylum Streptophyta; class Magnoliopsida; order Ranunculales; family Circaeasteraceae; genus Kingdonia; species Kingdonia uniflora. The sequence goes on along the minus strand of JACGCM010001055.1, from coordinate 1,701,406 downwards.
GTAATCATGTGTTGCCCAATCATTTTCATCGTCGAATATCATATTATGAAAAATAACGCACGTCTACATAATCAAATTTAATGTTTCAGGCATCAAAAACTGTGTGAGATTCTAAATAATTGCAAAACAGGCTTGTCAAACACCAAAAACTTGCTTCACATCCTTCCTAGACGTAATTTTTTTTGCATTGCTGTGATTTGTATTGGAATTGTCTTTGCAAATGTTTTCTACTTCGGGTAAATACCGTCTGCGATATAATAACTAATGTCGTAATTGTGACCTTCAAATTTATAATTTACAGGATATGTATTTCCCATTGCTATGTCGAATAATTTGCTACGCTCAACAACATTGATATCGTTGTTCAACCCCTGTCTGTTGAATAATGCATGCCAAATCCACAAATCATATGAAGCCACCGCTTCAAGTATGATTGTCAGTTTTTTACTCTTTCAATTAAAAGCTCATTGGTACACTTTAGGGCAATTCTTCCAACCCCAATGCATACAATCGATGCTCCCCAACATTTCTGGGAAACCCCTGGCCTCATTTTTATTGAGCAACCTTTCTACGTCGGTCGGAGTAGGAGATCGCAAGTACTCATTTCGATATAACTAAAATTTATCCAACGTTTAAAAGGCCGTACACTCCACCATCTGACAATACTCATCTGTTGCATTATCGGGCATGCCATATGCAAGCATACGATATATGAACGTCATTTTTTGATTTTCCATCATCCTTGTGTGTTTGACGCATTAGGCTTGTATACAAAATAAGAGTCATACTCGAAAATACCTTAAAGAATGCATAAAAATAGATTAAGCGACATTCAGAATCTTACCTCAAAAAATTATGCATCATAAGTCGGTTTTACTTTGGCAAAGTAATCATCCAACAAAATTTGATTGAAGATTTTGTGCTTGCGATTGGCGTATTTCCGACCCATCATCGATCCCACGACATTATCGAGTAACCCGGATTGAAAAGCTTCATATGATAAATACAAATTTAAATGAAAGCTTTGACACAACGCATACTCTTCCAGTAACTCATCATCTTCGTTGGAGGAACTTGCCAAATAATTTTTGAGGGGGCTATTAGTTGGGAACATGTTGCTTAAGAACTAGGAAATATAGATAGAGATAGTTGTTTGAATGTGCATAAATGTATGTATTTGATAAAATATATAAAAATAAATAAAAACGGGTGATTTGAGCAGAAAATAGAGGCATGATATTTGTGCGGGAGATAAAAGCCGGAGCTTTAAGAGGGAAATAAAGGCGGGAGGCTTAAGTGGGTAATAAAGGCGGGAGACATAGTATTCCAACAGCATAACGACATAATCCAAAATAAAAACATAGCGACATAGTTCAAATGTAAAACTAAAGTCTAAAATTAAACCATAACGACATATGTCAAATATAAAACTAGAGGTCCAAAATTAAAACATAACGACATAGTCCAAAATAAAACTAAGTAGTCCAAATGCTGAATATAATGACATAGGACAAATTATCACAAATGGTATTGATGAAACTATTTCTGTAACTCTGCAATAGATTTTTTCAGCTCCTGATTTTGATTGTAAAGCTCCTGTACTTGAGCATCCCTCGCCCTGATAGTCTCGTCTCTGTGAGTGATCATACTAATATAATGCTCGTACATCGAAGAGATCCATTCATATGCAATCTGCTAGCCACCGGCATACATACGTCTAGACTTATCCAGATATTGCATGTACTATAATAATAAAAGGTGTCGATGTATTTGATTCCTTAAAACCAAACCATGATCTTGCAAATTTCTAAAGTCGCATCATACTTCTGCCTTTCCATTCAATAATGCAATAAGTCATTGCCATCTCGATACTCAAGTAGCTTCGTTATAGAAACACAAGTCGTGGTTCTTTCCATGTCACCAATGTATTTTTCACATCAAGCTCACCAACCACGCATGCCGAAGAAGAACAACTCCATAGCATTAAGTAATAATTGAGTTTTTTTTTGAATACCTAGTATTCATAGCCATCGTCTCGCAACTCCTACTTCATAGAAATCCTCTGGTCTCTTGCAACCCATGACATACACTAGTAAACAAAATGCCCATGAGTTAGACAAACTCAAACTCATACCGCATACATAGCCAACACACATGCCAAAGGATTGGCCAATAACTCACTCCAACCCTTCAATGAGATAACCGTGTTTACAGCTCTTCAATCTCATCCATGATAGAACTTACATACGCAACTATCATATCATCCATAATATAAGAATAGATGATCCATGAGTTCTCAAAAATCATAAAATCAATAATGGTTTTTGTGGTGTTTCCTAAACCCACCAATGATATAAAACATATCAAACATTGAGTCCCATCATTTCGGCGTATGTATTGAACAAGTATATGAGCTTTTGATAGACCGTCGTGAAGCCTAATAAAAAAAACCAACTCAATAAATATATAATATAGGGATAAGTAGGGTGTCAATCCACAGGGAGGTAGGAATTTCTAGGTAAAACAGAAAAGTAAGGGAAAGGGGTTAAGGATTTAAGAACTAGGAAATAAATGAGAATTAATTTAGAGTGATAATAAAAGTAAAACAATCAAAGGTTAAAATTCTACCATCGTGATGTGATCAAAATTAGAACATAACTTTTCTTTAAACATGTTTGATCATAATAAATTAATACAACTAATTTAGACGCTAGCCTAAATTAAGAAAATTGATTATCCTATATTGATAGAAATGATAATGTATCAACTTCATATTTTCTCCTTTCAAAGAAGATGCAAATAATTTTATGCTCACCAAGTCAATGAATCCCTTCTCTCGAAGTAGATGCAAATTATAAGGTTCAAAGGCCAATGAATCCATTCTCTCGAAGTGGACACAAATCTCAATGTTTCAAAATAAGAAGCGATAATCATACAAAAATAGACAAATTATTATTTCTAGAAAATTCATTATATTCATGATAATTATTAATCTCCGGAAATCTCTACCCTCATTAGATGAGTTGGTTTTATTAGAAATTGAAGATCTCTAGATAAATTCCCTAAAACTTCAAACAATTCATAATAAATATGAATATTATTCTATCTAACTATCACCATAGTGGCTTTATCTCTCCCCTTGATAAGGAGATTGGCCTACCATGATTAAAATTAAACTAAGAAAAGAATTAACATCTAATATTATCAATTAAACAAACAATAAGAATTAACATATAAGCATAAAATAAAAATAAAAGGAAAAGAAGAAAGATGCAAACTCAGATTTAAAAAGCCTCTAAAATAAACCCTTATACAAATTATAAACTAGCGTGGAGGTATGGCTACTAGTAGCCTTTACAAGTATTTATAGAAAAACCCTAATATTAGATTCATCCAATCTAGTCGTGTTGGCAGATTTTTACAGGCTGTTTGATGTGTGGGAAAAATCTAGAAGCTTCCATTTCGCATTCTTTAAATGATCATAAAATATCATAAAAATAGGAGATGATATGATATGTCTGCTTTGCGATCTCCTCCAACCGCTCACAGAATATCAGCATTCAAGATATCTTCTATCTGGATATTTTATATTGGTTAATTGCCTCAGAGGTTGTTCGTCGACTATTGAAGATGCTTCTACATGCTTTTGGTCAGATGTGGCTATTATCTATCTCAAATACATTCCAAGAGTTGGATGCCAGTTGGCTGAAGGTCTTTTTGTTAAAGTACTTCAAAGCTACATTTTTGTTATAATTTTACACTTTTCTTGTCATCTGATCTCCAATACCTTTATTAATTTGAAAAGATAAAAACACGACATAATTAGATGATTAAGGTCTTATGGCGATAAAAAGAGTATGTAAAAGAGGTCTAAATAAGACACATAAATGTATCTATTAGCTCTTATGCATGAGCTTCCATAATGCATATTCACCGGTAACTATGTATCCATGTAACCGACTTACATACCAATCTTCAACAAGACCAATAATGAAGAATCGTCTATTCCATATCAAGAATCACTCAATCGAAAAACTGAAAGCCCCCATAATACGAACTAGCTTCACAATCGGTGAACAAACATATTAACACAAGCACCCATATTTTCTTGAAAGCAAATTACCACAAGTTTCATCTTGAACCGCCATGAACAAACTTGTTCTCATTTAACTTGTAAACCAACTTGTGTAATAAAGCTTTTCAACATCGGTAATAGGATTACCTCCTATACCCGATTCGACGATTGAGATCGCATCATCAACCATGACAAGCTCCTACTTGCCCATGACCTCACCTTGTAAAACCATATTGTACGTAGTTATCACCAATACCAGCTAACCATAAACAATAATATCGGGAGTAAGGATAACGAGTCATAGGTTTCGAAATCTTTGTTCTTCTTCTTAAAACAGTCGGAGGAGTATACAGTTCTCGTTGGACCTCTTAAACCATGGTTCCAAGACCATCCTTGCAAGGTACTTTTCATACTCACATAACCTCGATTCATCCGCTTTTTTGGTCCACTTATCTATGTCTTTGCACAAGACATCATCATTGGATATCCCATCAATAACTTGGATAATTTTTCAGTTCCACGCATCATAAAATCGGTTGCCAAAATCATTACAAACATATCCAATGAATATGCATAAACTAGATACAAATTTTAGTATCGATCTACTAATGGAATAGACAAAAGAAGCATAATAAATTACCTCATTTTTAATCTAAGTGATCTCATTCAATAGTCCAAGATCCAATGCACAACAAGACTCTACATTAACCGTTAAAAATGCCACATCCACCCAGAGTTTCTTCGGCAACTCAAAGATATATCTTATACTCTTTGCCCTTTTAGTTCACATATGAACCGTATTCTCAATCATACCATACTCTTGTGGTATCATTAGGATCTTCGCAAGCCTTCTAATCCAAATAAATGCATTAACTATAATAAATCCATCACCACAAAATTGATTACCACCGCCGTGAGACCTAAGATGCTTCAACATCGAACCCGTCTCAATCCATTAAAAGAAAAAGAGGTATTAGCCATGGTAAAATCTGTGGTAAAAGTCTTTTTGCCACAGTTTTAACCGTGGTACGTGTCGTGCCCGTAGATGGGGTGGCTAAAGCTTTGCCACAATTTTTATCGTGGCGAAAGGTTTATCAATTGCCACGGTTTTTACCATGGGTCTTTTTCGTGGCAAAAGCATCTTGTTCACCATTGTTTAATCTGTGGCAAATAGGTTTTGTAATTAAATTTTTATTATTATTGTAAATGCTCTATTAAATAAATAAAAAATTAATACAAAAGATCTTAGTACATTTACATAATTCATTTTTCTTGGATTCTTCAACAAATGAGTTTGGAATGCACTCCTATTCAACATATACGAGGTAGACCTTTCTATTCCCTTTTCACCACCATCCCAAGATGCCTTTATCAATGTAGGGTAACCCGCAACCTGACAGCTTGCAACTGTATCTTCCATTGTGTAAACACAAGCTTAATAGTATACATTGTCAGGGATAGACTCCAAAATATTCTCAGTAGATATTTTCACCTAAAAGAGAAGAGAAGGGAGATAAACACAAATTATCAGATACCAATTTTCCTTAATAAATTAAAAAGATAAAGTTTGTCAAAAAACTTACATGTGAGTCAATCCATGAGCCAGGGTTATAGAATGCATGGTTCGAACTAGGCCAAACTGCATAAACATTGACATGACCCAAAGTTAGGTGACCAAACAATGTGTTGTGAAGTGCCGCAAGGTATACCAAGAAGTGGATGTTTTTCAAAGTAATTCAGAAAGAATAGAAAACTCAATACAAACCTTAACAAGATCTACAATGAGTTGTAGCTAGCATAGTTATTGTTGTTGGTCCCACCAGGAACGAAAGTGGTTAACTAAAGTCAAACTTGTTAAAGGAATCCCTCCATTGATAACCCAATTATTGCTCCATGTTCCCGCCCTGATCTGACTTGGTTTGGCTTCAAGCATCCTATATTAAAAGAAATTCATAAGCCTAACAAAACTAATTACTTAATTGATAGTTTGTACTGAATTCATTTTTCATATTTCTATTTATATCATCAATATGTTCTTTCTATTTTTTTTATTAATAATGAGATTTCATTAAATCAAAGACCCAGCTGAACAGCCTAAAAGAAAATAAATGATTCTTGTGATGGACTTATACCAAAATGTCTGCACATTCGATAAATAAATGTCAAACTGTATAAAGAAAAGCGAAACTTACTGGGACTAGTTACAAAATTCACCCTTCCCTTACTTGTGAGTTAAATACTCTCTTTTCTAGATAAGACTTTGGCTAATCCTGCACTTAACATAAAAAGAAGTTGTGTATTACTCGAATGGTTTTGCTGCTGATTCATCATCTTTAGCAGTCTTGTTGCATAATTATGACTATAAAATTGCATTTAAGTTATCCTCATAACAGGGATGACTCACTGACATCGCACATGGAACAAAGAGAAACAATCTAATGACCTGAATATATAGTAAAACACAAGTATTAATGCATTAGGAGACCAGTCCAACACAGAAAAAATCATAACATCAAAGACCCCTTACAAAAAAGATGTAATCCAAGCAGATAAAATATACAGCTGTGACAGATATAAAATATTCGTTGATAAAACATAATATACAGCAAAGCAAGTAAGCATGATGTGATACATCCCTAATAGGATCGTCTACCCACTGTATGACCTATATTTATTTGATGCTTTATGTTTTATGTTTTAGCTTAAAGATCTGATAGAGAGGTCCAATGTGAGTTATTAACAGTTTCCCAATTTAAGTAGAATATTATTTCAATTAGAATTAGGGTTCTTAATTCTAACCCCCCTTGTGTTTTATAAAAGGGGAGATCTAGGTTATTTGTTTCTCAATTGATTTTGATTAAAGTAAGTTAATTTGTTTAGTTGAAGCCATAGTTTTCTCTAACTCTCAAACACAACGTGATTTTCTTACAAATCTCGCTTTCGCGTTCGTAGTAATCACGTCAAAGCAACTTTATATCAACATGCCAATAAAGTAGAATATTGTGACTGATGAAACAAAAATTAGACAGTTATGGAGGCTACTTAATTCATGAGGAGAGCTAGTTGTTTAGATGGCTCTAAAGCCAATTGGATGAAAAAATAAATGTACTTAATTTTAGACATATTATGCAGTCGACCAATTACCAGAAATAGGTCTATGTCATTTTATTATTTCCATGCAATCTTCGACAATGAGTAAGAATAATCAAATCCCAATATCTGAATACTCTTACAATACTTGAAAACTGTGCACTTAATGGATTGGTCATAATAAACAAAGACCTGTACAAATTACTATTAGAGCATCCATAACAGCTAGGCACACCCTGATGTGGCGGGTGGATTCTCAAATCTACCCAAATCGTCTTCCAGCAGCTAGGTCAATTGGTGATATGGCAATGAAAAATCCACCCTGAGGGTGGATTCTTCACCCTCTGGGTAGATTTTTGGTGAATTGATGCTGCACCCTTCTGAATCGCGCATAGCCTACAAGCCAATAAGATTAAAACACGCGACAACAATCCAGTAGCTCTCATTGCACGCAGTTCTAAACTGTGTGTATACACAATGGCCAAGATTAAAACACGTGGATGACTGAGATTAAAAGAAATTCAAACGGTTAGTTTTGCCACGCGGTTCAGAAGTGCACGGCAAAATCCTGCATGAAATAAATACACTGGTTCCCCTCCATAATTTAGTTTTTCTCTGATCAAACTTGGACAACAAGATGCTCAATGGCTATAAATGGCTAGTTTTTTCTCTATCTATAAAACCCATTCATCTTCTACTCTTTTAATCTTCTACAATCAACTCATTTATCTTATATCTCAATACTCAACTTTCTTCTTTTGTTATCAATTTTTCCGAATCATGTCTGACAAAATCCTGGCTGACCTACTCAAGTCGGACATATCACTCTCATCTTTGGAGTCATCGTCTTCATCATCATCCGAAAGTGAAGAGCTCTTCCGACGTCAAATTAAGTTGGTGCACAAGTATTGCAAGATTATGATTGAGATGGGAGAAGCAGAAGAAAAAGAGCAAGATGCGACATCATCACGGAGGTGGGGAAATAGTAAAAGGGGAATGATTGACAAGCGGAAAGGCCGTGATCATAAATTGGGGAAGTTGAGCCTTAATCGGGATTACTTTGATGACAACTCAAGATTCGCCGGTATCCCATTTTATCGTCAATTCCGCATGAGTGAAGGTGTGTATCAACATATTTATGATCAAATACTTTCTTTCTTCGAACCCCTATTTTATTCAAAGAAAAAAATACCGCTAAGAAGATGGGCTTATCCTCGCACCAAAAGATAACGTGCGCACTTCACATGTTATGTTACGGTACGAGCACAAACGCCCAAGAAGAATGCATTCGGATTGGGGAGTCTATGGGTATTTGGTGCTTGAAAGAATTTTATAAAACTATTATAACACAATTCAAAGCTCAATACCTTAGATCTTCCAATGAAGACGATACATTACACTTGTTAGAAGTGAATGGATTGCAAGGCTTCCCGGGGATGTTAGGTAGTTTAGATTGCATGCATTGGAAATAGAAGAATTGTCCTACCGGGTGGGCAGAACAATATATCGGGTATAAGAAAATCCCGACGATGATTTTAAAAGCGGTTGCATCCCAAGATCTTTGGATATGGCACACATTCTTTGGGGTGCCCGATTTTAACAACAACGTCAACGTCTTGCATTAAGGGTGGCTTTTCAACAACTTATCTAATGGAGTTGCGCCTCCATACAATTATAATATAGGCACAGTACCACACACTATAAAGTATTACTTAACGGATGGAGTCTATCCAAAATGGAAAACACTTGTTCAAACTATAAGAAATCCCTCCAATGATGCCGAAGGACATTTTTCAAAGATGCAAGAAGCATGCCGGAAAGACGTAGAACGTGCTTTTGGGGTAGTACAAGCTAGGTTTCAAATATTGGCACACGGTACGTAATTTTGGAAACCTAGTGATCTAAGAAATATTATGTACGCATGTATAATCCTGCACAATATGATCGTCGAAGATGAACGTCATACCTACGTCCGGCAAATGAACATTGATCCCGAGTTTAGAACATCCATGAAGAATTGGAAGAAAGACTTAAATCCAAGACACGCGATCAACACTATGGCAGAGTACATCCAGAAAGTTTATGAAATTAGAAATGAAGGAGCTAATTTCTAATTACGAGATGAACTTGTCACGCATTTGTGGAATCGAAAAGGGGCAGAGTAATTGTAGTCTTCATCATTATTATTTTTATTTTCTAAAGTCATGTATTTTGTTTCCAAGTCTTCATCATTGTAACACTTTTAAAGAAACTTGGTTTACTGCTTCTGCTTTCTGATTTTATACCCATTTCTTCAAATACTATTGTTTTGGTATAGATAAAGAGAAGGAGAAAATCTTTAAAAAATCAAGATTAAACACTTGTAAGACTCTTCCATTTTCAGAGTCATGGTCGACAATTTCACTAAAATAATTGTTAGTAACCCTTCTCTCTTGCTTTGGGTTTGTTTAATATGAATCATTACACTATTTTGTATCTTGCATAAACACTCCCGTTCTAATGATATATTGGTATCGGATCGAGTAACATATATTGTAAAACTAGATACCCCCAAGTGTCTAACTTGGGTTAGCTTATGGCATCATTGGTTAATTTATAGACATGGTAGTGTTAAAAATATGTTCTTGCAAACCCCATTAAGATATTCTTTAATAATGAGTAATATTGACCATGATAACCTAGTAGCTTTTTTACGGTTCTGGGTTAATGGGATTTACCCCGTTGATCCCAATATTAATTAATCAATATTAATACTAGTCGCTGATGATTGAACAAAACTAGATCGACTCTTGATTGTAATCGTGTAATAACTTTGGTCGTTGATTAACTTGGACAACAAGTTTCTAAAAAAGAAATCTTAAAAAAAAACAAGATTAAACAAGATTAATACTCAACATATTTTAACTAAAACATAGTTTAAACAATATTAATAGTCAACATAGTTTAAACAAAACATAAATAAAAGTTCTAAATAAAACATAGCCTAACTGGGACGACCTCTCTTCGTTTAGCAGACACGTTTGGTACGTGTGAAACTCTCGTCATAGGTACATTGCACAACCGGCTCTGTCTGGTAGGAAGTGAATATCTCAGCTAGTCTCTCGGATGATCTCATCACTCTGCCTCAGCTGCTCCACTAACTTGGTCGTGCGTTTAATATATTGCCACGAGTCTTCATGTGTCGCATACCGCATTCCTTGGTTTTGATGCTACAACTCATTTGTACTATACGTAAGTGGATACGGGTATAGTACCTGCATCACCAGGATCGGTATCCATCTATGTTGATCGTTCGGTCCTGCCACATCCATGAACCATCCCATATCATGTAGATCACCGGTCGGTTAAACACTATTGTCTTGTACCTGTGAAGACGTGGCTAAATTCGAGGTAGGTGGCAAGTGTACATCGGGCCTCACTTACTAAACTGTAACCGATCTCGTGATTTGGATGAACAGTACGCCAATATGTCATGTAATCTACGTCTGAAATAAGATAATCCCGACCATCGTAGAAGTCTACATCTTTCAGACCCTGATATAACTCTCGATCGTACCTTAGGAATTCCATAATCTCATGAGGGGGGTCATAGGGCACATTATCATGCCCGATCATCTGATGCATATACTGGTCTCCTAAATACCAAAGCGTACCGTACCCGTATGGGACTGACACCAATGGAACCCTCTGGAAGCTCAGCGCTGAAGTAACTGTTACCTTTGGACAAATTAATTGCCTAGACCTGTGCCATGGTTGCCAATCTATCTTGGTTCAGTCCTTCCATTATATCATATCTCTGATCACAGTAAATGAGTGATGGATTTTAGACCCCGTACTAGCCCTTTCATCTCTCCACGCACCCATACAGGAATAAATATGGTTAAATTTTTATACCTTAACTAGATACATTCTAACCCGACAGTACTCTGAGAACCAGAACTCTAACATCGCATAAAATCTGGTGATCCATTTCTTCACCTTCCCGTCCCTCAGAACTGAGACTTCATCAAGCCCCCGATATAAAGCCGCCATAATCGGCGTGCCCCAGTCAAAAAGAAACATACCAATAATATCGTAGTTTGTCAAGGCTGCAAGGTAACCCGCCCGAAGAGATGTGCTACCATTTGAGAAGAAGAGATTACCCATCATATATGCAATAAATGCCCTCACATACACGATATCCATTTGTGGGTCATAATTGTGGAGACGTGGATTCAAAGGTTCTTTCCACTTTTTTAAATAGGCGAGAGTGATGTTACCGTACCTGATGTCAGAGCTTGCGATTCCCGGGAACATCTTTTCTGCTTCCTCTAACTTGGAGTACCTCTCGTCGTGCAGGAGTTTACAACCCCTCCCAAAAGATATGCCCGTTAACATGATGAAGTATAACGGTGTGAAACCCAGTTCCCCGCAAGGGAAGTAAAAGGTATGGGTGGAAGGCCACCACCGTTCCACGAGAACATGAATGAGGCGGTTATCCGAGATTCCCGCCTTAATCGAGCAAAATTCCATAAAACCCATATCGTCGACCAACTTCATCAAAGTCGGGTACACGGCAATCCATTGGTACTACTTCAGTACCTTATCCAATGATCCCCTATACTATAATTTATCTCGCTTCTGACAAATAAAAACATATTAAAACGTTAGACTTTCATTCGGGCATTTCATCGAACACATTGCAATATACGTTAATAACACTTAAAATTTATACAAAACTTACCGACATTTCCTCCTATCCAACATAGGAGATACCCAGCCGTCCGGGAGGATATCTACTCGGTTTAACTCTTCGAGCGTTGGGGAGGGATCATTGTCCGACGTCAATTGTAATGGCCAAATATTTGTTACTTTGGCGTTCCCCCTTCGTTTTACTTCCGCGCTTACGTTACGTTTAGTTTTGTAAAAACTTAAGAACGGTCGCTAACTAGACGAACCCGACATTTTTAAGTGATTAACGGAGGAAAGATCTTGAGTTGGGAAACTTGTGGAGTAAGGGTTGGGTATGCCTTGGGGTAAAACTAGAAACACTTGATATGCCTTGAGAAATGCCTTATAAGAAATAATACTTGAGAAAACAAAAACAAGTTTAAGCCTAACACTTGCAGCGTTATGCCGTGCGGTTCTGAACTGCGCGGCTAATTATTTTTAAAAAAATTGACGTGTCATTTCCTTATTGTCTAGTCTTGCCGCGCGGTTTAGAAGTGCGCGAGAGAGATCAAGGGTTTAGATTAAGAGACGTGGCTAGATCGTGAGCGTTGGTTCTCCCGCGTGGTTCTGAAGTGCGCGAAGCATATTCACCTTGATTTAGACTTTGAACTGTTGTGGGTGGATTTGGGGTTGATTAGATTCACCCTGGTTTTTGGCAAATTCACCCACCCAACTGCTGTGGATGCTCTTAACTAATGACAATATTATCTATAAATAGTAAAAATTCTACCTTAAAATAGTAATATACTTTTTTAAGATGCAAGATAAAGGGATGATGAAAATTACCTTACATAGAAGGGGAATCTGAAAATATTCTCTGAACTTTAGATTTATGCATTATGTGTAATCTGACCGGTTGATTCCTTTTCCTCTCACGCTGGATCAATCCCAAAGAAATTGATGTTACTTACTATTGTGTGAAGCATGATGCAATAAATCTAAGGCAATGTTGATAAGTCATAGAAGTCTAAGAAAGTTAAAATCACGTAGAACAAACTACATAGAGATATACAAGTTGGACCCTTATGAATATTTAATTACAATAGAGTTAGAGACAGTAATGGTACCTCACAAAAATATGAAGGACATACCATGCACATCACTCACTACTACCCATAGCCATCAAGAAATCTTCTTTGCAGAAGAGTACGTCACCGCCAACATATGCCTTCTCCTTCAATATATGCTCTTTACCTTTAGTGATGGTATTAAGTGTTAGTAATGGGGATGATTAAAGTCCTTCGAGATGTTATTCTTTTAGTTAAATGGAAATACATTTAGAAAATAGTGCAATGGGAGAACCTTGGGGCTAAAAGTCTTTCTTGTAAGCCTTTGATATGGAGATTGAAGAATATTTTTTTTACTAATTTTTATTTGCAATGTCTGAAGTTCTAGTAGAGGCCTTAGAATTTATCTAAGTGCTTCATGTATTCAAAAGCTAGACGAAGGAAAAGCTTAATGTAAGAAAATGCATGACAAAAAAACCTAATGTAAGAAAATACATGACCAAAAAACACATTATCCCCAAATAAAACCAATACAAGGAAACTAATTATAAAAGGAGCAACATATACCTGGATTAAACTGAATTTCGGAGCGAGCGAGATGATTAAAGGGATATCCGCCGTTTGATCACGTCAATCCTATTGAACATTGATCTACAATAGCCAAATAGAATCTCACTTTGTTAGTTAGAAACATAGATAATATTGCATCAAAATACAATATAATCCAATATCAACTTACTTGACAGAAAAGCAACAAGCATGAGAGAATGGGAGAGAGAGAGACCTCAGTGCCTTAACAGTCCATTATTTGCTTGTTCCACTTCAATAGCAAAAAAATAAAAATGCTCAAGTTATGTTTGAATTCAGAGTTCCCACGATGTCCTTTGTATCCCTCGATGACCACCCCAAATATTTCATTATAAGCCCAAAGGCAAGAAAAGGTTGTAGTTCTGAATGTATTACAATTTGAAATCATTTCTAAAGTTCCTTCAAATTACTATTATGCAGTTCCTAATTTTCGGGGAGATTCGTGAGTTGTCGAGAAAGTTTCGGCGTCTGGCTTAGATGTTTTTGCACACAATATTGAAACAGTCGAAGAGCTACAGAGGTCAGTGCGAGATCACCGTGCTAATTTCAATCAATCTATTAAAGTGTTAAAGATGGCCAAAAATTATGCTCGTGCTGGTACACTCACACAAACATCTATAATGCTAGGTTGTGGGGAAACACCTGATCAAGTTGTGAAGACGATAGAAAAAGTAAGAGTTGCAAGACTTTTGGTCAGTATATGAGACCCTCCAAGCGACACATGCTCGTATCTGATTACGTCACTCCTGAAGCTTTTGAAAAGTATTGAAATCTTGGCATAGACATGGTATGCTTATTATTCTTGGTATTTTAGAAATAATGCCATAACCTTCATTGCTTAGATCTTTTCACTTGGTCCAATATTTATTTAGTTTGTAAATAGAGGGGTAATGCTATGACGATCTCAGGGTCCATTGCATCTGAATGGGAAAAGGTCAAATGATTGTTATGCAACAATCTTTTTGTCCCAATGTCCAAGGTGATGGTATCTAAAGATCTTGTAAAATTGTTTGGAGAATTGGAGTCTGCAATAGATATTGATTTAAGTTGTTGCATATTGTATAGTTTTGGATTACAATATTTCAGACACAATTATATACTTAAATTTTAGTTTGCTTAATACTTCATGTATTTGCTAGCTCAGTAAAAATGTTAATGAAGAACATATAACTTCATATAGACTTCTCATATTTGAATGTACTAAAGATTCATTTCCATTGTTGAATCTAAAACATATTAATAAGTTATGAAAAATTCAACCCTTATTTTTTATTTTTTTCAATATATGTTGATACAAAATTTTCAGCAATTATTTATAAAGTGAACTTTGGATCATGTCAGAAGTTTCGTTAATTATCGAACTTTGGATAGTAACTGGCATCACATATTTTCTACTTAATTAATTATCGCACTATCTAAAACTTGGCAGCAAGTCCCGGCAAATTGATATCGACGAAATAATCGAGTTTTGAAGCTAATGGAATAAAACCGCTCTACTTAGTTAGGCTTAAGTTTAACCATGACATTTTGAGGGAATAATGCATATATCATGAAGAACTTATTATCCCTAAACCAAGAACATCCCCATTTCTGGTTCTTACAAGCTGTTGAGATTAAACTCGAACAAACATTATAAAGATAATTGTACAATCTGAGAGCATAAGAAATCCAGAAAATGATGCTACATAATTGTAGACCATTCATCGGGGAAAAAATATTTCTTCGATTTAAAGAGAATGAATCGAAAGCCAAATCAAGTCAAACTTAAAACATTATAAATTGTAATTAAAACTTTTGCTCATAAGAAGAAGCAATGTGATTTTTTAGAGTTTACCACGAATTTCAGGTTCAATCTTAGATGCAGAGACAATGATCAAGAAAGATGAACGAACCATCGATCCCTCAACTTAAATCAGACCTTACAGAACGAATACGGAAGCTTAGAGAACCTTCGAAACCTGAAAGATTAAAAACGTTGGGAGAGAAAGAGAAAGATCACATTATTTTTTTTATTTTTTTGAGGAGAATGTTTTTATTATTATTGGAAAAGTGAAGTTTTTAGTCGAGGAGAGGAGAGGTGAAGATTTTAGTTGGTGAGGAAAGGGTTGGTTTTTTGGTCATTTGGCCTTAACAAATTTATTTTCCAAAAGGGCAGTCAAGATGTGAATCTCAAGGCGTTGACTGCCCTTCCTGGCCCTTTTTTGTCTTTCGACATAAGGCAGGCTTGTCTAAAACGGAAAAAACACCGCCCCGTTATATAAAGATATATAACGGGGTGAGAATAGATACATATATATTATTCTTAATTTCAACATATAATTCTAAAATAATTAAACTAAATAAGTTAGGGGTGAGCATGGATACCAAAACCGAAACTGAAAACTTCGGTTCATAAAATCAGAAACCGAAACCAACCATACTATAATCACACCGAAATAAATAGGAGGAACTGAAATCGAAACCGAAACTGAACCAAAAAAAGATCGGTTTGGTTTGGTTTCTCGGTTTGCATTCCATCAAAACTAGTAAAGTTATTGTTTAAGTCAAATATTTACTTGATAATACTACATTTTGGTAGTTTAATATATGAAAAATTTATAGAGTAAAGAAGGGTTAAACTACATTTAGAGTTTCGTTTACTAATAATGTTTATTCTCGGTTCGGTTTTATGTTGGTTCCTCTTATGGAGAAAGAGAAATCGAAACTGAAACCGAATCCTTTTTGGTTCCTTAATTTAAGAACCGAAACCGAAGCCTAAAAAATTGAAATATTTTGTTTGGTTCGAATCGGTTTGGTTCGATTTCTCGGTTTCTTTGGTTTTTTGCTCACCCCTATAAATAACAAACCTTAAATGAAACATGAAGCATAAAAAATGTGAGCTTGCCACATGTCATAACATTTACTATTTAAGACTAATATTTATGCTTTTAATTAAAAAAAAAGGCATATTACTCCACAAGTACCCATAAATACAATTTAATTTAATATATCATCAATTCCCCTAACATGAACTCTCATTTATTCCAAAATCTTTTATTTAATTTTTTGTGAAGTTCACATTTAACCTTTCAAAAATATTTTCCTTTCATATAAATCATTATTCTATAAAAATTTCAAAGTTTCTTTGTTGTTGTACTATATATGTTATTTTTCTTCAATTTCAAGTTTTCAATACATAATTCCAAAGCAATCAAACTAAACAACAAACCATCAAGATGATTGGAAAACACATCCTATTTACTATTTATAATGTAGTTTTGCTCCCAGTGCTTATAACCGTCGTACATCTCGAGGTAATTAGTAACAATCTTTAATCTCTTTGTTTCTCTTAGTTATTGATTTTCATATATCCATTTATAATATTCATTTGTAAGCTAGATGTTCTATTAAACTGAAGAAAACAAAAAACTAGACGGTAGGGTAAAAACATAATTTTTGGCATAGCCACATGGCTTAGACATAGGCCTGTTTTCGGATCGGATTGGAAATAGAGGGGGTCGGAATTTTTTCGATTTTTTTCGGAACTATAAAATCTATTTCGATCCAATCTATTTTTTTCGGAACTGTAAAAATAAATCTGAATTCGGAAATTTCAGAATTTTGATTATTTCGGAATCAATTCGGAATAACAGAGTTCTCACTTCTTCATATCAAACCATAATAACAGAGTTCTCACTTCTCCAAGAATCAAAGATTTAAAATCGAAGCCAGAGGAGAACTGAAGCCAAAGATGAGGTTTAACTTTTCTTCTTCGATGTGAATCAAATTCGAGGCAGTAAAGATTTAACTTAAGAGTAGAAGTGGAGGCGGTAGAGATTTAACTTAAGAGTATAGGCAGTGGAGGGCAGTTGAGAATAGAGAAGAAGAGGCGGTGAAGAATGTCTTAGGTTAAGAATATTAATGTCTAATATTTTATGTTTTAATTCGGATTATTCGGAATTAAATCGTAATAGAGGGATATTCGGAATATTTTTTGGAATAATCGGATCGGATGGTTTTCGGAATAATCGGATCGGAAAATTCGGAATTGCACACAGCTATCCGATTCCAATCCGATTTTTTTCGGAAAAATTCGGAAATCAAATTTTCGGAAATCGGAATTGCAAAATAGGGTTCCAAAATTGAAAATATCGGATCAAAAATTGGAAAAATCGAAAATTCGGATAAAAGTTGCAACCCTACTTCGACTAGTAGATACCAAATGGGTAAGAGTCGGTGTCAAGCCATATTTGATGGTCTTAAGCATTTCAAGAACCTTTAAATGCACATTACTCCATAATTGACATAAATGTACATAAATATCTCATAAATTCCCCCTAGCATAACTCCCATTTATTCCGAAATCCTTTATCTTCTTTTTTGTGAAGTCTACATTCAACCCTTTTCAAAAGTATTTTACTATTCAAGACTAATATTTATGTTTTTAATATAAAAAAATGCATATTGCTCTACAATTACCCATAAATGCAGATTACTTTAATATCTCATAAATTGCTCCCAACATAAACTCTCATTTATTCCAAGATCTTTTATTTAATTTTTTGTGAAGTCTGCATTCAACCCGTCAGAAATATTTTCGATTCACATTAATCATGTATTACTGTATATGTTATTTTTCTTCAATTTCAAGTTTTCAACACATAATTCCAAAACAATCAAACTAAACAACAAACCTTCAACAAGATGATTGGAAAGCACATCTTATTTACTATCTATAACGTAATCTGCTCGCAATGCTTATAACCACAGTAGATGTCGAGGTAATTAGTAACAATCTTTAATTTCTTTGTTTCTCTTAGTTATTGATTTTCATATATCCATTTCTAATATTCATTTGTAAGCTAGATGTTCTATTAAACAGTTTATTTTCAAGAAAACTAAAAACTAGAAGTTATGGTAAAAACACAATTTGTGGCGTAGCCATATGGGATATGGCTTAGACTAGTAGATACCAATTGGGTGAGACTGATTCTTCATACACCTCTGAAAATGAAATACAATTTTTCGTAGATTATGAGCCATTCATTATGTCAAGCCATATTTTGATGGTCTTAAAGCATTTGAAGAACTTTGATTTATTTTTTTGGGAGGGGATGATCTACATGATTGTGAGATTATGCTTACAAAAAATCATGTACTGTTTGGTGTGTGTGAAAACCCCAACACAATAATATTTTCAAAGAGTTTACACCGCTCAAGAACCACTGAGGCATATCTGAATGGAACCACACATGGGCAACAGAAATAACAGTTCTACGCACATCAGAAAAAGAAACAGAGTTGAAGAAAACCTATTCCAAAAATAGAGAATAGAGTTGCAACAACATTCCAAGGTGCTTCATTTTAGTCTCTCGATTTAGGAACTTGATCATCAACTGACTGACTGTAAGAGACTATCAAAAAATCAAGTTTTGATTCAACCTATAAATATATTTTTGAAAAATGTTGTACAAAAAGTTGTCAAAAATTGTTGTCTGACTCGGATTTTTATTTCCTCATCAAAGATTTTTAATTCTTACCCACTCGTGATAATTAGAGAAAAATGGCGACTGAAATGAAGGTAGAAATCAACTCAAGAGAGAGTATCAAACCATCATCTCCAACTCCCAATGATCTCCAAACCTTGAAGTTATGTTTTCTTGATCAACTTGCGGGACCAATTTATGTTCCTGTCTTCCTCACCTATAATAGCAGCATCGGTGATGGAGTCATTGATCAAGGAAAGGTTGTCGAGAGACTCCAACGCCTGAAGATATCTCTATCCGAAACTCTTACCAACTTCTACCCGTTAGCAGGAAGTATGAAAGATAATAATGACATTGTCATTGATTGTAATGACTCTGGAGCTGATTATATTGAAGCTAGGGTTCATGCCCGACTCTCAGATTTTACGTCAGAACAGACAAATGATGCCGTGGACCGGCTCTTGCCATGCATCGGAGACTCATACGGATCGGTCCTCCTAGTGATCCAAGTCAATGTTTTCGATTGTGGTGGAATGGCCATTGTCATTATGTTCTCACATAAAGTCGCGGACGCTTTTTCCATATGTATGTTCGTCAATGGGTGGGCCTCTGCCGCTCGCGGAATTGACTTTGCTATAGAAAAATCTCCGCAACCGCAATTTAATTCCGCGTTGTACTTTCCTTGCAAAGTCGATGTAGCGACTAGGCCAATGCTCAAGTTCCGTAAGGATGAGTACACCGTGAGCAAGAAGTTTTTATTCAACGCAAATAAAATTGCTTCTCTTAGAGCTAATTACCAATCAAGTTGTCGTGTGGTGGGTGGTGGAAAGTACTCGACACGGGTTGAGGCCGTATCGGCTTTTATTTGGGAGCGTTTCATCAAGGTGTCTCAAGCGAAAATCAGAGGAAATGACGGTATTACTACGATGTATGCAGCTTCCCATGCAGTAAACCTAAGGGGAAAGATGGGTATACCACAAAACACTTTCGGAAACATATCTAGGGTTGTTTACACCACACCAATTACAGTGGAGATCGAAGAGTTAAAAAAGAAAAAGTTGCCGGACTTGGTGGCCCTAACTAGAAACGCCGTAATGGCCTTTGATGACGACTGTGTCAAAAAACTACAATCTGGTCATGTGTGCCCGCCGTTAATCTTTCCCGCTAATGGCGAAAATATGGTTATTAAGCTGTTACGTTTCACTAGTTGGTGTCGTTTTCCTTTCTACGATGCGGATTTTGGTTGGGGAAAACCGATTCGGATGATAGAAGCTGCTTCGACATTTAAGAATCTCGTTGTTTTATCAGACACAATGAGTGGTGATGAAATAGTAGCAGTGGTGTCATTGTCCGTAGAAGATATGATCGAGTTCGAACGTGATCTAGAGCTCGTAAACTAAATAAAATTTCATTTTTCTTTTTCCTAAGCTAGCCCATTGCTATTATATGGATGTAATTCTTTCGCTTAATTATTATGCTTATAATTTGTGATTGCTCTTCATAATTTTTTGTTTGACTTATTATCGGATATTCAGATGTTGTA
The DNA here is from genome assembly GCA_014058105.1 of Kingdonia uniflora. Taxonomy (NCBI): domain Eukaryota; kingdom Viridiplantae; phylum Streptophyta; class Magnoliopsida; order Ranunculales; family Circaeasteraceae; genus Kingdonia; species Kingdonia uniflora. Next base: position 1,680,928 of record JACGCM010001055.1, on the reverse strand, counting down.
TATAATGGAATCAAGCTTCATTAATTCCGTTGTTAAATAAAGGAAGATGTGCGAATGTTTATCTGCAAGTTCTTCACACCCGGCTTTATAAATGGCAAATTTGTAATGAGGGGGAAAAAAACTACTGTGTATTTCAGCAAACCCATTATAGTTTTCGTAAATTTTTACTAACAATGGTATTGAGGAGAAGTTAACTATTACTCGCGCGTAAGCAATAACTTTGATTTTCATTTCAGACACTTTCATCATTGTGGATGTATGTGTACACATACATATAGCAGTGTGGACATTTGAGAATAGCATTTTGTTGGAGTTTCCTAAACTCAAACTGTTGGGTTTTATTTGTTTTAGTGAACACACATCAGTTTGTTGTATGAAGCATGAGCTAGTGTGTTAATGGTATTGAGGAGAAGTTAGCTGGTTGTTAATGGCAGTAGTAGTGCCTCCACTTTAGGGGGTTAGTTGGTTGTTAATGCCTATATAATGGCTTTGTTATTTCCCTGTAAATAATCAAGTAGGCTTTGTTTTATCTTTTCCAAACAGTTGGTGAGGTTGTTTTCGAAAAGATCTCGCGCGCAACAACATTTAAGGAGGCATGGGAAATGTTGCAGAAATCCTACAAAGGCGATGCGAAGGTGAAAAGTGCAAACTTTACGAGATGAATTCGAATCTCTCTCTATGAATGTTTCTGAAACTATCTCTGACTATTTTTCTCGAGTTTAATCTGTTGTAAACCAACTACGGGTTAACGGTGAAACATTAGATGATTTGCGAGTTATTGAAAAGGTTATGAGATCCTTAGCAGGTCACTTTGATTATGTTGTTGCTGCGATTTAAGAAGTCCGGGACCTTTCAACCGTGACGATTGAAGGGTTGATGAGTTCATTAAGTTCTCACGAACATAAGATGAATCAAAGGGATGCGGTTTCTATTGAACGAGCCTTTCAAAGCAAGGTAAATTTGTCCGGGAAAGGTACTTCCAGTGGTGACAAGACATTCAATCAAGAAAAGAATGGCAAGAGCACCACCTCTGATCATTATTCTGTCGCGAAGGACACGAACTTTGATCAACAAACTTCTGAAGATCGAAGGTATGATAAATTTAAGAGTAAATTTGACCTTACCCCCCATATAACAACTGCTGTTAGTGATTAACCCCCACATCTTTCAAAAAATGACTTAACCCCCTAGTTAGGGCTGTACACAAAATCCGCCAACCCGGGAAACCGACCCGGACCGATCCGAACCGACCAGTTTGGTCCGGGTTTGAAGATAACCCGGGTCGGTTTCAGTTTAAGATGTAAAGACCCGGTTATTATCGGGTTGGTTTCTGTTTTCAGATCTGGTTACCGGGTTCAACCCGAACCGACTTTGTTTTCATTATCTCTTTGATGAAAACACAACTCATCTCAAACCCTCTCTCTCTCTCTCTCTCTTTCCTTCCTTCCTTCCCCTTATCAGATCTGTACATTAATGATGAACCCAATCTCTTCAAAGTCTCAAACACAACTCAAACCCCTCCCTCCCTCTCTCTCTCTCTCTTCCTTCCTTCCTCCCCTCCCCTTATCAGATCTGTACATTAATGATGAACCCAATCTTTTTAAAGTCTCAAACACAACTCAAACCCCTCTCTCTCTCTCTCTCTCTCTCTCTCTCTCTCCCTTCCTTCCCCTTTCTCAAATCTGTAAATGAATGATGAAACCCCTTTCTCAGCTCTGTACGTTTGACAACTGGTGGTAGGAGTATTGGTGAAGGTAACGGTGGTGATGATACCGGAACTGGTGCTGGTGGTTGAGTTGCGGCAACACATAGGAGTATTGTAAAATATGAGCTTTAGATGAAAAAAAAGATCCCTTTTTCTGGAAATGGGGTTTGATACTATGTCTGTGATTATGAGATAAAATGATTGATACCCATTGATTTATTTTCTATGATTTTTGCATTTTCAGGATGGGGTTTTGATGTGTTACAAACATCTTAATGGAGGGAGAAGCATTTTCAGGACTTGGTAATGGCACACAAGTAGATACAAAGGTGTTACAAACATCACAGAAAGTGTTTCTTCAAGTGCAACACATAGGAGTCTTGTTGTGTGCTTGAAGAGTATTTGATGGTATATGATGTTGTATCAATGTATCATACTCCTTAAGTATCTATATCAATGTATCATACTAAAGTATATGATGTTGTTTTGCATTTGGGATATTTGGTTAATTTGGGATTGCATCACAAACCGAACTCAAGACCCGGCCCGACCCGACCAACCCGGTTCGGTTTCGGTTCGGGTTATGCACCTGGTCGGTTCGGGTTCAGGTTTATAATTTGGTAACCCAGAAGTTCGGGTCGGATCACTAAAATACCTGAACCTGGGCCGACCCGACCCGAGTACAGCCCTACCCCTAGTCTCAATTTTTCTGATGGTCAATAACAGTTAACCGACTATTGACAGACACATGTATTTCAAAACCTAAATTTATTGGAGGTTAATAGGATCTAAAGGCTAAGATTGAAGAAAATGTATATTAGATCGATAATCTTATTTATTTGATTAATCGAGAATCTTCTTCTCTTCGCTAATCAGCAATTCGTAGATAGATAATCTACATTAATATCATATGCAATACCATCCAAAACCCATAGTAATCAAGTTTCTATATCCTCTCCTTATCCACTACTTCGTAATTTATTTGCTCATGTTTTACAAGTTTTGAATTTGGGATTACGATGAAGCAATAATAGATTAATCTAACACTTGAATTGATCTCATATCTTCGAATCAATTACAAAGCGAAAATCTTAGAGAGAGGCATATTAAATTTTTTATGTGCTCATATTTAATGTATTTCGATAGATTAGGTCAGAACTATTCTCAATGATCGAGGATTGAACATAAACAATCAAAAGTAAAAAAAAGGAATTAAAAGACACAAGCAATTGTTTACCCTGTGGAAACTCCTTTCACAGGAGAAAAACCACAGGTCGTTGTCGATGAAATCAACAACTAAAAATCTACTAATCAAAAAGAGTTTAATCTGAATTACACTTACAAACTTGATAACCTAGTCTCAAGATTATCTCTCTTCAGGCCAAAGCTTCACGCCAAGAATCGCTCTTCTGTTCTAGCAACAACCTTTCTTGATCTCATACCAAATCTTCTTCTATTCTCTCAACAACCCTTCTTGATCTCCCACCAAGAGCCTTCTTCAACGATATGTAGGAAATATTGTCAAACTAATTCAACATCAATCTCTGGATTAGAAGATGATTGATTGATATTTAATTCACTCTCTGATAAAGAAGTTTTAGCCTTCTGAAAAATAAATTAGTTTTTGAAACAAAAAGACCGGGAGAGAAAAGGAAAATAAGGTTTGCTTAAATAATAACTCTATTTCTCCCGAGAGCCATTCGAACGACAATAAGTATCGTTTGAACGAAACATTGGCTATGGGCCAAAAACCAGAGGATATGTCAACTCGTTTGAACGACAATAAAACTCGTTCGAACAAAAATTGGCTATGGGCCAAATTTCCAGAAGACATGACAAGTCGTTCGAACGACTTGAAAACTCGTTTGAACGACAATTAAATAAAAAGCTTATTCCTTTATCATTGAGTTGTACTTACCTTCTGTCCAGAGATCTCAATTTCGTCAGTGTCTTCGACTGAAACAACCACGAGACTTCACAGACACAAAATAGAACAAATAAAACCTTTCAATCTCTCCCTTTGGTTTATTTCGTGAGAAATAAAAACTAAGACGAACACACAACTCTGTAGTACTTCCCAGCGACAGAGAGTGTCTAGACCTTAGAAAGACACCACCCCTTTCTGAATAGGTTCAATCTCTAGACCTCTTCTAGGAATAATATCGTCTTACAACCCTATTTTCATCAGATAGTGTGATTGAATATCTGCACACTCAGCAAACGCGTTTATGATACATGTGGAAAAAGGAACTTAGAAGATAGTCACACAAACTAACTAAAAAAAAAAAACATATACATCCAGAGAAGCGTTTGCAAACCAGTTATGTAAACTCTTTCCTCTCCCATTTTGTCACGGAAGAAACAATCAAACAACTACAAACAACTACCTGAAAGAAAAGAAATTAAAGATAACTTATAAAGAGATAAACAAAAGGTAGTACTAGATAAACTGGTAGAGTTAGTACAAAAGCTCATATCTCACATGCTCTCAAAACAAAAAAAACATAATCTCAAAGAAAAAATAGACAAAAGAAACCAAAATGGAGAGCTGATGGAGGAGAAAAAAAATCTAGCAAAGGTACCCTATGCAGTCAGTCATCTCCAGAATCAGAATGAAGCACAAAACCATGTGACTCCACGACAGGATGAAGTCCCCGAACCTCTGTCTTAATAGTCTCCAGGTGTCCCTCAATAGTCTCCAGACGGCCCTCAATAGCACCCAACCTGGTCGTCACTGTCTGTAGCATGCTCCCAATACTCTGAATAGAAAACACCTCCTGAGGCTGTGCCGCTGAGCTAGAAGAATGGATGTGCTCACCTGGAGGGAAATGCGCAGAAGGTAGCACAGGAGGAAGATGAGATGCACTCTTGTGACAATTACTCGCATCTAATTTTTTAGTTTTTGTATCCTCAGGTTCATTAGGGAATACTTTGCAGCCAGCAGCAGTAAGAATTGCCATAACAAGTCGAGCAAACGGTAATGAACTCCTGGTCGCCGTTTTGGTGCTAGCATCAATCATCACCTCAAGGATGATATTAGGTAGATCTATCTCAATATCATTCTTAAAAGCATAAAAAAAAACCTTCATCCGCTCAGAGAGTTCACTCTTTTGAGAACGCGGAATGATATTTGTAATAGCTATGCTGTGGACCAGGTGAGACTCATCATCTAACATCTATTGGGAAACAATACCCGATCCAGTATACAGACGATGCTGAGCCGTGATGTCAATCACCATAGTATGCAAATCAAGAAGAATAGAAACCCCATCACCTCAAACTCCCCCTCAGAAGTAACAGCAGGCCAGGGATAATACGATGCTGGCCAAATACATCTTGGAACCGTAATACACTAAGAAGAATGGAAACCTAAAATAGTGTAGATACTATGCCTAGTGACTGTGTATGTGGAGCCACCAATAGTAACGGAGAAAGTATGACTATACAGAGTACGGATATGCTCAAGTTGCATAGTAGCATAGAATACTCAAACAATCCTCGAATAGACCTTTCCAGATTGAGTAAGAATCTTGGTCTAATTTCTTTCTTTAAACTTCGCAAAAACCCGGGCATAGCCTTCATTCACCTCAGAAACACTTTTGATGTCGACGACTTGTTCTTTCACAATTGGCTGATCTTTAAATCCTTTTTCCGTAGCCCAATATACCGGGTTATCACCAACCTTCTGGCCATCAAGAATACCTGTATTGTCAGAGCGAGATCTCTTGTTACCGACCCGTTGTTTAGGTGCCATTTGAACAAAAAGGGCAAGCTACTGTAACTAAAAGTCTCAGGTGTATAACCAACCAAATATCAATCAAGAAACGCACACCTACCGAAACCAAGAAACCTCAAACACCTGTACGAAAACAACACCACCACCTCCCCAAGCTTAACCAACACAGTTAAGCAGGGGAACCCAAACAAGCATAATTTTAGCCCAAAACCTGTAGTGATCAATCCCAACTCCAATCCAAAATTCTTTTCCATTTATGTTCAACACTGCTTCCAACCAATCAATCAGTTCTTCAAACACACCAACAAAAATCCCCTTGTCCAAACAGTAAAAAAAATATTTCCAAAAACTAACAATGCCCACAATATCAACAATCACAGAGGTGCAATAAGCAACTTAGGAGAATTTTCATATAGCCCTAAGCTAATTCGTCCAAAGAAGCATACCAAAGAAAAACTAGGGCACAAACAGTACGGGGAACCAAAACTTACCAAATTGAAACCCAAGCGTCAAATTGAACGTGGAGGAGTAGAGAAAATACCAACATTAGCTAATTTCCTTCCAATCAAGACCCAACAACAAGCTTTGAAGAACAATGGTGGAGTGTAGTTGAGAAAAAGAGAGAGAGAGAGACAAAAAAAAATCAAACCAAATTTGTTTTTAAAACAACCAAGCCCGAGACTCGTTCGAACGACTATAGAAGTTGTTCGAATGAAACAAAATCTTTTCCAAAAAAAATACACTGCAGTTTGGAAATGGATGAACCAAAGGAAGTAATGGATGAAAAGATGAAATGGGTGAAAAAAAAGAAAAAATGTATCCAAAGTCAATGAGTAGCCATAAACAAACGTAGAGAGCAAGAAACGAAAAGCAAGACTAACAGACACACTCCCCCTCAATATATGCAGTTATATCTATAAGCACAGCAGATACACGATAGAGAATATTATAGAGCTATACACTAAATAATGCAAAAGAACTCGGTGTGTGTGTGTAGTCCAAACAAAGTCCTGACAAGTAGGCATACGAAGAACACTATATTGGAAACATGATTCAACTTAGGCGTTTCATGGGTGGTCACTCAAAGTCACTGAGGATTTACTAGTAATCACTCTTAAGGAATATGAATATGAGTAATGAAGTTAAAAATTCATAATCCAAGAAAGCGGTGCCATTTTACTGAAGATCTCATGAAAGGAATATCAATTATTTTGGTGGTTTCAAGTTAAGTACCATAGATTTTCAAACTATCATCTCCACTAATCCCGATTGCACTAGACATAGAATCAACTAGGACTTTTAAGGTTGTAATGAAGGCAAAGGTAGGCTAGTGAGGAAAAAGGTGTTTTGCTGGCATTCTGAGGACAAAAAGAACTTCCACCTCCATTGTTGTTATCAATACACCTCCTTTCCTTCTTTTTTTTCAACCTTTGTTGTGATCACCTTCATTGTTGGTATCAACACATCTTCTAGCACTATTTGAATATACACCTTGTTGTAACAAAGCATTCTCCTAAGCAGCACTCGTACACACATTGCCCTTCAGATTACATTACTTCCTGTCCTCAGAACAAAAGGTTAAAACAAGAATTTGGCAAATACAAAGAAATGGCTTATTTTAGGCTCAACGGGTAGCAAGTGAATTAACGATTTTGGGTTAGATGTTAAAAGGTCAAAACAGGAGCAAATAAAAATGCCTAAAATCATGTCCTAAGACTTGTACAATATCTCGTTTCGCCTCGAATCAAGTAGAGAAAATGTTATAGTATTTTAACTTGAATTATATATCACCACCAACAATTGACTAATGCATTAAATAATGAGGTCAAAAATAAAGAGAGAGTTTGCAGGAAAGAATTTATTTAATAACACTCAACGTTTAGAACAAAAGGCTAGATCCTCACATAATGCTAGGTAACGAAGTCTCTTTATTTCCCCTCAAGATTTTTATATATATCGAAAGTCAAAGACAGTTCAACCTCGTGACGAATAAGTGATGCCAAGTAACTTAAGCATTAAATGAATATAGAACACGTAAATAATTTCCATACATGCATATGCAAAGCTCGATAGGCTAAATGTTAAACAGGGAAGATAGTCAGCAAGAGTAAAAGACACGACACATACCTGACGATGTCCACAAGATAGAAATACCACAGACAGAAAGACCAGAGGGATTTAGGAAATGGAACAAACACCAGTAGCGCAACGAATATTTCAAATTGATTAACATCCCAAGATTTGGTGAAGAGATTAGCAAGTTGGTTCTGCGTACAAACATACTCTACAATTACAATCTTCTGCTCAACAAGGTCTCGAATGAAGTGAAATCGGATGTCAATGTGCTTGGTCTGCGAATGTTGTTCAGGATTCTTGGAAATGTTGATTGTACTTGTATTATCATAATAAAGTGATATTACTCCCTGATTCATCCCGTAGTCATGTAACATTTGCTTCATCCAGTCTAGTTGAGTACTACAACTTCCTACAGTAATATACTCTGCCTCCGCAGTAGATTATGAAATACAATTCTGTTTCTTGCTTTGCCATGCCACGAGATTGTTCCCAATGTAGTAACATCCCCCAGAGGTACTCTTCCTTTTATCAGAATTTCTGGCCCAATCAGCATCTGAGTATCCACTAATTTCAGATGTAGTGTCTTGAGTATACTACAATCCAAACTTACAATTCCCAGACACATATCGAATGATCTGCTTAATAGCGTGTAAGTGGGATTCCTTAGGACTTGCCTGATAGCGTGCACATATGCAAACACTAACAATGTCTGGTCGACTAGCTGTAAGATACAATAAGCTTCCTATCGTGCTCTTGTATATTTTTTGATCCACATCAGTACCTGCAGAGTCCTTACTCAACTTTGTGGTAGTGCTCATTGGTGTTCGGGCATGTTTGGAGGAATCAAGACCAAATTTTTTGACAATATCCTTTGCATATTTAGATTGAGAAACAAAGATACCATCCTTCCGTTACTTGATTTGAAGACCGAAGAAATAGGTCAATTCTCCAACCATGCTCATCTCGAACTCTTTTCCCATTAACTCGCTGAATGCTTTGACACGAGAGTCCGACATAGATCCAAAAACAATATCATCCACATAAATCTGGGCAATAAGAATGTCATCTCTTTCCTGCTGAATAAACAATATCTTATCAACTCCCCCTCGAATGAACCCCTTTCCAAGTAGAAAGTTTGAAAGTCTATCATACCACGCTCGAGGAGCTTGTTTTAGGCCATAAAGTGTATTCTTCAAATGATAAACATGCTCCGGGTGATGAAGATCTTCAAACCCCTTTGGTTGAGCTACATACACTTCTTCCTCAAGTATCCCATTTAAGAACGCACTTTTCACATCCATCTGATAAAGCTAAAAATTTTTGTGACAAGCAAAAGCCAAAAACATCCAAATCAATTCAAGCCTAGCTGTGGGAGAAAAAGTTTCTTTGACATCCACCCCTTTTATTTGATTGTATCCCCGAGCTACCAACCTTGCTTTGTTTCGGACAACATCACCGTTCTCATCAAACTTGTTCTTGTAAATTCACTTAGTGCCAATAATATTAGTATTTGCCGGTCGTGATACTAACTCCCACATATCTTGCCGTTTGAATTCATTGAGCTCATCTTGCATGATGTTAATCCAATATTCATCAGATAAGGCATCTTTCACATTGGTTGGTTCAATGATAGACACATAACACACACTTTCTATTGTCTCATATAACGTAGAACAATGATACCTGACACACCTAGCAGACTCATGAAGTGTAGGGCATTCATAATCCTCAAGGTATCTAGGAGCACCAAAATTCTGAGACTGATTAGTACGGACAATAACATTTGGTGCTAAAATTTCCCCAGAAGATGTTGTAGGAGCTTCAGCGTGAGGTTCTTCTGGAACATCTTGTGTCACAATAGATGAGGTTGGCAGAGAATCTACTTGAACATTGCTATCTCCATCATCTGCTTGTCCAAGAATTGTCGAGTCATCAACTTCCACATTAATCGACTCCATGACCATTTTGGTCTTCAAGTTGTAAACACGATAAGCCCTACTGTTTGTGGCATATCCCAGTAAAATACCTTTATCGCTTCGGGTATCAAATTTTCCAATGTTCTCCCGATCACAAGTGACATAACACTTACTCCCAAACACACGAAAGTATTTCATGTTCGGCTTTTTCCCAAACCAGAGTTCATACGACGTGTTAAGTATAAGAGGACGCAAATAAACTCTATTGATAATGTGACACGAGGTATGAATAGCTTATCCCCAAAAGTGATTAGGAACATTATTTCCATGAAGTAATACCCACCCCATTTCCTGTATAACTCGGTTCTTTCGTTATACGACTCCGTTTTGTTGTGGTGTGATTGGTGCTGAAAATTCATGTTTGATTCCATTTGCTTTACAGTACTCAATCACATTACTGTCCTTGAACTCTCCTCCACGATCACTTCGAATTTTGTCAATAGAGCAATATTTCTTATTTTGTATTTGTAGAGCTATAACATGAAATTCTTCAAATGTGTCTGACTTCTGTTTTAATAGTGCAATCCAGGTGAATCGTGAGAAATCATCAACCATAAACAAAATGCACTTCTTTCCACCCAAAGTACTCACCCTCATAGAACCCATCAAGTCCATATGAATTAACTCCAGAACTCGTGTAGTGGCAATGTTGGCAGATTTTTTGTGCGGAGTCTTGGTTTGCTTTCCAATTTAACATGGTCCACATACTGTATCGTTTAACTTGCTTAGTTTTGGAACCCCCTGAACTATTTCCTTACTAGTAATCTTTGCCAGATCACTGAAGTTCACATGTCCTAACTGTTGGTGTCAAAGTTCCACATCACTTATCTTATGAACTTTACATGATATCTCCTTTTACGATACAACATAACAGTTGTCTGAAGTTCTATCAGCAGTCACAATGCATTTCTCGGTATTATCAAAGACATAATATTTTTTCTTGTCGAATGTTACTGTGTTGTCTGCATCACATAAGTGACTCACACTCAGAAGATTTGTAGTGAGTCCTTTGACATAAAGTAAATTATCGACTGTCGGGCACCCAATTCCTTCTTAACTCCCCTTTTCCACAATCTTTCCACTCATTCCTCCTCCAAAAGTAACATCACCTCCCTGAATATCTGTGACATTATTCAGACGTGTGGCATCCCCTGTCATGTGTCGAGAGCATCCACTATCTATATACCACTGTGTAGAGTTAAATGCATTTAGAGCCATTACTGCAACATAGGACCGTAATTGTGGTAGAAGGTCCTTCATCTGGACCTAAACAAATCTCACTTTCTTCTGTTCTTCTTTCGCTTGAGTCATATTCCTGAAATCATTAAAAAACTTTTTTGAGTTAGCAAATGATTGGGCATATGATCGTTGGGGTTTTCCTCTTCAAAATATAGATTATTCCTACTACAGAATTGAGGAACATATCTACAATAGGGAGCAAGATGACCCTTTCGACCACAAGCCTCACAATAAAATACATGAAAGACAAAAGGTTGTTCAGTCTGACTATGAAGAACATTAGTAACACTTTGTATGGGTAAAGATGGCACTGGAGTAGCTTTGACAAACTTGGTGATTTGAGGTGCAGACTTAACATTTTGTTCATCAAATCCAAGTCCCCTTTTGTCAGTACCATTTTTGCTCATACTTAGAATTTTGTCAATATTTTTTGCTCCATGGAGAAAAACTTTAAGTTTCTGCTTAGTGAAAGTCAAGTCAAGTTTGAGCTTCTCAAGTTCAGTTTCAGTCAATTTTAATTTCCCCACAGCAGTATGTTTTTCTTTTTCATACATATCAAGTTTGACAATAAGAGCATCTTTCTCTTTCTTAAGTTTCTCAAGCTGAGAAATAAGTTGAGAATACAATTCCTCAATCTTGGGTTCTTTACTATTATCACTTTCATAATCACTCTGACCTTCAATAAAGTTTTCTAGTTCAAACGGGTCAGAATAATTATTACTAGAGTTTATTATACTAAGAAATACACAATAGTTACCATTTTCATATTCTTGGGGATGATCATCAAATTCATCATTATCATCATCCCAAGTTACTTTAATATTCATGGCCTTATAGTTACTATTAGAGCTCTTAGTGGGACAGCTGTGAGCATAGTGACCATACTTGTGACATCTATAGCATTCACCCTTATGAAGATCTTGATCAGGTTCGTTGTGAGGACGAGTACTTGAGTTAGTCTGTTTGCCATAAGACTAATACGGTCATGAGGACGAGACTTGTAATTCACATTTTGCCCTTGTTTCTCAAATTGCCTCTTTTTCAAAAGTTTTCAAAATTGTTGGCTTATAAGAGCAATCTGAGAGTCAAAGTCAGGTTTCTCATCATTGTCAGAGATACAGTAATTGTCAACATCTCTGGTTTCCTGAGAAAATGAAGAGTTGGAGGAAGACTTAAATCCACACTCTTATTCTTTTTAGGGTTTTCTATTTTTATTTCAATTTCAAACATACGTAAATTTCCAACAAGTGTGTCAGGTTTCATGGTTTTAAGATTGTGTGCTTCCTCTATGGCATCACGTTTGGATCTAAAACTCTTAGGAAGAGATCTTAAAATTTTACGTACTATTTGAACATCAGTGTATCCAGCTCCTAAAGAAAAACTATTGTTGACAATGTCGCTAAGTCTGGCATAAAACTCACTAAATAACTCATCCTCACTCATCCGATGTTTTCAAATTGAGATGTGAGCATTTGCAATTTACTTTTTTTAACTATATCATCACCTTCGTAAGTACGTATCAAGATGTCTCAAGCTTCTTTCGAAGTGGTACAAGCATATATATGCCTATGCTCACTTTGGCTCAGCAAATTAAAGATAACATTGAGACCTTTCGAATTATACCCAGATATTTCTTTTTCTTCCTTGGACCATTGATTTCAAGGTTTAAGAATTTCTACAGCAATTGCTGGTTCACCCCGCATAACAGTCGGAGGCACCCATCCATCATCAATGGCAATTCAAATATCTTTTCCCATGGATTGCAAGAAGGCAATCATTTGAACCTTTCAGTAAGGAAAGTTCGTGCCATCAAAGAGTGGTGGACGATTTATAGGGCCTCATAATTTTTCGAAATCCATTAAATTAAGCAAGCGCAGAAACAGGATCATCGCTCAGGATATAAAGCCTACAAGCGATTCTGCTCTGATACCAATTGAAATTCTATGTGCTTGTATTTAATGTATTTTGATAGATTAGGTCAGAACTATTCCTATCAATCAATGATCTAGGATTGAATAAAAATAATCAAAAGTAAAGATAAGGAATTAAAAGATACAAGCAATTGTTCACCCTGTGGAAACTCCTTACACAGGAGAAAAACCACAGGTCATTGTCGAAGAAATCAGCAACTAAAAATCCACAAATCAAAAAGAGTTTAATCTAAATTATACTTACAGACTTGATAACCTAGTCTCAAGATTATCTCTCTTCTGACCAAAGCTTCACGCCAAGAATCGCTCTTTTGTTCTCACAACAACCTTTCTTGATTTCACACCAAATCTTCTTTTATTCTCTCAACAGCCATTCTTGATCTCCCACCAAGAGCCTTCTTCAACGATATGCAGGAAGTATTGTCAAACTAATTTAACATCAATCTCTGGATTAGAAGAGGATTGATTGATATTAAATTCACTCTCTGATAAAAGAGTTTTAGCCTTGTGAAAAATAAATTGGTTTTTGAAACAAAAAGATCAGGAGAGAAAAGGAAAACGAGGCTTGCTTAAATAGTAACCCTATTTCTCTCGAGAGTAGTTCAAACGACAATAAGTATCGTTCGAACGAAACATTGGCTATGGGCCAAAAACCAGGGGATATGCCAAGTCGTTCGAACAACAATTAAAATAGAAAGTTTATTCTTTTATCATTGAGTTCTACTTACCTTCTATCCAGAGATCTCTATTTTGTCAGTGTCTTCGACTTAAACAACCAGGAGACTTCACAGACACGAAATGGAACAAATAAAACCTTTCACATATTTTTGATACATAGTTTTGAAGGGTACTACTAGTATTAGTAATTAATACACAATCAAGGTATAAATGGTCTTCTAAATAATCTATGCCGGTCAAAGGTCGGTCAAAGATGTTAAACCGTCGGGATATCTTTAACTAGGGGGTAAAGTCAATTTTGCACAAAAGTGGGGGTTAATAACTAAAGGTACCACTTATTTGGGGGGTTAAGTCAAATTTACTCTAAATCTAAAGTCGAGTGTTTTTGGTGTAAGAGATATGGGCATTATAGGTTAGATTGTCGAGTTAAATTCGTACCTAAGAATGTTGCGCAAGCTAACTATGTTGATAATGAAGTTCAGGAGGATGAAACCTTGTTGTTAGCTTGCAATGTTTCAGAAGAGGAACATTCTGACAAGTGGTATATTTGGATACCGGATGCAGCAACCACATGTGCGGAAAGAAGGAGCTTTTTTTTTTGTCTTAGATGAGTCCATACGTGGGGAAGTTAATTTCGGAAAACAAAACGAAGGTTTCGATTATGGGTAAAAGTAAAGTTCTCATTCGATTGAAGGATGGTTCTCCGGAACATATCTCTGATGTTTTTTATGTTCTTAGTTTACACTGGAATTTGCTAAGTATGGGTCAAATCTCTGAAAAAGGTTTTAAGATTATCATTAATAATGGTGTTTGCACGATTGAGAACCGGAAAAATCAGCTTGTTGTTATCGTAACGATAACTAAAAAACGTATGTTTCCTTTACCATTACAAACTGAAATGGTATGTTCTTTTAGTGCTATGGACACAAGTTGGTTATGGCATTTTCGCTTTGGGCATCTAAATTTTCGTGGATTGCAGTTATTGGCGAAGAAGGAAATGGCTTTTGGGTTACCATTGTTGGGATATTTTGATCAGATTTGTGGAGGTTGTATTCTTGGTAAGCAACACCGAGATTCATTTCCAGTGGGACAATCACGTAGAGCTACACAGACATTGGAGCTTGTGCACTCAGATATTTGCAGACCTATGGAGGTTATATCAAATGGGGGTAACCGATATTTTCTTACTTTCATTGATGATTACAGTAGAAAAACTTGGGTTTATCTTTTAAAACAAAAATTGGAGGCTTTTGATATGTTTAAAAGTTAAAGTCATGGTGGAAACACAAAGTGGTTATAGCTTGAAGTCGTTTCGGATGGATAGAGGAGGCGAGTACACCTCGATTGCTTTTGCTAATTTCTGTAAGAATCATGGAATTAAGCATCAACTCACAGCTGGTTATGTTAGGAATACGACTCAAAAAGTATTGAAGTCGTTCGAACGAAAATAGCGCTTGAGCCAAAATTCCAGGGGATTGTCTAATTCGTTCGAACGACCTCATGACTCGTTCAAACGACTTTGGTTTTGTTTGTTTGTTTCTAAATTCGTTTTGAAGGGGATTTGATCCAAAACGATGGATTATCTCGTGATGCGTATTTCGGAGATGACCTAATGAAAGTCTATAAATAGAGAGTGTATGTTAAAGGCCTCTGTACTGTGAGAAAGAGATAGAGAGAAACAATGGAGAAATCTAGGGTTTAGCTCTGGAGAGGTTTCTTGGGTTTTCTTTCTAGGGTTTCTTGCTGGGATTATCTGTAAGGGTAGAGATGAGGTTTGAGTGATCTTTGTAACCTTTTGTAACCCTTAGTGTGATAATAAATTCGTCGTGTTTGTCGGGGAGGTGGTTTTGATCCTGTTTAGGGTTTCCACCTAATTAAACCTTGTGTTGTGTTTTTATTGCCTTTATTCGAATTCTCTTTGGTTAGGGTTGGTTATTTGAGTTCTTGCTGATCGTATTGTGCTTCCGCGTGCGATTTGCCCCCTCGGTTTTCCCAACAGGTTATTCACCTCAAATGAACGAAATCGCTGAGAGGAAGAATAGAACGATAGTTGAAATGGCACGTAGCATGATGAAAGACAAAAGTTTTTTAGGCATAAGCCATTTCTTGTGCTATTTATCTTTTGAACAGGTCTCCTACAAAAAAATGTTTGTTATATGACTCCTACGGAGGTATGAAGCGGCTACAAACCGAATGTTGAAGCCCTTCGAGTCTTTGGATGTGTTGCTTAGGGAATGTACCAGCTAAAAAACGTAAGAAATTCGACAACAAAAGTGAGGAGTGTATTTTCATTAGCTATAGTGATAGAACTAAAGGTTATAAAGTGTTTAACCTGCGAACAAATGAAGTCATTATCAGCAGGGATGTTAAGTTTAGTGAAGTCGATTCTTGGGATTGGAAGATTGAAGAGAAGAAACAAATGGGGATTAGTATGGTTGAAGATTCGAATATTGGGGAAACACAACCTGAAGCAACACCGCAAACTTCAGGCAATTCTACACCATCTCATTCCTCTTCAAATATCGTTGCAGTACCTCGTACCTCGACACGCATCCGTACCATGCCAGCTCACTTAAAAGACTCTGTTTTAACCAATAATAATGATGTTTCTTATGAGGACCTTGTCAATTTTGCATTGTTTGCAGATTGTGATCCTTTCCTCTTTAAAGATGTTGTTCAGGATGAAGAAATTCATTCCATCGAGAAGAATGATACTTGGGTGTTAACTTCTTTTCCCGCGGGAAAGAAATCCATTGGCGTCAAATGGGTTTACAAAACCAAGTATAACTCTGATGGTCAGGTGGACAGGTTGAAAGCTCGGTTGGTCGTTAAAGGGTACAAGCAAAAGCCAGATATCGATTACTATGAAGTGTCTGCACCTATAGCTAGACTCAACACTATACGTATTGTAATTGCTTTAGCCGCCCAAATGAAATGGAAGATACAACAGATGGATGTGAAATCAACGTTTCTTAATGGATTGCTCAAAGAAGAAGTCATTGTGGATCAGCCCAAAGGGTCACGAAATCATGGTTCTGAAGCTAAAGAAAGCACTTTACGGGTTAAAACAAGTGCCAAGGGCATGGTACGCTCGTATCGATTCATATTTTCAGGATAACAGTTTTCTTCAATGCCCTTACGAACCTACTCTTTATATCAAATCTAATTCCCATGGCGGCATACTCATCATTTGTTTATATGTCAACGATTTGATATTTACCGGCAACAACCCTAGTATGTTTATTGATTTCAGGGAGGCGGTGACGAATACCTTCGAAATGACTGATATGGGGCTGTTATAATTTTTTCTTGGCCTTGAAGTTATAGAAAGAGATGATGGGATATTTATCTCTTAGAGGAAATATGTAGCTGATATCTTGAAACGTTTCAAGATGGAATCGTGTACTCCGATCAAGATTCCAGTGGAAGCAAGGTTGGTATTGGATAAGTTGGGCAGTGGTGAATTGGTTAGCCCCACTTATTATCGACATTTAGTAGGTAGTCTACGTTATCTGACTTCTACTAGACCTGATATCATCTTTGGAGTTGGTCTAATTAGCAGGTTTATGGAGACACCTAGTCAAGCTCATCTAAGCGCTGCGAAACGTATCTTGCGTTACATCAAAGGTACCCGAACTCATGGTATTTTTTATACATATGCTGAAAATTGTGCTCTTGTTGGGTACACAGATAGCGATTATGGGGGAGATAAGGAGGATAGAAAAATCACCTCTGGTATTGCATTTCACATGAGCTATGGCATATTTTCGTGGTCATCAAAGAAGCAACAAGTTGTTGTACTTTCAACTACTGAAGCAGAATATATGGCAGCTGCTTCGAGTGTTTATCAAGCTGTTTAGCTACGGCGGTTATGCGAGGAGTTGAATCAAAATCAGATTTTCCCTACAACGATCTATTGCGACAACAAGTCAACTATAGCTTTAACCAAAAATCTAGTTTTTCACGGGAGAAGCAAACACATCTGTAATAGCCTATTTTAGTATTACACGAAAATAGCGCTTTACACCTTCGAAATCTAGGATGTTTAGTTATGAACGGAAAATAAACAACACTAGATTTAGCGTGGAAAACCCTTGAATGGGTTAAAAACCACAACCTCTTCTGAAGATTTTAGAAAAAGAGATATATTTAGACTGCTAGCTATTACAAAGAGAGAGAGAGAGATGTAGAAATAATCTCTTTAGAGGTTCTCAGAGCAGTCCCTCTTTAATATGTAGCTATCTAGTCTTAATTATAGGTCTTATAATATGACCGTTGGTTACATTGATGAGGAACGTTACAATATCAGGTTTTGATGAGTCTTCATGGTGGACTTTTGTAACGTCTTGATACTTGTTGATTTGTAACGGATCTATTAACATTCTCTGGTTGTAGCTTCATACGATCTCCTGTGATGCTCGCGTACATACGATCTGTCAACAAGTGGAGGAGTATCTTCAGTAGCGCGAAGTCACAGGATGCTTTGATATCTCCGAACTGTTGATGACGATGCGATCTCCAATAGTGTTCGCGTGTATTCGAACTGTTGATAGATATCTGAGTATTTAGTGCGATTTTATTAGATGCTTCATCATCCCCAAGCTGTAGATGAGGAAGTCTGTATAACGATCTCCTTGCTTTAGTCCTTGATTGGTTATCAGTATGTTTACTCGAGTTATGTGAGTTCGCATATCGGACTCAGTATGGGGGTTAAAAATAAGTCCTTACAACTGCTCACTCTCAGCCAATAGCAGGAGAAACGTGCGTTGCGAGTAGTGTTGGTTGAGAAGTTCAGTCGTCTAAATTGAATGTTGTATTGATGGCCCCATTTTTCCTTGGAAGAATAGTAGTTTTGACTGTTGGGCCTCCCAGAAATTTCTCTTGAGATCTGTACTTGGAATGAATACCTTATTGGAAGTTGTGGAGTGCATTAAATGTTACTACTATAAAATATTATGAATAGTTGCTATCACTGTTCACCCTGGTTAACGTTGTCAGACTTTTATGCTGGGTTGAGTAGCAGTGATGGTGACAACTCGACGCCAAGCATATGAAGTTAGAGTTCAGACAAAAATGGCGAGTTTGCACATTCGCTATTTTTGCAACCAAAGCCTTTCGTTGCCAACTCCAATCCTTGTACCTCCAACTTTCCATGGGATGACGTAGGAAGAAGTAGAGGAGGCGGAAGATGATTTTCATCAACTGTGGCGATTCCACTATGTGGTTTTGTTTGCTGCTCACCGTCGGTCCTGTCTGCGGATGCTTACAGAAGATGTGGTGTTGGCGGAAGACGAGAAGGCGGGGAAATTGTCTGAGAAGTACTGTCGATACCCTGCGAAAGATTGGGTATTGTAACGGTGGAGGAGGTCCTTCATTGGAAGCGGAGGTGGGGGCTATGGAGGAGTGGTGGGATTAATTTTGTCCTCTGCCTCATTCCAATTTCCATCATTAAGCCTTGAGTTTTTCTGCCAGACCCTCCATTATTTCTTTTCAAGTGTTGCACTGTCATCTGCAATGTAGGCTATTCTTTGTAGAAGATAAAAATGTTTGTAGAACTTGTAATCTTTATCTCCGAACTGTTGAAGTGTTCGTTCTTGTAACTTTCTTTTCTTGAATAATAAATTCAAAATCCATTATCTTATCTTGTAATTGCTTGAAGCTTCTTTTAGAACTGCTGTAAGACACCATTGAACAAATATCGAACTAGTCACTGAGGACATAGGTCGAAAATATGTAGGATGTAGTGTTGATATATCCGAACTGTGTAGGTCGCCCTGATATATATGTGTGGCCTTATTGAGATTTTAGTGTTAATATGTTTGTGGTGATGACAAGGTCGTGATCCCTTTCGTGCCATGAGTTATTTAGAGCCATGCCGTTGTTAACTTGAATACTTGTTATCATCGAAAGAACTGGGTCAGAGTCTTTGAGCACGCGCTGGATATACTTGTGAGAGCTGTTGATATTGAAGTCATTCTTTGTGGTGAGGAGAGTAATCTGTTATGTCTTTGAATGTAAGATCGGACGGCCGATCATAATAAAATGATTTGTTTGTGCTGAAGCCGGCTCATCATTGCTTTATGTATCTATAATAATTTTTGAATAAAATGGAACTGAAGCAGGATTTGCCGTTGATTTTTCTGTGTCTGCCAAGCTGACATTGTGATAAGTGACAACTGTAATAGTTGTACTTAGGTTGTTTTGAATTGGAACAATGTTATACAAAAGTGCAGCAGGATCGTGCAGCCGTGGAAGGTTGTTGCTGGAAGTAATTGTGCCGTAAGATCTGTGTAAATCTTCTTGGGCAGTGAGTCAGTAATAATGGTGGAGGAGAGGGACAAACGTGATAACAGAACACGTTACCCCAAAAACTATTATGAGGGCAAACGAAAAGGCGTGCCTGTTAGGAGAGATAACGTGGACACGTGTCCCGAAGAGCCGTCATTTTAGAAACCGATGGGCAATATAAAAGCTTTTCTTCCCTCTTCTCTTAAAACATAATCAGTTAAAGACAGAAACATAAGCATTTCTTAAGAGAGAAACTTTTCAAATTTTGAACGCAATCCTCCAGTGTTGTGTGATTATCTTACTAAGAAGGGCAAAGTTTTGTCGTCTGAGGTGCGAGCGGTAACCGGAGTCGACGACTGTTGCTCTTCTAGTACAGGTTAGTGCCTCTGTTTCTATTTTTTCTTCTGCTATATTAGTTTCTTGAAAAACTGATAGGTTGTGTTTGTGAACTGTTTGGGTAGATTAATCATGTGTTGGGTACGGCTGAGGGAGGAGACCTATTTTGTTAATAAAAATCTCTAAATAGATTTTCCCTTTACGTGTGGTAGATGCGCTCAAAAAATACGAAACTCAGTAGTAAATTTGTTGTCTCTACCAATAGTGAGGAATCATCATCGTCTGAAAGGACTATGGATGATTATGTGGTAATTGGTACGATAACTGCTGATAATCCATCTGTGTCTTTTGGGAGGGTGTGGGAGTGCATACTGGGGATGAAACTGGGCAATTTTTTAAGTATCCCGAGAATGTAGATGTAGCGAAGAAATTTTTACAGTATAAAAAGAGTTTGGATGGAGAATCGGGGGATTATGTGATAAATGTAGGGTTGTGGTTTAGAACTCTGATGAGACCGAGTAGTAATGTAGAGCATTATCAGGTGTCTTCTCTAGATCGTTGGAAGAGAAGTATGGATATAGGGGATGATATAGATATTGTTTATTATAATGGGACTGGATCAGAGGTTGTAGAGGAAGGATTTCTCTGTTATTTGAATCAGGTTGCATATGGGTTGAATATTCCCCTAACCTTTTTCTAAAAAGGGGTAATAAATGCACTAATGAGTTGCCCTGGTCAATTGAATGGTAATATTTTTGAGATGATGAGGGCTTGTGAAGTCCTTAATAAGAAGTTGAGAGATGGTGGTATTGCAAGACAGTTCGTTGCAGACGATGTCTTGAAATACTATAAATTTAAGTATATGAAAGATCGGAAGAGTGGATATTTGTTTAGTGATTCGGCAATGCCGAAATTCTTTGATTTTGAGTCTTCTGGGAGTCCCTGGTACGACCATCTTGTGATGGTGAGAGGTAATTGTATGCAAGTGCCTGGGGAACCCGCGCTCGAGCTGATATATAAGAGTTTTAGCGAGAGTAAGTGTCTTCATTATGTCTGTAGTTTGTTTCTCGACTTACTGTGATCTGCTAACATAGTTTTATTGCTATTTTGGCAGAATCTAAACCAAAAGCTGTTGTTGATACATCGAGTTTGTTCGATATCATTTGCCGAGAAGGGAGCGAACTGAACAAAGTTTTCGGAGAGCTAGGAATTCGCAGGGAGAAGAGGCTTAACTCTGTAGTTGAAAATGTGCAACAAGCTCATCAAAAATGAGCTATGGCTGCATCTGGAGCCTTATGCGCTGATGTTATAGAGATTCCTGCCTGTGCAATAGATTCGTCGACCAAGAATGGAAAAGTCAGTGCCGCCTTCTGAGCAAACAGCGCCTATGCAACTACCGTCGGATGGTAGTAAGGGGGTGGTTTCTGATGTGAATATGGCTCCTCCCCTGAAGAAGCAGAAAAAAGAATCTGGGAAAGATATCCGAGCTTCTTCGAAGGGTGTCAACCTTGAAGCCGTGGTGCAGGAGGCGTTGGACTTGGCTACGCATGATCCCATCCGCTTAGATACTCAAATTCAATCCAGCATTTCTCAGGTATGTAATGTGGTATTTGATTAAATCTTTTTCAGATAATGATCCGACCTTGTAATACTGTTTTACTGTATCTGTGGTGTAGCTTTCTATTGCTTAGAAATCTGTCGCGGAGGTGTTGAAGTTAGCTACTGCGAATCGTGCTGAACTTGTTCGGCAACATGATGCAGACAAAGTTGCTTTGCGAGAGCAATTTGAGCAGGAGAAAATGCTACAGAGGGAGCAGTTCGAGAAAGAGAAGTGTTGCAGAGGGAGCAGTTGGAGAAGGACATTGCAGCTATAAAGCAAGATGTTACAGATAAAGCGAAGAAAGCTGTTGATATTGCGGTGGCTATCCGCAATAAGCTGATTCAAGCCTTCTATGCCTGGGGTTTGAGCAGAGCGGATGTCGACCTTGCTCTTGCGGGGAAGTATGGGGAGATTGTCTTCCCAGGGGATGATGCTTCTCCGGTGGCTGAGCAGACCCCGGCTCCACCCGTGGATGATGATCCGACCAAGGAGGTAGCAGGATCTAAATCTTGATTCTGTAGTTGTAGTATAGATTTGGAGACTTAATCAAACTTTGTCCTTTGTATTGGTGGTAGAACTGTTTTGGACGAGGTTTTGAAATTTATGTGCTTGTTGTTCATATATTGTTATTTTGATGTGAATGTATGATTTGTATGTAGGAGGTAGTTCATTTGAGGGGGAAAGTGTTCGCGATGGAGAAAGCCTTGAGTCGAGCAAGGGATTCTGTCAATTGCACTCAACAGGTACATAATAAACTTGAATATGAGAGACGCCTTCATAAGTCGAATTTTGATAAAACCTTTAAGGAATTATTCGAACTTCAATGTGGATATGGGAAGATAAAAATTGAGAGGGATGAGGTTTTGCGAAAAGAGACCGATAGGTTCATTTTACTCCAAAAATCCCTTAAGGATAAGCGATTCGTAGATAAGAGGGATAAGTTAGAGTGCCAAAGATCATTATTGTCTTTGACATTGTACTTTGAGGTCAAGGTTGATAGTGAGCGGGGTTTGAAGGAGGCCTACTTAGAACTATTGATCGAGAGAGACCTAGTGCCAGACCCAGCTAGGGTGAAATTCTTAGCGCAAGAAGCGCGCAATCGCCATAGTAGAGAGGTACAAAGATGTTCAGTTTGGGCTGGAGTATCCATCATATGGGGTGGTATAGCTTAATTGCCTGATGAGCTTGACTTTTGTAGGGGCAAAGGGCAATGAGGATTCTTTTCTTTAATATAAAAAAGGAGGATAGAAAGATCTACACATAATTTGAAAATGAACTGAGGCATGCTTGTGATGAACTGGAACGATTCAAGGGTCATAATGCATGTCTGGAGGTGGAAAAGGGTGGAGTGTGCTAGACTGTTGTAGAACTCTGAGAAGAGGGTGACCTTGTTAGAAACGCGTTTACTAGATATGCAAAAATGTCTGCAAGTATCCCAATCACGCTTGCAGAAGATAATTACGCCAAAGCGGGGGAAACGTGCTGCCGCTGCGGACCACGAACGTCAGATGGCCGATGTGATCGTATTTTATGGGTCTGAGCTCGAGAGAGTAGAAAATGAATTTAGACGTTATATTTCGAGCTGTGGTAAAGATGTGGAAGTAGAGAATGATAAGGTTGAAAATATGTGGTTTGCGAAAAGGGATGAGGGTGGGAGAACTTCAAACTCAAAATCACGAGCTTAAGACTCTAAGGAGGAGGAGTTCGAAGAGCTGCTGCCTCACACACGACACAAAACCCATCTGCAGGAGGTCGTAATCTTTAATGAACTTTTGCAAGTTTATGTTAGTGGTAGTAAGGTGTGGTCACAAACCAACTAGACTGTGACATTTAGTTGTACGTTGCCTTCGTGTATCATAGCTTGATGTTGTAACACATGTTGTAGAATGATATGTCTTGTAGGAATAAATATATGTTGATATATATATTGTCTCTTGTGATATACTTTTCTAGGTTGAGAACAAAGAGAATGAAAACGGGGATTCCCTATCCGCGTCCAATAAAAAATTGTCTGCCCAGTTGCAGCAATGTTTGTTGGCGGTTGAAAGAAAGACTTTATTGAATTCAAAGTTAGAGTCGGAGATGCTGGAGCTTCAGAGTCGGCTAAATGCTGTTACTGTAGAGTTGTCATGTAAGGATGCCGAGATATTGACTGCTAATAACGAATCCGAACAGTGGAAAGAATCTCTGAAGAAGAAAAAGTCAGAGACCATGGCTGCGAATCAACAAGTGCTAGATCTGTTATGTACAATTGAAAAACAGAATAATGATCTACTGTATCATTAGTCGGTGATAACAACTAATACAGATCTCTTAAAGAAGCAAGATCCTGAAATCCTTTATATGCGTGAGCGCTTGAAAATACTGAACTGGGATTTGCGTGAGGCTTGAGATTCATGTCAGAGAAAGAACGACCGTGCCAAAACTCACGACGAGGCATGTTCCAAGAGAGATCGAGAGCTTCGTGAGGTCATCGATAAGTGTAATTCGCGGATCGCTGCTCTTGATCGAGACAAGCAATCTCTGGTGCAGGAGTGCATTCAAGGTAATGAAGTGTTCGAGGAATTTCACGCGAAGTATAAAGAGTCGGAGAGGATGATGGACGCCGCTGAAAATGAGATCAGTTATTCGAGGAAAGTAGATATAAAGTTGGACCGTCTGAAGCAGGAGATGGAACGCAGTGTGCAGATAACAAGGCAATATAAAGGCTCGCTGCTGCAGGAGAAAAAATCTCAAGAAGCTTGGTGTAAAGAGCTTGTCGACGAACTAAACAAGGTGAAAACCGAATTATATGAAGCTACGCTGTTAACTGCGGAAAACGTTACGTTGTGTGCAATGGCTATGCTGCATGCTGATGTAGAGAAATTTTAAATAGAGCGTGAGGAGATCTTGACTGCTACCACTGACTATGTCATGGAATATGACTTGCAGCTAGCACGGTTATCTTATATAGATAACTTGACGTTGATGGTTATAGAATTGTTGAATGCACCTTCTACTGTAGTGGATGCGACTATTCCGTCCCTTGTCTTACTTTCATCTGGGCCTGGGGAGAGTTCGATTGTTGTATCCCCAAAGCGTGAGCAGTAGTTCCATTTTAATGAGACAAAATGTAAGTATGACTTTGATGTAGAAAAAAGTCAAATGTTGTTGTTATCTCTATGTATAATCGAATTTGGTGATCCAACGAACGATCATATAGGGATTTAGTAATGTGGTATTGTAAGTCAGTTTGAAATGTATAACGTGTATAAGTTATTTTTAACAAAACACTAAAGATTGTAATGAGATATTTGAAGGTCACATTATAGCCAAGTAGAATTGATTGTCTCAATAAGCGACCCTTTGGGCAGCGTGTATGTAGGTCCCTATCATGTGTCGATCTAATCGATCATGACGGAACATTAAATATTGTATAGCTGAGTGGCGTCTTTGCCAGATCGAATTGAATGACTCAATAAGCGATCCTTGTAGAGCGCGTATATAGTTGAAGAGCTATGAAGCGGATCCTGGTTATAGGTCGAGCAGGGCGACCGTGATGGGTCTTGTATTAAATATTGCATAGCTAACTGGCGTCTTAGCCAGATCGAATTGATTGGCTCAATAAGCGATCCTTGGAAAGCGTATATATATTTGAAGAACTATGAAACAGATCCCAGTTAGAGGTCGAGCGTAGCGACCGTAATAGGACCTGTATTGAATATTGCATAGCTAAATGGCGTCTCCGCCAGATCGAATTGATTGATTCAATAAGTGATCCTCGGAGAGCGTGTATATATGTGAAGAGCTATAAAGCAGATCCTGGTTATAGGTCGAGCGTAGCGACCGTGATGGGACCTGTATTGAATATTGCATAGCTAACTGGCATTTCAGCCAGATCGAATTGATTGGCTCAATAAACGATCCTCGGAGAGCGTGTATATATTTAAAGAGTTATGAAGCAGATCCCAACTATAGGTCGAGCGTAGCGACCGTGATGGGACCTGTATTGAATATTGCAAAGTTAAATGGCGTCTCTGCTAGATCGAATAAGCGATCTACGGAGAGCGTCTATGTATTTGAAGAGCTATAAAGCAGATCTCGGTTATAGGTCGAGCGTTGCGACCGTGATATGACCTGTATTGAAAAGTGCATAGCTAAATGGCGTCTCAGCCAGATCGAATAAGCGATCCTCGAAGAGCGTGTATGCTATGAAGCCGATATTGTTGTAGTAGGTCGATTTGAACGAACCATACGAAGACGAGTACGATGTTGAAATAGATTTGCAGCATTATGAGGAAAATTTTCTTTATTGAGTGAAATTAGAAGTTACAGCATGTTTAATTTCGATACAGCTTTAGTCGGCGGGTATTCCACGAATTAGGTACAGGCACTCCATCATGTGTACTAAGGTCGTAAGATCCCAAACCACTTGCGTCAGTTACGATGAAAGGACATTCCCAATTGTCTGCTAACTTCCCCATATTAGGCGTTTTGCGATGTTGAGGAATTTCCTTGAGAATGAGGTCCTTGATTTTGAATTCTCGATGTCGAACACGCTTGTTATAAGACCGTGATAAAACAAGCTGATATCTTCTCAGATTGACAATGGCTCTTTCACGTGTTTCTTCGATCATATTCAGGTTGCATGTGATCTGAAATTCGTTTTCTTCATCTGTCATCTCGTGATCGTGTATTGGGTGATGATACTGAGTGGGTATTATAGCTTTTGTTCATCCTGCGGCATGGAACCCGCATGTGCCTTCGTGTAAATCGTGCAAGAATTGTTGTGCTTCTTGTTCGGATAGGCAGAGAAGGTATGGACCAGTGACTGATATTTTAAAGAGGAGGTTGTTCTAGACAATATATCTACGGGTATTGTCGATTAATCTCCGTTGTTCTGTAGGATCTTCTAGGAGTGGGCCATCAAATTTGTTATGAATTCCAATATATCTGATGAAAGGCTGTCTCCAATCACTTCCGATCTCCTCGTTTCCCCCAGTATTGATGGCGTTAGATACGGTGGTATTAATGTTGGGGTTAGAAATGACGTTGATTTTTAAATAGCGAGCTTCTGATCTAAGGACCTCGGCGAGGTAAGCGAGTGCATCTGAATGTCGATTTTCCCCCCTTGGTAAATGTTCCATAGAAATTTTCTAAATTTTTTTCATTCGTTCGACCACTGCAGCAGCATAGTCAATCATTTTCCCATTGGTTTGATAGATGCCCGCGTGATGATTGACGATTAGTAATGAATCGGTGTAGACAGAGAGCTCTGCTACGCCCAGTGTGAGTGCCATGTCAAAGCCATGAATTAATACCTCATATTCTACTACATTGTTAGTTACTTCGAAATTGAGGTGAATGGATTTTTCAAGCCAATCATTGGAAGGAGTAATAAGAACAATCCCCACCCCTGATCCTGCTGGTCCGACGGAACCGTCCGTCAAAAGTCGTCAACCCTTCTTTGTTACCCAATCGGATTTTTCTTCAGGTTGTTCTATGAGTGGTTCATCTTTGTTTTTATCCGAATCATCTTCCCAATTAGGATCATCTACTGGGAAGTCACCTAGAAAATCTGCTATAGCCTGCCCTCTCTAAGAGTGGCGTGGCCCAAAGTGGATGTCGTGTTCTCCGAGTGTTACTGACCATTGCTGAATACGTCGAGATTTTTCGCGTTTAGACAAGATTTCACATAGTGGATAGTTCGTTAATACCCGAAAAGCGTGGGCTTGGAAATACTATTTCAATTTCTACGATGTATAGACGAGGGCCAAAAAAAGCTTCTCGATCTTGGTGTATCTTGTTTCCGCAGGGGTCAGAGTCTTGTTGATAAAATAGACTGGTTTCTCAGTCTTTTTATCGAGTTGGAGGAGGATGGAGCTGAGAGAAGTATCTGTGACGGCTAAGTATACTGTTAGCTCTTCTCCACCTGTTGGTGTGCTTATAACTGGTGGTTTACCCAAATGTTGTTTGAGTTTGAGGAAAGCGGCTTCGCATTTACCCGTCCACTCGATCTTGGGATCCTTCTTTGATTTTCCCCGTGATGTACCTTGTTTAAGCATATAAAATAGAGGTCGGCATATGTCTGATGATTTGGATACAAATTGGTTAACTGCTGCGATCTTCCCGACTAGTTTCTGAACATCTTTTTTTGTCTTTGGAGAAGGCATAGCCAAGAGAGCTCGTATACGTGATGGATCAGCTTCAATTCCTCGTTTGCTGAGGTGGCCCCAAAATTTCTGGATTGTACTCCGAACTGGCATTTGTCAGGATTCAAACGCATTTTGTAAGCTTACAAGATCGCAAAAGTTGTTCGTAGATCTGCCAGGTGGTCTTCTTTCTTGAGACACTTGCAAAGCATGTCGTCGATGTAAATCTCAATTGTTTTACTGAGCTGATCTTTGAACATTTGTGTCATCAATCTCTTATAGGTAGCGCCGACATTTTTCAGGCTGAAAGGCATGACCTTATAGTAATACAGGCCTTGCTCGGTGATGAATGCAGTCCTGTCTTGATCTTTAGAGAAAAGTGGAATCTGATTGTAGCCTGATGCAATATCCATCATAGAGAGAAGTTTGTGCCTGGCTGTTGAATCGAGCAGATGGTTGATGATTGGGAGTGGAAAGCTATCTTTTGGGGTGCGTCGATTGAGATTTGTGAATTCGACGCAGATTCTGATCTTGCCGTTTTTCTTTAGAACTGCGACGATGTTCGAGATCCAGTCCGGGTAAATAGTTTTACGGAAAAAACCGACTTTAATCAATTTGTCGATCTCTTTGTTTACTTTGTCTTGAATTTTTGGTGCTAGAGTTCGTTTCTTCTGCTTAACCGGTTCTGCCTTCTCTTTCAACTCGAGCTTGTGGCACGCCATGGCTGGATCGATCCTTGGCATTTTGTGGAATGTCCACGCAAAAACGTCGTGATTATCTGAAAGGAATTGTATGAGACCTGAAAGTTCCTCCATGCTCAAGAAGGTCTCAATATAAGTTCCTCTTTGTGTTCCCTTGATCTTGATATTTATGTTGGTTCGGCGCTTGGCAGCTGGTGTTTTGTTGGTACCAAATGTTGTAATTGCTATGCTGGAGCTGCTGTAGCTGGCTCGACTTCAATTATATTATCGCAAGCTCTGGCTAATTTTTGGCTGCCTTTGATCTCGTAGATTCCTCCTTTCCAGTCAAAACGCAGTGCTTGATGATACGTGGTGGGAATAGCTTTCATGTTATGCAGCCATGGTCGTCTCAGGATGCCCAGATAGCGGGATTTTGTATTAATAACGTAAAAAACTACGTCAAGTATGACTGGTCCGGCCGTGATGGGAATTGTAATTTTTCCAACACGTTCTTCCTTGGAACCGTTGAATCCAGAGACGTTGATGTCACTTGGCTCGACTCTGTCCACTAAATCCATTTGGTCGATTGTACTTTGGAATAATAGTTCGATGCTGCTGCCGGTATCTACCATCATTGTATGCAAAACTATGTTCTTCATTTTTAACATGATGTCGAGAGCATCGTGATGCGGGAAGTTGACGTGACGTATATCGCAGTCTTCGAAAGAAATCCCAGGTCGTCGGCTACTGGATCCTGGCAACAAATGAGCTTCTTTATCTACCATTGTTAGATCATGGCATTGTTCAACGCGCCTGCATTTGGATATTTTGGAGTGGCTGACTGTCTGAGTCTCAATGAAACAGATGTTTCTCCTCATTCCCTTCCTCAGTTTGGACGACCGTGATTTTAGTTTTGTAGCTGCCATCTTTATAACTTTTTACGTCCACAATATATTCGAGCATCCGACCATGCGAAAATATACTTAAGAGGAGGAGTTTCAACACGAAACATTGTTCCGTGTCATAATGGTAGATCTTGTGGTGAATGCAGTACGGTTTTCCTGGTATGGGTTGAAGAGTATTGGCATTTTTGAAGAGCTCATCCTTTTGCAGTAGCAGATATATGTTGGCAATGGTAGTTGCTAACTACGGTAGGCGTGAAACTGGTCTCTTTTGTCCTTGGCGAGTTCGGTCATCATAGGACTTGAATCGTTTCTTATCGCCTCCATAGTATTTACTGCTGTTGCGAGTACGTTCTCCGGTATGATCATTGGCGGATAGAGCGATGCGCTGAGGCTTTTACTTTTTAGTCGTCAGTCTTTCGAGGTCGATGAAGTTGTTGACCTTTTCTATCATATCTTCTAACGTTTGCGACTTGTTGAGGATCAGATGTTCCTTGACTCGTCCATCTATGAGTAACGCATTGGTGAAAGTAGAGATCGTGATCTTTTTGTCGATGTTATCGAGCTAGTCCGAAAATTTTTATGGTAAAAACCTCCAACCTTTCTCCTGGCGCTTGCTTGAGACTGAATAAAGGGTAAAAACTTTCTTCCTTGTCTTTATTATGCGAGTAGTTCTTGACGAACAGTTCGCGAAGTTGTTCGAAGGTGATGATAGAGCCCTCATCCAGTGTATGAAACCATCGTAGTGGTTCGCCTTTTAAGCTGGTCGGGAATAGATGACAGAGGATGTGGTTGGAGGAGGAATACAGTCCCAAAGAATCCTGAAATTCTTGGACGTGTTCCACAGGATCCCCCCTTCGTATTTCTGAATCATCGGAGTGCAAAAACTGGTTGGTACTTCTTCGTCTAGCAACTCCTGTGCAAACGAACTCTTTTGCAACCTTGAATAGTTGTTCCTTCCGTTGGCGAGTATTTGAGCGCCTAAGAGCTCTTTGATGCGTTTGTCCACCTGTTCTGGAGTGAGGTGCTGTCGAGACGTGACAACTCGTCTTGTTGTTGGGCCTCTCGTAGGTTTATCCTCCCCTGTTGCTTCTCTCATGCAGTCATAAACTGAAATTCTGGTTTTTCCCTATTTTGCTCCTCTTGTGGCAGTAGATCTATTACCCCTCCAGCGGGTAATGGTGGATTGATGTGACTCCGAGGCAGGACTAGTTCTTGCTAAATCTGAGGAAGCGCGGTATTTCTACCTTGATGCCCTAAGCGATCATGGACTGATATTCTCGAGGCGGCGGGCAGAGCGTTCTGCTGTATCGGATTTGCCGTTATTTGAGCTTGTAGTGCCCTGATAGTATCCTGTATGCTGGCGAGCTGTTTCTCCATCCATCGTTCAATTTTTGTCTACGCAGCCGTTCGCAGATCAGTCACTCCTTCAGCAGTGTCAGGCAGGGCGTGTTGTGATTTGTCTTGATTTGCCATCTTTGAAAGATAAAAGTGGTGAAAACTGGATCGGAGAACGCTGAGTGTAATCTTCGTTCCCGCAGACGGCGCCAAATGTAATAGCCTATTTTCGTATTGCACGAAGATATCGCTTCAAAATCTAGGATGTTTAGTTATGAACGGAAAATAAACAACATTAGATTTAGCGTAGAAAACCCTTGAATGGGTTAAAAACCACGACATCTCCTGAGGATTTTAGAAAGAGAGAGATATATTTAGACTGCTAGTTATTACAAAGAGAGAGAGAGAGATGTAGAAATGATATCTTTAGAGATTCTTAGAGTAGTCCCCCTTTAATATGTAGCTATCTAGTCTTATTTATAGGTATTATAATATGACCATTGGTTACATTGATGAGGAGCGTTACAATATCAGGTTTTGATGAGTCTTCATGGTGGACTTTTGTAACGTCTTGATACTTATTGATTTGTAACGGATCTATTAACATTCTCTGGTTGTTGGAGTTTCCTAAACTTAAACTGTTAGGTTTTATTTGTTTCAGTCAACGCACATCAGTTTGTTGTATAAAGCATGAGCTAGTCTTTAGGAGAGTAAAACTAGTGTGTTAGTGGCAGTAGTAGTACCTCCACTTTATGGGGTTAGTTAGTTGTTAATGCCTATATAACGGCTTTTTTATTTCCCAGTAAATAATCAAGTAGTCTATTGATTAATAAGAGTTTCCTTTTATCCAAGTTTTATGTATTCTTAGTTTATGATCCTACACATTCTGCATGCAAACCCTAATAGAAATTTCTAATGTGATGCAAATTGAAACTTTTAGATTATCTTCAAACTCGAGTTCTAACGTTTGGCTCTCTTTGGTGTTGGCTTAGTGGTTGGGACCATTATTTTTAGAGAGAGTAGTCACGAGTTCGAGACCCAATACCTGGGATCATCCACCAAGATTTATCTTAACTTAAAATGGAGTGTGCGGCTTTCGGAGTTACCGCGGCGATCCCCGGGAGACTAGTTTAGAGAATGGTGTAAAATGGTGAACCCGACGAATTTCTGGGTTCCAAAAAAAGGAAAACAAATCTAATGTTGAACCAAGAAAAGATTAGTAATCAAAGCCCTAAGTGCCAAACAATAAAAAAAAAATTAGAGAGCTTCCTAGGAGGAGCGACGCCACATTTAAAGTACTTGAACAGTCGATCAACGTCATCCAGGGTTTCTTTGGTTCATTTTCTCTTCTCCTATCAACGTTAACCTAACTTAATAAAAGCATGATGTATTTTTTAGTTTAGACAGTAAGAGTGGCATCAGTCCAGGCGTAGTTGGGAGTGAAGACTAGAGAGGCCAACTCCAAATTATATTTGTGCATTATTAACTATATGTGTTTGTCTCAATTTGTAATATATATGGGTGCAGGGGCGAAACCAGGGATGTTTCAAGAGGGTCAGTTGAACTGCCCTAGCTGTCGATAACTTTGATATAGTAATTTTTTCAACAACAAAAAGTTCACTTAATGGATTTACTACATATTTGAACCCCTCAAATATTAACATCAGATTTCTACTGCCAAACTAGTTCTTATTAGCCATTTTGATGGAGGAGACATGAGTTTAAGACCCATCTCCAACATAATTTAACTACTTTTAAGTCCATTTTTTTATACCCACATTTTGAACCCCCTGGATGAAAACCCATAATTTAACTACTTTTAAGTCCATTTTTTATACCCACATTTTGAACCCCCTGGATGAAAACCCTGGCTCCGCCCCTGTATGGGTGTCTATAAATGTTTGTGCACACATTTGGTTCAATTAAATTGTTTGCTTGTACAGTAAAATGCATGCATAAGAGCATCTCTAGCAGTTGGGTGTGGGTTGGGTGTATCTGGCCCACAGGTCAGACCCAAAAAACCCAACCCACACTCTGAGTCTTCGAGCAGTTGGTGCTACTGTGTCAGGTCTTTATTTAATGAAAATAACTTTTTAGCCTGCAGCGACTTCTTTACTCCGCGTTGACTTCTTTACTCCACCACAATTATTCATCTCCTCTCACACCAATAAAAAATATTTAATTAGCGCGGTATAATTTAGTTCGCGCGGTGTTTTAAACTCCTCACACCCATTTTTTTTAGTGTGAGCTCCCCACACTCGGTTGGGTTTTAACACTGCCAACTCAGTAACTCACACCCAATTTTTTGACTGTTCGAAGTAGAAAAGCATGGGTTTTGAGTGTGAGCTGACAATAAAATCCAACTCACTCAAAATTTCAACTACTGGAGATGCTCTAATGAAGTTGCATTGCATCTTATTTGCAGTTGTCTCTATGTCAAGTCCGAAGTACTGCCGATAAAAAACACAATGAAATCAATCCAACTTGTATTTGTAATGTTGTAAAGCCGTTACCTCAAAACAACCAATATCAATGAATTATGCCTTTTAACAAAAATATACCTTATAAATTATTTTTCTCTCTATACATTTTTTCATGGGGTCGTGCCTAAACCCAGCTTGCAAAAAGATACAAATATAAATGAATATGTATAATACAAATTGGGTGGGTTTTGGGATGGCGTTGCCTACTACACATCACAATTATCAATATCAGCAGCCTCTCTAAAGCTATTTTAGAGACGGAAAATTGCTAAAAAAAAGTCAGACTAAGATTGCGGTTCGGTTGGCATTAACAGATGAATCTTGTCCGTTGTGTTCGGCCCCCTCGAAGACCTTACATCACTTCCTGCTGGATTGTTCTTTCACGCGAGCGGTCTGGTTTGGAATAGCGTTTGGAGGTCTGCGTCATATGTTTTCTAGTCTCTACGTTCAGGAATGGATCGTGATGTGGATCTCTCCCCCCTCGGACTGGCCTATCGCCCGGGATATCTGGACTCTGGTGGCCTTTTCTCTTTATTGATCCCTATGGAAGGCGCGATGTGCCTGGGTTTTTCAAAACATTAAGCCGGATCCGATCCGTCTATCACTGACAGTCAACAATTTTTTTGTCTTCTAATGAACCATTTTTTCGACATGACCGCCTATCTATCAAGACTCCATGGGATCCTCTGGCTCTTGGCTGGAAAAAAATTAATGTTGATGCCTCTTTCTGTAACGATAAACTGTTCAATTGTATTGGTTTAGTTATCCGGGATGCTCATAATGTTTTTGGTGCAGCCCGTCCGAGTCTCCTCCCGCCGGTTTGCCTCCAGTGAAGAAGGCGAGACGCCAGCAGTCATGGATGGTGTCCTCTAGGCCAAAGCGAGAGGGGTTCCGAAGGTAGTTATTGAGATAGATGCTGAGGCGATCTGCTCATTTTGTAAGAATGGTTGTGTAGCGGTGTCATGGACTACTAAAGCAATCTTACAGGATTGCTTGACACTTTTTCACCTGTTTGTAGATATTCGTATTTGTTATGTTCTCCGTAGTGCTAATTCGGTCGCCCATACTTTAGCCGCTCGGCCTTTGGGTGATAATTTTTTGTGGTCTTGGTGTAACTCCCCTCCTGAGTGGTTGTATATGACCCTCGAGGAAGATAACAGTACTTTTGTAACACATTTTGCTTATTAATCTAAGGTTTGCTAATAATAATAAAATGCTAAAAATAGTTTTTTCGAACTCTCCAACTAAGTAGTTTTTTTAGCTTTGGCCATTTTCTCTCCTCAAACATATATAAGAAGGCGACAAAAAATAACTAGCCCACCTAAGCAAATTGCTCAGATGGAAAGTCTTTTCCAACCACAATTAATAGGTGGAAAGTGTAATCCACGTCCACGTCCACGTCAAACAACTAGCTAAATTTAAAGGTAGTCTACTGTGGATGCATGGTAACCTTTACCGGGTAGAACTATTACATTCAATCTTCATAGTATACATGTCGAAGCAATTAGAACCAATGGAGGTTGGGTGCAACAGTTTGGAACCATGCTAAGAAGTAGCATAGATCCCAAGTTCAATTCACCATGAACACTGGCCACCAATCAAGATCTATCCGATACCCAACATGTAGTTTAAGGTTCTCACGTTACTTCGAGATTAATAAGGCTAATGGTGATAAATTATGAACCCGGATCACCCAGTTTTATTGTAGTGGGAGTGGAGCTGGCAGAGAAGGAGACGCAAGTGACGTCTAACCAAACTGTCAAAACAAACAAACAAACAACAAGACAGAGTAAAAGGATAGAGCTAGTAGTGAATTTTTTTTTGGGTACATCTGATATAAACATGAGTTGTAAATAAAGATCCACCACCCTTGATTGGTTGGTTCTTGGAAACGCATTGTGACTAAGTGTTCCTGAAAGTCAGTATCAGTCAGTCACAGTGCATCTTATTTTGTACCCATTGTATTTGACTGCTTTTACATTATTTAACAATCCAACATTTCTATCTGTTTCCCCCGTCGCCTATCTTTAACAACGCATTCTCTCCCTCTCTATCTCTCTATTGAATCCAGTAGTAGTAATGAAGGTAAGAGAGATCTCAACCATGTTTCAACCAAATTGTTTTACCATGTTTTTGTTTATGATACTATGGGTTGTTTTTGGTTGGATTGGTGTATGTTTTTAAGTTTTGGAAATCCAAGTGGTGATTCTAAATGGGTTTTATGATTGGAGAAATGGGTTGTTGTTAGATTTTGTTTTCAGATAGTGGGATGTTTTTTTGGGATTTAGTTTTGGGAATCTAGCTTTTTTAGATACAGATTCTAATGAGAGAGTTGTTGGGTTTTGCAGAAGGTGGTATTAAAGTTGGATTTACATGATGATAGGGACAAGCAGAAGGCCATGAAAAGGGTCTCTGGCCTAACAGGTACAGTAGTTGTAATAAATTGAGTTTCAGATCTTGAATCATGGTTTTGGTTAAATAAATTATGAGTCTTGTGAGGTGGAATTTGAGTTGTTTAAGTTGAATTAAGAAATCCCATTTTAGTTGAATTTGAATTAAGAAACCCCAATTAGTTGAATTTGGATTAAGAAATCCAAATTCACTTGAGATTATTAGATTCCTTAACTTGAATAAAGAAACCCCATTTGAGTTGAATTCTAGTTCTTCAAGTTGTATTAAGAGACTCTATTTAGTTGGATTCCCACTAAGTTGAATACTAATTCTTGTTCTGGATGTCGATTTTCTAGAAACCAATAAGTTGAATACTAGTTCTCCAAGTCGATTGTCTTGAAAAACCCATCAAGTTGAATACTAGTTCTTGAAGTTGAATTCTCAAAACCCACTGAGTCGAAGTAATTATCGAAATTGAATTCTAGATCTTGAAGTTGAATTAAGAGACCCCACTAAGTTTAATACTAGGAGTTGAATTATGAAAATGTTTACAAACCTTATTGAATTGGTATCCTTATGTACATTGTAGGCATTGATTCGATTTCAATGGACATGAAGGAGAAGAAACTAACGGTGATTGGAGACGTTGATCCTGTAGACGTTGTGGGCAAATTGAGGAAATTATGGCACACTGAGATTGTCTCTGTCGGGCCTGGAAAGGAACCTGAAAAGAAGAAAGAAGAGCCTAAGAAGGAAGAGCCTAAGAAGGAAGAAGCGAAGAAGGAAGAAGCAAAGAAAGAAGAACCAAAGAAAGAGGAACCAAAGGACGGAGCAAAGAAAGAGGAGCCTAAGAAGAAAGATCCGAACGACCTAATTGTTGCTGAGCTTGTTAATGCTTATAGAGCCTACAATCCTCATATGACCACTCATTACTATGTTCAAAGCGCAGAAGAAAACCCAAATGCTTGTGTTATATGTTGAGTACGAACAACGCAAGATGGTCAATATCATATAAAACTGGTTCGAGGAAGAGGAGATTCTCTGAAACCAGAAAAGCTCCTTTGTATAGTTGTGGATCAAGGGCATGTAATATATAGAGCGCGGAACAGAGTTAATAATATTTGGAAAGTATTAGTTTTGTTCGTCTACTTCTGGAGATTCTTTATAAATGAATAACCGATTCTATCTTCTTGTATAAGCTTACAGTTTAAATTGAAGTCATTTGGAAAAATTATCTTGAGTATTTATTCGTGTTAGTTTCAGAATATTTCTATTTGGCTACAATGTGTCCTTTTACTCTGATATCTACCATTTGCTCTGATATTTGGTGCAAAATATCAATCGCAACGCAATCAGGACTTCGTTGACAAATCCCTGAATATATCTTGGTCTAGTCTTTGATTCTTGTAATTTTTTCAGTGAAGCATTCAAGCATTATATTTTTCAGTGAATATAAAAATGGCAAATTCTCTGCCACATTAGTCAAAGATTTGGCAAAGTGAGAGGTAAAATTGAAGAGTGATCAATCTTATTTTACATACAGTGAGAAAATAAGATTTTGAGAGAGTAGATGATGAGTTGAGAGGGAGAGAAAGTGAAGTGGGGTATATTTTCTAGATTTTGAGGAGAGAAGAAGTTAATGGTACGAGAGAGAGAGAGAGAAAAAAAAATATTAAATACGGGAGTATCCGGTTGCCCGCTGCCTCTTTCCACGTATTTTTCAATAACAGTATGTTGAGCTATCCTTGAAACTATGGGAGGTGAGAGACGTATTTTTTGTATTTTTCTCAAGTTGAGTTACGGCTCAACCATGGGATATTAAATGAATGTGTCCAGATGGGAACATGAACTCCCCCTCCTCTGAATGTTGTCACTCCTATTGGTTTGGTTGGTTGATGATTTAACGGTTGTTAGCCTAATAATTTTCTTTTACAAAAACTTTAAAATAACTAGATTTTTCAACAAAAAAATCTTAAAGCTCTATTTTTTCTCTATTTTCTCTCTCATCTATGCACTTTTATTCCCCTTAGGATGATAATTTGCACTAATTGTCCATTGGACATTATGAGAATCATTGCTACATTATAACATATTAGTGCATTTCATTACCTGATAACCTAAATAGTTGCAGTATCACAAGGTGGCTAAAACATCCTGATTGAAACCCATTTTGCATGAGTTTATATTGAAAATAACTCAAGTTCAGATGGATTGCTTTACTTTCCCGTTTAAGTTCCAATGGAATTTTTTTTCTTGAGATAATACAAGACAATCCAACTAACGAGTAAATTTCCTTTCAATCCAATAAAGGTGGATAAAGAAAGAGAATAATAGTGAAATAAAAAGAGATGACGTTCGAGAGACCTTGAGATAAAGTTAATTTTGTTCTTTCTTGCATCTGGTAAATAAATGGTAATGTTTTATTGATTTCTGCAAGAAGAGTTATTTCTTTTATTTCTTCAGAGAAGAAAGATGATTAATTGAATGTAGTGAAAAAAGAGAGAGGGGGAGAGAGAATAGTGCATGAGATCTTGAAAAATCTAGTTATTTTAGAGTTTTTGTAAAAGGAAATTATTAAGCTAACAACCGTTAAATCATCAACCAATAGGAGAGAGGGTTGTTAACATCGGTTAAGGAGGGTTGGCAAATACTCTTCCTCAAACCCTGAATAAATTTCTTTCTCTACATTAATCCTCTCTTAAACCAGAAACCCCCACTTCATTTCTACCTCACTTAATTGGTCTTCTCTGATGATGATTGCTGAAGCAGCCAATCTCCTTTCTTTTTCTACAATAGTTATCGATGTTGTCTGAGCAAATTAAAATCCTCAGATTGATGATAATTTTTTTAGGCTCCCCCGATTACTGTTGTCAGGGCCGGCCCTGAGGTTTAGGGGGCCCTAGGCGAGGTCCGAAAATGAGCCCCCCCCGGGGAAAAAAATAAATTGTATTACATATTTTCTTATACAAAAATAATAAAAATTGGAAACAAGGTGAAAATTTGTACCCTCGACTTAGTGATGAGGTCAATCACCTTAAACCAACAAGCCAACTTCATTTTATGCTATTTTTGAAGCACTTTTTTATATACTACTTAACCATTTGGAGGCCCTAAATTTACATAAAAAATCGGGGGCCCTAGACGGCCGTCTCTTGGGTCTATAGTCAGAGCCGGACCTGAATGTTTCAAGAATCATTTAACATCCTTTATTTTACGTTGGTGGAGTGAATTGATATTGTGTGATTTATGTTAATGCACTTCAATTATTTTGTAAACTTGAATCTCTTTAAATATTGTTTGCCGATGCGGCCAATATTTTCAACTGGGGAAGATGATGGAATGTAATGAAGTTTTTCAGATTTGAAAAATGGGGTAGTTATATCTCTATCAACTGTATTTCCAGATTTAAAGAGACAAGTGAGAGAACCTTGCAGAAAAAAATAAAAATTGTGAAGATTGAGAGAGAATAAGTTTAGAACGGTAAACGATAAAATAAGTTACCCGGTTTTGACTTTACAAGCTGTTAACAGTTTAAGGGAAGTTGAGCCATGACTGACCAATTTTTCGGTGACAGAAATATGACTCTTTTCTCAATGTTCTCGTCTCACAATAAAGAGATAAAGACGAGAGAGACCGGCTGCCTGAAAGTGACCCGGTGGCCAAAACATTCTCAGTCTTGAGAAAATAATTATTGGGACGAATCCTAGAGTATTTTCTTTTGTTTGACAAAGAAGGCTATTAGTGCTCCATCTAGTCATCTTTTGTATCATTCAACGTAGTGGATTTGATCAATAGATTCATTTCAGATTGATTCGACGTAAATAGATAGCTTTATTGTACAAGATTTCACAACTAAACACACCCAATCTCACACGAAATTGACCCCAAATCTCATTTTCAAAAATGAAATCGTAGGAGGACGAGGACTTGATGGCGAAAGAGACCAATGAAGTTGCCTTTGTCTACCTAGTTTTATTTTTGATAGTATTTATCATAAAGGGATGTCATAATATGACTGTTTATGAGCACATATGATAGATGTATAATCACCATATAGGCATAAACAATATATATGATGTAAGTCATATTCAAAGATGTTTCTCTTTGTATTTTTCAACTAATCTTTTGGAGTTTAGAGGTTGGCAAAGCTTAAATTATGCTTAAGCCATCTATACCCTTTTTTAAAACAAAGCAAATGGTATTTTATGCCGATATTTTTTATTTTTTATTTTTTATTTTTATTTTACTAGAGATATCTGGGCCACTGGCCAGACCGTCAATTCCCACTAGATCCTCTAGGGTTGTGCAATTGCCCACACACTGTAAGACTGGGCACGTTGGTACAGGCCAGCGAAAACTTTATACCAACCTCGAAACTCACGAGTGGTGGGAATCGAACCTTACACCCCCAAGTAGGTATAACCCTACCCAACCACTGGGACAACAGGTAGTTGGTATTTGATGCTGATACTTGAACAAGCTTGTGATAAGGTGTTGTATTTTTTCATAGCGAGCACGTGCGATTACCGAGGCATAAGCATTTTGTCGAGATATTAGTTGTTTTATATTAGTTTTGGAGAGTATATCTCTATCTTATAAAACACAACGGGGTACATTTGTTAAGGGATAAACTAGAATAGATAAAAACTAATTCTCAACCGTCCATTTAATTTCTCTCACAAGGGTAAAACCTCTCTTGAGGAGATTTTGAACTGTGATGCGCCATTCGAGGAAATCAACGGACAAGATTGAGTTTCTCTCACTAAATCAAAGGTTATTCTATATTTACTACCATCTTTTACTTAAGCACTACGTAAAGGAGTCCTGCCTTGTGTATAACTCAAAAAGGGAGGACTCCAATCATAAAAAAAAAAAACAAAAAAAAAAAATCCATCTCTCATGGGTTTCTCTCTCGTTCTCTGGTGATTTTTCTTTCTCTCTCTACAATTTTTTTTCTCTCTCCACGATTTTCTTTGACGCAAATTCGTTCTAACAATTTCGGCGAAGTACTAAGACCCCGCTTGATATTTTCATCGTCGTCGTCTCTCTTTTGTCATCTTTCTTCATCTTACTTTATCTCTCTAGGCATATCTAAACTCAAAATTTAAAAGTTATGATAACACCACTTATAATCAAAATTAAACTTGAAAGATAATGATTAAGTCAATCTGGGTATGCGATTGTGAGAAAATTTGTTAAAATTCATGTTTGGATGAGTTTTTGAGAATACATTTAAGATTTTTGTTTTTAGGATTTTCCCCATCAACGCTAGCATATCTAGCATTCTATATGTTATAGAAACGTTGGTCATTAGCTTTCAATAGTACCCATTAGCGCTAGGCTCTTAGCTTTGCAAAATCAAGAGTGTTTTTTTTTTTTTTTTTTTAAGTTCATCCCCCACTAACGTTAGGAACCTAGCGTTTTGTATGTTATAAAAACGCAATGCCAACAACTTTCAATATTACCCATCAACGCTAGGACCCTGACGTTTTGTATGTTATATAAACGCAATGCCAATAACTTTCGTTATTACCCATCAATGCTAGGACTCTAGCGTTGGGAACTCAGAAGTTTGATTTTTCAACTTTTGTTTTTTTCATGGACGCTAGGTCTTTAGCATTGAAAACTTAACAAATATGTTTTTAACCAAAATGCTGACTAAACAAAGTTTTTGTTAGGGTGCTCCTCTTTTCTTTTAAAGAAGATGACTACAAGCATAATGAGATTAGTAAAACAGATTTGTTGGGGTCTTCCTCTTTAAAAAGAGGAGGACTACTAAGGGCAGTGAAATTAGCAAAACAGCAGAGCTAAAATATTGTGAGGGGGTAACTTAGTCTCCATCAAAATCTTAGGGTAGGTATGTAATATCCTATTAAGTTCACATATATAAAAGCAAAATAGAAATTTTAAATACACCCCAAGTTTAATTAGCTCACCCCAAGTCTAAGCTCACCCCACTATGTGTATTTGCTAGTTAATTAACTCGTAAAAAAAACTAGATTACAAAAATAATAAATTTCAAGTAGATTGCCATATCTTTTCGCGACTTATCTCATTTATCTTCTCTTTTATGATTCAAAACCTTCAAACAAAACGAACAAACAATAGCAATGAAATCAATTTGTGATACACATCTTACTCATTTTGCCATATTCTTTCTCTCTTAAGTTATCCCGATGATCATTGTAACTTTCATCATTTCGTTGACGTTTAAAAAATGCTTAACAATCTCTAATTGTTAATATTGCTTATTGATAGCTTTCATGTATAATATCGTGCTATGTGCTTATTGCCAAGATCAAAAGTGCAACTTGATTTCCTATCGTTTCCTCATTAGTTCGAAATACAATAATGTGTCTCATGTTTAATTAAGATGTAGGATATGGCGAACTTTAAAAAGAAAATACGTTATGTTTTTATTTCGAGGGCATACTTGTCTATACCACTTGAGAAATTTTTGTTAGCATTTTAATATTGAACACCGATGAGCTTCTAAGATTTTGGGGTGTATTTAAAATTTTTCAAAGTAAAAAATTAGAACATAGAAC
The DNA here is from genome assembly GCA_014058105.1 of Kingdonia uniflora. NCBI lineage: Eukaryota > Viridiplantae > Streptophyta > Magnoliopsida > Ranunculales > Circaeasteraceae > Kingdonia > Kingdonia uniflora. The sequence continues at coordinate 1,638,890 of JACGCM010001055.1, read as the reverse complement.
ATAAGATTTTGTTTGTGTTGTTGATGTTTAGAGGAAATCGAAATGAAGTATAATTAGGAGATATACATAAAGTGTGATCAGGAAGTAGTAGATGAATTGACATACAATGCATGTGGGTTAAGAAAAAATGAGCAACGGGGTAACAGAAATGTACAGAAGAATCAAAGTAAAAGAAACATACAATGAAGGTATTTTGTTTAAATGGTTCGATTTAATTGGTTTGCACAGACTTTCGAGTTTCACTAAAAGGGTTTACAAGCTACTGGGTTAAGTGGGCTTAGCTAATGGGGTGGTTTACAAGTTACAACCTTGGTGTAATTCTCACCTTTTAGTTAATGCAATCATTGTATTTTAAGTTTGATCGGGGACAAAATGGGGTATGATTGCGGGTATTTGCCACGGTGGTGGTGATGGTGCATATACCATGTTGGGTTATTTCAAAAACTCATGTGGACCATGGGCTTAAGTTTGGGTATGGGCTTGGGCCTTTTATTCAAACTTAGTCTTTCATCCTTTATAGTGGGTCTTTCATCTCTTTCATTTAAACGGTTGTTTTAGTGGAAGACCTAATCTTCAGGGCACGTAACGCATACATTCAAAGATCGTTATTGAAGTGAGACGTGGTTATGACCATTGTGTTTTAACCTATAAATACCTTCTTCCTCCCACAACCAAAGCGCACAACAAAAGACACAAAAATCATTGTTCGTCGTCTTATCTCTTTCTCTCTCTAAAAACGGTTTATACTTGAGGTGCAACTCATTCAGTTTTTACGTAGACTTCCGTCGAAGCTACTATAAATGCTCGTTGTATCCTGGGAGAGTACTTGAAATACTCTTTAAAGAGAGTCCGACCCACGCCTCGAGCGCTAATCATCTTGTTACTCTTTCAGATCAATCGTTGTTACTATTACTATTGTTCAGAACTCGGTGTTGCTGTTACGAAGCTCGAAACTGTTAAGCTCGAGTTCGTTGTCGCTGATACGAAGCTCGAAACTATTACGAAGTTTGAGTTCATTGTTACTATTCGGAGTACTGTAGCTGTTGTTGCTCGAAGTACTGTAGCAGTCTTCAAAGTTACTGTAGCAATTTGCAGCTCGAATTTACTATTCACAGATCGAAGTTACTAAGAACTAAGTTATTGTCGCCAGTGTTCGATAAGAATTGCGTGGTCATTCTAATTACTTCATAGCCCTTATATTTGCCGTGCCGTTGTGAGGAAAACATTATTACAGGTTCTTTACAATTATTTTTACATACCATGATTATAATGTCAAACGCATGTTGAAAATTTGGTTAAAACCAATTTATTAACCAAGGTGATGGTTCATGGATCTTCTTTAGGTGGGATTGATATAGATACTTATATGACATTGAATGTGGCAGAAGGTCTCCAATCTTTCCAATAGATATTTCTTTGGTTGTAAGTGTTGGGAAATCGAGGGGGCAAATCGCAACGCGGAAACACAATACGATTTAGCAAAAACCAAAGATCTATAAACTAACCACAGAAAATTCAATCCAAAGCAATAAATCACACACACACAAGGTTTAATTAGGTGAAAACCCTAAACAAGATCAAAGCCACCTCCGACAAGCACGACCAATATATTATCACACTAAGGGTTACAAGAAGTTACAAAGATCACTTAAACCTCACCTCTACCCTTACAGATAATCCCAGCAAGAAACCCTAGAAAGAAAACCCAAGAAATCTCTCTAGAGCAAAAAACTCTAAATTTATCTATTTTCTTTTTCTAACTCTTTCTCAGCTTTAACATACACTCTCTATTTATAGGCTTTCCATTAGGTCATCTCCGAAATACGCATCACGAGATAATCCATCGCTTTGGATCAAATCCCTTTAAAACGAACATAAAAACAACCAAACAGAGCCAATTTCGTTCGAACGGGTCATTAGGTCGTTCGAAAGACAATTAGACAATCCATTGGAATTTTGGCCCAAGAGCTATTTTCGTTCTAACGACCTCCGAAGTCGTTCGAACGACTTCAACGGAAACTCTGTCGTTCGAACGACTTCCTCACTCGTTCGAACGACTTTCCCAATTTTTGAGCCGTATTCCTAACAGTAAGGCCTTCATGAGCAATGCGGATATTCAAGAGAGGTAGAAGTAAAGAATGCTAAGGGATGAGTATTTTAAGTAACCTTCAAGCATTTGGGGTGCGTAGCTTGAGAGGCCTTCAAGCATCTGAAGATAAGGCTAATGATAGTGAAGTAGTAAGGTTAGGAAGAAACTTCTTGAGAATGCTAAAATCTCTTCTAATGGTGTTCAAAATATGATCACTGTTAGAAGGATTCTTAATCAAGAAGAAATTAATTAAGGGGTTGAAAAATGTTATAATGGTATTGTTGATCAAGGCATGAGTAGCATCAGAAACAATTTTTATAACATCTGCATTAGTTGGGTCGAATAGACTGAAAATGGATCATTAACACGATATGGATTGCATGTTCATTATTAACACGAGATGCCACTTATAAAGGATATGGTTACTTTCTGAATAGCCGTAATGCCGACGGCATGTCTGTGGATACGGAAGGCCACTAAAGAAGGGTAGTGCCGAAGGCACGTGATTTTGGATTTAAAAAATGTTGACCGTGGTGTGACACGGATTTTCGCTAGTCAAGGTATTTAGTAACCCCATTCTCACACTAGACCGATCTTGAGAGGTAACCATTTTTAAACATGAAGACGATCAAAATAATGATGCAAGTATAAATGTCGGTCATGGAGTCGGAGTCGTATAGCCTGATATACATGTTCACTATTGCATAGATCATATTAGAGGTTTCTAGCCATGGTTCTTTCAAAGGCAAAAAACCAAAATTTCAAAATCGGTAAATCTACGAAAGGTTGTTGATAACTTTAGATTTCTTTGCCAAAGAACCAATATTCCATGACATACCACATAAGAATATCAAAATTGTAAACTGTTAGGATTACCTATAGAATCCTATAGAGAGATTATAGGATTGATAAGTTCAACTTAAACTTATCTTATCAAGTTGTTATAGATAGATATATATCCCATTTTATGAGGGATCTCTAAATATGTAAAAAGCCTATTTAAAGGCAAACAATTCTCAGAGAATAAACATTCAGATTTCTTCTCTTCAATCCTTACTTTCTCCTAGTTGTTCTCATATCTAGAACTTTACATGGTATCAGATTGAGCGATTCACCTTCAACTTCGGCCTCCAACACAAAACACCCTTAACCCATGGCTATAGACTCCAACAGTCCACTATATCTTCACCATTCGGATAACCCTGGCTTGGCACTTGTCTCTCAAGCTCTTTCGGGTGAAAATTATGCAACATGGAGTCGTGCTATGACCACTGCACTTAGTGCCAAGAATAAAATAGGCTTTGTTGTTGGGACGACCGCCACTCCTGCGTCAACTTCCGCTGATCTTCCTCATTGGAAAAGATGTGACGATATGGTCAAATCTTGGTTGCTCAATTCGGTGTCTAGTGACATATCTGACAGTGTCATTTATGCTTCCACCTCTAAAGACATCTGGACTGAGCTCAAAGAACGATATGCGCAAAGCAATTCCCCGCGTATCTATCAACTTCGATGCGATATTGCATTGTGCACTCAAGATCATCTCTCAATTGCTGGTTATTTCATTAAATTAAAAAGTTTATGGGATGAATTATCATCCTTAGTGGTAATCCCCACTTGCTCGTGTGGTAGCGCTAAGGAGATACGAAAATATGAACAACAATTCTACCTCACCGATTTTCTAATGGGGCTTCATGAATCCCATAATGCCTTTCGAGGGCAAATCCTCGCGATGGACCCGCTACCGTCTGTAAGTAAAGCTTACTCCCTCCTTCTCCAAGAAGAGAAGCAACGCTCTGTTACAACTTCATCCCCGAGTTTAATAGAATCTGCAGCCTTGGCGACCTTCTCCAATAATCGAAATCAATACCGGCCATCTCGTGATTCAGACAACTCTGCCAAACAGCGAGGAAATCGCCGACTCCGTCCAACCTGTGACCACTGCGGTTGGGTAGGACACATAAAAGAGAAATGTTATCTCCTTCATGGCTACCCACCTGGCCACCGTTTACACCAATCTGTAGTAAACTCCAAGGGAAACAAATCAAAACCAGATCAGTCCCATTCGAGCACTTCGATCACCACAAAACAATATCAACGATTAATGACCATGCTCGACGGTAACACATAACCTTGTGCAAATATCGCAGGTACATCCCACCTTTGCCTCTCTACTTTAACGTTTCAAGAATCATGGATCGTCGACTCAGGAGCGACCGATCACATAATCTTTGATCCTTCAATTTACCAAAATTTTCTCCCTAATATTTCAGTCCCACCTGTTCGACTTCCTGATGGAACTTTAGCACCAGTTGCCCATATTGGAACTGTTTGCCTCACACCCAATATCATTTTACATAATGTCTTATGTGCTCCAACATTTGGGTTTAATCTCATCTCAGTAAGCAAGATTACATTCCTTAATCATTGTACTGCCCTCTTTTCTCACGACTCTTGTGTTTTTCAGGACCTACACTCGAAGATGACGATTGGGGAAGCTAAACAACAAGATGGTCTCTACTTCTTCCATGCTCCACTTGTTCGAAACAAATCCTCCCGAATAAATGTAGCTTCCATTAATATTTGGCATTGGCGCTTAGGTCATATCTCCGATAGTCGTTTAACATATTTGTCACGCAATAATGATACAATTTCTAATGTATCATCTTGTCCTTGCAATGTATGTCCTCTAGCTAAACAAACCAGATCATCATTTTCCTTGAGTCATATCACTACTTTTATACCTTTTGAAAAGATACATTGTGATATCTGGGGAGGATACTCCACGCCTTCAACCACCGGAGCTCGATACTTCTTAACCATAGTCGACGACTACTCACGCTCAACTTGGGTATTTTTAATGCGCTACAAATCAGAAACAAAGTTATTGCTTCAACAATTTATTACCTTTGTTCAATCCCAATTTCATCAACAAATCAAAATCTTGCAATCAGATAATGGAATTGAATTTTGCACCTTAAAGCATACCCTTCTGGAAAACGGCATCATCCACCAAACTAGTTGTGTCGAAACCCCACAGCAAAATGGAGTAGTTGAGAGAAAACATCGACACATACTTGAGGTTGCACGTGCCTTACGTTTTCAAGGAAACCTCCCAATAACTTTTTGCGGTGAATGTGTCTTAACCACCGTCTATCTCATCAATAGGTTACCCACACCAATGCTTGATAATAAAACACCATATGAGCGCCTTTTCCAGAAACTACCCTCATATAACCACCTTCGAGTCTTCGGTTGCTTATGTTATGTATCGACCCTTTCTCGAAATTGTGATAAATTCTCACCTCGAGCACGACCATGCATTTTTGTCGGATACCCCCATGGCCAAAAAGGATATCGAGTGTTTGATCTCCAAACTAAGAAAATAATTACAAGCCGCGATGTAATTTTCCACGAACAAATTTTTCCATATACCGAATCTCCAGCATCCCCCAAAAATCATAACTCAACATCTCCTTTGCCATTACCAGTTGATGACACTAACAACTCAAACAGCTCTCCCATCCACCCTAATACAACACCACCCTCACCAACCCATGACCTTGCCTCAATACCTCATCCTCAAATCCAAGAACCAACTCCTAACTTGGGCTCTAAGGTTATAATACCAAACTTGGCAGATAATCAACCCAACCTTCATGACCAGATTCCTACAGGTTCACCTCACAGTAATATACCTAATCCAAATCCTCTTCCATCCAAGAGAATTCGCAAACAGCCCCCTTACCTAAGTGACTATGTTACTGAGATTCCAAAAGCATCACCTGAGTTGTTTAGCAATCCTCCATCGTCTTCTTTGTGCACAGGTTCATCAAAAGGTACTCGCCATCCTTTAGCTAACTATATCTCATATGATAAGTTATCTCTCACCCATCGCAATTTTGTTTCAACTATATCCTCTACTCTCGAACTTACCTCTTTTTTACAGGCTGTACAAGATCTAAAATGGCGGGAAGCAATGGAATTTGAATTTCGAGCACTTGAAACCAATAAGACGTGGGTCTTAACCATCTTACCGAAAGATAAAAAGGCTATAGGTTGCAAATGGGTCTATAAAGTCAAGTATCGTTCTGATGGATCCATTGAGCGATATAAAGCTCGCTTAGTCGCTAAAGGGTACAATCAAAAAGAAGGCTTAGATTACCACGAGACCATTGCCCCGGTGGCGAAACTAGTCACGGTTCGAACTCTTATTGCAGTTGCTTCAATTAGCAAATGGCCTTTACATCAGCTGGATGTACAAAATGCCTTCCTACACGGAGATTTACATGAAGAAGTTTACATGAAAATCCCACCTGGATTTTCTCGAAAGGGGGAGCATCGGGTGTGTCGACTTAAAAAATTGTTGTACGGTCTTAAACAAGCAAATAGACAATGGTTCACCAAACTCTCAACCAGTCTCAAAGATGCTGGATTCCAACAATCTAAAGCCGACTACTCTCTGTTCACGAAACGGTCTTCTCGAGGGTTTACTTGTATTCTTGTATATGTTGATGACATCATTATTAGTGGGGATAATGCTCAAGCTATAGCGGATCTCAAATTGTTCCTCCAACAACGATTCCATATCAAAGATCTTGGCCCCTTGAAATATTTTTTGGGAATCGAAGTTTCCCGCTCCTCTGAAGGCATTTGCTTATCACAAAGAAAATATACGCTTGAGATATTACAAGATTCAGGTTTGATTGGAGCTAAACCAATCCCTTTCCCGATGGAACAAAACCTTAAACTTAGCTCAAACGAGGGTGAGATTCTTTCTTACCCAACAATGTATCGTCGACTGGTTGGACGCCTCATTTACCTCACTATAACCAGGCCTGATATTGTATTCTCGGTGAACCTTAGTCAATTCATGAGTCAACCAAGGAAACTACACCTTGAAGCAGCTCTACGAGTACTTCGGTACCTTAAGCACAATCCAGGCCAAGGTATTCTTTTATCTGCTCATAGTAACTTACAACTTCAAGCTTACTGTGACTCCAATTGGGCTAATTGCCCGACAACACGACGCTCCACCACAGGCTATTGTATCTTTCTTGGTATTTCTCCCATTTCATGGAAAAGCAAGAAACAAGTCACCGTCGCCCGCTCTTCTGCCGAAGCTGAATATCGAGCAATGGCCTCAACATCGTGTGAAATTACTTGGCTTCGATACCTATTAAGGAATTTTGGCATCAATACACGTCAACCTGCAGTATTATATTACGATAACCAAGTCGCGCTCCACATTGTTGCTAACCCTGTGTTCCACGAACGCACGAAGCATATCGAGCTTGATTGCCATTTCTTTCGGGAAAAGTTGAATGACGGTACTCTCCGGACGTCATATGTTTCGACAAATCGGCAAATTGCCGATATCTTTACAAAACCATTGGGACACCGACAATTCCATTTTCTCATGGGCAAGTTAGGTGTTCTTGACATCCACACTCGAACTTGAGGGGGAGTGTTAGGATTACCTATAGAATCCTATAGAGAGATTATAGGATTGATAAGTTCAACTTAAACTTATCTTATCAAGTTGTTATAGATAGATATATATCCCATTTTATGTGGGAAAACGATTCTCAGAGAATAAACATTCAGATTTCTTCTCTTCAATCCTTACTTTCTCCTAGTTGTTCTCATATCTGGAACTTTACATAGGTATTCCTAACATTAACCATATGATTAGAGCACAAACTAAAACCAACTGAGAACAAATAAAATCTATGTATTTCATCTCGAGGGACATAAAATTTGCTCTCATTCTCTTCTCTCCACATTTCAGGCCAATTCTTCTCAACTTGTTCCCACCCAAGGACTGAACCCTTCTTATCAGCATCCAAACTTGTGGACAATTAACGTAAGCAATCCCCAACGCAGACGAGCCAAACCCAATTAACGTAGTTAGGAACAGAACCCACCCAAACAGGCATATCCCAAATATGTGGAGTTTTACGCGCGTCAAGTATAAATAGCAAAGCTACACCGGTTGCCATTGGAGTACCACGTAAAACAAGATTCGCGTGATCATCCTTTTCCAAATGACTTTTGGTATTTTATCATCATCGTCTTCGTCCTTACTAGATTTTTAATCCTTCTCTATTTCAGGTGCCGCTTTTCCAAACCCTTTGGCTCCAGCCCGTAGTTTTTTCGGGATATAGGTCAGTGAAGGGGTCATGTACTAGGGTAGAAATTTTAGTACTTGACCATGGAAAGGTTTTTGTGATTTGAAGTAGCGGTGTTCTTTGAGAAATTAGAGTGTTCATGTCTTTCTTAGCTCTCTCTTTTGTGTGGTATAAATTGTGTAGTTTTGCCTGATATCTTATCCTAAAGAATAGAAGGTTATAATTTTCTTCAACTAGGGTAACATGTTTGTGTTTTGTGCTCTTATATCAAGAAATTCCGAATACCTTAAAATACATCTTCAAGATATCTTGGATATATTTCTCAAGTTATCGGTACCCCAATGGTCAACAGTATGCCCTTCTTATTCCGGTATCCTAACGGTTTTGTGCAACACAAATTTATCGGTTACTCACAGACCTTTTTTCCAAAATGAATGTTACGAGCAGATAGACGGAAAACATGCCATGCATCTACAAAAATATGTATTGAGCTTATATATCTGAAACATGAAAGAATCTTACTATTTTATTTTTCATACAAACACGGTGTGATTCTCATAGAATGCAATCTGAGGCATTCTCAAAAACGGGACAAAGAATCACAGTTATTTCTACATGAATAATTCAACAAATTAAATATGGTACTAATTTATCATCCAGTTCTAGCTACTAGCTAGCATGAACAAGAGGCGAATGTGGTGTCATAACAAGAGGAGAGTGAGGCGACCCCATCATCCGTGGTGTCATAGCACATTCTTCGAACCTCCGGGATGAAAAACTGAGACGTAAATTGCTTCGCCTCATCATCTGCTTCTTCATGAAAACCTTAATCCTCCTAAGTGCGACTTCCATAGTCTCATCGTTCATGTTCGCAAAACAAACCCTAAACCAACCGGGCTCGGTACAATGGAAAGATGAACCCGGAGAAACATTGAGCTTAACATCTTTGATGATCATACGCCACAATGTCATCTCCGCTTCGTAAGTCGGTTCTTTCAGAAGCCGACGTAAGTCCATCCAAAAAAATAGCCCGGCGTTGCTCTTTAAGCTACCGATACCCAATTGAGAAAGCCCGTTCGTGAGGATCTTGTGCCTTTTAGCTAGTCTTCGAGAGCTCTCGCTGATGAAGCTATCAATGAACTCGTCATCGGATAACATGGACGCGATTAGGTGTTGGGTTTGTGTTGAGACTAGCCCAAAACTCGACATTTTACGTGCGCAATTTACGACGTTTTTGTTGTAAGAGTAAATTATTCCAACCCGGAACCCCGGGAACCCCATATCTTTTGAGAGACTGTACAAAATATGGATGAGATCTCGGTTGCATATCACATTTTCTTCCTCGATAATTTCAGCAATGCTTACGAAATTTGGTTGGCTGAAGACCGTAGCCGCGTAAATTTCGTCGCAAATTAAGTGGATGTTGTTTTTGTTTATAAAGGTCACTATGTTTCGTAGCGTTTCCCTATCAACGACGGTGCCCAACGGGTTTGAAGGGTTGTTTAGGAGTAACCCTTTTACTCTAATGTTAGCCTTTCGTGCATTCTCATATGCAGCTTCAAGTGCTGTAATTGTGATGTTGAAATTGTTGGAGCTCTCGCAGACAACCGGTAGTAGTTGTATTCCCGTTCGCCATTTCAAGTCCCGGTCGAATCTGCAAAAAAGCAATATTTCCAAATTAACTTAGTAAATTATAACACAACAAAGCTTACATCAAGGATGAAATGATAATCTAATTAAACTGTAACTATGTTGGCCACCTACCTAATAACAGCTCAATATACACGTAAGGTAAGTCGTCTTAATTGGTTAGCCGTCACCATTACAGTTGAGGGCGTGGGGCAAATATGACACAAGAAACTCTACCAAAATTGGACCCCATGAACCCTAGCTAATACGGTTTAATTGGAACCTAAGGTGGGTTGTCATTTTCGTGTTGAACATTATCATTTTCGTAACTTAATCCGGCGATCTGAAGTCAAAACTTCCCTATATATATATATATATTCGTTTTAAACTAAAGTTCAATCCAAATTTTAGCTAATATGCGTGCGTCTCAAAAGTTTTTATCACTTTTGAATTAGCCCTAACTCTAATCACTTGAAACTCAGCAAAATATTACTAATAATTCACAATTGTGATTTAAGTTTATTATTTTGTCTCGTAAGATCGAAAAGCTTAGAAGAACTAAAGCGGCGCTTACGCTGGATAATAAGGCGTGGGAACCAAAAATGCTTCACCGGGATCAGCCAAACAAAATGTAATTGTCTCAGCGGCTCCGGTTGCCCCACCACTCATAACTATGTGGTCTGGATCGAAGACGACTTTACCTCCCCTCGTTTTCCCCATAAACTTTGCAACAGCCTGGAAATCAACACGAACATTATTAATTAATTATAACCACCACAAATTATTTCACTATATCTACGTAAACAAATAATTTACAGGATCAAGTTGGTACATTTCTAAAAGCTGGCAATCCATGATAATCTTGAAAGAGAGCGATATCTTTGAACTCGGTAACTCCTTCAGTAGTGCAAATCGAAGCCCTAGGGTGTGTTTTCATCCAATCTTCAATCAAGTCGAACGAAAGCTGTAGCAAATATAACAAACAAACATAAGATTTTGCAGACTATTTTCATAATCCTATCTATCAGTTTAAAAGAAAGAAAATTTTCTTATATATATACAAACCTGATTTTCAGCAAGACCCATTTGGATAACCCCTTTAGGGTTTTCAGTATAATTGAACGGATCATTATCGTATGCCTTCCACCCGTCAAAGTAAGGCGAGTCTTCTCCATGTCCACCATTAGTTGCTATCCTTGATAAGAGTTGTTGATTGTTTGAGTTTGAGTTTGAAATGAGCTCCATTATAGATTTCTCCCTCTCAAATTAAGCTTGGCTAATACTATTAATATTCTCAAAGCAATAAGAGAGAGAGAGAGAGAGATGTATAATGGAGATGTGAAGGTGGAGGTTTATATATATATAGAGTGTGCAAGTAAGAAACAAAGAATGAGAAAAAATTTCAAAGTCAATATTTCGAAAAGAAACTAAAACCAAATCTAAGAATGGAGAAAATGTTTCTAGTGTTGGTCAGGAGTCTAAATTGCTTTGCTTGTGTAACACTTATCAAAGTTTTTTTTATTTTTATATGAGGGACCATGTTATTTAAAATGTTTGTATTAGATTCTTAATATAATGGTGTGTGTAAATCAATTTGAGTTTCTTCTGTTATGGTATAAAATGAAGGTTCACATGAAGGGTCCTTTTTGATTAGTAGAGCTACCACCTTTGAAAGTATTGTAATTTGAATTTGAAGGGGATTTGGCTGCTGCCTCATGTTTCCTCATGTATGTAGAACTGTAGACTGTACTTGGGGGCTTCCTTTGAATAGCTCTATCGGATTGAATACAACAGATAGACTCATCACTACAAATTAAGACTCGTTCTACCATCAGTATTCTTTCAAGTTAATCACCGTAAAGGAGGTAGAGTGTGAACCCACAGTAGGATCTCATCAAAGTACATAGGATTAGCGTGGCGTAAGCAACATCTGTAACCTTTTGCCAGTTAAGCCATGGCTAAGAGGTTAATATTTTTTTGGCATTCTGGATGCGATAGTTAAACCACTAGGAGATTAAAATTATTGTAGCTTTCTAGGCCCTTTCAAACCTTTTTACATAATTAAAATATCATTAAGGATATGCACTAATCAAGGATAGCATGAGTGTTTTGTGTGTGTGTGTGTGTGTTTTTTTTTTTTTTTATCTTTTTGGGGTTTTAACATTTAGCAAAGCACTAGTGAGTAGTGAGGGTCTTATTTTTATTAAGTACTAATTATAAATTATGTTGTATTTCCACTACAATATTCAATATTTTAAACCTTCCAATTGTTCTCAAGCTCATCCTCATTTCCTAAATTTTGATTCTTATGTTTAAAGAATGAGGTAAAGGAGGTCATCTTTTTGTCACTTTTATTATTTGTAATTCTTTCTGTTTTTAGGAGGTCTATATATTTAATGCAAGCCATTAAGAATATTCTTTTAAGTTGGAGGCACTGGGGAACAGGAGTACTCTCCGGGAGGGAGGTCGTAGGTCGTAACATTTCATGTAACTTTTGAACAAGCCATTTGTATCCAGCAAAGTTATGCATGTGTACCCTAGTGAAAACCTGGTGGATATCGGAAGTCCTAAACAAATGTCTCTGATCTCTAACAAGTTTACCCTGAAATTAAGGCTGATGTCTCAGTAAAAAAGAGTCAACAAATTAATCACAATGTATTCATCAACTGATGGTTTTTTCCTCTATCAGGATTTCTGTAATTCCTGTAGTTGCATTCATAGGTTTGAACGCTATGACTAACGAGTAAGGGAATAGGAAGGCCTACCTGCTGAGAAGAGAACATGTAGATAGTAGGTGAAAAATAGCTGAAAGCAGTCAATAATACTAAATGTTCTGATCTGAGTGGTCTACCAAATTATGAGTCGATAACAGCTACATATATATATGGCTAATGAGTCTACCTTTCTGGCAGGCAGTACAAATTAACAATGCACATAGGTAGTATGGCTTTCTGATTGCTGCCAAAAGATTTAGTTGTTTGAATGATGCATGGCAGGACTCGCTGATCGATCAATGGATCAATGTAACGTAGGGGGATGAACCTTTATGTAACCTGCTAGAAAAACATGTTTATGTATTGTAAAAAAATTGACCTCAGTTTCCGTTAGTCAATTGACTTGACAACATGTAAATATTTTTCAGCAATATATTCCTAAATACTCACCGACAAGGCGACAGGCCGTCCCCAGTTGTAAGGGTATTAGGTGTGCAACAAGCATTAATGGCTTCTTCCTTCATCTTAACATCTTCGATTTTGGACTCAACTGTTATTTGATAGTCATCCGATTTCCTGAAATTATTTTTTCACAGTCAAAAATATTAATCTTTTGACAAACTTAGACTACCCAAAAGTTTCTTCTCATTAGTATAACTCATTTAACCATACAAATTAAAGGACTAGAAAAAAACATACTGAAGAACCATTTGTACATCACCGACTTACACAATTTAAGGCCACGAAAATAAAACTCTTTAAACGCGGTTTTAACAGAGAAAAGAAAGAAAGAAAAACTTGTACGTGTGTTTTGAAGATGTTAATCTCAGTTTAAATGGGGTCCTGCCAATCTATGAGGGTACCTTCAGCTCCCAACAGCATTTAATCCCGATGATCTGGATCGGTCCTATAAATAAATTTCAGACTTTCCAGTCACACCATTACCCACTGATTTCACACTTCTGTGGGGATGCTCTGATACGATATAGGATTTTATTATTTTGTCTCACAATCCAATGTGTTGGTTAGATATACCATTAATACTATGATTTATGAGGTCTACAAAATAATGATATGAGAATCATCCAAGCGGTATCGATCACATTCATGTTGGTAATATATATGGAAGACATTAATGCAGATCTTGATCCAAGTACCATTCTTGTGAAACAAGCTGTCTAAGAATCCCTAGGTTTTCGGCTGTCTTGCAAGTATACTACAAGTTAGAGTTTACATATATTTTATGTGGGAGCTAGGTTGCTTTTTAGGACAAAGTTAATTAAGTTGCTAATTACACGATCAATAAATTGGGCCGTCAATACAGTAAAGTTAGCTTTGTAAGTGCCAATTTATTCGGAATGATCGGCTGCGCAGCCATTAGAGGGGATGAATCTTTGTGTATGGTTTATAAAAACCATGTGTTACTTGCATAAGCTTGGATCGATAACGACTTTAGAAGATCAACCATGTGATCCAAATCCATATATAATGTATCGTATTCTAATGTATAATAGATATATCTCAAGCAAGGACTATAACTAAAGATCCTTTTGACCGTCCAGAAGTTAGAATTTCTACTGAATTGGATTTATATCGCCACGTCTTTAATTAGGCCAATATGCATGCGCAATGCTACAATTAGATGAACAAATTGGATATTACAACTAAAATTTTCATAAATATTATGGGGGTGATGATAACTGTTAGTTAGTTTTAGTGTTAGGTCAACCTTTGCAGCAGTGGCAGCTTCTCTGTTAGCTCGGTATCTTCGATTTAGACACGACTGTCACCCGATTTCCTGAAATTATATTTTCCATAGTCAAAAGAATAAATTCCGATTTGGACTACTTATTCAACCACAAAAAATTCCTACATGCTAGAAGAAAAAAGACTGATATATCTCGGTCACTTTTCTAAACTAAAATCGGAAAAAATATTCCTTTAAACTTGTCAAAAAAAACCGTTAAATGGGAAAACAACTAGAGGTCATTTGTTGAATTAAAACTCACAGTTTTCTCAAAAATAATTAGATTAAGCAAGTCAAATTTCGTGTGTTTTAGAAGAATATTTTCCTGTCCAAACTAAAATTTATATATGAAACGTCTTTTTAACCCGTTACTGGCTGGGCTGGGCTGGGCTGAATATGGGTCGGGTTGGTGGTTTACAAATCCAGATCCAGAGACTTGCAGAACTCCCTCCATTTCTCTTTCACCAAAATTTCAAATTATCCTTGAGAGAGAGAGAGAGAGAGAGGTGATGGATGACGTCGATCGACTCTTTGAGTGCTTCAAATGTGGCGTCACTCCTCCAGGTAACCTCTCTTAGGGTTTGATTTGGCAATAATGTATGATTAAAGATGGGCAAAGAAGTTGTATAATTGTTATGTATTAATATATATCGAAGAAAAATAGAGTATTTTGAGAATACCCAAATTACATCTTATAGTGGATGGATTGTTATACTAGTATGCATTTTAATGGTGTTTAAGATTACGATATCACAATTGTTAATGAGATAGTAAGGGGGTGTTCGTTTTTTGGCAGCCAAAAGTAGTAAGCTATTTTGACTCTTCCAATATTAGCCACCAAATTTGGCTTAATTGCCAAATAAAAGTCAAATAATTTTTTTCATTATATTGGACCCCTCACAAATTACTCATAAAATCCTTTAGATTTTAGATTTTATTCTAATCAAATTTAATTGTCACGTAAGCATTAAATTTGGTTTGGAGAGTGAAACAAGTTGAAGAACCAAAATGACTATGACTTTAATTTGGAGAGTCGGATGTAGGTGGTTTATAAAGACTTGACCCTCCAAATTTGGAGAGTCAACTACAGATGCTCATAGACTCCTCAAAAAGTAATCGTCAAATGCCACATGTCAACTTTTCCATAAAATCCTTAATTTTTGGATAGATTTTGTTTTAGTTCTAACCAAATTTGATTGCCACCTAAGCATTAAATTTGGTTTGAAGAGTGAAAAAAAAGTCAAATTTGATGACCCAATATGATTTTAGGCAATTTGACTTTAATTTGGAGAGTCGAATGTAGGTGTGCTAGAAAGATTTGGCTCTCCAAATTTGATTTTAAGCAAATATACAGAGTCGACTACAGATGCTCTTACTACCCATTCAACACTCCTCTTTTATTTTTCTCCCTATATTGCCCCTCATCACCCGTGAAAAATGTGTTCTTTAATAAAAGACTCGCGAAAATCTTAACACAGATTTTTCTCCCTCTATTGCCCCTGATCCCTATATTGTTTTTTGGCAATGTATATCATTCAAGGTTATGCTAACTATTAAGGGATACGATATTAGTTGATTGTTTTGTGATATTATCTCATGATATATTCTGCCGAATGGAATATTGAGTTTATTTTGGCATTAACATTTTTTTCCTGGTTTTTTGAGTATGTGACAGAATCTGCATTAAGAAAAAGAAAGAAGACTCGGGAGAAATTGAATAAAGAGTGTTTAGCAAAGCGAAAAGATGCTTCATTTCCTGGTTTTTCGCCTTTAGAATCACCTACACAACGGCAAAAAAGTTGTACAGATGTTCATCCGAAGGTGGGTTTTATTGCATTACGTTTATTTAGTTTCATTCCTGTAAGATGTTGGGTGACGAGTGCTAATACATGCAATGTATATGACACAATATCACATTTCTTTTTCCTTTAGATTGATAACCAATAAAAAAAGTGACAATATGTCAATTGTGGATTTTGCACGGCTCTTCCCTAAACTATGTTCAAAAGTTTCCTGAGTGTAACTTCAGTCAGGGCTGTCACAAGACACGTACAAAACACTTAGTATATATAGTGGTGTGAACCAAATTGACACACCGAATAACTTGTCACCAATGCTATTGAGCTCACATTGAAAATGATGAATGAAAAATGGATTGAACTACATCTTGTCCTCCGTATATCCTGTGTTAAGATGTTGACTTTCCTAGTTCATCCTCGTGGCTTGCCACAGATTATGGTGGACATGCCTTTGGAACTATTTATAAGATTTGATGGGTATCTGTTGTGTTTTATTTATAATTTTTCAAGTGGATAGACGTCTCAAGTACCCTTGATATTGTGTGACTAAAATACCCAATCTAGTTTTTTTTCTTTCAATTGTTGAATAAAAGCTACCTCTCATGCCTCCATCTATGACATTTTACCAATCTAAATGGACCAAACTACATCCCGTCCCTCTGTTGTTATATAACCATGTCATTATGTGTCCATGAAAACACCCAGAAGAATTGTGACGTTAAGTGTTGGGCATGCTAAACTCTGTTGTTCAACATTAAAAATACATCGTCGACTGCTCCTGAAACCTTAATCATTATTGCTTCAGCTAAGTGCAGAGGAAAACAAGGCAATCAAATACAGTAGAGCCAGGCGAATTTCTCCAGTTGTCTTCTATGGATCTCCACGTGGCGTGCAAACAAAAAAACCAACACGTTTATTGCAGTTGTTACATGAAATACATGATGACCTCAGCGAGGAAAATGATTTAAGCTCAAGGTAGTTGTATCTCTCTGAGGCTTTTGTTTTTCACTTTTTATTGCGAGCTACAAGACACCTAATACTTCATTTTAACATATTTTTTGAAATAAAGAAACGATATTAACTAAAATTCAAAGAAAGAACCCATTTTTAGAAAACTGTCAAAACAAACAAAAAAGCTGAAGTGTATGATATCTCATAATTTGATCATATTCAATTTGAAACTTCTTTCGTTTGTTGTCTACAAGTTTTGGAAGATGGAAGAAGTTTCAAGTTTGAAACGCCAAATTAGACATTTCACTCTTGACAAACATTTGGAATTAGACATTGTTTGCCTTGCTGTTTATAAAAGTATTCGCAAGAAATAGTATCTCATTTCGAAAATGCAAATCAATTATTCTCTGAAACTTTGAGATGCCAAATGTTTATATGTTCCACTCTAAAACATCTGATCAAAGTGGCCAGTAGATTTCATACGTGGGACATAGTTTCTTTTGGGGTCTTAGGTTTTGGTAACTTTGTAAAACTTCCATTTGTTATCATTCTGTAGGAACTAACTTATCTTGTATATTTACATAGGAAGGCTATTTGGGCAACATTTCCCGTGCAAGCTTATGCGATTGAGTTTGCAAAAAAACACCCTCAGACACGTCTTTTTAGTTATCAAGATCGATTAAGTGGGCAAAGAAGGTTTCTGGTCTCAACATATAAGGAGTTCTGGCGAAGGTTGTCTTTGTTTTTGCTCTAGGCTCTGTAGTTGTTGATCTATCATATATATGTATTGGATTAGACTATGAAAAATTGTAATGAATTAAGCAGGCAATGAGGTCCTTGTTTTCAATCTTTTAACACTCTATTTCAGGTACAAAAATATGGATTCCAGATTTCGCCATCATTATGAAGTAATTCAAGAGGTAAGAACTAACGAGTTTTTACCCTCCCTTCTCTTTCCTGTGTATATGTGAAATGGGATAGGAGTCTTAGGAGAATAGGTCCGTTATTATCAAGTAATATATCTTCGTTATGATATATTTCAGAATGTATTTAATTGATATTAACATATCATTCCCATAATTTTATATATTTGGTGTAATCGTTGATGTATCAGGTGATTTCTTTGATCATGCTTACAAGCACATCTTTATCCTCAACTTTTTTTTCAGCGCAATTTATTATTTGTAGAACAATATATTCCTTGTTTCTTTATCCATGAAGTCTGACATATGCTCTTCCAGGGTCTACCATGCCACTTGTATTTTGATTTGGAGTTCGATAAGAGAGTGAACGTAGATAAAGATGGGGAAGAAATGGTTGATCTGATGATATCAGTCATTATAGACGCCATATTTGACAAATATTCTATACAAGGAAACCAGGACTGGGTTATAGAGCTTGACTCATCCACTGAAGGTCTGATCTCCCCATTATGTTGTTTAATATCCGATTCTCATATTGTTTTCTAGTCTGATACTCCTGGTCGTTTGAACCTTCATGTGTTCTTTTCTACTAATTTTTCTGTTTACGAGCCTGAAAACATTTTATGTTTCTTAAGAACCCTAGTGGTGTCCTCTTAAATAATTGGAAAAACCTCTCTTACGCTGATACTTTGGAATCTGAAAAAAGATCCCAAATGAAGACCTTCCTAAGTTGACACCGACAGAAACAGAAACAATAGGTTCAATCCCCATTAAATGAGGACCTTCCTTAGTCGGGTCCTGACTCGACTGCCGCTTCTTCGAGTCCTGACTCGACCTTTGTACGTCTGGCTCGACCTTCCCAGGTCAGGTCCCTTAGTCTTTATTATATGCTATTACTATTGCAAGGCCTGCCTCGCGTTAGCTTTGAGAAAATAGCTCCTATACACATAACCACTACAAAATCAAAGGATTTGATTTCTGCTTATCACATGGCGACTTCGCGGATCTAAGTAGGATGTCCTAGATTAGCGACAAGCTAGACAACGTCTAATAGCGACAAGAGTCATGAAATAGCCACTCATCTAGCGATTTCATTCGCGACGTCAGCTAGAGAGCAATCTTCTTTGACGCTTGCGTTTTTTTTTTTGGGTTAAATATTGGGTTTTATTGAATAATTGAAAGGTATACAAAAAGAAGGACATAATGCCTTGCCTCAATACAAATATAACACTTCAGACTCTCAAGTTGGCAATCTCTATCTTATCAAGTGAGGGGTGCTCTAGCTTTCCTGGGAAGACTGACCATACTCCAAAAGCTTTGTGTAACCTGCCCACTGCCTAGTTTTGCAAAGAATTCTGCAAGGTTATTTCCTTCTCTGAAAATGTGAATTAAAACACATTGTAGGAAATTACAAAGCTCAAGTCTCTCTTTCCACGCACCTTGAAATTTAGTAGCAACCCTTCTTCCTCTAGTATAAAACCAATTCACCAACACTAGTGAGTCTGCCTCCACCACCACTGGCAAAAGATTGTATGTTTTGCAAATCAGAAGACCATGCAGAAGCCCATAGATCTCTGCAATAGTGTTTGTTCCCTTGCCAAGAGTCACACTGTATGTCATAACCAACCTTCCTTCGGAATCTCTGATTACTCCTCCAGCCCCACTAAAGCCAGTTCTTAAAACTGACCCATCTGTATTAAGTTTATAGATCCCAAGACGAGGCTTCACCCATCTTATGACTGATAGGCTTCTGTCTAGCATGATATGTTTTTAGTTTTAGAACTTGCAGAGCCAAACTGTCAAAAAACTGGTTGGCTTTGTTGGGTTTGAGCTTGAAATTGATATTCTATAGCCATGTTTCCACCTTAGTAATAATCTGATCCACTCATCTGTTTTCCATCATATTTGAGACTACACCTTGCTCTCCATAGTTCCCACACAATGATACTTGGAAGAATGTCTTGAACTAAACCAATGTGAGAGCAAATATTAGCACACATATACCACCTTCCTTGCTTAGCCCAGTATGATACATAGTTGCTTTGACGCTTGCGCTCTCTTCTATATAGCAATGTAGTTGAAGGGGCCTCGAAGTAGGTGAACGCTAGCTAAGAAGATAGCTCCTATAGAATTACTACTAAGAAATCTTTTCCCTTCTGAAGCGCTGTATTATAGATGTAATACTAATACTGGTACGATCAGTAGATGTAGATCCTGGCTTTTGACAGCAAAGACCATATCCACATTTGGAGAATATCATATATATCTACTTTTCTTAACTCAAATAAATGAAGATTCAAGAATATT
Source organism: Kingdonia uniflora (assembly GCA_014058105.1). Lineage (NCBI taxonomy): Eukaryota > Viridiplantae > Streptophyta > Magnoliopsida > Ranunculales > Circaeasteraceae > Kingdonia > Kingdonia uniflora. The sequence goes on along the minus strand of JACGCM010001055.1, from coordinate 1,618,600 downwards.
TCTCTAGCCTTTGTTGAATTCCTTAGATATGATTTGAAGCTTTAGATTGGTACGATTTTTTGGGAAGACAGTCTTAGTGGGGATATTCTATCCCAAACGAAACAATTTCTTATGTTATTTCCATGTGGGCTCAGCGGTGCAATGTCATTAGGTGTATCATGTTTTCTTATGCCATAATAACCCAATTTTTCTTTGAATAAGCAAATCTAGTGCTTTTTATTACTTTAATACTGATAAATATTATTTACCACATGATTTGCAGTAGGTCATTATGAATGTTAAACTTCTTCAATTTTTGATATTTGCAGAAAAGTTTTCTCGTCATTTGATTATCCGCATACCAAAAATTGCTTTCAAGGATAACTTACATGTTGGTGCATTTGTTGCCGAGGTATGTATTAGAATATTTTTCGGGCATTGTCCTCCAATGATTTGTGGATAATAAATAAGATCCCAAACTGAAGGTCTATATATGCTAACCATATAGAACACCACAGCACAGATAATTTTTTGACATTTCAACATACAGATATACATGTTGCCATCCCTCAGTGTACCTAATCAGTTGTTCTTCAGAACTTAGCTTAAGATGAGATGTATAATTACTGGGTTCAGCTATTTCCTAGTGATGATTTTAAAACTGATAGGCCTGAGTCTATTACCAGATACACCTATCTTATGGTTGGAATTTATCAATGGCTACTAATTTTTTAGTGTGGAAATCCATGACAAGAAAGATTGGCTCATCCGTATATTATTTGGCACCTTACATTTTATAAAAGCTAATTAACTTAGACCCGATGGAGAAAATGATAGCTTCCTATAATTCCCTTTCAGCAATGAGTTTGTTGTCTTCTTGCTATTGCTACTAGAAAAAGATATCTTGAACTTGCTGTGAACCTCCCATATGGCGAGATAAAAATCGCCACAGATAATTCAATTTGTCATTACTTTTATTCTGAATCACTCTTGGTTGATGACATGCTAGGAGATCTGTTCACGGATTTATAGTATGCGGGGGAGTGATCAAAGACTCAACAAATTGTTTGTATCTAAAGACTCAAGCTCCCAGGAACTATTATTTGTTGATACCGCTGTCTATTCTCGAAATCGTTGTTTTCGTCTACCTTTATCCTCAAAAGCAGGGAAAAAATCGATGCTTCTACCCACTGGGCGTTTCAAATGTAAGAACATGGTATGCCTACTATTTTACTTTAGGAAATCGTTGTTTGATAGATTGCTCTCACTTTTTTTTTCGTATTAGTTGCTTTGACTATTTATAGTCAAACCCTTTTTATGTCTATATCTGTAAATTACGATGTTTTGTTTGTTCTGTTTCTACTAGTAGATATAACAATTAAAGTTACTAGCATATGGTAGTTAGGTGCAGATTACATTTGTGGTCAATTGTGATGTTCAGTAAGCATTTCCTGTTATTATTATTATTATGCGACAATTTTGTTTTAGGCATCACCCTCCATGAGGGGGTGAAGTTTGAAGATCTTGTGATGCGTTGGAGTGATTTAGTTTTAGCATATATTGCGTGATTTTTTTAGCTTTTGTTTTCTGTTATTTTTTGTTTATATACTCTTTCCACCTTGGAAAGTTTTCTGTATTTGATTAATCAATAAATTATTTTTACCTTCTCAATTTCTATTATTATTGAGTGTCTTGTTTATCTTCATACAAGTCTTTGACGAGTTAAGCTGACAATTTGCTTTATACTTAGGTTTTATTGATTGGTTCCTCCAGAGTTCTAATCAATTATATTTCTCGAGTTGCGATAATATGAACATACTTTAAGTTTTTATCGAAGTTTTATTCTAGTGTGAGTCCCACACCGGGTAGGATTTTTTCTAGTGTGATTTATAAGTAGGCTTGCACTCTCACTCATTACCAAGGTCTTTCACGGGATATACAAAACATTGAACCTCAATGTGAGAGGTGGTTAAGTTAAGATAATAATGTTGATGGAGTGCGGTTGATGTGTCTTAAAAATGTACTCGCAAGTGCACAATTCGTTTGAAACGTGTATAGGGAAAGCGAGGTCGAACCCACAAGGACTTGAATTTTATCGTCTCTTCTAGTTTGGTTTTTAGATTACAATGAATTATCTAAATGTTTTAATTCGAATAATAAAAAGGCATTAGCATATATTAATTAAGGATATATTCATGGAATGCTCAATACAAATAACGAGTTTGAATGACCTTGATGTCGATTTGTTTTACCTTTTTAAAATGTATATTTGTTTAAAACATCAAATGTACAATAAGTATGTATTGAAAACACATAATATCAAAGTATAAACTAAGTATACTATGTTAAGCAATATTATACTTAAAATAACAAAAGATTAATAAACATAATCACGATTAGAGTACCGAACTAGTTTAACTAGAGAACACAAAATATATCCCATAAATCATTTTTTAAGGAACACATGGGATATGAATATAAACTCTAGCTATTTTAGAAGGTTAAACATAAGAAATACATATTTTAGGAGCAGGGGCGGATTTATAGACTTAGAAGGGGGGGTAGCCCCCCCTTGATTTTTGCCAAAAAAGAGCTTATATATAGCAATTAAAAAATAAATAAAAAACTATACATAACAACCTAAAGTCTAGCCCACAGCCCGACCCATCCCTCCTGGCTCCTGCCCTTTCTTTCTCTATAACAAAACACAGAAGAAAAGAAAATTTTGAACTCCCACCCTTTCTCTATATTTGAGGTACCTCTCTCTCTCTCCTTCAAAGCACTGAATCATGGTTGCAATTGCAATTTCTCTCTGGGGTTTTGTTTGATTGAACACCCTATTTTTTATTTTTTTTTCGGGGGCAGAGCCCCCGAACCCCCAGTATAACCCAAAACATTTTCTTTACTACAACCCCCATTAGTCTAAAACGATAGGTCCGCCCCTGTTTAGGAGCATCCATGTAAATACCTTAACTAAACATATACTAATGGTGGCTTCATCCTCACCCTTAGTGAGATTTTGTTAAACATGTTAAGATCAAGAATACATGTAAGAGAAAAAATAAACCTTCCATTAATATCTTGATGGTTAAAAGCTTACACAATAATGCTCCGCGCTCTAACTTCGAAATAAACTTCCAACAATTAAACTTTAAATGAACTCTAGTGTAGAACCTCTTCCTATCCTTTATTTCCTCTCCTAAAGCTTGATATCTTCTCCTCCTAAGATTCATTTTCCAACATAACTAATGCCTTCCTTTTATAGAGGAAGGGAAATGCATTGACAGTCATAACACAAGTGAAAACATTCCAAAACAGTAAGGCCATTAGTAGCATTTATTACACATCAATTTCTTCAAGTATTACGGCTTTCATAGTAATAATTAAGTGGTAAACCTGCATTTATTAAATAAAACTTTTTGATAGTAATAATTAAGTGAAATAATGACTTACCAAATATAAATCCAAGGGTAAATGGTCAATATTCCTTGCCCATCAGCAGTGCTTCAAAGGGTATTGAGGATTACTCGTTCCTAAAATCTAAGTCAGCTCAAGTCCAAGGGTTAGGAAGTTTAGTTCTGAAAGCAGCGAGGGTGTTAAGCTTAATCTTTGAATTTGTCATCTAGTTAAACGCAGTGTTCATAGTGTTCATTCGTCTATAGTTACAGTGAAAACTGAACGAGTTGCCTTAGTGAGCATTATTGTGGAATAAAGGAATACTTTTTCCTGCCATTTTCATCTGAATGATGAGCATCTCATAGAATCTTATGATTTTCATGTTTTTTTCTTGTGTTATGGGATCTGTTATGGTTTATCCGAAAATCCTTTATTAGTGTGTGTGCATATGAATTGGTTTGTCATCAACTTTGTGAAATTACAGTGTGAGGAAGAAATGTTCATGGAATCCTTAATCTGTAAAATGGATGGTGATTGCCAAAAACTCTTGATATGCAAAATGGATTTGGATTGTGTGAAGACATTATGCTTCGACTCTGAGGTAGTATTTTACTCTTTTTTCGTCTTATCTTGTAAGCAACGATCTCTGTACTATTTTTCTAATTGTTAATATTTTACCAATTTATAATAAACAAAAAAAAGATGTGAGAAACGATCAAAAAGTTGAAGCATATGGAGGTCATTTCGATCTATCCTGCATATATATAGGAATCGGCAGGCCTATTCAGTTTGTATGGCATATGTACCCGATATGTTGATAATTGGGTTATAAGTCATAGCTTAAAAACAATAAAGTAGATTACTTGATATTCTAATTCTACCCTCATTCCTTCAGGTTTGGGCCTTAGTTTCTTCTGCTTTGCCCTTGTATCTTTTTTATTTATAATATATACAATTTGCTTTAAAATAATTTGATATATCACACTGAAAACATGGTTACATTTAGTAAAATAAATAATAATTTTTCATGATCTGAAAAGAAACTCTCCCAGGAGGAAAGAATACAACCTGAGGTCAAAGTGATGAAATATGCAATGACTTCAATTATACTACCTTTTGTCCTGATCACATTTTTATGATTATTAGTTTTGAATGTCGGGGTTTCGTAAATCCTACCAACTTTTCAAGTTGTATACAGACAATGCCATACATATGATCTTGAATCTTGATATTTGTGAAATTTAAATTTATCTTTAATGCAGGTAAACGCTAATTATGAGCAGTGCTCCAGTGCTCTGGATGGACGTGCACTGCGTGGTTATACGAGTGATCTGCCAACAACATACTTTATTGGGAAGTCTCCTTTCCCTGCTCTGGACATATTTGTGGAATATATTGCTTCCACGGGAAATATATCAGGTGGTAGCATTCTCTCTATTTATTGAATCCTCAGTATATTTTTCTGTAATATATGAACTACGTCATTAAATTCATGTCTTATTTTTAACTACTTTGGGACCGAGAAAGAGCGTGTTTTGGGAGAAAAAAATATGATTACTTGTATAACTGTAAAACTTCTCCCCATTTAAGGAAAAAAAATTTTTGCCACTCATAAGTCGTAATATAGAGATCCCAAATAATAATAAATAAACAGCTGTTTTCATCCAAATTAGCAGGTAACCCTGAACTTGCAAGTAAAAGAGGGGATCGTCAGATTAAACATGGACTTTTAGGTTATGCTTTGGCAGTATTGAGCCGTCATTTGTGTTTGGCATGAATTCAGTTATGAGAATCCAAATTACAGTAAACCCTCTATGTATGTCATAGGGACTACCCTTATGGTATTACAATAAATATATGGAGGTTGTGCATGAGTTCACGTATCCATTAGGTACATTTAGGACCAAATGTGATTAAACTCTGCTTTGAGATTCAAAACACTGATTGCCCTTTTTCCAAGGTACATAATTTTTTTACTTTTGACTTGCAACTTCAAATAGTATCCAAGTTGGCATTATATATTTAGGAGAGAAGGTGTTCTGTACTTAGCTACACTAGATCGCACAAGAGCATCTAAATACTAAGTGCTAAGGACGCCCTTAGACTAAAACATTTGATGAACTTTTGTGCTATATAATGAGCTCATCAGCTTCAAGAATGTGGCATAATCTGTTTGGATGTTTTGACACAATTAGTTTAATTTTGGGGACTTGTTCATTATCCACTTTGCAATTGAGGTGTAAAAAATTATTTCCTTACTTATCTTATCTGACTTGTTGCTAAGTGTTTTCACTTTTGATTATTTTCATGTTTTTCCTTTGCCTTTAAATTGTAATTTTCTGCCCAAGAAAACTTCCTTGAGTTAATATTGAATATATTATTCTCAGGGTAGTCAGATGCAATAGATGCTCTCACATATGCGACAAATGCGAATTATGCGACCTGTAATCGCATCGCATCGCATCTCCATCGTAATCCCTTAAATGTGACGGGATGTAGATGCATTGCATTTTGTCGCATTGTGTCGCATTTTATCGCATACTATTGCATCTTCTAAAGTAACGACAATGTGAGAAACCAAATGAAGCACAATAGAAAACATAGACAAGGAAAATATTGTACAAATATAAGCTATTAGCCTAATACTATGTGAAAAAAAACCATATATAGTAAATAATTGTTAAATCTAATATATGATACAATTACGAAAGTATAAGCTTCTCAATGAGATTGAGATAAGAGATACGAAAAACGAGATACTCAATTACCTTCTTCAAAAAAAAACCTAAAATATGAAACAACTACATTCCAAGAACTCTTCTAAAACCACCGATTTGTTGGTTTGCTACTTGGATATAGTTTGCTAGTTATATTCTATTACACTTTTATATGTTTTTCTTAATTAATATATTGCATATGTAGATTTATGCGTACATATACTAGGATCATATACTATGTTTGCCTACTGTTTCGCAATATTCGCAATGGCGTTGCAATATTCGTGTTATCCACAATAACATTTTTTTGCTAGTGGTCGCATCGCGTCGCAACACGCATTAACTACCTTGATTATTCTCATACTTTAGGGAGAATCCGGAGCTGGTATTGGTTCTCAGAATACGGATTGATGATTTACAGTATGTCAAGGAATAGGTATTGCGAGCATATTGGCAGAGAGCACAAAAGCAATCATGGTAGATTTTACTCTTAGTTTTTACCATATCATTTCTGTCAGTTCAATTTCAAGTATATATACATGGAACATGATCAACGAACAGAGGGTTTCTACATATAAGTACACACGACTCTAGTAGATAGGCTTCGTGGTTATGAACTAAGAGTTTGTTAGGAGACAACGTTCTCTATCACAAGTAGAGAGATCATCTTCACAAAGTTTCAGCATTTTGATTTTTCTAACCCTATCAAACACTATTTTCAAGTTAACTGTAGAAGTTGACTCTATTTTAATCGTTAACTTTAATTACATGCTTTCTTGGGTTAGAAGTACGAAAGTATCAGAATGAAATGAAACTTTGTGAAGTTGATCTATAAATGATAGAGAACATTCTAGACCAAAAGTATCATAATGAAATGAAAGTATTTCATTTTAAAGGTTGTTCCCTTGAATACACTTAAGTTTAAAAAATCATTCCATAGATGATACTGTGACAAACATCTTCATCAGCACACGTTAGTACATTTTTTTTGCTTTAGAGATTATAGTGTTTTTTTGTTTGTTTTGTTTTCATCTTTACTCGTGCCGTGCTTATATGATCTTCACAACAAATGTAGTATGTTTTCAAAATCTTTAGGCAAATAGTTGGCTAATGTATTGGTGTAACTTCTTGTTGTTTCAGTGATGTACGTTGTTGACTTCAGAAGGGCTGTCTATTATCAGAAATGTTATGATCCTGACTGCAAAGGTGTGGCTAAAGCGTTCTTTAATGTATTTTTTTCTACACTGTTTTTGTTCATCCCCCTGCACCAAATAGGATCCTCGCAAGGGGCTACTTGCCTAATGTGGAGCCTATGTACAAAGCAACTGTCGCCTGCTTATCTAGCTCTTACTAGTTTGAAGAATTAGCAGACTATATGTTTTAAATGTCTTTTTCTTATATAGTTGCCGCACAACAAAATATATTTATTAAAGCACTTTCACAATATGAGCTATTAAAAGGCACTCGTTATTGACTATAAGCAACTCAAACAGGCCATACATCAGTACTTACTTAAATTACTGATTTCACCAGGTTATCGATCACCCTTCCGCTCAATTCCTGGAGACAGTATACCTAGTAATATGGGTTTCTCCAATTCCATGCTGATGGAGCATTACATGGTAATGGATGATCAAAATAACATGAAGGATATTTCACAAGATAATCATCTAAGGGTTACTGACAGCTGCAAGAAAAATGAGTGGTGGCTTGAAGCTATAAGGATCGCAGATGACATAGAATGTAGAAAAAAAGCACATGAGATTTGCGAACAGGTTGTTTACTTGCTCTACTCTTTCATGTTGTTAATTCATTCTCTTCACCATAGTAGAGTGTTTCCATAGTACTTTTCTGTATGTTTGTTTCTTTATCTTCCAATCATGCTCTACATATTTAATATATAATTTGATAAGCTAATGAATTTTTTCAGACTGGGAAATTTGTTATGCGGGTCTGAAAGGCCTTTAAAAACGTACCTAAGGGCTGCTATTATTATAACTGTTCCCCAACCAATATTTCTACTGGTGGCCATTATTTTCCATTTTATGCATGTATTATAAAGTGCATCATTAGTATGTGTAAGTCTATTGGGGTACTTAAAAGGGTTCTCCGGGAAAACAAAAATCAATGTTCATAAAGTAGGGCCGTAGGACAAAGGCTGGACTAGATGTTGAGGCACCTGCTTGGTGCACAATTTAAAGGCCATTAAATATAGTACCACCTTGGTGTCAAATTAACACTTATTTACTGCGACTAGACTGGAAATCTTACTTTAACAGAATTGTCTAGGATAGACTGTCCCTTTTCGTGATATATTATTTCCCTCTTATGCAGGGATGCTCTTCAGAAGCAGTTCACGTGTAAGCTTCAATGAAACTCCTGAATCAGCAATAGTGGGCTGATTTAAATTCAATGTTATCTCTGCATCAAATGACACAGTCCCAATTCTAGGTAGCCTAGTATGTGCTACTCCTTTCATTTCTTCTGATTCAAAGGTAAGAAAAAATAACACAAACGAAAAATGTTGGAGTTCAGTTAGTCCTTATTGACTACAATGGTTTATTTTGAAAAGCTAAGAATTTTTCTTTTCTTTTCCTTTTTCCATGGTTTCGCAAGTTGGTAGAACAAATATCTGGTTCACCGGGGAAGAAGATGGGAGTAGAGTTGCAGGATAAGATGAATTTTTCTGTGACGGTAGCTGAACATTGCACTTATTGGTGTCCTAAGTAATAGCTTATTTTTCTTCTTTTTTATTTACAGTCTTGATTTCTGTATATCAGACGGGTATCAGGCGGAAAAGAATGTTTTATGAGGCTTAAATCCACAGGGAATACTTTCCCTTGTACAGTAATAACAAATGAACGGGATAAGTTTTTGTATCATGATTTCTTGTAAGTAAAACGGACAAGTTTTATGTTGTACTTGTGAAAATATGAAGTTTGACAGAGAAATGTAACCTTGCCACAGTATTGATTGAAGAAAAGTAAATATTTGTTGCACTGACACTTCTGTGTTCCTAATATGATTTTATCAGCCTGACAATTTAAAACTTGACATGTAAAATCTTAAATCGGACGATTTTTGTGTAAACTTGTATAGCTAAGTGCAGTTGTACTCCCTACCCATCTTTAATATCAGAATTGCGGCTTGGTTGACAATAGGTCGAGAATTGCGGCTCTTGCTATGGTTATGCACTCTTCTGATGTTCTAATAAATTGCATGCTATTTTGAGTGAATTGACTCTTAACTTCAGAAATTTCACTCACCATCTTATGCAATCGAGGGATTACTCAGACAGTTATCGAAGCCTGGATCACCCTCAATAACATAAAAGAAACCAAGAAAATATGAGTTGCATACCTATGTTGAAGGGAACCCCAAATAAACCAAATGGTACAGGGAAAAAAGGGAATCGCAATAATAGTATGGTCGTGCCCTTGTCCAAACAGAACAAATCGAAGCCCTCATGACCAGCTACGTGACTGGCCTGGTATGAAGTTCACCTTTCAAAACATGTTGGTCTTTTAAATGTAAAAATAGACAGCCTCTGCATTTGTTGTTTTTACCATAACTAGATATAGTATTACTTCAGTCAGAGAAGAACTTGGTTCATCTAGTCATGACAACAAAAACTTGTTTTAAGAATCTATTGTTACAAGAACAACTCTTTTAACATTCCTAATAGCCCACAAAACTGAAGCTGGAAAAAAAATCACTTCAAAGTTGCTAAAAACGGAATAATCTGCAGTGAACGATCGGAGTACATAACGACAACCAATCAAAAGGACAGATTCCATTATCGTGAAATTACAGGATTCAGTGTCGCCTCATACTGTCATAAAAAGTTAAGACTTCTTAGTAGATTCAGCTAGAGGTCTCCATAGTCCCAACCTGTACTTGTGGGTGTATTTCAGAATCAACTTCCTCTGTATTAATAAAAACATGTAAACAATTAACTTTCTGCAACAGTGATAAAACTCCTGAACTCGTTAAAATTAATATATCGATATCTAATGGTATCTTGTAGCATTGTTTTGCATACTTTTCTTGACAAGTTATCCATGTTGAGCATCTAGAACTTTAATCTGCACTTACTTTACTAGTTTAGCTGAAAAGTGAAATTGCACCAAAGTCTTTTCATCACCACTCTTTTTAAATTCTCTGGTTTCCTTTCTTTTAGAATATTTTTAACAAAAAAGTAAGAAAATAAACTGAGTTACAACTTAAAACAATAAGTCAATAACTATGCTTTCACTTTGTTAAAACCTATAGGTAATTTAAGGCTAACTATGCTTTCAGTTTTTAATTAAGGGTTGGTAATTTAGGTGGTTCTTGTTTTACCCTTTTGAGAATTTCTTACACAAAACTATATATTTATTTCTTATAGTTCGTATTCTTGTAGCGTAAATAAATGACAACAAAATTACACAGAAGTATTCTTGCAGTGTAAATAAATGGCAACAAACTGCAATAGGAAATAGGAGAAAGGCCTAGAATATTTGTGCTAAAGAAACTGCAAATGCTTGTAAAAACTAATCATTTCCAGGAATTTTCTTTTCTGTTTTTGGTGCTTTTGTGCAATTTTCTCTGTAGTCCAAAGTCTACTAAATGGACTAAACGCTACTACTACTACTACTCCCTCCTCTTCTCCTTGGCAGATTACTAACAGTAATCCCTGTCTACTACGCTCCCCCGCCAAAAAATATTTGCCTAAGGGATGCCTTCGGCACTCAACTCTACTATATGCCGCTGATTCTGGCATCCCATTCGATTGAGCTAAAACAGTCAACTCAGTGTGATAATCACTCCAGTAGTCTCCACTCAATGAACCTCGGATACTTACTCCCACCTTCTTACAAAAGGCACTGTACATACCCATTGCATCCTAAAATCCTACTCAAGTCTACTCCACTCAAAATGGGGTTCAGGAGTATTAAGGGTTTTCTAATCTGTATTCTGGTCAGATGGAGACAGAAAAAGGAGATTACACCACTCGTTTATTACTGTAGGCATTAGTGTACAGCTTTTAGATGTCCATCCAAAACTGAGTGGATACATAAAATACTGTCTGAAAGTAGAGTAGGAAGCTGTAACGATCCTCACATGTAGCTGAAGTTCCAATTTTCTGCTCAGGTGCCTAGTTCTTTGATAAAAAAAACAAACATATAGAGTGTAGATAGAAAAACGCGAGAACGCCATTATTCTTTTATGAGTTTAAAGTATTGGAATAAAGTTACTATTTTGTGAGTCGTCTAGATTTACGGATTATCTCTACTCCTACCTCTGAAAGTATGTTCACAGATCAGGGTGACAAGTTTTCAAGGTAGCATTGAGAGTATTCAAAGTGGTTTGGAAGCAAAGAGAAACTTGTTGCAAAGGAATCGAATGTCAGACAATAAATTTAGCGGAAGATCTGCATGTTCCAGAAAACTCAGAAGCGGGTAAGAACCTTATCAGTCCCTTCTCTCTCTCTCTCCAAGTGGCCCCCTTCTCCACTAACACCAACATCACCTCTCTATCCTGCCACCCCTATCATGGTCCCCTCCTCAGCCCACGGTTCATCATCGATTTATCCCTATCTATGGAAACCAAAATTAACACTTTTCCCCTGTTCTGAGACCATGTTTAACTGCTCATGTGTACTGTGATCAGCGGGTGGTTTCTTCGATGCGAACTAGCTTCCAGACACCCTCCCCTAGTTGCTATGGACCATGACATCCCTGTTTATGTTGTTTTTGTAAAATATGGGGAAGATGGTTTTGAGACTGTTAAGCTTTCAGACACAAGGCACATATTTTGTGATTCGATATACAAATCATTAAAAGGGGACAGCATGTGCTACGGTTATAAATAACAGAAGTGAATCTATAGCTTGGTTACTGCTTGGTACAACTAAAGTCTTTTTAGTCCATGTTGATGTTGCGTGAGTTTATGAGAAAGCAACAATTTTCTGCCAAGTACAACAGTCGACACTATAAAAGATATTGGTGCATTTAAACCAGCTGCCCATTGATTCATGGACACCATTGATGGCTCACAACAATATAGCTAAGAATTAACTTAAAGACAATGTTAAGTTTCAAAATTTTACGCCCCAGTGCCATACCTCATTTTGATGGGAATGCTTTCCTGGACGAATTCTTTAAAGAATGGGAGTATGATGTGAAATGATCATTTAACATTACCACTTAGGTTAAAAAAAGAAAAGATTCAAGCTCTGCATCTCCTAGTTTTCAAACCACGTATCCTTCATCTAGAGTTCGAGAGGAGAGAATCTATAGATTCATCAAGTGTTCAATATGTTTCCAGTATACAAGAGCTGATCTACATATAGAAGATTAGATTAAAGTTTGAAACACAAAGTTTATCCATAATCCTTTGCTAGGTGGACTTATGAGTCTCAGTGTTCATAGGTTCAAGTAGATGCTACCAATCTACCGAAGTGATGAGGGATGTGTCGAAGAAGACCTAGGAAACGGTGGCCTAGAGACCGTATGCCAAGTGAGACGATTGTGTTAAATTCTTGTTTTTCTCCAGATTAGGTTCTTCTCAAGTCCTCCTTTTCAACCAGTACTTAGTGGCAACACAGGTTAAATGTAGTTTAGGTACTAGTGGTTAACGGGCTTAGTCCAAAATCTCAAATTTCCCACATTTGATTTAGTTCATAACATTTCATTGCGAAACAAACAATTTTACGCACTTTGAATCAACCCCATTACCATTTTAACATAATTCACAAAGAAAGCATATAAATGAATGAGGAGGGTTTGAATTACATGTTTGCAAGGGACGCCGAGTTTCTTAAGCTTGAGGGTTCTGGTGACAAGCAACTTCTGGAAATCTCCAATCTCAGTCTCGAGTTTCGCAGCATGGGTTTCGACCCCTTTCCCTACTCCGTTTAAGAACTCTAGAATTCCCACCTTCACTGTAAGTGTAACAACAAACAATCAAACATTAGTCCCATCTTCACTATTGCAATAATAAAATCAAAGAAAAAAACCCTAACAAAGAAGAGGAGAAGAGATACCTGCGTATTGGGTTGAGAGAAATTGAGCTAAATTTGGTTGCAATGGAAGGGTTTTCCTTGAGTTTGAGAAGATTTGCTTCAACGCCATCGCCATTGTTGCCCAAACTCTCTCTCTGTCTCTCTCTCTGGGTTTATGAACTTGATTATTATACCACTACATGGTGGGAAACGACCATGGAATAATTTATCCAACTTATCACAGTATATCCGATGATGTATCGCAAAAGCCGCGGGAGATATAGAATACGTCCGGCGATGTCTTAGACATTGTAACTTCTCGTTCATAACTTCGAATACAAGGCAGTGGCAAAACATCATCCATTTCTCGCTCATAACATCCATGTACTGCACGAATTTAAATTTTGTAATTTTCATAGGGATTGTTTTGATTATTGACACGGGTCAAAACAGGCAGGGCTCGCCATCTTCGTAGGGATAGCCAGTAATTTTCACCAGAAATTTGGTTTGTGTAGTATATTCCCCATAGATAAACAAATGTGAAATTTGAAGGATTTTGTCGCACATACTGCACCTGCACTAGTAAAGCATTACACGAGTTCAACCGGATTGTTTTATTATCTTCTTATGTGCGAGGAAAATATTGCTACACTGGAACTCTAAAGGGGAAATGTTATTTCTCTGTTTGGTACAAAAACATATATGCAGTTAAGTTAAGGCTAAGAGAAGAGTATACAAACTTGCGCTTTAAAACAAATAGAGCAGAAGAGAGTTGTATGTTTTCTTGTTTTCTGTTCGTAACGGGAGTTGTACACCACCTATGTTTTTATTGCATTACATAGTTTACAAAGAGTACATAGTACATGTCAAGGAGAAACTGTGCAGATTAAATAAATTCACAAAAGGCACAATATCGACATAATCAATGGGAATGTAGAAGACATAAAAGGCTCAGCTGGAAGTATCTCGCAGAGAAAGAACCCCTCCTCCCCTGCGCTGTTTGCGGCCTTGTTCTGAGTTCAGATGTTCAGAGGCAGCTCTTTTCGGTCTTAACTGAAATTAGAAGGCAGTGAGTGAAATTTCACGAAGGTGAAGATTTATGTAAGATTATTTTGGTACTGAAATAACACTAGTAAAGAAACCAAACCTTATCTTCCGCATGTTGGTAAAAATGTCTCAGAAGGATATTTGTAGTCTCTGTTGCTATCACTGCTCAGAAATTAGAGAACTGTTCGTCAGACGGGACAACTTCCTGAACACTCATATAATAGGTAGAAAAAAGCACTTGTGTCATACAAGGCAGAAAAGGCATTTACTCGATCTGTTTAACTTCTGTCTCACTACACATTTCACATCTTTCTTCTAAACTTTACTTTTAGATTTTCTCTCAAACTAGGTTTTTCTCTTTAAATTTCCCTGCACAAATTATTATCGCACTCCACAGTTCTCTCTAAGGATTTTCTCTCAAAAAAAACTCTCTAGTATTTACTCTCAAAACTTATCAATGGAGTTTTCTCTCTAGCTTCTCTCCGTATATATTCTCTCCAGACATTTTCTTTCTTTAAAGCTCTATCTCTAGATGTTCCAAATACTCTATTTTAAGCTCTCTTTTTTTTTTTCTTCAGATTTTCTTCGCCAGTTTTCTCCTTTTCTTTCTGCACCCTAAGAGTCATTCACCAAGAATTTGAGGAAAAGCAAAAGGAATATAAAACTTCCAATTTATAATTGATGTTGGTTTTCCTCCGTTTTTAACCAAATGCGGGAAACCGGAAACAAGATTTATTCTATTAAGAAAGCAAACACAAGAAAGTTGGTTTTGTGAGAATTCATCTTTTTCTCCCTTCTCTACAAATCAACACCGTCACTGTGACAAAAACATGCCCAGTTGATGTTGAAAATTCACATGTTTAAGGGTTTAGGGGAGAGAGCTAAGTGTCAAAGGAAGTGGTAAAAGAACATAAATTAATTGGGATATTTTCATTGGAGAAGAATCAAGTGAGAAGGCACATTGACCGGTGCCTACCGTGACCATTAAAAACACAACCAATAAATGGGAATAACAGTTCAGTGCCAAATGCACGTTGATCTAGGTGGAGTGTCAAAGCCCATAGAGTTGGGTGTCAAGTCACCCCTATAATGGATATAGTATGATGAGAAGAGTTGTAGACACGGATTGCCACTAGTCTTGAACAAGAGACACTATAATTCCTAATCCTCAGCATCTGTAACCTTCAATTTCTTATTTTGAAGTTGGGAGTTCCTTCTTAGACCTGTTCTATATGCACTTTCTTACATTTATTTTCTCTTTCCCTCTTGAAGTAATGTGCCAGTATAGCACTTTTACCCAGCTCGATGCAAGCAAATACCTTTGCAAACTTCAGCAGTAAAAGTTTATCCTTTTAGGAGAACTGACACAGTGATACCTTATGAAAGTATCAGAAATCTAAAACACTAGGAGACGTTTACAGTCCATAATCTACTGCCAATTTAATGACTATGGTTGAACAATTTTTATTCGCTCTCTGCTACCGTCTTTCTCCAAACTCTACCATCAAAATCGCGTGCCCTTTTCTTAAACCACTACCACAATGTTGCTCTAGTTTTCTCTCTACATCACCACCTCCACAACAATCTCAGTTAACTCCTGCACACCTCTTTCTCTCTATCTCTCCATTTGTCTTCCCTCGCCATATCTCAGTTCCTAACATCCCGTACAGCTTCAGTCCTTGCAATCACCACCGTATTCCTACGCCCACACTCTATATCTGTCTTTCATCTCAAATTCGTGACCTAATTATGGAGTACAAATTCTCAGGAGTTACATTTTTCTCCAGAACTTGACAACAAATACAAGAAAAGGTGTTCTCCTAATATCCCTGTTAAGACTAGAAACTGGATTATCAGAAAGTTGTAATCCGATCACTTTCTACATACGGGTGTTCGGAATTGAAATGCAAAGAAAGGGTGTCTGATAGTAAAGAAGCTACAGAAGTGTTTAGATCCTTTTTTGAGTTAGAATGTAGGAAGATGTGCCTTTTTAGGAGTTGCATAATAGCATTTTGAAAAAAAAAGAAGCAAAACCTATTTATTTTCTGATTGGTATAAAGCCAGTAATACATATACCTTGATTTGGTGGGGGAACAGTCCGACTATGTGTAGGATGATAGGTTGCAGGAGTTAAGTTCTGAAGACAAAGAAAAGCTAGATTTTAGAAACAAGAAGTCATTAAAATAGAAAAATATTTCTTCATTAATATTAGAGAGAGAGAAAAGGAAGTCATAATGACACGAGAAAATATAGCTCTATATTTCCATAAAGATTGGTGATTACATAAGGAGGCCCTACACATTGGTCTATGAACTCAGCAATTAGTATTAAGATTAAAACAGTATTTATTGATTCTTTGACATTGAGACCTACTTGCTTGTTTCTCCCTACGTCGCTCTTTGAATCAAAGTGATTACTTTTTCTATTATCAACTCTTCTTGCATAGACATAGTCCACTAAATAGACACACAGCTTAATGCAGTCTATGAACCCCGATGCCCTTATCTATCAATTTTGTAATGGAGAAATCTCTCACGCATCCCACCTTTAAGAGATTGAAAATTTGAACAGATTCCAGTCGAAATTCAAATTTCAATGAAAATGTTGAATAGGGCTAACTTAAGCTCACATCCAAAGTACACCAGGAAGAACCATGTAGCACTCATGAACCATTACAAATTCGATAGTAATTTTGAGTAAATGTTTAGGAACCGAAGCAGTAGAATCACAAGCTAAACCCAGACCTGTATCTGGTTCAATTGGTGGTTCACATTTACTGTAGCAAAAGGACGAAGAGGAGAGAAGGGTTATAGAAGCTGGGAAAATGAAATGCAAAGAGCCCATGGGGCACAAAGAAAAACAGAAAATGGAGGCCAAAATTAGTAGAACCTCAATTTTAGACTTCAAGAATCATTAAAAATGTAGTCTTTAACTACTAAATTCATAATCAATGGAATGTAGCCAACTGAACCTTTACTAGATCCGCATTCTACTATAGGAGACCCCCTTTTCCTTATAAATGCATATTTAGTGGTATATAAAAAGGATTACATAAGACAAATGGAAAACAAAACTAAAAAGAGGAAATATAAATAAATAAATAAATAAATAAATAAATGGGAAACAAAAACACCCTCCAAGACCAGAACATAGCATCACAAAACACATCCTTCCACCTACGCACATCATTCCCCTGGTTGACCAAGATAACAATATTGTTTCAAGAATTGTAACTTTAAGATTCTGTGAGTATATCAAGTTGGTCACACATGATCAAAATGTCACTATCCTTTCTAACTTCTACATTTCTGTAAATGTAGTCATGGAAAATATAAAGAAGAGCAAACATATATGGGGAAAGACCTCAAGTAACAAAAAGCAACACAGTTTAGTGCATTTCTTACAGATTCTTTAGGTAGGACTCACACTACAGTGATTCTTAAGGCTAACATTTACTTTCATCTAACTATAGGCATAATTGGGAAAAACAAGCAATAGATGCAGTCGAATGGCACTAGAGAATTTGCACGACTTGTTAAGATTCTTCTATCAGTGCCAAAAAAAAACTAGGAAACTCAGTATCTTATTATAATCCACTGAGGTCTTAAACTATACATTGGTATTTGGTATTAACACTATCTCTTGATTGTCCTCATGGCTGCACTACCTGCTTCCCACTCACTAGATGGTTATTAAGCGGCATACAAGCTAGGAGCTATTTGCTAAAACAATAATCTCGAAGTGGTAATGTCTATAGAAGGAGTGATCTGCCAAAGAATTCGCACTTCTGAGGACCGGCAAAAAACCAAGTACCTACGGTTTCGCGCTAGGAGCTATTTTCTAAGAGGCTATCTTGAGGCCAGACTTCAATGGCTCAGAGGTTTAGATAATGCAAAAAAGAGTTTTCCCCTTGATGAGAGTAGTTATCAAAGATTATGAGTCTAATGTGTTGCTTGTTTATCATAGGCCCTAAAAGGTGCAAATCCTAAGACTAGAGTTTGTCCCTTGGGTCTTACATCCGATACGCCTAAGGTTTGGGCAAAAGGGTTGATTAAATAATGCAGCATCTTTTTAGGAAGATTATAGAGTAGGCAAGCACGAGTTTGTTGGCCGACAATATCTTTTTGGTCTTCCAAATGCATACACTGTGAATCCCTAATACCTAACACATCCAACATACCGATGTAGTAGGGCTGAGCACGGGTCGGTTTCCGACCTAAATTGAACCCGAACCGAACTTAGTCAGTTCCAAAAGTTAGAAACCGGACCGACCCGAAACCTGATCGATTTTAGACCCGAACCGACCCGATAGGTTTACACACAAACCGAAACCGAACTGAGACCTAATCGGTTTCTTAAAATCTCTTTAGATCCCAAGCAAGAGCAAAGAGCCAAAGACATCTCAGTACCTTTAGAGAAGAAGAGGAGATCAAAGAAGGATTTGGAGATCAAAGCAAGTTCGTGAAGATGTAGATCTGGAACTCTCTCCTTTAAATCCCCATATGTATCCCCCAACCATAAACCCATTGGTGACGGACGTTAGTAAAATTCAACCTTGCAAACTCTCCTCTAAGCTTATAAACAGCTTTATCATAAGCTAAGGCTGCCTCATTCGTTGTATCAAAGGTTCCGAGCCAAAGACGAGTACGATTCTTCGTTAGTCTGATCTCTGCAACCCAATTTCCCCAATGCCTTTGCCTTACTCCTCTATAAAGCTTTGTGGGTCTAGGAGGAGAAGTCCCCACTTGTTTCATAGAAACTGGTTTTGGACTAAGGAAACCATGGGCGGTTGTTGTTGTTGTTGCTTGATGCTGATAATGGTGTTGTTGTTGTTAAAGCAATTGTTGGTATTGTTGTTGTTGTTAGAGGTTGATTTGAGCTTGAATTTGGTGGATTTGAAGAGGGTTAAGATGGTTTAGACCAATTAAACCAGATTGCTCAAGATGCAATTGCAAATAAGAATCATAATTGGTGGGGAACCCTTGCGAAAACATCGGGTTTGAGCAAAAATCTTCGTTGTAATAAAGGTCTGAACTTGAAGGAGACTGGAGAGAATAAGGAGAAGGGGTCGAAGAAGAAGAATAAGAGAGAGAATGGAGGAGGGTTTGAAGAAGAGAGAGGAGAAAATGAAGCAATTTTGATAAAAGGTTCCAGTGCTTGCATAGGCTCCCCTGTAGAAGGGTCTGTTAAAACAGAACCACCATTACTACTGACGAAATCTAAAGCTGCTGATGCTGCCATTACTAATAATAAAAACACAAACTTAAATGGTCGGTCCGGTTCAGGTTTTGCAGTTTAGAACCGAAAACCGAACCGAACTTAATCGGTTTAGGAGTTTTCAAACCGAACCGAACCGTAGCACTTCCAAAAACCGACCAAACCGGTTCGGTTTAGGTCGGTTCGGTTTGGTCAGCCCTACCATGTAGATATCCCCGATAAATATTTACCTTTGTTATTCTTAGATCCTACTCAAATACTGAGTAAGTACTTGGAAAGTAATGAATTTGTGAATTTAGTAAATGGATAATCCCTACCATAGGAAGGCAAATTCCAGACCTAACAAGTCATTTAAGGCTTCTAGCTATCAACTTGTAAGTAGATAGTTATTTGTGAAAGCATCAATCGAACATAGATAAGAAAACAACAATAACAAGGACTTGGGGTCTCTTAACTTCTTTTAAATCGCGCACATCAATACACACTAAAGGGTCTCTTGTATATCAAGAATCTATCAATTCCCCTTGTGCATAACCGCTTCCGCACATGCAATTGAAGTACTATCATGAGTATATCCAATTCAGCAAACTTAGTCACAAAACATATTGGTACCATATGTTATAAACAATCCCAACTTATAGTCATAATGATAAAATTCACTCTTAAACACAGAAACCTAAAATGAAATCAACCCCACATAACCCAATCATGCATAAAAACCAAAAATTCGAGCTCACATAGACAAACCCCACTTGAATTATCACATAAACGAGTCTAGAAGGGGGAATTGAGGTGAATAATTGGATAAAAATCAGAACTTTACGATGAAATTAAAGTGCATGAAACATGTTTAACGAGATAACTAAGTGACAAGGAGGATTACTTACAGATGGGTTAGTTGGATCAGAGGGTCGATGCTGACTGAAGTTGTGAGGATCGATTGAAGGCCAATCTCCAGCAATCGAACCCATCAACACCTCAAGGCTAATTGAAACAGAGAGAGAGAGAGAGAGAGAGAGAGAGAATTTACAGACAAAAGCACTGATTTTTTTCAGGTTTTTTTTTTTTTTTTTTTTGAGAAATTCGAATTCTGGCCCCCGCTAGAAAATGAAAATTATCATTTCAACCCCAAGTTTCACATATTCATTTCTGAACCCCAAAGTGCACTTCAAGTCAAACTTAGTTGACCCAATCTTTTTGTACTTGTTTCCCTCCTTTGCCCCTTCACGTGTATCACATTTTATTTTAAAAAAATACAGAAGAAAAAAGAAAAGAAATAATTGTTAATTCCTTTCCGTTGTGAGAAGATTTAAAAATAAAAATGTGAGAAGATTTAAAAAAAAAAAAACATTTGGTTTTATGGTTTAAAAAAAATAAAAAATGATAAACATGTAGGGAGTAAAGGAGGGAAACAACCAAAATAGACTACGTCAACCCAAGTTGACTTACAGTCAAAAGTAATTTAGGGTCCAAAAAGGAATATGTGATAAATACGGGTTCTAAAGGCTAATTTTCAGTTTGTACCGGAGGCTAAAGTCAAAATCTCTCCTTTTTTTTTTTTTTTTTTTTTTTTTTTTTTTTTTTTTTTTTTTTTTTTTTTTTTTTTTTTTTTTTTTTTAGTAGTAGATGCTTGAGTTTGCTAGTGAGTAATGTTATGGGAGTATTATTCGGATTAAATGTTGAAGCTTTTTTTGTGTTATGTATACAAGTGACTCCGAAGAAATTGCTACTCGTTTTGAACCTTAGAGCGTCGATCATAAGCATGATTGAGTACCAATTTCGTGAGCCTCTGAGGGGGTACACAGTAAACATTCGGGTAATTTATTTTGTTTTTGTTGGCTAGGGTGACTGCGGATTTTTTTATTTATCATTGTATTTTTCAGGCTAATCATGGGGCATGTGCATTACTACACAAAAACAGTTTGCGACGCATTTTTTAAATAATAAGCAGTGGCATAATTTTTAAACCAACGGGGTCGGTGCAAAGTCCTGGGATCAAACCACCACCAACAACGAGGCCAACTCACCAAGAATTATCCAAACTGAAACTGTGTGTTCAGACTATGGGGTTTGCAACGTGCCTGAAAGGAGTAGCTGGGCAAGTGATGAAAAATGATGAACCCTGTGAACCGATCGTTTAAAAAAAAAAAAAACTAACATTTTGAAAATGCCCTCACTGTGACATTCCATTTCTATCGAATTGTGACCACAATATTTAGTGATCATCTTTTGTTGGCTACAATTCCACAATGGAACACAAATGATTAAGTTTGCACAAATGGGGAAGATTCTTACAGTTCACGGACAATGAAGGGAAGAAAATGGCCTATAAGTGATTGAGACAGTTGGTGGTATAGTATGGTGTGGTGCAGTGTGGTGTGGGGTGTCTCCTATTCATCCTTAGTGTTCCATTAAAATGAGGTGCAGGGACACTTTATTTTTCCCATTTAGATTTTGATAGAAAGATTGATGGATACAAGAGATAAGAAAGCGATGTGGGTAGAATTGCTTTAGAGATTACAATCTTTTCTTTGATAGCAACATGGGTTTTTCATCTCCAAAACTGCGTATTTTCGTGAAATTTTAATTCTCAGACGAAATTGTATATGATGCATGATATTTCGTCTGATATATACAGGCTTACAACCTTGGAGAAACCAAGTGAGAAAAAAAAAAAAAAAAAAAAAACTTAGAAATGGTTTCTCCTTTTCGTGTATTGGCAACCATACAAGGCGATAAATGTGAAGAAGAAAAATCACAGAATAATTTACAACATAAAACAATGAGAAATATTTTCCATCCCAGTTAGATAAGAAACATTGATTTCTTATTGAGAAATGATTTCTAGAGAAAAAAAAACTTACGGTTTCAAAAACTCCAAATGTC
This sequence comes from Kingdonia uniflora, assembly GCA_014058105.1. Lineage (NCBI taxonomy): Eukaryota > Viridiplantae > Streptophyta > Magnoliopsida > Ranunculales > Circaeasteraceae > Kingdonia > Kingdonia uniflora. Next base: position 1,596,373 of record JACGCM010001055.1, on the reverse strand, counting down.
AATGCAACTAATTAGTTAGACTTCAATCAATTTTATCGCTATGCAACTCTCTCATTCATAGGTTATAGGTTCAACGCTCCTTGCCTTATGAACTAACTGATAGTGAAATCTATCTATGTATTATAGTCAAAGTAAGAAGGAATAAAAGATGGTCTACAATGTCCTACTACTACCTCTTCTCCTACATGTTTACATGAATCCAGCAAAGAAACGGACAATCAAACTAAATATTGAAGCAAATGAAGTTATGGTCCCAACTTAAATATTTCCGCTTCAAGGAGGTTTGCAAGATTTGGTCAAAATAATTGTGCTCTAAACATGACCATGGACCATCTTTACCGATATGTCGATCACTCTAATCATCAACTAGTTATGTTTACTACTCAAAACACCGACATTAAAATGGAAATCTTTCAATATAGAGCGAGGTTTCGATCCTCGGACCTGTGGGTTATGGGCCCACCACGCTTCTGCTGCGCCACTCTGATGTGTGCTGTTAGAATAAAGATACCAAATAAAAAGTATACTGTGAAGTTAGGGCCAACCTAAACTTTGTAGAAGTGTGTGGGGGCACAAAATTTAGTCCTCTACAACCAAAAATCGTTCTCAACATTCCCTTCCCTCTCTTCTATGTGGTGTGTGAGCTACCCAAACGTCGTGTAGACTAGTTCAACTGTGTTTGAGTAGGTGTCAGTATCACCGTGTCAGGCGGAGTTTTAAAAGCCACGTTAGATTTACGTCATCATCTGTAGATATTTCAATCTTTTAAATCTTAGTCGTATATCACGTTAGATTTAGAGTCACATATCCAAATCCCTCTAAATCGTGAAATAATTTTTTTTACAGACAGATCCACCCTTTAACTTTACCGTGGGAAATCTCCAGACATAATTGCGCGGATAATCCACGGAGATATTTTCTTCTTCTACGTAAAATAAACTGATAGATAAAAAGAGATCCAATTCACTTATTTTTTTCACCCCCGATCAACTCATCGTTTCAATTTCCGGCACCATGCATGACCCTACCGCAATGTGTATCCGTTTCTCGAGATATCTTCTTTCTTTCTCTTACTCTCTCCCAATCCTCGCCGTATATCATCATCGAAAAACTCGTAACCATCAGACCAGGTTAACATTAATCCAACCAGAACTAGATCCGTTGACACACTTCACTAATATGTAGTACTAGTGAAGCTAACGCGTGAGCTTTTCCTAGTTTCTACAAAACCAGTTTGACATTTATTCAAGTCAACCTAAAACCAAAAGCGGTTTCACATCAACTATAGATAGCACAAACACAACAGTCTCTCATACCACTTTTGCCCTCTTTAAATACCACTCTCTCCTTACAAAACCTCTACAAAGTCAGCGCCGCCCCTCTCTCATGTGCATTTCAATGGAGGAAGATTGGGATTTACAAGCTGTTGTGAGGGGCTGTTGTAGCTCATCAAGTGCAAACATGAAGGAGGAGATGTGTTTCTCTGGTTTTAGTTTTGGTGCCCCTTTGAGTGTGATTGAAGAAGAAGAAGAAGAAGAAGAAGAGAAGAGTGTATGGTTTCCAGATCTCTTTGAGAGTAGAAGACCTAACGGAGAGCTTGAAGAGCTCTACAAACCCTTTTTTCCAGAACTTCAAAAAGTTGTTCCAAACACCAATTCAATTATCTCTAGTAGTTATGGTGTTGGTGTTGGTGTTGGTGGTGGTGGTGGTGGTGGCAGAGCATTGCAAACAGAGCAACAACAACCAAAGCAACAACAGGTATATCGTGCTCATGTGACCGCGGTTCCTTCACAGACAACTCTGCGATCCAAAAGAAGGTTTGTTCTTATTTTGTGATATTAGCCCAATTATACCCAAGAGATGCTAACATTGGGGTCGCGTTTTTTCGTCGAAAACTAATGGTGATTATGATTGGGTTATTTGAAATTTAAAAAAAATATTTGATCTTGAGTTTAGTAGAGAAGAATTAGATATACCCAATATCTTCTAATTTTCGCTTTTTTTGTGTGTTTTTACAGAAAGAATCAGCAAAAGAAGGTGGTTTTTAAGGTACCAGCAGAAGAGCTCTCTACAGATAAGTGGGCTTGGAGAAAATATGGACAGAAACCAATCAAAGGGTCTCCTTATCCAAGGTAAAATTTCATGATTTTGATACTTTGAGAGATCAACGAGTATGTTCTCGGATTCTAATTTGATTGAATTTAACAGGGGGTATTATAGGTGCAGTAGCTCGAAAGCGTGTTTGGCCAGGAAACAAGTCGAGAAAAGCTGTACTGATCCGACGGTGTTTGTTGTAACATACACGGCGGACCATAATCACCCTCAACCTACTCATAGAAACTCTCTTGCGGGTATCACTCGAAACAAATCACCTAAACCTGCAACCAATAGTAAACCATTGTATAATTCTCCTTCCTCTAGCCCGACTACCTCTTTAACGGGTACTATAATTGAAGACGAAATCTTACAACAACAAATGAAGCAAGAGAACGGAGATGAAGAGGACGCTGACGAGATTGTAATTTCGGATATGTTGATGACAAGTGAAGACTTGTTCATGGACTTATTAGAAGAACATGTTGATATCACCAGCGCTAACTCCTTGGCTGTTGCACCCACATTCGATGACTGTTTTGTGGACGATTTCATAGCTAGTGATGGTGGAAGCTGAAGCTGAAGCTGAGTTGCTACATACTGGGATTTATTCCATGTTTGTTCTTTTTGGTCTAGAAAGATTGAGAGAGAATCTCTCATCTCATACTGTAGTAGTAAACTTGTTCTATACTTTTTGTGAAAGCACAAACATTTTGTAGAAAAGAAGAACACCATGTTTTTTAATCTAATCTCTTATACAAATAAGAAAGGTTTTGTCTCTCTTGCTTAAGAATCTCTAAAAAAAATTTAGTAGGGACATTGGCATTACAACGTAAACACAAATCGAAAGACATTTACTTGTCCAAATTTGCAAAAAAAAATTGCAACCAAGGTGCTACAGGTATATTGTTTATCATCATCATTTGCCTGATTAATCCCTGGGACACATGGCTTCTAAGTCAGGATAAATCTTGGCGAGTGGCCCTGCTGGTAGTGAATTGAACTCAGGACCTCGTTATCTAGGTGGGACACAACAGTGTTCGTGGCTGGCAGAAGCAGCTCCCAATCTTCATTATTATTGAAACAAGTACAATTTTCCATACATGTGTGACGATTGTTGTCGGTTGTGATAAATGCTCGAGTCTACGGAGACCCGCAACCAACTGCAACGGCACGTTTAAACACGCTCCCACAAACTAGTATTATTTTGATGGTCAAATTTATTTTATTTGCTATCATAACTTAGTTTAGCATCTAATAATTCTCTCAATGAGATCATATTTATGGGTGATGTAAATATAGAAATTAAATAAAATCAAGTTGTTTAACATATCCCAGTGGAAATATTTTAAGGCTTTATGTGACACTGATGTTAGATCTATAGAAATAAGTTTAATAAATGTTGATGATCATATAATGTGTTAAATTAAGATTGTACTAATATTAAAAGTACAAATTGGACTAAAGTTTGCAAATTGTTAAAAATATTACGAGGTGATCTTAACTCATTATAGATGAGGTATTAAGGTGATGATGATGATTTTCGTGTTTTGAATATTGCCTGACTGCTAAAAGAAAGACAAAGTCTTACTTTTTTCCGAATACTTTACAATGATTAGCAAGGTATTACCATAAGCTTATCTAGGGCCATCCCGACCCTTGAGGGTATGAGACCGCCACAGGGACCAAGGAAAAAATGGCCTAAAAATATATAAAAAATAGACCCCCTTTGTATTTTTACACAGGCCTTACAGGTAGTTAGGCCGGCCCTGTCTAGGGCTCACCCCCATCGTCATTGTCAGGGAAATTATTGTTCTTTAAGTACTTGATGGGTATTTAAGTAATGCCGTGAGACAGGAAAGCGCCAGGGGTGCTATTTTATGAGTCACCTAGATCTAGTATAAATGTATGCCTATCCTTAGCATGGAGGTATAAGAGTAGACTGTTTAAATGGGGTGGGGCGGGGCGGTGCGGGGTCAGTTTTTTTTACCAATCTCATACCCACAGTGACCCTAATGAATTAATGAAATATTTACCATACCTGTCCCAAACCCGGTTAGTACATCCCAAATCCATCCTAGGATGGGTATGGCGGACTCCTAGCAGGGCAGGTCAAATTGCCATCCTTAACCTCACCCGATGAAAACAATAGCACCACACATAAGCAAAAGAGAGTACTATCGCAACCAAAAAGAATAAACATGTCAAAGCTCCATCGTGCAAGTAGTGCATTCTTCACCTCTTAGTTGCTATTTCCACACTTACATACCCATACGCCATTCGTACGACGGCATTCTCACGGCTTTTCGGTTTAGTTTGGCATTATGAGTACACGAGGGACGAGCTCACACCGAGCTCAGGCTGTTGAGATCTTTGGCCCTATAATAATAAAACCGGATCAACTCAGAGCTTACTTGACTAAAATCGGATCAATGGTGCTTTAGATCAAACCGAAACATCAAAACTATCGCAACCTCAATTGCTCTTCTTCTGATCTCACGAACAGAGAGAGAGAGAGAGAGACACGATGTTTCTTCGAAGGTTTGGTCTGCCATTGTTAGCAAGAATGAAGGAAACAACAGGTATCGTAGGTCTCGAAGTAGTCCCAAATGCACGAGAGGTGTTGATCTCTCTATATGGGAAGACCTTGAAGGAGATCCAAGCTGTTCCTGAAGATGAAGGTTATCGCAAAGCTGTCGAGAGTTTCACTCGTCATCGATTGAAGGTATGCGAAGAGGAGGACGATTGGGAGAACATCGAGAAACGACTTGGTTGCGGTCAAGTTGAGGAACTCATCGAAGAGGCGACCGATGAACTCACTCTCATCGCCAAGATGATCGGTAAGTACATTGCTCTCTATCATTGTTTGTTTGATTTTTAGTGATGATTAACATGTTAGTTGGTGATTTTGATGTGAAAGAGTGTAATTTGGGTGGAGAAAACCCTTATTTGCGTTATTAGGGACTTCGAATTAGGTACAAATGTTGCTAGATGTAATATCAAAGAGTGAAATTGGCGTCACGAGGAGTGAATTTGATAGGGGGATTTATGGAAAAACTAACATTTGTGTTCTGGATAAGTGAGTTTGATTGAGAGATTTGGGGGAAACTTGACATTTGCTGATTGCGATTTCGATTAGTGAGTTTGATGATTTGATAGTGAAGAGTGTATTTGGAGCGTAGGCGAGTGTTAGAAGATATTGAAAATTCATGGGTTTAGGATGAGATATTATAATGAAATGCTAGATTTGAGAAAATTTAGAAATGAACCATCGATGCCCTCTAATATTGTTGCATGGCTGATGGCGCATTATATGAAGCTTCCATACGGACACAGCTTGTTACTTTAGAACAACCTATATGAAACATGAAACTGAATAGGTTAGGGACTACAATAATGATTACATATTCCTTAGAAAGGCAATGGCATAAAAATTTCATGTTTGAACGTGGCTATTGCTGGTTGACTATAGAGATGCCATTTGCAACGTATGACTTTAAGAGAGGACGAATACAGTACTTTAGGGAGGCAGATTTTTGAGTATAAGCTCTGATTACAGAAGGAGATTGCCAAATAGTGCATGGATAGGTAGGTGTGACGAGCCTTGATAGGTCGTGGGTCGTCACACCCACAACCCAGATGCACGGTTTTATGACCGGTCTCTATTTTTGTTTCCTATATTAGTTTATGCTAAGATATTATATTTTGTTCTAGAGAATCCTCTAAAAAGGGATTACTCTAGTAGTTTTCTGTTTTAGGAGTGTAGAGAAAGAGGTAGAGGTCTTCTATATATAGGTGTTCTTAGGGTATGAGGTAGGTCATGTTGAGTATTGAGAGAAAGGGAAGAACCGTAGGAGATCTAGAGAGAACAGAGAGAATTGTAGTCGTATTTTAATTAAATAAAGATATCGTAAATTGAGAGGGAGAGGTATTCCTATGGGATCGATCCTTCATGCGTGACGGGCGACTAGCGGGCATCAATTCTATGAATCCGCCGCCGTTGCAATAGTGGGGCGTGGGAAGGAAACAATTTTTGCTCGAGATCATGTTGATAGGTTCGTTCCGGAAGGGGAAAAACCCTTGTTTACAATTCGTTTGGAGGTCTGACTGTGGATATCGAGAGCATTGACAAATTTGCAGATTCGGTAGAGGTTGAAGGATACGATGACACTCAAACCCGCCGCCGTACGTCGATAAATCTGGACGACGATACCACGGTTGGTGATGGGTTAGAGGTGTCCCAAGGAGGGAGGGAGAGGTTCCCTATGTTTTTGGGTACCAATGATTAAGAGAGAGAAACCCAAGACGTTACCGGAATTCGCGTAAGGGGCGAAAATGGCCGCCTAACAAACCAGGGAATCGGGGAAGAAACAGATGGTATGCCAGCCCCAAGGTACGACGTGGGCACGAACTTGCAAGGGCATGTCATGACTGACATGCCTCTACTAGGGACAGGCACTGAGGGCACAGGCAACAACACCCAAGGCACCGGGCAAGGCATGCTTAGGTCAGGACAGGGCAGGGCAGGGCAGGGACAGAACGGGGAAAGGCAAGCATGATATATGGTATGACATGTCGGGGAACAGACAGGGCATGCCTCCACAGGGCGTGCCAATAGAGGGCATGCCACATGTGACCTCGCCACGTGCCGAGCACATAGGCACAGGCATTGCTGGAGTGCTTTTACACCATACGAATCAAACTCATCTCCTTCACTCGCAACCCGCGACAACAAGGGAGGGGCATGAAGAGAGAGAGACTTCGACAGCCCCACAAACCCTCCCCATCGCAACAATGCCGGTGCACGTCACCCCTCCGACCTTATCCCCGGCTCTAGCATCAGTGCCACCTCCAACAACTACAAGGCCGACAACTCCGTCGGTTACGACGCTAACTGGCACGCCAACAACGGCACCACCGGTCGATAACACTATCCCTACGCCACCCACGGTAACCTATAACGAGGGCATTCACACGACAGCTTCGGCGACAGTTATAATCCAAGGATCCGCGGACAGCAAGGGGGAATTTTCCTCATAATGTACAACGAGATGTGGGAAACAATAATGACAGGAACGGTTATGGGTACAATGGAAACAATAGTGGGGATTGGAGGACTGGAGAGCAGAACATAGGAGGACATGTGTCCGCAGGAGCACCACCTTATGTGCTTCCTTGACCACATAGACCACCTTCACCTCTTTAGGGACCATGATATTCAGGACAGAGCAGTCAGCAGTCAGCAGCAGTCAGCAGAGACATTTGGCAACGGGAAACAGGTTCTCAACTGAGAACAAGTATTGGGATGACTCTGACGAGAGAGGACACAGGGATAGGTACGGTTTTCATAATAGAAGAGGTCGAGGTTGTGGTCATGTACCAAATAACTTTGGACCACGTTCTCGCACAGACAATTATCAACCAACTACGGGTATTGGGGCTACTAGGTACGAACAACAACTACAATTTGGTACTCAGAGGTATGGCTACCAGGGCGACCCGGAGAGTCAGGTCGCGAACGCCATTATTTATGTGTTCCAGAATCTGAACTCGGACGTGAAGATTTACGTTCCTAATTTTGATGGGAAATCAGATGCGAACCAGCAAGGATTGCCAGGACATGCATTTGTTACAACTGCGGGAAGACAGGACATATGAGACGTGAGTAGCCTATCCCACGGAAAGCGATGACGCTTATTTCCGAGCAGTTACATGATCATGTTGATGAGGCCCTGGAACAGTTATCTTCATCTTGGTTTTGGCTTCCCTGAATACCCCCCCCTACCCCCCATGGCATTGAAATTTCTCCCCTCAATTTTCTCGGGCCCCACTACTTTATCTTTTCTCTTGCTTCTCCATCTCTCCTTATTTGAAAACTCTCTTTCAAATCCCCCATGTACCAAACATTCAAAGTTGAATTATTCTTCTTTGTAGCCACTTTACTTCTTCCAAATCCAAGAGAGTTCAATTCTTTTGTATTTGAAATTCATGCTACCAAACATACCTATGGGTTTAACTATTGCTTTGTATTCAAGTTGGGGATTATTTAAGGTTTTCACCGTTCTCGATCAGTTAATATCTCTAGTTCTATGATGTATTTAAGCTCTTAACGATTAGATGAAAGAAAAACTCTCCATTTGCAGGGGATTTTCTAGTTAAGAGTCTCAAGACATTAAAGTGTTGAACACTTCTCATACACGTCTTTTGTAGAGAGGAACATGTCTTTGTATATGATCCCCAACAAACTTCATATATTGCCTTGCCTTGTCTTGCATCAATCACGATTACTCTAGGCATGCTTTGAGATCTTGGTGTCATCCTGTACTGTTTTCATTTCTAATTAGGTTCAGACAATCTAATGACTAATATGATGCAGTTTGACCAAAATGACTGAAAACCTGGAGCACACTACAGATTCTAGAATATGTAACCCTTACATAAATACATCGCTTAGATATATTTGAGACTATACGTCAAACTCAAAAATGAGTTACTATTAGAGGAATTTCACGAGAAAAAGTAGTTTGGTCTAGGAAAGACGACTTCAAAATAATTGTGCAAGAGATTTGAAATACTAAAGCATAAGTACATAGTACATTCCGTTGATGCTAAATGTGATATTCCATTTAATCTCTATGTATTAAATTCTAATGGTCCCAAGCTACGTAACAACAACACTCCGATTTAAAATAAAAAATAAAAAAATCCGTGTCCATACATTTTCGACACGGATACGCGTACGGACATGGCCGAACACGCGATTGGACATGGCAGTTTCTATAAAGGTAGTTTACAGCTTAAAAGAGAGAGAAGAAATTATATTAAAAAAGAGATGGAGATGGTACGTACCTGGAAGGACTGCTTAAGAAAGAGGGATGGAGATGGTACGTACCTGGAAGGACTGCTTAAGAAAGAGGGATGGAGAATATGGAGAGGTTGAACCGTTGAAGAGAGATGATAAGGATGTGTTGGGATTTGAGTCTTTAAGAGGAGAAGAGTAGTTGGGTAAGTAATATGGTGGGTCTTTAAGAGAGAATGATATTGGGTATTAAAAAATGTATTAGACCATTTGTTCTCCTCGGATTTGTATTAATAAATGTATTCAAAATAATAAAATAAATAAATAATAAGTCTACAGTCGTGTCCCCGTTTTTACACTTTTTAGGGTTGCTGTGTCCAACACCCCATAGCGTGTCGGACACCGTACCCGTATCCGTGTCGTTGTTACCTAGGTCTCAAGGATTATTTGTTATTACTATAGTGGTTTGTTAGGAACAGACTGGAGCGAGAGCGGTATACAATAAGAGACATGATTTTTCCCTTCTAGCTATAGGGAAAGGTAAAATTCCATCGAAAATCTATTCCTTGTGTCCAATGTTGGGGCTACAATCTTTTGAAGTACCTTTCTATCTTCAAGCCTTACATTCAATTCTGGTTTATGTCTAGAGGTGAACACATATCACTAAGAACTTGCATCTCTCACTTTGATTTAAGCGTCATAGAAGAGATAGGGTGAAAGTCCAAAATGTGCTTTTGGTTTAGTTTTAAAGCTTTTGACACAATTAAATCTTAACTTTGTCAAGAAGCTTCAATGGCGAGAGATTGGGGCGATGTAAAGGATGTGCAGTAGCGTTTCTTTAGATGTTAACGAAGAAAGTTCATATCTATGTTGGTTTTTTTTAATTGAGTTAGGTAACTTAGGTTTCAAACTATGTCTGATGTGAATCATCTCTTATGATCGTTTCTCACATGTCGTGGGTTATTTATATTTATGTTCTTTTGATTCAAGCCTCTTCATTGCTGGAGATACTTAGTAAATTAGGGACTTGCTTGACAAGGTTAGAAAGTAGGTTTTCCCAATTTTAGTAGATTTCTATTTTGATTAGAACAAGGTAGTCAGATGCGGCAGATGCGCTTGTAAATGCGACATATGTGTTTGATGCGACCAGGAATCGCATCGCAACCCTTTAAATGCGACCGGATGAAGATGCGCTGTATTTTGTTGCATTTCGTCGCATTTCTCAATTTTTGTTGCATATTATCGCATTTTCTAATGCAACGCAAATACAAAAAACCAACTGAAACACAATAAAAAACACAAAAAGAAAATATTGTGCGAGTATACACTAATACTAAGCGAAAAAAATCTTATATAATAAACAATTGCTAAATCTATTATACGATATTAATATATAATCCAATTACAAGTATAAGCTTCCTAATAAGATTAAGATAGGAGATGTGGGAAATGAGATACTCAATTACCTTATTCAAAGTGAAACCTAAAAATATGAAACACATACATTCCAAGAAATCCCCTCAACCAGATGTATTAATTTGATACTTGACATATTTGAATTTCCTAGTTATGGTTTGTTAGTTTTTACTTGGCAACGCTTATTATTATTTCAAGTTATGTTTGTTAGCTAGTACTTGGTATATGTAGATATCTCAGTTATTCATTTCCATTTTGGATTACCTAAATTTGTTAGTTATGTTATATTATATTTTATATGCTTTTCTTAATAAATATATTGCATATATAGATTTATATACACATATATTAGGCTCATATACAATTTTTGCCTACAATATCACAATATTCGCAATAGCGTTACAGTATTCACAGTAGCAATATTTTTCTCGTGACCGCATCGCATTGCAACATGCATTAACTACCTTGGATTAGATACGTTCTATGAAAGGGGTGACTATGTTATATTATTTTTGGAGTTGATGTTTTGAAGAAAATTAAGTTTTAGTTTTCAGGTAAGTTTTGATTTGAGTTTAATTTCAGTTTAGAGTTTAGAGGAAACCCTAATTTCACAATTAGGTTAGCGTAATCTCTCAAGTTCTTACTTCTGCGACTTGGTTTTACGTTAATATCTTTCAACTTGTAATGGTCGCTACTTCTACTGGTTCATTTTGTCCCGCAAACTCCTAATTGCTTATCAAGTTGTTGGACTATGTCAAAATTCATATGAGCTCCTTTGTCTTTCGGTTGTTGTACATTTAGCTTATGGTTGAAAAGCTTTCTGTAATCTTTATTGCTGGTTTTTCTCCTTAGTTTCATATGTGCTTTTATAGTGGATTGTAACATCTCTCTCTAACAGATGGGGAAAGAGACGTGTATTAATGCATGCATCTTAGTGTAATATTGTACTGCTCATGCAAGGAATCGGATATGCATTAGGATACAGGAGAGTAGAACAAACTGTAGTACATGGTATTAGCAGCCCTTTTTGTAGCTTGTTGCTTGCTTCTCCTTTTATTGTTATGAGGTACACCCATTTCACTAGGTGTGCCTAATAATAATCGATGTGGCGAGCAATGACCCACTATAATAAAATGATTTGCCGTGGAATGTTGTTTGCCTCCTCTCCTTTATTGTAAGGCGTACTTTATTTCTTGTATGTATGGTATCATGTTGCACCCAATAATTACTCCCTTTTTTCTGTTAGAGAGTGAGCTACGACCCTAATAATAGCACAAGTGGAAATAGGGACACCTAGTATAGACAAAGATTATTTAATTTTTCCTCTGCAACTTAAGGACACCTAGTAATGAAGGAACTCCTGCGAATTTTTACACGGTTAAACAATTTTTTAGATAGTAAGTACCCAAGGAGACAGAATGAGCCAATAGAACAACTGACAACTATTACAACTTGAAACACACTGTCGAGCCTAACCGAATTAAGAGAAACTGAAAAACTTTACTGGTTGAGCCTTTGAAAAGGTGCTACACATCTCCCCAACGTCTCAGTTTCTTGCCCCAATACATCTTGATAGATTTAACTTTTTCTCAGCTTCTTAACTAAGACATGGACATTTTGAATTTCCGACCCTCTCTACTATGTCACTTAACTCAGAGCTAGAAATGCAATTTCTTATTCATTTGTGTTCAAATATGTATTCTGAAGCGGATTAAATGATGAATACTAAAATTGAAGGGGTTGTTAAAAAAACTAGAACCCTGGTAATTGTCATGATGATTATATTTTTATTGGGGTTATTATTCTGTCGCTATAGCTACAAGGATAAGAAACATGACTCATATTATACGCCTCTGTCCCTCTCGGTCATTTTAACAATGCGTTATAGTAGGAAATTAACGTTTAATCCTTGAGCCCATTAGGATGTAACACATTGGGGAGTAACGGCAATAATAGTTGAATTTAAGGGCATAGGGCAATAACAAAGAGGAATAGCTCAGCAAGAAATCCATCAGGGTCTGTTGGCATACATAGAGAACATCGCATCTTAATCTCATCTTGGTTGATCATAAGTTCCTTAGAGATTTTATGGAATCTAGCACATAGATTTAACTGGAGTAATCACAATGCCATGAAAACACTACTTTTCTTACACTTTAGTATTTCAAGCCTCTCATGCAACTATTTTGAAGTCGCTTTCATATCTTTGTCGTAAGTGTTAAAGATGCCCCCCACCCCCTCTTCCGCTTGACAGTGAAGCTGTGGGTCCAGGCCACCGCAAACTCGTTTTTTTTCAGTTTAATACCGTTGATGGAGGTGTGGTGGCTTTCGTTTTCTCAAGTGGGATCGCCAATTTATGCAAGTTAAAAGCCTTCAAAGTGAAGTTGAAAGAGTAGGTGGTAAGCCTTTTGGAAAGGTGGATCTAAAGATTCATACTCCCTTCAAAGATATCGGAGGACCTGATGAAGTAAAAGCTATGTTGGTCTTTCTTAGTGAGGCTGAAGTTGCAGACATGGGCGGGGGAAAGAAAGCCGAGGTCCAAGGAAGCAAAGTAAAGTGGCTCACCATGGGGGGCAACAATACCAAGTACTTTTACTCGATAGAAAATGCAATGAGACATATCAATATTCTTTCCAATTTGCAGACCAGGAACGGTCGGTTGATGACTGTAACAAGATCAGAGACCATATTGTGTAATATTGTGATAATCTACATAAAGAAAGACATCAATGGAGACCGATGTTGTCGGTTTTGACTGACGCCTTGAATCTGGATCAAACAGTTTGAATGGAGAGAGAATTTGAGGAGGAGGATGTTTTGTTGCCATCGAGAAGTTTGCTAGGATGAAAGCCTGATGGTCGAATGGGTATCTTATACGATTTTCATTACTTTTTTGTATAATCTATCAGCCGAAATTATGTCGGTGGTCAGGGAGTTTCATAGGTCGTCTCTCTGGGGTGGGAGATCAAACACTACCTTTATTAATAAAAATTCCTAAGAGTTGCAGAGGAGGTTTTTGAAGGATTTTAGACCAATCAACTTAATTGACGGAGTTTACAAGATTATAGTAAAGACGTTCCCTAGGAGGTTAAAATCGGTAATGGGAAAGGTGATTTCAAGCTTTCATGGAGCTTTTGTATCCAATTTACATATTCTTGAGGTTAATGAAGGGCTTAATATGGCAGAAATAGTGACTACACTTGGGTGCAACTGCAGCACTCAATCCCTCCTAAGCTATTATCTATGTGTGCCCGTTATAGTATTGAGATTTTTTTTTTGAAATCTGTAGTATTGAGATTTGCAATCCTGCTATAAAGAGATTCCATAAGCTCATTTTATGGGAGATGAATATGTTGTCGAAAGGAGGCTGTCTCACTTTGGTGAAGAGCTATTTGTGTATCTGCCTCTATTTACATGTCTTTATTTCACTTGCTGGAATCTTTGCGTAATACACTTGAGAGGATTGTCTTGTTTCTTTTGAAAAGGGTCAGGAGAAGATCAGTACAGCTACATTCCTCAAGTGGGATGCAGTTTGCTTGGAGAAGAAAAGCGGGGGAGTCAGGGTTAACAACGCCCCCCCCCCCCCCGCACACACACACCACCCCACACATACACTGCTGTTGATACAACTTCTAAATATCCGACATATCATGACCTTTGCAGAGAGGAAAATATTTCTATCTATTCATTACAAACTCCATTATTCTAGGCATGCTTTTAGGTTTTCGGGTCATCCTTGTTCGTTTCTATTTCAAATTAGGTTCAATTTTTTTAGTATGATACTAGTTTGATCAAAACGGCCAAAAACCGTCAGAATACAGTACAAATCCCAAAGTATGTATGCCGTACATTAGTATATGGATTACATATCATTGACATTTTGTGATAAACTCCAACATACATGAATTTTGCGGGAAGGAGTTGGTCCAGAGAAGATAACTATTTTAAAGTAATTGTGTAAGAGGTTGAAATACTAAAGCTTAAATATGTAGTATTATCCTAACATTAGGATTGCTCCTTAATTTATGCCTAAATATGAAGAAATTTTTTGGGTATCTCACCATGTTTATGCTACTACTACATTGTTACTGATCCCATTGTTTTCTATGCTACTAATATTGTAATATTTGGACTACAGAGTGGGACCCATGGGATGTTCCTGATGGCTATGAATGTGAAGTGATTGAGAATGATGCACCAGTTCCGAGCCACGTCCCTCTACATAGACCAGGCCCACTGCCTGCAGAGTTTTACAAGACGTTAGAGGCTGTCTCTTCTAAACCAAAAGAGGTTGAGCCCGCTGTCTCATCCACCAATGAGTCTCAGATTAAGGAGTAAATTCTAACACTTCTTTTATTTAATTGCTTGGAAAATAAGTTTGTTTTTGAAGCCGCACCTATGCTTTTATCTTCCATCATCTTTGTTGTTTTGGTAATGTTGTTTGATCTCTTGAGTCGTATGAGGTGAACTCTGTAAGAAAGCTTTGTAAACAAATTTCAGAGTACCCTTGGAGTTGAACTTATCTTAGAAATGAATGTGCAGTTAATCTCGCTTGTGTGATTTGAGTTACGAATAATATGTGCTTTCTACACTATACTGCAATAAATTTGTCAATTGTTAAAGGAAAACAAAAATTAAAATACATGGTCGAGTTAGAGATCATATATTGTTTCGTGGAATTGTAAAGGTCTCACTATGAATTGTCAGTAATTCTGATTTCTCTTATTCTTTCCAAATATCCTCTGAACTATTCCTAACCCCCAATCAACTTTATATTGTTTTCTGAGATTTATTTTGGGTTTCAAAACATCTCAATCTTGGGTTTCTTCAGCGATATTCCAACATTGTTTTTTGTTGAAATATATTGATTGTTCTAAAGAAGCGTTAATGTGGATGGACCCAAACACAAAGCTTGGCGTAGTGCTTCGTTTTCTGGGTAAGCTCTTCTGAAAATACCGTCTCCATTGATATGGCCCGTTTAAGAGCATATGCAGCAGGGTGTGGGTTTGAGTTGGGTTTGTAAACCCAAACTCAAACTCAAACTCACACTTTGAGCCTCCCAGCAGCGAAAAACGGGTGTGAGTTATCATACGTAGCACTGTCAGAACTCAACCGAGTGTGAGGAGCTCACAAAAAAGAAGAAGAGAGTTTGGTGGTGTTTGGAGTACCGCGCGGTATTCCTTTTACCGAGCCTCCCAGCAGCGAAAAACGGGTGTGAGTTCTCATATGTAGCACTGCCAAAATTCAACCGAGTGTGAGGACTCAACCGAGTGTCAGAACTCAACCGAGCGGTAAAAGGAACACCGCGCGGTACTCCAAACACCACCAAACTATTTTTTTTTTGTGCTCCTCACACGGTAAAAGGAACACCGTGCGGTAATCCAAACTCCTCCAATCTCAATTATTTATCTAAATCACTCCCTGGCTACTTCTTCTTCCCCGAAACCAAAGAAGCCGAGCATAGAGGAGAACCTCTACGCTCTCCCCAAATGACGAACTTCAGCATCAGTAGTAAAAACTCTACACCGTCAACCCTATCCTCTCATAACCCACCCTCAGCACCATTCGCTCTCAACACCCATCATCACAATTCACTCTATACCGCTACCACAACCAATCTCAATATCAACCTCAATTCCAATCACAGACCCCACCTTCGTTTACCATGTCGCAAGAGGATCCCAGTTATGGACAATATCAAAATCCATTTACACTCTCTCAACCGCAACCTCAGACGTTTAGCCCGTACTATCAACCTTATCCGCTCACTCAACCTCAAGGTTTTTATCCTCTAAATTACTTTCAGAACTACCTATTCCATCGTGAATCTACGCAGCACAGTCAAAGTGACGCAAATGCGTCAATACCTGTTGAAGCGGCGACGCCCCAGAAAGAAAAAAGGGAAATGAATAAAGAAAAGAGCACCTGCAAAATAAAATAAAGTGTGCAAGTGCGAGAAGATGCTGAGTTTTTGGACGAGACGGATGATGATGGACTGCATTGGACGGAAGCAAACTTTACGTGTCTCGTAAGGGCGTGGGTAACAGCTTCTGTCCAGACTACGGGCCGCACAAAGGGTTTCACTTTCTATCAAAAGTTCAACATTACCTTTAATAGAGACTTCGAGTGCCCCACACGACGATCAAGTAGGTCACCAAATCTCAGTGGTATACCCTTAATTCACAATGTGTGGCGTACAAAGGGATAGTTGCTCAAGAACGATTTAGGCACGACAGCGGGAAAACTGAAGAAGATCGGGTACGTTATAATTTCCTTTAACTCAATTTCATTTATTTCTCGCGGATATACACGTTATTTATTTGTATATGGTAATTTTGCAAATTGTAGGCAAACGATGCACACAAGATCTATCAAGGCTTGAATGACGGCAATGACTTCAAACACCGTGAAGCGTATAATATTTTGGCGCGAGAACCGCTATGGGACAACATAAGGGATGATGAGTTGAACCATGCGGGGAATATACCAAGAAATGTAGCTAGGAGAACATCAGACAATTCATCTCCGGGGAGCTCGGTCGGATCAAATAATCTATCAGAGGACTCCGACGGCTCACCTACACCTCAATCCGCAGGCCCAAATTTTAAATTAGATAGTTCGTTGTATGAGGGTGGAAGCAGGCCCATCTGCCAAAAACTCTTTAGAAAGAACCTTGAAGCACAAAAGGCATTGGATGGTGTTGCTGCATCTGGTAGCGGTATCCAAACAATACTGGATAAATTACGGTTGGAGAAGAGACAAAGGAAAGAAGAAAAGGAAAGAAGAAGAGCGGAAGCAAATCACACTGGCAAGCCAAAATGGATTTCGAGCAAGCAAAAAGAAATTGCAAAATCATGAAGAAAGACCTGAGTAATCTTTCTGGACATCAATTGCAATACTATCTGCAAAGGCAAGCTGAGGTCATGGAACATCTGGCCAAGAGGGGCAGACCAGGTACTTGAAGTGGTGATGAAATGTAATTTAACTTTGCTGTATATAGAAGTTTTTTTTCCAATAATGTAGTTTACCTTCCAATAATGTAATCGTTTGAATAATGTACTTTTATATTGAAGAATGCAATCTTGTTTT
This sequence comes from Kingdonia uniflora, assembly GCA_014058105.1. NCBI lineage: Eukaryota > Viridiplantae > Streptophyta > Magnoliopsida > Ranunculales > Circaeasteraceae > Kingdonia > Kingdonia uniflora. The sequence goes on along the minus strand of JACGCM010001055.1, from coordinate 1,578,975 downwards.
TGAAATATTTATTTCCGATAATATTGCGCTAAAACAAATACATGATTAATGCAATATCAAAAACATGTTTAGTAAACTTGTACGACTAAGAAGCATTAAATTACATCAAGAACATGCAGATAATACAAGAAATGGAGTACTAAGTTTGAAGATTTTCCTTCACGACCCACAAATGCACTATTAGATCATCCTTTAGATCAAAGTGCAGTTTTGGGCTTCGAATGCGGTTCATTTTCGATATAAAAGATTCTATTGTTCCGTGTTCGCGTACAATATCAAACCGTTCGCCTTTGATAGTTGAGGGCTCGCCGAATTATAGTCTTAGTATAATGGGAATGCTCATCGTTCCTCTTCGACGATCATATTGTGCATTATCACGCACGCCTTTATGACATTGTTCAAAACCTCGGGTTGCCACAATTTAACCGGATTTTTTACAACATTGAACTGAGATTGTAAAACCCCAAACGCCTGTTCTACGTCTTTTCAGCAACTTTCTTGTTGTTGAGCAAATAATTTTTGTTTTGCTGTAACCGGATTGGATATGGCTTGGACAAGTGTTCCCCATTTGGGGTATATGTCATCCGTTAGGTAATACCCCATATCATAAGCTTTTTCGGCAATTGTATAATTGCAAGGCGGGGAGATACCATCGGCCAGATCGGTGAAAAAATGTAATTGTTGCAGGACATTGATATTATTGTTAGACCCTGGTAACCCAAAAAAATATTCCAAATCCAAAGCTCGTGTGAAGCTACCGCTTCAAGAATCAGTGTCGCCTTGGGGTAATGGCTAGTAAATTGACCGTGCCAGCCTTTGGGATAAATTTTCCATATCTAATGCATGCAATCAAGGCTTCCTAACATGCTGAGAAATCCCCGTGACTCTCCGATCATTTTTAACTTTTTTGACGTCGGCCGTGTTTGGTGCTCGAAGATATTCCTGGTCAAAAATTTGTATAACCGCAACAAAAAACCTTTTCACACATAACAAGGTTGTGCTTTCTCTTATTCAGATATATTCGTTAAAAAGATCTGTCGCAACATCGTAGCTTAGGAAATGTAGTGCTACGACTATCTTTTGGTACGGAAATAACCCCAAACGTTGTTGGGTTTCTGGACAAAGTAATGATCATGTGCAACGACTGCATCAAATAGACACATACACATGTCTCTACTCATACAAAAATTTTGCCAAAATTCCTATGGCTCATATGTACAATTTGGCTTGAAGTAGTCCCGTATAATGCTGTAATGCTCCAATGGGTGATCTCCCTTCTTTCTCTTATCCTTACGGCCCATGACACTCCCGCCATGACTCGAAGTTGCATTGTGTACTACTATGTTCATTGAAGCTTGGTGCAGAACACAAATTGACGTCGCACAATCAAAGATAAGATCGTCAAAGGAGGATGACGATACACCTAGAGGATCACCAATGGATGAATCGGATGATAAAGAAGACATTTGAGGCTGTGGAGTTGAAAGAAGGGTGTAATACCAGATGGTGAACAAGTTTCCAATGGAAAAGAGAAGTGTAAACGGGAGAAATGTAAAAGGGGATGAAGATATGGGTCTTGGAAATCAGGGATTTGAATAGACTTAAAAGTATATTCGAATAAAACTGCTCAGTACAAATTCTGTTCGAACAGACTTTGGGTCTGTTCGAATAAAATTATTCAGTGCAAAATTGTACAAATGTATTCGAACAGACAAATAGTCTGTTTGAATAGACATTGAAAAAACTCTCCCAAAAACCAAAAAACTTTAGTCAATTTCAACATTAGATAGTCATGGCTAATGAGCATCACACAAACTCTCCTAAAAATCATTCTAGCTAAACTACATCATGGGATTACAAAAAATAAATAAAGGGAAACGACACACAGACACGAGAAAATACGTACTAGTAGTTATAGCTAGCTTCTACATCGTCTGCAAAAACATTAAAAATACTTATATCTACTCGAATCATATCCAGTACCCCGCCCCCTGCGGCTAATACAACCTCTCCTGGTTCGCGGACCAGATCCACGCTGCCTTGTCCTCGCGCCACCTCCAGATGGTAGCGACCCGTACGTCACGCCCCCTCCTCAGATGTAAGTCCTGAACATGACAAAAAAAAATTATAAATATTTTGACAAAATAAATATGAAATTAATAACAAAATAATTAAATAAATACATAAATAAATTACTTACATGTGAATATAGCTGATCATCTATACTGTCTATGTGCCTGTTGGCAGTAGTAAACTCATCAGTCAAATCTTGAATCCTCTGGGCGTCCCACGTAGACTCTGCAAGGGCGAGTCTCCGCATACCATGAGTCAGGTGCCACAACTCCTCTGCGCCGTAGGAGGAAGACATGGGTGGCGGGTCCCTCAAGCGGTGGATGGGGAACATCTCACGCCTCCCTGTCCACTCTATGTATCACACGGGGTCTAGCCCCTCCTCTTTGCTAGGCAAACTGAAGTCCTGAGACAAGCTATGAACTGACGCTGACGTAATTACCACGGGTATAATACCAGCCCTGAGTGCAAAAAATATGTCAACAGGTAACCTACCTCTGAAGTTTGTTCAACCCAGTATAAAGCGTAAGTCTTTCCCTCCTCCCCTATCACAAACTGCTCACAGTCAAGGTACCTGGCATGTCTCATCTCCTGTAAAGCCGCTAGACTAATATTTGGCGACATGCTAAGCGAAGGATCCAAAGGAATACGCGCCTCGCCAGTCAACTGCTTTTACCATCTATCCCCCAAGTAATATTCACAGTTTCTATTTGGTACTCGAAGTAGCATCCTTTTACGAGATAAGAGTTTTGCAGTCAGTACGTCCTCTATCTTAAACACCGCAGAATCTAAGCAAGGTTCCCAGGTAATCGTCTCAATAGTGCGGTGGTCAATGTGGTATCTGCCTAGCATAAACAAATTGCTTGCTTGGTCATTTATTTTCTTCCTGTTTCCCCTCTTCCATGCTCTGAAGCGCGGATAGGCCTAGAACTTAGCAACTTTCTTGACAATAGGGTGACAAACCCCACAATACTCATAGAACCAATACTGCATTTTGGAATAACATAAAAAATAATTAGAAATTATATTTAAGACATTTATTGGAAGATATTTGATTTGTAACTTGTAAGGAAAAAATGTTAGTATAACGTCAGAAGTTGGGAAAATCTAATGATGGCACCCCCGGTCGTGACTACAGTATCCAAATTATGGAACAGGGAAGCAAGAATAGCAGAACCCTAGTCATATTGGGCAACCTTGTCCAAATCGGCCACGGCCGCGAGATATCCAAGCGGGACGGTGTTATTGACCGTTTGGAACCATAAATGTCCCATCATGAAGAGGATAAAAGTACCAACAATAGTAATATCATCCTCCCGATCAGCTGCGATGGTCAAGTACGTCCTCAAATGTGAAATGCTAACTCTCCCACTCTTTATATGGCTGTAATCAATATTGGGGAGCAATTGCCTCGCATTGGATAAAACACACCATGCGTCGTCATACGACATCTATGACAGATATTGGCCGATTGACAATGATGTCAGCATAGTAAAATTAAGAGCTGTCACTCTTATCTCCTCACACGGGAACAAAAACGTATGCGCTGTCGGCCATCAACGCTATGTAAGCGCCTGAATTAGCCGATTATCAGAATTGCCCAAGCGTATATCTATTAACTTCTCGAATATATTCACCACGGCATCCCTTACAGGTGGAATTGTAGAAATATTTTTTCAAACTTTGAGCACCGTAGTGAATGTGCCGTATGGACGCATCGAATCCTAATTCTATTCATTGGAGCATTTTGTCAAACACTTGATTTATGGAAATAACAAATTCACAATTGCACTAAAACTTACCGTGAGTTCCTTGCCCGTATAATAGATATGACTGACACCATCTAGGAGTTGGGTAATACGCCTTTGCAGTAAGTTTTCTTTGGTTGGGTTTGGCATAGATTGGGTTTGTTGGGCATCTTCAAATTCCACTCGTTTTTTCTTCCTTCCGGACCTCGAGCGAGTTACGACTCACTTTGGATCTCTTGCCACTCTAAACCCAGGGATAGTACTGGGGTGTGGGTCTCCCTTTGACATCAATATTTTAATTTTGTTGGAAGTGTAATTTTTTTATCATTTTGAGAGAGAGGAAGAAGTAAAATGTGGAGAATAGACGAGTTGGGTTGCAAAAATAACAAACAGTTGAAGCGACGGTAAAAGGAACACCGCGCGGTAATCCAAACTCCTCCAAATAAAAAAATATATATTTACGTCACCAACTGTAACTGGCTGCTGGGAGAGGCCGGGTGTGGGTTTGGGTTTATTGTAGGCCCCCTGTCAGAGCCTACACCCAAAGTGCCACTGGCTGCTAGAGATGTTCTAACTACAAGGTTTGGTGTATGACTTGATAACAAGTTTGAAATAATGTCTGGTACTTACTGTCTCTGACCTTTACATTAGATGTACTGTATAGCCTTGTTCATGTTGCCAAAAGCTAAAATTACATATAGGGTGTGTTTAATTCAACATTTTCAAGTGGAAAATGTTGAGTAATAATCTACTCTTGAAGGATTAACAGTTATAATATTTGGAGTGCAATTGAGAGAGAGAAGATTCTTTATTGATTATTAGAGAACTGTAGAACTATATGTAATACAAATGAGATAACCCTATTAAATAAGTTATCTAACCATCTCAAATTCTCCCCATAACCCTAAAGGCCTATGGGCTTTGTTAGGAGTCCAATAATACACCCCAACCCAGTAGGATTCCTAGCTTGGGCTTGGACCCAATTCCTAACACTTCCTCTTGGGGTGTTCTATACCAAAACGACTTGCCTCATCAAAATTGTAGTAAAACCCCCTTGGGAAAAAAACTATACAGGGAAATAGTACAATCTTATGACCTTTATGGGTTGTGGACGCGTATACGTTGCCTCATCAAAACCTCCAGTCAGTAAAACCTCCTAGGAAAAAAACTGCATTATCAGGAAAAAGAGTACAACACGCATGTGTCCACGTTAGGCTGGGACTATTCCCCTTGATGTCGATCTCCCTGAGATATTGATAAATAAGACTTCTGTATGCTGATTCCGTGTACTAGCTGCTTGAACGTAAATGGTACAAGAGTCTTCGTGAATAGGTTTGCAAAGATGTCTTTTGAAATATCTTCAACAACGCCAATCTCATTCGCCTTTTATAATTCATAAGGTTGGAATGGCTTCTATAAAATGTGATTCATTCTGTCGCCATTAACTTGAATGATGCAAGCTGAATTGTCTTCATACATAATCGATGTTTTATCTTGGATAGAGCACGCCATAACTTTGGTTGATGAGATGTATCTTGGAGTACAACCATCATTCTCTGCCAACTTCATGAAGTGCAAGAATCTTCGTGGTTCGAGGTATAACTACCACCGTTTGCTTCATCAATCTCCAAGAATCTATATGTATCCCCGTACATAAGCACATAATCCATTTAACAATGGCCTCTATGTGGGTCTGAGAAGTATTTTGTATCGTTGTACTCTATACTTTTACTTTTACCATTTGGAGTAAAATAGACCCCAGTCTTTCATACCGATCAGATACCTCAGAATGTGCATGATCTTAATCCAGTGCCCTTGGGTAGGAACAGAACTATGGCAAGCCAAACAGTTTACCACGAATGAGTTATTGGGTATAGTATACCCGACTAACTATAGCGAAACACCTCCTAGCTATGGCACCACGGCCCTAAGAGTTTCTCCCCCATTAGGATGGTGGAAGATGTCATTGTCCATACCCAAGTGCTAGACGCGCAATAAAGGACTTAGCACCGTGTGCTACATCTATACCGAAGTGTTGGATAACCCTTCTGATATATATTGCTTGGTGTATGAGTGCCACTATCAAGATGTTCCATCTACAAATTAAGACACTACTTGATTTCCCAAGGTCTTGTATTTTAAATTCCTGCCCAAGGTATTTGGTGGCTCTCGAGATCTCCCCCAAAGTTCTAATGATATCCAAATCATTTAGTACACTGTTATGATGACTGTAACTAATATCTGTGCTTTAAATAAGAAAGCATAGACAAATAAAGATATTTACAAAGTCCCCGACATTCAAATACTCAGTTAACTTATTATGTCTCATGGGCCCTAATTACTTCAAGTCAGCAATAACTTTTTTAAATTTATGATGTACACACCTCGTGTATTGGGCTTGGTTGCTTCCAGAAGCTTATACCTTCCCAGGTAGCTTCAAGTAGATATCCGTATCTAGTTTCCCATATAGATATGCGATATATACATCAGACGCATGTCTAGTTTTTCCTTGACAACTTGACAGATTGATATATACCAAAACATTATAATGTTTATAACCAGGTAATAGGTCATACTGTAATCGATGCCACATCTCTTATAGATTTCCTGGGAAATTAGACTTGCCTTGAACAAATTATCTCTATGAGTTAATTATGTTTATGTACCTTTCCCATTTATAACCGACAGCCTCAATTGTATCATTTCGCATTATGCTAGCAACTGAGCTCCGCTTGGATTCCAGATGCCCATTTTGGCCAATGTATAACAATACCCAGTTATTTACAATAAGTGGTTCTGAATCCTCATCCTTGATGGCGAGCATAACAGGGAATTAGAATACCTTGTCGAAAAATCTCTACTGAATGATCATACGTTGTGCTTATTACAGACTTTTAATAAATCAAGATCTCATTATTATCATACGTATGTGCTACGCCGGGCTAGTCTTGTAATACAGCAACTGGTCGCGTAGCTACTATTACCTCATCGATGAGTGGTTCTATCCTCGATGAACCGACTACACCATTAGTCATATTTGTCCCTTATTCAGCTGCTCCCCGGCTCAGAATACTTTCTTCCAACTGTGCTCCGCACTAAGCGCGAGCCTTAGATTTGTTTATGGTACTAATTCCCCTAGAACGTTCAGCTGTGGTACTAGTTCCCCTAAAACGTTCTGCTGTGTAGGTGTAATACTTACAGGTACATGCACTTACGGTACTTCAATAGTGTCTATGAATGTGTCTAGCAATTCATTTATGACCTATTGGAGGTTTAAAATTCATTGAACCTTATTGTTACCGAACTTATGTATAGGGATCTAGATGAGACAATGATGGTGTTTTCCAAGACCTCTTGGAAACATCCTCAGCATTGACTGTCATATCTCCCTCCAATGTTAGGAATATCGTCTCATTAAAGTGACAATTATCTGCCCCGCAGTATATACGTCGTCAGTGGGTCCAAATATCCTGTGATAAATGTGAATCATAACCCACATAATACCATGCCGACGTTGAGGGTCCCATCTTCATATATTTTGGTGTGATTGGCACCTGTACAGAACATCCAAATGCTCGTCGATGGGTGACACCGGGTTCTGACCCAGTTACTAGTCACTTTTGGGAAAATTAATAATTTGATGATTTGCTAAGGGAAGAACCCTAATCAGTATTGTAGGAGCAATAATGTATATCCCACACACTAGCCAGAAGCTGTGATCATAATAACAGTGGCCTAACGATTATCCTAAATAGCTTAATTAGGTTCTATGCCAATTATGAGTTGGGTATGGAATGGGGCATTCACGATGCTCAATCATCTATCCCATTTAGCGGTAAAATAATCATCAAAAGCCCGTGAGTCACACTCTCAAGCCCCCGTCAAGTCTCATCGATAGACTTTGATCAGTTATTCCAGGATCTGAGCCTGCGATCGAATAATTTAAGTGAGAAGTCGTGCTAATGTTACATTCCTAGATTTTATGAGTAGGCAAACGTAAGACCATATCCTAGATGCATCTTTTATGACCATAAATATTTAAATGGGCCACTATGTGGATATAAAGGTCCACATGCGTCTACATGGATGCGTTTGGAGCAAATGCTAGATATCCCACTCCACCTTGGTCATACTAGGATTAAATAATAGACTTTCCTTGAAAGTAATCGTTACACGTACACTCTCTGAATCTTTTCTCCTTTTAAGGAAAGTTAAGATGTAATCCCGATAATCCTCCTCACTATCCGAGCCCTGAGGAGTATATTGGAAACTGAACCAATAGCGTGTTCTAACCTTTAGACTTGGGGTGAATGCACAAAACTTTGTTTGTCATTTTCTCTGATAGTCATTTCGTGATAAGTATTATCATGTATCTCCCTAAACTCAATAAAATCCGGCTGGGTTTACTAGTGTATAAAGTAGACTAGATACCCTACATTGTACCGTTAGAGAGTTATAGTGTGACACACTTAGTGCGTTCTATCATGTTGGTCGTGCCAATAATATTCGTACCATCCCCGATGCACAAGGTTGGACAATAAATATATTTATATCTCAAAAGGATCGAGTGTGTGGTACTAATGTCTCTTAGACATATGTCGCTACTCATCCAATTATCGGTCATGCTCAATGAGCAGATAAATCCATATGCGGGTTGTATATAGTAGATGTTAATCATACATAGAATTTAACTACTTCCTAAACAATAAATTCACAGACAAAATCAAATAATAATCTCACATAGATGGGATACCAAACCAGTACATGTCACGAGCATTCTATTAAACTAAACACTGAAGAGTTTTCAACTCAGTCAATGATAGAACTAATAAAAAAAACTACTACTATTCCACAAGTAAAGTTACTACTCAGTATTGGTCTCTAGGTGACATCATTCATCTATTGAGAATTTTATACTGTTCATTCTTAGAACTTGATCCAAAGCTGTATTGGTATCATGGTAGAAATCTATGGCCACAGACTTTACCGTGGGGAGGTCTGTACTAGCTGTGATCACATGAGAAGTCTGGGGCTGATCTCTTTAGATCGCCTGGGGTACCTTGTAATCCCGTGCCTGACTATCTCGTATCCATATTTTAGATTTCTCATATTCTATTTTGGTCAATTGGTGAATTTCTTGTTCCCCTTGCCTCAGGTTACTGATGGCTGGATTTTAATCCTGCCATTGTTACTATTTCTCGTCAATCCATGGTTGTGACACTATTTGTAACTTCACCTGTCACTAGACCCAATATTATGCGACCCTGTGACATGCTTACTCTTAGTAGGCATAAGCTTGAGGTTTTTAACTAGCAGCTCATTGTTTTGCTTAAAATGAGGAAAACTAGAATTAGGTATACGCACACAGTGATCTATCAAATATTGCCTCGGAAGCACAATATTTGAAGCGTAGAAAATGTAATAGAATATTCTCAATTTCTCTATTTACCTCAACTATTTTTCTATATGAGTTTATAGTGGAGTTACACTGTCGAATAAAAATTCTACCGCAGTCGTATAATACTATCATAGTATAAGGTAATCCATTATCAGACGTTCTTAAATATGGAGGCGAGGGTGGCAAACAAAGCTCCTACTTTGTTATTTAGAGACTCATTGTTCCCAGCAATAATTTTTTCCAGATTCTGCTATTGCAGATGGATTTCAGTATCCATGCAGGTCAATTTTATTGGTACTTGAAATAGAAATCGCAGTATGGGAAGTACTTAATATTTTGAATGTCACCAACATTTATTATGCATGTAGATCAATACCAGTAGTAGTACTTGATAAACATGCAAGAAAGCAATTCATAGTATTCAAGTTAGTGATTCCCAATCATTACTTGTAGGTGAACCGTGTTCATATCCTATTAGTTATAAAATTCTATTTAAGTACATAATTTCTAATCATTACTTGTGGTTCATAGTATATAGTGCAATAAAGTACATAATTCCTAATCATTACTTACAAGTGAACCCTGTTCATGACTTGATACTCATGAGACCCTATTAAACGTCAAATCCCAATTTTACCCTATAAAAATGACGATCTTACCCTTAAAGTGTATTTTAATAGAGTCTTAGACAAGATAGTTATTTAAAACCACTAGATGTTGCATTCTTTATTATGAGAACTAGGGTGTTCTAAGCCCTCAAGTTCTATTAAAGTTTGTATATTCTAGCCAAATGACCCATTTGCTACGAATATGAAGGGTATTTGATATTTAGCTGACAAGTGGTCCCACCTCGAATTCTGATGAGTTCATAAGATAGGTTGATTATGCCTATCTTTGAACTAACATTCTAGGGTACTATATAAGTTGCTATCAATGCCTATAAACCTCTAAATGTTATTATGTAACATCTAATTGCATCTAGATACAAAAAATTAGTTCCTCAGACATAAAACCAAGTTTTTAGAAATAAAACTAAGTCAATTCCCAATTGAGCTCTAATTATTTGTCCTTAACAATTAATTGTCATTTAGATATGACTCCTAGTCGTATCCTAAATTAGTCTTGGTTTCGCATTATCTTTGATCCCTAGATCATGATAATTAATATCCAAGGGGCATACGATTAATATCATATTAGCTATCATAAGATACTTAAATAGGTATTAATTCATTTGTTTATATTCGATATAAGTGAGTCAATTTTCCTATATAAGTCACCTCTTTCTAAAAATTTTAAAAAATATTTTTCATAAGAAAATTAAAAATGGGTCCCTCACGGGGTAGGTCCAGTCAATAGGATTTTTTTTTAAAAAAATTAGACTTAATTTGACCAAGAATTGGGATTTAAATGGCCAATTCAGTGTCTGAACCGGTCTTGGACTAGTCTGGCTTGGTCTGGGTCAACGCCTGGATCGGGCTGACTGGTCTGGACCGGGTTGACTCGGTCACATGATCCCCACACGTGTCTGTCATATGTGCCGCACGTGCCTTGCACCCACCTGCCACGTATCACGCCGGTCACTATTTCTGTGGTTGGTCCGACGATCGGCCGGTGACAGTCCGACGACTGCCACGTGTCACAGCAAGTGCCAAATATGCCATACGTGCCATGCCACGTGTCCTCGACACGTGTCACTGCTGATGTCAGGAATGGATAACGATGACGTCATCAACAGATAATAATAAAAAATAATAATTAATTAAAAGTAATATATATATTTTTTCTACATATGTCATCACGTCGTTTTTGGCTGAGAAATTGCCTAGTTTCATCGTTAGTTTCCCGGCGATTGAGACATCTCCCTGAGACGTGCCATATACCGCTGGAAAGTTCTTGGGACATGCTTTCTAACCAAAGTGGTCTCGCCTCGATTTGATGTCTGCAAATAAACTAATTTTGGTTAGAAAATAACCCTATTTCTAGGGTAAAAATCACAAAAAAGCCTATTTTAATCTGAAAAAATAGTGAAAATAACTATTAATCCATATTCATATATCATACAACATAGATTAGCGAGTAATTGAAACAAAATTCAAAAATTATAAAATACCTCTTGATTGCAAAGTTTCCCTAAAAATTATTGATAAAATGAGTAATTTTCCTTTCTCTTCTTACGTGCTGATAACGTGTTGAGTAATAATCTACTCTAGAAGGATTAACAGTTCTAATATCTGGAGAGCAATTGAGAGAAAGTTGATTCTTTATTGATTATTAGAAAACTGTAGAACCGTACGTAATACAAAAAAGATAACCCTATTGAATATGTTACCTAACCATCTCAAACTCTCCCTATAACCCTAAAGGCCTATGGGCTTTGTTAGGAGTCCAATATGATACCCCAACCCAGGTGGGTTCCTAGCTTGCCAACTCTTAACAGAAAATAAAATATTTATGAGAAAATATGTTTTCCACTGTTTGAGAGCCTTTATTAAAGGGTAGAAAAAAAACTTCAAGTAAAGAAAATTTTCTTAAAAACAAGTTATTTATTTTCCTAGCTGACCCCTAAAGAAGATTTTTTTGATTTATTTTCCAGCCTCATCAATCTCTTCTCTCTCCTCTCTTGCATCTTCGTTTACATAGAGATATTTAATAAAGGTGATTATTTCCCATGCTTATGTGGTTTTCCTAGAAATTTTTCCCAAAACTATTTTCCATGATAAAGTGATATTTTCCTTAAACATATTTTCCATGTAATCAAACACCACCCATATTGGAAAGTAGGAAGAAATCTGGTCCTCACTTGGCTTCCTGAGAAACTATTTGCATTATGTTGTCAAAAATCACGTTGTCCGGCATCTACTCTATTTCACATCAGCTCTTACAAGAGATCAACGACCCATTTTTGGGTGTTGAGTACTCTTTTTACTTAAATTTGTGATTTATAGTAACACAACCTGCTTTAAGCAAATTTGTTTTCTCCAATTTATCTATGTAGTAGTCAGTCAACAACATTTTTCAAGTGCTTGTGCGAAATATAAGATGAAGAAATGAACTCATGCTCGCTAGTCCCTGCTACGAATGGATGTCCAACAGTTATCCATCATCGAGGAATACCCGACTGGGATTTACATCCTTCAAAACAATTTTAGGATCAAGCCAACTTTCTTCATTACAACCAAAAAGTAAGTTTTCAGGGTTATTAACACAAAATGCTCGAAGAGCCCATGCGACCATCTAATAACACTGATTAGTTTCTCCAGTAACTTAGAGAGAGAGAATCGATGCACTCCATGAAGTTGTTTCTTTACGCGATCGTATCAGCACTCCACACAATGGAGCAACCTTCAATCAACATCTATTCAAACAACATAGAATCAAAAAGATTTTACAACAACCATTATTTGAATCGTCATAACCTTACCATCATACTTACCTTTGTAAAATATTACATCCAGTCCTTATTTTGTTTTGCACTTTATTTTTATGAAAGGCATGCCGGTTTTATAGAGGGATTTGCAACCCTAAGTTGTGAATTTCTAACCCCATGGGGTTTTGAACCCACGACTCATCTCTTAGGGAGGGTCAGAACCACCATTTGGTCAATGACCCAAAGGTACCTTGCAATTTGTGTTATCATACCACCATTACCTTGAAGCAACCCGATATGGTGGAACCATGATTTTTTTTATCTAATATAAAAACTTAGTCAAGTGAGCAATTGGTCCAAATTAGCTAACCAATATTTTTCAATTAAAAGCTTATCACCAAAGTTTAAAATTACTAAAAAAATATGACATTTAAGTTTTCGATACATTGAATTAAAACTTCATAAACCCAATAAAGAAGATTTCATGAGATCTATATATGTCACTCTAAGGTCTTATTTCCGCCGTCAACCTCGTAGAAGTTTTGATATCAACCCTCCGTACAAACAGTTTGACTCCATAAGTTACTTGACGTCATTAAAAAAACCCGTTACAAAACATAATGATCAGACCGTTACACAACCATTGTGAAGAATCATCAAAACTATGTTGTAACATTCGTCATTAAAAGAAATAATGGTCATAAAACGGTCATAAAACAAGACCTATAAATAGGACCAATGAAGAACTGATTCAACACAGATTTTTCTATCTACAAAGTCTGTACTAAACTATCCAGAACACTTGTTGTAATAGGTAGTCACTTAATCAATAAGATCATTATTTCTAAATCCTCAAAAGAGGTCGTGATTTTTACTTATTCAGAGGTTTCCACGCTAATTCTTATGTGTTGGTGATTATTTGTTGCTGATAGCGTTATAATCATATTTGGTGTGAGATACTAAGTTCGAGATCCAAATTTAGGCTCTTATATTTGGCGCCGTCTGTGGGAATCGAGACAATTAGCTACAATTCTCGAACACAACAAATATTTATCATCTTCGCAAAATGCCAAACTTAAGTCAAAATCCCCTAGTTGGACATACATAAGGAACTGGCACGGGAGCAAATCAAATAACAAAATTACACGCTACTCTGAACTCCGAGGCAGAAAGGCGAACTATTCTAGAACAACAATTGACAGAAGTACGAGAAGCGTTGAAAATTCTTCACGGACAACATATGACAACACAGAAGAACAAAGAGATACATCCGGCTACATCAAGAATTTTGGGTCGTGATAGGTTAGGACCTCCCAGAGGTGTTAGTCAGAGAGCTGATGGTCAACATGATCAAAATCTGCGATGACCCAAAATCATACTAATATCCACTATTCCACAAGAAGTCGATAAAACCCCCATTGACCTCAGACAAGCAGAAGAATTACAAATGGGAAGGACTCAGGTCCATGTACGCGATAGGCTCAGTGAAGGGAGTAAAGATCACAATCGAAGATAAGGACTCAGGTCCATGTAAAGCAGAAGAATTACAAATGGGAAGGACTCAGGTCCATGTACGCGATAGGCTCAGTGAAGGGAGTAAAGATCACAATCGCAGATAAGGGCGTCTCTAACGTCACATAATCATAGCTCGACAGTTCGTTACTCAAGAGTGCATGGACAAACGTATCAAAAAGCTATTTAAAGCCCAAACACGCGCAGGCAGGAACATCTTCAGTAGACTACAAAAGAGCTCGATTGCACAAGAGATTTTAGACAGTGAAGTGCAAACCAATTTTTACACGCCAAAAAATTCGAAAATACAAAGGGACTGACCCCGTTGAACACGTTTAAGAGTTCCAGGACTCTTTGGGTTTGCATTTTATGTAAAATCACATTTTGTGTTGACTTTTTCCTATCAGTCTCCAGGGCGAGCCTCTACTATGGTTTCATTCATTAGAGGAAGGGTCAATTCATACTTTTAAATAGTTGTGCAAACTTTTTGTTAAGACCTATTCGCACAACAGAGACAAAGAGGAGAACCTTTACTCCCTGATAAGTCTTAAACAAATGTCGAAGGAGAAACTTGAAGTATTCACCAAAAAATTCTTAGATTTGGCGAGAAGGGTGGATAGTCTAAACCATAAAATTACAGTTTTGCCCTTCACCAACGCTCTACTAATGGAAAACCAAGAAAATGAACACTTCATCCTGGGAAAACCTACAACTCTGGAAGACATGATTGAAAAAGTAAATAATTACATCGATCTCGAAAGAATGATATCCAAGAGACAAAAGCCACAAAAAATTGATCCTGACAACAAAAGGACAAGCCATATAACGAGAATTTGAGCACACTACAGATACTGAAGGAGACAGGAAATGAACTAAATCTGATGGAGATCGCCCTCGAAAGGACAACGGCCTTCCAAAGTCATGACTTCCAAGATTAACAGCTAAACTGGCCGATATCTACCCCACACTTCAGAAAAACAAGTTCTTCAGAAATGCCCAACCCCTCCAGCCCATCGAGGGTAAGCCATACTCCAAATACCAAAAAGTCTGACATCATGATACATAATGCTAATATGCTCTATAAAGACTCATAAAGTACATACTTAAAGATGGAAGATTGCACGAATACATCGTCGACCTGGAGAGTTACAAAAATGGGAGCTATAAACTTGATAATGAGGTCGTTCAGATCGAAGGAGGAACAAAGGAGAAACACCTATACCTTCTTCATCTCTGCTACTTCATTGAGACACACAAGGTTAACAGATTAGTCAGATTTAAAAGACGCCGTCTCATCCAATGTCATGGCCTATCCATGGTGGAAAAAGAAGCCCGGCTGCTTCCAGGATTCAGTAATAGGAGAACAGGGATCTCCTTCAAAGATTGTGATATCAGCCATGTCAAGTTTTCTCATCGTGACGTGCCCGTTGTTATGCTAAAAATGCAGAATATTGTCATGCATAAGATGATGGTAGATACCGGGAACGGTATTGAAGTACTTTTTTAAAGTGCAATCGATCAGATGGGCTTAACAGATCAAGTTGAAGCTAGCAATATAAACATCAGTGGCTTTGATAGATCTAAATAAGAGCAAGTAGACAAGATTGTACTTCTAATTACAGTAGGATAAATAATAATAAACGTAATATTTTACATCGTAAATGCAAAATCATATTAGAATCATGGGACGATGTTGGTTGCATAACATGAAGGTCATTCCCTCGACTTATCATTTGGTGTTGCGTTTCAATTGGAATGGAGGGATATATGAAATCAAAGGCATTCAGAAGTTAGTTCGAGCTTGTGAAAATACCGTGATTATCGCAACAAAACCTTCTGAGGAGTATGAAGCATAGAAATTACATAACACTAAAACCACATAACCAACTACTAAGTGTCGAAGTTACATAATATGTCGAGATCAACGGAGAAAAGTGAGGCACATATATTAGGACTCACCTATCATTAACAGAACGTGATGTTCTTATTCAATTTTGAAAGGACAATAGTGATGTATTTGCGTGGACATTTCACAAAATGCTAGGAGTCGATGCAAGTTTAGCATGCCATAAACTTTATTTAAAAGACAAAGCCGTGGCAATTGAAAAACTTATTGAAGCTAGTTTTATTCGAAAGAAAAACTATCCCGACTGGATCTTAAATATTGTAGCAGTCTCAAAGAAAAATGGCAATATCAAAGTTTGTGCGAATTTCACGAACTTAAATAAGTATACTCCAAAAGGCTGTTTTTCTCGTCCTATAATCAATCATTTGCTAGATTCTACCATGGGACAAGAACTTTTGTCCATGATGGATGCTCTACAGGATACAACCAAATTCTACTCTTACTTGACGACCAAGAAAAAATAGCTTTCATCATAGAGCATGAGCTATACTGTTACAAATTCATGCCTTTCTGACTTAAAAATGCGGGAACTACTTATTAAAGATTGATGACCCAAATGTTCAAAGACCATCTCGGAAAAACAATGGAAGTCTATATCGATGACATGTTGTGTAAAAGTCTAAAAAATGAAAATAATCTCGTAGATTTGCACACGGCCTTTGAAATTTTTTGATTATACAGAATGAAGCTCAACCCTAATAAATATCAGTTCGCCATCCAATCATGAAATTTCTTGGGGTATTTGATTAGTAAGAAGGGAATCGAAGCTGACCCTGATCGCATTCACACTCTACTATCTATGCCTTCACCAAAAATGAAGAAAGACATGCAAAAATTGGCTGATACAATTACGACGATTAACCAATTGTATCAAAATCATCAGATCAATGTAGATGGTTATTTAACCTACTACGTAAAGGGACACAAAAATGTAAAACTAAAAAGAATAGGGAGATCGAGTGGAATAACGAATGTGAAGCAGCATTTCAAGAGTCGAAGAGTTATTTGGGAAAACCTCCCATAATGATGAGTATCCCCACAGAAGGTGAAGAACTTGCAGTATACATTGTCGTTATAGAGAACTCACTAAGTTCGGTGCTCATTCGACTTGACAAAAAAATAAAAAAAACCCATATATTTTATCAGTAAAACCCCAGTATAAACACGATACACTAAAATCGAGAAGCTACCCCTAACCCTCGTGTACACCTCACATAAATTAAAACAATATTTCAAGCTCATTCAATTATGTAATGACGAATTACCCCCTGCGAGAGGTCTTGTCTAAAAAGATAAATCCAGACAAGTACAACAGTGGTCGGCCAGTTTGAGGGAGTACAATATTCGCTTTGAACATAGGTACTAAAAAAAAGGGTCAAACAGTAGCAGATTTCTTGGCAGATTTTCTAATAGAAGACCCCGATTCGGAAGAGGATGACACCGACCTCGTGGAAGAACAGTTCGAAGAAAAAGTAGACTTGATATAAAAAAAAAGGGTAGCGCCTTTTTGCCGACGAATCTGCCCCCATTACCAACTATTTCCGATTTGTTGGTAGCTATGCAGATACAACATATTATTCCATCTAAATATATTATAGGATACGATGACGATAAGTAGCTCAGTGTGATTCACCAGAAGTTGCTGCAAGGCAAGACATGTGAGTATGAATTGATGGATGGTTTGATTTACAGGGGCAATCTACTATGTATTCCTGAGGGTAAAAATCGTTTGCATTGGATTAGAGATGCACATTGTTCCCGGGTGGCAGGTCATTTCGGTGTTGAGAAGATTCTTTTGAATTTGCGGCGTTATGTCTATTGGCCGAAGATGCAGGTGAATGTTGTCCGTGTAGTTTGTGGTTGCATTCTATGCAACACATCGAAACCTTCCAATTGTAAGTTAGGACTATGCTTACCATTACCAGTTCCTAGTCGACCTTGGGAGAACATTTCGATGGATTTTATGGGTGGTTTGTCCATGACCAAGTATAAGAATAATTATTTGTTTGTGGGGTAGATCGATTCAGCAAGATGATAGTTCTTATTCCATTCTTTATTTTACAACAACCATTATTTGTAATCCGCATAATATAAGACCTCACCATCATACTTACCTTTTTAAAACATTACATCCATTCTTTATTTTACCTTGCAATTTGTTTTTTTCAAAGCAACCCGGTTTTATATAGGAATTTTGTAACCCTGAGTTGCGAGTTTCAAACCCCATGGGGTTTCGAACCCACGACTTATCTTTTGGTGGAGGGTCACAACCCAAATGTACCTTCCAATTTGTGTTATCATACCACCATTACCTCGAAGCAACCCGATATGGTGGAACCATGTTTTTATTTTTATTTTTTTATATAGTATTAAAAGTTAGTCAAGTGAGCAATTGGTCCAATTAATTAGCTCACCAATACTTTTCAATTAAAAGTTAGGTGACACTTTTTTCATTCTTGGTCACTATGTTTTACTACCCTAGGGTCCTCCTAGCAGCACTCTACTTACCTTTGTAAAACATTACATCCAGTCTTTATTTGGCCTTGCAATTTGTTTTTTTCGAAGGCAAGCCGGTTTTATATAGGGCTTCTATAACCCTTAGTTGAGAGTTTTCAACCCCATGGGGTTTCAAACCCAAGACTTATCTTTAGGTGGAGGGTCACAAGCACCATTGGATCCACGACCCAAAGGTACCTTCCAATTTGTGTTATACTGCCATTACCTCGAAGCAACCCGATATGGTGGAATCATGATTTTTTTTATCTAGTATTAAAACTTAGTCAAGTGAGC
This sequence comes from Kingdonia uniflora, assembly GCA_014058105.1. Classification (NCBI taxonomy): domain Eukaryota; kingdom Viridiplantae; phylum Streptophyta; class Magnoliopsida; order Ranunculales; family Circaeasteraceae; genus Kingdonia; species Kingdonia uniflora. The sequence goes on along the minus strand of JACGCM010001055.1, from coordinate 1,560,184 downwards.
AATTGGTTCAAATTAGCTCACTAATACTTTTCAATTAAAAGCTTATCAACAAAAAACTTAATAAACCCAATAAAGAAGATTTCATGAGATCTATATATGTCACAAAAGGCATAGAGGCATAAAACAATTTCATTAAAAATCTCAAACATGGAAGATCTGAAGCTTCATGGATCAATGCTTAGTGTTGTCACATACAAAGTTATTTGGGCTCTGAAACTCAAAGGCGTAAACTTTGAATTTATCGAAGAAGATATAACCAATAAGAATGACTTGCTTTTAAAGTATAATCTAGTTTACAAGAAGATCCATGTGCTGGTTCATGGTGGAAAACCGATCGTTGAGTCCTCCATTATACTAGAGTATATCGAAGAGACATGGGTGCAGAACCCATTGTTGCTTGTTGATCCTTATGAGAAATCTGTAGCTCGGTTTTGGCTAAGTTTGCTGATGATAAGGTGATTATTTCACGAGTTTTTTAGTTTATACCCCCCATTTGGTACCTAATAATAGTGTTTACCCCCCACATTTGTCATTTATGAGTATATACCTCTCATTTTGCCATTGACTGTTAGTCAACGGTCTTTGATTGACGTTGACTCGTTTAAAAAATTTTGACTGACTATTTTACCCCTCACGTAACAAGCACGTGACCTTCTTTAACCTGTGCAACCGGTGGTGTTCATGTCGTTCGAACGACATTTGGAGTTGTTCGAACGACTTGTTTGAGATCTTCTTCTTCTTCTTCTTCTTCTTCAAGAGCTTCAAGTGTAGAGTCCCCATTAATAAAAATCTCATCTTTGTGCTCTAGTACTTCATCTTCTTCAAATGTAGAATCCCCATTAATAAAAATCTTTAGTTTGTCACTATCCTAATTTCTTTCCTTTTCAGGGTGTGTTATCGACTGATAAGGGCCTCACATATCTATTGCACTTCTGTTAAAGAGACTTCCTGCTCTGCATTTTTCAGATGCTGGAGTGTATTGCGTCTACATTTAAAGTGCTTCAAGGTATAACACTTGCCCTAGAATGCCAGTTTCCCAAAACAAAGGAGGATACATCAACACATTCTTATCACACAGTGCTTGATCAAACCGAGCCACCATTCCCAGACTGAAGCAGCTATCAGAAGCAATATCCTGATGGCATGAAAGTCGCTTTAATTGTTGTTCGCAATCACCTTTAGAAAGTCTATACAAAGTGAGATTATCTAGGCAACCCTCGAGTTTCTCCCACTCGAATGCAGATCGGTTGCTTTCCTAAGATCTTCAAAGTGATCTTCATTTCTCACCAAGAAATATAGACCATTTGGCAACCCCTTAACTCTATGAACAAGCAGAACAGCGTGAACCTCCGAATCCCAACTAAGAACCCGAAATGGAAATGTCAATTATTTCCCTTGCTTCACCAAGAAATGGTTCAATGCCGAATGGACTATCAACTGATAAAGGCTTCTTCATCGCTTCCGTAGTCCTATAAATAATGTTCCAACAAACTCCAAATGTGGATGTTTCAAACTTCTCTTTCACCGGACGAGACGGAATCTCAAACATTCTTAAACCCCCTAACCCCATAAGCTTCTCCAAATTAAAGTACCCCAATCCATCAAGCATCTTCACATCCCAACCAATCTCAGCTGCAGCAACCACCACAGCCCTAATGGCATGCCCCACGTCATGGTTATAATACCGGAACGCTCTCTCCCCATACTTCCACGCATCTCGTCAGAAAATTGATGACAACCCAACCAAAAGCGCACCTTTCGGCAACAACTCAAACAACCCTTCACCCCCAATCACAGACCTCACCTCCAACTCAAACAACTCAAATCCCCATTTCGTTTCGTGTTACTCCTAAGATTAACAACATTCCCCTGTTTCTTCTTCGATTTCACTCTAACTTGACCAATACAAGTGACCTTAGACGACGAAGGCTCTGGAGTCTCAAAAGAGCTCCCATTCCCCTTCTTCTTCCCTCCCAATCCTATTGAGGGAAACATTGGTGAAGATTGGTCTCCTTTCATGCTCCCATTGCTTCTCAATCTTCAACTCAGAGATGAAGAAAGCGATAATGGGGGCTCTCCAAATTTCTCCGAGGTTTGACCTGGACTCTTCATGGACTTCGAAGAAGAGTACTTCATTGATGCTGATGAAGATGAAATTCTGGAGTTGAAACAGAGGAGGAGATTGTTACCACTGCGTCTTCTTCGATGTTGGGGTTTCTCTGTTTCCATTGTTGTTGGGTGAGAGAGTGAGAGAAAAACAGAGTAAATATTAAATAGCTAAAATGTTAACTTTACTCCAAATGTCGTTCGAACGACATGAACACCACCGGTTACACAGATTAAAGAAGGTCACGTGCGTGCTTATCACGTGAAGGGTAAAATAGTCAGTCAATTTTTTTTAAACGAGTCAACGTCGGTCAAAGACCGTTGACTAACAGTCAATAGAAAATGGGGGGTATACACTCGTAAATGACAAATGTGGGGGTAAACACTATTATTAGGTACCAAATAGGGGGTATAAACTAAAAAACTCTTATTTCACTTATGTGATCATGGTTTATTTTGGTGTATGATTATAAGAAATTAATTAAGACAATATGTCAATAATAATTGTATCATTATGTTATTTTTTTGGCATACAGATTCTTACGCTCTACTATGGGTTTTTCATGAAAGTTGGAGAAGAACAAGAGAAAGCGGTGCAGGAGGGTTTGGAAATTCTGCGAAACCTAAAAGAGTATGGTCTTGGAAGCAAGAAGTTTTTTGGAGGAGAGACGATTGGATTAGCAGACGTTGGCCTAGGATGGATTGCACATTGGTTGGATGTGTTGGAAGAAATAGTAGGAATTAAATTGTTGGAAGAAAGCAAGTTTCCACGCTTATTTGAATGGATGAAGAACTTCAAGGAAATCTCCATAATTAAAGAAAACCTTTCTGATCGTGATGAAATGATGGCTATTCTGAAGAGTTGCCATGAAAATATTGCTGCAACTGCTCACAACTAGTTTTTTGCGTATTCTATTTGATCGTATGCTTGATAGTTTTTTTTTCTCATGTTGGTTAAGCGTGTTACAATGCTCTTTTAAGTTAAATAAACAGGGAGTAACATTTGTTTTTCTCTTTGCTTGTTTTTTTTTTAATCTGGCAGTGTTTTTCCCATTGAATATCTCTGCTGAATCCTAGTAGATTCAGAGCCTAGTTTATTTATATGGTACAACATTTTCTTTTCTCCAACATCTTTTCTTCTCTTTATTGAATTACGAGTCTCACATTGATTTTGAAGCTTCTTAACATCTTTGAATTTGAGCAAACAAAAAACATATACAACACATTCTCAAATTCAGAAACAATTCTCGTGGAAACGTCATAAACTCCTTTTTTTGTTTATCTTACTCTTAAATTCATAAACAGTTCTCGTGGAAACGTCATAATCTCCCTTTTATTGTTTATCTTACTCTCTGTAGATGTTCAACCGAAGATGGTGTTGATTTCCTCATTGCAGTTGCTCGACTAAATACTGTCATGCATGCGCTTTTTAGGATTTTGTACGATACAAAATGTCTATATAGGAACTCGGGATGAATGGAAATGGGATGAAACTGCAAAATTTTGTTGGTTATGAGCACAAACCAGGTTCAATTTACATAAGATTAAGAGATAGACACTTAATCATAACCCGCATATCATGTTTCAACACAATGGGATGTAGGGACGGATGATCTAGGAGGATTTGGGTCATTTCATGCATTTTTTGACCAAGTCATTCGAATGAGATTTGGAGTCGTTCGAACGACTTCAGGTTTATTCGAATAAATATGCGTCTGAGTAGTTTTATTCAAATACACTAATGTCTGTTAGAATACACTTTTTTCTGTTCGAACAGAGGCGCGATTCAGCCTATTATTTAGGTATTTAAGGGCATAATTGTCATATTTTATAACTAGGAACTTGTAACCCTTATAAAGGGGCAATGCTAGACATGATTAGATCATGTTAGATCAATCAAAGTTCTAAGAGAGAAGCTAAGGGCTTGAGATGAATTCGATTGCAATTGATTATTGATTAAACAATTGAAGCTCTAAAGGGAATTATTCTACCAAATTTGTGTGTTCTTCGTACAATTCTTCTTTTTGGGTTTCTCAATTCGTATTGTAAATTAAGTGTTATTATTTTTTCAGTAACGATTCTCAGGGGTGATTGTGGTTTATGGTCTCTATACGTGACCGACTCAAGCAAACGAAGGAGAAGCTAGTGAGTCTGTTGAAGATTTACCAGAAACCTAACTCGAAGAAAAATGCCAATTTGGAGATGGGCGATTCTGAAGATTGACTCACAACTTTGGAAATGAAAGTTTCTGACCTAACTGCAATTCTAGAGATGGTAGAACAATTGCGTCTCACGAACCTCGCGAAGGTTTCCGCTTCGGTGAAACAGCGAGGCGGTTCGAAGAAGAAAGGGGTTGCTGAGGAGGATACAAATGAGGGTACTGAGGAGATAGATAACGATTCTAGTGATGCTAAATCCGCCAAGGAACGCTCGGGTATTGGTAAGTCAATGAATCATATGCGTAATCTTCGTATCGAGATTGAAATTTCGGTATTCGATGGTTCAATCGATGCCGAGAAGTTGGATAATTGGTTAGATAGGTTAGAGACCTATTTTTTTGTTTACGAATATTCCAATACTCAGAAAATTTGTTTCTCTACATTGAAATTCGCAAGTCATGCACTCACGTGGTGAAAGTCCTATCATAAATGCTACGAAGTAGAAAGTTTAAGTTGGAAATGATTCAAGGTGTTAGTGAGGAAGCAATTCTATCTAATTGGGTATGAACAAGAGCGGTGGTACAAATGACATAATTTGCACCAATAGTTTGGGCAATTTGTACAACAATTCACTACGGAGTTTCATAACCAAACGTTAGTTTTGGACATTGATGTGGATGAGTATGAGGTATTCATAAAATATACGGGTGGTTTGTCAAAATCTATTAGAAGAGAGTTAAAGCTCTTTACTGTAGAAAATATCGAAGATGCTACCTTTAAAGCAATTGTTATTGAAGGAAAGTACTTGAAGAGTGACAATAAAGATGACAAGAACAAGTCGGGGTGCAAATCTAATTTAAAGTATGATAAAAAAAGGGAGTCTAAAGAAGAAGGGTCTTCATCCAAGAGGACTTACTGTAGTCATTGTAAGGCTTAGGGCACATTTCAGATAAATGTTAGAAACTTCACCCGAAGCTTCGGCCGAAGTTGGAGAAGAGCAAAAAAGAGAAATGTGCACTGGCCGCAGTGATTGTGGATCTTCTAGATTTAGATAAGCCAAATCCTAAGCTTACTCTGATATTCAGGTAACCTATAGCTATCGATGAGGCAAGCCGGGAAGAACTTTTTTATGTCAGCATTCAAGTGAATTAGAGCTTAGTCGAGGCTATTATTGATCTGGGTAGTCAGAAGAATTTGATTTCTGAGGCGGTGGTGAAGAAGATGGGTTTGGCTACTGTGGCTCATCTTAAGCCGTATGGTTTGGGTTAGATTCAGAAAGATGTGGAGTTGAAGATCACTAAGCAGTATACGTTCAAGTTTGCGATTACTGAGAAGTTTATTGACGAAGTGACGTGTGTGGTGGTTCCATTAGACGTGTGCCAAGTCATCTTGGGTAGCCCTTATCTTTAAGACTGAGATACAATCCTTTACCGTAAAGCTCACAAGTATTGTCTTATGAAGAAGGGGACAAAGTTTCATATTAATGCGTGCAAGAAACATATCACTACCAATAATTTAGTAACGGCGATTCAGACGAAGAAGTTGGTTAATGAGAGCGGCAAATTTGTATTGCTATTGGTATGACCGGTTCAACAGCAATACAAGGTACAGGAACTCCTAGAGCAAGGAGTTACTAATCCAAGCAGGGCCGGTCCTGTGGTTTAGGGGGCCCTAGGTGAGGTCCGGAAATGAGGCCCCCCACCGGGGAAAAAAAACTTAATAGGGCATATTTAGTTGTAAAAATTTGATGAAATTTGTAAACAAGGTGAAGGTTTGAATCTCTGACCTTATGGTGATGGTCTATTATTGTAAACCAACAAGGTAACTGCTATTTTTTTAATTTTTGGGGCCCTTTTTAATGTATTAATTTACTATTTGGAGGCCCCAAATTTACGTTAAAAATCTAAGGCCCTAGGCGGCCACCTCTTGAGCCTAGAGCCAGGGCCGGCCCTGATTCCAAGTTGTTCACCTTGTGGTTCACCAGTGTTATTGGTGCCGAAGAAGGATAGGTCTTAGAGGATGTGTATGGATTATCGGGCGTTGAACAAGATTACTGTGAAGAATCGTTATCCGCTTTCACAGATTGACGAGCTTTTAGATGAGTTTCAGACGGCTTAGTTTTTCACCAAGCTGGATCTTAAGTCGGGTTACCATCAAGTTAGAATCCAGGAAGAAGATACTTGGAAGATAGTGTTCAAGACCAAACAGGGTCTCTTTGAGTGGTTGGTGATGCCTTTTGGGTTATGTAATGCTCTAACAACTTTTATGCGGTTAATGAATGAGGTACTTCGTGCTTTTATTGATAATTTTGTGATTATGTATTTGGATGACATCTTAATATATAGTTGTAATAACCTAATTTGTGATCCAAAATTAGCCTTTACACCATATCTGATCAGAATGCTAATTCACAATAAGTAATAACTATCAAGAAAGTTTAGCGTGGAAAATATTTAAATAGGGAGTGAGGATTCATCCGTCCTTCATCTGGAACTCTCTGGTATTATTTACAGGTCTTATAATATGACCGTTTCTAGACCATTACTATACTTAATGATGGACGTTACAACATATATTTGATAATCTTTTATTTGATTGTGTAACGGTCTGATCTTGCTATTTTGTAACAGCTTCATTGATGACTGTGCGATTGTTGGCTCGAACTGTTGATGTAGAGGTAAAAAATGATGACTAAAACTCTATAACTGTAATGTGCCATATACTGTGCCATGTGTATGTTGATGAGATCGAATGGTCGTATGATGGTCGAATATGAAGCATGAGTCCGAGATGCGGAATAAGCCACTACAACCGCCCCCTCTCGGCCAATAGTTTGAGAAACATTGTAGGCGAGTGGTATTTATTGGGAAGCCTCATTAATGCTGCAATTAATACCTGAGAATAATTTCTAGTTCGTCTGCATGAATATCTATTTGTGGCTTTTGGGTTTTCTAGAACCAATGGTTCTAGTTAATCTTGTTTGCATGGGAAATTCTTCTAAGGTTGGGAATTCAGAGAGTCGCCTTTAATGCTAACTGTAGTATAAAGAGCACTCTGATTTGTATGTGATGAACCATGTATTCCTCTTAAATTTTCTTATGTATCCTTCTTTCATTAACTACCTTGCTGTAACTTCGAAACTTCTGGAGAAAATGGCCACGACAAGGCAACAATCTCGAGAGGCTAGAATTCGAAGGAAGATGGAAGAATTCCGCGTCAAATATTTTGGACACCAACCCTTATACATGCCGACGCCAATTTCGATGTCCTCAACCAGGGGTGAAGTCAGGACTTAAGTTTACTGGGGTCAAAAAAACAAAGTGAGGGGGTTCAGCCCCCGCGAAAAAAAATTATGAAGTATATTAGGATATTTTAGTATCGCTTATATTAGAACTCATGCCAAGTAAAAAAAAAAGTCTTAGATGAGAGTCCCCAATCTAAAAGTTAATTCTGAACCATATATAATGTTTAGGTAGTCAAAACCAACATACTTGTCATTGGACCAACAACAATTATATGATTGGAACTGAGTGGGGTAAAATATATACAAATTATACATATATGTATAACTTTTAGCTATCTAGTAAGTGATTTCTGGCAAATCCAGTGGGGTTATTTGACCCCACTGGTCCCCCTAGCTTTGCCCCTATCCCCAACATTCTATGGGATGACATATGAGGAGGTGGTGAAGACAGAAGATGACCATTTACAGATGGTGCGTTTCCACTATCTGCTGACATCGGAGATGGAGCACTAAAATGGATTGCGGCTGCTGGCGGAGGAAGCTGTTACAGTTGAAGATGAAGCGACATGCGTTCGTCCAAGGGAGTCTCGTCGGTACCCTGTTGGCGAGTGGGTCTTGTCTAAGAAATAAAACTCTTCTTCCTTCTCTGTCATGCGGGATGGTGGGGGTTATGGTTCAAGAGACGGTGGTGGAGGAAGTTTTTCTTCCATTGACCATAAATTTTGGCCATGAATAAGATCCTTATGCCGATACCGTAACTCCTTCAATGATTTCCAGTGCTAGGGTTTCCTGGCCCATTTGTGCAGGGGAACAGAGTTGGAAGTTGCTTCAATTTTGCATCTTTTTCCTCGGTGACTGCTGAGAAGTGCTTCAAATTGTGACTTGATGTATTATGTAAAGTAAACTGTGAACTGTCTGGAACATCTATTATCTATAAAGTAGTCTGTAAGAAATATTTGAACTAATGAAATTCCGTTGTTCAGTCATCTTTAAGTTGTGTCTAAAACTTTCTCAGTTTATCTGTATAGTCTTCGGTATAAATTTGTTTGGTTGGTATTGAGAAATAATAATCCGAACTGCGGATGAAACACAATGGAATAGAAGTCTAGAAATATGTTGGTGTGAGGAATGTTAAGTTGTTATGGAGTATTGCTGAACAAATCAAAATATAAGGATCTCAATATGTATTTGAGATTGAAAAAATTGAGAAGTTCGAACATCTAATGAGGTCGTGTAGTAAATGAGTTCGAGCATCTCAATATGTATTTGTGGTACCATATATGTTCGAATAAAATCTGAGGAGATATTTCATAAACTTGAGTGGATGATCTGGCACAATATTTTCTGGCTTTTGCTGATAATCTTGTTTCCGACAATATTCAAAATATATGCTCCATTAGATCTGCGGGATGATTTAGATTTGCATAGATCTTCTTGGTGTCTATATAAAGTAGTGATCTTTGCCTGTTATGCCATGTATCTTCTGTAGGGACAAGTTGTTGTGGAGGTAATGTAAGTAACCATGGTGAGGACGCGTTCTCAGCGTGTTTGTCATGCAGTGGGAGGTAGGCTCCATATCAAGGTTGCTGAACTCCGTGAGCGGTATTTTTGTTAGTTGCCTTACGATGCCGTGCTACAGAAGTGGCCTCTAAAATTAACTGGTTTAGATGATGAAGATAGGCATGCAGAGGTTGAACAATTTTTCTTGTGCAATGTTTTCTGTGAGTTGTGCTGGATGCAACGTTGCGAGAAGAAGCTGCTTGAAAGATTGTACAGGTTAGTGATTTGTTCGTCTATTTTGATTTTGTATCTTGTAATCTGTATATGATTTTGGATGATATATTTTTGTTGTACGAGAATAATTTTTTGATATCAGAAGTTGAGAATATAGGGTATTGGGGCTGAGTAATTGCCAGTAGTTTTCTATTATACATAAGCTTTGGGTATGGGAATATACTGTAGATAAAGAAAAATAATTTTTTGGAGAAGAAGAGGGAAAGTTAAAAATGATTTACTGTTTGTTTTGGAAAGTTTAAAAGTAAATGTTTTGATAGGGTAAAAAATATGGGTGGGTTTATTTCTACTGTGTGTAAGGTGCGGCATGTAATGTAGGGATAATGATAAAATAATGTGTGTATCTGTTGGTCCAGTATGCATTTAAAACCTATAAATCCTATGAGAAAATTTGTAGTATCATCGAGTTCAGAGGAAACCTTATTGTCGGGGAGGGATGATTATTATAATATAATGGAGGAGACTGTAGATAAAATAGAGGTTACTGTAGGTGTAGAGGCTGGGGAACCCAGTGAAGTAGAGAAGGTTATAGAGGAAAAGGATACCACAGTGAAAGATAAATTGTTTTTCATATACCCTGAGGGAGTAGATATAGGAAAGGAATTTCTGAAACATAAAAAGAAATTGCAAGGAGAGTGGGGAAACTATATGATGGACCAGGGCCAGTAGTTTAGGGCCTATGTGCCAGGGAAAGGTGAGGAGGCAGTATACTATTAAGTTCCTTGCCTGGATAAGTAGAAAATAAAGAAGGGTATTGATGCAAATGTAAATATTTCGTACTATAATGGTACGAGGATGGCAGACCTGAATGATGGGTTTTTGTGCTATCTAAATCAGGTCGTATATAGCCTTAAAATTCCTCTAACCTTCTTTCTGAAAGGGGTCATGAATGCTTTGCAGTGCTTCCCTGCCCAATTAAATGGGAATGTATATGAAATGATGAGGGTGTGTGGGGCACTGAATGAAAATTGGAGAAGGGAAGGGATTGCCAAGCAGTTCGAGGTAGAAGGCATACTAAAATTTTATAAGATGAAGTTCATCGAGGGGCGTAATAGTGGTTACCTGTATAACAACTCTGCTAGGCCGAATTTTTTTGACTTTGAATCTGTGGGTAGACCATGGAATGACCACCTTGTATGGGTATGGAGCAACTGTATACAGGTTCCAGATAAACCAGCACTCACCCTGAACCATAAATATTATAATCCAAGTAAGTAACATTTGTTACCTAAGACCATCCATCAGTGGTTCTTCGATCTGCTAACCATGTTCGTGTTTCTTGTTTGTCAAGTCCTATTCTCACATCTCTGCCTGATAATACCAGTTTGTTCGACTGTGTCACTCTTGAGCAGGTCGAGTTAAAGAAAGTACTTGGTGAGTTAGGTATCCAGAGGGATAAGAAGGTAGATTCGAGATTTCTCAAGGTTTAACGAGCTCACGAGAATCGGGCTATAGCTAAAAAGAAGAAGGCCCGTATTTCTGTTGATGATTTCACTAGTCTTCCTCCGCCTCAGCCGGAGAATATAAATGTGAAGCGGTCAGTTCAAAGGTTGAAAAAGCCAACTCTGGAAGTTCCCATTTCTACTATGAAGGTGGTCCCAGAGAAGAAGGTCGTTAAACTGGTAGCTGGAGACATAATGAAGGAGCAGGTTGGGAGTGAGGTCGCTCCTTCAGATTTGGGTTCGCTTAAAAGGAAGCGGCATGAAGGTGAAGGAAGTAACCGTACTAGCGCCAAAGCTGCGGCCAAGATGAGAGAGTGAAGCAGAAATACTGTACAATGGCGGGGGTTAATCCACATCAGCTTAATGACATGTTTCAGGAGCAGACTCTTATGGTATGTTTTAAAATCTTTGATATACTATATTGGTAATATAATATATTGTATTGAACTTGCGTTGTTGTATGGATAGCTCTCGATGCTGATGACGGGGGCGACAAAGTTCATTGAGAAGAGGAGCCAAGAGTTCAGAGAGCTTACTTAAAGGCTGAATGCTTATACTGCTCGACTGAAGGAGCTCAAAAATGAGTTTGAGATAGAGAAATGAAAGAGGTTGGAAGATGCAAAGGCTACTTAAGAATGGTATACAGAGCTATCCGAGCATGATGATGTTATGTCACAAGCATGCAATGTATTACAGATGGAAATAGATTGGTTTGTCCAATCTTTTTACAGCTTTGGGTTGACTCTTGCTGATGTAGGGCTGGGCCGAACTGAAAAATACAATGAGATAGTCTTTCCTTCGGATGCAGAGGACGAAGTGGTGGAAGATGTTATTGCTCCAACCGATGTATATGTTAAACCATTGTTAACTGCTGATAAGAAAGTGGACCCTCCATCTGAGGTAGAGATAAACAAGATTCTTTAATCAATATGTGATATTTTATTGCAAAATATGTAGTTCATTTTGACTTTGATGTCATTGTACTCTGTATGGTCGTAAGATGCTTTTTAATATGCTTTGCTTGAATGTTTGTATGATAAAAAGATATTTGTAATTTGTGTAGGAGGTAAAGCGCTTGAGAAATACTGTGTCCACTCTGGAGAAATCATTGAGTAGGGCAAGGGACTCGGTGGCTCGTGTTCAACATGTATTAAATAAAACTAAGTATGAAATAAGGCAGTTTAAGTCTAACTCAGATTTTTTTTTTAAAGAATTATATGAACTTCAGTGTAGATATGCTAAGATAAAAATAGAACAGGATGAGTTTTTAAGAAAGGAAGAGGAAATGGGGTTGTTAGCACGAAAACCAAAAGAGTTGACCTGTTTTAGCGACTCGAGCGATAGGCTTAGGTGTCAAAAGTTGTTGGTAGTTCTGATATTATATTTTGAGGTCGAAGTAGATAGTAAGTGAGGCTTAAATGAGGCCTATGTAGAGCTTTTGAAGAAAAAAGGTATAATACCTGACCCAGCTCGAGTTATTTTTCTAGCTCAAGAGGCACGTAATCGTCATAGTTTAGAGGCAAAAAAATGCTCAACTCGAGTTGGGTTGTCCGTTATATGGGGTGATGTAGGACCTTTACCTGATGCTTTTGGGTTTATGTAGGACCAAAGGGCAATGAGGATTGTATTTTTCAGGATAAGAAATGAATAAATATAGGTGCAACAAAAGTTTAAGGGTGAGATAAAGGCGTTGCAAGATGTATTGACTCAACATATGGAGGAAAAAATGTCTTTAGCGACTCAATTGTTGAAAGAGATATTTGTTCGAAAGAAGGTAAAAGGTGATGTGAGGGCGTTAGGTGTATTGCATAAAGAAACACGCATGCAAAAGTTATACCTCATGCAGCTGAAGGAGCATCTGTATCCGTTACGACCAAAAGTTATAGCTCAAACAGAACATGAGCATCATATAGAAAGTGTGATTGATTTTTACGGAGGAGAACTGGAGAGGGTGGAGAACAAATTTAGGAAGTTTGTGATGGATTGTGGAAAATATTTTGATATAAAAAACGAAAAGGCCGAAAATTTGTGGTTTACCAAGGATAAAAAAAAAGTTGTTGAGGAAACAGCTCCTCTACCGACAAAAAATTTACCAGAAGAGAGCAAGAGAAAGAAAGTTGTTGAAAAAACAACTTCTCTACCGATACATTTTTTACCAGAAGAGAGCGATGAAGAGTTTAAAAGTTTGATTCGTCATCACGGCGAAAACAACGTCAACAGGAAGTGGTGAGCTTCATAGCTCCTTTGTAGGTGCAGGTAGATGGGTCAAGGAGGTCAGAAAATAAAGGGCAATCTTCTCGTAGCTCGAGAGGGCAAAATTGAAGTAATTTTGTTTGCACTAATTAACTTATGTATTAGATGTCTGTACAGTATTTTGATGAGACATAGGATCTATTCTATGATGATCGCATAGCTATATATATATATAGCTATGCATCAATCTTATGCAAATATTATGTTGTCGAAGTGGACGAACCTATAACCGATCCGTAATATGGAATCTGTTTGATCGAATTGGACGAACCAATAACTAAATAGTATGGAATATGTTTGATCGAATTGGACGAACCAATAACCGACCAGTAATATGTAATATGTTCGAGATAATAGGAAAGAATAGAATGTTAGACTGCTATATGCAAACTATTTTGGATACGTATTGTGACTGCTGGGTGAATTGACAGAGGTTCAGAAGCAGTGTGAAGTATTACGTGCTTTAAACGAAAAAATAAACGCGGATATGAATTGCCAGCAGTAAACATTGAAAGGTATTATTGATTTAAAAGATATAATGGAGGTGATAGTAATAGAAGAGTGAAGCACAGTTGCTGGTTTGACCGAACAACTGGAAGATAAAAAGGTTGAGCTAGCCATTGAGCTGAGAAAAATGGAGGTGCTGAAAGAAGTTATGAGAAAAAAGAGCTGGACATTTCAGAATGAAGAAACCAACAAGAGGTGAAGCCAGCACCGAGGCAACTTAAAGTGACAGAGTTGTTGGCGGTGTTGAAGAAAGAAGAAGATAATGCCAAAGATTTGTAATATCAAAAAATGCGCTGGAGGCAGAAATAACTGATGTGCGAACTGCTGTGAGGGAGGCAGAACGGCGTGCTCACACATATGAAGGATTGTGGTATGTCGATAACATGAGTTTGAAAGAGGTAGAAGAATCTTGTAAGGAACAAAACGAACTGAGAAAGATGTATTGGCTCCAGATAGGTAGTTTATAGAATACTGTTCAAACGTTGAAGTTAGACATTTTGGAGTATTACAAATAAAATGGGGAGCTATGCAGTGTGAAGACCAAGTTGGAGGATGATCTTTTTAAAGCTAAAATAAGTCTTGAGGAATATGCTATAGAAAGAAGTTAGAAGGAGTCTGAAATGGAGGGATCAATGGCTCTGGTTGGCCATATGGGAAAATTTATGATAGTGATAGAAACTCGGAATGATGCAACGCTGAATGAAAAACGAGCGGAGGGAGAACGTTGTAACAGTTTAGAAGCTATGCTGAAGGCGGCTAAATGAAAACTTGCAGAACTTGTTCTTCCTGATAAGGTAAAATGTGAGACAAATGATGTGCATGAGAGAGAGATGACAGTACTTCTTCTTTGTATTTGAGTTCAATAGATTAGAAGTGGAAAGGAAAAATTATATATGACATTTGGTTACCAATGGTGTACAGTGTTAGATGCGGTTGATTCGATCTGAGTATCTGGATCGCATGATATCAAGAATTGGTGCTCTTAAGAAGAGTGTGGTTACAAAAGGAAAACAAATTGTTACTGGGAGGATGCCCGAGATGATGCTTCTGCGAATTTATGGGGAAAGTTCGCGGAGTGATGTATTGCCTGATAGCTTGAGTGATTAATGTGGCGTGATTACTGTAAGAAAGAATTAAGTGTACTATACGTATGAAAATATAGCAGATAGAGTTTAGTAAAGTTGGACTAAAAATAGAATTAGTGATCTGCATATCTTTGTACTGACCTTTTGATGAGCCAATTGTCGTGCAGAAGTCTGGTAGTCATTTTATAGAGCTACTAGTTGTCCTGTCGTATAATAGAGAGTTGGTTTGATTAAAGCAACAAACTATGTAAATAGAAGATTGGATTGGCTGGAAGTAACAAACTATATGTAATATATATAGAAGATTGGATTGGCTTGAAGCAACTAATGATCTATAATATAGTAAAATGTAGTGAACCTACTTGGTAATCTGTGATGTTTAGACATATAATTTGTATATAAAAGTACTTGCATGATATATTAGAATAGTACTATAATGTAGGGTAACCAAACATAAATATTTCATTGTTGTAAGATTTGCGTACAGAGATGTTTAAATATAGTAGAAGAGTACTGTATGAAATAGTAGATTGTACTCTGATCTTGGTCAATTAAACATAAGTATTTCATTGATGTAACACCGACATACAGGTTGATAGATAGAGTACTGTATGAAATAGTAGATTGTACTCTAATATAGGATGATCAAACATAGGTATTTCATTGATGTGAGACCGATGTACAAAATGATAAATATAGTACAAAAGTATACTGTAATAAAATATCATCAACGATATAACTTTAATCTTGGTGTATTCCCAGGATTAGGGACTCGATCGCCATGTTCCATAGTGAGGTCGTAAGATCCAAGTCCGCTATTTCCAATGACGATAAAAGGTCATTCCAAATTTTCTGCGAGCTTCCCAGCATTGAGTTCCTTTATGTGTTTTGGTATCTCTCGTAATACAAGATCTTTAATTTCGAACTCTCTATGACGAACTCGTTTGTTATACGCTCTTGCCAACTAAAACTCGTTTTCTTCAATCCAATTCATGTTATATGCCACCTGGAACTCGTTTTCTTCGTCTGCCATGGTATGATCCCACAGTGGGTGATGATATTGAGTAGGGATGATTATTTTGGTACCGCATACTAACAAGAACAACGTACAACTAGTAGATACGCGAGGTGTTGTTTAATATGCCCACAACACGTGTGGTAATTCTTGGACCCAATTACCCTTATTTTCTGTTAAACGCTTTTTGATTCCGTCAACTATATTTTGATTGGTGATCTCAGCCTGGGCATTTCCTTGTGGGTAATATTGATTTGAAGGAGAGTGGATGATGTTATACTGGTTGAGGAAATCAACGATCTTAGAACCAACGAACAGTGGTCCATTGTCGATTTTGATAAGATGGGGGAATCCAAACCGTATTATAATAGTTTACCATATAAATTTAATGACTTCGTCTTCGCGTGTTCGACACAAAGGAACTGCTTTTACCCATTTGGTAAAGTAGTCTGTTGCTACTAGGAGGTGCTTTCGTTTTCCTGGTGCAGTTGGGAATTCACCCACGAGATTGAGGGCCCATCTTTTAAATGGCCAGATAACTTTGTTGAAATGGAGTTCCAAGGTTGGAGATCATATTTGGGGCCCATGTCGGTGGCAGTCATCATACTTGCTTGCATATTCGATGGCTTGAGCTTTTATCTTAGGCCAAAAGACTCCTTGAGTGAGAGCTCAGTTTGTTAAAGATCATCCAGCTGCATGGGATCCGCAAGTTCCTTTATGAAGTTCATGCAGGAAATCCTGAGCTTCTTTGTTAGATAAATAATAGAGATACGGTCCTGTAACCGATATTTTATAAAGGTAATTCTTGTCAATGACATATCGTTTAACATTGTCCAGCACACGTCTTCTTTCAGTAGGATCTTTGGGGAGTTCTCCATTGAACTCGTTTTTAGGTCCGATGTACGTGAGGATAGGTCGTCTCCAATTCTCCTCATCCATTTTACCGCCCCCAGTTTTAGCAGAATTTGAGCTGATGATGTTAATGTTGGGATTAGATACCACTTTAATCTTCAAATATCGTGCTTCCACTCCCAGGATTCCAGCAAGATAGGCAAGGCAGTCTGAGTGTCTATTTTTTCCACGAGGCAATTGTTTGACTGCTGCCTTTTTAAATATGTTCATTCTATCGGCTACTGCTACGGCGTAGTCGACCATCTTTCCATTTTTCTGATATTTGTCTGTATAGTGGTTCACAATTAATAAAGAGTTCATGTACACAGATAACTCTGGTACGCCAATCACTAAAGCCATATATAATATGTGAATGAGTGCTTCGTACTCGGTCTCATTATTGGTAGCTTCAAAATTAATTCGTATAGATTTCTTAATTTTGTCATTAGAAGGTGTGATAAGAATGATCCCAATACCTAACCCAGCTGGTCCGGTAGAACCACCTGTGAGAAGGCGCCAACCTTTCTTGGATTCTAGTCAGTTTTGCCTTCGAACTGTTCTTCAGTGATGTCGGTAAAATCTTCTTCCTAGTCGGGGTCTTCTATCGGAAAGTCTGTGAGAAAATTTACAAATGCTTGCCCTTTTTTGGAATTGTATGGTTCGAAACATATATCGTGCTCTCCAAGAGTAACCGACCATTGTTGAACTCGCTTGGATTTTTCTCGTTTGGATAAGATTTCTCGTAAAGGATAATTTGT
This sequence comes from Kingdonia uniflora, assembly GCA_014058105.1. Taxonomy (NCBI): domain Eukaryota; kingdom Viridiplantae; phylum Streptophyta; class Magnoliopsida; order Ranunculales; family Circaeasteraceae; genus Kingdonia; species Kingdonia uniflora. The sequence goes on along the minus strand of JACGCM010001055.1, from coordinate 1,542,930 downwards.
CATTACTCGAACTAAGTGAGTTTAAAAATATTGTTTTAGCTTCTGCGATGTATAGACAAGAACTAGAAGTTGTTTCTCAATCCAGGTGTACTGTGCTTCTGCAGAAGTTAGAGTCTTGCTGATGAAGTAGATAGGTATCTCTATTTTCTCATCAAGTCGAATGAGGACTGAGCTCAATGACTCGTCAGTAACAGTGAGATAAACTGTGAGTCCTTCCCTTCTTTGGGCGTACTCATGACTGGTGGTTTTTTAAGATAGAGTTTTAGTTCTTGAAATGCTGCTTCACACTCTGTATTCCATTTGATCTTAGAATTGTTTTTGGGTTTCTTTTTCTTTCTCCCTTCACGTAGTAGGTCGAATAACCTCGACGCCGATTTGATGATTTTTAGACAAAACGATTGATTGCTGCTATCTAGCCGGCTAACTTTTGTACGTATTTATTCGTCTTGGGAGACGACATGGATAATAGTGCATGGATTCGATCTGGATCAGCCTCAATTCATTGTTTGTTGATTAGATGTTCCAAGAATTTGCCTGACTGGACTCCAAACTGGCATTTGTCGGGGTTTAGTCTCATTTTGTAAGATCAAAGAATTTTGAAAGTTGTGTGTAAATTTGCTAGATGGTTTTCTTTCTTGAGACTCTTACACAACATATCATCAATGCAAACTTCTATCATTTTCCCCAGATGATCTTTAAAAATCTGTGTCGTCAATCTTTGGTAGGTGGCTCCAGCGTTCTTGAGGCCGGAATGTATGACTTTGTAGCAGTATAATCCGTGTTCGTTGATGAAAGCTGTTTTCTCTTAATCTTTGGGCAGCAGAGGTATCTGATTGTACCCTGATACAGCGTCCATCATGGATAAGAGTTCATGTCATGCGGTTGAATCAAGCAGATGGTTGATGATAAAAAGTGGAAAACTATCTTTCGAAGTATGTTCATTGAGGTCCATGAAATCCATGCATACTCGAATCTTGCCATTCTTCTTTGGTAATACTACGATGTTTGAGATTCATTCCGGGTAGTTGGCTTTTTGGATAAAGCCAACTTCAATAAGTTTGTCGATTTCTATGTTGACTTTTTCGCAGAGTCTTGGCACTAGAGCTCTCTATTTCTATTTGATTGCCTCAGCTTTTTCTTTTAAACTCAGCTTGTGGCAGGCCAAATTTAGATTGATGTCTGACATTTTGTGGAACGTCCATGCTAAGACATCACTGTTGTCTTTGAGAAATTGAATGAGAACATTAGGCTCTGTTATGGGCAAAAGAGTTCTAATGAAGGTGCCTCATTTATCTCCACTGATTTTGATGTACTCTATAGTTTCTGCACTTAGCAGCTGGTTTTCTGTAAAATTCTCTATAACATTCTCTATGGTTTTCTGTAATTGTTATGCAAACTACAGTATCGAAGGTTCTGTCACAGCAGTAACAAAATTTTTGTAGGCTTGAGCTAGCTTCTGACGGCCTTTAATCTCGTAAATACTTCTGTTCTAATCGAATCGGAGCGCCAGATGATAGGTCGATGGGATAGCTTGCATGTTATGCAGCCAGCAGCATCTCATAATGCCCAAATAGCGTGATCTTGCATTGATAACGTAGAATACTGCGTCAACAGTTATGGGTCCAGCAGTGATAAGAAGTATGTTCTTTCCTACTCGTTCTTCTTTGGAGTCATTGAATCCACTGATGTCAACGTCACTAGGTTGAACTTTATCAGCCAGTCCCATATGATCGATTGTGCTTTGGAAGAGTAGTTCGACACTGTTGCCAGTATCCACCATCATTGTAGGAGCACGCTCCTGCTAGTAACAAAGTGGAAGGTCGTTAAATGAGCAGGCTCGTCCTGCGACTAACGGGGACTTCAAGAAGCAGGCCTGTCTCACGACCACGAAACGTCAGGTCATCCTACGACTAACACTCGAAGTGTGGAGACTCCAGCAAAGCTACTCTACGAGTATCTCTGAACAACAAGAAAATGCCAGCGACTCGAGAACTGTAGCAATGAGCACCCAAGCCCACGACCCTGGAGGGATAGCCTAGGAATTTCCCAGGGCACGTGAGCAAGGGTGCTCCTAGGTCAAGACCTCCCTATAAATAGAAGGGGAGGGGTAAACCAAGAGTTCTCCTTTTCTTCTTCCTGCATTCGACTCTTCTTCAACTGCCTCTTACGTAAACAAAGGGACAGAGAGGAACCTAGAGATAGTTGAACAGTGCCCTCCTCTGGTACGATATCATTCCCAATCCTTTAAACGATTATTATTGTCTCCTAGTGGAACTGAGAGATAACAATTGGCACCGTCTGCATTCCCCACCAAAGCATCTTCCGAGCAACGATCCCCATTGGATTCTTTTTATGCAAAATACCCCTTATAAGTAACTTACATTATCTCCATTGCTAATACTTTGTGTACCTTGGTGTTCCTAACCGTCCACTTATTTTTTTTGCTTGATCCCCGTATATGTTTAATACATAAAATAAATACAATAGTAAAAACTCCGTATAGTTGATCTTTTGTACCCGGTTCAAACCATGATGACTAATCAACAATCTTGGGGTAAACAGTTTCTACTGCTTATGTTTATTTTGAATTAACTCTTGTACATAGGGAATGAGACTCAATTTTGACTGCCAATTTTTAAGCTGCTTTGTTTCACTCATATAACTATCTGGTTTAGTTCATCACCCTAAATGTTGAATAAAAAATAAAAATATCTATTCACTGCATTCAACTTCTTGCCTAAAAAGAAATAGAATAGGTAAATGTCCCTGAATCGCACGTAGAGATATTGATAACACACATAGAGTTAAGGGTATTTCAGAACTAATTGATTGAGAAGCAGCTCGGAGACCACCTAAAAAGGAATATTTATTATCCGATCCATATCCTGACATAAGAAGTCCAATAGGCGCAATACTTGAAATAGAAATCCTTAAAAAAAGTGTCGATACTGAGATTGGCTAGAACAAGGCGATCGCCAAAAGGAACTACTGAATAACTTAGTAAAATGGATATCACCGCTATGGTGGTTTCCACCCGTAATTAGTCTCAAGAACAGGCCATGGCTGAGATGAGGGCGGCGCTGTTGCAGCAGCAGGAACAAATGTCCACAAAGGACGACCAGATATGCCAGCTTCAACTCGCCAATGATACCCTTCGCGACATCTTAGTCTCTAATACCCACCCGCCATCAGATGGCTCGATGGCCTCCGCGTCGGTAAGCGAGTCCACCCCACACAAGCCAGCTCACAGGGATGATGCAAACCTTAACCTGGCAGTCGGGCACTCGACCACTCCGCTTCACCAACACTATGTACTGCCTCAGGGACCGCCAGTGCCGCTTCCCCCCCGACTCACCATGGCGCGGGTCAACCATAGTCCCGACCGGCTTATGACCTTAGTCAAAATGATCCGCATCATCCTGGTCGCTTTATTCCGTAGCTCCACGACCCTCGAGCACCAGCTCCCGTCGCAGAATATGGTGTGCGGTATGCCAACGATCATGCAAACCACCCACCATGGCATCCTCCTTACAACCCGGATGGCCCCTCTTACCCCCATGGCCATGGCTACCACCCCCAGTACGATTGATATCACGCATATAATGAGCGGTTTCACGACCGGTATCTGGGTATGCCCTCGTCAGCACAGACCTACGTCCCAAACTACGAGAGCCACATTGACGAGTCATCAACCAGGGGTGAAGTCGTTCACATACGGGTCACGGGAACTCACGACTAGCAACCATTAACTATAACATCTGTAGAGGCGCTTATTCGGATCATGCAAGGCACGAACCCAACCAAGCAATTAACTAAGGAGACGCTGCGCCGGATCCATAATGCACCTTTCATCGCGGCCATACAGAGCTACATCCTGGGCCAAAACTACTCTCGCCCAAAGATCGAGGCCTTCACTGGTTGCTAGGACTCTGACCAGCACCTATCCAAGTTTCAGTATAACATTGACCTACAGCATCAAACAGATGAACACATGTATCGCCTGTTCCCCTCGACCTTGTCCGATGGGGCCCTCGTCTAGTTTTAGAGTCTGGGGCCCAATTCTATATCTACATTCGAATAACTCTCGCTGGCATTCATCGAGAAATACCTCCACAATCAGCAGTCAAAGAAACAGTTAGCGGAGCTGTTCTCACTATAACAACAGGTTGGCAAAACCACCGACTCTATCCTCTTGAGGTTTAAAAGTGAGCTCACCCTCATAGAGTGGGTCGACGCACTAACAGCCTACCTCGCCTTCATGGGCGCCTGCCTCTCCGGTTCTAAACTGCTGAAGCCTTACATAGGAAATGGCTCAAAACCCTCGAACACCTGTATAAGAAGGTCCACAAATATCAGAACATGGAAGCCGACAATTGTGCATCTGCCTCGCAAACAGCCGCCCTCCTGAGCACCACATCCGCCCCTACGCCGGCAGTACGTTCTGAGGCACCTAAACACCCGTAGGACCGCCAAGGGGGCCCTAGGGATAAAATAAACAAGCGACGTACAGATTGGGACCTACGCGATAAAACTGAAACTTCTAGAGACCGACATCAAAAAGATACTCGATGGGAATGATATCCTCCCAGCCACCTGGCCATCACACGGGCGGGCCTACTCCTCACAGTCAAAAATGACCTCTAATGCCGATGACCACGCCCCAAGCCTGACTGCCCTGGCCGCCCATACTGCGCGCACCATGAGATACATGATCACGTAACTGAGGAATACTACAACCTCATCAACATGACAGAGACTAGGTTCTGCCTCAACCGCTATACTCGTTACCTCAAGAGACCCATCCCACCCACTGAGAGATCATCCTGTCAAACCCTTGACATCCCCGTAATGAGCGTCAAACCACCAGAGCATCTAGCAGTATGTGAAATTATCTTGGGGGACCTTCACAGAGATCCATCACGGCATTCCGTCTCCAACTCCACGAGGCAATGTTACTGCCTCACCGAGAACCAGCGAACGGCTCACGGCACAGAGGCAGCTACTGGCAATCTGCCCGAACAGGCCATCTACTTTACCGATCATGACCTCGACACAGTTTCTCATCCTCACAACGATGCCCTCGTCATTTGGATCATAATTGGTGGCGTCCTCGTTAAGCGAATGTTAGTTGACTCCGGCAGCGGTGCTAGCATTCTTTACTATGATGCCCTCCAAAACATGAACATGCATGGTTGCTTCGCACCCTCAAAAACTGAGATTTTCAGATTTAACGGGTCCACTGAACGAGCTATGGGGGTGCTTGTCACGTAGGTATAGGCCAGCCCAGTTGTGGTTCCTACAATATTCATCATTATCAACATCCCCACTATTCACAATAATGGGATTCTAGGACGAGACTTGATTCACGCCATGAAGGCCGTCCCCTCTTCCTACCACCAGGTAATACGCTTCCCAAAAAATTTTGGCCCCTACCAGATGCGAGGCTGCCAGGTCGTGGCCCGTGTCTGTTATGCCAACTCACTATAAAATTTAATCAACCAAGGTAACACCAAGAAACAAGCACGTCGCACTAGCGGATTAGCAACGAACAGGAAACGAGCCTATGGCTGTGGACTCGTCCCCTGTTCCTCACCACATGGACATGGTAACACTCCCAGATATAACACATGACCAGAATGATGCAATTATAAGCATGTTTAATAGATCATGGATACCGCCTCTTATGGAGCTAGTCGTTCCGATCGATATCGATGGCCCCACGAGAATAACATATATTGGTTCTTTCTTGACAGGTGACAAGCAAGCAAACCTTATCACACTACTTCGGCAGTTTAAAGATATCTTCGCCTGGTCTCTCGACAAAATGCCCGGAATAGACCCCGCAGTGGCCTGTTCACACCAAACAACACCAAGGTTACGCGGGCCAATCAATGAAGAGATCCAAAAGTTATTGCATACAGTCTTTATCTGACCCGTTGACTGCCCACGTTGGGTAGCTAACGTGGTCACCGTACCGAAGAATAATTGGAAGACCCGCGTGTGTATCGATTTTACTGACCTCAACCGGTACTGCCCAAAGGATAGCTTTCCCATGCCCCTCATAACCAGACTAGTCGACTCCACGGCCGGCCACGAGTGGTTGTCATTCATGGATGGTTATTCTAGGTACAACCAAATTCCATTAGCAGTGGAAGACCAAGAATGCACTTCCTTCACCACGGAATAAAACCTATACGGCTATACAGTTATGCCCTTCGGCCTCAAGAGTGCGGGATCCACTTACAAACGCCTCGTCCCCACTATGTTTGAAGATCTGTTGGGAAAAACAGTTGAAGTCTATATAGATGACATGCTCGTCAAAAGCCAACTTAGCACCGACCATCTTACTGACCTTGAGACAGTCTTCGCAAAGGTCCGATCCTACAAGATGCGCCTTAACCTAGAAAAATACAGTTTCAGAGTCTCCTCAGGAAAGTTCCTCAGGCACCTCACAACCCAATGTTGTATTGAGGCTGACCCTGATTAAATCCATGTTCTCGCCTGTATGCCATCACCACGGATGTTCAAACAAGTACAAGCCCTCGTAGGGAAAATTGCAGCTCTCGGACGCTTCATTTACAAAGCTTCCTACAAATGCCACCCATTGTTCCAATGCATCCGCGAGAACAAAAAATGCCAGTGGAACGACGAGTTTGAGACAGCCTTCCAGAACATGCTGCACTACTTGGCCACTCCACCCATTCTTAGCGTCCCCACCGAACACAAATTACTGGGTTTGCACCTCAAAAATGCAAATGCCTCCATCAGCACAGTCCTTATTCGTACGACAAACCGAACCGAGAAATCAGTGTACTTCATCAGTAAAACCCTCATGGTAGCAGAATTATGGTACTCCACTGTCGAGAAACAGGCCCTTGCGCTGGTGTATACCTTGCAGAAACTCCGACCATACTTCCAGGCCCACAAAATCAAGGTGATCACCACCCAACCACTGCGAGAGATTTTTACCAAGAAAGATAAAACGTGCCAAATCACCAAATGGGCAATTACTCTTGGGAGTTTAATATCCGGTACGAGCCCCGGGTTGTAATTAAAGGCTAAGCGGTAGCCGACCTCCTTGCGAACCTCCCCATTACAGATGACGACTAACATAACGACAAGGAAGACGACCATGATACTCTCACCGATATTGACAAGCCGGTATATACTAAGGGGTGGCGACTGTATATTGACGAATCTGTCAATGTGGGCAGCTCCGATCTGGGAATAGTGTTGGTTACTCCTACTAGAGAGAAAATCAAGAAAGCCATACGGGTCAATTTCCCCCTCAGTAATATCGAGGCTGAATACAAGGCATTGCTTTGTGGTAGAGACAGTACTGGCTCTGGGCGTGGAAGAACTCTCCATCTTTACTGACTCGCAGCTAGTTGTTAACCAGCATAGTGGGACGTTCCAGGCCAACGGCAGAATTGCCAGCTACATGGAAACTCTGAAAAGACAACTGAGTAAATTCCACAAAGTCAACCTCGAACATATTCACCGCGACGAGAATAGACACTCGGACGCCCTCGCGTATTTGGCAGGAATCATCGGCGTTAAGCTTCGCATAATCTAGGTCGATATCATTGAGAAACCAAGCATCACCTTGACTCCAATACCAGCCATGCAGACTGACCGACTTACACTCCCCGACTGGCGCCAATGTCTTCTTGACTTCCTCGGGAAACAATAAATTCTTCCCGATGACCAGTCAGCGGCCGAGAGCATCTGCAGCAGAGCCTGCAAATATACAATGATTAATGGCAAACTCTTGCGGACAAGCCTATATGCTCCACACCTTACGTGTATCGCGGGAGAGCGAATTGACACTGTCATCGCAGAAATCCTCGAAGGCGTCTGCAAGGCCCACATAGCGGGTCGCTCTATGGCCAATCGCGCTCGTACCCGGGGATTGTACTGGCCAACAATGCGACAAGATTTTATGGCATATGCCCAAAAATGCGACAAATGTCAATTCCACAGGTACTTAATTCACGCACCTGCTATCGACCTCTACACAGTCTCCAGCCCCTGGCCATTCGCAAAATGGGGGCTGGATATCGTTGGGGCACTCCCTATGGCGAGCGAGAGATGCCAGTGGTTACTAGTCGTAACAGACTTCTTTATTGTTGGGAAGAGGAGGTCATCACATTCCTATGAAATTACATTATCACACGGTTTGGCGTTCCCGCAATACTGATGACTGACAATAGAACAAAATTTGTAGAAAGCAAAGTTGCCGATTTCGTATGATCCTACAACATCAAAATCCTTCCCTCCAGCCCGAGATTCCCCCAAGGAAACGGGTAGGCCAAGGCCACCAATATAACAATAATTGAAGGCATCAGTAAATGACTAGATGCGGCCAAAGTTCGCTGGGTGGATGAGCTACCACACGTGTTATGGTCTTATCGAACGACACCGCGAAAAAGTATGGGTTTCACTCCGTTTATGCTCACTTATGGCTCTGATGCAGTACTACCTACCGAGGTCATTGCCAATACTACGAGATCACTGATTGTGGGAAGTACAATCAGCGACCGACTCCTTGCAAAGAACCTCGACTTTATAGATGAGACAAGAGAGGAAGCGTCTTCTCGAATACTCCGGTATCAAGATACACTGAAAAGAAACTATCACAAATGAGTAATCCCTCCTCAATTTTGTGAAGGCGACTACGTCATGAATTTTTTTTCCATATAGCTCACAATCACAATAAGGGTAAACTCCAGCCTAACTGGGAAGGCCCTTACATGATATCCCGCGTCGTCGATGGTAATACATACTACCTACTTAATAGTGAGGAAGAGTAACTCAAATCGCCCTGGAATGCCATGAACCTCCGCAAGTGGGTTCAATAAGAATACCTTGTATATAAATTACTCATGATCAATATATTTCTGTTTTTTGGCGTAAAAACGAAATCACTTAACTGGGGGAATCCTTGAAGTAGGCCGTCCTCGCAAAGTTCGAAAGTCGAGGCGTCCTTAAAGTGGGACATCCTCACAAACATACGAAAGTCATTTTTTGATGTAAAAATGAAATCACTTAACTGGGGGTATCCTTGAAGTAGACCGTCCTCGCAAAGTCCAGAAGTCGCGGCGTCCTTGAAGTGAGACATCCTTGTAAACATACGAAAGTCATTTTTTGACGTAAAAACAAAATCCTTAAGTTGGGGCGTCCTTGAAGTAGGCCGTCCTCGCAAATTCCAGAAGTCGATACGTCCTTGAAGTGGGATATCCTCGCAAACATACGAAAGTCATTTTTTGACGCAAAAATAAAATTACTTAACTGGGGGCGTTCTTGAAGTAGGTCGTCCTCACAAAGTCTGGAAGTCGAGGCGTCCTTGAAGTGGGAAATCCTCGCAAACATATAAAAGTCATTTTTTGACGTAAAAAATGAAATCACTTAAACGGGGGCATTCTTGAAGTAGGTCATCCTCGTAAAGTTTGGAATTCAAGGCGTCCTTGAAGTGGGACATCCTCGCAAACATACAAAAGTCATTTTTTGACGTAAAAATGAAATCACTTAACTGGGGGCGTCCTTGAAGTAGGCCGTCCTCGCAAAATTTGGAAGTCGAGGCGCCCTTGAAGTAGGCCATCTTTGCAATATACGAAAGTCATTTTTAGGCATAAAATACGAAAGGCAGATTTTCTCGCGCAAACTAACCCACATGCACGACCAACGTAATCTAGTCCAACGAGGACTACTTGAAAAGTTTTGTCAGGCACTTTGCGCCTAGCTAAATGGACCTGGTCGCAAGTATGACAACCGTAATCTAGTCTAACGAGGACTACTTGAAAAAATTTGTCGGGCACTTCGCGCCTAGCTAAATGGACCTGGTCATAGGTATGACCACCGTAATCTAGTCCAACTAGAACTACTTGATAAATTTTGTCAGGCACTTTGCGCCTAGCTAAATGGACCTGGTTGTAGGTATAACCACCGTAATCTAGTCCAGCGAGGACTACTTGAAAAATTTTGTAGGGTACTTCGCGCCTAGCTAAATGGAGCTGGTCATACGTATGACCAACGTAATCTAGTCCAACGAGGACTACTTGAAAAGTTTTGTCAGGTACTTCGCTCCTAGTTAAATAGACCTGATCGTAGGTATGACCACCGTAATCTAGTCCAGCAAGGACTACTTGAAAAATTTTGTCGGGCACTTTGCACCTAATTAAAGTTGAGCTGGTCGCTCGTGTGACCAACAATATCTTTTCTAACGAGGACTAATTCAAACAGTACGTCACATAGTCCACTACTAGTTAATTAGCATAACGACACGCATGTACTATTTTTTGCCTAAGTATAAATTCCAAGCATAATATAGCTTAAATTCCAACAAGGTTCCAACAAGATAAACGACAAGACAAGACCAAACACAACACAATAAGACAAACTACTGATTCAGGACGACTACATTAGAAGCAACAAGGGCACCATCTCTCCCATATCCCATACCCCGGTCCCTCGCAACTAGCCGCCCTAACGTCTTCCTCGGCCATCGCACGCAACACAATTTCACGACTTACACAATTCTGAACCTGGTCCCACAAAATAAGGTACCAAAACCATCGTTTTTCCTGTATCTTCCTTTCAAAAGCAGGCATAGTAGACGACTCGATTTAAGATCGCACCAATGGCTTCCCAGTAAGCCCACGTTCCCTAAAGTAAAACTTGTTGTAAAACTCCATCCAAGCGATGACCCGCGCTTCGAACCTCGCCTTCGACCACGTATGCATCTTTCTCCTGTTGAAGTCTGGCCTTCCGGTATCAAGCTCCTCCCACAGGTTTGCTGATATGCGTCTACATCTCTCTCCTGCAAGCCTATTATTTATACACAAGACCTCATTAATTTCCTTGGGGAAATCCAAAAGCCACCCCCCTCTTTAAATCATCATACTCATTACTGCGCCTATGAAACGCCACCCACGTCTCCTCACATGGCCCCACCCACTACCCCTTGGAACTCGTATTTCGCATTAAATAACGGATATGACGTTTTGTCTACATTTGTATCCCACTTTATCGTTAATACGAGGGCCTCATAATGAGGGCACTCCCACTTAGTCGTTACTACAAGAAAGCGCATACTAAATATACGTAAGCCTAAATATGTAGACAACACAAGCATAAATGTCAAGGAAGGCATAATCAGTTTGACCAGCATAAGCAGCACAATTTTTTTTACATACAGACGTCTCACGAACATCTTAAGTATACATATCAATGTTTCAAATCGTCTTAAGTTCACAAATAAATGTTGTCTTTCATGCCCTCATCAACACGGGCACTACAGAATGACCTTACCATTTACATGGGGGGCTGGGCAGTAACCACTTTGTCCTCCTCCTGTAGTTGTACCTCCTCTTCAGGGGTAATGTCCATCGTATCCCCGGGAGGCAGAGGACCTTGTCTTCTGGAATAACCTAGATGGCGCAATTCTGGAATGTCTTGCGATCGACGCAGTACTTACAATGACAGAGCCACCGTAGCCATCTACCACTTCGTGGACAAACGAAGTTCTTTTTCTAAACGGGAGTGGCCTTCTACCAACTTGGTAACACGTCCCTACAGCCCATCCGCCACTTGCTTCACCTCTGCCAACTCCTCGCAGAGAGCCTGCTCGGTCGCTTCCTTCTCCAGCGACAGAGACCTCAGTCATCCATGGGTCATCTCCAAGTTACCCTCGACTACAAGCATCTCATCAGTCACAACTTTCAGTCGCTCCTCGAACCCAGCGGTCACGTTCTCAATGTGCTCCGCTAGCTCTCGATGAACGTCCTCTATCACGAGCTCTTTCTACGTTGTCTACATTTCCTTAAGCTGCAGTTCTAGATCAGCATTACTGTTGGCGAGGTTCTCGGCCCGGAGTAACGAGGCCTCAAGCGTCAGGGTTTACTACATAAAATAAACACCAGAAATATTTTACTCTTCGTACCTTAGATGACAATGTACACATAACCGATGTAACACTTACCCGAACAGCCGCCACGATCGCAGCACGATGAGCCTGAGGATCCTCCAACGCCTCGGCAAGATATCTTTTTTCCTTCTCCTTGTAGGGGGTACTTTGTAGTTCCCCATCCGATAAACTACCCCCGAAGAGTTTGCCACTTTCCACCAAACGGGTCCCTTCATCTACGAATGAATGAGACAGTGGCTTTTCTCTTTGCCTCGCAGTACCCCCAGATCTTCATCCAAAAGATCGACGGTCACTGTCCTCTACCGCTTTGCTACCGGGGAATCCTCCGCATGACCATTGACCCCTTACAGCCCAGGGTTTTGTCATGTGACAAGAGGCGCGGCTGTATTTGAGACAGGCACATCCCTTCCCCTCATATTTAGGAATCTCGGCTTCATCATAATACTCTTCGCTAACTTATAACTGTGCACATTTTCCACATGATAAGTGTCACTCATTGGACATGCACGAGGTTCGTTATATTTTTTTGATGACCAATATTTTTTTTGAGTCAAAATTCCCGTCTAGAATATTTGTCAACACGTAGCACTCTTTATTTTTATGGCCGAGCACACGTAAGCGAGACGTCTTATGCGATACCTTTACAAGCGTCACACCTGTAGAACAACGAGCAACCATTTAGTCAGCAAATAAAAATGCTCGCAAATGACTTTTACTTATTACACAACGGTATTAAACATATTATGATGTAGGCGACGGTTAGGCCCGTCGTCAAAATTAAAGTCCCCCGTTACTAGGATCGGATGCCGATACCAATAGTTACCACTCGTTGGCAACTTAAAAATCTTCAGCTCGCCCAATTTTTAAGCTATATAATACCAGTGCCTCCACTCAGGTGTACAGGTACGCATGATTCTCTGACACTTCGGCCTGGCATCACCCTCTTTGCCCAAGGCTGCCTTGCCGACTACCCTTTTCGCCTTGGCCGAGGTTCAAGATTGTTATCCCTCGCGCCCCTTGCATGCTCGCGAACGTGTAACACGAGGAGACGCCGGTTCCTCTATCGTCTTGGCCCCATCATGCTCTATCCCTGTCCCCTCTGGAACGATATCCCATTGACGCGGGCAACGCACCGTCTTATAAGTGACCATTATATCCCCATAGCCTACGTTCCAACGAGGCGGCATTGACTGATTAATCAGCCGACATCTCGTCATCACCCGATAAAAATTCCCATTCATTTGCCCCGAGGATCGCTCAAACGAGTTCAGACATTTTTTGGTCAAATCATCCAAGAGAAACCTCAGCCCCGCATCAAATTGACCAAAATAAACGATACATTGGTTGGGCGCTAACGTTTGGCAGTCTGGTCATATCTACCCACCACCTCTACGAGCCCTCTCCCACTCGTTGACGTCATTCTGGAACTTCATCGTGATCCCTGGACTCTCATAATTGGCTAGCGAGACAGGCAACCTCCACTAGCTGCGATAAGGCCAAAATGACTCTGAAGCCCCCCGCTCACGACCACTTATGATGGCCTCATGGGCCAAATCTCTGGGTACTCTCCCTTGCACCATGAAATCTGCCCGCGACTCCTCCCTTACGTCACGAGGCACCGACGTCCCAGCCTCATGATCATGGCTACCCACCCAACCCACGGGAACGGTACCCGTCGGCACGGCCGTTGAGCCCTCCGTCGATGATTCGCCCTCAGAGACTACCATTTATGGGTTCATCTTCCTGTCCTTCCCTCGTTAATATATACTGACCCGTGCTCAGCGCTCGTAGGTCCCTGCACGATCCAGGCACAAACGTCAGGCTTAACCTTAAGGGCACGAAGGGCATAATGGCCACTTAATTTACTAGGGCACCCTAGGGACAAGCTACCCCCCTCACTCTCATTCCCTGTCACGGGCGCCACACGTTGCCGCGACTCCGCGGTGAATAACACGATTTATCCCAGCGTCACGGTCACCCCACCCTTTCTGGGTACCACCGTCAGGCGGTGCATTCCCGATTAGCTCTGGAATTTTATGTTATTCACATATAGGCAAAGGACAACATCACGTTAAATAAAACGAGTTACTGGAAAACTTACTTGTAAATCCCCACGCACGAATGCCCAGCTCCCAAATCACTCCAATCGACCTCCCTTCAGCTGCCAAATCACTCCAGCTCTAAACGATCTGTTCTTGCAAACCAAATTCAAACCAGAAGGAACATTTTGTGCGTACTCCAGTCCTCTTATAGTGGAGTAAGTGAAGAGATAATTTTCTTTAAAAAAATACTGGACCCACGCATATGATTTGATACGTTGCCTATTGCGCCAGCAGTAACACTGCACACTTTCCCATGAATTTAATACTTTGCCTCACTCCCAAGATGATGCCAAACTGACTATCGCATTCCCCCCAACACGATGAGCTCTACACACATGGCTAGATTACATCAACTCTCCCTCCCTGCAAGGAAAACCTGAGGGGGGGGGGGGGGTGGCAATTGTAGGAGCACACTCTCGCTAGTAACAAAGTGGCAGGTTGTTAAACGAGCAGGCTCGTCCTACGACTAACGGGGACTCTAACAAGCAGGTTCGTCTCATGTCGTCTCATGACCATGAAGCATCAGGTTGTCCTACGACCAACACTCGGAGTGTAGAGACTCCAATAAAGCTACTTTACGAGTATCTCCGGATAATGAGAAAATGCCAGTGACTAGAAAGCTGTAGCAACGAGCACCCAATCCCACGACCCTGGAGGGATAGCCTAGGAATTTCCCAGGGCATGTGAGCAAGGGTGCTCCTAGGTCAAACCCTCCCTATAAATAGAAGGGGAGGGGTAAACCAAGAGCTCTCCTTTTGTTCTTCCAGCATTCGACCCTTCATCAACTGCCTCTTACGTAAACATAGGGATAGAGAGGAGCCCAGAGAGAGTTGAACGGTGCCGTCTTCCAGTACAGTATCAAGCCCAATCCATCAAACGATTATTATTGTCTCCTAGTTGAACTGAGAGACTACAATCATGGTATGCAGTATGAAATTCCTCATTTTCATCCTGATTACAAGCGCGTCATGATAAGGAAAGTTGACGTGGCGTACGTCGCAGTCTTCGAAAGAGATCCCACTACGTTGAGAACTAGATGCGGGGAGTAAACAAGTTTCTTTATCGACCATAGATAAATCTTGACATTGGCCGAGGTGTCGTCTTTTGCATCTGGTCGACTTGCTTATAGTATGAGTTTCGATAAAGTGGCTGAGGGAGATGTGATACAAATATTTTTTCTCTACCGCTTCTTCGATCTGTACGATCTCAGTAGTAAGCTTGTAATTCCCATTTTTGTAACTTTTAACGTCTACTATATACTCATACATTCGTCCGTCCGCAAAAATATATTCCAACAACCGCTGTAAAGCGAAACAATGCTCCGTGTCATGATGCCAGACTTTGTGGTATATGCAATATGGCTTGGTTTTGATGGGTTAGAGACACTGGGCATTGCGGAAGAATTTGTCCTTTTGAAGCTCGGGATAGATGCTGGTTATTGTGACATTCATTTTGGGAAGACAGGGCTTAGGCATATTGTTCCCTTTTCAAGGTGGATCATCATTAGACTTAGTCTGTTTCCTGTCTCCTCCGTGATCAGCAGTACGATCTTGCTCAGTGGACTGATCTCGTGTTATCAAGGTCGATTTTTGAATTTTATGTCTTTCAGATACCATTCTTTTGAAATCAATATATCGATTGACCTTTTTAATCATGTCCTCCAAGATCATTGGTTTATTTAGAATCAGGTACTCCTTTGCCCTACTATCCACAATCAAAGCATTGGTGAAGGCTGAAATAGTAATCTTCTGATCAAGTCGGTCCACCTTTCTGGCCAACTCTAAGAATTTCTTAGTAAACGTCTTGAGATTCTCTCCTAGAATTTGCTTATGGCTGAACAGAGAATATAGATTCCCTTCTTTATCTCTATTATGTGAATAGTTCTTGACGAAAAGCTCCTACAATTGTTCAAAAGTTGTAATAAACCTTTTTAGAAGTGAATGGAACCATCGCAAAGGCTCGCCTAGTAAACTGGTTGGAAAGAGTCGGCATAAAATATGGTTGGACGTCGAATTCTTGACTAAAGCGTCTTAGAATTCTTGAATATGTTCTACAGGATCAGTCCCCTTGTATTTGCAGTTTTTTGGGGTGTAGAAACCGGTGGGAACTTCGTCATCCAATAGTTCTTAAGCAATCAGGCTTTTCTGTAATCTATTGTGAATACCTTTAACGCTCTGAGCCTGGGCTTCGATCAATTCTTTGATATGCCTTTCCACATGTTCCTGAGTTACATATTGTTGAGCTGTAATGGATGGGCATGGGATGCATCTTTCACAAGGATTGTAGTCGCCATTCCTTTTACTTAGACGATCTAGTACTGGAATCTAAACTCTTTGAGGTGGGTCCTCTGCCTCTTTGACTCTGGCAAGGCCGCTATCAACTTCTTGGTGGAGCTCCGGGACCTGGATAGGATTAGCCTCTTGCTGAATAGGATGATCACCTCCCAAGTTGTTAACGTGAGGTCCTAATCTGTCATGAAAGGAAATTCGTGACCCGGATGGCTGCGCGCCTTTACTCTTCGGGGTGGCGTTTTGTTATCCCTGTCGAGCCTTCAACACGTCTTGCACATTTACTAGTTGCTGCTCCAAAATGGCACGCCTTTCTGTTTCAGAATTTAAGGTGACCCATAATTCTGCTAGTGTGGCATTTTTTTCTGTTGGAGCAGTCAGCGTATTATGGTCTGGAGGAGGCATTTTGAGAAAAGATGATCATCAATTTTTGAGACAATAAAATTGAGAATTTTGATTCCCACAGACGGCGCCAAATATAATAGTCTAATTTCGTGATCCAAACTTAGCCTTTATACCAGATGTGATCGGAACGCTAATTCACAATGAGTAATAACTAACAAGAAAGTTTAGCGTGGAAAACCTTTGAATGGGTTAAAAACTATGACTTCTCTTGTGAATTTTAGAATGAGAGAATTCTTATTGAGACTGCTAGCTATTATAATGAGTGTTCTAAATATTTGAGTATTGAGTGTTAGAGTGAGGATTTATCTGTCTTTCATTTGGAACTCTCTGGTCCTATTTATAGGTCTTATAATATGACCGCTTGAGGACCATTAAAATTTTTAATGATGGACGTTACAATATATATTTGATAATCTTTAATTTAATTGAGTAACGGTCTGATCTTGCTATTTTGTAACGGCTTCTTTGATGACTGTGCGATTGTTGGCTCAAACTGCTGATGTAGAGGTTGAAAATGATGGCTAAAACTTTATAACTGTAATGTGCCATATACTATGCCATGTGTATGTTGATGAGGTCGAATGGTCTTATGATGGTCGAGGATGAAGCATGAGTCTGAGATGCGGAATAGGCTACTATAATAGTCAAACATGAAAGGAGCACCTTATGCATTTGTGCAAAGTGTTGGGCGTTTTGTGATCACAACAACTCTTTCTCAATAGGAAGAAGTGCGAGTTTGGGAAGAAGGAGTTAGTATACTTGGGGTTTATTGTTGGTGACTGTGAGCTTAAGGCCGATCCAGAGAAGGTCTCGGTCATTACTAATTGGCCTAGACCCTGTACAGTGACGAGTTTTATGGGTTCTTGTCAGTATTTACGGAAGTTTATTCGGCATTTTTCACAAATAAGCACACCGTTACATTCCTTAACAAAGGCCGGGGTAAAGGTTATGTGGGAAGATCACCATGAGAAGACTTTTCTGTTACTAAAGCGAAAGATTACAAATGCACCAGTGTTAGTGTTGCCCAATTTGCAGTAGCCTTTTAAGGTCGAGACAGATGTGTCAGACTATGCAATAGGGGCAATTCTTTTATAGGATATTGGGAAGCCGGTTGCTTACCATTCTGAGATGTTTACAGGAGCTATTTGCATCTATCCTACCTACGATAAGGAGTTCTACACATTATATCAATAAGTTAAACATTAGCGGAATTAGTTATTGGGGAAGGAGGTTGTGGTACACTCTAATCATAAACCATTACAGTTCTTATCTACACAATACAAGCTACAACAAGCTCGCCATATGAAGTGGATGCCGGACTTACAACACTTTACCTTGTTGATCAAGTATAAGAATGGAGTAAATAACAAAATGGCTGATATGTTATCTTGACCCCCATTACCAACTATTTCTGCTTTGTTGGTAGCTATACAGATATAACCTATTATTTCTTCTGAGTACGTTACAGGGTATGAAGACGACAAGGAGCTCAGTGTGATTCGCGAGAAGTTGCTACAAGGAAAGACATGCTAGTATATATTGAAGGATGGTTTGATTGACAGGGGAAGTCTATTATACATTCCAGAGGGTAGAGACCATTTGTATTAGATTCGAAAGGCACATTGTTCCTGGGTGGCAGGTCATTTCAGGGATAAAAAAACTCTTTTGAATTTATGGTATTATGTCTATTGGCCGAAGATACAGGTGGATGTTGCTCGTGTGGTTCGTGGTTGCGCATTATGCAACACATCGAAGCCTTCCAATTATAAGATATGACTATACTTACCATTGCCAGTTCCTTGCCAACCTTGGGAGAATATTTTGATAGATTTTATGGGTGGTTTGCCCATGACCAAGTGTAAGAATGACTATTTGTTTGTGGTGGTAGATCAATTTAGCAAGATGATTGTTCTTATTCCATGCCTGAAGATGGTCACCAGGGAAAAAACAGCGCGATTGTTTTTTAGAGAAGTCTGGAGGTATTTTAGGCTCCCTTATTCTATTATTTCTGATAGGGATAGCCATTTTTGGGGCATTTCTGGAGATCATTATGGGGGATGATGGATACTAAGTTGAAGAGAAGTACCACATTTCATCCATAGACGGACGGGCAAACAGAGGTCCTTAATCGTACTTTGGTACATTTACTACGGGGATTCCATTCTAAGCATCCTAAGACTTAGGATGAAAGTTTATCGTATCTTCAGTTTACGCTTAACCGGGTAATTCATGGTTCCACTTTGAAGTCTCCGCTTGAAGTATGTTTGGGGTACTTGCCTCAAAGCCCTTTTAATTTGGCTTTTAGTCTTGGTGATAAGACAGTGTCAGGAAAAGAAGAAGAGGAACAAGTTGAAGCTCAACATTTTATTAAGAGGATATGCAAGGTTCATGAGGTGGTTGACGCACAATTGCAGAAGACTCAAGGGAAGTATAAGGCTCAGCATAACAAGCATCGGGTTGAGTGTACTTTTCAAGAGGGCGACCTAGTTTGGTTGTATTTGGGTAAGGAACGGCTAAAGGGGGATGGTAAGAAGCTTAAATCTTTCCGTTATGGTCCGTTTATGATACTCAAGAAGATTGGTGACAATGTATTCCAATTGGATTTGCCACCTTTCATGAAGATGTATTTAGTGATTAATGCCGAGTATTTGAAGTTGTTTGAGCCGTCTCTTTTAGATGAAGAATCTACAATCGACACTCGCCTACCATTAGTTGATGACTTATGGATGGAAAGAGAAGATCCATTACAGGAGGATGGTATTCTAGAGAGGAAAATTTATACTACAAGACGGGGTAGTATTGAGTCATTCTGGGTTGGGAAGAAGGGTAAACTACCTAGCAAGTCAAAGTTGTACAATAGGGAAATAGGCACAGCCACATTTCTACATCTCCAGTTATAGCTTGAGTAGGAGTTCAAGCCTCCTAAAGAGGGGAGCCATGATCCAGGAGGATCTGGGTGGTTTTAGGCATTTTTTGACCAAGTCGTTCGAACGAGATTTGGAGTCGTTCGAACGACTTCAGATCTATTTGAACAGGCTCTTAAGTCTATTTGAATAAATAGGCATCTAAGTAATTTTATTCGCATACACTAATTTCTGTTTGAATATACTTTTTTATGTTCGAATAGAGACTTGTTCTGTTCGAACAGAGGTGCGATTCAGCTTATTATTTAGGCGTTTAAGGTCACAATTGTCTTATTTTGTAACTAGGAACTTGTAACCCTTATAAAGGGGCAATGTTAGTCTAGATTAGATCATTGTAGATCAATCAAAGTTTTGAGAGAGAAACTTAGGTCTTGAGAGGAATTCGATTATAATTGATTATTGATTAAGCAATTGAAGCTCTAAAGAGAATTCTTCCACCAAATTTGTGTGTTCTTCGTACAATTCTTCTTTTTAGGGTTTCTCAATTCGTATTGTGGATTAGCGAAGCCAGGATTTTAAGTTTGGGGGGTGGGGGGTGCAAAGGTAGTACGATGAATTATATTAGGATATCGAGGGTTTTCCCCTAAATTGTTTTTTGGCCATTTAACAGTGTTTTAAGCTTAAAAATCAAACAAATATAACATTATATTTGACTAGCAAATTATCCAGATTCACTTTTCCTCTCGTAATTTTTTTTAAGCTTTTTGCGGCAATGACATGATCAACTTAAGGTGAAAATATATATCAAAATAAGGTTTTTATTTGATGGCATCAATAATTGAACCTTAGACTCTTAGATTATGAGCCCTACCCTTTGCCACTTGAGCTAACTTTCCTTGATGTCATTAGAAAATAGAAAAATGTACATATTTTTATATACCTATATAGGCATTTTCTTAACAAAATTCTTTGGGGGGGGGGGGGGGGAGGAGGGGGGTGAGGCGACTGCCCCAGCTCCTCTCGTAAAAAAAATTGAAGCTTTTTGTGGCCAATGACATGATCAAATTAAGGTGAAAAGAATATCAAAAAAATAAGGTTTTTATTTGATATCATCAAGAATTGAACCTTAGACTCTTGGATAAGGAGCTCTACATTTACCAGTTGAGCTAACTTTCCTTGATGTCATTAGGACAAAGAAAAAAAAAAAAAAAAATATATATATATATATATATATATATATATGTGTATATATATTTATACCTATATAAGCATTTTTTAACAAAATTCTTATAGGGGGGAGGGTGGCGACCCTGATACTCCCCATGAATGGCCTCTTTTAGAGCTTATTCTATTAAATGTCTTTTAGGGTACAGGGATTGAGAGTAATAGAGAAAGATCACTTCTTATATTGGAGTAAAGTTTATGATAGATTCAAAGGAATTTTCTTGGAGGACATTGTGGAAGGAAGGGAAATAACTATGTGGAGCTTTGATTTTACCATAATGTTTTGTTGAGTCGCAAGCCGTGGAAGCCGAACTACAACTCGATTAGGTTAGCAACAATCTAAAAGAATACACAATAACAATTACATACAAGGTTTAAGGTGGTTCAGAAATTGCCTACATCCACCGTACAAAGAGAGAGTATGTTTATTCAAGATCCAAGGTTGCAATCTCACAAATCAATTAGAGGTTTTTCTTTTAATAATTCCTCTCCAAAAGATCTTACCAAGGGTTGCTACTAAAGAACCTAACTCTCCCTTATATACTTGGGAGAGCCAAATGCAATTACTCAGATCTCGAGGCAAGCCAAAGGTTTCAAACCCATCTCAAAAACAAAACTCTACATTGTCGTTCGAATGACATCAAGCAACTAAAAAATGCTGAAGCAGTTTTTAAGCAAAAATACTAGGCTCGTTTGAACGAGATTGAAGTCGTTCGAACGACCAAATTAGAGTTTCATTCGAACGAGATTAAAGTCGTTCGAATGACCAAAACACAACAACCCCACAAACAACCAAAACAAAACAACCCCACAATTCTCCACCTCGATAAAGATTTGCCCAAAATCTAAGCCGAACATAGCCACCATGCAAATGACCCAAAACCAAAACCATCTCTCACCAAATGTTCCTAAGGACCCAAACACACAAACGACCCAAAGAAATCCAACAAACCAATGCCCCAAAGGACCAAAATTGTCCAAATCAAACCAAGCGTCCCAAAGGGCCAAATCCAAACCAAACGTCCCAAAGAACCCAATCGAACCAAGTGTCCCAAAAGATCCAAAACAACCAAACATCCCAAAGAAACCAAAATTGATTGCACCAAATCAATGGTTGCCTACGTAATGTGGATCAAGTCGCCTGTAGTTCCCATAATCCCCGTGAGGGGCCAAATCAATTCATTGGAAAGAGACGCACCATTCCCTTATCTTTATCTTTATAAATCTCCATACCAAGAGTCCATTTGTACCATTTTCTTGGATACCTCTTCAAACCCTACAACGATCTCTTCATCAATTGACTCACATCTTCTTTTCTAGCAACAGTATACCCACTCGGCTGAGTCATATAGATCTTTTCCTTCAACTTCCCATGTAAGAATGTCATCTTAACATCGAGTTATTACAATTCCAATTCAAATTCGCTATCAAAGCCAATAGGATACAACTGGAGAAGTATTTTACCACTAGACTTGCCTTGAAGCGTAACATCATTTTGAGATCCATGCTTCCTTTTGTAGACCCATTTACCATCAATCACTCTTTTTTCCTTAGGCAACTTTGAAAGTTGTTAAGTTTCATTCTTACGAAGAGAATACATCTCTTCCGTCATCGCTCCCTCCAAATATTTATCCGTTGAAGGAACATCTTCTTCAACGACCGGTTGTGCATAGGCTACCATGGACTTCGCCTTTGGAAGTACCATGTCCTTTATAAGCAATTCTAGCTTACCTATATTCATATTTGGTTTACTAGTTGCAATTGAATCCACAACTAGAGTCTCCTCATCCGTACTACCAAATACTCTAACATCGTCTGTGTCTTCATCATTTGGAACATGAACTAATGGCTCATCAGCCGTTGTCACACCGGTAGATGATACCCCTTTAGTACGGAACTCTTTGGCGAATGTGAAGACGTATCAATCTCTACCTGCTGTAAAATCTTGTTTGTCGTCCTCTCTGTGTGCTTAGAGACATGTGATTTCATCATAGAAGTCTTATCAAAAGTGATATCCCTGCTCATAATGATTTTTCGGTCTCTCGTATCCTATAACTTGTATCCTTTCATACCCTTCTTCTTACCCAGTAAAATGGCCTTCCTTACTCGTGGATCCAACTTACCATCTTTAACATGATTTTATGTCGGATACCCAAATATACAAATAGTATCATAATCTGTAGCAGGTTCTCCCGACTAAGCTTTTATTGATTTTTTTACCCTCAATTGTAGGCGAAGGCAACCTATTAATGAGGTAGCATGCATATGTCAAAGCCTCAGCCCAAAACGCCTTGCCTAACCCAGAATTGAACAACATACGCCGTACCTTCTCTAGCAAAGTACAGTTCATGCATTTAACTACCCCATTTTGTTCCGGTGTTTCTCTAATAGTGAAGTGTCGAACGATCCCCTCATCCTGACATACTTACAAGAATTAGATCACTAGTGTACTCCTCACCATTATCTGAATAGAGTAACTTAATCTTTCTGTCAATCTGAGTCTCAATCAATTTCTTCCACCTGGTAAAAATTTCTTGGACTTCATCCTTCCTCCTCATGGTATATACCCATACCCGCCTATAAAAGTTATCCACAAAAGACATAAAGTAATGTTTCCCCCCTATCGATATATTCTTGGAAGGTCCCCAAACATTAGAGTGAACATAATTAAAGGTTTTACGAGTACGATGGATAGTGGTACTGAACTTTACCCTTGTCTGCTTACCTAGAGCACAGTATTCAAAAAGTCCAATTTGCACACCTTGGCACCTTTCAATAGCCCCTGATTTTCGAGAACTCTCAAGAAATTTTCCCCTGCATACGCCAAATACATGTGCCATAGCCGTGTGGTATCTCTAGAAGTAGTCTCCTTCCTTCCCGCGATAACAACCTTACCAAGAACAACATTACCATCCAAATAGTACAAGTTATTACTTCTTATTTGGCCTTTCAATACAACCATGACTCTATTAAGAACCTTCTTCACCCCATTCTCAGATACAACCTTGTAACCTTTCGCTTCAAGTAAACCCGTCAAGATAATATTCTTCCTCATCGCCAAAATATACCGAACCCCATCAATCTCTTTAACCAACCTATTATGGAACTTTAGACGAATGGTACATATCCCCATTATGAGACAAGGATCATCGTTCCTCATCAACACCACTCTACCTCCTAGCTTCTTCAAATTAAAAAAACAACCCCTTTCGGGACAAATATGATAAGTAGCACCCGATTCCAAAATCTATTTTTTTGAATCAATAACACATGTACTAGATGATATAGTCAAAGAGAAATCAGAATTATTACCTCCATTTGTCGTGTCTTGAGCCACATTCATTGAAGAGCCCGATTTTCTCCCTTTCTTCTTCTTAAGAACTGTGGGACATTTATTTTTCTAATGACCTATTTCCTTACAAAATATACATTGGTCTTTTCCCAAGTTATTTTGGTTTCCACCGAGACCTTTCAACTTTGATCGAAGGTTGTTACCACTCGACTTCTTTTGGTCCGAAGACCATCCTCTAGTCATCAATACCACAGATTCTGACTCCTCAGACTCAAGTTTTTCCTTCCTGCGGTACTCATGGTTTACAACCGCCGTAGTCACATCCGAGTATTGCAATGTACTCTTCCCATACGTTATCGTCGTAACAAAATGCTCAAACTCTTCAGGAAGCGAGTTCAAGAAAAAAAGTATTTTGTCTTCATCACCAACAATTTCCTCTAGATTTGCCAAGTCGGCTAATAACTTGGTGAAATCATTCAAGTACTCCAAAATAGATATCCCTTGTCTCATCGTGAAGCGATAAAACTTCCTTTTCAAATGGAGTTAATTTTTGATACTATTCACCAAATACTTAGAATCCTTTAAATTTCCTTTACCGAGGTTTCATTCATTACAAGGTATTTAGTATCTTAAGCAAGACAGGAATGGATTTGACCACAAGCCCTTTTGTTCATCTTCTTCCAAACACTCTCCTCTACCTCATCTGGTTTGTCTTTCAATACCTCATCTAAGTCTAGTTGACTTAGCACATCAATAACCTCGCATCGCCACATGCCAAAGTTATTTGTACCATTGAATTTCTCAACGCCTATCTTTACATTGTTTAACATCACCGTTAAATTCCGTTTAGGGGCCAATTGACTCGCACCACTTGAAGAACTAGGTTCATCTACTTCTACCATTGTTCCCCTAATTTCATACACTAACCAAAATTGAAACATAAATAAACCCTAGATAAGTCAACGTTACCTCAATTTTGCGCACCACCGAGGAACCAACTTCGCTATGATACCAATTGTTGAGTCATAAGTTACGGAAGCCAAATTCAACTCAATTTAGTTAGCAACAAACAAGCAACAATCTAAAAGAATACAAAATAACAATCACACACAAGGTTTAAGGTGGTTCGGTAATTACCTACATCCACCATATAAGAGAGAAAAAAAGAGTTTATTCAAGATCCAAGGTTACAATCTCATAAATCAATTAGAGGTTTTTCTTTTAAGAATTCCTCTCTAAAATATCTCACCAAGGGTTGCTACTAAAGAACCTAGTTCTCCCTTATATACTTGGGAGATCCAAATACAATCACTTAGATCTCGAGGCAAGCCAAAGGATTCAAACCCATCTTAAAAACAAAACTCCGCATTGTCGTTTGAATGACTATAAGTTTCGTTCGAACGACATTAAACACCCAAAAAATGCAGAAGCAGTTTTTAAGCAAAAACCCCTAGGCTTGTTCGAACGAGATTGAAGTCGTTCGAACGACCAAAACATAATCTTGTTCGAACGAGATTAAAGTCGTTCGAACGACCAAAACACAATAACCCCACAAACAACCAAAACACAACAACCCCACATGTTCGGCATTGATGTTTATCTCTTCACCTCCGTCTATGATTTTTATGCGTCAATTTTCTGTGTTCTTGGAATTTCATATGTGTGCCCTTTTGTAATCTCTTTTTGAGACCAATCTTTTTATTCATAAAACTTATATAAGAAATGAAAGAAAACAAAATGGTGAAGATACCATGAGATATCCAGTAAAAATATGTTATTGTTTAATATAACATTTTTCTATAATTTGTATATAAAAAAATGTATATATTAGGAGGCCAGACCAATATTGACGTGACTCTACGAATGCGGAAGTGAGATTCGTAAGAATATTCATGTTGTTTATTAGGTTTAGATAAAACTATAGTTTCTACTAAAATAACTCAAACTTCATTAACAACTACCAAAAAAGATTGCACCACCCTCTCCCTTTATAACCTAGGTTTCCCTAAAGGTGGGAGCTTTATCTCTAGAACTTCCTCTGCAAATTTGTGAGTATAGAAAGCTGCCAACGCACTGCAAAGGATTGTAAATCAGATAAAAAATACGTGAACAACAAAAAGATTTAAATTAAGAAGAATTGCTACATTCACCACAACTTCAAAAGTGTCGATAAGGGAAGAAAAAAATTATGATGCAAGAGAACACTTAAATACCTGCTGGCAGATGAACTAGAAAGTGACAAACTAATCATGTGTTGTGCAAGGGATACAATTTTCAATGATCACATTGCACAGAATTTTGGTGATGATCGCCATAGCTGAAAATGCTAATACAAAATATCAAGGTTTACTGAAATATATCAAAGTATAGTGAATAACTGCATGTCTTTGGAGATGTGAAAACGTGTCTCGTGCATAGTATTGAGTCGCGCGGCGGAAGCCAAAGTTTGATTAGCTATGAACAATCTAAAGGAATACACACAATCATAAGAGATGTACAACACACATTTACCGTGGTTCGGCGAATTGCCTACGTCCACACAAAATAGAGAGAGAGTTTATTCAGTGATCATTGGTTACAATTATAAACCAATTTGAGGTCTCTCTAGGTTTTTCTCTAAAAAAATTCTTACAAAAAGATCTCACTAAGGGTTGCTAAGAAATACCCCAAGTTTCCCTTATATACTTAGGAGACTTATTACATCAACACGGATCAAAATGCATAACCAATGGTTGGAGCGACCTCTAGGTATTTGCATCCAGATGCAAATCTGGATTGCTTTCGGATCTTACTGGTATGTTTCAACAAGGTTAGGATGAAAATTCAGATTAAGGGAGTCGGGTGATAAGAGCTTCTATCCCGATTCCTCCTTTACTCGGCAACACTCCACCTTGGTAAAAATTTCCTCAAATCTGAGTTGAACTTCGCTAACCCACCAAATCAGACCCAAACCAAAAACCTCTCTCACCAAATGTCCCCAAAGACCCAAACAAAAAAATGGCCCAAGGAACCCAACCAAACAAGCATCCCGAAGGACTAAATCAAATAAATATCCCAAGGATCCCAAATAAACAAACGTCTTGAAGGACCCAAAAAAACAAACATCCCGAAGGACCCAAACAAATAAACGTCCCGAAAGACCGAAATCAACCAAACGTCCTAAAGGACAAAATTGACCAAACGTCCCAAAGGACCCAAACCAACCAAACATCCCAAAGGTCCAAATCGACTGTACCAAATAAATGGTTGCCTACGTACCGTAAATCAAGTTGTCTGTAGTTCCCAATAATCTCTGTGAGGGGCCAAATCAATCCATAGGAAAGAGATGCAACGTTCCCATCTCTTTATCTTTATGAATCTCCATACTAAGAGTTTGTTTGTACCATTGTCTTGGAGACTTCTTCAAACCATACAATGATCTCTTCAATAATTAACACACTTTGTTTTTCCTTTATAGCAACTTTAAGCTCACTCAGCTGAGTCATATAGATATCTTCCTTCAAATTCCCATACAAGAACGTTGCCTTAACATTGAGTTGTTGCAACTCCAAATCAAATTTGTTGCGAAGGCCAAACGGAAATGAATGGAGGAGTGTTTTACTACTAGAGACATTGTAATTAATCCCCTCCATTTGAGGATAGCCTTTGGCTAAGGGTATCATCATCTTGAGATCCTTGTTTCCTTTTGTAGACTCACTTACCACCAATCGCCTTCTTTTTCTTAGGCAACTTTAAAATTTCTCAAGTTTCATTCTTACGAAGAGAATACATCTCTTCCTTCATCGTTCCCTCCCATTGGTTTGAAGGAGCATCTTCTTTAACGCTCAGTAGTATGTAGGCTACCATGGCCTTCGTCTTTGGAAGTACCATATCCTTTATAAGTTATCCCAACTTATTTGCATTCCACTTTGATTTACTTGTTGTAATTGACTCCACCACCGGAGTCTCCTCATCTGTACCAGCAAATGTTCCACCCTTGTATGAGTCTTCATCATCTAGAAGATGAGTAAATGACTCATTACCCACTATCACACCGGTAGATGACACCCCTTTTGGCATAAAACTCTCTGGATCATGTAAAGACGTGCATCAATCTCTACCCACTGTAAAACCTTGCTTGTCGTCTTCTTTTTGTACTCAGAGATATGTGACTTCATCATAAAAGTCTCAGCAAAAGTAACATCCCTACTCAGAATAATCTTCCGGTCTTTCGCATCCTATAACTTGTTGCCTTTCACCCCTTTCTTCTTACCCAGAAAAATGGCCTTCCTTGCTCGAAGATCCAACTTACCATCGTTGACATGATAGTATGTCGCATACTCAAAAATACAAAGAGTATCATAATCTATAACAGGTTCTCCCAACCAAGCTTCCATTGGTGTCTTACCCTCAATTGTAGCATAATGTAATCTATTAACAAGGTAGCATGCATATGTCAAAGTCTCAGCCCAGAACGCTTAGCCCAACCCAGAATTGGACAACATACATCACACCTTCTCTAGCAAAGTATGATATTGATTCATGAGCTCTGCTACCCTATTTTGTTGCGGTGACTCTTTAACGGTGAAATATCAAACGATCCCCTCGTCCTGACATACTTGCAAGAACGCATCACTTGTATACTCCCCACCATTATTTGAACGGAGCAACTTGATCTTTCTGCCCGTCTAAGTTTCTATCAACTTCATCCACCTCATAAAAATTTCTAGGACTTCATCCTTCCTCTTTATGGTATATACCCACACACTCCTAAAAATATCATCCACAAAAGACACAAAATAATGTTTACCCCTAAGTAATACATTCTTGGAGGGTCCCCAAACATTTGAATGAACATAGTCAAGGGTTCCACGAGTACGATGAATAGCCATGCCAAACTTTACCCTTGTCTGCTTGCCCATAATACAATGTTCATAGATGTCTAACTTGCACGCCTTAACAACTTTTAATAGCCCTTGGTTCGTAAGAACTCTCAAGGACTTTGCCCCCGCATGCGCCAAATGCATATGCCATAGTCTAGTGGTGTCTCTAGAAGTAGTCTCCTCACTTCCCGCAGTCCCAACCTCACCTAGAACAACCGTACCATCCAAATAGTAGAAGTTATTAATTCTTCTTTGACCCTTTAACATAACTATAATTCCCTTAAGAACCTTCTTCATGCCATTCTCAGACAAAACCTTATAGTCTATCGCTTTAAGTAAACCTGTTGAGATAATATTCTTTTTCATCGTCAGAATATACCAAACCTCCTCAATTTCCTTAACAAACCCATTGTGAAACTTTAAATGAATGGTATTTATCCCCATTATATAATAAGAATCATTATTTCATATCAACACAGCTCCAACTTCTAGCCTTTTCAAACTAGAAAAATAACCCCTTTTGGGAAAAATATGATAAGTAGCACCCGAATCTAAGATCCATTCTTTTAAATCAATAATACATGCACTCGATGATATAGTTAAAAAAATTTCAGAATCATTACCTCCATTTGCTGTGTCTTGAGCAATATTTATTGAAGAGTCCACTTTCCTACCTTTCTTTTTCTTAAGAAGTGCATGACACTCATTCTTTGAATGACCTGTAACACCCCGGCTGAGCGGGTATTGGAAAGGCGCCTAGCCCATTAGCGGTGACGGTAACACCAAATGTTTAGTCCCACATCGCTTAAGATCCTGCCACGTGTATGGTCCTTAAGTTAAGATTTCACTCTGCATGTCACCGAGGCCTTTTCTTAGAAAGAAAAATCCTACACTGCTGGATAACCGCAGTGGTTAAGTGGGAACAATATCGGTAACCGTAGAGTGGGGTCGTGACAAAATGGTATCAGAGCCGGGGACGGCTCGATCTTAAAGGTGGGGGGACTGTAACACCCCGGCTGATCGGGTATTGGAAAGGCGCCTAGCCCATTAGCGGTGACGGTAGCACCAAATGTTTAGTCCTACATCGCTTAAGATCCTGCCACGTGTATGGTCCTTAAGTTAGGATTTCACTCTACATATCACCGAGGCCTTTTCTTAGAAAGAAAAATCCTACACTGCTGGATAACCGCAGTGGTTAAGTGGGAACAATATCGGTAACCGTAGAGTGGGGTCGTGACATGACCCATCTCTTTACAAAATGTACATTGGTCTTTTCCCAACTTGTTGTAATTTACACTGCGACCTCTCAACTTTGGTCGAGAGTTGTTACCACTAGACTTCTCCTTGTCTAAATACCTCCCTCTAGCCGTTAACACCTCGGACATTAACTTATTGGACTCACATTTATCCTTCCTCCGGTACTCATGGTTTACCACCGCCGTAGTCACATCGAAGTATTACAAAGAACTCTTCCCATATATTATCATCGTAACAAAGTGTTCGTACTCTTCAGGAAGTGAGTTCAAGAACAAAAATATCTTGTCCTCGTCGCCAATAATCTCTTCTAGATTCGCCAAGTTGGCTAGTAACTTTGTAAAATCATTTAAGTACTCCGACATAGAAATTCCTTATCTAATCGCGAAGCGGTAAAGTTTTCTCTTTAAATAGTCAATTTTGGATATTTTTCACCAAATACTTCTCCTCAAGAATCTTCCAAATTTATTTTGTCGAGGTTTCATTCATTACAAGGTACTTAATGTCTTGAGCAAGGCATGAACGAATTTGACCACAAGCCGTATTGCTCATCTTCTTCTAAATACTCTTCTACCATCTCCAGTTTGTCTTCCAATACCTCATCTTAATCTTGTTGACTAAGCACATCGATAACTTCACATCGCCACATGCCAAAGTTATTTATGCCATTAAATTTCTCAACTTCAATTTTGGCATTGTTAAACATTACCGTTATGTTATTCTTTTTAGGCGCCAATTATTAAGCCGCGCCGCTTTAAGAACTAGGTTAATCTTCTTCTACCATTGTTCTCCTAATTTTCTTACACTAATCAAAAAAGAAAAGAGAAAAAATTGAGATAAGTCGACGTTATCTAAATTTTAAGAACCACTGATGATAAAACCTTGCTCTGATACCAATTATTGAGCCGCACCACGAAAGCTGAACTCTGATTTGATCCGATTAGCTATGAACAATCTAAAGGAATATACACAATCATAAGAGACAACACATATTTATCGTGGTTCGGCGAATTGCTTACGTCCACACAAAATAGAAAGAGAGTTTATTCAATGATCATTGGTTACAATTACAAACCAATTTGAAGTTTCTCAAGCTTTCTCTTAAAGAATTCCTCACACAAAAATCTTACCAAGGGTTGCTAAGAAATACCTTAAGTCTCCCTTATATACTTGGGATACTTATTACATTAACACGGATCAAGGGGAAAAGCCAATGGTCGAAGCGACCTCTAAGTATTTGCATTTGGATGTGAATTTTGGATTATAAGAACATCCGGATTATATCAGAATCTTACTGGACTATTTTCAACAAGGTTAGGACGAAAATCCGAGTTAAGGGAGTTGAGTGATAAGCTTATCACCCGACTGTCATCCTATTACCCGACTTCCATCCGAATTTATCCTTTACCTGACACATAGTTATTCTAGTTTGTCATATAGATACCAAGCCTTACATTGTATATCATACAAAGTGGACTAGTTCGTGAAATTTTGCCTTATAGACGTAACATGTTTAACTATTTTTATACTTTTTTGGTATATAGATGTTGTCTGGAATAATAAGTGATGTTCAAAAAAGTACCTCAAGAGTAGCATGTTGACTAGGAAATGCCAATGTTGTAGAACCCCTTATCACCTTGTAAAGCAGAGACTACAGTAAAGTTCTCTGACTTCTTGATGTTAATCTCAAATACTAGGGTGGTGTTTGTTTTGTAAGTGTTGAATGCTGAAAAAAAAATCAAATGCTGAATGTTTTGAAGTACAAAATGTTTTAAAGTGTTTAATAAGTTATGGTATTTTTTTTGAAGAAGTGCTGAAAGCTGGTAAATATCTTAAGAGATAAATTGACTATAGTCTCACCTACAAAC
The DNA here is from genome assembly GCA_014058105.1 of Kingdonia uniflora. Taxonomy (NCBI): domain Eukaryota; kingdom Viridiplantae; phylum Streptophyta; class Magnoliopsida; order Ranunculales; family Circaeasteraceae; genus Kingdonia; species Kingdonia uniflora. The sequence continues at coordinate 1,510,845 of JACGCM010001055.1, read as the reverse complement.
TTAATATTTACCTTTAGTCCCCAAGTTGTTTAAATATGTAGTTTTGGTCCCCAAATTGCCTCTGACCACAGGTCAACCTTCGTTGAACTCAAATTTTGACATTAACTGACTAAACTACCCTCACACAAGTTACACGGGATTTTCTCTAACAGGTAAACAAGTTGTCTTCAGGTCATCTCTTTACCAAAACAATCCCCAACGGTCATCTTCTTCCCAAATCCCTTTAATTTTTCTAAGTTTTGGTGTTGGCCATCTCCTTCCTAAATACCTCCATTAAAGCTCACTTTTTCTTTCTTTCTTTCTTTCTTTCTCTTTCTATCTCTCTCTCTCTCTTTCTATCTCATTTTTAAGTTTAGGTATTGGTTTGTCTCTGTGTCTATGGGAGGTGGAAGTAGAGGTAAAAGTGGTGGTAGTGATGATATGAAGGTAAAATTACTTTATATCGCTCTGTTTCTCTAATTAATCAGGTGTTTTATGTAAATTTTGAGAAATTACCATTAGAGCTTAAATATAAGAAATGGGGACTAAAGACAACTTATAGGATGATTTGTGTTCTATATGTGGTCAAGCTTTTCATGGTATTGGATATCATAAATTGGGACTAAATACTAATTTATTGACGATTTATGATTTTGTTGTAGGATGATTTGTGTCCTATTTGTGATCAAGCTTTTCATGGTATTAGGGATTATTCATAGTTATATAGTATGTGCAAGAAGCTAAATTGTAGTGGAATAATGCAATTCCATATTTCTAAATCAATAGAGAACTCTAGTATGAAGTACTCGAAATGTCAATTTCCTACCTGTGGTGCATTCCAATGGTTGAGTGAAGTAATTGGACAATCTTTAAATTCACTAAGTATGAGTAGCTCATCTTTCAAAGGTGGATGCTTTGGTTGTGAGAAAACTGGGCACTGGTGGAGAGAATGTCCTTGGAGAACTATAATTTACCCTAAAGGTAGTTGTGGATCTATGAAATTGTGTAAATCTACTACTCTAAGAAGCAAGGGTAAGAAATTCTTAGTTTGTGAAACTGTTCAATATAAACACTTTATGTGGCTAAATGACTATATGCATGAAGAAGGAAAGAAGAATGCAGAATTTGAGACTATGACTAATTTGAATGTCATGGTGAGTGTGACTATGGGATTTGATGAATTTTACAAAGGGTTTAAAGGAAAATCCTCAATGGGATGAGATTGGGAGTTTCTTGTGGTACAAGTTTGGGATATGTATAATTCTTTTTATATAAGTTAGTGATCCTGTGTGCACACTCTACACATACTTAACATAACCCCAAACCTTCCCCCCTAACCATTATCCCCCCAACTACCAACTTTGGAAAACCAAAATCTTATAAAGCCCCTTAAATGCCTTTTCTTTATTCTTTATAAAACCAAGCCTTTCCCCATACCTTCTTCAAAGCACAAGTATTTCTTTTCTTTTCTTTTTTTTTCTTTTTTTTTTTCTTCTCTTCAAAACCTAAAAGAAAAAGCCTCTTTTCTCTGCAACTGAGAGTGACTCTTCTTCTGAAGAAGAGTACATTAGATTTACAACATGCTATGATTCATCCTCCAACAGGAAGGCTAGCCAGACAGAGGAGGAGGAGAGTGAGTATGGGTAGACAAAAGAAGAGGAGGAAGAAGAAACAGACAAGGAAGAAGAAGATACAGATGAGGAAGATGAAGAAGGGATATATGAGGAAGAAGAAGAAGAGACAGACGAGGAAGAAGAAGAGGAAAAGATTAAAAATGGAACATAAGAGAATGATGAAGATTTTGTTTGTGTCTGTGGGTATTGCTTTGTTTTCTAGGTTCTCTTTTGGGATCCCTTCTCTTTTTGGGATGTAGAGATGTTTTTGTTTTTAGTTTGGGATCCCATAAAGTGCTTTTGCTTTTGTTTAGGCTCTCTTTTCAGTTTTTGTATTGTGGTGGTGGCAACTGTCTTTTACTTTTTTGTATTGTAGAACTGCCATTTTTTGTATTGTGGAACTACCTTTTTTTGTATTGTGGAACTACCATTTTTTAGTTAACAGGTATGCATAGAGATGATGAACTTGCCATTTTTTTGCCCTAGTTTCCCTTATTTGTATTGTGGCAAATTCAGACCAAAAATGGGTACCTACACATTTTAGATCACTGAGTACCTGCACATTTCAGACCACTGTGACATTCTGTACATTTCAGTTTGACTTTGTGAGTACCTTCTACACATTTTAGACCAGTCAGAACTTTCCCCATACCTTTTATACATTTTAGACCAGTCAGACCACTGTAAGTGCCTTCTGCACATTTCAAACCAGTCAAACCAGTCAGACCATTATGACCACTGTCAGTACCTTCTATTACAATCAAAGGTATGCAATAGAGTGAGTACCTGTTGAGTTACAAAATAGATAAACAAGAAACATTCATGAAAAAACTATAAAATCAAATAGAGTACATAGAGTACCTATTAACATTCATGAAAGAAACATTCAGTTAATAGAGTACCTATTAACATTTCAGTCTAATAAACATTTTCAATCTAATAAACAAAAAACATTCATGAAAGAAAGATTTAGTTAATAGAGTACATGTTAACATTTTCAGTCTAATAAATATTTTTAGTTTAACAAACAATAAACATTTTCAGTCTACATAGCCAAGCAAATGTACTTTTTAACATACAGTTAAATGTTTTTAAATTAAGTCACACTGTCACACTTTCCAATTCTTACCAGAAGATTGATAGCCTTTCTTATAAGGGTTAGAACTTGGGGCTTGAGCTTGTTGTGTTGATGCCCTAGTTTGCCTTGGGGCTTGAGCTTGCCAGGTTGATACCCTAGTTTTCCTTTAAGTTTGAGTAGCTTGAGACTACCTTTGGGCTTGACTTGCTTGACTCTGCCTTAGGGATTGAGTAGCTTGAGACTGCCTTTGGGCTTGACTTGCTTGATTATGCCTTGGGAATTGAGTAGCTTGAGACTACCTTTGGGCTTGACTTGCTTGACTTTGCATTGGGACTTAAGTAGCTTGAGACTGCCTTTGGGCTTGACTTGCTCTAGTTTGCCTTGGGGCTTCAGTAGCTTGAGACTGGCCTTGAGCTTGACTTGCCCTAGTTTTCCTTGGGGCTGCAGTAGCTTGAGACTGCCATTGGGCTTAACTTGCTTTAGTTTGCCTTGGGGAATCTGTAGCTTGAGACTACCATTAGGCTTGACTTGCTCTAGTTTTCCTTGGGGTATCAGTAGCTTAAGATTACAATTGGGCTTGACTTGCTCTAGTTTACCTTGGGCATCAGTAGCTTGAGTTTGCCTTGTCTTAGGTCTTGAGTAGCTTGAGTTTGGCTTTGAGTTTACCTTGATTGTGTTTGCCTTGGGGCTTGACTTGCTTGAGTTGGCCTTGGGGATTTAGTATCTTGAGTTTGCCTTGCACCCCTAGAAGATCTCCCACCACCACCACCTCTACCACCACTTCCCCTCCTTCTCATATTTGGTATTGTAGGTGGTAAGCCAACACTGCTCATATGTCTTGCCATGCTTACATTTGTATCTACCCTCTTAGGTGCTCTTGCCACTCTTGGCCTTGGTGTTACTGGCACACCCTTACAAGTTTTCTTGTTGTGACCATAGCCACCACATTTTCCACATCTCTTCTGCCTCTTTTCTTCATTTGGATCAGGAATTCCTTATTTGCTAGGTCTCCCAACTCCTCTCACCATGGGGGAGGTAGAAAATGGTTTCTAGGCTGCATATAATACAAAAATAAGCATGCATATCAAATATCAACTCAGATACACTTGTGTTCAAATACAAACCTTCTCCCATTCTGATCCATCAACTACTGGATATATGGCATTTTTATATGTCTAGATATATGAAGCAACTTTGTGAAAACAAGAAACATAGCTGTTAGCTATCCATAAAAAAAGTTAGCTTTTAAAAAATTAGAGACACAACTTTGTAAACATTTAGATTATTAACCAAAAAATACTTTACTTACTTAACCCATGGCCACCCATAAGGGAGTATAACACTAACAACATGCACATATGGTAGTTTAGAAAGTTGTCATTCATGGTAGTCACATTCATGTGTGTTGGTGTTCACTTTCCATCTTTGGCCATTTATCCCAATTGCAAGAAAAGATCCTGATATGATCCCTTTCACCTGATATTGACCATAGCATTTGATCATCTTATCTATGTGGGTTTACACTCTAGGGATCAACACCAAACCTGTAAAAAATATATACATATAGTCACATAGTAGTTCATGAAAAGAAGAAGAGATTTCAAATAATAAGAAAATGTCTTGTTTAGCTTACCTGCTTTTTCCCACTATTTTGCCTTGAGCCTCCTATCATACATGAGTTTCATCAATATTATATTTAGTTTTTCTGGTAACTTATGGATTGACCTGTCCCTAATCTTCAAAATCTACATGTTAAAAGACTCACTGAAGTTGTTTGTGATGTGTCACACTTGGCAGTAAAATCAAAGTGGGACAGCCCAGTGTTCAAATGGCTCCTTAAGTAACCAGTCATGATCAACTGGGTTTTTCAGTTTGTGTTGGTCTATGTGCTTGTTCTTTTTAAATTGCTTAAGTACCTTTGCTGCACTCTACACTAACCACTCTATTTGGGTCCCTATGTGAAACTTCTTCATATTTTTGTACATATGTCTAAAGTAAAATTTGTGATTTGCATGAGGAAAAAGGGTAGTTACAGCATCAATGAGTCCATTCTGTCTATCTGATATGAATGTTAGCTTTTGATTATGTAGAATGAGATAAGGCTGAAGAATCTCAATGAAGTTGGTCCAAGTTTCTTTACATTCTGATCAACATAAGTAAACTGTAATATGGAATATGCCATTGTTGCCATCCAAGGCAATCACCGATAGACAAACCTCCCCCCCATATTTACCCTTTAGAAAACAACCATCCAAACTAAGTACAGGGCTATACCCACTTAACCATCCATCAAAACTTGCCTTAAACATCAGTAATGAACTTTTCCACTAGTTACTTTGAAGATCTTTACTATATTTAGCCAAACTGCCAGGGTTAGCTAATAAAATTTGTCTCATAAATTCAGGTTGTAGAATATAACCCTCATCATATGATCTAACTATTCTCTCCATGCATATAGTTCAAGCATTCCATGAAGTATAATATAAAATATCAACACCATACATTCTTGTAATCAGCTCCTTCACACCTGCTGGTCTGGTTCTCACTATCCTAATTGTTCTTAAACTTCTTTTGCCAACCACTGGGCATTTGTATTTTTGTTAGATTGGCCACTCCTGCCAGGACATGTGTGAATAAGATTACTACTGGCCCTCATACTGAAAGTGGTACCATCTGGGTTAACCCTAGCATAGAATATCCATTGACAGTTGAATATTTTAGCCTAAGTACAAATGTAACTTACCCTCATATAGTCATTCTTTTTTTGCTGGAATTGGTGCTTGTTCACAATGGCCCATTGTCTTAAAAAAGCTCTGTAAGCATCAACTGTCGGCCACTCCATACCAATAACCATCTCTAACCCAGGATTATGTACATGTAATGTAGTATGATGCACTACAGCTTCTTCTATTATAAAAATGTTATCACATTCTTTGGCCAAATCTCTAAACTTATCATCACATCTATCTATATCAGTTTGGACTGAACCATCATCACCATCAACTAATGAGTGATTTGAGTAATTCCCTTCTTCTACATCTAGGCTATCTGGGCTAGTTTCTGCCCATCTATTCCAAGCATCAGCTTCATCAACTTCTTCTTCATCATTTGAAGTCTCTCCCCCCAATCCAACTCAAGCCTCAGTTTTAGTATTAACTGGAACATCTTCCCCCAATCCAACTCCACCCTTAGTTTTAATATTAGGTTCATCATCATTGAAGTTCATATGCGGCAAATCATTAAGTTCTTCCTCAGGTACTTCACTTGCGCTTAGTTTCTTAACTCTTTTAGTGTTCTCTTCACCACTTTATAAACTATTGCATTTTCTCTTTGGCTTTGATACAAGTCTTTTTTTTGTTTGAGTCATAACTACCTTTTGTTTACCCCTGGAAATAGTCTCATGTTGAAGTAGATCAAACTGTGTACTCTTATGCTGCAGTGGATCAAACTGTGTAGTCTCAACCTCGACCTCAACTTGAGAAGTAGGACATATAGGTGGTTCTTCATTTGGTTCCATCATAACTACATATGGTTGTTGAATTAAAGGTGGGGGCACAACTTCTATAGGCAGTGCATATATATAGAAATGTACATCCCACATACTATCTACATCACTACTAGGGCCCTTATATGGTTCTAGAGTCTCGAACCCAATTCTATATCCACGTTCGAGCAACTCTCACTGGCTTTCATCGAGAAGTACCTACACAACCAGCAATCAAAGAAATAGTTAGCAGAGCTATTCTCATTGAAACAACAGATTGGTGAAGCCACCAACTTCTTCCTATTAAGGTTAAAAACCGAGCTCACCCTCATTGAACGAGTCGATTCCCCGACCGCCTCCCTTGCCTTCATGGGTTCCTGCCTCCACAGTTCTAAACTTCGTGAGGCCTTGCACATGAAATGACCTGAAACTCTCGAACACCTTTATGAAAAAGTCAGGAAATTTTAGAACGTGAAAACCAACAATCGCGTATTTGCCTCGCAAACTGTAGCCCTCCTGAGTACCACCTCCGCCCCTTCGTCGGTGGCTCGCCCAGACAGTTCTAAACATCTGAGGGACCGACGATGGCCATAAAAAATAACATATAGGCAAGGGAGGCGGTGGCTCGTCCATTACAACGGTATTCTCAGACGCGATTGAATCTACGCCATGAAGGCAATCACATCCTTCTACCAACAAGTAATATGCTTTCCAACCAAAATTGGTCCGTACCAGATATGAGGCTACCAGGTCGCAACCTGTATCTATTACGCCAACTCACTCCAAAACTTAATAAATTATGAGAATTCCAAGAAAAATAGGAAGAATATAGCCATTGAGGATTAGCAACGAACAGGGAACGGTCCCATGGCGATGGACTCGTCCCCCGTTCCTCGCCACCCAGATACGCTAATGCATATAGTAATACCACCTGACCAGAACGATACAGTTATAAGCCCGTTAAGCAAAGCGTGGACCCCGCCTCTCGTGAGGCTGGTTGTTAGATCAATCTTGACGGCCCCACGAGAATAACGTATATTGGTTCCTTATTGACAGGTGACGAGACCTTATCACCCACCTCAAATAATTCAAAGATATCTTCGTTTGGTCCTTTGACAAAATACAGGGTATAGACCTCGATGTGGCCTGTCATCACTTACATATTAACGGCAAAGCAAACCCCGTCAAGCAGAAACCATACCGAACAGTACCGCGGTTATGCGGGGCCATCAACGACGAGATCCAAAAGTTATAGCAAGCAGGGTTTATCAGACCCGTAGACTACCCATGCTGGGCAGCTAACGTCGTCACCGTCCCCAAAAAGAATGGGAAAACCAGAGTGTGTATTGATTTTACCGACCTTAGCCGGTACTGTCTAAAGGATAGCTTCTCCATGTCCCTCATCACCAAACTGGTCGATTCCACGGCCGAGCACGAGCGGTTGTCTTTTATGGACGGTTACTCCAGGTATAACCAAATACCATTGGCAGTCGAGGACCAAGGGTATACTTCCTTTACCACAGAGCTGAAGTTGTACTGCTATACAGTCACGCCTTTCGGCCTAAACAAATACGGGTTCTACTTACTAACGCCTCGTTACCACCATGTTTGAAGAACTATTGGGAAAGACAATTGAGGTCTACATTGACGACATGCTCGACAAGAGTCATCTGAGTGGCAAACATCTCACCGACGTCGAGACAGTCTTCATTAAACTATGATCTGACTTAACCCAGAGAAGTATAGCTTCGGAGTCTCCTCGGGAAAGTTCCTCGGACACCTTATCACTCAGTGCAGAATTGAAGCTGACCCCGATCAAATCTGCTCCCTCTCCTGTATGCCATCACCACGAACATTGAAACAAGTTCAAGCCCTCGTAGGAAAAATCACAGTACTCAGCCGCTTCATTTACAAAACTTCCTACAAATTCCGTCCATTATTCTAATGTATTTGTGAGAATAAAAAATGTCATTGGAGCGATGAATGAGAGGTATCCTTCTAGGACCTGTTGCGCTACTTGGCCACCTCACCCATCCTTAGTGCCCCAAACGAACACAAGTTAATGGGTTTGTATCTCGAGAATACAGATGAATCCATAAGCGTAGTCCTCGTTCGTACAAAAAACCGAACTGCGAAACCAGTATACTTCATTAGCAAAACTCTCTTGGGAGCAGAACTGTGATACTCCACTATGGAGAAATAGATCCTCACCCTGGTATACGCCTCATAGAAGTTACGACCGTACTTTCAGGCCCATAAAATCAAGGTCATCATCTCCCAACCACTGTGAAAGATCTTTGCCAAGAAAGATAAAACTCGTCGCATCGCTAAGTGAGCGATCACTCTGGGGGAGTTTGATATCCGTTACGAACCACGGGCCGCGATCAATGGGCAGGCAATCGCTGACCTCCCCATTATCGATGACAATTGGCATAATGAGGAAGACGAAGACCATGACACCCATCTCAATCCAAACGAGCCAATATACACTAAGGAATGGCAGCTGTATACTGACGGGTCTGCCAACGCGGGTGGCTTGGGTCTTGGGATAATGCTAGTTACTTCTACTGATGAAAAAATTGAGAAAGCCATACGGGTCAACTTCCCCCTCAGTAACAATGAAGCAGAATGCGGGGAATTATTATGTAGGGTAGATTCAGCGTTGGCTCTGGACGTGAAAGAAGTTTCCATCTTTACCAACTAGTAGCTCGTTGTCAACCAGCATAGCGGGACGTTCCAGGCTAACGGTAGAATGTCTGGCTACATGGAAACCCTAAAACAATGACTGAGTAAGTTTCGAAAGGTTAACCTTAAGCACATTCACCGCGGCGAGAATAGACACTCAGATGCTCTCGCGTATTTAGCAGGCATCATCGGTGATAGATTTTGGGTAATTAAGGTTGAAATCCTTGATAAATTGAGCATAATCCAGAACCCAATACCGCCCATGCAGACTGATCGCTCTATTCTCCCTGACTGACGCCAACCTCTCCTTGACTTGCTCGGGGCAACACCATATTCTTCCCGCCGACCACTCGGCCACCGAGAGCATCCGCAACAGAGCACGCAAATACACGATCATTAATGGTGAACTCTTTCAAATAAAGCTGTACGCTCCACACCTTACATGTATCGCTGGGGAAAGGGTCTACAGAGTCATCGTATAAATCTACGAAGGCATCTGCGGTGCACACACAACGGGTCAGTCCATGGCCGACCAAGCTCGTATACAAGGCTTATACTGGCCAACTATGCAGCAAGATTTCCTGGCTTATGACCAAAAATATGAGAAATATCAATTCCATAGACACTTGATTCATGATCCTGCCATCGGCCTCTACATAGTTTCCAGCCCTTGGCCATTTGTTAAATGGGGATTGGATATCGTCGGGGCACTCCCTATGGCGAGCGGGAGACGCCAATGGCTGCTGGTCACGACGAACTACTTTACTAAATGGATGGAGGCGATACCCCTCGCCCGTATCAGGGAAGAAGAAGTAATCACCTTCCTATGGAAGTACATCATCACATGGTTCGGCGTCCCAGCAGTCTTGATGACCGACAATGGTACACAATTCATGGGAAGTAAGGTCGCTGAATTCATCCGACCTTACAGCATAAAAATCCTTCCCTCCAGCCCCAGATACCCCCAGGGCAATGGGTAGGCTGAGGCCACTAACAAAACAATAATCGATGGTATAAGTAAATGCCTGGGCGTGGCCAAAGGCCGCTGGGTCGATGAGCTGCCCCACATCTTGTGGTTCTACCACACAATGCCGCGAAAGAGTACGGGCTTCACCCCGTTAATTCTCACTTATGGCTCCGATATAATACTCCCTACCGAGGTCATCACAAATACTACGAGATCCCTGATTATGGGCAGTGAGATCAACGACCGACTCCTCGCCAATAATCTCGACCTGATAGACAAAACTAGAGATGAAGCATTCTGCCGTATGCTCCGGTATCAGGAGATACTAAAAAGAAACTATAAAAAATGGGTGATCCCTCGGCGGTTACATCATGAAGAAAGTCTTCCATAGAGCTTACAATCATAACAAGGGTAAACTGCAGCCTAATTGGGAAGGCCCATACCTTATATCCCACATCGTTGATGGCAGTGCCTACTACCTACTTAATAGCGACGAAGAGGAGCTCAAATCCCCCTGGAACGCCATGAACCTCTGTAAATGGATTCAGTAGCAATACCTTACGTGTATATACTTACCAATCTTATATATTTTAGGTTTCAACGCCATACTCTTCGAAGGCCACACAAAGATGAGAGTCATTTTTTGAAGTAAAAATGCACTCACACAACTGGGGGCGTCCTTGAAGTAGGACATCCTCGCAAAGACGAGAGTCATTTTTTAAAGTAAAAATACACTCACCGAACTAGGGGAATCCTTGAAGTAGGATGTCTTCGCAAAGACGAAAGTTATTTTTAAAAGTATAGCGCACTCACATGACTGAGGGTGTCCTTGAAGTAGGACGTCCTCGCAAAGACGAGAGTAATTTTTTGAAGTAAAAATACACTCACACGACTGGGGGCGTCCTTGAAGTAGGACATCCTCCCAAAGACGAGAGTCATTTTTTGAAGTAAAAATGCACTCACAAAATTAGGGGTGTCCTTGAAGTAGGACATCCTCGCAAAGACGATTGCCATTTTTTGAAGTAAAAATACACTCACACGACTAGAGGCATCTTTGAAGTAGGATATCCTCGCAAAGACGAGAGTCACTTTTTGAAGTAAAAATGTACTTATAAGACTGGGGGCATCCTTTAAGTAGGACGTCTTTGCAATGACGAGAGTCGTTTGTTGAAGTAAAAGCACACTCACATGACTGGGGGCGTCCTTGAAGTAGGACGTCCATGCAAAGACGAGAGTTGCTTTTTGAAGTAAAAACGCACTCACACGACTGGGGACGTTCTTGAAGTAGGACATCCTCACAAAGATGATAGTCATTTTTTAGAGTAAAAATGTACTTATAGAATTGGGGGCATCCTTAAAGTAGGACGTGCTCGCAAAGATGAGAGTCATTTTTTTGAAGTAAAAGCACACTCACATGACTGGGGGCGTCCTTGAAGTAGGACGTCTTCGCCAAGGTGAGAGTTATTTTTTGAAGTAATAGCGCACTCACATGACTGGGGCATCCTTGAAGTAGGGCGTCCTTGCAACAACGAGAGTCATTTTTTAAAGTAAAAATGCACTCACATGACTGGGGACGTCCTTGAAGTAGGACATCCTTGCCAGGCAAGAATCATTTTTTAATGTAATAACATACTCCCATAAATGGGGGCATCCTTCATGTACATAGTCCAACGAGGACTCCTAAAAAAGTTTATTGGGCAATTTACGCCTAAGTACACTTTTAAGGTCGCTCAGGCGACGATGACTACACAGTCCAATGAGGAATACTTAAAAGGTTGTCGAGCACTTTGCGCCTAAGTACACTTTTCAGGTCGCTCGGGCGACGACGACTACATATTCCAACGAGGACTACTTAAAATGTTGTTGGGCACTTTGCGCCTAAGTACGCTTTTAAGGTCGCTAAGGCAACGACGACAACATAGTCCAACGAGGACTACTAAAAATGTTTGTTGGGTAATTTGTGCCTAAGTACACTTTTAAGGTCGTTAAGGTGACAACGACGGCATAGTCCAACGAGGACTACTAAAAAAATTTGTTGGGTACTTTACGCTTAAGTACACTTTTAAGGTCGCTAAGGTGACGACAACGACATAGTCCAACGAGGACTACTTAAAATGCTTGTTAGGCAATTTTTACCTAATTATACTTTAAAGGTCGTTAAGGCGACGACGATGACATAGTCCAATGAGGACACCTAAAAAAGTTTGCTGGGCACTTTGCGCCTAAGTACACTTTTAAGATTGCTAAGGCGACGACAATGACATAGTCCAATGAGGACTACTAAAAATGTTTGTTGGACAATTTTCGCCTCAGTATACTTTTCAGGTCGCTAAAGCGATGACGAGTTCCTAATCTAACAAGGACTACCTAACACGATGGCCACTTATTTTACGCCTATCTAGATCTCTCAAATGGTACAAACATTAATACGTCTGAGTCCCATGAAGATTACAACATAGAGCTACACAAAATTATAAATCCCTTACATTTCAATACCAACAAAGGCTAAATGGCAAACATACAAAATGCGACTCTACTATAACAATACTACATACAACAAGGGCATGGCCTCTCCTAAAGTCCATAGCCTGGTCCTTCGCAGTTGGCCCCTTCACATCCTCTATGGCCATTGCTCTAAGCACCACTTCACGACTGACACAATTTTGGACTTGGTCACCCAAAACGAGATACCAAAACCACTGCTTCTCCTGCATTTTCCTCTTAGGAATAGGAAGGGAAGAGGGGTCGACGAATGACCATACTAATGGTTTCCCTGGAAGCCCCCGATTGCCAAAATAAAACTCGGCATAAAACCCTACCCACGTCGCTACCCGTGATTCGAACCGCGCCTGTGATCGGGTCTGTCTCTTCTTTTTTGGAAGTCTAATCCTCAAGTATTAAGCACCAAGCTCTGGTTACATTTGGCTCCTCCTACAGCCTTTTTATAAGCCTCAGGTACAATTAAAGGTTTGGGTGCCATTAAATGTTTTTGGAAAAACCAATAGCCCCTTACCTCATTATTGTGCCTCTTAAACGTTGTCTTTCTTCCCCAGATGGCCTCACGCCTTGCCCCCTTCGTTGGAACTCCCATTTAGATTTAATAACTGCCATAACGCTTCAGTTATACTAGCTCCCCTCGTGTTCCCTTGGACGAGCAACCTCCACGACCACGACCCCCAGCAAAACGCTAACTAAGACCCCTGGGGTAATTTTTGACAAATGTTTGAAACTGATTAATGTACCTGGGCCAAATATCACCTCGCAGTACCCTGTTCAATGACGGCTGACCCAACCACTGCCAACACCTAATATTCAGTGCCTGCGAGCCTACTGACCCCCAACTACACACAACGATTAAACAATTTTTTATTTTTTTTGCAAAAGGTAAGATTGAATTAATTGAAAGAAATGACAATACAAAAAAGGGGAGGCAAAGCCAAGCCCAAAAAACTCAAGATACAATTAATTGCGTCAAGAAGCCTTAGAGAATCTAAAGTAGCATACAAAAGGTTCTTCCACTTTAGTTAAGAAGTTTGGTTTGCCTTGGAAGCTTTCCATGATGCCATCGGGGAGTAAGAGCCCCTTCTTAGAATACACAACGATTAAACATGCATACAAGAATACACATCCACAATAATTTATAGAAAACTTAACTACTACGTCTAGCAAACAATCATAAATAGTTTTACAACACATACTGCCACATAGGGGCCCCGTCCACACCATAAGTTTACAAAAATAAATACCAACTCTTCCAGATCCTTACCGCTACGGGCCTTACCATACAGTTTTACATGTTACACTTCTAGTTGTGCAGCTAATTCCGAGGCCACCCTCTCTTCCTCTGCCAGCTGGGCTTCCTCTTCGGGAGTAATGTCCATCCTGTTATTGTGAGGCCAAGACCCCTGTCGCGCGAAATAACTAAGATGGCACAGCTCAGGAACATCCTGAGTTTGACGCAGAATGAGCAACGATGGAGCCAACATCGCTACGCACCACTCGATAAAAAGGAGGAACTCTTCCTCCAGCCATGCTTTACCGTCCACCAGCTTGGCAACATGACCCTGTAGCCCATCTAACACTTGCTTCTCAATAGCAAGCTGTCCACGGAGGGCCTGTTCGCTCGCCTCCTTCTCTAGTGCCAGAACTTTTAGGAGCCCATGGGTTGCCTCCAGATCACCTTCGACCTGTAACTTCTCCTCAGCCACAATTTTCAAGTGCTCTTTAAGCTCTGTGGTCACGTTTACCTCTTGCTCGACTAACTCGCGTTGTACAGCCTCCTTAATGAGCTCCTTCTGTATCGCTTACATCTCCTCGAGGCGATGCTCTAACTCGGCATTGCAACTGACCAGGCTCTCGCTCTAGAGTAACGTGACCTCAAGGGTGAGCGTACACTGCCAATTAATATTAAGCACTTACTTACCCGCGCAGCTGCAACGACTACTGCACGCTGAGCACGAGGATCTTTCAGCACTTCTAACACACGAATCTTTTCTTTATCCTTGTATGGAGTACTCTGTACTTCCCCCTCAGGCAAACTACCTGTGTAGAGCTTGCCACTACCAACCGAGCTGGTCCCTTCCTCCAGGTAGGATTGTGAAAGCAGCTTCTTTTCCCTGCCTCACAAGTCCTCCAGGTCCTCATTCATTAGACTGACAACCACAGTCTTCTGCCGCTTTGCAACCAGGACATCCTTCTTCGTGCGGCCGCTAACACCCTTCAACCCGAAGCTCAATCCAGCTACGAGAGGTGCGGGCTGCGTTGAGCTAGACGTATCCCTTCCCCTCATAGTCAGAAATCGTGGCTTCATCCCAGCACTTTCCGAGGATTTATAGCTATACAAACTTTTTACGGAATAAGTATCGCTCGTTGGACCTAAGCGGGGCTCGTTATACTTCTTTGCTGACCAGTATTTGTCCGTGTCAAAGGTACCATTTAAAATGGTCGTCAACACCTGGAAATCTTTATTTTTCTGACCAAGCATACGCAACCGAGATGTTTTATACATTACCCTAGCAAGCGTCACACCTGCACAAAAATGAGCAACCATTTAGATAGCGCGAATAGCATACGATCGCAACATTAAATTATAATTATAATACGAGTAATATATACTTCGTGCTAAATACACTATGATCTAAGCGACGATTCGGCCCATCATCGAAGTCGAAGCCCCGGTCACCAAGATTGGATGCCGACACCAATAGTTGCCGCTCGTAGGTAACTTCAAAATCTTGGGCTCGCCCGACTTCCGAACAATATAGTACCAGTGCCTCCACTCATGCGTACAAGTGGGCATGACCCTCTGACACCTCGGTCCGGCCTCCCCCTCTCTTCCTGGGGCTACCTTGGCCACTGCTCTTCATGCTTTAGCCATGGTTCAGGTTTGCCGTCCCATACGAGCCGCCCACGAATGTGAATGGGTAATACGAGGCAACGCCGGATGCTCCAAAGTCCCAGACTCATCCACCTCGATCCTCGTATCCTTGAGGACCGTATCCCACTGAAGAGGATAACACCCCATTTTGTACGTGACCATAATGTCCCCACAACCAACGTTCCAACGAGGCGGTACTGACTGATTGATCAATCGACACCCCGTCATCACTCGATAAAAATTACAGTTCATCTGTCCCGTCGCTCGTCCAAACGAGTTCAGGCATTTTTTTTCCAGGTCATCTAACAAAAACCTCAACCCCACATTAAACTGCCCGTAGTAGATGATGCATTGATTGGGTGCCAATGTCTGGCAGTCTAGCCATATCCACTCACTGCTGCCATTGAATTTCACTCACCCATTGACCTCGTCCAGGTACTCCATCCTTATCCCCAGACTCTCATACTCGGCTAACGAGCCAAGCAACCTCCACTCACTAGGATAAGGCCAGAAGCTCTTGGAGGGCCCCCACTACTGCCCATTGATAATAACCACGTGGGCCAAGTCCCCAAGCACTCTCCCTTGAACCATAAAGTCCACGCATGCTTCTGCCCCTAAATTGTATGGAATCGACATTCCTGCCTCGTAGTTGTACCTCCCCTCCTACTTCACAGGTACGGTGCAAGGTGGTACGGCCGTAGACCCCTTCGTCGATGATTCTTCCCCTGATAACACCATCCCTCGCCTTTTCTATCGTCGAGGTACACAGACTCTTACTCCGTGCTCGTATATCCCTGCACGAGCCAGGTACAAATGTCAGGCTCAACCCTAAAGGTACGAAGGGCAAAATGGTCACATGGCCTACTAGGGGACCCTATGAACATGCTACTCATCAACCCTTGTTGGCCCTTGTACGGCCACCAACCTAACTATGACTGCGACAAGTAGTACGGATCTCCCCGGCGTTACGGTTAGTCTACTCTTACTGCCTCCCAGTGCTGTCACCAGTGCTAGCTTCCCCGCCATTTAACGCAACTTTCTTTAGTCAGTTGCAGCGTTTACCGAGTTCCTAAAGGTATTAAACTACTATACATCGCTGTAAAATAGACGAGTTAGCCAGAAAACTTACCGGTAAGTCAATGCACACGGTTAAGCAGCTCAGAGCCACACCGATTGGCAGCGCTCCAATACCACACCGAAAGTACACTTGTGATTGTTCTCTTCAGAAGGCAAGGTTCAAATTGTAAGAAAGAGAAGCTCTATTGTTCTCGCATTCCTCTTAAAGTATAAAACACGGAAAGACGAGTAACATTAATCATCCAGACCCATATCAATAATTTGACACGTTTCCCATAGTGGTAGCTACTGCACGCTACACACCTTTCTACATAATAAATACTCCTCCCCCTTCCCAAGGCACTGACAAACATGCTATCAATCACCTCCCAATACAACGACCCATGCACACACAACCACAATACCTCAGCTTTCCCTCTCTACGAGCAAGACCTGAGGGGGGTGATTGTAGGAGCATGCTCCCGCTGGCAAAGAGGTAGAAGGTCGCTAGGCGACCCCATCATTAAGAATAGGAGCACACAAACTTGGTTGCTCTACGAGCCTCTTCTAACAACGAATAGAACCAGGGCTGGGGATCGCCCTGCGACTGTAGAGTCGGTACGACGACAACCCCGCGGTTAGCCCTCTGTCCGCAAGGAAGTATAAAAGTCCATGAAGGGACAACTTAGGAATTGTCTAGGACACATGATCAGGGGGACCCCTAGGTTAAACCCTCCCTATAAGTAGAGGTGAGGAGGTAATCTAAAGGGGATCTTCTTTTTCATCTTCTCCATTGGCATCTTATGCGGCCCTCTTCTAGAGAGAACCAACTAAACCAAGGAGACAGAGAGAAACTCAGAGAGAGTCGAGTGGTGTCCTCCTCTGGTGGTGTCAAGCCAAAAATAAACGTATATTTTGAATTCTCCAAAAGGGTTTATCAGTAGGCGGCAAGCAAGGCCCGAGGAACAGGTTTTCTCGGAGATGCATGAAGCCTTCCCATTGAGTTCGTTGGTTTTTTTTGCTTGGTTTTAGAAATAGGTGTTACTTTAGATTTGGCAGATACCTTTTATGTTCCTTCGATGAGACGATCTCTGGTTTTAGTTTCTCAGTTGCACTCTTTTAAGTTATTTTTTTAATTTTAGACATGGTGGTTTTGACATTATTCATCCTGATTTCATTATTGGTTCTGGTTTACTAGTTGATGGGTTGTATCGTCTATCTTTTAACCATTCATTTGAGACTTATCTTTTATGTTTATCTGCTGAGGCTAGTATTTCATCTACTTTTCAACGTTCTAGAGTTTCTGAGAAATCTACTCGTAGGACAAACCTTTTACAGCTGATTCATACAAGCATATGTGGATTTTTTTTCCTATTCTGTCCCGAGGTGGTCATCGATATTTTCTCACTTTCATTGACAATTTTTCTCGTTATACCTATGTTTTTCTTAGCTATCAAAAGTCTTAATCACATAATATATTTAAGACTTTCCCGTTATAGATTGGGAAACAATTAAATTGAAAGATCAAGGTTGTCTGGTCAGATCGAGGAGGCGAGTATATATTATGGTAAGATCGATCAAGATGGTCAACATTTAGGACCATTCTATCAGTATTTAAAGGATCAGGGTATTGTAGGCCAGTACACTATCTTTGGATCACCAGAGTAGAATGGCATTTTATGAACATAAATTTGTGGGGATAATGTTTACGCTTTTTAGTCTATATTCATAATCGAGTTCCCTCTCGTTCTGTTCCAGTTAATCTTTATTATCTATAGACTGGGAGAAATCTTAGTCTTTATCACTTGCGTGTTTGGGGTTGTCCTGCAGAGGAAAAACTGTTTAACCCGAATATCAAAAAGTAAGATTCGAGGACTGTAAGTTTTTTCTTCGTTGGTTTCCCAGAGAGATCGATAGGTTTCAGATTTTATTATCCTTCTTGACCCATGCAGATTATTGAGTGTGCTCAGGCTTATTTTATAGAGGAGAGAGATCACTATACTAGTACTATTCACAGAGAGTTTATCTTTGAGGAGGGTTCTGAAACTCAGAGTCCAACTACTACTCTAAATAGTGTTGCTATGCTTCCGTGTTTATCTGATATTAACACTGTGACCAGTACAGTTTTTAAACTCATATATTATTCTAGACCCTGTTCCAGACCCCATTTTAGCACCAGTTCTCACTCATATTTTTTCCTCTACCTGCTACTGTTCAGCTTCCTGTCATTCTGCCTCCAGCCCAGTCTCTAACTCCTACTCGAAGATCCTCTAGAGAAAGGCGTTCAGCTATTTCTTCAGATTACCATCTTTATTAAGTTGAAGGAGATTTATTTGATTTCGAGGATTCAGTATCTTTTAGTACGGCTATGACTAGTAGTTTTGCAAATCAGTGGTGTAATGCCATGACGGAGGAGATGGATTTTATGTCTCACAACTCTGTGTGGGAGTTAACACCTTTACCTGAAGGATCTAAGGCAGTTGAATACAAATAGATCTTTAAGGTCAAACATGATTCTCCAGGGAAGGTTGAGCATTTCAAAGCGAGACTTGTTGCGAAGGGTTTTAAGCAGCGTCCAGCAATTGAATTTGATGAGACTTTCTCACCAATTTCGAAGAAGGATTCATTACGGATAATTTTGGCTCTTACGACGCATTTTGACTTGGAGCTTCACCAGATGGACATCAAAACAGCTTTTCTTTATGGACGTCTCAACGAGGAGATTTATATGCACCAACCCAAAGGTTTTGAGACCGAAGGGAAGGTTTGATTATTTAAAGAGGACAAGAGATTACAGATTGGTTTATAGGAGATCGGATGAGCTTATTGTTTTGGGCTATTCTGACTCAGATTTTGCTGGAGTCTCTTTGAGGATCGTTATTTTACGTGAGAGTAGTTATTGGTTTATTTAATTTACTGTTACTGTACTAGGATTCTTTATCCATGTGGGGGTTTTTCCCAGTTATTATTTTAGTCAACATTCAGAGTTGATTTTGATTATTTAGCTGCTATTATATTTGGATCCGTTATTATATGTGCACGTATTCAGTTTAAATTATTCAATTGCAATAAAGTTTTAGATATGAGTGATTTTATCACATGACGGTTGTCAAAGTATCAAGTGCCTATAGAGAATATTGAAAGGTTTCTCAAGTTTGCTTGGGCTGGATATGGGTAGGCTCTACGTCCTTTGGTCTTTATTTCAGCATGAGCGATGATCTTCACATGACGGTTTGTCTAAGTATTGAAATGACATGTGTCTGGTAAACACATGTTGCAGAACACTAATGGAAATGTACCAGCACATCATTAAGGTATGTATTTGTCATTCACACGCTAAACTTTACCAGTAAAAAAATTACATTTAAAAGTTGTTGAGGTTGCTAGCCTGATGTCTATGATATGAATTAGGCATGTGCTCAAAGGCCTAACAAAAATTTATCCGTGAACCATGTTAGCCATCTTTGTAGTCGTAGAATGACAGTCAAGTTCGATGTAACATTGCCTTCGACAAATTATCATGTATGGTTTTAAAAAAAAACAAAGGATGACTATCCACTTTTCATAAAAAAACTGTGAATCAGGCTGATTATCTTGCAAGGCGGCCTGCATTGTTGTCATCTGTTCTTCATGTCGCTTGAATTCTACTTGACGAGCTTGACGCTCACTTTCTAGTTCCTATTCGCAGAGCTCGCGGTTAAGCAACAACTGACGCTCGAGATCATTCTGCTTTTCTGTTTTGGCGTGGAGACTCGCCCTTAATTCTGCGAGCTGATCTGGTTAGACTAAAATATTATGCTGAACTCATGTGGCTGGTCGCTTGGAAGTCACCATGATGGAAAATTGATCGTTGAGCAACTGTGTGCCTTAGGATTTCGTGGAAATGTCTTCTTTCCCACAGATGGTGCCAACTGTAAGGGCATAATTTCTTAGTGGCTCGAAATAGCTCTTACACCAAATGTACCTGTGACACAATTGATATAATAAAAATAACACATATAATTAGCGTGGAAACCTTTGAATAGGTAAAAACCACGACCTCGAATTGAGGATTTAGTAACTATAACTTTTATTGCTTAAAGCTGATGTTTGATTACAAGTTTATGATCTCTTGAGCTATAAAAACTTGGTCTCTTGTCCTCTAGAATTCATCCTTTTTATAGACCTCACTCTTAGTTTGTTTACATGTGCAAGCACGTTCTTCTGAAAATGGGGGCATGTGGTGGTTGGACTTGTAACTGCTGGTTTGTGGGAGACAGGTGTCTTTGACTGGTTCATTTCATCTGTAGTGCTCGAGCCACGTTCTTCATCAATTCGTCATACAGGTGTCACTTCTGCTAGTGTATGTCACGTGTATATTGCGTGAGTCTGGTATTGGATCAATTCGAGTTCATCACAACTCGAGGGACAGGTCCTACAGTACCTTGCAATTTGTGTTATCATACCACTATTACCTCATAGCAACCTGATACGGTGGAACCTGATTTTTTTATTTGGTATAAAAACTTAGTCAAGTGAGCAATTGGTCCAAATTAGCTAACCAATATTTTTCAATTAAAAGCTTATCAAAAAAAGTTTAAAATTGCTAAAAGTATGACATTTAAGTTTTGGATACATTGAATTAAAATTTAATAATCCCAATGAAGAAGATTTCATGAGATCTATATATGTCACCAAAGGCATAGAGGCACAGAACAATTTCATCAAAAATCTCAAACATGGAAGATCTGAAGCTGCATGGATCAATGTCTAGTGTTTTCACATACAGAGTTATTTGGGCTCTGAAACTCAAAGGCGTAAACTTTGAATTTATCGAAGAAGATATGACCAACAAGAGTGATTTGCTTTTAAAGTATAATCCAGTTTATAAGAAGATCCCTGTGCTGGTTCATGGTGGAAAACTGATCGTGGAGTCCTCCATTATACTAGAGTACATCGAAGAGACATGGCCGCAGAACCCATTGTTGCCTGCAGATCCTTATGAGAAAGCAGTAGCTCGGTTTTGGTCTAAGTTTGCTGATAATAAGGTGATTATTTCATTTATGTGATCATGGTTTATTTTGGTGTATGATTATAAGAAATTAAGACATTATGTCAATAATAATTGTATCATCATGTTATTTTTTTGGCATACAGATTCTTACGCTCTACGGGTTTTTCGTGAAAGTTGGAGAAGAACAAGAGAAAGCGGTGCAAGAGGGTTTGGAAATTCTGCGAAACCTAGAAGAGCATGGTCTTGGGGACAAGAAGTTTTTTGGAGGAGAGACGATCGGATTAGCCGACGTTGGCCTAGGATGGATTGCACAATGGTTGGCTGTGTTGGAAGAAATAGTAGGAATTAAATTGTTGGAAGAAAGCAAGTTTCCACGCTTATTTGAATGGAGGAAGAACTTCAAGGAAATCCCCATAATTAAAGAAAACGTTCCTGATCGTGATGAAATGATGGCTAGTATCAAGATTCGCCATGAAAAAATTACTGCAACTGCTCACGACTAGTTTTTTGCGTATTCTATTTGATGTATGTTTATTAGTTTTTTTTTCTCATGTTGGTTAAGCGTGTTACTATTTAGTAATTATGTGGGCAATGCTCTTTTATCTGGCTGTGTTTTTCCCGTTCTGTGATTGAATATCTCTACCGAATCCTAATAGATTCAGAGCTTAGTCTTCAAATTGTACAAATCGCCATGCTTTGCTATCTTTCTATTCTTCTTTCTTTTGTCTTTTTTTTTCTGGAAAGCAAACCTGTATTTATGAGATTGGTGGTAACCGGTGTGCTAGTCCATCATCATTATCCTAGTAATGTTGCTTATAAACTAAGTGCATTAGATACATAAACGCAGTTCACGCATATACCTTAACCAGTAAGGCAACAGTTTATTTATATGGTACAACATTTTCTTTTCTCCAACATCCTTTCTTCCCTTTATTGAATTACGAGTCTCACATTGTTTTTGAAGCTTCTTAACATCTTAGAATTTGAGCAAACAAAAAACATATACAACACATTCTCAAATTCAGAAACAGTTTTCGTGGAAACGTCATAAACTCCCTTTTTTTGTTTATCTTACTCTCAAATTCATAAACAGTTCTCGTGGAAACGTCATAAACTCCCTTTTATTGTTTATGTTACTCTCGGTAGATGTTCAGCCGAAGATGGTGTTGATTTCCTCATTGCAGTTGCTCGACTAAATACTGCCATGCATGCACTTTTTAGGATTTTGTACGATATAGAATGTCTATATAGGAACTTGGGACAAATGGAAATGGGAAGAAACTGCAAAATTTTGTTGGTTATGAGCACAAACCAGGTTCAGTTTGCATAAGGATTTAGAGATAGACACTTAATCATGACCCGCATATAATGCCTCAACACAATGGGATATCGTCGCTTGTTATTGTGGGGTAACAGTAGCATATGAGATTCATGGGTTCATTTGAATCCGCTAATGTAAGATGGACTAAGCCTAGCTTGGTGGGGCTCAACTGAGTTTTCACCCAAGACATCGTACTCCTCATGAACGTGCCTCCTTTAGAGCTTATTCTCTTCACTGTCCTATAGGGTATAGGGATTGAGAGGAACAGGGAAAGAGCACTTCTTATATGAGTAAAGTTTATGAAAGATTCAAAGGAATTTTCTTCGAGGACATTGTGGCAGGAAGGGACATAACTACGTGGAGCTTTGATGTCTATCTCTGTGCCTTCGTCTATTATTTCTATCTGTCAATTTTCTGTGTTCCTGGAATTTACTATGTGTGCCCTTTTGTAGTCTCTTCTCGCGACCAATAATTTCGTCATAAAACTTATCTCAAAAATAAAAGAAAATAAAAAATGGTGAAGATCCCATGAGATATCCAATAAAAATATGCTATTGTTTAATATATCATTTTTCTATAATTTGTATATAAAAAAATGTATAAATTAGTAGGCCAGACCAATATTGATGTGAATCTACGATCGCGGAAGTGAGATTTGTAAAAATAATCACGTTGCTTGTTAGGTTTAGAGAAAATTGTAGTTTATACTAAAATAACTCAAACTTCATTAACAACTACCGAAAAAGATTACACCACCCTCTCCCTTTATAACGAGTCTGGATTTGCCAACCCAACTTAACAGAGGGTTGTCACAACCCTCTCTCTCATTGGCTTAGATAGTTAACAGAGTTAATAAATAAAATAACTTATTTAAATTCTAAAATATTTTATATAATCTTTCTCTTCCTCTCTCTCTCTCCTCTATTCCACCGAAAACTCTTCTTCTCCCTTCCTCTCTCTCTCTCACTCATTGAAAACGTCTTTTTCTCTCTCCTTTTTCTTGCTGCAAATGGTAAATTTCCCTTCATGGCATAATGGATTCAAATAATGTAACTCTAGTTATTTTTCAAAGCATATCTAACTATAATTGTATTGTTGTTTAGCGAATGGATTCGAATAATGGAGCAAAATAGTTGGATTCAGACGATGAAGTAATACAGTCTGGTTTCGAGAAGATAATTTTGATGAATTGAGGGACGATTTGGATTCGCAAGGTAATTCTCAACCCACATTTAATAGTGACCAATAGCCAAGAATTGGTATGATATTCGAAAGTGTCGAAGAAGCATTTAAGTTTTATAATTCTTATGCTAGACGTATCGGGTTTAGTGCACGCAAGAGAAGAACAAACAGAAGTAAGAAAAGTGCTATAATATTAAGAGAATTATTTTGTTGTAGTTGTGAGGGTTCCTATCAGAAAAAAATACTCCAATTAAAAGATGAGATGACCGAAGGTTTGGGTGTGAAGCAATGTTTGAGATAAAATTCACCGACAATGGGAAGTATGGAGTGATTAAGTTCATTGCAGCACACAATGATCATGACTTAGTTACAATATCTAGTGTGCATTTGATAAGGTCTCAACGTCACATAGAACCATCTCAGATTGGAATCATCAATACAATAACCTCTGCTGGTATGAAGAATAAACAAATTTGTACTTATTTGACAAAGGAAGCTGGTGGACTGCAAAATCTCAATTTCATTCCAACAGATAGTAAGAATTTAATTAGGAAAAGGAAGTATGAGTTTCTTCAAAAGGGGGATGCACAATGTCTTCTAAACTACTTTAAGCGCAAGAAAAAAGTGAATAAGATCTTCTACTACTCTATTCAAACAAACGTGGATAATAAAATAAGTGGATGTTTTTTCTGTGATGGAAAATCTAGGCGAGATTATGGATTATTTGGTGATGTCATTGGCTTTGACACCACATACATGACAAATACTTACAAAGTGATTTGTGTGCCGTTTGTTGGAGTCAATAGTCACAACCAAACTGTAATTTTTGGGTGTGGTTTATTTGAGCAAGAAAGATCAGAATCGTTAGTCTAGTTATTTAACACTTTCTTAGAAGCTATGGGAGGTAAGCATCCAAAAACTATATTCACTTATCAAGCTTTGGCAATTGCTAAATCCATCAAAGTTTTATTTCCAGATGCTCATCATCACCTATGCTTGTGGCACATCAGACAAAATGCACATAAAAATTTTGGTAGTGTTTACGGTAAATTCTCTAATTTCGAACACGATTTTGGTGCATGCAAATACGATAATGAGACGGTTGAAGAATTTGAAGCAAAATGGGATGCATTACTCGAAAAATACAAGTTAAGAGAGAATGAGTGGTTGAAAGGAATATACAAGCTACGTGAAAAATGGGCTTCAATGTATGGACGTATTCACTTTTGCGCAGGTATGACGACTACCCAGAGATGTGAGAGTATTAACTTCTTTTTGAAAAAATATTTCTCTAAAAGTCTTATTCTGGCGGAATTTGTGATTCAATACGATAATGCAATCAGCGATCGAAAAGTGGCAGAGAGAAGAGCAGAAAATACAACTTAGCAAACTAGACCTATCCTTATATGTGATTGGGCCGTTAAGATTGAAGCATCAAAGAAGTATACAAGGAAAGTATTCCGACTTCCAAGATGAGATAAAAAAAAACTCTTAATCTAGTATTGACCTTGACAAATGAAGATGAAGAATCAGCCACATATGAAACTAGGAAAAAGAATAATCATGGAAGAACTCATGTACTAACATACATTCCCTTAGATCAATCAGTACAATGCAGTTGTAAAAAATTTAAATTTGAAGGAATTCTTTGTTCTCACGCACTGAAGTTGTTCCACGAAAAATAATTTACAAGTTTACCATCGTAGTATTACTTGAAAAGGTGAAGCAAACATGTGATCAAAGAGGTCATTCTTGACGGGTATGGGGAAGCAATTATGGATGATACAGATCCATTGTCTACGACATGATATAGTGAATTATCACATATCGCACAGAGGATTGTAACTAAGTATGCAAGTAACGAGAGCCAATCTGCACTAGATAGATCCCTATTGTTGGAGGTAGAAGCAAAGATGGCATCTTTTGCAATTTTTGAAGAAGGAGACGGTACACAAAATTTGGATGATCATGAAGAACAACCTCCTTCTGACGATGATGCAACATTGCGAAATCCAAAATGGGAAAAGACCAAAGGAGAACCGAAAGGAAGACTTAAAGGTGTTTTAGAGATGAATGTGCCTAAGAAAAAAGCTTCATCAAAGCAAACAAGTAAGTAAATTATTTTTTATTGTTTATGATGGAACTTGTTAAATTGTATGTCTAATACTTTCATCAAAAAATATAAGGAGGTGGTCAAAACAAACATGGAGAAATTAATCCATATGAGACGCTTGTTCTCGATACTACTAATACTTACCAAACTTCAGGTCAGTTGTTTTATCTTTTAATGTTTTATCTTTTAATGTTAAGTTTTAGTCACTTAACATGTTATCATATAAGAGCCCTGATTTGGTCTTGGAGATTGTGAAGGTTCTGCTGCACATTACCAAACACTTGCATATTCCAGGTTCTAAGAGTTATTCTAATTTTCTCGTATTTGTAAGCAAAAGAAGTTACAGTTGCCATAGATACCTTGTGGCCAGTTTTAAAATCTGGGATGTGAAAAGCTCTGTCATGCCTAGCCCAACTTCTTGAGAGTCTAGCATGGTTATTACACCAAGTATAAGAAGAACCAGTGAAGGATGTTTTAATCAGCCCTGAGACTTGTGTCATCTCCTCAAACTCTCTAATAGAAACAATTGAAGCAACCCTACCCCCAAGTCTTTCAGATTGGCTTCTATCTGCATTAAAATCTCCAGCAAGCATCCAAAAACCATTGATATTTGCTGATAATGATATAATATCCTTCCACAAAGGTACTCTTTCAGCAGGTTCACATTTAGCATACACAAAAAGAGGCCAAAATGCTCCTTAAATTATTATAAGTAACCAAGCAATGCAACATCTGATCACTTGTTTTCCAGTCTCCATCTCAAGCTGTTTATCACCATCTTACATGCCTTCTTGGCATTCCAAGCCCTTGCTCTTAGATACCTTGATATTGAAGCATCAAAGCACAAGGCTGGTAGCTCATCAACAATAGGACCTAATAGTTTTCTAACTTCAGCTATCTTGGCTTGCTGCTCTTCAAGTGACAAAGTTTTCTCCACCCCAGTTCCTTGTGTTCTCCTTTAAGACATTCTCCCCAGATTTAATAAATTTAAGGAGGTCTTTGTATGAGTTGTAGAAAAAAATTCAATACACCCCCATTATAACGTGAACTCTCATAGCACCATTTTGGTTTAAATCTTGGCTTTCTGTTTGAGATTAAACTTATATAGCTTCAATTTAAAATTAGTTGTATTAATTATTTTAACTCTAATATCGATTCTTTTATTTACAAATATATAGGAAATGATCAAAACAACCAACAAGAAGAAGTCAGTATATATGAGAATCTTGTTCTTGGTGGAACATCTAATACCCATCAACCTACCAAGGTCTAGAACTCTAGATAAAGTTTTTTTCTTTTTGTATAAAGCATCTTTTGATTATGAATATAACTAAATTGATTAATTCATTTTATACAAGAAGGGCTTCGTCGATTTATGGAACGGACAATTCTCTGGTGTAAATGATCCAAATCAAGTGATACGTTCATGGCCTGATATGAGTGCTCCACCGGGATCAATTGGCAGTTTTGGTAATCCTAGACATCAATGTATGGCATATGACTCATATCATCAACCTAGTCTCCAGGGCTATGCACCACATTTCCCAAGTGGTTACTTAACACAAGTAAGAAACTTTTATTAAGATGACACTACTTCATCATTTTATCTAATTTGACATGTATTTTCTGTTTAACCTATATTATTTTATTATGTAGAAATCGCGGGAGGAAATTTATGCACCATATCAAGTTCCGAAACCAAGAGGCTATAATCAATTCTTTCAAAGGTCTTACACAAATATTTATCCACAAGTAATGAACTCTTACCATTTTAATTTATTTTATTTTATCTTTTACTACTAAATAGATTGTGTCATATTCTTTTTAAGTTTGATTGTTTTACACTTTTAATAGGCTTTAACTGCTTACAGGTTTTAGGAAATGCAACTGGGTCCATCAGTTCAAAGTTGGGAGAATCTTAGTCATCCCAGGAAACAGCCGATTCTTAATATTTTGTAATATTTGTATTAGTCTATATTGTATTTCTTTTTTACTTTAAATAGACTTTATCTGCTTACAGGTTTTAGCAAATGCTACTAGGTCCATAAGTTCAATGTTGAGTGAATCTCAATCATCACATGTAAGAGTTGATTCTTTAAACTTTGCAATATTTATCTTAGTCTAGATTGTTTTATACTTTAATAGGCTCCAATTGCATATAGCTTTTAGCAAATGCTTCAGGGTCTATCAACTCAATGTTGGGCAAATCTCAATCATCACAGGTAAGAGTTAATTCTTAATACTCTATAATTTATTCCTCAAATTGTGAGAATAATTAAAATTAATACAACTTTATATAGGTCTCGGATGGATATGCTCAAGAGCTTTACAGAAAAAAGTTGGATTTTACCTGATGCTCGTTACCCATTAATTATTTCATGTTCATTGGGAGCCAATTAATAAGGGGATACAAGAAGATTCAATTTTTTTTTATGTTTTACTAGAATTTTGAAGCGTAGCAAGTATCATTCTCAATTATATTGTTTTTTTGAATAATTTAGGTTCTCTTGATTTTTATGAAGTCCTGAAATGTTATTAGATATGAATAATGATTCATTTTTATGAAGTTCTGGCATGCTTTTATTTTTTCAATTCATAGGCATGTTTGCTGGGTAATCTGTTTTCCTGTTGTAAATAAGTAGGTGATGTGTTTAGTTTTTTCAACCTTAGTTAGAGATCCAAAGCAAGATGATATTGCCGAAACTAGTAGGTTTTCCGTTGTGTTCATAATGGCCACCGCGACTAGAGCATATGTTGTTTTTGAAAGGGTTGCACCAACATTCAAAGAAGTGTCCCCAAGAGTGAGAGTGGCGATTTTGGTATTGATGATGAGAAGGGTGGAGGTGAAAAGGAAAGAGCGGCAATGGCTAAAAATAAAGAGGTAAATGCTGAAATTGTGACAAAGGAAGGGGATGCTCTGAATGTGACAAAGGAGGGCAACGATAGCAAGGTGCTAACGGTTAAAGAGGAGAACGAAGAAAAGGCGGTGAAGGTCCAGGTGGGTGATGAGCATGGTATGAAAGAGCTACTACTTAGTGTAGATTTTTGGTTAAATTTTGAGGTTTATGCATGCAGAGCTACGCTAACAGGTTAAGCAAAATATTTTGGTGATTAGTCTATGCTCCGTTGTATATAAAAAAATTTCTTCAATTATTGCTAACAGGTTAAGCAAACTTCTTCACAAATTAATCTCTAGGAATCAGAGAGCTTACATTCAGGGCAAGGACATTAGTGAGACCATTACATTAGCTCAGGAAATGGTTGGGGATTTACACAGAAAAGTTGGAGGCACTAATGTTATGATCAAGATAGACATGGAAAAGGCTTATGATAGGCCCGATTGGAGGTTCTTACGTCAGGTTTTGCACAAATTTGGTTTCTCTAGCAGATGTGTTTTGCTCATAGCACAATGTGTTGAAACACCATGGTTCTCAGTTGTCCTACATGGGGTCTTCAAGGGCAACTTCAAATCGTCACGAGGCTTGCGACAAGGAGATCCTCTTTCTCCATTGCTCTTTATTATTGCAGAAGAAGTCCTATCCAGAGGGCTATCCAAATGTTTTTTGGAGGACGCGATTGGGTTATTCCATACATCTTGAGGCTGTACTCCTCTCACTCATCTCTTATATGCTGATGATTTCCTCATTTTCCTAAACGGAAGTCAGCGATCCATCTCCAGGTTAATGCATTTCCTAGCAAGATACAAAAATTTCTCCAGCCAATTAATCAACAAAGCTAAAAATGGCTTAAATGTACACCACAATGTATCTGCATCAAGAAAATATATCATCCATAATGCCTGTGGGTTCCAACATCGTTCTTTTCCAATGATCTATTTGGGAACTCCCATAAGCTACGGTCGGGTATTGCTTACTCATTTTGAACCATTGCTCACCAAAATTCAACGATGTATTGTGTAAAAACTAATGCAAAGAATAAGAGATTCGAGAAAGACTAACTTTTATTATTATTTGATTATTACAATGGAAGAAGACCTTCTCCTTATATAGTTACAATTACTTGGGCGCTAAGTAAAAATATCCTATATTTAGATAATTATATATTTAGTATATATCCTATATTAGGTATATTGTATATTCAACATATATTTTATATTCAACACTCCCCCTCAAGATAGAGCATAGATGTCAATCATGCCCAGGTTCTCAATCATGTCGTTAAATATTCGTCCACAAACTCCTTTCGTAAGAATATCTGCAAGTTGATCTTCGGACTTCACAAATGGAAAAGATATACACCCTTTGTCAATATTTTCTCTGATAAAAAACTGATCCACTTTAATATGTTTCATACGGTCATGCTGAATTGGATTGTGTGTAATCATAATCGCTGCTTTATTGTTACAGTGTAGATCAATTGCTTTCATGAGTTTAAATCCAAGATCCTTCAATGTATTATGTATCCATAGTAGTTCACATACTCCATGAGCCATACCCCGAAACTCAGATTTTGCACTTGATCTAGTAACAACCTTTTGCTTCTTAGCTCTAAATGTCACCAAATTCTCACATACAAACATTAAATAGCCTGAGGCTGACCTCCTGTTTGTCATATCTTCTGCCCAATCTGCATCGGTGTATCCCATTACTTCCATATCACCACCTTTCCAGAATAAGAGACCTTTTCCCGAAGATTTCTTCAAGTACCTTAGTATTCAAAAGACCGCCTTCATATGTTCTTTACTTGGATTATGCAGGAATTGACTTACGACGCTAATGGCATATGCAATATCCGGTCGAGTATGGGAGAGATAAATTAGTCTTCCCAGTAAGCGTTGGTACCTTCCTTTGTTACATGTGACTTGGTCAGAAAACATTCCCAAGTGATGATTCGCTTCAATCGGTGTATCTACCGGTTTGCAATCAAGCATCCCAGTTTATGCAAGAAGGTCTAATATATACTTTCGTTGAGACATGAAAATACCTTGACTTAATCTTGCAACCTCAATGTCTAAGAAGTATTTTAACTATCCCAAATCCTTCATCTCAAATTCCCGTGACTAATAGTTCTTCAGTGCCTCCATTTCTACTGAGTCAAATTCCCTTGACTTAATCCTTGTTATAGTCGGTAAGCCAGTCTCTTTTTGGAAAAGTTAGTACATGAGGCCTCTGGTGGTACATGTTGGAGTAGTTCAAAACCCACGGGAAGAGGAGTTCCCTTTTGACTGACCACCACTATTGGCGACGATATTGTTGGGAGGGTGACTGTTGGAGGTGTTGTAGGTTGGTTGTCAGGGTTAAGGTTGTCGATAGTAGTATTGTCACGGGGTACCCACCATAGTGGGTCAATTCCTTCGAAGTCTGGGCCTTGGAATGATTGGTAAATCCCAACCCATCAAGCCTAAAGGTAATGGGGTGGGTTCCCAATTACTTCAGGTGGCATTGAATTGTTATCTGTTGCATCGGGTTCTGGAAATTGGACCGGGCCTTTTTGGGTCTGGTTTGAATCTGGTAGAAGTCGGGTATGACTTTGGTTTTGGGCTTCATAAGCTCGGGCCTGTTATAGGTTGGTCCAAGCAAGGAAATCAAATTTTGTTAAAGACACCGGTGTTTCCGTTGTGTTGATCACAGCCAGGGTTATGGTCGGTGCTGCCCGGTATTGTTGGGTTGCCTCTTGTACGCCCGTGTGCGTGGTCATCGATTGCGGTGGTCAGGGTCTAGGTAACGGCTTGGGTCTCGATTCTCATAACATTGTAAGCCTTGGTTTTGACACCTAGACTTGTAAACGGATTGTTGAGATCATCGTTGCTCGCGGTGACGCTTCCCTCAAGAAATGAGTCTTCTAATACGCCCAATGGAGGTGGTTAGGGGAATGGGAATAAGGCTCCCTTTCCAAAAGCCTCGACAAGCCTTATCAAGCCTATCCGTTAACTTTACCACATCTTGAGCGAGTGTAGGTTTCATCGTCGCGGGTCTTCTACAAGGCATATTGCTCATGAAAATTACTACACCAGATTCTAACGCAGCTCTGGTACCAATTTGACGTAAATCTACGAACGCGGATGCAAGATTTGTAAGAATAATCACATTGTTTGTTAGGTTTGGAGAAAACTGTATTTTCTACTAAAATAACTCAAACTTCATTAACAACTACCAAAAAGGATTACACCACCCTCTCCCTTTATAACCTAGGTTTCCCTAAGTTTACTCCTACTATAACTCTCCTAACCTATCCAATTAGGAAACTAACCTATAAAAGGTAAACTGCTAATAACCTACATGGACCTCTCCAATAGAGCATATAACTAAACATAAACATAAACATAGGTCACACGGGGGTAAAGGACCATATGAGGGACATGTCACGTCAAATATATATATATAGGATAAACGCAGTAAATATGTAATATGTCAGCCACAATTTTTGATATTTTTTATCAGTGGAAACAACGGAGATAGTAATTTTATTTTCTGATATAAGGGTGTAGAAAAGTCTTGGTTGACCAATATATCAATATAATTCAAAATTTTAATCCTAGGCTGCAAGTAACTAGTTTTACTAACCTTATCAAGGTACTGAGCCAACGGTTTTGAAGAACCACGAATAACCCTGATGATAGTCGTGAGAGATACTAAATGAACAGGTGAATCAAAAGTCGTGGACCATATTTAGTTCTGTATTACATGTAGAAATCTCGGTATGTCAACCATTGCTAAACTTGGAAGAAGCACTTCGATCAATGTCTCCCGAATAGGAACAATTACAGACGGATTCTTCATACTTACACACTCTATTTGGAAAAATATGTCCTCAATTAAACGAGGTATTTCATGACCAATACATCCTTTCCAAATGCTATCCATACCTTCTGCTAGGAGCTCATCTGCAGTGGAACTATATTTCTCGTTCATGGCCATAACTAACTTCATCAATGGATGAACAACTACAGCTGCAAGATACGGTTTCACGAGGCTCGGATACCAGACAATTAATGTTGCTGCCACAATAATATTAGAGGCCTTTGCATTTTGGCTTGTTCCTCCAATACAAGAAATTCAGTCTTACATTTCAAATGAATCCAACCATGCAAGAATATTGAGATCCTCAGTGTGAACTATAAAACATAGCAAGATCTATAAATATTAAAGATCTATTAGGACCTAGGATGTAATACGATAATCACGATAAACAATAATACAGAAGCATAATCACATACCTTGATCCATAGCTTGATTGATTGAGGTATGTCATTCGTGTTCGTCGGCGGTGACGAGCGGTGACAACTTGGCTTTCTCCCCCTTAACCTTTTCTTTGAGATAGTATTTTAGTTGATGGGCTAGGCACACTTATATAGGTAGAGAGAGGACCTAGTTTCTTATTTTAATTAGGACTATTTTTTATCAATGTAGAGAGTTGTAGGAAACCCTAACTGTAGGAACTTATCCCTCGATCTCACTCATAATCGAGCTCACACAGTTCGATTTACCTCCATCTCAGGCTCATGTAATTTTAGCACTTAACTCTCCAGTCAAACATTCCAACCAGCCCCACGAACTACTCAAGAATGTAGGTCAAGCTAAACCCAAAAAATGTTATTCAGTCAAAGACACCTGTCTTCCACAAACTCATCAGTTATTCAGTCAGCCGCCACTAACCACATCATTCGGAAAACATGTTCTAGCACGATGAAGAGCTGTGGAGAAGCCTATAAAAAAAAAAAAGTTCTAGAAGAGACAGGGACCAGAAAAATTACTCAAACTTCCTATTTATGAGATCAAAAGCATTTCTATATTCTAGAGATCACTTGTAATAAAGATATCCACTCTAAGTAATAAAGAAACTTTTACAAAAATCCTCCATACGAGGTCGTGGTTTTTTACCTGTTCAGAGGTTTTCCACACTAAAAACACATGTCTTCAATTCTTGCTTTATAGTAGAATATTGTAACAGATTCATTGGTATGATAGTTAATTCCTTGATATATCGAGCTGTGGAATTTGGCCATTACATTTGGCGCCGTCTGTGGGAAAGATTGAATTTCCACGATATCCTAAGGTAGTCTTTCATTATAATTTTTAATTATGATTTCTTCCAGATGACAGGCCGTAGGAACTCAGCTCAAAATTTCTATGGATCCAGGACAACTCACCGAGTTACAGGCAAATCTCCACGCAGAGGCAGAAAAATGTGCCGAACTCAAACTTTAACTGACAAAGGATCGTGAGCTCCGAGAGAAAGAGCTCGATGAAGAACGACAAGCTCGTTTGATAGTGCTTAAACAGTACGAAGATCAGATGACGACGATACAGACTGCACTCGAGGCTCTACAAAATACTTAGCTGGCTTCTCCTACCAAGGGTCACAATCAACTTCCAGAGACCTCCCGCATTTCAGCAAGGGAAAGGTTGGGACCTCCGGGAACCACTTGTAAAACCATTTCCAAAAATCTACCAAATGGATTGCAGCCCTCTATCCATTTGGGAGGAGAAGTTTAATCAGAAGTCAGCCGAGGTCACCCTTTTTCCATCCGTCATGAGGAAGAACAGCGACCTCTACATCATGTTCTAGTACGAGATTTCTTGAGTGAAGGTACGGGAACTCACCATCCCCTACCAGCACGTCCAGTGATCCAGCCAATACGTTATTATGTCACAAAAGAACATATGGATCAACGAATCAAGGAGCTTATCGAGGCACAAGTTCTGGGTACTACCGGCGATACCACGAAGTTACAAGGAAGTCTGATTGCCAAAGAACTATTTGATATGGAAATACCGAAAGGATTCCATACTCCCCAAATTCACAAGTACAAAGGTACTTACCCGAAGGAGCATATTCTGCAATACCGCGATTCAATGGGGTTGTACTCCAATCCTAACCACATTCTCTACCGACTGTGTGCCACAAGTTTACAAGAGGGGCCACTCTGATGGTTTCACTCTCTTCCTGAGGAATCTATCTACACATTTGAGCAGCTGCAGAAGAAGTTCATCAAAACATATGCTCACAACAAAGACAAAGAGGAGAACTTGTATTCTCTTATCAGTCTTAAGCAGTCACATGGGGAAAAGCTTGAGGATTTTTCAAAAAAGTTCTTAGAGCTTGCGAGAAAGGTGGATAACCTCGACCAAAAAATAGTCGTAACAGCCTTCACCAATTCACTCTGGGTCGATTGCAAAGCAAAGGAATACCTCATCCTTAACAAGCATGCGACGTTAGAGGAGATGATCACCAAAGTCAATGGTTACGTCGACTTAAAGAGGATGATGTCTGAGCGACAAAAGTCGACAAAATCTGTCCTCTCCACTAAAGTCCCACATACAAAATGAACTAACGAGCCCAAGGAGGAACAGGGAGATCAAAAATGTACCAAGAGAAACACTAGATACCCTCAGAGAAGCGGTCTACAAAACAAACTCGTCCTCCCAAAGCTGAACGTCCGAATCTCAACAATTTTTCCACTGTTGTTAAAAAACACGCTCTACCACGTCTCTCAACCATTGGAACCCATCGAGAATCAACCTTTTTGCCTATACTATAAGGTAAATCATCATTCTACTAGTAATTTCTATGCTCTACAGCGGATGCTCAAGCACATTTTCAAGGAAGGCCGGATGCTCAAATACATTATTGACCTGATGTCATAGTAAGATGGCAACAGTAAGAAACAACTCGAAGTTGTTCAGGTCAACGACAAAGCTGAGGAGAAGCATCTCTACTACAGCACCTCAGCAATATAATCGAAATCAACCAGATCAATAATACCAACCGATCAAAGCGCCAGAGGCTCTCGGAATGCTATGATCTTACACCTCAAGACAAAGAAGCCAAACTTCTTCCCGAGTCAAGCAATCGCTGACTCAGAATCTCTTTCGAGGATTGCGATACTAGTCATGTCAAATTCCCACATCATGATGCATTAGTCATAATGCTCAAGATGAAACAGTTTATCATGCACACAATGATGATCTATACTGGAAGTGGTATTAAAATCCTTTTTCAGAGTACGATCGACCAGATGGGTTTGGCCGACCAAGTCATTCAGAGCGACACAGATATCAATGGGTTTAATGACTTCAGGGAAGAACGAGTAGGCAAGATTATCTTACCTATTACCGCAGGGCCAGCCATAATCGACGTTATTTTCTACGTCATCAATGCCAAGTCTCGTTATCTTAGGATCATGGGCCGTTGCTGGATACACAATATGAAAGCAGTTGCTTTTACCTATCATCAAGCACTCCGGTTCAAACACGATAACGGTATTTACGAGATCAGAGGTAGTCAAAAATTTTCTCGAGCTTGTGAAAATACTATCTCTGCCATCCTAGATACTTCAGACAGATTAGCCACATAGCAATTACAGAAAACTGGTCACCTCGACGACCAATCACCTACAGAGGAGCCCACAGAATTTGTCAACATTAATGGACCTAGTAGAGGCACGTTCATCAGAACCAAACTAGTTCAGCAGGAGAAGAATGCTCTCATCCAGTTCCTACAACTCAATCGAGATGTTTTTGCATGGTCTTTTGAAGAAATGCCCGGAGTCGATCCAGCAATGGTTTGCCACAAGTTAGCCATCAACGTCAATGCCCCAGCGGTCAAACAAAAACATCGATGACTTTCCCCTCGTCTTCAAGATGAAGTTAACACCGAGATTAAGAAATTAATCAGAGTGAGATTCATTCGAGAAGCCAAGTATCCGGACTGGATATCCAACATTGTCGTTGTCCCAAAGAAGAACAGAAAAGATCGCATTTGCGTAGATTTCATAAATCTGAACAAACATACTCCAAAGGACAGTTTCCCTCTTCCCAATATTTATCAGATCCTCGATTCCACTACAGGCCATGATCTCCTATCTATGATGGACGCTGCTTTAGGATATAATCAAATACCACTTCTGGAAGAAGATCAAGAGAAGACAACATTCATCACCAAAAGTAGCCTTTACTGTTACAAAGTCATGCCCTTCAGGCTCAAGAACGCAGGGGCCATATATCAATAATAAATGGTTATTATGTTAAAAGCACACCTGAGAAAAATCGTTGAAGTCTACATTGATGATCTCTTGTGCAAAAGCGTACGGTCAGAAAATCACATCTCAGATCTCAATACTATATTCAACATCTTTCGATCTTATAGAATGCATCTCAACCCTAATAAGTGTAAATTCATGGTATATTTTGGCTTCTTCTTAGGCCACCTCATTAACAAGAAAGGGATTGAGGCAGATCCATATTAAATTCGGGCTCTCCTCGACATGCCATCTCTAAAGACAATAAAAGATGTTCAATAACTCACCGGCAAGATTGCCGCGATCAACCGTTTTGTCTCTAAATCTTCAGACCGCTGCCGTTGGCTATTCCTATTACTCTACAGATGTACTAAACGAGGAAAGGTTCAGCCAACTGCTGAAGTCCCATGGACACCAAAATGTGAAGTAGCTTTTCAGGATCTCATAATCTATTTTGAGAGGTCTCCCATATTTAGTACCCCAGTAGGTATTGAGGAACTGATAATCTACCTAGCAGTCACAGATACTTCTCTCAGCTCGGATCTTATTCGCCTAAAAGGGAAAATTGAGAAACCAGTCTTCTTCATCAGTAAAATACTTACACCAGCAGAAACAAGGTACTCTAAAATTGAGAAACTTCTTCTCAACCTTGTTTACACTTCATAAAAACTCAAGCACTACTTCCAAGAACATTCTGCCAAAGTGATGACGAACTACCCACTTCGAGAAGTTTTGTCCAAAAAAGAGAAATCACGAAGAGTGCAACAATGGTCAGTTAGTTTGGGCGAACATGATATCAAGTTCGAACAGTATCACTCCAAAAACGGTCAGGTCGTTGCTGATTTTCTTGCGGATTTTCCAGTGGAAGATCCTGAGTGGGAGGAGCACGAACCGAACCTTACCGAAACTACGCCAGACAATCCAACTCCCAAGCCATTCGACGAACGAGCTGACTGGATCACTACGTCAGAGTGGAGGCTTCTCACAGATGGATCAGCAGAACCCATAGGGTCAGGAATCGAGATCGTTTTGATTACCCCCTCAAATGATAGAATCGAGAAATTAATCCGCTTGAATTTTGAGGACTCAAATAATGTCACCGAGTATGAAGCTCTCATTCACGGACTCGACCTCGTACTTGAGCTCGACGTCCTCAAACTCTCAGTTTACACTGATTCATTACTCATTGTTCATCATTATTCTGAGCAATACAGGAAGAACGGGAAGATGATCGGATACGCATCCCTCGTTGCAGATAGGATGAGTAAGTTCGCGAAAGCAACTCTCGAATATCTTCCTCGAGGTAAAAATAGACACGCATATTCCTTGGCATATCTAGTCAGGATCTTGGGTACAAAAGCTCGATATCTCTAGATTAAAATGATTTCAACCCCCAGAATTGATCACGTATCTATATCCACGATCAACACTGAGGGCGATAAAGGAAGAAATAACGATTGGCGAAAGCCTTTCTTAGCCTACCTCGGAGTTGACAACAAGTGTAAAGGGCCACTCCCAAGAGATCCAAAAGAACACTGATAGCTGATCAACAACTCAAAATATTACATCACTCAAAACGGTATGTTTTACCGCCTTTCTATAATAGGGCCTTATCTCAAGTGCCTCTCGAAGTCAAAAGCAGACCAACTGCTCTACGAATTACACGAAGGAACTTATAGTCCCATGCCGAAGGTAGATCATTAGCAAACCGAGCTATAACTCAAGGAGTATTCTAGCCCGGCATAAGCAAGCAAGCAGAAGAGTATTCCCGTAAACGTGATACCTGCCAGAGATATGAAAATATAATACGCACCCTTGCGCTCAAACTCCATGCAGGCAAGGTTTTCTGGCTATTCATAAGATGGGCACTAGACCTCGCCGGCGAATTCCCTAACTCTCCAGGTAATCGTCGTCACCTACTCGTTGCAACCGATTACTTTATAAAATGGGTAGAAGCAATTCTACTATGTCGAACCATAGAAGATGAGGTCATTTCGCTTATTTGGAACCACATAATCACTCGATTCGGGTGCCCCCACCAAATTCGTATCGATAACGATCCCCAATTTGTGGGAGATAAGGTCGTAACCTTCCTAAATCACCACAATATCATCTACTCACCATCAAATCCATACTATCCTCAAGGCAATGTCCAAGCCGAAATCACCAACAAAACCATCGTGGATGGACTCAAAAAACAGCTTCACTCACAGAAAAAAAAAAAAAAAGGAAATTGGGTTTGCGAACTACCTCACGTCATGTGGGCTTATCGAACCACTCCCCAACAATCCACTGGGTGTACCCTTTCCCTCCTTGCTTATGGCACTGAGGCAGTGATTCCTTCTGAATATCATCATCCGGTTCGTGATCACGAGCTAACTGATGAGGAAAATGAATTCGAATTGGCTTGCAACCTCAATATGATAGATAAAACCAGGGAATGTATCATCGCTAACCTAGGCCGATATCATCATTTGCTTGCCAGATCGTATAATAACTGAGTCAGAAGCCGTACTTTCCAAATCATAGATCTCGTCCTCCGAGAAATTCCTCAACATCGCAAAAAGTCTCACGCTAGAAAATTATTCAACAATTGGGAGGGTCCATTCATTATCACAGGTCTCTCAGGCCTGGGATCATACTATCTCATGACAGAAGAGGGAATCCCTATTTTAAATCTTTGGAACATTAGGCGACTAAAGTGATACTATCGCTAGACGTCTTACCACTCTATTTCCATTGTTCGTTCTTTGTTTTACAAATTCAAGAGCGAGATTCTTATCTCCATCCAATGTAAATTTTGAACTTATCATTAAAAGTTTTTTTGAACAATGTCATTCTCTTCACAAACATTCGTCCACGTTTTATAGATTCAGGCATAGATAATACTAGCTGACAATCAATATTTCCCAAGTTCAATCAGGGATATCACTTGATTGGCTTCTTTTACTACATCTTTGCGATTGTGGCAAGTATAAAAACTAGGTTCACATCAAAGATTTAGCCAAACAAAAGATAAGGTAAAGGTATTACTAGCCTTCATCTTTTATAACTTGTTTGGATCATTTCAGTAGGCTGGATTGAGGATAACACTTGGTTCAGCTGAATCTTTATATCTCTACAATTATGGCTAGTGTAAAAACTTGGTTCATATCAAAGATTCAACCAAACAAAAGATAAGGCAAAGGTAATACTAGCCTTCATCTTTTACAACTTGTTTGGATCACTTTAGTAAGCAGGATCAAGGATAATATTTGGTACAGCTCAATCTTTACATCTCTGCGATTATGGCAAATGTAAAAACTTGGTTCACATCAAAGATTCAGCCAAACAAGAGATAAGGTAAAGGTAATACTAGCCTTCATCTTTTACAACTTGTTTGGATCATTTCAGTAGGCTGGATCGAGGATATCACTTGGTTCAGCTGAATCTTTACATCTCTGCGATTGTGGCAAGTGTAAAAACTTGGCTCACATCAAAGACTCAGCCAGGCATAAGATAAGGTAAATGTCATACTATCTTTCATTTCTTTCAATATGCCTGTGACAATTCTATAGTTCAAATCAAGTTTCAACTTGGTTTAACTCAGCCCATTTCTGTGATTAAAACGAATGTGAAAATTTTATTTTATATCAAAGACTCAGCCAGGCATAAGATAAGGAAAAGGTCATACTAACTTTCATCTCTTTCAATATGCCTGTGACATTTCTATAGTTCAAATCAAGTTTCAACTTAGTTTAATTCAACCCATTTCTGCGATTAAAGCGAATGTAAAAAATTTATTTTATATAAAAGACTCAGCCAGGCATAAGATAAGGCAAATGTCATACTAGCTTTCATCTCTTTTAATATGCCTATGACATTTTTATAGTTCAAATCAAGTTTCAACTTGGTTTAACTCAACAAATTTCTGCGATTAAAATGAATGTGAAAATTTTGTTTTATATCAAAGACTCCACCAGACACAAGATAAGGCAATGTCCATACTAGCTTTCATCTATAACAATGTGTCTGCGACAAGTACTATTTATTTTCAGGTCAAATTCATATTACAGAGGATTCTTTTCTGCTAGTGGAGGGTCAGCAGCGATTCTTCACGTATTAGGTCTCTCTTTCAGTTTGCAGGCCACAGCAGCTCTACCTTGATCTATTGATTCAGCAGTTTGAGGGCCCAGTTGGGTCTCCATGGTGCCCAAACAGTTCCCTCAATCTATCTTAGCTCTACAGGTGCTTCCCTTATCCGATAGAGTTTTGAGCAAGGTATCTCGTTCTGACTCAAGTCCTTTAACTTCCTCTACAAAATATGCAATGATCACTCTTAACATATCAGATCGAGACACACCAGGTACTATCGTTGTTGCAAATCTCGCCTTCAATCTCTCGAGGCATGACTTTAACCTAGCGCAATTATCCTTCCATTCAATTATTTCCGCATCAACCCTATCATGATAAATGGCATCTTCTTCCAATTTGGCAATATACTTCACTGACGCAGATAGGTTTATGGCTTCTAAGTCTATTACCCGAGCACGAAGTCTCCCAATTTCTATGTTCAACTCTTCCTTAGCCTGGAATAATTCCTCCTTCCTCTTCATCAGCAAGTCCTTTGCTTTGGTCTCCCCCTCCAGAACTTTCTCCCTAATAATAGTAGCATCTAACTTATACTGGCATTCCCCCAAATTTGCATTTCCCTTCTGAACGTTCCCCTGATTTCGAGACACGTCACTTTCAAGCTCTTTAATCCGACCTGAGAAACTAACTACATCCCCTCGAACTAAAGGAGCCTTAACCTCAATTCTACTTCCCCCATAATGCTCTCTAGCCTTAGCTTTCTTGGCACGAGCAACGGCTTGGTCATTTTCAGCTTTAAGCCGAGAAACTCTCTCGATTAGGTCATCGCACCTTCGCTGTATTTCTCGGAATTCCATATCCATGGAGGGGAGGGTTGTTTAAAAATGTTCAGCTGCGGCCTCCGAAGCCAATAGATTTTCTTGAGATATCCTCAGCTCGATCTTACATCTTTGAAGATCAGATCGAAATCATATTTATGTTTGTTCTAGCGCCTGAATACGGTATTGAGTTGTGTCGGCCTGCTTACCCTTCGCAGCCAACACGTCGACCTGACGTTGAAGTTTCTCAACACGTTTTGTTGCCTCGGATAGCTCTTCTAATCCCTTCTTAATCTCAGAATCTTTTTCTTCGACCTGAAGAATCAGGTCAGAAATGGCCTGATTCAACTTCTCAAGTCCGAAATGCATTTTCATGTATTGATCCTCTCTGTTCTCGCTCACCTCCTTCATTCTATCGAACTGCTCCACAAATTCTAGATTGCACATGAGTACGTTGTCCTCACGTGCACGAGATAAATCCAATTTGACCTGGGAAATATAACAAGTTTTAGTACAGTTCAATTCAGGAAATCTAATTCCTAATATATACATACTAGATTTCTAAGAGACTGTGATTTCTAAACATATGTTTCCAAGTACTTTTAGACTAAGAGTTTGGACTCCATTCTTAGATGAACCCTTCATGAATCTTTTAACGACTTACAAGGTACACACTTTCGATATATAATTCCGTATTAATAGCGTTAGATTTTTGCCATGCATTTCTATTCTGCTGACTTGATAACTTAACATTGGTTTAACATACAAGTAGAAAAACCTATTCCGATCAAACCTACAGTTTTGCTTGTGCAGATAGCAAGGCTTTAGAGGTCTCTCTTTCGCTGGCAAGTCCAGACTCTAGGTCATTTATCCTGAGACCCATCTTTCTAACTACCTACAAGACGTTTATAAACAAAGTCAATCTACAAAAAGTATCATCCTCACACACAATTCAAATAACTCAGAGATATTTATACAACACACATGTCTACCCTACCTTCTCACTCCCACCTTCTGGGAGCTCAACATCCTCCCCTTGGTTGTTAAGTACTGTCTGGTAGGAGACGCCATCTAGACCATCCACGACTCTCACCACTTCCGCTTCCTCATTCTCTCCTTCCTCAACATAGGTGTCATCCTTAATGGCATTCACCTCGTCCAGAGAATAACCCTTCAGCATCAAGTGATGACCTAGTCTGTCACGCTCAATTGGCCTTTGACTCGACCTATAACTGGCCGATCGCTACGACGTGAATGGCCTTCAGCTGCCTGACTTCCTTCATGGCTTCAGTCTTGGCTCGAGCTAGGCCTTTCTCCAGCTCGTTCTTCGCCTTCTTCAGCTCGGATTTTTCTTCCTCAATACCGAGCCAAATCCCCTTGACAAGACAAGCAACCTGCAAAAATTATATCGATCTCAGTTATTAGCTTGAAATATATTAAACATTTATTTCTGATAATATAAACTTACCATCTGGCTCGTATCTTCCTCTCCTTGAAGAATCGCCAACCTAGCCCTTTCTTCGACCTCTTTGAGGTTGTCCACCAAAGCAGATTGCCCCTCGGTGACCTTTTTTCCTGACTCCCCTGAAGGTTCGACCCTTCTCCTCTTTCCTTTTACGACCTCACCACTTCCAGTGGTACCAGAGGCTGGCACAGCCTTTAACATCTGTCTCTTCGGAAATTTTTGAGCTATCTTGCTCGTCGTAAGATTTGGTTGAGCAGAACTGCCCGACCCAGGAGTCTTGGCTCGAACCTCCTCACCACTTATTTGCTTTCTGCCTTCAGCAACTCCCGCCATCGACCTGGTAGACTGAGCCTTCCTAACCTTGTCTAACTTACTATCAGCTCTCTTCTTTTAACTCAGGCTGAGTTCCTCCAAAACGAGTTCGAGTTCAGTCTCCTCCTCTGCAACTTCGTCCAACAGGGATTCCTTCCTTTCTACTATAGACTTCACACCTGTAATAACGTATTTTACTATCAACTACAGTTGTCAACAAAACATAACAATAATTCTATCTATGCGTGTATATACTTACTTTTCTTTACAGATCTAAATCGAAGGTTCAAAGGTTCTTCATCATCTCTTTGAAGGCAATTACCCTTCACCCATATGATGTTGCCATTCCAGGTTCGACCTGCTGAATTTAGATCGAAAAAACGATGCCGAGTCACGCTCGCACAGAAATACGACCCCCCACTGTCCTTAAAATTCTTTACCCCATAAAAATGCAAAATATCCTCAGGGGTTATCCTCCTCACTTTTTCCTCCCTTTCCCACCTTTTATTTAGATGGTCACACATAGTATTTACCTCCCACATGTTCCCGTTCATTTGAATAGGACATACCCCAATTGCATTTATAATCCCCTTCGCCAAATTGGTGAGGGGAA
The DNA here is from genome assembly GCA_014058105.1 of Kingdonia uniflora. NCBI lineage: Eukaryota > Viridiplantae > Streptophyta > Magnoliopsida > Ranunculales > Circaeasteraceae > Kingdonia > Kingdonia uniflora. The sequence goes on along the minus strand of JACGCM010001055.1, from coordinate 1,466,737 downwards.
GGTTCAACCCATACTCTAATTGAGTTAGGTAACAAGGAAAACCCTCCGAGAGGTCACTCCGGACATCTCCATCGAAATACTCTAACGAGATCGATTCATCTATACCCCTATTTTGTTTTTCAACTTCCAAATCTGCCAACAGATAGAAATACTCTTCCCCCTCCGCTACCGTACAACCCCTAAACTTCCTACCGGGAAACTCTACACATTTACCCCACTTCTCTCCTATAGCCGCCTTGGCCTTACAAAACTCTTTAAAGGTATCAGAACCTATAGGATAAGACACCAAGGAAACCCGGGAATTGTTCAAATCCTCCTTCCCCTTCGTAATCAGACTCATTCATCCGACCAGAGGTCGAAAGCTCATTAACAGACGAACTACCCATCCTAAAAACAAATTCTACAGCCACGTTTTTAACCTACAAGGATGCCTCTCACGCTCGACCTACATACAGGTTAAGGTATTTATCATTCTTCCATCTATATATATATATTCAACATATATCTCTAATCAATCATTTACGTATAACATATATCTTTAACTAAGGAAAATCAACATATATCACATATATCTCTACTAACCTTCCGTATCCGAATGAGAATCGATGGTAGAGTTAAGTTTTCCCCTCACAACGCTGCTGTATTGCCACCTACGAGATCTATAATCGTTTGCTCTCTTCAACCGTTTATCACCTTCGGATAACTCTTTAACGAATACCCTAATTTTTTCTTTCTCCCTGAGTACTCTTCAAGTTTTTGGTGATAAAATGTTTGTTTGGAGACGAAGAAGAACTATTTATCTTTTCTCTCCCATGTGGCTGGCATTTATTGCTCCTCACACGAACCATCCTTGATTCCAAAACCGAGGCATCCTTTCTACTCACCATGTCAGATGCTTGTACCTTTTCGATAAAACCATATTTCCATCCTTGTAACTCCCCTCATTTTTTAATATATTTTTTCTCCCTATTTCCATATCTTTTCCTGACCTTCCCGCACTCATGATGACTCACTGTATGATGTCAGAGCTTTATTTTCTTTTACATACAAAACAAAACTAGAAGCTTCTGCATTTTCATATTTTTGTTTCTCAGTCCTTGTTTATCATACTTATAGTGACTGACGTCATTTTCTAAACAGTTTAATTATTCAAATTTATTCATAGTGTTTGCTAAAACAATCTCAAAATAGATTTGCCCCTATAGAGAATCCAATTGACTTATATTATATCTGTTACATTCATAACATTTATATTTTTTATAAGACACACACTTAGCACATCATCCAATCGAACTATTCATCAGTCCTCAGATCGTTAAATTCAATTTCAACTTCAGCAATCAAACTAGCCAACTTCTCTCGATCTACCAATCCTCTCACGAACTTCGGCAATCTTTATAGACAATCATCCCCCCCCCCACGCAGCACGAATCCTCCAAGATCGAGCCATACCATCCTAAATCTCTCTTTAATTTTTCTTTCATCATACCTATATTTATACGTTTCTCACTAACTCTCCACTCAAAATACATGATTTTTATCTTTTATCTCGTAACAGAAACCTCAAATCTTAAGATTAATTATTCGAATTTTTCCCCTCACCAGTATACAAAATAGCCACAGTGTTCGACCTTACACTACCACAGGTATACCCCTTTCGACCTATAACGGCTCGAGTTCACATATTTCCTACAATTTATATCCATCACCCATTAAACATAAATCATTTATATCAGCACGACATTGACAACACGTATTCATCTTAGTTCGAACAGTATTGCAACATTGTTTTATCACTTATCAAACAGTTATTCAACTAACATTCAACACATTTCAGGTCGATTCAAGAAGTTTTTCTATGCACAATTTCTTAAAAAATCAACTTTTATTCATATCAAAAATAGTACATACGATTTATAGATAATAAGTTTTCACACAGAAATACAACAAAATGTTATCCGTCCAGCACCAAACTCCAGGTACTTTACAGATAACAAGTTTTCCCTGTTTATTTGAAGCTATAGGTCATTTAGGCACGGTAAGGCATCATGTTTTCCAGTTCTTCTTACTTTAGTGATTTTTCACCCTGATGCAAAGAAGACAGTGGAACCAACAAAAAATATTCCTCACATGGCTCGGTTGAAGCCCAGTCGAACTCCAAGCGAGAACTATGCAGGCAATGGACTCAGGGTGGGTGCCCACAAAACAAGATGAAAGGTCTGCTAAGTGCAAAAACACGATGGAAATGCATCAACAGGACCTCCCTTCTCGTTCACCTCCTCCACTGCCATCACCGCCTCTTCTATAACCACCACCATCGAAGAGTTTAAAGAGATGAAGGGGGCCCAACCTTAAAATCCATGGCGACACATAAAATTAGCATATCTGCCCTGCAGATACACTTTTCCCTGTATATGAAGCCCTAACCCTATCTTCTGAAAGGGTGCGGAGACAGGCCCAACGTTCCTTGCATGTCAAGATCCAGACATAAAATCTCCACTTGTAGTAGAAATCTTCCTTAGCTTCAGCCTCTTCCTCTCCCGATAAGCCTTGGTACGTCAGAGGAACAGGGGCTGGGATTGCCATTTCCAAGGAATGATCACCAAAGTACTTTAATTTTAACCTCTGCGCTTCAGACGCAATCCTCCCTTCAAGAGCCATACTCCAAGTTTTTACCATCTCAAAGAGAGTTACGCATGCAAGAATTGTTCTAAAAAATTGATCAAGGTACTCTTTATACAACCCAAACTTTATTGTGCAGGTACATTTTCCCAAGCGTCATCATTGATTACGGACGCAACTATTCAAATGCAACCATCACATACATCTGCATCATCATTTAATACCCATCACTTGACAATATCACGTAACTTCAACCCAGTCAAACGCCATCATTGCTCCATTTCAAATTTAAAACTTTTAACATATTCTTTCTCAACCAAAGCCACTCGTGACTTCGGTTGTGAGGGGGCGATTGTAAGGACTTATCCCTCGATCTCACTCATAATCAAGCTCATACAATTCGATTTACCTCCATCTCAGGCTCACGCAATTTTAGCACTTAACACTCCAGTTAAACATTCAAACCAGCCTCACGAACTACTCAAGAACGTGGGTCGAACTAAACCCAGAAAATTTTATTCAGTTAAAGACACCTTTCTCCCATGAACTTATCAGTTATTCAGTCAACCGCCACTAACCGCATCATTCAAAAAATGTGTTCTATCACGATGAAGAGTTGTGGAGAAGCCTATAAAAATGAAAAGTTCCAGAAGAGACGGGGACCAGAAAAATTACTCAAACTGAAGCATTTATATATTCTTTAGATAACTTGTAATAAAGATATCCACTCTAATCAATAAAGAGACTTTTATAAAAATACCCTATACGAGGTCATGGTTTTTTACCTGTTCAGAGGTTTTCCACGCTAAAAACACCTGTCTTCAATTCTTGTTTTATAGTAGAATATTATTACAAGTTCATTGGTGTGATAGTTAATTCCTAGATATATCAAGCTACGGAATTCGGCCATTACACTAACCTCATTAACCAATAGGATTAGTTTCCTATTAGGACTTGGATTATCATAATTATAAATCCATAATTACTAAAAGACCATTACTCATATGGACCATAATAAGTCTTACATTCTCCCACTTGGCCCATATGAAGTAGGTTTAAAAATAATACTCAATAAAACTTAAGTTTTGGAAAAATTTTAACTCAAAATGGGCTCAACGATTAAATAACTGACACGCGCGCGATTTAAATTATATCCAAGTCATACTATTTTTATTGGTCATCATATTACCAAAATTAAATAATTTACTAAAGCAAGTCATGGCGGTCTTATGCAATTTTGCAACACATTTCCTTCCATGCACTACAACAATAATGAACTATTTAACTTGGTTTATAAGTGGGGTTTATAGGCATAAACAAATAGGCCTATAAAAGGTCCATCAATAATGTCTTGTCAAAAGACTTTCCTGTTATCATTCATCCAATTACATACATGTATACACATAATGGTAAACAGGAAAATATCATAAACATACTGTAATGAGATCTCAATAAGATGTCTAAAGAAAATAATCAAACTAAAAATCCATAACTATAAAGAAAAACATCATGGAATCCGCCCAAGACTCATACTCTGAACATGTTCCTTAAATGTCTTTGGTGGTAATCCCTTAGTCAATGGATCTGCAACCATAAATATTGTACTTATGTGTTCTATAAACACACGTTGTTTCTAAACAGACTCCTTGACAAATAAATATTTTATCTCCATGTGCTTAGTACCATTAGAATATTTATCATTCTTAGAGAAAAAAGACTGTTGCGGTATTATCACAATAAATTCTCAACGGCATGGAAATAGTCGACAACTCAGAGTCCTAAGATAAAATTGCACAACCATAAACCATGATCTGTGGCCTCATATCATGCCACAATCTCGGCCTTCATAGTAGATGAAGAAATACTATTTTGTTTTGCATTTTTCCATAAAATTCCTGTTTACCATCTAATTGGTTATATCTTCCTACTATTAGGGCATCCAAAAAAATTTGAGTCTGAGTAATCGATCACTTCTAAATGATTAGAGCTCCTAAATGTGAGCATGTAATCTTTTGTTCTGTGCAAGGACCTTATAACTTTCTTTGCAGCTTTCCAATGGTCTATCCCTGGATTGATTTGATATTTACCCAACATACAAACAACAAAGCTTATGTCCGGTCTAGTACAAGTTTGTGCATACATTAGACTCCCCACGGCAGATGTGTACAAAATATTTTCCATCTGTTTACATTCCTATTCAGCCTTTGGGCATTGCATAAGACTAAATTTATCACCTTTATAAATTGGTGCATCACGAGCTGAACAATTCTCTACACTGAATCTCTCTACAACTTTATTGATATAGGTTTTCTGAGACAGCCCTAACAATCCTCGTGCTCGGTCTTGATAGATTTTAACTCCAATCACGTAAGATGCGTCACCTAAATCATTTATTTTAAAGTTCTTAGAGAGAAACTTCTTATTCTGGTGATACAGACCAAGATAATTACTAGCAAGTAAGATATCATCAACATACAAAACCAAAAATATAAACTTACTCCCACTACTAACCTTGAGGTATATACACCGATCAACAATGTTTTCCTTAAAGCCAAAAGGAACAATGGTATCATAAAACTTAATGTACCATTGGCAGAAAGCTTGTTTAAGACCAAATATTGATTTCTTAAGCTTACATACCATATTTTCTTTCCCCTCTTCGAAGAAACCTTCCGGTTGATTAATATATAGACTTCTTCATCAAAACTCCCATTCAGAAAAGCAGCTTTCATATCTATTTGGTATAACTCTAAATCATAATAAGCTACCAATGCTATAATAATTCTAAGTGAGTCCTTCTTTAATATAGGTGAGAAGGCTTCCTTGTAATCAATGCCTTCTTTCTGAGTGAAACCTTTGGCTATAAGTCGAGCTTTATATCATTTGATATTGCCATTACTATCTCGCTTGGTCTTAAAGACCCATTTGCAACCAACTTTCTTGTATCCTTTTGGCAATTCAACGAGATCCTAAACTTTAATTTGTTCCATTGATTTCAACTCTTCTTTTATAGCATCAATCTATTTAGTAAAATTATTACTTTCCATGGCTTGTGAAAATAAAATCGGATCCTTAATAGTCCCTATGTCAAATTCATATTCCTGTAATTACACCACACAGTCATCCAAAATAACATATCTCATTTTCCGTTGGGATCAGCGTGATACTATTTCTTGTGGTGCCTCTATTATCGGTTTATTGGCAACAATCTCATTATGGAGTAGTTGACTGCCCAGTTATTACTCAGTATTATCAACTTGATCAATAACTATAGGAATAATAACAGGATTATAAGTTATGGATAATGGCACTTGCACCCTAACTTCCTCAATAACCACATTTCGCAATTTAGTACTCCCACTAATTCTACCATTTTCAAAGAATCTTGCATTACCAGTTTTAATAATTCTCGTACTATGGGAAGGACAATAAAACCAATATCTATTGGACTTATCATGATAACCAATAAAACCTCTAGTGGCTTATTCTGCATCTCGGACTCATACTTCATCTTCGACAAGCATATAAACTTTTGAGCTCAACAACAGAGCATGTGGCACAATAAGAATCAAGACAACAACATTAGAAAGCAATTATAACAGAAGTTTCTTAACCAACACCACTCACCCATGATGCTCCTCGTACTCTTGGTTGAGAGCTGTCTTGTAATAGCTTATTTCGTATCTTGGACTCATGCTTCATCCTCGACCTCATCAGCATACAGGAAGCAGCACTAAAAACACGTTCAGTATCCCCAAGTCTGATTCATCACTATTCAACCTCTATATCAACAGTTCAAGTTAAGCAAATGTACAGTCATCAATAAAGTCATTGTACAGTAACAAAGATTAAAACGTTACACAATCTGGTCAAACATATATTCAGTAACATCCATCATTAAGAATCTTTATGGCCGTCAAATGGTTATATTATAAGGCCTATAAATAAGACCAGAGAATTCCAGATGAAGGGCGGATGAATCCTTTCCCTAACATTCCATATACTCGGAACACTGTTTATAAAATGCTAGCAATCTTAATAATATCATCTTCTCTTTCTCAAAATCCTCAACAGAAGTTGTGGCTTTTAACCTATTCAAAGGTTTTCTATGCTAAATTGTTTTGTTAGTAATTATTTACTATTCTTGAGCGTTTTGAATATATTTGGTACAAGTCCAATTCCTAGAATTAGGCTATTACATTTGGCACCGTTTGAGGGAACGAAATTCTCAAACTCATTATTTTAGAAACCACTGATTCTCTTTTCTCAGAATGGAACTTCATGATCAGATCACACGGGTTACTCCAGCATAAAATACATGGTCACCCACTATAAACTCCAGCGGTCTTTGATGAACATCTGTACAGCTCTTATGTTGACTCTGCATTGTACGTAGTCTATCTCTTATCAGGTTAATACTCTCAGTAGTCTGAAGAACAATTTTTGGTCCAAGTAAACTTCGATCACTAATCTCTGCCCAACGGATAGGAGATTTACATGGCCTACCATACAATACCTCAAAAGGTGCCATGCCAATGCTCGACTGATAACTGTTATTGTATGCAAACTCTTCCAATGGTAAATGCTCAACCCAACTCCCTTTAAAATCTACCACACAAGCTCGAAGCATGTCCTTCAAAATTTGATTAACCCGCTCTGTCTGGCCATCAGTTTGTGGGTGAAAAGTAGTACTAAAATCCAATGATGTACCATATGCTAGCTGGAAGCTTTTCCAAAACATAGAAGTGAACTTCGAGTCCCTGTCTGAAATAATCGATACCGGTACTCCATAAAGTCTCGCAATCTCCTTGATATACGACCGTGCTAAGTCGTCAAAAGATGATGTACTACGAATAGCTAAGAAATGAGCTGACTTCTTCAAGCGGTCTACAATAACCCAAATAGAGTCAAAGCCTTGTTTCGATCTCGGTAACCCCGCGATGAAATCCATCGAGATGTTCTCCTACTTCCACTCTGCTATAGGTAAAGGCTGGAGCGTCCCTACTGGCTTTTGATGCTCGGCCTTAACCTGCTGACATGTCAGACACTTGGACACATAATTAGCAACCTCTCGTTTCATATTGTTCTATCAATAGTGTCTACGCAAGTCACGATACATCTTAGTACCTCCCGGATGAATGGTGAACCTAGATCGATGAGCCTCGTCTAGAATCTCGCGTCGTAACTCTGCAATATCTGGAATACACAATCTACCTCAAAAGTGAATACCCCTATCGGTACTAACAATCAAGTCAGACTGACTGCCATCTGCAACCCTAGTGTGTAACTCCCCATCTACCTGTTGAGCCTGAATGATCCTACTAATCAATGAAGGTTGAACTGAAATCCCAAACAAGAATACCCCTGCAGATCGAGAACCTAACTGTGGACCAAACTCTGAGATCGTCTTTAACGCCTCCCATTCTCTAATCACCAACTGCGCCACGATTCCACGCGGCTTGCGACTTAGGGCATCCGCTACAACATTAGCTTTACCCGGGTGGTACACAAACTCGTACTCATAGTCCTTAAGGAACTCCATCCATCTGTGCTACCTCATATTAAGCTTAGGCTGAGTAAAGAGGTACTTCAAACATTTGTGAACTGAGAAAAGCTCAAATCTCTCTCCATACAAATTATGCCTCCAAATATTCAATACATAGACAATTCCCGCCAACTCCAAATCATGAGTCGGGTAATTTTTCTTGTGGATCTTCAGCTGTCTAGACGCATACGCAATAACCTTACCATCCTGTATCAGTACACAACCCAACCCACGTATTGAAGCATCATAATAAACCACAAACTTCCCTCCCTCAGATGGAATAGCTAACACCGGAGCTGAAGTAAGTTGTCTTTTGAGTTCGGCAAAAGTTGTCTCACATTTTTCATCCCAGACAAACTTGACCTCATTCCTAGTCAGGTTGGTCAAAGGCGTAGAAATCCTGGCGAAGTCTAATATAAATCTGCGATAATAACCTGCCAATCCCATAAAACTACATATCTCAGCAACCGTAGACGGCCTCTGTCAATCAAGAACTGCATCAACCTTGGAAGGATCGACAGCTACCCCATCCCTTGATACGACATGCCCTAGAAACTTGACTTCCTCTTGCCAAAAGTCACACTTGTGCTCTCTAAGTGTCTTCAAAATAATGCGTAGGTATTTGGCATGTTCTTCCCTCGAAGGAGAATATATTAAGATATCATCTACAAATACCACAACGAACTTATCCAAATACGGTTTGAAAACCCGGTTCATAAGGTCCATAAATACAACTGGAGCATTAGTGAGTCCAAAAGGCATAACCCTGAACTCGTAATGATCATATCTAGTTCGAAATGCCATCTTTGGAATATCCTCCTCCCTAACTCTGAGTTGGTGATAACAAGATCGTAAATCAATCTTAGAATAGTATTGTGCCCCTCGCATCTGATCGAATAAGTCCTCAATTCGTGGCATCGGATAGCGATTCTGCTCGTGACTTTGTTCAACTGTAGATAATCAACACAAAAGCCTCATCGAACCATCCTTCTTCTTAACAAACAGAATTGGTACACCCCATGGCAAAGCACTCTCACTAATAAAGCCCTGCTTCATCAGCTCTTCAATTTGTATATACAACTCCTTAAGCTCAACTGGTAGCATACGATAAGTTGCTCGGGAAATGGGCTCAGTCCCCGGCGCCAAATTGATGCATAAATCAATGTCTCGCTTCGGCGGAAAGCCTGGCATCTCCTCAAAAATATCTAAAAATTTAAAAACTACCGAAAGTTGGTCAATAGGCATCGGCCCTGAAGGCCCAACCTCAAGATGTGCAATCATCGAACAAATAAAATCCTCAGTACCTAAACTCCGGAATTGAAACGGTTTACTACCCGGAATAGAAAAAGTGACTGCCTTCTCAAAACAGTTGACACCGGCATGATAAGTCGATAACCAGTCCATCCCCAATATGATATCAAACTCCTGAATTGCTAACATGATAAAATCCACTGGAAACACTAAGTGGCCAACAGTAATAGGACAGTCTCTACAAACTCGGCTTAGTGTAACTTATCTCCCTATAGGTGTAATCACAGATAACTCGCTCTCTAGTATCTCAGGTGTCAAGCCAAATAAACATATACTAATATAAGACATAAAGGAATGTGTAGCACCAGTATTAAATAAAACTTTAGCAGGTGAGTGAAATACAAGAAGTGTACCTTCCACCACTGGGTTGCCACCTCGTTGTTCACGCTGCGCTACAGCAAAAACTTTGCCCTATGGAGGTAGTCCCTGCCTCTGGCCTTGTACTCCCTGTCTCTGTTGCTGCTGTTACTGACCAGTACGACGAGGACAAACATGAGCCTGATGCCCAGCTTCATCACATATGAAACATCTCCCAGAAATCTGTATACCCTAAGCTCCACCAGAAGCAACCGTTCTAGTATTTTCTAATCCTTGTTTTATCCTCTACTTCTTCCAATAACCCTGATTCCCCTGGTTCCCTTGGTAGCCTTGGTTCCCTTGGTTCCCTTGGTAACCCTTTCCGGTCGCAGTCGTGCGTAACAACCTCTTTGCCCTTTGGCTCAGTCCTCTTCTCGACCTTCCTTTCCCTAGCTCTTTTGGATTCATTGTAGCTGCTCTCAATCAACTGTGCCTTTACCACCATCTCATAATATGACCTAATCATTTGTCCTATAAGCTTGCCCTTGATCGGCTTTATAAGTCCACCAAGAAACTTCTTTGCCTTACGAACCTCATCGGCAACAAGAAAAGCTGCATAACGAGACAACTCGGTAAACTTTACCTCGTACTCGGTAACCATCATGTTCTCCTTCTGTTCCAGCTGAAAGAACTGTGTAGCCATCTCATCCTGATAACTTTCTGGAATGTACTGATCGAAGAATTTATCCTTGAATAGTGCCCATGTGATCTGTTAACCCTACAATGTCCGCTCAGTCATCTCCCATCAATTATCAGCATTACCATCCAACAAGTGTGAAGCCACTCTAACCCTCTGATCCTCATGACAATCAATCGATCTCATCTTCTTCTCGATATGCTTTAACCAAAACTCTGCCTCCTTTGGTCTAGGTGGGTCTGCACTGAACCGCTGACCTTAGCCTTATCGATAGCAACAATCCACCTGTTACCAATACTTTTCTCTGCCAGTAAGGCTCGCGCCTCATCTCTGGCTGCTTGCTGCTGCATGAAAGTACCAAAAGTATGCCATATCTGACCTAAGTCAACCTGAGTGGCATAAGCAGGTGTCGGTGGCATTGGACCGACCAGATTAACCTGAAACTGACCATCCTGAGCCTCTGCAGGAACCTCAGGAACATCCTGTGGGGAATCAATCAGAGCCTCTGCAACAGGCTCTGTAATCGGCGTAACACCAACGTCGCCACGCCACCACGACCTCCACTTCTACCACCTCAATGATTAGAAATACGAACACTATACCTGGCACCATCATCAATAGTATTACCAACATAACCGTCACATCCTCTATCAATAGCTCTGAGTAGAGAAGAGTGGTTGTCAGCACACAAAATATTATATATAATATCAAAATCATCAAGTCAATCAATAAAATAATGGTCCTACCCCATCTAACCCACGCAATTTTATGTGTGTGATATAGAGCAGGATCCATCCTGAAGGATAAACCTTTGCTCTGATACCAATCTGTCACGCCCCAAAATTCATATTCTAAGACTTGTTAGAATATGCCTCTCGAGGCCATGAACAGGTCGGGCATCGCCAAATGGATGAACCCCAACGATGTAGTAAATAAAAGACATTTAATAATACTACATCCACACATATATACGCAGCGGAATTATTAATCAACCAATGTCAACCCAAAGACTTAAACAAGTCTGCCATGAATTTGGCTACAACTAAAGAAATAAAATAGAATCTCACGTCAACGGAAATTAAACTAAAAGAACGTCTTAACAGCGCACTCTCGGATGCTACCCCTAGCAGTCCCAACGCCCTACTAAAGACCTGGTCCTGAAAGAGTACCGCACAAGGCGTTAGCAAGCCATGTCTAAGAAGGTAGGAAATCCTTAAAGTAATGATAAAGATAATGTTGTAAAATTAATGATCTCAGGGAATATATTAATGTCATAAATACTTTGTAGCAGCATCTAAGTTAAGGTTTAGGCATTATGCCGACTACATCCAAACTAATAAGGTTGCATTCAATCCTTCTTAGAACTTTGACAATAACTTCTAATATCTGAAGTGGGTTGGTGTCCTAAGCATCATGTACCCAATAGGTCATTAGCAATTCCCTTCCGTCCTCAGCTCGAAAGAATAATCCAGTCCTCTCTGGATGTTTCTCTTTTAGGGTCTAATACCCACAGAGATGCCTGTGATGTGACTCTTCGACCTGACTAACATCTTTTAAGGATTAGTACCCATGGAGATGTCATAGAATCAGCCAATTCTTATGACCTGACCAACATCTTTTAGGGATTATCACCCATGGAAATGTCGAAGGTTGACCACTAGACCTGACATATAAACCCGAGGTACACAATTATTTTAGAGGTGTTCATTTACTCTAAAGTGTATAATTCATAACTTTACTTCATAAGTACGGCCTAGACCTTGCTCTAGGCTACTAGTTACACCAGTAACTCTTATGGCATAACACAGTAATATTAACCTAATTCATAGCTTTATACTAGTTTACACTAACAGATGGCAATCACTTATTAATCACTTAATCATGAAAAACAGGCTATCTAGTATACAAAGCTTAGTATTAGTTAATAGTAATATCCAAGTGGGTATGCATGCTTCTTGTTTTTGTTTAGCTCATAACAGTAGCATCCTTATACATTTAATATTATATACTAACCAAAGCTTCCTTATACATTTAATATTATATACTAACCGAAACTTCATTATACATTTAATAATATATACTAACCAAAGCATCCTTATACATTTAATATTATATACTAACCAAAGCATCTATTAACCAAGGTACGTTCCAGTAAGTGTGCCTTTCTTATGATCATAAATACTAGGGATCATTACTTCACCAATGTAGGTTTGTTCATCCTGGGGTTTGGTTTGAATCATGTCGGGTCGTTCTCGATACAAGCCATGGGATCTAAATCAAGTTGGGGATGAGCAAGGGTTTGGTAATGAATTTTCAGGATGTAATCACTACAAGGTTTAAATCTCTTCTAATTAGTATATATATAAGAATAATCAACATCTCTACAAACTCAATCTAGCAATGATGGCGATCAAGGATAGTGCACTTGCCTTATTGAAGAACGTAAAAGAGAAGAAGAGAAACGACAATAAGAATTTCACCGCCAACTCCTTTGATCAACAAGCAGAGCTTCGCTCTTGTCCTCCTTTATCCACAACATGTACTAGGGCTCAGAAATTCACTCTCTAGCCTCTCCAAATGATAAAGGAAGAGAAAAAGAGAAAGGGTGTTCTCTCTAGGAACGTGAAGGCCAAAAGACTTCTTCTCCTCCTTTTTTCTTTTCCCTTTTTCCTTTTATGAGTGGAGGCTAGGTTTAGGAGGTGCTACTCCAAGGAAGGGATTCCATGTTACCGTTGTTAAATACTAATATAACTATCAATAATGTATGACACACAAATTCCTAGTATAAAACCTATAGAACCTACTAGAAATGAACAAGGATAAACGGGGCATTACAACCTCATCCCTTTCTATTTTTATCTTAGCATATCTACACTAGAGGTCATAAAACTCTTTAAAAGTTTTCTCTGAATTGAATTTAAATTATCTTCTCTCATATTCAGTTTTATTAAGTACCAATTGAATATGAGCCAAGGAATCCTTCGCCCTACTCAACGTTCTCTCCAGTTTAGAATTAGTTTTATTCATCTCTTACACAAATTTCAAATACTTTGTTACCGTACAGACATTCAAAGCGAGCAAAAAATTCAAACTTAAACCAGTTTATGATCAAACAGATTACAAACACATTCAAATTAAGCAAATTGTATAATTCAAGACAGGATTCCACAAAATGATTAGAGATTCTTGCTAATTTCCACCTCAAATGGAGGCTCTACTATTTTCCCAGCAGGACGGACTAATTTAAGATGTTCCGATAGAGAATCCAATGCTTTCTCAGTAGATCAAACTGGCTCAAAACTTTTTAGTAGAGGTTCCAACGTTTTCTCAGGAGAAACAACAGCATCAGCTTTACTCAATCCATAATTGTAATGCGATTGGATAAAGTGATCTATTTCCACTTTTAGCACCATGACTAATTTTGACATAATGTCATCATACCCAACCAGCTCTTTATACTTGTCTGCGAACTCTACAGCCACTTTAGCATCTTTAGCTCTCTTCTCCTTCCGTAGCTCAGGCTCAACTTTGAGCTCCTTAATACGAGCCGATTGGGTATTGAAGTTCATAGTAAGATCCCCGAACTCCTAGCTTCTCTTATCAAGACACTTTTGTACCCCCTTCTGTAACATGGAGAGCTGCCCATAAAAGAACATAATGCAAACAAAAACTCAGCATAACAACTTTTAGTCTGAATACAAGACACTAACAGGTTTCAAGAACGTATCGTAAAAGTATGCTCGTGATACTCGCCATCGAGCAGCTATGGATCCGTCCCAGCCATCATGCAATATTTTAGCTCTAGCTCTCTCCTCTTGGCTGCAGCATGAGGATTAGTACGAGAGCTACCCTCATCCTCATGCATTTTTCTCTTCAGCAAATTATTCTCAACCTCCGTAGGAGTAACCATACTCACCTCCTATTTCTCCTCCACTTCTCCAGAAATAGTTTTTGTGATCTCTTGTTTTGTGGTCACCACCCTAGTAACAGGCGTACCTTCCAGCATTGACTTTCTCGACCTCCGAGTAGTCTGTTTCGTGTTTCTAGGAGTAGGAGCTGGAATACTATAAGAACATTATTAACGGTCAAACTAGTTTTCCCCTCAGCCATAGCTCGTTTCTCGCGAGCTCATTGAACTTTGGGTACCACAGAATCTACCCTCTTATCTCTACGGATACAAAGCTTTCCAAGCACCTGCTTTAACTCGGCTTGATCACGAATAACACAGCCAAACAAACTGGTATTATCAGGCATCGATGAAGGATTGGGTTCTGCTAAAACAAGAAACAAAACATTATTTAACAGCTTAAAGACATGTTATTGGTTATTCGAAGAATGGTCAACGTTACTTACTTGGGTTATAGTATTTATGGTTCAATTCGAGCGTTAGTTCATCTGGAACTTGCATACAGTTATCACCCTTACGAGGTGGTCATTCCATGGTCTACCCGCAAATTCAAAGTTAAAAAATTTTGGCCTAAATGAATTACTATACAGGTAACTACTACTTCGACCTTTAATATATTTTCACTCATAAAATTTTAACACATCTTCAGCTACGAACTGCTTGACAGTCCCTTCCTTCCTCTATTTTTTGTTCAGTGCCTCACATACCCTCATTATCTCATATACATTCCCATTCAGCTGGGCAGGGCAGCACTGCAATACATTCATGACCCATTTTTAAAAGAAGGTCAGAGGAATTCTAAGGCCATACACTACCTGATTCACGTAACACAAAAACCCATCATTCGGGCCTGATAGACCGAGACCATTATAATAAGAGAGATTCACATTCCACCTGATCCCTTTCTCTCTCTTCCACTTCTTTAAATAAGGGACTTGGTAGTATACCGCCTCCTCCCCTTTTCCTGGGACATAAGCCCTAAACCAACGACCTTGGTCCTCCAGATAGCTTCCCCATTCTCCTTGTAATTTCTTTTTGTATTTCAAAAACTCTTTTCCAACATCTACTCCCTCTGGATATATGACAAATAATTTATCTTTCTCTTTTTTATCCTCTTTATCTATTACTTTTCTAACTTTACTGGTTTCCTCAACCTCTACAGTCATCTCTATACTATTTACAGTTTCTTCCATGGTATTATACTCGTCCTCCCTCCCTGAAGACGATGTTTCTTCTGAACTTGAAGATACTACAAATCTACCAGTGGGAATATTAGGTTTATAACATATACTGGACCTACATATACACAAAATATTTTATCATTATCTATATTTTCCATATTACACCCTCCATAAAGTAAAAACAACCCCACCATCTACCCAGTCAACACGTTTACTCTGCAATTTCCCAAAACAAAACAATAGACAGAGCTTTGTATCACCTACCTGTGCTTGAAGAATAGCAATCTTCTGCTTTACTAGGACGTTTCACCGAAAATAAGTGTTCCCGTCGCTTTTCCAATAATTTTCTCTTATCTAATGAGTCTTTCCCTCTCAAATTATACTCAGAACTCAAACATTTCCTTTCTTTAGCGATAGGTTTTTCACCACTTTTTTCTCTCTCTACAACTGTTGACAATTTATGAGGAAGAGAGATTTAAGTTTTTATACTCTCCTTCAGTTTTTAAAATGATGGCTCCTTCAGACACGTGTCAGTCACCCCCACTATCTCCCCAGACACGTCTTTTCATTTAAAAGCATCATCATGACTTTTATGATAGTGTCTATTGTCATCATGTCTGTCACTATTGTTTGCCATTAAAAAATCTGCCCCTCATCACCAAGGCAGTACAATGACCAATAACCTTACTTTTATACTCTACCAAGATTGTACAAATATTCCTAAAATAGTTCAAAATTCAAAATTCGAATATATCTATACAGTTGTTAAAATCCTACAACTGTCATCTACAAGATCAATACAAAAATAGTAAAATAGAATACTTTATTCTTATTTCAATTCAGATCGATGCATCAACTACGTCTCCTCTTACATTTATTGGAGTACCAATACAGAATACCACAAAAAGAATACTTATTACGAGCTCTCACATTTCGAGCTTGCCGAGCTCCATAGTTACATCCAAAGCAGCCTTGATGGTTTACCTCCCCATACAGAATTATCTTTCTTCTTGCTGCCCTTATATCTTCTTTAACAAGTTTGTCACATGCAAGCTATCGAACTGTCAGTTCTTGTACCCTGGGATCTAATATAGGCCTACGAGAAATATCACAGCAGACAAAGCGATCATATTCTGCACGCCTGCCTTCATCATCTAGGCTAACCAAATTTAATAGCCAGTCCGGTAACACAGCGCCATAAGGTAATCGACAAAAATATCACTCATGCAGTTCAACAACCGTGATTTGGAACCTCCAATCTGCTACATGACGAGCACGCTGCGAACGCGTCCTCACCATGGTTACTCCTACTACCTCCACAACAACTTATCCCTGCAGTAATATAAAACATAGAAGCCAAGATTCACCACTTTATATAGTCACCAAGAATATCTTTGATAATCCATATCATCCTACAGATCCTGTTGAAAGGATATATTTTTCAAGAAAATATTTTGGGGCAGCAGTATATCAATAAGCAATCAAGAATATTGTGACAGGTTATTATTTCTATAATATACAAGATTTCCTCCGATTGTATATACATAAATATGAAGATGGCACAATTCAGCAGATCCAACAGTAAAATCTATAAATAAAAATCAATTATTTTCACAGTTTGAAACATTTTTTAGCCAGTTCGAATACAAAGATCGCAAAAAAAATCATAAACCTTTACAAAAACCCAGTCATCTTACAGGTGTTATCTACTTCCTACCATCACATTTTTGTACTCCCCTAAATTTTTATGCCTCACACTGAGATTCTTACAGTTTGATTTATCCAGCTAATACCACATAACGAACTACTATTCCCCATACTCCCAGCTTTACAGACCTCTACTTTACAAAATCAAACTACTTCTAGTTTGATACACAACATCAAGATAATATAATAAGTGACATTTCATTAATTCAAAAAGTTACTTACAGATTACTTTACAGATACACTTTCATTCTAGACAATTTACAGATGATTTTGAATTTACATTAAGTACCAGTTCGAAACATCTCTCACCAGGAAGAAGATGAAAAATTGAAGTAGCTTCCAAACTCTGATCCCAGAAAACAACATAACTTGAAATCACAGATGAAAGATCTTCTTCATGGCCAATATCTATGGTCCATGGAAAAGAATTGACCTCCATATCGGAACCTCTTTCATTACAACCCCCACCTCCCCGCATGCTAGAGACAGACGCAAGGTCCTATTTCTCATAAAAGACTCACTCACTAGCAGGATACCGGCGAGACTCCCTCGGATGAACTCCTGTTGCTTCATCTTCAGTTGTAATAGCAACATCCGTCGGCAGCCGAAGCCCATTTTGACACTCTGCCTTAGACGTCAATAGATAGTGAAACTGAACCATCTGATAATAGTAATCCCCTGCCTCCATTACCTCTTTATATGACATACAGTAATAGGTAGGCGATACAGGGATCGGTGTCGGCAGATGCAGAGGTTGGTATCAAAAATACCAGATAAGCAATGCTCTATATTTTTACGAATCCTAGACTCCCGAGATTGGTTCCTGGTAGTCACCATACTTTACGCAGTTACTTACAGTGTTTAAGAGCAGAAACAAGAATATAAGAAAAGTAGTTCAAAGACGAAGACTTGACTCGTCAAACTTAACTAAGAGTGCCTTTAATACTATAACCAGTATTAAAAGCTGACTCTTCAAATTCTTAATGTCATAAGTATTTCCCACGCAAGAATATTGACCAGAACCATTGGTTCTAGAGAACCCAAAAGGCACAAACAGATATTCATGAATGTGTATTGGAAATGATTCTCATATGTTAACTACAGTATTAATAACACTTCTCAACTAACACCACTCACCCATAGTGATTCTCATACTATTAGCTAAGAGGGGGCGGTTGTAGTGGCTTATTCCGCATCTCGAACTCGTGTTTTATCTTCGACTAGCATATGAACTTTCGAGCTCAACAACAGAGCACATGGGACAATTAGAATCAAGACAACAACATTAGGAAGTAGTTACAGTACGAGTTTCTTAACAAATACCACTCGCCCATGATGTTCCTTGTACTCTTGGTTGAGATTCGTCTTGTAATAGCTTAATTCGCATCTCAGACTCATGCTTCATCCTTGACCTCATCAGTATATAAGAAGCACCACTAAAGACACGTTCAGTATCCCCAAGTCTGAGTTATTACTATTCAACCTTTACATCAACAGTTCAAGTTAAGCAAATGTACAGTCATCAATAAAGCCGTTATATAGCAACAAAGATTAAACATATATTCTGTAACATCCATCATTAAGAATCTTTATGGTCGCTAAACGGTCATATTATAAGGCCTATAAATAAGACCAGAGAATTCCAGATGAAGGATGAATGAATCCTAACCCTAACATTTCTTATACTCATAATACTCATTGTAATAAGCTAGCAATCTCAATAATATCATCTTCACTTTCTCAAAATCCTCAAGAGAGGTTGTGGTTTTTAACCTATTCAAAGGTTTTTCATGCTAAATTGTCTTGTTAGTAATTATTTACTGTTCTTGAGCATTCTGAATATATTTTGTATAAAGGCTAAGTCCGATTCCCAAAATTATGCTATTTTGTATTGCTAGTTGAGAGAGGGCAGTTGTAGTGGCTTATTCCTCATCTCGGACTCATGATTTATCTTCGACTAGCATATGAACTTTCGAGCTCAACAACAGAGCACGTGGTACAATCAGAATCAAGACAACAACATCATGAAGTAGTTACAGTACGAGTTTTTCAACCAATATCGGTCGCCCATGATGTTCCTCGTACTCTTGGTGAAAGCCATCTTGTAATAGCTTATTTCGTATCTCAGACTCATGCTTCATCCTCGACCTCATTAGCATACAAGAAGTACCACTAAAGATACGTTCAGTATCCCCAAGTTCAAGACATCACTATTCAACCTCTACATCATCAGTTCAAGTTAAGCAAATGTACAGTCATCAATAAAGCCGTTGTACAACAACAAAGATCAGAACGTGACATAACCTGGTCAAACAAATATTCTATAACGTCCATCATTAAGAATCTTTATAGTCGTCAAACAGTCATATTATAAGGCCTATAAATAAGACCAGAGAATTCCATATGAAGGACGGATGAATCCTCGCCCTAACATTCCATATACTCATAATACTTATTGTAATAAGCTAGCAACTCAATAATATCATCTCCTCTTTTTCAAAATCCTCAAGAGAGGTTTTTAACCTATTCAAAGGTTTTCTACGCTAAATTATCTTGTTAGTAATTATTTACTGTTCTTGAGCATTCAGAATACATTTGGTATAAAGGCTAAGTCCGATTCCCAAAATTAAGCTATTACAGTACCCACTGATACTTTTAAGGTCTAATTTTTTTTCATGTGGAATGTAAATTCTAGCCTCCACTGTACATCCCCAAACATGAAGATGTCTTAAACTAGATTTCCTTCTAGTCCAAAGTTCGAATAGAGTTTTTAGGATTGCCTTACTAGAAACCCTATTTAATAAATATACAACGGTCTTTAGAGCTTTTATCCACAAAGATACTGGTAAAGTTGAATTACTTATCATACTCATAACCATTTCCATTATAGGATTACACGTTTTAGCTATACCATTCTGTTGTGGCGTTCCTGGCATTGTGTATTAAACCCGAATACTAAGCTTTTCTAGGAGTTTGACAAATGGGCCAAGGCACTGACCCGATTCGTCATATCTATCATAGTATTCACCACATCTATCTGACTTAATAACTTTCACTTTTTTGTCTAAATGTCTTTTAACCTCAGTAATGTATACCACAACGGCGTTCACTGCATGAGATTTTTTACTTAATAATTAAGCATAACCATAAGTGAAAAGTCATCAATAAAGGTGATAAAATATTTTTCTCCCATAAAACAGGGAGTGATAAAAGGTCCACAAATGTCTATATGAATAATTTCAAGACGCTCAGTACTTCTTGTATTATAAGATGAACTGAATGATTTCCTTGTTGCTTAAACCTTGCCTCCTCCTGAACAATTATGTTGGCCAATTCATTTACATTTCACTTACCCTTAATAGTGTTGTAATGAATTTGGAATAGACCAAACTAAGAAGGCAAAGAGTTTAAAATAAATTCCACAATAAAGGAATCATTCACTTCCATCTCCAACCTTTTAAGTTTAGTAGCTAGATTTTTAATTTCTAACACATGTTCATACATGCCTCGTACACCATCATATTTCATTGTAGTAAACTTAGCCATTAAAGTCTTAGCTAATGACTTATCATCAGTTTTGAAATGTTCAGCCACAGATGTTAAAAATTCTTTCACATTTTTAGACTTAGGAAGTGAAGACTTGATATTAGTCTCTATGGTCACCCACATAAATATAAAGCTTAGCCTATTCGACCTTTCCCAAGCTTTATGGAAAGTTTTTTCATCCTCACTGCTCTCAGTAGAAAGATCAGCGGGTTTTTCAGCCAAGAGTGTTAAATCAGGATCTAGAACACCTAAGTGAAGCTGAATTTGTTCACTCCAGTCAAAAAAATTAATTCTATTGAGGATTGGAAGAGATGAAGCATAAAAATATAGCGAAACAGGGTTCAGTACTTCAAAATAATTAAAACTCACAAAATATTAATGCTACAAGCTATAAATAAATTAAACATGAATTAGAATATAAGAAATTAAAACCAAATTATATTTTGATGATGAACTAATAATATCATCACAAATCAATATTTGAGTCTAAATTGTAATATATAAAATGTTCACTCAAATAGTTATAACATTAATATAATATGGCTAATTAAAAGTGTACGCCAAATTATGTAAGGTCCTTCACCTTTGGGCTATTAGTTCCAAACATAAACTATAATACATATCAATTACCCTATTTCAATTTATTAGTCTCGCAAAAGTCAATCCACATTTGGGTGAATTCATAATATTTTGAGATAGCTAAATCGTACTACATACTCGGCTTGATATCCATGCATTATAATAGTTAGGTCACTTTGGTGACTTCCAACCGACCTTGGTCATGAATTTCAAGCTGATATAATATGGTCAAAACATATTATTTAAGTCTTAGATGAAAAATAACAAATTATAATAATACGGACATATACCGGCATGTTAAGTGCCCATGCAACAAAGTATTAGACAACCAAATATTTAAATAACCTAGGTCCGCCTTGATAAATGACCACTAGATGGTGACAAGCAAAACCAACCCTACTCATATTGATAGTTGGACCATAACAAAACCATAACCTTTAAGAGGCACACAATTATATATAATTAATGCATCTCATATTCACGTGATTTTAAAAGCATCTCCACCAACAAATAATTATTACTTTGTTACAAGTCAGATCTAAACATACACCTTAATATTGTATATATATTAAATAAACCTAATCGTGATCTAATAATCAATACCAGAGAAAAATTTGCAAAAAAATTAATTTATTAAGAGATCACATAACAACGAAACGGAATACCAACGAATCATAATCGAAAGATCATAAAAGTCCAATCATAGCTCATGATACCACATGTAAAACATGACAAGATCTATAAATATTAAATATTTATAAGGACCTAGGAGTTAATACGATAATCACGATAAACAATAATGCGGACACATAATCACATATATTGATCCATAGCTTGATTGATTGAGGTATGTCCTTCATGTTCGTCGGCGGCTGCGAGCAGTAACAACTAGGTTTTTTCTTCCTTAACCTTTTCTTTGAGATAGTACTTCAGTTTATGGGCTAGGCACACTTATATAGGTAGAGAGAGGACTTAGTTTCCTATTTCAATTAGAACTACTTTCCATCAAAGTAGAGAGTTGTAGGAAATCCTAACCTCATTAACCAATAGGATTTGTTTCCTATCAAAACTTAGATCATCATAATTAGAAACCTATAATTACTAAAAAACCCTTACTCATGTGGAAGTCTTACATGAACCTCTCCAGTATCTCTATTTGACTCCAACGTGATTTTTGAAGATGTATCATTTGTACTCAGATCTTGTGACTCGCTTTCTCTTTGATTAATTTTATGAATGCGAAGTAGATGTGGAATTTCTTGGGAAGTAGCACAATGGAATATAGAGCGTACAGCCATATGCATATGTCCACTCTCATCTTGCCAGAAACTCACTAAAAGTTGTAAAGCAGACGGTATTGTAAATTAGATTGACAACTAGGGCTAGAGGATCTCTATAAAGTGATGTAAGAACAAAAATGAGATGAAACAAAAATACTCTCGAATAATGTTGCAAGAACATAAATATGTACCAAAAGCCTACTTAGATTTAAGAGCATTAATTTGAGGTATTTTTGGCCTGAAATGGTGCCGAAAATACCTTAAATTTGAAATTTTGTGATGGCGTCCTTTTTGGCGGGAAACTGGTCAGCAACTGTATTGTCCTCGAGAAGATTGGTACTGTACCTGTTGAACAACTTCGAGAAATTTATTTAAATAAATGGAATAGTTGTCGAATAACAAAATGCCGATGTTTAAACTTAGAAAAATAGACTTTCTGAATTGGATCTATAACTTAGATAGTAGCAGATTTATTGTGTAGTTGGAGGATAACCTTTGATAGCAGTTTTAGTATGATAACTCAAAGTAACATGTAATGTAGAAGAAATGATATCTTACTAACTTTAAAAAGGGAATTAATATTTTCAGGTTTAAAATAGCTGAACCACTTCAAAACATTAATAGTCCTGATGCTGGTACAAAAGGAATTTTTGATAACCTTGTCGATGTAGAACCAATAATACTTATTGTGAGAACTTGTGTGCAAGAATTGGGTAGGAAGTACAGGGTTGGGGATAATAATGTTGAGGTTACTCAGGAGAATCGAGCCAGATTGGAGATTATGGCTATTAAGGTTTCTGATGGAGAGATAATAGAGATTGAGCCTCAGACGAGTGATCGAGAGGAATGTGGTGGTGGGGGTGGTAAAGGGGGTGAGCCAGAGATAGATCAGGATCTCGACGGATAGTGTTATGGGGATGGGGAGGAGACGAATGAAAATTTTGAATTTTAAAAGAAGTAAGAAATCCCCGAAGATATAAGGTTGGAGGAATATCTGGGGGAGATAACCAATCAAGACCTCCCCATGGAGGGTATTCTTGTGCATCGAGAACATATAAAGAAAGGGTTGCAGTTGCCCCTTCGAGGTGACCAGTAGAAATTTATGAATTTCTTCTATGAAACTCCTGGCCAGTTCAACCCAAATGTATACGACCTATTTAGGGTGGTGGAAGTGTTAAATGATCGATTCCAGGAGAGGGGAGAATAGTTAATCTCTATCGATGAATTATGTGTGTATTACACATTAAAACAGAATCCCCAAAAGATTGGCTATAGATACCTGGCCAGGTTTCTCAAGAGGCTTGTGTTGTATGAAATGGTCTCGACTAAGGGGAAATATTTTGCCGACCGTCTACTTGTGTCGGGGAACTACGATTTCGACCCCAAGGACCCTGGAGAGCCTCTGAAGAGGAAGATTTTTCATTTAGGTTAGTGGTATTTGTGTTTATGTGGTTTTGATGTTGTAATATATGTTGTCAAACTTTGTATTTTGATGAAGTGCTAACTGTTATTATTTGTTCATGCAGCTACAAAGAAGATTGATAGGATTTCGAAGGTGAAGGACAAACTGTACAATCTGATAACTAACTATTTTGGGCGAATAGACTCTCTTATCGAGGATTAAGAGAAGGTAGAAGGTTTGTTTCAGGAAGCTAGTTTAAAAAGATCCTGAACTAAAGGTTCTTAAGTGTGTCTTATCAACGGGAAAATGTCAGCAAAGAACAAAAGAACCGCATACACCAGCCGTGCTTTGGAGAATCCTACTCTTAATGGGTACACCACTGATTCTACTACAACAGAGAAGGAGACCCTGTTAAGTGGGGTCTTTGGGAAAAGGAGGAAGAAGAAAAAAGCTACACTTCTCCCCCTTGTACCTGCTCAACCTTCGAAGAGATTGAATCGACAAATTCCACGCGAGAAGGTGGATAAGTTTGACGTTGCTGGGTAGGGGATTGAAAATATCCCCGATAGTCGACCAGCGACAATGACGCAGCCAAAAGCTGTAGCTGAAAAGAAAGGCCCTCTCGACTCTCTGAAGTCAAAGATATCAAGGAATCTGGTAGATTCTAAGGAGGAGACCCAAAGGACTATCGAGTCTTATGTTGCTAGGAGAAAGTTCATGGAGGAGGACCTTACCAGCAGTCTAGTTGGAGTAGATAGTTTGTCTACCTTCTTTATCGAAGGTCATCGCATGATGAACCAGGTGAGGAATTTAAAAGCTTTATTTTGACTAACGTCATTGGTTCTTTCGTCGAGATCTCATGTTTTAACAATAATGTAGATCAAGAAGCTACTTCTTGATGGGAAGCCTCTACTGCTAGGGGGCAGAGTTTGGCGAATGAACTCTTTGTTTCTAAAAATATCGAGAATGAGCCAATGGCTGGGAGGGGTGAACCTCGTCGAGCAGTGAATCGATCATGTTGTCTTCGCAGACTTTCCATTTCTTTTTTATGAGTTTGAATCTGCTGTTCCAGGGATCTCCTCCTCTTGTCTCTCTCGACTTGGAGGGCCTGAGCATAAATTTTTTGATCTTCGAGACGCTGGACCCTGCCAGACTCCATGTGCTTCTAAAGTTCGACAACAACATTACGTAAATTAAATATTTCTGGTAAGACGGTTCCTGGAATGTCCTCATTGTTAATTTGGGTACTGGAGGCACTTCTGAGGTATATATTGGTCATGGCAATGATTATTCAGGATGAGATTTGGTAAAGAAAAAAGTAAGTTTCCAAAAAAAAAAAAAAAACGTCAATTGTAATTGCTAGTTTTCTGGTTGGTAAACTTCACCAATACTTTTTGTAAAAGGGAATACTACTTAGACGTAAATAAAGATTGCAACACAGTAAATTTTACGTGAAACTCAGTGAAGTCTGAGAAAAAGCATGACCTCAAGGAGGATTTGATGATCTGAATCCACTATATGTTAATCTGTTACACTTGCAGATAGACTGGATAGAGTAATACAATAAAATTTAGATAGATATTTTAGAGATCTTATTGACATAGGTTATGCCTGTATTTATAGGTAGATACAAGCAGTTACAAGTATCTTTCCTATCTTTGTGGGTGGTGGGCGAATTTCATAGATCATGTGCAACGACTCTGTAGTTATGGTATTAACGCCTTCTCGAATTATCAAATATCTTTGAGATGATTCTGTTGGCTCGTTCTTATCGAATATGGGGAATATGATACTATAAATACCTCTACATAAATGATCAAACATTTAATGAGAAGCCGTACCATGGAGAACACGCTCTCTAACACCCGTCTTAACATCCCAAAGATATAAGACATCAACTCCATCAGATAGGACCAAGTGGTTCTTTCACAAACAAGCTACATAACCTCTCTCAGCATCCCAAACAACTACTGTAAGATAGTTAGGGTGTCCAGGAAGCATTCTCTCCACCCGCAAAGTGCTAAGGGAAATAAGAGCGACACATTAATCATCCATCACTAACAAAAAAACAATCATTTATTTGATTTATTTTCCTAGCTCACCCCCAAAAAAGATTTTTCTGATTTATTTTTCAGCCTCACATATCTCTTCTCTCTCCTCTCTCCTCTCTTACCTCTTCGTTTACATAGAGATATTCATTAAAGGTGATTATTTCCAATACGTATATGTGGTTTTCCTTAAAAAAATCTCAAAATTATTTTCCATTAGAAAATAATATTTTCCTTAAGATATTTTTCATGTAATCAAACACCACCAATATTGGAAAGTAAAAAAGAAATCTAGTCTGTCACTAGGCTTTCTGAGAAACTATTTGCATTATGTAGTTTGTTGATATTGTCAAAAATCACGTTGTCCGGCATCTACTCTATTTGGCATCAGCTCTTACAAGAGATCAACGACTTATTTTTTGGTGTCGAGTACTCTTTTTACTTAAATCTGTGATTTATAGTAGCCCAACTCCTCGTTGTGTTACTGCTTTAAGCAAATTTGTTTTCTCCAATTTATTCATGTAGTCAGTCAACAACATTTTTCAAGTGCTTGTGCTAAATATAGGATGAAGAAATGAAGGCTCAATTTGGATCGAGGTAAACTGGATGCAATTGCAACACTTTGCATTTTCAACCGATTGTAGGTGTTTGGTTTAACTTAAATTCAAGGGGAATAGGTTATAGGTGTTTGGTTCATTGCAAATGCAAGTCAACTGCAATCTTGACCACTCACATGTGTTTGGTTCATTTTTGTTGGGGTGAACAAAGCAGAATACATCCTCCGTCCGGAATTTGGTTTTATTTGTTAACCTTGTGGCATATAAATAATCAACCAAGAAACAAAGACACAATAATTCATGTACATATAACACAATATTTACTAGAGGTTCACCTTAAGGTTATTCCCCACTACCATGTCAGAAATCCACAATGTATCCAAGTTCAATTACAAGCCCTCAAAAGATTCTAACGAACATGGAATTCCTAATCTCATAATACCCTCGCATAGATTTACAAGAGAAAAAAAAAACAAGAGATCCATCAAGAACCCGAAGATTATCTCAACAAAAACCATGTTCCATACCTTCTTCTAGAAACCCTTTAATCTTTACTCTTCATTGATTTCTTATCTTAGCAACTAAAAGGTACTTCCCCTCTTACCATCAAATCCTAAGAGAACACCCTCCACCTTCTTCATTGTAAAGACCAACTCTTTACAAGGTCTTTTATAAAGGCTACATCTCTTCTAGATTTTAAGTTTTTTTTTCTACAAACCTCATATGTTCCTTTTATAACCAAAGAAACCTAAAACCTATTCATCCATGAGTTAGGAGTTTCTAATACTTATTCTACTTGAAGTAGAAGTATTCAAAAACAAAAAAACACTCCTAAAAAGGTCAAAAACATCTAAAAGACAGTTCTACTTCGAGTACAACTCGAATTCAAATTCGGTTCCCGAATCTGCCTCGAGTTCCACACCAGCAGACTAAACTAATAATAACTTCCGATCCAACGGTGTGATTTCTAATCCGTTAGTTTCCCTGGCTTCGTATCGACAATACCTACAACTTTTGTTCTTTGATATTTTACATCAGACCAACGCCTTGATCACCATAATCAGATTTTTCCGTTTTAAATCTATTTCCTTCCGTTTTGAGCCGCAAATACTAACAGTTTTCGTAAAGCAACTACAAACAGTTTGTAAGTATTTGTTTCAATATTAATTATCCAATACAAAAGCAAGGAATTTGCATTTGGTGTAAAAAAGGACTATTTTTCTTTGCATTCTGTTGCAGCCAAAAATCTCTGCAACAAGTTGCAATTCTCCAACTCTTCCCTTCTCCATGAAAAAAAATCAATAATTACTCATAGATAAAAAAATAAAAATAAAAATTATGGCTTATCACTTGCAGTTTTTCACTCCTTCTCAAGCACTTATACTAATCCATCTGATAAATATTTCTTATTTTCTTCCAAATTATCATATCTCTACAACAACAAAATACCCAAAGTCCATGTACATTTCTCTCTTTCAAACTATTAATGGTGATTACCTCAATCTCCCTCTACTCCGCATTTACTTTTTCTATCAAAACCAATGCCAAAAAAGGATCCAATCGAAATTGTTTCTTGTTTGTCGACAAAGAAATTGTGCAATTCGCATTGCTAGCCTCAAGATCATCACCATTAAAGTCTTTCTCTCTCTCTCTCTCTCTCTCTCTCTCTAGGTGTTCCCCGATTGATTGTGTTATATGATTCATATATGTGATCGTTACCCAATTGATTTTTTTTTATGATTCATATATGTGATTAGTCACATATTAATAAAAATGCCTCTACCAAACATGAATATTTGTTTCCACTCCACTAGCATTACTTTAAACCAAACACATGTTAATAAGTTGCATTGTATTACTTATAACACATTAAAAATACAATTTAATTGTGTTGCATTGCAACCAATATTTTGTAATACAAGCCGTGTGCAAATGTAAAGGAATTCAATTGCAAGTAAATGGTTGAAATGCACTTGCGAAGTGTTACTTTTCCAGCTCATGATTTGCATTGCAACACATTTGCAAATGCATTGAAGTTGTATTTGCAATGGATTTGCATCGAACCAAACTGAGCCGAAGTTATGCTCGCTAGCGTAGGGGACAAGTTTCATATGAGAGGAAACCTGCTCTTACACCAAGGGGTTTGATCTTCGACAATGGGCTTACAAGTATATAAACTACAATAATAAGAGATACTACTGAGAAAATATTCTTGCGTTGAGGCCTAGAATGGGTTACTCCACGACCTTTAGCGTGGATTATTAAGAGAAATGTTATATATATCATGTTGGTCGAAGGATCGAGGAGTCGATTGCTACAGGGTATTCGAAGGTAATCTTGTAGGGTTTTACGGGAGAGATTTGGTAACCTCCTCATAGTGCCTCTTCCCTCCTATTTATAGGATATAGAAAAAGCTGAGTCACCATGGGAGGTCAAGTTACATGTATATCCTCTGGGGACTACTGACTTGTACCCGGAGTTGGTTTTGACACTGAAGTTGTTGGTTCAAAGACTGTAGTTATTGGTTCTGACACTGTAGTTGTTGGTTCTGGCACTTTAGTTGTCGAGCAGCTTGTTTCACTATTTTATCTGGTGAGCTGGCTGTCAGACGTGTCTGCCTTCGACCATGTATGACTATGGTCAAAGCATTTCTAGTACTACTGCTGCGTTCAGGCGTTGTTCTTCTATCTTCGACTATGGCAATTGGCTTCGATGATTCCTTTGAGTGTTCGATTAGTCTCAGAAGGCTTCGTGGACTTGATTATTGTCTGACTGGGCTTCGAGTCGTTAAGTAGGCTTCGACGTAGCCTTCGAGTATTCGATTAGGGCTAGAAGGTTGTAAGTAGGCACTACATTTGCCCTCTCTCAGCAGGGGCCTCAGAAATTGGTGTAGATAGCGTGTGCAGAGAAAAGCAGTTGGGTGTGGCAAGTTGAAAAGTTGACTGAGTGATTGTTGCACTTCCAAAGAGGGTAATTAAAGATGGTAATTAATGTGAGTGGCGATTAAGGAAGGATTAAATGAATCTGCTTTCAAGTATAAATAGGGGGTGTTGGGGGAGTTTCAAACTACCTTTACTTTTCTCTTCCAGTGATCGAAGTCATGGACGTCACACCGAATACAAGGTACTAGAGGAGGATGGCAGTAAGGGAACGTCGCATCCGGGAGACGACCCTCGAGCTGAAGAAAAGGTTCTTTGGTGACCAAAGTCTGGACAGGGTGATGCCAGATTTGATCGAGCTGAAGCAAGAGGAGCCAATCGGTGGGATGTCGCACGCCCATTGGTGGAGGATGCTGCAATGGATGAACCCGCTCATTAACAATCGGTTCTTCTTCCTTAAATGTATGGCTGAAGATCTGGTGAACGCAGAAGACCGAGTTGAGGATGAGGAGGTCGGGCTATACAAGATCTGCCCCGTCTTTAAATAGGGGAGTCTTGGTTTTGGTATTGGCACTGGTATTAGGCTGTGGGAAAGGAAGTTGTTTTGTTTTGCTGTTGATGTTTTCTGTCTCTATTTGTTAGTGTTGTTGTTATTTTTTTTTTGTATGGTGATGTATTTGAATGAAATAGTATTTTTTTTAAGTATGTTATTGTAAGTATGACAAACACAGTAGACAAAGATAATTTAGGCCCAATAGTACTTTGTCGAAAGTCAAACTGTAGTAACAAACACTAAAAAATGGTAAGAAACTGGGGTAATGTCGAATAATCATAAAATAATGACCGAAGAATTGAGTACTTAATATGTATGGATGAATCGTCAACGTAGAATATAAACGATGGTTCGTAAACAAGATCAAGAAAGGTTTGAAAAAAAATTGTTGTCTAAGGCATATGGGCTTGAACTGCAAAACCTGACAGCTGTAGCAACTAACATGTCAGAGGCAGTACTATTCCTAGGGCAGATTGCCCTGCAGGTCATCATAATATTTCCTCGGGTTATGGGAAAAAGGTGAAAGTGACATGTAGGTTTGAGTTGACAGCTTCGGGCAGGGTACGAGAAGGTTCGAGAGGCTTATGAAAGATTTTGAAGGGAGCGCATAATATGTGCGTGGGAGCAATTGAGGGTAAAATTGTAAATACACGTCTCAGCCAAAAAATGAGGGAGAGTGGAGGAGCGGTAATGATGGTGAGTGAGGAAACCGAGGCAGCTTTGTCTGAGGTGGTATTTAAAGGGGTGAGGGAAAAATATACTGTTCCCCAAATAATAAATCATAAAGAGAAACAGAGAAAAAAAACATACGCCACTGTGGAGGTAGAGCTTTGTTGGATAGGAGAGAAGGAACCGTCATTGTTACTGCGAGATCTGAGCCATTCGAACAGGTATTTTTTCTTATTTCCTTCAAAAATAGGTGTTTTGTAGTTCTGTTCTATAGTTTCTTCTGCAGTATTTGTATGTTGTTTTTATTGTGGGGTGGGTGCTATTAAGGTTTTCGTTGGTAAGGGTCTGGCCGAGGAAGGGGGTAACCCAAGTGACTGGGGGTACGGCCTAGAAGTAAATTGAGGATATTGAGGTGGTAACCGGGGTTGTAGTCGAACATTCGACTTTGGGCTAGGCGAGTTGGAGAGGGTAGGACAAAGTATGATATCGAAACGTGATAGTCAAATATATCGATCTAATTGCGTACCTCTTCTTCTGTAGGGTATATTACGTACCCGTCAAGCTTTGAGGCTGAGGCTAATAGATGAGGAGGTCAAAGTAAATGAACCGACTGTATCTGGTCGTGGCCGAGGGGGTGAGAGCAGCGGCGTAGAAGTGTTAGACATTGTCGTAGACGCCCCATTAGTTATGGTAATACTAGAAGTTGGGGATTCGAGTAAGAGCTATCGCAGGGCTCAGGTGATCGGGGAGAGTGACGAATAGGAGATAGAGGGAGGGGAGGGAAGAAGAAATGAGGGTAGTGTCGAGCCTTCAGGGGATGAGAGAGAAGAAGGGGAACAGAGCGATAATAATAATAGTTCAGTTGGTTCGAGGGAACCTGCGGGGTTAGTCTCGGCTCAAGAAAGGCGAGACTGGATCGATTCATAGCAAAATATGAGTTGTCGAGGGTGGGAGTTGTACTGGTGTCAGTAGGGGTGAGTTTACTTTCAAGGATACCCCTCGAGATGATTTCATGCCATTCAGAGCTCAGATTCGACTAGGGATGCAACTACCCTTTTGGAAGCTGGTGAAGGAGGTATTGAACTACTGGGATGTTGCCCCGTACCAGATGAATGGTAATTTTTATGAGATGATGAGGGTTGTCGAGGGTATGAATGTAAACTTGAAACGTGAAAATAGGGGTTTAATCGAGTGGTTTAATATTGCATCATTCTACTCGAGGAAAGCTAATAAGAAGGTGGGTACATATCACATTCAATGTCATGCAGACAAACCCTGGCTGTTCGATCTGTGTTCGACGGGGCGTGGGTGGGATAATGATTTAGTAGTGGTAAGGAGTAAGTTTGAGAATGCAAAAGGGGAAGAGGTGTATAAGCTCCAGAACATGGTGTATAATCCAAGTAAGTTGTCAGTCGAAGGTTGTTTATTATGTTGATCGAGTAAGTTGTTAAATTTGTTTTTCGTTGTTTTTCAGAACCCAGTAGCAGAACATTGACGAATCTGAAGAGGTATACTGACGAGTTGATCGACCATGATGAGGAGGGGGTAAACTGGGTATTTAAGAAGTTGGGTATTGTGAGGAAGAGGCGGAAGAAGATGGATACATTGCTTCTAAATGTACCTGTCGCTGCTAGACCAGCGAAGAAGAAAAGAGAAGAAGGTACTTCGACAGGGCTCGAAGAGATGGAGAAAGGAAAGTCAATTCGAAAGTCAACTTATATGCTAAGGGATCGGCGAGGAGGGTCAGGAATCGTGCAACTGAGTGTGCCCGAGGCAACTCCTAAAATGTCGAGGCAGACTAACAATGGTAAGGGAAAGGTTTCTAAAAAGGCTTCGGCGGTACAGTATACGAAGACTACTCAGTGGAATAGGCCTCGTGAGCAGGAGGCGAATGATGCGGATGATGATGTGGATGCGGCAGCCGAAGCATGACGCGAATTCGAACTAGAAGAACAGGCTCGTGCAACGGCCGCGTCCATGGCGACTCTTTGTGGGAATGACCCAGAGGAGGCTAGGAAGCAGATGAATAAGGCTCTGCATCAAGTAACTGCTTTATGAGATTCTAAAATTATGATAATATTCACTATGCTTCGAGAAGTACTGATGGTTTGAGTATTCTAGCAGGTGCATCCTTGGGCCCAAGCTTTTGCCAAAGCCCAGAAGGTAGCAACGAAGCAGCTGAAACAAGGGATGAACAGTCTAGAGCTTGCTCGAGGGACCGCAATGTCGCTGGAGACCGAGGTTAATGTGTTAAAGCGAGAGAGGTTGACTATTAAAGTTGAGTGTGCGAGGGAACTCGAAGCTGAAGTTGCCAACAATTCTTAAATCCGAAAGATGTTGGAGTTGAAGCTGGCTGAAAAGGTGGAGAAAGTAGAAGAACATAGGGTAACTTTCCAGGCGTAATACAATGAAGAGTGTGACACGAACACTTCTTTGAAGACTTTCTTAGATAGTTTAAGGTATAATCCCTTGACTTTCGAGCGCTTTTCTACAACCGAGGGACCTTCTATCAAAAGTGTCGCTCAGACAGAAGGGATGGAAGTGCATCCTGCTGGTGGAGGTGTTGGAGATGGTGTAGATACTCCCATGGTCGAAGAGACTGCTGTTGGTGCTATAATCGATGAGGCAGCGGATGCTTTGGGACTGAACCCTTCTAACAAAGGTACTAGAGGTGTTGCTACTGGAAAACCTGTAAGAATAGTTAGTGCAGCCATTCCTATATGAATAGAGTGTTGGTAGAAGGTGTGTCTTTATTGTTTGGTTGCTGTAACAAACTCTCTCTTCTTATCTTGTTGTGCTGTTTAAATTTGATTGAGGGGCAGTACTCGAACAGTGTGTAACGTATTTGAACTTGGGTTGCTTGCTTGTATGTAGTTAAATTGGATTGCTTGTGTGTACTGAACTTGAATTACTGGTATATATTGCGCTAGAACTTCTTGCATGTATTTGAATTGTTGATATTCATGTATGCTTGTATCCATGTATGTGTTGAGAAGTATAGAATGCTTGAATCAAGGTTCGAGCTGGAACCCTGAAGAGCTTCGAGGTCATACTCGAGTATCAGTCAAGTCGAAGGGTTGACATGATACTTAGGTTAGACGAAGAAATTTACTGGACTTCGAAGGCTTGAGTCTGAATAAAACATTATGTGGTCGCCCCCAATACATTCCCGAGGGTTCGGTCTTTCGGCCATTCATGCCCCTCGGGTTTGCTCGAATTGGAAACTTGAAAAACTTCGAGGCCGCCCCCAAGTATCAGACGGGTCGAAGGGTTGACGTGATACTTAGGTTAGACCAAAAAATCTACTGGACTTCGAAGATCGCCCCAGGGACTGTCCGCAGGATTAAGCCTAAACGAAGCATTTATGTGTTCTCCCCCAATGCATTCCCGAGGGTCCAATCTGTCGACCATTCATGCCCCTCGGGTTTGCTCGAATTAGAAACTTGAAAAACTTCGAGGTCGCCACCAAGTATCAGTCGGGGCGAAGGGTTAACATGATACTTAGGTTTGTTCAAGAAGTTCGCTGGACTTCGAAGGTCACCCCCGAGACTGTCTGCGAGATAGAGCTTAAAGGAAGTATTATGTGTTCGCCCCTAATGCATTCCTGAGGGTCCAGTCTGTCGACCATTCATGCTCCTCAGGTTTGCCCGAATTGGAAACTTGAAAAACTTTGAGGCCGCCCCTAAGTATCAGTCGGGCGAAGGGTTGACATGATACTTAGGTTTGTCCAAGAAGTTCGCTAGACTTCGAAGGTCACCCCCGGGACTGTCCACGGGATTGAGCCTAAACAAAGCATTATGTGTTCGCCCCTAATGCATTCCCGAGGGTCCGGTTTGTCGACCATTCATTCCCCTCGGGTTTGCTCGAATTAGAAACTTGAAAAACTTCGAGGTCGCCCCCAAGTATCAGTCGGGGCGAATGGTTGACATGATACTTAGGCTTGTCCAAGAAGTTTACTGGAGACAAAAAGCCCAGAGGAGAAAAATGTTTATTGATTATACTGTATTTACATCAGATAAACAAGGTGGTGGCCGAGGACTGTTATATGAGACTAACTGTATTGTGTTTTAAGGGTTGGGTAGAGGCTCCTTATCTTCTGTCATTAGATAGTAGGATCATTTATCGGTCCTGTCATACACGACAAAAAGTCCTTCCCAAAATTTGTCTAACTTGCCGGTATTGCGAGGCTTCGAAGAGGGTGTGACTCGCCGAAGTATAAGATCTCTGATATCGAAACTGTGCGGTCGAACCTTTTTGTTGTATGACTTCTGGAGGGAGAGGTGATAATGGCCGAGGTTAGCGATGGCTCGGTCTCTGGTTTCATCGATCTATAACATATTGTATCCGAGTTCGAAGTTGTTATCTTCGGCAGGGAGGTTGGGGTCGCGCGTTGGCACTTCGAATTGAGTAGGTAGCACTGCTTTGGTATCATAGGCAAGGAGAAAAGGTGTGCAGCCCGTTGCCTTTCGCAGTGTAGTGTGGTAGGCCCAAAATACATGTTGTAGTTCTTGAACCCATCGTCCTTTCTTCTCATCGGCGCGCTTCTTAAGACCGTCGACTATAGTTTTATTAATTGCTTCAACCTGACCATTGCCTTGGAGGTAGTAAGGTGTTGAGGGGGAGAGGATGATATTGTATTTCTTGAGGAAATTGTGGACTTTGTTCCCTACAAACTGTGAACCATTGTCATATTAAATCATGTGTGATGATATTTTCCTATAAAAACTTAATGACTTCTTTTTCTCTGGTTCAACATAAAGGCTTGGCTTTAACTCATTTAGTAAAGTAATTTGTTGCCACAAGAATATTTTCTCGGCTACCCGATGCTTTGGGAAAGGGACCCACGAGATCGATGGCCCACCGCTTGAATGGCCAAGAGACTTGGTTGTAATGGAGGTCTTGAGAAGGGTTATGGATGTCATGGGTATGACGTTGACATTTGTCACAATGTTTTACGTACTTTTCAGCTTGTTTCATCATATTAGGCCAGAATAAGCCTTGGGATACGGCTCGAAGAGCCATAGATCGACTAGTCGTGTGAGCACCACAATTACCTTCGTGAAGTTTGATGAGTATGGTAGTGGCTTCGTATTGAGAGATGCAACGGAGGTGAACATCGTTTGGGGATTTGCGGTGCAGTTCGCCTTTAAGAATGGTGTATCTTCGACATTTTTTGAATAACGAACGCTTAACTTTAGGGTCATCTGGGAGGGTAGAATTATTAAAATAAGCAAGAAATGGTGTTCGCCGATCATCTGGATCGAGACTCTCGCCCCCAGTATTGATGGCATTGATTTTCATCTGGTCGATACTTAGGCGTTCGAGTACTTCGATGAGCATTCAAAATTTGAACTGGCCTATCATGGCTGCTATGTAGGTGAGGGCATCGGCGTGTCTATTTTTACCTTGAGGGTAATGTGTGATGGAAGATTTTTCAGGGAAACGATCTATGCGCTGGCGGACAAGTGTAGCATACTCAGCCATGCGACCGTTGGCCTAATTTTTACCCGGTAAATTGTCTCTGAACAAATAGGAAATCTGTAAATACTACAAGTTTGGGAACACCAAGTTCAAGTGCAAGATCGAGGCTATGTATCAAGGTTTCGTACTCAGCCTCGTTAGAATATTCGAAATTTAACTTGACAGCTTTTTTGATTCAGTCATTGGAAGGAGTAACCAGAATGACGCCGATCCCCAAACCGTTAGGTCCAGCAGATCCATCTATAAAGAGACGCCAACCTGTGTTAGGGTTCCATGGGTTGTTCTGTGCGGGCTGGTCTTCTAGTAGATTATCTTCGTGTTCCTTCCAGTCGATGTCTTCAACCGGGAAGTCGACAAGGAAGTTAGCGACTGTTTGTCCTTTTATTAAGATATCTGTTTTTCAAAAGTGATATCGTGTTCACCAAGATAAACGAACCACTGTTGTATCCGTCTGGATTGATCTTTCTTGCTAAGGATCTCTCGAAGGGGGTAACTGGTGATAACACGTATAGGGTGAGCTTGAAAGTATGGTTTAAGCTTTCGAGCAGTGTAAACGAGTGTAAGGAGAAATCGCTCGAGCTTGGTATATCGAGTATTTGCGGGTGTCAGAGTTTTACTGATAAAATACACGTGTTTCTCGATACTAGACTCGAGTCGAATAAGGACCAAACTAATAAAAGTGTCGATAACAACAAGGTATAAAGAAAGTGTTTCACCTTTGACGGGGGTATTGATGATGGGTGGTCGACCTAGGTAAGTTCTGAGTTCGAGGAAAGCCTGCTCGCAATCGAGTGTCCAATTTATTTTGGGGGTTTTTTTTTTGCCTTGTGGACGCCTTGGTCGCGTAAGAGGGAAAAAAGCCAGGCACAACGGTCAGAGGATTTTGATATAAAACGGTTGAGGGCGACTATCTTGCCAGCAACCTTTTGGACAACTTTTTTGGTTCGAGGGGAAGGCATATCGATGAGGGCTCGGATATGTGTGGGGTCGATCTCAATACCTCATTTGCTGATTAGGTGGCCCAGGAATTTGCCATATGATACACCGAACTGACATTTGTCTGGGTTAAGTTTCATGTTATAGGAGCGAAGTATGGCAAATATTTCGGTGAGGTTTTGGATATGGGTCTGTTTTTGGAGGCTTTTGCATAACATGTCGTCGATATATACTTCGACCGACTTGCCAAGTAAAGATTTAAACATAGTGGTAACAAGACATTGGTAAGTGGCCCCCGCATTTTTAAGACCGAAGGGCATAACGTTAAAACAGTAAAGGCCTTATTCAGTAATAAATAAAGTTTTAAATTGGTCATCAGGGATGAGGGGTACCTGGTTGTAACCCGAAGCCGCGTCCATCATCGATAGTCGTTCATGACCGGCTGTGGCATCCAGGAGCACTGAAATGTTTGGGAGAGGGAAACTATCTTTAGGGGTATGCTTGTTGAGATCGATGAAGTTGACACAGATTCTGATCTTGTCGATCTTCTTGGGGACAGCAACAATGTTTGAGATCCAGCTGGCGTACTTTACTTCTTGAATGAAATCAGCAGCAAGGAGTTTGCCGACCTCGTAGTTTACAGCTTCTCGAAGCCGTGGGGACAAAGTACGTTTCTTCTGTTTCATAGCTGTGGCTTTAGGGATAAGATCAAGTCGATAGTAAGCCAAGGCTGAGTCGACACCGGGCATCTCATGGAATGTCCAGGCAAAGACGTCTTTATTTGCTTGAAGAAAGTTGATGAGGTTGAGGTTTTCAGCCTCATCCAAAAAAGTGCCGATGAATGTACCTCGACCGGGACCATCGAGTTCGATATAGACAGTGGGTTCGATGGGTGTGGTAGAAGGGTTCGAAGGTGCAGGAAGAGAGAGATGCATCGATTGCTATGGTTTGACAAGTTTTTGGGTTTGATCGATCTCTGGGTGCTAACATGAGCGGGCGATGCATTGAGAGCCTTTTAGGTCCCACGTGCCACAAAGGGGAGTGAAACGAAGTATTTGGTGGTAAGTCAAAGGTATGGCTCTCATGGCATGGAGCTAGTCGCGCCCAAGGATGCCAAGATACTCAGATTTATTGTCGATGACGAGAAAACTGGTTTGGAAGGTAACTGGTCCTATAGTAACGGGAAGGCTAATGCGACCGACGACAACTTTGGTAGCGCCATTAAAGCCCTTGAGTTCGACATTGGCGGTTGCGATGAGGTTTATTTTGTTCATGGCTCGAACAGTTTAGAGGAACAGTACGTCAGCTGCACTGCCCGTATCGATGAGCATGGTATGGAGGACGAGGTGTTCGACCTTAATCATAATGGCCAAGGGATCGGAGTGGGGGAAGCAAACATGAGAAGTATCGTAATCGGTAAAGGGTATACCCTCGGGTCGAGGGTATTGGCTCGATTTTGGTATAAGGAGGGGAAGCTTTTCTTGATAGGTAAGCTTCCAGCACTCTTCGACTCGTTTGTGTTTGCTTCGAGTATGCCCACTAGATGATATTAACTTCGATAAGATATAATTAGAAAATGTGTATCTCGGCCGGGTCGGTAGGTGGAGCGGCTTAAAGCTTGAGATACGACCGGTCAAGGTAGCTGGGAAGATCGGCGATGTATTGATGTAGATGACCCACTTTGAGAATCATTTTGAGCAAGCGCTGCAGAGCATAGCATTTGTTGGTATGGTGGCAGTTGCATTTATGATTTTGGCAGTAAGGTTCGCCTTGCTTGACCTCGATGGGGTAGGGGATACGCCAGATAGGGTCGGCCTGTATTTCTGGGAGGAGGGTGCCGATGGGAGCAATAAGTTTGGGAAGGACCGACTTGGGTTGTCTTTTGCGGATCTTGTCAGGAGTAGTATCGGAGTGAGGACATTTGCGGCTCTCGGTCTCCTGTGAGACGGGAGCAACCATGGGTGTAGAAGGTTGTCAGGGTTTGTTGTGGTTGGTGGTCGAAGCTTGCCTTGGAGATTTGACTCGTGAATGCGCTCGAGGTCTATGTATCTGTTAACTTTGGATAACATCTCCTCGAGGGTTCGTGGTTTATGAAGCACAATGTACTCCTTAACACAACTATTATCTGGTAGAGCGTTAGAATACGCGAGGATGGCATTCGCGCAGTCGAGGTTTTCAACTTTACGCGACTCATCGAGAAACCGCTTGGTAAAAGCTTCAAGAGTTTTGTTGGGAGATTTACAAAAATTGAAGAGAGCGTCGACTCGGACCTCGCGATCTTTGTTGAAGGCAAACTGGGCGATGAAAAGGGCCGACAGTTTTTCGAAACTTCGTATAGAACCGTTAGGAAGGCTATGGTACCATTTGAGAGGGCTATCTGTGAGGTTGGTGAGAAAAATTTGACACAACAGGTGGTCAGTCGTAGAGTAAAGGCTTAAAGCATTTTGGAATTTGAAGACGTGAGAGGGTCGGTATTGCGGTAATTGCTAATTTTGGGGGTGTGAAAATTTTGAGGTCCCTCGATGGCGAAGAGTTTAGGGCAAAGAGGGTTGTTTAACCAACTCTAAGAGTTCAGTGTGGGGCTCGCACTAACGCGGATAGCAGCATAAATTTTTTGATCGAGTTCCTGCTGTGTAAGATAGGCAGGACGAGGGGGAGAACGCAGGGGTTGAGGGTAATGTGGTCGAGAGTTCAGAGTGTGTTTGGGGCTGCGCTCCCCGAGACATTCTCGAGCAGGGCAGCGTTTGGGGTGACGGGAAGTTTGAAGGGTGGAGTCAGAAGAGTCCTCCGTGGAGTGGACGCCAAGGTGGATCAAGCCAACCGGTATAGCAGTGAGGGCACCCTCGGCGCCGAGGTGGACCGGTGGGACTTCAACTTGAGGGTGGGACCCAAGGCGAGTGCGAGCGGAAACGCGTGAGGGGCGGATATTCGAGAGCGCTAAGGAGCGTCGTGGGTGCGGCCCTGTTGGAGCTCGCGAACGATAAGTCGGAGTTCATCTAAGGCACGTTGTTGTCGATTGTAATCGTCTAAACGGTATTGCCGTTCAGCCTCGAGTTCTTGGCGGCGCTCTTCGCGCTTAATGTGTTACTTATTGTTGTGATGTTCCTTAGCCTAAGCAAATTGTTGACTGATAAGGACAAGTTGGGCGGTGACTCCGTTGGTGGATGTGCTGACAAGGGCTGAGGTGGAGCAAAGGGTGGGGGCCATTAATGAAGGCTTTGAGGGGTGGGAAGAGAGAGGAAAAAGGGAAAATAAGGGGAGTTGTTAGGGTGGGTATAGCACAGACGGCACCAAATGTAGGGGTCAAGTTCCGTATGAGAGGAAACCAGCTCTTACACCAAGGGGTTTGATCTTCGACTAGGGGTTTGCAAGTATATAAACTACAATAATAAGAGATACTACTGAGACAATATACTTGCGTAGAGGCCTAGAATGGGTTACTCCACAACCTCTAGCGAGGATTTTTAAGAGAAATGTTATATATATCGAGTTGGTCGAGGGATCGAGGAGTCAATTGTTACAGGGTATTCGAAGGTAATCTCGTAGGGTTTTACGGGAGAGATTTGGTAACCTCTTCATAGTGCCTCTTCCCTCTTACTTATAAGACATAGAAAGAGCTGAGTCGTCATGGGAGGTCAAGTTACATGTATATCCTCTGGGGACAACTGACTTGTACCGGGAGTCAGTTCTGACACTGTAGTTGTTGGTTTTGAAACTATAGTTATCGAGCGGCTTGTTTCACTGTTTTGTCTATCAGACGTGTCTGCCTTCGACCATGTATGACCAGGGTCGAAGCATTTCTGATACTGCTGCTGGGAGGCGTTGTTCTTCTATCTTCGACTATGGCAATTGGCTTTGATGATTCCTTCGAGTGTTCGATTAGTCTCGGAAGGCTTCGTAGACTTTATTATTGTCTGACTGGACTTCGAGTCGCTAGGTAGGCTTCGACGTAGCCTTCTAGTATTCGATTAAGGCTAGAAGGCTGCGAGTAGACTACTACAGCTAGTCCCTACTACGGATAGATGTCCAACAGTTATCCATCATCGAGGAATACCAAAAATATTGGCTTAGTCTACGGATTTTGATAGTTGACAAGGATTTACATCTTTTGATACAATTTTAGGATCAAGCCAACTTTCTTCATTACAACCAAAAAGTAGGCTTCCAGGGTTATCAATGCTACATGCTCGAAGGCTGTGTTTGCCTATACGACCATCTAAGAGCATCTCCTAAAATGTCTTACTAACTTGGATTACGAGGTGCCACATAGGATTTTCAAGCTCCAACAGCACCTCACTAACTTGAATTTCCAACTCAAAAAGCATGGTTTGAGTCCCAAGACTCAACCTTGGTTTTTTACTTCGCGATTGGGTGCCCAAGTTTTGGGTGTCTATTTGTTTTCAAGTCGGGCGCCTAAGGTTTGGGCCCTTAATTATTATTTTTTCACAAAAAAATCAAATCGGGCGCCTAAGACTTGGGCACCCAAATCAAATCTCTCAAGTCCTAGGCACCTGATGAAAAATAAATAAATAAATAAAATAAAATAAATGAAACATGCGTCCAATACTTAGTACCTATTAAAAAAAAAGTCAGGTACTGTTGGAATAAATAGAACCTCACTAACTTGGGTTTGGCTTTTTTTCAACCAAGTCAGTGAAGCACTTTAGGAGATGCGCGGATTAGTTTCTCTAGTAACTTAGAGAGAATCCATACACTCCATGAAGTTGTTTCTTTATAATAGAATCAAAAAGATTTTACAATTTGTTTAGCCTTGTAAAACATTACATCCAGTCTCACCTCACCGTCATACTTAGCTTTGTAAAACATTACATCATCTTTGTTTTGCCTTGCAATTTGTTTTTTTTCCAAACGCAAACCGATTTTATATGGGGATTCCGTAACCCTGAGTTGTGAGTTTTCAACCCCCATGGGTTTTCAACCCACGACTTATCTTTTGGTGGAGGGTCCCAACCGCCATTACCTCGAAGAAACTCCATATGGTGGAACCATAATTTTTTTTATCTAGAATTATTAAAACTTGGTCAAGTGGGCAATTGGTCCAATTAGCTGACCAATACTTTTCAATTAAAAGCTTATCAACAGAAAAACTTAATAAACCCAATAAAGAAGATTTCATGAGATCTATATATATATATATATGTCACCAAAGGCATAGAGGCATAAAACAATTTCATTAAAAATCTCAAACATGGAAGATCTGAAGCTTCATGGATCAATATTTAGCCCTTTCACATGCAGAGTTATTTGGGCTCTGAAACTCAAAGGTCTAAACTTTGAATGTATCGAAGAAGATATGACCAACAAGAGTGACTTGCTTTTAAAGTATAATCCAGTTTACAAGAAGATCCCTGTGCTGGTTCATGGTGGAAAACCGATCGTGGAGTCTTCCATTATACTAGAGTACATCGAAGAGACATGGCCACAGAATCCATTGTTGCCCGTTGA
The DNA here is from genome assembly GCA_014058105.1 of Kingdonia uniflora. Lineage (NCBI taxonomy): Eukaryota > Viridiplantae > Streptophyta > Magnoliopsida > Ranunculales > Circaeasteraceae > Kingdonia > Kingdonia uniflora. The sequence continues at coordinate 1,424,074 of JACGCM010001055.1, read as the reverse complement.
TCCTTATGAGAAAGCTGTAGCTCGGTTTTGGTCTAAGTTTGCTGATGATAAGGTGATTATTTCATTTATGTGATCATGGTTTATTTTTTATGTATGATTATAAGAAATTAAGACATTACGTCAATAATAATTGTATCATCATGTTATTTTTTTGGCATACAGAGTCTTACGCTTTACGGGTTTTTCGTGAAAGTTGGAGAAGAACAAGAGAAAGCAGTACAAGAGGGTTTGGAAATTCTGCGAAACCTAGAAGAGCATGGTCTTGGGGACAAGAAGTTTTTTGGAGGAGAGACGATTGGATTAGCGGACGTTGGCCTAGGATGGATTGCATTTTGGTTGGATGTGTTGGAAGAAATAGTAGGAATTAAATTGTTGGAAGAAAGCAAGTTTCCACGCTTATTTGAATGGACAAACAACTTCAAGGAAATCTCCATAATTAAAGAAAACCTTCCTGATCGTGATGAAATGATGGCTATTATGAAGAGTCGCCATTAAAAAAATGCTGCAACTGTTCACGACTAGTTTTTTGCATATTCTATTTGATCATATGCTTATTAGTTTTTTTTTTTTCTCATGTTGGCTAAGCGTGTTACTTGTTTAGTAATTATGTGGGCAATGCTCTTTTAAGTTAAATAAACAGGGGCAGGGCGTATCATTTGTTTTTCTCTTTGCCTGTTTTTTTTTTAATCTGGTAGTGTTTTTACCATTGAATATCTCTGCCGAATTTTAGTAGATTCAGAGCCTAGTCTTCAAATTGTGCAAATCACCATGCTTTGCTATCTTTCTGTTCTTCTCTCTTTTTTTCCTGGAAAGCAAACCCGTATTTATGAGATTGGTGGTAACCGGTGCATTAGTCCATCATCATCCTAGTAATGTTGCTTATAAACTAAGTGCATTAGGTACATAAACGCAGTTCAAACATATTAACTAAAAAAACATATACCTTAAACAGTAAGGCATCCTTGGCAACAGTTTATTTATATGATACAACATTTTCTTTTCTCCAACAGTAAGGCATCCTTAAAGAGTGATAGCCCTGAAGTACACTACAAAAATGAAGAACCAGTAACACTGGCTAACTGCTCCTCACATTCACCCCTACTGTTTTCAGTCTACTACAAGCTCCAATTTAGGAAAAGAGCTAGAGTAATAGGGCGGGCATGCACACACATAAACATCCCCTAAACTAATGTAATCAGATATACCTACATTTACCTCAGTTGAGATCGACTTACATTAGATTGCACATTTTACTTTCACTTCTGGTAAAGAGGGGTATCTCCTTTGGCATTTCTGGAGTTATTAGTTTACATAAATGCTGATACAACTATACCCTTTCTTTTGCTTAGCCACAAGGAAAACACCATCTGGAATGACTTCGTGTAACACTTTTACCCGATTCTACCATTTAGAAGAGCATAGCATTGGTCTAAATGCGAAAAAGTGTCAATCTTTAAACACTTTAGCACTCCAATGAGAGCCCATTGGCGATTTTTTTCGATTCCAATATGCAATTTTAATCCCCTAATACACCAAAAATAAAGGATGAAACTTTTACCTGACTAGAGCTAGACTCATAACTCCCAAAAGGAAGATCCCCAACAAGAAGCAGCCTCTTCGCCCCAGGAGCCACCGCGCGGCAATGTACCAACATCTCATCTAACGTTATCGGAAGCGTTATATCATGCCCGTGAACCACCATGGACGCCGAGTCCCCACGAGACATATCGATCCCTGCCTCGTCGAGGTGGACCGCGGAAGGGTAATCGTAAGCGGTTACCATTGTAATGGGTCCTCCCTTCTTGTGTTTCTATCTGAGTTGAGTTAGGGTTAGTCTTTGATTGTTGGGGATTTGGACCACCGTAGACTGTGTTCTCTGGGATGTTGTTCATCGACCTAAATTGGTTAAGTTTTGATCTTGATTTCGAGAGGATTGTACGAAGAGCCATTAAATGGTTGGGGGGGGGGGAACATCTGCAGCTGTAGCTGATGACTAGATTTTGGAATGTTTTAGGTGTTTGTAAGAGCATCTCCAACAGAGTCGTATGGTGTTACGTTTTTAGTATACTCTTGCAAAAATCACCTCCAACAGGAGTATGGGGTTTAGCATACTCACCCCCATACCCCTCCAAAATATGCGAATCCTGAACTTGGCGAGGAGTATGCGCATACCGTTGATCGCATAGAGAATCGTGATGTTGGTTAATGATAATATCATTGTATAAGGATCGTGGTGTGAGGTTTTCGCTCAAGACGGCCTTGGTGTGAAGTAGAGTGAGATCCTAGATTAATGATGTTAATGTTAACTTATGTGATCTATTAGTGGTCTCAATTTACTAGGTCGGGCGCAACTCCAGTACAACAGCTCAGGTGTAAGATAGGGTGGGAGAAAACGAGGTTCGTTTAAGCTCAAATAACAAAAACATGTATTGTCTCCATATACAGTATTTCTTCTTAAAAAACCGAATCGAATCAAATCGAAGGTACAAGCATTTGCACCTCTAACTGGGGAAAGCTAGTCTATAATAAAGGACGTCGGAGTGCATTTATAAAAGGAAGTTATCTTCTCCTCTTCTCATTTTCGTCTTCATCTTCCTCTTCCTCTTCCACCTAAATTTGTCTTTTTCAAACTACTTGAGAGGAAAAAAAAATAGCTATTGTTACGAGTGTGAAATGACCTTTTCTTACCTAAATGGCATACTAAGCCATAATACAAGAATACACAAGGATTACAACGTTGTGTGCCACAATTACAACAATGTCTTCAAGACAGAAGAGGAGAAGGTCGAACATGAAGTGGTCCACGAAGACGTTGCCACCGAAGACGAAGATGTGGTTGCCGAAGAAGATGGAGGAGGATATGTTACTTAGATATTTCTCTTTAGTTATGTATTAAGAAGGGGTTTATTAGTTAGAGGGGTTGTTTTGTCCTTACAAGTAATGGGTGTTTAGTTATTGGGGTTGAAGGGGTTTTGTTTTCCAAGTAATGGGTTTTATATCTTTATATGAAATCTGTAAGCACCTCCAATCGATCTATCTATGAACTAGTAACATGTTTTGTCCTTACAACAAGTGTTTGTTTTTTCTTCTTTACATACTATCAAGAAAATAAAAAGATAAATGGTAGTTGATAAAAAATTAAATAAAGAGAGCTCTGAGACCACTTCGCTCAACTTTACCCATGTCAAGATTTGCTAGATATCTCCTCTTTGACAAGGTTGATTGTCTCCAATGGCTATGTCATGTTGTTGTGATCCTATTGTATATAATTGTTGATATTTTATTATGGGTCAAGAAGCCATTTAGATAAGGAAGGCCTTTTTACACTCGTAACAATGGTTCTTTTTTATCTCTAGTTTGATAAAAACAAATTTATGAGGAAGATGAAGATGAAAAGAGAAGATAACTTCCTCATATAATGATCCAGGAGGATTTAGGATTGATTTGATGAAAATTAACCAAAGTCGTTCGAACGAGATTTGGAGTCGTTCGAACGACTTCTGTTTTATTTGAATAGATTTGTTTTCTGTTCGAATACATTTCGGTCTGAGGTATTTTATTCGAATAGATTAAATCTATTTTAATACATTTTCTGGTATTTTTATTCGAATATGCTTTTATTTGTATTCGAATACATTTTGGCCTGAGGTGTTTAATTCGAAAAGATTTAATTCTATTCGAATACATTTATTTTATTCGAACTGTTCAAAGTTCGAACAGAGACGCGATTCAGCCTTTTTTTTTTGGTGTAGTTTGTGATTTTTAGGCATAGTTTTGCCTCGAAATCCGTTCTTTTATTATTTCGAGTTCCCTAATATATAAAGGAAACTTAGGTTATTTCTTTTGGTATGTTAGATCTAGAAAGAGTTTTGAGAAAGAAGCCTAGGATTTTAGAGTTTTTCATTGTAATTACTTCGTTTTTAAGTAATCGAATCTCTATTTTTCCAAATCAATTGGTGTTCTTCGTACTTTTCTGCTAATTAGAGCTTCTCAATCGTATTGTGGATTATATAAATGTAGGACAAGATAACTTCCTCATATAAATGTATTCCAGCATCTTACATTATAGACTAGCTTCCCCCTGGAGCTAGAGGAGTAATTCACTGCAGCTTGTACCTATGATTTGATTTGATTTGATTCGATTCGGTTTTTGAAGAAGAAAAAGAAGTACTGTAGATGGAGACATTAGATGTTGTTTTTGTTATTTGAGCTAAAACGACGGACTTTGGATGTTGTAGATGAGTCGATTCAAACCCCCACTTTACATATATACCCCTAGTCCCCATATTACTTTCTAATGTCTACTCAAAGAGAGACAGAGAGATGTGAAATTTGTACCAATTTCTTGTACTCTTAAAGTTACTCATTTTATACTAGTTGTGAATTCATACCAATTTCGTTGTATTTTGTTGACTTTTGTTGTTGGGGCAATGAGTAATTCATAGTTTCTTTTAAATTAATTTATACATGTATGTCCATAATACATGAAAATGGGCACATCTGATAATGCCTCTTCACTTTAGATAATGGTCTTACACTTTTGTGTAGCCAATGGGATAAATAAGTTTAGGGTTGCTACAAAACTCTTACAACATGGTCAAGTTTTGGAGCGAAGCCAGGACTTGAGTCTACTGGGGTTTAAAAACAAAACGAGGGGGTTCGGGAGCATCACCCCCAAGAAAAAAAAATTATGAGAGTATTTTAGTATCGCTTATATTACAACTCATGCCAAGTAAAAAAAAAAGTCTTAGAAGATACTCCCCAATCTAAAAGTTAATTCTTAATCATATATAATGCTAAATGAGGTTGTGGGGACTTGAACTCTTGTTTAGGTAGTCAAAACCAACATACTTGTCCACTGGACCAATAGCAATTATATGATTACAACTGAGTGGGGTAAAATATATACAAATATATACAAATTATACATATATATATATATATCATTTTTTTAGCTATCTGATAAGTGATTTATGGCAAATCCAGTAGGGTCATTTGACCCCACTGGTCCTCCCTAGCTTCGCCCCTGGTCAAGTTCATCATTTGTAAACATGGGAAGAAACCTCCTTAAGAAGAAACGTGGTCAAGATCATCAAATACGTGCGTGCAGGGGCGGAGCCAGAGTTTTATACTAGGGGGTGCCAGGGGGGAAGCCCCAAAAAAATTGTTGTTAAAGGGTATTTTAGTATTATTGTTTTACATGGTAGAGAGAGAAAAGGAACCACCAAGAGAGAGAGAGAGAGAGAGAGAGAGAGGAGTTGGGATAAAATTTAGAGTTAAAAAACATTAGGTTGGGCTTGGAGGTATGCCAAACCCTTGGGATTTTGTAACTTCTTCTTCTTTTTTTCAATTACTAAAGGAACTATTTTTTTTCCAAAAAAAAGTGGGGGTGCCGGCAGCCCCCCAAAATCTGCCCCTGGGTGTGTGTGTTGATTGATCATTGTGCTTCTCTTGCTGCCTACTTGTATAAGCGAATCCATGACGTCCCCTATTTTAATAGGTCCACTTAATTGCCACATATCTAGGAGTTCACAACTTTAGTTTTTATTCCATTTTTTATTTTATTTTCAAGCAATGTTGATTTTAATACTTTTGATTCAGAGTAATACCTAATAAAACTATATGTGTTATGCAGTTACTATGGCGAGCTTTCTTGAAGCCCCAAGGGATGTTTTCTTACGGTAAGATGTAGCTCAGCTTAATTTGTATTTCACTATTTCTAAGTATGCAGTATGCTGGAAAGAATAATATGTCTCAACCATTTACCTTTCAAGCTTTAATAGTCGTACACCAAGAGATAATGCATTTCTAACAATTTTTCTTTACTTGTTTACTATATTATAGGCCATTATTTTCTTTCATTTTGCTCCTTATTTTTGCTTAATTAGCTGTCATGCTTCTTTTCCTTGTAGTTCTGATGTAATTCTCCTCCTTTATGAAATAAAATTCACCATCTCCTACTTTCACTTAAATCATTCTGCATCACTTCGATATTTCCTTGATAACATACCTATGTATCTTCAGTTAATAATAAGGGTTTTCACTTGTTGGTGTCGTTATTCAACAGGCATGTGAAAATTGACGAAGCAAGGGAAGCTATAATTTAAGGTTGATGGGGTTTTGGCAAATCTTAATACTTCGACTGAAGATGTTGAAAGCTTAAACGAGACTCTCAAAGAAGCGAAAAGAGCATATTTGCTTAATAGGCAATACCACAATCTGTAGCTTAAAGCCTAGATTATTGTAAGCAGACACCATTTCGACTGGCTTCGTCTACCACTTTTAACCGATTCTACAATTTCGAATGTGCAATTCGGCTTGAAGTAGTCTCGTATAATGTTGTAATTCCCCAATTGGTGATCTCGCTTCTTTCTCTTATCCTTATGGCCCATGACACTCCCGTCATAACTCAAAGTTGTATCATGTACTACTATGTTCATTGTAGCTTGGTGCAGAACACAAATTGCCACCACACAATCAAAGATAAGATCGTCAGAGGAGGACGACGACGATAAACCTGGAGGATCAGGTATGGATGAATCAGATGATGAAGAAGACATTTGAGGCTGTGGAGTTGAGAGAAGAGTGTAATACCAGATGGTGAATAAGTTTTTAATGAAAGAGTAAAAGGGACAAATGTAAAAGGGGAACAAGATGTGGGTCTTCGAGATTTAGCGGTGAAATAAACACCGCGTGGTGTTTATTTCACTGCCAAATCTGTGTTTCTATTTGAGCTCAATGACAATTTTATTCAAACAGAATTTGGTTATATTCAAATAAAACTGCTCAGTGACAAATTGTTCAAACAGAATTTGGTTATATTCGAATAAAACTGCTCAATGACAAATTGTGCAAAATTGTGAAAATTTATTTGAACAGACAAATAGTCTATTCGAATAGACATTAAAAAAACTCTACCAAAAACCTATAAACTTCAATCAATTTCAATATTAAATAATTATGGCTAATGAACATCACACAAATTCTCCCAAAAACCATTTTAGCTAAAATACAGCTTGGATTACAAATAATAAATAAAGGGAAACAGAACATAAATACGATAAAATAAATACTAGTAGTTATAGTTGAGCTTCCACATCGTCTACAAAAACATCAAAAACACATATATCTACTCAAAATCATCTCCAGTACCATGCCCCTTGCGGCTACTACCGCCTCCCCTGGTTCGCGGACCAGATCCACGCTGCCTCGTCCTCGCGCCACCTCCAGGTGGTAGCGGCACCACCCATACGTCGCACCCCCTCCCTAACCGTATGTCCTGAACGGGAGAAAGAAAATTTATAAATATTTTGGCAAAATAAATTTGACATTAAGAAATAAATAAATAGATAAATAAATTACTTACATGGGCATATAGCTGATGATCTATACTGTCAATTTGCATGTGGGCAATAACAAGCTCATCCTCCAACTCCTAAAACCTCTCTACGTCCTGCGCAGACTCTACAAGGGTGAGTCGCCGCATACCATGAATCAGGTGCCACAGCTTCTCTGCGTCGTAGGAGGAAGGCATGGGTGGCAGGTCCCTCAAGCAGGCTATGGGGAGCATCTCGCGTCGCCCTGTCCACTCCATGTGCCACCCCGGGTCTGGCCTCTCCGCCTCGCCAGGCAAACTGAAGTCCTGGGATAAGCTATAAATCGACGTTAACGTAAGCACCACGGGTGTAATACCAACTCTGAGTACAGTCGATCCGAACATATCTATATTCCCCATCTTCTGGGAATCTGTCAACATGTGGCCTACCTCCGAAGTTTGTTCAGCCCAGTATGAGGCGTAAGTCTATCGCTCCTCCCCTACCACAAACTGCTCACAGTCAAGGAACCCGGCCTGTCTCATCTCCTGTAAAGCCGCTGGACTAATATGTGGCGACATGCTAAACAGAGGATCCAAAGGAATACGCGCCTCGCCAGCCAACTGCCTCCAGCATATATCCCCCAAGTAATATTCGCAGTTTCCATTTGGTACCTGAAGTGGCATTCTCTTGTGGGATAGGATTTTTGCAGTCAGTACGTCATCTATCTCAGACACCGCAGATTCTAATCAAGGTTCCCAGGTGATCGTGCCAATAGTACAGTAGTCAATGCAGTATCTGTCTAGAATAAACAGATTGGTTGCCTAGTCATTTGTTTTCCTCCTAATCCCACTCTCCCATGCTCTAAGACGCGGATAGGCTGAGAACTTAACATCTTCCTTGACAATAGGGTGACCAACCCAACAATACTCGTAGAACCAATACTGTATTTCAGAACAACATAAAAAATAATAATAATTTATATTTAAGACCTTTATTGGAAGATATTTGATTTGTAAAAGAAAAAAATGTTAGTGTACCGTAAGAAGTTGGACAAATCCAGTGATGGCACCCCCGGTCGTGACTGCGGTATCCAAACCATGGTACAGGAAAGCAAGAATAGCATAACCCCAGTCATATTGAGCAGCCGAGTCCAAATCGGCCACGGCTGCGAGATATCCAATTGGGACGGTGTCGTTGGCCGTTTAAAACCACAAATGTCCCATCATAAAGAGGATAAAAGCACGAGCAATAGTAATATCACCCTCCCGTTCATCTACGATGGTCAAGTACGTCCTCAAATGTGAAATGCTAACGTTCCCACTATTTATATGGCTGAAATCAATATTGACGAGCAATTGTCTCGCATTGAATAATATAGACCATGTGTCGTCATAGGGAACCTGTGTCGGATATCGACCGATGGACAATAATGTCTGTAATGACCTATTCTCTAGAAGGCCGAAAACACATCTTACACCAGTGTTAGGAATAGATATTATGCAAGTACAAGAGTAAATGGCACAGTATCTAGCATGGAAAACCTTTCAATAGGTTAAAAACCACGACCTCAAGTGAAGATTTTGAAAAGAGAGAGTATTGTATTACGATTGACTAGTTATTACAGAGAGAAAATGGGGTGATTATAGAAAATACAAGTGTAATCTTCTCTAAGTATGTCATGTGTAAGAACTAGCCATCGATCCCCCTGGTTTCCTGTTCTAGGTAACTATTTATAGGTCTTATAATACAACCGCTAGGTACATTTAATGATGGACGTTATGGTCGTCTGAACTTGATGAGCTTTGATGAGATTTTCTGTAACGTCTTAGTATTTGATATTTGCTTATCTGTAATGGCCTTCTTAATTGCACTTCATACCGTTTGGAGAAGATATGATCTCTTGTGGAGTTCGCATGTATGCGAGCTATTTGATGAATAGAAGAGTATCTTCTGGAGTATGAGTTTAGGAAATGCTTCAAAGTCTCCGAACTGTAGGTGAGGTCTATTCTTAGATCTTGGATTATTGTTGATCCGAGCAATATCAGTTCAAGTCCATTATATATGCCCCCTCTCAGCCAATAGCAGGAAGTACATGTGTTGCGAGTACTGTTGGGTGAGAAGATTCTGAAAAGTTGTCATAAATGCTTTATTAAATGGTTCCATGAATCTGGAGAAAAAATGACTTTGACTGTTGGGCTTATGAAAAGTCAGTTTGAGGCGCGTGCTGCAGTTTGAATTTCATGGGAAGTTGTAATGTGCATTTAAATGCTACAGGTATAAAATATGGTGAATAGTTATTATCACTGTTCACCCTGGTTAACGTTGTCAGCTGTTTGTATTAGGTTGAGTAGCAGTGATGGTGACAACTCAACGCCAAGCATATGAAGTAAGGGTTCAGGCAAAAATTGCGAATCTGCAAACTCGTTATTTTGCCACCCAAAGCCTTTCGTTGCCAACTCCAATCCCTGTTCTGCCGACTTTCCATGGGATGACGTGGGAAGAAGTAGAGGAGGCGGAGGATGATTTTTATCAGCTGTGGCGATTCCATTATGTGGTTTTGTTTGTTGCTCACCGTCGGTCCTGTCTGCGGATGCTTGCAGAAGATACGGTGTTGGTGGAAGACGAGAAGGCGGGGAAGTCGTCTGAGAAGTACTGTCGATACCCTGCGAAAGATTGGGTATTATAACAGTGGGGGAGGTCCTTCATTGGAAGCGGAGGTGAGGGTTATGGAGGAGTGGTGAGATTAATTTTGTCATCTGCCTCATTCCAATTTCCATCCTTGAGCTTTGAGTTTTTCTGCTGGGCCCTCCATTGCTTTTTTTCAAGTGTTGCACTGTTATCTGATACGGAGGCAGTTGTATCGGATTCACTGCCTTGCCTGCTCCTGTACTCCACTATTGTATTGGATGATATGGGGCAGCACGTAAACTTTGGTTTAAGTGTTGCATTGTCATCTTCTGAAGAACACAGTAGATCGCCTTGTAATAGAACGAACAGTCTGTAAAAATAATCTTTTGTGATCGGAATTCCGAACTGAATGAAAACTTCTTATTTGCTAACTTTTCTTCTATCTTGTCTGTTGAAGTGTGTGTCTGTCTTGTTTACTGTATTCGAACTGTTCATATGAAATAAACTTGTCATCGGTAATATTTCTTTTGTATTCTCCGAACTAGTCCCTTGTAGAGTAGGTTGCTAGTACATAGTTTGTATTCTTCGGAGTCAAAGAATATCCTTGAGGATATAGACATCTGAATTGTAGACTCATTTCTGGTGTCAAGCTGTATATGTGCTCCTTGTGCAGCTTTATTGTTGGCAAATCTGTTAAAAATTTATGACGCATAATACTTCCTTCGTGTTATATACCCGTTCTGTTGGAATGGTATCTCCATAGTTGTCGGGAGCGGCTGTGATCCTGATGAGATCTCAGATGCAATGGGTGAAGTATGATAGAAGAAGTAACACTGTCTTGTTGCTGAACCATACGAAGTGATAGTTCGGTAGATGATGCCGGAAAAACGGATTGTAGAAGACAAGAGTATTGTTGAAGATCATTCTTTATAAATTGTGTAGGGTCGGATTCTCGACCATAATAAAATAATTTCTTTGATATTCTCTTGTCCCGAATTGATCGGATGCAATATTGTTGCATGATTTTCTGCTGATTTTCTGCTTGTGTAGATCCAGAATAGGATGAGTGACAGCTGTTAGAACTGTATTAGGGTTTTAACACAAGTAATATATGATGAGGCAAGGTCGCGTGGCTTTAGTCTTTATTGTTGTACGTACATAACCGTACAATTGTTGATTTTCTTGGGCAGTGAACCTTACTTAAAATAATGGTAGACAAGCGTGTAGACGAGGCGGTTATAGAGCCAAGGGTCAGACGTGATAACAGAGCACGTAATCCCAACCATAATGATAGGGAAGATGCTGACGCATGTCATCTTGAACCGTCGTTTTCACAAATCGAGGGGTGGTAATGAAAGTCGTCTCTCTTCCTCCCATAATACTCATTTGTTTACGGAGAAAGAGAGGGATACTTTTAGAGAGAGAAAGCCTTGTAACTTTGAACGTGGTCTACCATTGCCATCTGAGTTGCCCCAGATAAATAAAGTTTTGTCGTCCGGAGTGAGAGTATCTGCTGGCGTTGCAGACTGTTGCTCTTCGAGTATAGGTTAGTATTGTTTTCTTTGATTCTTTGAATGGCTTGATATAGCTCAACTGTGATAGTAGTAGTTTTGAACTGTGTTATCTCGTCTGGGAGAGGAGCCCTGAGGTTTGAAACATTATGAAAAAGGCTCCTATTGTTGTAATTATTTTTAGATGCGTTCTAAAAATATTAAGCCCAGTAGTAAAATAGTGATGTCTGCCGAGACTATGGAGTCTTGGTCGTCGGAGACATCTTCCTCTGATAGGACCCTGGACGATGCAGAGGTTAGAGATGTCCCTGCTAGAGATGTGTCTGCCACTGAGATGGAGACTGGGGAATTCTTTTGTTGTCCCAAACCTGGTAATGAAGGCAAGTGGTTCTCTAAGTATAGACGATGCTTAGGTGGGAGTTGGGGGCGTTACCTCAGTCATGGACGTAAATGGTTTAGAACCATTGTGAGGGATAATGGTGATATAGAGCATTATGAGGTGCCCTCCTTGAAGAAGTGGAAGAAAGGGAAGGGTATATGACAGGACGTAGAAGTTTCGTACTATAACAGGAATGGTGAGGAGGTCGTAGAAGAAGGGTTCCTCTGTTACCTCGGCCAGTTCGAATACGGCTTGAGAGTTCCCCAGACTTTTTTCCAGAAGGGGGTGATGAATTTATTGCATTGCTTCCCTGCTCAATTAAATAGCAATGTGTACGAGATGATGAGGGTCTGCGAAGCTCTCAACCACCAATGGCAAACTGGTGATATTGACAAACAGTTCGTTGCTGAAGATGCCTTGAAATTTTATAAATTCAAGTATCTGAAACCTTCGCGCAGTGGATATCTGTATAGTGATTCGACAAGGTCGAAATTTTTTGATTTTGAATCGTCAGGGAGACCCTGGCGCGACCATCTTGTGATGGTGAGGGGTGATTGTATGCAAGTGGCCGGGGAACCAGCGCTCGAGCTGATTCACAGGAATTTTTGTGAGAGTAAGTGTTTTCTTACTGCTTCGGCTTTATTATAATTCATGATGAACTTCTAACATCACTCCTTGTTGATCATTGCAGAGCCCGAGCCAAAGTGTGTTGCTGATACGTCAAGTCTATTTGACGTTGTAGGTCGAGAGGGAACCGAGCTAAATCAAGTACTTGGTGAGCTAGGCATCCGTCGGGAGAAGAAGCTGAATTCCCCAGTGGTAAAAATACAGCGGAGTCACCAAAATAGAGCTATGGCCACTCCGAGCTCTCTTTTTAAAGCTGCAACTGTTGTCCATGCTCCGGTTGGGGTTTTCGACAATACTCTGAAGCGGGGAAGGAAAGGTTCTAAAACCGTGGCTGAGATTATTGCTCCTGAGCCACCAGCCCCTATTACAAAAGATGTGGTCGACCTTTCCGGGCGTGATGCTCCGCTTTTAAAGAAGTAAAAATGATCTGAGGTCGTAGATCTGAGCTTTTTTCATAAGGTGGATGTGAAGGCCGTTGCGAAAGAATCGGCCGACCTAACGAGGCGTGATCCTAGCCTTCAGAGTGTGAAGATTTCGTCGAGCATCTCGCATGTATGTATGGATGACTTTTTGGTACTCTTTTTCTTTGACAATAATACGATCTGAAATTTTATACTGTCTAATTTGTAGTACAGTTGGTTGCTTCTTGTCAGGGAGTGTTTGAAGTGTTGATGTCGGCTCATTCTGAGCGTGCTGCGGCTGAGGTGGAAACTGCGGCCTTGATTCAGCAGTTAAAAGATCAAAACGTTCAGCTCGAGAAGGAGAAAATTCAGCTCGAGGAAGAGAAGCTTCTGGAGAAAGAACAATTTGAGGCTGTTCTTGCTAAACAGAGAGCCGAACTGATAGAAGCGGGCCAGCAGGCTGTTGCTGAAGTGGTGGAAGGTCGGAACCATCTAGTTAAGGGATACTACCACTGGGGTTTGTCTGTTGAGGAAGTAGAGCTGTCTATTGCTGGTGGTTATGAAAAGGTCGATCCCTTTAAAGATAACGCATTCCCAGCTGCTGATCCAACCGTTATTCCTGAGGAAACTCCCGTTCCTCCTTTGACTAATGCACCGAACTTGGAGGTAGCTTGAAGTTTAATCTTTGATTTTGTACTCTGTTGTAGTTCGCTTGGTTGGAAACCTTGTCTTTGTATTGATGATACCACTATTATGTTGGTTTGAGAGTTTGAATAGTTCGCTGGTGTTGTTTGATATTAACTTGCATGTTGTGCTTGTAGGAGATAGTTCGGTTGAGAGGACGAGTGAGCGAGTTGGAGAAATCCCTGAGTTGAGCAAGGGATAGCATCACTCGTACCCAACAGGTACATAATAAACTTGAATATGAGAGACGTCTTCATAAATCAAATTATGATAAAACCTTTAGTCAGCTAGCCGAGCTCCAATGTAGGTATGGGAAAATAAAAACGGAGAGAGATGAAGTTTTGCGAAAAGAGTACACTAGGTATCTTGAATTTCGTAAAAATGTGAGAGATGCTCCATTTGTCCATGAGAGTTGTAAGTTTAGGTGTTAAGAATTACTATCAGTCTTGACACTGTATTTGGAGGCCGAAGTAGATAGTGAGCGTGGCTTGAAAGTGGCCTATTTAGAGCTTTTAACTGAGAGGGGTATAGTGATCGACCCATCTCGAGTAAAATTCTTGGCACAAGAAGCTCGTAATTGCTATAGTGTAGAATCCCACAGATGTTCAGCTCGGGCTGGCGTATCTATGATATGGGGTGATGTAGGTCCTTTGCCTGATAATCTTGGCTTTTGTAAGGGCGGAGATCGATGAAGATCCTTTTCTTCAATTTGAGAAAGGATGATAGGAAAGTGCAATCACTGCAAATAGATGCTAGTAGGGTTCAATTGTGATTGAAACAACGAATTCAAGCTTTTGTAATATATATTGTAGAATGATGTAGCTCTCTTGTATTGATGTATGCATGCTCGTTTATAATCTGGATTTGTAGGAGTTAGCTGATAAGCAGAACGAACTGTCTGCTTTGTCCACCTCGTTGAATATATTGAATGAAGATTTGCAAAAGTGTTTGTTGGCTGCAGAGGAGACTGTAATCTTGAATTCCAAACACGAATCGAATGTACAAGATTTGTAGGATCGGCTAAATGTTGTGATAGTAGAACTGTCTCAGAGAGATGCTGATATAGTTGCTGCTAAAGAAAGTGTTGAAGCATATAAGGCTGCATTAAAGAAGAAGAGGCTTGACGTTATGACTGGCAATCAGAAAGTACTGGATTTGAATAGTATCATTTCGCAACAAAAAATTGATCTGATGAGTCTTCGAAGTTCGATGTCAGAGAATGTAGATCTTGTAAAGAAACAAGATGGTAAACTTCAATATCTGAGAGGTCGTATAGATATGGTGATGCGTGACTTGCATGCTGCCCGAGCTTCTTGTCAGAGGAAAAGTGATAGAGCTCGTTCCCAAGACGACAGGCATAAAAAGAAGGAACTCAATTTCGATGAGGTCCTCAATAAGTGTCATATCTGGATATCCAAGGTAGAACATGAGAAACAATCCTCGGAGTTGTTACGTCTGGAAGATGACTTTCGATATACCAAATTAGATCAGAAATATTGTGAGTTGCAAGAGTCGATATTGGACGAGAGTTCGGAAGAGCTGGATGATAGTTTGGAGTGTTAGAAATTATCCGAGAAGCTACGATTGATGAAGGACGAACTCTAACGTACTGTAGTCGTCACTGATGAGTATAAGAGTTCTCTGTTGAAGGAGAAAGAGTTCCTTATAGCGCGATGTAAACATCTTGATGAGGAGCTAATGAAGGTGAAATCTGGACCTTCCTGCGGATGAAGCCTCATTACGAGCGTTTGAAGTTTTGCGCTCTAAAGTGAAGAAAGTGTAAGATGATCATGAAACTGTAAAGCAGCAAGGCGTGGAGTATGATCTGCAAGCTATGCGTTTAAGCTTTCTAGATTCTATGATGGTGCGAGTGGAGGGAATAATGGATCTCCCGTCAGCTGAAAATATCGTTAATATGCCCTTCACAACCTTGCATCCTGGGGAAAGTTCTACTTTGGTGCGCCCAAAGTGTGACAAATAGAAGGGTCGTTGTAACATATGCTTGACCTGTATAAAATAATCTGTTAAGACAGTTTAAACGAATTGGGTTATCCAATAAGTATCATTCAGAGTCATATGAATAAGTTGTATTTGCAAGTATGTTAGTGATAGGTCGAATTTAAGTGTAAATTGACGACCACATTGATAAAATGCAATAGCTGTATCACAAGTCTCTTGGGAGAGCATGTGTACTCTATGAGCTATATGTTGGTCTCAAGGAGACGAAATTGTTTTTGAGATAGCTGTACACAGGTCTCTTGGGGGAGTAAGTATATTTTGATAAGCTATGTGGCGGTCCAAATTACAGGTCGAATTGAACGTATCAATAAGCGACCTTAATGAGACGAAATTGTATTTGAGATAGCTGGACACAGGTCTATTGGGAGAGCAAATGTGTTTAATGAGCTATGTGGCGGTCCCAATTACAGGTGGAATTGAGCGTATCAATAAGCAACCTTAGTAAGACGAAATTGTTTTTAAGATAGCTAGACACAGGTCTCTTGGGAGAGCAAATGTGTTTCATGAGCTATGTGGCAGTCCCGATTACAGGTCGAATTGAGCGTATCAATAAGCGACCTTAATGAGATGAAATTGTATTTGAGATAGCTGAACACAGGTCTCTTGGGAGGCAAATGTGTTTCATGAGCTATGTGGTGATCCTAATTATAGGTCGAATTGAGCATATCAATAAGCGACCTTAATGAGATGAAATTGTATTTGAGATAGCTGGACACAGGTCTCTTGGGAGAGCAAATATGTTTCATGAGCTATGTGGCGGTCCCAATTACAGGTCGAATTGAGCGTATCAATAAGCGACCTTAATGAGACAAAATTGTTTCTGATAATTGAGGTCGGGTTGAGTGACCTTGAACAGACTTGCAATATGTATGTAGAAGAGATTATTTATTAAATAAATCTGAATCAACAGTCTCGTACATCAAATTTATCTCCGATACAACTTCAGTCTTCGGGTATTCCATGGATTAGTTATTGGGATTCCGTGGTGATCACTGAGTTCGTAGGATCCTAAGCCATTTGTTCCAGTGACGATAAAAGGTCCTTCCTAATTATCAACTAATTTTCCAGCATTGGGTGCCTTGCGATGTTGTGGTATTTCTCTGAGAACGAGGTCATCGATTGCGAACTCTCGATGTCGAACTCTTTTGTTATACGTTTTGGCTAGAGCCAACTGATATCGACCCAAATTGGCAATAGCTTGGTCGCGTGTCTCTTCGATCCAGTTCAAATTGCATGCTAACTGGAACTCATTTTCTTCATCTGTCAGTATATGATCATGGATTGGATGGTGATATTGAGTGGGAATGATGGCTTCAGTCCCGTAGACCAATAGAAATAGAGTACAGCCTGTTGCCGTTCTTAGAGCAGTTCGGTAGGCCCAAAGTACATGTGGTAGCTCGTTCACCCAATTGCCCTTCTTGTCGTCAAGTCGCTTTTTGATTCCATCCACTATTGTTCGATTTGTAATCTCTGCTTGGCCGTTCCCTTGTGGATAATATGGGTTGGATGGAGAATGGATGATTTTGTGCTCATTGAGAAATGCAATAATTTTAGATCCAACGAACTGAGGTTCGTTATCAATCCTGATGAGGTGTGGTCTGCCGAATCGAATGATGATGTTCTCCCAGATGAAGCGAATAACTTCTTCTTCGCGCGTTCGACATAGTAGTACTGCTTCTACCCATTTTGTGAAGTAGTCTGTAGCAACCAAAAGATGTTTCCATCTACCTGGTGTTGTAGGAAATTCTCCCACTAGGTCGAGAGCCCAACTTCTGAATGGCCAAGTAACCTGACTAAGATGGAGTTCGAGTGCAGGAGCTCATATCTTTGGTCCGTGTCGCTGACAAGCATCACATTTCTGAGCATATTCGATGGCTTGTTTCCTTATGTTAGGCCAAAACATTCCTTGAGTAATAGCTTTGTTTGCCAGATAACGACCAGATGCATGGGATCCACATGTGCCTTCATGTAGATCGTGTAAGAATTGTTGCGCTTCTTTCTTGGATAAACACAAGAGATATGGACCCGTGACTGAGATTTTATACAAGAGATTGTCTTGGACAACATATCTTGGAGCATTGTCAATTATTTTCTTTCGTTCGGCAGCATCTTCTGGGAGTGGTCCGTCGAACTTGTTGTCAAGTCCTATGTAGGCGATGAAAGGTTGTCGCCAATCATCTTTGACTTCTTCGTTGCCCCCAGTATTTATGGTATTGGTCGTGACGACATTAATACTGGGATTAAAAATAACGTCAATCTTTATATAACGTGTTTCTGAACCGAGGATGCCAGCAAGGTAGGCAAGTGCATTTGAATGCCTGTTTTCCCCTCTTGGGAAATATTCGATAGAAATAGTCCTAAACTTGCTCATTCGTTCGGCAGCTGCTGCGGCATAGTCAACCATTTTCCCATTAGTTTGGTATACGTCTGTATAGTGATTGACTATTAGTAAAGAATCTGTGTAAACAGAGAGTTCTGCTGCACCCAATGTAAGTGCCATGTTTAGACCGTGGATTAATGCTTCATATTCGGCCTCATTATTGGTTACTTCAAAATCAAGTCGTATTGATTTTTCTAAACGGTCATTTGAGGGTGTAATGAGAACCATTCCAACTCCTGATCCTGATGGCTCGACAAAACCGCCGGTTAAAAGTCACCAACCCTTCTTAGAAATCTATTCCAATTTATCTTCGGGTTGTTTGAGAGGAGACTCTTCTGGCTGGTCGGGAATATCTGATTCCCAATCTGGGTCGTCTACTGGGAAATCTTCTATGAAATCCGCTACAGCCTGACCCTTTACTGAATACCGAGGCTCAAAATGAATATCGTGTTCACCCAGTGCGATTGATCACTGTTGAATACGTCGTGTCTTTTCTCGTTTGGTCAAGATCTCTCTGATTGGATAATTCATCAGAACGCGAATTGAGTGGGCCTGAAAATATTGTTTGAGCTTCTGAGATGTATAAACGAGAGCTAGAAGAAGCTTCTCGATCTTGATGTACCTCGTCTCTGCTGGAGTCAAAGTTTTATTGATGAAGTACACAGGTTTCTCGATTTTTTCATCCGTACGGAGGAGGACGGAGCTGAGAGAGGTGTCCGTGACAGCTAAATATATCGTTAGCACTTCCCCTTCTGTAGGCGTACTCATTACTGGAGGGGTACCCAAATATTATTTTAGATCGAGAAAAGCTTTCTCACATTTGTCTGTCCATTCAATTTCCAGATCCATCTTTAGCTTTCCTCGTTTTGATCCTTGTTGTAATAGTTCGAACAATGGTCGGCATCTATCTGAAGATTTTGATACGAACTGATTGAGCACCGCGATATTCTCGGCTAGCTTCTGAACATCTTTCTTTGTCTTCGGTGAAGGCATAGCCAGGAGTGCACGTATTCTGGATGGGTCTGCTTCAATCCTGCCCTTACTGATTAGATGGCCCAAAAACTTTCTGGACTGCACCCCGAACTGACATTTATCAGGGTTCAGATGCATCTTATAAGTTCGTAAAATCTCAAAGGTTGTTTTCAAATCTGTGAGATGGTCTTCTCTCTTGAGACTTTTACAAAGCATATCATCAATGTAAACTTCCATTGTCTTTCCGAGATAGTCTTTGAACATGTCCGTCATTAATCCCTGATAAGTGGCTCTTGCGTTCTTCAAACCGAAAGGCATGACCTTATAACAGTATAGGCCGTGCTCTGTGATAAAAGCAGTCTTATCTTGATCGTCCAGAAAAAGAGGTATCTGATTATGGAATCGAGCAGCATCCATCATAGATAGGAGTTCGTGCCCTGCTGTGGAATCGAGCAGATTACTGATTATTGGCAATGGGAAACTGTCCTTTGGTGTATGACGATTGAGGTCTGTAAAATCTACACAAACTTGGATTTTACCGTTCTTCTTAGGTACTGCGACAATGTTAGATATCCAATAGGGATAGACAGCTTTCCTGATGAAACTGACTTCAATCAACTTGTCGATCTCCTTGTTGACTTCTTCGCGTAATCTTGGTGCTAGAGTTCGCTGCTTCTATTTTACAGGTTCTGCTTTTTCTTCTAACTCTAGCTTGTGACATGCTATGGCTCGATCGATTCCTGGCATCTCATGGAAAGTCCATGCGAAGACATCATTATTCTGTGTAAGGAACTGAATTAGTTTCGAACGTTCATCCGAACTCAGTAAAGTTCCAATATTAGTGCCTCCTTTGCTGCCATTGATTTCGACATATTTTGTAGGCTCGATGCTTGCCAGCTGAGGTTCTGATGATCCGGCCTGCTGTAATTGCTATACAGCCGCATGGATGGCAATTTGCCCCGCCCCGCTGGGGATCTGCCCCGAACGGGGCAGATTTGGTATGAGCTAACTGGGTATGGGGGTGGGAATGGTATAGGCTACCCAAAATCTGTCGGGGATCGGGGCGGATTTGGGATGGCTAGGATAAAATCCGTTATCCGCCCCGCATCCGCCCCACTAAATATTAATCAATACCTTTACTATTATACCCTTATATAACCCTATATAAGTATTATTAGAATTTAGAAACCCTAACATTCGCAAAGCAGCCGCAAGCTCTCAAGTCTCAAATCCTCTTCTCTCTCTGTATCTGATCTCTTCCAATCTCTCAAGTCTCAAACCTTTACAGTCGCACACCAAGCTATCAAGCTCTCAAGTCTCAAATCCTCATCTCTATTCTCTTTGTATCTGATCTCTTTTCTCTTTGTATCATTGTGGAAAATCGAGGAATCATTGAATCCTCTTCTCTGTATCTCAAGCATCATTGAATCCTCTTCTCTTATCTCAAGCAAGAAAATAAGGACAAAGGACTCTCCTTTTTTCTTATTTTCATTTCTTCTCTCCTCCTCCTCCAAAGAAAAATTGGTCTTCAATGATTTTTGGGTTTGGGTTCTGCAAGTTTTTCACTTTAGATGTATGGGGTGCTTTAAAAATCTGATTTTTATCAAAGTTTAATATATTCTTTTTATTTGGAGTGGTTTATGGAGATGGGGTTGATTTAACTTTTACTAGGTTGCGAAGTAATTTCTGGGGTTAGATTTTTGTTGCAAGTTGTTTTTTTGTTTTTTGTTTTGTAAAAATGGGTAATGTTAGTAATATAAGAGGGGATGGCGAAAGCAACAATTCAGGGGAGTTTGAAGAAGAGCAACACATGGTGATGGAGGAGGGGAATCCTATTGCATTATACTTTGATTATACTTGGCAGTCTCTGTTGCATCTGCTGGATTTCTTGGATTTTTACTTTGATCTCTACTCTGTTGCATTATACTTTGATTATACTTTGCTTACAGTGTCATCTTCTTTTGCGGTCTTGACGATAATTCCTTTATCTATTGTCTCAGACAACTATATGTTCTTATTGCATTTTTTGGTCTTCTAGAGAGTATGGTCAACTTTTGGTGGGTTACGGTATGATAGGAGATGCTCTTAAGATATTTGAGGAGCTGGAGCTATGGGATGATTTAATACACTGCTACTGGTATGCCTTCATGACTCAAGGCTTGAACCATTTCAAGCAAATTAAGCAATTAGGTTTCAATGCTTCATTATTCTTCGCTCCTTTGCCATCTAGTATGCTGATTATTGGTTGTTTTTTAAATGGATATCTATATGCTGATTATTGGTTGTTCATAACATAGCGGTAATACCGTTTAGCAAACATCTATATGCTGATTATTGGTTGACAGATTGGTTTAAAGTTTAGGAATCAAGGTCTGTTGCATCTATTGCATCTATTGTATAATCTGTTGCATCTGTTGTATAATCTGTTGCATCTGTTGTATAATCTGTTGCATCTGTTGTATAATCTGTTTCAAGGTCTGTTGCATCCGTTGTATAATCTGTTGCATCTGTTGTATAATCTATGATTTGTTGCATCTGTTGGATATTTTTTTTATCTTGTATCTTGGATATTTTTGTATCTTGGATTTATGTGAGAAGATGCTTAAGACTAATGTATAGGAAGATGTTCATGTAATTCAAATGTTAATTGTGATCCTTTAAAACTTGGTCCTGATAATGGGGGTCAACCATGCCAATATCATAGTGTCATTTCAGAGCTTACTGCTAATGGTACCACATCAAAGCCTTCTTCGGTACACTTCTTTACATATCACTCAAAATTATTTTTGACAATTATAATGAACATGCACTAATTTAGCTCAATTTTGACATGTTCTTAGGCGATAAGAGCTAATCCTTCTGAAGTGAGAATGATATTTACCATGGGCCTTCCATTTTCAGGTCATCATGCAGGGCAAATTCTCTTCGGCCCTGATGATGGGTATCTATACTTCATGATGGCAAATACATCTACTAGCTCTATAAATCCCATATTTCCGATAACTGGTTACAATCACTCCGATGTAAATAAGAACTAAGGATCTACATCAATCTCAGGTGGCTATTTCTATCGGTCAATGAGTGATCCATGCATGTATGGAAGGTGAGTCCAGCTTCAGCCACTACTGTAATTAGTTTTGAAAATTGTACTTGATTTATCAATAGATTGTGTTTGTATGTAGACATGCATATAGGTTGCTACTTACCGATCTTTCTATTTTTATCAATACTTCAAAAACAGTTAGCCTGTCATATATTTTCTTGTATTTTTTCATATTTTGTTTTTCGTCTTAGTCTTTTATGTGTTTTTGTAAATACCGTCTTCTGTCTTACGGACCATATTTTAGATTTTTCTTGAGATTATTTTGTTTGGTAAAAATACTTTACTAAAAAAACAGACCTGAAATTTCAGATTTGGTATTAATATTGTAAATGTTAATTTTTTCGGAACTTTCTTTATAAACCATATTGGATCATTGGCTCAATTAAGTGAGAACATAGTTTTGATCATAGTATCTATCCGTGAAAACACAGGTACTTATATGCAGATTTGTATGCTGGAGCTATATGGGCAGCTGATAAAATCCCTAAAAACGGTGGATGAATGGAATAATGGATGTATTTTTTTTTTGAACGTATGTTATTAATGATTGAATTAATAATAGATGTTAGTAATGCCTTTTTTTTGTATGGATGTTAGTAATATTTTTTTTTTTAATGAAATAATAGATGTATGGAATATGAATGGAATAATGGATGTCTTTTTTTTTTGAACATATGGATATGGAATAATGGATGTTAGTAATATTATTTTTTGTATGAATGTTAGTAATGCATTTTTTGTTGTATGGATGTTAGTAATATATTTTTTAATGGAATAATGGATGCATGATGTATGGAATATGAATGTGGGGCGGATCCGGGGATCCCCGAATGGCATTTAAATGGGGCGGGGATGGGGCGGATTCGGGGATCCCTGCTTATTTTAAATGAGGATCGGGGCGGGGATGGGAGGTGCAAACCTAAGCGGGGATGGGGATGGTATTGGCTCCCCCGCCCCAAATCCGCCCCATTGCCATCCCTATACAGCCGGGGTTGTGACTGGTACTGTGATGGCTAGTATCGCAGCTGCTGGTATCGCGGCTAGGCCGGCTTCTATATACACAGTATTATTGCAGGCATGAGCCAACTTCTGGCTACCCTTGATTTCATAAATCCCTCCCTTCCAGTCGAATCTCAGAGTCTGATGATAGGTGGAGGGAATAGCTTTCATGTTGTGCAACCAAGGTCGCCCCATGATGCCCAAGTAACTTGACTTGGCATTGATAATGTAGAAGACTACATCAAGTGTAACGGGCCCAGCTGTGATAGGCAGTGTGATTTTGCCTACCCGCTCTTCCTTAGAACCGTTGAATCTGGAGACATTGATTTCAGTTGGCTCGACCTTGTGCATTAAGCCCATCTGGCCGATTGTACTCTGGAATAATAGTTCGATGTTGCTCCCTGTGTCGATCATCATAGTATGAAGGACTATGTTCTTCATCTTGAGCATGATGACGAGAGCGTCATGATGTGGGAAAGTGACGTGCCGAACGTCGCAATCTCCAAAAGATATTTCAGCTCGTCTGTTGCTTGATTTCGGAAGTAAGCGAGCTTCTTTATCTCCCATTGATAGGTCGTGACATTCTGCTACACGTCAACGTTTGACTCTGTTGGACGTGTTGATGATATGGGTCTTAATGAAATACAAATGCTTTCTTCATTTATCTCACCGATCTGTACAATTGCGCCCTCATTTTTATAACTTCCATTTTGGCAACTCTCGACATCGATGATGTATTCGAGCAAACAACCTTTTGAAAATATATCGAGAAGTAGGTACTTAAGTGAGAGATACCTTTCCGTGTCATGATGTTGGATCTCATGATGAACGCAATATGGTTTGCCTTCAATTGGTGTGAGATCCCTGAGAGTTCGGAAAAGATCATCTTTCTGGATCAGAATGTACAGACTGGCCATAGTTGTGTTCAGCTTTGGCATGGGTGGTGGCAGCTTCTTCTTTCCTTGGCGAGTTCGGTCGTCACTGGTCTTGAAGCGCTTCTTATCTCCCCCTTGACTTCTGTTGCTCTCGTGAGTGCGCTCGTCGGGGTGATTTTTGTTGAAGAGGCTGAAGCTCTGAGGTTTTTGCTTTTCCACGGTCAACCTCTCAAGGTCAATGAATCGGTTGACTTTCTCGAGCATATCCTCTAATGATGGTGGTTTGTTGAGGATGAGATATTCCTTGGCTTGACTTTCCATGAGCAATGAGTTGGTAAAGGCCGAAACGGCAATCTTTTGGTCAAGATTGTCTATCTTCCGGGCTAGAATCAAGAATTTTCTTGTGAATGCCTCCAGTCGTTCGCCTTGGGCTTGCTTGAGGCCGAATAAAAAGTAAAGTGTTTCTTCCTTCTCCTTATTGTGCGAATAGTTCTTGACGAACAGTTTACCGAGTTGATCGAACGTCAGGATGGAACCTTCGTCGAGGGAGTGAAACCATCATAGAGGCTCGCCTTTCAAACTGGTCAAAAAGAGGCGGCAGAGGATGTGGTTTGACATAGAATGCAATCCCAGCGAATCTTGGAACTCCAGTACGTGCTCCACAAGATCGCCTCCCTTGTACTTCTGAAATTTTGGCGTATGAAAGTCGGCGGGCACTTCTTCGTCAAGTAAAGTCTATGCAATTGGGCTCTTCTGGATTTTAGTCTGGCTTTTCTTCCCATCTAGAATCTGAGCGTCAAGAAGTTCTTTAATGCGTTTATCCACCTATTCTGGGGTGAGATGTAGGCGAGATGTGACTGCTCGTCGTACGGCTCGCACTCCTTGTGGGTCGTGTTCTCCCATTGTTTCGCCTAAACGGTCCATCACCGAAATGCGTGGTAGGTGAAGGGTATTTCCATGTTGCTCTTCCTGTCGTAGGTCGCCGACTGATCGGGGTGGTAATTGTGAGTGGGGGTCTCCTGAATGCCGAGCTGAAGAAGCCACCGCCCCCTTGCCCTTATTTCCCAATCTATGCAGGACTGAGACTCGCGACCCAGCAGGTTGTGGTCTTTGGTCGACTGGTTGTTGATCTAGAAGAACTTTTATTACGTTTTGCATGCTTGCGACCTGCTTCTCCAGTTGTAGTCGCTTTTCTTGTTCTTGATGCATGGCAGTTCGTAAATCCGTCACCCCCCCCCCCCCCCCCGCAGCATCAGGAACGTCGTTTTCTGGGTTCGTCATTCGTCAAAAAATTTGGAAATCATCTTATGGAAAAGAGAACAGGAGTATGATCGTGGGTTCCCACAGACGGTGCCAAATGTAATGAACTATTTTCTAGAAGGTGGAAAACACGTCTTACACCAGTGTTAGGAATATATATTATGCAAGTACGAGAGTAAATGACACAGTATCTAGCGTGGAAAACCTTTCAATAGGTTAAAAACCACGACCTCTAGTGAGGATTTTGAAAAGAGATAGTATTGTATTACGATTGACTAGTTATTACAGAGAGAAAATGGGGTGATTACAGAAAATGCAAGTATAATCTTCTCTAAGTATGTCATGCGTAAGAACTAGCCATCGATCCCCCTGGTTTCCTGTTCCAGGTAACTATTTATAGGTCTTATAATACGACCGCTAGGTACATTTAATGATGGACGTTATGGTCGTCTAAACTTGATGAGATTTCCTGTAACGTCTTGGTATTTGATATTTACTGATCTGTAACGGCCTTCTTAATTGCACTTCAGACCGTTTGGAGAAGATACGATCTCTTGTGGAGTTCGCATGTATGCGAGCTATTTGATGAATAGAGGAGTATCTTCTGCAGTGTGAGTTTAGGAAATGCTTCAAAGTCTCTAAACTGTAGGTGAGGTCTGTTCTTAAATCTTGGATTGTTGTTGATCCGAGCTATATCAGTTCGGATACCGTACTGAGTACGGGGTTTAGAAATAAGTCCATTACAATGTGAGCATAGTGAAATTGATAGGAGTGGCTATCTCCACACACAGGAATAGAAACGTGTGTGTAGTCGGCCACCAACGCTCTGTAAGCGCCTGAATTAGCCAATTATCTGAATTGCCCAAGCGTATATCTATAAATTGCCCAAAAATATTCACCACGGCGTCCCTTATAGGTGGAATTGTGGAAATCTCCTTCCACACTTTGATCACCGTAGTGAATGTGCAGTGCACACGCATCGAATCCCGATTTTGTTCATTGAGGTATTTTGTCAAACACTTGATTTATGGAAAAAAAAACAAATTTACAATTATACAAAAACTTACCGTGAGTTCATTTCCCGTGTAATAGATGTGACTGACTCCATTTGGGAGTTGGGTAATACACCTCCGCGGGAAGTTTTCTTGGGTTGGGTTTGGTATAGATTGGGCTTGGACATCTTCAAATTTCACTCGTTTTTTCTTCCTTCCGAACCTCGAGCGAGTTACAGAACGCTCTGGATCTCTTGTTCCTCTAAACCCATGCATAGTACTGGGGTGTGGGTCTCCCTCTGGTATATGCATTTTGATTTTGTTGGAATCACAATTTTTTTACTAGGGATTTTGAGAGAGAGCAAGAAGTAAAAGTGAGAATAGTCGAGTTGGGAATGTAGTTTTACAAACAGTTGAAGCGGCGGTGTTTGGAACACCGCGCGGTGTTTTATTCTCCTCAAAATTAAAAAAATATATAAAAACAATCCACGTTGGCAACTCACACTGGCTGTTGGGAGAGGTCAGGTGTGAGTTGTGAGTTTGGTGGGCCAGTGTGTCAGAATTCACACCCGAGCTCACACTCGCTGCTAAAAATACTCTTATGAGGAGAGTTTAAGAGAGTTAGGTAACCTATTCAATAGGGTTATCTTTTTTGTATTACGTACGGTTCTATATCAATAAAGAATATTTTCTCTTAATTGCTCTAAGATATAGAACTGGTAATCCTTCGGTTATTTCCTAACAGCATCCGGTCTTTATTTGGCTTTACAATTTATTTATTTTTTTAAAGGCATGCTGGTTTTATATAGGAATTCCGTAAACTTGAGTTGCTAGTTTCCAACCCCATGGGGTTTCGAACCCCATGAGGGTCGCAAGCACCATACCTTCGAAATTTGTGTTTATACCACCATTACCTCGAAGCAACCCGATATGGTGGAAAGAAGCTGACCAATACTTTTCAATTAAAAGCTTATCAACAAAGAAGATTTTCATGAGATCTATATATGTCACCAAAGGCATAGAGGCATAAAACAATTTCATTAAAAATCTCAAACATGGAAGATTTGAAGCTTCATGGATCAATATTTAGCCCTTTCACATGGAGAGTTATTTGGGCTCTGAAACTCAAAGGTCTAAACTTTGAATTTATCCAAGAAGATATGACCAACAAGAGTGACTTGCTTTTAAAGTATAATCCAGTTTACAAGAAAATCCCTGTGCTGGTTCATGGTGGAAAACCGATCGTGGAGTCTTCCATTATACTAGAGTACATCGAAGAGACATGGCCACAGAATCCATTGTTGCCCGTTGATCCTTATGAGAAAGCTGTAGCTCGGTTTTGGTCTAAGTTTGCTGATGATAAGGTGATTATTTCATTTATGTGATCATGGTTTATTTTGGTGTATGATTATAAGAAATTAATTAAGACATTATGTCAATAATAATTGTATCATCATGTTATTTTTTTGGCATACAGATTCTTACGCTCTACTACGGGTTTTTCATGAAAGTTGGAGAAGAACAAGAGAAAGCGGTGCAAGAGGGTTTGGAAATTCTGCGAAACCTAGAAGAGCATGGTCTTGGGGACAAGAAGTTTTTTGGAGGAGAGACGATTGGATTAGCGGACGTTGGCCTAGGATGGATTGCATATTGGTTGAATGTGTTGGAAGAAATAGTAGGAATTAAATTGTTGGAAGAAAGCAAGTTTCCACGCTTATTTGAATGGACGAACAACTTCAAGGAAATCTCCATAATTAAAGAAAACCTTCCTGATCGTGATGAAATGATGGCTTTTCTGAAGAGTCGCTATGATGGCTTAAGAGTTTTTTTTTCTCATGTTGGTTAAGCGTGTTACTGTTTAGTAATTATGTGGACAATGCTATTTTAAGTTAAATAAACAGGGGCAGGGAGTATCATTTGTTTTTCTCTTTGCCTGTTTTTTTATTTTAATCTGGCAATGTTTTTCCCATTGAATATCTCTTCCGAATCCTAGTAGATTCAGAGCCTAGTTTATTTATTGTACAAATCTCCATGCTTTGGTATCTTTCAATTCTTCTCTCTTTTTTTCCTGGAAAGCAAACCCGTATTTATGAGATTGGTGGTAACCGGTGCATTAGTCCATCATCATCCTAGTAATGTTGCTTATAAACTAAGTGCATTAGGTACATAAGCGCAGTTCAAACATATTAACTAAACAAATATATACCTTAAACAGTAAGGCATCCTTGGCAACAGTTTATTTATATGGTACAACATTTTCTTTTCTCCAACATCCCTTCTTTCCTTTATTGGATTACGAGTCTCACATTGATTTTGAAGCTTCTTAGCATCTTAGAATTTGAGCAAACAAAAAACATATACAACACATTCTCAAATTCAGAAACAGTTCTCGTGGAAACGTCATAAACTCCCTTTTATTGTTTATCTTACTCTCAAATTCATAAACAGTTCTTGTGGAAACATCATAATCTCCCTTTTATTGTTTATCTTACTCTCTGTACATGTTCAGCCGAAGATGGTGTTGATTTCCTCATTGTAGTTGCTCGACTAAATACTGTCATGCATGCACTTTTTAGGATTTTGTACGATACAGAATGTCTATATAGGAACTCAGGACGAATGGAAATGGGATGAAACTGCAAAATTTTGTTGGTTATGAGCACAAACCAGATTCCATTAGTGAACTTTGGTTTCTGCCTCCAGTGCTTTCTCAGCTGCTACAGCTGCGGCGGAAGCTGCCTCGGACAAACCCATCTTCTCCAACTCGCTCAAGAATCCGTCAACATCATGAGGATTGATTTTATATGGGGTGTGAGCAGGACCTGGGAATGACTTGTTTGTCACCTCTTCTTTATATTCCAGAAGTGCTTTATTTATTATATCCCCTACTTGCCCATATTGCTTACAGAACTTGGGAGTAACCTGCAGAGTGTCAAGAGTACTACAGCTGTTAGCAAGCTCCTCGGTAATGAACAAGTTTAAGACCAATTCTTCAAATTCTTACAGAAATATTCCATACTCGGGTAAATTTTTTGAAAATGTATGAAAAGGAACAAAAGAGTGTCAGTGGTTTTCTACGGACCTTAGCATGATGTGGGTGTTGCAGCATTCCCAACAAGTCGTGGTAAACAAGAACCTGTCATATAAGCAAAATTATTAGCTTTCTCAGTTAAAGACCGTGAACAGAAATGGTCTTTAAAAGAAACAGAAAACTCATAAATGTGACGTCACTCATACTCGTGAACAATCACGAAAGATTCGCGAGCCTTTTCTGCATTCTTTTAATGTTTGTGTCAAACTTTCTCATCGCTTATACCAATGCTTGATAGAGTAATTTTTTATTATTTAAATTCATGTTGAAATCAGACTACAATCTATTATGTAATCCCATTTACTCGGAATTATTGTTGAGTTATAGTCAGGATTTACAGAATTCTAGTTGGTGCAATTGCTGAATAATATCCTTTGTTTATACAGTCAAATGCAGTACACAATCTTCGCCCCTCTGAAAGAATCGTTGCCATAGATGTTATTTTCACAATTATTAAGTGGTTGAGACGAATGAAGTACACAAAATGTACTACATACTAGCTGGTAGGTCTGTGCGCATGTTTTATATAGGTGTAGATATATTTCTATTATTGTGTAGATGCTTCGATACATCATCAATTGTCTGCTGAGCCTTACACGTATTGTTATCAATGCAGTTGGATCAATACAATTACAACGGAAAACTAAATCACTGCAATGGTCCTTATACGCCAAAGTTGAAGAGAACTGAAATTGTAGAGTCTATGACATTGTTATGCACAGGTGTAGTTTATAGCCTCTTTGCATTGTGTAATTTAGATAACATATAAATTAAGTTTCATATCTCACACCCAGCCATTGGTAGCAGGTATATCATACTATCCTTTGATGATTTTTTTTTTTCAGATAGAACTCTACCATTAGAGATCCAGCTCTCTTGGCCTTTCTTTGGATTGTAACCTACTTTCTTTTCACCAGGCCTTGGGTTGTGATTAATGGAATATCTTGATCTATACAATCCCAAAATGATTTTCTTTACACTACTCCACTAGTTCAAATAATCATTAACCCAAGTTCATATCTAAATGCAAAAATCAAAAGTTTATGTTCAGTTGATAGCAGATTGAGTGAGAAAATAAAGAGATAACGAACTAACCTGCCCACTACAAAATGGACCAGCTCCTATGCCAATAGTCGGAATTCGGAGGGCAGAGGTGGTAGCTGCAGCTACAGGTGCAGGAACACATTCCAGCACAATAGAGAAACACCCAGCCTCCTGCAGTGCCAGTGCTGTCTCCACTACCTGAACACGATCTCCGGCTTAGAATTAATATTATTACGTAAAATAACTAAAAGAGAGGCCTTTTGAACTTAACCTTGACAGCACTGGCGACATTCTTCCCTTGTGGCCTAAATCCCCCAAGAACACTAATAGCTTGTGGTGTAAGCCCCACATGTCCCATAACTGCAATTCCGGCTTCCACGATAGCCTTTGCTGCTGTAATTCTAGAAGGAGCTCCTCCTTCCAGTTTAATTGCATCCATCCTACCTTCTTTGAGCACTTTAACTGCTGTATCAACTGCCTGTCACAAGAGAAACCGCGGTCACCCCCTGAATTTGGCTAGTGAAGAACCAATAAGAGTCTCTACCTTTCTTGTGAGAAATAATTTAAGATTTTTTCCAGTTTAGTGTTGTTTCCATTTATCTTATAAAAAACTCCCTTGCGAATCTGAAAACCTTTTTTTCATTATTAAAAGTTCAAAAGACGGAAGATAATAAGACTACAGTTAGGGGCGGAGCCAGAGGTTTAGGAGTGGGGGTGCCGAGGGTTCGGGGGCAGAGCCCCCGAATTTTTTTTTTAAGGGGTATTTCAAAATTCATGGATAAAATGTAACGGAGATTGCCTAATGTTACATTTTGAAAATTTTAAGGGCTTTATCCAATCCCCCACATTACCTTATACGGAGATTCATGGATAAAATGGAGATTACCAATCCCCCACATTCATGGATAAAATTTTAAGGGGTATTTCGAAACATAGCTGGGAGTGGTTGTTACTTTAAATTTTAAGGATTTTTTTTTTTTCTACAGTGTTCCCATGGAATTTAGGATCCAATCAGGGAGTCTTCTAAGAAAAGTAAGCTTTATCGATCACAAAGGAAAAAAATATAAGCAAATCACAACAACAACAAAAAGTCTAAACAATAAAAATCCAGAGTAGAGACATCCCAACTACATGTGTTTTTTTCGTTTTTTTACATATACTTTCCAGGAAAAAAAAAACACTGTTGGCCTAGAACGGTAGAACCTAGGAGAATCTACAGTACTTGCGGATGAGGTCTTCAATTTTGTTAAGGAAAGTGTCTCTATTGGAATCAGTCTCCAGAGCCATGAGGCAGCTTACAAGCTCTTTTAGCACATCTGTTTAATAATTAACACAAGTCTATACATATCTAGTGTACGGGATTAGCAACTGAAGTGACACTTGAAATTGTACAGTAATTATGACTTTCTAAGAGGTAAGTAAGAATGTGTTCAGGACAACCTGGCCAGTATTGACGAATGTTACTAGATGCGGCACTCTAGTATAAACCCATCCCGTTCCCCCAAAAATGTTGTCAAATAGAGACCCAAAGCATACTCAAACTAGACCCGAGATTACTAGAAAGCTCCTCCCATTTCAACTGTGACAGACAAAGGTAAGTTGCTAGATGATATAACCGGGTCTGATATGGCTGTTGATGTCTGCAGAACTGATCTGTATCTTTGGCAAAAAGCTTGAAAACAATTTGATCAGGGCGGCTCTTTGGCATCCCACTTGATAGAAAGTATCTGTAGCAAGAAGTAGAATCAAACACAGATATTGTAAGATACAATCTCAAGTTCTCGACTTACCATGCCAAATCCAGTTCCTTAGACCACACCTTCCGTACACCGAATTATAAAATAAATCCTCCAGACCAACACCATATTACTTCACCTAGACAGCATAACTCCCTTCGCTATCGTGAAATAGGTCAGGCTTCGGGAAAAGACCAATGACACGCCCATATCACCAAGTGATAGCCCTGAAGTACACTACAAAAATGAAGAACCAGTAACTGGCTAACTGCTCCTCGCATTCACCCCTACTGTTTTCAGTCTACTACAAGCTCCAATTTAGGAAAAGAGCTAGAGTAATAGGGCAGGCATGCACACACAAACATCCCCTAAACTAATGTAATCAGATATACCTACATTTACCTCAGTTGAGATCGATTTACATTACATTACACATTTTACTGACACTTCTGGTAAAGAGGGGTTTTTCCTTTGGCATTTCTCGAGTTATTAGTTTACATAAATGCTGATACAACTATACCCTTTCTTTTGCTTAGCCACAAGGCAAACACCATCTGAAATGGCTTCGTGTAACACTTTTACCCGATACTACCATTTAGAAGAGCATAGCATTGGTCTAAATGCGAAAAAGTGTCCATCTTTAAACACTTTAGCACTCCAACAAGAGCCCATTGGCAATTTTTTTTTATTCCAATATGCGATTTTAATCCCCTAATATACCAAAAATAAAGGATGAAACTTTTACCTGACTAGAGCTAGACTCATAACTCCCAAAAGGAAGATCCCCAACAAGAAGCAGCCTCTTCGCCCCAGGAGCCACTGCTCGGCAACGTACATACATCACATCTAACGTTATCGGAAGTGTTGCATCATGCCCATGAACCACCATGGACGCCGAGTCCCCACGAGACATATCGATCCCTGCCTCGTCGAGGTGGACCGCGGAGGGGTAATCGTAAGCGGTTACCATTGTAATGGGTCCTCCCTTCTTGTGTTTCTATCTGAGTTGAGTTAGGGTTAGTCTTTGATTGTTGGGGATTTGGACCACCGTAGACTGTGTTCTCTGGGATATTGCTCATCGACCTAAATTGGTGAAGTTTTGATCTTGATTTTGAGAGGATTGTACGAAGAGCCATTAATGGGGGGGGGTGGGGGGGGGGGGGGGTAAGAGAGAGAGAGAGCATGGGAGTTTCGCCCAACACCTGCAGCTGATGACTATCTAATGAGGGCACTCTCTACTAGATTTTAGAATGTTATAGGTGTTTGTAAGGAGTACAAAGGTATATGTGAGTCCGGATTAAGGACCGTTGATCGTATAGAGATCGTGATGTTGGTTAATGATAATATCATTGTGTAAGGATCGTGGTGTGAGGTTTTCGCTCAAGACGGCCTTGGTGTGAAGTAGAGTGAGATCCTAGATTAATGATATTAATGTTAATTGATGTGATCTATTAGTGGTCTCAATTTACTAGGTCGGGCGCAACTCCAGTACAACAGCTCAGGTGTAAGATAGGGTGGGAGAAAACGAGGTTCGTTTAAGCTCAAATAACAAAAACATGTATTGTCTCCATATACAGTATTTCTTCTTAAAAAACCGAATCGAATCAAATCGAAGGTACAAGCATTTGCACCTCTAACTGGGGAAAGCTAGTCTATAATAAAGGACGTCGGAGTGCATTTATAAAAGGAAGTTATCTTCTCCTCTTCTCATTTTCGTCTTCATCTTCCTCTTCCTCTTCCACCTAAATTTGTCTTTTTCAAACTACTTGAGAGGAAAAAAAAATAGCTATTGTTACGAGTGTGAATGACCTTTTCTTACCTAAATGGCATACTAAGCCATAATACAAGAATACACAAGGATTACAACGTTGTGTGCCACAATTACAACAATGTCTTCAAGACAGAAGCGGAGAAGGTCGAACATGAAGTGGTCCACGAAGACGTTGCCACCGAAGACGAAGATGTGGTTGCCGAAGAAGACGGAGGAGGATATGTTATTTAGATATTTCTCTTTAGTTATGTATTAAGAAGGGGTTTATTAGTTAGAGGGGTTGTTTTGTCCTTACAAGTAATGGGTGTTTAGTTATTGGGGTTGAAGGGGTTTTGTTTTCCAAGTAATGGGCTTTATATCTTTATATGAAATCTGTAAGCACCACCAATCGATCTATCTATTAACTAGTACCATGTTTTGTCCTTACAACAAGTGTTTGTTTTTTCTTCTTTACATACTATCAAGAAAATAAAAAGATAAATGGTAGTTGATAAAAAATTAAATAAAGAGAGCTCTGAGACCACTTCGCTCAACTTTACCCATGTCAAGATTTGCTAGATATCTCCTCTTTGACAAGGTTGATTGTCTCCAATGGCTATGTCATGTTGTTGTGATCTTATTGTTTATAATCGCTGGTATTTTATTATGGGTCAGGAAGCCATTTAGGTAAGGAAGGCCTTTTTACACTCGTAACAATGGCTCTTCTTTTTTTTCTCTAGTTTGATAAAAACAAATTTAGGAGGAAGATGAAGATGAAGATGAAGATGAAAAGAGAAGATAACTTCCTCATATAAATGTAGGACAAGATAACTTCCTCATATAAATGTATTCCAGCATCTTCCATTATAGACTAGCTTCCCCCTGGAGCTAGAGGAGTAATTCACTGCAGCTTGTACCTATGATTTGATTTGATTTGATTTGATTTGATTCGATTCGGTTTTTGAAGAAGAAAAAGAAGTACTGTAGATGGAGACATTAGATGTTGTTTTTGTTATTTGAGCTAAAACGACGGACTTCGGGCGTTGTAGATGAGTCGATTCAAACCCCCACTTTACATATATACCCCTAATGAACACTGTATTTACTAAAGCCCCATTACTTTCTAATGTCTACTCAAAGAGAGACAGAGAGATGTGAAATTTGTACCAATTTCTTGTACTCTTAAAGTTACTCATTTTATACTAGTTGTGAATTCATACCAATTTCGTTGTATTTTGTTGACTTTTGTTGTTGGGGCAATAAGTAATTCATAGTTTCTTTTGAATTAATCTATACATGTATGTCCATAATACATGAAAATGGGCACATCTGATAATGCCTCTTCACTTCAGAAATGGTCTCACACTTTGTGTAGCCAATGGGATAAATAAGTTCAGGGTTGCTATAAGACTCTTACAACATGGTCAAGTTCATCATTTGTAAACATGGGTAGAAACCTCCTTAAGAAGAAACGTGGTCAAGATCATCAAATAGGTGTGTGCAGGGGCAGGGCCAGAGTTTTATACTAGGGGGTGCCGGGGAGAAGCCCCAAAAAAAAAATGGAGAGTTAAAGGGGTATTTTAGTAATATTGTTTTACATGGTAGAGAGAGAAAAGGAACCGCCAGGAGAAAGAGAGGAGTTGGGATAAAATTTAGAGTTAAAAAACATTAGGTTGGGCTTGGAGGTATGCCAAACCCTTGGGCTTTTGTAACTTCTTTTTTCCAATTACTAAAGGAACTATTTTTTTCCCAAAAAAAAGTGGGGGTGCCAGGCAGCCCCCCAAAATCCTCCCCTGGGTGTGTGTGTGCTGATTGATCACTGTGTTTCTCTAGCTACCTACTTATATAAGTGAATCCATGACGTCCCCTATTTTAATAGGTCCACTTAATTGCCATATCTCTAGGAGTTCACAGCTTTAGTTTTTATTCCATTTTTTATTTTATTTTCAAGCAATGCTGATTTTGATACTTTTGATTCAGAGTAATACCTAATAAAACTATATGCGTTCTGCAGTTACTATGGCGAGCTTTTTTGAAGCCAAGGGATGTTTTCTTACGGTAAGATGTAGCTCAGCTTAATTTGTATTTCACTATTTCTAAGTATGCAGTATGCTGGAGAGAATAATATGTCTCAACCATTTACGTTTCAAGCTTTAATAGCCGTACACCAAGAGATAATGCAATTCTAACAATTTTTCTTTACTTGTTTACTATATTATAGGCCATTATTTTCTTTCACTTTGCTCCTTATTTTCGTTTAGTTAGTTGTCATGCTTCTTTTCCTTGTAGTTCCGATGCAATTCTCCTCATTTATGAAATAAAATTCACCATCTCCTGCTTTCACTTAAATCATTCTGCATCACTTCCATATTTCCTTAATAACATACCTATGTATCTTCAGTTAATAATAAGGTTTTTCACTTGTTGGTGTCGTTATTCAGCAGGCATGTGAAAATTAACGAAGCAAGGGAAGCTAGAAATCAAGGTTGATGGAGTTTTGGCAAATCTTAATACTCCGACTGAAGATGTTGAAAGCTTAAACGAGACTCTCAAAGAGAGGGTGAAAAGAGCATATTTGTTTAATAGGCAATACCACTATCTGTAGCTTAGAGCCCAGATTATTGTAAGCAGACACCATTTCGACTGGCTTTGTCTACCACTTTTAACCGATTCCTTTTAACACTCAAATTCGAATGCAAAAAAAACTTTGATCTTTATAACTTTTAACACTCAAATAAGAACCCCAATGCGCATTTTTATGATTCCATTATCCGATTTTAATTCCCTACAACAACAAAAACAGTACAATATAATAAAGGATGAAACTTTTACCTGACTTGAGCTAGACTCATAACTCCCAAACGGAAGATCCCCAACAAGAAGCGGCCTCTTCGCCCCACGAGCCACCGCGCGACAATGCACCAACATCTCATCTAACGTTATCGGCAGCGTTGTATCATACCCATGAACCACCATAGCCGCTGAGTCCCCCACGAGGCAGATATCGATCCCGGCTTCTTCGAGGTGGACTGCAGAGGGGTAATCGTAAGCGGTGACCATTGTAATTGGTTCCTCCTTCTTGTATTTCTGTCTGAGTTGATTTAGGGTTACTCTTTGATTGCTGGGGCTTTGGGGTTTTGGACCACCGTAGACTGTGTTCTCTGGGATGTTGCTCATTGACCTAATTTGGTGAAGTTTTGATCTTGACTTCGAGAGGATTGTACGAAGCGCCATTAACGTAGGTTGAAGGAGAGGGTGAGAGTAGGGGAGTTTTGCCCAACACCTGACTCATCTAATGAGGGCACTCTCTACTAGATTTTGGAATGTTTTGGGTGTTAGTAAGGAATACAAAGGTATATGTGAGTCCGGATTAAGGACCGTTGATCGCATAGAGATCGTGATGTTGGTTAATGATAACGTTATTGTGTAAGGATCGTGGTGTGAGGTTTTCGTTCAAGACGGCCTTGGTGTGAAGTAGAGTGAGATCCTAGATTAATGAAGTTAATTTTAACTGATGTGATCTATTAGTTGACCTCTCAGTTTACAAGGTCAGACGCAACTCCAGTATAACCGCTCAGGTGTGACATAGGGTGGGAGAAAACAAGGTTGGTCAAAAGAGGTGGATGTTAGATAAGAAAGAAGATAATAAGCCTAGGCTCAGTTTGGTTCGATACAAACATTATGCAAATGCAAGCAATTTGCATTTCTAACCGTTTCCATGTGTTTGGTTTGATTTGCAATTACAATGTGGTGCCTATAAATATTTGTATGTGTTTGGTTTACTTTTGCAAAGCAAACAACTTGCATTTCTATGCAAAAGTTTTTTTTTTTTTTTTGCATTTGGTTGCAGTAAAAAATCTCTACAACAACCGAGTTTTCTCTTTAAAATAGAAAAAACAAAAACAAAAACAAAAAAAACAAAAAAATCTTATAAAGGGATAAAAAAAAGTAGTTATCATTTGTATTTACATAGCAATGCACTTAACCAAACACAAACATCAATTTGCAATTAGTTGCACTTGCATTGCATTCATGACTTTATTGGAAAAAAATCCCTAACTTTTATTGAATTACAAATAATTGTAAATGTATTAAATTTGCATTGCATTGTACTTGCAGCGAACCAAACTAAGCCTAGTGTCAAAGTATTTGGCTTTTTGAAAGTGGAAAAAATGAGTAAATGTTGAAAATAAATTTTCCATCCCGTGAAAGGTCCAACTCAAAACCAATTGACAACGCAAGGCATAGCCCCCCAATCTTATATTTCAAGATGCAAGGCTTGATTTGCACAATATTGAATTGTATATCTCAATAGAGCGAGCCCGCTGATCGGAAAAGTAGAATATTAGCCATAAAACCCCGGAATTTCAGCCAGATATAATTTCGATTTAAATCGATGGAGGAAAGTGTTTACTCGCCGATTTAGTTATTACTTTTTCTCTCATCCTTAAACAAGTAATCAAATTATATTTGTTGCTTTAATTCTTTTAAATCATATATAAGAATCATTCCAAGTATCAATTAGACTCAAATTAGGAGTATTACAATAGTTTCTTAATGCTTGCATAATTTTCCAAATCCCCCCCTCCGTTTCCTGTGAGCAAACCAGCGAGCGAGCCAACCATTGCTGCGTTCATATACGTTGTAGGTTCAGTTTGAGTATACTCAGTTCTCGCATCATTGAACTCATCATTCGAATTAGGCCCTCCAACGATAGCTCCAATAAGGATATTGGGGTTCTCGCTATTGCTATGATACCAAGACGAGTACCCATCATTGCAACCGACCTTTCCCGGGAGGGCGTTAATAGAGGGAATGGACGCGGCTCTGTGGTGCAAATGTAACGGGTATTTTTTGCCAAAACCCACCATGTATGACATCTTCATCGGATTGTTTCCAAGGATGTAATCCACCTGAAACTCAAAATATTAGAACCATATTTCGAGCAAAAAAGAAAAAAAGGGGTCGTAAAATGGCGTAATGTTCCATCGTACTTGAGATTTAGCAAATGCTATGATTTTAGAGGTAGAGAACTGCATTGAGCCACATTGTACACCGGTAATCTGTCCGGCTTTTAGCGTTTTTGAGTACGAGAGCAACACCATTGTAGCGCTCGTCACATACTGCAAATTACTACTATCTCTCGTGTATAAAAGCCCGCCTACAAAATTTAACATGACAAATAATTATAGTAAAATGATGTCCCCGTGAGGCCTGACTATAGTCGCTCTAATTTCGATTAGAAAACTTGAAAAATAAAATATTACCGGGGGTTGTTTGAATCTGTGCGGAGCCACTTCCGGGCATTAAAGCACATACAAAGGCGTCTGCGTCATTCTTGAATTTCTCCATCTTTTTATTCCCATTGATATACTCCTGTAACGAAAAATGTCGAAACAAAAATTATATTGCGGCAGAAATGTCATGATAATTTTGTTCCGAAAATTCATAAAAGGCCATGGTACAGTTTTAAGGGTTACCTTTGCGAGTAATGCTTGGGCGCCGGGGAGTTTGTTATCCCAACTAAACTCGTTTACGACTTGACTCCAACCTTGATTGTTCAAAGCATAGTCTGAGTATTTTGCGTCGCCGCTCGCTTTGTACAACCAAGTCGAGGCCCATAAAAGTTCGTCCTAATAGCAATGCCGGCCGTAAGAAACAAATATGATTTAGCGTTACAGTAACACGTTTAATATGTTTATCGAGCTCGTTTTTTTTACCTGATAGCCCGAGTAAGAACAGTAGAAGGGGCAAGAACCTTGATACGATCCCCTGTACTTGTCCGCAAAGTCGAACAACTGCATGAACGCGTTTAAAAAAAATTCGTAATCTAAAACATGCAAAAATACGACTTTTAAATTGCCGTAGTTGGTCACAAAATAATACATGGATCCCTTAATTAGTAGAAGTTCTTACAGTTCGTGATTGACTGAGGACTCTAGAGGAATAGTTAGAATCCACGTCTTTAAACACAAGGGAAGCAGCCGCAAGTGCCGCGGCAGCCTCAGCCGCTACTTCTGTGCCGGGCGAGATAGACGATATCTTGTAAAGTGTCCGTGGCGTGTCCATATCTTCGGGTCGTTCCCAACATTGGTGATCCGCGTCACCGTTTCCGACCTACAACAACAAAACATAATTAACATTTATTTTTATTTTTTTGCGCTAACGACCTCCCGGAATCATTATTTACCTGAGTGTATAGTGTGGTGGGCGACGTATTAGACCGTATAATAAAATCAGCTCCCCATCGGATAGCCGATTGCAAGTACCCCATCTGGTTGGATGCCGATATTTCGGACTTGTACTCGACAGCGGTCCAACTTAATAAACTAACACTAAAAGCCATCGGCCAGCCAAACTTAACGTTATCCCCCGCGTCGTAATATCCTCCAACTAACCTCACATTGTCGGGCTTTCCGTCTAGAAGAGCAGAGTCACCCCTCCATTTTACACGTTGGTTCGAAGGCAATTGCCCCGACCGTTGCCCTTCAAAAAATAATATTGCTTTACCAAGAGCGTCACGGTAGTCAAGCCCCGCGGATAAATGTAGCATATCGGTGTCATTTGAAGCAAAACTCATGGGATTATTAGCCAAAATAACCCACCAGATTAGTAGAACCCAAACAATCCTACTTATATCCATGGTTCAGTTTTTGCTTGCTTATATGTTGCATGTCACATATAGGGGTATATATAGAGAGAAATATATATGATTCAAATATATCGGATTCATCGATGATTAAGTGATCCCATAATGAGAAGGGAGAAAATAATTTTTGCAATCACTCCAATACTCGATTAATTTGACTCATGACGAAATTTCTCTCCTAGACGCAACTCACAAGGGCGAAAAACGCTTTGAAGTCAGAAACTTTTTTAAAACCATAAATATATTTGTTGTTGTATCTCGATTTTCTTGGGTCATCTGAAGTATGGTAACGAGGAGGAATTGCGTGCACATTTTCACATATATGAGCACAAAAGCATGGGTTCAACATGGCTTGCTTCATACTTATAGATTTCTTTTCTTCTGGCGTAAACATCTTTCTTTTGGTTCTGCTCGAATGTGTGGCTTTGATAACGTTAAATACCGTGACTAGACTGTGTTCCTGTGAGATGCAAGCTGCATCGAGCTAGTACCATTTATACGTGAAAAAAGTACGAACAGATAATTAGGCTTGCAGCAGAGTTGGATTAAGTTTTAGACCAGATATCCAGTACAAATACTGTATTGAGATCTTTTCACGGAATGTAAACTTCTTTCATATAAATTTTATTACAAATATGGATCACAATTCAACTGCTCTATACAAAGAATACAAAAAAGAATAAAAGCTCAAAATCGTGCCAGGCCGTACGTGTAAACCTTGAGATTTAGGTATAAACATGGGACGTATAATATCCACATGGATTGAATGTACATTAGAAGCGCTTTTCGATCATGCTATATTAAGAAAACTGCAACTTAGATTGTGAAGTTTTGGTACAAAATTATACACCCGATGACTTTATTGCCTGCAGGAAAGAAATGCTTACAGTTGAAAGGAACCCAGCTCCTGGCCGTGGTGCGATAGCATTACTTTTCTTTCATCAATCCATTCTAGATGGTAAGAGAGATCAAGATTATATATCAAGAGCCTTAGATTATCTGCAACAATTGAACCTTTCGATTTGTCCTGCACAACATATAACAATTTGAATTAGGCCTTTGAATAGTTGGAGAAAATTTCTTCAAGTAGGTCAAAATTGAATCAATCAAGAAATGACTTGAGAGAACACAAAAGACGTTTAACATCAAATAAAGGAGGAGCCCCGAAACCATTATCTTTGAATTTAGCATAGATTATAGATTTAATAACAACAATAATAATAATAACTTCCACCAATTTGAGTATATTTTCTAAAAGCGCTTTTTAACCTACAGCTGCCCCGTTAAGGTCTGTCTCAGCAATTTTTAGGGACATTAGGCAAGGGGACCCTTTGTCCCCCTACCTGTTTGTTATGGTCATGGAGGTTCTTGGTCTTTTATTTGAAGACAAAGTTAATTCCGGGTTGTTTAAGCTTCATCTTAAGTGTAAAAGCCTAGTCACTCATTTGGCTTTTGCAGATCACCTTTTAATTTTTTGTGCTGGTGATATTCTATCTGCACAAGCTATTAAAGATTGTTTACAAACCTTTAGTGACTAAACTTGCTTAAGCCTAATCATGCCAAGTCTGCCTTATATATTACTGATGCTAACTCTGAGAATTCTAATTTACTTAGCAGCATACTCAACTTTAACATTGCTGAGCTTCCTTTTAAGTACTTGGGGGTCCCCCTTTTCTTCTAGGCTAAGAGCTAGGGACGGTAATCCCCTAGTTCACAAGCTTACTCATAGAATTCAGTCTTGGAGTCACAGGTTCTTATCTCATGCTGGTAGAGTGCACCTTATTAACTCAGTGCTTAATAGTATTTATGTGTACTGGATTAGTGTTCTTAGTCTTCCTGTGCAGGTCATCAATAAGATTAACTCAGTTTTGTCCAAGTTTTTGTGGCATGGCCAAGACATTACTAAGAAGTACATTCCAGTGGCTTGGGACAGGGTTTACTACCCTGTGAAAGAGGGGGGATTAGGCATTAGACGCTTAAGTACTTGGAACAAACAGCTATTCTCAGAATAACTTGGAAAGTGGCTGCGCATGAGGACACTAACTAGGTCAAGTGGGTTTATAACAACCTGATAAAAAGAACTTCTGGACCATGAAAATACCTGGGGATTGCTCCATGGTATGGAGGAAAGTGCTTCAAGCCAGGGAAATAGCTGTCAAGTACACTAA
Source organism: Kingdonia uniflora (assembly GCA_014058105.1). NCBI lineage: Eukaryota > Viridiplantae > Streptophyta > Magnoliopsida > Ranunculales > Circaeasteraceae > Kingdonia > Kingdonia uniflora. Next base: position 1,381,490 of record JACGCM010001055.1, on the reverse strand, counting down.
GCACGTCATTGGAAATGGTAAAGATACATTTTTGTGAAGAGACCCTTGGCACCCAATGGGTCTGCTCCAGATGCATTATAGACAAGATCAAAGGTACAACTCTTGGCTCTATCCTGTGGCTAAGGTAAGCAATGATAATACTTGGTCTATTCCTCACAATATTAAGCACTCTCTTAGTGATGAAATTGTTCTTAACCCGCCTAAGATTTGTACTGTTATAGGTAAGCCTGACAAAATTGTGTGGACTGCCAGCATCAAAGGCAAATTCCCTATTGTTAAAACCTATAATAAAATAAAGCTAACTAGACTTGTAGAGCTCTAGTCAAATATTGTGAGGTCAGCTTGGGTAATCCCCAAGCATGAATTCCTTATTTGGCAGATCTATAGGGGTAACTTAGCTACTAAAGATAAGTTGATTGCTAAAGGCACTATGCTTAACCCCACTTGGGCTAAGAGCATGTGGGGGCAGATTGTGAACAGTTGCAGATTCAGTAGGACTATTGGTTCTCTTGAGAATGAAATGGACTGGCTTAGTAGCTTGAGCAAGGAGGATCTGGTTACTAAAATTATTATAGTGGCTTTTACTTCTCTCATGTACCACATATGGATCAACAGAAATAACTACATTTTTAGAGGGAATGCCATGACTATGCACAGAATGCATGGGAATGTTGTTAGTGACATACAGTCTAGAGTTGCTATCAAGTCTGATAGGGTGATTGGCAATGTCAGAAATAGAGAAGTCTGTATTGGGTGGGGGCTCTCTCCTAGATTTGTGATCAAGCAGCCCAAGTTGTGTTGGTGGATACCTTCTATGTCTGGTTATATTATGCTCAACACAGATGTTTTTCTTGCTTTCAGTGGTGCTTCTGTCCCTGTTTCAGTCCCCTACCATGAGATGCAGGCTATTCATAGAGGGTTGCAGATTGCTATTCAAATTGGGGAGAACATGCAAGTCTGCACTGACTCTGAGCTTATGGTTCATTATATCAAGCATAACAAAGAACCTCCTTGGGAGTGCTACATCATGTTGCAAGAGATTAAAGACAACATAAGACAGTTGAGGAATTTCTCCATTTTTCATCATTTTAGAGAAGCAAACCAGGGTGCAAATTTTTTGGTTTCTTTTTCCGATGTAATAGGATGCTAGGGGAACTCAGTATACTAGGTTGTAAATATTTCTGTTATTTTGTATGGGATGTGATGGGCTGTGATTTCAAGCATTCGATCTAAGCTCCTTATAACTCGATTGGCTTGGGATAACCAACCTTGCTGAGAAAGTTGGAAACTGATCGACCATTGATGCATAGAAAATGAGGATCGACAGTCGGCTAACTTAGAAGAAAAAGGTTCTAATTTCCCCCCTCATCTTCTAAAAGCAAAATAATTTCGCCTACCAAAAGACTTGGAAACAAGACTATCTAGCTGCTGATTGTTATGTAATTCGACCGACACAAATAACTATCTAGATACTGTTCAGTAAAATGAGGCAAAACACGAAATCTGAATGCTTTTTCGTCAATGGATTTTCTCTCAAAGTAAAATACAGTTACCAAATCTTTGAGTGAGCAAAAAGAAAAAGGAAGATGGAGGGATCTCTCCTCTATTTTGTTTGCAAACTAATTTTTAAAGAAACCGTTGACGTCTGTTTCTTCTCTATGCTTAGGGTAAGTAATGATAAGCCTGGACCATGAGTTCACTAGACAAGAAATTTAGTATTCCACCACAGCGTACAATGTATGCATATTCAACATCTATTTGCGGATACTTGTCTTTGACCCCCAATGTATAGTCAGATACATGTTTATACTGTCGCCGCTTTCCACTTGTAACTCACTAGGGGTGAGCATCAACCAAAAAAACCGAACCGAACCGATCGGGTCGGATTTTCGAAATAGCTCGGTTCGGTTCGGTTCTGAAATAGAAAACCCGAGTCAAATCGGTTCGATTTTCGGTTTCTGGTGTCTGTAACCCGCAAAAACCAAAACGAACAGATAATTATTGAATTACTTAACTACCCTTCTTAGGTTTAGTAGTAGCAAACTTTAAGCCAAATCCATCTCATTCAGTCTCTGATCTGCCGTCCTCTCTCTCTCTCTACAATCTTCATTGAGATCAATCAACCAACTCCACTCTTTTGTCGACACCCATATGCAATCTTCATTGAGATCAATCAACCAACTTTAAGCACAAAGTAGATCTCTCATCACCGACATGTAAGTTCAACTCTTTTGCCGACACCCATCTCTCTCTCTCACACACACACTTAATTGCACATTGTACCCACTTGTGAGAAATAAATGTGGATACCCAAAGATTCAACTTTGTAAGTTTTGAGTGATTGGGGTTTCTTTGATTGGTCAGAATTGGTTTGGGTTGATTGAGTTTTGCTTAGTGAAGTATGTAACTTTAATTTAGTAATATTAGTAATTAGAGTTGTATTCCTCACTACTTGTTAGTTTAATTGAATGGGTTTTTGATTGTTTTTCATTTGGTTTCTTTAGGGATGGAATTGGGATTGTGTTGTTGTGCTTCGATCGATTTTAGGAGTGGGTTTTTAGAAGATAAGCAATACCCATAGGTTAGTTTTAGCATTTGAGGAAGCTGGCGTTTTGATTGTTTTCGATTAGTTACCATTATTGGTGGAATTGATTAATGGGGTTTCACTTAGGGATTCTCCTGCCTCCCCAAATCTCACCAAGCTATTTTTCCTCTACCTTTACATGTTAAGTTTTTTTGTGCAATTGTTTTTGCTATTGTTAATAATTGTTTGCTATTGTTGTTTGCTTTAGGTATTCTTTGTAATTGATTAATGGACTAAAGTCCATTGTTGCTTGCTATTGGAATTGTTTTGTAGATGGAAGTTGAACAATCGCAACCAAGTGGAGAAACAACTCAAGTTGTACCAAATGCCGTAAATTATACTCCGGTTGTTCCAACGCCGCTTTCACAAAACAAAAAGGTATATAACAAACGTAAAAAAAATCTTTAGTTTGAGATCAGTTTACTCCAGTAGAAGATAGTGATCCTCATCATGCCTTATGCCATTATTGTAGTAAAAACATAAATTGTAATCCTAAAACTAATGGGACAAGTACTATGAATAATCATTTAGTAAATGTGTGTAGAAAATATCCACTTGAAAAATATGCTCAAACTAGTAGTTAACAAACTTTTATCTTTTAAGAAGAAAGGAGATGGACATGAGGTTGTGGGAACTATTTTGAGTGTAGAGGCTTGTTGATTAGAATTGGCTAAAATGGTTATAATGGATGAATTACCTTTTAGGTTTGTGGAAGGCCCAGGTTTTAAACATTTTTGTAATGTTTCTATTCCAAAGTTTATCGTTCCATCTCGTTTTACCATAGCTGGAGATTGTCTTAAGTTGTACAAGAGTGAGAAAAAACATTTAAAAGCACTCATTGAAGGTCAAAAAATCAGCCTTACAACAGACACATAGACATCTAATCAAAACTTGTACTATATGTGTCTCACCGCTCATTGGAAAATGGAAAATGAAAAATAAAGATTCTAAATTTTTGTCAAGTTGCTAAACATAAGGGATAGACCATTGGGATTGTGGTTGAGAAATGCTTGATTAATTGGGGGATAAATAGCATTTTTTGTGTTACGCTTGATAATGCAAGTTCTAATAGTATCGCGGTTGATTACTTGAAGCGAAACACTAAAAGTTTGAATAATACCATTTTGAATCACGAGTTTTTGCATATAAGATGTTCGGTGCATGTACTTAATTTGATTGTTTCCGATAGTTTAAAAGAATCAAGTGATGCAATTATTTCGATAAGAAATGTTGTGAGATTTGTAAGGTCGTATCCCCATAGACTAGAGCGTTTTAAGACAAGCGTGAAGGAGGCTAAATTGGAGGGGGAAATGTGTTTAGATGTTTCAACTCGATGGAACTCAACATACATGATGTTAGAGGGAGCTAAAAAGTTTGAAATGGCATTTCAAAGATTGAAAGAGAGTTGGCGTACCGTGCTTATTTTAGAGAAGGGGAAGAGGGAAAGAACATTTTGGGGCCTCAATATTGAATAGATTGAAAAGATGTAAGAAAACTTGTGAGGTTTCTTAAGATTTTTTATCATGCAGCATTAAAGTTTTCTGGATCATTATATGTTACCTCAAATGCGTTTTTCCAAGAACTTGTTACCATACAATCCAAATTGATTTCTTATAAAAAAAGTCTAGATGTTAAGATGCTAACTTATCATTGATGGTGGGACGCAAGCAAGAGAAGTTTGATAAGTATTGGAATATGGGAAAAATCAATTTGCTATTATATGTTGTGGTTATTCTCGATCCGCGATACAAAACGAAGTACGTGAAATTTTGTATTGGTTCAATATTGGATTTTAATTCATTGAAGGTAGATAATATAATATTAAAGGTGAAAGATGCATTTATTCGATTACACGATTGACATCTAATGAAACAAGGTGAGGCTCAATCATCCCCAGGGCTAAGGAGTGACGTTCATTATGATGATGACGATGAGGATATAACTTTGGAATATGAAAAACACTCGGAGAAAGAAAGTAGTTTGGAGAACAATTCGGAGGTTGAAAAGTACTTGGGAGAGACGTGCGAACCAATAAGGGCGGAGCAATTTGATATATTAGATTGGTGGAAGACGAACTCATCAAGGTACCGGATCATTTCCCTTGTTGTAAGAGATGTATTGGTTATTCCCGTCTCTTCGGTTGCATCGGAGTCGGCTTTTAGCACGGAAGGTCGAATACTTAACTCTTTTCGTAGTTCATTGGCTCCTACCATGGTGAAAACTCTTATTTGGGCGCAAGATTGGCTTCGAAAATCTTACTATGGCCCCAATTGATATTCGTGAGGCAATAACCGAAGTTGAAAAATTAGAAAAACTCAATAAAGGTAATGAAATATTAATTTACTTTGTTTATTTTTATATTCTTCTAGTTTGTTGCTAACTTCTTTCTTTTATAATACTTATTAGAGTTGTCGGAGGATCATCTTCACATCCTTCTCTTGTGGAAGATTAAAAAATCGCATTTTCTAGGTATGGTTTCCATGTGTACTTGTTACTTATTTATCCTGGATGATTTGGATAGTAGTTTTGACCTTTTAATGTGTTTTTATCATTGGTTTTTGTTTGGGCAGTTGTAGTTTTGATGCTCCTTTGTGGAGGGGGTAGTTGTGATGAAACTAAGATGCCAATGGCAGAAGATCTAAGTATGGTTTCCAACTCTTTTATGTTACTATATATATGTTCTTCACAGTGTTTATACAATGTTCAGTTAATTTATTTAAGCAAGCATAGTAGTATATATTTTTCTCTCCTCTCTGTGTATGTATGTTTATATTATAAACACCTTAGAGAATTTTATATAAGAAATGACCAAATTGAAAAGAATCAGTAATCACACTAATATACTCTTTGATATGATATAAGGCAAGTGACCCTGGGCACTAGCGTTAATAAACAAGGTCGGCTTTTGGTCTCAGTTTATTTTGTAGAATATCAGCTATGCCTTTCGTGTATAAGTATAATCAGAAGAGGCATTGAAGAAACATAGAAGAAGTTCTAACGCAACATTATTACATTCAGTATTTTTATACGAGAAAATCGATACATATGAAACAACCATATGATCCTCTCTTCCTTTAACACTTAGCTAGCATTATTCCAGAAAGAGGTAATCAACATAAATATTTATATGCAGCAGGTTCTATGATGTCTGATTGAAAAGGGCTTATATCATTAAGAAGGGACCGGTGGCACTTATATATCTTTAAGTTAATATAAGAAGACAATGTGATCAACAAATGGATGCAATATTTCAGCATAAATATGCTTTGGAAATGTTTGTGATCAGAAACGTTTCCGATGATTTAGACTTTGTGCAATAATTATCTTAGTGTTCCAATTGAGCAGTCTTAGGAACATTCTGACCACAGTCATGTATATTTCATATATATCTTGTGCAATTAGATGTATGTTGTTTGATAACAGTTTGAAACCAAATATATATATATGTATGTTTAAGAGACATGCTTGCAACAATTTAGAGCAAACATAGTATCCTTGCTATGAAAACACTCTGGATATGCTTTGGTTCCTTGCTATGAAACTCTGAGCAAATTCCTTTTATTTTTCTTCTAATGGGATGTTTTGCTAAGAGTGCTTTTTGGACCAAGTGTCCTTGTTTGTTTTGACAAATTTTGTTGTAACTGAAAGAATGGAAACTTGGAAACTAGCAACAAATACAAGTATGTGAAATATTTAGGGAACTTGAAGATTTTGGTATGACTGAAGATTTTGGTGTAACTAATGTCATTTTGGTATGAAATATTTCTGAACCAACTTCCATTTTTGAGATATGTAATTGGTAGTCATATATATGAACCAAATTTTATTTTTTGAGGTTTGTACACAATAGGCTTTAATGGTTGATGTTTGTAATTAATGGGATTTAATGTTTGATGTATGGGCTTTAATGTTTGAGATAAGCAGTGTTGGGAATACCCACATTTTGAAATCACTTGCATACAAAATTTTAGATAAAAATCTGACCCGAACCGACCTGACCCGATCCAAAATCGGTTCGGTTTCGGCTTTAGCCTTTGATTTTTGGTTTGGTTCGGTTCGGGTTCAGATTTTAAAAACCGATTAAGGTCAGTTTGGGCTCAGTTCAGACCCAAAACCGACCCGAACCGACCCCTATAACTCACATAACACTCTCAGTTGAAAATGTTTCTGGTGTAAGTGTAGTTCTGTCTTATCATCAGTAATACGGATGAACGTCATAATCTCTACTACTTTAAAGTGGCTACGTTAACCAATAGCGATGGCTCGCTTTAACCGTTACTCAACGTCGTTTTTCTCTTGTCTACAATTACCCCTCAACAATAATCAAACTATACCAACAGAGAACATTTGTTTTTATTTAAGGTCACATGTATCTGATTCTAACATTTGGTGTAAAGAGAGAAAATGGTGTACCACATGGCACAGGCGCTTTTAATGCGAAGAAAGAGATTATCTCCTTTTCGTTTAGCTGCCACCTGGTGAATCTCCTCATTAAATGGTTGCGACAGTAACTATTTTCTTGATCTATAAGAGACGAGAAATATGGGTATATTTTGTTATTTTAGGTTACAGCTAACTTCGTGTACCAAGGGCTGACATCACAAGGATATTTTGTTAAATCTCATGACAATTTTGATGTTCCATAAAACGCCGTGTATGACAAGCCACGTGGTTGTGTGCAAAAAAATGTGTTTTATTGGCGTCAGTGTAATGTCATTCGGAGTTGCGCAAAAAAGGAGGAAAAGTACCTGTGAACTGGCAGGCCTATCGGATCCTGTTATGCTTGCCATTATGCTTGACCTTGAAGAATTAGAAGAGAAGCCTTCCCATGGAGGAACAAAAATAAGTTTGGTGCATTGAACAGGAACAAGATTTCGGCTAAGTTTCTCCCACCATGCAGATCCTAGTGACCACCACCTGATCATCAACCCATGCTCGGAAAAAGCAACTAACCCCTACAATTAGATAATAATCTGTAAGAATGACAAAAGAATGAGACAATAGAGTAGGTTAAAAACTTGAAATACACATGCTCTTTGTGGTTCCCATCTAAACTTCTTTTCTGATAAGTTTAAGCATTATTGATAAAAGTAAAAAAAAGTAAAAAAAAGAAAGAGAAAATGATACCATTATAGCTCGGGAATAAAGGTGCATGAGGCATCAAAAAGGAAAAAAAGAAAAGAAAAATAAAGTGGTATGCTTGAGAAAAATGAGGATGCTAGGGGCAAGAGATTCATGAGATCAGAACTCCATATTTCTAATAAATACATACATAATACTCAGATCCCGTCCAACCACAATTTTTCCTAGCAAAGATAAAGAAAGGAATAGCACTGAAGCTATAAACGCTTTAACATACCTCCCCATCTGGTGAAAAACTCAGAGCTGTAATTGCAGCTGTTATCATCATTTCTGAGGCACTTCCAACTAGACTTGGGAATCCTGGAGGTCCACTTGCATCCAAAACCTTTATCTTTGTAATACTACAGCAAAAAAATAAAATAAAATAGTTAACTTTAGTGATACAATTAATATGCAAAACATAAATACAAAATGCCAAAAAGCTGATATGTGTATAGGCCTCTAATGACTTTAACTAATAAAATAATTGACACACTCACTACAGGAAATATATCTTACTTTTTCGAAAACAATTAGCCCAGAACTTCTATGGGAACCCTAAAGTATACGTGATATTGCAACCATTTGGTAATTTGTAGTTTTTCGGTATCCCTTCAAGCTTAAATCTGTAGGGTTTTTCAACAATGTACTTTGGTCTCATCAAAGAGGCGTTTCATACCTTATTGGGGGATTTTGTCCCATGCGAAAGTGCTTACGAAAGATAGCAAAAAATAATAATAATTTGATTTCAACTTTTTTCATGCCAATACCTTTGCATGTCATACACCCGAATAGTAACGCCGTGAATATCCCCAATTGCATCACCAACTGCCAGACGAGTTGATGCCTCATTCAAAGATACCATTGGAAATACGCGTATAACTTCCTTCAATGCTGCCATGGAACTCGGGAGGCAAGCTTTGCGCATGACTGTGTTGCTATGGTCCATAGCCTGTAATATAAAGTTCACTACCTGCAAATCTGCCAAAATGTCAGAGTTATCAATAAAAACTGGAACAACGGAGCCAAATTTGTATCATATAGTTTGAACATTGACTACAATATTGTTTTAAGCAGATAAAAGTAAAAGTATCGTAATAAACAAGGAAATAGTATCTATATAAAGATATGAAAGAACCTATGACCATTTGATTTTAGGCATATCAATCTTTCTTTATATGTCATGGTGGTTGGGTTTTGGAGGGAAGTGAAGAGATTGGATTAAGGTATGCGTCTACTATACATGCTCCTATTTGGGAATTTGGTTAACAGGTCCCTCTCAGGTTTCTTTAAAATCTAAGTATTCGGCAATGTAATCCTTTTTTCTCTATATATGTTCATGATTACTGTGGGGTTTTTTTTTGCATAGGATGAGAGCTAAGATGGCATACTTGGATATCCTCCCTTTCCTCTCCAGTTTGAGTATGAGACCCCTGTAATGTTAGATGATACCTCAGTGCAGCAGACCACCTCTCTTAGACATGTTCTCAAGCATATACATATGTAGATTAACAAACGACCTCAACAAAGAACACATTTTTCACATAATACATTTGAAAGACACTCATGTTTTTGGATTAGTGGCCACCATTTACTTTAGCTTCCTCTAGGGCTCCCTTACCACTAAAAGACTCTTTGAAATATGGTGAAGGAAAAAATGGGAAGAAGACTTCAGTTCTATTGCAAGCGAAGTATTATGTGTAAAGATGATATATTCACAAGAATCGAATCATTTTGTCTAGTCTTGTTATCTTTTACCTCTATAACTCTCTTCTCTCTCTCTCTATCAGATAATCAAAAGACCTTGAATTACTGGGAGATTTACTTGATGGCCTCCCATCTCAACAAATTGGTTAAGTTGCAATAGGCAAATCAATATTTATAGTCTCTACTTCGGTTATCAACATTTTCTGTCCAATCCCAAGTTCAGTTTAGCAAATGATAATTGTATTTATGTAAATAAATCAAGTTAATTTCTTCAGGTTGGTCAATGGATTTATTCTCGTTTTTATAGGTTCATCTGCTGGTTGAACAAGATATTTTAGAAATATCAAGAATCCTACCTCCATGAATCTAGTGTTGCAATAACTTGAAGTATTAATAAGTTGTTTTTTAAGTGATTTACTTTTCCGATGGGAGTCTGTCATGTTAGATAGTTGATTTTAGTTCTTTTTTTTTCTTTTGTTAAGATCGATGAACTCGACAATCTTTATCTTCGAATGCCATTGCTTTAGTTGTATCATTCTTTTCATTTTCCAAAACTCTTATTTGCTAGAAAATATTATGGCAAACAGCTATAGTAGCAGATAAAAGCCATGTGGACCTGCTTAAAGATGTGACATATCAGCCAACCAAGCTATGTAAAATAAAATTTTGGCGCCACTTTGAGGGTAAGAATATGAGTTGGAGACCATATGTTTGATATTAAGAGCATGAAGAAAATCTACCCTGGAAGAGTACAATGTGACTACTCTACAAGCATCTTACAGTGGAGATTTGGGACACCAATATCAAGTTCATCCTAAAATACAAAAATAAAGAAGACAAATCAAGTCAATTTGCATAAGGATTAAAAGATAGACACTTAATCATGACCCGCATATCATGCCTCAACACAATGGAATGCCGTCGCTTGTTATTGTAGGGTAGCAGTAGCATATGAGATTTATGGGTTCATTCGAATCCGCTAATGTAAGATGGACTACGCCTAGCTTGGTGGGGTTCAACTGAGTTGTCACCCAAGACATGGTACTTCCCATGAACGTGCCTCCTTTAGAGCTTATTCTCTTCACTGTCCTTTAGGGTACAGGGATTGAGAGCAACAGGGAAAGAGCACTTCTTATATTGGAGCAAAGTTTATGATAGATTCAAAGGAATTTTCTTCACCTCAATGTTTATGTAAGAGCACTTCTTGCATTGTGGCAGGAAGGGACATAACTATGTGGAGCTTTGATTTCGCCACAATGTTCGGCGTTGATGTCTATCTCTTCGCCTCCGTCTATGATTTCTATGTGTCAATTTTCTGTGTTCCTGGAATTTCCTATGTGTGTCCTTTTGTAGTCTCTTTTCGAGACCAGTCTTTTTATTCATAAAACTTATCTAAAAAATGAAAGAAAGAAAAAAATGGTGAAGATACCATGTGATATCCAGTAAAAATATGCTATTGTTTAATATATCATTTTTTCTATAATTTGTATATAAAAAAATGTATATATTAGTAGGCCAGACCAATATATAGGATAAACGCAGTAAATATGTAATATGCCAGCCATTATTTTTGATAGTTTTGATCAGTGGAAACAACGAAGATAGCAATTTTATTTTTTGATATAAGGGTGTAGAAAAGTCTTGACTGACCAATATATCAATATAATTCAAAATTTTAATCCCAGGCTGCAAGTAACTAGTTTTACTAACCTTATCAAGGTACTGAGCCAACGGTTTTGGAGAACCACGAACAACCCTGATGACAGTCCTGAGAGATACTAAATGAACAGGTGAATCAAAAGCCGTGGACCATATTTGATTCTGTATTACATGTAGAAATCCCGGTATGTCAGCCATTGCTAAACTTGGAAGAAGCACTTCGATCAATGTCTCCCGAATGGGAACAATTACAGACGGATTCTTGACACTTACACACTCTATTTGGAAAAATATGTCCTCAATTAAACGGGGTATTTCATGACCAATACATCCTTTCCAAATGCTCTCCATACCTTCTGCTAGGAGCTCAGCTGCAGTGGAACTATATTTCTCGTTCATGGCCATAACTAACTTCATCAATGGATGAACAACTACAGTTGCAAGATTCGGTTTCACAAGGCTCGGATACCAGACAGCTAATGCTGCTGCCACGATAATATTAGAGGCCTTTGCATCTTGGCTTGTCCCTCCAATACAAGAAATCCAGTCTTGCATTTCAAATGAATCCAGCCATGCAAGAATATTGAGATCCTCAGTGTGAACATCTCCAGTATCTCTATTTGACTCCAACGTGATTTTTACAGATGTATCATCTGTACTCAGATCTTGTGGCTCGCTTTCTCTTTGATTAATTTTATGAATGCGAAGTGGATGTGGAATTGCTCGGGAAGCAGCACAATGGAATATAGAGCGTGCAGACATCCGCACATGTTCACTCTCATCTTGCCAAAAACTCACTAAGAGCTGTAAAACAGACGGTACTGTAAATTAGATTGACAGCCAGGGGGCAAGGGGATCTCTATAAAGTATCGTAAGAACAAAAATGAGATGAAACAAAACCACTCTCGAATAATGTTGCAAAAACATAAAATGTACCAAAAACCTACTTAGATTTAAGAGCATTAATTTTTGAGTTGAGACTGGAGTTGCAAAACTTCTAATGACAAAAGGTGGATCATTTTCTTCAGCGTCTCATTCAGAAAAGAAAAGAAACAGAACGATGGTCTAAATGTTATTTATCCCACATGAAAGTCATTTTCTTCTTCTTCTTTTTTAAACCATTTTACCCCTATTTTGCAACTTAGAAGAGAGCACGGCCACGCGGGGGGGGCGTTGGGATGTTTCCTAGAAGTTTTGCAACTTGGGCAAGGAAACCACTTGAAGCTACTCTTAGAACAGCAACTAACATACCGATTTTTGTTGAAAAATTGAAGTAATACGTAACCTGAAGAGAAGGGGGCTTTATCTCTGGAACTTCCTCTGCAAATTTACGAGTATAGAAAGCTGCCAACGCACTGCAAAGGATTACAAATTAGACAAAAAATACGTGAGCAACAGAAAGATTTAAATTAAGAAGAATTGCTATTCACTACAACTTCAAAAGTGCCAATGAGCAAAGAAAAAAAATTATTATGCAAGAGAACACTTAAATACCTGCTGGCTGATGAACTGGAAAGAGACAAACTAATCATGCGTTGTGCAAGGGATACAATTGTCAATGATCGCATTGCACAGAACTCTGAAGATGATCGCCATAGCTGGAAATGCTAATATAAAATGTCAGGGTTTACTGAAATGTCTCAAAGTATAGTGAATAATTGCACGTCTCCAGAGACGTAAAAACGTGTCTCGTGCATAGTTGTTCTAGAATGTCATACAGATACCAAGCCTTACATTGTATATCACACAGAGTGGACTAGTTCGTGAAATTTTGCTTAAAGGCATAACATGTTTAACCATTTTTCAACTTTTTTGGTATATAGATGCTGTCTGGAATAATAAGTACAGTTCAGAAAAGTACCTCAAGAGTAGCATGTCGACCAGGAAATGTCAATGTTGCAGAACCCTTATCACCTTGCAAAGCAGAAACTACAGTGAAGTTCTCTGGCTTCTTGATGTTCATCTCAGATACTAGCAGTCTATCTAACTCCCTATCTACACCCCACAAGTGCAAAATGGATAAGCTGAATTGGATTAAACACCCTTCAAGAGATCTAACCCATTCATGTTCTTTCGTGGTTTGAGTTGTGGTCTCCTTTAAATCAGAACCATTCTTTGGAGTTGTAATCTGAGAACTCGATGTATTGGGCATATCGGCTTTTTCTTCTTTACTAGCATTTTCTTCAAGATGTTTGTGAAATTGACAAGGAAACATCAGATATGAGAGGTTGAATCTCAGAGTAGCAATTCCAGGGAAAGGACAAGAGCATTTAACGGGATGATTCTCGTTTCGAAGTGTTTGGAGAGATGGGGAGATATACGATTCGGTTAAATTCAATACTTTCCTTTGAGCTGTATCCAGTGCAGTGACTCCCTTTTCAAGATTCGTAACATTAGATTTTGGTATATTCACATCATCACTTATTGGCAGAAGTAATGAGGATGCAGAAGTAATCCCACCCAATACATTCCCGGTAATGGAATTTATGTTGATACCTCTACAAAAATGATCAAACATTGAATGAGAAGCCGTACCACGAAGAACACGCTCTCTAACACCCGTCTTTACATCCCAAAGATATAAGACATCAACTCCATCAGATAGGCCCAAGTGGTTCTTGCACAAACAAGCTACATAACCTCTCCCAGCATCCCAAACAACCACTGTAGGATAATTAGGGTGTCCAGGAAACATTCTCTCCACCCGCAAAGTGTCAAGGGAAATAAGAGCGACACAGTAATCATCCCCCACTGACAGAAAACAATCATTCCAAGGTCTATCCGTTATGAGAGGGGGAAGGATAATTTGTCGGACTGGAGCTACATGATGACGCATCACAGTTATGAGATGACTTGTATCAAGATCCCATATACGAATAGTACAATCCATGCTTCCTGACACTATAACACGGCTGAAACTTCGCCCATTCGATGTTCCAACCACCCGATGGGCAGCCAAACATAGTATTGAACTTGTATGACCTAAAAATGATTGTTTGCTTACATGAGATTCACCCTCGTGACATGGGCTTCCATCTACACAATCCAAATCCTGGAAACACGTCTCAAAATGTACTAATTCTATTTCTCCGTTATAGAATCCATAAACAATTGCATATGGAGCATATGAGTTTTGGAAAAGAACCAACGAAGATGACACAATCCGCTTTTCTCTTCCAAATAACTCATTTTCATTGTCCGGTTTTGTGGGAAAAGTTTGCGGGAAGTTTACATTGGACTCCACATCAGTGCTCCTTGAGGGGACATTGGACCTCAAAATCTCAATGCAGTCACCAAGAAAACCACCTTCCCCGAGTTTTTCGCATTCCTGAGATACTAACAATATTGAAATATAAGGCTTCCACAACAATGAACCATCGAGGATAAATCCAATTGATTCTATGCGAAGAAGATACGAATTCAACTGACTAAATTGAATGGACATTTTCGCGTCTGATGGATAAGAGACACCATGGACCTCACAGTGCGGCTCAAATATAAATACGTTGTCTGAAACCAATATTTTATACACTATTGCAGCACCTCTGTTACTCCATATAGCAAACATTTCTACAAATCCTTCAGGTGGGTCATCCGTATTGCTAACTAGAAACGCGCCCCCAACAAGATGAGACTGATAAGGACCAATATCGTCACATAGTGGACTATCTATTACAGAAATGTCACCAATAACAATCCCACTGACCACCGACTTAAATATGCAATGAGTTTTGTATATAAGTACTAAGAGCTCCCTGCAGGATGCGATTGAAACTACATGACCCAAGCCATCTTCCAAAATAGAGTTTGACGAATGAGACGAATTTGTATACAAGTTAGTTCTACTTTCCCCATCTGGGTCAGACTCCTCGGGTATGGTAATTGACTGTAGATTACCAAGTGCATCACAAATAACCAGAGATGGTTTCGGTGTTATTAAAGCCGTGAACTTCACTGGTCCAACTGATAAATTCCCATGAAAGACGGTTCGAACGATATTAAGACTATATGAATCAATAATAACCACAGCGCATTTCGAAGCTTTTTTATATTGCAGCAATTCCCTATCTACCGAAGCATCAGCATCAACACTATGGCACATAACACAAACAAATCTCGGAGATGATGGCAATGTATAAACAGATACCGGAGTACCAACCCACGGTGGCAATTTTTGCCTCCATCTGCAATGCCCATTGTCTCTATTCCAAATGCACAAAACACCATCACTACAAGCACTAATAAGTGCACCAGCTGAAGTAGAGTTCACTACTACATCACCCCAATACCCTTTCTCTTTCTCATAATCCCCACTATCCTCATTATCCCCATGTGCCTCACCGCTAGTGGGGAAGCAAATACCAAGATCAACTATAGTGGCAGTGTGGCCACAAAGCATCGCCACAGGCCAAATTTCCTACAAAAGCAAGCCACCATTTATCGAAACGGGTATCCAAAACAAAGGGTATAATGGGGTTCATGTTAGATTAAAGGGAACAATGGGTTAATCATGGGGAGTGATATT
The DNA here is from genome assembly GCA_014058105.1 of Kingdonia uniflora. NCBI lineage: Eukaryota > Viridiplantae > Streptophyta > Magnoliopsida > Ranunculales > Circaeasteraceae > Kingdonia > Kingdonia uniflora. Next base: position 1,365,894 of record JACGCM010001055.1, on the reverse strand, counting down.
TTAGTTGGGGCAATTCAAGAAACACTTAAAATGAGAAAAAACTGAGTTTGAGAAATACCTGTTTAGATTGGTTGGAAGAGAGACTCCAACGGATGATGGACCCATCAGAACCACCTGTGAAAAGCGTTGGGGGTTCTTTGAAAACTGCAGTCGCAGTGACTTGGTGGAGTGGAGGATCTCCGGACCAAATACATGCTACTGATTCACACTTCATTGTGCTTGCTCATACCCAAACCACCTCGGAAAAATTCAAGATCAGAACTTTATGACAAATTTTTACAGAGACAACAATGGGGTGATCATCAATACTTGTTAATGAAACCCCATGTTTGCATTTCTAGATGTAAATTTGCTCGAGAGAGTAGAGAGGCGAAGGGAGAATAGTTCTAGTGAAATTCGACAAAAACAACGCCATGTGAATGCTTTCAGAAGTAATGTCGTTTTCGGTAAACAATAGAATTGGGGTTAGTTGCTTATCTGAAATGCCAGTGGACATAAGAGCATCTCCAAGAGAAGTGTATGAGAGTGTGGATTCGCCAATCCTTGAATCCACCCCAAATAAGTCAAATTCACACTTTCACATCCGGTTTTGGGTGAGAATTTTAATAATATAGCTTCCAAACTAAATTTGCCTCACACTTCTATTGTGAAAGCTCAAGTCATTAAGAAAGGCATTTTTTTGTTGAAGATGCTCTCAAACACACAAACAGAGTTTTGATGATATTCGTCGTATGTATAGCAAGTAAACTAGATGGGTTCTTGACAACGCACATTGCAATCACTTTGGGCACCTAGTGGGGATTAAATAGATGCAGAGTTTTATTCTTAAAAAGCCTCAATGCAGTTTAATATCATGTATATCCTTATATCCTTGTGTTGGACACTTGGACTACATATTTACCCGATGCAGTACTGACATTAATCTACTGGTCTTTAACAGTTGTTCTTACTATTTCACTTTTGTTGCCATTCACCAAGTGTAGATTTTTCATCATGAGATTGCTAAGTCTATTTGGTAATACAAAAGGTATATATTATGTGTTGCTAAAAAGTGGTCATATGATAACTTTATACAGAGAGAGAGTTTGGGTTCCTTTTTCATTTTCATCCCCAACTTCCCAATCCTCCCCATCAGCCACATGAATTTACGATATCCTCCCGCCCCCATTTTTTTTTCTTATGAATTCTCCCCCCCCCCCCCCCCCCCCCCCCCCCTAATGCGTGTTTGGTTTAGTTTGGAGTGTTACTGTTTGCTTTGTTTTGTTTCCAGTCGTGCAGGTGTTTTTGGAGCAATCCTGAAGGCGAGCGTCGGGCTCTCGAGGGGCTGTTGTCTTTCCACAAATCTGATTCCCATTTTTCCCCAATTTGCAATCTCTATGGTTTATTGGATTTAGCTCAGATAAATTCTTAACAATTTCTTTTCCCCCTGTTTCTTGGTGTTCTTCCCCTGCAGGTGAGGAAGATGTGGTGATTGGTCGGTGGAGAGTGGCCGAAATGGTATAACAAGGGTGGAGTGGTTACGGCAACGACATCGGATCAAATTTTGTAGTTTTGTGGGGTGATGGGTCAGTGATTCGGCTGGGCTGCAGAAACAAGAGGAGGGTTTCAAGGGCGTTCTCAGAAGAAGAAGAAAAATGTGTGGGCCTCCTTTAGCTGGTTGTTGAGGTGTTATTGGGCTTTGTCTTGGTGGGCTTGGAAAGTGGATGGTGGAATGTTGGGATGTGAGGTAGGTGGCTCAGTAGGAATGGGTTTTGTTATTACATATATAAGGATGTTTGGTGTATCTGGGTTTGTATATGGATTGGACTAGATCTGATTTTATGCTATGAGAACCAACTCATTTTGTGACGTCTGTCGTTGTAGTTGTGGGGAGACGTATACAAAACTATTTCAACTATTTTCTTTATCGCTCTGTTAGCTGTTTAAGTCTCTCTGTCGTCGCTCCAGTTGGTTATAAGCTCCATTTCCTCTTCCACTCCTCTGTCTACAATTTGGGTTTGTGGGGTTACGTCGTTTTCAACGACTCTTGTAATTATCTTTTCTGAGTTCAGGTGGCAGTCTCTGTTGGAGGATGGGTGTTTACTGCTGAACTGCGTTGGGGTGGTTTTATTTTGGCAGTCGGGCTGCCTTGCTTACTTGCGTGGTCAGGAAAGTGGTGTTTTACACGGGGAAATTTTTAGGTGGCTGTGGGGTGGCAGTGGTGGAGTTTGTCTGGTTTTTCGGTTATTATTTCTTTATGTCTGGTTATTGGGTAGTTGTGGGCTTCAGTCAGTGATATTAGGAACTTTAGCATGTCCTCATTCTCCGTTACACAGGACTTTGTTAACAATATGGAACGGCTTACAATGCGTAAACCTCGTGGAGCGACGGTAGTTCAGTTGCCCCCTGAGAGCTTACGTGCCGAAGAAGCTAGATGGCAGTTCGCCCTGATAGGCACTATGCCTTTTGACCCGGATCGGGGTTTCACAAAAATTGTGTCGGCGTTAAAGAGTTTTTGAAATATGGAAGCATCTGCGAATATACAATTTTTCGACCGTGTGGTAAACGGTAAGATGTACTTTCTGATTAAATTTCGGTCTGCTTATGAGTATAACTTTGTGTTGTTAAACCAACCTTGGAATCCCTACGGACATGCATTTATATTACTGCCATATGCTGCTCAGACTCCTATTGCGCCCTTAATTTTTAAGCATGTGCCATTTTGGGTAAGGTTTAATATCACTGAATCTTTCTTTGGTGCCCCTGAGTTCCTTGTTGCCTTTGGGCAAAGTCTGGGCCAAGTGTTGGCTACAGAGCCAAATATAAAGAATTGCAAAGTGACCAAAAAAGGATACAGAGCACGGGTGGTGATGGATATTTACGGGGTTTTCCCTCCGACAGTATGGGCGGAGATGGAGTACGGGGCATTTTCGATTGACACTTTGTATGAAGGGCCCTAGTGAATTTTTGTGAGCGATGTTTTATGATGGGACATAGGGTTTTGGGATGCTCTTCTATCATTACTGAGGACAATTTGGGTGGGGAGGAGGGAAGGGTACAGTACAGTCCCCTGATGGAGGAACTCGTCAGGAGCCAGGTCTTGAGCGAGGGGTGCATGCGCAGACCCTTCGTCGATCTCGGTCACATGCACTTGAGCAGTCTGGGGCACCGGAGCATGTGGCCCCAGAGATTCCACCTCGTCCTAGTCGACTCGCGAAAAGGAAGGATCCAATGAGAGTTGAGTAATTGAGTTCGCCGCTTCATACATCCATTCGGGGTCACAACAATTTGCTCATCCGGCGGCCACCTCAGACTGGTTGTTTTTTCATAGTGGAGGGGATTTTCTGGCTTTTGAGGGTCTCCCTGATATGGAGATGACAGGACTGTCGGGGGACCCACTGAGGCGTTGAGATGGTCAGGATGGATGTGATACTCTTGCAGATCTGGTTGGGGGTTAGTCACAGACGCGACAGATTATTGTTGAGGATGAACATTTGACTCTCTAAGTGGACGGTATAGTTTCTAAGGGGCAGGGTTTTGATAGAGGAGGATGAACAGGACTGGGAGAAGCCAGAGGGGGATGACGACGGGGAGAGAGGGGATGAGGCTAGTCTATAAGGGGGGACAACGGTCTGATAGTGGGGGAGCCAGGGTGATTCATATTCAGAGTAGCTCAAGTGATTTACGCCTTGTCCCTTCCTTACCATCAGCCTCGCGTATGGCTAGAAGCCCGGTTGGAACTATGAGCTCGTCTACCCGGGGTCAGGGTTCTCAAGATCCTCGCTAGGCGCGACAAGATTTGGGTCCTTCTACCGGTTATTACCCATCTTTGTCCCTCGTGAGCCATTAACATTTGCGTACTGCTTCACTTCTGGCTTAGATGCCTATACCATTCCCGTCTTCTCTGGCCAGTAACCGCAAGTCTTATCACGGTTAGGTGCGCCATTCCTTATCTCTTTCTTTTCAGCGTATTCGACGCACATATCTCTTGTTTGATCCTTCTACTAGGGTTCGGGTGGCTCCACGAAGACCACCCGGGCCATTATAATTATTATTTCCTGGAATTGCCGGGGTTTGGGTCGGCCGGCGGCAATTCGACACTTAAAAGAGCTTATTCGATCCTTCAATGAGGATATTATTTTTGTGACTGAGACCAAATGATCCGCTGCAGAAATGCAGAGTCTGGTACGTAATCTTAACTATCCCAATTGGGTAGATGTTCCGGCTTCTGGTGTTCAAGGCCAGTAGGGGGTATATGTGTACTGTGGAAGGATAATATATAACTTGAAGTGGTTTTTAGTAATAAATACATCATTAATGTCATGGTTACTTCGGAACCTGTGGATAATCCTTGGATGATTTTATTTTTCTATGGTAGTCCGTACCAGAGAGATACAAATGAGAGCTGGCAGTTGGTGGAAACTACGGGTAATGGGTACACTGGTCTGTGGCTTATTGTGGGGGTTTTTAATACTATTTTTGAAAGCGCGGATAAAAGGGGGGGTAAACCTTTCCGGGCGGCTAAGAGTGTTTTAGCCAGGGAGGTTATACAGCAAGCAGGTCTCATGGATATAGGTTTCTCTGGGCATCCCTTTACTTAGAATAACAGACGGCAGAGTTGGGCTAATATTAAAGAGCGGCTGGATCGGAGTATGGCTAATGCTGATTGGATGTTTATCTTTCCGACAACTAAGGTTTTGCATTTACCCGCCCTAGGGTCGGACCACACCCCGTTAAGCCTTGATACTACCCCTCAATTTTTGACTCTAGGTAAATACTTTCGCTTCCAAACCATGTGGACTCGGGAACCTCAATTCCCTATTTTGATCCAGAATCTCTGGAAAAGTACGGAACGCAGATCCCCAGCCTAACTGGTCAAGGGTAAACTTTTAAATACGAAAGTCGGCCTTAGAACCCGGTGGGTGTCCCTGAATATCTTCAGCGCTTTACCCCGTGTATTACGGCGGAGGACAATCTGTCCTTATTGCAGGAGGTCACCTCAGAGAAGATTAAGGCAGCTCTTGATGACATTGGGCCTAATAAAGTTTTGAGCCCAGATGGCTTCCCTGCGCTGTTTTTTCAACAATCGTGGGATATGGCGGGTCCGGATGTCTATAACTTGGTCTCCACCTTTTTTGCTTCTGGTTTCATGCCTAAGCACATAAATGTCACTCATGTGGTTATGATCCCCAAGAATGGTAATAAGGCCCATCCTAGTGACTTTCATCCTATCAGTCTGTGCAATGTGATTTATAAGATTATCTCTAAGATCCTCTCCAAGCGGCTCAAACCCCTCCTTGATAAAATTATGTCCCCGTTCCAAGGAGCATTCGTGAGTGGTCGCCAGATCTCGGATAATGTGTTGGTGGCGCATGAACTTATTCATACGATGAAGCGTAAGAAGGACCGCTTTGGCCTCATGGGTATCAAGTTGGATATGTCCAAAACTTACGATCGAATCAAATGGGGAACGTTGATTCAATCCTTAGAAATTCTTGGCTTCAGCCCGACCTGGTATTATTGGATTGAGCAGTGTATTTCTACAGTTCGATACTCTGTCCTGATAAATGGATCTGCCCATGGGTTTCTCACACATAGTCGGGGACTTCGGCAGGCGACCCCTTTTTTTCCTTCCTATTTATCATCCTGATGGAAGGCCATTCCCGGGCATTGGGAGTAAAGGAAGCAGAACGGAAAATTCATGGCCTCAAAGCCTCCCATCGGGCACTTCCGGTGTCCCACCTTCTTTTTGCAAACGATTGTCTTCTTTTTTGTCGTGCGGATATTGCCGAAGCGTCCGAGATAAAATCTATCCTTGATAAATTTTGCGCAGCGATGGGTCAACAACTAAATTTGGCTAAATCGGGTGTTTTCTTCAGTAAGAATCTCCCTCATTGCCTGTGTCGTCTTGTCGTCCGCCTTCTCAAAATTAAAGTCATGCCTCTCAATGAACGATATCTGGGGATGAATCTTTTCTTTGTCAGGTCCAAAGCTCAAACCTTTGATCGTATTGAAGAGCGTATTTTTAATCGGTTGTAATCTTGGCGAGGGAAACTCCTTTCCCAGGCTGGACGTGCTATCCTGATTAAGTTCGTGACTTCAGCGATCCCTACGTATCAGATATCCTACTTTGCCTTACTAAAATCTACCTGTAAACAAATCAATGGGGTTCAACGGGACTTCTGGTGGGGAAAAGGGAAAGATGCCCGAAAAATATTATATTAAAAAAAAATGGAAGGAAGTCTGTCGTCTGAAACGTGAGGGGGGGGGGGGGTTGGGTATTAGAGAGGTAAGGGCTACTAATAAGACTCATTTCTATAAGTTAGTTTGGAAGCTTCATCAGCAGCCTGACAACTTATGGGGCCAGGTCCTCAAGGCCAAATACTTCCCGAATTGTTCTATTCTTCAAGCCCGCCCGAAAGCGGATTCGTCATGGACTTGGCGTAGTATTTATTCTGCCATTGCGATAGTAAATGCTCATTCCTACTGGCAGATTCGATCGGGTCGCCAGGTTCTTTTTTGGACAGATAAGTGGTATCTCCCGCTGGGAGGAGGATACCCGACCCCGAGGGGGGATAGTCCGTTGATTGACCGGCCTCAATGGGTGTATCATTTTATTGATCCGATTTGACGCACCTGGCGGAGGGACAAACTTTATAAATGGTGCGATGATGCTTCGGCCGACCTTATATCCCATATCATCCTTCTACGGTTGGGTGAGCTGGATAGTCTGAAATGGTGTCCCTCTAAGATGGCAAATTTTTGATCAAATTGGGTTATCGCGTACTGATGAGGGAGATACATTTGGAGTCAGTTACGGGAAAGCCGTCCTTTTATCTCAAATTTTGGCATAATAGGGCTACTACTAAAGCACAGTTATTTGCCTAGAAATGCCCACGGGACATGATACCCTGTCGGGCTAAAATTGGTGAGCGTTTAGACCTGGCTGATATCTCTTGTCCCCTGTGCTCGGCCCCCGTCGAGACTTTGCATCATCTCCTCCTGGAGTACTTTTTTACGGGAGTTGTCTGGTTTGGCATGACCTTTGGGGGTCTGCTACATGGGTTGTCCCACCTCTCTCTTCCAGCGTGGATTGAGATGTGGATTTTGCCACCCCCGACTTGACCTATTGACCGAGGCACATGGACATTGGTGGCTTTCTCTATGTACTGGTTGATTTGGAAGGCGCGGCGTGCCTGGGTTTTTCAGAGTACTAGGCCGGGCCCCTCCAAGATTTGTTTGACCATTAATACATTATTGTATAATGAACTGATTTTTTGAAATGACCGACTTGCTTTCAAGGCTTCCTGGGTTCCTCCAGCCCTAGGTTGGGAAAAAATAAATGTGGATGCCTCTTTCTGTAAAGATAAACTATTTAATCATATCAGTTTAGTTATTCGTGATACTTACAATACTTTTAGTGCAGCCCGAGCTTCCTCTCGCCGATTCGCGTCTAATGAAGAAGGCGAGGCATTAGCAGTTCTGGATGGGGTTCACTAGGCCCGAGAGCGAGGACTCCAACAAGTAATTATCGAGACTGGTGCTGAGGCGATTCACTCCTTTTGTAAGAACGGCCAAGCAGCGATTTCCTGGACGACTAAAGCTATTCTACAGGACTGTTTGGCTTTGTTTGGATAGTTTATTAATATTAGCATATGTTTTGTATCCCGCACTGCTAATTCTGTTGCCCATGTGATTTCTACTAGGCCCATGGGTGACAATTTCTGCTTTACTTGGACTGGTTCCCCGCTTGAATGGTTGCAGGTGTCTCTACAGGCCGGCAGAACTTCTTTTGTAAATACTTATGTTTATTAATATATGGTTTACCAATCAAAAAAAAAGAAACAAGGGAGAGAGCAATTGTCGATCATAGCTATCTTGGTTTATCAAGTGATAATGTTTAGCTCATTCCAAGAAGTTTATAGCCTTGACTTGATTTGCAAATTTCATTAGTATAAATTGATGCAGAACTTGAAGTAAGATAACCAGGACATAAAAAAACAAATGCACCATCAACATGTTGAAACAAAGGGTACCATAACTAAATAAGCCATAAAATATAAAACTTGACCAAATCCATCAGACTATTACAACCTTGTTCTTGAAAATAAGCATATGCAATGAAACACAAATAAAACATATCCCCACCCAAGTTAGTTTAGCTTCTAAGGTCCTTGCAAGCTCTTTCTTAGCGCTCCAAGTAACTTATCAACACATCTCTGCAACGCTTACTTACTTATTGAGTTCATTTCTCCAAGTACTGTCATCCAACAACTTCATTCCTTGTGATTAGTCTCCGCATCCAACTCTAAGTCCTCTCATTCATTCTCTGAAACTATGACAAAGAAAAAGTAATATCTAAGTTATCAAAGTGAAATAATTGAACATGTGAAATAAGAAGTTAGTTTGTTTACCTTGGCAAGTAGACCCTTTATTTTTCATGTTAGGATTTGAAAGACATATTCCTTTGTCGTGTCCCAACCTGTGGCATAAATTACACTTTTTTTTCTTCTTATTTAACGCAACCTCAATGCCACTTTTTATCCTTCCTAAAGTAGGCAGTTTTTTCCTTTTTCATCCTTCTTCCTACCTTTTGTCCGTGAGATATTTGGGTTTAACAATAACAAATACATTTTGATAGTGCAATGATATTGACAAGTATCAACCGTATGCTCAGACGTATCTTTAGTTGCCGCTGCATCAATTTTTATTTTGGAAATTTTCCTAGATAGTTCAGTAATTCCTTCCATATAAATAGTGTAAGCCCCATCTGAAAAAGTTGCATGAAAAGCCAATTTAGTAGCTTGTCGACACATGTGACTAAGTCTCAAAGCCTCCGAATCTTCGTTTCCGTCATTTAAAACCAATCCTTTTGAATCCCATATCCGAAACTTGTTAGCCTATTTCCTCCATCTCTTAAGAATAAAGTGAGATGGTATCTCATCAATATCTAAGCAAACAAACACCTTCAAGATATGTATGCAAATGACTCCAATGAACTCGAAATGTTGGCACCCACACGTACCCTCGTAGCTATGTAAGTCTAACTTAACAATAAACTCCTCCGCTTTGCCAATTTTTTATTTCAGTAAGTAAGTGTTGTACATATGGCCTGAAACTTCTTTTTCAATTTTGTATCCCTTGACTTTAATCTACTCATCTTTAAACTTCACAAGCATATTTATTGTGTACAAATTAGCCACATGCTTTAAAAGGAAATCGTCGTCGTTGACGATACGATACTTGTGCTATGACTCAAAATCCTCACCACTTTTTCTTTTCACAATTGCCTTCAATGCTTTGTCATACTTGACAACAAATTCCCTAAGATTTGTCGTTGTAATAACGCAATCATCAAAAAATGCATTAACACCCTCACTGCACCCAATAGTGTTCATCCCGGGATAGAATGTCCCACGATTAAAAATAGGAATCCATGAAGCATGTATCGCGTAGAGTTGTGTAAGCCATTCATTATTTTATAATTCGTATTCTACAATCAAAGTCTTCCACATTTCTTCGAAATCTTCAAACTTGTAGGTTTACGAGATGTACGTTTTCATCCTACGCTTGATTTTTTACCTCTTAAAATATATATGTGACAACTTTTTAGCAAATTTCTTTTTGATATGCCAGAGGCATACGTGATGTCGGATGTTCGGAAAAACCATAGCGATCGCCCCCTTCATTGATAGGTATAGGTAACTGATGATAGAAACTGGATGACATCCCTCCCTAGCTTCAATCCATGTTTCAAATAAGCAGGTAAATGTTGATTCAGTCTCATCTTGTAAAATGTACACCCAATTTGAATGGTTTGGCAGTGATGGTTCACTTTAGCGAATGGTTGGTGTGAAAGGCATTTCATATTTGTTCATCCGATATGTTGTATCAAATATGACAACTACCCCAAAATGTTGATATGCCATTCATGACCTTGAATCTATCCAAGAGAAGTTTGTTGCCCTCCCGTCTGCATCACATTGTATTGCATACAAAAACTTTGGAGACTCAATTTATTGTTGTGTGAAGAAATTGAGAACAAATTGCACATCCCCCTCGTCTAATTTCGTACATTTAACATTTCTCAAGTGGTTTCAGCAATCTCGTTTATCAAAATCTATATCATCACCATTTAGTATTGAAGGAACTTTACCAACTGGTAAAGTTTCTTTACTAAATATTTCAGCCAAATCGTTTACTGCTTTCGGCATGTTTCTATTTGACTTCATCTTCATTCTTCTAAGCAGGGTAACTAATTTATGGTTGTGATCATCGTCGAAGATTGACACTTTCCTTATTGGTACATTTGTTGTTTATAATACACAAAGTAGCCTTGCATCCGCCTTTAAATGTTGAACAAGTTCTACCCCGTTTCTTTTTCACTCGTTTCTTTCACAGGTTTTGGAATAAATCTTCATTGATAAGAGAAAACAAATTGTGCACTAGTCACCTCATTGACATGCCAACGACCCTTATTTGAAGTTTGAGTACGTATCCAAAAACTGTTTCGTCAACCATATTCTTCTTCATAGTTTTTAGCCTCTTCAATTGTTTCAAGAAACATTCCCTCATAAGGTGTTTGTACTTTGTTGGCATCTTTGTTTGGAGTACGACATTCTTCTAATTCATCTTTATCGACTTAGACTGAGGATAACCCAATTAATATTATCCATTGGAGTAGAGTGCTATGAAGTTTCAGAGTTGTCGGCCATAATTTTGCAACATTCAAATGTGTATAATGGGAATCAAGTATATCATTAGTAAGAGTTAATTAACACAAAATTTCAGGATAACGGGATTGAAATGGGTATAACATCATTAAAGAACAATTGGTAAACATTAATTAGTGCACACTTGTGAAACAATGGGGTGTTGGGTAAAAGCACAATGGTTTTGTAAAAAATTGACAGCATTGATATACCCATGGGGAGCTAGTATGACATTAAATTTGTTAGGAAATCGAGGTGGCAAATCGCAACATGGAAGCACAATACGATTAGTAATAACTTAAGATCTTACTCTGACAACTGAGAATTCAAACAAAGGCAATAAAACACATACACAAGGTTTAATTTAGGTGGAAACCCTTTAAAGGATCAAAACTACCCCCGACAAGCACGACGAATATATTATCACTTAGAGTTACAAGAAGTTCCAGAGATCACTCAACCTTACCTCTACTCTTACAGATAATCCCCATCAAGAAATCCTATAAAGAAAACCCAAAAAATCTCTCCAGAGCAAAACCATAAATTTCTCCATTTTATTTTTTTAACTCCTTTTCCCTGTACAAAGGCCTTTAACTTATCTCTATATTTATAGACTTTCCATTAGGTCATCTCTGAAGTACACATCACGAGATAAACCATCTCTTTGAAATAAATCCCCTTCATAATGAACTTAAAAACAAACAAACAAAGTGTTTTTCGTTCGAACGACTTCAACGTAAACTCTGTCGTTCGAACGACTTCATGACTCGTTCGAACGACTTCCCCTGTTTTGAGCCGTAACTTAACAATATTTATGCAAAAATAGGGCATCACAGATTGGCTAAAAGTGGGTACAAACTCGAGGGCTAAGCTTGATTAATAAAAATAAATTATCCTACTATTAAAGCTATGAGACGTGTATAGAGAGAAAGAGAATTACCTTTTGTCATTTGGCAGCAACAACTTCGTGTTCTTTGATATTGAGAAGAGTTAATTTTTGTTTTTTTTGTTTAGACTGGCAAAAATATAAAACCCTAGATTGAGGTGTTGCTACTATTATGAGAACATATACAACAGTAGGGTGGATTTGCTTAGGTGGAGGCAACTCACCTTTTTTTTTTTTCAAACCGACCACCCAATAGTTGGGTTTGCTCGTCTAGGTGGCAAAAAAAAAAAAAAAAACCCCACCTGTTCAGAGACCCACAAGGGAGATGTAAAAGTATGAACTCGAATTTATGTTCGAAGTAGTTTCAGTTCGAGGATTGAAGACGGATTGAAAATAAGATTTTCAATGTTTAGATTTGAATTTGTTATGTTACTTGAAGATTCGAGTTGGTTTTGTTCGACAAGGTTCGAGCTTTTAAAGTTACATGAAGATTCGAACTGGTTTTGTTCGACCAAGTTCGAGTTGTTTAAGATGAACTCGAAATTGTCGAAGTCGTTCGAACGAAAATGGAGCTCGTTCGAACTAGATGTCTGTTTTTGCGTTTGGAAACTTAGAAATCGAAGAAGCGTTCGAACGACATGTGTATTTTCTAGGGCTAGAACCTTTAGTTGTCAAAGTCGTTCGAACGAGGTGTGCGTAGGTTGTCCTTGGAAGGTCGTATGAGACGTTGTATTTGCCTCAAGATCCGTTCTGCTTGTAATTAGTTCTCTAGTATATAAATTTAACTTAGGTTATTTGTTAGCTTATCTTTTCTCTGTGTGAGTTTAATTCTAGAGAGTTAGAATTTGAGAGACTATATTGCAAAACTTGAGAAGCTTGGAGAGATCGTGTAACCAGTTTGATCATAGTGGATTGTTCGCGGGGAGTAGTTTTTTTATCACTTCTCTCCTCTGGGAAAATTTTTATTCTTTATTGTTTATTACTTGATTATTCTCTTGTTAGGCTTATTCTGCGTATTGTTATTGGCGTAGAAGAGAGAATAGCTACCTTGATTCTCAATAGGTGATTGTTAAAAAAATCATACCGTGCAGTTCTGATCCTAAATTGAGATGTTGCTAGTAGCATGAAGGGGTACCCGAGACAGAACATGAAGATGGAAAGGGAGCTAGAGAATCATCGTGAAAGCGTGGTGATGAAATTAGATGCCGTGAGGAAGAGTTCATCCTCTCACATCCTCACCTCAAAAATTTATTCTCTTATAAGAGCCGTAGATTACCTTCAAATCCAACAGCCAATAAAAGATGTTATTATTGTTGGCGACAGATCCGGGCCCTTATTAGTATCAAAATACCATAATGAGAGAGACGGCCTCATGAATACTATATACTATATACTATATACTATATACTAGTAGTGTATTTATTAAACAAAAACAGAAACGCGGAGTCAATACTCAATAGTTTGTCGCTCTCTCCAGAAACCCAAAACCAAAACCAGAAGAAAGACGGACTGATAGTTTCTAAAACTTTATCTATAAAACCACACTCAAACCCTACATCTCCATTAAATCAAAACCTTCAATTTCTCTCTCTGTAATGGCGTCTCATCTCGAGAAGAAGGCCAAAGAGGCGTTCGTGGATGATAATTTCGACCTAGCAGTCGATCTCTACACACAAGCTATTAGCATGGATTCAAACAACGCTGATCTTTACTCTGATCGAGCCCAAACCAATATTAAGCTCAAGAATTATACTGGTATACATTGTTTTCTTCGATTTATTGAGTTTGGGTTTCTGGGTTTTACTTCGAGTTGACCCCCCTTTTGTTTGATTGATTTAAGTTTTGGTTTTTTGGAATCTCGAATTGTGATTCCAAAGCCCCATTATTGTATAATTGTCTAAAAAGTTAGAATTTGAGTAAATAAGATAAAGGATGTGAAAAAGTTCAAGAACCTATAATGCGCTTACTATCCCGTATGTGCTGGACTTCAGCTGCTGTTTTGTTACTTTTGTGTAGTGTCAGTGAGAAACAATGGGATATTTTTACGAGGTTTATTAATGGGGTAGGCTTAAGTGGTTAGCGAATTTAAGCTTATGGTTAGAGTTAATATTGGATATGCTATTTGCATGGGGTTATTGGGTGGAAGATTGTAGACTTACCTTTGATTTCTATGTTATATGACAGAGGCGGTTGCGGATGCGAACAAAGCAATTGAGTTGGATCCTTCAATGGCCAAAGCCTACTTACGTAAAGGGTGAGCATCTTGTTTATTTTCTTTTTTTGCTTTCAGATATTTATGCATGCTGTTTGTAATATTGGTTGATTTAACTGGTATTGTTTTTATCTAGTTTGTAGTCATAGTAGGCGTATATGTTTTATATCTTCAGTTGCATATGACCGAATTGCCAATGAGAGTGGCTACATAGCTAAGATAACAGCCTTGCTGTTAATTAAGCAGAGGTATTGAGTTTTATGACTCAAACTTTGGTACAGAAACATACATATTATTCACAAAATCCTCAAAGAAGGGAATTGAAGACGCGGTCCTTAGATTTCCCATAATCCTTGCTCAAAGTTGATAATAATATGCATAAGGTATTGAGGATAATGCTTGTCTTGTTGGCAAACTGTGTGGCAAATGGAATCAATTGTTAGTATAATTATCCATGCAAAAGAGGGTGGTATCTACAATCACTGTATACAAGGCAAAAGCTCGGATTAACCTTGCGTGTCGTTTTCCTTACAATGTAGTCGCGATGAAGGAAAATCTATATGGGAAGCCTACAGTTACTTTGTTAACATTTAATACCTTGGTAAAAGAAAAAAAAACCAAGTTTACCTTGTTATGAAAGTTATCTGGTTGAAGCCGTATCTTTTCTAACAAACTCAATTACTAAGCTAGGACAGAAAATCTTCCTCTATTGATTTCCTCCTCGAAACAGTAGAGAATTTCTTAACACCATTGAAGTTTGAAGTGAGCATAACCTTTATATTTAAGCTCAAGATCTTCTAACTCAAAATTAAAGTAGATATGAGTGTTAATAGAGATAGGTATATGCCTGATAATAGATAAAGTTTCCTATCAATAAAATATAAAGGATACCATGATTCATAAATTTGGATCGGGTTGGCCTAGATTGCTTGGTCCAAATTGTGGTCGGTGGTCAAATTCGATCTGGGTGATTAATCGAAAAAACAGTGGATCGTCCTGGATCATTCAAACTTTGACCAACTCGTTCGATTTTTTGCGAGTTAACCCCAATCACCTCAGTTTAGATAGGGTGGATATTTTTTTAATGATATTCAAATCCATAATGTACACTAAACATAAATAAAAATATTTAAAATCTTTGAGTTACTACAAAAATTTGGGCGAACTCTGGCAGAACGCTCGATCCAATTCTGGATCGACCGGAGCATTATATTTTGAACCATAATTGATACGCAATTAAATCGAACTCAAATGACTGGATGAAAAAGTAAAACCAACGTCGACCGGTTGCTGTATGCATTTGACTTTCACGATGAACTTTACTTTCAAAGGAACAAAAGCTGTCCGTGGGTCTAGCTATTCGTTCGACTCCGTCTCGACTATGTACGTCGCTTAAGCGTGAAAAGAATGAGTGAATGGTGAGAAATTAGGTGATGCTGTGCAAATTTAGGTGATGCTCTATCTGAATCAATCGACTCATTTATTCAAGACACTTTTTTTAGAAAGAGGATGACCCGAATTTGGTTATTTAATACCTTGCAAATGCAATTTTTTCTCCCAAGATAATTTATTTTACTTAGACCGTTGTCAGTGCATATAATACATAATTCTCGCTGTCCATGCCTGTTATTTTATGTGCTTATGATTCTGTTTTTATTACAGAACGGCATGTATTAAGCTCGAGGAATACGAGACTGCAAAGGTAGCCCTTGAAGCAGGTGCTTCTTTGGCCCAAGGGGATTCAAGATTTACCAATTTGATAAAAGAATGCGATGACCGAATTGCAGGTATGTAACATAATTTCAAGGCTATTCATTTATTGCTACGATCATTTCATGGTATGTTTTACAATCAATTGAAGTAAAGTATCATTAGGTAGTGTTGCACTGGTGATTGAATGACTGCCACCATTTCTTAGAGTTTGCCATATCTGGTTTGTAATTTTAATATGTAGCGGTGTTGTTATTTCTTCTCTCAAAGTTATCTATTTCTGAAGAAGCATGATAGTGTATTTTGTCACTTCATATCTGATATCATTTCTCTATATCCGGTTCACGCAATGAAAACATAAGTTCCATTTTCATTTAGGAATAGTTACTCCTGTTATTTTTGCTCTAGCGCTTGAATATCAGCATTCACTGTATTCACGCAATCTTATTTTTCCCGAATTGTGACTAGTAAATATTGTAAAATGGTTTCATTGGAGTTCAAAATTAGGTACTGGGAATGTTAATTTGCTTGCTGGAACTTGCAAAATTGTGAAATATGACCTCATCTACTTGGATTTTTACGTCTTTACCTTCATGATACCATTGGCGTGTTTATACTTGTCAGTAATCATGTTTGCAGCCTTTACATTTTCGTATTTGTTGATGAATTCTTCCAAATTATCAGAGGAATCTGGTGGCGCGTCAACACAAATGACATCCAATTCCGCGGCTACCGTTGTTTCTCCTTTAGTTGGATCTCAGTTACCTATAACCACAGGAGTCGTGAAATCTGCTGAACCAGCACTTAATGAGCCCAACCAGGCAACAGTGGCCACTCCAGCAAAACCGAAATACAGGTGCTTTTGAATTACTGTATCTTATGCATTTCTCTCAGTTCTGTGAAAAAATGCAATCAAAACTAGTGATATGCAATGAAATCTCTTGTCCAAGCTGCAGAATTTTAAGGAAGTGAACTTTTCACCTCTATGATTCACTGACGCTCTCTCAAGTTGCACAGCTGATTCCAAATCAAAAAGTACCAAAAAATCAAACTTTCTTTATTATGATAATTATGTCTCAAAACATACATTTTTCTTGCTGGTGCTAACCCAAAAGCCATCCATATCTTGAACTTGAGTTTAACTAGGTTTAGAACTCAAGCTCTCTAGGTGTTCAATCTTCCAGATATTAATTTTTTAGTATTATTCTAAGCTTATGCAACATGAACGGAGAGCGTTTTTGAAACTATCTGAGTTATGCAACACCATTGGATACACTCTCACTGGAGAGCACCTTTGAAGCTTTCTGATTTTTGCAACGAGATGCTTTCATTGGAGGGGTAAATTAAGATCCTCTGCATTCTACAATGATAGTGGTGTAACTATACTTTAAGTCTTTGTCCGGGGTGTATTTACCATAACTAACCGCCAATGTTTTATTCGATGAATGTAAATAGGCATGAATTCTACCAGAAGGCTGAAGAAGTTGTTTTACACGATACTTTTAAGTCTTTGTTCGGGGTGTATATACTATCTAACCGCCAATGTTTTATTCGATGAATGTCAATAGGCATGAATTCTACCAGAAGCCTGAAGAAGTTGTTTTCACGATATATGCGAAGGGCATACCGGCTAAAAACGTAGTTATTGACTTTGGCGAACAGATAGTATGTGTCTACTCACAGTTCACATTGTGCTTTATTATTTTCCGTTTCTTGGTTTCCATTTGCCTCTCAAACTAAATTTTGGGCTAATAGGATTTATGCTTTATATTGATACAGCTCAGTATTGTCATTGATGTACCTGGAGATAATGCGTATCATTTTCATCCCCGCCTATTTGGGAAGGTGGGTTTTTCATTTAAGTAAATGATGTCTTAATTTGGTACTATGTAATATACTAGGGGATTGGTTAACGCCATATACTCAGATTTGATTCGTTGAGTGTCTGGGCGCTATATTTCTCAGTCATATATCACTTAATATGTTATGCATGCATTTTTGCACTCTTTCCTCTTGGCTTCAAAAAGTCATTTTTTTGTTTTAAAAGTATTTTCTTAGTAGAAAATGAAGTAAAAGGAAATATGAGTTACCGGAATTTCATTGTCTTTGTGTTGGCAAAAAATAGAATATGAGAACAAACTTGTTGTCTGCATTCAGTTGAAAGCAAAGGAAAAACATCCTTTTCATCAATTGGGAGGATGATCTTCCTTGTGCTCTTTCACAATCCTTATTCTCAAACTCATATGAGAAAAAGGTTCTTTAAGTTCAAAAGAGGAATACAACTGGAGAAAGAGGAAACATAAAGGGATAAATTTTACAGTGAAAACTTAGGTCGCGGAATAGAGAAGATAAGGCTAGACAATACATAAATTATAATTCCTAAGAAGATAGATGAACAGAATATTTGGCGTGAGGTATAATCTAGAGAAGCTGAAGAGAGCATCTAGAGCGAAATTGAGTTATCATTCTCTGATAATGAAATTGTTTGTTAGAAGTTAGAACTGCCACAATTATGTTACCATCATAGAAACTTTGGAGAAACTGTAGAGAGTATCTAGAGCAAAATTTGGAGGGATGATGGCAGTTTATTCAAATTATCATTCTCTTATAATGAAATTATTTGTTAGAATTGTCACCATGATACTTCACGTGCTCTTGTCATTTTGATTGGAGGTAAATGCATCAAATAATTTTGTAGTTTATTTGTTGGTCGTGTCATTACAGATTGTACCCGAGAAGTGCAAATATGAAGTCATGCCAACAAAAATTGAAATTCGTTTGGCGAAGGCTGAAGCAATTGTCTGGACATCTCTGGAATTTACAAGGGAAATTACAGTTCTGCAAAAGATAAATGTTTCATCGGGTAAGTCACTAGGCTTATTTATTAAAATTTTTTTGCTGTCGCTATGCTTACATCTGCTGCTTGTTGGAAATTTTGAATGCGCTTTTATGATATCGTAAATTTACTCAGAACTAAGACAGACAAATACAAAAGGTTTCACACTTACAACAATTGAATAAAAACTGTAAGTTCAATCTTATACGGTCCATCAAACAATGTTTTCCATCTTACTTTGAAAAAATATAAATTGGAAATAACCTTGTACTAGTTATAGGTAAGCCAAAGTAATTAAAGAGCCTTCTCAAGCAAGCTCAATTTTTAGGGACTGTTCATATTTTGAACTTAAACGCCCGAGAACCCTCCCGCTTAACATGACTTCAGGCATTGTCAACAAGATTGGGCTTTGTAGAAGCAGCTTTTGTTTCCAGTGTTTGAGGGACCTGTGGACTGGATTTTCTTTATCTCTTTTTCTGGTCTTGTCACAGTTTCAAGCTGCATGTGCGGATCCCTGTCCAATTTCTGTTAATGCAATATAACAGCAGTCTTATGATTCTGTTCAGCAGGGGTATTTTCATCACGTTCTTCAATGTCTGCTTTTTCCTAAGCAAATTCCTCATTTTCTCTTTAAATCATTTCTATCCTCTATTAGCACCACACAAAGAGGGTTGGCACAGTTAACATAAAACAAGACATCCATCAAATATTGGCCAAGAACCATCAAGGGAACTCGAGATAAGTTCCATAACGTTTTGCAGTATCTCTTAAGTGAATGACAGGAAACCATAGCCGTACATTTCCACTGCTCCAGGTGTAGATGAGAGTTTATGGTTGGGTATGGGGAAGCTGAATCAGTCACCTCCTTTACTCTGCGAGAGTGATTTAGCAGAGACGAATATGGTTGAGCATTTTGTCTTTTATGCTTTCTCGAGGCTTTCAGCCGAGCTTGGAAGTAATATTTTATGCACATGCTTGTATTGATAGCTCGGGGTGACTTCCAAAATCAGGTTGGTCTAGGGCGACATTTAACCGACCAAACCTAATGATTAATGTAGTCTTTTCCTAAATGACTTTTCAGACGACATCATTGATGGATTTAGGGTCAGCTAAACTTGATACCTCATCAATTTGAAGTCGATTAAAAATTGAAGGCTAGATGGAGTCTTACCTGATATTCATGCACATATTTATTTTCCTCATTTATATGCAGGTGTTACATCCCATAAACCCTCTTATCCATCTTCAAGAACAAAAGCAACAGACTGGGATAAGTTGGAAGCCCAAGTCAAGAAAGAGGTTAGGAATAACAGCATTTTATGTTTCCTTTGTGATAACTGCATGTGAAGAATGATGAACAAAATTTTTCTCTGAAAGTCTTGCATTCAATTTATGTTAATTGAAATGTTGGGTGATATATCTTTCAGGAGAAAGAAGAGAAACTAGATGGGGATGCTGCTGTGAACAAACTTTTCCGCGACATATACCAAGATGCTGATGACGACATGAAACGGGCAATGAGTAAATCTTATGTATGACTTCTATTATTAACCCATTAAATATTTAGACACCACTCCTATTATAAGCCTCAAATTGGGTGCATCAAATTTAAAATAATTGCATATATATTTTTTCCTGAAAAGGTAGTTTTTGAAAATAGTTATGCAAATCCTAACACAAAAACATTCACCGAGGATCTCTTTATATGCATCTATATTACCTCATGCAAATTTGTAGCATATAGTGGTAATCTCACAGTAGAAATCAATCACACGCATACTTTTTGTTGACAACATTGGACACTGAAGATTAATCTGTTACTTTGGCACACATTATTGACTTGTCCCACCCGGACATATCAATATCTCTAATTTTTCTGAAATATTGGTCTAAAGAATGAGATTGACCTATATTTTATGTGTGAACTGTTGTTATTTTTTTGTTGTTTGACTATTGTTCATTTGAAGTATGCATATATAAAGTGACTTTTATGGACGCTTCAGATTTATTCTTATTTGGTTTACAGCCTGATATCTAATTCCGTTCCTTTTGTTTTAGTTGGAGTCAAATGGGACAGTGCTGTCCACGAACTGGAAAGATGTAGGAGCAAAGAAGGTAGAGAGCACTCCTCCAGATGGTATGGAAGTCAAGAAGTGGGAGTACTGAGTCTTGCTCTAATTGGATTTATCGATAGCTGAATTGTTTTGTTTGTTTCTCAAGTCCAGTGGCGTTTTCCTTTTTCATTTTGTGTTTGTTCTTACATTTTGGGGGTCGGCGTCATTTGCTGCGACCAAGTATGACAGTAGTATTGATAGCTGAATTGTTTGGTTTGTTTCTCAAGTACAGGAAGTCTGTTTCACTGTTTGAATAGAAAAACAAGTTTTTGCTCTAATTGTGTGTTCTATGTAATTTATATAATATATATATATATATATCAATTTATGCATTTTTCTGATTTTGGTTTGTATTCCCTTAGAAATCCCTGATTCCTGGATGAATTTGTTATCCTATATTGTATTTTTCTTTGTCAGGTGCCTGATTCGTCCTTTAATCATACTGTAACGTTCCCAAAACATTACATCTTTGTCGACGTTTGGGTATTGCCCGCCTAAGTTGCAGTAAGGTTTGCATTTGAAATGGTCAAGCACTATCTGTCCATGTTTACAGACTACAAGTATTGTTACATAACCAAGTCTAAAACTCTGCTGGTTTGAAGGATCTGGTAGTTGTGATCAAGTGTTATCTAACATTTTGTCTTTGCCAGTCTAGTTTAGCATCACTTCTACACCAACATTGAACTTGTTACCAAGTGATCTCATCAACGACATTTTCTTTTGATTATCTGCGAGTTATTCAGTCTTGTAAGCTCTGGAAGGACTTAATATCCGATTCATTGTTTGTCTATGATCACCTTGGTCACGCTCCTCTACAGGTTATCTGTGTGAGCCGCGTGTACGCCTTTGTCTCGTTAATATCGATCACCCAACACACAAAAAAGTTGGAATCACCTTGGGTCGGTAAGAAAGATAATGGGATTTAGTGATAAATATTTTGGACTAGTTGTGGTTTAGTGATAAATATTCCTTGGGTTAGTGATGAAGGTCACAGGTTAAAGGCCTGTTGTGATGGTTTGCTTTGTTACGGAAAATCTTTATCAATCGCAACAATCGCTTCGTTCTCCTTTGTAATGTTTGCAATCCTACTCGGGAACATGTATTTCTTCCGAAATCAGATGGTCTGTTTGGGAAGATTTGCGGGTTTTACTTTAGTCCATCGCTGAAGAAGTATAACTTGCTACGGGTATTGGAGACTGATGGCGCTTTCAAGTTTGAGATCCTCACAGTAGGGAATGATTCCTGGAAACCCATTCGCAGTTCTTGTGGCTTTCACATTGATAACCATTACAAATTTGCAAATGGGTCTTTATATTGGCTAGCGGGGCGCAAAACCTATGATGAATATATTGTTTCATTCGATATCGAGACAGAGAAGTTTTATGAACTTTCGATTCCTGAACCAATTCCAAAAAGTACACAGGGATGTTGGTCGACGCCTTACAATCATACGGAGAGTCTTCTTCCTTGCAACTTCGCGAAGAGAAGGGGCGGTAATGTATGATCTAATGGTAGTTTTTGGAAGCAAGTTTTGGATATGTTATGCATTAAGCCATCAATACATAGACAAGGCTTCCTTAATCACCATTCTCGCCAGGCTCTTTGTTTGTTATTTTTAAATATATCAAAATTTTGAGATAACTTGAAGTTTCTCTTCTTATAATAAATTCAAGAATGTTGTACTTGTAATCTTGGCCATCAAGATCATTACTTTCCGCTTAGATATTTGTCATATAATGGAGTTTTTTTTAGTCTGATGCTCAAATATGTTTATACTGTAGACCGAAAACCGGTCGGAATTATGCTGTATGAGACACTTAGAGATAGTCACGAACAAAAGAATCAATGAAAACGGTAAGGATAATATTTTACTTTCAGAGAAGGGAACAAGAGTAATTAGAGAATAAAGAACATCTCAGAAACAAGAGTAAAAACGAATTGTGTATTTTAAGAGAATGAAATTACGCCACTGAGTTCTCTAACTAGCTTCATGCACTCATCAAGACATGTTTCATGTGATTGTAATCACATTATCGCACCAAACATCTAAATATGGTGATACTATACTCAACAAAAGAGAAGGTAAAACACGTAAAACCGGATGCAAACCTTTTAAAGCATGGATTAATTGTGTTTTATATATGCCGATTCACAGCTAAATTATAACACCCAATCCAGTCCCATCCGTTAAATAGATTTCAGATGAACATTTAAAGATGACTTGTAGAGTAATTGCAAAGTGTTTAGGATGAGATTTTGATGTACGAGAAGTAAACTTGTAAGGTACACAACTATAAAATTGGCCGAACAACACGAACAAATGATTAAATACGAAACCTATCCATTTAACTTCCAGCCATACCCACATGCCTTAGCCTTCTGAAGTACATAGAAGTATCCATTGTGCCGCAAATATCAGTATTCTATTTGTGCCTTATGTCTAATGGTTGTCTAACAGTGTTTTTTCGCCAAGTCTTTTACCATGCTCAATGCATTACCTTTAGCAAAAACTCAGTAACGAAGTTGGGGATAACAGTTTCTCACCATGAAATTTTGCAAGGATGACATGCTCACAATTTTAGAAAATGTACTGATGACCAAAAACTGTAGTAGATTTGTTACGCGGTGCTTAAATTGATGGCATGTTAAATTGCCCTCTCCCAATATATCTATTCCATTAAATATTGAACTATCAAAACCTTAATTTCATCCTAACTACAGATTCACGCCAGTAGTTCTACCTATTTTTCTCAAACAAATAAAAACTGGCACAAATCCTACAAACTTCATTTGGAAACCAATACTAAACTCTTATAAAATCTTTGTCCAGAGAAGCATGAATCACATCCCAAAAAACATACTTGTAGTGATTTGATTTTGGTAGCATTGGAGACATTCTCGACGGGTAATAAAGAGTTGAAGGTATTCTTCAAATGAAAGAAAATTTGAAGTTACCAAAAAAAAAAGAAAGACAAAGGAGATTGATAAAGGGAAGGAGTCTGGAGAGAGTTTCTAAGCTAAAGAGACACTGTCAATAGATACATTAGATATTATTAAGATTTTGGGGAGTCTTAATACAGAGAATATCTCTCACCTTATTTCTCTCTGGACTCCAAATCCAGTCCCACTATTTTCTCTCATTGATAGATCAAGAGTTTGTAGCACAGAATCCGGAGTAATGCAACGGGGGTATATTCTCATTTCAATGATAGGAAACTTAGCTAAAAAGTTAGTTCATTTCATTTAGGGTTCCCAAGATAAGTTTAGAAATTAATAAAGCAAAATCCTAATAGTTTATAAATGCTAGCTGTTTCTCATCTTTTTGGGAGAGAAGAAAGATGAGGAATGTTGAATGGGAAAACTTGAGGTATATCGCAGCACTGGAATCAACAAGGATGGTAAGGACTGAATTGGAGAAGAAGAATAAGCAAGAAAGAGATACGATCATTGGTGAAAGAATGAAGAAAGTCATGAAATTCTTGAAACCTATCAAGGAAAATTGTAAGAATGATAGAAAGGTAAAAAAACCAATACTGGTTCAAACCCAGACAAGAGAAATTTCTCAAGTTCTGTTGACGAAGATTAACAGTGTTGGCGGAACCGCAGTAAAATGGATTCTGGCAAAACAATTAACGGATACTGATCTCAATTCTCTTCAGGGTCGTCTTTACGTGACAAAGAGGGGTGGTTTTGCAAGTTTCTTAACAGTTGAAGAAGAAAAGGGTCTTCAGAATATCAAAAAAGGAGAAAAACTCAAGAAAATGGAAGTTGAAGTGATGGACCCTAATGGTAAATCATGGCCATTAAAGTTGGGGTATTGGCCTAGTGTTAAACAATATGCTTTGATGACAGCATGGATACAACTCAAAGCCAAGAATCCGATGATATCAATAAACAAGACAGTGGATGTTTGGTCATTTAGAGTAGAATCAAGACTTTGTTTCGCCATTGATGTCCGTCATTAGGGGTCATCACCTGTTCTAAGTGATCATTTAAGACTCAGAGATCCATTATCTTATTTAATTAGTTTTATACATATTCGGTAGAGCAACACTGTTCTTTTCATTAATTAGAATCGGCATAGCCTTCCTGTAGTTTAGGTTTTGGGATTGTGATATTTTGTTTTAGCTTTTGCTTATTGTCTTCATTCATTAGTTTCAATTGAATATTAGTTGTTTTATGATTTCATTTTTCTGATTAGTTTTTTGCTTTGTTGATTCATTAGTCTCTGAAGTACGCGACAAACTCATCACTCATCGGAGTAATTCCATGAAAAGGAATTTGTCTTGCCTCCTCTGATCCGTACAAAGTCGAGAAAACTATGCTAATAACAGCTTCCTTGAAATCTTTAGGACTATCCCTTTTACCTTTCAGTATTTGAGAGTCAGTCGATAAAACTATGCTAGTAACAGTTTCCTTTAAATCTTTAGGACTATCCCTTTACCTTTCAGTATTTGAGAGTTAGACAGCGAATGACTGGCGAAACAACTGCCCTAGATCATTAGCCGCCATGATATTTAGTTTCTTAATCAAGTATGGAACTTTGATTCTCTTTGTAATCTATTCACCTTATCGAAGTGTCTACACGTTTCCATCCGAATTGGCCCACTCTTGTTCCTTAGATTAATGTTATGACGTGATGCTACGAACGCAAAAGCTAAATTCGTAAGAACAATCACATTGTTTTGTTAGGTTTGGAGAAAGTTTGGGGAAACTAGGGTTTCTACTAAGATAACTCAAACTTTCATTAACAACTAACTGAAAAGATTACACCACTCTCTCCTTTATAACCACCTAGGTTTCCTTGAGTTCACTCTTATGTAAGAGCTACTTAAGTTTCCCTAAGTTCACTCCTATGTAATAGCATCCAGTGTAGATTACCTATAATTCCTATAATTTTAGCCAACGTGGATATGAGATTCGAATGCCCTACAAAAACCAAACTCTTCAAAATAACATGTTTAATAGGTGATGCGTCGTAAATTCATTGGGTAACAGTAGTTTTAACTTTTCCAAACGGTATTGATTTATGTTAAAAAGAGGTTTTCCACATAATAAAGTTGTCCTAGGTGAGAGGGAGACTACACGACCAATCCAATTAGAAAACTAACTGAAAAAAAGAAACGGCTAATAAGGACT
This sequence comes from Kingdonia uniflora, assembly GCA_014058105.1. NCBI lineage: Eukaryota > Viridiplantae > Streptophyta > Magnoliopsida > Ranunculales > Circaeasteraceae > Kingdonia > Kingdonia uniflora. The sequence continues at coordinate 1,340,306 of JACGCM010001055.1, read as the reverse complement.
TCTCCAATAGAGAAGCTAAAACATAAACATAAACATAAACATAAACATAGGTCAAACGGTCGTGCTACGTCATGTTATCTGTGCTATGGTAAACAGCCATATCAACTTGAGGATTTACTAGCTTGAATAATGATCTCTATCTTCCCATCACGCATATTTCATTTTCGATGTAATAAACATTTCATCTCCAGGAACCCACAAATAAGGATTCTTTCCTTAGATCAAGGAAATTTGAGGAGTATAAATTGCCCTTACCACCGATTGCTAGGAAAATCTAATCAACAGATCCACCCAGCACAACAGAAAGCAATGTAATCAGCATATCCGTCCAGAATAATAAGCGATCCCAACAGATCAAGATGCACACCAGATATCCGCTGGCCACAAAGGTTTTTATTGTGAAACTATTTGGGTAAATGCAGATCGCTTATGATTAGTTGTTTTTAAGATTTGTGTCCTTCTGATTTATTTCAAGAATTTTTTATGTTAATATCTTGGTCTAGGGGATCATTCTATCTAAATATATCTTTCAGACTCAACCTAATGAACTGTGCTTTTATGGCCATCCTTAGCCAACGTGTGGCTACTATTTTTTAATAAATCAGCCTGACTCCTCTGTACTTTAATATCTGAAAGGACAATTTTCAAGGATAAATTCAGAAAATAAGGAAACAACACTATCGAAGTTTTCATGTTTATATATTGAAGTAGAAATATATAATTGAAATGAAATAGGGGGGATCTGCAGATCGAGAAAAAAATCTGCTATTCACTGTTCCTGATACAATAACTTGAGCGCTTCCCTGTAAAGAGCACCTTAGAAGGAATGATATTGGCAACTAAACACACATGCTTTAAGTAGCCACGATCTCATTTCTAGAAACTGCATTTTCTTCATTGAGCAATTGATACTCGATATTAACGTCTGCACTCCCATTCTCGAGTTCCATTAGGGTAACAGGTTCTTTATCACTGTTACAGAAATTCAGGGCTAAGAAGTTTGAAAACAACTGATCTAAACTAAAACTATGTAAAGCAAATTCTTCAAGGTGGTGAATTAAGAGAGCATATATACCTTATAGAATAGAGTATGAGTCCAATAGCCACAAGAGCAAAAGAAAAGTAGTATAACCAGTCCACCTGCAATCACAACTGTTAATACTAGGTAGCCATAATTGCAAAAGAATATGCGAATTACTAAGTATAACCAGTTGAGAACTGTTTTTTAAATAGGTGGATGAAGTTTGAAAATAAATTGGCTGATTACCTTCTGGTGGTAAATGAATATGCGAATTACGACTGCCCACATGTCTGAGGTAAGAAGGGAAAGATTAAATAGTGCAGCTCCGCTCATCTGTCTATCAAGTAATTTCATTAGAAAAACTATATGGTCACCTGAACTTTAACTGGTCCCTCCACAACCCAAAGCCTACGCCCCCCCAATCCAGAGCCCAGACCAACCTTCTCTATATCATCTCTCCTGTCACTCGAACCCCAAAAATTACCAATATACCCCTGAAAAAGAAGGGGGAACTCTGACCCCAAACCCCCAAAATCGACCCGTGAAATTCGCTCTACCCTAAATTGATAGCTCCACCACTATTCATACACAGTGGTTATTGTGATTATACCTTATTTTGGAGCATGCATATCAAACCATAATAAAACAAATCAGTGAACTAAATCTGGAAATTAAGCGTGTTACACTTTAACTGCGAACAAAATTTAACTCACCTGTAAAACAAAAGGAACAATTGAGTAGAACATAAAGGTCGACAGTGCAAAGGCAGCAAAAAGTAATACCTAAAAATAAAAATAAAAAATTCAGTCCTACTTATATAAACGATCCTTTTGCAGTAAGGTAAGCGTAAACAGATACATTAGATGCATTACATAATGAATATACATGTATAACATTTTCTGAAAGAAATGTATTCTGCAGAAAGAAATAAACCATCTACTAAAAGATGATTTAAAGAATAGCTTAAGAGTTTAGAAATGGACTCCGTAGTTTCCAAACAGTAAATTTATGATCCAAGATTTCTTTTGATGTGAAATACAATAATTAAGGATAGTTAGAGCACATGATGAAAGATGGCAAAGTCATAGCACAAAAACCAGATTATCTACCCATTTAGTGCAATGGAAATTATTTTCATTGTTCAATCCTCGGAATAAGGATTATGCAACCTATAAGTTCTAATGTATCTAGTTCACAGTTCGTATGTACCTACTGTCTTTCTTCCTTGGATTCCTTTGACGCATAACCATGGTAAGGATTTTCCTAGTCACTATGTAGGTTCAATAAATTATCTTCAATTCACACCGCTTGAGAAACTAGTTGTAAATCCCAATCTCAATAACAAAAATCATGCAGAAGTAGATTCCACATCACAGAATAATTATATTGTGAAGTTGCGATGGAGGATAGAATAGCTAAATCGTGGAGCTTTCTTTGGCTTTAGTGTAAGGTTTGCAAATGATCATTGGTAATTTTTGGACTCTATGATACAAGTTTTACTTGTTAGTTTGTAGCTTATGAATTAAATTAAATGTTACACAAACTTAGCTTTAGTAAAGAAAGGCTTCATATTACTATTCTATGCAATTTTATAGAGAAAATAGACTACTTACAACTTCTGGAGTCCACTTGACTGCTTCCAAATTTTTCCTCTCAAATATAGAACTACCCGAATGTTAAGAAACACAAACTATCTTAAATCCCTGCGTGCTATGATTACCAGCTGGCAAAATACTGAGAAGAAAATTATGCCCCAAGAAGTAGAGGTCTTGAGTTCGATTCACCACCAATGGGGGCCATCAGCCAGGATTCCTGACTTATCCGGCATGTGGGTTGGTGGGCTTCACACATCCCCAGGGATTAGTTGGGGTAATGGTGATAAATTATGAACTCGGATCATCCTAGTTTGCAAAGAAAAATTAAAAATAAAACAAAACATGAAAAGGATACATCTCACACGTGCCCACCAGAAGTCCGAATACTCCAAGCATCGCCACAACTTCAACTCGGTCCCTGTTCTTAACACAAAATTCCTGCATAAAAGAAAGGCCCTTCAACACAAGTTAAGTAAGGCATACACGCGAAATATTTTCATCAATAAAGCCAGCAAAAGCATACCAAGAACCATAAGAAAATGAACATCTTGGCAAAGAAATATTTAATATTACATAAGAAAATGAATGACGAGAAATATATTAATTATGTATCTCGATGATCTACATAATCTCCCATAATTTCTATTTCATTATTGTAGTATTTTAGTTTTATTTTGGTTTCTATTATATAGGATTTGCTTTAGAGATTTCAGGAATAAGGAAACTTCCTTCATGGAAGTTGGAGTAAATTTAAATGAAGAGAAATAAGAACCCCTAATTCGGAATCAGGTTGTTTGTGCAATATACTTCAAAAGAGGAAACATTAATTTCCAATTGTGTTTACTGGTTATCATGATTATTGGTATCGTGGATCCCTCGCTTACTTTTTTTAAAACTATGGGATCAAAACCATTAATAAAGTTGATCAGGTCCCAACTATACTGTTGGAGTATATAGTATGTCTACACATGTACTCCTCACTTAGTCCCACATTGGTTAGTAATAGAAATAGTTTAGTGACCCCTGTTATACAAAAAGCAGTAAAACTTGTAATAATTAAAATTTTAGAATATCAATATTTTACTCCCCTTCTTATTTCTACATGGTATAAGAGCCTATTTGAAGTATATTATTTTTATTTTTTTTCAATCTTTCCAGCTTTTGGAATTATTTTGTTAGGTTTGCTTATTATTTAGCAAAACCCTAATGTTATTTGGCTTCACAATGGCGGCTATGCCGCTTGAAGTCGCCTTACATTTTTCCGTTTTTCCACATTCGTTTCCCATCAACTTAGTTTGACCTGATTAACTTGCTAAGCTCTCTCTCTACATCTATTATGAACTTGATTATCTTTTATTTTTCGTGAAAGACATTTTTTTAACCCATTGCGAGATGCGATTTCCCTCTTTAGCTTGGATGAAGGCGTTAACTATCTTCTACCATGATCATGAGATGCTTCTTTTCCTCGAGTGATTCATCACTCCTCGAACGCTTTTATTTCCTAGAGTAATTTTCTTTTTTCCTCTAATGATTATCGTATTTCTTTTCCGCCTAGTTCATAAGCTGTAGTTCGAAAATCAAGGTTTTTTAAGAGAGAATTGATAAACCTTGGTAATTTTTATCGCTTTTTCTGATGATTAACTTTGAATCACTATATTTTTTATTTTATTTTACTTCTTTCATCGCTACTAATGCGGTTTGAGGCCTATATTCCTATTACTAGATGTGATCATTTCTATCATATTCTGTTGCGAGTTGTGATTTATTCTGTGGACCAGGTGAAAATGTTGAATTCCTTCTAGCATGGTCATCTCTTCCTCGAGTGCTTCTCTATTCCCGAGTGATTCGTTCTTCTTCGAGTGATTATCTATTATTTGAGTTTTTATTATTATTTCCCTCTCTCGAGTGATCATCCCTACCTCTAGTAATTTTCTCTTTCTCGACTGATCCTCTCTTTTACAGTCTTTTCACTTTTACTGAGTGTCTCTATTTTCTCAGACATTTTTTTTAATTTGTCGCGAGATGCGATTTCCATCTTTGGCTTGGATGAAGGCGTTAACTACCTTCTACCACGATCATGAGCTGCTTCTTTTTCTCGAGTGATTCATCACTTCTCGAGTGATTCATCACTCCTCGAGCGATTTTCTCTTTTCCTCTAGTGATTATCTTATTTCTTTTCCGCCTAGTTCACAAGCTGTAGTTCAAAAATCAAGGTTTTTTAAGAGAGAATTGACAAGCCTTGGTAATTTTATCGCTTTCTCTAATGATTTTTCTTTGAATCACTATGATTTTTTTTACTTCTTTCATCGCTACTAATGTGGTTTGAGGTTTATATTCCTATTACTAGATGTGATTATTTCTATCATATTCTGTTGCGAGCTGCGATTTCTTTTGTGGAACAGGTGAAGATGTTGAATTCCTTCTAGCACGGTCATCTCTTCCTCGAGTGCTTCTCTATTCCTCGAGTGATTATCTATTATTTGAAAAAAAAAGTTTCTTTCCCTCTCTCGAGTGATTATCCATACCTCTAATAATTCTCTCTTCCTCAACTGATCCTCTCTTTTACAGTTTTTTCACTTTTACCTGAGTGTCTCTATTTCCTCAGTATTTATTCAAGATATTCATATTATCCTTACGTGAAAAAATGGGCAAGTTGGTAGTTGCCGCCGATTTTACAACTTTTGGTTAGGAAACCACGTGTGAAAAAAATGACAAGTCGGATATTACTGCCACCGATTTCACGGGTGATGTGTAAAGATTTGAAATGTTTCTGTTACTGCAAAAGGAAAGCTACACATATACTCCTCATTTAGTCCCACATTGGTTAATAATAAAAGTAGTTAGGCGACCCCAGTTATATAAATAGCAGTAAAGATTGTAATAATTAGAATCTTGGAATATCAATATTTTCCTCCCCTTATTATTTCTACGTATTCTTCTCCTAATGTACCTCTCCTACAACAACAAAAATGAAAGTATCTAGAGGAAAATGTAAGAAAAAAATAAAATAAAAAGTCAGCAAGAACATATGGCAAACCTCTCCAACATTGCTCATCGCATAAAAAAGGGTTCCCATAACAACAAGTGCATCTCCAAGAAGAGGTTTTGTCCCGGCTACAAAAATGATGATTGCAATAGCAAATTAAGAATTCTTTGTGCCAAAATGGGAACACAACAAAAACTAGATCTTTAGAGTCACCTGAACCAGATTCGTGTACATCTGAGAGAAGCACCAGACCGAGGCCTACTATGCAGACAACTGCACCCAAGAACTGCTTTAGAGAGTACCGAGTTCCTATGAAGATCCAAGTAAGAACTATGACCCATGGTATTGTCCAACAATCCAACAGAGTCACACTAGTAATTGATGAGAACTGATACGCCTTAACAACTGCAATACCCAACTTTCTTGTTAATAAACTTCTTAGCCCAAAATTCACTTTCTTAGGGATTAGAATCATTTAAGAAAACTGTAACAATTATTTCCGTCAAGCTCTTTTTTGTTCAAGATGAGTTTAGCCAATACCAGTCCTCTTGAGTTTCAAGTTTCAACATACTTGATCTTTGTTTATAATAGTATCAGTGCATCTGGACAAAGTAATTGTCTAAGATGTCTATATAGAGTAAAGAGGAAAATAAGAAGAAGAAAAAATGCATCTTCATACCAAGAAAATTCCCTTGAACGTCAATAAAGCCTATTAGAGCATACCAATACCACGGAACCTGAAAAATAAACTTAAATTCAATTAAAGTTCATAAAAGCCTATACATTCGTTAGTCACAACTTCCAGCAGAACTAAGTGTTAAATAAGTAGATGACACGTTTAACATCCAATCATGTTTGGTCATGACGGCACGTGAAAACACCAAAAAATGAATATTGTGCTTAAGGTATGCATCATTATTATTTTGTAAGTGAAACAAGCACGAAAAATTTGACTTAATGAATTTCATCTCCATGCTACACAGGATATACCACATGGGTCAATGTTTACGCATTATGTGTACTACTTTTAGCATTAAAATGTAAAAAGACTATGCAGACCTAGGTACGGCAGCATCCGCAGAAGAGGCCACAAAATGAGCTAATCCTGAAGCTCAAAATGGATAGTTGTTAATTGTTATTGCATAGATTTATGACAATGGTGGACAGATGATGCCTAATGAAGCTTGATCCAATGTGAGATTGCTACAGTCACACATATCAAACTTAATCGGGTAAAGTGAAGTCCAACGCAAATATATAAAAGAACTGAGGCCTTTTACGAATAAAATCGCACACTTAGCCTACTGATCCAAGGTGGAGCTTATCAACGTAAAGATATAAATATAAAGATAACTACTCTCTCAAATTGCAATGAGGCCTATAACCCCACACCTAGTCCACAACAAGTTACTCCTAGTAATTATTTTCTAGTTAGCTCTACAATTCACCCCATATCTACCCAATCATCAACCTAGAGAAGTCGCGCTACCTACCTCTATTTACTAATGCATATTCATGACCCTATCCTCTTTACTAAATTAGTGTAAAACAACATAAACTACATTAACATTACCATTAGCTTTTGACGTCGATACAAGAGGACAGGACCATAAGCCAAAGCAAGTGACAAATAAGTAAAGAAAGACTGAGTAAGTGGTGTGTCAACACCTACACAATACACAAACACACACATAAAAACTCGGTAAAAGTATGGAAATGTTGGTAATGTAATAGTGAATAAGAAAGTGTTACCAAGATTGGACAAGAGTGATGAAGTGAAGCTTGTGAGTGCAAGATTGAATGAAACAACTTGACCTAAAAACAGAAGAAAGATTAACCTCAACAACTCCTCTTTGCTTCTCCACATGTTCATGGATTTCAATCTCAATTTCAGTTTTTTTCTTTTTTACAATCACTGAGTGAAATGAGGTCGTTGATGGGAGTTGAAGAGTCCTCTGTATCAAGTGTTACTGCTGTTGTTTAGTTAAGAGATTTTCTACTCTCTTTGGCTGACGCGTGGTAGATGTTGTGGTTTGGCAGTGAGAAATTGTTGTTGTTGAGATGAGAATCAAAGTTTAGGGAGTATGGGATCAATACTTCTCTTTTTAAATGAGGTTGGTGGGTTTTTTCGGTTGCTTAAAATGTTGGATCACGTGTTACTCACCCACTAGGTAAGGAAGGCCCTGCTTGGCGGTCCGCAATGAATATATTTTGGTTCCCGGATCCCGATTTTTTTTTTCTCATCGGCCCAAGGAGGCTTACAACGGTTTCCGGTTCAACGTTTCGGAAAAATATCCTCTTTGGGGAGGTATTTGTTCACATTGGTTCTCAACGGCTTATACTGTCTTTTTTTTTCTTCTTCCAGGGTAACTAATTATCACCAACAAATCCCTGGGCACATGAAAACCTCACCAAACCACAAATCGGTTGAGTTCTAACACAGCCGCGTAAGGAGAATTCACACCCGTTTTTCGCTGCTAGGAGGCTCAAAGTGTGAGTTTGAGTTTGCAAACCCAACTCAAACTCCCACCCTGCTGCATATGCTCTTAGAAGCTCTGCTTATTTGAGGCATGGCGCCAAACAGCTTTTGAAGTTGTTGCACATAGTTAGGTTCCCCTTGGTACACTAGAAATGCTTGCGATCAGAAAGATTGCCGGTGATTTAGACAATTGATGACACTATAAAAAACAAATATTAATCTCATATTGTAGAATTACAGATGAAGGCCAAAGGATTATCCTTCTCCTTTTCATAATTATAGTATAACGAACTTAACAAACTAATTCATCTTCCATTGACAGCAGCAATTACCATAAATACTAACATAAACAGAACATGAGGACACATTTTTCGCTTTTGATTTCATACTCATACAGTTCAGATGAGATATTTGAGAGCTCAGCTTAATTTTGTAATAAAAGCGTGCCCATAGCTGGAACGAGTTTCAAACAAGTATCTTCTTTACCACCACCACGAGACATGGCCTAAGCCAGCATCATCATCAAGCGATGCATCCATATACCCCTGTAAAAAAAAAGTACTATAGATTTGAGTCTCCAAATTTAGCAGGGCAGTGATTTTATTATCTGTCAGAAAAATTCATTCTTCATATCAAAATACCATCAATTATATCAAATATTAAAGATTTTAACCCAATATAGCGGTCTATATGGTAGACTCATGTCACACTGTATTCTCTATTTCTCTTAGCAAATTACAAAGAACACAATAACTTACAATAATCTCCATAGGAGCAAACGGTTTTGCGTCTTTTGGTGGATCAATTGGGATGGGATGATACTTTATACTATGAACTCGGAAGTGAATCTGAAATTCAAACAAGAAATAATTAACTTGCAGTCTTTCTATCTATGGCCATTATGTAGGAAATTGGTTTAAGTTGCTAAAATATAGGATAGTAAAGAGCACCTCTTCTTTTTCTTGTATAGGGAGTTCTTCACCATGAAGGCTCCAAGTCCACATGCCTTTGCTATTAGGCCCAGGACTACTGCAGTTGCCATTGAAAAGAGAATACAAACAAAAGGAAATTATTAAGGGTGTGGTTAAGCAGAATCGCTATGCAAGATCAGATAAGCTCAGAGCAAAGATTTTTACTATGTGCACGGTTGAGGTAGAAGATGTTTTGGTACATAAATATCTTTGAAGAACCCAAGAGACACTGCAATAATAGATGCAAAGTTAGTATTAAAACTGTGTATAATAATCAAATCGCAATTACGAGAAGAACTAATTATGACTTTAGATAGCGTCATTATGGTTTGACAAAGAAAATAAAAACATGTAAGAAAACTATATAAGAAGAATAAAATAAACACACTATTGGTTATGCTTTAAATGTATTAATTTTTTCAGATAGCATCTGAATTTTGCAAACAAATTTTCTAGAACAATTTGTTTGCTAAGAACCCAAGCATCTGAATTGTGCAGAACCATTTACTAAAACATTGTATTTGCAAAAAACCCAAAAGGTCCAATCTATAATAAATAAAGCCAACTCAAGGCTGCAGCGTGTTGAAAGGGACTCTTCGTGATTTCTAGACTCATATAAGAAGAGTACAGAAGACCCTTGTGACCGCATTTGCAAGAAAAGACCTAACATAACTTAAAAAGAAACTTAAGTTCAAAGGAAGCCATTATATCATGTTTAAACTATAAAATGCCTATGTTAAATCAACTATAATAATTGTCGCCCTAGTCTCACTTCTTAGGTGGAAGGAATTTTGTAAGACAACTTTAATCTTCTTTGTTCAGAATCTTCAGATACTTGCAAAGTGGGAGGAAAATTTTTAGTCTAAGGGTAAGAAGATAATATATGGTCTGGAATGACTTAATGTTATGACCAAATAGTAAAAGTTGTGACATCTTACAAAAAATGTAGTATTGGGATGATAAATGATCCGAAGTCCTTCAAGATTTTAGTTGGTTTAAGAGCGACCAAAGAAGAAATGAAAGTGTTCTAAATGATACTACATAAACCTAAGGGAAAATAAGAAATTGGTTTCTTGGTTTACTATAAAAAGGTCATAATAAGGAAAACAAGCAATTGATTCACAATAAAATATCCTATCATATAACATACATCGTATTCCATTAACGTCAGATGCTTCAAGCTTTCCAACAATTACTTCTCCAATAAAAGGACGAAACATAACCAACCTAAAAACCACCTGCCAAAAGACCTACCATTCATGAGTATTTGAATAAACCGCCAATAGATGATAGCTTATTTTACGAGTTCAGTAAGGATGAAAATATAGATCATCAAAGCCATTCAATTATCAGAGAAAAATTCTCCAAGCCTTCAATTGACTACTTTGTGGACTTATAGAAATATCATTCAGTTGCAAACGTTTGCACACGAGTTATCCACAATCAAGGAACTCCAAACCAGAAATACGAGCACCTCTATTTTCTTTACGTCGCCATCATCACCAAAAGAGCATCAACACTCAGGAAATGATAAACTCAACGAGTTCGAAACGCAACACCGGGAGATATCCACTAGGATTTGTCCTGACTTAAAGTGGAGTGTGCGGCTTGCGGAGGTACCGTGGCTAGCCCCGGGAGACTAGTTAGAAGAATGGTGAAAAATGATGGGCCAACGAATTTCCAGAAAAAAGATTAAAAAAAAAAAAAAAAACACTCAAGAAATACCTGAACGCCACTTCAACAACCACTTTTCGTTCCTTCATTTTTCCAGTCAAACTATGTTAGAACAAAGTGAGTTATCTCAGCCAAACTGGGTTGACACGAAGATCGTCCTAGACTTAGCCAGAAAGCCAGCAGTAAAAAACCACCTAAATACACATATTATTGCACAACCAAACCAGATTATCCTTCTCTGGTGACAAAACAATCCAGGGAGCAGTCGCACACGTAACTTGTGCTAGTTGAACTTTAGGTCTTCCCAGACAAGAACTAATATCCACAAACATAAATATGGTAACAAACTTTTTATCTGTACCAATGATAAACACAACCAAGTATAGAACTAGTCCTAAATTGTGATCTGGTACAGCGTATATACAATCTAACAGTATACCTGGACTATGAAAGAATCGTCAAGAAACAATGATCTACTATTGAAACCATGGCTTCCAATACAAACAGACAGACTAATAAAAAAGAAACAAAATGGCATAAAACACAGAGAAATCCTAAACATGTATTTATACGAGAACTCATACACCAAGTGCTACATACTCTCAAACGAAAGGATATATATACATCTAAAATTCCAGCTTATTCTATAACAAATCAATGACTAGTTATACCTTATAGGTGACTGCACCGTCTCCAGCAATAACAAACCCTCCATCGATAGACTTGATGTCATACACAGAGATACAAAGCCCTAATTTTGAGATTACCTTATCTAAGAATTGAATATCCACTTCTTTCTTGATTGCTTCATCTAGGGGTAGGCCAAGTAGGTGAGGAGGCAATCTCAAAGTATGCTCGATTACGCTAAGTACAAACATTGGAAAGGGGGGTTTAGGGGAACAAGGGCGGGAGAGTTTTAGCCTTCTGTTCTGTTGTTCTAAACAAAACGACATGCATTTCACTGGAACCATAACTCATCATCACTCAATATAAAACATATGGTTTGGCATTTTTAACGAAGCTCCGCACTCCTTCCCCTATATATTTCAAATACAAACCTGTGGAGTTCTGAATTTTTAGACAAATACAGACAGATGTGTTGTTTCCTACAACAACAAGAAATCAAGAGTTCTAGGATTACATATATAACTAAAGATGTGTCAAACCAAGAATTTCTTACATTGATTTAGAAAATACTTTCTTTTTCACGTCTGTAGCACCACGTATTACATCAGATCTGAACAAAAAATCACCTATATCGAAACCAGTCCTGCCATATTACTCTTAAACACAAATCTACAAAATATTGGGGATGGCAGGACAGACTCTCTGGTACTAAGTATGACAAATTACATCTGACTATAAGATCACAAGCATTAGTGTGTACCATGTGAGCACTAGGGTGGATTGCCAGAAGTCCCAGGTTTACCCAAGCTGTCTCCTCTGCTCGAGTGCATGAAAGTTTGCCGTGGTGAAAGATGAAAAGTCTGAGGTCTCAGATCAAAATGTTGTCTAGTGTCATGAGACTGGCTTGGTTGAGACAAGAACTGGCTAATCGCCGAAGATAAATTTCGACTATTCAAGGCGCCACTATTTCGCCCTCGCTCCAAATTATCCAAACCACTCATCATTTGCCTCGTAGGCATCATACTCTCCAACAGCCCTACTTGCATGGCACACCCAGTTTGCCCTGCGAGGCCCACTGGAGCTCTAATCCCATGAGCAGCATGTAGTTGTACGTCTGGTAATGATCTTGACATCTGGTTCGCTCTATATGCAGCATTGTAAAACTGGGAATGCACATCCGCCGCGCTTTGGACAGCCTCATTTACGAAGTTCCACGCTCCCCTTTGCTGAATTTGCGATAAACGAGCAGGAATATAAGGCGCTATCCTTGGCTGTGGCGGCAGTTGATTTTCTGAATTGCGTTGCCCTGAGAAACTTCTGTAAGCACAAGCAACTGGGACTTGGCTTCTTGGAGAAAAGTGTAAGAGTCTCTCGTGATTCGAGTTCTGTAATATATAGAAAAAATTGGATACGTTACCAACATATGGTCTCATAAAGTTCCCCTAAATTAGCTAGATAGGAGCAAAACAAAGTTTACAGGATACTGATGTAATAGAGCATAAAAAGAGTCTTAAATAGTTTAGAATTCAGAGGTTCTAGGAATTTTTTTTGACTAAAACATGAGATTTTTTGTCCAGTCGACTGCTGCTCAAATGGGTTCATAACTACAAATATGTTGAACGATGGCCATGGTTTACAATATCTTATCAGTCCGATATACCGGCATTCGACATTCCCTATATCAAGATATTTCAGAAACTCAACGTATTTAGCAAACACTTGATATATATTTTTTCAAATATCTAAAAATATCACTGATAGTTTGGATATACAGTATTGAAAAATATCTGAAAACAGGAGTAAATTCAGTTAACTCACTGGCATCCACTTCATCGACGATAAGTACAATAGGATCTATCGCGATATTATGCAATATAAAGTAATTCAAGATATAATTGATGTATCAGCCAAATATATCATATCGCCCATCTGGGTTTACGATATATCAGCGTTAACTTCAGTATTTCAATCCTTGATGGCATTGTTCTGTTCAAGGAACGTTGTTACAGATTGATCACCATGTGTTCAGGGGCAGGAGACCCACACCACCTCTAAATTGACCAGGAGTTAGGATTTTCAGTCACTCAATAGACTTGTTGTTCTGGTAATAGAAAATGAGTGTTTAACCTATTTACATCTCCAATTGTCCTCACTTACGGTTTTCTCACTTTACTGGGGGGCTTAAAAGAAAATCATTGAGTTGTAGTTTGTAATTTTCAACTTTATTTCTCTACTGTTTATTTAGAATATTATTAGTGTAATTACTGTTAGTCCTGATCCATCCATGCGGGCAATTCAATCATGATCTAAACCTGAGCAAATCCAAAGGTGGGTGACTCTGGAAGCTTGTTTTTCAGGATGAAAGCACTCATATACATATGTAATTCCCTTGAACCATTTTTTTTCAATTTATCACCAATCTGGTAGAATATGCAAGAATATAAATAAATTCATTGTAAGAAGAACCACTATCAGAATGAAAGAATCAAACCTGTCTTTCTGATTGGCATTGCACAGCAGATGATGTCAAAGAATTTACTCGCGGTCTGGAGGACTGATGCTGCATTTCATTGTTACCACCAACCACATTGAAGGAACGTTCTACAGTTCTTGTGCTTCCCACTTCCTCATGGACACAATCCTGAGCACCACCTTGCTGAATCTGTGAAACTCTGTATGAACCAGGGATGAGGGCTCTTATAGGAATTCCAACATGCTGTTGTACTGACTGTGCTGGTATCTGCTGCAGTGTCTGATGATTTGGGTTCTGTAATGGAGTATCACAGAGAAATTCACACAACTGATCACAGAGAATTTAAGATTTCTTTTTAATTAGCCTTTCCGGTTGTGACATATCGGCACTAAAAATGGATATGGCGAGCCATATAAATGTGGGTCAGGATTAGTAGACACTAATGTCAACATGAGCTCCCGCACAATTGCTTTGTAGGTTAATGAAATATCGGGGGATTATGAGAGGCGATTCTTGTAGTAAGTAGATCATTGTCCAAAAGATCATCACATCTTGAGACATAACCCCAAAATACAAGTCAATGGTGAAAATATCAAAATGTGATGACAATACACAAGGCTGATCTACTGATGATGAAGAACAATCTACACAACATTCTTCTATCCTAGTGAGTTTCATTTGTACCATTTATTTTCATGGACTTGGTTAATATAAGAAAACCTACACTACGGAGTGCTTAAAATAAGAAAAAGACAAGTCCTACATACGTAGATATAAAGAATTGTCCACGGGAAACTTTAGTAAACATAAACTACACAGAATAATATAAACAATTATTTGTAGTTTTTAAAATGGGTTTATATACTTTCTTCACTTGTTTTGTATACTAATGTAAGTCATATTTAGAGCACCCTAGTATTGTGATAATTGATGGTATATTTAGTGATTTTGAACCATGAAAAAAACAAGGGGTACTTAATTTATCATCATATATCTTGGGACTGGGCATATTATATAAGGGTCAGGAATGAGAACAAAAGTTTTAACATTTTAAAATTATTTTTCATATAATTGATTTATATAAGGAAATAAGCCACGTCGAGATTCAATTAAGTCAGATCAAGATGGGCAAAATCTGATGTTTGATGAAGACTATCAAAATAGACATCATCGACGTTTACCATCCAACTTTTATATTAGAAGAAAATTAAGTAAGATCTGATTATTGGCCAGGGATCATATTCACCATTAAGTGAATCTTAACTCATCCTACAGTACATGGTTCTCAAATAAATAGTAAGAAAAATGGCAAGAGTTTTGTCTCCTGATCTTAACAAATATATAGATATCTTTCATTGAGAATATGTAATACCATAAAGAAATCAAACCTGCATCACTGGCTGAACTTGCAATGAAGAAGCTGCATCTGAAGTTGTTAGAGAATTCACATGTGGCCTACACGACTGCTTTATCATTTCATTGTTACCAGTAACCATATTAAGGCCATCTGTAATAAGATACTGAGAACCATCGGGAACACCATTTGTCGTAAGAGAATTGAAACTTGTTTGCTGCCTAATATGTCCTGGATTTTGAGCTTCAAGTACTTGAAGGCCTAATGGAGCTTGGCTGACACGTCCAGGTACTGGCTGTCTCTCGCAGTTGCCTTCAAGGACTGAATTTTCAAAATATCTTGACGCCAAAATTTGATTTTGTCGTAAAGAGGAAGTGGGCTGAGGGTTCAATTGGGTATTCAGAACTTCTTGATGTTGTTCAGAAGAACATGATAAAAGAACTCTTGACCAGAAACTATCGTCATTTGGAGGAGAATTTTGAAGAAACTCAGATACATTTAGCTCCTGTGACATAATAGGATCCCTAGCAAACTTATAACCTTGAGGTATATCTTGGAATGGTTTTCTATCTTTAGTTTCACTAGTATTCACAGTATCACAGCCATCCATTCCTTGTGCAGTAAGAGTTGCAGAGGAAGGAGAAGTCACCTCTACGTGTAGTTGATTTTTACACACACTGCTTTCTGTGAATGGTTTCCAGGATCCATCCTCTAAGATTATCACATCAGCAACATTCTCATCTACTTCTCTCAATATCTGAATCAAATAGCATAAGGGACTATTCAGACTAAAGAGTTCAATGTGTAATATCTGAAATACATTCAAAACAATTTACCTTAGAAATTTTCCGATCAACACGTAAGTCAGTATAGCAAACGGACTGCTTACAATGAGGGCAGCGCCAGGATGGTGTTCTTGAGTTTATGGCCATGAAATTTTCATAATCAAAGCACTACAGAGCACATAACAATTGAAGGTTAATAAGAAACATGCACCATTTACCTTGACTTTAGATAACAGTTAAGACGAAGAAGACAATTGAATTAATAAAGGCTTAGTTTAAGTTTTTTTTTTTTTTTTTTGCGTATTTGGCAGAATTGATCTTCCATAAAACTACAACAATCAATGCCCGACTTTCCACTTTAGTCAAACATGTCTGTCATTTTCAACTGTAATAAAAGCGACAGTATTGTACTAGAAGTTGTTACCCGCTAGTGCATCCATTATAAAACATTGAAATCTTCTTCCTCCTTTTTTAAGAAAAAGCCCCGCTTTTTAGTTATTTACTTTCCAGTTTATTTAACAGTATGAAACCGTGACACATATATTCTACAGACTGGTTCACCACACACAATTGGGTGTTCTAGTAGTGATAGGAGTGAAGTAGCTGTTCACTTACAAATACAGGAGAATCTCTCTCTCTCGCTCTCTCATTCCTCACTTCTTATACAACACCGCAAATTGATGCATCTAGGTGTTGCAATATGAACACTCTTTGGAGAGTTGCGCAAAACAGGAAATGATGTCAAACAAATAAATTACAATGTATGAGACTTGGTGCCATTCCTTGACTCAACTGATGGTGCGCTAAACAGGAAATGATGTCAAACAAATAAATTACAATGTATGAGACTTGGTGCCATTCCTTTGACTCACCTGATGGTGTTTACATAAATGCCCTTTTACTGGAAAAGCAATGCGCCTCATGCTGTCAAATAGTAAACAAAGTATGTATCACTTATGTCAGCACCAATTTGACGTGGATGTTATAAAGCAATTCCCAAGGAAAATCAGCATTAGTATTATTACTTAGAATGCGACCAAGGCAAAGTTACGAGGTAAGTATATGCTTACAATAGATGGGCGAGCTACTATTACATGAACAAGAGCAATAGAGTAAAGTTTCTACAGTTAGTAAGAGGCTATGGAAACCAGGTGTACTATAATGTCGGATGGGCGGTATAATAAAAGACAGTTTATATCACAAATTTCTTGGTAAATAAAAATAAAGCAAACACAGAAGTTATGATCACCTTGCACTTTAATACAACATATATTACTAAAAAAATTAATATCCAGTATGAGATCGAAGACAAATCTCTAGCCCCTATTTCTTGTAGAATGCCATTGAGATGATAATTAAGTGATGTGGGCATCATAAGAACACGAATCCTAAGAACTAGTGTCTTACTAATTAATTCCCCTATTTTTATTTTTATTTTATTTTTATTATCCCTTTTAATTTACTATTTGACTTATTTCTAGTTTTGTTTTAATAAAGAACTTGTAGTCGAAATACAATCAGGATTTAGCAAGTTTAGTAAGAATTGGGTTTCAAAAACCTACTCGAATTAGTAGGTATTTTCCTTTAAATAGAGTGAGCTTATCTCTCCTCATTGTAATTTAAGTGAAATAAAGTTGATTTTGGATGCATTAATAAGGTTAAATCAAAACCCTAATTTTCAAGATTTTATGTGATTCCGAGTAGGGTAAAACCCTAATTTTCAAGATTTTACGTGATTCCGAGTAGGGTAAAACCCTAATTTCAAGTTGTGCATTGATTGCTTTCGTGAGCTCTATAATTCATTACTAAACCCGTGAAATCAAACTTGGTGACAAAAGATAAAACATTCGTAGTTTGATCTTTACAAGAGTCTAACATCTGTCGGAGACCGATAAAAGAAAATTGTGAAAGACAAATATACTATTTTTACAAAGCATTTGTAACATACCTTATAGGACAATTAAGTGTTATCCGCGATGGGCCTTCTATTACTTCAGAATCTAGTATCAATATAAAGCAAAACAAATTATGATATTTATGTCAGGGAACTTCCAAGACAAGTGTTATATCCAAACTTAAAGATGATAAAAACTCTTCAATAGCTAAACACCATATTAATGAAAAAAATTAATCAATATAGTCAAGTGATATGCAGTCTTATTAGATTAGCTCCTGCATATCACGGATATAAATGACATTGAAATAGTAAGGACACTTGTTAATATGGTTTACTATAAAAAAAAAGCAACTGATAATAAAACCATTTATTCTAGTAAGGCATGTATTCTATATGTTGAATTAAATACAAACAATTCTTTAATCTTTCATTATTATTTGTTACTTAATCAGGGAAAGTTGTTCCCAAAATATGGTGTAGTTCAATACACCATATCAATATACCATTAGTAATGCATCGTCTCTATTATTTGATATATCTTATACCAAGTGGAAGTGTGGGACTGGTCCAACACATGCATAACACTACTTGATCGATACCAGATGGGTCTAGATCGATGCACTAAAGCAAATTGCACCACAAGTTGATGCTTAGATTAGCATAGATTTGCTTTTATATCCGTTCTCTAAGTAGGACACAAGAGAACTTGTAAATCCCAGTACACTGCATTATAGTTAATTTAAAACATAGCGACAATGATAGCCCGTATATCTCAACATAGCCACCACTAATGATATAACCGAAAGCACAACTTATCCACCATGAGATACCTTGTGTTCAAAATATCTCAGCCATTATCTACCACTATAGTGACTATACTTGCCAGCAATTCTTCAATTAAATGGTTTAATAAATTGGATATATCGTTTGACTAATATGTTGGTAGATACCAGTTGGGAATTTTTTTTATTTTTTTTTCCTGCAGAACCACTGTAGACCCATTAGCACTACCCCAACTTTACGTACCTGAATTATGTGGATCAAAAGAGGGCGCAGCATAATCTTGTAGCACTGAAATTTCCATCAATGTTGTAACATTCATTACTGCAACAACTATAATATAATTACCTGTGAACAGTCAAAGGCTCAGAGTATAAAAACAAGGATCAAATTATCAAATTTAGTGGACATTGGCTAGCTCATAATATAATATTATCTGAATGTTAGTTAATGTTTTGGCTAGTTTATGATACTAATGTTGGGGAACATTGAAACTATCTACTCATATATGTATCTATATATATAGGTGCATAGAGAGAGTCTTAAGGGATCACATGTCTCCACTCAAGTATACAATCCACCCCAGAAAGTCTAGTTAAAGGTTAAGGATTGAGAATCCGATGGTGAAAATGTTGTTGGTCATGAGAATATCATTCCCACAAAGATTTATCACATTCGATACATCTAACACTATCAAAGATGACATTCTATTTAACGGTGGAAACTGAATCAATCTCGACCATTAACTTGAATTAATTCATTGATAGGGTTGTAACTATCGGAATGCAGAGAAAGTTTGTGAAGATAATCTTCCCATCCATAGAACATTCCTGCCAGTCGATTTCTATTCCATGACCAGCCACATTAAGCGGAATGGAGTGTACACATGAGTGCAGAAATGGAGTGTCCTTCGAATTTCTATCAAACAACTTTGGTAACCCTATAGTTATTTTTATTGTGAATCTCTCGACATCAGCAAATTTATAGATCTCTAATGATTCCCATATCCTCATCAATTAAGAGCTTCAATTGGTTTTCCGATCGTTTTAGTCGCAATTTGTTTCGAGAGGGTTTCCGTTTTGAACTAAGGGTCTCAATTTTTAACTTGCTTTCCATAAGTTCCTGTCGATTTCGAGGCTTGCAATCACAATTTGGATCAAATAATATATTTTTTTATTGGTAAATATAATTTATTCATTAATCACACAAAAAAAAATCTCCGAGGTAGAAAGAATATAATCCGATTATAAAGGAAAAAAATAAAGTATAAGTCATGCAACATCAAGTCGGATTAGTTATAACTAAACCCTTCCAACAATCTTCAAACCTAACTTTCTCATATGTATCGATGCTTATGCTCAATACAATTTTTTTGAATAAATGTCAAAGATGACTGCTTGAATGATTTTTGTCTTCCCTTCGAAGTACTTATCATTCTTTTCCTTCCATAAGTCCATGTCAATCTAAAAAAAAAAAACGGTCTTATAAAACTTTACCAGTCTTCCTTCTAAATAGCTTACATCACAACAGTTTCAAAGATGTAATAACCTTACCAAACACGCATGAAACACCAAAAAGTTGAAGGAAGTGGATTCCAAACCACCATTGTTGCCCGACAATGCAAGGTAAATGGTCAATTGGCTCATCCGATATACTACAAAGTAGACACAAATAATCCTCTTTCATGCCTCTTCGTCTAAGTTCATCTCTAGTCGTTCATTTCCAATACGCCCTACACCAGGAGAATACTATTTTAAACGGAATCCACTTCCTCCAAACCACGTGTTTCGTACCCACCTCGGCATTTTTATCTTGTACTAAATGTTAATGATCTTGCCGTGCATTTTCCATTGCCGACCCAATTTTATTTTCATTTGCCTTTATCATTCGAATTATAACCGATGTAACTTTTTAAATCATAGAGTTCTAATTCCATATTAAGAAGATTTCACAAAAATTAAAATACCAACTTGACATGCCCCCCCTTCATTTCGCACAACTCCTTCAATCTCCAATGCTTTATATCACAAACATTATATAAAGAAAGATACACCGTACCAAAAATTAATCTCCCCCATTCCTGATGATGATTTCAATGCATATTTAAACTGGTCCCATGTGTTAAAATTGGCCTCCGCAATCCCACAACATACGTGATGTAAGGCTTATTCGGATGTTAGGCATGCTCATCTTCCCCAAACTTAGCTTTAATCACCTCGGCAAATAATCCTTCTTGTTGGTTACAATACCTCCAATGCCACTTTCCAAGCCAGATTATATTCATTTCCAACTTCCTGCTTATAATTTCACCATTTTCAATCAAATTTAAACTCTTAAAGTGTTTTAATCATGTCTGTTTTTGTCAATCTCAATCCCTCTCAAGTCTAAAATTCACATCAAGTCATCATTTAACATGGAAATTAAGATATGAAATTATTATAATCAAGTTGGTTTCAGACCAATTGATTATTTTTAATCTACCTATCAAATGATTTTGTGGACCATTTGCTCATCTGAAACTCTCATGGCCTTCCTATTCGCATCAACAGTATTAAATCCATGGGTTGATGCCGGTTACATTTTTTACTATAGTACCTAGGTGACGGCCACGAATAATTTCTAAGAGCAAAAAATCTTCTCCCTCAACTACGAATCCACCTCACCTAGCTCATTGGCTCTTTTCCTTCCAGCTACAATGAAAGATAAGGTTCGGGTTGAACATAGATGGGTCCGAGGTAAAGGATTGTAAGATTTTCTCATACATTTTGCAATGTTGGGGAAAGAGTTTCAATGTAGTATTATTGCAGCCAAATACGTTAGATGTGCTAAGGGGAGAGAAATATTTTATTTTTTATGATTATGATTATTATTTTATTTTTGAGATGGAAGCTGCTTGTGGGAATTGATCCCAGGACCTCTTGGTTTTCATTTTTTAAGCACTAGCCCTTCCAACTGAGCAAGCCCTCGTTGGGTGGGGAGTGAAATAATTGAGGCATCCTTGAGAATGACATAGTTTAGGCATTTTGAATATAATTTAGGTCATGGTGGAGGCGTGCTCAAAGTTAAAGTTGTGGAGGATAAAATGTCAAAAGCATGACCATTGCAGACTCAAAAGCATGATCAATACTGAGGTATAAGGGAAAAAAATCAGATTGAGATTCGGTAAATGTGGCATATAAAATTTTTTAGATATAAAGTGTGCCAATAATGACTAAGGCATGTGGAGAAGAGAAAGTATAGTGATTGTGCTGCAAAACTGTAAACAAATTTAACAGGTCCAATGGTAGAGAGTAGAGACATTTCAATGGGGGCATTTTCAATCCGTCATATAAAGTAAACAAACGCCGCATTCATGCAAAAACAAACATGCAGATATGATTACTTCAAGGGAAACTTGGTGTGCTATTACAAGTTAACTTGAAGGAAAATTTTGGTACGCCACCGTAACGGGTTAGCTTTAAGAATTTTTTTGTCATATGTCATTAGGGGTTTAGTTGATATGTAAAACAGATCGAGTTTTTTTGAATGGAGTCTGGTAAGTACCAAAAACAATTTTTGAATGACAAAAACACGCAAATAGGGGTACAACACTATGTCAAACAGGGGCGGATTTATAGGTACATAAAGAGGGGGGGGGGGCAGTTCCTCAAAAAAAAAAAAAAAACTATACATAAAGCTAACCCATAAGCTCGGCCCAGCCTTCCCGATCCCTCCCAAGTCCCAACCTTTAAAATACCTAAGACCAGCCCAACCCTCAACCCTCCCGACCTTTCTTCTCTAACCTTCATTATATTTTGTAAAAAGCACAAAAATAAGCTCAAACTCCCGCTCTCTAACCTTAAAATATGGAAGCCGCGATTTTCATGAACTATGCGCGGATGGTGTTTATTCAAAATTAATATGATGATCTATATTTTCTATAAAGAATTATGTCAAGGTTAACTTGTGCTTCTGTAATATTCTCGTAGTATATTTTGGCTAATTAAACGTATGATATGCATTAGTACATGTTATGGGCATTTGATATATAAAATGTATTTATATATGAAACCCTATTAAAAAAAAAGACATGAAACTACTTAAATACTCCTCAATAGCCAAACCCCCCGAAACAAGTTCAAAATGTAGCCCCCTACTTTAAAACGATAGGTCCACCTCTGGTGTCAAAGGAACGTTTAAGAAAATATTAAATGAAAAGAAACAAGGTAAGAATGTAGTCCATGGCAGTAACACAGTACTCGCTAGTAATGGACATACACAATGGCTAGGATCTGTTTGAGTTTCTTTTAAAATGTTCAAGCAGTTGTCTCACACCATCAGCCGATTATTCGATTTATCAAGTATTTCGCATAACATCATTTTCCATGTTTTAGAACATACCTCCAAAATCCCCAATGGCTTGTAGAAGATTTGTCCCACATTGAAGCATTAAAGTGACATCTGTTGGAAGCTGTGGTCCTTTCTCCTGTTCAAGAAGAAAAATATTAACAGCCGTGAAACTATCAATAAAGCACCTATCCAATTTAGCAAGCAATCATTAAGCTTGAAAGGAAATACGATATTAACATTATTTTTTACGAACCATTGATACATTAGTCCGTCTCTCAACACCCCTTCCATTTAACAGGATGCTACAAAAATCAGATAAACAAAGACGTTTGATGTGAATTTCAAGGGAAAATGAAATAGAATAGTAACTCATGAATGCTAATAGACAGAGATAAATGTACTTTACTAGTGATGGACTAATGATACATGAGGATGTTTCAGTGTTGTCCAATTGAGCTACAAATAACTGCTGCAAACACCAGCAAGATATATGTAAGTAGTTGAAAGAGAGCATTAACCATTTGGATATGGATTCAATCAACTAAACTATAAAGAACGGGCATGCATATATCAGTCTGTATTCATACTGCCCAACTATATTCAAGGTCAAAAAGGAAACAGCACAGATAACAAAGTGAAATGAATGAGTAGAAAAGAAGTGAATACAAGTATTTGTCAGTCTCCTTTATATCCATGATAATATGGTATTAAGATGAAAAACACTAGAATTTGGTTGAAACCAGCCATGGAAGTTTAGAATCGCCAACACAACTAAGCAAAGAATACTGAATAAATAAGCAGCAACACAAAATATATTTTATTGTGATTCACTCCAGTGGATACGCAAATGGTCAAAAATTACAAGAAAAATCACTCTCTTTTCCCCACAATCTCCAATTGACTCTAGGTCAGAAACAACCTCTCCCACATTCACATAGAAGATTGTTTATCTCCTCACTTGGGTAAAGAACTTAAGCCTTATTCCTTTACATAGCATGGAATGTAAACCTCGAAGATTCCAACAAAAAACATACAAAAAGAAGAATTCCAATTTCATATCACCTATGTACTCCCAAAGTTGCGACTAGGTTCTCTGCAGGACGATCCTAATTCTCTTAGTCTCATTACTGCTGGTTTTGATGTTACTTTTTGCCTGTTCTAATCAAACCCGATATCCCCAACCCCATTGGATTGGGGATGGAATCGATCCACTTATCCCGCAACCCCCTCCTTTGATCCATAGATGTCTTCCTCGGTCCTTGCAGCTTCTTATGTTCTCAAACATTGAGAACTAGAGACATATTTCAACAATTTCCACCGTGACTCAACCACCCTTACTTATCAAAGGACTCCACGTTGACGAGCATACACAGCTTGAAACTGCTAAAGATGCATTCAGATGCTCGATCATCCTACTTCGAAAGGCCAAATCCTGAACATGTTATCCACTCTCCCTACCTAATGGGATTAAGTAGATGCTATAAGACTTAAAACAAGATTTCGAAAACCAACTTCAGGAGATACTTACTATTTTCTCTTGCAATGAAGACAGTGTGTCTTTTGCTACACTGAAATCACCCACATAAGCACCATATCCAGGCTGCATAACAAGTGAAATAAGTTAATCAAGTACCTTATGAACGAATATTGTTAATTAAACTTAAATTAACATCAAAACATAACGGAACAACGTACTATTGCGTTCAGTCTCAATTTGTCCGACATTAAAAGGACACAGAAAGTTGTATCTCAAAAAATATTTTTAACCAAAATTATCGGAAACTATTTTACTGTCACATGTTCTAAGTAGACCGTTGGGTACTACAGATTATTTATATTAAATTCGGGTTTCTATTATGCATATGTTTTGATTGGATATCTTTTCTATCAAGTTTATGCAAATTATTGGATTAACCTTTATGGCTTTATCGAATTTTACAATAAATAAAGCTTAAAGTTGCTAGTAATTTTATTAGTCTCTTCTACTACACTAGAACTTTCAGAAACACATGCAAATTTAAATTCGGGCTTGTGTCGCTCATAACATCGCATCCATGGAGAAACGAAGTGGCGTTAATGGCGGTAGAGTTTTGAAGAAAACAAAGGGGTAGTACGTTAGTCTAGTTTGTCCAGCAAGGCCGAGACTCGCAAGAGGTCCACAAAAGCTGCTTGAAAACAAGGAAAGCCTACTGAGGGTCAATCCTGAAGTCCCGATGGGATCTCTCTTGCCGATAGGTTGTGATAACAAGAACCCTGATCCAAATTTTCACCCCGACGTACCATTTTTTGACAATAGAAAAGTTTGTAAAGAATATGGGAGTAAGATTAAGCTCATTTGTGTTGTTCTTGGGGAAAAAATAAAGTTCATCCCGCCAATTGATTCGAGAAAACAACTGATGACCGATAGCATTTGAAGCTCATTTTGGAGAGTGGATGGCTCCAGCTTTACGGATTTTTAGCATAATAAAATGCAGAGAAGTTGTTGGTGATATCATATCTTCGCTCATGAGTACAATCCTTAGTTAATGAAGTTCCACGGAAGAATCCGAATTGTGAAGACGTTGGTTATGATTCAGGAAATTCCACCAAACAAGTTGAGACTGCAAGAGTTTCATGGGTACTCTAACTGCCTAAAACTCAAGTTGAATATTTCTAATGAGGGGGGAATTGATATGCCATGGGTCTCCTACTTTGCGACTTCTTTATTTCTCTAGAGGACGTTGGTTTAGGGTGTATTAATTTAACTTTTGCTTGAGAATGAAGTAGTAGAAACTAGAAAGTGTACTAGGGTTTTGGGATGATCGAAAAAAAATACGTTTATTAATTTTGTGTTGAATTTGAGTAAAGTTTTCAAAGGTCTTTCTCCAGCAACCTTGTTTTACATCATGCAATGAGAATGTATATATCCATAAGGTAATATGCTTTGTATGCTTGATGTCTTGATCAAATACAGAATTTTATTAAACATTTATTATTTGAGGTCTCTGTTGCAAGCCTTAAGACAACAGAACAAAGCCTTTGTATATATGATAAATTGTAACAGTCTAATTGGTATTACCAGGATTCAAATTTGTTATTTGGAAAGTTCACGCCTTTCCATTTACCTTAGATACTTCCATTCTAATATGAGAATACTATTTGTAATTGATGATTTTGAGTTAATTAGGGCCGGCTGATTGGAGAGACCTTTCAGTGCATCTTATGTGGCTCAAAGAAGGGAAGTTTGAAGTGAGGTAATTAAGCACCGCGGAGATTTGTAAGAAAATAGAAGTGAATTATTCAACTGAAACATTTAAGATATTCGCAAATGGTAATATCTGAGGTCTGAGCAGGCAAAAATTGCGGTTATGCAATCTCGCTGTTGGAGATATATGTTATGCTTCTTGAAAACTAATAAAAATTAGAATGGACAATAGCAAACTACCGTATATCACCATACCAT
Organism: Kingdonia uniflora; assembly: GCA_014058105.1. Classification (NCBI taxonomy): domain Eukaryota; kingdom Viridiplantae; phylum Streptophyta; class Magnoliopsida; order Ranunculales; family Circaeasteraceae; genus Kingdonia; species Kingdonia uniflora. Next base: position 1,313,893 of record JACGCM010001055.1, on the reverse strand, counting down.
TACTTCAAGAGTAGCAAGAATTTGGACTATCCTCATTCGTGGATAGAATCTGTCATGGAAATAAAATAGAAGAATCACAGATATATCAAATGACTACTTGAATACTCAATACATGTTTACGCATGATATGTCGATGCAACAAGTACAAGAAGTAAAGAGGAAACACAAATATAAGAAAAAGGCTTGACCGCCCTAGAGAGATCAAAACAAACATCTATTGCATTATGCCATTGTTAAGTACCATCCAGATGAATTAAATTTGTGTACCTCAATGACACTATATGACCAACAGATACAAGTGATTTTTGTTTAGAGAGATTAACAAAGAAAAACACACCAACTTATACCTGGACATAATTTCTGAAACAACAGGAACAACATTTCTTGGTTGAGTTTTGAAGCTCCCTATACTGGAGAAGCTTTGACCTATCTACATACCGAAATAGTCTACTGTAAGAAACAAATGCAATTAACAAGAGGGTGATTAAGAATAAAAAATAATGAAAAAATGTTCACAAACCTCATTCGTCAGGGTAACAAGTTCGTTTGAATCTATAACCAGAAACCATCCCATCTTACAAGCACTCTAGCAAAACAACAATAAACATGCAAAGAGATAATAAGAAAAGATAATCCGATATATAGAAATGGAAAGAAAAAGTTCCAAAAGCCATTGCAAGCACTTATCCAGTCTCCAAAAAAAAGACAATACCAATACCAAAAACGACATTCACCAAAGAGGGCATTAGTAGCATAAGAACGAAGATAAGGATGACACCGATTTTGGCTCGAGTTACATAGTGCCACACTGATGTACACTCAACAAACAGGACAATAAAATTCTGAAGCAAATTTTGACTGCCAAGTAGGAACTATATCTAGAGAAATTTGTAGAATGAAAAGGGGCGGAGCTGTCCCTAGCCAAATGGATGGTGCAGTGGAAGGAGAAAATAACCGATATTTTAAAAAGAATATAATAATCGTGGAAGGATCACATTAGAAATTTATGAGATGATCTTATATTGGTCCATTACCTCCAGAACGAGGAGGTTTAAGTTTCAGAATAACGTGGTCTCGTCCGGCATAAGGCCGAGTGTTTCCAAATTTCATTGGTTTTTGTTTTCCATTTACCTTTGAGTTGCAATCTTTCCATTCCAGAGAATTTTCTTGATTTGATTATAAAAATATTATTCTTATATTTCCAGACCCCCTAGATGAGTCTTCTGTTGACTGTTGTTGATGAGACAATATATAATTTATGGATAGTTAAATTTTTCTAATAGTATTCGATCGCAAGATTACAAAAGAAACAGGGGAAAATTACAAACATCAATCAACCACAACAACAAAACATTTTCTAAATAGGTACCCTGTCATCTTTGAACTTTTGTCAATTTTGCAAAGTGTAGAGAAACTCAGTTTTATACAATTAGAGGACCTAATTAGAATACCCTAATCAAAGGTTTAAGTAAATTAGCATCTAAGACTTCTAATAAAACAAACTCTAGCAAGTAACAAATGTAGCCTAATGAAGACGCTTAATAAAATGATGCATATATCTCTAACATTTAACCTCAAAACTCATGATCTGAGGGATCGAGAATTGCCAAGAAGAAAGTGAAATTGCCATAGCCAGGCGAGCAAGTATCATTGCATTGCTATGACATGTTATTATATGCTACATGCTACCACTTGCCACATAATACATGTTCACCATACAAGTTGCCACACCACACATCACTGCATCATCACTTCTCCACACAAAAGTACGAAATCCCATAAACGTACTCCCACTCAAAAATAGAAGAAAAAAAAACATTAGAAAAAGGTACTAGTATTCCCTGTTCTATGGTAATGCAATTAACTTAAAGAGGAGTTTAATTCAAGATTCCACCATAGGAAGTCTTTTACATTCCCTTGGTGAATCATTTGGTTAAGAGGACTACTCAAGATGGGATGAACACCAACCACCTTTTGGATCGCTCGTAGAACTGACCAAGAACCGAAGGACGAACAAGATACATTGTCTTGAACGTTTACAGTTACGTATCTCCAGGCAAGATCGCAACTGAACCTAGATTCGGTAGCGGAACCAGGAAAAAAGCATTTTCAAAGCAGATTGAACGGATCTCGGTCCAAGCCAGGTTGGATCTTAGACCAGCTTAGGGGATATCACGTTTTAATGTGCTTTTATTGTGGGACTTCAAGAGTTCTTATAATTTTGACTCTTGAAAAGAGGAATCGAGTTAGAGATTTTGGAAGGTCTAAGGGAGAGATGGATAGATCAACAGAGAGTTCAACCAAATTAGGGGGATGTATCAGAATCAGTCTGTAGAGACTGCTTTTTTGGGGAAAGATGCTTCAGCCTTTTGGGGTCGAAAAAATGCTCGAGCAGTTGAAGCAGAAGGATGATTCCTAAAGCATGTAGAGTCCTAAAAAAGAATTGTAATGAAGGGTTTTAATGTCTGTTTAGTGTATAAAGCTAGATTAATTTATATACATAGGAAGAGTGTCTTCTTCGTGGATCTCCTTAAGGGTGAACTGTGTATACGTCCTCATGCATTTCCTTTTCTGCTCGTTTATTATGTTGATTGCTCTTCGCACGTGTCTTATGTATATTGCAATCTCACTACGTTTTAGATTCTGGACAGGCATAAGGTAAATGTTGTTTCATTGACTATCCGACAAGCCACTCACTTAACGACTGATCCCTTCACTTCTCCTCATTTATATTCATTAATTTGGGGAGCAAAAGCAGGTAAATGTCTTTTTTCCATATTATTAAATTTACCGTGGATGCATTCATTTTGTAGATGTTATAAGAGCTTCTGTCAATATTTAGGTGATCAGTGGTATTTAATTTCAATTTTGTGTTTGCATAACTTGACTGCAGGAGCCAGAGAATCTAATTTGGATTCTGCCCTTTCATTTTCTTTTTTCTTCTACTTCTCTACTATTCCGCTTCTATATTAATATCAAAAATAAAATCTTGAAACAAGTACAAATTTCAGAAGGCGGGAACACGTAGGAATAGACGGTAACTTTTACAAAGAAATTCTCTACAAAAGACTAGCCCTCAGAAATTTGAAACAACCATCAGGAAAACACGAATAATGTGTGCAAGACTTGAAAAAAACAAAAATAAAAAAATAACATACTTAATTGCAAGAAATACCTTAGCCGAAATCATTAGCATCATGATTGCTGCTTGAACATCAAGTGGAAACTCTTTGTTATGTTTACAAACCTATATACAAAAATCTATTAGGATTATAGCCAATCTTGAAATTTTGGGTAAGTAAAAAAACAAATCCATAATTCAAAAAATGGGAAAATCTGAAAACAGATGAAGAACACTTAGTAAATTGCGATAAGGGGTTTGGTGTCAATATTCTTCATACACGACAGGATATTCTGAGACCGAGGCTGACACCCTTACTAGGCTCTTCATGAAGCACTTCATCGGACCCACATGGAGATGATTTAAGGAATAATTTCTAGTTGAAAGAGATCGTCATAGGAGAAATTTATCATTTTCTTACATTTCTAGCATGGAAAATTTGTAGTAAATTTAGCCAGTCCTAATTTAACAAACACATCTCATATCAATCCTGTTTTAATAGTAGAGCTCCTAATATTTAAAGTCTCCATGATAAACATCCCAAACTACCTGTTTTAATAGTAGAGCTAACTCCCGGGTGTCGGTCGGAACTTCATTGTTTGAAACTGCATTATCAATAGCTCTGCATTCACGAATAACATTGCTTAGTATAATAAAAGCACCATTATCAAAGAAAAATATAATTAAGTAAGATTGTATATAAGAAGTTATAAGAAGAAAACACAAACATTCCATACACAAATATGAATTAAGGCAGCTATAGAAGCTATAGAAGTTGGTATTATTGAAATTGATATAAATTGGTTGCCTTACACCCTCATGAGGTATCTCTTCACGCCATCAGCAAATGGCGTTGACTCTCACTTTAAAGCTAGACTTAAATCCAATAGTAATTCCTCTCTTTCTTGCTCATCTCAAATCACTTATGTGCTTGAGTTTTCATAAGAGAGATTATGAAACGCTCGTTTATCATGTCACAGTTTTACACATGAATAGAATTATCAAGAGTACCTGTGCCTCAGGTCAATCAAGGATGTTTGTTGACGTATAACTCCTAAGACTAGTGAATTTAGTTTTGTTATTTAGAGCACCCACAACCCGTCCGCCAATGGCATCGACACACAGCTTAAAAGGGGTTGTGTATCAGTAATGTGGAATCATTATGTTCTACATTTAGTATATATGTATCAATTGTATATGTCCCTCCTTGTTACCAAATAAAGAAAATCGAATTACAGACTCATTGTCACTCACAAATCACAAATTCCAACAAAACTTCAAACGATCCAGCGACATTTTCAAACAATCCCTTTGCATGCCCCCCTTCCATTACTATTTTCTTTAGTAACAACTAGTTAGGGCACCCCAAACACGCGGCAACAAAAACCCAACACAAATTGGGGTCCAATCAATCTCAAACAAAATCTAGGTACATTAATCAACAAAAAAAAAAGTTTAGTTGTAAGAGTTGAAATTACCCCATTTAACAGTACTAGTCACCCAAACAAAACCTAAACTCTAACAAGTCAAAATTTCAAGACCAACCACTTGAGACAGAGCAAAACATCTCTAAATTGAACCAAAAAATATAAAAAAAAAAAGGGTTTTAGTGTGAGTAGAGAATCAAATAAAACAAACCTAGCTAAATAAACGCAGAGATTGTACAACTCCTTCGAGTCAAACCTTTCCCCCATCTGACCCTTCCGTCGTACATGCATGCCCATCTGAGTAACAATGCGTTTGAAAAAGTTCGTCGATGAAGACGATGACGTCATCATCATCGCCTTTGACGTCGTTCGTTGCTTTAACACCGCCTCCACCATTAACACAACCTCTCTCTCTCTCTGAGTATTTGAAGTTTGAAGAAGCATTTAATCAAACTAAGTCCCGCGAGATTGGTTTAATCACAACCTCCAATAAATACACCTCACATCCACTTTAATTACGGATTTACCACTGTGGTTAGCCCGTAAATACTTGGGAAAGTTTGGGGGATGTTGGAATTGAGGAAGATGAAAAGTCGATTTTACAGTTGGAGTAAACTACGGGGTAACAAAGATTTAATGCAAAGTGAGTGTGAAACAGCGATTTTTTTTTACCGAGATTTGGGTCTCCACTAAATAAGGCAAATGTTTCCGAGAATGGCTACGTTTTCAACTGTCCATGTAACTCATGCAGATGGGATGGGACTAAAAGAGTTCAAAAAAAAGTAAGTTCGCAGAGATATGCTTTGACTCACTCTGGTTTGAGTATAACTCGGAGTTTTTGATTGTATGGGTTGGGTTCCGCTATGCTTTAGTATCACTAATGATTTAGTATCACCTTGCTTAAAATCATGTCGAGTGTGTGGTGCTTAAGTTTCGAAATCTATATATACATGTCAATTTGTCATTGAAGCTTTTTTAAAGGAAATCAAACCTTACACTCACCTTGGGCTAGATTTCGACAACAATCATGTGAATCTCTCAAGGTTTGTTTAGGAGTACTGTAGCATCGAATTCGCTCATTTAGGAGATTATATGCTTTAAATTTTTTAAGGACATTAAAGGTCATCCTCCCTCGTCTTTCTCACTAGAAAGACGTGATCGGTTCATATTGGTTCGGTTTAGGGCAATGAACACCTTAGGCTGTAAGTTGGGTGGGTTTTACCCGACCAGCCCGCGTCCAACCTGAACTTTAGTCGGTCATGGTCACAAAAATAATGTGCTCAACCCGTTATGGTCATAAAAATAATGTGCTCAACCCGATTGAAACCTGAATATTTTTGGGCTGGTCATGGTTAGAGGCTATGCACAACCCGATTCAACCCAAACTCGAAAAATGACATTAAATGTATTATATACATATCTATGTTTTACTTGGATTTAACTTCTTAAGTAATATTAGAATCTCTAGTTCAAGTGTTTCTCTCATAAACCTAGGAGCTCGAAGTTGTTATAACAGTTTGATTCACACCTTATTCACCACCTAACTCTCATCTCATGATGATGGTGTACTTTATGTTTAAAGTTAAACTTATTTTGATGATAGTGTATTGTGTATTAAAAGAAGTTTATTTAATTGAATTTCTTGTTGGTAAATTATGTCGAACATGACCATTCAAATTAACACCGATTGACCAACCCGATTGACCAACCCGAATACCTTTGGTCATTTGGTATGCCCGAACATGTGTGGGGAAACTTTGGGTTGGTCATGGGCAAAGCGACCAATCACAGTCGGGATTGGGCACTCTTGAAAACCCGTCCAACCCGACCGATATGAAACCCTATGAACACCGCAAGACTAAAATTACCTTGCTCAAATGTCAAATTGCCTATTGTAATAGCTTATTCTGCATCTCGGATTCATACTTCGTCCTCGACCTCATCAACATATTCAGTATCCTTAAATTCTAGTTAATCCACTATACGATTGAGAAACCCTAATTAGAAGAAATAGTACGAAGAACACACAATGGGTGGGAGAATTACAATAAGACTTTCTCTTAGAATAAAATTAACTTGCTTTAATTGTTTAATCGAAATCAATTATAATCGAATTACTCTCAAACCCTAAGTCTTTCTCTTAGAATTTCAATGGATCTCCCCCCTTTAATCTTGCCTAGCCTTGCCCCTTTTTATAAGGATTACAAGTTCTTAGTTCCAATAAGACTGGGTTACCAGTTCCTAGTCCCAATAGAACTTTCATAGCTTTGCCCCTTTTTATAAGGATTACAAGTTCTTAGTTCCAATAAGACTGGGTTACCAGTTCCTAGTCCCAATAGAACTTTTATAGCCTTTCCCCTTTTATAAGGGTTACAAGTTCCTAGTTATAATATGACTTGGTTACAAGTTCCTAGTCCCAATAAGACTTGCCTAGCCTTGCCCCTTTTATAAGGGTTACAAGTTCCTAGCTACAATAGGACTTGGTTACAAGTTTCTAGTCCCAATAGGACTTGCCTAGCCTTGCCCCTTTTATAAGGGTTACAAGTTCCTAGTTACAATAGGACTTGGTTACAAGTTCCGAGTCCCAATAGGACTTGACTAGCCTTGCCCCTTTTATAAGGGTTACAAGTTCCTAGTTACAATAAGACTTGCCTAGAACCTCCTGGATCATGGCTCCTCCCTTTAGGAGCCTTAAGCTCCTGCTTAAGCTAGAACTGAAAATGTAGGAATGCGGAATCCCCCGTATCACGAGTGTACCACTTCGATTTGTTGAAAAACTTGCCCTTTCTACTACTCCTGGTCGCAGTCATCCCCCTCTCTAGAATGTTGTACTCCTTTAAAGGACTTTCTCGCTCAATTCATAGATTTTTAACCGATGATAGTCGAGTGTCTTCTGTGGAGTCTTCACCTAGTAGAGATAAGAATATATAGTTACTTCCAGATCTGATAGTAGTCAATACTCCCTTAAAATCCATCGAAGTACTCTTCCAATGGTCATTAGGTACTGTTAATTGAAGATCCAGTCCCAACTCCTGATTGGAAGACTTTAGCTAGTACTCGTAATTCTTCCTCTGTAGTAGCTTCTTGTGAATCACCTCAATCTTTAGACTTGTATCATACTCGTAAGGTACAATCAGTTGAATATGTATAACCTCCAATAATGCGAAACTTACTAGTATTGTCCATCTACCAAAATGATTGTCCTCTTTTTCGGCATCCACAAATCTATAAAAAATGGTGATATAAATCTTAAAATCAATTTTAAGATTTTTTCTAAGATTCGTAAACTTACCAACATCTGTGATTTCCTCGGATTTGGCGTTTTTGGAATCTCTAGATTCATCGTCATCCCCCTCCTTCTCTTTGCTCCCTTTCTTCTCTTCACGATCATGTCGTCTCTTAGAAGTAGAAGCTTTTGAGATCTTGGCGGTAGACATGATGTTCTTCTTCTTCTAATTAAATCTCTTTCTAGATTGCTTGAGTCGGTCACATATCGAGACCATAAACCACAGTCTCCCAAGGATGAATGGAACACCGCTCCGACACCACTTAAATCCACAATACGATTGAGAAATCCTAATTAGAAAAAATAGTACGAAGAACACACAATGGGTGGGAGAATTCCCTTTTAGAGCTTCAATTGCCTAATCAAAATCAATTACAATCAAATTACTCTCAAACCCTAAGTCTCTCTCTTAGAACTTCCATGGATCTCCCCCCTTTAATTTTGCCTAGCATTGCCCCTTTTTATAAGGGTTACAAGTTCCTAGTTCCAATAGGACTGGGTTACCAGTTCCTAGTCCCAATAGGACTTACCTAGCCTTGCCCCTTTTATAAGGGTTACAAGTTCCTAGTTACAAGTTCTTAGTCCCAATAGGACTTGCCTAGCCTTATCCATTTTATCAGGGTTACAAGTTCCTAGTTACAATAGGACTTGCCTAGATCCTCCTAGATCACTAGTCATCACTTTCAACTTCTATATCAACAGTTCGAGTTAAGCAAATGTACAGTCATCCACAAAGCCGTTACGAAGCAACAAAGATCAGAACGTTACACAATCTGGTTAAAGAGTATTTAACATATATTTTATAATTTTCATCATTAAGAATCTTAATGGTCGTCAAACGGTTATATTATGAGACTTAATAATAGGACCAGAGAATTCTAGATAAGGGAGAGAGGAATTCCCACTCTAACATCGCATATACTCAGAACACTTACAAGCTAACAATCTCAATAATATCATTCTCTCATTCTCAAAATCCTCAAGAAAGGTTATGGTTTTTAACCTTTTCAAAGATTTTCTACGCTAAATTATCTTGTTAGCTATCACTTACTATTCTTGAGCGTTCTAAACACATCTGACGTAAATGCTAAGTTTGAATTTCCAAATTAGGCTATTACATTTGGCACCGTCTATGAGAACTGAAGTTCTCATACTCATTATCTCAGAAAATAGTTGAATATTTCTGAAAGAGATGACACCTCTAGATTAGAATATGCCATTTACTCCAAGAGAAGCAAGTGCCGAACTGGTGGAGTTACGGGGCAATCTCAACTCTGAAACTGAAAGGCGAGCTGCTCCAGAGCAACAAATAGCCAGCGTCTAGGATGCGTTAAAGGTTTTACAAAGTTAATAGGTCGCAACCCAGAAGAACAAAGGCGTGGTGCTGGCTACTTCGCGGGTTTCTGTTCTTGACAGAATAGGACCTCACGCGAACAATCTGGGAGATAAAGTTTGATCTAAGCATAAACAACATGGTGATGAGCCCGTTTTGCTATAGGAGGTCCACCAAGAAGTTAATGGTGGTCTCGCTGAAATCAGACAAGAAGAACCAACACGAGGAAGAGTTCGAATTTCTGCCCTGGAGCGAATCAGTAAAGGAAGTGGCGACCACATCCCTCGTGAAGGACGAATCCAAGGGCCTACCATCATAGTTTATCAATACGTAACTCAAGAACATATTAAAAAATGCATCAAAGAATTGCTCGATGCCCAAATTCAGACCACTAAAGGAATCCATAACAAATTACAGAACAACCCGCTCGCACAGGAGCTATTGGATGGCAAAGTCTCCACCGGGTTCCATACTACAAAGATTTGAAAATACAAAGGGACTAATCCTATGGAGGACATCCAAGAGTTCCAGGATGCTTTAGGCTTACATTCAACATCTAATCACATTTTATGCCGGCTATTTCCTGCCATCTTATCAGGCGAACCTCTGCGATGGTTCCACACGCTACCCGAAGGGTCCATTACAACTTTTGAGCAATTACGAGAAATCTTCGTCAAGAATTACTCGTACAACAAAGACAAAGAGTAGAATCTATATTATCTTTTCAACCTTACGCAAATACTAGGAGAAAAGTTTGAGACATTCACTAAGAAGTTTCTGGAGTTAGCTCAAAAGGTAGATCGGCTGGATCAGAAGATTACTATTTCAGCTTTCACCAATGCTTTACTCGTTAATGGAAGGGCAAAGGAGTACCTCGTCCTAAACAAACCTACAAGTTTGGAGGACATGTTCAAAAAAGTTAACGAATATATCGATCTCGAAAGAATGGTGTCCGACAGGAAGAAAACTCAAAAATTAACATTGACAGCTAGAGATCAATCCACAGGCCAAGATTTCAACTGTACTGCTGATCAGGGAGAAGACAAAAAGTTAACAAAATCTAATGATGATCGACCTCGGAAAGGTAGTAATATGCCAAAAACACTATCTTCCCAAGATGAATATAAACATATCTAGCATTTATCCTATACTTCAGAAGGATAAGTTTTTTCACAATGCACAATATCTCTAACCCATTGAGAACAAACCTTATTGCATTCACCTCAAATTCTGACATCATGAGACAGAACACTGCTTTGCTTTACAATGACTGTTGGAGTATATTTTTATGGATGGACGAATGCATGAATACATTATGGACGTTGAGAGTTACAGACTTCCTACAGAAACCGTGTGGGTCGAAGAACCGGAAGGGGAGAAACATTTATACCATATATCCCTGAACCACTTCATTAAGACTCATACTATCAACCAATCGAACAGAAGCAAAAGATGACGTGTCGGTCTGTGTCACGACTTGTCCATGAATAATAAATAAGCTCGTTTACTTCCTGTCTCCAGCTCCCAACGCACAGGGATTTCTTTTAATAACTGTGATGTTCGTCATGTCAACTTTCCTTACCATGATGCTTTGGTAATCATGTTAAAAATAAGAAATGTTGTACTACACATAATGATGATAAATATTGGTAGTAGTATTGAACTACTGTTTTAAAGCACGATTGATCAGATGGGACTAGCTGACAAGGTACAACCCAGTGACATTGATATCTGTGGATTCAACGGCCCCAGAGAAGAACGTGTAGGAAAGATTATACTTCCTATTACGGCAGGACCAGCAACAGTTGACATTGTATTTTATGTTATCAATGCAAAATCTCATTATTTGGGGATAATGGGACGTTGTTGGTTATATAATATATGAGTTATTCCATCGACCTATCATTTGGTGCTGCGATTTGAATGGAATGACGGCATTTACAAAATTAAAGGAAGTCAGAAGTTAGCTCGAGCATGTAAAAATTCTGTTGCCATCGTACCAGAGCAATCGAAGCTACAACTCACATAATAATTATAGAAAATAACAGGGAACATTACAGTAAATTTTACAGTGAACTATATAGAAAACCAGTTGTTAAGTGCAGAAATCACAGAGTACGTTGAATTCAGTGGGGACAAGCGAGGAACATACATTGGCACTCTTCTACCCACAACATAACAAGATGTTCTTATCCAATTCCATAAAGACAACAATGATGTCTTTGCTTAGACGTTTCATAAAATGGCCGACATTGATCCAAATCTGGCCTGCCATAAGCTTAATTTGAAAGATATAGCTGAAGCCGTCAAACAAAAACAGAGGACTTTAGCACCAAGACTCAGAGAAGAAGTCAACAAAGAGATCGATAAGCTCATTGAAGTTTATTTTATACGAAAGGTTAATTATCCAGAATGGATCTCGAACATTGTAGCAGTACCAAAGAAGAACAACAAGATTAGAGTGTGCATAGATTTTACCAACCTCAACAAACACACTCCAAAGGATAGTTTTCTACTTCCTATTATTAACCATCTACTCGATTCTACTGTGGGACACGAACTCTTATCTATGATGGATGCCGCATCAGGGTACAATCAAATACCTATACTACCCGACAATCAAGAGAAAATAGCTTTTATTACAGAGCATGAACTAAATTGCTACAAGGTTATACCGTTCGGTCTCAAGAATGCTGGGGCCACTTATCAAAGGTTAATGACACAGATGTTCAAAGACCATCCTGGTAAAATAATGGAAGTCTACATAGATGATATGCTGTGTAAAAGTCTCAAAAAGGATAACCATATTACAGATTTACACACCACTTTCAAAATTCTCCGTTTCTACAAAATGTGACTCAATCCTGACAAATGCAAGTTCGGAGTCCAGTCAGTCAAATTCTTGGGACATTTGATCAGCCAGCGAGGCATTGAAGTTGATCCAGATCGTATTCAAGCATTATTATCTATGCCTTCTCCAAAAACAAATAAAGATGTCCAAAAACTTGTAGGCAAGATCGCAGCAATCAACCGTTTTATCTCCAAATCTTCAGATTGATGTCGATGGTTATTTGACCTATTGCGTGTAAGGACAATAAAATAGAAAACTAAAAAAGATCTTGAGATCGAATGGACTGCAGAATGTGAAGCAGCATTTCAAGAACTTAAAAATTATTTGGGCAAACCACCAGTAATGAGCACACCTAAGGTAGGCGAAGAACTCACCATATATCTTGTTGTTACTGATAAATCATTGAGTTCTGTCCTCATTCGCGTTGATGAGAAGACAAAAAAATTTGTCTACTTTATCAACAAAACTCTTACTCCAGTAGAATCCCAGTATACCAAGATTAAGAAACTACTGTTAACTCTCGTTTACACGTCATAAACGTTGAAACAGTATTTTTAAGCCCACTCAGTTCGTGCAATGACAAATTATCTTTTGCGTGAAATATTGTCCAAACGAGAAAAATCTAGATGAGTACAACAATGGTCGGTAACTCTTGGCAAATATGACATATGCTTCAAAACACGGCATTCCGAAAAAGGTTAAGCAGTAGAAAATTTTCTTGCAGACTTCCCCGTAGAAGATCCTGACTGGGAAGAAGATAATTCAGAAATCAATGAAGAATAGTTCGAAGAAAAGTCAGACTTGATAACTCAGAAGGATTGGTGTCTTCTAACTGATGGCTCTGCCAGACCTGCAGGATCAGGCATTGGTATTGTACTTATTACTTCTTCTAATGATAGATTTGAGAAAGCAATCAGACTTAACTTCGACACTACAAACAATGTAGTCGAATATGAGGCATTAATTCATGGTCTAGACATGGCTCTAGAGATTGGAGTATCTAAATTATCGGTCTACACGGACTCTTTGCTAATCGTGAACCATTATATAGAAAAGTTTCAGAAGAACGGTAAAATGATTGATTACGCAGCAGCAGTAGCAGACTGAATGTGCAGATTTAAAAAGGCTACCATCACACATTTACCTCGCGGAGAGAACTGACATTTTGATTCCCTTGCTTACTTGGCAGGAGTCCCCGGCACAGAAGCTCTATTTCTCAAGATCGAAGTAATATCCACCCCCAGCATTAACATCATCAGTTCAAATTCTGTTAATACTAGGGGCGTTAAAGAGGATGAGGACGATTGGAGAAAACCTTTTTTTACATATATCGGACCTCAAAGCAAGTTTGACGGCGAACTTCCTAAAGATCCTACTGAAAGAAGACGTGTGCTCGATAATGCTAAGCGATATGTCATAGCTGATAATTTACTTTATAAAATATCAGTCACAGGACCATATCTCGAATGTTTATCGAATAAAGAGACTCAAAAATTCTTGTATGAACTTCACGAATGCACTTTCGGTTCCCATGCAGCAGAACGATCTTTAGCAAACCGAGCTCTAACTCAAGGAGTCTTTTGGCCTAAAATAAAAGCTCAAGCAATCGAATATGCAAGCAAATGTAATGCCTGCCAACAATATGGACCCCAAATTTGAGCTCCAGAATTGAAACTCCATTCTAGCAACGTTGTTTGGCCATTCAGAAGATGGGTTCTTGACCTCGTAGGAGAGTTCCCTACCACACCAGGCAAACGGAAGCATCTTCTGGTAGCAACAGATTACTTCACCAAATGGATAGAAGCAGTTTCTTTATGCCGCACACGTGAAGACGAAGTCATCAAATTTATATGGGAAACCATCATAATACATTTTAGATGCCCTCATATCATCAGAATTGACAATGGACCTCAGTTTGTTGGTTCTAGAGTCGTTGAGTTCCTCAATCAACATAACATCATCCACTTTCTATCGAATCCATACTACCCATAGAGAAATGCCGAAATCAGTAATCAAACTATCGTTGATGGGCTCAAGAAGCGGTTGACAGAAAAGAAAGGTAACTAGGTACAATAATTACCACATGTATTATGGGCATACCGCACGCCTTGGGTATCGACTGGATGCATACCATTCTTATTGGCATACAGTACTGAGGAAATCATCCCTACTCAATATCATCACCCATTACGCAACCATACCACGACAGATAAAGAAAACGAATTTCAGTTGGCATGTAACATGAATTGGATCAAGGGAACTAGAGACAGAGCAATCATGAATTTGGGACTATATTACTAGGCCTTAGCCTGATCTTATAATAAGCGAGTTCGTTATAGAGAGTTCAAAATCAAAGATATGGTTCTCCGAGAAGTTTCCAAATGCAGAAAAGAAGTCAATGCCGGAAAACTCGTCGAAAACTGGGAAAAACCTTTTATTGTTATTAGAAAAAGTAGATTTGACTCTTACAACCTTGCCACTGAACTTGGGGAACGAGTACGTAATCCTTGGAATACAAGGAGATTGAAGTTATATCGAAGATAATAATCTAGCACAATGTACTCTTTTTAAATAAATCTATCATCTGGTATGCCTATCTTACATCAATGAAATACTTATGTTTGATCACCATACATCTGAGTACTTTCTACTATTTCATATAGTACTCCATCTAACATTCTTTGTTTATAAATCTTGCAATAATAAAATACTTGTGTCTGATTGCCTTACATTACAGTACTTTTCTAATATATCAAACAAGTACTTCTATATACAGATTACATCTCTAAACATTACAGATTACCATTGGGTTTACCCCATTCTAATACATTACAAATCATTTATTGCGTCAGCCAAATTGATCCTTTATTACATTACAAAATGTTTGTTGCGCCAGCCAAATTGATCCTCTATTATATTACAGATTGTTTGTTGCTTCAGCCAAATTAATCATCTATTACATTACAGATCGTTTGTTGCTTCAGCCAAACAGATCTTCTATTTTCTTAAACGTTTGTAGCATCAGCCAAACCAACCCTCTACTGTACGATAGCATGTGGAATCATTCTATAAAACAGATACCTAACTCATACATCACAATTGGTTTATCACAATGTTAGTATAGAGCATTCCTTTTGTCAACAAACCTACCTTATTGCACTCTATTCATAATATTTTTATTCGTATAGTACAAGTAATTCCTTATAACAATCATTACGTCTCATTGCTCACTCGAGCTGTCACTTGAACTGTCACCTGAAGGATTCCCAGTATTATGCAAACTCTCCTCATACAGATGACTACACATAAACTATGGCATTCTCCTAGTAACAATTTATTTTCCTTCCTAGTCATACTCTCTTTAAGAACTCATATTCTTACTAACATTGGATCTAGGTACTCCGATCGAACCAACCTCATGTCGCACTATACACCTTTGACAACTAAACTATCATATACAGTTCTACTTTCTGCTTCTAATTTATTAAACTCTGATACGAAGAACAAAATAACTACTGTCATATTTCTCTCATATACATCACCTGCCTCACTTTTCACCTTTTTAGAAAGAATAAGCTCACTAAGTTTACCTTGAGTTTCTTTCAGCATAGCTTCCAAGCTTTGGTAGCGTTCATCCATTTTTTATTTTTCATTCAACGTCATAGCATTCCGAGATTCCAATACTACCGTATAACAAACCATAGACATTGATCCCTCTACCTCAGCCTATCAATAGTTTTTTTCTTCAAGGTTTATTTCAGCCTTACAGAGATCCACATCTAATTTAGTATTCGCATCACGCAATTTCGTGTTCTCCACTTAATACTCTAAAATATTTAACTCCAGCGACTGAACGTTATGCTTTAGCATGTATACCTTATCCCAAGTCTTATTTACGTTTTCATTCTGTTGACTACGAGCTTCTTCCACCTTTTTTATCATCATATTAGCAACCAACCACACTACTTCATATTTTTGAGCACGAGCTTTTGTCTCGATAAACGTTGCTCGCATATCAGCTATCTCCGCCTTCAACATATTTACCTAAAATTGTAAGTCTTTCACATTATTTTCTTCCTTCTCTAACTCCATCAATAGCTATGTATTGTGCGTTCGCACAATTATCAATTCTGCCACTTGTTGCTTAATTTGTTATGAGGTACCCAAAAGCTCTACATCATTTTTCTTTATAACTTCTTTTAATCCCTCCGTCTTTCTCAACTCCCTGTTTAGTTCAGCCTCTTTATCTTGTAGTTTCTCGGATAAACGAAGTACTGTATTTTACTCTTTTGATATCTTTACCTTTATTTTTTCTTCTAATTAACTTCTTTTAATCCCTCCATCTTTCTCAACTCCCTATTTAGTTCAGCCTCTTTATCTTGTAGTTTCTCGGATAAATGAAGTACTGTATTTTGCTCTTTTGATATCTTTACCTTCTTTTTTTCTTCTAATTTAGTAACACTCTTTAGTTCCCCGTGATACGAATTTAGTTCAGCATTTAATTGTTCGTTTTGAACACGTAGCGCGTCACATTTACTCTGAACAGCTACCAGTTCTATCTATCATGATAGTTCACATTTATAATAATTCGTTTATACAAATAGATTACATATCACAGTTAACAAGTTTAATCAGGAACATGATATCTGAGTAATATCGATACATCGTTCTATTTATCATCACAAATAACATATTTTATTTATCATCTAAAGACAATATACAAAGATCTAACACATATGCAAGGCCGGTAACAAACTGGAATACCCTATTTTCGCTTCTTCTAGATATGAGAGGACTGCCTTTTATCTCTCGAACTCTTTCTATTCGTTACTTGAACATCTACAGGAGCTGGAGAGGTCACCACCTCTGGCCAGCGTTGTTTACACCATGATCGGGATATCAAACTCTCGACCTCCTCCTCATCCCCTTATGACGACAATTCCCTCGATCTAGGAATGGGTCTTTCACCAATAACTTTTTCTTTATATTTGGTAAACCACATTTTTTCAGCTTTGGCATTCTCAATATCAAAATCCTTCCCATATTCCGTTACGAACTTCCTAAATTCTTTTTCTACCCTCGCCAGTTCTCCTCCATAAAAGTCAATGACACTTTCTATATGACGTTCATGTTCTATTCGAGCTGTAACTTTTGCCCGCGACGGATACAAATACTCCTTCAACTGCATATGCGCCTTGTGCGGCCGCTTGCGCATTTCTTTTGTAATACACCTAAAGCCAATACACCTAAATCCCTCACATCAGCTTCTACCTTCATTCAAATAGTCACTTATTTTGACAATCGCGTCGCTAAAGACATTTTTTGCTCAACATATTGTGATAATACATCCTGCAACTCCTTTAACTCGCCCTCTAATTGCTGTTGAACCTCTATTTGCTCTTTTCTTATCCAAAAAAATACAATTCGCATGGCCCTCCGATCCTATATAAAGCCAAACACATCAGATAAAGGCTCTGCATTGCCTCATATAATAGACACACCAGCTCGAGCTAAATATTTTCTTGCCTCTAAACTATCACGATTACATGCTTCTTGAGCTAAAAACATAACTCGAGCTGGGTCTGGAACTACACATTTTTCCTTCAAGAGCTCTACATAAGCTTCTTTTAAACCCCATTTACTATCTACTTCGACCTTAAAATACAATGTCAGGGCAATCAACATACTTTGACACCTTGCTTTATCACTCGGGTTGTTAAAACAGGTAAACTCTTTTAGTTTTTAAACTAATATCCCCCTTTCCTCCTCCTTTCTTAACACCTCATCCCTTTCTATTTTTATCTTAGCATATCTATACTGGAGGTCATATAACTCTTTAAAAGTTTTCTTTGAATTAAATTTAAATTACCTTATCTCATATTCAGTTTTATTAAGTACCTGTTGAATACAGGCCACAAAATCCCTCGCTCTACTCAATGTTCTCTCCAGTTCGGAATTCGTTTTTCTCAATCGCTCTATCTCCTACACAGATTACAAATATCTCGTTATCATGAAAGCATTCAAGGAGCGCATATTAAAAGCTTTTATCAAACTTAACAATTTTATGACCATACAGAGTACAATCCCATCAAAGTTAAATGAACTAGATAGTTCAGAGCAGAGTACTACAAATTGTTTAATGAATCTTGTTACTGCCTACCTCAGCTGGAGGATTCGATGTCTTATCAGCAGGTGCAACTGGTTCAGTAGGTGTAACAGATACATTGGTTGGATCAAAAATATTAGCCACCACTTCACTTTCTACCTCTGCAGGAAAGTCTATCTCATCATATCTGCCAGATCAACCCAGCTCGACATCAGTATGAGTTAACCCAAAAGAGTAATAAGATTGTACAAAACAATCGCGTTCCACCTTCAATACCTTGCATGATTGTGACATCACATCATCATTCTCAGACAGTACTCTATACAGCTCTTCAGCGGCCTTGGCGTCTTCAGCTCGCTATTTTTTCTCTAGCTCGAGCTTAGCTTTGAGCTCCTTAATACGAGCCGATTGAGCATCAAACTTCAGGGTAAGATCTCCGAACTCCTGGCTCCTCTTATCAAAAGCTGCCAGTACAAGTTAAGATAACAATATTAGGAAACAGTTATAGCTCGAGTTTCTTAACCAACACCGCTCACTCATGATGCTTCTCGTGTTCTTGGTTGAGAGTTATCTTGTAATAGCTTATTCCGCATCTCAGACTCATACTTTGTCCTCAACCTCATCATCATATTCAGTCTCCCTAAGTTCTAGCCATCACTTTCGACCTCTACATCAATAGTTCGAGTTAAGCAAATGTACAGTCATCCACAAAGTCGTTACGAAGCAATAAAGATCAGAACGTTACATAATTTGGTCAAAAGTATCTAACATATATTTTTAATGTCCATCTTTAAGAATCTTAATGGTCGTCAAATGGTCATATTATAAGATCTATAAATAGAACCAGAGAATTCTAGATGAGGGACGGAGGAATTCTCACTCTAACATCGCATCTATTCAGAACACTCATTGTAACAAGCTAGCAATCTCAATAATATCATTCTCTCCTTCTCAAAATTCTTAAGAGAGGTCGTGATTTTTAACCTATTAAAAGGTTTTCAACGCTAAATTATCTTGTTAGCTATCACTTACTATTCTTTAGCCTTCTAAACATATATGGTGTAAAGGCTAAGTTCGAATCCCAAAATTAGGCTATTACACCCATAACTAGATCACCTCGTTAAAATTATAAAAAAACTTAAACTAATAACAACTCAGACCTTTATCTACGCATAATATTAACTTGAACTAACCGATTTGATTTCAATTTAGCACATGCCACTTCACGTTAGTGATCAAGTTGAATAGTCTTGGTGTCGACTGCTTTGTGCCTCCATTGCTATCGTTTTGCCCTAGTATAAATTTCACTTGTATGCACACACATACACTAGTATACCGTGAAACGGTTGGGATACTGATACACCGATTTGTTAAAGACGTGCAGAGAAAGCTAAAATCCTGTCACGCTAGCATTACATTTTTTTTTAGTTATTCTACTTTTATCTTTTAGCGTGCCTACGACACTATTGTCTTGATCTCAATATTTCTGCCATATTTTAGCAATTCATTCAACATGCTTAATTTCTCAGATCCATTATTCACATGAATATATTCAGTTCGGGTGCCTCTCCTACATTATATCTTAGTATTTTTTATACTATGATTCATATCTAACAACTTATTTCATCAGTTAACTACCCGACAATATTAGCGTCTGATCCACAAAAGACAATTCTTTGCAACAACTTGATAATAAAATGTTCCCCCTCTTTCCCATTAGCAAAGTCCATATGATCATCCAACTTCATCTCTTAATACACGAACATACATAAAAGATATTACCAGCTCTTCAATCCATGACCTTACCATGGGGATATGAATCCAATACACAGTTTAAGGGAGAGTGATGACACACATCCATGAAACTAAGAACTTGTGTGTTTATATGTAGTATATGCCGAAAGCTTGTACATTTGTCAGAAATGTAGCTCAGATTATGTAAGTAAAGTCTGTAAGGGTATGTTTATCACCAGGACCACAACTGACATGGCAACGTGAGGACCACACGCTGACATAACAATATAGACCCACCGAGGTGGTGATGTGGCAAGGTCGATCACCACCACATGTCAGGTCAGTAGACCATGCTGACGTGGCAGTGGTTCTACTACTAACATGGTAGGGACACGTCATTAACAAAAAAATAAAATAATTTGCCACGTGTTAGTTACACGAGTGCACTAACGTAGCAACCACACACGAGTCACGTGTCGAGGGCACAAATCATGTGCCAAGGGTATGCCACCATGCCATGTACCATTGTACCATAACATACTACCTAGGTTCTTGGAGCGTATAGCTCACACGACCGAGGGTCTGTGACTGCACGTGCAGGTCATACGACAGAGGGTGTATGAGCCACGTTCCATGGTGACAGACCACTTCGGACCTGAACCAGATCAGACCTGATCCAGCTTAGCAGATCAGATCTAATCCATGCCCGATCATACTGGGTTCAATTTTTTAAAATAAAAAACTAAAAAAATATTTAATTATTTTGTTTTCTTTCTTGTAGGACTCAACCCTGAGGGGGACCCATTTTTTTTTAAAATTTTTTTTAGAAAAATATTTTTTATTTCTTGGGATGGGTGCCTACTAGTTTTTTATTAATATATATATATATATAGTAGATATATGCAACACTTGTTAATACCTATTTATAGTTTCTTACGACAGCTATATAGGATAATAAATATATATGCCCCTATGACATATTTAGATACGATTGAGAGTCTTCATTGAATAAACAAATGCCTAGGACATTACTTATGGATCAATTGCCAATTGATACGAGTCTTGTTTCTAAAAACATAGATTCTTAGGAACCAATTATTTGTATCTAGGTGTAATTAGATGTCACTTGATAACATCTAGAAGTATAGAAATCCTAATAGCAATCTTTTACAATTCTAGATGATTAGTTTAAGATATGCTTAATCTACTTATCTTTGGAACTCAGCAAACTTTGGGCCATTGCCCCTCTATATTCGTAGCAAATGAGTCATTTGGATAGAATATACAAACCTTATAGAACTATAGGATTTAAAACACCCTAATAGTTAAATAAGGATCGCAACATCGAATGGATTTGAATAGGCATCTTGGCTAAGAAACTATTAAAATGTATTTCCAAGGTAAAAATTGCCAATTTACGAGGTAATTGTGGGATTTTACTCTTCGAAAAGAATTTCATGAGTTTTAGAATAATGAACGAGGTTCAACTAATAGAATGATTGTGAATCATTTACTTTCTTTTATTCTAGGTAGTATGAACTATCTTATATACATATAAAATGTTTATCAAGATCTACATTTTTGCATAACAAATGTCTACAATTTTTTACCATTTATGCTCATTGGAGCCAATCACCTTACCTGGTGCATCGACGTTGACTTGTACATGAAGTCCTAGGGTCTTGAGAAGACCATGGTCGCTGCCAACACTGAAGCTCCGATCAACAAAGCAATGGCTTTGTTCTATCTATGTCAACACATTGAGAATGACTTGAAGACAGAATACTTCTACAAGGTTGAGCCAGCTAACTTATGGGTTAGCTTGAAATAATATTTTGGTCAACAAAAGACCATTATGCTTCCTAGAACAACCCACCAGTGAAACAACTTTTGGTTTTAAATTTTTTGGACTGTGGCTGACTACAACTCAGTGGTTTACGAAATCACTTCTACACTTAAGTTGTGTGAAAAGAAAATCACTGATGCAGAAATGATAGAGAAAACTTTAACTACTTTCCACGCCATTACTGTTGTGCTTCAAAGGCAATATAAGTGAGAAAACATTGTGACTCGTGAAGCCTTGATATAGGCACTGCTCCTTTCTAAGAGGAATGATGAACTCTGATAAAGAATTATGAGATACCGCCTACTTGGAGCAAACCACTACCAGAGTTACACAATGTTCAATTTCAAGGAAACAACAAAAATGGTCAGGGAGGCAAAAATAAAAAGGGCAAAGGGGGCTACAAAGGCAAACTGAAGGGCGAAAACTAGAAATTCTAGGGCCCTCAGAAAGGTAAATGATTCAATAAAGTTGGAAAACTAAGGAAAGAGAAGAAGGGGAAGAAACCATATCAAGAATCTTCTTGCTTTAATTGTGGTGGAGTAGGACATTGGGCATGAAACTGCTAGACACCAATGGTGGCCAAAGACAATGTTGCTTATACTTTCCATATCACAGTTGATGTTCACACTGGGACTATGGAGTTTGCAGCGATCGACTTCTTCAGGGATACTAACGCAGGCACGAATCAACGTACGGAATGATCAGTAGTAGTGACATCTCAGTAGATGAATGGTGTCACATTACAAACATACTAGTAGTTTTATTTCTTATAGTTATTAGCTTTGATTTACTTTATTAGTACTTCTCCTAATTGTGTTATAAAAAAATTAAGGATGGATAAGTTTAATAAGTGTTTGTGACATACAATATTTCAGTATCCATCGATGAGATTTTTTTTTTTTTTTTTATTCTATAAGATTATTCAAATTATTGCTTGCGTTAGTAGTTATTTATTGTATGATAGTTTATACAGTGTCGGCCCTGCCTTTTTAAAGGCCATGTGCGAAGAATTAAATGGGCCCTTTTTTCTAGAATTTTTTTTTTAGAATTTTTGTTGTTGTTGTACTAACTAAACATAACATATGCATCTTAAGGTATAATATTGAATCTTAAAGTAAACTCAAAGAGGAGTATATTAAATAATAGTAGTCATAGTACATTTAGAAAAATACATTTCCAATGTTACAAAATTCAAGTAAAACACCTTTAGCGTCTTCGAAATTATCAACATCTTCGATCAATTTCACGAATGCAAACCTCAAAAAGACAAACAAATGTACTATAAATTAATCATTATCACAAAATAACAACGTGAAATTTCATACAAACATGAGGCATTAACTAAATAAATAACGAAATATCCTTTAAAAATTTGTCTACAAGCATATCTATATGCAAATTCGCCAATTATACTCTTATAATTAAGATTTTGTAACAAAATTTTACCTATAGACATCATTGCTAATCCATTTAGTCTTTCTTGTAACATGGTCGATCGCAAGTAAGATTTTAATATTTTTAGTTTTGAAAAATTTCTTTCTCTAGATGCGACTGTAACCGGTATCGTTAATAATATTCTATAAGCAATACAAGCATTTGGAAGAGAATCAATTCTAATCAAGAAAGTCAATATCTCAAACGCGGTCTTTGTTTCTTTTGGTAACCTCGTGCGCAAGATTTTTATTTCCCGAAATAAGTCTTCTTCATCAATATCAGTTGAACTATTATACTTCAAAACATTTTCAAGATTATCACAACATTTACTCAAATGGCGATCATCTAATGAATTTAACTTATCAAAACTAAATAGGAATCCAAAAATATTCTCATATGCTTGATATTGTTCAAACCTAATATCCAATGAACCAAGAAATTGATCAATGATATAATTGTAATAATGTTTTCTAAATAAATCTTCAGCTGAATCCGAAACTAGTGGTGTTGGCTCATGATTTACATTCTCATCAAAATGGCTTTTCTATGAATTTTATATTTTTAAACAAATACAGGATACATTTTTATTCTATTAGAAATTTTTTTAGCAGTAGTTATGGCATCTTCAAACCCTCTTGTTCTATATGTTGAATATATGCTTGTAACCATTTTATTTCCCCAATAGCAACATCCAAACGCATGTCTTTAGCTTGTAACTTTTTACTAACTAAATTAACAACATACAATATATCATACCAAATAATCATACTTACTAAAAACTCAAAATTTCATAGTCCATATGTCGCTAAAGATGTAGCTTCACTACTTATTTTTGAGTCATTATCATTAGATAAATCAAGTAAAGCATCTCTAATTTCATGAGTTTGAAAATGTATTACTTTTATACTAGCTATGTGACTTTCCCAACGTGTGGCCGAACGAGATTTGAGAGTTAAACCGGATCCAATATTCCTTTTCAAAAAGTCCCATCATTTTGTTGAAGTAGAAAATATGGTATAAATACGTTGTACTACTCCAACAAAATATTTTGCTTTACTACAACAATTTGTTATGTCGCAAAGTGACAAGTTTAAACTATGGCAACCGCATGAAACATATAAAGCTCTCAAATTTATGTATAATAATCTTTTTTGAACACCTTGGTATTTTCCTTTCATATTGAAACCATTATCATACCCCTTCCCCTCTAGCATCATAA
Source organism: Kingdonia uniflora (assembly GCA_014058105.1). Taxonomy (NCBI): domain Eukaryota; kingdom Viridiplantae; phylum Streptophyta; class Magnoliopsida; order Ranunculales; family Circaeasteraceae; genus Kingdonia; species Kingdonia uniflora. The sequence goes on along the minus strand of JACGCM010001055.1, from coordinate 1,289,536 downwards.
ATATTAAGATCAAACATCTTTAGTACATCTTCTAACTCTTCAAAAAGTCATTTTCCCGATATATCATGCACTTGTAAAAATTCTAAGAAATACTCTACGATTCTTATAGGACCCGTTGGCACATCTACACAACGTAATATCAAAGACATTTGTTCATTGTGGCTTTTATCCAGAGTACAATCAAGAATTACAGAAAAGTATTTTGCTTTTTTCATAGTTTGAATGATCATACTCTTTATTTCGGGCGATAAAATAATAATCAATTCATTTTGAATTATATGACTCAAATAATGATTATGAATTATTTTAATAGATTTGTCATGTGGATTCTTACTTGCTTGAAAATGATGAATATGTTCATTTATCACTGGATCACATTCTCCAATCATTTCTATTAAGCCTAAAAAATTTCTATTATTTTCTTCATAAATTTTTTCACTATCTCCACGAAATGCCAAGTTTTGTTGACCAAGATATTTTACTACCGAAATTATTCTATACATTACTGCCCTACAATGTTCTTTTTCCTTGTTGATATGGTTTTGAAGATCTTTATCAATTGTTTGATTTATTTCTAATCTAGTTCTTAATTCAATCCAATAAGTTATGCACGTGATATGTTCATTACCTAACTCATGTTCTTTAAGCCTAACACTAACTTGTACTCAATCTTTAAATCCATCATTTCCTAAATTACCTACTCGGGGTCTTTTAACAAATAACTTACAATAAAAACAATAAACTTTATTCATATTTTGTGAATAAACAAGCCACTTTTTATCATGTTTTTTGTCGTTCGGTAAATAATGAGTATAATGTGTTGAAGAGAAACGTCTTCCAATTTCATCTTTAGAGCCATTTTCAAATGTTATATCTCGTGGATATTCATTTATGACGAATTCATCTATTAAATTTTTGGCAAGATTATCCCAATTTCTTAGATCATAAATGTTTAGAGTATTAGATATATTTTGTTGTTCATTATTTTGTAAATTAACATTTTCATTATCAACATTTGCGTTTTCGTTATCATTGAAGTCAACATTTTTGTTATCATTCAAATCAATATTTTCGTGATCTAAGTTTTCTACATTATGCGGTTCTATATAAATAAATTTTTCTATCGCTTCTTGTTGACTTTGGATAAATTTTGTTTTTATTTTCCTCTTTTTTTTCTTATCGTTCTCACTTAATTGTTTAGGAGACATTTAATAAAATCTAATTTAAATCTTTAAAATGTCACAAGAAATTATACAAAACAATAATACAACTATACAAGTACTAAATATTAAGTATAAAATTTTAAAATTAAGTGCTGGAAATTAAATATGATACAAGAGATAGAGAGCACCGGACACCGGGTGATTAGGATTGTAGGATCGAGTCAATTGAGCCAATTAAACCGCACAATAAAATCACATTCACAGATAACTCCCAAGTCTTAAAGACTTTAACCCTTGTTTTTGAGTTTTAATTTTAGAATCACAAATTCACAATCAAAATTCAGAAATCAGAATATCAAATTCGTGAAGGTACTGACTACTGAGAGTCCGAGATTATGACCAAAGCCGTCCGACGTCTGTGAAGGTACTGATTCTACTGAAATCAGAATATCATCAAAGCCGTGAAGGTACGGAGATTGAAAAATCTGAATATCAAAGCCGTGACGGTACTGAAATCAGAAATTAAGTTAACCCTTGCTTTAATCTTTTGAGTTTTAAAAGATTTTAACAAGAGATAGAGAGTGAGATACTGAGATAGGTAAAGCAAAAACACTAAAGCCAGCATGAAGCCGTGAAGCCGTGAAGGTTGATTAGGAAAGAGAATCAAGAGATTGACTGATTGAGTTTAAGTGTATTTGAAATATTAAATGAAACTATCAAGTATCAAGTATGAAGATTGAAGTATCTATCAAAACTATGATTGAGCCGTTGGGCGTTGTCGTTGGCAAAACCAGAGAGATGAAAGAGTGTATGGAGAGAGACTAAGAATTTAAGAGATTTGGGTAATAAAATAAAAGATTAGATTATAAGAGAAGTTGGGTTTGGACTTTGGATTTGTGGTTGACATTGTAGGCCTTGTGTAGTTGAATAATGAGTTTAGGTTCTATACTTGCAACATATCGTCAATGAATTTCCAGATGTATTCAACAATACTATAAAAGTAACTAAGGTGCATATAACTGCAAGTAATGCACATGCACGACTGAATGTTCAAGGAACTGGTGTGTACCTTACAAATAAATCTAAACCACATGTCACGAGAGGATGCTCCATTGTAAAGAGAAATGTTGGGCCAGGGGCTAAGAAATAGCATACGGGAAAAGAAATGACTAATGGCGTAGTCGGTTCATCGAGGATGGAACCTCCTATTAACTGGAATATAGTAGTTATGCATCTACGTAATACATTACGTGACAAGCCCGTCGCGGCACATGTACATGATAATCAAGAGATCTCAATTAAATTTGTTAGTTATAGCACCACGTGGGGTCGTTCAGAAGTAGTTGTTGACAACATATTCACCATCACCAATGCGCTCGCCATTGAGGATGATGATCCTGAGCCAATCACTATAGATGAATGTATAAATCGTACAGATTGGCCTAAGTTGGAGTCTGTGATCAATGCAGAGCTCAGTTCGCTAGCTAAACATGAGGTGTTTGGACCAATAGTCGGTATGCATGATGTCATCAAGCCTGTCGGCCATAAATGGGTATTCATACGAAAATGTAATGGACAAAAAAAAAATAGGTACAAAGCAAGACTAGTTGCCCTGGGCTTTACCCAAATATCTGGCATCAATTACGACGAAACATACTCTCCGGTCATGGACGTTATAATGTTCTGGTACTTGATTAGTTTGTCAGTCATTGAGAACTAACTAGACATGCATCTTATAGATGTGGTTACCGCATATCTATATGGGAAATTAGATATATATATATATATATATATCTACATGAAGCTACCTGAGAGATTAAGCTTCCAGAAGCATCACAGCTAGGTACACGGGGTACTTACGTAATAAAATTAGATAAGTCAATATATGGATTGAAACAGTCAGGGCTTATGTAGCACAACAGGTTGATTGAATATTTGAAGGCCGAGGCTTTTGCAAATAGTATTGTATGTCTATACATTTTCATCAATAAAATAGATACTGGTTTCGCCATCATTGCAATGTACGTAGATGATTTGAATATCATTGGAACTCTAGGAGGAATTGCGAGGGCCGCCGAATACCTTGGGAAGGAATTTGAAATGGAAGACCTTGAGGAGACCAAGTTTTGTCTCGGTTTGCAGATTGAACATCTTGAAAGTGGCATACTCGTACACTAGACGATATATACCGAAAGAATCATTAAACGTTTCGGTATGAAAACGGTACAAAGTGCCAAAACGCCTATGTTTGTCCATTCACTGGACGCGAGCAAGGACATCTTCCATCCTCCAGACGAGGGGGAAAAACTCTTGGGGGCTGATGTGTTATATCTAGGAGTTATTGGTGCTTTGCTATACTTAGCAGGGTATACTCGACCCGACATCTCATTTGTAGTGAACTGTTTGGCTCGTAATAGTTCTACACCTACCCAAAGGCATTAGGATATGATCAAACAATTTTTACGATATCTGATCAGCATGAAAGACTGGGGTCTATTCTACCCAGAAAATGGTAAACGTAAAATTATAGGGTGTGCCGATGAAGAATATTTGTCAGATCCACATAGAGGCCGACCGCAGTCGGGATATTTGTTTTTTTATGGAGATAGAATGATTTCATGGAGATCGGTGAAGCAAACGATGGTTGTTACATCCTTGAACCAAGTAGAGATTCTTACACTTCATGAAGCTGGCAGAGAATGTTTTTGGTTGCGCTTCATGGATCAATGGCAGTTGTGGTTTGAGTTTTATCCAAGATAAACCTACAACTATTTATGAAGGCAATGCGGCTTGTATCATTCAAGTCTGAGACTGATTTATCAAGGACAATAGGCCAAATCTCATTTTACCTAAATTCATCCACATACATGAGTTACAAAAATAGAATGAGATTGAAGTCGTTCATGTTCATTCAAAAAATAACTTAGCAGACCTATTCACTAAAGCTCTTGCACCTCCTATGCTTAAGAAGTTGGTACTCAGAATAGGCATGCAGATTTTACATGATTTATTATCTCAAGGAGATAGGTCTCGATGAAATTGACGACAAGGGGATTAATCTGTCCTGATGTGGACACATGCATGTTGTACTATTTTCCCTGATTGTTCAGTTTTTAGTCCTTGGGGATTTTTACTTACTAGAAGTTTTGATGAGGCAATGTATACGCGTCCACAACCCATACAAGGCACAAGATTGTATTATTTCCTTGCATAAACTTTTGCCTAAGAGGGTTTTGCTGGGCAGAGGTTTTGATGAGGCAAGTCGTCTTGGTATGGAATACCCTAAGGGGGAGTGTTAGGATAGGTTTAGCCTTGGTGGGACCCGAACAGGATTGGGGTGTCCCCACCTCCTAACTTAGCCAACAAGTTTAAGCTTGTTAAAGAAAGTTTTAGAAATATATATATATATATATAGTATATGTGTATGTATTGATTGCTTGCTATTAGATTCGATTTCAAACAAATAAAACCCATAACAATCAATTAAATCGTTAAAACTACGATTTTCAAAGTAAATTTTGCTTGAAAAATATTTAAGCTATTAATACACAAAATCAATTAAAAGAATATTGGTATTGATTTTTGTGGCTCTAAACTTTTATAAATCTAAAGCAACTAAGTCAATTTTAATTGTGCATACCTTGATCAAATTTTCATTCACAAGATCATTATTAATGGTGAGAATTAAGTCAAGAAGTTCCAGTTTTAATTATATATTTTTATAGAGCTTTAATGGGATTTTACAAAAGGGGAAGAACATTAGAGGAAATAAATTAATGGTAAGAAATCTCACAATATATATCATATTAAAAGTGTTTAAGTCATTATGGAATCTTTTGATTTTTTTTGAGCTGCTAGTTGGTGGACTTCTCTACCTTGCCACTAGAAAAATTAGAGGAGAGTTCTTGTTAAATGTGTTAGGAGTTGGGTCCAGCCAAAGGTGGGAACCCAACTGGGTTGGGGTGTCCTACTGGACTCCTAACAAACCCATAAGCTCTTAGGGTTTATGGAGAGAGTTTAAGTAGGGATAGGTAACCTCATATTAGGTTATCCTCTTTGAAATACGTACAGGGAGATACAGTTTTGATCAATAAGGATATCCCAATTTTTTTCTATATTTCTCTTGATTACATAATAAAGTAGAGCCTATTATTATCCAACACATTATCAGTACGTAGAGCTAGTGGATCAGAAGGGAGAAAGAACTCTCCAAATTAGCATTTTCCAAGATTTTTTACGTTGCGGAGAGGTATTTTAACCTATTTTTCGAATTTAGATTTATTTTTTGCTTAATCTATGATATATGTTATCTAAATATAGATTTGAGTATTATTATCTATTTTTTTCGGATTAAAATAGCCTATTTTTGGTGATTTTTAAGCCTTTATATAGGCCTATTTTCAAACCAATCTAGATTTTTCTGTGGATATCGACTTGACGCACAATCAATTTTATTACGTAGCCTGTTCCATAAGGATTCCAATGGTATATAGCATGTCTCAGGGAGATGTCCTAATCGCTGGGAATTTGGCGTTGAAACTAGGCAATTTCACGGCCAAAAAAGGACGTTTTTAGGTCATGACGAAGTCAGCAATTAATAATATTTATTATTATTATTATTTTACATATTCGTGATGACGTCAGATCTTATCCACTTGCTGACGTGGCAGTGATACATGGCATGCTAACGTGGCAGTGGGGTCTACCATGCTGACGCGGCAGTGATACATGTCTAGGACACGTGGCATACCACATGCCAAATAGTGGAATGCTAAGGGCATGTCATTTGGTACACAGTATCATGCCATGGGAATGACACGTGGTAGGCACATGTGTGCTACGTGACAGGTACTATTCACATGCCACATGGCAGTTACTATGTAGTGGCACGTGGCAGTCCCACACATCGACACGTGGTAGTTACTATGTAGTGATACGTGGCAGTCCTATACAGTGACATGTGCTAGTCTCATACAGTGATACGTGGCAGTCCTGCACATTAACACGTGGCATTCCTACACATTGACATATGGCAGTCACTATGCAGTGGCACGTGGCAGTCCCACACTGTGACATGTGGCAGACCATTTTGACTCGGTCAAACCTGTCCAGACCGGTCAACCCAGTTCAGGCCTTGACCTAGACCAAGCCAGACCGGTTCAGGACCGGTTCAGATACTAAATTGGCTCTAGAGAACTTAATTTTTGGTTAAATTTTAAAAAAATATTCCTATTGACTGGACCTATCCCATGGGGGACCTATTATTATTTTTATTTTTATTTTTTATTTTATTTTTTAAAATTTTGGGAACTGGTGCCTCGTATAGGAAAACTGACTCATTTATATGGGATATAAGTAAATTAATTAATACCTATTTAAGTATCTTACGATAGTTAATAGGATATTAATAGTATTCCCCTATGATACTAATTATCATGATCAGGGATCACAGATAATACGAAACCAAGATTAATTTAGAATACAACTAGGAGTCATATCTAAATCATAGTTGATTGTCAATGACAAATAATTATAACACAATTAGGAATTGACTTAGTCTTATTTGTTAAAACTTGGTGTCTGAGGAACCAATTTTGCATATCTATATGCAATTAGATATTATATGATAATATTTAGAGGTATATAGGCACTGATAGCAACCTATAATACCCTATAATGTTAGTTCAAAGACAAGCATAATCTACCTATCTTGTGAACCCAGCAGACTCGAGGTGGGACCACTTTATATCTAATCAATGTCTTATGATATCTAAATATAGATTAGTAACATTTTTTCTTATTTTTTTCGGATTAAAAATAGCCAATTTTGGTTATTTTTACCTAATAAAAGGTTGTTTTCAAACTAAAATTACTTTCTCTGTGGACATCAGATCGAGGTGAGACTACTTTGGTTAGAAAGCCTAACCTATGAGCTTTCCAATGGTATATGACACATCTAAAGAAAATTTCCTAATCATTAGTAAACTCACGTTGAAACTAGGCAGTTTTACGGCCAATAACGACAATTTTAGGTCAGATGACGTCAGTAAAAATAAAATAAAATATTATTTTAATTTTTTTTAATAATTATCTGTTTGATAAAGTCATCATTATCCATTGTTGATGTCAGCAGTGGCGCGTGTCGAGGACACGTGGTATGCTGATGTGGCAAGCACGTGTGGTAACACTTGGCAGGTACGTGTAGGATACGTGTCTGTCACGTGCGTGACACGTATTACAGGGTCAAACTGGTCCAGACTAGTCAACCCAGTCCAGGCGTTGACCCAGACCTAATCTAACCGGTCCAGACTGGTTCAGATACTAAAACGGCTATTAAAAAAACCCAATTCTTGGTTAAATTGAGTCCATTTTTTAAAAAAATTCTTATTGACTAGACCTACCCCGTGGGGGTCCTATTTTTAATTTATTTTTGAAAAATATTTTTTAATTTTTTTAGAAACAGGTGCCTTGTATAGGAAAGTTAACTCACTTATATAAGATATAAACAAATTGATTAATACCTATTTAAGTATCTTGCGATAGATAATAGAATATTAATGGTATTCCCCTATGATACTAATTATTATGATCTAGGGATCAAAGATATTACGAAACCAAGACTAATTTAGGAAATGACTAGGAGTCATATCTAAATCACAGTTAATTGTCAAAGACCAATAATTATAGCTCAATTGGGAATTGACTTAGTCTTGTTTCTAAGAACTTGGTGTCTGAGAAACTAATTTTTTGTATTTAGGTGCAATTAGATGTTACATGATAACATTTAGAATTATATATACATTGATAGAAACCTATAGTACCCTTGAATATTAGTTTAAAGACAGGCATAATCATCTTATCTTGTGAACCCAACAGACTTCGGGGTAAGACTAGGGCTGTACACGGTCTGGTTCGGTCCAGTTTTGACCCTAAACCGCGAGCCGAACCGGACATCACCAGTTTCTGGGAATGCAGAACCGAAACCGAACCGGCCTCATAAAGAACCGAACCAAAACCGAACCGGTCGGTCCGGTTCGGTTTGGCTTTTTATATTCGGTTTTGGGATCTGGTTTTGGTTCTTTTAAATCTTTTGGATCTGGCTTTGGTCCTTTTGGATCATAGGCCGGGACTTATGGCTGGGCCTATTAGGCCACAAGCCCATAATATCAATTATATCATAGATTCACAAGTAAAACAACCACAAGTATAACAGGCAGCCACAATGGATATCAAGTATAACAGGCAGCCACAATGGATATCATAAGTATAACAACCATAATGGATATCAAGTATAACAACAACCACAATGGATATATCAAGAATAACAACCACAATGGATTTCACAAGTATAACAGGCAGCCACAAGGGATATTGGATAATGGATATCACAAATAAAACAACCACAATGGATTTCACAAGTAAAACAACCACAATGGATATCAACTATAAAACCGCCACAATGGATAATTGGATATCACAATTCACAAATATAAAATAGCCACAAATGGATATCCAAAGTCCGTCCAAAGTCCAACATAACAAACATAACAAAAAATAACATAGTCATAGCTCATAGGTCCAAAGTCTAACATAAAGCCACTCGCCACAAAAAGTCAAAAAGTATAATAGAACTCCAAAGAACATAATATAGTCCATACCACGAGTTTAACAGACTGTCTAATACCATACCACGAGTCCACAACGCTAGATGCCTAGATAGAATTACTACTTTTCCTGTAATAAAAAGAAATAAATGATAAGATTAGAAATTTATCACAATAAAAAAAACCCTCTTAAGTTGTATAATTCAAATGAATAAACAAATAATAAAGCAAGTAAGCATACCACAAGACAAGGCTCTCAACTAGTATTTTCCCCTAATGATATCGATGATACTCCTCCCTTGAACAACTCTAAAACATTATTAATTTTTTTTTTATAATTTATCATACATAGCTATTAAAATGTAAATAAAAACAAATAAATTATTACCTGCGTCAATATCATCGTATTGTTCTACCTCTTCCATTGAAGCTTGAAGGTCAATCGGTTTTACTTTAGATCAGAGCCAATTTTGTGTGCATATGAGAGCTTCTACTGTGTTAGGACGCAAAGAACTACGAAAAGGATCAAGTACGCGTCCCCCTGTGCTAAAAGCAGACTCAGATGTAACTGAAGTCACAGATATAGCTAATACATCGCGTGCTATGAGAGAGATGATCGGATACTTGGTGGAATTATTTTTCCACCAACACAAAATATCAAATGATTGTCCTTCTATTTCTTCTTCAAGAGTAGCCTTCAAGTACTTCTCAACTTCTGTCGTGTTCCCCAAATTCCCTTGCTTATGTTTTTGCCACTTTGAAGCCTTGTTCTCCTTCACATTATTTATCACATTTGATTCACTAACACTTGAGCTTGATGTTGCATTTAGGTTTTGGTTATTTCTAGCATAAGCTACATATAAACTCTGAAGTGTTTTTTCTACTTTCTCAATTATCAAAACAATTTTGGCATTCTCATACAACCCACTTAACCCATATTCAATATATTCCAACTTGAAACGAGGATCAAGAATAACAACAACTAATAGCAATGGGTTAATCTTTTCAATGTCCCAGTATTTATCATATTTTTCAATCATACTCATACCCATGGACATTAAACTAAGATCAATATGGTTTGATAGTTCTTTCAAGCTACTCTTGATATTTACTATCTCATCAAATAAAATGTCAGATGTAACATACTTGGACCGAGAAATTTTGGTGGTTGTATCGTAGTAAACACCCAAAAACTCAACAAACAAACTAGCTCTATCCCAATCATTTATCCCCAGAGGCACGCCAACAACACCATCTTTCCCAACAAAGTATTGTATATACCCAACATCCTCATCTTGCAATCTCGCAAATGCATCTTCAAACATTACTGCCGACGCCAACATAATGTACATGGAGTTCCACCTCGTTTGTACATCTAAAAATACATACTTCTTACATTCAATTTTAGCTTCTTTCACACAATTTTTCCACTTTAACCATCTAGATGGAGACGACCTCACATATCTAACTGCATCACGCACTCGAGCTATTGCCGTGTCATATTGCTTTAGCCCATCCTTCACAATAAGATTTAAAATATGTGCAGAGCACCTAACATGTATGAACTCATGTTCTAAAACTACATCTTTCCAATGTTTCGTCTTCTTCTTCAACCATTCTATTGCCAAATTATTAGAGCTTGCGTTATCACATGTGACGGTTAATATACTATCTATTTTCCATTCTAGAAGGCAATTCTCCACCATCTTTTCGATTGTCTCACCCTTATGGTTCGGAACCACGCAGAAGTTGAGTATCCTTTTATTCAATCTCCACTCACTATCGATATAATGTACTGTGAGACACATGTAGTTTATATTTTGAATGGAGGTCCAAGTATCGGTAGTGACGCAAATTTTGTAGGGTCTTATAATACTACTCAACTTCTTCTTTTCTTCCACGTATATAGCAATAGCCTCCCTAGCTATTGTTACACGTGAAGGAACCTTAAATCTTAGACAAAGAAGATCACAAAAATCCAAAAAGCCCTCACCTTCCACAAATCTAAATGGGAGCTCGTCCATAATTATCATTTTGGTAAGTGCTTTCTTGCAAGAATCTTGGCTAAATAAGATAGGCACAAGATCTTGTTCTTGTCCTCCATTCTTTCTTTTAAAGCTAAGGGTTTGTTGCTTATCATCAACGGGTGGTACTCTACATGGATTACTAGTACTCTTACATCGAAGATATAAATGACCTCTTAAGGTAGAAGTACCATTAAACGAGGAATCACTTGTAAGCAACAAATTGCAATAATTACATTTTGACTTATGAGGTTTACAATCCTTTACTTTAGTAAAATGTTCCCATACCTCTGATGTAACTTTTCCCTTTTGACTTTGCTTTGTCGATTGTAAAGATTCAGCTGGTTGGCTCTGCCTCTCACTCTCAAGAACATCATTCACATTCATTTGTTGCACTTCATCAACAGAAGAACTCGCCATTACTGAGAAAAGGATAAAATTTACAGACAGTAAATCAGAATTATCAGATAATCAGTTTACAGTTTACAATTTACAGATAATCAGATTATAGTTTACAGATAATCAAATTACAGTTTACAGATAATCAGATAAGCAAATGATAAATCAAATTATAGTTCACAGTTTACAGCAATTCAAGACACTGTGAGAGTTTTGTGATGGCTGGTGCAACCTATCTAGGAAGACAATCTGTTTTGAGGGCGGAAGCACTTGCACATTTGTTGTCAAGTGTTTAATGTGTATTAATGTGTAACTCACATTTTATTTTATAAAGGAAAAATTTGGTATGTTTACAAGCAGTGATTTGACCTCCATTATAAGTACATTTTAGCGATTAGTCCAAGTAGTTTATATCCAATTGTAGTCGAAAATGTACTGCCCCCACAGTTGTATTTATTTGGTGGATCAAAGTAGTTTACACTCTTCAGTGAGTTTGTAAATGATTAAAGTCCATAATCATTTCAAGGCAAGTATCTGTCTTACAACTATTATCTTTTCAAGAAAAGTAATTATGGTGTACTAGAACCTCACCATCTAGGTATGAAACAGTCAGTGGAAGCTTTAGACTTTGGACTATCCTGAATGAAGAAATCTACAGACCATGTTGCCTGTAGACCCGAGGTCCCGTATTTAGATAATGCCAGTTCCTTAGTCCTTTTCAAATATCCATATAAACATTGCAAATCATATAAGTCTGAAGTTGTAAGAAGATCATATGAGGATGGAATAAAATTCTTTCTCAAAAGGCAAATTTATTTCCATGGAAAGAAGTTACATAAGACTTTACAAGGACAAAGAGCCGAACTGAAATAGAACAAGATAACATCATTATCACCAAATTTTGTTCAAAAATCACAAAAAGAAAAACAACTTAAATTCCCCGGGCCAACTTATGTTGCACAATTGCACCCACCCCCACTTCTATATATCAAACCCTACATAAACAGAGCTGATTCAGGTCCAAACTGCTCCTCCTCCTCTGATTCAAGGTACGGCGATTCGGGTGCTGAGACTGAGAGAGAGAGGCGAGCTGCTGAGAACAGAGAAGAGTTGTTGTAGAGAGAGGCGACTCAGCTCAGGCGAGCTGCTGTAGAGAGTTATAGAGTGTAGAGAGAGAAGAGCTGCTGAGACTGAGAGAGAGAGAGGCGAGCTGCTGAGAAGTGAGAACTGAAGAATGAAGTTAACCTAATAGGTAATTAAGTATATATAGTGTAGGGCTATTTTACTAGTTTTACCCCCGGTTCGGTTTGGCCGGTTAACCGGGACGGGTAACCAGTAACCGAGCCGGAGTAGTCCAGTTCCTGTATTTTCAGACCGTAAACCGAACCAGCCCTGTTAAAAACCGCCCAAAACCGTCGGTTCGGTCCGGTTCGGTTCGGTTTCGCCAGTTTCTCTGTACAGCCCTAGGTGAGACCACTTATCTGCAAAATATCTAAAACCCCTCATATTCGTAGCAAAATGGGTTATTTGCCTAGAATATTCCAACCTTATAGAACTTGAGGGCTTATAACACCCTAGTTCTCAGAATGAGAAATGCAATATATAGTGGTTTTGAATTGCTATCTTAGCTAAGACTATATTAAAACAGACTTTAAGTTTAAGATCACCATTTTACAGGGTAAAATTGGGATTGGATGCTTAATAGGACCTCATGTGTAAAAAGCCATGAGCAGGGTTCACTTGCAAGTAATGATTGGGAAGCATGTACTTCATTGCGCTATATATTATAAACTACAAGTAATGATTAGAAATTATGTACTTAAAAAATGATTTTATAAGTAATAGGATATGAACATAGTTCACCTACATGTAATAATTAGGAACCACTAACTTGAATACTATGAATTACCTTTATGCAAGGAATGTTTATCAAGTACTATTACTGGTATTGATCTATATGCATAATAAATGTTAGTGACACTCAGAACATCGAGTATTTCCCATACTGTAATTTATATTTCAAGTACCAATAAACTTGACCTATATAGATACTAAAATCCATCTGCTATTGTAGAATCTAGAAAAGACTATTGTTGAGAGCAATGAGTCTCTAAATAAAAAAGTAAGAGCTTTTTTTGGCACCCTCGCCTCCATATTTAGGAAGGCTTGATAAATGATTACTTTATACTATGATAGTATTATGCGACTATGGCAAAAAAAATTATTCGGCAGTGCAATTCCACTATAATCTTACATGGAGAAATAGTTAAAGTAAATAGAGATATTGGGAATATTCTGTAGTGGCTTATTCCGCATCTCGAACTCATGCTTCATCTTCGACCACCATATGACCACTCGACCTTATCAACATAATACATGGCACTATTGTAGACATATTATAGTTACAGAGTTCTAGTCATCACTTTGACCTCTACATCAACATCAACAGCTCGAGTTAAGAAAACGTACCGCCATCAATGAAGTCATTACAAAATGGCAAAGATTAGAATGTTACATAATCAAATCAAAGATTATCAAATACCTATTGCAACGTCCATCATTAAGGATAATAATGGTCATCAAATGGCCATATTATAAGACCTATAAATATAACCAGAGAATCTGAGATGAGGGACAGAGGAATGCTCCCTAAAACTTTATTCTAAAATACTCAAAGCATCTCTTATAATATCTAGCAACTATCAATAAACTTCTCTATTTCTAAATCCTCAAGAGAGGTCATGGTTTTTAACCTATCAAAGGTTTTCCAAGTTAAACTTTATGCTAGCATTCGTTTATTACTCATCTAGATGCTCTAAATATCCTAGGTGTAAAGGCTAAATTCGAGATACAAAATTAGGCTATTGCATTTGGCGCCGTCTGTACGAACAAAGTTCTCAAACTCATTGTCTTAGAAAATAGCTAATTATTTATATATGAGATGACACTTCCAGACCAGAGTACGCCAAATTCTCTAGAAGAAGAAAATGCCATACTAGCAGTGTTATGAGCCAATATCAACCCTGAAACCGAATGGTGAGCCGCTCTAGAACAAAATCTTGCAGGCGTCCAGGATGCGTTGAAGGTTATGTAAAGTTAGCAGCTCACAACCTAGAGGATCAACGGCGTGATACCAGCTATTTTTTGGGTTTCTGTTCTCGACAGGATATGACCTCACACGAACAATCTGGGAGGTGAAGTTCGATCTAAGCATAAGCAATATATGGGCGATCCTGCTCTGATGCAAGAATTCCACCATGAAGTTGATGTTGGTCTTGCTGGAATCAGACAAGAAGAGCCACCCCGAGGATAAGTTTAAATTTTGGCTCTCGAGTGACTCAGTGAAGGAAGTGGCAACTACATTCATCGTGAAGGATGAGTCCCGCGACTAACCACCACAGCTCGTCAGTACATAACTCAGGAACATGTTGACAAGCGCATAAAAGAATTGCCCGATGCTCAAATTTAAACCACTAAAGGAATCTAAAACATATTATAGAAGATCTCGATCGTACAGGAGCTACTGGATGGTAAAGTTCCCACTGGTATCCATACTCCGATAATTCAAAAAATACAAGGGGACTGACCCAATGGAACATGTTCAAGAATTCTAGGATGCTCTAGGCTTATATTCTACATCCAACCACATTCTATATCGGCTCTTTCCTACCATTTTACAATGCTAACCTTTGCGATGGTTCCACGCCCTACTAGAAGGGTCCATTACAACTTTCGAGCAGTTAAGGAAACTCTTCACCAAGAATTACTTGTACAACAGATACAAAGAGGAGAATCTATATTCTATATTCTACCTTAAGCAACTACCTGGAGAGAAGCTTGAGACATTTACTAAGAAGTTCCTGGAGTTGGCTCGAAAGGTGGATCGACTTGATTAGATGATTACTATGTTGGCCTTTACCAATGCTTTATTTGTCAATGGAAGGGTGAAGGAGTACCTCATTCTAAATAAACTTACGTCTTTGGAGGACATGATCAAAAAAGTCAATGGGTATATCGATCTCGAAAGAATGGTGTCCGACAGACAGATAACTCAAAAATCAACATTGACAGCTAGAGATCAATCCACATGCCAAGATTCAATCGTGCTACTGATCATGGAGGAGATAGGAAGTGAGCAAAATCTAATGAAGATCAGCCTCGGAAAGGCAGCAATATGCCCAAACCCTATCTTCCCAAGATGACTGTTACCATAGCCAACACTTATTTTAGACTTCAGAAGGATAAGTTTTTTTTGCAATGCACAATATCTCTAACCCATTGAGAACAAACCATATTGTATTCACCAAAAAGTCTTACATCATGAGACGGAGAATTATTTTGCTTTACAGCGATTGTTGGAGTATATTTTTGCGGATGGACGAATGCATGAATACATCATGGACATTAAAAGTTACAAGAATGGGAGTTACAAAATTCCCACGGAGGCTGTACAGGTCAAAGAAATGACAAAGGAGAAGCACTTATACCATATCTCCCTCAGCCACTTCATTGAGACTCATACTATTAAAACAATCGAACAGGAGCAAAAAACGATGTGTCGGCCAATCTCATAACTTGTCCATAGACTATAAAGAAGCTCGGTTACTTCCCGTATCCAGCTCCCAACTTACAGAAATCTCATTTGATGATTGTGATATTCGTCACGTCAACTTTCCTCATCATGATGCATTGGTGATCATATTAAAAATGAAAAATATCGTATTACATAAAATGATGGTAGATACTGGTAGTAGCATCGAACTACTTTTTCAAAGCACGATTGATCAGATGAGACTGGCCGAAAAAGTACAGCCTAGTAACATTGATATCTGTGGATTCAACAGCTCTAGAGAAGAACGTGTAGGAAAGATCATACTTTCTATTACTGTTAGACCAACAATAGTTGACGTTGCATTTAATGTTATCTATGCAAAATCCCATTATTTAGGGATAATGGGACACTGCTGGCTATATAATATGCGAGCTATTTCGTCGACCTACCATTTGGTGCTTCGATTCGAATGGAATGGCGGCATTTACAAAATCAAAGGCAGTAACAAGCTAGCTCAAGCCTGCAAAAATACTGCTACCATCGTACCATAACCATAGATACCACAGCTCGCATAGTAATTACAAAAATAATAGGAAACATTACATGAAACTTTACAGTGGACTCTACAGAAAACCAGCTGCCAAGTGCATAAATTACAGAGTACGTTAAAATTAGTGGGTATAAAAGAGTAACATTCATTGGAACTCTTCTGCCCATAGCATAATGAGATGTCCTTATTCAGTTCCTTAAAGACAACAGTGATGTATTCGCTTGGACGTTTCACAAAATGCTGGCATCGATCCCAATCTGGCCTGCCATATTCTTAATTTGAAAGATAAAGCTGAAACCGTCAAAAAAAAATTGAGAACTTCAACACCAAGGCTCTAAGAATAAGTCAACAAAGTGATCCATAAACTCATTGAAGTTGGTTTTATCCGAAAGGCCAATTATCCAGAATGGATCTCGAACATTGTAGCAATACCAAAGAAAAATAACAAGATCAGAGTGTGCGCAGATTTCACGGACCTCAACAAACATACTCCGAAGGATAGTTTCCACTTCTTATCATAAACTATCTACTTGATTCTACTGTGGGGCATGAACTCTTATCCATGATGGATGCCGTATCAGGGTACAACCAAATACCTCTACTAGCCGACGATCAAGAGAAAATAGCTTTGATTATAGAGCATGGCATGTATTGCTACAGGGTTATGCCTTTCGGTCTCTGGAATGCTAGAGCCAATTATCAAAGGTTGATGACATAGATGTTTAAAGACCATCTCGAAAAAATGATGGAAGTATACATTGATGATATGCTATGTAAAAGTCTCAAAATGGAGAACCATATCGCAGATTGGCACACAACTTTCGAAATTCTCTATTTCTACAAAATGAGACTCAATCCTGACAAGTACAAGTTTGGGGTCAAGTCAGGCAAATTCTTGGGACATTTGATCTGTAAGCAGGGCATAAAGGCTAATCCAGATCATATTTGTGCACGGTTATCTATACCTTCTCCAAAAGTAAAGAAAGACGTACAGAAGCTGGCAAGCAAGATAACAACAATAAATTGTTTTGTCTCCAAGTCTTCAGACCGTGAAGGGACAACAAAAAAGAAACCTAAAAAAGATCATGAGATCGAGTGGACTCCAGAATGTGAAGCTACATTTCAGGAACTCAAACGTTATTTGGGTAAGCTACCAGTGATGAATACACCTAATAAAGGAGAATAGCTCACCATATATCTTGTCATTACCAATGAATCATTGAGTTCTTTCCTCATTCAACTTGATAAAAAGATAGATAAACCTGTCTACTTCATCAATAAAATTCTCACTCCAGCAGAATCCCAGAATACCAAGATCGAGAAACTACTATTAGCTCTTGTTTACACATCACAGAAGTTAAAATAGTATTTTCAGGCCCATTCAATTTGAGGAATGATAAATTATCCTTTGCGTGAAATCTTGTCCAAGTAAGAAGAATTTAGACGAGTACAACAATGGTCGGTAACTCTTGGCGAGTATAATATACGTTTCGAACCACGGCATTCTGAAAAAGGTCAAGCAGTAGTAGATTTTCTTGTAGACTTCTCAGTAGAAGAATCTGACTGGGAAGAAGATAGTACATATATCAACGAAGAACAGTTTGAAGAAAAGTCAGACTGGATATATCAAAAGGGTTGGTATATTCTAACTGATAGTTCTGCCGGACCTGCGGGGTCAGGCATCAACATTGTCCTTATTGCAACTTTTAATGACAAAATTGAAAAAGCAATCAAACTCAACTTCGAAGCTACCAAAAATAAGGTTGAGTATGAGGCATTAATTCACTATCTAGATATGGCTCTAGAGATTAGAGTTTCAGAATTATTTGTGGACACGGACTCTTTATTCATCGTGATCCATTATATAAAGAAATTTCTAAAAAATAGAAAAATGACTGATTATGCCGTAGTTATAGCCGACAGAATGTACAGATTCAAGAAGGCTGCCATTGAGCATTTCCCTCGTGGAGAAAACAGACATTCTGATTTCCTTGCCTATATGGTAGAAGTCCTCGGAACAGAAGCTTGATATCTCAAGATCAAAGTAATATCCAACCCCTGCATTACCATCATAAACTTAAATTTTGTTAATACTGGGGGCGTTGAAAAGGATGAGGACGATTGACGATGACTTTTCCTCATATATATCGGACCCACAAACAAGTTTAGCGGTGAACTCCCCAAAGATCCTACTGAATGAAGACGTGTGCTTGATAATGCTAAGACATAGGTCGTAGCTGATAATTTCCTTTATAAAATATCAGTCGCAGGACCCTATCTCGAATGTTTATCCAATAAAGAAGCTAAAAAATTCTTGCATGAACTTCACGAAGGTATTTGTGTGTCCCATGCAGTAGGACAATCTTTGGAAAATTGAGCTCTTACTCAAGGAGTTTTCTGGCCTAAAATGAAAGCTCAAACCATCGAATATGCAAGCAAGTGTGATGTTTACCAACGACATGGACCCCAAATTCAAGCTCCAACCCTAAAAATCCATTTTAGCAAAGTTGTTTAGCCGTTCAGGAGATGGGCCCTCAACCTCGTATGAGAGTTCCTCACTGTACCAGGCAAGAGGAAGCACTTCCTAGTAGCAACAGATTACTTTACCAAATGGATGGAAGCAGTTCCTTTGTGTCGTACACGTGAAAAAGAAGTCATCAAGTTTATATGGGAAACCATCATAATACGTTTTGGCTGCCTCTATCTCATCTGAATCGACAATGGACACTAGTTCGTTGGTTTCAAAGTCATTGAGTTCCTCAATCAGTACAACATCATCCAGTCTCCATCCAATCCATACTACCCACAAGGAAATGGTCAGGTCAAAATCACCAATCGAACTATCGTTGATGGAATCAAAAGTAGTTGACAAAGAAGAAAGGTAACTAGGTACATGAATTACCACATGTGTTATGGGCATATCGAACAATGCCTTGAGTATCGATTTGATGTACGCCGTTACTCTTGGCGTACGGTACTGAAGCAATAATCCCCACTCGATATCATCACCCTTTGCGTGGCCATCTTATGGCAGATGAAGAAAATAAATTCCAGTTGGCATGTAACATGAACTGGATCGAAGAAACAAGAGATCGAGCAATCACAAACTTGGGACGATATTATCAGGCTTTAACCAGATCTTATAACAAATAAGTTTTTCATAGAGAGTTTAAAATTAAAGATCTAGTCCTCCAAGAAGACCCCAAGCACATAAAATAAGTCAATGCTGGTAAACTCGCTAAAAATTGAGAAGGTCATTTTTATTATTATTGAAAAAAATGGACTTGGCTCTTACGACCTCGCTACCGAACTTGGAGAACGAGTGCCTAATCCTTGGAATACAAGGAGATTGAAGCGATATCGCATATAATAATCTATCACAGTGTACTTTTCTAATAAAGATATCATCTTGTACATCGGTCTTACATCCATGAAATACTTATGTTTGATCGCCCTACATCAGAGTACTTTCTATTATTTCATATAGTACTCCATCTAATTCTCTTTGTATGTCAATCTTATAATAATGAAATACTTATGTTTGATTACCCTACATTATAGTACTTTTCTAATATATCATACAAGTACTTTTATATACAGATTACATATCTAAACATCATAGGTTACTAGTGGGTTTACCCCATTATAATGTATTACAGATCGTTTGTTGCTTCAGCCAAATTGATCTTTTATTACATTATAGATCATTTGTTGCTTCAGCCAAATTAATCTTCTATTATATTATAGATCGTTTATTGCTTCAGCCAAATTAATCTTCTATTACATTGTAGATCG
The DNA here is from genome assembly GCA_014058105.1 of Kingdonia uniflora. Taxonomy (NCBI): domain Eukaryota; kingdom Viridiplantae; phylum Streptophyta; class Magnoliopsida; order Ranunculales; family Circaeasteraceae; genus Kingdonia; species Kingdonia uniflora. The sequence continues at coordinate 1,269,449 of JACGCM010001055.1, read as the reverse complement.
TTTATTGCTTCAGCCAAATTGATCTTTTATTATATTACGGATCATTTGTTGCTTCAGCCAAATTGATCTTCTATTACATTACATATCGTTTGTTGCTTCAGCCAAACCAATCTTCTATTTTACAGATTATTTGTTGCTTCAGCTAAACCGATCTTTTATTTTACATTTTACAAATCGTTTGTTGCTTCAGCCAAACCGATCTTCTATTTTTGACCTAACTTGCCAAGTAGTAACTTTACTTGTTGTATAGTAGTAGTTTTGCTTTATTAGTTCTATCATTGACTGAGTTGGGAACCCTTCAGTATTTAGTTTAATAGAATGTTCGTGGCATGCACTGGTTTGGTATCCCATCTATGTGAGATTGTTCTTTGATTATCTTTTGTGAATTTATTGCATGGGAAGTAGTTAAATCCCATGCATGATAGTTGATCTACTATATGCAACCCGCATATGGATCTATCTACTCATTGAGCATGACCGATAATCAGATGAGTGATGACACATGTTTAAGAGACATTAGTACCACGCACTCGAACCTTTTAAGATATGAATATATTTCTTGTCTAACCTTGTGCATCGGGGATGACACGAATATCATTAGCGCGGCCAACATGATAGAACGCACTAAGTGCGTTACCCTATTACTTTCTAACAGTACTATACAGGGTATCTAGTCTACTTTATAAACAAATAAATCCAGCAGGATTTTACTGAGTTTAAGGAGATACATGATAATATTTATCACGTAATGACTATCAGAGAAAATGACAGATAAGGTTTTGTACATTCATTTCATGTCTAAAGGGAATACGCTATTAGAATAGTTTTTAATACACTCCTCAGGCTTGGATAATGAGGAGGATTATCAGGATTATATCTCAACTTTCCTTATAAGAAAAGAAGATCCAGAGAGTACGTATAATGATTGCTTTCAAGATAAGTCTATTATTTCATCGTAGTATGACCAAGGTAGAGTATGATCTCCAGCCTTTACTCCAAATGCATCCATGGAGACACATGTGGACCTATCCATCCACATAGTGGTCCACTTGATTATTTATGGTCATAATAGACGCATCTATGATATGGTCTTACATTTGCCTATTATTAAAATCAAGGAATGTAATGTAGTACGATTTCTTACTTAGATCATTAGATCGTAGGCTCAGTTCCTGGATTAACTGATCAAAGTGGATCGATACAACTTGATGGGGGATTAAGAGTAGAACTCATAGGCTCTTGATGATTACTTTACTACTAAATGGGATAGATGATTAAGCATTGAGAGTACCCCATGCCATACCCAACTCAAGATTGGCAGAGAACTTAATCAAACGATTTAGGATAATCGTTATGCTACTTTATTACAATCACAGCTTCTGGCTCGTATGGGGGATTTATATTCTTGCTCCCATAGCAATGAGGGTTCGTCCCATAACAAGTCATTAAATTATTTTTTCCCAAAAGCAACTAGTAACTAGGCAAAGCCCGGTGTTGCCCATCGATGAACATTTGAATGTTCTGTATAGGTGCCAATCGTACCATAACATATGAAGATGGGACCCTCAATGTTGGCTGGTATTATGTGAGTTATGATTCGTATTTATCACTGGATATTAAGAATCTACTGGCAACGTATATACTGCAGAGCAGATAACTGTCACTCTGATAAGACGATATTACCAACATTGGATGGAGATATGACAGTCAATGTTAATGACGTTTCCAAGAGGTCTTGGAAAATACCATTGCTGTTTCATCTAGATCCCGATAAATATGTTTAGTGACAATAAAGTTCAACAGATTACAAACCTCTAATAGGTCGTAAATGAATTGCCAGACACATTCATAGACAATATTGAAGTACCGTAAGTGTATGTACCTGCAAGCAATACACCTACACAGCAAAACATTCCGGGGAAGCTAGTACCGCAACTAAACATTCCAGGAGAATTAATACCGTAAACGTATCTGAGGCTCGCGCTTAGTGTGGAGCACCGTTGGAAGAAAGTATTATGAGTTGGGGAGCTGCAGAATATGGGAAAAATATGACTAATGGTGTAGTCGGTTTATCGAAGATGGAACCACCCATTAACGAATTAATAGTAGTTACGCAACCAGTTGATGCATTACGAGACTTCCCCAGGGTGGCACATACCTATGATAATAATTAGATCTCGATCTATTAAAAGTTTGTAATAAGCACCACATAGGATCATTCAGTAGAGATTTGTCGATAAGGTATTCATATTCGCTGCTGTACTCGCCATCAAGGATGAGGATTCAAAACCACTTATTGTAAATGACTGTGTGTTGTTGTACATTGGCCAAAGTGGGAATCTGGAATCCAAGCGGAGCTGAGCTTGCTAGCATAATGGGAAGTGATACAATTAAGTTTGTTGGTTATAAATGAGAAAGGTACGTAAATACGATTAACTTGGAGAGATAATTTGGTCAAGGCAAGACTAGTTGCCCAAGAAATCTTTAAGAGATCTGGCATCGATTGTGTAATGGCCAAATTCTGTAGCTCGATATGATTAGGAATTAGCTATCACACCAATGAACCTATATCAATGCTCTAATATAAAGTAAGAAATGGACACAGATGTTTTTAGCGTGGAAAACCTCGGAACATGTAAAAAACTACGACCTCGTATGGAGGATTTTTGTAAAAGTATATTTATTGCTTGGAGTGGATATCTTTATTACAAGTGACCTCTAGAATATATAAATAGTTTTGATACCGTAAATAAGAAGTTTGAGTAATTTTTCTGGTCTCTATCTCTTCTGGAACTTTTCTTTTATATAGGCTTCTCCACAACTCTTCATCAAGCTAGAACACGTTTTTCAAATAATGTGGTTAGTGGCGATTGACTGAATAACTGACGAGTTCGTGGGAAACATGTATCTTTGACTGAATAATGTTTTCTGAGTTTAGCTCGACCCACGTTCTTGAGTAGTTTATGGGGTTGGTTGGAATGTTTGACTGGAGTGTTAAGTACTAAAAAATGCGTGAGCTCAAGATGGAAGTAAATCGAACTGCGTGAGCTCGATTATGAGTGAGATCGAGGAATAAGTCCATACAATCGCCCCCTCTCAACCTACATTGCTCGTGCCAAGAAAGCCGAGGCTAGAGAACGTTCAGGGGGAAGTAGAACTGAGGTTAAGACTCCTTTAGTTCGAGGGGATGTAGCTAGTCTTTTAGGTCGAATTAGAGAGTGACGTATCTCGTATTCAAGGGCATGTCCAGAAGGGAAATACAAATTTGAGGGATTGCCAGCATAAGTTGGATGTTACTCTTATCTGGGAAAAATTTATGGAAGAGGAGATCAAAGTAAAGGAATTATTGGTAATGAGGAAAGAAGAATTATTAAAAGATCTGTCGGTTAGGGAAAAGTTGAACGCATAAATTAGGAGACTTCGTGCTCGTGTGGTAGGCTTAGAAGCCATGAACCTATCTGAGTCAGCGAAGTATATTGCCAAGATGGAAGAAGATGTAATCTATCATGATAAGGTTGATGCGGAAATAATTGAATGGAAGAGTAATTATGCTAGGTTAAAATCATGCCTCGAGAGGTTGAAGGTAAAATTTGTAACAATGGTAGTACCTGATGCATCTCAATCTGACCTGTTAAGGGTGATCATTGCATATTTTGTAGAGGAAGTAAAAAGACTTGAGTCAGAATGAGATACCTAGTTCAAAACTCTGTCAGATAAGGGATACATCTATGGAGCTAAGATAGATCAAGGGGACTGTCTGGGCGTCATGGAGACCAAACTGGGCTCTTAAACTATTGAATCAATAGAAGAAGGTAGAGCTATTGTGGCCCGCGAACTGAAAGAAAGACCTCTTGATGTGTGGGGAATCGCTGCTGACACTTACTCGGCAGAAAAGAATCCTTTAAAATATGAATTTGACCTGAAAATAAATAGTATCTGTCGCAAACACATTGAAATAGATGAAAGCTAGTATGACCATTGCCTTATCTTGTGTCTGGTGGGGTCTTTGATATATAAAAAATTACATTCGTTTTAATCGCAGAAATGGGTTGAGTTAAACCAAGTTAAAACTTGATTTGAACTATATAAATGTCACAGACATATTGAAAGAGATGAAAGCTAGTATGACCTTTGCTTTATCTTATGCCCAGCTGAGTCTTTGATATGAAACAAGTTTTTACTATTGCTACAATTGTTAAGATGTAAAGATTCAGCTGAACCAAGTGTTATCCTTGATCCAGCCTACTGAAATGATCCAAACAAGTTGAAAAAGATGAAGACTAGTATAACTTTTACCTTATCTCTTGTTTGGCTGAGTCTTTAATATGAAACAAGTTTTTACACTTACTACAATCGCAGAGATGTAAAGATTCAGCTGAACCAAGTATTATCCTTGATCCAGCTTACTGAAATGATCCAAACAAGTTGAAAAAGATGAAGACTAGTATTACCTTTGCCTTATCTCTTGTTTGGTTGAGTCTTTAATGTGAAACAAATTTCTACACTTGCTATAATCACAAAGAAGTAAAGATTCAGCTGAACCAAGTTTTATCCTTGATCAAGCCTACTAAAATTATCCAAACAAGTTGAAAAAGATGAAGACTAGTATTACCTTTGCCTTATCTCTTGTTTGGTTGAGTCTTTAATGTGAAACAAATTTCTACACTTGCTATAATCGCAGAGATGTAAAGATTCAGCTGAACCAAGTTTTATCCTTGATCCAGCCTACTAAAATTATCCAAACAAGTTGAAAAAGATGAAGACTAGTATCACCTTTGCCTTATCTCTTGTTTGGTTGAGTCTTTGATGTAAAACAAGTTTTTACACTTGCTACAATCGCAGAGATGTAAAGATTCAGCTGAACCAAGTATTATCCTTGGTTCGCCTACTAAAATGATCCAAACAAGTTGAAAAAGATGAAGACTAGTATTACATTTGCCTTATCTCTTGTTTGGTTGAGTCTTTGATATGAAACAAATTTCTACACTTGCTATAATCGCAGAGATGTAAAGATTCAGCTGAACTAAGTTTTATCCTTGATCCAGCCTACTAAAATTATCCAAACAAGTTGAAAAAGATGAAGACTAGTATCACCTTTGCCTTATCTCTTGTTTGGTTGAGTCTTTGATGTGAAATAAGTTTTTATACTTGATACAATCGCAGAGATGTAGTAAAAGAAGCCAATCAAGTGATATCCTAGATTGAACTTGATTGATTGTAAGCTAGTATTATCTATACTTGAATCTGTAAAGTATGGACGAATGTTCATGAAGAGAATGACATTGTTCAAAAAAAAATTTCATTGATAAGTTCAGAATTTACATTGGATGGAGATAAGAATCTCACTTTTGGAATTGAAAAATAAACAGCGAATAATAAAAATTGAGTAGTAAGACACCTAACGATAGTACCATTTCAGTCGTCTAGTGATCCAAGGATTTAAAATGGAGATTCCCTCTTCTATCATGAGATAGTATGATCCCAGGCCTGAGAGACCTGTGATAATGAATGGTCCCTCCCAATTGTCGGCCAATTTTCCAGCGTGAGGCTCTTTACGATGTTGAGGAATTTCTCTGAGGACGAGATCTCTGATTTGGAAAGTACGGTTCCTGACTTGGTTATTGTACAACCTAGCAAGCATATGATGATATCGACCTAGGTTAGTGATGGCGCGTTTCCTGGTCTCATCTATCATATTGAGGTTGCAAGCCAATTCGAACTCATTTTCCTCGTCAGTTAGCTCGTGATCACGAACTGGATGATGATATTCAGAAGGAATGATTGTCTCAGTGCCATAAGCAAGGAGGATTGGGGTACCCTAGTGGATTGTCAGGGAATGGTTCGATACGCCCACAGGACGTGAAGTAGTTTACGAACCTAATTTCCTTTCTTCTGTGAGTGAAGCCATTTTATGAGTCCATACACGATGGTTTTGTTGGTGATTTCAGCTTAGCCATTGCCTTGAGGATAGTATGGATGTGATGGTGAGTGGATGATATTGTGGTAATTTAGGAAGGTTATGACCTTATCTCCTACAAATTGGGCTCCTTTATCGATACGAATTAGGTGAGGGCACCCGAATCGAGTGATTATGTGATTCTAGATAAAAAAGATGATATCTTTTTCTCTGGTTCGACATAGTAGAATTACTTCTGCCTATTTTGTAAAGTAATCGTTATCTACGAGTAGGTGACGATGATTACCTAGAGAGTTAGGGAATTTACCGACAAGGTCTAGTGCCCATCTTTTGAATGGCCAGAAAACCTTGCTTGCATGGAGTTCGAGCGTAGGGGCGCGTATCATATTTCCATATCTCTGGCAGGTGTCATACCAGTAGGAAAACTCATCTGCTTGCTTGCGCATGCCTGGCCAGAATACTTCTTGAGTTATAGCTCAGTTTACTAATGATCTACCTGTGGCGTGGGAGCCACAAGTTCCTTCATGTAATTCGTGGAGCAGTTCGTCTACTTTTAACTTTGAGAGGTACTTGAGGTATGGCCCAGTAACGGAGAAGCGGTAAAGCATACCATTATGAGTAATGTAACGCCTCGAGTTGCTGATCAGCTGTCGGCGCTCTTTCAAATCTACTGGGATTGGTCATTTGCACTTGTTATCGACACCAAGGTAGGCTAAGAAAGGCTTTCGCCAATCGTCATCTCCCCCTTTATCGCCCCCAGTGTTGATCGTGCATACAGATATGCGATCAATGTTGGGGGTTGAAATGATTTCGATATGGAGATATTGAACTTTTATACCCGAGATCCCAGCTAGATATGCCAAGGAATCGGCGTGTCTGTTTTTACCTCGAGGAAGATATTCGAGAGTTGCTTTTTCGAACTTACTCATCTTATCTCTAACGAGGGTTGCATATTCGATCATCTTCTCGTTCTTCTTGTATTGCTCGGAATAATGATGAACGATGAGTAATGAATCGGTGTAAACTGAGAGTTTGGGGACATCGAGCTCAAGCGCGAGGTGGAGTCTGTGAATGAGAGCTTCATACTCGGTGATATTATTTGAGGCCTCAAAATCCAAGCGGATTGATTTCTCAATTCTGTCATTTGAAGGGGCAATCAAAACGATCCCGATTCCTGACCCCGCGGGTCCTACTGATCAATCTGTGAGAAGCTTCCACCCTGACGTAATGATCCAGTCAGCTTGTTCATTAAATAACTTAGGAGTTAAATTCTTTGGCGTGCTTTTGGTAAGGTCTGGGTCGTGTTCCTCCTACATGGGATCCTCCACTGGAAAATCCGCGAGAAAATCAGCAATGGCCTGACCTTTTTCGGAATGACGTTCATCGAACTTGATATCATGTTTGCCCAAGCTGACTTACCATTGTTGTACTCTTCGTGACTTCCCTTTTTTGGACAGAACTTCCCGAAGTGGGTAGTTCGTCATAACTTTGACGGAATGTGCTTGGAAGTAGTGCTTGAGTTTCTGCGAAGTGTAAACAAGGGTGAGAAGAAGTTTCTAAATTTTAGAGTACCTATTTTCTGCTGGTGTGAGTGTTTTACTGATGAAGAAGACTGGCTTCTCTATTTTCCCTTCCAGGCAAATGGGAACCGAGCTGAGAGAAATATCTATAACTGCTAGGTAGATTATCAGTTCCTCATTACCTACTGTGGTGCCCATTATGGGAGACTTCCCCAAATAGATTTTGAGATCCTGAAAAGTTGTTTTGTATTCTGGTATCCATGTGACTTTTGTAGTTGGCTGAATCTTTTCTCGTTTGGTACATCCGCGGAGTAATAGGAATAGTCAACGACAGCGGTCTAAAGATTTAGAGACGAAACGGTTGATCGTGGTAATCTTGCCGGCGAGTTTTTGAACATCTTTTATTATCTTTGGAGAAGGTATGTCGAGGAGAGCCCAAATTTGATCTGGATCAGCCTCAATCCCTTTCTTGCTGATGAAGTAGCCTAGAAAGTGGCTAGAATGTACCCCGAATTGACACTTATCAGGGTTGAGACGCATTCTGAAAGATTGAAGGATGTTGAATATTGTGTTGAGATCTGAGATGAGATTATCTGACTGTATGCTTTTGCAGAAGAGATCATCGATGTTGACTTTAACAATTTTTCCCAGGTGTACTTTGAACATAGCAGTCATCAATCGTTGATATGTGGCCGTTGCATTCTTGAGCCCGAAGGGCATGACTTTGTAACAGTAAATGCCACTTTCAGAGATGAGCGTTGCCTTCTCTTGATCTTCTTCCAGAAGTAGGATTTGATTATATCCTGAAGCAGCGTCCATCATAGATAGGAGATCATGACCTGTAGTGGAATCGAGGATCTGATGAATATTGGGAAGAGGGAAACTGTCATTTGGAGTATGTTTGTTTAGATCTGTAAAAAACTACGCAAACACAAACTTTTTCGTTCTTTTTTGGGACAACGACAATGTTGGATATCCAGTCCAGATACTTAGTTTCTTGAATAAATCCCACTTTGATCAATTTCTCGATCTCGGTGTTAACTTCATCTGGAAGACAAGGTGAAAGTTGTCGCTATTTATGTTTGACCGCTGGGGCGTTGACGTTGATGGCTAACTTGTGGCAAGCCATAGCTGGATCGACTCCGGGCATTTCTTCAAAAGACCATACAAAAATGTCTCGATTGAGTTGCAAGAACTGAATGAGAGTGTATTTCTCATGCTGAACCAGCTTGGTTTCGATGAACGTGCCTCTGCTAGGTCCATCAATATTGACATATTCTGTAGGATCCTCTATAGGTGATTGGTCGTCGAGGTGATCAATTTTTTGTAATTGCTATGCGACCAATCTATCTAAAGTATCTAGGATGGCAAAGATAACATTTTTACAAGCTCGAAAGAGTTTCTGACTACCTCTTATCTCATAAATACCATTGCCGTTCTTAAATCGGAGTGCTTGATGATAGGTGGAAGCGATTGCTTCCATATTATGTATCCAGCAGCGGCCCATAATCCCAAGATAATGAGACTTGGCATTGATGACATAGAAAATGACATCGATAGTGGCTGGTCCTGTGATAATAGGTAAGATAATCATGCCTACTCGTTCTTCCCTGGAGCCATTGAACCCACTGATGTCTGTATCGCTCTGAATGACTTGGTCGGCCAAACCCATCTGGTCGATCGTAATCTAAAAAAGAATTTCAATACCGCTTCCAGTATCGATCATCATTGTGTGCATGACAAACTGTTTCATCTTAAGCATTATGACTAACGCATCATGATATGGAAATTTGACATGTCTATTGTCGCAATCCTCGAAAGAGATTTCGAGTCGGCGATTGCTCGACTCGGGAAGAAGTTTGGCTTCTTTGTCTTGAGGTGTAAGATCACAGCATTCTGAGAGCCTCCGTCGCTTTAATCAGTTGGAATTAGTGATCTTGTTGATTTTGATCATGTTACTGAGGTACATATAATAGAGATGCTTCTCCTCAGCTCAGTCGTTGACCTGAACAACTTTGAGTTGTTTCTTATAGTTTCCATCTTGGTATGACTTCAGGTCAACAATGTATTCGAGCATCCGTCCTTCCTTGAAAATGAGCTCGAGCATCCGCTGTAGAGCATAGCAATTATCAGTAGAATGATGATTTACCTAATGGTGTAGGCAAAATGGTCTATTATCGATGGGCTCCAGTGGCTGAGAGACGCGGTAAAGCGTGTCTTTCGATAGCAGTAGAAAAATTATGGAGATTCGGACGTTCAGCTTTGGGAGAACGGGTTTGTTTTGCGGACCGCTTCTCCGAGGGTATCCAGTGTTTCCCATGGAGCGTTTCTGATCCCCATGTTCCTCCTTAGACTCGCTGGTTCGTTCTGGAGGTGGGGATTTGGTGGAGATGACAGACTTAGTAGACTTTTATCACTCAGACATCATCCTCTCCAAGTCGACGTAACCGTTGACTTTGGTGATCATCTCTTGTAACGTCACAGGTTTGTTAAGGAAGAGGTATTCTTTGGCCTTGCAATCGAGCCAGAGAGTATTGGTAAAAGCGGTAACGGCCATTTTTTGGTCGAGGTTATCCACCTTAATTGCGAGCTCTAAGAATTTCTTTGAGAAGTCTTCAAGCTTTTCTCCATGTGATTACTTAAGACCGACAAGAGAATACAAGTTCTCCTCTTTGTCTCTGTTGTGAGTATACGTCTTGATAAACTGCTTCTACAGCTGATCAAACGTGTAGATAGATTCCTCAGGAAGATAATTGAACCATCGAAGTGGCTCCTCTTATAAACTTGTGGCAAACAGGCGGTAGAGGATGTGGTTAAGATTGGAGTACAACCCCAATGAATTGCGGTATTGCTGAATATGCTCCTTCGGGTCAGTACCTTTGTATTTGTGAATTTTGGGAGTATGGAAACCTTTCGGTACTTCCATATCGAATAGTTCTTTGGCAATTAGACTTCCTTGTAACTTTGTGGTATCGCTGGTAGTACCCAGAACTTGTGCCTGGATCAACTCCTTAATTCATTGGTCCATGCATTCTTTTGTGACATAATGACGTATTGGTTGAATCCCTGGACGTGCTGGCAGGGGATGATGAGTCCCCGTACCTTCACTTAAGAAATCTCGTACTAGAATTTGAAGTAGAGGTTGCTGGTCTTCTTTTTGATAGATGGGAATCTGGTGACCTCGACTGACTTCAGATTGAACTTCTCCCCCCAAATTGATGGAGGGCTGCAGTCCATGTGGTAAATTTCTAAAAATAGCTTTACGGGTGACTCCCTGAGGTCCCAACCTTTCCCTTCCTGAAATGCGGGAGGTCTCTAGAAGTTGATCACGACCCCTGGCTGAAGTAGCCTGCTGAATATTTTGCAGAGCCTCGAGTACAATCTGCATCGTCGTCATCTAATCTTTGTGCCGTTTGAGCGTTGTCAAACAAGCTTTTCATTCTGCATCGAGCTCTTTCTATCGGAGCTCGCGATCCTTTGTCAATTGAAGTTCAATCTCGGCGCATTTTTCTGCCTCTGCGCGGAGATTCGCCCGTAACTCGGTGAGTTATCTCGGATCCACATAAATTTCAAGCTGAGTTCCTGTGGCCTATCATCTGGAAGAAGCCATAATTGAAAATTATAATGAAAGACTGCCTTAGAGTATCGTGGAAATGAAATCTTTCCCACATACGGTGCCAAATGTAATGGCCAAATTCCGTAGCTCGATATGATTAAAAATTAGCTATCACACCAATGAACCTGTATCAATGCTTTAATATAAAGTAAGAAATGGACACGTGTTTTTAGTGTGGAAAACCTCGGAACAGGTAAAAAACCGCGACCTCGTATGAAAGATTTTTGTAAAAGTATATTTATTGCTTGGAGTGGATATCTTTATTACAAGTGACCTCTAGAATATATAAATAGTTTTGATACCGTAAATAAGAAGTTTGAGTAATTTTTCTGGTCTCTATCTCTTCTGGAACTTTTCCTTTATATAGGCTTCTCCACAACTCTTCATCAAGCTAGAACACGTTTTTCAAATAATGTGGTTAGTGGCGATTGACTGAATAACTGACGAGTTCGTGGGAAACATGTATCTTTGACTGAATAATGTTTTCTGAGTTTAGCTCGACCCACGTTCTTGAGTAGTTTATGGGGTTGGTTGGAATGTTTGACTGGAGTGTTAAGTACTAAAAAATGTGTGATCTCGAGATGGAAGTAAATCGAACTGCGTGAGCTCGATTATGAGTGAGATCGAGGGATAAGTCCCTACAGATTGTGGTGTGACCTATTACCCGGTTATGGACCCTATAACGTTTCAGTACTGATCAGTCTGTCAAGTTGTCAAGGACAAGCTAGACATGCGTCTGATGTAAATACCGCATATCTTTATGGGAAACTAGATACAGATATCTACATGAAGCCACCTGGTGAGGTATAAGCTTCTAGAAGTAATTAAGTCTGACACACAAGGTGTATACGTAATAAAACTGGAAAAGTTATTGTTGGCCTGAAGCAATCAGGGCCCATGAGGCATAGTAAGTTGACTGAGTATTTGAAGGTCAAGGACTTTGCAAATATCTTTATATGTCCATGTATTCTTATTTAGAGCACATATATTAGCATCCCACATCATAATAGTGCACTAAATGATTTAGATATCATTAGACCTCCGGGGGAGATTGTGAGAGCCACCAAATACCTTGGGAAGAAATTCGAAATACAAGACCATGGGAAATCAAGTAGTGTCTCGATTTGCAGATCGAACATCTTGGTAATGGCATACTCGTACACCAAGCAATATATATCGGAAGAGTTATCTAACTCTTTGGTATGGATGTAGTACACGGTGCTAAGTCGTTTATTGCACGTCTATCACTTTGGTGCGGACAACGACATCTTCCACCATCCTAATAGGGGAGAAACTCATAGAGACTTGGTGTCATAGCTAGGAGTTGCTTTGCTATAGTTAGTTGGGTATACTGGACCCAATAACTCATTTGCAATTAACTGCTTGGCTTGCCATTGTTATGTTCCTACCCAAAGGTACTGGATTAAAATCATGCTTATTCTGAGATATCTGGTCGATATGAAAGACTGGGGTCTGTTCTACGCAAAATGGTAAACGTAAAAGTAAAGAGTACACCGATATAGAAGACTTCTCAGTCCCACATAGTGACCATTGCCAGATGAATTATGTGTTTATGTACGAGGATGCATAATATTCTTGGAGACTGATGAAGCAGACAGCAGTAGCTACATCCCCGAACCACGAAGAAATTCTTGCACTTCATGAAGCTGGCAGAGAATAATGGTTATACTCCAAGACACATCAACTGAAGTTGTAGCGTGTTCTATCAAAGATAAAGCATCAACTATGTACGAAGACAATCTAGCTTGTATCATTCAAGTCAATGGTGATTTATCAATGGCAACCAAACGAAGCACTTTTATCAAAGATAAAGCATTAACTATGTATGAAGACAATTTAGCTTACATTAGTCAACTCAATGGTGATTGCAACAGAATGAAGCACATTTCACAGAAGCTTTTCCATCCTTATGAATTACAAAAGGCGAATGAGATTGGTGTTGTTGAAGATATTTCAGAAGACATCTTTGCAAATCTATTCACGAAGACTCTTACACCACTTACGCTCAAGAAGCTAGTACACGGAATCAGCATGCTGAAGATTTCTATATCAATATCTCAGGGAGATCGGTGTCAATGGGAGTAGTCTCAGCCTGATGTGGACACATGCATGTTGTATTATTTTTCCTGATAGTGTGGTTTTTATCCAAGGAGGTTTTACTGACTGGAAGTTTTGATGAGGCAACGTATACGCGGCCACAACCCATATAGGGCATTGGATTATAATCTTTCCTTGCATAGCTTTTTACCTAAAGGGTTTTTTTTAGGCAGAGGTTTTGATGAGGTAAGTCATCCTGGTATAGAACACCCCAAGGGGGAGTGTTAGGAGTTGGGTCCTGCCCAAGCTAGGAGCCCAACTGGGTTGGGGTGTCCTATTGGACTCCTAACAAGCCCATAGACCTTTAGGGTTTATGGGAAGAGTTTGAGTAGGTTTGGTAACCTATATTGAAGGTTTATCTACTTTGTATTATGTACGGAGAAATAGTTCTCAATTCAATAAGAAATCTTTCTCTCTCTCAATTGATCTCAAGATATAGAATTGTTAGCTTATATATTATTATATTCCTCAATACTATAATCTGTCTTTAATGCATTTTAAATGTTTATCAAGAATTGTTACTGTAGGGACCTATCCCTCGACCTCACTTGTAATCGAGCTATCACCAATTCAAATAACCTCCATCTCAGGCTCACGCATTTTTCAATATAACTTCTCCAATCAACATTTTAACATACTTCGCGAACTGGTCAAGAACGTGGGTCAAACTTAAACCAGAAACCCTGAACCAGTCAAAGATACTTGTCTCTCACAAACTCATCAGTTACTCAATCAACCGCCACTAACCACATTGTTCAGAGAATGTGCTCCAGCACGATGAAGAGTTGTAGAGAATAAGGACGAAGTTCCAGAAGAGATGGGGACCAGAAAAATTACACAAGAGATCACCTAGAAATTACATATTCTAGATTCTCGATCAATCATCAAAGTATCTTAGTTATAAGATTCAAGAATTATCAATTCTTAGAGATCACTTGTAATAAGATATCCACCTCAAGCAATAAAGATACTTTCAACAAAAATCTTCCACACGAGGTCGTGGTTTTTTTACCTATTCATAGGTTTTCCACGCTAAAATCACCTATTACATTTCTTAATTTACATTAGATTATTATTATAAATTCATTGGTGTGATAGGGAATTCCAAAGCTATTTTGAGCTTACGGAATTTGGCCATTATACGCAATTATCGCCTTTAGAAGGTCTGAACGTGATGCATCAGGTATGACCATCCTTGCAAATTTTACTCTCACCTTCTCAAGGCGTGACTCCAATCTAGCATACAAATTCTTCTGATGAATCACTTCCATATCAACTTTAACATCATGTGCTACATTCTCTTCCAACTTTTTTTTATATATTTAGCTGATTCAGCCAGGTTCATAGCCTCTAGGTCCACTACCTGGTCTCGAAGCCTCTTAATTTCTACGTTCAACTCTTCCCTAGCCGGAATATCCTTTAATAATTCTTCTTTCCTCTTCATCACCATTGGCTTTGCCTTAACTTACCCTTCCAAAACCTTCTCCCTAATAAGAGCAACATCCAACTTCTGCTGACATTCCCTTAAGCTTGCATTACCTCTCTGCACATGCCCCTGAATTCGAGCTATGTCACCTTCACACTCACTAATTCGTCCCGATAAACTCACCACATCTCCTCAGGCTAGATGAACTTGAACATCCTTCTTACTCCCTCTCAAGCGTTCTCCGCCTCTACTTTCTTGGCACGTGCGTTGGCTTGTGCCAGTTCAGCCTTTAATCATATCACTCTCTCATTTAAATCATTACACCTTTGTTGAATTTCCCGAAACTCCATATCCTTATCATGTAGAGCTATATGCAAGTGTTCAGCCGTGGCTTCCGAAGTTGATAGATTTTCTCAAACTACTCTCAGCTCGTTATCTTTTTCAATGATTTTTTATTTCAGTCACTCCATCTCGTTTCTGCAATTCTGAAGAATAGATCAAAATCGTTCCTCGGATCTTTCTAGTGCCTGAATATGGTACGAAGTCATTTCAGTCTGCTTACCCTTAACCATCAACATGTCAACCCGACTTTTGAGCTTCGCGGCATGTTCTTTGATCTCCACCAGCTCTTTTAGCCCCTTAGCTATTTCGGCATCATTTTCTTCGACCTTATGAGTCAGGTCAGAAATAGCATGGGTTACCTCCACAAGTTTAAAATGCACCTTTACGTGTTGGTCTTCTCTATTCTCATTTGCCTCCCTCATCCTATCCAACTCCTTTGCAAATTCCCAGTTACATTGGAGTACATCATCCATACGCGAGCGAGCTGAATCCAATTAGATCTGTATGATATAAAATTTTTAGCACAGTTCGATCCATAACACAATCAATGTGCATCTATATTTCATTTCCAAAATTATATATTATTTCTAACATCTGCGGTGTGCAAATACTTCTAGACTAAAGGTTCAGATACATTATCAGATGAACGTTCCATGAGGTATATTATAAAGTCAAAGATATATACTTTCGATATACTACTTTGCATAAAGAGCATTGAATTTGTCTATGTACTATATTAGTGACATTTTCCTAAAGCTGATAGAAAAATTTACGGCCTACATCTACATCCTATTTACTATGTAGCTTTATATCGATATAACGTATAGGCCAAAAGACCTTTTTCAATCTAACCTGTAGCTCCGCTTGCGAAGACAATGAAGATATGGAAATCTCTTTCTCCCTGATAAGCTCAGTCTCTAGGTCTTTTATCCTGAGACTCATTTTTCTAAGTACCTACAAGAGGGTTACAAAAATAAACTCAGCCTAAGAGTCTATTCAATGTACACAGTCCAACAGCTTACAACACCCATCCAAAATGTTTATACAAAACCAAATCATTTCTCTATCCTACCTTCTCGTGCTCGCTCTCCGGGAGTTCGTTATCGTCCCCTTGGTTATCCAACACTGTCTGACTAGAGACACCGTCTAACCCATCAGCTACTCCCACCGCGACCTCCTTTATCCCTTCATCATCTTCCTCCTCAATGTAGGTGTCCGCCTTAATGGCATTCACCTCCTCCTCAGAGTATCCTTTCAACATGAGGTGGCACCCTATCCTGTCGTACTCCTCCACCATTTCCTCCAAATTGGCCCTCGCCTCTACCTGTAACTGACCAATTGCCATAGCATGGGAAGCCTTCAGAGCCTCCAGCTGCCTGGCGTCCTTAACGGCATCAACTTTAGCTCGAGCTAACTTTTCACAAGCTTGATTTTTATCCTCATCAGCTCAGATTTGTCTTCCTCAACTCCAAGCCAGATCCCCTTCGCCAGCCGAGCAACCTGCAGAACAAAAATCGACCTCAATATCAGTTTGAAGCACAATCCATAATATTTTTTGCATAATCAGTATAGACTTACCATCTTGCTCATATCTTACTCACCATGAAGGATCACCAATCTATCCCTCTCCTAAACCTCTTTGAGGTCCTCCACCATGGCCGATTTTTCTTTAGCGACCTTGTCCCCCGATTTCTCTGAAGGCTCGACCCTTCTCCTTTTTTCTTTAGCGACCTCACCACTTCTAGTAGTACCAGAGGCCGACGGATTTTTTAACATCCATTTTTTTGGATATTTTTAAGCTATTGTACTCGACATAATGGGTTCCGGCTGAACTGGCCTATCTGTTTCAGGGGTCTTGGCAAAGTTGGTTCGACCTTCCCTGCCAGTTCATTGTCTCTTCCCTTCGCCAGCACCCGCCATCAACCTGGTCGATTGAGCCTTTTTAACCATCTTCGACCTGCTATCTATCCACTTCTTCCTACTAACCTCGAGTCCTTCCAACACAACTTTGAGCCCAGTCTCCTCCTTTATAACTTCATATAACATTAACTTTTTCCTCGCTACGTGAGACTTCACACCTGTCATACAAAACATTTATATTAGCAACTATAGGCATAAGTTTAAACACATCAGTAATATTATCTATGCATGGTCATACTTACTTTGTTTTACAGTTTTAAACCGAAAGTCCAAAGGTTCTTCGTCATTTCTCTGAAGGCAATTACCCTTCACCCATATGACGTTATCATTCCAGGCTCAACCAGCTGAATTCAGATCGAAGAAGCGAGGCCGAGTTACGCTCGCACAGAAGTATGCCCCACCACTAGCGTGATAATTCTTTACCCCATAAAATTGTAGCACATCCTCAGGAGATATCCTCCTCACCTTCCCCTCATTCTCTCACCTTTCATTCAGATGGTCATAAACACTAATTACCTCTCACATGTTCCCGTTCAATTGAATGGGACATGCCCCAATTGCATTCATAATCCCCTTCGCCAAGATGGTAAGGGGAAGACTCAGCCTGTAATCTAATTGAGACAGGTAACACAGAAAACCTTCTTCAAGGTCTCTACGAACACCCCCATCAAAGTACTCTAACGAGATCGATTCATCTATGCCCCTATCTCGTTTTTCCACCTCTAAATCCGACAGCAAATAAAAATATTCCTCCCCAGTCGGTACCGTGCAACCCCTAAACTGCCTACCAGTATGTTCTACACAATTACCCCATTCCCCTCCTACAGCAGCCTTGGCTTTACAAAATTCTCTAAATACATCTGAACCAGGAGGATAGGACACCAAATGACCAGGAAAACCTAGAAATGGCTTTAACCCTACTTCAACCTCATTATCAAGCTCAATCGTCCGGCCAGAGGTCGACACTTCGGTAACAGGTGAACTATCCATTTCAACAACAATTTCTACAGGCAAGTTTTTGACCCTATACGACTGCCTCTCACGCCCGACCTACATAAAGGTTCAGGTATCTATTATTATTTCATACAAATTAGTCATATCAACATATAACATATCTTTTATATATTCTGTGTATATGTCAAAATTACAAAAAAAATGCCATGTATAGCTGCTGTTAAGATTTGCTTCAAAAAATGATTTGCACAAATACATATATACTGCGTACGTCTCTACTATCCTTCAGAATCCGAATGAGAATCTACAGTAGTGCCAAACCCTTCCCTCACGACGTTGTTGTATAGCCACCTACGCGATCCAATGTCTTTCACTCTCTTTAATTGTTGATCACCCTCAGACAAGTTATTATCAGGTCCTCTAAAAAAAATCGCGCCTCTCTCTCTGTGCTCTCCAAATTTTTAGAAGTAGAAAAATGTTTGAATGATGAGGAAGAAGCACTATTTATCTTTTCTCTCTCTAGCGGCTGGCAATTATTGCGCCTCGCACGACCCGTCCTCAGTTTTAAAACTGAGGCATCTTTTTCACTATCCATGTCAGATGTTTAGTACCTTTTTAATAGTACATAATTTCCATCATTACCCTTCCCCTCATATTTTAACATATTTTTCTCTCCTATTTCTATATATTTTTCTGACATTCCCACACTTATGATAACTCACCCTACACGATATCAGATCTCTGCAGCTTTACTTACAAAATAAAACTAAAAGCTTCTGCATTTCCTCATTTTTTTTGTTTCTCTATCCTTGTCTATCATATTTATAGTGATAGTGACGTCATTCTCAAAGCTGATGAAATTTACAAAATTATTTAAAATATCTATCACAACAGTTTCAACAATATTTACAACTATAGAGGATCCCATTGATGTACATAATTTTCAGTTAAATTTCAACAAACTTATATTTATCCATGATAAACACGTTATATATTATTACATCTAAACAACCTGAATGACCACGTCAGATCACATTACCATTCAATCAGCCATCTTCGAATTCAATCTCGACCTCAGTAATCAATTTAACCATTTCTTCTCGAGCTGCGGAATTCAGCACTAATACACAAAAGCATACCTCATAGAAGTACCGGACGTACTCACGTTCCCTGCTCCTAACATCTAATCCGTCGAGTTGACACTCCCTCACTGGTAACTCAGCATTATAACCAAACACACCAAAAATCCTCTCCCGTACTTCAGCTCTCTTTATAGCCAATCGTCCCTCCACGGCATGGCGTATCCTTAGAGATCGAGTTCGCACCATCCTAACCTCTTCTTCAACTTCGCAAATCATCCTACCCATATTTATACGTTTTCCACTCACTTTCCCCTCAAAATATGATTTTTACTTTTTATCTCGAAACAGAAGCCCCAGAATCTTGAGTAAAATATTTGAACTTGTATCTTCCTTTGAGTTTGTCCTTTAAATTACTTTCTAGTTCGAGTTATCCTAACTAAAGTTATTCTTATATCAAACTCTGTTATAATAAATTTTTGAATTGCTAAATTCTTGAAGTTTTTTTGCTCCAACTTTTCAACACACGAAACAGAATCTACTTACGTCACAACACACATTCTTACACATACTCATCACAGTTCGAATAAAGCAAGGCAATACTTGCAATATTCATACATTTTATACATTCTTCATAATAATTTAGTTTAATTTCTTCATAATCGATATCTACAACAACACAAGTAATTGAATTACCAATATTTATTCATATCAAAAACATTACAAACGATTTTACAGATAATAAGTTTTTTAGAGCACCGAACTCCATGTACTTTACAGATAATAAGTTTTCCACTATTTTTTAGAGTCACAGGTAATTCAGGCGCGTTGACGCATTAACTTCTCCAGTTTTTCTTGCTTCAGTAATCTTTTACCCTGCTACAAAGTAGAAATTGGAACCAACAGAGAGCTTCCCTCGCATGAGTTTGGTTGAAGTCTAATCGAACTTTAAATGGAAACTATGCAAGCAGTAGACTCAGTGCTATAACCAAATTCTCAAACTAAAGGTCTACTGAGCACCAAAACATGACAGAAATACAAAAGAAGACTCCTAATGGTTGTCTCCCTCCTCCACTACCATCACCCCCACCTCTGAAACCACCACCACCGAAGAGTTGGTAAAGATGAAGAGGGTCCGACCTTAGAATCCATGGTAGTATAAGAAATTATCATAATTGCCCCGCAGTTATGCCTATCCCTGCATATGAAGCCTTAACCCTGTCTTCCACAAGGATACGGAGACAGACCCACCGGTCCTCGCCTGTCAAGACAACAACATGAAACCTCTACTTGCGGTAAAACTCTTCCACAACTTCAATCGCTTCATCTTCCAACATGTCTTGATACGTCAGAGGAACAGGAGCGGGAATCGCCATCTCCATGGATTGATCCTCAAGGTACTTCAACTTCAATCTCTGCGTTTCAGTCGGAATCCTCTCTTCAAGGACCATGCTACGAGTCTTCACCATTAATAATTTCATAAAGAACAAGCATGCACTACTCCAAAGATTTGTTACAGGTACTATTTATATAACACTAAATTTATTGTGCATGTACATTTTCCCAAGCATCAACATTTATTACAGATGCAACTTTTCGAGTCGTAACCGTCACATACATCAGCATCAACATCACCATTTAATACCTATTTTATCCCAATAACCACACAATTTCCAACACGTCAACACCATCATGACTACGTTATTTATTCACAATTTTCAAACCCCAATACCCGTTACCCTCCGATTCTTTCTCAAACAAAGCTACTCGCGACTTCGGTTGTGAGGGGGCGATTGGAGGGACCTATCCCGCGACCTCACTTGTAATCGAGCTATCACTAGTTCGAATAACCTCCATCTCAGGCTCACTCATTTTTCAACATAACTTTTCCAGTCAATATTTCAACATACTCTGCGAACTGGTCAAGAACGTGGGTTGAACTTAAACCGGAAACCCTAAACCAGTCAAAGACACATGTCTCTCATGAACTCATCAGTTACTCAGTCAAACGCCACTAACCACATTATTCGGAGAACGTGCTCCAGCACAATAAAGAGCTGCAAAGAAGGCCTATATAAGGAAGAAGTTCCAGAAGAGATAGGGACCAGAAAAATTACACAATAGATCACTTATAAATTAAATATTCTAGATTCTCGATCAATCATCAAAGCATCTTAGTTAAAAGATTCAAACATTTTTTATTCTTAAGGATCACTTGTAATAAGATATCCATCTCAAGCAATAAAGATATTTTCAACAAAAATCCTCCACACTAGGTCGTGGCTTTTTTACCTATTCATAGGTTTTCCACGCTAAAATCACATATTTTATTTCTTAATTTCTATTAAAATATTGTTACAGGTTCATTGATGTGATAGCGAATTCCAAAGCCATTTCGAGCTTACGGAATTTGGCCATTACAGTTACTAATTACGATCTATATTTTGAATAACAGATGTTTACTAGCCCACATTACGATTACGAACCATTGCGGCTTGGTGGTTCCAACTACCTTTCTTGGTGTACGAACATAAAACTCCATCTGAAAACAATGAACGTCTCAAAGTCAATTATTGCAGATACCACCGTCTCTGAACCACTCGGGACACATGCCATATTGGCTATGCGTGCCCATCTTGAGCTAGAACAGAAGTTTCAGCATCTCCGTTGTGTAAATCCATATGAGTTATGGAGAAGCTTAGAGAAACGCTTTGGACTCCAGCAGGCCTAAGGACCTCTAAGAATCGCAACCGCTGGAATAACTTGAGGTTATATGACTTCAAGCCATTAGCTGGCTATAACTCAACACTACAAAAAATTCTTTCCGCAAGGAGGCTCAATGATGATTATGTTTTCAAGAAAAAGGTATTGTAAATGACTCTTTCCATATTTCCATATTCACAGACTGCTCTCAGGGACCAGTATATGAAATTGGACTTCAATAGTCATGGAGATCTGATTCAACTCTAGCTCACTGCTAAGGAAGATGGCACATTTGTTTTTAAGATAAATATGAGGTATCCTCCTAAGAGGAGTAGAGCAGTTGCACAAAAAATCTTATCTCAGGATAAAGATAACCACGAATGGGGTTTTGGAAGTGGGAATACGACTGAAGACGGGAATCAGGGATTCTTGGACCTCAAACGCGTAATAGGCTTAAAAGGTTGGTAAACCACAGACACTGAAGAAGATTAAGAAGCTATATTCAAAATCACCTTGCTTGAGATGTGGGGCAGCTGGACACTGGGTACAAGACTGATAACATAATACGAATGAGACAGAATGATTCATCAATGGCAATTTATCAATTTTAACTATGTATGAAGACATTTTAGCTTGCAGCATTCAAGACAATGGAAATTTATCAATGACGATAGAATAAAGTACATTTCACAGAAGCCATTCCATCCTTATGAATTACAAAAGGTGAATGAGATTGGCGTTATTGAAGATATTTCAGAAGACATCTTTATAAATCTATTCACAAAGACTTTTACACCACTTACGTTCAAGCAGTTAGTACACAGAATTGGCATGCAGAAGATTTATTTATCAATATCTCAGGGAAATAGATCTCGAAGGAGATCGATGTCAGGGGGAGTAGTCTTAACCTGACGTGGACACATGTGTGTTACACCCTTTTTCTTTATAGTACAGTTTTTATCCTATGAGGTTTTACTGACTAGAGATTTTGATGAGGCAATGTATACATGTCCATAACCCATATAGAGCATATGATTGTACTTTTTCCCTACACAGCTTTTTGCCCAAAGGGGTTTTGCTAGGCAGAAATTTTGATGTGGCAAGTCGTCCTTGTATGGAATACCCAAGGGGGAGTGTTAAGAGTTTGGTCCAGCCCATGATGGGAACCCAACTGGGTTGGGGTGTTCTACCGGACTCCTAACAAGCTCATAGGCCTTTAGGGTTTATGGGGAGAGTTTAAGTAGGGATAGGTAACCTCATATTAGGTTATCCTCTTTGAAATACCTGCAGGCAGGGGCAGACTATTGCCCGGGGTAAAATTTAACACAAATAAAAATAGTTTCATTTGAATATAAGCCCACACCTCTCAAACTATCTTCCTCTCTCACACGACACACAAGTCTTTCTTCTCTGTCTTTCGACTCTTTCCATAGTTCTCTCTCATGCAACACAAGCCCACCTCTCTTCCTCTACAAACAAACTTCTGATTTGATGAATTTGATGAATTTCTTGTTACTGATGCTGATGTCCGCTGATTTGATAAATTTTTCGCCTTGTATCGTGCTTGGAAATCCAAGTTGTTTATAATTAACAAATTTAATTTTACCAAACTAGGTATACCTTTCTATCTCTCCAATTTTGTGTGATTATGTTTGGGTTTTACTTATTTTTGATTTCTAGGGTTCTTAATTAAGTTTTTTTTCATGGTAATTACAGGTTTTAGTGCGCTTGGATAATTGGATTCCTTCATACTACTGATTTGAATTGAATATCATAATTAATTGATTTACTGATTTCAATATCATAATTTACATAGTTTATCTAGGGACTCTCGATAAGAGGTGAGGAAATTACTCAATATAAGGAGGAAATTAGGGGTTTTACTGATTTGAATTGGGGTTTGGGTTTAATTCTTACTAATTTGAGTTGGGGGTTTATATCTTAGTGATTGGAATTGGGGTTATCACTTAACTTTTACTTATATCAATTGATATTTATATCTAACTGATTGTATTGGGGTTTGGGTTTATCTCTTACTGATTTAAATTAGGGTTTGAAATGTATTTCAACTTCTAATGTTGTTTACACCTTTTGGGCTTGTATCTTATTGTTGTAGGTTAGAATGCAGAGAAAAATTTCATCATTTTTCAAGAGACCAAATGACAATCAATCGAAAGGTAATACATCTTCTGCATTTGACAATTCCGAGCAACGTTCTTTGAAATTGTAAAGACTTGAACCGGAATTTGTTCCTCCTGGAGAACTTGAAGAACATGTCGAACCAATAAAAGTTGTTGTTCTTATAGAATTGGATGAAATTGCTTCTCCTATTAAACCGATAAAAGTTGTTGTTGCTTCTATTGAATTAGAAGAAATTATTTCTCCTATTGAACCGGTTGTTGGTGCTCCTCTCCAATTAGAAGAAAAAAGTTTTCATGAAGAAGAGGAAGAAATTGTAGCTATTCCAGTTGAACCAGAAGATATTGTTATTTCCCTTAAACGTGAACATGGACTACGTGTTCCAATTTGGCAGCATAATGTTAACCAACATGACGAGGTTCGACGAGCGTACATTGGAAAAGGGTCGTTTCAGCCCAAATGCAAAGTATTTCCATCAACAAAATCTGGAAGACAAAATTGTCGCTTTAAAGCTTCTTGGTTCGCTTAATTTTCTTGGTTAGAGTATTATCTCCACAAAGATAGAGTATTTTGTCTTCCATATTTTCTTTTTGAAATGGATCCAGCAAAGCGTCCTGCATTTACTATTGAGGGATTTAATAGTTGGAAGAGGGTAAACGATGGTGTGAAGTGTGCCTTTTTACAACATATAGGAAGTCATGGTTCTCCACATATGGTTGCGCTACATTCTATGAAAGATTTAAAGAAGTCATCCAGAAACGTTGGTAAAATGATCAATATACAGTTCAAGGATGAGACTTTGAGGATTCGACTTCTGCTCAAGACTACAATTATCACTTCAATCTTTTGCTTTTAGTGGCCACGATGAATCCATACATTCAAAAAATCGTGGCAACTTTCTTGAATTGCTAAGTTATACAGGAAAATGGGATAAGAAGATTGATGATACTATATTGGAAAATGCCCCTGGAAATGCCAAGTACACCTCGCCATTGATTCAAAAACAAATCCTGAATATTCTTGCCAAAAAAGTGAGAGAAAAGATTTACAAGGAAATTGGAGATGTAAAATATTGCATTCTTGTTGATGAAGCAAAAGATAAATCCGATAAAGAACAAATGACCCTTATTCTAAGATTTGTTGATAATGATGGTTGTATACAAGAATGGTTTTTTAAAGTTGTAAGTATTAAAGACACGACCGCAGCAACTCTTCAAAAGAAGATAACTGATATTCTTACTCGAAATAACCTCCTACTTGAGAATATGTAAGATCAAGGGTGCGATGGTGCTAATAACATGTATGGTTCATGGAATGGGTTACAAGTGTTGTTTCTTAGAGATTGCCCATCAACATATTATGTGTATTGCTTTGCACATAGATTGTAATTAGTATTAGTAGCGGCAGCTAAAGATGCCCCCGAGATTTGGCAATTCTTTTCAAAATTAAATTTCATTGTCAATATCTTTAATGCTTCTCCTAAGAGAAACAATGAGTTACGATCTGCTCATGCAAAAGAAATAAGAAGAAAATTAACTACTAGTGAGCTAAAAGATGGATAAAGGGACTAATCAGATTGGTTGTTTACAGCAAGCAGGGGTAACTCATTAGGGTTCTCATTTTGTTTCCGTGAGTAGCTTGATTGATAAGTTTGGTGCTGCAAGTGAGTGTCTTAACAACATGATTACGAAAGGGGGGGGACTATAAGATACGTGGCGAAGCTAAGGGTCTTATGATGCGTTTATATCCTACGAGTTTGTCTTTAACGTGCTGTTAATGAATAAAACCATGGGTATTACTGACATGCTTTGTCAAGCTCTGCAAAAGAAATCTGTAGACATCGTGAGAGCAATGAGTTTGGTTTCAAGTAAAAAAAAACTTCTTCGAAAGTTGAGAGAATGTGGTGAATGTGATTTATTTTTTTACAATTGTATAATCATTTTGTAAAACACATGATGTTGTTGTACCAGATATGAGTGCTTGTCATATAATAGGTAAAGGTCATTACAGTAAGCAAAAAGATCACATTACAGTTCAACATTATTATCGCATGAATATATTTTATCCCACAATAGATTATCAGGTGATGGAGTTAGATAATAAATTCACGAAGGAGGGGATGGAACTTCAAATTCTAAGTGTTGCCCTGGATCCAAAGAATGGTTTTGAATCATTTATCATCGATGATATTTGTACTCTCACCTCAAAATTCTACTATGAAGATTTTACTGATCATGAGCTACAGATGTTGAGATGTCAGTTGGAACACTATGAGCTTAATATCCTTCATCACCAAGCCTTTCAGAATATGCCTACCATTTCTGAGTTATGTTGAGGGTTAGTGTTAACAAAATTGTCAGAGGACTACATTCTGGTTGATCATTTGATTTGTCTTGTGTTGACACTTACAGTTTCTACAGGAACCACAAAACGTGCATTTTCAACTATGAATTAAATTAAGACAGTCCTTGGCAGTAAGATGGAAGATGAGTACCTCACAGATTGTATGGTTATCTATATTGAAAAGGAATTTGCTCAAAGTATTTGTTCAGATTCGATAATATAAGCATTTTGTTTATCTATAGAAGATGAGGATACTTACTTTTGTGCCTTTTTGAATATTGATCTTGTAATAGCCTATTTTCATGTTTGGACGAAGATAGTGTCTTACAACCTTGAAATATAGAATATTTATTAGAATCTAAAAGCAATTAACAAAATTTTAGCGTGGAAAACTCTTGAATGGGTTAAAAACCACGACCTCTCTTGAGGATTTCTGAAAGAATGGTGTTTATATAGATGCTAGCTATTACAAAGAGAAAAAGATTGAATATCTGAGTTTTGGTAGGGATGACTTTTTTGAAGAGTTCTGTAAGTGATAATAGCCGTCCTAGATCCTGATCTCCAGGTCTCTTTTTATAGGTTTTATAATATGACCGTTGTATACATTGATGACGTACGTTTTGGTCATCCGTATTTAATGAGTCTTTATGAGGTCTTTTGTAACGTCTTGATATCTAATAATTGTTGATCTTGTAGCGGATATCTTGATGACCTTAGCTTTAACTTCAGACTGTTGGTGTGGATACGATCTCTAATGATGCTCGTATGTATACGAACTGTTGATGGACATCTGAGTATCTTCTACAGTGCGATGTTACTGGATGCTTCAATATCTTCGAACTGTAAGTAAGGAAGTTTGTATTGCGATCCTCTTACTCTCAGCCCTTGATTGGTTATTAGTGTGATTACTCGAGCCACGTGAGTTTGAATATCGGACTCAGTATGAGGATTAGAAATAAGCCCTCACAACTACCCCCTCTCAGCCAAAAGCAGGAGAAACGTGTATAGCGAGTGGTGTTGGTTGAGAAGTCCAGTCGTTTTAAATACTGTATTGATGGCTTCCTAGGTATCTGGAGGAATAATTGTTTTGACTGTTGAGTCTCCCAAAAATGTTGCTGGAGATGTGTGCTTGTGATAAAGACTTTCTTGGAAGTGGTGGCTTGCATTAAATGCTACTGCTATATAAAAATGGTGACCAGTTGCTTTTACTGTTCATCTTGGTTTATCCTGTCATTCATCTGGATTTGCATAAGTAATAGTGATGGTGACTACTCATCGTCAGGCTTATGAGGAGAGAGTTCAGAGCAAGATGATGAGTCTTCAGACTCGTTATTTTGGTAACCAAAGTCTTTCTCTGCCAACTCCAATCCATGTTCCTCTAACTTTTTATGGGATGGCGTTGGAAGAGGTAGAGGAGGCAGAGGATGATTATCATCAAATATGGCGCTTCCACTACATGGCCTTGTTTGCTGCTCATCGTCGGGCCTGTCTGCGGATATTTGCAGAGGAAGCAGTAGTGGCGGAAGATGATAAGGCGGGGAAGTCGTCTGAGAAGTACTGTCGGTACCCTGCGAAGGACTGGATTTTATAATTGTGGAGGTGGTCCTTCGTCTTCAGTAGCTGCGGAGATGGTGGGGGTTACAGAGGAGTGGTGGGATTAACTTGTCCTCTACCTCACTCTAGTTCTGTTTCTTGGGCTTTGAGTTTTTTTGCTGGGCCCGCCATGGTTGCACTGTCATGTGTAAAGTGGGCTATTCTTTGTAAAAGAACTATTTATTTGTAGAACTTGTAATCTTGATTTTCAAACTGACTTAAGTATTCATCCTTGTAAATTGTTTGTCTTGAATAATAAATCCGAACTTTATTATCTTGTCTTGTAAGTGTTTAAAAACTGCTTGAATGAACTGATGTAGGGAATTGTGGAGTAATTTATCGAACTAGTCAAAGATGGCATAGGTCGAAAACATGTAGATCAAATTGTTGTTGAGTTGGTTAAAGTAGACTCGAACTGTGTAGATCGCGCTATATATTTGTTACCTTGTTGAGATATATTGCTGTCATGTCTGTTATGATGATAAATTCATGATATCTTTTGAACTCCAGATAGGGTCTTATTGTGGGAGTATTGTCATAGTGAACCTGAATAACTGTTGATCATTTTGAGAACTTGGTCTCAACTTCTTGAATATGTTAATGAAGGTAGCATTTCTGATGTGGTATATTTTGTAAACTTTTGCATGGGGTAGTAGTTCGAGAAATCGCACTAGATAAGCTTACTGAAGAGGATAAGAGAGTTGCTGGTGGGGAAATCAGTCCATGTGATGAAGAGAACCATCTGTTTGTAATTATATGAAAGGTCGGATACGTGACCGTATTAAAATAACTTGTTTGTATTGAGGTCGCTTTGTCATCACTTTTTGTATCTGTGAGAGAGATTGAATAAAATATAATTGTAGCAGGATTTGTGGCTGATTTTTTGCCTCTGTTTGATCAAAAGTAAGGTAAGTGACAGCTGTAACAATTGTACTAGGGTCTTGAACTGGAATCATGCTATAAAAGGCGTAGCAGGTTCGTGCAGCCGCAGAAGGTTGTTATTGTACATAAGAAATTGTGCTACATGATCTGGACAAATCTTCCTAAGCAGTGAGTCCTTGCATTTAATAATGGTAGAGGATAGAGACAAATGTGATAACAGAACACGTTACTCTAGAAATCATGATGAGGGCAAATGAAAAGACGTGCCTATTAGGAGAGAAAATGCTGACGTGTGCCCCAAAGAGCCGTGATTTCAGAAATCGAGTGATAATATAAAAACTCGTATTTCTCTCTCCCATAGACCACATTCATTTGCAGAGAGAGGAAGGACCATTTTTAGAGAGAGAAAGTCTTCAAACTTTGAACGAAGTCCTCCATTATTGTGTGATCTTACTAAAAAGAACAAAGTTTTACCGTCAGAGGTGCAAGTGGTGACCGGAGTCGACGACTGTTGTTCTTCTAGTATAGGTTAGTACCTCTGCTTCCATCTTTTTTGTTGTGGTAGATAGTGTGTCTGTTGAATGTCATATTAGATTGTAGTTGCTTGCCTTGTAGATTGATGACTTGTTGGGTATGTCTGAGGGATAAAGCCTATTTGATTACAAAGTACTGAATAGCCTTTACTTGTATGTGTTAGATGCGTGTCAAAAATTTGAAACCCAGTAGTGAAATGGTTGTATCCTCCAGTGAGGATTCATCGCCGTCTGGTAGGATTATAGATGATATAGAGGAGAGTGGTAGAATTGTTGTAGATATGCCGGCTATTCATTTTGGGGAGGGTGGGGAATTGTACGTGGATATTAAGACTGGGCAACTTTAAAGGTATCTCAAGAATGTAGACGTAGCGAAGAAATTTTTGCTGTATAAAAAAGGTTTAGATGGAAAATAGGGGAATTATGTGATGAATGCGGGGTTGTGGTTTAGGGTTCTGGTGAGACCAGGTGGTAAGATAGAGTACTATCAGGTGCCTTTCCTGGATCAGCGGAAGAGAAATATAGATATAGGAGATGATATAGATATCTCGTATTACAACGGGACTAGTGCAGAGATCGTAGAGGAAGGATTCCTTTGTTACCTGAACCAGGTCGTATATGGTTTGAGCAATCCCCTGACCTTTTTCCAAAAGGGGGTAATGAATGTTCTAAAGAGCTGCCCTGGCCAATTAAATGGTAATGTCTTTGAGATGATGAAGGTCTGTGAAGCCCTTAACAAGAGATGGCGAGATGGTGGTATTGCGAGACAGTTTATTGCGGATGATGTCTTGAAATACTATAAGTTTAAATATGTGAAAAATTGAAAGAGTGGATACTTGTTTAGTGATTCGGCGAGGCTAAAATTCTTTGACTTTGAATCTCCTGGGAGACCCTGGTGCGACCATCTTGTAATGGTGAGGGGTAATTGTATGCAAGTGCCTGGGAAACCGGTGCTCGAGCTGTTATATAAGAATTTTAATGAGAGTAAGTGTCTTTATTCTGTCTGTATTTCGTCTTTTAACTTGTTGCGAACTGCCAACATAATTTGTTGTTGATTAGGCAGAACCTAATCCGAAAGGTGTTGCTAATACATCGATCTTGTTTGACGTCGTATCTCGGGAAGGAACCGATCTGAACCAAGTACTTGGCGAGTTAAGTATCCGTAGAGAGAAACGCCTGAACTCTATAGTTCCAAAAGTTTAACGAGCTCATCAAAATCGAGCTATGGTGACTTCTGGGTCTACTTTTGATGGGATGGCAGAGATTCCTGTCTGTGATGTGGGTACTTTGACCTTGAAAAATCGATAACCTAGAGGAAAATGGGTATTGTCAGCTTCGAAGCAAACGGCGTCTGGGAAGGCTCCATAAGTGGAGGTCGAGGTAGTTGATGTTGTTGTAGATTTGGTGCCTCCTGCAAAGAAGCAGAGGCAAGAGGGAAAAACTAAGAAAACATCATCGAAGAACCTCGATTACGGTGTGGTGGGGCAAACGTCGCAGACATTGCGCGACCTGGCTAAACATGATCCACCGCGTCTGAATGCTGAGATTAAGTCTAGCATTACACAGGTATGTATATTGTTGTTGTATGATTATCTGTGTTTGAGAAGTGATCTGACTGATAACTCTGCTATGTTGTTCTTGTGGTGCAGTTGTCTGTTGCGTATGACTCGGCCTTCGAGGTGTTGAGGACCGTGCTGGCCCGGTTCAGCAACATGATGTAGAGAAAGCTGCACTGAGGGAGCAGTTTGATAAAGAGGAAACTCCACTTTCTGAGGGGTTGAAGGACCGGATGGAAAAGGAGAAAACTCTATTAAAGGAGAAGTTCGAGACAGAGATTGCTGTCTTGAAGGAGAAGTTCAAGGCAGAAACTGTTGTCTTGAAGAAGGAGATCGAGGATGCTGGGAAGAAGACTATTGACACTGTGGTGGATGGTTGAAATAAGCTTATTAAAGCCTTCTACCACTGGGGGTTAAATCAAGATGATGTCGTGATAGGCATGAAAAATGCCTATTTTTGTCTTTCAATTTACATTATCTAGGAACTTATTTTATGTTTCACTGGGCCTAATTGAAGTATGTTTGACTATTGCAGGTAAAGAGACATTTGTGATCAAACCCTTCTTAAAGCCTAACTCTTACAAGCTAAAGAGCTGCTGGAGATGATCTGTTGTTAAGAGCTGTTAGAGATGACTTTGTACAAAGAGCTGTTGGAGCTGCTAGATGACTTAGTAGTCAAGCCTAGCTAAAATCTCTCCACAAAATCAGGAGTGGTTGAGGGAGATGAGGACTTTTAGTTAGGTTAAGAAGGAGAGTTGTAAAGAGGAGGAAGAGTTATCTTTTTAGTTTATCCTTTTTTTTCTACCGTAGTTCTTCTTTTGTTTTGGATGTAAGCCTTTTTATCAATAAAGAATTCACAATTTTAAACCTTTGCATCTCTAAGAACGAGACCCTCTATGTTTCAACACCCGATTTGATACGGATTATCAAATGGCGCCGCTGCCGGGGATGCAAGTGATTTTAAAATCGTGTTTCTATTAATTATTGTTCTGTTTGACGAATTTTTATTTGTTTTTATTAGTGATTTTTCATATGTTTTTGCTCCTTGAGGTATTTGTTTTTGTGTTGTTTGCAAGTATTTGTTAATGTCAGACGAGTGATAGGGAAAATACAGTGTTAAAGTTGCTTGCAACTCCAAAACAAACAAATCCCATACGTCACTCTCTCTCTCTATCCCAAAAATCGACTCTCTCAGACTCCCAAAACTGACTCTCTCTCTCTCTCTCTTAAACTCTCTCAATCTCAAAATCTCAGAGCTCTCTCTCCCTCTTTATCGCTAAAAATACCGACTCTCACTAAGAACTATCGACTGTGTTTCTCTCTCTGCAATGGACAATTTCACTTTGTTTGATTCGATCAAACAATTTCAGACCTAGGCTTTCCTTCAAACCCTCCATTGTTGCTGATATGAATTTGCTCTGATTTCCTCTGTTTTGGTCAATTTCGGTCACCAATTTCTCTGTTTGAACTCTACTAGTCCATGAAATTTTGATAATGCTATAAAGCTCACTGACAATGGAATTGGCAGACAGAGCAATTGGGTATTTGTGATCAAGTATATGTATTATATGTTTAGTTATTTTTCTTGGTGGATTATGTTGTGCTTGAAGTATTTGGAAGTGGTTTGTGTTTTGGAGATAATGGATTTACAGGTGGTGATTGGGGTTCAATGTGGTGGTGATCACTTGACGAATTCACGGTGGTGGTTGTGCTGTTGATTAAAGGCGAGTCTGCCTGTTGTTGTTACTGCTAATAACTTGCCTGTTGTTATTGCGACTATTATTCGACTGCTGCTACCTGTAACTGCGTTGCTACTGCTGCCAATGTTACACTTGTTGTTGTTGTCAAAGGTTGTATTGCTTTTGGAGAATATTGGGTTCTCTTCGTTGGGTAAATCGTATCACAATCTCTGGTTTTACAATAGTTGTTTACTCTGGGTTTTACTTTATTCTAGTTTCTATTTTTGGATTAATTTTAGTGAACTATAATTTAAATTTTGAATTTTGAATTATTTTTCAGTTATTGAAGGAGATGGACATGGTTGATTAAAGTAAAGCCCAAAGCCAACATCAAAGACAAAGACAAGAAGACTTTTAGTTTAATTTTTTTTATACATTTTTAATATTTTAAGGATTGAGAAAATGTTTATGTAAAGTTTAATGAGTGATGCTCTGTAAGGTGAGGAAATTGTACTCTGCTGCAGGTACAGCTTCGGAACCCCTACTCAGGTCAGAAATCATTTCAACTTGTACTTCGCAACCGATCCAGAGTGGGCCTTCCCAACGGTTTCACCAGGGTAACCAAACGTGCCCCTAAAAAGGCCACCCTATAGGTAATCATCTCTTCACCGTACCCTCCCTGTCGCGGTACATCGTGTGTAATTATTGTTTGATTGATAAAATGTTTAATTTTTACAACAACGCCTAGATAAGGGTGAATCAAAATGGGATTTCATCACCCGTGCATGCCCACGCATTAGGAACTCAGGAGTTCATCACCCAGTTTTTAATCTTTTCGATATCGACAGTCCCGACCTCTTTAAAAGATTTTCAGATAAGAAGCCATAAAAACATAGTTAATCAAAAGGCTTCGCTCGGACCTGGAGCAACACGCTCAATAGGAAAATCTTATAAGTGGTTATATTTGCTGGAGGACGTACATTCCCTAGCATAGCTAGTGTGGATAGGTGACTCTAAGCGGTTCGCCTCGCCTTCCAGTACAGGTACATATAGGTGACTAGATAGCATGCGAGCTATCGCCAAAATGAGTAAAAACAACTCAAGTGTGAACCGATCTACTGTCAGGAGTAGGAGCATTGAACCCTGAGACTGGGTTCACAACTTAACTTAAAAAAAAGACCAGTAAAATGTTCTTGAGTGCTTGCATCATTCTTAGGTCTTTTAGTGTGTTCGCATATATTGATTGAGTTGTATGTTTGATTGGGGTAACACCCAAGCTCAGACTAAGAATGCTTCTAGAATTAATATGAGCGGGACTGATGGGATTAATGGTCCTGCTGCTGCTAGGAACGATCCCGACCCTACTGATGCAGAAAGAATCACTCTCTGCAATCGAATGTATCCAACAGTTGTGAGTAAACCTTGGTATATTGTGATTCCTAGAAATGTAGGAAGCTTTAAGTTAAAACCGGGATTCTTGTCTATGCTTCCCCAATTTCATGGTAGTCCCACTGAAAACCCGTATAACCATATTTGGGACTTTAGGGATCATATGCTTATTTTAAACTTTGAACGTATTACAGAGGATTCTCTCAAATTACCTGTGTTCCTTTTTTCTTTTATGGGAAATGCACGCGATTGGTTGTACACTCTTGAGGAGAACTCTGTAAACACGTTTGAACAACTCGTTAAGAAATTTTTGAAAAAATATTTCTCTAACCATAAAACTGCTAAGATACGACAGAGTATCTATAGCTTCACGCAAAACCGAGGAGAGTCATTATATGACTACCTACAAAGGTTTAGGGATTTAGAGCAAGGATGCCCACATCACGGGATTTAATTGATTGATATAGTTTAAACTCTTTATGAAGATCTAGATTATGACACTAGAGCTCGTGTTCAGTCTATGTGCGCAGGTACATTTGATGAGAAAACTGACACCGAAGCTTAGAAATTTTTAAATGATGTAGCTGATAAGACCTACCAATGGCAAACTATGAGAGAGGAAAAACCTTGTCACAGTGCAAATATGCACCAAGTGGACTCTAATTCAGAGTCTGCCACTCTTAGAACTAATCTTAATAAAATTGAGAACTTAGAGATCGGAAAAAGGGAGCAACTCCCTACCACTTCTTCTGTTAACCATGTCGCGATGTCACTTTGTGTGGTTTGTGAAAGTTCGGACCATCTGGTCGAAGATTGCCCTGACGTGCTTAGTTTAAAAGAGGGTAGAAAAGACCAGGCCAATGTCATGTATCAACGTCCCAATAGCCAACCTTTTAATGGTGGATGGAATAATAATTCCAATAACTCTAATTCTCGTAGAAATAGAAATTACCAAGGAGGTTCTTCAGGTAATGCCCCTTATCAGTCGCACAACCAAGTAAACCAACACCAGTCTAGTCCCTCGTGGCTACAAAATCCATCATACCAAACTCCCCTTAATGTGCCTTATGTTCCTCCGCACAATAGGAATCTGTCTACTCCAACCATGTCCTTAGAAGATACTCTTAAGGCATTTATACAAGTAACCCAGTCGTCTATTACCAAACTTGAGGGACAAATAGGTCAAATGGCAACAAAGATAAGCACGAGAGAGAAAGGAATATTCCCTAGTCAAACTCAAGCTAATCCTAAAAGGAATACAGAACATCCTAGATCTTCCAATCGTAATAGAGTCAACGCCATCATTTTTCTTCGGAGTGGTATGAAAGTGGATAATCTAGTAAAAATGCCTAAGGAATTTGAGAAGGAAATTTAAAGTAAACTTATAGAAGAACCTGTGAGTGAGGAAGAAACTGTGATAGCACATGTTCAGCCGCTGGCTCCTTTCCCTCAGCGGTTAACTCTCTCTAAGAAGGGCAATGCCTATGAGGAGATTTTAGGGATTTTTAAGTATTGTGTGATTAACATTCCTATTCTTACGACCATAAGACATATTCCTAATTACGCAAAATTCCTCAAAGATCTTTGCACTTTAAAGCGGCGAATACATGTCCCAAAAAAAGCTTTTCATGTTCACGAGAGTGATACGTCTATTCTTTTAGATGCACATGTTAGTTCTGTCCTTTTGCGTAAATCCCTTCCCAAATACAAGGATCCAGGATGCCTTACTATTTCATGTTCGATTGGGACCCGTAAGATAGGAAGAGCTTTACTTGATTTAGGTGGCGCCGTGAATCTCATTCCTTACTCTATCTATGAACAATTGGATATCGGAGTACTTAAGCCCACAAATAGGACCCTGCAGCTAGCTGACCGATCTATTAGGATTCCTAGGGGTGTAGTTGAAAATGTGTTGATCCAAATTGAGCAGTTTGTATATCTAGTAGACTTTGTTATGTTAGATACTGAGCCAGTGGCAAAACCTGAGGACGAGATCCCTATTATTCTTGGCCGCCCCTTTTTGGCAATAGCTAATACGGTAATCAATTGCCACAATGGAATTATGGAGTTGACCTTCGGGATCATGACAGCAAAATTAAATATTTGTAATGCGTCGCATTCCCTTTCTAATTCAGAACCACTCGAGTGCAATATGATCCAGAGTCTTGTGAGTAACACTTTTGAGAGGTCAAGTACCTCAGATCCCTTAGAGGCATTTTTGTCCCACTTTGATGGAGATTGTGAGCACGATTCATACATCCATGAGGTGAAAACCTTATAAGATTTAGCTTTAGAAATTTCAGAGCCTGAAGGTGAGCATGAAATCTTAGATGCTAAGAAACCCATTTCAGATGCTCAAGTAACCTCCCCAAAGATAAAGCTTAAACCTCTTTCCGCTCACCTTAAGTATGTCTTTCTAGGTCCTAACGAAACTATGCCCGTCATTATTGCCGCTGACCTAGAACCCCTTCAGGAAGAGAAGTTGATTCATGTTCTTAAGGGAAATACGAAAGCTATTGGCTGGAGTATGGAGGACATTAAAGGAATTAGTCCATCAATTTGTATACATAAAATCAAATTGGAAGATAATGCTAAAAAGTCCAGGGAAGGACAACAAAGATTGAACCCGACTATGGCCGAAGTAGTTCGGAAAGAGATTTTAAAACTCCTTGATGCTGGAATCATCTATCCCATTTCTGATAGTCTGTGGGTTAGCCCGATCCATGTTGTCCCGAAAAAGTCAGAAATCACCGTTGTAAAGAATAAGAATAACAACCTCGTACCCATTAGAACGACCACTAGATGGAGAGTCTACATAGACTAAAGGAGGCTTAACTTGGTTACTAGGAAAGATCACTTCCCCTTGCCTTTCATTGACCAGATGCTCGAGTGACTAGCTGGGCACAAATTTTATTAT
Source organism: Kingdonia uniflora (assembly GCA_014058105.1). Lineage (NCBI taxonomy): Eukaryota > Viridiplantae > Streptophyta > Magnoliopsida > Ranunculales > Circaeasteraceae > Kingdonia > Kingdonia uniflora. The sequence continues at coordinate 1,232,823 of JACGCM010001055.1, read as the reverse complement.
TTTTTAGATGGATACTCTGGGTACAACCAAATACCCATCGCACCCGAGAACCAAGAGAAATTGACTTTTACATGTCCTTTCAGCACATTTGCCTACTGTCGCATGCCTTTTGGCTTATGCAATGCTCCTGCGACGTTTCAGCATTGCATGTTTAGCATTTTTCTGACATGGTAGAGCGATTCCTTGAAGTTTTCATGGATGACTTCTCATTATTTGGTAACTCATTTGACCAGTTCCTTCATCATTTTTCTCTAGTATTACTCAAATGCCAAGAAAAGAATCTTATTTTAAATTGGGAGAAATGTTACTTTATGGTAAAAAGGGGGATAGTTTTGGGGAATATCATATCTAAAAAAGGAATAGAAGTTGACCAGGCCAAAATAGATGTCATTTTTAACCTCCCCTCACCACGAAATGTCAAGGACGTTCGTTCCTTTCTAGGACATGCAAGTTTCTACCGTCATTTTATCCAAGATTTTAGTAAGATTGTTCGTCCTTTAAGCAACCTTTTGGCCAAAGATGTGGCCTATGAGCTTGATACACCTTGTCTTGTAGCTTTTGATAAGCTTAAGACCCAGCTCACAACATCACCCATTATTAGACCACCTGTTTGGAGTGAACCACTCGAGTTAATGTGTGATGCCTCTGATTATTCTGTAGGCGCTGTTTTGGGATAGCGGATTGACAAATGCCCCCAAGTCATCCACTACACTAGTAAAATGTTAAATGACGCCCAATTAAATTATACGACCACCGAGAAAGAACTCCTGGCTATTGTTTATACGCTATACAAATTTAGATCTTATCTTATTGGATCTAAAGTGATTGTTTACACGGATCATGCCGCGCTTCGATATCTTTTGTCAAAGAAAGATGCTAAGGCACGGCTAATCCGGTGGGTATTACTTTTATAAGAGTTTGACCTCGAGATTCGAGACAAAAAGGGGTCAGACAATGTAGTAGCCGACCATCTTTCCCGTATAGTGATTAAGTCTGTTGATGAGTCCTTACCGATTAGGGAATCTTTCCCTGATGAACAACTTATGGTTGTGAATTTAGTTCCTGAGTTATCGTGGTTTGCAGACATTGCTAATTACTTAGCCACGGATACCATTCCTGATCATTGGACTAAACCTGACAAAGATCGTTTCTTTAGTCAAGTGAAGTACTTCTTTTGGGATGATCTAGATTTGTTTAAGTATTGTACTGACCAAATCCTTAGGAGATGTGTTCCCCAGTCTGAGTTCACCAATATTCTATCATTTTGCCACACCCAAGCTTGTGGAGGCCACTTTAGCTCTAAGAAGACCGTGGCAAAAATTTTGCAGTGCAGTTTCTAATGACCTACCTTATTTTCACGATGCGCATGCATTTTGCAAAGCGTGCGAGAGATGCTAGAAAATGGGTGCCCTTTCTTGGCGAAATATGATGTCCTTATACCCTATTTTAGTTATTGAACCCTTTGATGTTTGGGGCATTGATTTTATGGGCCCTTTACCCAAGTCTTTTGGATATGAGTACATCCTTGTTGGAGTGGACTATGTATCAAAATGGGTTGAAGCCATCCCTTCGAAAATGAATAACAGTGTTGTTGTTCTCAATTTTTTAAAAGAAAATATTTTTTTCTCGATTTGGAACACCTAGGGCTATCATTAGCGATGGAGGGTCACATTTTAACAACAAAAATTTTGCTACCCTTGTCAAAAAATATGGTGTAACACATAAGGTGGCAACACCTTATCACCCGCAAGCGAGTGGGCAAGTCAAAGTTTTAAATCGGGAGATCAAAAATATTCTCCAAAAGACGGTTAACCTAAATCGCAAAGATTGGTCTATACGATTAATTGATGCACTTTGGGCTTACCGTACTGCATATAAAACCCCAATTGGAATGTCACCTTACTGACTCGTTTACGGCAAAGCATGTCATCTTCCTGTTGAACTTGAGCATAGAGCTTTTTGGGCAATAAAAATGCTTAACTTTGACACTTCAACGGCTGGGTCCCACCGAAAGCTACAACTCAATGAGTTGGATGAGCTCCGAAAAGATGCATATGAATCCGCAAAGATATACAAAGAAAGAACCAAGGCTTTCCATGATAAAAATATCTTGCGAAAGACCTTTGAAGTTGATCAAAAGGTTCTACTATATTCTTCGCGTCTTCATCTGTTTCCCAGAAAACTTCAATCCCGTTGGACCGGGCCGTTCATTGCCAAAACTATTTTCCCACATGGAGCTATTGAAATTCTTGACCCTCGTACTGTTAACATTATTAAGGTAAATGGGCAAAGACTTAAACCATTTCACGAGTACTTTACGGGTTCGAGCGAGGATATGAATATACGGGACCCATCATATGAAATATAGGTATCTTTATTTCTACCCATAGTCTTATCTAGATTGGGGGTACCTACCATCGTTTGGCTGAAGACGTTAAACTTAGCGCTTATGGGAGGCAACCCATATCATGTTCAGGTAATATTTTTAGATTTTCTCCTATTCTTTTCATTTTTGGCAACTGTGGGACACATGCTGATTCAGTTTGAGGGTGGGGGTAAAGAAGATTTTCATAACTTTTTCCAAGAAAAGTTGTTATTCTAGGACATTCTGGTATTGTAGACACATCTTTAGTATACTCTGATCTTTGGATATTATTAGAGTTGCGTTTGAGATAAAATTATAAGGTTATGGTTTATTTTAAACTGTAAATTGTTAGTGCATTAAGAATTTTTAAGTTTTTGGTACTACCATCCTATTATATGTGTTTCAGAAGAAAATTACCCTTATAATTGTACTTCACGTAGTTATGTTATCAAGGTTTTGCTAAAACTAACTATCAAATTTTGATTAATCAATAGTTTGGGTTAGGAAGAATCTGTAACGAGGGACACAATTATCTAGGAAAACTTCGTTTCTTAAAAATTCATACTAAGGGTTTGTATATATTTTCACAAGTTATTGGGCCCTTCACAAAGCTGACATACTCGTAAAAAAAAAAAAACATTCACAATTCAAGGCCCCTCGCAAGATTAGAACTGAAAGGAATAATTTTTACCAATCTCGAGGCAAGCCATGAATCAATGTGAAAAAAATAAGTATAGTAGAGAACTATATGAAGGAGGGCAAGTTGCAATTACAAAAGGAGAAAATAAAAACTCAAATGCAACGTCTTACCTTGAAAAACTTGTGTGGATATATATTTTCTTTGAAATATCAATAAAAGAGAGCGAATAAACTAGGGCACTTATTGAACAAACTTCTAGATTTCTTCCACCACACTCAAGATAAGGCTAAGATTATTTGGAAGGATTATCAAACACTTTGATTTCAAAAACTAAATTCACTACACAAATGATGAAATTCTGAAACTTGATCTAATCTGGTTGTAGTATAATTGACTTGATAAATTCTAAACGTATCTGATGGTTAACCCTTGTTTAAGTGTTATATCTATGAGATAAATTAAATCCATTTTCAGAGATACCAGGAGCAATGATTATTAGATGTTTATAATACCAGAATGTTTGTGATAGAATTTTGTGGGTATATTCACTGAAAACCCTCACGAGACACAACTCGTCCTATTTGGGTAACCTATAGGTTGAAAGGTTTGTTGCATACGCTAAATGCAATCGTAAGAAACCACGAAAGAGTTTAGTTTTTTTTTCTTTAGCTAAGGGATTAGCAATATGCTAGTTTGGGGGTATTTGATAGGCATGAAAAATGCCTATTTTTGTCCTTCAATTTACATTATCTAGAAACTTATTTTATGTTTCATTGGGCCTAATTGAAGTATATTTGACTATTGCAGGTAAAGAGACATTTTGTCACGCCCCAAAATCCAGTAATCGGTAGTTAGCCCAATTACTGAGATTTGAGGATGTGCAGGTCGGGGAATCCAATGATTCGCCCCACAAATAACTGAGCCGTAGACAAATTCTGGCCTAGTCATTCACAATAGTATCACAACAGAGTAATAAGAAAAAACAGAAACAGCAGAAAACTAAGATAACAATATTTAAACATAAGATTCTACAAACCTCTACGCAGCAAACCCGACAGTAATAACTGGAGAATGAGCCTCCAGCTTAGCTCCCTAAAGATTACCACAGTAGCAACTAAAACTTGAAACAACCTGCCACTGAAAGGAGGATGCGAGAGTGAGCAAACAGCGAGCTCACTAACTCCCAAGAATAGCTAAATGATTATACTAACCAATGAGATGGATATAAATATTAATGATAATAGGATATGATAATATCTAACGATAAATAATATATATAATATATATATATAAATACCAAGGATGCCTGATAGGTATATAACTAGTCTAATGATTATATGTAACTATACTATAATTATATATATATATATATACATCTCGAGCAAAGGAGTGCTAAGACCATAACTACACTCCAGTCCCAAGGACTACTAACTACACTCTAATCACTACCGTGGCCCTCAGCGCCACAATCAACTAACCTACCTCAGAAATACAATCACACTCGAGGGTAAACAACCCTCGGCCAACTACAATCCAACCGGGTTATCCAAACCCCAACCAGGCACAACCCCGAAGCTATCACAAGCTAAACGAGATCGCTCACAACCAGATACCAGTCTAAAGCTCATAGAAACCAACTAGACCAATCAGCCTAATAAATTAAATTAGACACAGAAGAAGAAGGAATAAATGCAGAGAAGAGATAATTATGCAGAAGGAAGAGGAATCTAATAAGCGGAGGAGAATATGAGGAACTAGGATAATCCCATAATTATCCTAATGCAATGATATGTTATGATGATGATATGATGGAATGAGATAATCTTATGATTATCCCAAGTGCATAAGATTCTAAATTAAACAAAATACAGAAAAGGGTTAAGGATTTTTATCAGAAGAACCTACGAATTGAAGGTATGCAAAGATGCAATGATATGCTTGATGATGATGATGATGATGATGATGATGATGATGCAGAATGATTTAGCGATGTCAACCCAAAAGGCTAGCCCCCAAGACTAAAGTGGGCTGACAACCGCTGAAAAAGGATTTACCTTACCGGATATAGTTGGATACAAGGGTACGATGTGCTGCACTAGCTCGACCAGACTATGAGGATATTACATCAATCTATCAAATCCCACAGAGCCAACGTCCAAACTATATATACATTTAGAGGCATTTCAACCTCCAGGCTAAGCCCTGTACCGGATAGTAAATGTTGTCTCATACCATCCCACACTCCCGAATGAGTGACTAGGCATAATAGTATCCATCCTGGACCCACCTTTCTATTTAACCCAATTTAAGGAATCCCTGAACCTCTTGAGGGTCAGCCGATGCAGAGTTATTTATGTATCCGATCGCAGTAAGATAAGGAGAGAATATATTATTTATGGATGTTAGCAAAAATCTTCAAGACTGAAACACAACTGCTGTTAACACAACCAGTACACAATAGGATAACTACATGCCTGAGAGCGTGGCAACCAAAACAAACACAGATGCCCACCTGTGACTCAGTTGCACCATCTAAACCTAGATGAAACAACAACTTAATTGTCACAACATCTAAACAACATCAGTCTCTAAGATTCCTCAAAGCAATATGATTACCATCAAATGTTATAGTACTCTAGCTGTCAACATGGACTATTACTCATGGGGAGACCTACAAGTGTCCAACAAGTAGCCAACAATCCCCAATAACAGAACTGCCTCACAATCTCCTAATCATGTACATAAGTCACCAGCGCGGATATACAGGAATTGGATTCAACGGGAGGTTTCAGCCACATTCTAACATTTTGGGTGAGGTACAACTTCAAAAACCACCTGGCTCAACCGCGTACCTCACTGCGCCATGCTGTCTCGTTGCCTCCTAGATGACGGAAGGGAACACAGCCCTAACAGCCTCATCTCGGGGAAGGAAGGCTTACGAGTAAGCTCTATTAGCTCTAAGAATCATGAAGACAATAAGTGTCACAACACGATAAGCAAACAATCCTAAGACAAACTATCAGAAGTTCAACATCCACGACCAACCACCACGGACAAGCCATCTGTTCACCACCAACAACTAACAGTCCAGGAGATACCATACTCCCATATAGAATCCAACATTCCAAACAACCACTAATCACGACGACAGTGCTCAAGGACCAGGCCTCGAGAGCACAGAATACACCTAGACTAGTCCTAAGACAAATAAAAACAATAGCAGGCAAGAGAACGAGCCCCGAATCGAAGACCATGTCTTACTGAAGCTATGTCACCCCAAGACTACCCTGGAACCAAATCCAACAACCCAAACTAACCAAGGTACTATACTATAAGGTGAGAACTATAGTCTCTGAACTACACTATCTCAGAGAAATGGTGGCTAAACCACAAGCCGTCCATAAGTTTCTACTAATTGTGAAGCCAAGTTACTAGTGCCCTGAAACAAGCTGGACACCCTAATAACTAACCAACAATACCATACTCAATATATTATATATGTATATACATATAAATATAGCGACGCTGAGGCGTCGTAACCCACTGAGAAATGCCTTTGTTCTCAGCCTCAACGAAGAAAAGATTCGTGATAACCACCCTTAATGAAATCGGTCTAAGATGAATCTCAGGAGTCATCGTCACATCGACGACAACAGAGAATAACCTCCTCTGGTTAATCATAACCTACGGATTCTATCTAGTGACTAAACTCACATTATTGTGGATTTTACTAACTTATCAAACCCTTAAGTACTCTCGCCTAAGGTATGCCAAACGGATAACCCGTGAATGTGTCCTAAGCAATTAACCCATATACTAACATAATCACGGTAATAAACATGATAAACTATGTGATACAATACTAACTCAATATAATGGTCTAGTTATTAAGGAAGATAAAACTCGCCTGACGATAATCTAAGTCCTGCGGAAATCTAACTCAGAAAACCGAACCTAGGATCGACGACGAGGTAATCGGAACAACGAAAAAGCTACCACAATAAATAACAACAAGTAAACAATCAATTCAAGAAAATGACATCAAGCCCAAACCCTAGAAATCAGACCTACGCCGAAATCGAGCGAAAGGAACGGAAAAGGAATCGGGAATTACTTATCAAGGATAGGAGTGAAGCTTGCGACGAAGCGGGCGAAGAATCCTCGAGTGATGGGGAAGAGTGGATCAAGAGTATGGAGGAGAGGGGAATAGTTTTGGGAGAGAAGGGAGAGAGAGAAAAAAAGAAAAGAGAAGAGAGGAGAAGAAGAAATGAAACTAAAAAGGCTGAAATCGCGCCTCTGTACGAACAGGAATTGATCTTGTTAGATCAGAACCAAGTGTATTCGAATAGAAAAGTGTTATGTTCGAATACAAAGGATTCTATTCGAACAGGAAGAGTCTTGTTCGAATAGAACTGGTCCTGCCAAAAAAAAACAACCCCGGAGGCACCCCGGACCACCCCGGACACCCCAGAAACACCACAGACCACCCCCACTGCCACACAAACACTTCTACAAGTCCAACAAGGGTTTTCCAAAGTAAAAACACTACCTCCACCACCTCACGGCCACCAAAACGCCTAAGCCCCCAAAAAGGAATATTTTCCACGGGAAACTTCGAAAACCTACCGGCCAATCCAACGGCTCACCGGAACCACCCCAAACTATAGATACACTAATAAAACATCACTACCAAAATTTTTAGGGGTTCCTGAGGTCTAAACACCACCTTCACCGCCTAAAGGCCACCGGAACTCCTAAAACCCAAAAAAATGAATCTAACGGCTAGAAACTTATCTGAAAAGAATAAATAGATGCTGAATGGATAGAAAAGACTCGTGAGGAATAATTTACAAATGTGTGACGTGTTGGAGTGTATACGGAAGCTTAACGGAAGATAGAAGGAATCTTTTCTGAAGAAAATGGACATAAAGGAATAATAATGGACGGTAAGAATCTGACAAGCCAGATAGGAGGGGAAGCATCAAGGAAGGCCAAATCTACCCTAGGATTCCCTGAGATAACGCCACACCACCACACTACAATATCATACAACTACCAAGCCACAACGGGTACCCAAAACTAAAACACAACACTTCCGCCCCGAAACCACCGAAACCAACAGAACTACCGAAAGGAATCTAATACAAACCTACCAAAAGAAATAACACTGATGCATAACGAATAACAATATATGAATAATAGTAACAATACTTAATAATAAACAAAAAAAATACCATGAAATTCCGGGATATTACACATTTGTGATCAAACCCTTCTTAAAGCCCAACTCTTACAAGCTAAAGAGCTGCTGGAGATGATCTGTTGTCAAGAGCTGTTAAAGATGACTTTGTACCAAGAGCTGTTGGAGCTGCTAGAAGACTTAGTAGTCAAGCCTAGTTAAAATCTCTCCATAAAATTAGGAGTGGTTGAGGGAGATGAGGACTTTTAGTTAGGTTAAGAGAGAAAGTTGTAAAGAGGGGGAAGAGTTATCTTTTTAGTTTATCCTTGTTTTTCTACCGTAGTTCTTCTTTTGTTTTGGATATAAACCTTTTTTTATCAATAAAGAATTCGCAATTTTAAATCTTTGCATCTCTGAGAATGAAAGCCTTTATGTTTCAATACCCAATTTGATACAGATTATCATGTCGCTCTTGTTATCGCTAGGAAGTATAGTGAGATAGTATTCCCGAACGAAGAAGCCTCTCCAGCAGTTGATCGACCTTCTGAGCAGATACCGGCTTCTTTAGTGGCGGATGACACGATCAAGGAGGTAGCAGGAGTTAATCCTTGACTATGTAGTTGTAACATAATTTTAAAGTGTCTGGTTGAACTTGTCCCTTGTAATGGTGATAGATCTTTTTTTGCTGAGAATTGAATTTTTTTTTCTTGTTGTTGTTGATATATGTTGTTTGATGGTGAATGTATAATTTGTATGTAGGAGGTAGTTCGTTTGAGGGGGAAAGTGATCGAGATGGAGAATCCCTTGAGTCGAGCAAGGGATTCCATCAATCATGTTAAACAGGTACACAATAAACTTGAATATGAGAGACGTCTACATAAGTCCAATTTTGATAACACATTTAAGGAGTTATTCGAGCTTCAATGTAGATATGGGAAGATAAAAATTGAGAGGGATGAGGCTTTGCGGAAAGAGGGCGATAGGTTTGTCTTATTCCGAAAATCCCTTAAGGATAAGCAGTTCGTAGATGAGAGTACTAAGTTAGAGTATTAAAGGTCGTTATTGTCCTTGACACTTTACTTTGAGGCCGAAGTAGATAGTGAACGGGGATTAAAGGAAACCTATTTAGAACTGTTAACTGAGAGAGGTGTAGTGCCAGATCCGGCTCGGGTGAAATTTTTAGCGCAAGAGGCACGTAATCGTCATAGTATAAAGGTAAAAAAATGCTCAGCTCGGGCTGGTGTATCAATCATATGGGGTGGTGTAGGTGTAATGCCTGATGAGTTTAACTTTTGTAGGGGCAGAGATTGATGAGGATCCTTTTCTTCAATATAAAGAAGGAATATATAAGTGTCCAGGCATAATTAGAAAATGATCTGAGGCATTCTCGTGACGAACTGGAGCTATGCAAGGATCATAATGCATGTCTGGAGATGGAAAAGTGGAGTTTTATAAGTTGTTGCAGAGTTCGGAAAAGAGAGTGACATTGTTAGAAACACGTTTACTAGATACGCAGAAACGTTTCCAAGTGTACCAATCGCACTTGAAGAAGTATCTTACTACAAAGCGGGGAAAACGTGCTAGTAAAACAGATCACGAATGTCAAATAGCCGATGTGATCGCATTTTATGGGGGAGAGCTCAAGAGAGTAGAAAATAAATTTAGATGTTATATCTTGAGCTGTGGTAAAGATGCTGAGGTACAGAATGATAAGGTTAAAAATATGTGGTTTGCAAAAGGTAATGAGGGTGGAGGAGCTTCAACCTCGAAACCGCGAGCTGAAGAGTCTGAGGAGGAAGAAGTCGAAGATCTGTTACCTCACACATGGCATAAGACCCGTCCTCAAGAGGTCGTAATCTTCAATGAACCTTTGCAAGTAGATGCGAGTAGTAGTAGGGTTCAATCATAAGCCAACTAAACTGTGGCATATGATTGTGCTCTGCATAATGTAGTTGATTTGTGTATCATAGCTTGATGTCGTAATAAATGTTATTGAATGATATGTCTTGCTTGCATGAATATTTGTTGATAGATATGTATCATTTGTCATTTGTTCTTCTAGGCTGATGTATATAAGCAGAATGAACTTTCTGCTTCAAATAAAGAACTGACCGTAGAATTGCAGCAGTGTTCGTTGGAGGTTGAAAATACAACTTTGTTAAACTCGAAGTTGGAGGCTGATATATTAGAGCTGTAGAGTCGGGTGAATGTTGTGACTGTAGAATTGTCAAGTAAGGATGCAGAGATATTAACAGCCCATAATGAAGCCAAGTTGTGGAAAAAGTCTTTAAAGAAGAAAAAATTAGAAACCATGACTGCGAACCAACAAGTCTTGGATCTGTCGAGCACGATTAAAAAATAGAAGAATGATCTATTGTATTATCAATCAGCAGTGACAGATAATTTTAATCTGTTAAAGAATCAGGATGCAGAACTTTGTAATATGCGAGAGCGTCTGAAAAATATGAGCTGGGATTTGTGTAAAGCTCGAGACTCTTATCAGAGAAAAAGTGACCGTGCCAAAACTTACAAGGAAGCATGTTCCAAGAGAAATTGAGAGCTGAATGAAACCATCAATAAGTGTAACTCACGGATTGCCGATCTTGACTGGGAAAAACAAGCCTTGATTCTAGAGTGTATGCAAGGTAATGAGGTTTACGAGGAGCTCCATGTAAAGTATAAGGAGTCGCAAAGGTTGGTGGATGCTGCAGACGACGAAAGCAAGTATTCTCAAAAGGTGTGTGATAAGTTGCAACGTTTGAAGGAGAAGATGGAGCGTAGTGTGGAGACAACGATGCAGTATAAGGCTTCGTTGCTGAAGGAGATGCAGTGTTTGGTAGATCGATATAAGGAACTTGATGATGAACTAAACAAAGTAAAGACCGAGCTCGGTGAAGCTATGTTGTTGACTGCAGACAACGCTACATTGCGTACTATGGCTATGTTGCATGCTGATGTGAAGAAATTGCGGCAAGAGCATGATTCGATCTTGGCTGCTTCCACGGAGCACGGTATAGAGTATGATTTCCAGCTAGCGCGGTTATCTTATATAGATACTCTGATGTCACGGGTTACGGAGTTGTTGAATGCGTCTCCTACTATAGCTGATACTGATATACTTTTCCCTGCCTTACTTTCATCTGGTATGGGGAAGGTTTGAATGTTGTACACCCGAAACGAGAATAATAGTTAACTGTAATTAGACAGAGTGTAAATATATATGTTCTGTAGAAAAAATGGGAAACGTTGAGTAAACAATTGTTTTTGTTTTTGTTTTCTCCATGAATTGTCGAATTGGGTAAGCCAATAAATGACCATATAGAGATATATGACTGGAGCGATGTTGTATTCTCTTTTGTATAGGTCGAATTGAATAAGTCAATAAGCAACCGTAAAGAGATACATTAAATGTTAAATAGCTGTATAGCATCTCGACTAGGTCGAATTGATTGACTCAATAAGTGACTGTAATGAGATGTATTGAATATGGCATAGCTGTATAGTGCATCTCTGCCAGATTGAATTGATTGACTCAATAAGCGACCCTCGGAGAGCGTGTATATTTGAATAGCTATGTAGTAGGTCTCAGTTACTAGTCAAATTGAGCGTATCAATAAGCGACTATAATGAGATGTATTAAATATGACATAGCTGTATAGTGCATCTCTGCCAGATCGAATTGATTGACTAAATAAGCGACCCTCGGAGAGCGTGTATATTTGAATAGTTATGTAGTAGGTCTCAGTTACTGGTCGAATTGAGCATATCAATAAGCGACTGTAATGAGATGTATTGAATATGGCATAGTTGTATAGTGCATATTTGCCAGATCGAATTGATTGACTCAATAAGCAACCCTCGGAGAGCGTGTATATTTGAATAACTATGTTGTAGTAATTTTCCAATATAGGCGGAGATAGGTAGAAATGCTTGAACTGAGTAAACTTTCCAGATGATGATGAAAAAGTATTTTATTGAATATTATTGGATATTACAGCATGTTTATCTTCGATACAGCTTCAGTCGACGGGTATTCCACGGATTAGCTACAGGTACACCTTCATATGTATTGAGATCGTAGGATCCTAAACCACTTGTGCCTGTTACGATAAACGGACCTTCCCAATTGTCTGCTAGCTTTCCAGCATTAGGTGCTTTGAGGTGTTGTGGGATTTCTCTGATAACGAGGTCTTTGACTTTGAATTCTCCGTGTCGAACACGCTTATTATAAGATTGGAATAACGCAAGCTGATATCTTCCAAGATTAACAAGGGATCTATCACGAATTTCTTCTATCAAATTCAGATTACATGCAATCTAAAACTTGTTTTCTTCATTTGTCATCTCGTGATCACGTATTAGATGATGATATTGAGTGGGAATGATGGCCTCAGTCCCGTAGGCCAATAAAAATGGAGTACAGCCTGTTGTTGTTTTGGGAGTTGTTCGATAGGCCCAAAGTACATGTGGTAACTCGTTCACCCAGTTCCCCTTTTTGTCGTCTAAACGCATCTTGATGCCATCCACAGTAGTTCGATTAGTAATCTCAGTTTGTCCGTTTCCCTGTGGATAATAAGGATTGGATGGGGAATGAATGATGTTGTGTTCATTGAGGAATGCGACGATTTTGGAGCCAACGAACTATGGCCCATAATCAATTCGGATGAGGTGTGGTCTGCCGAATCGGATAATAATGTTCTCCCAGATAAATCTGATGACTTCCTCTTCTCGGGTTTGGCACAGCGGGACTGCTTCTACCCATTTAGTGAAGTAATCTGTAGAAAGCAACAAATGCTTTCATTTTCCTGGTACTGTAAGAAACTCTCCTACGAGATCGAGAGCCCATCGTCTGAATGGCCATGTAACTTGGCTCGAGTGTAGTTCGAGTGCTGGAGCTCATATTTTAGGTCCATGCCGATGACAAACGTCACACTTACGAGCATATTTGATTGTTTGTGCTTTCATCTTAGGCCAAAACATTTCTTGAGTTAAAGCTCTGTTTGCAAGAGATCGTCCTGCTGCATGGGATCCGCATGTGCCTTCGTATAGATCGTGCAAGAATTGTTGCGCTCCTTTGTCAGATAGACAAAGAAGGTATGGACCAGTTACCAAAATTTTGTATAGGCGATTGTCCTAAACAGTGTATCTTCGAGCATTATCAATTAATCTCCGCCGCTTTGTAGGATACTCAAGAAGTGGACCGTCAAATTTATTTTGAGGTCCGATGTATGTAATGAAAGGCTGTCTCCAATCATCTTCGACCTCCTCGTTGCCCCCATTATTAATGGTGCTGGACACGATGGTGTTAATACTGAGGTTAGAGATGATGTTAATTTTTAAGTAACGAGCTTCTGATCCAAGGACACCAGCAAGGTAAGCGAGTGCATCTGCATGTCTATTTCCCCCCCCCTTGGGAAATGTTCCAAAGAAATTATCTGAAATTTGGTCATTCGTTCAACCACTGCCGCAGCATAGTCGACCATTCTCCCATTGGTTTGATATACACCAGTGTAATGGTTGACGATTAGTAACGAATCTGTGTAGACAGAGAGCTCTGCTACACCCAGTGCGAGTGCCATGTCAAAGCCATGAATTAATGCCTCGTATTCTACCTAATTATTGGATGCTTCAAAATTGAGGCGAATGGATTTTTCAAGCTGATCATTAGAAAGAGTAATAAGGACAATTCCAATTCCTGATCCGGCTGGTCCGACAGAGCCGTCGGTCAACAGTCGACATCCTTTATTGGTTACCCAATTTGATTTATTTTCTGACTGGTCCGTGAGCGATTCATCTTTTTGACCAATAAAATCTTCTTCCCAGTCAGGATCATCTACTGGAAGTCTGCTAGAAAATCTGCTACAGCTTGACTTTTTTCGGAATGACGTGGTTCGAAATGTATATCGTGCTCCCTGAGGGTTACTGACCATTATTGGATACGCCGAGATTTTTTGCGCTTGGATAAGATTTTTCGGAGTGGATAGTTCATCAAAACACGAATAGTATGAGCTTGGAAATACTGCTTTAATTTCTGGGATGTATAGACGAGAGCGAGAAGAAGTTTCTCGACTTTGGTGTATCTCGTTTCAGCGGGAGTCAGAGTTTTATTAATAAAATAGACTGGCTTCTCAGTCCTTTCTTCGAGTCGGAGAAGAACGGATCTGAGAGATGTATATATGACAGCTAAGTACACTGTGAGTTCTTCCCCATCTGCTGGTGTACTCATAACTGGTGGTTTGCCCAAATATTGTTTGAGTTCGAAGAAAGCCGCTTCACATTGGTCCGTCCATTCGATCTCAGGATTTTTCTTTGATTTTCCTCGTGATGTACCTCATTTTAAAATATCGAATAAAGGTCGACATCTGTCTAAAGACTTGGATAATAATCTGTTTAATGCTGTAATCTTCTCGGCTTGTTTTTGAACGTCCTTCTCTGTCTTTGGTGAAGGCATAGCTAAGACAGCTCGGATGTTTGACGGATCAGCTTCAATCCCTATTTTGCTTATTAGATGGCCCAAAAAAATTCTGAATTGAACGCCGAACTGGCACTTATCGGGATTTAATCGCATCTTATAAGATCGCAAAATTTCGAAAGTTGCTCGCAAATCTGTAAGATGGTTTTCTCTCTTGAGACTTTTGCAGAGCATATCGTCAATGTAGGCCTCCATTATTTTACCGAGATGGTCTTTGAACATTTGTGTCATCAATCTTTTATAGATAGTATCGGCGTTCTTCAGGCCGAACGGCATGACTTTGTAGCAATATAGACCTTGTTCAGTGATGAACGCAGTCTTGTATTAATCTTCAGGAAGAAGTAGTATCTGATTATATCCTGATGCAGCGCCCATCATTGAGAGGAGCTCGTGCCCTGCCGTACAATCGAGCAGATGATTGATGATCGGAAGTGGAAAGCTATCTTTCAGGGTGTGTCGGTTGAGGTCCGTGAAATCAACACAAACTCTGATTTTTCCATTCTTCTTTGAGACTGCGACGATGTTCGAGATCCAGTCCAGGTAGATAAATTTGCGAATAAAACTGACCTTGATCAATTTGTCGATTTCTTTATTCACTTCGTCTCGCAGTCTTGGTGCTAGAGTTCGTTGCTTTTGTTTGACCGGTTATGCTTTATCTTTCAACCCTAGCTTGTGGCATGCTATAGTGGGATGATCCCTGGCATTTTGTGAAACGTCCATGCAAAGACGTCACTATTATCTATGAGAAATTATATGAGGTTTGAGCGTTCCTCCGTGCTCAAGAGAGTTCTAATGTGAGTTCCTCTTTGCGTGCCACTGATCTCGACGTACTCTGTTGGTTCGACGTTTGGCAATTGAGGTTCTGTTGGAGACGACTGCTGTAATTACTATACAGGAGTTGTTGCAGCTGGCTTAGCTTCAACGGAAATAGTGTTATCGCAAGCTCGAGCCAATTTCTGGCTTCCTTTGATTTCCTAGATTCTTCCTTTCCAGTCGAATCGTAACGCCTGATGATATGTGGAGGGAATAACTTTCATGTTATGCAACCATGGTTGCCCCATGATGCCCAAGTAACGGGATTTGGCCTTGATGACGTAAAAGACTACGTCAAGTGTGACTGGTCCGGCTGTGATGGGAAGTGTGATTTTCCCCACACGTTCTTCCATAGCGCCGTTAAATCCAGAGACATTGATGTCACTTGACTCGACCTTGTATGTTAATCCCATTTGGTTGATCACGCTCTGGAAAATTAGTTCGATGCTACTGCCGGTATCTACCATCATCGTATGTAAAACTATGTTCTTCATTTTTAACATGATCACAAGTGCATCCTGGTGAGGAAAGTGGACGTGACGAACGTCACAGTCTTCGAAAGAAATCCCAGTTCGTCGATTGCTGGATTCTGACAACAAGCGAGCTTCTTTATCTATCATTGTCAGATCATGGCATTGTCCGATGCGCCTACGCTTGGATCTGTTGGAGTTGATGATTGTCTGAGTCTCGATGAAGTATAAGTGTTTTTCTTCATTTGTTTCGTCAACTTGGATGATCTTGGCGTCAGCCTTGTAACTGCCATCCTTATAACTGTCGATGTCAACAATATACTCAAGCATTCGACCTTGTGTAAATATACTCTGGATAAGAAATATCATTGCAAAGCACCACTCAGTGTCATGATGTTAAATCTGGTGGTGTATGCAGTATGGTTTTCCTGGTATGGACGGAAGAGTATTGGTATTTCTGAAGAATTCATCTTTTTGTATCAGCGGGTATAACTCCGCAAGAATAGTTGTTAATTGTTGTATGCACGGAATTGGCTTTCTTCATCCTTGATTGTCATTGGACTTGAATCGCTTCTTATCACCCCCATAGTCTTTATTGTTGTTATGAGTTCGTTCTTCGAGATGGCCTCTGGTTGGTAGGGTGATGCGCTGAGGTCTTGGCTTCTCAATTGTCAGTCGCTCGAGGTCGATAAAGTTATTGACCTTATCAATCATATCCTCCAACGTCAGCAGCTTGTTGAGAACCAGGTGCTCCTTGACTCGTCCATCTACGAGCAGTACATTGGTGAAAGCGGAGATTGTGATCTTCTTGTCGAGGTTGTCAATCTTCTGAGCTAGTCCAAAAATTTTTTGGTAAACGTCTCTAATTTTTCATCTGGTGCCTACTTGAGACTGAACAAAGAGTAAAGACTCTCCTCCTTGTCTTTATTGTGCGAATAGTATTTGACAAACAATTCGCGAAGTTGTTCGAAAGTGAAGATAGACCCTTCGCTGAGCGTGTGAAACCATCGTAGAGGTTCGCCCCTTAAACTAGTCGAGAAGAGACGGCAGATGATGTGATTGGACGTCGAATGTAGCCCCAAAGAATCCTGAAATTCTTGGACGTGCTCCACAGGATCTCCTCCCTTGTATTTCTGAATCTTCGGGGTATGAAAACTAGTGGGTACTTCTTCGTCCAACAACCCTTGTGCGAGCGGGCTCTTCTATAATTTGGTATAGTTATTTCTTCCAGTGAGCATTTAAGCGTCTAACAGCTCCTGGATTCGTTTGTCCACCTGTTCCGGAGTGAGGTGTTGTCGAGACGTGACAACTCATTTTGTTGCTCGTCCACCTGGTAGATTGTGCTCTCCTGTTGCTTCGCCCATGCGATCATAGACCGAAATTCTAGGTTTTTCTCTATTTTGTTTCTCTTGTTGTTGCAGATCAATTATTGCTCCAGTGGGTAATTGTGGATTGACATAACCTGAAGGTGGGACTAGCTCTTGCTGAATTTGGGAAAGTGCTAGATTTCGGCCTCGATGTCCCAGGCGATCATGGACTGATATTCTCAAGGTTGCAGGTAGAGCGTTCTGCTGTCTCAGATTTGTTGTTATTTGAGCTTGAAGTTCTCTGATTGTGTCCTGCATGCTGGCGAGCTATTTCTCTAATTCTATTCGTCGTTCGGCTTCTACTTGCACAGTTGTTCGCAAATCCATCACTCTTTTAGCAACGTCAGGCAGGACGTGGTGTGATTTTTCTTGATTTGCCATCTTTCAAAAATGAATGCAGAAAAACTGGATCGGAGAACGCTGAGTGTATGCTTCGGTTCCCACAGACGGTGCCAAATGTAATAGCCTATTTTCGTATTTGGGCGAAGATAATGCCTTACACCCTTGAAATATAAAATATTAACTAAGAACTAAAAGCAATTAACACAAGTTTAGCGTGGAAAACCCTTGAATGGGTTAAAAACTACGACCTCTCCTGAGGATTTCTGAAAGAATGGTGTTTATATAGATGCTAGCTATTACAAAGAGAAAGAGATTGAATATCTGAGTTTTGGTAGGGATGACTTTCTCTAAGAGTTCTGTAAATGATAATAGCCGTCCTGGATCCTGATCTCCAGGTCTCTTTTTATAGGTTTTATAATATGACCGTTAGATACATTGATGACGTACGTTTTGGTCGTCCGTATTTGATGAGTCTTTATGAGGTCTT
This sequence comes from Kingdonia uniflora, assembly GCA_014058105.1. Lineage (NCBI taxonomy): Eukaryota > Viridiplantae > Streptophyta > Magnoliopsida > Ranunculales > Circaeasteraceae > Kingdonia > Kingdonia uniflora. The sequence goes on along the minus strand of JACGCM010001055.1, from coordinate 1,214,688 downwards.
TCGTAACGTCTTGATATCTGATAATTGTTGATCTTGTAACGGATCTCTTGATGACCTTAGCTATAACTTCAGACTGTTGGTGAGGATACGATCTCTAATGATGCTCGTATGTATACGAACTGTTGATGGACATCTGAGTATCTTCTGCAGTGCGATGTTACTGGATGCTTCAATATCTTCGAACTGTAGGTAAGGAAGTTTGTATTGCGATATTCTTGCTTTCAGTCCTTGATTGGTTATTATTGTGATTACTCGAGCTACGTGAGTTCGAATATCGGTCTCAGTATGAGAATTATAAATAAGCCATCATAGATTTATATATAAAGTTTTTGGTGAATTTCTACTATGAATATTAGTTTTATATTTTTACTGAATGAATATTAAATTTATGAAAGCCTCTTGTAAACTTATATAAAAAGATTTGTTGATTTTAGTTTTTAATTTTCAGGTGATACAATTGTTCATGGTAGCATTTGCTAAATTGGTTATGGATCTCTCAGGAATCCCTAGATTTACCAGGTACTTGCTTATATATATTTTGTTCTTTAGAATAAATTATTTCTATCAATAATTTTGAGATATGTCAATAACTTGTTTAGTATACGTAAAGAAATTACGTAATTAATCAATAATATTAATAAATATCCCTTTAAAATTACTAATATACCCTCAAAAAAAAAAACGGGGCAAACCCCGTAATATCCCCCACCCACAACTTAAAATCTTGGTTTCGACCCTGCCTACATATTCAAGATATCCCAATTGCTCTTCATTAGATAATAAAGTATAACCTATTATTATCCAACAAAATGTTATTTCTTGCCTTTGCAAATATCCATCCTCCTTATAAAGCACCCCCTAAAAAGTAAAAGTAAATTAAAACAAACCTCCTAACGTCGGTCTAGATAAAAATAAAAAAATTTAATAAAAAAAAAATAAAACAGACCTAACGTCGGTTTGGATAAGCTAGTGAATTTCATTATCTAACCTACCAAATCAATGACATACCATAGTTTTGAGAAAATAAAAATAAATAAAAATGACATACCATAGTTTTCTTCCATGTGTAATGTACGCGTGTTGTGCCCACAGCTACTAAGGCGACACTTGTCGAAAACCCACTAGCTTATATAGGTTATATATATAGAGGTGCACACCCCCTCATCCCCCACCAAGAACACATCTACTACAACAAAAATGTCTCAATTAATCAACAAGACTAAGGGGTTTATAGCAGACAAAGTAGCCCACATTCAAAAACCCGAAGCAGACCTCACCGATGTCGATCTCAAACACTTTAGTCGTGAATCTGTCACGTTCGACGGAAAGCTTGATGTAAGCAACCCCTATAGTCACTCTATTCCCATTTGTCAAATCTCCTTCAAACTCAAGTCCCATGACAAGGTTATTGGTTCAGGAACAGTCCCTGATCCGGGTTCCCTTGCGGCAGAACAAAAGACTAGGCTGAATGTGCCAGTGAAGGTGCCCTATAGTATCTTGATGGACTTGGCTAGAGATGTGGGTGCTGATTGCGATATTGATTACTGCTTTGAGATTGGGCTTACGGTTGATTTACCGATCATTGGGAACTTTACGATCCCGTTATCGAAGAATGGGGAACTTAAGCTTCCTTCCATTTCAGATATCTTCTAATTGTATCTGTTTTTAGGTGATTATGTAATGTTGTTGCTTATTATGTTTATTAGTTGAGCTTTGTTTTTTATGCCAAAAATAAAGGTTGTTAATCAGAATTTTATGTTTCTGGGTTATCTGAAAATTTGAGTTAAACTGAAGGCTCCAATCAGCTATGCATGCAGTTCCATGACTAGGGCTCCAATAACAGTGCACAAAACTTACAGGAAGTATTGGTCATTGGTCCTGCGCTGTATAATTGGTTGCTCTCAACATCTAAGAGCACCTCCAACAGCAAGGTATGCGATTGTGTATACATGAATCCGATACTGTTTGTTCGCTGAACAGCATGCGATTATGGCTTGGCATACCCGTATACATGAATCCCATACTGTTTTCGTTTTCCTCCAACAAGAGTTACGGTTTTTCAACATGGATGGTGCTGAACAATTAAGTGTCATCCCAAAAATGCCAAATCGCCAAATCATTTGGTGAAAAAATAAACAAATTAATTCATCAAAAATGCCAAATTATACATCAACGTGCTAAAATGTTGAGTTTTTGCAAAGAATATTCCTCGTCAAATTCAGGTGAGGTTTCACCGCATACTTTTGAGGGGTATGGATGTGAGTACGCTGAACCCCATACTCTGTTGGAAAGAGTTTTTGTTTGCAAAGAGTTTTTGTTTGCAAGTGTGCAAAAACCGTAACAACATGTAAGAGCACCTCCAATAGAATCGTATGCAATTTCGGCTTACCATACCAGTATTCCAGAATCGCGGTATATTTCTGCTGCGGGCAGAACCGTTCAGCGCCATCCCAAAAATGCCAAATCATCGGTTAGACGCCTAACAAAAACGTCGAATTAAATGTCATATTAGGGAACAAAGTTATAATGGGAGAGAGATGCCACGCGTATTAAAAATTGGCGAGCACTGAACGGTTCAACGCCTATGCGGCACGCGGATACTCCTCGTCAAGTTCAAGTTTCGCATACATTGGAGCATGTCAGAAGGTTTTTTTTGCAAGAGTACGGAAAAAGCATAACAGCTGCTAGAGGTGCTCTAATGCAGTTTATCCATCTTGTAAAATCACAATCAGAAAAACAGCAAGTTTCTAACTCTTTAAAAAAAAAAAAAAAAAAACACCTATAATTTGAACTCTATATTGAATAAATATCCATCAGATCAAAGGAAGACAGGCCATGGGCTGTGCAGTTATAAATTAGACTAACCTTTTACAGGAATAATAATGTCTTGAAATGAAGGAAAATAGAGTTTGTTTCAACAGAAACACTGAATCTTCACATGAATTTGGCAATAACTTAGAACATTCTAGTTTTACATAACTCAATTGGTACAAGTCAGCTGAAGTTTGGGGTAGCTCACCTCCCAGAAGTTGCAACAGCCTTGTATCTTCCTGTATCTGATTGTCCACTGCCTTGGGACCATTACAAAAGTCTCCAACAATCAAACCCCATGGAGCATGAAACAGCTCCCAGTAGATAGTTCACAGATTATCCTTCGTCCATCTGAAGGTACAAAAGATATCAGCTTACGGCACAAACAACCTCTATTGTTGTTATTTAACAGTGATACATTTCATTATTGCACAAGGAACAACTTAAATATTCAAATCTTGGTTTGAAATTAAAAAAATTTAACAGCGTTCGGGAGAAATATTATGTCACCTCTTTGTGGAACAGCACAAAGAGAGGTACAAAGCATTGGTTTATTTTCTGTATGATGATATCTTCAATATCATTGTCACAGATAGAACACATTTTTATGATCAAATGTGAGGCCTGTTTATAATAAAAAGGTGTGGCCCAAATCGAGCACAATGTTTCATGTTGAATTTCTTTTAGGTTAGATAAAAATATCAAAATGAGATGATTTCTGAAAGAATGTTTCCACTGTGAGTACAACATGATGGAGAAATATTTAGAATCAAGCTCTAGATTAATTGGATGTACATTACTTGATTGATCTTCTCATATCATTGAAACATCTTTGCAAAAAACAACTTCATTCCAAAACATCAAGAATGATTTCAATATTAAAACATTACTTAATTTGGGTTATCAAAAGTTATACATATAAGTTTTCAAAGAGCTAGTGTACCTTATAATGCTCCTGGTCTCGACATGTTAGTCCCAAATCCCATTTTTCCCTTTTTATCAGAGGGTTTAAGGATTTGAAATGAGCATATCAATGAGTCATCCACACTCATCATGGCACCAGCATTATCAAACTCTCCACAATAATTTGGAGCAGAGAAAATGGTGACCAGTTGCCGGTCTGCAAAGAACTCATACCCATCTTCTACAACCTGATAACAATCACGACTAAGATAAATCATATATGTAACATAAACTCATGAATCTCTTATGTCATGTAAATAGATAAAAGCTAGGTTCTGAATCAAAATGGCATGTACAGCTAATTTATAGCATATCTGTACTAGCTAATAGAATGCCGATTGCGCTCTGCGAGTGTACAATTTAATATGTAAGTTCTAAACAGTAGATGGGTACCTCACAGAAAACAAAAAAGTCAATTGGGGTTCTTCAAATTAGTTAATAGGATCCCAATTGATGTCTTCAACAAAAACACAAACTTAATTAGAGGAAATGGTAATACTGAGATTGCGGCTATCTTTGAGGGTATAATCATTGCTGAAAAACTGGGTTTCTCCCTGGGCCTGTATGACATGGGTGAGAGTGGCAAAAGAAATCATCTTTACAGTGGAAAACATGTCAATCATTCACAAAGTTAGAGAGGGGAACAAAGGAGCTCATTGTGTTGCTTCCAAAATGGAGCTCTCAGAAGATTGTCTCATCATTCTGAGTAGGTTCCTGATAGAATTTGTGAATATACGCATAGCAGATGCTTGTAGAGAAAAGTATCCTAGGATGCAATAGCCTATACATTTGAATAAAACTCAAGTGGAGGTCTGCCTAACCCCAGCTTCTTCTATCTCTCTAAAAAAAAAACTAGGTTCTGATTATAAATATACCTGGTGAGCCCGACAAATGAGATCGAGGTTATGTTTTTCCAGAAACTCAAGAACCGTGTCAGAGCCAAATGTATAAGACACACCCCTATCATTTTCCCCCCAGCCTTCAAAATCTTTATCGGGATCAGACCACAGCAAATCACAGAGAAGACCCTGATCAGGCACATCAACAGGGCGGGCAAGATTTCTGATCTGATCCAAGTTCTTCAACTCAGGAGATAATCCTCCATGCATGCACAGAATCTTCTCATCAATGAGTGCAGCCACTGGCAGACAATTAAAACAGTCGGTAAAAGTCTTCCAAAGGCGCACATTAAACCTCCTTTTGCATTCATCATAAAAACCATAAATACGATTAATAGAAGCAGATTCGTGGTTGCCTCTTAGAAGAAAGAAATTCTCTGGGTATTTGATCTTGTAGGCTAAAAGAAGAGATATAGTCTCTATACTTTGTTTTCCACGGTCAACATAGTCCCCTAGAAATAAATAATTTGCTGCCGGTGGCAACCCGCCATACTCGAATAGCCGTAGAAGATCAGAATATTGACCATGAATATCTCCTGCCATGGGAAGATAACACGTCAGCGAACAAGCTAGGTGAAACAGAAACCTGAACATTTGTTTCGGGTACGATCAATTAAATTTTCTAACTGACTATATCACAGTAAATCTTCTTATGAAAACTATACACATCTCAATTGTTAAAAGAAAGTTTAAAAGTTCATTTGTTTTTAATTCAAGTTTAAGAGTGACATGGTTTCATCAAATTACATGATGTGGCTAATTATTATTAATCAACCTAACTTGCTTAAAGCAGAAGTAGTTTGATTGTTGACCAATTATTCGACGGTCGAATAGGAAAAATTAAATCAAGAAACATTCAACAATAAATCATAGATCATTGATCCCCAAACAACGAACTTCCCATCTAATACCACTTTCAATGACCAAGTTTTCACCCAGTTGGGGACTTTTGTAGACCTTCAAGAACTAGGGAATAAATACGTAAGCTGCACCTTATGGTCTCCTTTACCTACTTCACATTTGCTTTTTTTGGGGTAACAAGTTGTGTAAGAAACAGAGAGAGAGAGATCCAGTTATTCTCCCTTTTCTTTCAAATGCATTTTGATGGACAGGCGTCGCCAAGAGTAGTACACGTTTATTTACTCTTTGTTGATTGTCTCCAACGACATGCGGCATACAAGAAGCCAGGGGCAGAGAATTTGAGGTTTGGGGGGCGAAGGTATGTTGGGACATATCTGGGGGCTCAGGTGCGGAGCCCCCGAAAAAAAATTAGGCACAATTTAGGAATTTTAAAATTATTACTAATTATATTATTAGACATACCTCTACATTTATCAACATGGCAGAAAAAATGAAAAAAAGATAACCCCAATAACTTTAGGTCAATAAGAATTGAACGTGAGTCTATGGTAAGAAATCTTGGATACTTCAGCACCTAAGCTAGCCTTTTTATCATGTTAAAGAGACGAAAACAATAATAATCTACTATATTTTATTTTATTTTAATTTATTGCCCTGTAGTACAATATTTTTTAAAAATTTATTGGGAGTGATATGATGGTTATATCCAGCGAAAAGAAGAATAGGAGGGTATGATGTTAAGAGCGTTGGGCCTTGCTAATATCAATTTAACCATATATTTAGACTAAAACTCCCTTTTCTAACCCTGAAGTGTCTTCCTTTTTTAGATGCAATGCCATATTTACACATTCTAAACAGTAGTTACCATCTTAGATTTCCTTCTTAAGAATATATTTACTGTAAGGGTGCGCTGAATTAGGTGTTGAGGACAGGCATAAACATTTTGTGTTATTCAAGGATTTTTGAAAATAAAATCAAAGAGTTGGTCTGGGGGTTGAACAAGGAAGAATGTTGGCACTAAAGTAACTGGGCGCACGGATTACCATTGAAATGTAAACTTTCGCATGGGTTTAACAAAGCATGGATCCTCTGAGACACGAATCATGTGTTCATGAGTTGAATGATCCCTGCTTACGAAAATGAACTTGACACTCCCTAGAAATACCGAGTACGAACACAAGATTTTTCTTGCAAGGAACAAGCTGACTTAGTGTACCAAATGAAAATCACCCTCTTGAGACAGTACAAAAGAATTCAAACGCACATGCTAGTATGCTTTCTCATGATAAATCTACCACAACCCCCTGGGATCTTTTCTCTTATTCGTCAGTCAATAAACTTGTTACTATTCAAAATTTTGCAGAGTATGTCTAGGGATATTTCAGAAGGTACCTAACCTAACCCAGCGTTTATGGTCTCAAAGACACTACTCTTTGTAGTAGACCTATGGATATTTCAGTAGGTACCCTTGATAGCTGCTGCAATCTAGTATCTTTAAGGAGTTCGGGTAGAAGCGGAATACTAATTACAAACACATATTTCTACTTAGTTGTACCGCTTTTCCTAGTTGTTTATAATTACCTAGTAATTTTTCTTCATTTGCTTCCCATAGTGAGTCTAAAATAGGTATCTCAATTTCACAGCTACTATACCCTCTTTCTCAATCATTTCTTCACAAAATTGTATCAAATAAACCATATTTAGTCCTTAATAAACAAATATTACCACAAGCCATCAACATATAAGCAAATAATCAACAAAAACAGACCGAAATCGTTACCGCAAATCTTAATCGGAGCTTCCAACTCAAGCAAATTAGGTTGACTGAGAAACACCTCTTTCGAAGTAGTGCAAAGCTGTTTGATTTCAGACTCAGTGAGCTGAACATGCCTCGGTGTTCTCCCGTTCTTAGCATCTAACAGTCTTCTTATGATGTCGTCCAACAAAGTCCCATCGATCGCCATTAAAGAGTTTCAAAGAAAGCAAGAGAAACCCTAACTTTGACGAGAGATAACGGAGGGAGACGTTAGTTAACGGTAATGAGGGTTAGATTCCGGCCGTCCTTCACTATGTTCTCATCCACTAGTGGAGAGAGAAAGAGAGAACATAGTTTTGGGCGGACCCTACTAGAGAAGAGAGAGAAAAAATCCTATCCACGGTGAAGAACGACTTTTACCCAATCTCACATTTGTTTATTTTAAGTCAACTTAATTAGGGCAAAACTTTGCTGTTGGTTGTGAACATCTATTTTGCACAAATTTATAGCCTTGAATTTGTCATATCCCATTTTTGCGCCTCAAAAAAAATATATTGTAATGACCTTGAAGGGGAAAAGGGTGGAAGTAGGCTGGTTTTTGTATAAATTTGTGGCAACTGGTGATTTTATCTGTTCGTATATTCAGTCGTTTAATTATCTGTTATAGACGGGCAAAACTTTAATTTGTATTAGAATTTGAGGTTCCATCTCAAAACAAAATGGAGACGAGAAAAAATAACCCCAGGATATTATATATTGCGATGCAAAACTTGATTTGTCCGTCTCAACATTTTTAAGTGTGCATAATGCAAGAACAATGGCTTTATTAATTTTTGGGATTCGATTATTAAATAGTTTTGGCCTAGGGCCTAGTTCGACTCTCCATCATGGGCTTGACCTCTAGGAAGCCTCTTTATATTGCACACAACATTGTGGCACCAAACAACAAGTCCTTGAAGTAGAAGTAGGGCCGACCTTACCTTAAGGCAACTTAGGTCGTCGCCCAAGTCCCCTGGAAAAATGAAGGCCCCACAAAAATTTCAATACCGAAAGGCCTATTGATAAAAAAAAATATGGATAAAATAAAATAAAATTTTAAAATAAACAAGTTGCCTTAGGTTCAATGGTTCGAATTATTTAATTATATTTGGAGGTCGTAGGTTTGATACTCCATCACAACAATATCTTAATTTTGGAATATAGGCATATTTTTACTTATTTTATTTTATTTTTTATTACACTTTCGGGTGTGTTTGGTTCATGGAAAATGACGGAAATTGTAAACTTGATTTCCATGGTTTTTTATCAATACGGCAAAAAACCTATTTTCCATTAACTAACTTCTTTTGTTTGGTTAGGCTTAGAAAATGATAGAAATTTGTGATAAAATAGCTTTAAACTGCAAAAATAATCACGCTTTCATTTACAAGTAGATATAAACTATCGTAAAATTACTCCATAAACTTATATGACAATCGGAATCCCATTGTAGAGGTTACGATAATTTTACACGACCCCACCCTACAACATAGGACAATGTCCGCCCTACAACATAACATGACATTGAGAACAACTATTATTCCTTATTGCATTACAAATAGAGAGAGAAACACATGATCTTTATCGCCATCTTTTTATTTATTTTTGAAGTATAGAATAGCAAATTTGGCGACCCCGACACTCTATGGTAAAACCGAATAACCTCGTTTGAAATAGAAAGTCAGGTATTTGTTAAGTTTTTAAAAACCATAGAAAATGAGTCTTCCACTTTTTGTTTTCCATATCGAACCCAACGGTATAAAATAAATTTCATGGAAAACAAGTTCGCCATTTTCCACGAACCAAACACTTCATAGAAATAATTGCTCGTAATATTAACTTTGATAAGGAATTGAGGATTATGTTAGAAAAATTACGCTATACAAAATTATTAGTAAGTTGTTCGGTTTCTTAGCGGTTCATATACTACAATGGTGTCTACTATATGTAACTTATTACTCTTTCTTTTGAGGGATAAATTATCATATGATAATATTATTCTATTCAAATTCATCGTATTTTAGTAATTAAATTAATGAGGCATTTTATTGACTGTTGTCTAAATTAGAGTGACATTTCTAAAATTCGAGTAAAAAAATACATCTTAACGTAAATTTAGAGATCAATACCGATTTTATTCTCATGCATTACTATATGTACATCATACACAAATTGGGTACAAAATTATATCGTTACTATATGTGTAATAAAAAAGCCCTTTTTTTTGGACTTCATCTAGAGCCCCCGAAAGGGTCGAGGACGGTCTTGAGTAGAAGCTCATGAAAAATATGGGAATGAATAAATAAATAAATTAGGTGAACAACGTCCCATTTTAGCTCTAGTCATGAAGAGTGACACTTACAAATACGTTGATCATCTTTGTCACGAATGCATAAAATATGTCGTTACTAATAGTAGTTGGTGACTGATGTTTGTTAAGACCATCATTTTCAAAATTAGCTAGCTAGGTTTGGTTGCTTAAGTTATCTTAGAGGAGAAGAATATGGTATGGTTGGCATCAGATTTTGACTTAAATGAGCAAATAAGTCGATTACTTACTTTTTTCATTTGAAATTGTACATGCGAGTGTAGTAGAATAATTAATTTTACTACATATTACGAAATTGTGCGTACTGTCATTAATTCGAAGAAGACATGCATTCATATATTCTTTTCTAGTCTAATGATTCATTCAGTGGTTGGATTCAATGTCATTGTCGTCACATTCATAAGTCCTTCCTCATGTTTCCGTCTTCAATTTATTGTTTTTGGTTTCATATTTTGGTCGATGGAAACGACAAATTCGACAATATGGCTCAACGAGCTTGTAGAATTAAGGTTTATCAAAACCATGGTCCAACGGGAAACATTATGATTAGATTTTAGATTTGGGTTCAAATTTCATTGTGAAACCTCAAAATTTTTGTACAAAATATTGCTTTTGCCAAATAAGAAATTATTATCAACGTGTGTTATTTCAGTGCCAATCCTTTTCCCGTTTCAGTCCCCACATTTTCCTTTTTCTCAAAGGATCCTTCTACAAACGCGTTTAGACCTCTTCTAAAAAGAGTCATTGAAACAATACCAACCTAAGAGCATCCACACAGTAGTAAGATGCCCCGTGCCCGAAACGGCTTTTTAAAGAGAAATCGACCACGACCACCAAAATCTCTCAGCAATAGAAATCCTGACCATTGATGAAAAGGGCACCACACATTTCCATGCCGCGCGCGACACTCTTCTATGGTTATGGTTAACAGGAAGAGCACGCCGGATAAAACAGAAACGTCTCTCTCATGAGTCATGATACAAAGAGCATTTTGCCGGAAACATAATGATGCGAAAAGAGAGAGATAAGGGATTCGAATGTGTTTTTGCTCATCTTTCAAATAAAGAGCCTAATTCGTGCCTCTTTCAACATTTACAATTTTTCGTTCGAGCATTTACAATCCAATTCAAATATCTTCGAACGGTCATAACTCAAATGCAAACAAGTCGAACCCTGTAAAATAGTCGGGCAAGTCGACCCCATTCCGGAAAAACATAATTCGAAGTGGTAAACATAAATATCAAATATCAGAAAATATCTATATCTAATAACCAATATTTTCAACGTAAACGTTTTGGCCAAATATGTTTGGGTTGGTTTTCCAATTAAAAACATGCTCTATTAATCAAAACTCTCTTTTATCTTTTTTGCAGAATGTCTGTCCTCTTTTGCACCTCCATACTGTCTAGTACCCTTTTGCCGCCTAACTGTCATCTCCAACAGTTTCCAAACCCGCCTCAACCCCACCCCCCAAAATCATAACATTTTAAATTCAAACACAGAGCAACAGTTTTACAAACAGAGAGAGAGAGAGTGGGTGAGAGTGTGAGAATGAGAGAGAGAGAGAGAGATCGTGAAGAGAGAGAAAGATATCGTGAGAGTTTGAGAGAGAGGGAGAGAGAAATCGTGAAGTGAGAGAGAGTTGGTGAGGTTGTGAGAATGAGAGAGATTGTGATCGTTTGAGAGAGAGAGAGAAAGATATTGTGAGAGATACTGTGAGGGTTAGAGAGAGAGAGAGTTGGTGAGGTTGTGAGAATGCGAGAAAGATTGTGATCGTTTGAGAGAGAGAGAGAGAGAGAAAGATATTGTGAGAGTTTTAGAGAGAGAGAGAGAGAGAGAGAGAGAGATATGAGGAGTTCCGGCAGGCACGAGCGACGGTGGACGTCAGACACAGTTGCCCGAACATCCATTAACACCGCTTCATCATCAACAACCGAAATCTCAACGGTTGCAGACGAAGAGCTCGTTGAAGTAACACTCGATGTCAAAGATGACGACACAATCGTTCTCCGAAGCGTCGAACTACTCGAACCTGAACCTGTAACACTCATCGTGACCTCATCAACGACGCCATTGTCACGATCTTCAACAATGAGACGAACCTCATCACACAAGTTCCTCCAATTCTCACATGAACTCAAAGCAGAAGCAGTAACAAAGGTGAAACAATTCTCACAAGAGTTCAAAGCCGAGCTCAGACGCTTCAGTTGGAGCCACGGCTCCAAAACATTCTCTGCCACTTCATCATCTTCTCACTTGGATTTGGCTTTAGCGGCTCGAGCGCTTCGGAAACAACGAGCGAAACTCGATCGGAGCAAATCTGGTACTCAGAAAGCACTTAAAGGGCTAAGATTCATCAGTAAGAAGAGTACTAACGGTCCAGATGCTTGGATTGAAGTTCAGAACAACTTTAACAAGCTTTCTAAAGATGAGTTCCTCAATCGCTCCGATTTCGCACAATGCATAGGTAACAATCTAGTTTTGAGGTTTGGATTTAACATTTTTTACGGTTTGATTTGTGAAAGAATGGAATTGATTTGCAGGAATGAGAGATTCGAAGGAGTTTGCGATTGAATTGTTTGATGCATTGTCTCGTAGAAGACGAATGAAGGCCAATAAGATCAGTAAAGAAGAACTCTTCGAGTTTTGGTCTCAGATTTCTGATCAGAGTTTCGATTCTCGGCTTCAAATCTTTTTCGACATGTAAGTTTCTAAAACCTGAGCTAATATTTATTTTAATTTTTAAATTTGTAATTTGAAGTTTTAGTTTGATTATGTTTTCAGGGTGGACAAGAATGAAGATGGTAGGATCATTGAATCTGAAGTTAAAGAGGTAATATTGATTTTGATTTTTTCCCTTGTTGGTTTAAATAAAATTAGGACAGAATTCAAACATATTGTCAAAACAGGTTGCAACATTTTTGGTGTTAGTTGGAGAGGATTTGGTGAAACGCAAACATGACTAAATACCAAAACCAACAACTCCAACCTCCTTGGTGGATAAATTCTGGATAGAACTTAGAAGGAAATAATGGTTTATTGCCCAAATTGTCCTTGGTTATTATGATGTGTAATCTTTGAATTAAGGCTATATTTTATGTGGAGGCTGAAAGTTTTTGGTATTGGCTGTTCATGTAGATAATCATGTTAAGTGCTTCGGCAAATAAACTGTCTAGACTGAGAGAACAAGCGGAGGAGTATGCAGCTCTGATCATGGAGGAACTAGATCCTGAAAGGCTTGGCTACATTGAGGTTAGACTTACAATTTTGCGTAGTTCATTTGGTTGACTCCAGCATTTGTTTATTTCTTTTCTTAGCTCATCATTTGATGTTAAAAATAATAATTTTGCCACATAGAGGATCTCCTCACATAAATAAGCTTGCTTCCCATGTGATCAATCTGATACTAAAGTCACATACAATGAGCACTTAATACGGGCCACATGTATCCGTATATTTGGAATATATTTCATTTAGTATATCATCTGATGGATCAGTTTAATTTATGGAATTACCTTTTTTTATTTGATGATGGCTTATATACAGCTGTGGCAGTTGGAGACGTTATTGTTACAGAAAGACACCTACCTAAATTACAGTCAAGCCTTGAGTTACACAAGCCAGGCATTGAGCCAAAACCTACATGGGCTAAGACAAAAGAGCCATATACGAAGAGTGAGCACAAACGTAATTTACTACATTCAAGACAATTGGAAACGGATATGGGTATTGGGTTTATGGGTCGGAATCATGCTGGGGCTATTCCTTTGGAAGTTTTACGAGTACAAGAAAGTATACGCATATAAGGTCATGGGTTATTGCGTACTTACAGCGAAAGGTGCAGCAGAGACGCTGAAGTTCAATATGGCTTTGATACTGTTGCCTGTTTGTAGAAATACTATCACTTGGCTTAGGTCTAGCAAACTTTCGAGAGTTGTACCATTTGATGATAATATCAACTTCCACAAGGTACGCTCAAGTCATTTCTCGAACTTTATAAAAGTTTAATGATTAACATAATCTAGCTCCATCATTATTATGATTGTATTCAAATTATGCAGTACATTATTCACCCATAGAAGACTGTATAAGTGTTTATAATAGTCTAGCAAACTTTCGAGAGTTGTACCATTTGATGATAATATCAACTTCCACAAGGTACGCTCAAGTCATTTCTCGAACTTTATAAAAGTTTAATGATTAACATAATCTAGCTCCATCATTATTATGATTGTATTCAAATTATGCAGTACATTATTCACCCATAGAAGACTGTATAAGTGTTTATAATATGATTTCCTAAATAGAAACTTTGGAATGCTACTTCAAATTTATTGATGTAATGTGAAATTAATCACGATAAAGAGACCTGCTCACCTGGATAGAAATTGGAACTAAATAGTTAGATGATTAAAAAATATTGATCAAGGAGGAATTTGGGGAAAATATCGTGATATAATGAAAAGTCAAAACAGAGTAAAATCTCATGAAGTCTGGTTTTTTTTTTTTAATAAATGTGGCTCAATATGTCTCAGTCTCATAAACCTAGTATGCCAAAGATTTAAGGTATACATATAGAGAGAACTGTTGGAGTGTATGTGTGTATTTACACATACTACTTTAGTCCCACATTGGATACTAGTAGAATTAGCTTAATGATCATCTACTATATAAAGAGAAGCTATGATGTAATCTAATTAATCAATTTGAGTGAATATTATTTTTTCTTTTATTTATTTCTATATGGTATCAGAGCGGTTTCGTTCCTAAAGACACCGTTTTGTTTCACTTACGCCGGCGACAACATTGCTGTCGCCGGATCCAATAGTATGTTCTAGATTTTGTAGTGATTCCGTCTTCTGCCGGTGACTCTGCGACATACCTATAGTGGTACTTTTATGCAAATTCTCTTACGCAAATCTCTTCTTTCTATTATTTTGCGTTGTAGTAATTGCAACATTGATTTCTCATGTGTGATTCTTCTTCTTCTTCAAGCCTTTGCTTGGCAGTCACATGGACGATTGAAGATTTTGTCTCTTCAATTTGCTGATATCTTAAAGGCTGTTTTATGTGATTTGAAGTCACAATTGTGCAATCTCTTTGCAGACGCAATTATTTGTTGTTCGTCTCCGCAATTTCGTTTGCATAATGTTTTGTGAATTTTTGATTTTGCTGGTACGGTGTGATCTATTGCGCAAATCTCAATTCAACCAGTTTTTCGAGTCCTAATCCTCTTGCTTATTCTTCCATCGAAGGTGAATGAACTTTGTGGCATGGGTTATATTTAGGAAGAACTAGTTAGCTCCATCGAGGGCGATTCCCGACAAATTTGATTGTTTTAATTTCTCCCAAATGAGCTTCGTTAGTCTGTAGTTACTGTGAAGAAGAAGCGTGGCATTAGGGATGTTAACTAGTGCTATGATTTGGTGTTAGAATCTACAATTGTTTGACAAAATCCAATAAGAAGTTGGGGTTCTTCGGTGTTCTCTGCAACTCATTACTTCTCGCCAATATAACAAGAATAAAGATTTGGTTGTTTGATACAAATCTGAGTTGCAAGCAATCTTTGCCATCGATGTTGGTGATATCTTACCATAATTTCTGCAAGTCTTATTGCTTATGGCATTACATACGAGGTGCTTTTATGCGACTCTCATCTTCATAGAGTTATCTTTCTCTCTCTATATTTTTTTATTGTGTTTGGCGTTTGGTTTACTGCATTATACTCTGATTGCTATATGACCTCCAATATTTCCAACATTTAACTTAATCCACTTTGACATGTCAAGTCATCTCTCTATCGATTTTTTACTCGATTTCTCTTATTTTCGTGAAAGACGATCTTTAATTTATTTGGTTCACGTCGCGAGATGTGATTTTTTATCATTGGATTGGATGAAGTTGTTAAATTACCTTCTACCTCGATAATGAGTTTTTTTATTTCTTTCCTCGAGTGATTCCTTCTTAGAGTGATTATCTTTTCCTCTAGTGATTATTTTATATCTTTTTCGCCAAATTCACAAGTACAAGTACAAAAATTGAAATGCAATCTTTTCATGTCGAGGGATGCGATTTTCTCTAATTATATCGGATGAAGATGTTATTAGACTAACCTTCCACATCGGTCATGAATTTTATCTCTCTTTGGACCGGATGAAAATGCTAGATTACCTTCCTCGATCATGAGTTATTGGTTTCGTTCATCGAGTGGTTTTTTCCTAGAATGATTCTCTTTTCCTCTAGCAATTATTTTTGATCTTTTTTATTATTTCCTATCGCAAGACGCGATTTCTTTCTTTGAATCGGGTAAAGATGTCGAATTTCTTTTACCACGATTATGATTTCACTCTTCTTAAAGTGATTTTGTTCTCTTCCTCCAATAGTTTTCTCTTTCCTCACTTAATTATCCCTCTTTTACATTAGCTCGAGTAATTCTTTTCCTCGACTAATTCTCTTATCTCAGTGTCGCTTCAAGATATATACATACCCTCGAGTGGGAAAATTGGCAAGTCGGTTGGTACCGCCGATTTCACAAGTACGTGTGGGAAAAATGGCAAGTCGGAATGCCGCCAATTTCACAAGGTATATGTGACGCTTTGAAGTGTTTTACTGCTGCAAAAGAATTTTATCAGCTTTAGGGGGAACTTTATTTTTTTATCACTGAGGGAGTGATTGTATTATGAGATACTATCTATTTCTTTTTCTTATTGTAATCCACCTTGACACAAACTTTATATGTCTGTATCAATGTGATGGGGAGTGTTGGAGTGTATGTGTGTATTTACACATACTACTTTAGTCCACATTGGATACTAGTAGAATTAGCTTAATGATCCTCTACTATATAAAGAGAAGCTATGATGTAATTTAATTAATCAATTTGAGTGATATTATTTTTCCTCTTATTTATTTCTATAAGAACAGACCTGAGAACATTGTACAATATATAGTAGAAAAATAATCTAGTAAACAAGCTTTCAAAAGTATGGTAAAGACATGTCGATTTAGATGAAAGGAGGGAGAAGAGGAGAGGATGATTATTATGGCATGTGAATACAACATGAGCTACTCAACATTCTCCAAAAGCTCTATGCTCCGCCAAGTCCGGAAGGCCAAAAACTGAGCATAATAATCAATCCTTTCATCTAAGTTTCCTACAAACCTTTCTGATCATAATTATCAAAAAAATCACCATAAGATGAGCTATTTGAAATCTCCTTCATATCTTTTGGAAGGTAATTTTTTTTTGGAAGGTAGAAATCCCCTTTGCAGATCAGGGCAAATAACCAAAAGGAAAATTGAACAAGAAGATTATTTTTTTATTTTTTTATTTTGTAAATAGAGGTATCCGGGCAATAGAATGAAATAATTGGTCTACAAGAGAACTAAATTATTTCAAAACAAAAAAATTACTAGAAAAAGGGATGCAGACAAAAAGAAAATGGAAGCTGTTTTGGGCACTAGTGTTCTTAATATAGAGGACTCCCATTAATATGGAGCACATCTAAACTTTGGGGCACATACACTCTCATTCTCGAGATATGTAGGGGCCAATCTAATTTAAATTAATTAAGGCACACCCCCTCAATATTGTTCTTTCTCTCTCCAAAACTAAGGTTTCCTTCTCCCCCAACAAACGTACGTGCATTCTCTCTTCTCAAACTCTCAAGCCACCCTCAATCTTTCTATCTATGAAATTCTCTCAATCTTGGTCTCTTCCTCTCTCTCCTACGCAATGATGTGCTTGAAATTTTCCTCCCAACACAGTGGACAAAAATTAAGGATGTTTGCGATAATTAATAGGGTTTTTAATTATTAAGAGACGAAGAGGGATTTGTGGATTTTTTGAGAGTCAAGTTCAAACCGTTTCGCTAGTCTCAAGAAAGAAAGTATAAGAAAGTTACGTTAATATTTTTAAACGTAAACACCGTCTTATGCTAATGTTATTGAAGAAAAAAAAAACAATGGTTAGGTGTTTTTCTCTAAATAGAAGTCGTAGGGGTTTGAATGTCTAGTAGAAAGAAAAAAAAAAACGAAGAAGAGAAGATGAGTCGGAACCGTTGGGAAAAGTAGTGAGATGTGTTTGGGCGGGAAATGAGAGAGAGAGGTGTGCCACCTTTAAAAGGTGGTGGTTAGATAGAGACTGTACATGTTTATGGGTAAGAAATATTTTTCTCTTCTCGGGATCCAAATAGGAAAAGATCTAATTTTTTTTTCACTTCAAGTATGCATATGTGCTCCACTTAAGAATGGGTGTGCCCATAACAGTTTCCAAAGAAAATACTGGAGTCTCAAGATGTGCTTGATAAAATATACCATGGAAGAAGTATAAGATAATTGAAAATCTTTCTTTGCAGCCTAGGGTCTTTGTGTATTTGTAACATTTCTGTTAAGATAATTACTAGAACACGATAGAGATTGAGTTGTTACTATAGAAAAATAACAGGAGAGATGCAAGGAGGTACATTGACTGCTTTAACAATAACTTGTGTGGGAAACCAGGTGAGATGTTGGAGAGAGGATCCATTGTAATAGAGTAGGGGTTGGAATTATGGTGCTTGAATTTTTCTGTGCCTTTGGTGGCTCTATTTTAGATAATTTTACTGTAAGCTCTGTTAGTAAATGAAGGTTACAATATCTTACTAATAGCATTGTAAAAGCAATCCCCTCATTGAATTCCTCGATTGAAGGGTATTATACTATTGTCCCAAATGCCTTGGGGGATTCCCCTTCCTCCAAATTAGTTATGTGTTTGGGTCCGAATAAAGTGTGGGTTTCTTTAGGGGTCAGTAAGACTCAAAATACTGCAACTTGTGAACATTTGATGACATCATAATAACGATAGTGTCGTGAGTGCTGATAGTAATTACGGGATGATTTTATGAACAGACCATTGCGGCAGCCATTGTTGTTGGTGTCATCCTCCATGCTGGGAATCACCTTGCTTGTGATTTCCCACGTTTGATACATACGACAGAGTATCAGTACAAGTATCTATGGGATGATTTTGGGGAACATAAACCTTCATATGCAGCACTTCTTCGTGGACCTGAAGGTATTACAGGCGTTCTCATGGTTATTTTTATGGTTTTGGCTTTTACGCTAGCAACCAGATGGTTCAGACGGAGCCTTGTTAAGCTTCCTAAGCCCTTTGATAGACTCACTGGCTTCAATGCATTTTGGTACTCACACCACCTCTTCATCTTCGTTTATGTCTTGCTCGTCATTCATGGCTTGTTCCTCTACCTCGTACACAAATGGTACCTCAAAACGGTAATTATCATTAATCAGTTATTCTTGAAGTACTGAACATAAGACTCGGAACGGTAAACTGATGCTGATTCTTTATAATTTGTCCAGACATGGATGTATCTTGCCGTTCCTGTTTTACTCTATGCATTTGAAAGGATTGTGCGATTTTTTAGGTCGGGCTTTCACTCTGTCCGGCTTCTTAAGGTAATGAACAACACATAAAGTATCTCAGTCGACAGTCGTCGACGTTTTATTGGATTGATTCACTATAAAAAATTTAATCGTCTGGTCTCACTCTTATGACCTCTAACTTCTGCCCACTTAACTCATCAACGTTTAACTGAATGTTCCCAGTGCCCATTATAGGACATTTGAACTACCAAACTAATCTTCAAGGAGTTATTTTGTTCAACTGCTTAACTTTTCCCTGTTCAATTTCAGGTTGCTATTTATCCGGGAAATGTTTTTACCCTGCAAATGTCAAAACCTCCCAACTTTAAGTATAAAAGCGGACAATATATGTTCGTCCAGTGTCCAGCGGTATCACCATTTGAGTGGTACTTACTATTCATAACGCACTGATCTTCTATGTGCTTTGATAACCAAAGCTAGTGGTTTACTCATATAACTCTTAACATTTCATTACCAGGCACCCTTTTTCGATAACTTCGGCTCCGGGTGATGATTTTTTGAGCATTCACATTCGACAGCTTGGCGACTGGACACAAGAGCTCAAAGCTGTTTTTACAGCGGCTTGTGAGCCTCCAATAGCTGGGAAAAGTGGACTTCTTAGAGCCGATGAAACAACGAAGATAAAGTGTGTTAATATCCAATTCCATCTCATTTCTTTATAACTGATCATGTTGTATCTTACATTAAATCCTCTCTGTGTTACAGTTTGCCAAAGCTCTTAATTGACGGTCCTTATGGAGCTCCTGCACAAGATTACCAGAATTACGATGTCTTGCTTCTTGTCGGGCTTGGAATTGGAGCAACGCCTTTCATCAGTATCTTGAAAGATTTAATAAACAATATCATTAGCATGGATGAGCCAGTGGTAATTTACATATCTCTTAGTTTAATTTTATGTTTTCAGTTTTTTGTTTTTAGGTTTTTATTGGGCCTATGTTTTCTTAGTTGTTGTCTGTTAATCATTTGGTTTGTATTGTTGGTTTTTCCTCGTTCCAAGGATTATCCATGAGAATAACCGGAAATATAATCAAAAATCATCCCGCAAAGTACGGTATTTTTGTTTATTGTGGTTCAGCATCTGCACTGCATCCATGGCAGAATTCATGTTGGATTCCATATTCTGATATTCACTATCCATGCAACAAAGAATCTATCAGTTACATAGGATTTTATACACAGCTACACTTGTTTCTCTTTTTTCTTCCAATGGATAGGTTCACACCTTCATAGTGGAACATTTAATCCCTAGCTTGAGTCGCCTGGTTCAGTGACGATATGATAAAGCACCATTGTGATCCCCTACAATTCCCTCAGATACTGTAAATTTATGTTTGGCATAATAAGTACTAGTGTTAAGTGGAAAAGAATAAAGATATCTTTATATTTTTGAATTATTGAAGTGATCCCAATCACTTAATCAAAAGATTGTTTGGCATTTTGTAAATATGAGCTTATATGAAGCTTATGATTTTATTTTTTCATTGGGCTTATTACTTATTAAGATTGATATTAACTACACGATTTGCTCTTTATACAGGATTCAAATCCAGATTTCAGCAAGACAGCAGACCATAGCAATGTAATTATAGATTCGCCCTCTCTTAATAAGATCTCGATAAAAAGAAGAAAGCCTTTGAAAACAACAAATGCCTATTTCTACTGGGTTACTCGTGAACAAGGATCCTTCGACTGGTTTAAGGGTGTCATGAACGAAGTTGCCAAGCTTGATCAAAGGGTAAAGTCAAAACTGATTATACGGCTCTGTTAGACCTTTTTCCTATGTAACATTGATACGGGTATGCGTGTCGGTGTCTGACACGAGTACGGACACGGGTACGGGGTGTCGAACACCACGGTTTTAAAATAAGTGAAAACTCGGACACAACCTTATACCTAATAAGACAGTGTCATTATTCATGTTTCCTATATTGAGTTCTATGTGAATATATTATGAAAATATAATTACGATAGTAGCTTATGGGTTAATTTACAACTTATAACAAATACTAAATAGTGATAGTAGTTAGTACGGTTAAATAACATGTATAAGAATTGGAAAATTTCTAAGAGTTTTGTCAAAAAGTTAATGATCTAAGCAAGAAGTGTGTGTTGGAGTGTCCACACGAGTGTCGGTGTGTCAGACACATTTGGACACGGATTTTTTTAGGAATATGGAGTGTCCATGTTACATATCCTTTTTATAACATCATTTATTGTAATTGTAGTTCTTAAATCATTATATTTGAATTCGGTTCACAGGGTGTGATTGATATGCACAACTACTTAACAAGTGTTTACGAGGAAGGAGACGCCCGTTCAGCTCTGATCACAATGGTTCAAGCTCTCAACCATGCCAAGAATGGTGTCGATATTGTTTCAGGAACTAGAGTAAGTCCCTTTTCCTTTCTTGTTATTTACTTGAAAACCCTTCTTGAGTTTCAAATCTTTTTCCTTTAGGCTCCACATGTCCCATTGGCATACATTTACATCATCCAAACTGAACTACATTGTTAAAATGCCTAAAGGAGTAGAGCTTGCATCTAGAATATTGCCTAGGAAATAAACGCTCCAAGCTCTTTCCAAATAAATTCCACTGAAAAAGTGATTCTTGTAGAGTGATTGATCTACTTGAATTCCTGAGAACAAGTAACATTTTGATAAATAGTTGTAAGTGTCCAATCCGGATGCATTGAACTGCTTGTCAAGACATGTTGGTGTTAATTCAGGTTAGGACGCACTTTGCAAGGCCTAATTGGAAGAGGGTCTTCGCCAAAACATGTTCAAAGCACCCAAATGCAAAAATCGGTAAGTCGTTTTGATTCATAATGAGAATTTTAGAAAGAAGAATTATCGAAAGAGAGTTCTGATATACATTTTATTGATGATCATGATCAATTTCACAGGAGTTTTCTACTGCGGGGCACCGGTCTTAGCTCAGGAACTAAGTAATCTCTGCCACGAATTCAATCAAAAGGGTTCAACGAAGTTCGAATTCCACAAGGAGCACTTCTGAGGAACAACCAAACACGTGGTTTATATGGTTCTCTTTCACCCAGACTTCCATGTTCTAAAGCAATACTATGAAACCACATCTTATCTTAGCCTACATTATACAACCAAATGAGAAAGAAAATTAGGTACAATATAATGTAAATTTGTGATACTGATAGATAACTATAATAATATCTTACATACGTGTGGATAAAAGAAATTGTGACAAGTAGCTTTGGGTCCATTACGATGAATGTAGTCAGGCCTTATTTCCACTTGAAAATCTGATAAGTTGGCATAGTCCTGCGTAATTTGTTGTAGTATATGATGAGGAAATACGTTATATGATATCAGTTCATTTTCATGGCTAATATGAGTATAATTATTTTCCTTTTCGCCAATTTTAGTTAATCTGTGACGTTTTTTTTCTCATCTTAACCAATTTAAAAGTTCTAGAAAAACAGAAAATAATACAGAGGCGGGGGAGTACGACTGAAATTTATTCTTTTTCGGGAGGTGGATTATGATGTTATGAGCTAGTTTAAAAATGACCCGTAAATCTACATGTTGTGTCCTAATCGCAGCGTTCCCCTGAGGAAACTCCATTCGTCCATTAAGTTTGTTGCTTACTTACCCTGCAACGGAACCCCTCTCCAGTCTCATGCTCTGCCAACAATTTGTGACCGGGTAGATTTCTGGTGATTTTGCAATTGCAAACCATTGGATTAGCTTAGCGTTCCTAATATAAATAAATCTAACAGTCAGAAACTGCTGGATCACTGGGAATATTTGTGATTTGCCGAGTTAAGTGTTTTTTCTGGTGTTCGTAGCTATGAAATGAGTGGTGGAATTGGAGTAACAAAATTTTAGTCCCACTTCATCTAAATAACGTTGCAAGTAAACTATGTATTAAGAAAGAAATGCAGCAGGTGAAACAACTACAAGACTAAGTGATTGGGTTCTCGGACCCAGGATAGTCCCTGGGATTCTGTCCGCTGAGATGCGGCCTCAGAAATTTCTCCGGCCTTTCGCTATTTGCAAAATGGAAACCTGATTACTTCGATTATTTTTCATGGGACATTAAGAAATGGTGGCCTCGACCCATCTGTCTACTTCATACCGTAACCATTGACACAGTAACACTTTGAGAATTTCATGTCATACTTGGAACCCTAGCCCGAATCCCACTTATTACCGAGAGTGGACATTGAGATCAATATATCTTTTATGCCCCATCTTATTATTACTTGCACAATAACATGTCTATAAAAGCGGTAGCTTTGTATAATCATTTGATTTACTTATGATATCTTCTTTGCAGCACTCACTTAGATTATAATCATGGATGATTAGTATGATGAGTTTTTAATTTTTATAATTAAGGGCTTACACTGAAAGTAATTAGACAATGTGTAATTGTAATCAAGCTTTTAATTTGCGATTCGGGGCTTTTAGTCTTAACAACCAAATTATTACGACAACAAACCTCGAAGAGTCAACATGACATGACTCTTTGAGGATTAGGAGTTGTCCCCACCTTGTACATTCTTTTCTTTCTATGTATCTGGTCTCGGGTTGCCTATAAAAAAAAAACTAAGCCTTCCTCAATTAGTTCTCACATAAAGATCACATAGCTTGTTTTTACTCTCCAAGATCCAATCATGGCTGATCTTGTTGAAGAACGAAAGCAGAAGAAAATAAATAGATGTATCATTGTTGGGTTAGTCATAGTGAAGATAACAGTATCCTGGATATTGGGTTTACCGTTTTTTGTATCAAATCTTCAAATCAACTCAATTGCTATTACAAGTAGTAAAATTATTACCACAGTCTCTCTCTCTCTCTCTCTCTTTTTTTTTTCTATGAGGTTAAATATAGAATTGTTCAGCAAGAACAAGAACATGGGGAAGTACAAGTTTGAAAATAGCTTGATAACATTGAGTTACTGAGGAATGCAAGTTGGGGAAGCCCTAATTCCTGCAGGAAAGGCTAAGATGTGGCGTACATGGAAGATGAATGTTACGGTATTAGTAAACTATGTGAACCATTCCAACCTTAGAAGTGATCTAAGTCTGGGGAATTTGACGTTCAACGCTCATGCAAAGTTGTGGGGTAAGGTTTTACTCATGCACTTTCTTAAGATATGTAAATCCGGGGAAATGAATTGCAGTATCGCAATTAATACTGCAAACAAGGTGGTGATGGAGAATATTAACTGCAAGTGATTGTATGGATTTAGTGATGTTTATGTTTGAATTTTTGATTTTTGTAATTTTTTCTCTTTAATATTGTCATCGTTATAATTTTTGCATATATTTTGACGTTTGTAGACTTTTTCCCGTCATTATGTTAAAATTTGTTTATGATAAGACATTATCCATTTCTTTTTCTTTCTTCATAAGACTAATAGTCTTCGTACTCGATCAACCATTTCCAATACCATCTTCCAAAGATTTATTTAAGGGACCATTAAGAAGGGCCATGATGTTTCGGTTCCATCATAAACTTAGAAAAGTAGGGAGTACTTTTAGCCTTAAGCACGAGTCAAACTATTCGTCTTAAACGGTCGTGCAATGCGAACGTGCTAACTGAAACTGGTAGTCTGATATCGGCATGACTGACTTATTCCTAATGTTTTATCCGAACCAAAATGAAAATCATTCCAGACTTAGCACAATAGGGCTAATTACCTCAGCTTCTACGGGTACGTGTACAACACCATAGTTAGCGTTATAGTTCCAAAACATTCATACAACCATAGTAAGAATCATGATATAAAATTTCACCTTCCTTTTGGTAACACCATTAAACAATATTCCGTAAAATATCAATGAAACTGTTGGATATCAAACACTCTAAACTAATATGCACACATATAGATAGATATGAGAGAAGAGAGAGAGCTTTATTGATATGATGAACCAAAAGGTTACAAAGGCTTTAACAAAGGTATAAAACCTAATTAGTTATATATAACCCTTCTAAAACTCTCCCTATAAACCCTACAGTGTATGGGTTTGTTAGGAGCCCAGTAGGACACCCCAACTGGGTTGGTTCCTACCTTGGGTCAGACCAAACTCCTAACACTCCCCTTTGGGGTGTTCAATACCAGGACGACTTGCCTCGTCAAAACCTCTGTCTAGCAAAACCCCATTAGGCAAAAAACTGTGTAAGGAAAGAGTACAATCCTATGCCCTGTATTGGTTGTGGACGCATATACGTTGCCTCATCAAAATCTCTAGTCAGTAAAACCCCTTGAGATAAAAAACTGCACTATCAAGAAAAATAGTACAATACGCATGTGTCCACGTCAGGTCGGGACTACTCCTCTTGACGTCGGTCTCCCTGAGATAATGATGAATAGAAACTTTTGCATGCCAATTCCGTGTACCAGCTGCTTGAACGTAACTGGTGCACGAGTCTTTGTGAATAGGTTTGCAAAGTTGCCTTCTGAAATGTCTTGAATAACGTCCAACTCATTCGCATTCTGTAATTCATAAGTATGAAATAACTTCTGTGAAATGTGCTTCATTTTGTCGTCATCGATAAAATCGCCATGAACTTGAATGATGGAAGCCGAGTTGTCTTCATACAGAGTCGATGCTTTATCTTGGATAGAACATGCGATAACTTCAATTGATGTGATGTATCTTGGAGCGGTACCGTCAATCTCTTCCAGCTTCATGAAGTGCAAGAATTCCCTCGTGGTTTAAAAATGTAACAAACGCCGTCTGCTTCATCGATCTCCAAGAGTTTGTTGTATCCCCGTAGATAAACATATTGTCCATTTGAAAATGGCCTCTATGTGGTTTTGACAAGTATCTTGCATTGGCGTACCCTATAATTTTACGTTTACCATTTTCGGGTAGAAAAAACTCTAGTCTTTCGTGCCGATTAGATACCTCAGAATGTGCTTGATCTCATTCCAGTGTTTTTGGGTAGGAAATAAACTATGGCAAGCCAAACACTTCCCTGCGAATGAGTCATCGGGTCTAGATACCCAACTAACTATAGCAAAACACCTCCTAGCTATAGCTTCACGACCATAGGAGTTTCTCCCCCCATTAGGATAATGGAAGATGTCGTTGTCCATATTCAAGTGATAGATAGACAATAAGCGACTTTGTACCGTGTGCTGCATACCGAAGTGTTAGATAACTTTTTTGATATATATTGCTTGGTGTACAAGTATGCCACTACCAAGATGTTCGATCTGCAAATCGAGACAATACTTGGTTTCCCTAGGTCTTTATTTCAAATTCCTTCCTAAGGTATTTGGCAACTCTCAAGATTTTCCCCAGAGTTCCAATGATATCCGAATCATTTAGAATATTGTTATAATGACTTAAACCAATATCTGTGTTCTTAATGAGAACACATGAATATATATGATTATTTGCAAAGTCCCTAACCTTCAAATACTCAGTCAGCTTACTAAGTCACTTGGTCCCCAATTGCTTCAAGCCAACAATAACTTTTATAGTTTTATTACGTACATACCTCGTGTGCGTTCGGCTTATTACGTACGTACCCGGGAGCTTAATTGCTCCCCGGGTAGATATCCGTATCTAGTTTCCCATATAGATACGCAATAATTACATAAGACGCATGTCTAGTTTGTCTTTGATAACTGACAGACTGATCAGTACCAAAATGTTATAGCATCCATAACCGGATAATAGGCCTCATTACAATCAATGCTATGTCTCTTAGAGAATTCCAGGGAAACTAGTCTCGTCTTGACCTAATTATCTCTCCGAGTTAATCATGTTTATGTACTATTCATATTTGTAACCGACGGGCTCTATGGCATTACTTCGCATTATGCTAGCAAGCTGAGCTCCACTTGGATTCCAGATACCTTCTTTGGCCAATGTACAATAATACACAGTCGTTTATAATAAGTAGTTCTGAATCCTTATCCTTGATGGCGAGCTCAGCAGCGAATATGAATACCTTGTCGAAAAATCTCTATTAAACGATCTTACGTTGTCCCATTACAAATTTTTAATAGATCGAGATCTCCTTATTACCATACGTATGTGCCACCCTGGGTTTGTCTCATAATACATCAACTGGTTGTGTAGCTACTATTGCCTCGTCGATAGGTGATTCCATCCTCGATGAATTAGCCACACCATTAGTCATATTTGTCCCTTATTCTATAGCTCTCCAGCTCAGAATACTTTCTTTTAACGGTACTCTGCACTAAGCGCGAGCCTTATATTCATTTGTGGGATGCATACTAACTCCCCTGGAACGTTCAGCTGTGTAAGTGCATTACTTGCAGGTACATACACCTGCGATACTTCAACAGTGTCTATGAATGTGGCTGGCAATTCATTTGCGACCTATTACAAGTTTGGAATCCGTTGAACCTTATTGTCACTTAACTTATGTAAAGGGATCTAAATGAGACAACGATAGTGTTTGTTAACTAATATTGGAAACATTCTTAACATTGACTGTCATATATCCCCATAATGTTGGGAAAATTGTCTCATCAAAGTGACAATATGTGAATCTCACAGTAAATATACCGTCGGTAGTGAGTTCCAAATATTGAATGATTGATGGTGAATCGTAACCCACATAGATTCCGAGCCGATGTTCAGAGTCCCATCTTCGTACGTTGTGGTGGTACGATTGGTACCTATACGAAACATCCAAATATTCGCAGATGGGTGACACCAGGCTCCGACCCTGTTACTAGTTGCTTTGGAAAAGATTTAATGATTTGCTATGGGATGAATCCTAATCAGTACTGGGGGAGAAAAATTGCCGAAAGCTTTGATGGTAATAACAATAGCCTAACGATTAACCTAAAGTGCTTGATTAGGTTATCAACCAATCCCGAGTTGGGTATGGTATGGGGTACTCATGAAGCTAAATCATCTATTCTATTTAGCGGTAAAATAATCATCAAAAGCCTGTGAGTCAAACTTGCAAGCCCCGTTAAGTCGCATCGATCTTTGATAAGTCTATCTAGGAAATGAGCCTGCGATCGAATGATCTAAGTGAGAAGTCGTGCTAACATTGCATCCTAGTTATTAATAATAGGCAAACATAAGACCATCTCCAAGATGCGTCTATTATATCCTTGCTTCATCTTTAACCATCATACGAACACTCGACCTTATCAACATAATACATAGTACTATTGAAGACATATTACAGTTACAGAGTTCTAGTCATAACTTTCGACCTCTCCATCCATAGTTTGAGTTAAGCAAACGTACCGTCATCAATGAAGCCATTACAAAATAGTAAGACCAGACCGTTACACAGTCCGTTCAAAGATTATCAAATATACATTGTAACGTCTGCCATTAAGGATAATAATAGTCATATTGTAGGACCTATAAATAGGACCAGAGAATTCTTGACGAAGGATGGAGGAATGCTCACTCAAGCTCTATACTTAAATACTTAGAGCATATCTTGTAATATCTAGGAGCTATCAATAAACTTCTCTCTTTCTAAATCCTCAAGAGAGGTCGTGGTTTTTTACTTATTCAAAGGTTTTCCATGCTAAAATTTATGCTAGTATTCTTCCATTATTTATCTAGACGCTATGAATATCCTTGGTATAAAGGCTAAGATCGAGATACTAAATTAGGCTATTACATTTGGTGTCGTCTGTGGGAACGAAGTTCTCAAACTCATTGTCTCAGAAAATAGTTAATTATTTCTCTACGAGATGACACTTCCAGACCAGAGTACGCCAATTTCTCCAGGAGAAGGAAATGATGTACTAGCAGAGTTGCGGGCCAATCTCAACTCCGAAACCGAAAGGTGAGCTACTCTGGAACAACAACTTGCAAGCGTCCAGGATGCGTTGAAGGTTCTGCAAAGTTAACAGCCTGTAACCCAGAAGAACAAAGGCATACTGCCATTTATTTTGCAGATTTCCGTTCTCGACAGGATAGGACCTCACACGAATAATTTTGGAGGTGAAGTTCGATCTGATCATAAACAACATGGGGGCGAGCCTGCTCTGATACAGGAAGTACACCAAGTAGTTGATGGCGGTCTCTCTAGAGCCAGACAAGAAGAGTCACCCCGAGAAAGAGTTCGAATTCTGGCTCTCGAGCAGATTAGTAAAGGAAGTGGCGACCACATTCCTCGCGAAGGACGAGTCCCGGGACCAACCACCACAGCTCGTCAGTACGTGGCTCAAAAACATGTTAAAAAGTGCATCAAAGAATTGCTCGATGCTCAAGTTCAGATCACTAAAGGAATCTACAGCAGGTTATAAAAATGCCTGATCGCACAAGTGCTACTTGATGGCGAAGTTCCCACTGGCTTCTACACTCCGAAAATCCAAAAGTATAAGGGGAATGATCCAGTGGAACACGTTCAAGAATTCCAGGATGCTCTCATCTTACATTCTACATCCAACCACATTTTATGTTGGCTCTTTCCTACTAGTTTACAAGGTGAACCTTTACGATGGTTCTACACACTACCAGAAGGATCTATTACGACTTTCGAGGAATTGAGGGAACTCTTTGTCAAGAATTACTTGCACAACATAGACAAAGAGGAGAATCTATATTTTTTATTAAGCCTTTAGTAGGTACCAGGGGAGAAGCTCGAGACATTCACTAAGAAATTCCTGGAGTTGGCCCGAAAGGTGGATCGACTCGATCAAAAAATACTATTTTGGCCTTCACCAATTCTTTGCTCGTCGATGGAAGAGTGAAGGAGTACCTCGTTCTAAATAAACCTACGACTTTGGAGGATATTATCAAAAAGGTCAACGGATATATCGATCTCAAAAGAATGGTGTTCTATAGACAAAAACTCAGAAATCAATCTTGACAGCTAGAGATCAATCTACAGGCTAAAATTTCAATCGCGTTGCTGATCATGGAGAAGATAGGAAGAGAACAAAATCTAATGAAGATCGACCTCGGAAAGGCAGTAATATGCCAATACCCTGTCTTCCCAAAATGACTGTTACCATAGCCATCATTTATCCTATACTTTAAAAGGATAAGTTTTTTTGCAATGCACAATATCTCTAACCCATTGAGAATAAACCATATTCCATTCAATATCAAGTCCGACATCATGAGACGGAGCATTGCTTTACTTTATAACGACTGTTGGAGTGTATTTTTGCAGATGAACAAATGCACGAATACATCGTGGACATTGAAAGTTACAAGAACGGGAGTTATAGACTTCCCACAGAGGTCGTACAGGTGGAAGAAACGGCGGAGGAGAAGTATTTATACCATATCTCCCTCAGTCACTTTATTAAAACTCATACCATTAACAAATCAAACAGGTGCAAAAGACAACATATCGGCCAATGACACGACTTGTCCATGGATGATAAAGAAGCTCGGTTACTCCTTGCATCTAGTTCCCAATGTACAGGGATCTCCTTTAACGATTGTGATGCTAGTCACGTCAACTTTCCTCACCATGATGCATTGGTGATCATGTTGAAAATGTGAAATGTCATACTACATACAATGATGGTAGATATTGGTAGTAGCATCAAACTACTTTTTCAAAGCACGATTGATCAGATGGGGCTGGCCGACAAAGTATAGCCTAGTGACATTGATATCTGTAGATTCAACGGCTCTAGAGAAGAACGTGTAGGAAAGATAATACTTCCTATTACGGTAAGACCAACAATAATTGACGTTGTATTTTACGTTATCAATGCAGAATCCTGTTATTTGGGGATAATGGGATGCTACTGGCTACATAATATGCGAGTTATCCCGTCGACCTTTAAAGGCAGTCAGAAGCTAGCTCGTGCATGTGAAAATACTGTTACCATCGTACCAGAACCATCGTTAACACAACTCGTATAGCAATTATAGAAAACAACAGGGAACATTATAAGAAACTTTACAGTGAACTCTGCAAAAAACTAGTTGCCAAGTACAGAAATCACAGAGTACGTTAAAATCAATGGGGGCAAACGAGGAACATTCATTGGAACATTTTTGCCCACAGCAGTACGAGATGCTCTTATTCAGTTCCTTAAAGACAATAGTGATGTATTCACTTGGATGTTTCGCAAAATGCTGGGCATCGATCCCAATCTGGCCTGCCATAAACTTAATTTGAAAGATAAAGCTGAAGCCGTCAAACAAAAATAAAGAAATTTAGCACCACGACTCCGAGAAGAAGTCAACAAAGAGATCGATAAACTCATTGAAGTTAGTTTTATCTAAAAAGCCAACTATCCAGAATGGATCTCAAACATTGTAGCAGTACCGAAGAAAACCGCAAGATCAGAGTATGCGTGGATTTTACGAACCTCAACAAATATACTCCGAAGGATAGTTTTCTACTTCTTATCATAAACCATTTGCTTGATTCTACTGCGGGACACTAACTCTTATCCATGATAGATGCCGCGTCAGGGTACAATCAAATACATCTGCTACCCGATGATCAAGAGAAAATAACTTTCATTACAGAGCATAGCCTGTATTGCTACATGGTTATGCCTTTCAGTCTCAAGAATGCTGGAGCCACTTATCAAAGGTTGATAACACAGATGTTCAAAGACCATCTCGAAAAAATAATGGAAGTATACATTCATGATATGCTATGTAAAAGTCTCAAGAAGGAGAACCATATCGTAGATTTACACACAACTTTTAGAATTCTCTATTTCTACAAAATGAAACTTAATCCTTACAAGTGCCAATTCGGGGTCCAGTCAGGCAAATTCTTGGGATATTTGATCAGCAAGAAAGGCATAGAGGTTGATCCATATCGTATTCATGCACTATTATCTATGCCTTCTTCAAAAATAAAGAAAAATGTACAAAAGTTAGCAGGCAAGATAGTAGCAATAAATCATTTTATCTCCAAGTCTTTAGATCGGTGTCAATAGTTATTCGACCTACAACGTAAAGGGATAATGAAAAAGAAACCAAAAAAAGATTCTGAGATCGAGTGGACTACAGAATGTGAAGCTGCAATTCAAAAACTCAAACATTATTTGGGCAAGCACCAGTGATGAGTATACCTAGGGAAGGAGACGAGCTTGCCATATATCTTGCCAATACCGATGAATTATTGAGTTCTGTCCTCATTCGACTTGATGAGAAGACAGAGAAACCTGTCTACTTTATCTGCAAAACTCTCACTCCAGCAGAATCTCGGTATACCATGATCGAGAAACTAATGTTAGCTCTCGTTTACACATCACAGAAGTTAAAATAGTATTTCCAATCCCACTCAGTTCGAGTGATGATAAATTATCCTTTACACAAAATCTTGTCCAAACGAGAGAAATCCAGACGAGTCCAACAATGGTCGATAACTCTTGGCGAGCATGACATACATTTTGAACCACGACATTCTGAAAAAGGTCAAGCAGTAGTAGATTTACTTGCAGACTTCCCAGTAGAAGATTTTGACTTGG
This sequence comes from Kingdonia uniflora, assembly GCA_014058105.1. Taxonomy (NCBI): domain Eukaryota; kingdom Viridiplantae; phylum Streptophyta; class Magnoliopsida; order Ranunculales; family Circaeasteraceae; genus Kingdonia; species Kingdonia uniflora. Next base: position 1,182,187 of record JACGCM010001055.1, on the reverse strand, counting down.
AAGAAGATAGTACATAAATTAATGAAGAACAGTTCGAAGAAAAGTCAGACTGGATATCTCAAAACGGTTGGCGTCTTCTCACTGATGGTTCTTTCAGACCTGCGGGGTCAGGCCTCAACATCATCCTTATATGCCTTCCAATGACAGAATTGAAAAAGCAATCAGACTCAACTTTGAAGCTACCAATAATGAGACTGAATATGAGGCATTAATTCATGGTCTAGATATGGCTCTAGAGATTAGAGTTTCCGAATTATCTATGTACACATACTCTTTACTCATCATGAACCATTATACAAAGAAGTTTCTAAAAAATGGAAAAATGATTGATTACGCCACAGCAGCAGCTGGCAGAATGAGTAGATTCGAGGATGATTGGCGACGATCTTTTCTCACATATATCGGACCCAAAAACTAGTTTGACAGTGATCTCCCTAAAGATCCTACTGAAAGAGGACGTGTGCTTGATAATGCTAAGCGATACGTCATGACCGATAATTTCCTTTATAAAATATCAGTCACGTAACCCTATCTCAAATGTTTATCGGACAAAGGGGCTCAAAAATTCATGTATGAACTTCACGAAGGCATTTGTGGGTCCTATGTAGCAGGACGATCTTTGGCAAATCGAGCTCTTACTCAAGGAGTCTTCTGGCCTAAAATAAAAACTCAAGTCATCGAATATGCAAGCAAGTATGATGCCTGCCAATGACATGGACCCCAAATTCGAGCTCCAGCCTTTGAACTCCATTCTAGAAAAGTTGTATGGCCGTTCAAAAGATGGGCCCTCGACCTCATGGGAAAATTTCCAACTGCACCAAGAAAACAAATATTCCTCTTCGTCACAACGGACTACTTTACAAAATAGGTAAAAACGGTTCCTTTATGTCGCACATGAGAAGATGAAGTTATCAAGTTTATATGAGAAACCATCATAATACGATTTGAATGCCCACACCTCATTAGAATCGACAATGGACCGCAGTTTGTTGGTTCCAGAGTCATTGAGTTCTTCAACCAGCACAACATCATCCACTGTCCATCCAATCCCTATTACCCACAAGGAAATGGTCAAGCCAAAATTACCAATCGAACTATTGTCAACGGAATAAAAAAGCGTCTAATAGAAAAGAAGGGTAATTAGGTACAAGAGTTACCATACGTGTTATGGGAATATCGAACAACCTCGCGAGTTTTGACTGGATGCACGTCGTTCCTGTTAGCATACGGAACTGAGGCCATCATCCCCACTCAATATCATCATCCATTGCGTAACCATACCATGAGAGATGAAGAAAACGAATTCCAGTTGGCATGTAACATGAATTGGATAGAAGAAATAAGAGATAGAGCAATTATGAACTTGGGAAGATATCATCAAGCTTTAGCCAGATCTTATAATAAATAAGTTTGTCATCGAGAGTTTGAAATCAAAGACCTCGTCCTCCAAGAGATACCAAAGCACAGAAAAGAAGTCAATGCTTGAAAATTCGTAGAAAATTAAGAAGGTCCTTTTATTGTTATTGGAAAAAATGGATTGGGTTCCTAAAACCTCATCATAGAACATGGGGATCCAGTGCCTAACCCTTGGAATATAAGGAGGTTGAAGATATATTGAAGATAATCTATCACAGTATACTTTTCTTAATAAATCTATCATCTTGTACGTCGGTATTACATCAATGAAATACTTATGTTTGATCGCCCTACATCAGAATACTTTCTTCTATTTCATACAGTACTCTTATCTAACATTCTCTGTACATCAATCTTACAACAATGAAATATTTGTGTTTGGTTGCCCTATACTACATTACTTTTTTAATATATCATACAAGTATTTGTATATACAGATTACATTTCTAAATCATCACAGATCACTAGTGGATTTATCCCATTCTATTACATTACAGATCATTTGTTGCTTTGGCCAAACTAATCTTCTATTATATTACAGATCGTTTGTTGCTTCAGCCAAACTGACCTTCTATTACATTACAGATCGTTTGTTGCTTCGGCCAAACTGGTCTTCTATTACATTACAGATCATTTATTGCTTTAGCTAAACTGACCTTCCTATTATATTATAGATCGTTTGTTGCTTTGGCCAAACTGATCTTCTATTACATTACAGATCGTTTGTTGCTTCAGCCAAACTGACCTTCTATTACATTACAGATCGTTTGTTGCTTCAGCCAGATTGATCTTCTATTACATTATAGATTGTTTATTGCTTCAGCCAGATTGATCTTCTATTGTATTATAGATCGTTTGTGCTTCGGCCAAACTGATCTTTTATTAAATTACAGATTGTCTGTGCTTCAGCCAAACTGATCTTCTATTATATTACAGATTATTTTGCTTCAGCCAAATTGATCTTTTATTATGTTACAATTTGTTTGTTGTAAAATATTTGATGTTTCAGCCAAACGAATCCTCTACTTTATGATAGGATGACTTGTAGTTCTACAAAACGACTACCAGACTTTTGTACCTTAAATGGTTCATCAAAAGGTCAGTACAAATATACTGTTACATTCTATCTACTATATTTTTATTGGTATAGTACGAATAATCCCTTTTAACAGTCATAACACCTCATCAATCACTCGAGCTATCATTTGAGCTATCAGGCCACACATTACTACGCGAACTTTCCCCACGAAGTCACAGATGCATGAACTCTGGTATCACTCAACGTCGCATCATTACGACCTTTCATTATCTCCATAAACTCATCTATATTTGCCACCAAGCCTGCTGATTTATCTATACGAGCTTGATTACACTTCCTCTCTAATACTTTTGCCTCAAGACTTATTTTAGCCTTGAAAAGATTTACCTCAAATTTGATCTTCGTATCACGTAGTTCCCCATTTTCTGATTTATACTCCAAAACGTCTAGCCCCAGCGTTTGAATGTTATGTTCTAAAGCACAGATCATGATCCAATCCTTATTTATCATTTCGTTCTGTTCACTATGGGCCTCTTCTGTCTCTTTTAACATCAAGTTTGTAACATACCACAATACTTCAAATTTACGAGCACGATCATTTACCTCTTCGATAACTGCTCGTGTACCAAATCTCTTCACTTCGAGCGTGTTTATCTGATATTTTAAATCTTTAACATTTTCATCTTCTCTCTCCAACACCGTCAACAACTTTGTAATTTGAGTTCGCAAAGGTGTCAACTCCGCCTCTTGTTGGTTGATTTATCCCGAAATACCTAAAATTTCCGTATCCTTTTTCCTTATAACTTCTTTTAATCCCTCCATCTCTCTCAGCTCAATGGCTAGCTCAGCCTCTTTATCTTCCAGTTATTCGGTCAAACGAGCAAATGTACTTCTTTCTTCCATTACTGTCATTTATAGGTTTTCATTTAAAACGCGTAAAACTTCACACTGGTTCTGAATCTCTGCAAGTTCACCCTGCAGTAACAATCAACATTCACATAACTATTAATTTACTTATTCAAACAGATTACAAATCACAGTGAACAAACGTTTACTCAAGGGCATAATATTTGAGTAATATCGATACATTGATATATCTATATGGTCATCACAGAGAAAAAATTTCATTCAACATCAAAAACAATTTACAATGTTCTAATGCATATGCAAGTTTGGTAAGTAACTGAACTAATCTACTTTCAATTTTTCGAGCTACGAGAGGATTGCCCATTGTTTCTTGCACTCTTTGAGTTTTCTACTCGGGCATCTATAGGAGCTACAAAGGTCACCACCTCTTGTTGGCGTTGCTTTTGCCGTAACTGTGGTACCAAGCGCTCGACCTCCTCAGGGTCTTCTTCTGAGATATTTTCTCTCAGTCTAGGAATGAGTTTTTTAATAACCTTTTCCTCCTCATCTTTTGTAAACCACATATTTTCCGGTTTTGCATTCTCCACATCAAAATCCTTCCCACAATCAGTTACGAACTTTCTAAATTCATTCTCTACCCTTGCCAACTCCTCTCCATAAAAATCAATCACACTTTCTATATGACGCTAATGGTCCGTTCGAGCTGCAACTTTTGCTCGTGATAGATACAAATGCTTCTTCAACTACATATGCGCCCTGTGTAGACGCTTACGTGTTTCCTTTTGCAATACACCTAAAGCTCTCACATCACCTTCTACCTTTTTTTGAGCAGTTACTTCTTTTGACAATTGCATCGCTAAAGACATTTTTACTCCATATGTTATGATAATACATCTTGCAACTCCTTTAACTCACCCTATAACTTCTGTTGAACATCTATTTGCTCTTTCCTTATCCTGAAAAACACAATCCTTATTGCCCTTCGGTCCTATATAAAGCCAAAAACATCAGGTAATGGTTTTATATCACCCCATATAACAAACACCCCAGCTCGCGCTTAACATTTTTTCGCATCTACACTATGACGATTACGTACTTCTTAAGCTAGAAATATTACTCGAGCTGGGTCAGGTACTATACCCTTTTCCTTCAAGAGTTCTACATAAGCTTCTTTTAAACCACGTTCACTATCTACTTCGACCTCAAAATACAATGTCAGAGCTACCGACAGCTTTTGATACCTAGCCTTATCACTCGGGTCACTAAAACAAGTCAGTTCTTTCAATTTTCATATTAACGCCCCCCTTTCCTCTTCCTTTCTTAAAGCCTCATCCCTTTTTATTTTTATATTAGCATATCTATACTAGAGGTCATATAATTCTTTAAATTTTTTCTTCGAGTTCAACTTAAACTGTCTTATCTCATACTTAGTTTTATTTAATATCTTTTGAACATGAGCCACCAAATCCCTCGCTCCAGAAATAGTTTTTCTAAACTGCTTTACCTCCTACACATATTACAAATATCTTATAATCATACAGACATTCAAGCAAAATATATTCAAATCGTCTATCAAACTTAATAGTTTTACGACCATACATAGTACAATCCCATCAAAGTTAAATGAATAACATAGTTTGAAATAGAATACCACAAATTGGTTAAAGATTCTTGCTGATCTCTACCTCAGATGGAGGATCCACTTTCTTGTCAGAAGCTACAACTGGTTCAGTTGGTGTAACAGATACATCGGTTGGAGTAACAACATCAGCCACCACTTCGTCGTCTACATATGAAGGAAAGACTATCTCATTATATCTTCCAGTTCGGCCCAACTCTATATCAGCCACAGTCAACCCAAAGCTATAAAAATATTGGACAAAACAATTTTTTTCCACCCGCAATACATCGCAAACTCGTAACATAACATCATCATGCTCATACAGCTCTGTATACCGCTCTTCAGCAGCCTTTGCATCTTCTACCTTCATCTTTTTCACTATCTCGAGCTCAGCTTCAAGCTCCTTCATTCAGGCTGTTTGAGCATCCATCCTTTGAGTAAGATCTTCGAACTCCTGCCTCATCTTTTCAATGAACTATGTTTCCCCCTTTATCAGTATCGAGAGCTATCAATATAAAAACACAAATTCAGAACAACATATCATATTTCAAATATACAACATTAAAGATTTTTATACTAAAAGTATGTTCTTGATACACCTCATAGAGCTACTGTGGATTAGCCCCCGTAATTGTGCAGTATTGTTGCTCTAGTTTTTTCATCTTGGTCGTAGCCTTGACATTAGTATGAGAACTATCCTCATCCTCGTGCCATTTTCTTTTCGACAAACTCCTCTCTGCCTCTGAAGGAGTAACGTCAGTCACCTTCTGCCCCTCCACCATATCTCCAACAGTAGGTTTAACAATCTTTTTATCTGGGATCACCACCACAGTGGTAGGTGTAGTTCCCAGAGCTAGTTTTCTCGACCTCCGCGTCATCCGTTTCACGCTTGTATTTTCTGGCGCAGGCGGAAGAAGACTAGTGACATCATCAACAAACAAACATGCCTTCTTCTTAGCTATAACTCGATTCTCGTGAGCTCTCCGAACTTTAGGTACTATATAATCTACTCTCTTATCCCTCCGGATACCTAACTCACCAAGTACTTACTTTAATTCGACCTGCTCCTGAGCTACGCAATTGAACAAGCTGGTGTGATCAGGAGCCGAAGTAGGATTGGGACCTGACAAACAAGAAATAAGAACATGATTAACAGCTCGAAGACACGTTAATGGGTGGTCAAAGTTTACAAATATTACTTACTCGGAGTATAATATTTATGGTTCAGGACAAGCGCTGGTTCATCTGGAACTTGCATACAGTTGCCCCCTACCCATACAAGGTGGTCATTCCATGGTCTATCCGCAGATTCAAAATCAATTTTTTTAGCCTAGACGAATCACTACACAGGTAACCACTATTATGACCTTTGACGAACTTCTATTTATAAAATTTTAGGACGTCATCTGCTTCGAACTACTTGGCAGTCCCTTATCTTTTCTATTTATCATTCAGTGCCTCGCATACCCTCATCATTTCATACACATTCCCATTCAGTTGGGCAGGGCAGCACTGCAATGCATTCATAACCCCTTTGTAAAAGAAGGTCAAAGGAATTCTAAGGCTAAAAAGGACCTAACTTGGATAACACAAAAACCTATCATTCGGGCCTGCCAACCCAACACTATTATAGTACAAGATTTTAACATCCTCACTAATCCCTTTCTATATTTTCCACTTATCAAAATAGGGGACTTGATAGTATATCGACTCTTCCCCTTTTCTTGGGACATAGGCCCTTAACCAATAACCTTGGTCTATCATATAGTTTCCTCACCCTCCTTGTAATTTCATTTTATGCTTCATAAATTATTTTTCTACATCTATTCCCTCAGGATATATGAAAAACAATTTATCTTTCTCTTTTGTATCCTCATTTGATGCTACTACAAATTTACTCATGAGATTTATAGGTTTTGAACGCATACTGGACAAATAAATACACAAAATATTTTATTATTATCTTTACGTTACAGGCTACACTTTACACAGTAAAAATAACCCTACCCATGTTTCTACCCAATCAACATGTATGTTTTTTAATTTTTCAAAACAATAGACAATCATTTCAATTTTCCCTCTTCTTCTCCAAAAAAATATTTTCTCTCTCTACAGTCTGTTCATATACCCAAAGCTTGTGTACTACAAAATATTACAGGCAATTACTCAAAATCTTAAAACCCTACATTCTTAATTTTGCTCTCCCTAAATTAAAAGTGATGAACATATAACATCATATAATGATTACAGCATACAAAAACAAAACAGAAGAATTTATCACTAACCTGTACTAGAAGAACCGCAATCTTCTGCTTTACCTAATTGTTTTACAGAGATTGACCGCTAATACCGTTTATCCAGTAATTTTTTCTCAGTAGATGCAACCATTCCTAATAAATTACACTCAGAACTCAAGCGTCTTTTCTCTACAAAGATATGGGTTACACTACTTTTTTCTATGTCTATAACTATAGATAATTTATGTGGGAGAAAGATACGAGTTTTTATACTCTCCCTCGGTTTATGAAATGATGGCTCCTTCAGACACGTGTCAGTCACCCCTATCGTCTCTGACACATCTTTTCGTCTCACAACATCATCATGATTTTTGTGATAACGTCTACTATCATCACGTCTATTTCTATTGTCCGACATTAAAAAATTCTACCCCTCTTTCCCAAAGTAGTATACACGACCAATCACCTTACTTTTATACTACACCAATATCATATGATATTCCTAAAATAGCTCAATATTTAAATTTTAGACCACCTACACAGTTGTTAAAATCAAACAGCTGTCATCCATAATATCTGCCACACAAATAGTAAAACAAAACACTTTATTCTTATTTATTTTAGTTCGCAGCATTAACATGTCTCGTTCTATATTTAACAGAGTACTAAAATAGAATACTGAGAATAGATTACTTATTCATTTTTGAGCTCTCACAGTTTGAAATTATAGTCACATATAGTTTCATTTAAAATAACCCGGATGATTCACCACACCACATGGTATTATCTCCCATCCTGTTGCTCCCTCATCTTCTTTAGCAAGCTTGTCCTGTACGATCTCTCGAACAACTTCTTCTCGTAAAGTTGCATCCAACAATAACTCACAAAATACATCACACCAAAAAAAATGATCAACCTTTGCACGCCTATCTTCATCATCTAAACTATCTAATTTTAGCGACCACCTGGGAAACACAACATCATAAGGCAAATGAGAAAAGTATTGTTCACGAAGTTCAGCGACCTTGATATGGAACCTACCTTCTACTGCATGACGCACACCCTGAGAGCGCGTCCTAACCATGGTTGCTCACTCTACCTCATTAAAAAAATTGTTTATGGTAGAAGATACAAGACATAGAAACCAAGGTTCACTACTTTATATAGCCAAACTGAAGATCTATGAAGATCCAAGTCTCCCTGCAGATTTTGCTGAAAGATATATTGTATAAATTTTTAGAAACATAAATATCAGCAGAAGCCAGATAATATTGTGATAGGTCATACTTTCCATGTTATGAAATATCTTCTTAGATTTTATGTATATAGATCTGGAGATTGTAACATACAACTCAAACATATCCAGCGGTAACAACTACAGGTAGATGCTAGTTACTTCCAAACGACCAGATATTTTCCAGTCAGTTCGAATCAGTAGCTCGCTAACATGCACATACCCTTAATTATCTTAAACCAATTGATTACTTACTCTCACCATACAATCTCTTTACATTTTTGAACTCCTCTATTTTTTTAAGCCTCAACTTCCACTACCCTTTAAGATATACATACTGAGCTCATTACAGTTTGATTTGTCCAACAAATACCCAACGGCAAACTAACATTCCTCATACCTACATATTTATAGAATTCTATGTTGGCACATAAAGCTATATATACAAATTAAGAAGTTCGAGACACAACATCAAAATGACCGAACAAAGATATTTCATTAATACAAATATTTCTTACAGACTACTTTACAGATAATAGATGTTTCAGACAGCTTACAAATTACTTTACAAACTACATCAAGTTACAGTTCGAAACACATTTCAGCAACCACCGAAGAAAAAGATGCAAAATTGAAGCAACTTCAAAACTCTGATCTCCTGCAATGGGTCAGGAAATAGTAGAACTGGAAATCACTGAAAAAGTTACAGCATAGGCAGAAGGATCTTCTTCATGACCAATATCTATGGTCCCTGGAAGAAAAACTTCTACCATCGTCTCTTTTACCATAACTCCCACCACCCCGCATGACAGAGAAGAAAGAAAGGTCCTATTTTTTAAACAGGATTCACTCACCTGCAGGGTACCGATGAGACTCCCTTGGAAGAATGCCTGCCACTTCATCTTCAGCTGTAACAACTTCCTTCGCCAGTAGCTGTAATCTATTTTGACGCTCCCTCTCCGATGTCAGCCAATAATGAAAATGTACCATTTGGAAATGGTCGTCTTCTGCCTCCAACACCTCCTCATAGGACATCCCGTGAAAGGTAGGGGATACTGGAATTGGCATCGGCAAGTACAAGGGTTGGTGACCAAAATATATGACACAAAATTCTTCCATCTTCAGTCGAATCCTAGCCTCCCGAGACTGTTGTCTCGTCGTTACCATGTTCTTAATACTTAATTTTTTTCTAAATTACAGCAAGACAGTTAACGCAAGAAAGATACAGAAGAAAATTCATGAGGAATACTTGGTTCATCACACACCAATTAGAATCCTCTTTATACTACGGTCAACATTAAAGCTGACTCTCCAAATTCCTAACGTCAGGAGGATTTCCCATACAACAAAATAGACTAGATCCATTGGTTCTAGAAAATCCAAAAGCCACAAACAGATATTCATGAAGATGCTTTGGAAATGATTCCCAAGTATTAATTACAGTATTAAATGAAGCTTCTCAACCAACACCACATGCCCATAATGTTTCTGTTACTGTTAGATGAGAGGGGGCGGTTGTAGTGGCATATTCCACATCTCGGACTCATGCTTCATCTTCGACCATCATATTACTACTCGACCTTATCAACATAATATGTAGCACTATTGGAGACATATTATAGTTACAAAGTTCTAGTAATCACTTTTGACCTCTCTACCTACAGCTCAGGTTAAGCAAACATACCGTCATCAATAAAGCTGTTACAAAATAGTAAGATCAGACCGTTACATAGTCTGCTCAAAGATTATCAAATTTACATTGTAATGCACGTTATTAAGGATAATAATGGTCATAAAATGGTTATATTGTAAGACCTATAAATAGGACCAGAGAATCTCAGATGAAGGACGAATGAATGCTCATTCAAACTCTATACTAAAATACTTAGAGCATCTCTTATAATATCTAGGAGTAATTAATAAACTTCTATCTTTCTAAATCCTCAAAAGAGGTCATGGGTTTTAACCTATTCAAAGGTTTTCTAAGCTAAACTTTGTGCTAGTATTCTTCTATTATTTATCTAGGCACTCTGAATATCCCTGGTGTAAAGGCTAAGTTGCGATACAAAATTAGGCTATTACAAATGGAATTTTTTAACTAATGTTGGAAACATTCTCAGCATTGACTATCATATCTCTCCCCAATACTGAAAAAATCGTCTCATCAAAGTGACAATATGTGAATCTCACAGTAAATATATCGTCGATAGTAGGTTCCAAATATTAAATGATTGATGGTGAATCGTAACCCACATAGATACCGAGCCGACGTTCGGGGTCCCATCTTCGTAAGTTGTGGTGGTGCAATTGGTACCTATACGAAATATCCAAATATTCACAGATGGGCGACACCGGGCTCCGACCCTGTTACTAGTTGCTTTGGGAAAGATTTAATGATTTGTTATGAGATGAATCATAATCAGTGCTACGAGAGAAAAATTATATAGCGCACACACTAGCTGGAAGTTATGATGGTAATAATAATAGCCTAACGATTAACCTAAATTACTTAATTAGGTTCTCCGCCAATCTTGAACTGGGTATGGTATGGGGTAGTCACGATGCTCAATCATCTATTCCATTTAGCGGTAAAATAATCATCAAAAGCCTCTGAGTTGAACTCGCAATCCCCGTTAAGTCGCATTGATCGACTTGATCAGTTAATCCAAGAAATAAGCTTGTGATTGAATTATCTAAGTGAGAAGTCGTGCTAACGTTGCATCCTAGTTGTTAATAATTGGCAAACGTAAGACCATCTCCAAGATACACCTATTATAACCATAAATACTCAAGTGAGCCACTATATGGATGGATAGGTCCACATGTGTCTCCATGTATGCGTTTGGAGCAAAGGCTGGAGATTCTACTCCACCATGGTCATACTAGGATAAATAATAGACTTTTCTTAAAAACAATTGTTACACTTGCACTATCTAGATCTTTTTTTTTAAAGGAAAGTAGAAATTTATTCCCGATAACCCTCCTCATTATCCTAGCCAGGATAATTGTATTGGAAACCATTCTAATATCGTGTTCTAACCTTTAGACTTGGAGGGAATGCACATAACATGTATGTAATTTTCTCCTATCGCCTTCACCGTTAAGGAGTGTAATGGCGTGTTTTTTGGAAGGTAAACTTTGCCAATACTTCAGTAAGGAAATTACAACTGTAAACTTAAGCATACGAGATTTTACGTGGAAACTCAGTAAAACCTAAGAAAAACCACGACCTCGAGGAGGATTTAGGTACCCACTAGATGGTAATTGTTACAATTGCCAAACGGTAAGGACATGAAAATGTATAAGAATGATGGAGTTACGGATTGGATTAACATATTCTCTGCCTATATTTATAATAGATAGAAACAATTACAAAAATAAAACAATTTCCTATTTTGGCGGGTAGTGGGTGAACTTCGCGGATCTCCCTGCAATGGCTCTATTTGACCAAGCGTAATGGCTATTGTAGTAGGTCGAACTCTGTAGTCGCAGATGTGACATATTCTCAAATGGTAGAATATCTTCGACTAAGTTCCGTTAGCTTCTCCTTATCGAATCTGGGAAATATGCTACTATAGGGAGTAATAACGTAATGCGTTCAGTACATTCTATCATGTTGGCTGTGCCAATGATATTTGTGACATCCATGATGCACAAGGCTAGAGATAAGAAATATGTTTATATCTCAAAAAGATCGAGTGCATGGTACTAATATCTCTTAAACATGTGTCGCCACTCATTCAATTATGTGTGGTACTAATATCTCTCAGACATGCGTCGTCACTTATCCGATTATTGGCAATACTCAATGAGCAGATAAATCCATAGGGCTGGTTGTATATAGTAGATCAACTATCATACATAGAATTTAACTACTTTCTAAGTAATAAATTCTCATAATTAATGAATAATCTCATAGATGTGATACCTGTAAGAACCTAATTTTGTATATTAAACTTAGTTTCTCATACCAAAGATAATGAGAGTGCTATCATGTAATTACTAACTCAAGATTTAGTGTGTAAAACCTTTGAATAGGTTAAAAACTATGACCTCCCTTAAGGATTTTAGAAAAAGATATTATTGATGATGGCTAGCTATTACAAAGATCACTCGAGATAGTTCTGTATAGAGTTTATGAATATAATTCTCTGTTTTTAATCTGTAGTTCTTTGGTCCTATTTATAGGTCTTATAATATGACCATTTGACGACCATTATTACTTTTAATGGTGAACGTTACAATATGATTTTGACGAGTCTCTAAACTAATTACGTAATGGTCTGATCCTTCTATTTTGTAATGGTTTCTTTGATGACTGAGTATTTGTTGAATCGAGCTGTTGGTATGGAGGTCGAGAATGAGAAGTAAAATCTTCTTTGTAGTTGTTCCATAGTGTATTCCATGTAATTGTATATTGATGAGGTCAAGTAAATGTATGATGGTCGAAGCCGAGGCTTGAGTTTGAGATCCAAAATAGGCTACTACAACCGCCCCCTCTCAGCCAAGAGCATGAGAAGCATCATGGGCGAGTGGTATTGGTTGAGGAGCATCATTAATAATGTATTAAATACCTAGGGATCATTTCCAATGTTCCTTCATGAATATCTGTAATGGTTGTGGGGTTCCCTAGAACTAATGGCTCTGGTCAAGATTGGTGTGTTGGAATTCCTTATGACATTGGGAATTTGGAACTCAGCATTAATGGGGGTTTGGTATAAATACTGATATGGCTTGCAGTGGCAGTTGTTTATTCGTCAAGTACTTCCTTTATTACATATCTTCTATAACTATTCTCTCTGTGACTATTCTGTTAAGAAGATTGTGACCACCAGACGCCAATTGTACGAGGCTAGGGTTCTAGCCACAGAATAAAAGCTGTGGTTTCGATACTTTGGGACCCAGTCCCTTGACCTTCCTACTCCCATTTTGGTACGTTCTACCTACCATGACATAATGTATGAAGAGGTGGAGGAGGTAGATGACGATTACTTCTAAATAGTGCATTTTCACTATATGGTGACGTTGGGGTAGGGATGCAAGGATGGTCTACGTCTTCTGGCGGAGGAGGCAGTTACAGTAGTGGATAAAACGACTGATGTACGTCCGAGGAAGTTTCGTTGGTATCCTACTGGTGAGTGGATTTTATGAAAATAGAATCTTTCTTCTTTCTCTGCCACTTGGGGGTGGTGGGGGTTATGGAGGAAGAAGGGAGACAGAGATTCGAAGCATGCTTATAGTTTTTGTCTTCAGGCTCTATTATAACTGTTTTCTTTATTTTTCTTGAAGAAGTGTTTCAGTCTGTAAACTGATGTAATATAATTTGTAGATCAATTTGTACGAAAGTTCTAAAATTTTCTTGTAAGAAATATTCGAGCTAATAAAAATTTCTTGTTGGGTGCCAAATTATGTATGGCAATTCGAACTAAAAAATACATGTTTAACATACTTATATAATTCCATGTTTGATAAAACGAACTTAAAAGATGAGGATAGTAACTCGAACATGGATGGATTAAATTGTGTGAAAGTGAAACACAAAATAATTCTGGAGGCCAAAAATATGTTGGAAAACATAATTCCGTATAATGTACGAATTATCCTGTTTAGAGATGTTAAGTGTGACAAAAACTTGTGTCAAACTGAAAGAAGGCAATTGAAGCGAGCTTCAAGATATCAATCTATTGTAGAAGTGATGTGCTGAAATTAAAATTGAGTTGCAGAGAAATTTGGATATATGTAAAATATTTTGAGAGATTGTGGAAGTGAGTTTGAAAAAGAAATGGTCGAAATGCAATGAGGTTGTTTTGGAAAGATAAATTCAAATACCATTCGAGCATGAGCTGAGGGTTGTGCATATGCAGAGTAAGGGGAAGTTTAAGTTATCGTAATTTATAGGTATACATAATACTGAAGATGTGATTGGTATGTTTGTGGGTTGTTGAACTGCACAAGGTAAGTATGAGAATGCTGTCGTCGAACTGTTTGTAGAATTTTTGATCTACCATTTTGGAATTACACAAGACTGTGTTATGCGAATTGTATGTAGAATTTTTGATCTGCCATCTTGGAATTATGCAATGGCATTCAACACAGTTATCATTTTTAATATGTGCACTTTTGTTGACTAGGTCATTAGAGTTCTAACGAACTGTACCCATATGACTTTGTAGGAGTCAAAGTATGCTGCTGGCATGCTTTAAGTATCCTTTGTCAGTGATAGAGGATGTTTTTTTTTCATATTTCAATATTCTGTGATTTGACGACGTCCTTTGGAGAAGTTTGCTTCAAACTGCTTTTGAAAATGCCTTGATGTAGTTGGGTAAATGATATGTGTCCTTTAGTATCTTGGTTGGAGCAGTTTCTGGACGGTCTTGAACTGTTTTATTCTGTGTGAGCTCTATCACACCGGATATGTCATCGGTGCGAAGAACGTGAGGAATAATATCCATGTAGAATATACTTCTTAGGATGGCATGCATGAGTTGTACAAAAATATTCCCAAAAATCTACTGATATCCTTGTTGCTAAAACTTTATTCCCGTAAAATATATCTTCCCTCAAAATAAGATTGATAGGCGATATTGGTGGTGTACAAAAAGATCTACATATTGGCTATATAAGAGCTTGACCCCTTTGGTGTTGTGCATCGTGTACTTCTATAGGAAAAACTTACTTTTGGTTGATTAGAAGTTGTCATGGTGAAGACACGTTTTTAGGATGCTCGGCATGCGGCGGAAGGTAGGCTAAACATCAAGGTGGCCGAACTTTGTGAATGGTACTTTTGCTTATTGCCTTATAATATGTTGTAACCAGAGTGGCCGTTGCAGTTGGACGGTTTAGATGATGAAGCTAGGCGCGTGGAGTTTTATCGTTATTTCTAGTGTGATGTATTCCTTACATTACTTCGGGATGCAACCCTGCTAGAAGATGCTGTTCGAGAGATCGCATTGGATAAGCTGGCTGAAGAGGATGAGAGGGCAGCAGGGGGGAGATAATTCTATGTGGTGAATTAAATTACCCGGGCTGCTTTAAATGTACTTATATTTGAATGTAAACTTAAACTTTTATAGCTCGAAATGAATAAGTAATCTGTTTGTAGTATTCTGTGTTTGCTATCTTTTAAATTTTTGGATAAAGTATAGATTGAATATGCGACCTATGCGTTTGTTTAACTTCTTATGGGGCAGTTATGATGGATTACAGCTGGCTGATGTCAACAACTATTTATAGGATTTCAAATTTTGAATATTTGCTATTTATAGGAATGACATACGGTGTGGTACAAACTTGATTGAGTGAAAAGCAAGGTGAGGGATTGTATAGAGTATCTTGGGAATGAAGAATTGAATTGTGTAATGGGTGAAGTGAGGGAATTATATAATGGAGCAAGGCCTGTGGTTTAAGACCTTTGTACAAGAGAAAGGGAAAAATGTTCATTATCAAGTGCCTAATCTGGATTTGTGGAAGATGGAGAAAGGAATTGGGGAAGATATAGATATTATGTACTATGGTAGGCTCGAATGATGGGTTTTGGTGTTAATAGAGCCAGGATGTATATGGTATTAAAATTCCTTTGACGTATTTCCATAAAAGGGTAATTAATGCATTGCAGTGCTGCCTCGTACAATTTTTATGGGAATGCGTATAAGATGATGAGGGTGAGTTAAACAAGTTTTAAAATAAGCTGAAGCGATGTACGAAAGAAAATGTATATCTGACAGTAAAATAACTGTAAAAAAAAAGGTAGAAAAGGAATTGAAAGCGTTAGGTGTATTGTAGAAGGAGAGGCATAAGTGTCTACATAGATCACAGATGCTGTTGATGGAATATTTGTATCCGACGCGAGCATAGGTCGTTGCTCAAACAGACCAGGAACGTCATATTGCGAGTGTGATTGAGTTTTATGGAGGGGAGTTGGCAAGGGTGGAGAACAATTTTTGGAAGTATGTTATGGATTGTGGGAAAGACTTTGATGTAGAGAATGAAAAGGCTGAAAATATGCGATTGACGAAGGATGAGGAGGAAAAAGGTATCGAAAGACCAGTTCCTTGATCGACACAAAATTTATCAGAGGAGGACGAGGAGGAGGGCGAGAGGCTTATACCTTGTTTATGGCGAAGGTAGCGCCAGCAGGATGTTGTGACCTTCATTGCACCTGTAAACATACAAGTAGACAGGTCAGGTCAATTGGGGAATAGGGGGCAGTCTTCTCGTAGTTCGAGGGAACGAAAGTAGGTTATCTATGCTAGTCAAAAAGTTGCATATGCATTAGATATTTGGTATACTATTTTGATAATAAATAAATGTATTCTATTTGTGATTGTCGAATAGATTTGAATGTAGATCGATCGTACACAAGTATTTTATTGTCGTAAGATCGATCGTACATAATATTTGTGAGTGAAATTGTGAATTGTAATTTAGAAGTGTGATGATATGTAAACTATTTTGATGTACGAATTGTTTTGTATGTGAATTTAAACTGTTGACGCAGGTCGAACTAGAAGAGGTTTAAAGTCAGTGTGAGGCACTGCGCATTTTGAGCAAAAAATTGAACGCCAATTTGAACTAACATCGTGAGGCATTAAAAAATGTTGCGGAGTTAAATATATAAATAGAGTTGAGGATGATCGAGGGGCATGGCATGGTAAGTTATTTGTCCAAGCAAATTGTAAAATAGGGTGCTGAACTAGCAAGTACTCAAGAGAAAATGGAGGAGTTAAATGAGGTTATTATGAAAAGGAAGTTGGATATTAAAAATGCTCATTGTCACAAAAGTAATATTTTGGAACGAGTAACCAAGCATGATAATGAATTAATACTTGTGCGAGCTAAACTGATAGAGTTGTTGGCGATGTTTAAGAATGAAGATGATGGTGCTAAATGCTTTCAGGTTCAGATCAACACGTTAGAGGCCAAAGTAGTTGGTTCAAATGAGCGAGCCAAAGAGTTTAAAGGAATGTGGAATATTGTTAAAAATAAAGAAAAGGACTTGGAGGAAGTTAACAGGAAACATAATGAGTTGGTAAAAACTTATTGGGTTAGGATAGAGAACTTATAGAACGTAGTTCAAATGCTGGAATTAGACCTTATAGGGTTTCAAACGACAGTGGAGGGGATAACTAGTTCGATTGACAAATTGGGGGCGGACCTTATGACGGCCCAACGAGACCTTTACATAGAGGTTGATCAGTGGTGCCATGACCAGTTTGTTATGGAGAAATCTATGACTATGCTGGGACAAATGGATGAATTTATGATAGTGATGGAAGCACGTAATAAAATTGCTATTGAAGAATTATTTTTTTTGTGGTAAATCATTGCAAAAACTTGGAAAGTTTGCTAAATAAGGTAAGGGGAAAGATTACAGAGCTCGTCGTGCCTAACATTGGTAAGCTCAGGGGAAATGAGTTGCATGATAAAGAAATGGCTGAAGTGTTTACCATTTTTGTTTTTGAGTTTAAGAGACTAGAAAAGGAAAAAGACATGATTCAAGATAGCATGATCAAAAATAGTGTAAAGTGTGAAATGCAGCTAGTACAAACTGAATACCTAGATCGCGTTATGGCAAAAATTGACGGGCTTACTAAGGACAGATGGGATGAAGGAAGAGGAATTACTGTTACGAGGGCATCATATCTGAGGCTTTCGCAACCTTCAGAATGTGGGGAAAGTTTGCGTGATGGAAGTTCTAACTGAACTTCGTAATTTAGGGGGGGGGGGGGCATTAGTATTGATTAACAATGATTTTGCTTTACCACCTGAGATAGAGTATAAATATTGTAGAAAAATTTGTGCTGTCTGATATTAGGATTAGTGATCCGTAGATACTTGTATCGAACTTTGATTAACCAATTATGGTTTTGAAGTATGTAATTTGTTGGCCGAATTGGGGAACCATTAACTAACCTGTTATGTATTAGAAAGTCGAATTGGACGAACCAAGAACTGACCTGTAATGTATTAGAAGATCGAATTGGATGAACCTATAGCCGATCTATAATGTAATACTATAATTGAGGTGAACCTATTGTTTATCTGCAATATAGTAGATGTATTATGTATATATGGTAGATATGAGATAGTAGAAGAGTACTGTATGAGATAGTAGAAGAGTACTGGAATGTAGGTCGGTCAAACACAAGTATTTCATTAATGCAAGAACGACGTCCATAAATGTAAGAAATAGTAGAATGTAAACTGCGATGTATTGCTATCCGTGATACAACTTTAATCTTCTTGTGTTCCAAGGATTGGGGACTCGATCTCCATCTAATATAATGAGGTCGTAAGAGCCGAGGCCTCTTTTGCCGATAACAATAAATGGTCCTTCCCAATTTTCTACGAGTTTCCTAGTGTTTAGCTTCTTTCTGTGTTTGGGGACCTCTCGCAGGATGAGATCTTTAATTTTGAACTCTCTATGGCGAATGCGCTTGTTGTATGAATTTTCCAAAGCCTGATGGTACCTTCCCAAGTTCATGATTGCTCTGTCTTTTGTTTCGTCGATCCAGTTCATGTACATGCTAACTAAAACTTGTTTTTTTCATCTGTCATTGTATGATCATGTACTGGGTGATGATATTGAGTGAGAATGATTACTTCAGTACCATAAGCTAACAAGAACGGTGTATATCCAGTCGATATTTGAGGTATTGTTCGGTATGCCCACAATACGTGTGGTAATTCCTGCACCCAATTACCTTTCTTATCTGTCAAGTTCTTTTTTATTCCATCAACTATAGTACGATTGGTGATTTTGGCCTGACCATTTCCTTATGGGTAATACGGATTTGAGGAGAGTGAATGATGTTATGCGGATTGAGAAAGTTAACGAGTTTAGAGCTAATAAACTGTGGTCCATTATCTATTTTGATGAGGTGAGGGTAACCAAACCGCATAATAATGTTTTCTCATATGAATTTGATGACTTTGTCTTTGCGCGCTCGACTCAAAGGGACTACTTCTACCCACTTGGTGAAGTAGTCCTTTATTACTAAGAGGTGTTCCCCTTTTCCCAGTGCAATTGAGAATTTTCCCACAAGATCGAGGGCCTACCTTTTAAATGGCCATACAACTTTCTAGAATGGAGTTCCAAAGCTGAAGCTCAATTTTGGGTCTATGTCGTTGGAAGGCATCACACTTGCTTACATATTCAATGGCTTGAACTTTTATTTTAGGCTAAAAGACTCCTTGAGTAATAGCTCAGTTTGCTAATGATCGTCCTGCCCCATGGGATCCGTAAGTGCCTTCATGTAAATCATGAGTAAATATTGAGCCTCTTTATCAGATAAACATTCGAGGTAGGGCCCTGTAACCGACCTTTTGTAAATGAGATTGTCGACAACGATGTATCGTTTAACATTGTCTATCAGTCGTCTTCATTCGTTGACATCTTCGGGGAGCTTGTCATCAAATGTATTTTATGTTCGATATATGTAAGGAAAGGTCGTCTCCAATCGTCTTCGACATCTTTGTTACTCCTAGTATTTATGGCATTTGAGATGAAAATGTTAATGTTGGGGGTGGGTACTACTTCGATCTTTAAATATCGGGCTTCCATTTGGAGGACTCTAGCAAGATAAGCAAGGGAGCCAGAATGCCTGTTTTCTCCACGAGGTAAGAGTTCGATTGTAGCCTTTTTAAATCTGCTTATTCTGTCGGCTACTGCTACTATGTAATCTATCATCTTTCCATTTTTATGATATTTATCTGTATAATGGTTCACGATTAATAAAGAATCTGTGTAAACAGATAATTTGGGCACGCCGATCTTTAGTGTCATATCCAGTCCGTACATTAGTGCCTCATATTCGGTTTTATTGTTGGTAGCTTTGAAGTTGAGTTGGACTGACTTCTCAATTCTATCATTGGAAGGTGTGATAAGAACTATCCCGATGCTTGACCCAACAGGTTCGGTAGAACTGTCAGTCAAAAGGTGCCAACCTTTTTTGGATATCCAATTAGATTATTCTTTAAGCCGCTCTTCATTTATATCGGTACTATTCTCATCCCATTCAGGGTTATATACTGGAAAATCTGCAAAGAAATCTGCTATTATTTGCACTTTTTTAGAATGCCATGGTTTAAAATGTATATCGTGTTCACCAAGAGTAACTGACCATTGTTGGACTCGTCTGGATTTCTCCCGTTTGGATCAAACTTCTCGTAGGGGGTAATTTGTCCTTACTCAAACTGAATGAGCTTGGAAATATTGTTTTAACTTTTGTGATGTATAGATGAGAGCTAGGAGCAACTTTTCAATCTTAGTGTACCGTGTTTCTGCTAGAGTAAGAGTCTTAATAATGAAGTAGATGGGCTTTTCCGTCTTCTCGTCAAGTCGGATGAGAATAGAGCTGAGTGAGTTAACAGTAACTGCAAGGTATACCATAAGTTCTTTTCCTTCCTTGGGTGTACTCATTACTGGTGGTTTCCCCAAGTAGCGTTTCAGTTCCTGAAATGCTGCTTTACATTCTGTGGTCCACTCGATCTTGGGATCTTTATAAGTTTTGCCTTTTTTTGTCCCTTATCGTAGAAGGTCAAATAACCATCTACACCGATATGAAGACTTGGAAACAAAATGATTTATTGCTGCTATTTTTCCAGCAAACTTTTGGACGTTTTTCTTTGTCTTTGGTGAAGACATGGAACAAGGCACAGATACGATCTGGGCCAGGTTCGATACCTTGCTTGCTAATCAAAGTTCTAAGAATTTTCCCGATTGTACTCCGAACTGGCATTTGTCAGGATTTAGTTTCATTTTATATGATCGAAGTATTTCGAAGGTCATGTGCAAATCTGCGAGATGGTTTTCCTTCTTAAGATTTTTACACATCATATCATAAATGTAAACTTCCATTGTTTTCCCAAAATGGTCTTTGAACATCTGGGTTATTAGTCTTTGGTAAGTGGCTCTGGCGTTCTTGAAGTCAAAAGGCATGACTTTATAGTAATATAATCTATGTTTTGTGATGAAAGCTATTTTTTCTTGATCTTCAGGCAAAAATGGGTATTTGATTGTACCCTGGCGCGACATCCATTATGGACAAGAGTTCATGTCCCGCGGTTAAATCGAGCAGATTGTTGATGATAGGAAGGGGAAAATTATCTTTTGGAGTATGATTATTTTGACTTCCTCTCGTAGTCTCGGTGCTAATGTCCTTTATTTCTGTTTGACCTCCTCGACCTTGTTTTTTAAGCTAAGCTTGTGGCAAGCAAAAGTTGGGTCGATGTCTGGCATTTCATGGAATGTCCATGCGAACACATCACTGTTATGTGTTAGAAACTAAATAAGAGTATTTCGTTCTATTAAGGGTTAAAGAGTCCCAATGTAGGTACCCCGCTTGTCTTCATTGATTTCAAGGTATTCTGTGGCTTCCACACTCAGTAGCTGGTTCTATGTAGTGTTAAGTAATTGCTATGCGGGATGTTTTTCTGGTGGCTCTGTCACTATGGTTACAATATTTTTGTAAGTGCGAACTAGCTTCTAACTGCCTTTGGTTTCATAGAGACCACCATTCCAATCGAATTGTAACGCCAGATGATAGGTCGATGGGATGGCTTTTATGTTGTATAGCCAACAACATCCCATTATTCCCAAATAATGAGATTTTACGTTTATAACATAAAATACAATGTTAATCATTGCCGGTCCTGCAGTAATATGAAGTATGATCTTTCCTACGCATTCTTCCTTGAAGCCGTTGAAACCACTGACATCGATGTCACTAGCTAGGCTCAACTTTATAGGCTAGTCCCATCTGATCAATTATATTTTGGAAGAGTAGTTCGATACTACTGCCCGTATCTACCATCATTGTGTGCAGGACGATATTTATCATCTTTAACATGATCACGAGTGCGTAATGATGAGGAAAGTTGATGTGACAAACATTGCAGTCCTCATAGGAGATCCCTTTTCATTGTGAACTGGATGCTGAGAGTAATCTAGCTTCTTTGTCGACTATGTCTAGATCATGGTATTTTTAGAACCTGACGGATTTGTTGATCGTATGTGTCTCTATAAAATGGCTGAGGGATATATGATACAAATACTTTTCCTCAGCCCCTCCTTTTATTTGTACGATCTCAATATTAATTTTGTAACTCCCATTTTTGTAACTTTATACGTCTACGATGTACTCGTGCATTCTTCCATCCACAAAGATGTACTCTAAAATTCTATGTAACACGAAGTAATGTTTTGTGTCATGATGTCGGACTTTGTGGTATATGCAATATGGTATGCTTTTAATGGGTTAGAGATATTAGGCATTGCGAAATAATTTATCCTTCTGAGGCATGGGATATAAGCAGGCTATTGTAGCCGTTAGTTTGGGAAGTCATGGCTTCAGTAAGTTACCTCCCCTCCGAGGCCGATCTTAATTAGATTTAATTCATTTTTTGTCTCTTCCCTAATCCATAGTACGATTGAAATCTCGTACTGTGGATTGATCTCTTGTTGTCAGGATTGACATCTGGGGATTCTGTCCTTCGGTTAACACCCGTTCGAGATCGATATAGCCGTTTACCTTTTTGATCATATCTTCCAGGGTCACGGGTTAATTGAGGATTAGGTATTCCTTCGCTCTACCTTCCACGAGCAAGACGTGAGTAAAGGCTAAAATAGTAATCTTATGATCAAGTCGATCTACCTTTCTGGCTAACTCTAAGAATTTCTTAGTGAACGATTCAAGCTTTTCTCCCGACATTTGTTTAAGACTGAACAAATAATAGAGAATTTCCTCTTTGTCTTTGTTGCTCGAGTAGTTCTTGACGAAAAGTTCTCGTAAATATTCGAATGTGTGAATGGACCCTTCTTGCAGCGAGAGGAACCACCCCAAAGGTTCACCCTAAAGACTGGTAGGAAAGAGACAACATAAAATGTGGTTTAATGTATAATGAAATCCTTAAGCGTCCTGGAATTCTTGGACGTGTTCCACAAGATCTGTTCCCCTGTAATTTCAGATTTTTAGGGCATGAAAACTGGTGGGAATCTCACTGTCTAGTAGATCCTGAGCTATCGGGCTCTTCTGTAGCCTTTTATAGATGCCTTTGGAAGTTTGAATATGGGCTTCAAATAATTCTTTGATGTGCTTTTCAACATGCTCCTGGGTCACGAACTGACAGGCTGTGATGGTCTGACGTGGGATACGTCCTTCTTGAGGAATGTGTTTGCCACTTCCTTCACTTAGTTGTTCACGTATAGGAATGCAAACTCTCCCACGATGTGGGTCCTCTGCTTGCCTGGCTTTGGCGGGAATGTCATCAACTTCTTGTTGGACTCCTGGTATTTGTACGAGTTTGGCCCTCAGAAGATTATGATTGGATCGAGCATCAATTCCCTGTCTTTTGCCACAAGGTCCCAATCTGTCTCGAACAGAAACTCCTGAGGTGTCTGGCAGTGCATCTTTGTTCTTTTGGGTTACCATCTGTTGTCCCTGCAAAAATTTCAACGTGTCTCTTACATCTGCCAGCTGTTTTCTAGAGTGGCCCGTCTTTCTGTCTCAGAGTTTAGAGTGACCCATAATTCTGACAGTACGGCGCTTCCTTTTACTGGGCTAACTGGTGCATTATTGTCCGGAAGCGACATTCTGGGAAGAGAGTAAGTATCAGTGGTTTCTGAGAATTGTGGTTAATTATTTGATTCCCATAGATAGCGCCAAATGTAAGAACCTAATTTCGTATATCAAACTTAGCCTCTCATACCAAAGATAATGAGAACGCTATCAAGTAATTGCTAACACGAGATTTAACGTAGAAAACCTTTGAATAGGTTTAAAACCATGACCTCTCTTAAGGATTTTAGAATGAGATATTATTGATGATGGCTAGCTATTACAAAGATCGCTCTGGATAGTTATGTGTAGAGTTTCTGGATTGAATTCTCGGTTCTTAAATTGTAGTTCTATGGTTCTATTTATAAGTCTTATAATATGATCGTTTGACGACCATTAATTATTACTTTTAATGACGAACGTTACAATATGATTTTGATGAGTCTTTGAACTGATTGCGTAACGGTCTGATCCTTCTATTTTGTAACGGCTTCTTTGATGATTGAGTGTTTGTTGAATTGAGATGTTAGTGTAGAAGTCGAGAATGAGAAGTACACTCTTCTCTGTAGTTGTTCCATAGTGTGCCATGTAATCGTATGTTGATGAGGTCGAGTAAATGTATGATGGTCGAAGCTGAGGCTTGAGTTCAAGATCCGGAATAGGCCACTACAATACCAAACCAATGGATGTCACTAGCATTCTATTAAACTAACCAGTGAAGAGTTCCCAACTCATTCAATGATAGCAAAACAACTACTATGCAAGAAGTAAAGTTACTACTTTGCAATGCTCTCTAGGTGATATCATTTATATACAGTGAATTTGCTACTGAATACTCTTAGAACTTGATCCAAAGCTGCATTGGTACCATGGGAGAAATCCTAGGCTGCAGACTCTGCCGTAGCGTGGTCTGTACCAGCTGTGATCACGTGATAAGTTTGGTGCTGATCTTCCAGAATCATCAAGTTTGCCTTGATATCTTAATCCTAGTGCCCGACTATCTTGTATCTAGTCTAAAATTCTTTCGTTTTCATTTTTGGTCCATTGGTGAACTTTTTGTTCCTCTTGCCTCTTGTAACCGATTGCAAAAATTTTAATCCTACCGTTGTTACCACCTCTTGTTTATCCACAGTTGCGACCCTGTTCGTAACTTCCCCTTTCAATAAACCCAATATTGTACGAACCCTGACACATGCTTACTCTTAGTAGGCATAAGCTTGAGGTTCTTAACTAGTAGCTTATTGTTTTGCTCAGAAATAAGGAAAACTTAAATCAGATCTGTGTGCATAGTGATCTATCAAATGTTACCTCGGAAGTGCAATATTTGAAGCGTGGAAAGTTAATAGAATATTTCTAATATCTCTATTTACCTCAACTATTTCTCCATATAACATCATAGTGGAGTTGCACTGCTAATTTTTTTTGCCGCAGTCATATAGGGGTAATCCATTATCAAATCTTCCTGAATGTAAAGACGAGGGTGCAAACAAAGCTCCTATTTTGTTATTTAGAGACTCATTGTTCTCAATAATAGTCTTTCCAGATTCTGCAATAGCAGATGAATTTCAGTATCCATACAGGTTAAGTTTATTGGTACCGAAATAGAGTTACAGTATGAGAGATACACAATGTTCTGAGTGTCGCCAACATCTGATATGCATATAGATCAATACCAGTAGTAGTACTTGATTAACATTCCTTGCATAAAGGCAATTCATAGTTTTCAAGTTAGTGATTCCCAATCATTACATGTAGGTGAGCCTTATTCATATCTTTTTACTCATAAAATCCTATTAAGTACATGATTTTCAATAATTACTTATTGTTCATAGTATATGGCGCAATAAAATATATGATTCCAATAATTACTTGTGGTTCTATAAGGTTTGTATATTCTAGCCAAATGACCAATTTCTTACGAATATGAGGGTATTAGATGTTTAACGGACAAGTGGTTCCATCCCGAAGTGTGTTAAGTTCACAAGATAGGTAGATTAATCCTATTTTTAAACTAATATTTTAAGGTACTATATGTTGCTATTAATGCTTATATACCTCTAAATATTATCAAGTAACATCTAATTGCACCTAGATACGCAAAATTGGTTCCTCAGACACCAAATTTTTAGAAAATAAGACTAACTCAATTCCTAACTAATCTCTAATTATTGTCCATAACATTTAATCATGATTTAGATATGACTCCCAGCCGTATTATTAATTAACCTTGGTTTTCGTATTATCTCTGATCCCTGGTCAGGATAATTAGAATTCTAAGGGCATACCATTAATATCATATAAGCTATCGTAAGATACTTAACAAGGTATTAATTTGTATTTTTATATCACATATAAGTTAGTCAATTTTCCTATACAAGGTACCTGTTCCCAAAAAAATTCATAAAAAAATTTGACAAAAAATTGAGCTCTAAAAGCTAATTTCAGTGTCTGGACCGGTCTGACTTGGTCTGGGTCAAGGCCTGGACCGAGTTGAAACCGATCTGACACGCGTCAAGCTACAATATTAATACGTGTCCTGCAACAGTAACTGCCACGTGTCATCACTCCTGTGCTGACACATGTCAATGCTACA
The DNA here is from genome assembly GCA_014058105.1 of Kingdonia uniflora. NCBI lineage: Eukaryota > Viridiplantae > Streptophyta > Magnoliopsida > Ranunculales > Circaeasteraceae > Kingdonia > Kingdonia uniflora. The sequence continues at coordinate 1,155,623 of JACGCM010001055.1, read as the reverse complement.
GTGCTAAACACGTGTCACTGACATAGTGTGCTATGTGTCCTGCCACGTCAACACGTATGGGTTCTACATGCCACGTTACTATGGGACCTACTATGCCAGTATGTGGGGTTTACGTGCCACGTCAGCTGCCACGTGTCACCGTGGGCCTTGTCATATGTTAAATCTATTTTTTTTAAATAAATTAAAGATTTATTAAATAACCTGGATCAGGTTTAAAAAAAATGGATATGGGTTAGTGACGTGGGGAGACGTCATCGGGTCTAACCCTAATGATGACGTCATCATGACGTAGGGTCGAGTCTAACGACCACCTTTGCCCGTGATTAGCTACCCAACTTCGTCGCTTTGTCGGCGACAATCTGTACATCTCCCTGAGACGTACAATATACCACCGAAAAGGTGGGACTGTAACGATTGCAACAAAAATAATATCGTACAATTCCGATATCAAAATCATCCCTTAAAATTCCATTCAAAGAAGTCTTTTACAAGGATGAAAATAGGGGAAAAATATATTTTTTCTCCAAAAAATCATCTTTTCTCATGTAAATAATAGATCTGATCCCTAGGCATGAGATCATTAATATAAAACATGTAAAAAACAAAATTAATTTAGATCGTACCTCTCCGCAAAACAATTAATCCAATAAGAGAGAATCTAAATAGTTTCAAATTTCTCTTGAGCGTGATGATAACGTGTTGGATATAAAATCCTCTAGACTAACATATACATCTATAAATAGATATGATAAAAGAGAGAGCTTTATTGATATGATGAACCAAAAGGTTACAAAGACATAAAACCTAATTAGTTATATATAGCCATTCTAAAACTCCCCCCATAAACCCTAAAGTGTATGGGTTTGTTAGGAGCCCAGTAAGACTCCCAAACCCAGTTGGGTTTCCACCTTGGGCCGGACCCAACTCCTAACAGAAACTACATTTATACGACATTTCACAAAATTTCATAATGTGAACGGATCTTGGGCTTTCCTGATTTTTGATCTTTCAACAATAATTTTTCGCCAAAAAGTCGCCTAATTTTCTCCTAAAACCGGAATTTTCAACCTTGATTATAATTTAATGCGCTTAAAATATAAAAAGTGTTCATAGCCGACGTAGGTGTGAATTAAGGAAGCTCCTAACAGGTGTGTAGATGAAGAGTCTAACCATACTTGTATTGTAGGGCGGCCTTGGCTATAGACGCAAGAGGCGGCCGCCTAGCCCCTAGGCCTCCGATTTTTAATGTAAATTTGGGGATCCAAATGGTAAATTAATAGATAAAAAAGGCCCCAAAAATCACAAAAAAAGTAGATGCCTTGTGGTTTACAATAATAGATTCTCGTACTCTCCTCTCCACCCCCCCCCCCCCCCCCCCCCCCCCCCCATTTTCGGATCTCGCCTAGGGACCCCTAAACCTCAGAGCCAGCCCTAGGCGAGGCTATTATGGTTTGCTAGAGTACGATCAACAGCTGCAAAAATATCTGCTACCATGGAAGTAGCACCGAAATTCCGGTGGTATCGTTTCTTATAAATGTAGGGGACCATATTCATTTATATGTACTTGAAAAGTATCGAAAACGGTATCTATGACTACGAAATCATAGCAGACCCCAAAAATAATTGGTAGTCACCCTTGATAACGCGTTACGTTTCAAGTCTTCAAAGACAAAAAAATCTTCCAACATGCAATAATGCATATAGCATTAAGTAATACAAATACAAGTACTATAAAAGTATCCCCCATATCCCCATTGATATTACACACTCGCATTTCTACATTTTTTTGCTCTCAAAATCTTCGGTGCTTAATTCGACCGTCTAGTAATCATGTTGGACTCTGAGAAGGAAATCCGCAAGAAGAAGAGATTGAGATGTTTGGTATTCACCCTGGTCTTCACCGTTATCCAAATTGCTGTAGGCATCGTACTTACGTTTACGGTTATGAAAGTCACAAATCCAAAAATCAGAATCGAACATTTCTCCCTAGAGAGTTCCAGTTTCAAAAATACGTCTTTCGACTTCACGATGAACGTGAATGTTACAATCAGAAACAGGAATTGGGGCCAATACAAGTACCCCAATAGTACTATGGTCGTCTCTTACCAAGGCCTAATGGCGGGGGAGGCTCAAATTCCTGCAGGCAAAGCTAAAACACGTAAGATGAAGCGTATTAGTGTTCAGGTGGTTGTGAGTTCGAAAGGATTACCGAGTAAATTAAACTTTACCAATGAGATAAAATCGGGCGCGTTGACATTGAGCAGCAGCAGTGTAGTAAGAGGAAAGGCGACTGTTATGCTTTTGTTTAAGCGGAAGAAGTCCGGGAAAATGAATTGCACGATGACGATTAATACTTCAACGGATCGGGGTATTCGGAATCTCAGTTGCAAATAGTCTGACAAAGTTTCATTGATGCAGGGTCAATTTTTTTTTCTTCTTATTTCTTTTCATATGGAGGCCATATAGTCTCTATGTCGACAGTGATTTATATATTCTTGGTCCATGTATTATGTACATTTCATTTTGTTGTTTGAAATAATAGTAGCTAGGATTTATTTGAAGAACTCGATTTTGTTTTCGAATTAGATGGCACACTGACCTTGCTTTAATGGCATCCAACTATATTTTGTCACACTAACCTAGTCCCATAAGCAGAGTTATTTCTCAATTTAAAAGAGAAACTTTTTATAATTCAGGTTCAGCAATCAGAATAAATGTTCAGATTCAGCAAAATAAAAACAAACGACCCTTAGTATTTGAAAGAGTTGATAGAGTCAAAGGTTATACCATTACCAACCAAAGGAAAAAAAAGAAAAGGTTATCCCATTACAAAGATTTGTACGTAGGTTGACACAAGACAACTTAAACAATGAAGAAAATATTGGCAAATGCTGCAAATCACATCATCTTTGACAAAATTGCGATCGAGCCTAAAAGTACCAGCTCTTTATGAGTGACTTGTTCTCTTATAATGGCAAAAAAAAAAATCGCCTGCATACAATCAAATGCCAAAAACTCTCAAATCATCGCAAAAAGCATTTTATTTTTATTTTTTATTTTTTATTTTTTGGAAATATCAAGTATACGAAACGAGTTAGGCCTAAATGGAATTTCGTTTCCATAATTTGATTTCTTCTTCTTCTTCTTGTCATAGGTGTACAATTTGTTTGAGGCATGAAATAATGGTTAACGAAAAACTAAAGTTTGTCTTTTTTCAATATAACTGTTAGGAGTTGGGTCCAAGCCCAAACTAGGAACCCAACAAGGTTGGGGATATTCTATTAGGACTCCTAACAAGCCCATAGACCCGATAGGGATATAGGGAGAGTTTGAGTAGGTTAGGTAACATTTATTGTAGGGTTATCCTTATATTGCTATATTACGTACAAGTATACCAATCAACAATCAATAAAAAATCTCTCTTCTCTCTCTCTTTTGTTCATATGACATAGGATTATACAATTGCTTAATATTGATTATCTCTGAACACGTTATCAGCACGCAAGCTCTAGGAACGAGGAGAGCAGAAAATTATCTTCTAATCAGAGTTTTCAGGGAAACCAAGTGATCAGGAGAAGAGGTATTTTAGAGTTTTTGAATACATATTCTATTTCTTGTTATTCTATTATATATGATAGATTATCATGGTTCAAAAACATATTTTCCCTATTTTTTTCGGATTAAAAATTAGAGTTTTTGATATTTTTTTACCCTTGAAAAAGGGCTGTATTCAAACTTGTATATCTTTCTCTGTAGGCATCATATAGAGGAGATACCATCTCGGATGGATAGCCTACTCCGAGAGCTTTCCAACGGTATATACCACGTCTCAGGGAGATGTCCTAATCGCTGAAAATAGAACATTGAAACTAGGCAATTTCACGGCCAAAAATGGCGTTTTTTTTGCCGATGACGTCAGCATGATAATAATATATTTTTTATTATATAATTATCATATATGACATTATCATTATCCACTGTGACGTCAGCAGTGACGTGGCAAGGTGACACGTGGCAGTGAACACACAAAACTGACGTGACATGCATGTGCGTGACACGTATGACATGCCTAGCACGTGTAAGGCACGTGGCACGTATGGCATAAGACATGCCTGACACGAGGCATGTGTGGCAGTCACCGGGGGTGACACGTAGTAGTTGCCGGAGAGTCACTGGAGACCGGTCGGATGTCGAAAGTTCGTCGAAAAACTGGCCAGAATATTCGCCGGACGGTCACGGAGCAGTGACGTGGCAGACACGTGCGAGACACGTGTGTAGCCCGGGCGTGTTGCACGTGCAATCTGTGCCTGCATGACACGTGGCAGACCGGTTCAGACCAACCAACCCGGTCCAGGCCTTGACCCAGACCGAGTTAGACACTAAAACCGCTATAAAAAACCCAATTTTTGGTCAAATTGAGCCCAATCTTTTTTAAAAAAATTCTATTGACTAGACCTACCCCGTGGGGGACCCATTTTGATTTTTTTATGAAAAATATTTTTTAATTTTTTTTGGGAATAGGTGCCTCATATAGAAACATTAGCTCACTTATATGTGATATAAGTAAATGGAGTAATACCTATTTAAGTATCTTGCGATAGCTAATAGGATATTACTGGTATGCCCCTACGATATTAATTATCATGATCAGGGATCACTGATAATATGAAACCAAAACTAATTAGAATACGACTAGGAGTCATACCTAAATCACAGTTAATTGTTAAGTACAAATAACTAGAGCTCAATTGAGAATTGACTTAGTCTTATTTCTAAAAACTTGGTGTTTGAGGAAGTAATTTTTTGTATCTAAGTACAATTAGATGTTACAAGATAACATTTAGAGGTATATATGCATTAATAACAACCTATAGTACCCTAGAATGTTAGTTCAAAGACAGGCATTCTGGGAGTGGGTCGTTGCCTGCATCAAACAATGTTCAGTTTCGAGGAAACAACTCTGCACGTTAGGGAAGAAGATATGGAAGGGACAGTGGAGGATGCCAGGGATACAGGAAGGGCGGGAACTAGAAACCCTTTGGTCCTAGAAGAGGTAAAGGATTTGAGAAATCCTAGACACTAGGCAATGTGAAGAAGGAAAAGAAGACTGATCAATGATCTACTTGCTTTAATTGTGGTGACACAGGACACTGGCCGTAGGAATGCCATGCACTATGAGTGGCTCCATAGGTCGTCAGACTTCTTCGACGACACTGATACCGTCATGGATCAACATACAGAGTAATCCATAATGATATCTCAGTAGACATGTGATGTCACATTAGAGAGAGTACTAGTAGTTTCTTTTCTAGTACAAACTTGATTTACTATTCTTTTTGTTGTTAGTATTTTTGATTTTTTTGGGAACATATCATTTATATTTTAATAAAGTGTTCGTGACATACATGAGATTTATTTTATTCTAATAAATTGTGATTATTCGAATTTATTGCTTGGGAAGTAGTTAAATTTCATGTATGATTGTTGATCTACTATATACAACTCGCCTATGGATCTATCTGCTCATTGGGCATGACCGATAATTGGAAGAGTGGCAACACATGTCTAAGAGACATTAGTACCATGTACTCGATCCTTTTGAGATACGAATATATTTCTTGTCTAACCTTGTGCATCGGGGATGACACGAATATCATTGGCACGACCAACATGATAGAATACACTGAGTGTATCAAACTATTACTCTCTAATGGTACGATATAGGGTATCTAGTCCACTTTATAAACTAGTAAATCCAGCCAGATTTTACTGAGTTTAGGGAGATACATGATAATACTTATCACGTAATGGCAATCAGAGAAAATGACAGACAAGGTTTTGTGAATTCACTCCATGTCTGAAGGTTAGAACACGCTATTGGAACGGTTTCCAATGCACTCCTCAAGGCTCGGATAGTAAGGAGGATTATCGGGATTACATCTAAACTTTCCTTAAACGGAGAAAAGATCCAGAGAGTGTACGTGTAATGATTACTTTCAAGGAAAATCTATTATTTTATCATAGTATGACCAAGGTGGAGCGAGATCTCCAGCCTTTGCTCTAAACATATCCATGGAGACACATATGGACCTTTCAATCTACATAGTGGCCCACTTAAATATTTATGGTCATAAAAGACGCATCTAGGAGATGGTCTTATGTTTATCTACTCATAAAATCTAGGAATGCAAAGTTAACATGACTTCTCACTTAGATCATTCGATCGCAGGCTCAATTCCTAGATTAAGCGATCAAAGTCGATCGATGCGACTTGATGAGGGATTGGGAGTTAGACTCACAGGCTTTTGATGATTATTTTACCTCTAAATGGGATAGATGATTGAACATCATGAGTACCCCATACCATACCCAACTCGAGATTGGCAGAGAATCTAATCGAGCGATTTAGGATAATTGTTAGGCCACTGTTATTATGATCATAACTTCAGGCTAGTGTGTGGGATATGCATTCTTGCTCCCACAATACTAATTAGGGTTCATCCCTTAGCAAATCATCAAATTTTATTATTATTCCCAAAAGCGACTTGTAACTGGGTTAGAGCCCGGTGTCGCCCATTGACGAACATTTGGATGTTCCGTACAGGTGCCAATCGCACCACAATATATGAAGATGGGACCCTCAATGTCGGCCTGGTATTATATGGGTTAGGATTCACATTTATCGCTGGATATTTGGATCCACTGGTGATAATTATCACTTTGATGAGACGATATTCCCAGTATTGGGGAGAGATATGACAGTCAATGCTGAGGATATTTCCAAGAGGTCTTGGAAAATACCATCGTTATCTCATCTAGATCCCTATACATAAATTAGGTGACAATAAGGTTTAACGGATTAGAAACTCCTAATGGGTCGCAAATGATTTGCTAGACGCATTCATAGGTACTATTAAAGTATCGTAAATGTATGTATCTGCAAGTAATACACCTACAAAGTAGAACGTTCCGGGGGAACTAGTACCGCAGCAAAACGTTCCAGGGGAATTAGTACCGCAAATGAATCTAAGTCCCGCGCTTAGTGTGGAGTACCGTTGAAAGAAAGTATTTTGAGCTGGGGAGCTGTCGAATAAGGGACAAATATGACTAATGGTGTAGTCAGTTCATCGAGGATGGAATCACCCATTGACATGGCAATAGTAGCTACACGACCAATTGATGCATTATGAGACTAGCCCGATGTGGCACATACATGTATGCTAATAATAAGATCTCGATCTATTAAAAGTCTGTAATAAGCATAGCGTAAGATCGTTCAGTAAATATTTATCGATAAAGTATTCATATTCGCTGCTGTGCTCGTCATCAAGGATGAGGATTCAGAGCCACTTATTGTAAATAATTGTATGTTGTTGTACATTAACAAAAGTAGGTATCTGGAATCTAAGCGGAGCTCAGCTTACGCATAATGCGAAGTAATACAATTGAGCTTTTCAATTATAAATGGGAAAGGTACGGAAATATAATTAACTCGGAGAGATAATTTGGACAAGGCAATACTAGTTGCCCAAGTAATCTTTAAGAGATCTGACATCGAGTGTAGTGTGACCTATTACCCGATTATGGATGCTATAATGTTTTGATATTGATCAGCCTGTCAAGTTATCGGGGACAAGCTAGACATGCATTTGATGTAAATACCACATATATATATGGGAAACTAGATACAAATATATACATGAAGCTATCTGGGGAGGTATAAGCTTCTGAAAGTAACTAAGCCCGACACATGAGGTGTGTACATAATAAAACTGGAAAAGTAATTATTGACTTGAAGCAATCAGGGCCCATGAGACATAATAAGTTGACTGAGTATTTGAAGGTTAAGGACTTTGCAAATATCCTTATCTGTCCATGCATTCTTATTCAGAACACATATATTAGCTTCACTCATTATAACAGCGTACTAAATGATTTAAATATCATTAGACCTCCAAGGGAGATCGCGAGAGCCACCAAATACATTGGGAAGGAATTCGAAATACAAGACCTTGGGAAATCAAGAGTGTCTCGATTTGTATATCGAACATCTTGATAGTGACACTCATACACCAAGCAATATATATCAGAAGAGCTTTCTAACACTTCGATATGGATGTAGCACATGGTGCTAAGTCGTTTATTATGCGTCCAACACTTGGGTGTGGACAATGACATCTTCCACCATCCTAATGGGGGAAGAAACTCCTAGGGCCATGGTGCAATAGCTAGGAGGTACTTTACTCTTGTTAGCTGGGTATACTAGACCTAATGACTCATTCACAGTAAACTGTTTGGCTTACCATAGTTCTATTCCTACCCAAAGATATTGGATTGAGATCAAGCACATTTTGAGGTATCTGATCGGTATGAAAGACTGGGGTTTGTTATACTTGAAATGGTAAACATAAAAGTATAGAGTACACCGATATAAAATACTTCTTAGACCCACATAGAGGCCATTACCAAATAAATTATGTGTTTATGTACGGGGATACATAAAGATTCTTGGAGATCGATGAAGCAGACGGGGATAACTATTACTCGAACCACAAAGATTTTTGTACTTCATGAAGCTGGCAGAGAATGATGGTTGCGCTCCAAGACATATCTCATCAACCGCAGTTGTGGCATGTTTTATCCAAGATAAAATATTGACTATGTATGAAGAAAATTCATCTTGCATCATTCAAGTCAATGACGATTTATCAATGACGACAGAATGAAACACATTTCACAGAAGCCATTCCAACCTTATATATTATAAAAGGTGAATGAGATTGGCACTATTAAAGATATTTCAAAAGACATCTTTGAAAATCCATGCACGAAAACTCTTGCGCGACTTACGTTCAAGCAACTAGTACACGGAATCGACATGCAAAAGATTTACTTATCAATATCTCAGGGAGATCGACATCAGGGGGAGTAGTCCCAGCCTAACGTGGACACATGCATACTATTCTCTTTTTCATGATAGCACAATTTTTATCCTATGAGGTTTTACTTGCTAGAAGTTTTGATGAGGTAATGTATACGCATCCACAACCCATACAGGGCATAGGATTATACTCTTTCCCTGCATAGCTTTTTGCCCAAGGGGGTTTTGTTAGGCAGAGATTTTAATGAGGCAAGTCGTCCTAGTATGGAACACCCCAATGGGAAGTGTTAAGAGTTGGGTCCAAGCCTAAGCTAGGAACCCAACAGGGTTGGGGTATCCTATTAGGACTCCTAACAAGCCCATAGGCTCGATAGGTTTATGGGGAGAGTTTGAGTAGGTTAGGTAGCCTTTATTGTAGGGTTATCCTTATATTACTGTATTACGTACAGAGTATACCAATCAACAATTAATAAAAAATCTTTCTTCTCTCTCTCTCTCTTTTGTTCATATGATATAGGATTATACAATTGATCTATATCGATTATCTCTCAACAATTACAAAGTTAAAATACCCACATCCTCCAAGTATGCATTTCAGACCGTAACTTGAGTCAAGTCATCTAAAAATGTAGTTGATATATCATTGATAGATTTGATACGAAGCTTCCCAGAGGCATGAATTTTAAGAGCCTAACCATGACCTTAAACCCTCGTAAGTCATAATAATAATATTAGCTTTGAAAAGTATCCTTAAATAGCAACATGAATTTTCTAGAGAAGAATACACCGCTTCCACACTAACCGTTGATATAGATAGTTACATATAGTGCTTCCAGTGTGATCTGGAAGCACCATTTTCCGATTACAAGTATCATCAGAATAAGTATATAATTTGAAAAGTAAACAATATGGAATAGGACGAGGTCCATACGATCTCTAAAATCTACATAGTCGTTATAGCGTGTTGGGGTCCAAGTTGACCAAGACAAAAATCAGGTTCAGCCTACAATTCTAATGCTTGCCTATAAAAGAATCCCGCCATAGTACCATTGGCAGTACATACTCACAATTCGCCCCCAAACTTTGTATTGCTTAAATCAATCGTCTAGTTACTCTTTTAATCATGTTGGACTCCGAGAAGGAACTCTGCAAGAAAAAGAGGTTGAGATGTTTGGTGTTAACTATAGTCTTCACCGTGGTTCAAATCATTTTGACGTTTATACTTTCGTTAACGATTATGAAAGTCACAAGTCCAAAAATCAGGATATAACATTTCTCCCTTGAGAGCTCCAGTTTGAAAACACGTCTTTCGACTTCACGATGAACGTGAATATTATGATCAGAAGCTAGAATTGGGGTTAGTGCAAGTACCCCAATAGTACTATGATCATCTCGTATATTTTATAAAACTAGAGAAGCTCATCAACTAGCAATTTTTTTTTTCCAGGCAAATAGGGTTATGCAAGGATCCCTGAACTAGATTTATAACAAGAAATACTATTATAATCTACAAAACCTCTTACTCCTGGTGTCACGCCCCAGCTCGGGGGTACTGCTATAGTGCTCGGAGCACAGCAGAATATGAGGCCATGTGGCGTACATGTACGTGCGGCTGGCAAGCACAAGCCTTCTTCACTAGGCGCGACGACGCCTGTGGAATATACTCACGGATACTAGAGCGACATCCAAATTATCCTGGATACCCGTGATGGGTCATTGAATAAGTATTCAGAATAGGTGGCAATGTTGAAGGTTCCCTCAATAATCCTTACAATGTAATCACTCGTGACTGTGTACGAGGTACAGATAATACACCTGTCCTAGCAGTAGATCAGGGTAGCTTAATATGCCAGAATCTAAATATATAAGTGGGACGACGAGCCTGGACTAGATGGATGGGAGACAACTCGAATAACGCAGTCCATTAATGTGCAATACGTCTTGGTTGGCTCACAGGGAATAATGGTCCCACGTTTAACCCTATCTGGAGAAATGGCCCATATTCCAAGGCAATGTCTCATGATATTTTCTATGCCAAGGATAACTCATGAATATCCCTTGTAAATAGTCCATGAGCCGGGGTTCAAGATAACCAAGCTATAAAGCTTATTTTGTCATGGGGAGGTTTGGACCAACTTCCTCCTTAACATAGCTACTAAGTAAATAGCTTGTTTCCAAAAGGAAATATCAAATATGGAGACGAAGCGTACTGACACATCTCACACCCCTTAACCAAATCCATTTTCAACGAAACTTGGTGTGTAGCTATATTAGGATATAAAGAACATATATCTAAGGTTAGAACTCAAAACGCTCGGGTAGATTTTCTCGGCGTTCACTAGGGCGTCATACCTTCCCACACTTAATAATGTCAACGTCCTCGTCGAGACCTTTTCATCAACACGGCTCTGTAAGGATTCAATCTTCTGCATCTTCAAGTAACTAACACTCTTCCGCACTCAGTTCAGAGTACTACACATTCTTCTACACTGGCAGATATTGAATCAAACTGCTAGCCTTGATGATGGCAACTATGGTCTTCCCAACTAAACCTTGATCTTTGGCCTTTCACTTGGAGTACTACGGTGATTGGAGTTTTATTCAAACTATGGAGTTTATGCCTGTTCTTTGGGATGCACTTTACGGCCTTTGCCTTCTAATACGTGTATGGGTGATGTTTCTAGCATCGCGCCCTCTAAAATGTGTTACATCCTACTGCATAGCGCCTTCTCCCCTAACGATTTCGGAATGTCTTTCCCTCGACAAACTTGGCATCAATTTTGGATGGCCTAACGAGGATATCTTCAATCTGGTTAATGAAGTGCACTCCCTTCTGAGTTACACCGGTGCGCTCTTCCTTCGAGTCACAAAATGCGCTGTGAATCTCGGCATCAAACCACACTCTTCTTCTGTGAGTGGTGAGGAGTAAGTCTGCTAAAACCTGGGGTAAAATTTTCCCTTCTACTACGGAACATCTGTCGCACTCTCAAACTGCATGACTTCTCCCTTAACTAAATCTGCAAAGGTGATCAAACCGTGTCTGCCTTTCTTACGGAACATCTGGGACACAAGATCGAGATGTGATACTCTTGCCTTACTAGTATGGAGCTAAACTGGTACTCATTATTTACTTGAGCAAGGGAGGTAGCTCCATAGGGGGTAACATACTCTCAACAAGGGCGCATACACTTTGTCCTACCCCCAACAAACGCTCGAGGAAGCTTATCAAGGCGCGGGACCTCTAATTAACCCTACTGCCAACAAAACCATCAAGGTTGGCCATAAAGGCATTCTGTATGAACCTGGAAAACACATGAGACATCTATCTGTGCGACAATGTTATGCTCTACCATACTTCGTGGTACCCTATCATCTAAGTTATTGAGCGATAGATAACATCCGCAAGTTCGCAGACATTTGCACCTAACTCGGCTGCAGGAAAGGGTGATCATTTCTTCAGAGTCATAAAATGTTTCTCAACTTCGTAGGACTTCTCATTGCCTCTCTCCTAATGAGGACTTCACACTGGCATCTGTACTTGCCCTATACATGTGTCAAAATTTGGTGGTAATAACCCTGCTGGAATCTGTGTACAACTGCGTCATAACTCTCCCACACTCAATAAGCTCGACATCCTTGTCGAGAACACAACTTATGACTTATATCTGATTGACTGCTAAAGTGTTTCTCTATTTCTTCATCCGTACTCTAACCTGAGTAACTTGGAGAACATTGGGAACAAAATACTGCCACTGCACCTGTCGCTCTGAGCACATTGGCTCGCCACTTCCAACTGCTATAAAACTCGGAGACCAACCTTCATACTAGTGCCACCATCTTGAACCTGAAGAGTAGCCATACACTATCTCTAAACTGCCTTCTACAAACGTAGCCAGCTAAACTTTGGCCATTCGGATATGATCTTCTAAAGACACACCATTAATACAAAGAGGCGTGGGAACTTTAACCCTATCGCCAACCACCATGTGATAATAAATTGGGAATTAATCCAATTATATTCGGGATTGTTTATCCTAGAGCATTGCTCCTTATGAGGTCATGTTTGAGGTAACCCACACAACTAACTTTAGCTCAACATTTATTCTTCTGAGATCATGTCTGAGGTAACCCCCACAACTAACTTTAGCTCAACATCAATTCTGCGATGGCTATGTAACTTACTATGATTCAGAAACATTCGTCTTCACCAATCTATGAGCTTGAAATGATCCAGGACCATCTTATGGAATAACAAGGATCAACTCGGCTAGAGTACTTGTATGATGACACACCTAAAACTTAACTACAAAGCCATATAACATGTATTACTCAGCCTTCTTAACTTTTTAGAGTGAGCAAAGCAGTGTCCAAACATTATGTGCTATTGTGGGTTAAACTATGGATAGGTGATAACCCAACTTGGAGGGGTCGCGTTTCATGTCGCATAACCAAGAGGAAACTCTGCCATCAACGTTAACACTGGCAAAAATCACTGTGTGCATATCTTGGGACTCAAACCATGTCTTCTTGTAGTCACTTCAATATTTGGATCATGACGTTCAACTTCGTAACGTGTCTGTGCCCAACTTTGGACAATCAGAATGAGTATTAAACCATGATTTCTTCAATCTTCTGTAGATACTAAGAATTTAAACCTACCAAGCTTCACAACTTCCGCACGTAAGTAGTTGGCATACAACTTGGGACATCATCCTTGATTACAACTATTACTTTACTTCACAGTGCGTTGGCAGATTCAATACCAACATTCTTGAGGCAACTAACGATATAGGTTACAAAGTTCAGCTAAAATATCATTCCTTCTCTTAGCGTCATTGTCCAAAGCACATTCAAACTTGAACGATCTCGCGCTCGGATATGGAGTATTTATCATGCTTCCAATATCAGCTGACATGTAGGCAACTCACTCTACAAGCATTCACAATGGTGCTTGGATTATCTGTCATAAGAAACATCGGCTCTGAAGATAGCATATGCCAAACGGGCCTTTCTCTGAAAGGCTAGGTCAATTCTGACCTGCTCTGATACCAACTATCAAGTTGGTATCCCATATTATCAACTCGAAAGATAAGCTCTGATAAGCTATTCTTACTCTGATACCAACTATCGGGGCTCAGTTCAGGGGAGCCACTACAGTGCCTAGAGCATAACAGAATATGAGGCCGTGTGGCGTACATGCACGTGCGGTTAACATACACAAGCCTTCTTCACTAGGCACGATGGTGCCTGTAGAATATACTCACGGATGCTAGAACGACATTCGTATCATCCTGGATACCCGTGAGGGGTCATCGAATAAGTATTCAGAATAGGTGACAACACTGAAGGTTCTTTTAATAATCCTTACAGCGTAATCACTTGTGACTGTGTACGAGGTACAGATAACATACCTGTCCTAGCAGCGGATCAGAGTAGCTCAATATGCTAGGTTCTAGATATATAAAAGGGGCGATGAGCTTGGACTAGATGGATGGGAAATAACTCGAACAACATAGTCCATCCATAAGGGGCGGTGCATCTCGGTTGGCTTGTGGGGCACAGCGAGCCCATGTTTAACCCTATCTAGAAAAGCAGCCCGCATTGTAAGGCAATGTCTATTGGCATTTCCTATGCTAAGGAGAACTCATGAATATCCCTTGTGGATAGTCCATGAGCCGGGTCCAAGATGACTAAGCTATAAAGCTTATTTTATCCTGGGGAGGTTTGGACCAACTTCCTCCGTAATATAGCTACTAAGTAAATAGCTTGTTTCCAAAGTGAAACATAAAATGTGGAGACGTACTGGCACTTCTCGCCCCCTTAGCCAAATCCATTTTCAACGAAACTTGGCTTGTAGTTATATTAGGATATATAAAGAACATATATCCAAGGTCAAAACTTAAATCACTTAGGTAGATTTGCTCGGTGTTGACAGGGCTAATAATTTAATAATGAATTCAAGAGGCAAATTACCAGGAGCTAAGAAGATTTCACCAACTAAAGTACAAAAGGATGCTAAGTAATCTGTACATTGGTTTGCCTCCCTGAAAACATGATCAATCTAGTAAGATTTCAGTTTCTCACAATATCTCCTTATGGATTGAAGCAGAAGGAAACTGTCCCATGGTGAAATCCTCTTAGCTCACAATATCTCACAATATCGGTTAACAATTGCAAGTTTGAAACCTAATGATGTATATAAATCCTATGATTTCCGAATATGGTCCATGTTGAAAGTTAAGATTAATTAGTGCACATTTTTTAAGGTTACTTTGGGTACAAATAAAATATGAGAATGTTCAAGAAGATCAACCTTTCACATTCTTGTAACCTATTTTCGTTTTTTATTTTGTGTGGTTTATTAGGGTGATGTAAAATCTCTTAAATAGGTAATGGGGTGCGTAGAAACTTTTCTAGT
Organism: Kingdonia uniflora; assembly: GCA_014058105.1. NCBI lineage: Eukaryota > Viridiplantae > Streptophyta > Magnoliopsida > Ranunculales > Circaeasteraceae > Kingdonia > Kingdonia uniflora. The sequence continues at coordinate 1,140,324 of JACGCM010001055.1, read as the reverse complement.
ACTTATATATAGGTGTAGGGATGTTGTTTTGAGACATGACTTCAAGAATACATCAATATATGAGTCTTCTTTGACTCTTCCTCTTATAATCCGAAAGTCATCATTTCATTTCATTCTTCATATCCAACAGTCCATGTAAATTTTCCATAGTCCAAGCTATATGCCTCAAGGTCTCTTGAGTTATAAAAAAAAAAGCCCCTTAAAGATAAAATGGTTTCGCATTAAAAGTATTTCACAGTTTCAGAGAATGAGTTTCTTTGAGGCTGTTTGTTTTTTTTTACTTAATTAACTTATTTAACTTAATTGACCAAATAAGTCAATAAGTTTACTTGTTTTTCCATTTATAAAAAAATCCTTTTAGTAATGGCACCCCACTTTTCATCACTTAAGATAAGTTAAAAATCCTAACTTATCTAAAATTCTTTTTGCTGAAGTTGACGGGATTGATACGGAACTTCAGTAAAAATATTTAAATTTGATTATACCCCTATTTTATTTATATCTTTCTTTCTATATTTCTTCTTTCTACAATTTTCTCTCTCCCTTCTCTATTATTCAAATAAAAACCCCTAATTCTTTAGAAAATTAGAACAAGAATGAGAACAACCAGGGCTTGAATCAATTTATAACTTGAAATGATCACTTTTAAAGATAGGTTTTGATAAGATTAACATTAGTAACTCCCTTGAAAATAAATTTATTCATATTATATAGTAAATTTTTTTAATCTGTAGTATTAAAGAAGAATATAACATCTTGAATTAATTATTAAAGTGTTTGACATGTTTTCAGAGCTTGTCGATGAATTTAATGCTTAAAGATAAATTGGTATAAAATCTTAGGTTATTTTTTGGACAATAATGATTTTGTTTTTGTTCAATTCCTCAGCTATAAAGATACTATTCAAGAGAGATAAAAAATGAAAATGAGTTGATATCCATTTACTTGAATTTTAAATACGATTATGAAGTAATATGTTTAGCAAAAAATAAAGAACTGAGTAATTTTAACAATTTAATAGTTTTCACACAGTTCAGACTTCAGGTTTAGAAACAAAACAAACAAGATTTTTTACGTTTCGACTTCAACATTCAGGTGCTAGATTCAGCAATCAAAATAAGTAATCAGAATTAGAATAATCAATCAGAATCAGAAAAAAAAACTAGCCTTAATCGTTGCTTTATAGTATGAAAAAAATGTTAATGTTGATAATGGAAGTTTACTATGGGCACACGGGTTATTAGATTTAATACGTGATTATGAAAATCAAACACTATAATGAACGACTTGCCAAAGGGAAAACAACCACATCTACAACCCCGTGTTATTAAATTACTTCGTCTTCACCCAACCACAAACTAGGTTAATCCATGATGATGGAGAACTAATAAAATTCAAACGTTCTGTAACACTAAATCGGAAGAGAGATGTACTTTATTCCATCCCATAAAAAATTTATCTTTTCTCTTAGAAAAAATTGTACCAAGTGTCATAGGTGAAGCATCCATATTTGGCATTGGCTTCATTTTAGGTCTAGAATAGGTGTCTGCACTATCTCGTGGTTATTCATCGTCAAAGAGTGCATATAGAATGACTACAACTGGACTGGCACTGAACAAATATGTTTACTTTGTATACCTTTACTCAAATACTCTAACCCATTAGTATTTTATAAAAGTTTAAAAAAGTAATCATTTTTTAAGAAAAATAGTGTTATGTTTGAATAAACTTTTGGTCTGTTTGAATAGACTAGGCAAAATCTGTTCTATTCAAATAGACTTTTGGTATGTTCGAATAGACTAGGCAGAATTTGTTTCGTTCGAATAGACTTTTTGCTCTGTTTGAACAGAGCACGAGAATTTCAATTTTCTATTTAAGACTTCTTTTCTTTTTTGAACTCTGTTTCTTCTAAAACCAATTTTAGGGCTTGAGACATTTTGAGAGATGAAAGAATTTAATGAGAATTAATTCCCAAGTTAAATCAATCTAGAATTTTGAAAACCTAATTCTAATTTTAGATTTTAAAAGTTTAAAGGATTCAAGCTTTAAGCTTTGGTACGTGTTCCGAAGCGAGGCTTTGCGAGAACGAGGAATTGATTGCAAGAAGCTTAATTAGAAGAGATGTAACCACTAGATGTACTTATCGAGTATGTAAGTGATTTAATTCTTATAATTTTGCTTTAATAGTGGATTTTTAGCTGTCGGGCGATTCGACAGTTACCTGTGGGTTTTTTCTCCTAAGAAATGTTTCTCACAAGGTTAAAATTATTTATCCTTGTACTTTTGATTACTTATTGCAATCACTAGATTATTATATCAACTTGAACTGGGTTAGAATTAGACAATTAGTTCCAAGGATTATCGAATCTTTCAATTTTGACCTAAATGATTTGAAATTGGCTAATCTCAAGTAATTAGAAATTTCAATTGATATTAGAGTGGTCCCGCTCTGAGGCTTAACAACCTAAGTATGGATCCTAACTTGATTGCTTGAGAATAATAGATTCTGAGAAGTTTGAAGGTCCTATAAATCGTTCTCCACTCTTTGATGGCAAAAGTTATCTATACTTGAAAGTCCGAATGGTTGCATTCTTACAATTGCTCGGGGAAGATATATGGATTGCCATTGAGGATGGATGAAAGTACCCTACCGTGATGCAAGGTCTGGTAGGTAGTACTGCAGAGGTTCATAAGCCTAAAAACTAATGGTCAAATGAAGAAAAGGATGTTATCGATTTTAACTCTAATGGTCGCAATACTATCTTTATGGCTGTGAGTCAAAGTAAGTTTCAACATATCTCTGCTTGTACAACTTCAAAAGAAGCTTGAGATATTTTAGTTTGAACTCATGAAGGTGATGATACAGTCAAAGAAAACAAGGTTCAAATGCTTATTTCCCAATTTGAAAATATTTGAATGAGTGCGGATGAATCCTTTGATGAGTTCTATGCGAGATTAAGTGACATTGTTATCACTAGTGCCATATTAGGAGTAGCCTATTATGATGTTTAAATTGTTCATAAAATGTTTAGATCATTACCTAAGTGCTTTAGACCTAGACGTGATGCTACCGAGGAAGCTTAAGATCTTAAGAAAATAAAACTGGACATATTGGCTTGAAAGTTGCAAACATTTAAACTTGAGATGAAAATAGAAAACCCTGTGAAGAATAAAAGTATAGCTTTTAATTCCTCAACTTCCTCTTCATCCTTTAAGGGTACCAAAGAGGTTGATCACTCATATGTTTTAGATGATGATGAGGATCGGATATTGATTTACAGATTGCTTTCATAAGCCAACTACTTAGCAAACTTATGTGAAAAATTGTCAATTTCAAAGACAAAAGCAATCGGTGAATTATATGTCGCGAACTCATAATCAAGTTAAATCGAATAACCAGCAGACTAACCTGACACTGATCTAAGTCAAGTTAAATGCTATAAGTGGCATAAGTTTGATCACTATGCACATAGTTGTCCTAATAAAAAAAATGGTAGTAAAAATAAGGCTATGAATATTATCGTAACTTGAGATGATAATAATAATGACCATCCTAATGAAAATGAAAATGGTCCAATTTTTTGCATTTCCTACTATTCTAAATAATAGTAGTGATCAGTTTGACCCCTTTGAGTTGGAAAGTCGTGAGAGTGATCATGAACTTTATGAGGTTCAAGACTCTAATCTTGAAGAGTTGTATACCCGGACTTTTGTAGAGTGTATTACACTTGATAAAATTAACAAAATCTTGAAAGAATAAGTTAATACACTTACAATGGAACTTAAAGAATAAACCAAGGATACAAGCGTTTTGATTGAAAAGCTTGAAAGTGAGAAGCAAGATCTTTTTAACAAAATTGGGATGTTAGAAAAGGAAGGTCATGATGGTGAGGAAAAAGTTAAGTCAACTCTAAATGGACTTGGTAAGGCCAAGCTTGATTTAGTTTCATCTCAGCAGAAACTTGAAATGTTTGTCAAGGAGCAAAAATGATTGATAAGATGCTAAGTATGGGCAAATCTAAAAGTGACAAAAGGGGACTTGAATATGAATAGCCCTCTTTTAACTTAAAAACTCCTCAAGTCACAAAATTTGTCAAAACAATTTCATTGCCTAAATATAGTACACTATCAACTACTCATGGACAGTCAAGAAGGTTTCTTATAGTCAATTTTTTTTACTGTAGAACATGTGGTGGAAAGGGTCATGTTGTGTCTTATTACAAATTTGTTGAACCCTATCGATCATATTTTCGACAATTTAATTGGCAAAGATATAACTCAAATATGATTTTTGCTAATGTGAAAAATGAGAATGTGACGAGTTGGTTTGCTCAATAAAACATCACCTCGTAAGATTATTCGGGCTATTTGGGTGTGAAATGATGACCTATCACTGCAAATAAAGTAATAACTCTAAACTGAGACGTGTTATCAATGTATAGTCCATTGATTAAGTACATTGATTAAGGTATTGTTTTGGTTTTAGTTAGGTCTATTTTCAGGTCGGATCAGATCAGAAATAAGAGCGATCGGAATTTTTCCAATTTTTTTCGGAGCTGTAAAATTTGTTTCGATCCGATCTTTTTTGGAACGGTAAAAATGGTTCCGAATATGAAAAATTCAGAAAATTCGAAATCCAATTTTTTTGGATTAAATTGGAATATTGTTCGGATTAAGTTGGATCGGATATTGTTCGAAAAAATTGGATCGGAAATTTCGGAATAGCTCAAGGCTATCCGATTCCGATCTGAAGTTTTTTAGAAAAAAATTGGATATTGGATTTTCAAAAATCAAAATTGTAAAATAGTGTTCCGAAATTGGATTGGATTTCAGAAAAAATTAGATGTTCGGATAAAAGTTGTAACCCTAGTTTTAGTTGCACTTTGCATTTGAGGAGCTTTTGAATATCAAATGTTCTTGTTACACTAGGATATTACTTTTGTGTTATATTAATTCATGGAACAACTATTTGGTAAAATCACAATTCATAATAGTCAGTGACCCCATTGTTTTAATTAGAAACTCATCGTGATTAGAACCACGTAAGGACAACGGTGGAGACTTCCTACCCAACGATATGTGAGTTTTTAGCCTTTTTGTAAGCTCATAGTGTTATTTCATAAATTCTTTCCAGATTTAATATTTTGCTTTTTCATGATCTCATTTTTTATAATCAATTGTCGATGGTGACATCAAATTCAAGTTATTATAATGAAACATTTCATATACTTGATTCAAGATGAAAAAGATACTATGTGAGACTAAAGATATGATAATAGACATTTTTATTGCTACATCAGTTTTGGCCTTCGTCTATGCTTACTCAAAGTTTTATCCATTTCCTGCCCTTTGTGCCTTCAAATATGCCATTCGTTTTATATCCAACTCCTTTTGGCCCGTTTGTTTTGAGACTTTTCAGTAAAATAAAAATAAAAGGAGTAAAACCATATATTTTTAGTGGTGGAGATGAATATAAGAGGAGAGTATTTCTAATGATTTTATGGTGCATCTATAAGATTATGACTATAATATTTTTGTTTTAAAAAAAAAACAAAGAAAAGAAAGAATAAACATTTTATACTATATGTACTCAATAAAGGAAAAGAATGACGGAAGGTAAACTCAAAATGAAGAAAGATAGGGAGTAAGTATAAATGTTAGTCTCAGTAAGCAAGCAAAACACCTACTCCATCATGTGCCCTTGCCTACATTATAACCTTACCAAGACCTATTTGATCTTGAGTTAAGCACAACCAGTTTATGGAGATGCAAGATATGGAATCTATATTAATTAACTTAACGCTATCTACGACAATTGATTTCTTTACCATGAGATTATTTCAGAAACGTCCGCCTATTCAAGGTATATGAGTCTTCATCTTATTCATGCTCATATTACCAATGAGTGCATACCTAATAATCTTAGTGATTGCTGAGTGATCACCACAGTGAGGCCTCAGTCAAATTAAGTTTCCAACATAGTATTCTAATTACGGCTGACTATGCACAAACACACACACACACACACACACACACACACACACACACACACACACACACACGCGCGCGCGCGCGCGCTCGCACACACGTAATTCATTTAGTGATTATTTTATAACACATGGACGATGTCTTGATCTTTATAGGATATTTAAGATTCATTTTCTTTCTATCATACCTTGTGTTAGGGAGAGTGTACTTATTTAAGAGACACCCCCCGTATGTGTCTTCCCCCTTTTTTTATGTTATTAAATTTTTTTATATTAATTTTGCTAGTGTTTGTGTTATAACTGGGATCACCATTATTTTGAGGGTGAGATTATTACGATATTAATAGGTATTGTACCTAAAATAGGAGTTATCTTTTAAGATAACTCCTATTTTAGGTACAATACAGATAACTCCTATTTTAGGTACAATACCTATTAATATCGTAATAGAGATGCACCTTATTTTGTGGGGGAAATAACTAGTACTTTTTAGTGTGATATTGTCTTGGTTATATTTATTTTATTTTACTCTTTTATTTATCTGTGATAAAAAGGGGGAGAGATAATCATGACATGTAAGCCATGTAAGTTTTGTTTTTTTTTTGTATTTTTTGGTTCTCAGGTAAGTTTTGGTTTTATTTTGGATTTCATATTTTTTTTTGAACGGTTATGTGATGTATCTTGTTTAATGTCCAGGGATTCAAGAGTAAATGTTATAGGATGAAATAATGGCTAAGAGCATGGAGGTTCAAGGATTGAGTCAGTCTATCGAGTTATAATTTTTTATTTCTTATAGTCGTAGTTTTGTCATGAAATAAGCCAAAAGGGGAGATTGAAACATCCATATTTGGTATTGGTTTCATTTTGTGTCTAGAATAGGTGTCAACGCTATCTCGTGGTTATCCATCGTTAGAAAGTGCGTGTGGAACGATTACAGCTGGACTAGCACTAAACAGGTACATTGGTTTTGTACATCTTCGCTCAAATACTCTAACCCATTAGTATAAAATTTCAAAAAAGTTATCATTTTTTTAAGAAAAATAGTATTCTATTCAAATAGACTAGGTAGAACTTGTTCTGTTCGATTAGACTTTTAGTATGTTCGAATAAACTAGACAAAACCTATTCTATTTGAATAGACTAGGCATAACTTGTTCTGTTCCAATAAACTTTTAGTATGTTCGAATAGACTAGGCAAAACCTTCTCTGTTTGAATAAACTTTTTTCTTTATTCGAACAGAGCACGGGAATTTTAATTTTTTATTTAAGATTTTTTTTTTGAACCTTACCTCTTCCAAAACCAATTTTAGGGATTGAGGTATTTTGAGAGAAGAAAGAATTCAACGAAAGATCCAACGAGGTACAAAACCTAACAATTCAACGATAGTTGGACTGTTCTAATAGACCTAACAAAACTATCTCTATTCAAATAGACTTTTGTTCTATTCGACTAGACTTAGTCCTGTTCGAATAAACTCTTGTTATGTTCGAACATAACAGTTAGAACCCACTCTGTTTGACAAAGCATGAAATTTTTAATTTTCTATTAAAACCTTCTTTTTTATTTTGAACTTTACCATTTCCAAAACCAATTTTAGGGCTTGAGATTTGTTAGGAGAGAAGAGAGAATTCAACAAGAATTAACCCTCAAGTTGAATCAATCGAGAATTACATAAACCTAATTCCAATTTAAGATTTTAAAAGTTTGAGGGATTCAAGCTTTGAAGTTTTGGTGCGTGATCTGAAGCGAGGAGTTGCGAGAATAGGGGATTGACTACGAGAAGATTGATTGAAAATAGATAACCATGGGTATGTTTATCGAGTCTGTAAGTAATTAACTTCTTGTAATTCTTTCATCCTAGTGAATTTTAGTTCTCGAGGATTCGACAACGACTTGTGGGTTTTTCTCTTGAGAAAAATTTCCTACATGGTTAATATCGTGTGTTCTTGTGTGTTAATTATCGTTGTATATTGATTATTACTTGTTAATACTAGATCATAGAATTGATTTGAATTAGGCTAGGGTTTCGTTATTGGAAAATTGATTCAAAGGATTATCGACCTATCTAATTTAACATGATTGTTCATAATAGATAAATCTCAAGTAGCTTAGAAATTTAAGTAACATTTCTCAACTTTTAACATTTCTACCATGGTTAGGTTGGCTACGAAGCACAATTTGAGTAGGCAAGTTGGTAATCTTTGGACTACGGTGATTTTATCTGGATTTTGTCTTATTTGGAAGGCTCGTAATTCAGTCCGATTTGATAACAAGTTTATTACAGTTGATCTGCGTATATGTATTGTACAGGGTTGACTTAGAGATTGTGATGCTCTCTCGAAGGGTACCATGATTGCTGCTCATGATGGGCCTATTTAAAATTTACTTGGGATTAGTAGAAGACATCCTAGCTAAAGCTCCTTTTATTATCCAAGTTCTTGGAACCCCCCAATCTCTCCTTGCATTAAAATCAATACAGATGGGGCTTTAAAAGGAAACTCGGGGACCTCAGGTTGTGGAGGGGTTTTTCGTGACTCTAATGGGGCCTTTATTAGTGGTTACGCACTTGCCACAGGCTTTCAGTCGTCCTTTTATGCTGAACTAATGGGAGTCATTATTGTGATTGAGTGTGCTAAGGAGATGCAGTTGGATAATATTTGGCTTGAGATAGACTCCAAAACAGTTTCAAATATGATTATCAACAAGAATGGTAATGTGGCGTGGCGCCTACGAACTAGATGGTTAAACTGCTTACATTTTCTGGGATCGATCACTTGCAGAGTTACTCATATATTTCGAGAAGGAAATGTAGTCGCTGACAAAAAAGTAAATATGGTTATCCTTACAACTCCGATTCTTACTTTGTGGTCTACTGCACCCTCCTTAGATGGATTACTCGCCACGATATTTGTAGCCTCCCTTCAGATTTTGTTAGGAGGCCCCCTTCGACTTGTTAGAAGCTTTTGATAGTATATGACATTAAACCCTCCTTGAGTTTATATGATACTATCTATACCATCAGTCTACTAGGTTTGGGCCTTACGTGATCTGTTTTGAAATCACTTTCTTCACTATGAATAAAATTTATTTTTTGCCTTAAAAAAAAAATCAAATACTAGAATAGACCAACACAGATATGTGCCGTATGTAGTAATCTGTATATGCAACAAAATAATAAACAATAAGTTTGTCCATAAAGATGGCATAGAAAAGAAGTTTGTACTAATTGAAATTGCAAAGGAATAATGGTGTTACCTTGAACTAGGGCTGGACTGATAGATCAAGGTTTTTTTGTTTATGCGTGTTGATAAGGACCTCTAGGTTTTGAGAATTGAGAATAAGTTAGAAGCAAAGAGATGAGAAAAAGAGAAGAACAATAGGGTTTTAAAGAAGAATACTTCCTAATCCCATAATAACTACTAAGGAATAAATTCTAATTGTAAATCTAGCCCAAAGAGGAAAGATCTGTGTGTGGTTTTGGAAGAACTAGGGTTCACAATGCAGATGCGTTTCTATATAAGATTAGGGTTTGGGATATTCTATTTTTAAGGTTTAGGTTTAGGGATCCTAGGCTCATCCCAGCACAACACTAGGGTTTAGACCTAGTTATATATAAAGGTTAATGCTTGAGTTTAGGGTTTAGGACCTTTAGGTTCAAGGTTGCATCACATTAGAGATCTAAACTCTAACTAATTCATACTTGATCAACCATTTGTTCATGATGAGATATTTTCCTTTTCTTTAATTTTCTTTCTTCCTTAGACTAATCGTCTTCGTACTCGATCAACTATTTCCAATACCATCTTCCAAAGATTTATTTAAGGGACCATTAAGCAGGGTCATGATGTTTCGGCTCCCATTATAAACTTGGAAAAGTAGTGAGTACTTTTAGCCTTAAGAACGAGTCAAATTATTCATCTGAAACAGTCATGCAAGCGAACTAGAAAACTGAAACTGGTAGTCAGTCTGGTATCCATATGAATGACTTATTCCTAATGTTTTATCCGAACCAAATTGAAAATCATATCAGACTTAGCACAATAGGGCCAATTACCTCAGCTTCTACGGTCCGTCTACAACGCCATATTTAGCATTATAGATCCAAAACATGCATACAACCATAGTAAGAATAATGATAAAAAATTTCACCTTCCTTTTGGTTTTGGCAATACCATTAAACAATATTCCGTAAAATATCAATGAAACTACATTTGTACGACATTTTGCAAAAATTTATAATGTAAACCGATCCTGGGCTTTCCTAACTTTTGATCTTTCAGCAATTATTTTTGGCCAAAAAATTACCTAATTTTCTCCTAAAATCGAAATTTTCAACCTTGATGATAATATAATGCGCTTAAAAAAAAAAGTGTTCATAGACGATGTAGATGTGAATTAAGGAAGCTTATAACAGTTGTGTAGATGAAGAGTCTAACCATAACTTCAGAATGCTTAAAAAACCCCATGACTTCGAAACCAATCATCAACATTATTTTAACTAGCAAACGATACTTGTAGGGCAGAAATCACTGTTTCCAAATCAATGCTCATTGCGATCATCGTTATTATAGTTTGCTCGAGTACAATCAACAGCTGCAAAAACATATGCTACCATGGAAGCAGCGTCGAAACCCCCGTGGTATCCTCTCCTATAAAAATGTAGGGGACCATATTCATTTATATTTACTTTGAAAAGTATTTTTTTGTTGTTGTTGGTACTGTCCTCGAACTCAGGACCTTGTGGTGACAAGATGTCTTTAACCATGGAGGTTTTTTTTTGAAGGGTATTTAACCATGGAGGTTGGTTACTTTGAAAAGTATTTAAAACTGACTCCGAAACGCGTTACGTTTCAAGTCTTTTTAAAAAGAAGAAAAAATCTTCCAACATGCAATAATGCATATAATATTAAGTAATATTTATTTTGCAAAAAGATTAGTAATGAAAGGTGAGAGCCACCCATGTCACACTAGTACATGTCAGTTGTCACTCGTGCATATGCGATGAGGCTCTCGAAGAAAAGCCTCATAGCCCCCCATAGTATCATGTAATACAAATACAAGTACTATAAAAGTATCCCCATAGCCCCATAGCCCCATTGATACTATATACTCATTTCTACATTTTTTCGCTCTCAAAATCTTCGGTGATTAATTCGACCGTCTAGTAATCATGTTGAACTCCGAGAAGGAAATCCCCAAGAAGAAGAGATTGAGATGTTTGGTATTCACGGCGGTCTTTTATGACTGGTCTCAAACCCTTGATTACGCGTTAGGTGTGTCATTGAAGACCAAATTTTTTTCCAACATTCAACTCTAATGCATATAGTATTATAAGTATCACTAATACAAGTAGTATAAAAGTACCCCCCATAGCCCCATTGATACTACACTCACATTTTCTGCATTTCGCTCCCAAAAATTCATCTCTTTATCTCTTAATTTGTTCGACTAGTAATCATGTTGGACTCCGAGAAGGAAATCAGCAAGAAGAAGAGATTGAGATGTTTGGTGTTCACCACGGTCTTCACCATTATCCAAATTGCTGTAGGCATCACACTTACGTTCACGGTAATGAAAGTCACAAGTCCAAAAATCAGGATCAAACATTTCTCCCTAGATAGTTCCAGTTTTAAAAACACGTCTTTCGACTTTACGATGAACGCGAATGTTACGATCAGAAACAGGAATTGGGGTCGGTACAAGTATCACAATGTCCCCATCATGGTTTTGAGAAGCAACATCTAGTCCAGATCTTCTATCATGGAATAACTTCTGAGAATTGTTATAAGATAGAATCCATGCATAGTGGCAAATTCCATGACCTTGAACCTGATAGAACTTATGAGGAGTTTGAGACATTGGCTGATAACTCTCAGCAGTAGGATTTGATCCACATAGAAATATTCGTACAACCAAGAAAGGTGGCTTGTACGAAGTGAATAAGGGAACGGCCATCAAAGCCCAATTAGATACTCTTACCCGAAAAATCAAGGCTATGGCTACGAATCAATCTAAGGGTAGTGTTATGATGTAACCCATGTGACTCAAATGTGCCCCTTGCTCAATGAAATGAATGACGATCAAGAGCAAGTGAATGCTTTGAATAATACCTACAAGAAGTCTTTTGACCCGTACAAGCCAACTTGGCATAACCACCCAAATTTTTTGTGGAAGAACAACCAACCCAGTTCAGGTTTGGAGAGCCACAAACCTCAGGCCATAATTTGCCTAGGAATCCCCTCTCTCAATCTTATCCTCAGGTATCTCAGCAATTCTTTCAGTCATCCAAACAGTTCCCACCCGCTCCACCCAAACCATCTTTGGAAGATACCCCTGCTCTCTTTATGCAACAATCAATGGAAAGCCAAAAACAAGCGTTGTAATTTTAGCAACAAATGATGCAATTTCAACAACAGACTTTGGTGAATCAGAATTCTACATCCCAATCTATCTCTAATCTTGAGACTCCCACAAACCTCAGGCCATAATTTACCTAGGAATCCCCTCTCTCAATCTTATCCTCAGGTATCTCAGTAATCCTTTCAGTCATCCAAACAGTTCCCACCCGCTCCACCCAAACCATCTTTGGAAGATACCCCTGCTCTCTTTATGCAACAATCAATGGAAAGCCAAAAACAAACGTTGAAATTTTAGCAACAAATGTTACAATTTCAACAACAGACTTTGGTGAATCAGAATTCTACATCCCAATCTATCTCTAATCTTGAGACTCAGATATGACAATTGGCAAATACATTGCATGAGAGACCACCAGGTATTCTACCTAGCCAACCTGTATTTAATTTGAAAGGACCACTGGGGTTTGATTCTAGCTCAATCCCAAAGCAGGTTAATATCATTACAACTCTACGAAGTGGTAGACAAGTTGATAACGAAGTTGAAAAGCCTAGGGTTGATCCAACACCCATTAATATTGAGGATGAGGTCGGTACGAGTGAACCTTCTAATAAATCTAAGGTGTTGCCTACCTCTTCTATTTCCCTACAAAAGGCACATTTTGAGCCAAAGGTGCCTTATCCACAACGCCTTCTTCCGGCTAATAAAGGGATTCAATTTGACAAGATATTTGATACATTTAAGCAAATTCATATAAATATTCCAGTACTCGATGCCATCATGCTTATCCCTGTATATACCAAATTCCATAAGGATGCGTGCACTAGAAAAAGGAAAATCAATGTACACAAGAAAGTCTTCTTGACTGAGACATTAACCCCTCCTAAGCTTCGAGATCTTGGAAGCCCAGCCATCCCTTGTAAAATTAGAGATCACAAAGTGGATAGGGCATTACTCGACCTAGGGGCTAGTATGAATGTCTTACCTTACTCGGTCTATCAGGAAATAGGACTTAGAGAACTCGAACCTACCCGAATGACACTTCAATTGGTTGACAGGTCAATACGATACCTACGTGGTATCCTTAAGGATATTCTAATCAAGGTTGATACTCTTATTTTTCCTGTGGACTTTGTTGTTTTGGACACTGAAGATGTAAAAAATCCTAGATGTGAGATTCCCGTCATATTGGGTCACCCTTTCCTTGCAACTGCCATGCCATTATTAATTACTTTAATGGGGTCATACAACTATCAATGGGAGACATGGAGATCAAGCTCAATGTTTTTAACAATAATACTCAAGTTCCTCATTCTGATGACATGGCCGAGCTGAATATGATTGACTCCCTAATTTTCAACTCGTTCCCTAAATCATTTTCTGAGGACCTCTTAGAATCATGTCTTGTGAACTTTGGTGAAGACTTTGATGAAAATCCGATTGTTGAAGAGCTTAATGCTCTACTCGACTCAACACCTATTTTTAACAAGTTCAAATGTAGTCCTCATGTTGAACCTCTAGAACCGTCCACTACTTTGCCTATTCCATCTATTGTTAATGTACCCAAGTTACACCTCAAGCCATTACCTAAGACTTTGAAGTATGCTTTCTTAGGTGATTCTAACACTCTGCCTGTGATCATAGCTTCCAATCTCAATATTGATCAAGAAAGTAGATTGTTGGGTATCCTTAAAAGATACAAATCAGCCTTAGGGTGGTCTATAACAGACTTGAAGGGGATTAACCCGACCGTTTGCATGCATCGCATCAATCTCGAGGAAGGTGTTAAAAATTCTCGCGAGATACAACGGAGGTTGAATCATACCATGATGGAGGTGGTGAAGAAGGAAGTTCTCAAACTTTTGGACTCGGGTATCATATACCCCATTTTGATTAGTAAGTGGGTCAGTCCTGTTCAGGTTGTACCTAAGAAATCAGGGATTACTGTAGTTGAGAATGAGAATAATGACCTAATCCCCACCCGCATGGCCACTGGGTGGCGTGTATGTATCGACTACAGGAAATTGAACACGGTCACAAGGAAAGATCATTTTCTTCTTCCTTTTATTAATCAAATGCTTGATCGCCTAGCCGGAAAAAGACATTACTATTTTCTTGACGATTATTCTGGATACAATCAGATCTCCATTGCCCCAGAAGATCAGGAGAAGACAACTTTCACGTGTCCCTACGGGACATATTCTTATCAACATATGCCATTTGGGTTGTGCAATGCACCCGCTACATTCCAGCGTTGTATGATGAACATATTTTTTGATATGGTTGATAAATTTCTTGAAATCTTTATGGATGATTTTTCAGTGTTTGGATCGTTTTTTAACGAATGTTTACACCATTAAGAGCTCGTGCTAGAATGATGTACACAAACCAATTTGTTGTTAAACTGGGAAAAGTGTTACTTCATGGTGACACAAGGGATAGTTTTTGGACATATTATCTCCAATAAAGGGATTGAAGTCGATAAGGCCAAGATCGACATTATCTGTTCTTTACCTCCACCTCGGACGGTTAAGGCCATTCGATCATTTTTGGGGCATGCTGGGTTTTATCGCCGGTTCATCAAAGATTTTAGTAAAATTTCCCAGCCCTTGTGTAATTTACTTGCTAAGGACACTAATTTCAACTTTGATGATGCATGTTTAGGAGCTTTTGAGAAGCTCAAACTTTTATTAACTTCAGCCCCTATCATCCAACCTCCCAATTGGGAACTTCCCTTCGAGCTCGTGTGAGATGCTTTTGATTACGCTGTTGGAGCAGTTTTAGGGCAAAGAGGAGATAATAAACCTCATGTTATTTACTATGCTAGTCACACGCTCAATGACACACAATTAAATTACTCTACCACGGAGAAGGAGTTATTAGCCATTGTGTTTGCCTTGGAGAAATTTCGATCATACCTTGTTGAATCCAAAATAATTATTTACACCGACCATGCGGCCTTAAAGTATTTACTATCTAATAAAGACGCTAAGCCTCGGTTAATCAGATAAATTCTTTTGTTACAAGAATTTGATATCGAAATTTGAGATAAGAAAGGTGTTGAGAATGTGGTTGCGGATCATTTATCTCGAATTCTCACTGAGGGTGCTGAAGATTTTTTCCCTATCTTAGAGACATTTTCTGATGAGCAGCTCATGGCTGCCTCACAACTGCCTTGGTACGCCGATATTGTTAATTATCTTGCTACGCAAGGATTACCTGACCATTGGTCAAAGCAAGATATAACCAAACTCTTGCACGAGGTTAGACGTTTTAGTTGGGACGATCCTTATCTTTATAAGTTTTATTCCGACCAAGTGATTAGGAGATGCATCCCAAATGATGAGTTCCATAGTGTACTCACATTTTGCCATACCTTAGCTTGTGGAGGACATTTTGGGACCAAGAAAACTGTTACAAAAGTCCTTCAATCTGGTCTTTATTAACCTACCCTTTTTCGTGACGTACATACCTTTTGTTCTAAATGTGATAGGTGCCAGAGGACCGGGAATATTTCTCATCGAAACAAGATGCCCTTGAACAACATCCTTATTATTGGACTATTTGATGTTTGGGGCATTGACTTTATTGGCCCATTTCCTTCTTCTCGTGGTTACCTTTACATTCTAGTTGAAGTCGATTATGTTTTTAAATGGGTTGAGGCAGTGCCATGTCAAACGAATGATCATAAGCCTGTGGTAAAATTTTTAAAAACAATTTTTAATCGTTTTGGCACGCCTCGGGCAATTATTAGTGATGGTGGTAAATATTTTTGTAATTGTGTCTTTCAAAATCTTTTGAAAACTTACTCCATCACTCATAAAGTTGCCACACTTTATCATCCACAAACAAGTGGTCAAGTCAAAGTATCCAATCGGGAGATCAAAAGAATTTAAAAAAAAATTATTCGAACCGATCGTAAAGATTGGTCTGATTGCCTTGATGATACCCTTTGGGCATATCGAACAGCTTATAAAACCCCGATTGGTATACCACCCTATAGACTTGTCTTTGGGAAGGCTTGCCACTTACCTGTGGAATTGAAACACAAGGCCCTCTGGGCTACAAAGACCTTCAACTTTGAAATGGATAAAGCCGGATCACATAGAAAACTTCAACTTTCTGAACTTGACAAACTTCGTCGTGAAGCTTATGAAAATATAAAAATTTACAAGGTACGAACTAAAGCTTTTCATGATAAGTCGATTGTTCGCAAAACTTTTGAGCATAATCAGAAAGTGTTACTATACAATTCACGGCTACGTTTATTTCCTGGGAAATTACGTTCTCGTTGGTACGGCCCTTTTGTAGTTCAAACTGTTTATCCTCATGGAGCCATAGAGGTGGAGGATCCTAAGAACGGAAATATTTTTAAGGTCAATGGCCAATAATTAAAACCGTACTTAGAGTCTTACACTTTTGATGAAGAGATAACATTTTTAAATGATCCAATATATCAAAACTAATATTATGTACCCCTATAGTACCATTATAAATCATTTAAGTATGGGGGTACATTTGTCTGGCTGAAGACGGTAAACTTAGCGCTTCTTGGGAGACAAACCTTGACACATTCAGTTGAGACATTTTAGTTTTCTCTTCCATTTATTTCTTGTTCTCCAACATTGAAGGCAATGCTTGATTTAAGTTTTGGGGGTAGGAAACCATTTCTTGATATGCTTTTTGAAGAAAAATGAAATAATGACACTTTGACAATTTATGATATATTTTTGACAAATTTCCAAACACTTAAACTGATTTTACCTTGACATAAATATTATAAAAAAATATTAATTTTGAAATTATACCAAGTATACACTAGAATATTTTGGAATATCTTAAGCTAGATGTACTATCTTTTTATTAACGACTAATTCAAGTAAACTTAGCATATTTTGGAAACGTGCAGTTCACTGTAGTTTTGCAATTAATACCTTAAATATATTTTTGCTCAGTATAAGGGAAATTTAGCATTTATGTTAGGAATAGTTTGTTACAAGGGAGATAACTGCCTAAGAATAAGTTTATTCCTAAGAAAAAAAATAAAAAAATAAAAAAAAGCCAAATGTGCTTTAAAAACTTTCACGCTGCAATGCTATTCGCATGATTACGAATTGAAAGAGAAAAAATTATCACCAATCTCGAGTTTGACCATGAACTATGTGAAAGGAGCATAAGAAAATGTTACTTGTGAGAATCCTGAGTCTAGGTCATGATGAGGTGCCACACCCTGACAACCTTCGCCAACTGGCATAAATTGTCGACCGTAAACTCCTTGTTACGGAGGCTTCACTAAGAAACAAAGTACTCAAAAGAAAAGGCTTACAAAAGAAAAGAAAAAAATAAAATTCCAGGAAGACGAATTGACTAAGGCACTTGTCGAACTGACCGTTGAATTTATTCCAGTGAGAACTAGACTACCAAAAATTGAGTAAATTATTCTAGACAACGTATTAGGCGATAAAACTATTTTCATTATACACTCAAATATAGTTAAAGCAAAATACTTGAATCTCTTTCTAATCTTGAGGTAGTACCTCTAGTTTCGGATAAACTTAAAATATTCTTTGATATACTTGGGAGAATAACAAGTTTAAGGATTTTTTTATTGGTATATTTTTGTCAGAACTAAGTAAGGTTAAGTTCATAGGAAATGAGTCATGTGTATTCTAGAATTGTTTAAAATGTCATTATTGACTTTTATGGGTATAGTCACTGCAAACCCTCATGAGACAACACTCGTCTACCAGGCTAAACCTGGGGGTTTAACGGCTTGTTGCATATGCAAAATGCAACCGTGTGACATGCGAAAATGGTTTTTGTTTACTTTTGCTCGAGGACTAGCAAAATATAAGTTTAAGGGTATTTGATAGGTACGTAATATTTACGTGTACAACTAATAAATTTATATCTACCTAGCCATTTATTAAATAAATTTGACACTAATGGTGCTTTTGTTTGTATTTACAGAAATCGGTCACATGATAAACAAGTCGTATATTTTTCCGGTTTTTAACGAAGAACAAGGGTGATGCACTCCAACAATGATTCTTATTTGAAGTTGTCAACCAAAGGCCCATGCATGGAAGCCCATTGAATAGAATTAGATATATATATATATATTATTCTCATGAGTTATAATATATATGCATGATTTTAGGCATTGTTTAGGGGATTTTATATTAATGGTAATATTTTGTAAACCCTTCCTATACTCTTTAAATAGGAGGGGAATCCCACCAATGAGGGAGCATCTTGGAAAGTGTAAATCAAAGTTCAATAAGCAATAAAGTTCTTGTTCTTCTCTTTTAATTTTATCGTAGTAATAGTAGTATGACAATGATCAAAGGGATGAGTAGCTAATCTTCTTAGCCAAGGCTAGAGGAATCTCCACCCAATGTAGCCTTATTGTAGATTGTATAGCTTAGTTAAAGTAATTACTTTCTCTTTATCCCGAAATATTGCATATTCGTATTCCTTCATCCTATGCTTGACTATAGCTAGGATTATGAGGAATAATGAATCTATGTAACCATATTGTTGGACCATAACAAGATATGTTAGGAACATAGAGAAGAGAACATAATCCATACTTATCAACCGGACCATGGTTGAGTAAGTTGGTTTATGGGTAGTTCTCAATTACTAAATCTCTTGTATCGTTTGATGTATTGCATATGCCCGACCAAGGATATGCGATACAGGAACTCGTAATTTACTTTAATTATTTATGCTATCTAACGGTTAAAAAGGGTGGAGTGGAATCGATGCCTTGGTTTTCACTCCAATTTATCTTGTAATTTGTTTCGTTCTTCTTTTTATTTCAAAACCTATACAAACTCGTTGTTATTGGATAAAACTAGTAGTTCGAAGTATAATTCACACCACCAGTCTCTAAGGATACGACCCCGCTTACCCTTGTACTTAGCAGTACACCATGCACTTGCGAGACTTTTAAGACGTCAGTTTATAATCGATCAAACATCATATTATATCAGACATTATTTAGAGTTGAATGAGTAAATACCTCAACCACTGAGATTAATTTAACTATGATTCGTGTCCAAAGCATCCTTTACAGATACCTTTCTTACTTCTTATCGAGTATCAACTATCAAGTTTCGTGAGTCATGACTTATAGATAATATTTGATAAATGCGGCGATTTTATAGATAATTTTATTTAATTTCACTATCTAGTCATGTTTTCTTTCATGGAATCATTTTCAATTTTTTCATGTGATTTTTCAGCTGTATGTTTCTTGATTGAAAATGGTGTTTTTTATCCCAGGGCAAGTCACTTTTTTGCTTTAACAGTTACATCATATATTTTTGTATATTTGTAGTGCCTCATGTAGTTTCTCAAATATAGGTGCAGATACGAAAATTGGTATTTATTTGGTTTTTGGATTTCTAATTAGTAAGTTTTGCGTATGATGATATAACAATCTAGAGTCTTTTACCCTTTTATTCCTTTACGTTATTTTATTTTTTTACAGATGGAAAGACTCCAAGCATAATGAAAGGGAGACTGGGGTTTATAATGGTATTAAGGGAGTCAACGTTGTAATGGGACATTACTGGGATTTCTTTTAATAAAATATCATTGGTGGATCCTTACATTTTTTTTTTACCATGGAGGTGTAAAATTTGTAATGACAGTAATGAGGGCTTGCATAGGTTTATGTGATTTGTGGAAATTAAACATGTCTCTTGGTGTATTATGATATTAAAAATGTGTTAACAAGTTGCCACATAATTACTTGTTTCTTTATGTTATCTTTGGAAGAGAACTCATGGAAGTCATAATTTTATATGGTATTTTGGTTGAATGATAAAGTCATTTAGTGTTACTAGTTATCAGTTTCCATAGATTTTATCTTGGACTTTCGCTGATAATGCTAAGTAATAATTCATATATAAATTAGTGTCGCAAAATAATTTGATGCTAATGAGCAACTCAATATCCTTTTTCATACACATAGATGAGAATAATGAGCTTTCGCTGGATTACATTATAGCCGCTTCAAGCGCCGGAACCTCAACAACTGCTGCCACAAACCAATTGTTGGTCATTGTGAAGGTCCTCAAAGGGAAAACATATCCTCTTGAATGGGATGGTGGAATCCATTATTTATCTTTTTCTTCTGCTATGTTTTAACTGTTCTGAGTTGGAAATAACAGAAAAAAGAAAAGGAACCTTACTGGAGTTGTTAGAAGTTTTTTTCTTTATATTTTTTCTCTATAAAATAAGGAAAGAGAATTGTTAGAGTTATTTATGCTATTCAAAATTACTGAAAGTTCAATTTCTATCGCAGCTATCAAACATATCCAAGCCAAACAATAATACTTCCATACACATAATTCAATAAAGTGCAATCTTAGACCAAATAGTAATAACCATGGGCACATAAGATGCAGATAAAGAGAATAATCAAGGGTACACAGATTATAAGTTTACACAATGAATGAGGCCAGGAGTTGTTTCATATAAGAGTTTATATAGATGCTGCTTTGGTACCTATTGTGCACGAAGAGGGTATAAGAGGATTAATGTAGGGGCTTACTTCCTTCAGTTGTTGGGGTGACCCATGCTGCCATTATGTTTTCTATGTATGTAAAGTTAAAATACTACTTGGTGAGAAGAGGTAAACTTACAATGGATTAACTCATCCATCGACAAGTTTGCATTGCCTCTTCATTATGTAAAATGGTTATATTGATGTTGTTGAGGGGCGATTATTCTTTAATTGGTGGCTAGCATGATCCCTGTGCTTTCATTAATTCCAATATGTTCTTGATATCTTCACAAACCCAGTGGAGTGTGGGAGCAGATTCATTGCTCTTGGTGAGATGGTTGCCCCTTTAGATCAGAAACTTATCTTCGTGGAATCCTTCTCAAGTAAGCCTTCACCTTAAGTTATTTGTATAGTTATTTCTTTTTGAACATATTGTTCTTTGTATAAATATTTATGGAATTCCTAATGTATCAAGGGTATGTAAGTTCTTATCGAAGTTGACATTAAGTACTTCATAAGATTGTACCATTATCTTCGTGTCTTTTCTATAACATTTATAGCAAAATTGGGAATGCCATTACTATTTAGTAATGGCACAAGGGTCTTCCATGTAAATAATTTTGTATAAGTTACCTTAATTTGTGGTTGTTTGCACTTTGAATCCATGATGGGGCATTTGTTGCAGCAAAAGGTGATCAATAAAATAATGAGCAATGTCAAAAAAAAAAAAAAACATATGCCTTGGAGGGGACTATGTAGAGTTATCGAGTTTGCACTTAACCTAGTTGTTACCGAGGAACATACGTTGGGAGTTGATACCATGGACTTTGAATTGGGAATTGTAAAAAGCTTATGTAATGTATGTGCTTTTAATTTCCTTCAGAAATAGTAGTGAATCTTAGTCCATTTGCGTATGGATGGCTTGATGTATTAGTTGAAGCTTTCAAAGGCGTGTGAATGTAACAATTGCGTATGGTTGATAATGTATTTTCACATGATAAAAAACTTAGTTCTCAATATAAATTAATAACTGTGATTTCACGATGAATAAGATAGACTAAAAATTATTATGAGAAGTTGGTAGCGCCAAATACACGTGGATGTATTCACAGTGATTTGGTCATGAGCGACGCTTTTGCCGTGGTGAGCCACGGGTATTACTAGTAATATGATCCAGGAGGATCTAGTATTTTTTAAGTTTTGTCAAAAGTCGTTCAAACGACATCGAGGGTCGTTCGAACGAGTTGACATGTTCCCTAGAATTTTGGCCCAAAGCCATATTGTCGTTCGAACGAGTTGTCATGTCCCCTGGAATTTGGCCCAAAGTCATATTTTCGCTCGAACGAGTTGGGTTTCGTTCGAACGACTAAACAACTTTTTTAGGGCTTTAAACCAATTAGTCCTAAAGTCATTCGAACGACTATGGCGGTATTTTGCTTCTCAAGCGTTGATTTGCCTCGAGATGCGTTATATTTTGTACTTTCGAGTTCCCTAGTTTATAAAGAGAACTAGGGTTATTTTCTAGGTTATGTTAGATCTGAAAGAGTTCTGAGAGAAACCTAGGGTTTGAGAGATTTTCTTCTTATAATTACTTCGTTTTGAGTAATCGAATTCTCTATTTTTCCAAACCGATTGGTGCTCTTCGTATTTTCTCTACTAACCCAAGCTTCTCAATCGTATTATGGATTAAGTAGTATCAGAGTTCCAGTTATGATCTTCAGGGGTTGATTATGGTTTATGGTCTCTACACGCGACCGTCTCAAGCAAACGAATGAGAAGCTAATAAGTCCGTTGAAGATCCATCGCAAGCCTAATTCGAAGAAGAAGGACAATTTGGAGATGGGCGATTCCAATGAAAGACTCACGCTTTTAGAAACTATAGTTTCCACCCTAACTTCTACTATAGGGGAGTTAGTAGAACAATTGCGTCTTACAAACCTCACAAAGGCTTCCGCTTCGACAAACGACATGACCACTCGAAGAAGAAAGGGGTTATGGAGGTGGATGGAGACGACGATTTTGCCAAGATCGATTGTGATTCTAGTAAGGCCAAATCCGACAAGGGGCAATCGGGTATTTGTAAGTCATCGAATCCTATTCGTAATCTTCATATCAATTTTAAGATTGAAATTCCGGTATTCGACGGTTTGATTGATGCCGAGAAGTTGGATGATTGGTTAAAGACCTATTTTTTTGTTTATAAATACTCCAATGCTCAATAAATATGCTTTGCTACGTTGAAATTCGCAAGTCATGCACTCATGTGGTAGAAATCTTATCGGAAACGCCACGATGTAGGAGATTTGGGTTGGAACGAATTCAAGGTTTTAGTGGGAAAACAGTTTTATCCGATTGGGTATGAGCAAGAGAGATGGTTTTTATGGCACAATTTACGCCAAAAGTTTGAACAATCCGTACAAGAGTACACTATGGGGTTTCATAACCAAGCTTTGGTTTTAGACATTGATGTGGACGAGTATGAGGTGTTCATGAAGTACACAGGGGGTTTGTCAGAGTCCATTAGAAGGGAGTCAAAACTCTTTACTGTGGCCAATATTGAGGACGCTACCGTGAAGGCAATTGGTATTGAAGGCAAGTACTTAAAAAGTGACAAAGACGACAAGATCAAGTCGGGGTACAAGTCTAGTTGGAAAAACGAGCATAAGGGAGTGACCAAAGGAGAGGGGTCTTCGTCCAAGGAATTTCATTGTAATCATTGTAAGGCGAGTGGGCATCTTTCTGATTATTGCTGGAAACTTCACCTGGAGCTTAGGCAGAAGGAGGAGAAGCGCAATAAAGAGAAATATGCACTAGCCGCTGAGGTTGTTGACCTTGTGGATTTAGATAAACTGAATCCTAAGCTTACACTTATGTTTCAGCGGACTTTGGCTACCGAGGAGGAGAGTCAGGAAGAGCTTTTTCATGTCAGTATTCAGGTAAAACATAGTTTAGACAAGGCCATTATGGATCCGGGTAGTCAGAAAATTTTGATTTCTGAGACGTTGGTGAAGAAGATGGGTTTGACGACTACAGCTCATTCTAAGCCGTATAGTTTGGGGTGGATTCAGAAAGATGTGGATGTGATGATCACAAAGCAGTGTACTTTCAAGTTTGTGATTTCTGAGAAGTTTATTGACAAGGTGACGTGTGAGATGGTTCATTTTGATGTGTGTCAGGACATCTTGGGTAACCCTTATCTTTGGGACCGAGATGCGATTCTTTATCGTAGAGCTCGCAAGTATCGTCTTGTAAAGAAGGGAAAGGAGTTCCATATCAATGCTTGTAAGGAACATGTCACTACGTTAAATTTGGTAACAACAACTCAGGTGAAGCGATTGGTTATTGTGAGTGGCAAGTTTGAGTTATTAGTGCTACCGGTTCAGGAGGGTACGTCGGCTCGAGTGTTGTCTCCAATGACAGCATTTTTTAGGCAACAAACCGATTTGGGGAAGTTGCAAGAGGAGATTGTGGTATATACTAATCACAAACCGTTCCAGTTTTTAGTTACACAGTCTAAGCTACAACAAACTCGCAAGATGAAGGGGCTATCGTATCTCCAACAAATTCCTTTGATTATACAGTATAAGAAGGGAGTGGACAATAAATTGGTTGATAGGTTATCTCGACCCCCATTACCAACTACTTCCGCTATGTTGGTTTCTATGCAGATACAACCTTTTGTTACGTCAGGATATGTTGTAGGATATGATGATTCTAAAGGGCATAGTATGTTTCGCCGAAAGTTGTTGCCAGACAAGACATGTGTTCGTTTTGATTCGTTCCGAGTTGGGAAGAAGGGTCAGCTACCTAGTACGTCGAAGTGCTACAATAGAGACATGGGCATCGTTGCGTTTCTACATCTCCAGTTCTAGCTTGAGCAGGAGCTCAAGGCTCCTAAAGGGGGGGGGGGGGGGGGGGGGGGGGGGGGAACCATGATCCAGGAGGATCTAGTGTTTTTTAAGTTTTGTCAAGAGTCGTTCGAACGAGTTAACATGTTCCCATGAATTTTGGCCCAGAGCCATATTTCGTTCGAACGACTTTTATTGTCGTTCGAACGAGTTGTCATGTCCTCTGGAATTTGGCCCAGAGTCATATTTTCGTTCGAACGAGTTGGGTTTCGTTCGAACGACCAGACAACTTTAATAACTAGGGTTTTAAACCAATTAATTTCGTTCGAACGAATTACTTTCTAGTTCGTTCGAACAACTATGGCGGTGTTTTGCTTCTCAAGAGTTGATTTGCCTCGAGATGCGTTCTATTTTGTAATTTTGAGTTCCCTAGTATATAAAATGAACTAGGGTTATTTTCTAGGTTATGTTAGATCTGAAAGAGTTCTGAGAGAAACCTAGGGTTTGAGAGATTTTTTTCTTGTAATTACTTCGTTTTGAGTAATCTAATTCTCTATTTTTCCAAACCGATTGGTATTTTTTGTATTTTCTCTACTAACACAAGCTTCTCAATCGTATTGTAGTTTATAATAACTATTAATGAATAAATTATAATTGTAAATCTAGCCCAAAGAGGAAAGATATGTGTGTGGTTTTGGAAGAACTAGGATTCATACTGCAGATGCGTTTCTATGTAAGATTAGGGTTTGAGAAATTTGGTTTTAAGTTATTAAGGATACTCTATCTTAAAGGTTTAGGTTTAGGTTTAGGGATCCTAGGCTCATCCCAGCACAACACTAGGGTTTAGACCTAGTTATATTTAAAGGTTAATGTTTGAGTTTAGGGTTTAGGACCTTTAGGTTCAAGGTTGCATCACATTAGAGATCTAAACTCTAACTAATTCATACTCGATCAACCATTTGTTCATGATGAGACATTTTCCTTTTCTTTAATTTTCTTTCTTCCTTAGACCAATCGTCTTTGTACTCGATCAACCATTTCCAATACCATCTTCCAAAGATTTATTTAAGGGACCATTAAGCAGGGTCATGATGTTTCGGCTCCCATTATAAACTTGGAAAAGTAGCGAGTACTTTTAGCCTTAAGCACGAGTCAAATTATTCATCTGAAACAGTCATGCAAGTGAACTAGAAAACTGAAACTGGTAGTCTGGTATCCATATGAATGACTTATTCCTAATGTTTTATCCGAACCAAATTGAAAATCATATCAGACTTAGCACAGTAGGGCCAATTACCTCAGCTTCTACGGTCCGTCTACAACGCCATATTTAGCGTTATAGATCCAAAACATGCATATAACCATAGTAAGAATCTTGATATAAAATTTCACCTTCCTTTTGGTAACACCATTAAACAATATTCCGTAAAATATCAATGAAAATACATTTGTACGACATTTCGCAAAATTTCATAATGTGAACCCATCCTGGCCTTTCCTAACTTTTGATCTTTCCGCAATTGTTTTTCGCCAAAAATTCACCTAATTTTCTCCTAAAATCGAAATTTTCAACCTTGATGATAATATAATGCGCTTAAAAAAAGTGTTCATAGACGACGTAGATGTGAATTAAGGAAGTTTGTAACAAGTGTGTAGATGAAGAGTCTAACAGTAACTTCAAAATGCTTAAAAAAACCCATGACTTCGAAACCAATCATCAACATTATTTTAACTAGCAAACGATACTTGTAGCGCAGAAATCACTGTTTCCAAATCAATGCTGATTACGATCATCGTTATTATGGTTTGCTTGAGTAGCTGCAAAAATATATGCTACCAAGGAAGCAGTGTCGAAACCCGGTGGTATCGTCTCCTATAAATGTAGGGGACCATATTCTTTATATGTACTTTGAAAAGTATTGAAAGCGGTATATATATGACTGATAATCTTCCAACATTCAACTCTTGATAACGCGTTACGTGTGTCTGTCGTTGAAGACGAAAAAATCTTCCAACATTCAACTCTAATGCATATAGTATTATAAGTATCACAAATACAAGTACTATAAAAGTATCCCCCATAGCCCTATTGATTCCATACTCACATTTTCTGCATTTCGCCCCCAAAAATTCATCTCTTTATCTCTTAATTTGTTCGACTAGTAATCATGTTGGACTCCGAGAAGGAAATCAGCAAGAAGAAGAGATTGAGATGTTTGGTGTTCACCGCGGTCTTCACCATTATCCAAATTGCTGTAGGCATCACACTTACGTTCACGGTAATGAAAGTCACAAGTCCAAAAATCAGGATCGAACATTTCTCCCTAGAGAGTTCCAGTTTTAAAAACACGTCTTTCGACTTTACGATGAACGCGAATGTTACGATCAGAAACAGGAATTGGGGTCGGTACAAGTACCCCAATAGTACTATGGTCGTCTCTTACCAAGGCCTAACGGTGGGGGAGGCTCAAATTCCTGCAGGCAAAGCTAAAACCCGTAAGACAAAGCGTGTTAGTGTTCAGGTGGTTGTGAGTTCGAAAGGGTTACCGAGTAAATTAAACTTTACCAATGAGATAAATTCGGGCGCGTTGTCATTGAGCAGCCACAGTGTAGTAAGAGGAAAGGCGACTGTAATGCTCTTGTTTAAGCGGAAGAAGTCCGGGAAAATGAATTGTAGCATGACGATTAATACTTCAACGGATCGGAGTATTCGGAATCTCAGTTGCAAATAGTCTGACAGAGTTTCATTGGGTCATTTTTAATTATTAATTCTTTTCATAAGGAGGCCATATAGTCTCTATATTGACAGAGATTTATATATTCTTGGTCTATGTATTCTTTTGTTTTAACATTTTATTTTGTTGTTTGAAATAATAGTAGCTAGAATTTGTTTGAAAAAAAATCAGATTTTGATTTCGAATTAGATGGCACACCATGCTCTAATGGTACTACCTAACGAATACCGGTTGTGAATCTTGTGACAATGCATGCAGTGTGATTAGAGCATCATTTCTATACAATTATCGTGGATGTTACAGAGAGACGGATCTGATGACCAAATAGCTTTTAATCTTAGATCTTACAAGCGCATTGCTTTTGATAACCAATATTGCTAAAAGAAATTACAACGGTGAGTGAAATCACAGGCTTTGATAATTTCTTGTTAGAACGGAAAAAAAGTCCGATGCAGACATAAATAAAGAAGACCCTGCCACAAGGCTCACAAACTTACAATATAATTCATTGGAGAATCACCATCGGAAACAAGGAATAGATTAAGGGAGAGCTAACATATTCAGGACAGCACAGTTTAAGATTCTGGGTTTCATTTTCTTTTTAAAATCTAAAGCATTTACGATCTGGGGAGAGACAATTTGGTAGTTGGGTATCAATGCAACATTTTTTGGAATCGTATAATCGATAGAAAGTTCCCTTTCCTCTTGGAAAAAAAATTGCACCTAGTTTCAAAGGATACGTTGAGGATTCAGTTCTTTCTTTCTGCAAACTTGAAATATTCGAATAAACACCAACAAAAAGTAAAACAATATATCTATCTATAATAATAATAAAAAACAGCCCTACCTTCTTCTTCACAGACGCGTAAGATGGCTTATGGTACTTATGCTAGGAAGAATTCATCTAGGCCGTCCAACACCAAATTGCGGAATTGTATGGCAGTTTGTGTTTTAAACTCATCTTCTTCTCCCTCCTCCATCTTCACAAACCCTAATTTCAATTTCAAAACCCTGATCACAACAACAACAACAACTAAAATCCCCAAATTTGCATGCTCATTCTCAACAACAACAACAACATCATCATCATCACCAACAACCGAATTCAACATCTCATTCGGTTCCCCTGAGCCCAAACCCCCAAAACCATCTTCCCCCTCAGACTCGCCCTCTAAACCCTACGAGGTTCCGCTTTTCATACATTGAATTGTTAGAGGGGAAGATGGGAAACTTAAGGAGCAGAATACCCCTCCTGCTCAACTTCTACATGATATGGCGAATGCCAAGACTTCGACGAAGACGACCACGGTGAAGAAGAAGAAGAATGCAGGTCCGAGTAAACTGGTTTTGGCGTCGGAGCCCAAGTATTCAAAAGCGGCCAGGAGGTTTTATAATGAGAACTTTAGGGATCTGCTGCAGCGGTTAAGTGAAGTTCTTGCTGCAGCTGGAGGTAAAAATTTAGCTTTTTGGGTAACCATTGATTAAATTATGTTCATTGATAATGCAAAGATATTATGTAATCAACTATATTGCTTGGTGCCTGTGGTGGTGCATTTGAAAAATGAAAAATGAATTTATGGTAGCTTGGGATGGACTGAGGTCGAAAGATAGCCAAAGGATCCTCATCCTTGGTGTCACTAATAGACCGTTCGATCTTGATGATGCTGTCATCCGCCGCTTTCCCCGGAGGTGAGATTATTCAAAGAAACATTCGCCTTTCTATTCAATTTCAATCTTTATGATCTGTACTTTGGCTTAGTTCAATTACGAGCTACGATTAATGTCCATTTCTTTACTAAGTACTATATAACCACTAATTAAAACCGTAAGGGTGTATGTTTCAAACCATTTCCCTGCAGTTAAAGGGCTTAACTGCGTTTAAAACACTTGTCAATGTTAGCAGGATCGCTCATTTTTCTCGCAAACCATATATCATACACATTTGTTGCGTAATTATCAATGGCTAATCTTCCATCCTCAAACACCATTTTGCACCTATTTTCCTGATTATATTCAGATGAATTTTACATTTCTAGAAATGACTGCGACGTATGATCTGAATTGATATTATAAGCCTCTCATGTTCTGGTGGTAATTTGTATTTCCACCTAAATTTATCTGTCATTTATAGTAGCAGGTGTGTATTATTTGTGTCGTATATATTAGACCTGTGGACATGGTTATTCTTAGCAATTTAAGGACTTGATTGCCTATAAAATGTGTAAAACTGTTAGCAGGACCTCCCCCCCCCCCCCCCCCCCCTCCAAAAAATAAAAATAAATAACAACCATGCACAGTATAGATTTTGTATCCTGACTGGCAATGACTACCTATCTTAAAATAGTAGACGGCAGTACATTACCTTTAACAGTTCCATCCTTGTGAGTAATGAAGGGGTAGTAGTATATGTTGTAACCTATGATATCCAGATAAGCCTGGTTAGTGTAGGTGACTACTCGCCTTTCTCGTGTGTATTTATAGGTGCCTCATCCATTTCCAGCACACTTTTGTTACTTAAATCTTACTCCTACAATATCCAGGATTCATTGCATTTGACGAATTATCCATCTTATGATCTATCATAACTTTATTCTAATGTGTTAACA
Organism: Kingdonia uniflora; assembly: GCA_014058105.1. NCBI lineage: Eukaryota > Viridiplantae > Streptophyta > Magnoliopsida > Ranunculales > Circaeasteraceae > Kingdonia > Kingdonia uniflora. The sequence continues at coordinate 1,110,272 of JACGCM010001055.1, read as the reverse complement.
CTTGCAAACGTTTGGTGCCTGGTTAGTATAGGTGACTACTCGCCTTTTTCGTGTGTATTTATAGGTGCCTCATCCATTTCTAACACACTTTTGTTACTTAAATCTTTACTCCTACAATATCCAGGATTCATTGCATTTGACGAATTATCCATCTTATGATCTATCATAAATTTATTCTAGTGTGTTAAACTCTGGCAAGCATTTGGCGAAACAAAAATTAGTTTCGATGTTAAGATTGCATGATTAGTTTTACTTTGATTTAGATCTAGTAGGCTCCCGCTATATATCCAGAACCTCAATTATGGATATTGTCATTGATGTCTGCAATAGTACAATTTCTGAAATTACTTCTTGAGCTAACAAGCCTTTCTTACATGTATTCAATTTTGGGTATGCAGGATATATGTAGACGTACCAGATCCTGATAATCGAATGAAGATTTTATGAATATTTCTAGCCAAAGAAAACCTAGAACCTGGATTTAAATATAATGAACTTGCCAATGTGACTGAAGGATACTTTGGTAGCGATTTGAAGGTAGTAACATGACTAGATATTGTGCGTTTCTGCTTCTTATTTTTGGTTGAATTTCACGCATTCCTCTTGTGTAAAACTTATGTATAGCTGCAGCATATAGGCCAGTTCAAGAACTTTTAGCAGAAGAAAATAAGGTATGTGACAACTATTTACAAGCTTGACATTGTCTCCTAATTTCTACAAGTTGATTTATGAAGAGTGCAATTAAGGCTCTCAATTGGATATTGGATCGGATGAGGGCTAAACTGTCATGAATCTGAGTCTGATTGTATTAGTTATTGGTGAATTCAACTCCATAAATATATGATAAACCCAAAACAGACACAATAGGGAAATACACTAAAGAATCTAGTATCTATATTTGAATCTAATCCAACAATAGATGACGAAGTCAGACTCACATCGGGATCCATATCTAAAAGGGGACACATTAGCTCATTACAAGTTACAACTGAATAAAAAAGGGATACATTAACAAGACTAAATTACTAATAGAGTCAAGGTCTTACGAGATAAGTTAGTGTATTATGCGATTGTAATTTCACCCAAAGCTTGGACAAGGTGATATAGATTCTAGTTTTGGATGATAAGAATGGCGACTGATAGCTGTATTAATGTCTTCTGGATGGCAAAGATGATGCATTGAAGGAGGGAATGTTTAAATATAGAATATGTGATGGTTCATGGTTGTGTAGAGTATACCCATTGGTAAGTAATGAGAGATTATATGATATTGGGAGAATTTGATATGGGAACAGGGTCATATAGGATCAAGGAGAATGTTTGTTATGTAACAATAGTGATAGGAAAGAGTGAAGTTTCATAGACAAGTTGGGACCACATAAAGTTAAAAAAAATGTGTGAGACCATTTTTTTTTTGGTGTTTTAAGAGTAAATATTATCTCTTTTTTTCTTGTAAAAAGATAATAAATATTAGATCATTCTTTTTGACATAAAAGAGACAATAACAATATGGTCCTGGACATAGCCATATGTAAAAGCAAAGGCACGTCCTCTTCATTCAGTATAGCATGGTTCCTTACTTGACTTGGAATCTATTCTTCCTTGAATCATTGCATTATTGGGTCAACAAGATTCACCTCCCATTCTCAATGAAAAAGACTTAATTGTTTATGCTAACTTCACCTTCTCAATCCAAAAAATACATTTATTTGGATAATTCTGACTTCGCGGGATCGCACTCGAAACTCTGGATTTTTGAGTCTTAGAGAGACCTTGTAAAATCTCTTTGGAAACATGCATAAATTGGCTTTAAGTATATTTCAAACAAAAAGAAGATATTGCCTATCTATAATAATAATAATAAAATAACTCATCTTTTTGCTTTAGTTTCAGACGTCCATTCCACCGACGCGTATGACGATGTGTGATTTCGAAGGCCTGGATTATTTCTATGGTACTTCTGTACCATGGAAATGATCTGGGCCATCCAACCCTAAATTGCCCAATTTGCTGGCAGTTTTGAGTTTTAAACTCTTTCAATTCTACATCAAAAAGAGTAAAAAACGACTTAACCAAACGACTAAGATTGTAGACGTAACAAAACGATACCACTTAGAGACGTTTTCCTAGGCTCCTATCGTTTTTTCTACTTTTAGGTGGTGCTTGTTTTTAAGTTCCCAAGTGCTGAAAAAAAAATTAGTAAAAAATTCAGCAGTTGAAGCAAGCTAAAATTTTTTTTAGCAAAAATATTAAGCAGTTGGGAACTTAAAAACAAACACCACCTTAATCTCGGGTTTTTCTTTTCTCTCCGCTTAGTTTCCTTCTCGCGATTCTCAATTTTGGTTTCCCTCCATCCCACTATCCATTTCCCTCCTTCCATGATTCTCTCCCAAATTATTTGTTTCTGATTCAATTAAGGTTTTGGGTTGCTATCATAGTACTCTCCATAAGCATTTTGTAGTTATATTATCTATGTCTCCTCTTCCTCTCCCAAATTGATTATAATCCAATCAGTAGTTTTTACTCAGGAGCAATTTGAGGTATGGTCTCACATATCTAACTCTCCCTTTATTTCGCTTACAAAATTATTGCTATTTTACATTTCTATCTCTTCTATTACAATCAATTTGTTTGGGGTTTCAAATTTGAGGTGGAGCGCTCGGTTGTAATTCGTTGATTTGTGTTTTTAAAGTAAAATTGGGTAAACCTCTCACCTTCACATTGCTTATTTTTGTTTGTGATTTCTACATAATTACTTATAGGTTGTGTTTGCAATTATTGACATGAAACTAAGTGTGTTTTTACTATTGTTTCTCTTGATTTTGCAATTACTATGTGAATAAAATGGTTGCATCAGTTTGGGTATTTGCAATCTGCATCTTTGTTAAATTGACATGGAGACTAGGTGTACTATTTGTTACTCTTTGTCTCTCTTTATTTATGTCATGAATCGTAGCATTGGTAATGTGCATTGTTTTTGTGGTTTGGTCACTTTGGGATCAAGCGGGGTAGCTTCGTTTATTCCAATATTTGCGTCCGAAGTACTTCTAGCAGTCTTTAGTAATTTACACAAAGTAATAAGTTTAGCGAATGTAAGTATTGAAACATGAGTAGGTTTAATCAAAGATCAACACTAGATGGTTTAAATAAGACATACCCGGTTATTGTTAGATGATCTGATAAACCTATGAAGTGGTTGTTTAATGAACCAATATAGGCATTTGTTAAGATCTCTGTTATGAATTTTGTAGTTCAAAATTTTTTCTGTTGCACTGTCACAACTAATTTGCACATTATTCCTACAGGTTGTCTCTATTGAAAAGGCTTTTGAGTAGCAACCCATCTATAGTAATGTGTTCAATACATGGCAGATTCCCGGGTATGTTAGGTCTATTCCGTATGTACCTATTATCACTCTATACGTAGCATCCTTCTTCAACTTGTAGTTTCATAAACTGATATATGCCTTCTTTATTGGTTCCTTCATTACATTTATGTCAATCCCTATGGCAGGAGAAAGTTATACGCCCTCTCCCCTATACTGGATACCAAAGGTTTAAAAAATATATCAAGAGCCTAGGTATGTAGATTCTTTATGTAATTCTTTAGTAATTTTCTTGTATTTTCAAAGTGCATGAACTTATGATAAGGAACCATGGTCACTTAACATGACCAGAAAGTTCGAGTATAGTTCACAACCTCCTTTCGGGTTTAGCTTATGAGCCCATGCACTAATTCGGTTGGAGAAGTTTATTTGTGTAATTCAAGCTAGGTTTTGAATTTAGATTCCTCCCAAGGTTATATTTTTCCTATCATTACTATTCATGACCCTCATTTACCTACCTTAAAAGGTTTTTGACCCTCCTTGAAAATCTTCAATGAGTTTCACATATGTTCTCAATTATCTGATTCTTCTAGCTCTCTTTTTCTCTCATTTTCCTATTTAATGCAGATTCGATTATTTGAATATTTAAAATTTTGATCATACTCTTAATGTTTTATTTATTTATTTTTAAGGTACCTTGCTGATGTTGTTCTTGGGTTTGATTCACTTGAAGAAAACCTGGAGTGTGATTTAGTCTTTTCTTTTCTAGAGTGTTTGAGAATGAATACACAAGTTCTTGCATTGGGAAGATTATAGTCATTTTCAGGTTGGTTGCTAAACATATTTCAAGTTACAAGTTCGGTTTGTTTGCATAACAACGTTCCAACTTACTTAGGTCTTATTATTAATTGACTAGGTACATCTTTTTATTGAACACATTCTAGAAGATATGAACATTAGATAGGTTGGTTTTATCAATATGTGATCATTACTTTATATGTATATTTTCTGATCATTGCGGTTGTCACACTTTTCCTCAATTGTTGTTCAATTTTCAAGGACATATAGAACATCTCATAAGTACATGACATAACTTGCCCAAAGAATATGAACTGTCCATTTTGAATATCTTTTAGAAGTAGATGTCCTGGCATGCAAGTTCGTGAATCTTATCATATTCTTTTTCTCCTAAATTTAATATTTTTGAACAATGTTGAGATATTGTCCGAAACATTTATATCTAGAAGGAGCCTAACTAGTTTTGACAATAACCTAAGTTAATCATATCTAGAACATCCAGAACACTTTAATTTTATCCTATGTTGAGATATTGTCCTTAATTTAAATCAAAATCTAGAGGTTATGCCTAAATAGTCCCGTTCAGTTCTTAAATATTTGACTATTTGACTGTCCTATCTTAGTTGTAATTATATGGTTGCTGCTTTATTGGCTATAAATGTTCTAAGCCCATATTTGATGGTTATAGTTCTTTCTTTGGAGACTGTTGAACTCCGGAGACACCTCAAGTTTGATCATGAGATGGAAATAGTATTATTGTTTAGGCATGAGAAAGTTGACAAAAGTTCTATTGTAATTGTAAACATCAAACTTCAAAAAAACTTTAAAAGTGAAATGTAATGTTTGGATTTGTGATTATAAATAAATGAATTCTCAATTCATTATTTGGTGCAATGTCTTTAATAGCTTGTATATAATTGATTAAAATATTTTATCTTTTTTTTTGCGTATTTTTTTCTTCTTCTAATATTTTCTTCTCAAAACAACAATAGTTTTTGTCGTATTTTAGCGATTAAGATCCAAGTTGATATTTTCATAAAAAAGATGACTACCGAGTTAGACGTTGAAAAAAATGACAATGTCAAAAATGACGGCACAAACGACTACGATTGCTGTCGTATTTCATTAAAAATGATAGCTTATGCTGTTGTGTTTTTCCATTTTTGGTGTAGTGAAACTCCTCTATACAACTCTTTCTCTGGTTCTCTTCTATATCAATGCTCATCTCTCTGATTAATAGTCAACCTTCAATATTACCTAAAGCGATGGATTTTCTTACAATCTATTTGCCAATATAGTATCCCATGGACCACCAGAACGTCCCTAACCCTTTCCTTGAAGGGGCATTGCAGTCAATCTATCCCCATCGTTGCAATCAATTATGCTATAGCAGGAATGATTGTTCTGAAATCAATTTTGTTTCTTTACTTTGTGCTAATTATGTACATTTTGGTTTCTAGACTAGAGCTATGAAACTTGGCCGGGATGCCATTGTTCTTATGCAGACTGCGGAATGAAGATCTATAGGTTTCCTTTCTCAGTCCTTCAATGATGGAAAAAGTGTAAGCCATTGTCAATTATTTTCTTGTTATTTTATTTTATTTTTTATTTAAAGCTGTATAGATAGATTAGACTCCAACTGGATTGGTTTACACCAGAACTTGGAAATTTATGGTATAATATGAATGATTATCCGAACAATAGATTTTATGTATGGAACAAAATTAGAATTCTCAAATATAAGAATGATTTTTAAGAACTCTCGCAAAATAGGTCTATACTAAATTTTAACTACAGATTGTGCATTGTATGTTACTGTAGAATATGGAAGTTCCTATTGTGAGCTATTGCAGACGGGGATCTGTAATGGAACTGGACACCTCTGTCCAGTCCGAGGCTTCTGCAAATTATCATTTGGCAGCTATAAAGGAATTTTCCCCATTTGATGAATAATTAATTGATGAAAAACTAGGATTTTTTCATAGAAAAACTACTAGAACACAAATATACATATGAAACTTGTATAAATCGGGAGCGGAATATTGTTTGGAATGGATGCCTAGAACTACGTGCTCAAGCTCTTCAAATGAAGGTGACATATTAATTCGCTCTCGAAGGGCCAGGACACGTCCAAGCCAATATAACCGTGAGGTTTGTCATCCCGATCTCATTATCTATTTTAAGATTATTTTGCTACAAAAAAAGTAATTTTTGTAGCTTGAATAACGGACCATATCATTGATTCGACTTTTTTTTTTCTTCTTCTTCTGATTTATTGATTGCTAAGTCATTTATTTTTCTTCTTCTTTTATTTCTAGGTACTTTTGGTTCTTTCCTATTCCCTCTCCCTAGGATCATTGGTCTTTGTTCCCTTTGCAGGCTATTAAACGTTTATTGGCTTTATTTGGTTTAGTGGAATTGGCTTGATTTGTTTGCTTTTTGAAACAAGATGAGCTGGACTTTAGATTAGTTGTAAATTTTTTATTGGGAGGGAAGATGAAGTTTGATTAGTATTAAAAGACTGAGGCTTCATGGAAATCAATGTCAAGGTGACTTACGTTCGACTGTGAACTGAAACTTATGAGTATTATGACAGAGAGATTAGAGATAACACAACTCAACCTGAGGAGAAGACTTGGTTAACTTATAGGAAGCAAAAAAAAGTTCTACTCTTTAATCTACCAGGGTTGCACTACTTGAAAAGTAAAATATTCAAATACCACAATTGTATAACCTTCAGGTTGCACATGATCGACTTGAGCAAGCTCTGTTTAGCTACCTTACCTATAGTTCTGTAGCCTAGACATAGAGCATCGGTGGTATCTGTTCCAAAGGAGATTCTGGGTCTAGTAGGATGAAGCTCTCAGAACTCAGAACGACGACGTCTAGCTGCAGTAAGAAAGCAAGACTGCCATAACAACGTTAGGATAGGGGGAAATGTGGGTATAGGTGTCAAAAGAGTCATCAGTATGGTACAAAAAAGAGCTTTTAGGGACTGGATAGTAGTACAATAAAGAAACTAAGCTTTCTAAATTGCTCTTTCTAACCTATTTGTTTAGCAATCTATATTGATATAAAATATGTTTAGATGTAGCCATTCCTCTTCTTAAAGGGAGGTTTATTTATTTGCTATGTAATTTCAAAAGCAAACAGTGAAGTTTCGTTACACTGATAATTGAACTCTGTATAAAGAATTATTCAATTCAATTACTTCAGCTTTAAAGTTTGTTCTTCAAATTCTGCATTCATATTAAATTCAACGTGGAAATGTTTTTAATTTCTCAATTTTGGTATCTTTTCTACATTTTCAGGATGAGACTACTACTATCAAGGCTGCAAAAAATCCATAGTACAAAATAACAGTCTCATATAGTGATTATATATAGATTATGACTTTCTCAAAGTGACTAAAAGTATCACGCCTTTTAAATATTTTTTAGTTTTAATTATGACAAATTGCTGAAACTTAGAATCATTTTTGTAATATGTTTAGAATTTGTTTTTCATTTTATGCTATGAACATGTTATTTTATTTGCAAAATGATGTTTTGAATTACATAGGTGTAATCAAATTGTTTGGAATTATTCCCATCGTCTTTGCTAGATGTTTGTCCTGACATTGATTGATTGTTTGTTTGCTAAATTGAGTACATTACTTTTATCTCTGGTGACCCTCAATATTTGTTAACCTACAACCTTTTTTATACCTTTGCTAAAAAATCTCACGTGGTCTCCACAAACTAGAATACCTGCCACATACTTTGGAACTTGCATGATATATTCTCTTATAACATATTTGGTAGAGATGGGATAGTTATTGCAGCGGAGATGATCGGTAATACGATTTTAACTTTGGATGGGGGAAGCAAAAAAAAAGAAGACAATATAACCAATATTTGGAATGTTATGGACCAAAAATCGTCAAATTCAATGTTGAATTAACAGGTTAAGATTTTGATAAACTGTTACTCCCGCACTAGGTCTCTGATTCATTGGCAAAAAAATTTATAATCCAACTTCTTGGGAATGACCTATTCCTATAGATTCTAAGTACCATATTTATTTCAGCAAAAAATTCTACATATACAAAACCATGCAGAATAGGCCTGCCTTAGTAAGATTAACACATATGAAAAAATAATGCTAAGAAACCAATAAAAACCATTGACTCCACCCATATCTCTCCTGATCAAGCAGTTCTTAATGGCGGAGAAACCATAATTACACCATATCCACTTACAAACAGAATGAGCACTATTCTTCGTAATCTGAAACAAAACCAAAAACAAAACAAAACAAAATAAAATAAAGAAGTCAACGTGGTGAGATCACTAAAGATCTGAAACACGAGGCTATATTAAAAAAATTAAACCAAACTAGGAAGATTTAATTCAAAATTACAAATTATATTACCAAGTACATTTACGTCATTTGATAGTTGTTTCTGATATCCTATATATATAACCGACAAGCTATGTGTTTACACTTGAATATAAAAATCGCAATAGTTTGTAAGTTTTTGTCCAATTCCCTCAAAGATTCTTTAACCTTAGTAAGAGCGAACTTAACAACTAGCAAATGAGAACATCATTCAAGGTACCTCAAGAAAAAAAAATAGTGCAAGTTTCTTTGATCAAAATCGAGTAATATCATATTTTCATCTTATTACACTATGACAAGGAATGAATGGGATCAAACGACGAGTATTATCTAACATAGAATTTTACTTAAAAAAAAAGTGCATAATATGGTGTTCCTGAGCAAAGAAAAGTTAAACCTTAATATATCACAAAAATATACTCAAACCCAACTTGAATCTTACAAATAATGTGTTTATACGCGCTAGCGCGTGCCATATTGCTCGTCTATAATAATAATACAGAATAGCCCAAAACTTTTGCTTTCATTTTAGACGTCCATTCACCGACGCGTATGGCGAGGCGTGTGTTGGATGACCTCGATCATTTCCATAGTACTTATGCAAGAAAGAATTTATTTAGGCCGTCCAACCCGAAGTTGCCCAATTGGATGGCAATTTTCTCTTTCGATCCCTTTCCTTCTCCGGTTCTCCTCTATAAATCAATCACTCCTCCCTATTCTTTGTTCCACAGATCAAACCTAAATCAAAATCAAAATTGAGTGATTGATCGAATAGGGAAAAAAGAGATTCTAATTGGGTTTTGCCTTATTTTTGCTTGCAATTCTCTCAATACCTGTTTATTCTGATCTGATAATCTCCAAAGTTGATCGAAAAGTAAATATTTTTAACTCAATTTCTCTAATTTGAACATTAGATCTCTTGCTAGAGTAAATTTATGATCTGGTTTTGTTTAATGGGTGTGATTGCATTTGCAAGATTAAAGCTTTTGAGAGATTATGATCTCTAATGTAATTGAGCTGGATTAATTAGATTTAGTGTTGAAATTGTATTTGTGTACATAAACCCCAGTTACTAACTCATTATATGTATGTATGTACCTGCCTATCAATGATATATTTGTCCGAATTTGATTGTAATCCCTGGATCTCGGTGTCCAATGACTATCAACCTAGGCAGATCTTACGTTCCATGCTCAAAGGATTTTTCAAGAGTAGAGCCGAGCCATTACCAAGTAACTTGGAGGACATGTCAATAGGTGAGTTGCGAGAGGAAGTACATAGCTATTTGCTAAATAAAAGTTACCTCCTTATTCTTGACGATATTTGGGATAATAAAGTATGGGATGAGATTAATCACAGTCTGCCATATAGAGCTAATGGTAATATCTTCTTTACAACTCGAATCATGAGCCTAGCTTGCCCTATCGGGGAAACATCCTACATCCACCAACTTACTCCATTATCTACCGAATTGTCTTGGACGTTCTTCTGTAGGAAAACCTTTAAGAATAGCAACCCTCCTGGTTGTTGTCCTTAACAACTGAAGCAACTTTAAGAAGCTATAGTACAAAGATGTACATGATTTCACTTGCCCTTACGGTCATTTGAGGCCTATTATCAAAGATTGAAGCCGCGGATTATTTGAAATGGGATAGTGTACTTGAAAATCTTTATTGTGCTTTGAATGATAAAGGTCTTGAAAGACTTAATCAAGCCTTGTTGACAAGCTATATATATTTACCCTGTCATCTCAAACCCTATTTCTTATTTTATGGTATGTTTCCTGAAGATCATGTGATTAAGAGAATGGGATTAATTCGTCTTTGGGTGGCCGAAGGTTTCATCAAAGAACATCTTGAAAAAAAAACTTGAAGAAGTTGCAAGCAATTACTTTGATCAGCTTATAGAGAGGAACATGCTCTAAGTTCATGAAAATGCATTTGCGGTCGGGTTAAGAGCATGTAAACTTTATGATCTCATGCGTGATATTGCCACCATACACATGTTGTAGATAGAAGAGTTTGATATGATTATTGCAAGACAAAACAATAATGTCTTCAGAAAGGCTACATCGTATGGCAATGCATAACACTTCCATGTATTCTCCATCATTCAGTTGGTCATCTGAGAGCTCGCTCATTGCTCATATTTTCTTTGAACGGGTTTTTTGTATTGACTTTGGCCCAAATGGTGGTCTTTTAAGCATTTGCAGGTCTTGGATTTATTTGAAGCAAATATCAAGCACTTGCCAAATGAGGTATGTAACTTGATTCATTTACGTTATCTGAACTTGAAGAGGATGCCCGTCAGTGAACTTCCAAAGTCATTGCATAAGTTACAGAGTTTACAAACTTTTGATTTTTTAAAAACAAAGGTAAGATTCTTCCCCCATGGAATAGAATTAGCCCCATTTCTAAAAATGAGGCATCTTTATATGACTAAGGGCATGCCTGTGCTATCCAAAAGCGTCAAGGGCTTATATAACCTTCAATCACTATGGGGAGTAATAGCTGATGAACACTTGATAAGACAACTTCATCTTTGAACTGAACTTCAAAGTTTATATGTTTGTGGAGTAGATGAAAGAAAGCTGTAAAGAGCTTTGTTCTGCCATTATAAAGATGCAAGACCTTTGGTACTAGCAAATTACAAAATATCCTGGTACCGATAATAAAGCTCTAAATTTGGAAAACATGTCTCCACCTCCACGCCATCTTGAGAAATTATTCATGGGAGGATTATGAAAGAAGGACAACTACCATAATGGTTTAGATCTGTTAGATGTCTCCCAAAGTTGAGATTGTATGCCCCTTCCTTACCTTGGCACAATTGCCAATTTTGAGTTTACATTTCATGTATAAAAATTCTTGCATGGGATGGAAGTTGGGGCTAGGTGACATCATTGGCGAAGAAGGCTTCAAGTTTTCGAAACTCCGTCTATTATTTATGAGTGAAAAGCCTCATTAAGAGGAGTTGAACTTCATAACGGAGGGTACAACAATGCCATGCTTGGAATTTCTTGCGATTCACAAATGAACAAAGTTGAAAATGCTCCCAAATGGATTTTAACATCTCAAATCTCTACGATGCCTAGAAAAAATTAAAATGCTAGAGAACTTCGTAAAGAGGTTATGTCCTGGTGGTGATGAAATAGTCGCAGGGGCAGGACGGGACCATTGGATGATATAACACATTCCCAATGTGTGGATCAGGGAGACTGAGTTAGATGAAAGCTTATTATCACAGAAATTATCAAGTAGTTTGATCACACCCTATATCTCGGAAACTCTTAAAGAACTGGTACGCCCATCTCTCTCTGCCTTCAAGCTTTTAAGCTGGTCTTTATGATTTTCTACTGAGAATATCTATTATTGGCATGACCTATACTTCATAAAATATCAATTTTCAAGTTTTGAGTTTGGCATTTTCCTCTGTTGAACAATGTTCGTAATTGTGAACTTACAGGTACTTAATAGTTCTTGAACTGAAGATGGTCTACCTGCATGTCTAAAAATGAAAAATATACATACCACCACGTTGCAAATCATACAGAGATCCTTGTTTATTCTCTTGAATTGTAATATTATTTTGTATGTTATATGCTTACGATTAAAGATTCAAAGCTTTTATGTCATTATTTGATGATATATACAGTCCTTTTCTTGGGATTCATCAATCAGAGGAAATCCCATCTTGTATATTTGCATGCCCGTGTGTATAACTTATATGAGTTATGCATATTTCCTTGACAAATAGTACATTTGAGGTATTCTATATCTCGTTTGATCTTCTGAAGTGATATGAGTAGATAGGTATTTACTCAAATGCATAATGTTTCAGCAATAGGTATTTGTTTATAGGTTTAAATACATTGTAGAAGAACTACGCCACAGCTTATTCTAGCCTGCCAAAGTCTAAACCCATAATAATATCCCAAGGGTCCATATCAATACATTAATGGGACACATTAAAAGTTTAGAACATATTAATGTCCCAGATTTTAAGAATCAAAACTATCTCCATGCATAGCTACCATGGGCTCTTGCAAGTGAGATAGCAAGATTTTTTTTTGAAGGGACCTGTATTTCAATATGTATACCGCCTTGAAATGAATTAAACACCAATTGATTTCTAAAATGAAATCCTTTCAAGGAATTCTTTTTATATCAAATGACTGTAGGGAGTGTCATTATTAGCAGTTAATATCAAAAGGTATCATAAATTTGGCTACCAGTTTGTCACTTTTCTTCATCTTCTTCTTCGCACCTCGGTTAACCTTCCTCCGATATCACCGATTATTGTTATTGTTATGGCTAAGGGTAATCATGGGTTTGGATCAACAGAACCGGATCAGATTGGATTGAATTTGTTTGAGATATCGGACCCAATATAGACCATGCACATGGTAATAAATGAAATATCGCCCTCGACAACCACAAGTACCCATACAAAAGGATTGGACCCCATAACTTACTATTAAGAAAATAAAAGTATAATTTTTTTTCTATTTCTATAGCCAACTAATCAATTACAATATTTTCTAAAACTCAATTTTCTAATTAATTACAATGTGATGAGATACAGTATGGTGAAGACCATAGTTGTGACGCCCCAGCGAACGCCAAACAAATCTACTCGAGAGTTTTGAGTTCTGACCTTGGATATATGTTCTTTATATCCTAATATAGTTACACGCCAAGTTTCATTAAAAACGAAATTGGTTAAGGGGGCGAGAAGTGTCAGTACGCTTCGTCTCCACATTTGATGTTTCCTTTTGGAAACTAGTTATTTACTTTATATATATATATCAAGGAGGAAGTTGGTTCAAACCTCCCCATAACAAAGTAAGCTTTATTGCTTGGTCATCTTTGACCCCGGCTTATGGGCTATCCACAAGGGATGTTTATGAGTTCTCTTTGGCATAACACATTGCCTTGCAATGTGGGCTGCTTTCCCAGATAGGGTTATACGTGGGACCGCTATTCCCTACGAGCCAATCGAGACGTACTACCCCTTATAAATGGACCATGCTATGTTGTGTAGCATCGCCCCAGATAGGGTTTTCTCTTGAATTTTCTATTAGTAGATATTAATCTAGGGTTTTGAATTAGAAGATTGAAGCTTGAATTGGTATTTAATTTGGTTAATGATGGATGTTTGTTGTTGATTTGTGTGTTGCAGAAGTATATGCAGCAACATAGTATGCTTTTGTTGTGATTGTCACTGACATCAAATAAAGAAAGGGGAGAGTTTCTTCGGGTGCTCTTGTTTGGGTTGATAGTAAGGGGAAACACACAGTGAGAAGCCCCATCGTTGTAATGGACTTGCTAATCTACAATACGAATTGAGAAATCCTAATTAGTAGAATAGTACGAAGAACACTAACAACTAACACAACTAACCTACTACCAGAACAAAAATATTGAATGAAGAAGCAACTCAAAAGTTACTCCGTAAAGTTGAAGGAACGATGTCCAATTGATGAAGATGACTCTAGTGGTGAAGAATGATGCAACCGTCGACTTTATTAGTATGCGTTAACTTTTAAATGACACTTTGAATTTGATCTTGATGTACTCTTATTTTCTTTTGGTAGTTTGAAATGTATTTGCTTTCTATGAATTTGATCTTGATACACTCTTCAATACTCAAATTTGGTAAACATAACTTGAATATTTATCTACTTCAATCAAACATTACAAATAAACTTCAATCAAACATTACAATTTTAATATTAAATTTATGATTTTGAAAAGAAAATATATCAATAACAAACTTCAAGTAGAGAATCGACCTTACTCCACTCCTTTTAGTGCCCATAAATGACCCACGAGTTGATCTCGCAAGTTGAAATGAGCCGTTCTATCTCTAATTTTATTCATCTTCACAATGTACTCTGCCATAGTATTGGGAGCATGAATTAGATTTAAGACTACATTCATCCGCTCCTCCAATTTTCTAAAATCGATATCGATATCTACTTGTCGAATGAAAGTATGACGTTCCTCTTCAGCAATCATGTTGTGCATAATTATGCTCATGTACATAATGTTCGCTAGATCATTAGGCTTCCAAAACCACGCACCGTGAGCTAATATTTAAAGCCACATTTGTAGAACCCCAGAAGTGCACTCTACGTCTTCGACATGCTTCTTGCATCTTTGCAAAATGTCTTTCTGCATCATTGGTCAGATTTCTTATGGTTTGAATGATTATTTGCCATTTTGGATAAACCCCGTCCGCTAAATAATACTCCATAGTGTGCGGCTCTGTGCCTATCTTATAATTGTATGACGGTACAACTCCATTAGACAAGTTATTGAAAAGCCACCCATGATGCAAGACGTTCAGATCGTTGTTAGAACCGAGAACCCCAAAGAAGGCGTGTCATATCCAAAGATCTTGCGAAACAACCGCTTCTAAAATTACCGTTAGATACTTCTTATACCCGGTATATTGTCTGGATCACCCGGTTGGATAATTCTTCTATTTCCAATACATGCAATCTAAACTACCTAACATCCCTGGGAAGCCTTGCACTCCATTCACTTTTAATAACCTATTTGTGTCGTTCTCCTCGGGGGATCTAAGGTATTGGGTTTTAAATTTTTTGACAATTGTTTTACAAAATTTCTTTAAACTTAAATTAGCGGTAGACTCCCCAATCCGAATGTATTCATCTTGGGTACCTCTACAAGTACCATAACATAGGATGGAAAGTGTACAAGTTATCTTTTGGTGAGTTGACAAACACATCGTCCTAGTGACATTTTCTTTTTGAAAAAAATAGTCGTTCTAAGAAATAACTTTATCATAAATACGTTGATACACATCTTCGCTCATACGGAATCGGCGGTGAAATTCAAGACTTTTGTAGACTGGATTGGGACTAAAATAATCTCCCATAAGACTAAAATGCCCTAATGCATGATCATGCTCTTTCCGCATATCCCTTCTTCCCATCTTACTACCACCTCGCTTACGTAACGATGTCGCCTCTTGCTTTTTCGCCTTTTCCATTTCCATGAGACCTTGCTATACTCATGCATCTTCAAAAATTTGTAGCCGAAAAAGTTTTTCTGATCCAGACGAAGATGATGATAACAAAGAAAGTGATAGGTTAGACATGATGAACTTGATTGATAATAAAATATTATAAGATGAAAAGAGTGATTGTTGTAAGAAATATATAGGGAGATTCACTCAATTTATAGTTGGAAAACTAGCTGTTGAGAGGCTTATTTAATTAGTCTTCTAGGGAATATAGCCGTTGAGAGAGAAAAAGATAGGGGGGAAGCCTTTGCTTTTGTAGACTGAGCTGTGCAGTTCTTAACACTAGATACTTAACATAAATAGCATAAAGTTAAACATCATCCTACATAAACTTAAAATGATCCGAATTTAACTTAACATGATTCGATATAAACTTAACACAAATAACATAAAATATTATTTGAACTAGTAGGGAAAATGCACTAAATAAACACAGACCTAAGCATGACGACCCCACCTCACTTTATGCCCGTGTGCGAGACTATCATCTAAGGTACACTGCATCTCTGAGTCTGTCTCATACTTGATAGACATCTCAGACAACCTCTCTCTCTCGTGAGTTAGATAATCTCCTGCGACCGTCTTAGCTGTTCGTCTATCCCATCTATAACGTCAACATAGTGCCTCAAATCTTTATATACTGCATACCGCTTTCCAATATTTTACTGTCATAGCTCATTCATAGTATACCTGGATGGACATGGTTATTGGACCTTGATGGCTGGGATCAGTATTCGTTTATGGTCTCCGCCGGTTCCCGCCATATCTATGAACTAAGAATCAAACGTCGCGTCCACTCCATAGTTCTCCACCTGAGACAATTCACCTAAACTCGAAGTTTGTGGCACACGTACATCGGGTTTAACTAGATTATTCCCGAACATACTACATATTTCCAGCCCTCTTTACTAAAGTGCAACCAATCCTAGGATTTGGGTGAACGTGCCTCCAATACGTTATATAATCCACATCCTTAACGATATAGTTGTTTGGGTCCTAGTACTCGATTTCCTTTAACTGCGCCCATATAGTGGAATCGAAACGTGGGAACTCCATAATATCGGGGGGGGGGGGGGGGGGGGGGGTTAAAGGGAACACCGTCTATCCGTGTGATCTGACGCGTACATCTCTCTCCCAAATACCAAAGAGTCTCATTCTTCTACGGGGCTGGTACGAATGGAACCCTATTTGTACTAAGCATTTTTGCATATTTTACCTCGTCATGGATTCTATTTTTGAACCTCAACCACGTTTGTCAATCAATATTTTCTTTGTCCTTCTACTCCATCATGTTCTCCTGATCAATTTAAGCGAATGGTGGATTTCTGCTCCCAATTTACTCCTCACAGTTTTTTCCCACGCACCCATACATGGATAAATATGTAAGAAATTAGGATCCTTCACAATGTACATCCCCACTCTGCAATACTCATAGAACCAAAACTCAAAAAATGACAAGAATCTAAACAACAAGTTCATATCATGCCCATTTTTCTTTAATGATACTAGGTCCAGTCCCCAATATAATGCAACCATGAAGGGATCCCCAATCATACTTTGTCCCGCTATAATATGCTCATCTTCCACGACAGCAAGATAACTCGCCGCAAGCGAGGTGCTAGAATTTGTAACAAATAGATTTCCCATCATATATGCAACAAAAGCCCTTGCATACACAATATCCAATTGCGGGTTATAAGTATAATTTGTTTCTCTTAAATCCAAATCCCTCATATATGACTTCAAAAATACTAACGTGATGTTCCTGTAATTTATATCGTTGCTCGTAATCCCAAGAAATAACTTAGAAGCCTCATCAACATTCAAATAATTATCGTCATAAGGGAGATTGATTCCAATTCCACAAGGGGGAGCCGTTAGCATCACAAAGTCTAACGGCGTAAAGCCAAGCTCCCCTTAGGAAAAAAATGTATGGGTGGACGGCCACCACCGCTCCACAAGAGCATGAACTAATCGTTTATCACTATTCCCCGCCTTAATCGATAAAAATTCCTCAAACCCCCATATCGTCGATCAATTTCTTTATCGACCGATAGTTGAAGAGAAGTTTGTACCACTTCAATATCTTGTATAACGATCCACGACATATTATATTATCTCTGTTTTATATTCAAACACAAAAAAATACATTAGAATTTTATTCGGGCATTTCATCAAACATTTGTAAAACCACATTTTAATGAAAGCATTTTAAAGGAATCTTATCGGTTTGTCTTCCGATTCAATGCTAATATGTACCCAATTCTCCGGAAGAACGCTCACTTGGTTTAAATTATCAAGAGTTGGGACAGGATCATCAACGATGAGCAATAATGGTAATGCACTTGTAAATGTGTCTTTACACATCCGCATAACTTCGGTGTAAGCATTGGGATATTTGCTGCACGGTTGCGATGACGATTCTCCCGACATTTTATCAGAATTTACGGATGAAAATTTGGTCGAAAAATGCAAAATTTATGCGGTTGGGTTGGATGTTGGGTTTTGGAGGGAAGAGTTTTTAAAGATGAAATGACAAAAAAAAACTGTGTGGAGAGGGATGCGTTCTTTTCTTACAGACCAAGCTAGGCAGTTCTGAACTGTGCAACATTAAAAATATTAATTTGATGTCACCTGGTTCCTTGTGATTGGTTGTTGTGCTGCGTAGTTCAGAACTGCGCAACAGATATAGCTCGTTAAAATGTGTAAAAGATGTTTCTCGAATTCGGATTTGTACCGGATTGGATATGTATGAATCTGAATCCAATCCAAAAATAATTCGGATTATATAACTAGGATCCATATCCAATCCGAAGTTGCAAAACCTATATCCACATACAAACTTTTTGGATCGGATTGGATTGGATTTCGGATTAAATCTGATCCATTGATAGCCCTAATTGTTGTCAATCCAGTATATCATGAAAGAACCAAACACATCCAAATTGAATGTCATATTTTTTGGGAGAAGATCAAAGACGGGTCCATTCAAACTACCAAACTTCATACATCTCAACAATTTGCAGATGCCTTCACTAAAGCTTTAGGTCATGATCAATTTGTCATATAGTGTCCAATTTGGGCTTGATTAATCTCCGCGCACCAACTTGAGGGGGAGTCTTAGATGATGTTATTGTATCCCTAATAGTTTGGAGTATATCCTAATCCAAAGAGTGAGAGAGAGATGTTAGAAAAAAGTCTCTTAGAAGGTCTCAGTGCAGCCTCCTAATTTATAGCTCTCTGGTCCTATTTATAGGTCTTATAATATGACTGTTATTGCTTTAATGAGGAATGTTACAATATATGAGTTTGATGAGTCTTTTATGAGGTCTTTTGTAACGTCTCTCTCTCTTTGTAATAGCTAGCAATCTATAAACATCTCTCTCTTTCTAAATCCTCAGGAGAGGTCGTGGTTTTTAACCCATTCAAGGGTTTTCCACGCTAAATCTCGTGTTAGTTACTTTTAGTTCTTAGCTAACATTCTATATTTCAAGGCTGTAAGACACTATCTTCGTCCAATACGAAAATAGATTATTACATTTGGCGCTGTCTGTGGGAACCACAACGATTAGCCAATGCTCAACAGCCAAACAAAAACGCCAAGCTTAAACGTTTGAGGTTCCTGTTCATATGCTTTTCTCTCTTATACAAAAGTTACTCTCTCTCTTTCTCATAACTTCAAAACATTTCAGACAAATTTTTTGTTCACCACTACTGTTTTCATGTCCATTTGGCCTATACAGCTTCAAGCATCTATAACAACAACAACAACAAACTCTTCTTCTCAAATTACAGACCCTAGTTGTTCCAATCATATTCCTTCAACAATAAACATTTAAGCGATTACAGTATCGATTTGGGAATAACGTACGCTTGCGTTCTTGGCCCAGCCGATAAACCCATCTGATCATTTCAGATCGATCGTCCCTCATAGAGGATTCTATGTCAATTTGGGTTTGTATGATTCAATCAGAGAATAGACATCGACAGTTCGTGAAACTCAAAGTTTGAATAATATCTACTTCAACAGTTCAAGAAGCTCCAAGTTTTGAATTCTTTACATCGACAGTTCATGAAGTTCTCAGTTCGAATTATCTCTGCATCAACAGTTCATAAACCCCCAATGAGATTACAATTGAGTTCAACCTCATTAGCGTTGGTTGCACCCTGCGCGATATCGTACTCCGCCTTGAAAAGATAAAACTAGCTGTCATCGTCGTATTTTTTCCTTTACCCGATCAGTTACAGTTTCAACGATTCTGCTGTTATTTCAGTAGCCTCAAGGATCGCAGAAGCCGCAGTTGTTAGCCGCATTCTAATGGATATCCGAAGGAGTAACTTTAACACATCCGACCATCTCGCCATTTATATATGCTACTCCTCATACTCGTCGATGTTGTTACTGCGATTGCACTTATACCCTCACCATTAACAGTTTATGGAGATGGGAAGCAAACTAGAAGTTTCTAATATGTTTCTAATTTGATCTCATTCCGGATGCTTAACTGCAACTATGCCTGATTATGTTCAAACAATCATGAACATCTCAGATAGTCTTGCTGCAACAGATCTAACAATGTCGTTGTCATTATCATCTTCATCGCGAAATTCATTTTTACCTTATGGGATTAACTAGATAGATCATTATTGATAATCCGTATCAAATCGGGTGTTGAATCATTGATAATCCATTAGAATGTCCAGGTTACTACGGCCTTAAACTGCCGAACCACAAGTATGAAAAAGAAGGCACAACAATGTCATTATACTTCAGGGCGAACCCGACCTCAGCTTCAGACAATGTTCAACCTCAGCCTCAGACTCAATAATAGAACTTATCAAACCACATTATGAAGGCCCTTGAGGTCGAGGTACTCGAGGCGATTGCAACTTATTCATGCTTATACTCGGGGCGAGCCCGATCTCAGCTTCAGACTCAATAATCGAACTTATCAAACTACATTATGAAGACGCTCGAGGTCGAGGTACTCGAAGCGATTACAAACTTATTATCGAGCTCGGAATTCAAACTTATACTCGGGGCGAGTCCGATTTTAGCTTTAGACAGAATGTTCAACCTCAACTCGATCTCATTATTTCATTTAACTCATACTCGGGGCGAGTTCGACCAACATCTTACAGGTCGGTTATTGGTTCGTCCAATTCGACCAAACAGAATACATTCTACAAATCTAAAAGTTGTCGCCTGGATACAACCAGCCCAACCCAGCTCTACATACTACATATCTCATTACGGTCGCTTATTGATACGCTCAATTCGACCTTTAACTGAGACCTACAACATAGCTCTTCAAGTATACACGCTCTCTCGAGGGTCACTTATTGAGTCAATCAATTCGACCTGGCCAAGACACGCTATACAGCTATTCAACATTTAATATTTCTCATTATGTTCGCTTATTGATTCGCTCAATTCGACCTATAACTGAGATCTACAACATAGCTCTTCAAGTATACACGCTCTCCTGAGAGTCGGTTATTGAGTCAATCAATTCGACCTGGTCGAGACACGCTATACAACTATTCAACATTCAATATTTCTCATTATGGTCGCTTATTGATTCGCTCAATTCGACCTATAACTAAGATCTACAACATAGCTCTTCAAGTATACACGCTCTCCTGAGGGTCGCTTATTGAGTCAATCAATTCGACCTGGCCGAGACACGTTATACAGCTATTCAACATTCAATATTTCTCATTATGGTCGCTTATTGATTCTTGCAATTCGACCTATAACTGAGACCTACAACATAGCTCTTCCAGTTTACACACTATCCCAAGGGTCACTTATTGATTCGCTTAATTCGACCTGGCCGAGACACGCTATACAGCTATTACAACTACTATAATTCTCCTCACGGTTGGTTATTGATTCACTCAAATTGACATGTGCTCGAGACATACTATCATACATTCTAAATCATACATTATCATCCATTATACTACACTATCATACATTTTAAATCATACATTATCATCTATTCTACTACATTATCATACATTCTAATACATTATCATCTATTTTACTACACTATCATACATTCTAAATCATACATTATCATCCATTCTACTCCATTATCATACATTCTAATACATTATTATCTATTTTACTACATTATCATGCATTCTCTTACATTCAAACAGTTGCTTCAACCAATCCAACCATGCAGTTTACATATCCAAAGGTCAAAGATGTATCTCAACCAATACCACTCGCTCATGATGCTTCTCGTGCTATTGGTTGAGACGAGTCGAATGCAGTGACTTATTTCCAATACTCGACCTCGACCTAAACCCTAATTTTGACCTTCAGCCCGATTGGATGTAAAAGCCAGTTTTGAAACTCAAGCTCAGATATCAGCATTCGACTATCACGCATTTACTCGACCTCATCAACAAACACATGACGCATTTATGACACATAATGGAGCAGTTACAAGGAAGAATAGTTACTCAAGCCATTACTCGACCATTATGAAGACCCATCAAAACTTGATATTTGTAACGTTCCTCATTAAAGCAAATAACGGTCATATTATAAGACCTATAAATAGGACCAGAGAGCTATAGATGAGGAGACTGCTCTAACACATCTTCTGAGAGACCTATTCGAACATCTCTCTCTCCTTGTAATAGCTAACAATCTATAAACATCTCTTTTTTTCTAAATCCTCAGGAGAGGTCGTGGTTTTTAACCCATTCAAGGGTTTTCCACGCTAAATCTCGTGTTAGTTACTTTCAGTTCTTAACTAACATTCTATATTTCAAAGGTGTAAGGCACTATCTTCGTCCAATACGAAAATAGGTTATTACATTACTGAATTTTTTTTTCTTTTCGGGAGGTGGATTATGATGTTATGAGCTAGTTTAAAAATGACCTGTAAATCTACATATCGTGTCCCAATTGCAGCGTTCCCCTGAGGAAACTCTATTTATTCATTAAGTTTGTTGCTTACTTACCCCTCTCCAATCTTATGCTCTGCCAACAATTTGTGACTGGGTAGATTTGTGGTGATTTGGCAATTGCAAACCATTGGATTAGCTTAGCGTTCCTAATATAAATAAATATAACAGTCAGAAACTGCCGGATCACTGGGAATATTTGTGATTTGTCGAGTTTAAGTGTTTTTTCTGGTGTTTGTAGCTATGAAATGAGTGGTGGAATTGGAGGAACAAAAATTTAGTCCCACATCATCTAAATAACATTGCAAGTAAACCATGTATTAAGAAAGAAATGTAGCAGGCGCAAAAACCACAAGACGATGTGATTGGGTTCTCGGACCCAGGAAAGTCCCCGGGCTTCCTTTCTGCAGAGATGCGGCCTCGGAAACGAGTGTAAACTTTGATTGCAGAAATCCTCTTTGCAAAAAGGGGCAGAGACAAGTGTGGAGCCTTTGGATTTCCCCCAAAGCAACTTAGCCGAAATTTACAGTTATTTACTTGGATCTTCCAGGACTAACTGAACGGGGATTACGATCTTGTGCTTGCCTTTTTGCGATTAATTAAGGGATTCAAAGTCATTAGTCAAAGTGTAATTTAATCTAGCTTTTATTTTGCAATTAATCGGGGCTTTGAGAACAAGACTTGTAACAGAGACTGCCTAATCATTCGGAAATGCAATATTATTTAATGTGTTTTACTTTATTGCCTAATCATTCGGCAAATTCAGCTAAAATTGGGATGTTTTGGAAATGCCAAATTATTCGCCTAGATTTGGTAAAATTGGTATGTTCCGAAAATGCCCGATAGGCCAAATCATTCGGCTAGTTTGCTTAAATTTATTTGTTCCGAAATGCAAAATTATTCGGCTAGGTTTACTCGTTTAAGAGGAAACGATTTGCAGTATCATGATCAATACTGTAAATAAGGTGGCAATGGAGAATATTAACTGCAAGTGATTGCTTGGGTTTAGTTTGAATTTCGATTTTTAAATATTGTAATTATTTCTCTTTAATATTGTAATCCTAATATAGACTTTGGATGGTTAACATTTGTACGACATTTCCCATAATTTGAACCGTTCTCCTAAAATAGAAAATTTCAACCTTAATGTTATAATATAGATGTTAATTATGGAAGCTTCTAACAAGTGTGTAGTTGAAGAGTCTAACCATGACTTCAAAATCAATTATATATTAAGCAACCGATACTTGTAGCGTAGAGAACACCGTTTCCAGATCAACGCTCGTTGCAATAACAATTATTATGGTTCGCTCAAGAACAATCAACAGCTGAGAAAATTTTAGCTACCGTGGAAACAGCGTCGAACCCCTTGTGATATCGTCCCCTTTAAATTAAATAACCTTTGGGAACCATATTCATTTATATGTACTTTGAAAAGTATTGAAAAGGGTACATATGACGAAGAAGTCATAGTCGACCTCAAAAATAATTGTTAGTCAGCCTTGATAACGTGTTAGGCTCCAAGTCGCTGGAGACGAATAAAATCTTCCCACATGCAACTCTAATGCATGTATTAAGTATTACAAATACAAGTACTATAAAACACTCCCACATATCCCCATTAATAGTACACACTTGCATTTCTACATTTTTTCTTTCTCAAAATTTCATCATCTTCGGTGCTTAATTCGACCATCTAGTTATCATGTTGGACTCCGAGAAGGAAATCCGCAAGAAGAAGAGATTGAGATGCTTGTTATTCACCGCGGTTTTTACCATTATCCAAATTGCTGTAGGCATCGCACTTACGTTCACGGTTATGAAAGTCACAAATCCAAAAATCAGAATCGAACATTTCTCCCTAGAGAGTTCCAGTTTCAAAAACACGTCTTTCGACTTCACGATGAATGCGAATGTTACCATCAGAAACAGGAATTGGGGTCGGTACAAGTACCCCAATAGTACAATGATTGTGTCGTACCAAGGCGTGACGGTGGGGGAGGCTCAAATTCCTGCAGGCAAGGCTAAAACCCGTAAGACTAAGCGAGTTAGTGTTCAGGTGGCTGTGAGTTCGAAAGGGTTGCCCAGTAATTCCAACTTTACTAACGAGATTAAATCGGGTGCATTGACATTCAGTGGCCACTCTGTAGTGAAAGGAAAGGCGACCGTAATGCTTTTGTTTAAGAGAAAGAAGTCCGGGAAAATGAATTGTACCATGACGATTAATACTTCAACGGATCGGAGTACTCGGAATCTCAGTTGCAAATAGTCTGATGGAGTTTCATCGAGGCGGGGTCAATATTTATTTATTTATTGTTTCTTTTAATATGGAGGCCATATAGTCTCTATATAGACAGCGATTTACATATCTTGGTCCATGTATTCTTTTGTACGTACATTTCATTTTGTTGTTTGAAATAATAATAGCTAGGATTTATTTAAAGAAATCGATTTTGTTTCCGAATGAGATGGCACACCGCACAGTGACCTTGCATTAATGGTATCTAACAATATTTTATGTCTCACTAACCTATTCCCATAAGCAGAGTTATTCTCATTCTCAATTTAAAAGATAAACTTTTGCTTAAAAATAAAATAAAATAAACTTTTTATAATTCAAAATCATTCAGGTTTAGGTTCAGCAAAATAAAAATAAACTGACCTGTAATGACCTAATTTCGCAGCTCCAAATAGCTTGAAATTAGATCTTACACCAAATGTACCTATGACAAAAATTAGTATAATACTGGAAATGACACATGTGATTTAGCGTGGAAAACTTTTGAATAGATAAAAAAAACCACGACCTCGAGTTGAGAGTTTAGTAACTATAACTTTTATTGTTTGAGGTTGATATCTTATTACAAATGATCTTTTGAACTAGAAATGTTTGATCTTGAAATAAGAATTTTTGTGGTGTTTAGAATCTATAAATTCTTGTGTTAGATTCTCAAAATTCCGGTCCTTATGTCCTCTGGAACTTTTTCTTTATATAGATCTTACCTACAGTTCGTTATCGTGTAGAAGCACATTCTTCAGATAATGTGGTAAGTGGTAGTTGAATGTGTAACTATTAGTTCGTGGGAGACAGGTGTCTTTGACTTGTTCATATTTTGCTATAGTGCTCGATCCCACGTTCTTTATCAGTTCGTGGTCTAGGTGGCAATATTGGTTGTACATGTCACCTATTAAATGCGCGAGTCTGATATTGAGGTAGTTCGAGTTTGGATTAGGTCAAGGGATAGATAGTTCGAGTTTGGACTAGGTCGAGAAATAGGTCCCTGCAACCGCCCCCTCGCAACTGAAGGTACATGTGACTTTAGTTGAAAAAGAACTTTGGTTGAAAATTGTGTTGAAAGTTTAAAAGGTATGATGTATTGATGTGGAATTTGACTGGTTGGGTACTCTGTATTGCTTTATGGAAAACTGTATTTGACATTTATTATGGTGGAAAGGAGTGATACACTTGACGTTTGGGTTTTCCCAGTAAAGGTTGTTCTTGAATGATGACTGCTTTGAAAATCCATCTCCGCATTGAATACAGGCTTGGTATAAATAGTACCTGTACTGTAGCGTCTGTCATCTCTGTAAAAGTATCATGTTTTTGTAAAATTCTCTTGGTGCATTCTGTCTTGAGAATGGTGATGACTAGGCGTCAGACATATGAATCTTGTGGAGTTACAAAAATTACAGCTTTGATATTTTGGCAACCAATTGTTGGGGATGCCCACGCCCATACCGGTGCCACCAACATATTATGGGATGACGGAGGAGGAAGCAGCTGAAGCTGAGGATGATTACTACCATATGTGGCAGTTCCACTATGTGATTCTATCTGGGGAGTAGCATCGGGTATGCATTCGCCTATTGGCGGAGGACAAGGTTGAGGAGACAGATGTGGAAGCCGACGTACATAATAGGAAGTACTGCCGGTATCCTGTGAGGTATTGGTTTCTAAAGTAGAATCCTCCTTTAATCTCTACCAACTCGAAGGTGGTAGGGGTTATGGAGGAAGAGACGGTGGTGGTGGAGAAGGGAGACGGAGGTTAGAAGTTTTCTTTCGTACAATCATCGCACTTCTTCTTGAAGGAGTGGTTCATGCTGGAGGTTGGTTCAGGCTCTGTTACAACTAGCTTCCTCAGTTTCTTGTGGAAGTAAGTCGTGTTGGAGGGGGCCAGTCTCTATTGCAATCATTGTATGGGCTTTTCTTGTAGAAGAGTTTCGGTATGAAACAGTGTTAAAAACTAATGAAATGTAACCTGTTGATCGATCTGTAAAAATTTCTGAAAACTTGTTCTCTGTAAAGTATTCTGTAAGCAATATGCGAGCTAATGAAAAAGATATTTGTGCAAAAAGGTATAAAACGTCTGTGTAGGAGAGAGACAAATATATTAATGATGGGAAGGTGTTTTTACCAAAAAGGTATGAAACGTCTGACATTAATTGTGGAAGGGATGCCTCAGTTCCAAAACCGAGGGCGGCTTGTGCGATCCCCAATAACTGCCAGCAGTTAGAGCGAAAAAGTATAAATAATAGTTCTTCTTTCTCATTCAAACGTTTGTCAAACTCAATAAAATGAAAGAACAGAGGGAGAAAAAAGAGACTAAGTTGCAGAGATTTGAGAGAGAGATTAGACGAAGGTAATCATCATTGAAGGAAGGAGAAGGTTGTGGAGGCAGAGTCAAAACATTGGTTGTACAGTGCCGTGGTGAAAGATGGATTAGGCACTGCTCCTGACTCCTACTCAAATGTTGAAGGTAGTGATTGAGTTATGATTTTGCGATTGTAAAGTTTGAAATGGAGATGACAATATTTGTGGGTTTTTAAAATTTGAAAATTTTGCTATTTATAGTAAACTTTTGAAAAAAAACTGCTTGATTTGCATGGAAAAAGATATATGTATATGATGTATGTATGTGTATGATAGATCTGGATGTGTATGTTAGATGTTTATATGTGTTAAAGTATAGACAAAAGATAATGATTGAGAAAATTGACTAAATACCTGGACCTCTCATTCATCCTATCAAATTCAGCTCCAAACTTATGATTGTATTAAACCGTATGTTGTTCGCTCAAGCGAACAGTCTCTATCCCGACTTACATCATTAAGCTCGATTCAACAATACTTCACAGATACAATTAATACATAATGCAGATAACTTTACAGATTTCTAACTGATTTCTGTTTCTGACATGCCAACAAGCTGAGATTATACTTCACCCTCAAGATTGATCGGGTATCTCACACTAATGGCAATAACATCTACATTCTATTTCAAGGTACACATTTTCTATATTCTAATTTCCTAACACTCCAAAATAGTCTGAACATACTTGGTTATTGCCATTCATTATGATCTATATCTGCCTTCTAACTTTACTTTGTAGCTCTAAAGTAATACAGTATACAAGTAAAATATTTATAGCTTTCTCTAACTTGTAGCTCCGCTTGCGAAGTCAGCAGAGTTGCTGAGGTATTTTGCTCTTTAGCGAGCTCTTTCTCTAATTCCTCAATTCTGAGGTGTATATCTTTAAGTTCCTACAAAATAATATTTACAAATATCTCTTAGACGATCCCAAATTTATCCTACAAATCAATGTACCGTACACTTACAGTTTTTATTTATATAGGTTGAGGCGTGAGGAGACTCTGTTATAGAAATAAGCCCCATCCTCAAGCCTATATTTGATATATCTTTTGTTGTATTTCCAGGCCCAAGTCTGTATTTATACAATACTGATTCTGACTTCAAGGCATCCATGGCCATAAATGCTCAAGTTCTATCAGAAATGCATATTCCTAAAAACTACAGTGAATCCCTTTCTCAAATTATGCTATTCTCTTTATAGCTTGTAAGTTCTACAGTTCTAATGACATTTTTAATATGTTGATGGAAAGTGTTTAATATTATGCTTCAAGTCCTCTAGTCATAGTCTACAAGCATCTTGGAAGATAGATTTTGAGAAATCTTTAGGCCTCATATGGCTTTGCTAAAAATAAGAAGCTACTTTAAGCAGAAAATAGCTACACAATGGATGTCTTTTAACTACTTTCTTTGAAATTTCTTGATTCCAGCCTATTTCCATAAAAACATGCATTAAAAGAAGCTCACTTAAGTTTGGTTTTGTAAGAATCCTACCAAATATATCGTAAGAAGCCTATTTAGTATTTTTCTACTACTTTGCACATTTTTATTGTCTCTTGTTATCGATGCAGGCTAGAACCTGGGAGGAGAGGAACATTAATTCGTGGACAAGCACTAGAATAAAAGTATTAAATTGTAGTAAGGAGTCTGTTGATTTTTCTTCAAGTTTTGTTTAAGTGAAGGCCATCCAATAAATCACAAAGACCAATCATTTTTCATGGGAAAAATTGTGAATCATGTACCCATCAATGGAAACTACAGGATTTTTAACAGTTCCTTTCCCTATGTGGTCATTGTTGTGTTACCCAAAATTAAATTTTAGGATTGAGTCTGGGTTCTTATGTCAAATCGTGACTCTTATTTTTGAAAGAAACTACTGCTGGAGATAATGCAAATTTAACTATCTAATATGGGTATGAAATTATAGGAGCTACTGAGTTCTTTCAAGTGTTGACCTGAAAACCAAGCACAAGATCCTTGATTTGAAGAACTGGATAGAGACACAATGGTGATTTGGAAGAAGAAGATGGACTATATATATATATATATATATCAAGTCTTCTTGGAACATAACTTTTAGATGGCTTTGTAGACTTGTTGGAGCTACTCATCTCTGACGTTTTCAAGAATAAACATTTGCTCTCACACTCGTACATTTTTTTTATGAACAAGTTTGCTTATTCAAATGTTTAGAAGAATAATGCATCTATAACGATTTTAACTTCAATATAAAGTGCAATTTCAATGTTTTATGGAGTATCTTAAGTGTTTTTGTTATCTTTAATGAATTATTAGAAGATTATGTATTGTTTGATAGAAAAGTGCCAAAAGACCCAAAGATTGGGTTTTACGCATCGTGCTCAACTCAAATACTCAAACTTGCCCATTGCTCAAGTTCAGCCAGCTAGTCCCTTACGCAAGCCCAAGTTGAATTTGTGAGAAGCTACTAACTTTCGTGGAAGCCTCTCCGCATGCAATCCATTTTACGGTAGATAAAGATGTTATTTTGTAGCAATGAGTACTTAGAATGCATGCCACATGCATAAATTACCTGCAACTGAATTATATTATCTCTATTTTGTAGCAATGAGTACTTAGAATGCATGTCACATGCATAAATTACCTGCACCTGGATTACATTATCTCTATGTATGATTTCTCCATATTAAAACTTGATGTCTTTCAATTCATAAATATTTTATTTCTTTAGTGTATCGAATTTAATAATAATGATATGGTTGTGTTTAATGATTTATGCAGCCAACCTACTGTCATGAATTTCTCTAATGCAACCAAAAAATTAAAAGATGTTGTATCAAATGCCCAGTAACTTTAGAAGCAAGACCTGTTTTCGAGGTAGTGATTTCTACCAAATAGCTCTTTTTGGCCTTTTACTTAGTAAGAAACGCGTAATGATAACAGTACTCATTAAGCAAATAAACAATCAAGTTCCTTCTATATATGCAAATAATACTATCTAAGTGACTACATGATTATATACACAACAGTTTTTAAACCAGTTCAGTAAGCTACATTAAAATATTACAAAACACATACAGAAAATCATAGTACAATCCTTGAACAAAATCCACAAAGACAAATACTTGAAAAGTCCATCAAAATTTATTTCCATTAATTTGTTCAAACTTCAACATCAAACTAAAAATGGTATATCTTCAGGTTCTTCAAAAGAAAAGTTATAGATTTTTTTGTGTTCTGCATCAACAAATGAGTAAGCATTGTCAAAAATAACAAATACCATTCCCCCAAAATAATTTAAGAAAACCAAAATTCATCAACTATTAGGAGATAAACTAGTCTATTCTGTCATTGCCAAATAGATCCCTTTTTGTTTCTAATATAAGATATCACAAGAATGCAGACACACATTAGAGAACTCGATAATATTCAAACACAAAACCAGCAAAATATCTTTACAATCAAAATTAAGTAATATATCAAGTAATTACACTCTACTCCAACTTTACTCTAAAAAATAATGCGCTTGCATGCGCTAGCACGTGCATAATTGCTCGTTTGGCATAATTAAATTGGTTTATTTCTAAAATACCAAATCTTCAAAATCATTCGGTTAGTTCAGGTGCAATTGGAATGTCCCAGAAATGCCAAATCATTTGGCATGTTTTAACTTATAGGCCAATTCATCCAGTAAGTTTTGCTTTTATTGGAATGTTCCGGAAATGTTAAATGATATAGCATGTTTTGACTTAAATGCCAAATCATTCAACTACATTGGTTTGAATTGGGATGCTTCTAATGTGCCAAATTAGTCGACATGTTTTAACTTAAAAGCCAAATCATTCGACTAGTTTTGCTTTAATTGGGATGTTTTAGGACTGCCAAATCATCGGGTAGTTCTTCTTAACCATGTTTTAACGTAAACACCAAATCATTTGGCAAGTTCTGCTTAAATTTAGGATGTTCAATGCCAAATCATTTAGCATGCTTTGCTTGATTGCCTAATCATTCGACAAATTTTGCTATAATTGGGATGTCCCAGAAATGCCAAAAGATTTGCCATATTTTGACTTAAAGACTGAATTATTTGGCAAGTTTACTTAAATTGGATTGTTCCAAAATGTCAAATTATTCGACTATTCCTAATATGCCAAATCATTCGGAAAGTTTGCTTTAAAAGGGATGTTCCAAAACGCGTAATGATTTGGCATGTTTTTATTTAAAATGCCAAATAGTTTGGCATGTTTTGCTTGAATTGGGCAAATCATTTGGCAAGTTTTTTCCTGTAAAAGACAAATCATTCGGCTAGCTTTGTTTTAATTAGGTTATTTCTAAAATGCAAATGATTTGGCATATTTGAAATTAGATGCCATATCATTCAACATATTTTGTTTAAGTTGGAAAAGTCACCATTGGGCTCTTGGCCCAGTGGTGGTAGTACCTCTCCACCTAGAGAGAGGTTGCGGGTTCGAAACCTCATGGGGTTGGAAATTCAGGGTTACACGGATCCCTATGCAAAACTGAATAAAATAATAATAAAAAAAAAGTTGGAAAAGTCCCAATTCCTACAGGAAAGGCTAAGATGAGGCATACATGGAAGATGAATGTTACGATACTAGTGAACTCGGTGGATCGTCCTATGTACCATTATGACTATAAAGGTGATCTAAACCTGAGGACTTTGATGTTGAACGCTCATGCAAAGTTACAGGGTAAGGTTTCACTCATATACTTGTTTAAGATACGTAAATCTGGGGAAATGAATTGCAGTATCATGATTAATACTCTAAACAAGGTGGTGATGGATAATATTAACTGCAAGTAATTGCATGGCTTGGGACCGTTAGGTAATGTTCATGCTTGAATTCTTGATTTATAATTTGAGAAAATTTGTGAAAATGTCCCATATTTTGACACCGTTTTGACATTGATCCTATAATGGCCTAATTTCATAGTAGCTCAAAATTAGCTCTTACACCAAATGTGCCTGCGACAAGAATTAATTTAACTCAATATAGAAATGACACAGGTGATTAGCGTGGAGACCTTTGAAAAGGTAAAAACGACGACCTCAACTTGAGGATTTAGTAACTGTAACTTTTACTGCTTGAGGTTGATGTTTTGATTACAAGTTTTATGATCTCTTGAGCTAGAAAAACTTTGTCTTGAAGTGTAAAATTTATGGGTCTTTTCTCCTTTGGAACTTATCATTTTTATAGACCTCACTCTCAGTTTGTTATTACTAGGTTATGAGCCCGTGCTACGCACTGCTAGTTAAGTTCATAATGGGTTATGGTCTAACACATGATTATTACCATTTTCTTTACAACTTATTTTTATTTAAATAACAAATAAGCTAATTTATCAATTTTTGCATGTTCTTATTGTGATTGGTAGCTTCATCCCACAAAATAAAGTACAAAAGTACACTATCAAAGATAAGCTAAAATAACCACATAAACATGAAACAAATCATAAAAAGGAAAACTAAAGCAAGAAAGAAATAAAATATTAGAAATGAAAATCTGTTGTACAAAACTATGCACGCCTTTATCTTGCAATTCTTCTTACAATTTCTTAAGCCTTCCCTTTGCCCCCAATCGACTCCTAATACTCTATCCATATCTATGACTACACCGTCAATTGATCATGCGTTTAGAGTTCTTTGAATTGTCCACTAATTCCCCCTTTGATTCTACCATTTTCTTTTTCAAAATATTGGTGAAGAAACTTCAGTAGCTTTTGAGAACTTTAAATAACCTATGAGTTATGATTTCGCTAGCATATATGAAATATGATCTTCATAAGTCTGAGAACATTATGTATCAAATAAAAAAACCAATCAATAAATTATTTTCATTAAAAAAATTGTTATGAAATTTAAATGTACTTGAGAACGTATTTGGCTAATACATTTCGGTTTTTGCTAATTTTAACACTAAGGCTTTAATAGAAATGCCATAATCCCAAACCCACATATACCATTATTGTTTACCAACTTATATGTTACCAATGTAAGCAATAACTTATGGTACTCATTGGTGAAGACTCAATCTAGGAAAATTCTTAAGTCATGGTCCCTGGCCAATACTTTGATCTCCTTTAGTTGTCAACGACCCTAAAGAGTAGATAGTATATTAGTTCAATTAAAATAGGCTCATACGAACTTGCCAAAGACATCGAATTGAAGTTTATTTTGTTTGTTTAGGGGTACAACTTTTTGTGCCTCATACTGGCGAGATAAGCCAAATCCTTAATCCTTAGGCGATCCAAATTTAAATAAAATAAAACTTTATTATTGTAAACATTTTGAAAAATAATACAAAAACCACAATACATAACTTAGTGAAACTCTAACATTTATTTTGTAAAGAGTACAAATTTAATAGTACGATAAATTTTATTAAAACTAATCGAATTAAACAACAGTTCGACATCTGATCATAAAGTCAACTCAATTTTGTAGATGTTGTAATAGTCATCATTGAAATACACCCTTGTTGCAGCAGTTGATGATAATTCGAAAGTACCTGAAGAGAAGAAAAATGTTAGGTTCATTAAAATTACATTTTTTTGTAATTAAAATTATATACTTGATTTACCTAAATATTGTTGTACGGTCGTCGAAGTCACTGTGACAATAGTTTGACCCACTTCTTTTCCACTAAAGATGGGTATGCGGTCTACTATAGCACCTCTTAGTTTTACTTTTAGTAAAGCACCCCTAAATATTTGAAAAACAGATATAAGCATATTATTAAACATTTTGAAATAACATAAATTTATAATTTGATTTGAATTTGGCTAACCTTTAATTTTTTTATAGATATTATTAGTTTCTTTACTTTTTCACCATATGCATTTGTAAAATAACTGACGTTCGGCCAAAAGTTCAATGTTCTTTGCACATCTAGAAATTGAAAATATAGATTGTTAGAACAAACTTAGGAAAAAAAATAATTTTGTAAAGTTGGGATGTAGTGAATACCTGCTAGAATTGTATTTTCATTATTCCGTTCATGAGCATCCTCAAAATCGATTAACGCAAATGTTTGCTTTGGAAATTTTTTTGATCCATGGGCTAATTTGGACATTGTTGCCCAGTCAAAAATTAATTGGTAAGTACGGTTGATTGGACGATATGGAATAAGAACTCGATCCGAAAGCTCTACGACACTGAACTTGTAGAAGTAATAAACTTGTCTTTCTTTTAATTTCTTCCTGAACTTGAGCAATTGATTGGATAGTATTCGTGCATGAATTTGTTCTCCCTGAAAAAAATTTATCAAAGAAACAAATAGTAAGAAATAATAAAATTAATAAGAGTACAAAAATTTTACCGACCTTTTCATCCATCACGATCATATCAATACTTTTGATTTCGTTTTTATATTTATTGTCGTGCCATAATCGGACTATCAAAACTTTAATTTTCCAGCATATTCTTTCGTGGTGAAGTTTAGCAATAGAAGACCACTGTACAAAATTCATAACCTTATTGGATCTGCAAGAAAATGTATGAGCAAGTAATTTTTTCATTTTTGAGAGGAAAAATGTCAAACGTAGAATAATATTGCACTTGGAATTGAGAGATAATGAATTCAAAGGTTTTTGTTAGAATAAATCTTACATTTTCTAGAAAATGAAATTAATAACCGTTGAAATGTTAACTATACAGAGAAAGGAACAAAAGCAAAAGCAAAAGCAAAAGCAAGAAACAAAACTAACATATAAATCACAAAAACAAAGTTGGAAGGAACCAAAATGGTTTACATACCAAGAGGGGAGATTTTAGAAATTGTATAGAGATAAGATGAAATATGTTAGCTGATGATATCCATCTTTATATAAAAATAAAATAATGAATAAGATTTAAGAGTATGAGTTACAAATATTAATCTTCAATAATTATGGAGGTTATGGGAAGTTATGGGGGCAATATATTAATTATGGAAGTTATGGTAAGTTTTGGAGGTCATACCATTCAAGTACACATAAGCCAAACTCATCGGGATCTTTTCGAGCTAGTCAAAGATATTGATTAATCCCACAAATTAATTGTCACAGATAAGTATGTTTTACATGAAAAATAATACATTGTGGCGACCCATGCCGTCATATTTTACAGACAAACTCCCCTAGCTATTTATATGGCTGATTCCCTTGTCAGATTAAGCAAGAATAATAATCAAGAAATAATACATTATCAACAGTTTCTTGGGAATTCGCTTTTAAAAAGCAAGTATAGTTCAAGTTTGAAAACAAATTTACAAAATAATTGATGAAAAAAGTTTATGTCCATGTTGTGAGTACCAAAAAGTGGGGCTACTTACTCTCTTTTTTCAAACTATGACAACCCTCAATTACGCTTTTTATCAAATTTTGACAAAAATATATCACTTCTCACACATTCGTAAATATAAATATCAACAATGGAGCATTAAACTGATGAAATATTGCCATTACCAATTGGTTTTAATCCTTATAGGTTATACAACAGTTACATGACCTTACAAAAGTAAAACATGATTGAGCAATAATTACAAATCATAAAACAATAAATATAACTTCTATACTGATTGTTATCATTCAATAATAATGAGAAGAAGAAAAATACATAATTCGCAAGCATTCTGTGTAGCAAGGAACAACCTGAAGACCAAAGCAAGCAGACTTGAAAGAGTATCATATAGAAATCTACAGGATTTTGATGGTTGGCATGAGCTGATTAAAAAACATATCATCCCCTTATTTGAAGTTGACAGACAAAAAGGATCGTTAGGTTTAGAGTGCCTCTAGCTTCTGCGATAATCCGTTTACCGCCTCATCCTTCTGCTCGGTAATTGATTCATCCTGTGGAAGAAGATAACTGTGATTAAAACCATCAGGTCTAAAAATACAATAATAGTGCATATTCTAAATGAACAACCACGTTAATGTGTTTAAAGGTATCTTTTTACTGTGTCTGAGCATCAGTAAAACTGCTAAGGTATTATTTTGATTTACGTAATGGGAAGCATAAGTAATATCAGGAGATCAAAACTGAAACACAATATACCTCTGAATCTTTCCTCCTTTTGAGGACTACACATTTTGAACCACTAATGCTAGCGCTTTTTAGTAGGCCACGGGCACTGTAGTTTGCTTTATTTATACCGTTCTGCACATCTGACGCGTCCCTGTTTCCATCTGTGAATCCCTCATTTTGCTGAGATCCTGGTAGACTATCGAGGGTTGAAGAAACAATAGAAGATCCAGTTCTCTTTTCAAAATTGTTATTTTGGTCAACTTGATCATCCTTCGGTGCCAGTATGCGCTCTTTAAAAAATGAAGAAAAATTATGAGATGCATGGTTAAATAAAGAATTAATATTCCCAGTAGGGGTTTTGACAATCCAAGACAGCATTTTGATCATTTAGATTGTAGACCAAATTTGTGTCCTCTGTAATACTAAGATACTGACTGCTTTATATTGGGTAATTTCGTAATTCCTCAAGATAACTATTTTAGCTGCAAGAAATATCATATGAAGATTTAAACATTTCCTTTCTAGTATAAAAAACCCAAAAGGTATGTTCAATATCATCAATTGACAATATATATAAACTGTGAGAATTGTGAGTCTTTTTCTCTAGCGGAAACTGTGAGTTTGGAACTGATAAGAGGATGCAGATGTAGGCAAAAAAAGTGTCTTGGAAGTCAGAATAATTGAGTGAGAATAAAGAACTGAAAACTAATACTATAAGCTATTGCCAACAAAAACATATCTAAAGAAACATGCCTTATTATAGTTAATTGAGTTCAATATTTCTCAAAGCAGTTCCTTCTGTCATACCCAAATCAAAGATACTTGTTTAAGGAGACAGCAAAGGAAAACAAACTATATAAACAAAGAAAGAAACAGGTAGCACACCTTACAGAGCTTGAAAAACAACCACCAGCAAATATAAAATATGTTTTACTCCAAGTTTCCTGGTACTAATCCACTGAAAATAGGAGCACGCGGAGAGATAAGGCTTAGAGTGAATATCCTTGTACGGAATATACTCGGAACACCTGATATATCAATAGTGCGAAGCTCCTTCATCTTGAGACAGTAAAGAGCTAGCTTGATATTTATCTTTTCCTTTCTCTTATTGTTCGTATGACTGTGACATAACTGAAATAAAAAATTAAAATTAGTCAACACAGAAGCTGAACCCATTATGAAGTTTAAAGATCAGAAAAACACACATAATGAATAGTTACATGTCCTAGTTTCTTACCTAAAGCAAAAGCGTCTCATTACCCCAGAGACCTCAACGCATTCCTTTCCTTGCATATTGTTGAACCAATCTACAATCTACAGCCCTTCACCCCTTCAGAATTGCAAATCCGTTGCATCCCTGTACATAATGACACAGTAATCAAGAGTTAAAAGAGGTGAGAAGATTCTGTATTCACTAATGTCAGCATTGATAAAAGTGGGTTGAGTGGAAGCTATAACAACTTATCATACTTATCCTAATTTATGAACATCGATTAACTTTTTTCAATGTTTATATATACTGAACAACCTTTTAATTTTACAACTATGACGAAAAACATCTAATAAGTAATATTACATATCATGAAATATTGTTGAAGGCCAAAAGAGGTTCAACATACATCCATTGAAGACTTAAACCTACCACTCGAGAATCGATATGCATAATAGTACTATAAATAAATACTTCCATTCATAATTATATTTTACCAACAATAAATAAGTCCTTAATGAAAAATACACTCATGGCCGAGACACCTTTGGAATCAACTAATGCTTCTTCAGAAAGTAAAAACCTTTTAAGGAAAAAAAAGAATGGGAACTAAAGTTAGAGTAATTAGGAGGAAACATATAGTGCATTTGGTTTAGTTGAAAGAAATGGATTAGGATATACCTATAGCTTTGACAGTTTCAACTTATAAGTATATCTGTCTTAGGAGTCCCTTGGACTTGAGAGCATAGAAGAAAGGGAGAAGGAGTTAGTAGTATTTATGATATACTGCTACAAATATATTGCCCTTGATTTTCTTCATCACACACGCCCAGAATCCTGAAGAAAAAAGAAGAAGAAGATAGAATCAACAAACTTGTAATTATCCATAGAGATACCATAGAACTATTTTTTACATATTGTCTGTTCGCCTTAGAGGTAGTGGGAGTAAATCCATAATGGGGTGTTCTTAGCCACTTATAAATTTGTAGACATAATATTTGTCCATAGGAATGGAAATAGTAGTTTTCGATTATCTAAATTTGATATATGTTACACCGAACTTGACTATTTATTTAATCATAAATGTGAACCAATATTGTGAAAGCCAAGTATTCAGATAAAATTGGCCAATTAGATAATCAAATTATGTAATCTATATATAATCGAAACATAATTTTTTTTGGAAATTTGTTCTCTAATGCTTACTTATGTTCAAGGCAAAGAAAAGCAAACTTATGAGATTTAAAACCTTATATGGCTTCCTTTAGCTTCTCGGCAAGAATTGAGTCATGATCTGATACTTTTTCAACACTGCACATGACCAGGACGTACCCAATCCAGGAAACAAAACTTAATCAGATAATAAATCCACAAATAACCATTGCATAAGATAAAACTACTGGTTGTTTAAAGGAAGATGATACATAACAAATAGGATTTCTCTTTCTATTAGAAGATTTTGGGTTAGTATATATTCTTTAAGAATAAGAAATCTTTAGATTGAATGTCCAAAACTGATTAGTGTTTCTTCTTTTTCTTATTATCGGTAGATGAAGACATTAAAATTATATAAATGAACATACAACCAACCAATAAAAGAAATGAAAGAGGACCAATTGTATCATATAAAATAAAAAATATATACATAGAGAGATTGATAGACATGCATATAATATATGTGCATATTTACCTACCCATATAATATATGGCTACCACTTGATAGCTTCCTGGAAATCCAATTCGGAAGAAATCCTCCAATAGCTCAAGTTGTTCCTCAGCTTCTCCTACATAATAGTAAATTTAGCAAAATGCAACTTAGAAGGTACAAAATTTTATAACCTTGACAATCAAAAATCAATAGTAGTACATACTCATTGAATCAAGTTCAAAATTATCTGAGATCATTTTGTGTAACAGCTCCTCCTTTGTGATTTGTGATTTGTTTATAGTTGGCAGAATGAAAATGGTGGCTGATCAAATAAAAAGACTTTGTTAGGGAAGTAAGCATTTGTTGGCACTTTACTCGATCTCCCTGATTCATCTTCTAGTCCCTATTACCTTGTACCTGCAAAAGTAGGACAACTGCGGCCATTTGCTGTAGCTAAGAAGCAAATAATAATAAAGGTGGTATTGATTTAAAGGATTGCATAATATATAATTTAGGTTTGTGGGTTTTTGAGGTTTCATAGCTTTGTTGGGGGAAGAAGATGAAACAATGGATTTAAAAATGGAAATGGAAGAGAAAGGAGTGGGAAAAATGTAAGTAATCAAGGAAAGTAAGTGTTTAATTTTTTTTCTGGACAAAATCACCCAAGATTATAAAGAAATACTTAATTGGTCCATCATCTGGGATATGGCATCTTCTTTGTTGATGCTACGTCAAATTTTACACTGCCACATAGGACAAACATCGCCATATGGGACAATCTTCGCCTTGTAGGACAAACACGCATGTTTGATCTACTCGATAGAACTACTTAACTCTTCAAACAATAAGGATTTCATTTCTCAACAAAAACTCATTCATGCGATTATTGTTAGTATCTAAAACATAAGCTTTGGTAGCATTGCAAAGAAGTCAAAGACGGTGAACTACATGTCAAAAAAATAGATGTATAACTGTTGATTGCTACTAAATATGCAAGAGATGTATTACAAACACATAATATTTAACTAAAGCATTGATGAAAGATATGTGATTTAGTAATAAACCTCGATATTACGATGCAAATACGTAGCGTCAATTGTCCTACATGGCATTGTTTGTCCCGCATGGCATTGTTGTCCTACATGGTGTATCACCTTTAAAATAATTTAATTATGTCATTAAAAAGTAGAGACTAATTGTGTCTAAGTATATTTGTATTATATCCATTATATCTCAATCGTAACCCCCATCTCTTTCTCTCCCACGTCAAGACTTTCTAAAGCATTAATGCTCTCCCTTAATACTAATTAAGGGTGCCTTGATGATCCTCTATATTTTCCTTCATCAGAGTCACCTTTCTAAAGAAATTATGTCTATATCAGCTTATGGCTATGGTAGCGACAATAGCGGTAACTACGAAAACTCAGTTCACATATTTACTAATTCAAATAGTTTGATGAGATCATCAGCTATATTACACAATGGGTTTCTCAATGAATTTACACAACCCACCAGATGAAGATCAAATTATATCGATATAAATTACAATATTCCTACTAAGAAGTAAGAACTCATCTAACTTAGTAATTTAAAATCACCAACTCAGATCTAAATCGATCAAATACAAAAAATTACCGTAAAAACGAATCTTGATTAACAATATCAATCCACAACAGCCAATTGGAGGTAAATCAGATAAACCTCATCATGCATTGTAAAATTAAGAACCAAAAATAAATTCCCAAGCACTAATACCTTAGATAGGAGATCCCCACCGAGAACGGCATCCTTAGCGCTTTCCTCCCTGTAACCAAACAATACCTTAAGCAATCATCAAGTCTTCTATCATTCTTCCCATCGATATACCCATCAGCAATAAACCCCCTGATCTGCCCACTGAATTTCGTCGGGAACTTCAACGCATCGAATCAATTAATATACAAAACCTACTCTCGCTTGCCAAAGGGCGGTCATAGTAGGTATCAAAGTCGTTCCCAAACACATAAACTAACCATATCCCAGTGATGACCACTCATTTCTTGGGATCAGTCTCTCTAATAGGAGTAACAACATTAGAAGCTGAGATTCGAGTGGAGGAGGAGGGTTTGATTCGAGTGAGGGGAAAGATAGATTGGTGTTTGCGGAGAGGGAGAGGTTGGAGTGGTGAGAGTTTGAGAGGTAGAGAGTGGAGACTCTGCATTGTTGTCGATTATCTGTTTATTAAGGTGGGGAAGAAACGCTTCAGGGAAAGACAAATAATCAAGTTAAGTTAAAGTGATTAAATTCCCCTTCCGTATTAGAAAAAGAACGACACGTAGGACTGGTATTAAAGAAATTACGTCACGTAGGACAAACATCGCCACGTAGGACAATCGTCGCCACGCAGAACAATTGACGCCACGTAGGACAAAACTGAGATTTATAATATAGATGTTGAGGTACGTTCTCCTAAAAATATGGTCTAGTGGCAGTTGGACTTGTAATTGCTAGTTTGTGGGAGACAAGTGTCTTTGACATGTTATATTTTATCAATAGTGCTCGATCCACATTATTCATCAGTTCATGGTCCAGGTGTCATTGCTAATTTTGTATGTCATATGCATAATGCGTGAGTCTAGTATTGAGGTAGTTCGAGTTTGGCATAGGCCGAGGGACAGGTTCCTACAATCGCTCCCTCATAACTGAAGACATAGGTAGCTTTAGTTGAGAAACGTCTATTGAGTGTGTGTGTGCTGGAATTGGGAAAGGTTGGGCTTGGAAGGGGAATAATGTTGGTATTGGAACTTATGTATTGAAGACTGGATTTTGTATTGATTGTGTTTGAGAGGACTGATATATTTGGCTGTAGGTTTCCCAGGAAGTACTATTTTGAATGATGACTGTCTTGGGACTTCTTCCTTGCATTGAATGTTGTTCTTCTATAAATATTGTTGGTACTGTATCACCGGTTATCCTTCTAATAGTTCTTTATCACTTAAAATATTATGCAATTTTTCCTTGTATTTGAGAATGGTGACTACTAGACGCCAAGTATACGAAGCTCTGGTTGTTGTTGTAGAATAGAAATTCCAGTTTCGATATTTTGGGAATCAACCTTTGGATTTGTCCACTCCCATACCTATCCCGCCTACGTATCATGGGATGACGGATGAGGAAGTAGTGGAGGCTGAGAATAACTATTATCAGATATGATAGTTCCATCATTTGATTCTGTCAGGTGAGCAGCGCCGGGTATGCCATCATCTTCCTGCAGAGGATATCATTAATAAGGCGGATGAGGAAGCTGGTGTACATCTGAGGAAGTACAACCGCTATCCAGCAAGCAATTGGGTTCTGTAGGAGACGGCCTCTTTTTCTTTCTCTACCTTTTCGAAGCGGTGGAGGTTACAGAGGAAGAGATGGTGGTGGTGGTTTCAGATTTGAAATATGCTTTTATCATTAAGATTTGAAGTATGCTTCTATCTATTACAAGCATCTTCATTTTCTTGTAGAAGTGTTTCATGTGGGAGAAGTCTTTGGTGTTCATATTGGAAGTGTTGTTGAAAACTGATATGTATTGTAACTTGTAGATCGATCTGTAGAAAGTTTCTGTAATATTGTGTTTTCTGTAAAGTATTCTGTAAGAAAATTTTGAGCTAATGAAAAAGCTTTGCAGTAATTATGTGTTGATATATCGAACTATAAATTAGCATGGTAAATTGAAATTACTATATTTCAACCTGTGTGTGATGGAAAATGTGAGATAAATACGTTAAATAGATAAAATCGTTAATTATATCGAACTGAAACGTATAATTCCATCTATAGGAATGTTTGTGTGATGAAGGTAAAACGTGTTTAATAGATGTTGAAATTAGTTCAAAGAATATAAGGTTGAATATCTCATATACGTGAAGTTCGCTCTATGAAAATGGAATCAAATATATTGTTAGCATGATTTGAGGGTGTAGAATTTA
The DNA here is from genome assembly GCA_014058105.1 of Kingdonia uniflora. NCBI lineage: Eukaryota > Viridiplantae > Streptophyta > Magnoliopsida > Ranunculales > Circaeasteraceae > Kingdonia > Kingdonia uniflora. Next base: position 1,067,319 of record JACGCM010001055.1, on the reverse strand, counting down.
GGGATAAGGAGGATTTGATACTTATCATGCGATATGCTTAATAGGTGGGATTGTATGTGATCTTAATTTGTAGTTATAAATAAGGTAGAAATGGTAATTCTAAATGAGGAAATATGGTGAGGACTCGTTTTTAGAGAGCTCGACATACGTCTAAAGGGCTTTTAGCAATAAAGGTTATTGAAGTACGTGAGAGGATATTTGGGCGGCTAGATATGATATCAATTTGCCTGAATCTGTAATACAGCTGGATGGTTAGACTTTGATGGCGAGGGAGAACGAGGCTGGTACAGCTCACTTTTGGTGTGAGGTATTTTGTGAATTGATAGTTCAGATTGAAGCACGAAAAACTATGCTGAAAGAAATTGTATTAGATGAATTAGCAGTGGAAGATGAGATGATTGTTGGGGATATACTTATAAGATATGGTGCTCCAGGGCAGCTTGGTTGTTTTATGTATGATTATGTTTGAGAGTACGAACTACTGTTAGTTCGAATAAATGTAAGTGAAATAGAGTGATAATATATCTGTTTGAATTTGCTCCTTATTTTTCTGTGGAAGTTATTGAAAATAAATTTGAATTTTAAATTTGTGTATCATTGGAAATGACGTTAGAAGTTGTATAAGTAAGAGTAGGAGAATATAAATCATGATTATGAGTATTCTGTTGGAGATATAGTTTGATTGCATGTAATTGGAGTGTATCAACATAAGTGTGGGAAAGTGTGAGAGGTATTTGGGTAGGAGAGAGAGAAATACATTTAAATATAAGACTTAGGATAATGATGGAAATGCATTTTTACCCAAAAGGTTTGAATCCTCTGACAGGAATTAGAAGGGGCACCTCGGTTACAAAACCGAGGGTGGCTTGTATGAGCCCCAACAACTGTCAGCGGTTAGAGAGAGAAAGTATAAATAACCCCTCATCTTCTTCATCCAAGCATTTTAAAAAAATAGGGAGATAAAAAACTAGAGAGAGAAAAAAAATTGGGTTGTAGAGATTTTAGAGAGTGAGCAAACGAGAGTAGTTATCGCTGCTGGAGGGAAAATGGCGTGCCATTATTGAGATTGAGAAAAAACTATTGTTGCGCAGCTCTGTTGTAAGAGAGGAGGCGTGTGATATCCCTGATTTTTTTTTGGACGTTAAAGGTTAGTAGGCCACAGTTGAATTTACTAATTTATCTTTGTTTTGTGATTGATAAGAATCGCATGCTTAGGGGATTGAAGATTACTATTTTTGTGTATATTTTAATTTTGAAAAGTTGGTTGTATTAGGAAACTTGTGATAAAGTGGCTTTCTCAGTATAATTTGGAGTTTTGTATGGAAAAGTATGTATGTTGTTGTATGATATATATATATAGATATATAAACCATAAATTATAAAGAAATTTGAATGGAATACCTAGACATGCATGTAGTTAGAGGCGTGAGAAAGTTCTTTTAAAAATAAGCCTCAACTTCTAACATACTCTTGAAATGAAGAATTTGACATCTGGTTATTTAATTGATGATGTAACTGTAGGAGTTGATATTGTAGAATCTGTAAGGGAGGGGGGGGGGGAGCTAATAACTGAGAGCTCGGATGCAGTAGAGTTAGAGGTGGAGGGGAAGAATAAATTAGAGTTTCCATATTTCCCTTATGAATTCTTACCTTATCCTGTAGATTCAGATGTATTCAGGAAGTTTTGTAAAGTTAAAGGTAGCTTAGGTGGTGTATGGGGTGAGGTGATAGAACACGATGGGAGGTCGTTTAGGGGGTGTACTGTTGAAAATGGAGAGCAATACTTTTTCCTGCTGCCTGATTTGGAGCATAAGAAACGTGAGAGGGAAGTGGACGAGTCTATTTCCCTTAAGTACTTTAATGGGGATATGAAAAGTGATTTGGATGAAGAATTTTTGTACTACCTTGCTCAGCTAGATTATGGGTTAATGGTGCCTTTAAGCAATCTTGCGAAATGTATTATGAATGTTATTTAGGCATTCCCGGCCCAACTGAATGGGAACATGTGGGAGGTGATAAATATTTGTGATAATTTGAACAGGAGCTGGGTTTTTGAGGGGGTGGAGAGGAGAATAACCCCTTTAGATGTTTGGCAGTATTATACTGTAAAATACTATGCGGAGACTGGGAGAGCATATTTTCTTCCAGTTCGTCTCGATCTTAATTCTTTGACTTGAATTCGGCAGGACAAACGTGGAATGATAATATGATATGGGTGAAGGGCGATCGTCTCCAACAAGTGGACAAGGAACCCATGGATCTTATATATAACACTTTGAAGAAAAGTAAGTAATTGTTTGTGATATCGAAATATTGCCTCTGTGTTATCGTCCTGTGTGTATGTAACATTGTTCTATTTTGCATGCAGATCCTTGTTCTCAAGTGGCGAGAAAGGAATCTCTTATTGATAAAGTAGCTCGAGAGGGGTCGGAGCTCGAGGTTGTATTGGGCGAGCTCACGATAAGTAGGTTCAAGAGGGCAAATAGCAGGTTAGAAAAAAGTTTAAAAGTCTCAAACAAAAAGAAAAATAACTGGAACTGGCATGACCTCAGGAGATGTAGGAAAGTCAGCATCGAATGTCAGAGTATGTCCAACAATAGTAAAGGCTACACCGATGTCCCTATAGCCGAAGCCTGTGGGGGCTACATCCAGCAAATTAATCTAAAGGCATCCGAAAAGAAAGAATGTTAAAGCTGATGGTTCAAACTTTACAGCCACGAAGAGTGGGGAGGTCGCGACGAGTTCAAAAGAAAGAAAGTTGGACACTCCTGCTGCAGCGGGTGAGGTTAAGGAAGCTGGGACCAGTCTGACAATAGAGGATGAGTTATTGGTTGTGGAGAAGAAGTTGAGGGTGACATCTTGAGAAGACTACAAGGGTTTGAACACGACTGTGAAACTGGAGCTGTGTAGGGTAAGTATAACACTAGGATTTTGTTATATTCGTGTGAAGTATTCTAACTAAATTGTTCCTTTTGTTGTAGGTTTCTCGTATGCTGAAAAGAATTTGCCTCAGGTTTGAGGATGGGAAGAAGGAGATTGGGCAGAGAATTGTTCAGTTTGAGGCAGATTTAGTGTAGAAGAGGGCTCATTCGAGCTCTACGATAAAAGACCTGAATGATTCATTCCAGGTAGCTATGCTCAAGCTTGCAGAAGAGGCGAAGAGGAATGTAGAGGAAGTTTTAGTTTCGCGTGATAACCTCGGTCAAAAACTCCTTGGGTTGGATATTCCTTGACCAATTTTGAGGCTATAATAGAGGGGCATTTTGTAGAAATGGATGAGCCCAATGTTGAAGAGGAGCTCGATGTTAAAGGTAGCTCTACACAAAGGACTGTGAAAGGGTTAGATGCGGTCTCGGCCAGGACTAATTTAGAAAGCCGAGGAGGAGAGGATGAGAAGGTAGAGTATACAATGAAGCTTTGTTTTTGTGAATTAAAGACTTTTATTGTATGGAATACATTTGGAGGATAATTATTGAGTAGTCTAAGATATGCTGTAAATATTGATTTGTAGGAACTTAAAGGTATGCTCCTCAAAATTGAGGATTTAGAGAAAGAGCTCGCTAAGGAGCAAAACTCTTTAGCAACTTTGTTGAATTTGGACACGGAGCTTCATGTTAGAAAATAGCACAAAATTTTTGAGTTGCTCTAGATATAAATTTTCTAGGGTTGGCATAAGAGAATAGAGAAAACTACTGTAATAGACAGATAAAAATCATTTTAGATTGACATCATTGTGGCTTTATCATATAAAGAAAATGAAAGGAACCAGAGAAGTGTATAATCAAATTGCTTTGGAATGTGAGAGAAAGAATGAAAGCATAAAAAAATGTGTACCTTGAAATATGAGAGAATCAATGGTTTTATCTTATTCTAAGATGCAAATGACATTACCACCAGGGCGAGAAAATTTCATAGCTTAAGTGTTAAGAATCATCTCGTTTTGTTGGTTTGTGATATATATATATATATATATATATATATATATATATATATATATATATATATATAATGTCTGTTAAATATGTGAGTAATGTAGTAAACTGTAGTATATTGAACATTTCTGTGATGTACCGTTGAATCGAACTGTTTGTGCAGGCCGAGTTAGAAACAGTACGATCAAGTGAAGAACATGCTCTTCAATGTAATCATGAGTTTAAGCTTGAATTTGATAGGATTAAACAAGTAAATAAAGATAGCGCGGATCAGTATGTCAAAGTGGAGATCAGTCTTGTTAAGGCAAAAAAGACTGTGAACAACCTGGGAAATCCAAAGTAAGGATGCCAAAAAGAAAAAATTGCAGGGGAAGCTAGTCAGTGTTCAGAATTAAGTAGCGAAGTTAATGAGTACGGTAAAATTATTGGGGGCGAAAGGTAAGGATGCGGATGTCACGCAATATCGCATAAGAGTGCTAGAGGTTGAAGCAAAAGAGTTGACAGACAATCTTGTCAGTTTGAGGGGGAAATTGGATTAGAAGGAAATCGAACTGGCGAAAGCGCGAGCTGATTTGGCGGGCACCGAAAGTGAAGAGGAGAAGCTGAGTGAGGTCGTACAAGTAAAAGATGTTAGTCTTCGGAGCACTCAGAATCACTGTGATAAACTTAATAAACGAGTAGCGAAGTTGAAGGCAGACTTGACAAGTTTGCATGACAAGAAGGCGGATTTTACAAAGAAATTGAACAAGAGAAAGAGTGACGTCGAGGTGGCGGCTACAAAGGGTGATATGGTTAGTACCCAGGCTAGAATTAAATAGTTGGAGGCAGATTTGATTGTTCCTCCTGCTGTCGTGAGGTAAGCTAATAAGCGATCGAGTGAGAGTGATCATAGGTTAGAGGTTTCCCTCATCAAAGAGAAAGAATTGAATGAACCTATCTAGAGAAAGGATAAAATGTTGTAAAACGCTAATGTCGAGGAAAGTAATGTATTAGAGCTGGAGCTGTTGGCATTGCGTAGTGAACTCGAGGAGTTAAAAAATAAAAATTGAGTTGATCAAGAGAAGTCCATGGGATTGGTGTCTGAATTGACTAATGTTGTGTTGGACCTAGAGGGACGCTTAGAGCGAGCAAAGGCCTGTTAGACACATTTGGATAAAAATCATAAGAAATTGAAGGTGAATTTCGCAAAGTTGGCTGTTCCAAACCGATATATGATTTCCATGGAAAAGATGCACTCGAGGGAGATAATGGAAGTAATTGCCTACTTTGTAGAAGAAATAAAGAGGTTGGAGTTCGAAAGGGATACCTTGCATGATTGTTTAATATTGAAAGGCTGTATCTATAATGCTAAAATAGATTGAGGTAATTGTCTGAACTCTATGGCAACTGGTATAGGCCCCATTACTACAGAACAAGTAAAGCGAGGAAGAAATATTGTAGTTGCTCGAGCGCCAGATTTTATGGCTGTACGACCTCCAATGGTATGGGAAAGTTCAGCTGACCTTCCGCAAGAAAAACCTGTATAAGTAACCTATTGTTTCTGTATTGTAGATGTTTAGACAGATAAAAGCTAGTTTGATCTATGCTTTATCTTGTATTTTTAGAGATAGTAGAGATCATGGATTTAAAACTAATATTACCTTTGTTTTAATCATTGATATGTATATAAATGTATCAATTGAAAGCTAGTATTACCTTTGCTTTAATCTTTGAGATTTAGTAGATGTTACATGTATGTATGTAGAGAATAATGTAGGAAAAAAATGAAAGTTTTTAATTAGTAGAAAAGAGCATACACGTTGTTAGAGATTGAAATCTCACTTTTGGAATGTAAGGAAATTAGAAAAGATGTATCCTGTACTTGGGAACTAGGGATTTATCGATAATATTGTTTCAATCTCATAGTGTTCCAAGGGCTTGGTATTCTGACGCCTTTCTCCATCATGAAGTAGCATGATCAAAGGCCAGTTCGGCTAATGATTAGAAATGGACCTTCTCAATTCACAGCGATCTTCCTGACATGTAACTCTTTTCTGTTCTTGGGGATCTCTCTCGAGGACTAGATCGTCGATTTGGAACTCATGACTTCAGACTCTTCTATTGTATGAGTTGGCTAGTATATGATGATATCGACCTAGGTTGGCAAGATCTCGAGCTTGGGTCTCATCGATCCAGTTCATATTGCAAGCTTGGTCGAACTCATTTTCCTCGTCTGTTAGCTCTTGATCTTTGACAGGATGGTGGTATTTTATTGGGATGATGGCTTCAGTGCCATAAGCAAGGAGGAAGGGGGAATATCCAATGGATTGTCTTGGTGTAGTACGGTATGCCTACAAGACATGTGGCAGTTCTCTTATCTAATTCTTTTTTTTATTGGAGTCAATTTTTGATTTTATCCACTATCGTCTTGTTGGTTATTTTGGCATGTCCATTTCCTTGGGGGTAGTACGAATTGGATAGGGAATGAATGATGTTATGTTTGTAAAGAAAATTCACGACTTTTTCTCCAACGAACTATAGTCCGTTATCAATCCGAATCAGGTGGGGGCATCCAAACCATGTGATAATATGCTCCCAAATAAATGAGATGATTTCTTCTTCTCGAGTTCGACAAAAGGGAACTGCCGCTTCCCATTTTGTAAAGTAATATGTTACTAAGAGAAAGAATATTTGGTCACCCAGAGTATTATGGAATTCTCCCACTAGATCGAGTTCCCACCTCTTGAAAGACCAGAATACCTTGCTGGCATGGAGTTCGGGTGCAAGTGCTCATATCATGTGTTCATGTCGTTAACATCCGTCGTATCTTCGTGAGTACTCTTCCGCTTGCTTTCGCATTCCTGGGCAGAATACTCCTTGTGTAATTATTCTATTTGCAAGTGAGTGATCTGCGGTATGGGAGCCATAAATCCCATAATGTAAGCCTTTGAGCATTCTATATGCTTGTTGCTTGGATAGGTACTTTAGATATGGCCCCGTTACTGATCTTCTATATAAACTGCCTTTCTGAACTGTATAACATTTTGAAATTTTAATAATTTTTTGTGTTTCTTTGAATCTTCTAAAAGGGGCCCATCACACTCGTTTTTCAGACCGAGATAGGCAATAAAAGGCTTTCTCCAATCGTTGTCCTCCTTTTTACCGCCCCTAGTATAGATCGCACATACCAATGGAAGATTAATATTGGGGGTTGAGATCACTTTGATTTGGAGGTATCGTGCTTCTGTACTCAAAACCCCAGCTAAATAAGCCAAGGAATTGGCATATTAGTTTTCTCCTCGTGGTAAATAGTCGAGTGTCGCTATTTTGAATCTGCTCATCTAATCAGCAACGAGGGTTGCATTGTCGACCATTTTGCCATTCTTCTTGTATCGTTCAGAGTAATGATAGACTATTAGTAATGAATCTATATAGATTGATAGCTCGAGAAAGCCGAGTTCCAGTGCTAAATCGAACCCATTAATCAAAACTTCATACTCTGTAACATTATTTGAGGCTTCAAAATCTAAGTAGATTAATTCCTCGATCCTGTTGTTTGATGGAGTAATTAGTATGATTCTGATACTTGACCCTGCGGGTCCTGCTAAGCCATCTGTAAGAATTTTTTATCCCTTTCATGTAGCCCATTCAGCTCGTTCGCCAAAGGGCATGGTCGGCAGATCTTCTGGGAGATCGTCTATGAGATCAGGATCGCACTCTCCCAATCTGGATCCTCTACAAGGAAATATGCCAGATAATCGACCATAACTTAACCTTTTTCTGATTGGCACTGTTCGAATTTGATATCATGTTCGCCCAAACTGACGGACCACTGTTGCACTCTTCTTAACTTTTTTTTTTAGATAGAACTTCCAGAGTGGGTAGTTCGTCATAACTTTGACGGAATGAGCTTGGAAGTAGTGCTTGAGCTTCCGTGAGGTATAAACGAGGGTTAGAAGGATCCGCTCGATCCTGAAATATCTTGTCTCTTCTAGAGTGAGGGTTTTGTTGATGAAATACATCGACTTCTCAACCTTTTCATCAAGTCGAATGAGAACCGAGTAAAGAAAGTTTTCTGTTACTGCGAGGTAGATGATCAATTCTTCACTATCTACCGGGGTGCTCATTATGGGAGATTTCCCTAGATAGGTTTTCATTTCATGAAAAGCCACTTCGTATTCTTTTGTCCAATCGATCTCTTCATTGGGTCGAATTTGTCCTTATTTGGTACATCCTCGAAGTAACAAGAACAGTCATCGGCATCGATCTGAAGATGTAGAGAAGAACCTATTGATAGCAGCGATCTTGTCAGGGAGCTTTTGGACTTTTTTCTTTATTGTTAGAGACAACATGTTAGGTAGAGCTCAAATCAGGTCTGGGTCAGCCTCAATCCCTTTCTTGCTGATGAGATGTCCCAGGAACTTGCCTGAGTGTACTCCAAATTGACATTTATTAGGGTTGAGCCTCATCTTGTATGAGCATAAAATGTGGAAGACCGTATCGAGATCTGTGATATGATCCTTCTTATGTAAGTTTTCACAGAGGAGATCATCGATGTATACTTTAACAATTTTCCCCAAGTGTGCTTTGAACATTGCTTTTATTAACCTTTGATAAGTCGCTCCGGCGTTTTTCTGTTCGAAAGGCATGACTTTGTAATAGTAGAGCCCTCTTTCTATGATGAAAGTGGTCTTCTCCTGATCTTCGTCTAAAAGGGGTATCTGATTGTATCCTGAAGCAGCATCTATCATAGATAAGAGTTTATGGCCTACCGTTGAATCTATAATTTGATGAATGATTGGATGAGGAAAACTATCCTTAGGAGTGTACTTGTTTAGATCTATGAAATCCACACAAACTCGGACCTTCCCATTCTTCTTTAGAACTGCGATAATATTGGAGATCCAATCCGGGTACATAGCTTTGCGAATGAATCTAAATTTGATTAATTTATAAATTTTACTGTTAACTTCATCTCGGAGACGAGGCAATAGTCTTCATTATTTATGTTTGACTGTCGTGGCACTGTTGTTGATACTTAATTTGTGATATGCCTTAGCTAGGTTGACTCCAGGCATTTCTTTGAAAGTCCAAGCGAAGACATCTTAGATACTGGTAGCTGGCTTGATACTAATATAAGTACATCGGCCTGGTCCATCAATGTCTATGTATTATGTTTGTTCTTCTGTGGAAGGCTAGACATCGGCGTGACCAGCTTTCTATAATTGTTACGCAGTAAATCTGTCAGATGTGTCGAGTATGGCAGAAACAGTATTTTTGTAAGCTCATGATAGCTTTTGACTGACTTTGATTTCATAGATGTTGTCGTTGTGCTTGAAACGAAGTACTTGATGGTACATGGAAGCGATTGCTTCCATGTTGTGAATCCATCAGTGGCCCATAAGCCCTAAGTAACAAGATCTGGCGTTGATGATGTAGAAAACGACGTAGATAGTGGTAGGTCCAACGGTAATGGGTAGGATGATCATGTCTACTCGTTCTTCTTTAGATTCATTGAACCCATTATTATCAATGTCGCTTGGTATAACTTGATCGGTTAATCCTATTTGTTTGATCGTTCTTTTAAAGAGAATTTTTATTCCGCTACCAGTATCGATCATCATGTATGCTTGAATTTTTTTTTTCATCTTAAGCATAATAACAAGAGTGTCATGATGAGGAAACATGATGTGACTGATATCGTAATCCTCAAATAAAATTCTAGTTTGTCGATTGCTTGATTCTGAAAGAAGTTTAGTTTCTTTATCTTTGGTGGTGAGGTCGCAGCGTCCCATTAATCTCCTTCTCTTGAATCTGGTAGTGTTGGTTATTTGATGGATCTCGATCATGTTACTGTGATGCATATGGTATAAGTATTTTTCCTCGGACTGATCTTCAACTTGAACTACTTCGACTTGCGTCTTATAGCTTCCATTTTTGTATTCTTTCAGGTCGATAATGTATTCGTGCATTCTTTCATCTTTAAAAATGTATTACAGCAACCTCTGCAAAGCATAATAGTTATCAGTTTCATGATGAGTTACCTTGTAATGCATGCAGTATGGTCTACCTTCAATTAGTTCTAGTGGTTGAGATACACTATAGAACTTGTCTTTCGCCAGTATTTGAAAAATTGATGAGATCCAGACATTCATCTTGGGGAGGACCGACTTGGATAATAAATTGCATTTCCAAGATTTACATATGTTTGCTTTTACTTATGATCACCCTAATCCTCCTTTGGTTCATTGCTGCGATCTGCATTTTGACCTTTTGTGGTTAAGACAGATTCAGTAGATTTATGCCTTTCAGTCATCATCCGTTCCTGGTCAATATACCCATTGCCTTGGTAATCATTTCTTCCAAGGTCGAGGGTTTGTTCAAGAAGAGATGTTCTTTTACTTTGCAATCAATCTGTAGTACATTGGTAAACGTATAAATGGTTGTTTTCTGATCGAGATTGTCAACTTTCCATGCAAGTTCCAAAAACTTCTTTGCAAAGACCTTGAGTTTCTATCCTTGAGACTGCTTAAGAATAATAAGAGTGTAAAAATATTCTTGTCTTTATTGTGAGCATATGTCTTGACAAAGATCTTCTGAAGTTGGTCAAATGTGAGGATGAAATCTTCTGGTAGATAATGGAACAACTGGAGTGGTTCTCCCTGTAGGCTGGTAGCAAACATATGACATAAAATATGATTTAGATTTGAATACAATCTTAGTGAATCACAAAATTGATGAATGTACTCCGTTAGATCAGTACCTTTGTATTTACCTATCTTAGAAGTTTGGAACCCTGTCAGTACTTCCATATCAAATAACTCTTTGGTAATCGGACTACCCTGCCTGCAACTTGGTTAAATCGTCCTTATTGCCGATAGCTTGAGCTTCAATTAACTCCTTGTGCACTGATCCATGTGTTTTTGTGTGACGTACTGACGTGGTACTTGAGCGATTTAGCATGCAGATCAGGGATTATGAATGCCGGTTCCTTCACACAAGCGTTCACGAGCAGGTATCCCTGATTGAGGTCGTTGTTCCTCTTATTGACGTTTGGAAGGTCGGCGCCCTTTACTAATGTCGAAATGATCTTCCCGTCCCAAATGAATTGAAGCGTATAGGTCATTATGAAGAACCCTTGAAATGGCTTTGCTAGTTGCTCCTCGAGGTCCCAATCTTTCCCGTACGGAAACTTGGGAGTTCGCAGGTATTTGATCACATTTCCTAGTAAGGGGAATGTGTTGATTGTCTTGCAAAGCTTGCAAGGCGGTATGCATTGTTGTCATCTGTTCTTCATGTTGCTTGAATTTTGTTTGACGAGCTTGACGCTCGTTCTCTAGTTCCTGTTCGCGGAGCTCGCCGTCACGTATCAACTGATACTCAAGCTCATTACATTTCTCTATTTTGGCATGTAGGCTTGCCCTTAGTTCTGCGAGCTGATCTGGTTTGACTGAAAGATCAAACTGGGCTCTAGTTATTGGTCGCTTAGAAGTCACCATGATTAGAAATGGATAATTCAGTAATTGTAAGCCTTAGGATATCGTAGAAATATCTTCTTTCCCACAGACCGTGCCAAAATTAGCTCTTCACCAAATATACATGTGACAAGAATTAATATAGCTCAATATAAAAATGACCCAGGTGATTAGCGTGGAAACCTTTGAATAGGTAAAAATTACGACCTCGACTTGAGAATTTAGTAACTGTAACTTTTATTGGTTGAGGCTGATGTTTTGATTATAAGTTTTGTGATCTCTTGAGCTAGAAAAACTTTGTCTTGAAGTATAAAATTTCTGGGTCTTTCCTCCTCTGGAACTCATCCTTTTAATAGACCTCACTCTCAGTTCGTTATTGTGTAGAGGCACGCTCTCCTAAAAATGTTGTCAAGTGGCAGTTGGACTTGTAACTACTAGTTCGTGGGAGACAGGTATCGTTGACTTGTTCTATTTTATTTGTAGTGCTCGATTCACGTTCTTCATCACTTCGTGGTCCAGGTGTCATTGTTGATTGTGTATGCCACGTGTATAATGCGTGAGTCTGGTATTGAGGTAGTTCAAGTTTGGCATTAGGTCGAGGGATAAGTTCATATAGATCCCATATTCACTGAAACTAGCCTTAACCTCCTATGTTCACGCAGACTCGTTCTCATTTCTTAATTAGAATGACTTAACAAGGCAATCAGATAGACAAACTATCCTAGAAGCACTAACCTTGGCCTAGGAGCAAACTTCTTCAGTTAAAAATGAACTTTTGATAATTTAGCATCCATTTAGAATAAGTGTTCATATTCAAAAAAATAAAAAATAAAAAATAAACTGGCCACTTAGTTTTTTAAAGGGTTAATAGAGTGAGGATTATATACATATTAAATTTAATTTACAGGTAAAGCAATGAAAAAAGGCATTGGCAAATCACATCATCTTTGACAAAATAGATTTTTTAACTTTGGTCTCACCTCTATATTTTGTGAATTTTCTTTTCTTTCTTTCTTTTTTCTTTTTTTTTGGAATCTAGAAGTTTGTCGGGTGCATCATTTTTCACCATTCTCCTAACTAGTCTCTCGGGGTTCACCAAGGTACCTTCGCAAGCCGCACACTCCATTTTAAGTTAAGATAAATCTTGGCGGATGACCCAACACCGGGGACGGTGTTGGGTTTCAAACTCATGACCTTTCTCTCCTCTTTCCAATAGATGGTTCCAAACCACAAGCCCGACACCAAAGAGGTGTGAATTTGCCTTTAGTTCCCATTTTGTGCGAATATTCACTTCTGGTCCCCAAATTGGCTCCAACCACAGGTCAACTCCCATTGAAGTCTAATTTGTACTTGACCTCCCTGAAATACCCTCACATGAGTTACACGTGAATTTTGAGAACAAGTTACCCATCTTTCATCAGGTGACAATGCCAGGTCATATGTCCACGTCATCTACTTCCCCAATGGTCATCTCCTTCCCCAATACCTCAGGAGTCGTTTACTTCTCAAAACTAAGTGCTATTTTTTTCCCTCTCTTTCTCTCTACTCTCTATCTCTTTACATTCTCCCTATTTATCTCTGTCTCCTTACAAAATATTAGTTCTCATAAAAGCAAATCTATGGGAGGTTAAGGTGGAGGTGGTAGAGGTGCTGAGATGGTAAAATCACTAGTTTTTGGTTCTCTCTCATTAATTAGATGTTTTGTGTGAAATTTGTAAAATCACCATTAAAGCTTAAGAGTAAGAATGGGGACTAAAGACTAACATTTTAATGATTGTAATGTAGCCCTGTTGATGTGCATATGTGACGTGGCATTGTGACTTGAAGAAAACTGAGAAATATGTTCTCAAAATTCACGCACAACTTATGTGAGGATATTTCAGGGAGATCAAATACAAATTAGACTTCAACGAGAGTTGACCTTTGGTCAAAGCCAATTTGGGGACCAAAAGTGAATATTCCCCACAAAGTGGGGACTAAAGGAAAATTTACAAAATGTAGGTAGGACCAAAGTAAAAAATCCCTAAAATCATGACCATCACCAAAAATACTAGTTCTCAAATGAGTGACTCATTTTCTTATAATGGAAAAAATAAATGCCTACGAGTAAAAGAAAACATACGAGTTAGGCCAAAATTGAATTTATTTTTCATAATTTAATTTCCTATTCTCACAGTTGTACAATTTTTTTAAAACATGAAATAATGGTTAATGAAAGACAAAATTTTATTTATTCTTCAATATTACCAAGTACGAGTGAAGTTTAAAATCCTCACATCCTCCAATATGCATTTCAGACCTTAATTTGAGTCAAGTTTGTAGGAATTTAATACAATTACTATGATCAATGAATTGGACATGAAAAGGATTTTACTAACCTCTTATCTAGCTTTAGAAAATCTTCATGAGCTTTAGTAGAGTCTTCCCTTGGATTCGCTGTAGACCTTAATGGGATAGTTTTCTGTGTTGTAGCCTCCAAAAGGGATTTCCTCTCTATTTAACCTGATAGGGTTTGAGTAGTCTTCCTATTATACCCACAAACAATAATAAAGAGTAACACCAAGTCCCACTAACCTTAACTTGGTGTAACAATTGGGCACAACTAATAACAGCTATACGACCTATTAACATGTGTGCTCATGAACCGAAAGATAAAACATCAAGTAATGCAGGTATAGATGGAAAATCCAACAATCTCCCACCCGGCGTTAACTCAATTTTTTAAAGAAAAATATTTTTAGCCTGATTACCCAGTTTTTTTTAAAAAGTGGATGGCTATCATTTGTTTTTCTTAAATCACACATGATAATTTGTTGAATGCAATGTTACATCGAACTTGACTGTCACTCTATGACTAAAAAGACGACTAACATGGTTCACAGACAAATTTTAGCTAGGCCTTTCAGTACATGTCTAATTCATAACGTGAACGTCAGGCTAACAACCTCAATAGCTTTTCAAGTATAATTTCTTTACTAGTAGAGTTTAGCGTACGTGTGATTAGCAAATGTCCACCTAAATGATGTGCTGGTACATTTCCATTAGTGTCATGCAACATGTGTTCACCATACACGTGTCATTTCAATACTTTGACAAACCGTCATGTGAAAATCATCGCTCATACTGAAATGACGACCAAAGGATGTGGAACCTACCCATATCCAGCCCAAGTAAACTTGATAAACCTTTAAGTATTCTCTATAGGCTCTTAATACTTAGATAACTATCATGTGATAAAATCACTCATATCTAAAAATTTATTGCAATTACATAATTAAAACTGAATATGTGCACATATAATAACGGATCCAAATATAATAGTAGCTAAATAATCAAAATCAAAACTGAATGTCGAAAGGGAACAACTCCCATAGGGGTAAAAAAATCCTAATGCCGTAACAGTGAATAAAATAAAATAATAACTACTCCCACGTAAAAGTGTGATCCTCAAAGAGACTCCGGCAATCCCATACGCTTAACATGACCCCTGAAGGTTGGTATTGAAAGTCCCTAAGTAAGCAGATCAGCAATCATCTCTAGTATTGACAAGTAAGTAATTTCGATAATATATTTTTGTACTTTATCAATAAAAACGTAATACTTAATGTCAGTATACCTGTTAACATACTTGACGGCAACCTCATTGTCACAAAATACTCGCAATGATCTAAAAATTAAATCAACAACTTTTAGCTAAAAAAAAAAACTATTTGAGCCATACAGCCTGTCGGGAAGCCTCATAACAAGCCACATACTCTGCTTCCATAGTCGAGGAAGCTACAAGAGACTTTTTGACACTTCTTCACGAGATAGTGCCATGAGCAAGCATAAAAACATAACCATAAGTAAACTTCTTATCATCTTTGTCCCCTGCAAAATTTGAGTCATAATAGCCCAAAATCATGAGTTCATCTGATCTCCTATAAACCAATCTGTAATCTCTAGACCTCTTCAAATAATGAAGAACCATCTTGGCTTCCTGCCAGTAAATAATAAAAGGGTTCTGTTGGGACCTTCCTAAAGTCCCAACAACAAAACTGATGTCGTGTCTCATACATATCATGCCATACATTTTGTTACCAACTACTAAAGTATAGTCCTTAGCAATGTCTGAAGAAACTGTCTCGTACGGCATCGTCTTCCTGAAGATGTCTCCCTTTAACAATAAGGACTTCACCTATTTTGCAATCCTACATGCTATACCTCTTCAGAACTTTATCAATATACAGACTCTGAGATATGCCAAGCATCCCTCTTGTCCTATCTCGCTCAATCTTAATGCCAAGAACATAACTGGCATCTGCCATATCCTTCATATCAAAATAATGAGATAAGATGGCTTTCGTCTCCTGAAGAAATCGAACGTCACTACTAACGAATAAAATATTATCGACGTACAAAACCATAATGTTAAACGTCTCCTACTATGTTTGACGTATACACAACGATCCAATTTGTACTCAACAAAGTCATGGTTTGAAACTACCTCATGAAACTGTAGGTACCACTGCTTAGATGCCTGCTTGAGATCGTAGATAGAGCGCTTAAGTTTGTAAAATAGTCGCACATTCCCTTCAGTCTCAAAACCTTCAGGTTGGTGCATATAAATCTCCTCGTTGAGATTCCCATTAAGAAAAATTGTCTTAACGTCTATCTGATGAAGCTCCAAGTCAAAATGCATACTAAGAGCCAAAATAATTCGTAATAAATTCTTCTTCAAAGCTGGTGAGAATGTTTCATCAAAGTCAATTCCTGGAAGCTTTTTAAAGCCCTTCATAACAAGTCTCACTTTGAAATGCTCAACCTTTCCTTCAAAATAACGTTTGTTCTTGGAGATCTATTTGCGCTCAACTACCTTAATTAGATCCTTAAGGTAAGGGTGTCAACTCCCACTCAGAGTTATGAGACATGGAATCCATCTCCTCAGTCATGGCATTGCGCCACTAATATGCAAAATTACTAGTCATAGCCACACTAAAATATATTGGATCCCTGAAATCAATTCAATCCCCTTCAACTGAATAAAGATGGTAATCTGAAGAAATAGTTGAATGCCTCTCTTTAGAGGATCACCGAGTAGGAGCAAGAGGTTGGGCTGGAGGTGGAATGACAAGAAGCTGGACTGGAGCGGGTGGAGGAAAAAACTGAGGGAAAACTGGTACTATGACGAGGTTCAAAACTGGGCCTAGAACTATAGCTGGGTCTGGAACCGTACTCGTCATAGTGTTAATATCAGATAAATGCGAAAGTATAATAATACTGATCGGAATAACAGTTGGACTCTGAGTCTCAGAACCCTCCTCAAAGAGAACCTCTCTATGAATAGTATTATTGAAGTGATCTCTCTCCTATATGAAATGAGCTTGAGCACACTCGATAATCACCATGGGTCAAGAAAGACAATAAAACCTAAAACCTTTCAATCTCTCTGGGAAACCAACGATCAAAAAAACAACTAATAGTCATCCAATCTAACTTTTCGACATTCGGGTTAAACAATTTTGCCTCTGTAAGACAACCCCAAATACATAAATGATTAAGACTAGGATTTCTCCCAGTTCATAGATGATAAGGATTAATTGGAATAGAACGAGAAGGAACTCGATTCTGAATATAGATTGAATAACGTAAGCACTCTCTCCACAAATTCATAGGTAAATCAGTATGACATAACATGCTGTGAACCATGTTTTGATAAGTTTGATTACGGCATTCACAAACACCGTTCTGCTTTGGTGATTTAGGGGTAGTGTACTAGGCTACAATAGCTTGACCATTTAAAATACTGATAGAATGGTCCCGAATATTGACCATCTTGATTGATCTTACCATAATACTCGCCTTTACGATCTGACTGGACAACCTTGATCTTTCGATCTAACCATAATACTAGCCTCCTCGATCTGACTGGACAATCTTGATCTTTCGACCTAACTATTTCTCAACCTCTAACTGGAAAATCTTGAATGCATCAAGTGATTCAGACTTCTGATGGATAAGAAAAACGTAGGTATAACAAGAAAAATCATCAATGAATGTGATAAAATATCGATGAACACCCTGGGACAGAGTAGGAAAAGGTCCACATATATCTGTATGAATCAGCTGTAAAAGGTTTTTGCTATGAGTAGAGTCAAATTTCCTGATCTTGGTTAATTTTTCACGAATGTAATCGATGCAAGTATGCAAATCAAAGAAGTCTAAGTCTCCGAGAATCCCATCTCGAACTACAATTTCTAATCTCTTTCTAAAAATATGTCGCCATAACATCAAAGATTGCTCAGAAACTTTATAATATTTAATAGTAGAAGCACTAACCTCGACAGATAAACATAATAGTGAAGTCTTAAATGAATGATCAAAAGATAGACGATATAACCCATCAACTAGTAAACCATAACCAATAATAGAATCATGATGAATAATGTCAAAACTACCATGTCTAAAATTAAAAAAATAACTGAAAGAGTACAACCGAGAAACTAAAACTAGAGATCATCTCATTGATGGAACATAAAAGGTTCATGTAAAATCAAAAGTAACACCCATGTCTGAAACCAAGCAAAAAATGTCAACGAACTCAATGGGAAGGCGTCTAGCATCTCCTGAGAAAATCTACTTCTCAGGCCTTGTCGTCCGTCTGCTGATGAACCCCTGTGGAAAATTCAAAATCTGAGCAATTACCCCATAATCTAACCACCAAGAGTTGGTGGGAACATCAACCAAATTGGATTCAAAGCAAACATAAACAGAATTAATACCTTCTTTCTTAGTCAACCAGTTTTTGAAAGAATGATAGTCCTGCTTTATATGACATTTTTTCGTGCAAAAGAAACACTTTATAACTGATGATGTACTTACTGACGAAGTCACATTCTACTTCTCATTTCCATTCCCTGAACGAGAACTCTGCCCTGAACCAAACTTGAAATTTTTCTTCTTCGCAAAACCTTGATTCTGGAACTTCTTTTTCCCTTGAGAATTAATGGACAACCTCTTCATGGAAGTAGTCAGATGAGCCAATTATGTTTTACCTTTCTTCTACCATTCTTCCTCAGAGACCAATACTGTAATCAACTCATTCATTTCTTAAGTCTTATCCTGATTCTGGTAGTAAACCTGGAACATCTCAAAACTTTTTGGAAGAGACCAAACTACTAAGTGAACCATCAGTGCATCATCAATGGTAAGACCGAGTTCTTTCATGGTAAGAACTAACTTGGTGATCTTAAGAATGGGCGAGCGCACATTTCCACTACCGTCATACTTTAGGGATAAAACCTGAGATAAGTTACTGTATTACCTTCCATTGACGAAACCCTCAAACTTTTTCTTAATGACATCTAACCGTTCTTTTACGGTACCTTTCTTAGCAATACCGCCCTGCATAATAGGATCGATGGAAGAACGAGTGATGAGATTTACCATTTTATTGGCTCTGACCCATTTAGCATTGACCACTTTCTCAGCATCAGAAGAGTTATCTGTGAGATCCGCGGGCTTAGCTTCAGTGAGAACAAAATCGAAATCAAGGTAGCCTAGGGAAATCTAGATTTTTGAGCTTCTAATTGGAGTCGTTAGAGTCTGTCAAGGTCTCAATATTAGTCAGTTGGTTCTAGATCATAAGGTTCATTAGCTGTATGAACCAAAGACTTATATCAGGACATGTAAAAATTGAATTTTTATGCACGTTTAACTTGATTTGTAAAAGATCTATAATTTGATGTCTATAATCTCAATCCTACCTAGGGTTAGGATTGTCGAGTCAGAGTGTGTATATTATATTTAAGGTATTGACTTTTTACTCTACAGGTACAACGATGTATTATCGAATCCCTCCTTTGGGTAGTAATTTGACATACATTGCCCACAAGTTGGTGATCACTCACGCTCAAGACTAGACTGGTCACTTACAGTTTGACTCGAGACACTTCCTCACCTTTAGGCCGAGGGTTATCCTCATGATTTCCCCGTACCGTATAGCCTATCTTGACCTGCTAATTAATTAGAAGTTTCTTAGCCTCCTTTGGGTGGTCTAATTATTTCAAGTTTAATTAGTGCAAAGTAATCTTAATAAGACTTTACAGGAGAGTCTCAAAATTAGGAGAAATGTTCAACTCCATGGATAAAACTCCTTTGGGTGTATTTACCCACTTTGTATTCCGCCTCTCTAACGGCTACTTGATCTCGCTTAAACCTCATTGGAAATCTTTGGGCATCAATACTATATATCCATTAATGATTTATATATTATCAACAATAATGTTCTTGATTATGAGCGTAATTCCAATGGGTAGATTCGCATCTCTTGGAGTAATGTTGTTTCAGCTCTTAATAGGAGAGCAGTTTGCCAACCCTTTTAAGGTAAAAAAATATCAAAAGGTAACCCATGATTAGTATGTTGCAATACAATGTAAAGCTCCAAAGGTAACTCATGAGACTCACTAATGATTACTCGGACCAAATGATTTAATCTGTAACCTATATATATATATATATATCTTGATTTGAAGATATGAAATCAACAAATTAAGGCAAAGTTAGACCCACCAGAGATCGACAGACCCAACATGAGTCCATACCCCATATCTGAAGCGATAAAATAACCAATAGTGTACCTAAACATGCATATTATCATGTGCAAAGAGAATCAATCCAATATATACAACTAAAATTTCTATTCGTACCCTATATCAGAACTTTGAGTAGTAAATTTCAATTCAGTAGATTTCACTTGTAAGGAGATTGCGATGAATGGAGAATCAAAACATTGAAATAGGGCATATTTTCTTCCGAAGTCGACATACTCATTCATCGAACTGGTTCACTGAGGAGCCGCTGTGTTTCCTCTTCTCCCATTGACCATGATAAGTATCCGTAGTTTGCGAAATGAGATAAAGAGCGAGAGTAACTATTTTCATCAATCCATCCCAAGTAGAAGTTTGCACGGTTTCCCCAAATTTATGAGTAGAAAGCAGAGTTACCTCCCCTAACAACCTCCCTGAATACATCCCACAAGTCGTCCCTCTCCTCCCTTCTCCTCCCTGTATAAACCCCAATCTTCAAACACGGTTTCCCCTTGAAGATTGACTTCCCCACTAACTTTTCCAACTCATAGTTTCTCAAATTAAAACTCGCATATATGGTAAGAATTTGCTACGATTTGGGGATCTGGAAAACTAGGTGTCTGATGAAATCAAGGGTATGATTTAGGTCTGTATTGGGAAGTTTTATTTTTGAAATTAGAGAGATAGATAAACCCTAATATTTGGGGGAGAGGTTGATTTTAGAACTAGTCCATGGGAGGGAGAGAGAGATTGGACTCGGCAGAGAAATAAAAAAACTCGAGAATTTTGGGAAGAGTAAAACCATTAAACTGTCAAAAGAAAAAACCATTAAAGTAGAGAGAAAAACTTCTGACAACAATTTTGTTGCTTTCTCTCTTTACGTCAATAGATTAATCATAAAAATATGTATCCTAGCGACTGATACCAATGGTAGAAATTTAATACAATTACTATGATCAATGAATTGGATATGAAAAAGATTTTACTAACCTCTTCTCCAGCTTTAGCAAATTCTCCTGAGCTTGAGTGAAGTCTCCCCTTGGATTGGCTGCAGACCTTAATGGGATCGTTTTGTGTGTTGTACCCTCGAAGGGATTTCCCCTCTATTTAACTTGATAGGGTTTAAGTAGTCTTCCCACTATACCCTCAAACCCTAATAAAGAGTAACACCAGGTCCCACCAACCTTAACATGATGTAACAATTAGGCACAGCCAATAACACCTATATGACCTATTAACATTTGTGCTTGTGAACCAGAAGATAAAACATTGAGTAGTGCCGGTATAGATGAAAAATCCAACAAAGTCGTCTTAAAATATAGTTAATGTATCATCGATAGATTCGATACAAAGCTTCGAAGAAGTATGAATTGAATTTTAATAGCCTACCGATGACCTTAGACCTTCATAAGTCATAATAATATTACAACTGAAAAGTATCCGAAAAACAACATGAATATCCTAGAGAAGAATACACCGCTTCCAGATCAACGGTTGATAACTTGACATAGATACAAAGTACTTCCAGTGTACACCAGTATAATTATTTTAATTTGAAAAGTATACAATATGGTATAGGACGAGGTCCATACGACCTCTAAAATATACGTAGTCGTGTAGTCGTTATAGCGCGTTATGGTCCAAGTCGTCCAAGACGAAAACAAGCTTCAACTTCCAATTCTAATGCTTTACGTATTAAATATCAGTGATAGAAACACCTATAAAAGTATTACATCAGACATCCTTTGATAGTACACTCACATTTTGCCCCCAAACTATACGTTGCTTAAATCGATCGTCTAGTTACTCTTTTTAATCATGTTGGACTCCGAGAAGGAACTCAGGAAGAAAAAGAGGTTGAGATGTTTGGTGTTCACCGCGATCTTCACCGTAATTCAAATCATCGTGACCGTTGTACTTACATTAACGGTTATGAAAGTCTCAAGGCCATAAATCAGGATCGAACATTTCTCCCTTAAGAGCTCCAGTTTTCAAAACACGTCTTTCGACTTCACGATGAACGCAAATGTTACGATCAGAAACAGGAATTGGGGCCAGTACAAGTACCCCAATAGTACTATGGTCGTCTCTTACCAAGGCCTAACAGTGGGGGAGGCTCAAATTCCTGCAGGCAAGGCTTAAACCCGTAAGACTAAGCGAGTTAGTGTTCACGTGGCTGTGAGTTCGAAAGGGTTGCCCAGTAATTCCAACTTTACTAACGAGATTAAATCGGCTGCGTTGACATTCAGTGGCCACTCAGTAGTGAAAGGAAAGACAACCGTAATGCTCTTGTTTAAGCGAAAGAAGTCCGGGAAAATGAATTGTACCATGACCATTAATACCACAACAAATCAGCCTATCCGTGATATGAGTTGCAAATAGTTGGGGTTTATTTTTGCAATAACATGGAGGCCATTTTTATCTCTGTGATGCGTTTCTTTTTGTATTTAAAATTCATTTTGGTTATGAAATAATACTACGATTTATTACATTCTTGTACTATCGTCATCCTGGCATTTTACGTCACACTAATTAAAGATTAATCATGGTACTCAAACATAGAGTCAAAATTAATCATGAACCTAATTACAGATTTCTCAAAAGACTTCATGATGCTATTATATGAGACCGGTAACTTTCTTTTGGTCTAACCGAGTAGGACATTAGGACATCAGTTTCAGCGAAACCAAATCCTGGTCTAACCGGGTATCTTTCTTCTGGCAAACTCGTTATTTTATGAGACCGGTAACTCAAGATGCTATTATACATATAGACATTGTCGTGGTCAACACATTTAAAGTACCAAACCAGCTAAGCTAGTGGATTAAAGGCCATTCACAAGGAATTTGTTGGGCAAATTGTGATAAATCATGAACCTGGATCACCTAAGTAAAATATAAAAAAGAGTATTTCGATTACGAACTAGAAACTTAATAAAAAATTCATGTTTTTGAAATCCGTATTTTTCAGATGGTACGTCGAATTAGATCCAACACATACTGATACAGAACCCTAGTAGAGGATGAGGTTATTTATTTTTCTTCTATTTTTTTAATTTGTAAGGTAGCTGTTTGTGATGGGAATTAATCCCAGAACCTCTTGGTTTTCCAAGTATTAGCCCTACCAACTGATCAAGCCTCAGTTCGCAGAGGACGAGATTATGGATATAAGGTTCATAAAATGACCACGAAATGTACCACAACCATGGGAGCTTCCAAGAAATGTGTACTTTAAGAACCTACCGTGACTTTAATACAGCCTAACAATTATATCAGAAGTATCTATAAATTATTAGCGACATGATCAATGTTCTAGAACAGAAGCCTAATCAACTCACTGTGGTTCCCGCAAGGACTATCGATGCCAACGAGCACATGTGAATGGAAGCTGTGTTTTCTTTCTCTGAAAAATATGGTTCTGAAATAAATGAACCTAAATAAATCAATCATAGAGAACCGTGGTAGCGTGTTGATTTCAATGTCGTCTAAGAAGAAAAAAAAATTCCCAACTTGCTTATAGTATTAAGTATCAATTCATACCAACACTATAAAAGTATCCCCATTGATAATACACTAGAATTTCCTCATTTCATCACAAAAATTTCATCAATTTCATTGCTTGATTCGATTCTATAATAATCATGTTGGACAACGAAAAGGAAATGCGCAAGAAGAAGAAGGTGAGATGCTTGGTATTCACGGCGATCTTCACCGTGATTCAAATCATCGTGACCCTCGCACTTACGTTCACGGTTATGAAAGTCACTAGTCCAAAAATCAGGATTGAGCATTTTTCCATTGAGAGTTCAAGTTTTAAGAACACGTCTTTTGACTTTACAATGAATGCAAATGTTACAATCAGAAATAGGAATTGGGGTCAGTACAAGTACCCCAATAGTACTATGGTCATCTCTTATCAAGGCGCAACAGTGGGGGAGGTTGAAATTCCAGCGGGCAAGGCTAAAAGTCGCAGGACGAGGCGAGTAAATGTCAGTGTGGCAGTGAGTTCGAAAGGGTTGTCCAATAACTTACCTGACTAATGAGATAAATTTGGGAACATTGACATTGAGCAGTCACTCTATAGTGAAAGGAAAGACGACGGTAATGCTCGTGGTGAAGAGAAAAAAGTCCGGGAAAATGAATTGCACCATGACGATTAATACCACAACGAATCAGCGTATTCGTGATCTCAGTTGCAAATAATTCGTTGGAGTTTTATAGATGCATGCATATCCCTTACAAATAAATGGAGGCTATTTTGGTCTCTCTGGGTATAGGGTATATAGCTAGCAATGTATACTACTATATTCTCTTGTGCATTTATATTTTTCTTTGGTGTTTTTTTATTGGTAAACCGTATATTAATAAGCATAGTGTTACAAAAGATGTATTATCACCCTCCAGAGTACTCTGTAGCCACTCACGAGGGGAATCATACCAGGACCAGCAAGCATTATCCCCAAAAGTCTAGCAGTGAGGACATGTGCTACCGAATTAGCACTAGGTGGTACATGACATATAGAAAAATTTACAAAACAACTAGAGAGGCCTAAACAATCCTGTAGAATGGCTTTTGTTGTCCATGAAATAGTGGCACCTCCCGTTTTACAAAATGAGGCAATCGCATCAGCGTCTGTCTCTATATACACTTTCGGTATCCTTCTCTCCTTTGCCCAGAGAATACCTGTAGTCTCCTTCTTTTATTAGAGGACAACAATAATTGTTAGGTGTAATGGGCTTGATACTGAATCGGAGGAGGGCACCACTCAACTATCTCCAGGTTCCTCTCTCTAGCTCTCTTTCTGATCGCTGAGGAATAGCAGTTTGCTTCAAGAAGGAAGAAGGAAGAAGGAAGAAGGAAGAAGGAAGAAGAAGAAGATGATCAAGATACCCCTTTGTTTACCCTCCTCCTTTCTATTTATAAGGAGGGTTTGACCTAGGAGCATCCTCTCTCACGTGTTCAGGAAAATTCCTAGACTATCCCTTCAGAGTCGTGGGGTTGGGTGCTCTTCATATTTGTTCTGCATTTGCTAATAATTGCTCGTTGTATGGAGATACTTAAGAGTAGTTTCGTCAGGGCATCCTTACTCGTACTGGACGACCGAAGACTTCGCTCCTCGGCTGACCTGAGGTTTCCCTGCTCTAGTTAGGCGAGATTGGAGTCGTTGGAGGGATTGCTCGTAAGACTACCACGACTTAGTCACTAGCGGGAGCGTGCTCCTACAATCGCCACCCCCCCCCCCCCCTTCAGGTCTGGCTCACATGGAGGGAGATCTGAGGCAGGTCTGGCCGCATGTGGAGTTAGTTGTTCAGCGGAGGGCGTGACAGTCTGTCTGACATTGTCTCGGGAGGGGTGCAGACTATTAAATTCATTGGGAGATGTGTGGTGTGACTGTTGATGCAGTGGGTAACGTGGCGAATGATGTGCGTGGGCCCGGCGTAGTTTTCCAGGAAGTTGTCTTTTCCCATAACCGTCTCTTCCACTATAAAATGACAGACAGCTTAGCTTAGAGCTTCTCCTCTGTTTGAAAGAGAGAAAAAAAAAAAAATTCTGAGCTTTGGAAGGACGGAACTGATACACTTGGGTTAGAACGAAACGGTGGCATTTCGTGTTGGAATTCTCAGGTGAGTTTACCCTTTTAACTTGTGAAATTTGTTGTAGTGTAATCTCTTTGATATGTTTTGGACTCCCGTGAAATGTCCAAGAGAAACGGTGGTAACCGAAAGAGGTGTGGTGACCGTGGTTCCGGGATGAATCGTGTCATGCGTCACGGAGTTGCGTCGACTTTTGGCGACCGTACCAGGAGGTAGCCTGGTTGATGGGCCGCACCAGGGGGTGGCCTGGCCCTAGGGTGCCCTAGTAGTTAGGTGGCCATTATGCCCTTCGCTATGTTAGGGTTGAGGCTGACGTCTGCGTCTGGCTCGTGCAGGGACATACGAGTGTCGAGCACAGATCAGTAGATAGATACGAGGTAAGGAATAGAGAAAAGCCGGGCAGAACTATGGTCGTATCTGAAGGTGAATCAACAACGGAAGGATCAACGGCCAGGCCATCAGGTCTCGTGCCCGTGGGGTTGGTGAGCAGTTACAACAACGTGGCAGGAACTTTCATGCCACATAACTTGAGAGTAGAATCGCAGGCAGATTTCGTGGTGCTAGGGAGAGTACCTGGAGATCTGGCCCATGAAGACATTATTAGTGGTCTTGAGGAAGGAGCGTCTGAGTTGTTTTGGCCTTATCCATGCGAGTGGAGGTTGCCCGCAACGCTGGCCGATTACGAAAGTCCGGGGGTAACGATGGAGTTTTTGGACGTTGTTAACGAGCGGGAGAAAGCTCGAGGCGGTCGTAAGTGGATATGGCCGGATTGTCAAACATTAGCGTCCAACCAATGCATTGTGTACTTCGGGCAATTTGATGCAGGGCTGAGATTTCCCTTGGATGACTTAACGAAAAAATGTTTAAATTTGTATGGGCGTACCCCGGGGCAAATGAATGGAAATTTTTACCTGGTGATGACGGGGTGTCGGCTGATTAATCAATCGGTGCCTCCTCGTTGGAACGTGGGTTGTGGGGACATAGTGGTTGCCTACAAGACAGGGAGTTGTCCACGTCAATGGGACACTGTTCCGGAAGGCTCAGGGGTTGAACGGGATGGGGACGAGGCGTCAGAAGAGCCGACGTCTCCTCGCGTTACTCGTTCACGAGCGCGGGCGGGTCATGAGGAGCGGCAAACTCGGACTGCCGCCAAGGCAAAAAATGTCTTAGTCAAGGAGAGTGATGCAGGCCCAAGGTGTCAAAGAGTCATGCGTCCTTGTGCACCTAAGTGGAGGCACTGGTACTATATAGCTCGCAAATTCGGGGAGTCAAATATTTTTAATTTGCCGACAAGTGGGAATTACTGGTGTCGGCATCCAATTCTGATGACAGGGGCATTTGATTATGACAATAGCCCTAACCGTCGCTTACATCATAACGTGTTTAATACTAAGTGTACGCTTCTTTGTATAAGTCATTGTAGTTGTGTGAGATTCTCTGTCATTCGGTGACTAATGATTGCTCTATTATTTCACAGGTGTGACGCTAGTAAGGGTAACTTATAAGTCCTCGCGATTACGTATGTTCGGCCATAAAAATAAAGAGAATCAAGTATTGACCAATATTATCGACGGGAAGTTTGACTCTAATAAATATTGGTCAGCAGTCAAGTATAGCGAGCCTCGTATCCATCCCGTGAGCAATACTTACTCTGTAGAAAGTGTTCACAGTTAGAAATCCGCGGAAAGCGTTGGAATGAAGCCGAGGTTTTTAAGTGCGAGGGGAAAGGATTTGCCTGGCTCAAATGCTGGCTTGCCTCTTGTCGCTGGACAGAGTCCTGGGCTGCGAGGGGTCAATGGTCACACAGAGAACGTCCCACTTGCAAAGCGGCAGAGGTCAGTTACTGTCAGTCTTTTGGACGAGGAGCCTGGGCAGCTGCGAGGCAGGGAGAGGGAGCCGTTATCTCATCATTACGTCGAAGAAAGGGCACGCTTGGTCAGGAGCGATAACTCCTTGGTGGCAGTTTGCCCGAAGGGGAAGTGCAGAGTACTCCTTACATGGACAAGGAAAAGAAGCGTTTAGGTCAGGCTCTGGATGACCCTCAGGATCGTCGTACTGCGGTAGTTGCTGCTGTCCGGGTAGGCTATTGTTTTAGTGGTTAAACGTCTATTTCCTTCAGGGTTATGAATAATAAAATTGTTGTTTATTTTATGCAGGGTACCCTTACACATGAGGCCTCGTTTCTCCAGACCGATACGCTTGCCAATCGTAATGCAGAGTTGGAATTGCGACTGGAAGAAATGCGGACTGTGTAGAAGGAGCTTGTAAATGAGGCTCTACATCGCGAACTAGCGAAGCACGTTGTGAGCAGGACCGCGGGACTCAAAGAACAATTGAAAGTGTTGACTGACGCGAAGCTTGCAGTCGATAGGGACTTGGAAGTATCCCACGGACGGTTAAGGACTCAGTCGCTAGAGAAGGAAGCGAGCGAGCAGGGCTTACGTGAGGAGCTGGCGGGGGAAAAGAAAGTAACGGATAGTTTGCAGCGTCGCGTTGTCGAGCTGGAATTGCGCCATACTCGTTTAGAGGATGAGTTTCGTTCATCGACAAAGTGGTAGGTGGATACGTTGGCTCCGCCGTTGCTATTGTTGCGTCAGACCCAGGACGAGCCTGAGTTGCGTCATCTTGGCTATTCCGGACATCAAGGCTCTCTTTCTATAGGGGACAAGATGGATATTACTCCTGAAGAGGAGATGCGACTGGCGGAGGAGGACGGGGCCGTAACCCCTGTTTAGATGCTCGTATTAAGAGGACGGTCATTTTGAAATTTGGCGAGGAAGGCTTAATGTGTTTGCCTTGGAAAAATGTTTTTATTTTTGGTATGTAAACTTATGAAACTCATAGGGATCTGTCGTTCACTTTATTGTTGAACCTGCTATTTTCTTGATATATTTGTGCAGTCGTGTTTTTAATTTCTACGCTTTCTCGTGTTAATGACGACTATGGGGTGTTCTCGGTATGATGCTCTCGAATTGGCCACGTAATGAGGGATTAATATAGGCAAAACGTTATGTCTGTTATTAATGTAAGATGTGAGTTCCAAGGGGAAGTGAGTGGGGTTACTTGGGGGGATGTGTGCGGCGCAATAAATAAAGGGGATGGCTCTTAGGTTTCCCCATGGTAGTTAATGAGGCTTATATAAATGTAGATTTGTGGGAGATGGATTCCATCCCGCATTAGCAAACTTGTGGGAGGAGCGCTCTTACTCTTTCATTGGAGCTTGCGATTGGGAGTCCAAACATCTGGAGGAGAGAGATGCAGACGTTGTCGAAGGCTAGGTATGAAGCACGGGTAAGCGTGTGGGTGGAGTTTTATAAAAAGTTCTACTTTGGCGACCGTGGGCTGACTGGGAAGCCGTTAGTGCGAACCTTTGTCGACCCATCAACCCTCCCTGTACCCGAGAGGGAGACGCAGGAAAAACGATGGTTCTGGTATCTTATTTTGAGGGATCAAGTGCAGAATTGTGTTAGCCGTGAAATTGTCTTGAGCGTGATGACCGAAGAAGATGTTAAAGCGGCTAGTTGTGAAGGGCCGGGTTATGGAAAATGGGAGAGGTCGTGTCCCTGTTGTTCTTGGTGAACTTGCTCTTAATCAAGTCACTTTCCATCATTTTTGTTTGTCAGTAGCCTTTTGCTGCTGTGAATTTAATTGCCGTTAATTTTGAAATTAAATTTGGCTACCAGAAATATGTATCGTAGTCGTTATGTTTATTAGTAACCGCATTTTTAATAATCCGTGAAAATTAGGTGCGAAACAATCGACTAGAATTTACAAAGTCCTCATTGGATTGGGGTACATTGGTTGCCTAGTTAACCTTGCCGAATTGATTAGGCGTGATGGGCTCGATGTATGGCGTTTCTTTGGTCGTTTAGGCGACTAGACGTGCCTCCAGTCATGATTTCTTTTTTTGGCAAATAAAAAACATTCGTATTGTACAAGGGTGATCTTTCTTGAAGACCCCTCAATTTTCGTGCTTCGCGAGGGTCGTCGATGTCAAGGACACCTCGACTTTTGTACTTAGCGAGGATGACCTATATCTAGAATGCCCTAAATTTTTGTTCTTAGCGAGGGATCCTTACGCCGTCGACGCC
This sequence comes from Kingdonia uniflora, assembly GCA_014058105.1. Taxonomy (NCBI): domain Eukaryota; kingdom Viridiplantae; phylum Streptophyta; class Magnoliopsida; order Ranunculales; family Circaeasteraceae; genus Kingdonia; species Kingdonia uniflora. The sequence goes on along the minus strand of JACGCM010001055.1, from coordinate 1,037,681 downwards.
CCCAGTAAAGTAATTTATTTAAACGATTACGTCAAGGACACAGTTTTTAAACTCTACGAGGATAGCCTTTGACAAGGATGCCCTTGGTTTCCGTTCTTTACAGGGGTGGCCTATGTCAAGGATGTCCTCAGTTTTCAGTCTTTGCGGGGGTAGCCTACGTGAGGGTTACCTACTTCGGGGACACCTCCACTTTCGTGCTATGCGAGGATGACTTCGACAAGGACCTCTCGATTTTCGTACTTTGCGAGGACGACCTTCGTCAAGGATATCCTCGGTTTCGTTCTTAGCGGGGGCGGCCTACGTCAACGACTCCCCCAGTAAAGTACTTTCATTTTGTCTGCCAAAAAATGACTTTCTTGCTGCGTGAGGGTTGCCTACTTCAAGGACGCCTCTACTTTCGTGCTTTGCGAGGATGGCCTATGTCAAGGACATCTCAACTTTTATACTTTGCGAGGACAGCCTTTGTCAAGGATGTCCTCGATTTTCATTCTTTACGGGGGCGGCCTACGTCAAGGACGCCCCCAGTAAAGTAAATTCGTTTTGTCCGTCAAAAAACAATTTTCCTGGTGTGAGGGTTGCCTACTTTAAGGACACCTCTACTTTCGTGCTTTGCGAGGATGGCCTACGTCAAGGACATCTCGATTTGTGTACTTAGCGATGGCAGCCTTCGTCAAGGACGTCCTCAGTTTTCATTCTTTGCGGGGGTGGCCTATGTCAAGGACGCCCCCAGTAAAGTAGTTTCGTTTTGTCTGTCAAAAAACGATTTTTCTGTTGTGTGAGGGTTGCCTACTTCAAGGACACCTCCACTTTCGTGCTTTGCGAGGATGGCCTACGTCAAGGGCATCTCGACTTTCGTACTTTGCGAGGATAGTCTTCGTCAAGGATGTCCTCGGATTTCATTCTTTGCCGGGGCGGCCTACGTCAAGGACGCCCCTAGTAAAGTAATATCGTTGTCCGTCAAAAAACGATTTTGTTGTTGTGAGGGTTGCCTACTTCAAGAACACCTCCACTGTCGTGCATTGGGAGGATGGCCTACGTTAAGGACATCTCGATTTACGTACTTAACGAGGACAACCTTCTTCAAGGACGTCCTCGGTTTTCGTTCTTTGCGTGGGCGGCCTACGTCAAGGACGCCCCCTGTGAAGTAGTTTCGTTTTGTCCGTCAAAAAATGATTTTCCTGCTGTTTGAGGGTTGCCTACTTCAAGAATACTTCCACTTTCGTGCTTTGTGAGGATGGCCTACGTCAAGGACATCTCGATTTTTGTACTTTGCGGGGACCACCTTCATCAAGGAAGTCCTCGGTTTTCATTCTTTGCGAGGGCGGCCTACGTCAAGGACGCCCCCAAGAAAGTAATTTTGTTTTGTCCGTCAACAAATGATTTTCCTGGTGTGAAGGTTGCCTACTTCAAGGATGCCTCTACTTTCGTACTTTGCAAGGATGGCCTACGTCAAGGACATCTAGACTTTTGTACTTTGCGAGGACAACCTTCGTCAAGGATGTCCTCGGTTTTCATTCTTTGAGGGGGCGGCCTACTTCAAAGACGCCTCCAGTTCCTTAAATGCCTTTATAACAGAATTTTATATCTCGTTTAGATGAGTGATCATATAATGGGGATCTACGTTTTGGATTGTGATGTTGAAACTGAACTTCTATTGAGCAGGAGTGATCATGTACATGTTATGCATTTCTAATGAATCCATTTGCGGAGATTCATGGCATTCCAGGGGGATTTGAGTTCCTCGTCATCGCGGTTGAGTATATAGTATGTGTTGCCATTGGCGATACGGGATATGAGGTAAGGGCCCTCCCAGTTAGGTTGTAATTTGCCCTTGTTGTGATTGTGAGCTGTCGGGAAGACTTTTTTCATGACGTAGTCGCCTTCGCAGAACTGTCAAGGGATTACTCGCTTGTGATAGTTTCTTTTCAATGTCTCTTGATACCGCAGTAGTCATGAAGAAGCTTCCTCTCTAGTTTTATCTATTAAGTCGAGGTTCTTGGCGAGTAGTCGGTCATTGATTGTATTGTCAACTACTAGGGATCTCATCGTATTGGCGATAACTTCGGTGGGGAGTACTGTTTTGGAGCCGTAGGTAAGCATAAACGGTGTAAAGCCCGTACTTTTCCGAGGGGTCGTTCGGTATGACCATAGAACCTGGGGTAGCTCATCCACCCAGTGACCTTTTACCGCGTCCAGTCGTTTACTGATTCCGTCGATGATGGTTTTGTTTGTGGCCTCGGCTTGTCCTTTTCCCATGGGGTATCTGGGGCTCGAAGGAAGGATTTTTATATGGTAAGGTCGTACGAAATTTGTGACTTTGCTTCCCATGAATTGTGTACCGTTGTCGGTCATCAGTACGGCGGGGATGCCAAACCGTGTGATGATATGTTTCCATAGGAACGCGATGACCTCTTCCTCCCTAATCCGAGCGAGGGGTATTGCTTCAACCCATTTGGTAAAATAGTCTATTGCTTCCAATAGCCATTGGCATCTTCCGCGCGCCATTAGGAGGGCACCGACGATATCAAGTCCCTATTATACAAACGGTCATGGGCTGGAAACTATATTGAGGTCGACTGCTAGTGCGTGGATTATAAGCCCATGGATTTGACATTTATCGTATTTTTGTGCATATGTTATGAAATCTTGTCGCATAGTTGGCCAGTATAATCCTTGGGTACATACACGGTCAGCCATGGAACGTCCAGCCGTATGAGCCCCGTGGACACCGTCGTGAATTTCTGCGATAACTGTATTGATTCGCTCTCCGACAATGCAAGTGAGGTGCAGAGCATATAGGCTTATCCGAAAGAGGCCACCATTAATCATCGTATATTTGTGGGCTCTGTTGTGGATGCTTTCGGCTGCTAATCAATCATCCGGAAGGATGTGGTGTTCCCCGAAGAAATCTAGGAGAGGTTTACGCCAGTCGGGGGGAACGAGTAGGTCAGTTTGCATTGCTTGTATTATGTTTATGTTAATACTTGGTTTATCAAGGATATCAATCTAGATGACTCAGAGTTTGTCGCCAATGATGCCTGCTAGATACGCGAGGGCGTCTGAGTATCTATTCTCACAGTGGTGGATGTGTTCGAGGTTGATTTTTCAGAACTTGATTAGTCGTTGTTTTAGTATTTCCATGTAGCTGGCCATCCTGCCATTGGCCTGGAACATCCCGCTATGCTGGTTAACAACTAGCTGCGAGTCGGTAAAGATGGAGAGTTCCTCCACGCCCAGGGCCAATGATGTTTCTAGTCCGCTCAACAACGCCTCATATTCTGCCTCGTTGTTACTGAGGGGGAAATTGACCCGTATGGCTTTCTCGATTTTCTCATTGGTCGGAGTAACTAAAACTATGCCAAGACCAGAGCCGCCAGCGTTGACGGACCCGTCGGTATACAGCCGCCATCCCTTAGTATGCGCTGGCTCGTCAGCGTCAGGGTGGGTATCGAGGTCATCCTCCTCGTCGTTATGCCAATTATTGTCATGTATGGGAAGGTCTGCAAGGAGGTCCGCTACTGCCTGTCCTTTAATGGAAACTCGTGGTTCGTACCGGATGTCAAATTCACCTAGTGTAATTGCCCATTTTGCGATTCGGCGGGTCTTATCTTTCTTGGCAAAAATTTCTCGAAGGGGTTGGGTGGTGATGACCTTGATTTTATGTGCCTGGAAATATAGTCGTAACTTTTGTGAGGCATATACAAGAGCGAGAGCCTGTTTTTCCACCGCGGAGTATCAAAGTTCTACTCCCATTAGGGTCTTACTGATGAAATATGCTGGCTTTTCTGCTTTGTGCTCTGTGCGTATGAGGACTGCGTTGATGGATTCATCGGTATTGCCCAGGTACAAACCTAGTAACTCGTGCTCGATAGGGGCACTTAGAATTGGTGGAGTGGCTAAGAAACATAGCATGTTTTGAACGGCTGTTTCGCATTCATTGTTCCATTGGCAATTTTGGTTCACCCGAATATAGTGAAATAATGGGCGGCATTTGTAGGAAGCTTTATAAATGAAGCGCCCTAGAGCGGCTATTTTTCCAACGAGGTCTTGTACTTGCTTTAATGTCTGTGGTGATGGCATAAATGCAAGTGCACGGATCTGATCAGGGTTTGCTTCAATTCCACGTTGGCTGACTAGGTGTCTGAGGAACTTTCCCGAGGAAACCCCAAAGCTATACTTTTCCGGGTTAAGAGACATCTTCTGCGACCGAATCTTTGTGAAAATTGTCTCGAGGTCACGAAAATGGTCGTGGCACAGGCAGCTTTTGACGAGCATGTCGTCGATATAGACTTCCACTATTTTGCCAAGCTGTTCTTCAAACATTGTGGTTACGAGGCGTTAGTACGTAGATCCCGCATTCTTCAAGCCGAAGGGCATGACCGTATAACAGTATAGGTTCTGCTCAGTGGTGAATGACATGCACTCTTGATCCTTTATTGCTAACGGTATTTGGTTGTATCCGGAGTAACCGACCATGAATGACAACCGCTCGTGGCCAGACGTGGAATCGACTAGCCTGGTAATGAGGGGTATAGGAAAACTATATTTTGGGCAGTGGCGGTTGACGTCGGTAAAATCGATGCACACTCGGGTTTTCCCATTCTTTTATGGTACCGCGACCACGTTTGCTACCCAGCGTGGGCAGTCAACAGGTCTTTTAAATCCTGCGTGCAGCAGCTTTTGTATCTCATCGTTGATAGTTTCACGTAGCCGTGGTGCTGTTTGTTGTGGTTTCTGCTTGACGGGGTTGGCTTTTTCATGAACATGTAAATGATGGCAGGCCATCGCGGGGTCTATGCCTGGCATTTCGTCAAAAGACCATGCAAAGATAACTTTGAACTGGCCGAGTAGTATAATGAGGTCCGCTTGCTCGTCACCTGTCAAGAAGGAACCAATATATGTTGTTCTCGTGGGGCCGTCGATGTTAATTGGAACGACTAGCTCCACGAGGGGCGGGGTCCATGATTTACTGAATAAATTTATAATGGCATCGTTTTGGTCGTGTATCGTGTCTGTGAGCATTAAGTTATTTTTGGTGCAAGGAACGGGGGACGAGTCCACCGCCATGGGCTCATGCCCCGTTCGTTGTTAATCGGCATGCTCGATATGTTTCCCTTTCTTTTTTGTATTCTCTTGATTGATTAAGTTGTGCAGTAAGTTAGTGTAGCAGACTCGCGCTGTGACCTGACAGCCGCGTATCTGGTAGGGGCCAAACTTTGTTGGAAAGCGTATTACCTGATGGTAGGAAGAGGGAACGGCCTTCATGACGTGGATCCAGTCGCATCCCAAAATTCTATTGTAGTGTACTGTGGGGCTTTTGATGACAATGAAGGTTGTAGGTATGATAACCGGGCTTGCCTGTACTTGGGTTACGAGCTCTCCCATTGCTCGTTAAGTGGACCCGTTAAAACCAGAAATCTCAGTCTTGGAAGGTGCAAGGCAGTCCTGCATGTTCATGTTACGAAGTACCTCGTAGTAGAGGATGTTAGCGCTACTACCAGAATTGACCAACATTCTTTTAACGAGGATGCCGCCTATGACGATCCAAATAATGAGGGCGTCGTCATGAGGGTGTGAAACGATGCAAAGATCGTGATCGGTAAAGTAGATTGCTTGATCCGCAGGAGGGTTAGTGGCTACATCGATGCCGTGGGCGGCTCGTTGGTTCTCTGTTAGGCAGTAATACTGCCTTGTAGAATTTGAAATGGAGTGTTTGGAAGGAGCCTGGTTGAGGTCACCCAATATCATTTCACATACTGGTAAATGTTCTGGTTCCCGTATGTTTGTTGCGCGCTCAACGTAGGTGGGGTGAGGCGCTCTCTCGACAGATGGGATTGGTTTTTTGAGGTATCGTGTATATCGGCCGAGGCGGAACCATGTCTCGGTCATGTTGATGAAATCGTAGCATTCCTCGGTGGGATAGTCGTGGATCTTATGATGCGCGCAGTATGGGCGACCAGGTCGGTCAGGCCTGTTTTGAGGTTTACTGTAGTCTGGGCAATTCTTGACCGCGAGGAGCAAGTTTGCCCGTGAAATTGTCAGGTCGCTGAGAGGATAATGTTCCCAACGGGTGTTTCTTTATCGTCCGTCCCTGGAGGTTTTGGTGTTATCTCGTTGGTCGCGTTCTGTTCGTTGTCTATTCCTGTTATTGTGTGGATCGTCTTTTGTATCCCTTGAGTGTTTGGGTGCCTGGTTACATATTACCGGCGTGGAAGTGGTGCTCAGGAGGGCGGCAATTTGTGAGGCAGAAGCACGGTTGTCTGCTTCTATGTTTTGATATTTACGTACCTTCTCATACAGGTGTTCGAGTATCTCGGGCCATTTTCTATGCAAGGCCTTGCGCAACTTAGAGTCGGGGAGACAGGCGCCCATAAAAGCGAGGCAGGCTGTTGGTGCATCTACCCGTTCAATGAGGGTGAGCTCGCTTTTAAACCGTGAAAGGAGTGAGTCGGTGGTTTCGCCGATTTGTTGTTTCAGGGAGAACAGTTCTGCTAGCTATTTTTTTATTGTTGGTTGTAGAGGTACTTCTCGATAAATGCCAATGAGAGTTGTTCGAACGTAGATATTGATTTTGGCATGAGGCTCTGAAACCATACGAGGGCCCAGTCTGAAAATGTCGAGGGGAATAGACGACACATGTGCTCGTTTATTTGATGTTGCAAGTTTATGCTGTACTGAAACTTGGAGAGGTGTTGCCCAAAATCCTGGCAACAGGTGAACGGCCCTATTTTGGGTCGAGAGTAACTTTGTGCTGGTACGTAGCTTCGTATGGCCGCAGTAAAGGGTGTATTGTGGATCCGGCAGAGCGTCTCCGTGGTTAACCGCCTAGTTGGGTTCGCGTCGTGCATTGTCCGGATAAGTGCTTCCACGGCCGCAGCTGTTAGTGGTTGCTGGTCATGGGTTTCCGCGATCCCTTTGTGGATGGTTTCGCTTCAGGTTATGGACTCGTCAACGTGGCTGTCGTAATTGTGGGCGTAAGTCAGTCCCGAAAAGGGTATTCCTGGGTATCGGTCGTAAAATTGCCCATTGTACGCATGGTTCCGATCGTAATGGGGCTGACAGTCGTGGTCGTGGGGGAAAGAAGGGTCATCTGGGCTATAAGAGGGATGCCTCAGTGAATGTTTTGCGCGGTTGTCGCCATATCGTCCGTAGTCCACGACGGGATTTGGTACACGGTGGTTGTGGAGTTGAGGAACATATCGGCCGGGAGGGAGCGGGTCGTTATGAATGAACTGGTAAACTGGTCGATGATGTTGTGGGCCTGTACATTGGTGAACCGTGGGGTGCTGAGGCATAGAGGGTCCTCAGGGTTGTGCGAGGGGATGGTGGACTGGTGTTACAGAGGCTCCAGCTGTAGGTATAAGATTTGCTTCATCTCCTTGAAGTGGTTCGTACAGAGTTGACTCGCTTATAGACGCGGAGGGTATTGAATCGGCCATCGGCGGGTGTGTTCTGGCAGCGAGAGTATCTCAAAGAGTATCGTTGGCCACTTGGAGTTGCTGCATTGGTCATCCTTTGTAGTCATCTGGTTCTGCAATTGCGCCAGCACCACTCTCATTTCGGCCATGGCTTGTTCCTGGGACTGATTTCGGGTGGAAACCACCATTTTTTCTCGGAGGAGGCTTTGGGGGGAAGGCAGACGGTGCCAATTGTAGTCTCCTTGTTTTATTAAGGGATAACAATAATCGTTAGGTGCGTTGGGATTGATACTGAATCAGAGGAGGGAACCACTCAACTATCTCCGGGTTCTTCTCTCTAGCTCTTTTTCTGATCGCTGAGAAATAGTAGTTTTCTTCAAGAAGGAAGAAGGAAGAAGAAGAAGATGATCAAGATCCCCCTTTGTTTACCCTCCTCCTTTCTATTTATAAGGAGGGTTTGACCTAGGAGCATTCTCTCTCACGTGTTCAGGGAAATTCCTAGACTATCCCTTCAGAGTCGTGGGGTTGGGTGCTCCTCGTATTTGTTCTGCATTTGCTAATAATTGCTCGTTGTATGGAGATACTTAAGAGTAGTTTCGTCAGGGCATCCTTACTTGTACTGGGCGACCAAAAATTTTGCTCGTCGGCTGACCTGATGTTTCTCTGCTCTAGTTAGGAGAGATTGGGGTCGTTAGAGGGATTGCTCGTAAGATTACCACGACTTATTCACTAGCGGGAGGGTGCTTTTACAATATCTTCCATCACTGCTAATGCCTCACCTTCTTTGCTTGAGGCAAATCTGCGTGAGGAAATACGGGTTGCACAAAAAGTATTGTTAGAACTACGGATAATCAAGCCAATACAATTGAAACATTTATCTTTGTAAAAGGAGGCATCAACATTAATCTTGGCCCACCCGTAAGCCGGACTATCCCAGGGGACATTAATTAAAAGGTGTTCATGACGAAAAACTGGCTCATTTGCGATAATTTTATTAATGGTTTTAGAAATACGAAGGGGGTCCAGGGCAATGTTTTGAAATATCCAGGCACATTGCTCTTTCCAAATAAGCCAATAAATAGAGAAAGTGAATAAGGTCCAGATATCCCGGTCAACCGGCCAATCCTGTTGTAGCCTCAGCCACCTCTCAATCCAATTATGAGTGCTTAAATGGGAGAAAGTTTGGAGCAGGGCCCCGAAGGACGTGTCGTACCAGACCGCCCGAGTAAACGCACAATCTAGAAGAAATTGGTGGAGACTTTCCAACGGGGCCGAACACATAGGGCAAGAAACATCGTCAAGAGACAGCCGAGCCACAATCTTCTCCCTACAAGGAACGATATTTCGGAGACATACCCAAGCGAACATCTGGGCTCTGAGGTTCGCCCGATTATGCCAGATTTTCAATAACAGGGATTGGGGTCCCATAACAGGCTCCATATAATCGCCCGAAAGCAAGATGCGGTAAGTGGATTTAATGGAGAATTTATCGTCCTTAGACGGACACCATCTAAGTTCATCCAGATTACCTTCCCGGGGAATGAAAACATGTGATATCATCTCAGCCGAATCATCATCACACCAGGCCAGGAGTTCTTCCCTTTTCCAGAATCTAGAAACCGGGTCAATGAAATGACTGACCCATTGGGGACGTTCCTCAGATAGCATCTCTGTCCGAGGGGTAGGTTTACGCCCCCCCCCCCCCCCCCTACACACACACAAGTGGAATCCAAGTGCCAGTCCAAAACTTAATCTGGTTCCCATTTTGCACTTGCTAGTAAGAGTGGTTATTGATCAATGAGATAGCTGACTGAACACTACGACAGGTCCAGGATGAATCTTTCTTAACTTTTGCCTAAAGAATATCGCAGTCTGGGAAGTATTTAGCCTTCAGAATGCGGCCCCATAATTCATCCGGCTTTATGTGTAACCTCCAAACGAGTTTTGACAAGTGAGCCTTATTGGTAGCTCCAGCTTCACGAATACCCAAGCCTCCTTCCCATTTAAGACGGTACACTTCTTTCCACTTTTTGAGACATAACGGTTTACGGACATCAGATCCCTGACCCCACCAAAAGTCTCGTTGGAGCCTATTAATAATTTTGCACGTCGAACTAGGAAGGGTAAAACAGAACATCTGATAGGACGGAATCGCCGACGTAACTGCTTTGATGAGGACCGTGCATCCCGCCTGAGACAAAAGTTTCCCCCGCCAGGATTGTAACCGGTTTGAGATGCGTTCTTCAATCCAAAAGAAATTCTGGGCTTTAGCCCGACTAAAGAAAAGGTTGATCCCCAGATAACGTTCATCGGCAGGCATGATTTTCACTTTGAGGAGCCGAGAAATCATCCAACAGTGCCGATGAGGAAGATTCTTACTAAAAAATACTCCAGATTTAGCGATATTAATTTGCTGGCTCGTGGCCTCGCAAAAATTATCGGGAACCGCCTTAACCTCGAGAGCCTCCACAACATCGGTACTACAGAAAAAAAGACAATCATCAGCGAAGAGAAGATGCGAGACCGGAGGGGTACGCCTAGACACTTTAATACCGTGAATATTGTTAGAAGCCTCTTTCGCCCCCAAAGCCCGAGAAAGACCCACCATCAGGATGATAAAAAGAAAAGGAGACAAAGGGTCACCCTGGCGGAGACCCCTCGTAGGGGTAATCAACTCATGGGCATATCCATTAATGAGAATAAAGTAGCACACCGTTGATATACACTATTTAATCCATTGACACCACAGCGGACTAAAACCCATAGCCTTCAGCGTACGAATTAGGGTGCTCCACTTAATCCGATCATAGGCCTTAGACATATCCAACTTTATACCCATCAGTCCAGATCGACCCTGCTTGTGCTTCGAAGTATGTTTCAGTTCATGAGCAACCAGGACATTGTCCGATATCTGACGACCGCTAACAAAAGCACTTTGAAAAGGGGAAATAAAACTATCCAACAGAGGTTTATGCCGATTGGTAAGAATCTTAGAAATAATCTTATAAATCACATTATAGAGACTAATTGGCTGAAAGTCCCGGAAACTCGCCTTGGCCCCATTTTTAGGGATCATCACAACATTAATGGAATTTAAAAATTTAGGCATAAAACCGGACTAAAAGAAAGTACTCACCAGACGGCATATATCGGGACCCACAGTCTTCCAATAATTCTGGAAGAAAAGAGCGGGGAACCCATCCGGGCCTGACGCTTTAAGCGGACCAATGTTGTCCAGAGCAGACTTGATCTCTTCTGGAATAACAGTTCGAGTGAGAGAATCCTTTGGTGTTGCATACTAGTAGAATCCTTTTAGGCTCCTGTACTATCAATAAACATGAAGTTGAGAGGATGGATTAAAATATTCAACTCTGGCTTAAAAGTTTACCCCAAAGTCACTATATCAACATATTGTATCGCACTACACCCCGCGAATATCCAATAGCTCAAACGGCCTCTTACACCAAATGTATCTATGACACAAATATAGTAAAAAGACAATACAAATTGATATAGGTTTTAGCGTGAAAACCACTGAATAGGTAAAAACCACAACCTCAGTTCGAAGATTTAGTAAAAATAACTTTATTGCTTAAGATTGCTAAATATTGAATACAATTTGAGATCCTTTGGGCTGAATAAATCTCTTTCCTTTTCCTTTAGCCTGTTATCCCTTTTATAGGTTTCATCCCTGGTTCGTTTGTGTGTCAGTACGTTCTCCTGAATTGAGGGAATAGTAGAGGTTTTTCCTGTAACTGCTAGTTCGTGAGAGACAGGTGTTCTTGACTCATTCTATTTTATTTGAAGTATTCTAGCCACGTTCCTTCTTAGTTCATGGTCCAGTTGGCAATGTTGATAGGGTGCATGTTATATTTCTTTTGTGTGAGTCTGACACTATATTAGTTTGTTTTTACTCTAGCTCTAGGGATAGATCCCTACAATCGCCCCCTCTCAACTAAAGGCACGTGTTTCTTGAGTTGAGAAGTTCCAATCGAGCCTGGTATTGGAAATTGACTTTGTTTTCTGACAAGTTGAATGTTGGATTTTTTGACGTGACAGTTGGAGACTGAATTGATGTATTGAAGTTGATTGTTGTAGTTGACTGTTGAAGTTCCCAGAAACTATTTCTTTTAAGGATGATTGCATTGGAATTCATTGTCAGCATTGAATGTAATTCCAAATATAAGTACCTGCCTTTGTTCTCTTAACCGTTATTCTTCTGTAAGTATTATAATAACGTGATTTTCAAGAGGAAAATCTTCGCCAATACTTGTTCATAAGGGTTATGTAATAAAGAACTAACATCCAAGATTTTACGTGGAAAACTCAGTAGAAGCTAAGAAAAACCACGACCTCGAGGAGGATTTGATGTAAAGTCTAGTAGATGTTAGTTATTGCAAGTTTTTAGAGTGTTGCTAGTATTTTGGATAGAGATATGTAAGACTTGCAGTCTCTTAGAACCTATTCTCTGCCTGTATTTATAGTATATACAGACAGTTTACAAAAAGAAAGAAAGAGTCTCCTATTCTGAGGGTAGAGGGCAAACTTTGCGAATCTCTAACAATTCTTTCTTAACTGGGATGCAACGGCTACTTTTGGTAAGCCGAGGACTCACGGAATCTTCTAGAACGTTGAGCTGCCTTCGACTGCAGAGTGTTGAGCTATCTTCGACTACAGTGTTTGAGCGATCTTTAACTACAAAAAGTTGGCTTATGCTTATCGAATCTGGGGAATATGGTACTACAATCGCCCCATTCTCGACAGAAGTATTTGTAGTTGTGTCGAGAAGATAACTGGAATCTGAAGAGGTTACCGAATATCCTCAGAGGTCAAAAGATGTCATTACCGAGGTCAAGGTGAACTGTATCTGGTCAAGTTGGTTTCGAGGCATAATTAATATTGTTCATTAAATGTAGTTAAGGATGTAGGGTATAAATAGGAGGTTTATGGAAGGTGGACGGTGGTGTTATGTGGAATGAGGTCACCCCAAGTATAGTTTATTATGCGATCTGGGGTTGAAGACGGTGTGTGTTCCGACAAAAATAGGCGCAGACCGAGAAATGAGAAATTGTTATGTGATTGGAGGAGAGCATTGGGATGGGAACAAAGATCAAACAGAGGCAAGTTATGTCTATTGGAAACAGTGGTATCTTCAGGCAGTTGTGAAGGTAATTTATGGTATCAACGGGAGGTGAAGGGGTAACTATCGGTGTTGTTGATAAAGATTTGAAGCTTGAATGGGCATCCAGAGAACTTGCTGAACGTGTGAGTTGTCTTGCAATTTTGTGTTACCTTTTTCCTGCAGAAGCGTCTCTTTAGAAGTTCAGTGACTTGAGAGTTATTGAGCGTCGAGGACTAGAAAGAGGCTTTAATGTCCGATTCAAGTAAAAAGCAAACAACGAAAATAGTAACATGTCGAAGGAAGTTAGTAATAGCAGAAAAATTGTAATGGAAGAAATATTAAATATTATAAATGAATGTACTCAAAAGAGATAGATGTCGAATGTGATAATGGAGAATGTAAGCGAATGAAAGAGATATCGAATGTAAGAAAGAAATTTATGAAATAAATAAATTGTGTTTATTGAATGTATTTGTTTCTGTGCATGTTATCAAATATTAAATATGATTAGAAAATTGTGAAACATTTTTTTTGAATATTGCTGTGTGTGAAAGTCAAAAGTAGTTGAATGTGTGTGGCCAATGACGAAATTTGAGATTGATTGATTGACTCTGATTATGTAGAGTGTCAAATCATAATAAATGCAGGGAAGTTTTATATTAACTGGAAGGTGTATAAATAGCAGTTGTTGTTTGACAATGGATGCATTCAATTAAAAATGGTGAAGACGAGAGCTCAGTCCCATGACGGTGTGTTCTAACATGTGTAGGCAATGTATTGGGTGTTGTTCAACCGATACTTTGGTTCGCAGAGCATGAAATGGCATTTTCATGATCCTGAGGAACTGGATTATGAAGGGATGAGTGAGGCAGAGGCGAAGGAGGCTAATGAGGAATTTAAGTTTCTACACAAGTTGTGGTGGTATGTGGGCTCGAGCAAAGTTGTTGGTGAAGAGGGAAGATGAAGCGGCAGCGAGGGGTCTATGAAGAGTAAAGGCTCGGGATTGAGGCTTTGTACTGGGAAACGTTTGGCAAAATGTTATGTAAAAAAAATGTTCAGTATGTTTGAAGGAATGTTTATTTGTCGAATGTAAAATGTACGGGGCAAACTTCGGAAATAAAGATTATGTGTAAACGAATGTTATTGAATATCATGATAGGCAACTGATGTCGAATATAAGCCCTTAAGTATAGGAATTGGTAGAATAGTATAAATAGGGGAACTTAGATGTAAAATGAATATGGCAAGATGTGTTCCATTAGATGAAGGTATGAAGTATAAGGAAAATAATGTAAAACAACTATTATAAAAGATTGATCGTGCACTGATAAATATGAATATGTCTGCAGAAATTCTTCGAGAATTAGAAGGATTGAAGTATGAATACAGAGGTTTATTAATGGGGAGATGATTAAGAATCAAAGAAGTCAAGAAAAAAATGTAAGAGGCGTTATATTCAAGGAACTGGACGGTCGCCAAGTAGTGCGACGAACAGTCACGTGGGGTCTATAAATATGTCAGAGGTAGGCGACTGTTCAGTTCATTTGCAAACTGGAAAAAAATTTGAGGGAGATAACTATTGTTGCTCGTCGCTTAAGTGGTTAGATATGATTGCTAAGGAGGAGATTTGTGTGCTGATCGAAAGGGCAAAGCGAGAAAAAGAGAGGGATACAGAAGCTACATGGAAATAAGGTTAGTAATTCTCCCAAATTGTTTCATAGGTTGATGCATTGGTTATAGATAATATATAATATGTAATGAATTGGAAATGAATGAGAAATATTCATGGATAAGAAAGTTATACTATTCGTAGGTCTATTAATTTGTTATGGGAAATTTTGGGTGGCGGCGATTCTGAGTGATGAACTTCCGGTTGTCAAAAGGAGAGAATTGGATAAAGAAAGTAAAATGGATTGGGGAAGGGTGCTATAATATGGTGCTGTGGGAGGAGATGGTGGTGAGGTAGCGAGATATGCAGAGAGTGTTAGGATTTTCGGTTATCGCCAGATATTTACCGGAGAAAGCGAATTCTTAAAATGTAAAAAACTGTTTTTGGCAGGAAAAGTTGAAGCGTCTTCGAGAAGCTATTAAAATTCCTGTAATAGAACAAAAAAATAGAAATAAACAAGTGATCGAGGATACTTATTAAACATATCAAAACATCGAGAACTGAACAGATATTTATGGAATGAAAAATATTTAGATGAATTAATTGTTATGAATGAGATCGAGAACTGTATGAGTATAAATGTATAAAATAGTAGCAGATAGTAAAGTGAATGAGTTGTGGGAGAACTATCTCAACAACGAGATTTTAATGAATATATGAACTTAGGAATATATATATGTGTGTGTGTGTGTGTGTGTATCACATATGAAAGATTCTAACTGTGTTAAAATATGGAATCTGATTTATAGGTTCTAAAAATGGTTGAACCCATTTTAAATGATGATAAAGATATATTTGCAAGTCTTGAAGATGTAGTGCCTTTGATGATTGATGTGAGGATGTGTGCGCAACAATTGGGGGGAGATACAAAGTAGGCTCGAGCAGTGCAGAGACAAGGGGTGGGGAACAGTTTAGGGTAGTGCCTAGAGTGCACGAAGTATCTTAGGAAGAAGTAATGGAGATTGGTGTGGATCATGAGCCTTAGGCGAGTGATAAAAAATGGAGTGGGGATGGGGAAGAAGATGTAGAAGAGAACGAAGAGGCTTATTATGGAGAGGGTTTAGAGACCAAAGAAATTATTAAATTTAGAAAGAAGTATGATATTCTTGGGGATGTGAGACTAGAGAAGTATCAATACGAAATGATCGACTAGGACATACCCTTAGATGGTATTCTGGTTCATCGAGAACAGATAAAGAAAGGGCTAAAGCTTCCCCTCAGAGCGGATCAGAAAAAATTAATGAATTTCTTCAATGTAGCCCCTGGTCAATTCAATCTGAATGTATATGACCTATTTAGGGTATGTGGTGCAATAAATGGTAGACTTAAGGCCATGGGGAGGAGGTAATAACAGTAGATGATTTGGTGTGTACTACACAATAAAAATGAACCCAAAGTTAAAAGGGTATCGTTACTTGGTGAGGTTTTTGAAGAGGCCGATGTTTTATGATATGGTGTCAACTGGAGATCGATACACCGAAGAACGTTTACTAGTGTCCAAAAATTATGAGTTCGATCCAAAAGACCTAGGGGAGCTGCTTAAAAGAAAAGCGTTTTATCTAGGTATGTAGTTAGGTAACTTAAATGATTAAGTTTGATGTATTTTCAGGTTAGATGTATGTTGTGTAAAGATGTGTTTTTTTCTCTATGTTGCAGTATTGAAGGAGAGTGGGAAGAAGGTAGAAGTAGAGGAAAAATTGTATAGGATAAGAAGAGGATTTCTTGGTAGGATTGATAACTTAGCGACTGATCAAGATCAGTTAAGTGAAATATTTCAAGAAGCAGGGTTGAAAAGGTCAAGAACTAAAGGTGTTGAAGTATCAATTATTGGGGGAAAAATGTCAGCTAAGAACAAAAGAGCTGCAGATGCAAGTTTGCCCCTGAACAATCCTTCGTTGATATGGTACAACACAGATACAGAGATCGATGCTATGCTGGGGGAGTTATTTACGAAAAATAAGAGGAAAAGGAAGGTAAATGCTAAAATACCATCGTTGCTGAACCCAAAGAGGACTACTCGACCCTCATCATCTGAGGGTGTCGAAGGTACTGACAAACCCGCTATTGTGGTGAGTGGGTTACCTCCACAAAGTTCGAGCAGTGCGGTTCCCAAGAAGACGACTGGTGGGACTGCGAAGAAGAAATTAGGGGAAGAGTTTGATACAAAGATGTTGAAGGCTATGGAGTCTTTTTCTGTTGGGGTAGATGTACTGAAGAAAGATATGGCAGAGTGCATGGTGGGGATTGATAGTTTAGATACCTTTTAGGCGAGGCATAGAGTAACTTGGCGAAGGTGAGAAATCTTAAAGCTTATGCTCGAATGAAAAGTTTGGTAAGTCAAACAAATACTCATAATATGACTTTCATGCAGATTAAGACGATGATGAGTGAAGCAATGGGTCGTGTGGAGGGTAGTGCTGATTTGGCAAACTGGTTGGTTACGTACAAAAATATCGAGAAAGAATTGACTGCAAAGAATGCCAAGCTGAATGCGACGCTGAATAGGTATAAATTGGAAGCAAACAAGCCGAAGGAGGCTGCATTGGCTGAGGCGAAAAAGTTGCTAGAGAAAGAAAAGAAAGCAGCCTTGGCAGTGTAGAAAGCTGAGTTCGAGAAAGATGTTGCCGATGTTCGAAGATTGATGGAGCTGGAGCAGAAAAAACCGTTCGATGAGATGAAAGATCTGATGAATGAAGAAAAGCTGCAAAAATGCCATGAAGTGAGGATACACTTTAAGGAGCAGTTCGATGAGTTTGAAGAAAGAAAGAAAGAAATATTACAAAGGAGTTGTGAAGACCGGTGGGCTGCCATGTGATGACAGTTCAGATGATGATGTACCCCAGACCTCAGATGTTCGTGGAGGAACTAAATTGATCGACAATAAAATGACGATGGAGGGCGAAGGTCATCTTCCTGGGGAAGTAGCAGATGTGCGGGTGCCCGAAGGCGCCTTAAATGAAGAAAAATCACCATCTAAAATGTTAAATCTTGACTAGAGAGTGTTAGTTTAATGAATGTCTATAACAAATGGTCGGTGGGACCGAAAACATTTAAATTTTGTGTGTGCGAAGGATGTTGGTGTTTGTTTAATGTTTTGATAAATAATTATTTTGCTTGTGAAAAGAAGTTTAAGTATTGATGTGATAAAGTGATATTAAATTCGAGCAGATAAGTAAAGATTGCTTATGTGCTCGAAATGTGAAAGATGGCCAATAAATGGCAAGTAAGGAGTACCAGATGTTTATCCGGAGATAAGTATCTGGATTTAGATTTGGAGAAGAACAAGAGCTAATTAGAAATTGTTCGACAAGTAAAGAGCGCAAAATAAACTATCCTATAATAGGATAGTGGTCGCATGAAGTCGAGATAGTTTTTAGGATACTTGCGTAAACAAGGACCTAAAAACAAATGAGGATAGTAAGGAATTATTTTGTCTCTGGCATACTTTGTAAGTATTGATTGATAGAAAATGAAGTAGTAAAGAGATCGTTTGTCAGGTAGATACTTGAAAAGTATAGATCGAGAACAAATCGATATTGAAAGATATCAATTGTCAGATAGATACTTGAAATACATAGATCGAGGAAAAATCAAAATAGTAAAGAGATCGTTTGTCAGATAGATACTATAAAAGTATAGATCGAGGAAAAATTGATGTAGAGAGAGATCGATTGTCAGATAGATACTTAAAAAGTATAGATCGAGGACAAATTAAAATAGTAAAGAGATCGTTGGTCAGATAGATACTTTAAAAGTATAGATCGAGGACAAATTGATGTAGAAAGAGATCGATTGTCAGATAGATACTTAAAAAGTATAGATCGAGGACAAATCGAAATAGTAAAGAGATCGTTTGTCAGATAGATACTTTTAAAGTATAGATCGAGGACAAATCAAAATAGTAAAGAAGGTAATGATAAGACAAAGTGTTTATTTGATTTGAAGAAAATGATTACAGGGCATCATCTGTAAAAGAGTTTTAGCTGAGCAGTGTTTCATGGGTACTCAAGCTGAACTTCTTCTTCAGTCATGAGCCAATAAGTTTTGCTATCTATTTTGTTACATACAATGTATGGTCCCTCCCAGTTTTCTGATAACTTTCCATAATTCTTAGGTCGAGTATGGTCTTGTATTCGTCGTAGGACAAGGTCTCCAATACCAAATTTCCGTTCTCGAACTTTTTTGCTATATGTTTTTTTCAATATATCATGGTAACGTCCCAAATTTGCAATGGCATTGTCCCTGATTTCCTCGATCCAATTAAGGTTGCAAAGGAGGCCGAGTTTATTGTCTTCATCTAAAAAATTTTGTCAAGTACTTGGGAGGTCGAGGTCTGAGGGTATGACTATTTCAGTACCGAAAGCCATCATGAATGGAGTGCACCTTGTTGAGACTCGAGGAGTGGTGCAGTAAGCCCATAATACACTGAGGGCAATATGATGTGGAAGTTGTCAACTGAATCTTGTATTTACGAAGGAAAGCAAGGACTTTAGCGTTGATGAATTATTTACCATTATCAGAACGTATCATTTGTGGACAACCAAACCGGGTAATGATATAATCCAAAAGGAACTTGATAACCTCATTTTCATCAGTATGGCATAGAGGAATTTCTTTAAACCACTTGGTAAAATAATCGGTCGCAACTAAGATGAACCTTCTATTTCCCGAAGCTGGATGTAAAGGGCCAATAATATCGATTCCCCATCGTTTAAATGGCCAAAAGACATTGCTAACATGTAAGTCGAGGGCCAGACTCTTAATGTCCTGAGTGTGGATTTAGTATTTGTAGCATTTATGAACAAAGTATACGCAGTCTTTTCTCATCTTAGGCTAATAGAGTCATTGTGTGATTGCACGTTGAGCTAGTTATCTTCCGAAAATATGTGCACTACAGATACCTTCGTGAAGTTCTCTGATCTTGATATGGGCTTATTTCTGCGATATGCATTCGATATGTGGCCCTCCTCCAGTGAATCGATATAATATACCATTTTGGACTATGAATCAGGGACACCTGGCTAATAGGGATCGAGCTTCATCTTTGTTACTGGGGAGGATGTTAGAGTTGAGGTAAGCATAACATGGTTTTCCCCAGTCTACAGGGTCATCATCTTCAGTAATGGTTAAGTGGAGTGTAGACAACATATCAAGGCTAGAGTATTCGAGGATATCAATTTCTAAAGATCTTTTTTTTACTGTCTTTCAGCATGACAGCAATGTAAGCCAAGGCATTGTCGTTACGATTTTCTTGCCGAAGTAAATACGAAATGGTGGCATGCTTGAATTTTTTCATCTTATCTTCGACCAGGCTGCGTAATCAACCATTTTGCATGTTGTCCTAAAAGTTTTGTTGTCATAATTGGCGACGAGTAAAGAGTCGACATAGACTGCTAATTCCTCAGCTCCGAGAGTAAGTGCAAGATCGAGACCATGCAAGATGCCTTCGTATTCTATTTCATTATTGGCAGCATAAAATTTGAGTTTGATAGCTTTATCTATGCTATGATTTGAAGGCGTGACGAGGATTATGCCAATTCTGAAACCTTGTGGTCCTGCTGATCCGTCCATAGAAAGTTAACAACTAGAACTCTTGGACCGTGCGTCTGGTTCTGCAATTGAGTCGTCGGTGAAGATTTCTTCGAGTTCATCCCAATCTGGGTCTTCAACAGGAAAATCTGCCAAAAAGTTGGCCACTGCTTGGCCCTTGATGGATTTTGGGGTTCAAAAGAAATGTCATATTCTCCAAGGAAAACAAACCATTGTTGAACTCGTCGAGATTATTCCTTTTTAGGAGAGTACGAGTTTGAGAGGGTATTTTGTAATGACTTTGATGGGGTGAGCCTGGAAGTATGAACGAAGTTTTTGAGAGCTGTAAACCAATGTGAGCAATTGTTTCTTCGTGGTAGTATATCACTTTTTAGCAGGCATAAGAGTTTTACTGATAAAGTAAATAGTTTCTTGATATTTATATCTTCTCGAATAAGGACAGAGCTGATGGAGTCTTCTGTTGTGGATAAGTACATAGTAAGTAATTCGTCATCAATGGGAATACTCATTATGGGAGGACGCCCCAAGTATCGTTTAAGATTTTGGAACGCCATTTCACAATCAGGAGTCCAAATAACTTTTTTTTGCTATTTTTTCGAAAGAGAAGTGGGGTTGCCACAAAGAAGACGGTAAAGAAGTTCGCATCGATCAGATGACTTTGAGATGAACCTGTGAAGAGCGGCTATTTTGCCAGGGAATTTTTTATCTTTTTTCGTTCGAAGATAGGGCATTGCCATGAGTACTTTGATTTGAAATGGACCGATTTCGATTCCTCTATTACTTACTAGATGGCCCAGGAATTTGCCAGATGCGATGCCAAATTGACATTTCTCTGAGTTGAATTTCATCTGGTATTGGCGAAGGATATCGAAGATAGTTTAGAGATTATGGAGATGATCTTCCTTTTTAAGGCTTTTACAGATCATATCATCGATATAGACTTCCATGATTTTGCCTATCTGATCTTTGAACAATTGGGTGACCAGTCGCTGGTAAGTAGCTCCATCATTCTTTAACCCAAAAGGCATTACTGTGAAACAGTAGAGTCCTCTTTCGGTTATGAAAATGTTTTATCTTGATCTTCTTCGGCGAGTGGAACTTGGTTGTATCCCGAGGCGGCATCAATCATAGAAAGAAGATCATGTCCTACGACTGAGTCGAGAAGTTGCACAATTAATGATAGCGGAAAACTGTCTTTGGGTGTGAATTTGTTGGGTTCGGTGAAATCAACACAAACCCGAATTTTACCATTTTTCTTGAGCACGGCGATGATATTGGAAACCCACTTCGGATATTTAGCTTCCCAAATAAAACCAACACGAAGAATTTTATCAATTTCTTCGTTGACTGCATCTCGAAGTCGGGGAGCTAAATTCTATCATTTTTGGATGACTGTTTTGCTGTCTGGAAAGAGGTTGAGGTGGTGGCAAGCGATAGAAGGATCGATTACGGGCATTTTTTGAAAAGTCCAGGTGAAGACGTTGATGTTTATCTTAAGTATTTATATTATAGCTTCATTTTTGCCAATTGACAGCTTAGATCCAATGAAGGTTGTGCGCCCGGGGCCATCAAGTTCAGCAGTTTCAACCATTTCAGCATCATGTTGCTCAAATGTGGGTGGTGTGTCATGTTGTAGTTACTATGCCTTGAGAAGTTTAGCTGTATGAGGGTTGACAGTGGTATTTTTGCACATTCGTGCGACTGGTTGGCTTCCCCTAATTTCATAGACTCCGTGATCCGTGGGAAAATGTAGCGCTAAATGATAAGTCGAGGATGCTACTTTGATTGAGTGTAACCAGCTGCGTCCTAAAATGCCCAAATATTTGGATTCTACATAAATGACAAGAAATTTGACAAATGTGGTTTCTGAGCCTGCTTGAACTGGCAGAGTGATTTTACCTGTGGCTGATTATTTTAAACCATTAAAGCCTGTTTTTGAGCCTCTTCGAAATAATGCATCTGTGGTACTGCCGGTGTCGATGAGAAGTATATGTAAGTAATCATGTCCCACATTTAGCATAATATCAAGAGGGTCATCATGAGGGTATTGTACATGACTGGTGTCGCAGTCCTTGAGCGTTATCTAGTAAGGACGCTTGGATTTGCTGGTGCTTGGAAGAAGTTTTGCCGACTTGTCTGAGGAAGTCATTTTGCAGCAAGACGTAATACGATCGTCTTGTTTTATTTTCTTCCCTTTTCCATCTTAATCATATACAAATGGCGAGTTGGGCTCTGGATATGATTTTGCTCGACTTTGGTAGTTTTTGCTTGTTCGTCAAGAAATTTTTGAATGTTGACGACATAATTATAGAGTCTTTCAGCTAAGAGGATACGGTGAAAGATGCGGATGAGGGAGTAATAGTTATCAGTTTCATGGCTATGCATATTATGATACTGACATAAGGGTCGGTTCGAAAGATCTGTTATAGCCTGTGGCGCGCGATAACACTCGTTTTCCTTTATCGTTGGCAAGAAAGCGGAGAGGGTTGTTGTCATTGGTAGAAGAATTAGGACAGGTCTGTCAGGTTTACCCTCTTTTCTTCTAATGTTAACAGTATTTTTAGCAGGTGGCTTCAGTGCTGTTGTAGTGACTGCTCTTTGAGACGGGGTCGAAGATGCTTCTCGAGAATGTATGACAAAGGAGCCTTTCATTTTATCTTTCTTCAAACGCTCCATCAGGATGTAATTATTAACAACGTCAATGTGTAGAGTAAGCTCTTCGCAAACTTTTGAGTCGATGTTTAAGGCGGAGGTAAATGCTGGAACCCCGATTTTGAGGTCTGAATTTCCAATCTTCCGTGTTTCCTGTAGGAAACGTTTATAAAAAATTGCCAAGGTCTCTTTCGCGCCTTGCTCAAAGTAAAATAAAGAGTCCTCGGTGATTTCACGCTCCTTAGCATAAGCGTAATTGGATTCGAAAAGATTTTGTAATTGGCTGAATGAGGTGATGGAGGTTTCTTGTATAGTGTAGAACCATCAGAGTGGTTTTTCTTTTAGGCTCATGTTAAGCAGTCGACATAGCATATGGTCGAGTTTGGAGTATAACCCAACAACGGCTTTGAAATGTCGAACAAGCGTGAGCGGATCAGTGAGTCCTGCATACTGGATGAATTTGGGCATATGAAATTTTTTTGAAATAGACATATTTTCGAGATATGGGGAGATGGGGTTAGTTTTGATCCTATCAAGCGCAGATCGCCTGCCTGAGATGTCAGAGTTGATTGCTTGAATTTTGTTATTGATGTCAGCTAAAGTGACGAATTGTTGTGGGAGAAGAGGTACTGTTGCAACTTAAGAAACAAAATCGCCCTGCCCCTCTGGTCCTAATCGATCTCTGATGGGCCTCCTTTCTGGTGAAGGGGTTTGATGATGTGTACGTCGATTTCCTTGGGTTGTCGAGGCCGAAGAAGTTAAACCAAAATGTCGAGAGGCTCTATTAGAATTTCCAGATCTTGAACGAGACATTCGTTGGTCATCCTCTCTCGGCTGATCATCGCGTTGAACTTCTCGTGATCGATGTTCACTTCGAGCCAGTGGCGGTGATGTTTGGCGAGCTGTGATTCGATCTTGTGTTCTTCGCAATCTCTCCATCTCATTTTGATGTGTTTGACTCTGCTGATCTAATGCTTTTCTGCATTCGTCTCTCTCTGTTTATAGAGCTTGAGCGTGGACACGCTGATCTTCTAGTCTCTGATTTTTTTCTGCGGTCAAGGACCGCACCATGCAGATCAAGAGCTCCTTGAATGTCCTGATCACTTACGGTACTAGAATGACTTCTCAAGTTCATATTTGTCATCGGATGGTGTTTAGATTGGAAATGGTAGAAAAAAGTGTAGATTTCCCACAGACGACGCCAATTGTAATGGCATGTTTTCCAGGAGGAAAACCTTCGCCAATACTTGTTTGTAAGGATTACGTAATAAAGAACTAACAACCAATATTTTACGTGGAAATCTCAGTAGAAGCTGAGAAAAACCACGACCTCGAGGAGGATTTGATGTAAAATATAGTAGATGCTAATAATTCCAAGTTTTCAAAGCGTTGCTAGTATTTTGGATAGAGATATGTAAGACTTGCGGTCTCTTAGAACCTATTATCTACCTGTATTTATAGTATATATAGGCAGTTTGTAAAAAGAAAGAAAGAGTCTCCTATTCCGGGGGTAGTGGGCAAACTTTGCGGATCTCTAAGAGTTCCTTCTTGACCAGGCTGCAACGGCTACTTTTGGTAAGTCAAGGACTCACAAAATCTTCTAGAATGTTGAGCTGTCTTCGACTACAGAGTACTGAGCTATCTTCGACTACAGTGTTTGAGCGATCTTCGACTACAGAGTCTTAGCTTATTCTTGTCGAATCTTGGGAATATGATACTACAAGTATATTCTCTCCTTCTTAGATTCTTCTGTAATGAGTTTTTTGCAAGTATAATGATGACGACTAGAGGCTAAACCCATGAGGCCAGAGTTTTAGCTAAGGTACAGAAGCTTCAGCTCCGCTACTCTGGGACGCAGTCCCTCGAGGATGCGACCCCCATCCCTGTTTGTCCTACCTACGATGGTATGACCTATAAGGAGGTGGAGGAGGCTGATGATGATTATTTTCAAATGGTACAATTTTACTACATCGTAATGGGGGTGCAGCAACGTTAAGACGGTCTGCGTCGCATTGCAAAGCAGTTGATCTTGGAGGATAATGAAGTTGTTGGTATCCTTCCCAAGAAGTATCGCAGCTGCCAGGGCTGTCGTGATTAGTGTCTGTTGTTATTGTAGTTTGTTTGTTTGTGTTTTTTTTTTTAAAATAATAATAATAAAATATCGAAATGAAATCTGTCATACTTTTTGAACTATATTTATTATATTGCGCAATGTATAACTTGTGAAGGGGAGTGTTTCAAACTATAAAAAATAGGCAGCTCTTGGAAATACGGTATAAAAACAAGGATTAATATGTAGCTCGATCTAAGGATTGACAGGTGTAAATTAGTTATATTAATACTGTAGATAATTGTGACAGCTGTTAGGGTGATTCATGATAAGCCTCACGGCGTGATATCCGGGATTTGGTGCTATCATATTTTGTATCTATAAATAAAGGGAGTTATATCAAAATGTAGAATCAATAATCATGGTGAGGACTCGATCTCAGAGGGCTTGTCATGCAGTTGTGGGGCGTTTGGTGATAAGGTAGCAGAAGTTCGTGAATAAGTATTTAGGTGACTTGGTTATGATGCTGAGCTGCCCGTTTCTTTATTGAAGCTCGAAGGTCTGAATAAGAGGGAGAGAGATATTGAGGTGGACCAGCATTTTTGGTGTAATTGGTTTTGTGACATGATTGTTGACCATGAAGCTCGAAAGATTATTGTAAGAGAGATTGCGTTGGATGAGATAGTTGATGAAGATAAGATGATTATTGGTGGTGAAGTGATCAGATGTGGTGTTGCATGACATTTCAAATGCTTTAGATGTAACTACTTCTAATAGTTCGTTTGGGTATTAGGTCAAATTATGTTGAGAATAAGGTATAAGGAAATAATATTTTCTATTTTATCTAGAGTAACTGCCTCCTTATTTTATGTGCATTCTGTTTGAATATTCAAATTTTAGCTTATATTAATTCAATAAAAGTTCTGAGGAAGAAGCTTAGGTTTAGAGTAATTTTATTATAATTAACTTTGTTTAAGCAATTGAATCTCTTAAAGGGATTTTTCCCAACCGATTTGGTGTTCTTCGTACTTTTCTACTAACTAGGATTTTCTCTATTCGTATTGTAGATTAACTGGATTACTGTGAAGAATTGTTATCCTCTTCTATGAATTAAAAAAAATTTAGATGAGTTGCAGACGGCTTTATTTTTCTCCAAGTTGGATCTTAAGTCGAGTTACCATCAAGTTAGAATCTGGGAAGAAGATACTTGGAAGATAGCGTTCAAGACAACACAGGGCCTATTTGAGTGGTTGGTGATGTCCTTTAGGTTATGCAATACTCCGACAACGTTTATTCATTTAATGAATGAGGTACTTCGTACTTTTATTGATGATTTTGTGATTGTATATTTTGATGATATCTTAATATATAGTCGTACATGGGAGGAGCTCCTTGGGCATTTACACAAAGTGTTGGGCATTTTGCGATCACAGCAACTTTTTCTAAACAGGAAGAAGTGCGAGTTTAGGAAGAGGGAGTTGGTCTATTTTGGGATTTATTGTTGGTGACGGCGAGCTTAAGGTCGATCCAAAGAAGGTATCGGTCATTACTCATTGGCCTAGACACCGTATAGTGACGGAAGTGAGGAGTTTTATGAGTTCTTGTCAGTACTTACAGAAGTTTATTTAGCATTTTTCACAAATAGCCACACCTTTATATTCTTTGACGAAGACCGGATTGCAGTTTGTATGAGAAGAACACCATGAGAAGACTTTCCTGTTACTGAAGCGCAAGATTACGGATGTACCAGTGTTAGCATTGCTCAATTTGCAGTGGCCTTTTGAGGCTGAGACAGATGCGTCAGACTATGCATTGGGGGTAATCCTTTTACATGATGGGAAGTTGGTTGCTTACCATTCTGAGATGTTTACAGGAGCAGTACACAACTATCCTACCTACGATAAGGAATTCTATGCGTTATATCAATCAGTAAAACATTGGCAGAGTTACTTATTAAGGAAGAAAGTTGTGGTACATTCCGATCACAAACCATTACAGTTCTTATCTACGCAGTCCAAGCTACAATAAGCTTGCAATATGAAGTTGATGTCGTACCTTCAGTAGTTTACCTTATTGATCAAGTATAAGAAAGGAGTAGACAACAAAATGGCTGATATGTTATCTCGACCCCCAATTCCAACTATTTATGCTTTGTTGGTAGCTATGTAGATCCAGCCTATTGTTCCTTTTGAATACATTTTAGGGTATGACGATGACAAGGAGCTTAGTATGATTCACGAGAAGTTTCTGCAAGGAAATACATGCGAGTATGTTTTGAAGGATGGTTTTATTTATAGGGGTAGTCTACTATGTATTCCAGAGGGTGGAGACCGTTTGCATTGAATTCGAGAGGCATAATGCTCCTGGGTGGCAGGTCAATTCAGGGTTGAGAAGACTTTTTTGAATTTACGGCATTATGTTTATTGGTCAAAGATGCAGGTGGATGTTGTTCGTATGGTTCGTGGTTGCATGTTATACAACACATCAAAGTCTTCCAATAGGAAGATATGACTGTACTTACCATTGCCAGTTCCTAGTTGACCTTAGGAGAACATTTCAATTGATTTTATGGGTGGTTTTCCCATGACCAGGTGTAAGAATGACTATTTTTTGTGGTGGTGGATCGATTCAGCAAGATGATTGTTCTTATTCCATGCCAGAAGACAGTCACCAGGGAAGGAGTAGCGCGATTATTTTTTAGAGACGTCTGGAGGTATTTCGGGTTATTATTTCTAATAGGGATAACCACTTTTTGAGGAATTTTTGGATATCATTATGGGGGATGATGGACACTAAGTTGAAGAGAAGTACCATTTTTTATCCGCAGACTGACGGGCAAACAAAGTTAGCTAATCGTACTTTGGTACATTTATTATGGAGATTCTATTCTAAGCATCCTAAGATTCATGGTTCCACTTTAAATTCTCCATTTGAAGTTTGTTTGAGGTACTTGCCACAAAACCCTTTTTATTTGGCGTTTAGTCTTGGTGACAAGACGGTATTAGGGAAGGAGGAAGAGGAGAAGGTTAAAGCTCAGCATTTCATTGAGAGGATAAGCAACGTTCATGAGGCGATTGAAGCATAGCTGAAGAAGACTCAAGCGAAGTATAAGGCTCGCCATGACAAGCATCGGGTTGAGTGTACTTTTCAAGAGGGCGACCTAGTTTGGTTGTATTTGGGTAAGAAACGGCTTAAGGGGGAAGATAAGAAGCTCAAATCTATCTGTTATGGTCCATTTTTTATACTCAAGAAGATTGGTGACAATGCATTTCAGTTGGATTTGTCACCTTTCATGAAGATGTATTCGGTGATTAATACCGAGCATTTAAAGTTGTTTGAGCCGCTTCATTATGATAAAGACTCTACAATCGATACTCACCTACTGTCAGTTGATGACTTATGGGATAGAAAGAGAAGATCCGTTGCAGGAGGATGGTATTCTAGAGAGGAAAGTTCAAACTACAAGGCGGGATGGTATTGAATCATTCCGAGTTGGGAAGAAGGGTCAGCTACCTAGTAAGCCGAAGTGGTACATCAGAGAAATGGGCAGCACTGTATTCCCACATCTTCAGTTCTAGCTTGAGCAGGAGCTCAAGGCTCCTAAAGGGGGAGCCATGATCCATGAGGATTTAGGGATGTTTTGAGGTGAACTCGTATGTGAAGAATAGAATTATCGTAAAGTCATTAGAACGAGGTTTAGAGTCGTTCGAACGACCCTTTTCCAACTCCCTAGAATTTGACCCAGGAACCAAAGTCGTTCGAACGACTCCCTATTTTTGTTCCAACGACCAATGTTCAATCCCCTAGAATTTATGCCCATAGACAAATTTCATTCGAACGAGCTTGGATGTCGTTCGAACGAGTTGTCATGTTTCTAGGGTTTAAGACCAATTAGCGTAATGTCGTTCGAACGGGCTTGGATTCCGTTCAAACAAGCTTAACGTATATTATTTTTCTGGGATGTGGGGTTGCCTCGAGATCTGTTCTACTAGTCTTTTTTTGTTCCCTAGTATATAAAGGGGACTTAGGTTATTTTTTTAGCTTATGTTAGTTCAATAAAAGTTCTGAGGAAGAAGCTTAGGGTTTAGAGTAATTCTATTGTAATCAACTTTGTTTAATCAATTGAAGTTCTTAAAGTGATTTTTCCCAACCGATTTGGTGTTCTTCGTACTTTTCTGCTAACTAGGGTTTTCTCTATTCGTATTGTGGATTACTATTACTATTAAGCATTGATATTCTCGTCAATATTATTATAAATGAGATGACTTCTTCTTCTCGAGTTTGATAAAGGGGGACTGCTTCCACGCACTTTATAAAATAATTTGTTGCTACGAGTAAGAATTTTCAGTTACCCGAGATGTTTGGGAACTATCCAACAAGATCAAGTGCCCACCATTTTAAGGGCCAGAATACTTTACTAGCGTAAAGTTTTAGTACATGAGCTCGTATCTGGTGACCATGTCGCTGATAAGCATCGCATTTATGTAAATATTTTTCTGCATGTTTTCTCATCCCTGGCCAGAATACTCCTTGTGTGATTGCTCTGTTAGCGAGAGAGTATCCTATGGTATGAGAGCTACAAATCCCTTCACGTAAATCCTTCAGCATTCCATCGGCGTATTATTGTGAGAGGCATTTGAGGTACGGTCCAGTCACCGATTTTCTATATAAACTGTTCATCTAGACTGTGTAACGCTTAGAGTTTTCAACCAACTGTCTGTGTTCTTTTGGATCTTCTAGAAGTGGCCCATCTCATCTATTATTTAGGTCAATATATATGAGGAAAGGTTTTTTCCAATCGTCGTCCTCTTCTCTATCGCCCCTAGTGTTGATCGTGCATTTCGAAGTATGATCAATGTTGGAGGTTGATATCACTTCAATTTGGAGGTATCTTGTCTCTGTTCCCAATTCTCTGACTAAGTAGGCTAAGGAATCGGTATGGGGATTCTCTCCACGAACTAAATAATCGAGCATGGCTTTGTCAAATCTATTCATTCCATCGGCAACTAGTATTGTATAATCGATCAATTTACCATTCTTCCTGTATCGCTCAGAATAATGATGGGCTATCAGTAATAAGTCAGTATAGATGGATAATTCAGGAACTCTAATTTCTAATGCCATGTCGAGCCCATGAATTAAGGCTTCGTACTTTGTGACATTATTCGAGGATTTAAAATTTAGGTGTATAGAATATTTGATCATGTCATTGGAGGGTGTAATCAATATGATTCCTATCCCCGACCCTGCGGGTCCTGCTGACCCATCTATAAGTAATCTCTACCCTTTTTATGTAACCCATTTAGCTCGTTCTTCGAAAGGCATTGAGAGTGAATCATCTTCGACTTCCTCTGTGAAATTGAGATCTTGCTCTTCCCAATCTCGATCTTCTACTGGCAAGTCTGCTAAAAAGTCAGTTACTGCTTGCCCTTTTTCTGAGACCATTGTTGCACTCTCTAGGATTTCTTCTTCTTAGATAGCACTTCCCGAAGGGGATAGTTGGTCATGAGTTTGATTGAATGAGCCTTGAAATAGGGCTTGAGTTTTTTGGAAGTGTAAACAAGTGTTAGGAGGAGTCGCTCAATTTTGAAATACCTCATTTCTGCTGGCATGAGTATGAGTGTGTTGCTTATGAAATAGACAGGTTTCTCAATCTTCCCTTCTAGCCGTATGAGGACTGAGCTCAGAGAGTTTTTATAACTGCGAGGTAGAATATTAATTCCTTATTGTCAATCGGTGTGCTCATTATGGGAGACTTACCAAGATACCTTTTAAGTTCTTGAAAAGCTACTTCACATTCTTTCGTCCAATCAATCTCCTCATTTTGCCGTCATTTACCTCTTCTAGTGGATCCACGAAATAGCATGAATAACCATCGATATCAATTAGATGATTTAGAGAGAAATTTGATGAAAGCTAAAATTTTGTCAGCGAGCTTCTATGCATCCTTCTTTATCTTTGGAGATAGAATAAAGATTGGAGCTCGAATCTGATCTGGATTAGCTTCGATCCCCCTATTACTGATAAGGTGTCCTAGGAATTTTCTAGAGTATATCCAAATTGATATTTGTCTGGATTGAGCTCCATTCTGTAAGACCGAATTATGTTAAAGATTATATCAAGATGTGTAATATGATCTTCTTTCTTTAGGCTTTTGTAGAACATATCATCAATATATACTTCGACGGTCTTCCCCAAGTGTTCTTTGAACATACTTACAACTAACCTTTGGTAGGTTGCTCCGGCATTCTTCAGGCCGAATGACATGACTTTTTAGTAATAGAGGCCTCTTTCAGTGATAAAGGTGGTCTTCTCTTGATCTTCGTCTAAGAGAGGTATCTGGTTGTATCCTGAAGCAGCGTCCATCATAGATAGCAACTCGTGTCTTCCTGTAGAATCTCGAATTTGGTAGATTATGGGAAGAGGGAAACTGCCTTTTGGCATGTGCTTATTTAGATCCGTAAAATCTACACAAACTTTCACTTTCCTATTCTTCTTTGGAGCAGCTACTATGTTTGAAATCCAATCCGGGTATTTGGCTTCTCAAATTAATCCAACTTCTATCAATTTATCAATTTCTTTATTAACCTCATCTCAAAGATAAGGTGATAGCCTCATCTGCTTCTGTTTGGTTACCGTAGCTTTATCTTGAATACCTAATCTGTGACAGGCTTTCCCTGGGTCAACTCCTGACATTTCATGAAAAGTACTTCTTACGAACACATCTCTATTGGATTAAAGGAAATGTATTAAAGCTTTTTTTACTTGATGGAAAAGCTTGGTACCAATGTATGTACCCCTGCTATGGCCATCAATCTTAATGTACTCAGTAGGTTCGATTAGGGAAGGCTGATCTTCAGCGTGACCAACTTTCAATAATTGTTATGAAGCAAATTTGTCAGATACGTTAGGTACGGTAGATACTGCATTTTTGCAAGCTCGAGCTAGCTTCTGACTCACTTTAATCTCGTAGATGCCCTCATTGTATTTAAATTGAAGTGTTTGATGGTAAGTGAAAGGGATCACATGCATGTTGTGCTTCTGTCTGTCCTTCGATTTGAATGACTTCGACCCGCTTCTTGTAACTTTCATTTTTATATCCTTTCAGATCGATAATATAATCATGCATTCTTCCATCTTTAAAAATGTACTCAAGCAATCTTTGCACGGCATAG
Organism: Kingdonia uniflora; assembly: GCA_014058105.1. Lineage (NCBI taxonomy): Eukaryota > Viridiplantae > Streptophyta > Magnoliopsida > Ranunculales > Circaeasteraceae > Kingdonia > Kingdonia uniflora. The sequence goes on along the minus strand of JACGCM010001055.1, from coordinate 1,006,045 downwards.
CACCGATCAATTCCATGATGCGTCACTTTGTGGTACTTAAAGTAAGGTTTGCCTTCTATTGGCTCTAGAGGCTGAGCCACACGAAAGAATTTATCTTTCACCAGTATATGGTTGTTTTCTAAAATCTTGACATTCAATTTTGGAAGAACAGGTTTTGGTAATAAATTTCATTTGTGGGATTTACCGATATCTATTTTGGCGAGCTTCTTGTCACCCTGCTCATCACTGTTGCGTCAGCCTTTTTATCTGTGGTTGGACTCTTCATGGCTAGGACATTTTTAGTAGATTTATGTCTTTTAGGTATCATCATTTGAAAGCTTGAGCTTCGCATCATTGATTGATAGATGAAAAGGAATTTGGGCTTTAGGTTTAGGGCTTCTATTCGGGTATTGGGGTTTTGCCCATTCGTAAAGAGTTGAGTAGAAGGATTGCCTTTGGAATGCGTGAAAGAGATTTGAGTTGAAATTGTGGTTTGTCAGAGTTTTTGTACAACAGTCCCTAAAATTAAACTATTAGGGATGACCATGTCCTGGAGTCCCTAAACTTATACAATTAGGGACGGTCAGGTCAAACATTCCCTAAACTTATACTATTAAGGATGGGGTAATTGTATCCATCCCATAAACAAAAATATAAGAGACTAACTCAAAACTGTCCCAAATGTTTAGTTATTAGAGACAAATTATTTGTCTCTAATATATGGTATCTAATAATCTTCTTTTTTTATAGTGCATTTACTTTCTCAATCATTTCTTCTAAAGTTGAAGGTTTGTTCAAGAAAAGATGTTCTTTCGCCTTACAATCGATCTGTAGAGCATTAGTAAATGTCAAAATGGTTGTCCTCTGATCGAAATTATCAACTTTTCGAGCAAGTTCGAGAAATTTCTTGATAAAAATTTTGTGCTTCTCCCCTTGAGACTGATGAGAGTATACAAGTTATCTTCTTTATCTTTGTTATGAGCATACATATTTATGAAGATTTTTTACAGTTGGTCGAAAGTAAAGATTGAATCTACGGGTAAGGAATAAAACCATCGGAGTGGTTCTCTCTGGAGACTCGTAGCGAACATCCGACAAAGAATGTGGTTTTAAGTTTGAATATTACCCCAATGAATCTTAGAATTGTTGGACATGTTCACTTGGATCGGTGTCGTTGTACTTGAGTATTTTTTGGAGTAAAGAATTTTGTTGGAACTTCTATATCGAACAACTCTTTGGCAATCAGACTACCTTACAATTTTCCCAAATCGTCATTACTGCAAAGATCATGAGCTTCTACCAATTCTTTGATTTGCTGATCCATATGTTCCATGTGTGACGTATTGGCGAGGTGTTAGAACTGTTTGGCGTGTAGGTCACGGATTATAATTACAGCTCCCCTCACTTAAACGTTCACGAACTGACACCCTGGATGGAGGTCGTGGATTTTCCTCTTGACGTTTCGAGTGCCTACGTCCCATGTTAATTTCTAACTAATTTTCTCATCCTAGATGAATTGAGGCTTCTGGTACTTGAGGATCGTTGTGGTGGTGCCTGGAAGCTCCTCTGCTAGCAGCGCCCCGAGGTCTAATTTGTCTCGTGCTAAAATTTGAGAATTCTTGGGTACGACCTCAAATTCTCTGGGAGCTTGATCCTGTTGATTATCTTGCAGAGCTTTTAATACGGTCTGTAATGTTGTCATCTTTTCTTCATGTCGTTTAAACTCCAACTATCGAATTCTTCACTCTTCTTCAAGTTCATGTTCGCAAAGCTCACAGTCACGCGCTAACTAACGCTCAAGTTCATTTTGCTTCAGGGTTTTGGCGTTGAGGTTCGCCCCAAATTCTGCTTGCTGATCAGGTTCAGTAGACATTTAATGCTAAACCACTTAAGCTAGTCATTTGGGATTCACCATAATTAAATGTTAATCTTTGAGTAACTGTTTGTCTTAGAATTTCGTAGAATATCTTCTTTCTCACAGACGGCGTTGTAAGGTGTTTATTCCGTACCTCGGACTCAAACCCCGTCTTCGGCTAGCATTCTCAATAACATCTCTCTCTTTCTAAAATCCTCAAGAGAGGTCATGGTTTTTAACATATTCAAAGGTTTTTCACGCTAAACTTTTGTGCTAGTTATGAAATTCCTAGCCGCTTGAGACTAACCAATTTCGATTGGTTTAGGTCTAAATTGATAGGACATAAATCCTTTGAATTAATGGTCTACGCTTAACCTAAATCAAGTTGATTTAATTATCTAATGTCAAGCAAGTAGTTGGAAATCTAAAGACAAGGCCAACAATTTTTAACCCTGTGGGAAACCTTTCTCAGGAGAAAAACTTACAGCTAAACAATCTACTATTGAAAAATAATTACAAGAGTTTAACTACTTACAGACTCGATAAGCACATCCCATGGTTACCTTTCTTCCAATCAAGCTCTTTGCAATTAATTTCCAGTTCTCACAACTTCTCACTTCAATCTCTCGTCGAAGCTTCCAATCTTGAATCCCTCAAGTCTTTCAATCCATAATTAGAGTTTCTTGATCAATGATGATTGATTCAAGATTTGAGTATTTTAATTCTCTCTTGAATTTCTCAAGAACAATCTCTCCTCACTCTATAACACTCAAGCCCAAAAAAAAGGTTGTCAAAAAAGTAAGTTCTAAAAAAAAGAAAGTTGTCTTTTATAGAAAAACATAAATCACATTCTCTGTTCGAATAGAAATAAATGTATTCAAATAAAAATCAAGCTGAGCCAATCTATTTGAATACAAAGAAATTTATTCAAATAAAAAATGTCCTGAGACATTTTATTCGAATACAATAAAAAATATATTCGAATAGAAATGTTCCCAGTTCTATTCGAATAGAAAAAAGAATCTATTCGAATAGAAAACAGCCTGAGGCATTTTATTCGAATATAATAAAATTTATTCAAATAAAAATGTTCCCAGTTCAATTCGAATAGAAAAAGGAATCAATTCGAATAGAAGTTTTGTTATCTTAAAAAGATATACTTATTACGGTTTCCATACTCTGTAAAAATACGTAGGGCTTGATATTTATAACAAAGAGTTAGAAACCCACTTACCTGTTCAGTGTCAATCCAGCTGTAGTCGCTCTACCTGTACTCACTGACGCCGGATAACCACGAGATAGTGTTGACACCTACTCTAGACACTAAATGAAATAAACTCCAAAATGGATGTTTCAATCTCCCCCTTTGGTTCATTTTGTGTCAAAACTAGAACTATAGGTAATAAAAGAAAATTATAAACTCGGTGGACTCACTCACTGAACATCCATTCACAAAAGCATATCCTCTGAAATCCCTGTACACTAAACAAGATACATCAGGTAACCGTTCATATTCAAAATAAGGGATTTAGAAGACACAACTTACTTACCTGACTTACCTGAAGAACCATCTCTCCTCCTTTTTGACACAGAAGAACAAAGGGTAAGCAAATAAAAAGATAGAGGAAAGTGAAATTATATTATACATGCCAAAATATATAACAGTTATGGAAGAGTAAAGATCATGGAATAGAATAATCATATAGCAAAAGCCTAATAGAATATCTATGCATAAAAAGCCTGTTAATACATAGCAAAGTCAGATAGAGCATCTACATAGAATATACATGCAATAAAAAGAGCATAATAAAATAGTCACTAAAAAGACAAAACACAGATCTATCACTCTAAAGTGCAAAAGATAAACCCAAAGTCTCAAACAACTTAAGACCCCTCATCTGTATCTGCGGCGGGAGGACCACTCGACGAGCCTCATACTATACGACTCAATCCATCCATAGAAGTCTTGAGTTGATGTATCTGAGTGTCGAACCTACCAAAACTAGACTCCATATAGGTGTACATAGAAGCAAAATCATGAGAGACCAATCCAGTATAGGCAGTTGTAGAAACATCAGGCACAGAAGTAGCAATAGGCCTAGAATCAGAGGGCCTAGCAGCTCACCTAGCTGCAACAGGTACAGCCTCAGTCCCTGAGTCTTATGCACCCTCCTCAGACTTAGACTCTGACTCATAAGGTACCATATGCATTATACTTTTTCCCTAATAATGAGGATTAATCACTTCATTCCTCTCGTCAGCCTCCTTATCCGTACGGATAACATACCCATCCCAATCAGAAGCTGAGAAATAAACATGCTATATGGAAAAGCCCGTGCCTAAAGATTCGAGTTAGCCGTAAGAGTCATCTCATGCATAATAATATACACCAAATCAATATTGTACCCCTTATACTATAAAGATATACCAAATAAAGCATATTACCCACCAGAACATTCGTATTCCCCAGTTGGGGAATAATGTTCCTATGAGCAACCATATGAAAGAGGCATAGTGTTAGGCTCAGATTCTTATGCCTGAGATAGGGGCCTTTTATCTTCCCTGCGACAAGAAGCTCCTCCCCCATCTCCCTCTTGGGAGGAAACTCACTATGAACCGGAGGCCACTCCGAATGTTCCTCATCTGTAACTGTAGACTCACCAAGACCAAAAGCATGCCGAATGTCATCCAACCCAATATGAAACTCTAAACCATCAATGGAAACTCTGAAACTCTTGTCATCTCCCGTGCCCTGCGCATCGTTGAGAGAAGCATAAAATAGTCACACCAAGCATGGATAACACAACATTTGGGGACGAATAATCCCAGTCTAACTACGACCAGCGAATACATTAAAAATCTGTGAGATCTTGGGGTTATGCAGACGTAGATCCTTCTCATCAAGTGACACCTCCTTCTGATAGTTTCTAAACTTAAAACCTTATCGCGGAGTAGACCAATGGGGGGGTTAGGATGCATGCCATGATTCCCCTCGTCATTGTCTCATGACCCTGCACGAGACCCCCCGGCTCCACTAGCTCCTCCTCGATGAGAACCTTGAAGGGCAACATTACTAGGACCCATTCTAGTTCCTCGCTTTATCCGACCCCATTTAGCCATACCGCTTGGAACGGGAATGGGGGACTCAGCCTCAGGGTGTTTCTCCCTAGCCATAGTAACCAAGACGTGCAATAAGCCTTTGTCAAACAATGCCCAATAACTCACTCAACCTACAAGAAAAAACAACACCACCACTTCCCCAAACCTAACCAACACGGTTAAGCAGGGGAACCCAATCGAGCACAACCACCAATTCTTCACCACTGCAAGCAAGCAATCACCAAACAAAACAACCCCAATCACAGCAAGAAACCAAAATACACTCCAATCTCACAGTTCTCCTTTAATTAAACCCAGTAATTGCACAAAACAATCACATATAATCAGATAGAACAATACCAATTTAAGTGAGTATGCAACCAACCACCTCCAATCATTGAATTCAAGTCAAAATTGAGCAAACACACCATAATAATCCATAATCACAATCAAATTAATCAATGTAACACTTGTAGGATAAAGAGGGGTGATGTAAACATAGCAAATAAACCTTTAATTCGAGGAGATGCAAGCCCTAGGTGAAGCTACCGAGGCTAAATACTCGAATTTAGAACCCCCAAGCAAAAAATTGGACAATGGAGAAGTGAGAGGGAAGCACGATAAAATTCAAGGAAGGATCGCAAACTTGTAAGGATTCAAGAAAGAGAGAGAGACAGCGCCAAGTTTATCGTAAGAAATAGAGAGAGGGAGAATGAAAGAAGAAAAAAAAATGGTTTTGTAAAAAAAACATAATTGGAGAAATGTATTCGAATAAAAAAGAAACTGCACAAAAATATTCGAATAAAATAAGAAATCTACTCGAATAAAAATTGCACTGAGGCAAAATATTCGAATAAAAAAAATTTATTCGAGCAGAAATCTTTTATTTCTCCTTTTTTTCAAATAGAGATAAAACGAAACGGAACTCTACAAAAAAACAAAATCGAAGGAATAAATAATAAGTAAGCAATACTCCCTCTGTTTACTCTACAAGAGAGACTAATCACAGGCTATATGAATATCAAATAGGAAATCATTCAATAGAAAAGCCAGTCATAATAAGTATTTACTCAGAGTATCAGCCAACTTAAAACAGTACCATGCATTCAACATACCTAACAACCAGAAATAAGACACTATAAGGAAAGTTGTTTCAACTTAGGCCTTTCTTGGTGGTTACTCGAAATCACTGAGAATTGGCTAGCCTCTATGCGAAATATGAACATGAATATAACGCAATAAAAATCATATTTCATCAGAAAAAATGAAGCATTATGAGCTAGAAGATCTCATGGAAAGGAAACTTATTTGTCACTGATGGTGTCAAGTTTATACTAAGCTAGATTCCTTATTTCCAATCTCCACTAATATTGATTAATCCGAACTCAAGATCTAATAGGTCTTTAAATAGGTTATAATGTAGGCATGGGTAGGCATATGATGGAGTAGGTGTTTTTACTGGCATTCTAAGACTCCAGTTACACTACTTTTTTATTTTTCTTGAAACCAAATTCACCTTCTGTTGTCCTCTTTCTTATGAAGTACACAAACAAACATACCTCTTCACATCCCCTTTATTGAATTTTTATTGAGATAATAAAATGTCATTTGGAGACTCATTGTATTCTTCTCTACATCTTCCCCCAAAAATCACACATATTTTTCATTTTCCTTTTTTTCTTTTCTTTTTTACTGAAAAGTCTCAGAACAATTTGGTAAAAGAATAAAGAATTTTGGAAAAGAAATGAAAGGGCATATTTTAAGGTTCAACGGGATGCAAGTGGATAAAAGTGATTGTGTCCAACCAAAAATATGATAATAGGCATTTTTTTTCTTCTCCCATTTTAATGCCTATTATAATATTTTTGGTTGGACACAATCACTTTTTCGCCTTGAATAAAAGCATGAAGGTTTCAATAGTATAACTTGACTTTGATGGTAGCATTTGACAATTGGGTAAGGTAACGAAGCAAGATCACAAACAACAAGATCAAAAAGAAGAGTAAATGTGATAATACTCAAAGCTCATAAATAAGGCCAGATCCTCACATAACATTAGGTACGAAGTCTCTACATGTATTTTAAAGTATAATATCAATGAGTACTTATCTATCTGAGCAGGCGATAGTTAACTGCCGTGAAAGAAATCAAATCTAAGTAAACACTATATTGAACTGTCTTAACACTGAATTAGAAAACATATCTGACCAAGCATATATCACCGTGATAATCTAACAAAAGAGTGTAAAGAGGAAGTAAGAGACATACCTAATCAATATAGTAGACACCAATTGACCGTCTCAGAAGCTCAAACCTCATAGAATCTAACGGCTTGGTGAAAAAATTGGTTAACTGACTCTTTGTAGGAACATACTCAACACTGACTATCTTGCGCTCAACAAGATCACGGATGAAGTGGAAGCGAATGTCAATGTGCTTGGTTCTGGAATGTTGTTTAGAATTCTTAGAGATGTTGAACACACTCGTATTATCACAAAAAATGGACATCGTCCCCTGGACTATTCCATAGTCATGCACCATTCGTTTCATCTAAATTAATTGAGTACAATAACTACTCGCAGTAATATACTCCGCCTCTGCTGTAGATTGAGAAATACAATTCTGCCTCTTGCTTTGCCAAGCCACAAGATTATTCCCAATATAATAACATCCTCCCGAAAAACTCTTCCTATCATCTGCATTACCTACCCAATCTGCATCAGAATACCCAATAACCTCAGAAGTTGTGATATGTGATTACCATAAACAAAAATCAGAAGTCCCACATACATAACGAATAATACATTTAGCAGCCTGTAAATGGAATTCTTTAGGATTACCTTGATAACGAGCACAAATACATACACTAAACATAATATTAGGACGAGTAGCAGTAAGATAAAGTAAACTACTTATCATACTTCTATACATCTTTTGATCAACATCCTTACCTGCCGAGTCCTTACTTAACTTTGTAGTGGTACTCATGGGTGTCCTGGCATGCTTTACAGAAGAGAGACCAAACTTCTTCACAAGGTCTCTGGCATACGTGGATTGAGAAATAAGTATTCTTTTCTCTACTTGACGTATTTGGAGACCTAAGAAGTAAGTTAGTTCCCCAACCATGTTCATCTCATATTCACTTTTCATTAAAGCTGCAAAAGAAGTGGTCAGTGAATTCGAAGTAGAGCCAAATATAATATCATCTACATATACATCTGTAACAAGCATTGTGCCTCCCTTCCGCTAGATAAATAGTATTTTATCAACTCCCCCTCGAACAAAACCCTTAGCTAAAAGAAAATTGGAGAGGCATTTATACCATGCTCGAGGAGCTTGCTTCAAACCGTAAAGAGCCTTCTTTAAGTAGAACATATTATCGGGATGATGAAGATCCTCAAACCCTTTTGGTTGAGCCACACATACTTCTTTCTCTAAGAGCCCATTCAGAAAAGTACTCTTCACATCCATCTGATATAACTTGAATTTTTTATTATAACAAGAGCAAATAGTAGGCGAATAGACTCAAGCCTTGCCATAGGAGCAAAGATTTCAGCAACATCAACCCCTTTTACTTGATTGCACTTTTGAGCGACCAATCTAGCTTTGGTTTGAATTACATTCTCAAGTTTGTCATATTTGTTCTTATAAACCCATTTAGTCCCAATGATATTTGTACTTGAAGGGCGTGGAAACAAATCCCAAACATCTTGACGTCGAAACTAGTGAAGCTCATCTTATATTGCATGTAGTCAATATTCGTCTGAAAGAGCTTCCTTTACCGTTGTTGGTTCGATCACATAAACATAACAAACACAGTGCACCATCTCATAGTGTTGGCTTCTAGTCTAAACCCGAGAAGTAGCATCCCAGATGATATCGGCATGTGAGTGATCCTTATGAACTTGATGTCACCCTGATTACAGTAAACTTGGGGCCGAAGGGGGTGGTGGAGCTGGAAGTGGTGAAGTTTCACTAGTAGACAAAAGGGAACCAACCTTTGATGTTGGGCTCGATGCAAGAATATCACTAATTAATGTTTTTGGATTTTCCATTGTACTATCATCTTCTCTCACATCTGCAGAACCAATGGTGCAACTATCATCTACAACCACACTACAAGACTCCATCATCACGTTGGTCCTTAAATTATAGACTTGGAAAGCTCTATTATTTGTTGAGTAGCCCAATAAAATACCTCCATCACTCTGAGAGTTAAATTTCCCAATGTTCTCCCAATCTCTAAAGGTGAAACATTTACTCCCAAAAACTTAAAAGTAGTTGACATCCGGCTTCTTTCCAAACCACAATTCATAGGGCATGTTTAGAGTAAGTGGACGTAGATACACTCTATTAATAGTATAGCACGCAATATGAATGGCCTCCCCCTAAAAGTGTGCTGGAAGATCCTTCCTGTGAAGTAAGACTCGTCCCATTTCTTGAAGAACTTTATTCTTCCGTTCTGCAATCCCATTTTGTTGTGGAGTGATTGGAGCAGAGAATTCATGTTTAATCCCATTAGAAGTACAATACTCAATCACCCCAGTATCCTTAAACTCACCTCCACGATCACTTTGAATTTTATTAATAGAGCAATCTTTCTCATTTTGGATTCGAAGCGATATACTATTGAATTCTTCAAAATATTAGACTTCTCTCTTAAAAGTGATATCTATGTATAACGAGAAAAATCATCCACCATTACTATAATATACTTTTTACCTCCCAAGGATGCCGTTCTCATAGGACCCATCAAGTCCATGTGTATTAGCTCAAGAATCCGAGTAGTAGCAATATTGTTGGACTTCTTGTGAGAGCTCTTTATTTACTTGCCAATTTGACAAGGACCGCATACCACGTTGTTCAATCTTCCCAACTTCGGATCTCCCCGAATCAGCTTTTTACTTGTAATCTTGGACAAATCATTAAAGTTTATATGTCCCAACCTTTGATGCCATAAGTTCACATCACTCAGTTTTTCTTTGTTACACAGTATAACTTCTTGTTGAATAACATAACAGTTATCAGGGGTTTTAGCAGCATGCATCACACGTTGTCTTTGAAAGTTCAACACATCACATCCACCTCTAGAAAATGTAACAGTGTGATCTGTATCACATAGTTGACTGACACTAAGAAGATTTGCCTTTAGCCCCTTAACCAAGAGAACATTATCAAGTGTTGGAGCACCAAGTCCTTCAGCCTTTCCCTTTCCTACCACAAAAGATGTGCTCCCATCACCAAAAGTAATATCACCTCCCTAAATATTCTCTAGGTGACTCAGCCTTGACTCATCATCAGTCATATAACGGGAACACCCACTATCCATATACCATTGAACTGACTTGAAGCATTCAAAGCAGTTAGTGCAACATTGCACCTTATCTGAGGTACCAAATTTATCTTTCGTACCCAAATGCTTCGAAGAGTTCTTCTACCTGTAGTTTCCTGTGCAAACCATCTAGACACATTCTCACTTTTTACATTAGTAGAAATCACATAAGAATTATATCTATATCTATTAAAAGGGCAAATATATGATTGATAGGGTCCAACAAATCTACAGTAAGATGCAAGATGTCCCTTTCGACCACATAAACAGTAATAATAAATCTAAGAGTACGAGACCCGTTTGGAGTGATTATGAGTAGCGGATATCATGTTATGTTTGGGCACCGAAGTAGAAGCAGTTGTTTTTATAAATTTTGTGATTTAAGAAGCCTTGGCATTAGGAAAAGGCTCCTCATATCCTAGACCTCTTTTGCAACTATCCGTCTTTCCCATACATAACATTTTATCATTGTTTTTGGCCCTATGACAGAACTTCTCAAGTTTTTGCTGAGATAGAACTACATCAAGCTTGGCCGAATGAAGTTTGTCCAAAGTTGATTTTATTTTCTCATTTGCATCATTAACTTCTTTTTCTAAAAACACAACTTTGTCATGAAGGCCTTGTTTCTCATTCTCATGTACCTCTATCTCGTGACTTGTATTCTCAGTTTTGTCTTAAAGTTTGCACGTAAGTATATTAACTTGGTCTTTCAAGACTTAGTTGAGTTTACCGAGTTTCATACACTTAGCGAGAGTTTGAGCATACAAGTCCTCAAGATGCGGGTTCTCAAACTCATTTTGTTCTTGATTTCTCTAATTTTCATCAGAATTTTCAAGTTCAAAAACTTCAAAGTTATTATTGCCACAATTAAGAAATGTTGAATATGCACAATATTGCCCATTATCAACTACTTGGGGGTTACTCTCATTGTTATCATGTTCATCATCACTGTCATCCCAAGTAACACTGATATTCATAGCTTTATGAATTGTTCCAGATTTCTTATTAGGACAGTTATGGGAATAATGACCAAACTTGTGACATTTATAACATTCAACTTTACTAAGGTTATGATCATTATTGGTTTGCCGATTATAAGATTTGACCCGATCATGAGGCCGCAGTTTATAGTTCATCAATTGCCCTTGTTTCTGAAATTAATGTTTTTTTAAGATTTTTTGAAATTGTTGACTAATAACAGCAATTGATGAATCTATATCCAAACTTTTATCATCATCTGAGATATATGAGTGATCAGCCTCTTTGGAACCCTTAAAAGAAGAGGAGTGAGATGAAGACTTGAAAGCAGCACTCTTGTTCTTCTCGGGGTTCTCCATTTTTATCTCAAGTTCAAACGTTCGTAATTTTCCAGCTAATGTATCAGGTTTTATTTTCTTAAGATCGTGTGCATCCTCGATAGCATCACGTCTGGATCTAAAGCTCTTAGGAAGGGATCTTAGAACTTTACGAACAATTTAAACAACGGAGTACGCTACTCCTAATACGGCATTAGTGTTTGCAATATCACTCAGTCTCGCATAGAACTTGTCAAAAGGTTCGTTTTCACTCATTATGATATTCTCAAATTGCGAAGTAAGCATTTGCAGCTTACTTTCTTTTACTGTATCATCGCCTTCATGAGTTCATACTAGGATGTCCCAAGCTTCTTTACAAGTGGTACACGCAGAGATATGTCAAAGCTCACTTTGACTCACAGCCATAAAGATAGCATTGCGGCCTTTAGAATTATAACCAGCAAAATCCTTTTCTTTTTTTGACCATTGGTTCCTAGGTTTAGGGACCTCAATAGCACTCCCTGGTGGACCTTGCATCACAGTAGGGTGTGTCCATCCATCCTCAATAGAAATCCATACATCTTCTCTGATTGATTGTAAGAATGCAACCATTCGGACTTTCCAGTATGGGTAGTCTTTGCCATCAAAGAGTGGAGGGCGATTTACAGAACCTCCAAACTTCTCAGAACTTATTATTCTCAAGTGAACTATCTGAGATCCATGCTTAGGTTGTTAAACCTCGAAGCGTGACCGCTCTAATACCAATTGAAATTCCTAGACGCTTGAGACTAACCAATTTCGATTGTTTTAGGTCTAAATCGATATGTCATAAATCCTTTGAATTAATGGTCTACGCCTTAACTTAAATCAAGTTGATTCAATTATCTAATGTCAAACAAGTAGTTGGAAATCTAAAGACAAGGGCAAAGATTTTTAACCTTGTGGAAAACTTTTCTTAGGAGAAAAACCCACAGGTCACTATCGAATCACTCGACAGCTAAACAATCCACTATTGAAAAATAATTACAAGAGTTTAACAACTTACAGACTCGATAAGCACATCCCATGGTTACCTTTCTTCCAATTAAGCTCTTTGCAATCAATTTCCAGTTCTCGCAACTTCTCGCTCCAATCTCTCGTCGAAGCTTCCAATCTTGAATCCCTCAAGCCTTTCAATCCATGATTAGGGTTTTTTGATCAATGATGATTGATTCAAGATTTGAGTGTTTTAATTCTCTCTTGAATCTCTCAAGAACAATCTCTCCTCACTCTAAAAAACTCAAGCCCAAAAAAATAAAAATTAAAAGTTAAGTTCTAAAAAAAGGAAAGTTGTCTTTTGTAAAAAAACATAAATCAAGTTCTCTGTTTGAATAGAAATAAATGTATTTGAATAAAAATTAGGCTGAGCCAATCTATTCGAATACAAAAAAATCCATTCGAATAAAATATGGCCTAAAGCATTTTATTCGAATACAATAAAAAATCTATTCGAATAGAAATGTTCCCAGTTCTTTTCTAATAGAAAAAAGAATCAATTCGAATAGAAAATAGCCTGAGGTATTTTATTCGAATACAATAAAATCTATTCGAATAAAAATGTCCCCAGTTCTATACGAATGGAAAAATGAATCTATTCGAATAGAAGTTCTGTTATCTTAAAAAGACATATTTATTACCGTTTTCATACTCTGTAAAAATACGTAGGGCTTGATATTTAGAACAAGGAGTTAGAAACCCACTTACCAGTTCAGTGTCAGTCCAGCTGTAGTCGATCCAAGTGCACTCACTGACGCCGGATAACCACGAGATAGTGCTGACATCTACTCTAGACACTAAATGAAACAAACTCCAAAATAGATGTTTCAAGTTATTATTAGCATTCTGATTACATCAGGTGTAAAGGCTAACTTTGAATCCCAGAATTAGGCTATTACAGGCTCCAAATGTGAGGGACTAAATTCGTAGCTCGAATGGCCACTTACACCAAATGTACCTGTAACACAAATATTGTAAAAATATAATATAAATTGACACAGGTTTTAGTGTGGAAACCACTGAATAGGTAAAAACCATAACCTCAGTTCGATGATTTAGTAAGAATAACTTTATTGCTTAAGACTGCTGAATATTGAATACAATTTGAGATCTATTGAGCCAAATAATTCTCTCTCATTTTCTTTCCGTTTGTTATCCCTTTCATAGGTTTTATCTCCAGTTCGTTTGTGTGTCAACACGTTCTCCTGGATTGGGGGAATATTGGAGGTTTTTCCTGTAACCGCTATTTCATAGGAGACAAGTGTTTTTGACTCATTTTGTTTTATTTGGAATGTTTGAGCCACGTTCCTTCTTAGTTTGTGGTCTAGGTGTCAATGTTGATAGGGTGCATGTTATCTATCTTTTGCGTGAGTCTGACACTGTATTAGTTCGTTTTTACTCTAGCTCTAGGGACAAGTCCCTATTTTAGGTTTTTCTTCTTTGACTAAATAAACTCAAAGAGACAAGGAGCTACATGACCCCATAGAAACAAAGAGCGGGATTTCAAGGTGGCTTGGACCCCTGATTACAAAGGCAAACATTCAGTGGTATCTACAGTTGAGAGATTGAGCACTGTGTGCCAGTTCAGTTTCTATATCCTATGATTCGTGTGGAAAGCAATGAGATCTCAAGGCATGGTATTACTGTGTGGAAAGCAATGAGAGGGTGCCTAGCTACGCAAGATTTTCTTATGCAGAGACGAATGATTGATAGCTCTTGTGCCCTATATCTAAAGGTAATAGTGAGAGCATACTACATTCTTCATTCAAACCCCCAAATGGTGCAGATGAAATCCATCAGATACAGGCACTGTTAAACTCAACATCTATTTGGGGTTCTAAATGCAGATAGTGGGAATTATGGGAGCATCTTCAGAGATGATAAAGTGGAATGAATTCTTAATTAGAGTGGTAAAAGTAGATCAGTTACAGCTAGCTACCGACGTGAAGGGGGTCAAGAGAGGTTTAGAAATTGCCTAGCATAATACGGGATCAACAACAGGGTCTTATTTGCAACTAGCTCCAGCTCATTACCTAATTTCACGAAGGATGCTAAGGAAGCCCCTTGGGACTGCTATCACATGGTTATAGCAGTAATTCAAACTAGTCACACTATGAAATAACTAAAACTTTAAGTGAAGCTGCTGTTTACAGTAGGGTAGCTATTTTGTTGGCCTCAATCTGTAAATATAGGTGAAGGATGATATGGCAATCCTTCACCTTGTTTCGGCCCAAATCCACCCACAGCAACAGCTATGTCGATTGGCATCCAAACGAATCAAACAACGCCACGTGATTGATTTAATAATTGGTTTTTGATGCCCCGCAGTTCAGAACTGTGGGGCATGAGAGCCACTTAAATCTTAACAAATGTCATTCTATAATTGGTTATTGACTACGCGCAGTTCAAAACTGCAGGGCATTAAAAACGTTGCGATCTTGACACTGGCTAGATCTTAGGCGTTATTTTTCCCCCGCAGTTCAGAACTGCGGTGAGTAATATTCACCTTGTTTGAGAGGTGAACCACTGTGGGGTAGATTGGGTTTAGGGTGGATTTTGGTGAATTCGTCCACCCAGCTGCTGTGGATAATCTTAGTATGCTATGAGACTGTGACTAATCTCAAAAAGTTTGACAAAATGATCATCTTCACCAAGCTTATGTGTCCTCCCCTGGCTACTGTCAGTGCTCTAGGGGCGGCTCTGGCCTCCACCTTCCCCGCGTCAGCCGCTCTATTGCTTTAATAATTGAAGAATTATTAAAACCGTTATTAGTGTATTTATGAATCCATAATTTAATGCACTATAACTGTATCGAACCCTATCCATCTATATTTTGAACGAATATGTTGACGAGGACTATGTATACCGCCGATGGTTTATGCAAGTATAAATATTATTTTATGAACAGATAATTAGCACATTTAAGCATTCAATGACTGTGACTACTGTATAACACTTGAAATACATTTTATTTACTATACTTGTTGCACAATAATATGAGATCATACAATTATCTAATGGTTAGCAATTGAGGAATCACCAAAAATAATTGTGATTCAGAATTATTTTTTGGTGTACTTGCGTAGTCTTGACGTTATGACTGCACCAAAATCAATGAAATGAACAAAACAAATCTTTGCCTCTAGATAGAAGTCCGATGTAGACCGACGGATACAACACGACAGCTCCATAAACAAAGAAATAATGTATCAACAATATTCTAGCACTTCTTTAATTAATTCCTCGTAGCCTAAAAAGTCTTATATCGTGATAATTACCAGCTTCTAAGATAACTTGGATATTATACAAAGTCTTATGTCAAGATAAATTCCCCCAAAGCCTAAAGTCAGCAATTTTTGAAGTCAAATGCCGTGTAAAACGGAGTGAGAACCACTATTATTTCTCTCTCAAAGGAATTTAGAATTGAATTGGGACTTAAGAAACACACATATATGTTTGCTCTCATAGTGTGGCGCACCATGGTTCTTGCCATGTACATTCATTAAGTAACCATTTCATGTAAATCTCAAGTAAATTTTCGTCTCTAGACACTACAAAAATAATGAATATTGTCTAATTGCACCCTACATAAATGCACAACCTCTCTAAATGCACATAAAATGTTAGTCCCTAAATGCAGACTAGCAATCTAAGTGCACACTTTTGGAGTGCATATTTAGTATGAAATGTATCTCCAGGATGATGTACGTTGCAAAGCACAAGAAATCAACGCGGTTAAGAAGAATGTTATATATAGTGCATTGCCAAGTCAATTACTGCCACTTCAGCAGAATCATTGATCTAATAAAAATTAAATGATGTGCCAAATCAAAATTATATATAAGCATTAGCAAGACCCAAAACATCCGAAGGAAGAAGAAGAGCAAAAACACCACCATGAGTAAAAAAGAAGAGCCCTTGGAGTTAATCCTCAGCGACGATGAAGTGGTCGTGTTACACTTGAGCAAGTACAGACGGAGGCACTTTATCCGAATATGCGGTTGTTGCACGGCACTTTTCTTGATCTTAGCCGTGGTCATGATAATACTAGCCTTCACAGTCTTCACCGTCCAGGATCCAGTCATTAAACTCAACGGCCTCCAGGTCACCCAGATAAAATTTATGGACGACGGGGAGATCCCAGACCCCACCGTTAACATAACGATCATGGTCGATATCTCTGTCAAGAACCCGAATCTGGAATCCTTCAAGTACAGCAACACCACGACCAAGTTCTTTTATCGTAACAACATGGTAAGTGGAACCACGTCTCCCTCGGGTGTAGCCAAGGCGCGGAGAACAAACCGGAGGAACGTAACGCTGGAGATAGACACTGCACGGTTATTAGCAGATCCGGGTGTGGGTTTGAGAAATGATTGGAATTCGGGGATATTGAACATGACGAGTTATACGGAGATGCATGGTAAAGTCAAGTTAATGAAGATGGTAAATAAAAAATTCGAGATGAAGATGAGCTGCGAGGTTTCCGTTAATCTAACGAGCAAAGTGATTCAAGAACAGAAATGTGAACGTGTTTTCCCGTCCTAGGGTTTGATTGTTTGAAATATATGTATTATTGTGTTTTCTACGCAGTTCAACTGCTGCGTAAAGATTTGTAATTTTCCCTTACTATTTTGTATATAACTTTCTTATAAATTAAATCTTTTGAATTTGAGTATTTACTTGATAAAAGATTAAATTACTATGAACTAACTCATTTTTACTTAGAAGAAGCACGAGACTAGAGCCTTCTAATATTTGATACAAATGATCAATTAAGTTTTTCATTTGGTTTTGATGAAAGACGATGCAAAAGTATCAAGCGATAGAAACCTTGGTCGACATATCACCAGTACGAATCAAACGAACTGGCGGAAGATCCAATCGAAGGAAAGGACTTGATTAAATTAACCATGAGGGGAAATTATTCTACAGATGCCTTTGTTCCAAGAAACCAAAATGACTACAAAGATCCTACGGATGCAGAAATTGGATACACACCGACTGTGTCCAACTATCTTTGTATTTTATTTTTATTTTTTTATATTGAATACAAATACTGGTGGAGGTTTGCCTAACCCCAGCTTTCTTTTCAAAAAACAAGAAGAAACAACTTCCTTTGTAATACTTTCCCTGTAATAATTAATTTTAATTGAATACAAATACTGGTTGGGGTCTGCCTAACCCAAGGTTCCTTTTCCAATAAAAGAAGAAATTGGGAATAGACCGACTGTGCCCAACTTCCTTTTTGTAAGAGCATCGGTATTCCTCAAATACTAGCGATTATATTTGGCTTTTTTGGCTAATAAAAGTTAAATAGTTTTTTTCACTATATTGGACTCTTCAAAAGGTAATCGACAAATGTTACATGTCAACTTTTCTATAAAATTTATAAATTTTGGGTAAATTTTGTTAACAAAATTTGATTGTCACGTAAACATTAAATTTGGTTTGGACAGTGAAAAAAAAAGTCAAATTTGATAACCCAATATGACTTCTGTAATTTAAAGAGTTGGATGTAGGTGTTTTAGAGGAATTTGGCTCTCCAAATTTGACTTTAAGCAAATATAGAGAGTCGACATATACTCTAATATTTTTCCTTGTAATACTTTTTCTTAATTGAATACAAATACTGGTGGGGGTCTGCCTAACCCAGCTTCCTTTTAAAAAAAAATTGGGAATAGACCTACTGTGCCCAACTTCCTTAATAATACTTTCCCCTATAATACTTATTTTTAATTAAATACAAATACTAGTGAGGGTCTGCCTAACCCCAGCTTCCTTTTCAAAAAAAAAATGAAATTGGAAATAGATGGACTATGCCCAAATTACTTTGTAAGAGCATCCGCAGCAGGGTGTGGGTTGAGTTGGGTTTGCAAACCCACACTCAAACTCACACTCTTGAGTCTTCCAGTAGCAACTTTTCGAGTATGAGTTTGCTCACGTGGAGTTACAGTAACTCAACCGAGTGTGAGAAACTCACACTCAAAAAAATTGAGTTTGGCGGTGTTTAGATTACCGCGCGGTATTCCTTTTACTGCGCGGTGTTCCTTTTACCGGGTTTTAGCATGTTTCTAGGGTTTTAGACCAATTCGCGGTGTTCCTTTTACCGCGTGGTGTTTTAAACTCTTCCAAATAAAATTTAAAAAAAAAAAAACAAAAAAAAACACGTGTTCAACTCAAACTTGCTACTGGGAGAAGAAGAGTGTGAGTTGGGTTTTTTGTGGGTCCCCTGTCAGAGCCCACACCCAAACTCACACTGGCTGCTGGAGATGCTACTGGTGGGGGGTCCTCCAGCTTCCTTTTCAAACAAAAAAAAAAGAAGTTGAGAACAAACCGACTGTTACGAACAGGAGTTTGCAATTACAAAGTATTATAAAGGAATTGGAGTTAAAGTATTATAAAGTATTGAAGTATTATAAAAATTGCAATTACACAATTTTTACAATTACAAAGTATCCCTAACCTCAGAAAATTGGAGTCAAATTATTGAAGTGACTGAATTTAAAATAAATTCATCACGAACTGATACTAAAGAGAAAATAATGTGAACAGGGAATATATAAGTTAGTCTGAAGTCCAAATATTAAATTACCTATGGCTGATGGCCGTCCGATACAAGTGGAGAAAATGAGAAAGTAGGACTCATGTTATCTTCCATTTGCTCTCTACTGCACGACATATCCGCCTAATACAAACAGGAGCACTCAATGGAAATTCAGAAACTGCAGGAAAAAGAAACATGAAAGAAAATTGTTAAGACAGCTCATAGCGGGGAATAATAACGCACTTACTTTTAGCGGCTAAGAAACTGGAATATAAATATTAACCTCCAATTCAAATGCTCATGTAGAGGCAAGAGTAATTTCTAAGTGTTAATTAGTTCTTAGACATTGGTCAAAGAAATTATGTAGATAGTTGTGTTTAGATCAGTCGTTGCATAAACCTCCCTCCACTAGTCTTTTTCTAACAATTTCTAACGTTCTTATTAAAAATGGGTAGTTTTGCTCGACCTGACAAGTATCACAAGTATCAGACCTAGAAGGAAGACAAAAACCAATCCTATCAAACTTATTTTTTTAGACATCTCACATATAACACAGGAATGTAAAGATATGTCGATGATATTGAAAATAAGCGCGTGATAGATAAAGTCGTTGACTACGAGCCTAAGAATAAGGGGTTCATCAGGATGGTGTTATCTGAATTTCTTGTTTTTTTTATTCCTTTTGAACAAGTATAAACTTCATTCACCGAAGGACTGCTTCCACATAACCATGAAATTCTTAAAGAATACCCCCTCATTTTGGTAGCTGCCTTGCCCCAGCTAAAGAAATTTCTCATGCACCATTTTGGTGAGAGTTTACATAAGGAGCACTATGTTTACGCAGAATATCAATGGTGAGAGTTTTGTTTGAAGAAGAAAAAAAGGTCCAAGCAAATATAGCTATGACAACCTGGTATCCAAAAATGAATTCACAAAAAGAAATAAGGTTATTAGAATCTGGGGTGGGAAGAGCATTATAACAAGAAAACACCATTAGCATACTCCATCCATATCCTCCTGTCCCCCTCCCCTGGATTGAAATGGAAGATAGCTATCATATCCATCTTATCCTCTTCGCAATCATTTATATTCAGATGAAAGCCGAGATCCCTAGAAAATCTTGTATGATCAAAATGCATAATTTCTTCGGCAGTCAATTCATGTTTGTCAGATATGGGCCATAAGAGCACCCACGGCAGCTAGGTACACCCTAACGTGGCAGGGTGAATTCCCAATCCACCCTCTTTTCCACCCCAAATCCTTCCCAGCAGCTAGGTGAATTCCTGACGTGGCAACTCAAAAATCCATCCAAGGGTGGATTTGGGTGGAAAATCCACCGTGAGGGTGGATTGAGAGCCGCGCGGTTTTGAAGTGCGCGGCAACACTTTAGGCCTAAGATGATGACACGTCTCCCAAGATCAATGCTTCCTATTAAGCGCAGTTCTAAAGTGCGCTAGGTTTCAGAACCGCGCGGTTCAGAAGTGCGCTGGGTTTAATTCACCCTGGGTGGATTGAAAATTGTTGTGGGGTGGATTGGATTCACTCCAAAATTCATCCAATCCACCCTCTTAACTGCTGTGAATGCTCTAAGGTTGATAGAGAGGGATATGTTTTAAGCAGCCAACTGTCCCTAAAACTCACTGAACCATTGACCCGGACTCTAAACCTTACTTAAAATTCTCTTGCATCTCTATCACACCCCTTCAGACCCCACCTCCAAAACTCTCAACCACTTGCATATTGTTCCACCAAAACGCTACTACCCCAAAATAGATATGATCACTATCCTCCTAAGACCTTGGTTGTCGGACCCAAACCTCCATAACCATTTGACCAAAAGAACCTTAATCATCCTGGCTAGCTTCTTGACCCCAGACCTCCTTCATTTTTACTCGGAAGTGAGATTCTTCTATAAGAATTAACAAGCTGTATGCTTTTAATACATGAATCATTAATGACAAACTATGAGTTTGTTGAGAAAGGAACTGACATGAGATTGTTCTAAACCAAAGCCAGTGCTTTTAATGCATTAATTTTAATATCCTAACTCATCTTGGGTATTTGATTAGTGGCAACCTGATTTAGTGCTATGACCATAGAAAGCTTTGAAACTAGCTAAAAACTGTATCAGAATACTCAAGGAGCCTTTATTGCCATTCAGATTATCATAAAACGACCTGCACATAAAAGATGGGTTAGAGAAATGCTCCAGTTTTAGTCTTTTAGTAGACAATATTCAATTTAGAAGCACTTTGTGTATTGACCACTTCTCCTCCACGGGAGAAAGGAAATGGAGATAAAGGGTACTTTGCCTCGGCCCTTAGACTATTTGAAGAACCTCTTATACAAGCCAAACCTTGAAGATATAAAGAGACATCACAAGCATGGAGGAAATGACCGCATACATTCCTAGAGGTATTCCGTATAATGCAACAAGAGGTGATTAACATGATCCCAAGAAGCTGTATAAATTTAAATATTTCTTCTCAACCCAAATTTCCCAAACCCATCACCATTGGTGTCAAACGACTCAAACATGAAAGCCTCATAATCCCACACAGAGAACGACCTTTAACATAGCCCTTGGAAAAAGAGCATTTACATCAAACATGCTGCCAAGACTGTGGGGCTGTTTGTTGACAAAGTCGTTCGAACGATACTCATTGTCGTTCTTCGAACCTAACGCCTTCATTGAACTTATAACAAAGATTCATATTCAAATTGTCTCTCTCTAAGAAGGCTGTTAAGCAAGCTACAATCTGAACAATGCAAACAAGCATAGAAGAAGGAAATAGGATTACGACCGCCAGTCTTTTAGTCCAACAAAGTCAAAATGTAGTCATGATGCTGATTAGCTAGTTTCCTAACGGCCTAGAAGGTTTCAACTGGGTGCTTATGCAAATATAAGGCCTGTGAAGAGCAATGTCAAAAGAACAATAGGGGAAAAAACAGCAAAAACATGCCGGTGTGGCTAGGCCCTGGTCTTCGAATAACCTTGGTGTTGTTTTACATATAGATAGATGTACACAAAGTATTACCTGATATAACGTCATCGGTTTAGTCACAGTCGACAAACCTGAATACATACTTCTAGTTATGTTGGATTTTTTCAAAGTTTACCTCATGTGGGTTTGACCCTTGACCTTTTGGTCATTTTCATAGAACTCCTTTTCATTCACCTCTTTTGTATATGAAAGTCATGTAACTCTTGTAACCCAACTATAGCCTAAAAGTTTAGTCCCACATTGTTTGTAAACTATAGTGGAACTAAAGATGTAAGGTAGTGTACACACATGACTAAGAAAGAGTGTATGTGTGTGAGTGTGTGAGGGGCCCATCGGGGTAGCTCGGGCTTGGGCAATTGGCTCTAGAGAGGCCCTGGCCCTTTGGACTAGGGCTAGGCTCACCTTATTTTTTTTATTGAAAAGTTATCCATTCATTTTGGGCTTGGGCTTACCTTTGACTTGGTTCTCTTCCCAACGGCTAGTAGAACTATTCCGAAGGAACACATACTCACGACTGAGTTTAAATCTCATGCACATTGGAGTAAACTTTGGAGAGACGTTGTAATTGAAACCCCTATAAATACCCATTCCTATTCACTCCAAAGATAAAGAACGAAACAATTCATCTCCCCTGTTCTGAGTTTAATCACTCTCTCTCTCTTTCTCTCATTTTCGAATACGATTTTCCTGAGGTGCTCATGACTGTACGTAGACTTCCGGTACTGAAGCTATTGTATCCACCATATTGCTTGTCGTATCCTGGGAAGATATTAGACCGTTGTTACCTGTACATGGGATATGCCGAAATACTATTTAAAGAAAGTGTGATCCACGCCTCGAGCTATTCCATCTACTCCTGTTACTATTACTGCTTTACTGTTTGCCGGAGTACTACACCTGCATTGAAAAAAACCTGATACCAACTCCTACGCCGACACAAAAATTTTCAGAGGAGGTCAAGAGCCTGATACCTCGGTCACGGCAAAAGCAACGCCAACAAGAGGTGGTGACCTTTGTTGCACCTTTGGATGTGCAAGTAGATAGGTCAAGTTAAACGGGAAATATGAGGCAGTCCTCTCATAGCTCGAGGGAATGAAAGTAAATTATCTATGTTGTTCAAAAACTTACATATGTACTAGATATTTGTATTCTGTTTTGTTGATAAATAAATCTTTCATGTTTGCGATAGTAAAATAGATATGAATAGAGATGTAGATCGATCGTTCACAAGTATTTTATTATCGTAAGATCGATCGTACGTAATCGTTGTGAGTGAAATTGTGAACTATGATGATATGTAAACTATTTTGATGTGCGAACTGTTATGTATGTGAAAGTAAACTGTTGATGCAGTTTGAAATAGAGGAGGTTCAAAGTCAGTATGAAGCGCTACGCATTTTGAACGAAAAACTGAATGTTGATTTGAACTTTTATCATGAAGCACTAAAAAATACTGCGAAGTTAAATATAAAAATGGCGGTGAAGATGATTGAGGGGCAAGGTATGGTGAGTCATTTGTCTGAACAAATAGAAAGAAAGGAGGCTGAACTAGCCAGTGTGTAAGAAAAAGTGGAGGAATTAAATGAGGTAGTGAAGAAAAAAGAGTTGGACATTGAAAAAGCTCAATGTTATATAAGTAATATTTCAGAATGAGTAACCACGCTAGAGGCGGAATTAGTGGGCGTGCGAGCTACTATGAGAAAGGCAGACGAGCGAGCAAAAAAATTTGAAGGAATGTGGAATGTTGCTAAAAATAAGAAACAGATTTGGAGGAAGTTAACAGGAAGTAGAATGAGCTGGTGAAAACTTATTGGGCTAGGATAGGGAGTTTAAAGAATGTTATTCAAGGGTTGGAATTAAGCGTTATGGAATATCAAACATCAGTGGGGGAGTTGACTAGGTTCGAATGACAAATTAGGGGCAGATCTTGTGACAGCTCAACGGAATCTTAACATTGAGGCTGATCAGAGGTGCCATAATCAATTTGTTGTGGAGGAATCATTAGCTATGTTGGGACAAATGGATGAATTTATGACGGTGATGGAAGTAAGTAATAAACTTTTGTTGAGAAAAGTTGATGGTGGCGGCTCATTGTAAAAATTTGGAAAGTTTGTTAAACGAGGTGAGGGGAAAGATTGTAGATCTCGTCATGCCTGACATGGGTAAGCTTAAGGCAAACGAGGTACGTGACAAAGAAATGGCAGTAGTACTTACCTTTTATGGGTCTGAGTTTAAGAGACTTGAAAAAGAAAGATACACAATTTATGATAGCATGATAGCAAATGGTGTGAAGTACGACATGCAGCTAGTGCAAACTGAATATCTGGAACATGTTATGTCAAAGTTTGGCGCTCTTACTAAGAACAGGCTTGATGAAGGAAGGTAAATTATTGCTGCAAGGGCACCAGAACTGATGCATCTGCAACTTTTGGAGTATGGCTAAAGTTCGCGTGATGATGTGCTTACTGAACTTAGTGATTGAGGAGTCGTTGGTACTAATGTAAAAATAAATTACGTGTGCTAGATCACCTGAAATATAGTAGATAATGTAACGGTTATACGTATCGAACTTTGATGGTAGAATTAGTAATCTGTGTGTATGTGTATTAAACTTTGATGAACCAATTGTGATCTTGAAGTATATAATCTGTTAGCCGAATTGGGGATCCAATAATTGACCTGTAATATAATAGTAGAATTGGGGTAAACCCATTGGTTATCTATGATATAGTAGATGTGTTATGTATATATGAGATAGTAGAAGAGTACTTGTATGAGATAGTAGAAAAGTACTGTAATGTAGGTCGGTTATACACAAGTATTTCATTAATGTAAGAGCGGCGTACAATATTAGAAGAAATAGTAGAATAGTACTATATGAGATAGTGGAATAGTACTGTGATGTAGGTCGGTCAAACACAAGTATTTCATTAATGTAAGAACGACGTATAATATTGGAAGAAATAGTAGAATAGTACAGTATGAGATAGTAAAATATTACTGTGATGTAGGTCGGTCAAACCCAAGTATTTCATTAATATAAGAGTGCCGTACAAAAATGTAAGAAATAGTAAAATATAAACTGTGAGAGATGGTTATTTGCGATACAGCTTCAATTTCTTTATGTTCCAATGATTGGGGACTCGATCTCCATCGGATGTAATGAGGTCATAAGAGTCGAGACCACTTTTGCCGATAACAATAAAAGGTCTTTCCCAATTTTCCATGAGTTTCCCAGCATTGAGTTCCTTTCTGTGTTTTAGGATATCTCGTAGGACAAGCTCTTTATTATCAAACTCTCTATGATGAACGTGTTTATTATATAATTTTGCTAAAGGCAGATGGTACCTTCCCAAGTTCATGACTATTTTGTCTCTTGTCTTGTCGATCCAGTTCATGTTGCACGCCAACTTGAACTCGTTTTCTTCATTGGTCATGGTATGATCATGTAGTGGGTGATGATATTGAGTGGGGATGATTGCATCGGTACCATATGCTAATAAGAACGGTGTACATCCAGTCGATACTCGAGGTGTTGTTCGGTAGGCCCATAACACGTGTAGTAATTCTTACACTAAATTACATTTCTTCTCTATCAAGCACTTTTTTATTCCGTCGACTATAGTATAATTGGTGATTTCGGCCTGACCATTTCCTTGTGGGTAATACAAATTTGAAGGAGAGTGGATGATGTTATACTGGTTGAGGAAGTTGATGACCTTTGAACCAACAAATTGTGGCCCATTATCTATTCTAATGAAGTGGGGGGCACCCAAACCGTATGATAATGTTTTCCCAAATGAACTTGATAGCTTCGTTTTTACGTGTTCGGCTAAAAAGAACTGCTTCTGCCCACTTGGTGAAGTAGTCTGTTGCTACTACGAGGCGCTTCCATTTTCCCAGTACAATTGGGAATTCTCCCACGAGATCGAGGGCCTATCTTTTGAATGGCCAGTCAACTTTGCTAGAATGGAGTTCTAAAGCTGGAACTCAAATTTTGGGTCTATGACATTGGCAGGCATCACACTTACTTGCATATTGGATGACTTAAGTTTTTATTTTATGCCAAAAGACTCCTTGAGTAATAGCTCGGCTTTCTAGGGACCGTCTTATCGCATGTGATCTGAAAGTGCCTTCGTGTAAATCGTACAGGAAATCTTGGGCCTCCTAATCAGATAAGCATTCAAGATAGGGCCCTGTAGTCAACCTTTTGAAAAAAAGATTATTGACAACGATATATCGTTTAGCATTATCTATCAATCGTCTTCTTTCATTAATATCTTCAGGGAGTTTGTCATCAAATGTGTTGTTTGATCCGATATATGTGAGAAAAGGTCATCTACAATCGTCTTCGACCTCTTTGTCACCCCTAGTATTAATGGCATTTGAGCTGATGATGAAAATGTTGGGGGTGGATACTACTTTGATCTTTAAATAACGACTTTATCTTTTAAGCTAAGCTTGTGGCAAGCCAAATTTGGATCAATGCCTAGTCAATACTCTAGGTGTTGCTAGATACGCCTATAACACGTGTGATAATTCTTACAACCAATTATATTTCTTCTTTGTTAAGAATTTTTTTATTCTGTCAACTATAGTATGATTGATGATTTCGGCCTGACCATTACCTTGTGGGTAATATAAATTTGAAGGAGAGTGGATGATGTTATGCTGGTTGAGGAAGTTGGCGACCTTTGAACCAACGAACTGTGGTCTATTATCTACTCTGATGAGATGGAGGCACCCTAACCATCTGATAATATTTTCCCATATGAACTTGATGACTTCGTTTTTACGTGTTCGACTAAAAGGAACTACTTCTACCCACTTGGTGAAATAGTCCATTGCTTCTACGAGGTGCTTCTGTTTTCCCGATACAGTTGAGAATTCACCCACTAAAAGTCTGTTCAAACAGAACAATCCAAACTTTTCTTATTCGAATAGAAAACAAGTCTATTCGAACAAACTTGAAGTCGCTCGAACAACTCCAAATCTCGTTCGAACGTCTTAGTCAATTTTTATCAAAAATCATCCTTAGATCTACCTGGATCATGGCTCCCCCCTTTAGGAGACTTGAGCTCCTGCTCAAGCTAGAACTGGAGATGTAGGAAGGTGGTTATGCCCATTTCTTAGTTGTACCACTTCGACTTACTAGGTAGCTGACCCTTCTTCCCAACTCGGAACGACTCGATACCACCCCGTCTTAAAGCATGAACTTTCCTCTCTAGAATACCATCCTCCTGTAACAAATATTCTCTTTCCATCCATAAGTCATCAACTAACGGTAGGCGAGTGTCGATTGTAGAGTCTTCATCTAAAAGAGACGGCTCAAACAACTTCAAATGCTTGACATTAATCATCGAATACATCTTCATGAAAGGTGGTAAATCCAATTGGAATACATTATCACCAATATCTTCTTGAGTATCATAAACGGACCATAACGGATAGTTTTGAACTTCTTACCTTCCCCCTTAAGCCATTTCTTACCCAAATACAACCAAATTAGGTCGCCCTCTTGAAAAGTACACTCAACCCGATGTTTATCGTGTCGAGCCTTATACTTCGCTTGAGTCTTTCTTCAATTGTGCTTTAACCACCTCATGAACCTTGTTTATCCTCTCAATGAAACGCTGAGCTTTAACCTATTCTTCTTTGTCTTTCCCTGATGTCGTCTTGTCGCCAAGACTAAAAGCCAAATCAAAAGGGATTTGAGGCAAGTACCCCAAACAAACTTCAAATAGAGACTTCAAAGTGGAACCATGAATTGGCCGGTTAAACGCAAACTGAAGATACGGTAAATACTCATTCTAAGTCTAAGGATGCTTAGAATGGAATCCCCGTAGTAAATGTACCAAAGTGCGATTAACTACTTTTGTTTGTCTGTCAGTCTATGGATGAAAAGTAGTACATCTCTTTAACTCGGTGTTTATCATCCCTCATAGCGATCTCCAAAAATTCCCCAAAAAGGGGTTATCCATATTATAAATAATATAAGAAGGAAGCCTGAAATACCTCTAGACGTTTCTGGAAAAAAAATCGCGCTGCATCTTCCCCGGTGTCATCTTGCTGAATCGATCCCCCACCACAAACAAATAGTCATTCTTACACTTGGTCATGGGCAAACCACCTATAAAATCCATCGAAATGTTCTCCCAAGGTCGACAAGGAACTAGCAATGGTAAGTACAGTCCTATCTTCTCATTGGAAGGCTTCAATGTGTTGCATAGCACGTAACCACGAACCACACGAGCAACATCCATTTGTATCTTCAGCCAATAGACATAATGCCGTAAATTCAAAAGAATCTTCTCCACCCCAAAATGACCTGTCACCTGGGAACAATGTGCCTCTCGAATCCAATGGAAACGGTATCCACCCTCAGGAATACATAGTAGACTACCCCTGTAAATCAAACCATCCTTTAAAATATACTCGCACGTCTTGCCTTGCAGCAACTTCTCGTGAATTACACTGAGATCCTTGTAGTCGCCATACCCTGTAACGTAGTTTGAAGGAACAATGGGCTGTATCTGCATAGCTACAAATAAAATGGAAATAGTTGGTAATCGGAGTCGAGATAACATATCAGCCATTTTGTTGTCCACTCTGTTCTTATACTTGATCAATAAGATAAACTATTGTAGGTACGATATCCACTTCATATGGCAAGCTTGTTGTAGCTTAGACTGCATAGATAAGAATTGTAATGGTTTGTGATCAGAATGTGCCACAACCTCTTTCCCTAATAAGAAACTCCACCAATGTTTCATTGATTGATATAACGCGTAGAACTTTTTATCGTAGGTAAGATAGTCGTGTACTACTCCTGTAAACATCTCAGAATGGAAAGCAATCGGCTTCCCATCCTGTAAAAGAATTTCCCCCAATGCATAGTCTTACGCATCTGTCTTAACCTCAAAAGAATACTGCAAATTAGGCAACGCTGGTACTGGTGCATCCGTAATCTTGCGCTTCAGTAACAGAAAAGTCTTCTCATGGTGTTCTTCCCACACAAACTGTACCCTGATCTTTGTCAAGGAATGTAACGGTGCGGCTATTTGTAAAAAATACTGAATAAACTTTTATTAAGTACTGAGAAGAACCCATAAAACTCCTCACTTTCGTCACTTTACAGGGTCAAGGCCAATTAGTAATGACCAAGACCTTCTTTGGATTGACCTTAAGCTCACCGCCACCAATAATAAATCTCAAGTAGACTAGCTCCTTCTTCCCAAACTCGCACTTCTTCCCATTTAGAAAAAAATGTTATGATCGTAAAATGTCAAACACTTTGCGTAAATGCCCAAGTGTTTCTCCCATGTTTGACTATATATTAAGATGTCATCCAAATACACAATCACAAAATCAAAGAATGAAGTACTTTATTCAATAATCGCATAAACATCGCCGGAGCATTGTATAACACAAAGGGCATCACCAACCACTCAAATAATCCTTGTTTGGTCTTGAACAATGTCTTTCAAGTATCTTCTTCCCGGATTCTAACTTGATGGTAACCCGACTTAAGATCCAACTTGGTAAAAAACTGAGCCGTTTGCAACTCAGCTAAAAGCTCGTCAATCCGTGGAAGCGAATAACGATTCTTCATAGTAATCTTGTTTAGTTCCCGATAATCCACACACATCCTCCAATACCCATCCTTCTTCGGCACCAATAACATCAGTGAACTACAAGGTGATCAACTAGGATTAATAACTCCTTGCTCAAGGAGTTCCTAAACCTATTTCCTGATCTCATCAGACTTTATGACAGAAGTCTGATAAAACCCAATATTGGGTAGTGACACACCATTCACTAAAATGATATCATGCTCCACATCCTTCTTACGCGGTATCCTTTCTATGCCCAGAACCACGTCTTCATACTTCTCTTACAACTTCCCCATATCGGATAGTTTCTTAGGAGACATAACCAAATTAGACAACACCTTAGCTGAAGAACCCTCTTGAACTGTCACACCAATAACAATATAAATTTTCTGCTAGAACTAACCAACCTTTTTTCTTGAGTCGTCGTTACTAAATTAGTAGCAGTAATATATTCCTTGCACGCATTGATATAAAACTCCGTCCCTTCCTTCACAAGACGATACTTGCGAGCTCTATGGTAAAGGATTGGATTTTGGTCCTAAAGATAAGAGCTACCCAAGATGATTTGACACAAGTCCAATAGAATCACCTCACATGTCATTTGGTCAATAAACTTCTCAATAATCGTAAACTTGAACGTACACTGATTAGTGATCTTCAACTCTGCATCTTTTTGAATCAAACCCAAACCATAAGGCTTAAGATGAGCCACAGTAGCCACCATCTTTATCACCACTGCCTTAGAAATTAAATTCTTTTGACTACCCGGATCAATGATAGCCTTGACTAAGCTCTGCTTCATTTGAATGCTAACATGAAAAAGTTTTTCCCGACTCGCCTCGTCGATAGTTATAGGCTGCTTGAACATTAGAGTAAGCTTTAGATTTGGCTTATCTAAATTTGGAAGATCCACAATCATTGCGGCTAGTACACGTTTCTCTTTCTTGCTCATCTCCTCCTTCGGCCTAAGCTCCGGGTAAAGTTTTTAACATTTATCTGAAATGTGCCTATTAGCCTTATAATGACTACAGTAATTCCCCTTAGATGAAGACCCCTCTCCTTTGGACTCCCCTTTCTACTCCTACTTCCAATTAAACTTGTACCCCAACTTGCTCTTGTCATCTTTCTTGTCACTCTTTAAGTACCTGTCTTCAATGGCAATTGCTTTAACAGTAGCATCTTCAATATTTTCTATATTAAAGAGCTTTAGTACTCTTCTAATGGACTCTAACAAACCTCTCGTATATTTTATGAATGCCTCGTACTCATCCACATCAATATCCAAAACCAATGTCGGCTTATAAAACTTCGTAGTGAATTGTTGTACGGATTGCCCAAACTTTTGGCACAAATTGTGCCATTTGTACCATCGCTCCTATTTATACCCAATTGGATAGAATTGTCTCCTCACTAAAACCTTGAATTCTTTCCAACTCAAACTCCCTACTTCGTGGTGTTTCCGATAGGATTTCTACCACATTAGTGAATGACTTGCAAATTTCAATGTTGAGAAACAAATTTTCTGAGCGTTGGAATATTCATAAACCAGAAAATAAGTCTCTAACCTATCTAACAAATTATCCAACTTCTCGACATCGATTAAACCATCGAATACCAGAATTTTAATTTTAAAGTCAATACAAAGATTACGCATAGGATTCATTGACTTACCAATACCCGAGCGCTCTTTGACGGATTCGGCATCACTAGAATCGATATCTATCTCCACAGTACCCTCGTCTCCATCCACCCCCAGAACTTATTTTTTCCTCGAGCGGCCTCGCCATTTTACCGAAGCGGAAGCCTTCGCGAGGTTCGAGAGACGCAATTGTTCTACCAACTCCCCTATAGTAGTAGTTAGGTCGGAAACTGTCATTTTCAAAATTGTGAGTCGATCTTCAGAATCGCCCATCTCCAAATTGACCTTCTTCTTCGAGTAAGGTTTTCGGCGATTCGTCAACGTACTCACTAGCTTCTCCTTCGTTTACTAGAGACGGTCACGTGTAGAGACAATAAACACAATCACACCCGAGAATCGTAACTAGAAAATTGATACCACTTAATTGATCCAAGAGGATCTAGGAACCTTTGAGGCTTTAGTAACGTCATTCGAACGAGGTTGAGAGTTGTTCGAACGACCCATTTCATACTCTCTAAAATTTGGCCCAAGAAACCCAAATCGTCCGAACGACTCCCTATTTCGTTCGAACGACCATTTTCATACTCTCTAGAATTTTGACCCATAGATAATTTTCGTTCGAACAAGCTTGGATGTTGTTCGAACGAATTGTTAAGTTTCTAGGGTTTTAAACCAATTAGCGTAAAGTCGTTCGAACGGGCTCGGATGCCGTTCGAACGAGCTTGGCGTAGGTTACAATTTTGAGGCATAGTTTTGTCTCGAGATCCCTGCTATTAGTATTTTGAGTTTCCTAGTATATATAGGGAACTTAGGTTACCTTTTTAAGCTAATATTAGATCTAGAAAAGTTCTGAGGAAGAAGTTAGGGTTTTTAAAGTAATTCATTGTAATTAACTGTGTTTAAGCAATTAAAGCTCTTAAAGGGACTTTTCCCAATTAATTTTTGGTGTTCTTCGTACTTTTCTGCTAACTAAGGTTTCTCTATCGTATTGTGGATTAAGTGGTATCAGTTTCTAGTTATGATCATTGAGGGTTGATTATGGTTTACGGTCTCTGCACGTGACCGTCTCAAGTAAACAAAGGAGAAGCTAGTGAGTCCGTTAACAATTCCAACGATCGACTTACGACTTTGGAAACAATAGTTTTCGACCTAACTTCAACTGTAGGGAAGTTAGTTGAGCAATTAATTCTCAGGAACCTCGCAAAGGCTTCTGCTTCAACGACAAGGTGAATCCGCCCGAGGAAGAAAGGGGTTCTGGAGATGGATGGAAACGTGGATAATGCAGAGATCGATAGTGATTCTAGTGATGCCGAATCCGTCAAGGAGTGCTCGGGTCTTGGTAAGTCAATGAATCTTATGCGTAATATTCATATTGACTTTAAGATTGAAATTCCGGTATTCGATGGTTCAGTCGATGTCGAGAAGTTGGATAATTGGTTAAATAGATTGAAGACCAATTTTTCTATTTATAAATATTCCAACGCTTAGAAAATTATTTTCTCTACATTGAAATTTGCAAGTCATTCACTAACGTGGTAGAAATCCTATTAGAAATGCCACGACGTAGGAAGTTTGAGTTGGAAAGAATTTAAGGTTTTGGTAAGGAAGCAATTCTATCCAATTAGGTATGAACAGGAGCGATGGTATAAATGACACAATTTGCGCCAAAGGTTTGGGAAAGTAGTACAACAGTTCACTACAAAGTTTCATAACCAAACGTTGGTTTTGGATATTGATGTGGATGAGTACAAGTTGTCCATGAAGTATACGGGGGGTTTATCAGAGTCCATTAGAAGAGAATTAAAGCTCTTTAATGTTGATAATATCGAGGATGCTACCGTTAAAGTAATTGCCATTGAAGGCAAGTACTTGAAGAACGACAAGAAAGACGACTAGAACAAGTCGGGGTACAAGGATAATTAGAAGTACAATCAGAAAGGGGAATCCAAAGGAGAGGGGTCTTCATCCAAGGGAAATATCTATAGTCATTGAAAGGCTAATGGGCACATTTCAGATAAATGTTGGAAACTTTACCCGGAGCTTCGGCCGAAGAAGGAGAGGGGCAATGTGCACCAGTCGCAATGATTGTGGATCTTCCAGATTTAGATAAGCCAAATCCTAAGCTTACTCTAATGTTCAAGAAACCTATAGCTATCAACGAGGCGAGTCTGGAAAAACTATTTTATGTCAGCATTCAAGTAAAGCAGAGCTTAGTCGAGGCCATCATTGATCTAGGTAATCAGAAGAATTTAATTTCAAAGGCGGTGGTGAAGAGGATAGGTTTGGCTACTGTGGCTCATCCTAAGCCGTATGGTTTGTGTTAGATTCAAAAAGATGCGGAGTTGAATATCACTAAGCAGTGTACATTCAAGTTTGCGATTACTGAGAAGTTTAGTGACGAAGTGACATGTGAGATGGTTCTGTTGGACGTGTGTTATCTTGGGTAGCCCTTATCTTTGGGACCGAGATGCAATCATTTACCATAGAGCTTGCAAGTATCGTCTTGTGAAGGATATGATGAAGTTTCATATCAATGCGTGCAAGGAACATCTCACTACCAATAATTTAGTAACGGCGACTTAGGCGAAGAGGTTGGTTAATACGAGTGGCAAATTTGTAATGTTGTTGGTACGACCAGCTCAAGAGGGTCCTTCGGCTAAGGTGTTGTCTACTTTAGCAATGTCTCCTAAGCAACAAACCAATATGGCGAAGTTGCAAAAAGAGTATGAAGACTTGCTTTTGGGCATATAAGGGATGTTGCGCAAGAGGGATGTGGAGCATGATATCACTTTGGTGAATGGTGATCCACTACCCAATATTGGGTTATATCGGACCACTATTATAGAGTCTTATGAGATCAAAAAATAGGTACATGAACTCCTAGAGAAAGAAGTTATTAATCCAAGTTGCTCGCATTGTGGTTCACCGGTGTTATTGGTGCCGAAGAAGGATGGGTCTTGGAGGATGTGTGTGGATTATTGGGAGCTGAACAAGATTACTGCGAAGAATCGATATCCGCTTTTACGGATTGACGAGCTTTTAGATGAGTTGCAGATGGCTCAGCTTTTTACCAAGTTGGATCTTAAGTTAGGTTACCATCAAGTTAGAATCTCAGAAGAATATACTTGGAAGACAGCGTTCAAGACCAAACAAGGCCTATTTGAGTAGTTGGTGATGCCTTTTGGGTTATGCAATGCTCCAAAAACATTTATACGGTTGATGAATGAGGTACTTTATGCTTTTATTAATGATTTTGTGATTGTGTATTTAGATGATATCTTAATATATAGTCGTACATGGGAGGGGCACCTTGGGCATTTATACAAAGTATTGGGCATTTTGTGATCACAACAACTTTTTCTAAATGGGAAGAAGTGCGAGTTTGGGAAGATGGAGCTAGTCTATTTGGGATTTATTGTTGGTGGCGGCGAGCTTAAGGTTGATCTAGATAAGGTCTCGGTCATTACTAATTGGCCTAGACCCCGTACAGTGATGGAAGTGAAGAGTTTTATGGGTTCTTGTCAGTACTTAAATAACTTTATTCGGCATTTTTCACAAATAGCCGCACCATTATATTCTTTGACGAAGACCAGAATACAGTTTGTGTGGGAAGAGCACCATAAGAAGACTTTTATGTTACTGAAGCGCAAGATTACGGGTGCACCAGTATTAGCATTACCCATTTTGTAGCGGCCTTTTGAGGTCGAGACAGGTGCGTCAGACTATGCATTGAGGGTAATTCTTTTACAGGATGGGAAGCCGGTTGCTTACCATTATGAGATATTTACATGAGCAGTACCCAACTATCCAACCTACGATAAGAAGTTCTACGCGTTATATCAATCAGTGAAACATTGGCGGAGTTACTTATTGGGGAAGGAGGTTATGGTACATTTCGATCACAAACCATTACAGTTCTTATCTATGCGGTTCAAGCTATAGGAAGCTCACCATATGAAGTGGATGTCATACCTTCAGCAGTTTACCATATTGATCAAGTATAAGAAAAGAGTGGACAACAAAATGGCTGATATGTTATCTCGACTCCCATTACCAACTATTTTTGCTTTGTTGGTAGCTATGCAGATACAGCCTATTATTTCTTCTGAGTACGTTTTAGGTTAGGACGACAACATGGAGCTCAGTGTGATTCACGAGAAGTTGCTGCAGGGTAAGACATACGAGTATGTTCTGAAGGATGGTTTGATTTGTAGGGGCAGTCTACTATGTATTCCAGAGGGTGGAGACTGTTTGTATTAGATTCGAGATGTACATTATTCCTGGGTGGCAGGTCATTACGAGGTTGAGAAGACTTTTTTTAATTTACAGCGTTATGTCTATTGGCCGAAGATGCAGGTGGATGTTACACGTGTGGTTTATGGTTGTATGCTATGCAACACATCGAAGCCTTCCAATAGGAAGATACTTACCATTGCCAGTTCCTAGTCGACCTTGGGAAAGCATTTTAATGGATTTTATAGGTGGTTTGCCCATGATCAGGTGTAAGAATGACTATATTTTATGGTAGAGGATCGATTCAGCAAGATGATTGTTCTTATTCCATGCCAGAAGACGATCACCAGGGAAGGAGCAGCGCGATTATTTTTTGGAGACGTCTGAAGGTATTTTGGGCTCCCTTCTTCTATTATTTCTGATAGGGATAGCCATTTTGGGGGGTATTTTTGGAGATCGTTATGGTGGATGATGGACACTAAGTTGAAGAGAAGTACAACTTTTCATCCGTAGACTGACGTGTAATCAGAGGTAGTTAATCACACTTTGGTATATTTATTACGGGGATTCCATTCTGAGCATCCTAAGACTTGGGATAAAAGTTTACCGTATCTTCAGTTTATGCTTAATCGGGATATTCATGGTTCCATTTTGAAGTCTCCATTTGAAGTTTGTTTGGTGTACTCTCCGCAAAACCCTTTTGATTTGGCACTTAGTCTTGGCAACAAGACGGTGTCATGGAAAGAGGAAGAGGGGCAGGTTAAAGCTTAGCGCTTTATTGAGAAGATTAGCAAGATTCATGAGGTGGTTGAAGTACATTTGATGAAGACTCAAGCAAAGTATAAGGCTCACCACGACAAGCATCGGGTTTAGTGTACGTTTCAAGAGGGCGACCTTGTTTGGTTACATTTGGGTAAGGAACGGCTTAAGACTGAAGGTAAGAAGCTCAAACCTATCTGTTATGGTTCATTTTTGATACTCAAGAAGATTGGTAACAATGCATTCCAGTCGGATTTGCCACCTTTCATGAAGATGTATTCGGTGATTAATGTCGAGCATTTGAAGCTGTTTGAGCCGTCTCTTTTAGATGAAGACTCTAAAATCGACACTCGCTTACCGTTAGTTGATAACTTATGGATGGAAAGATAAGATCCATTTCAGGATGATGGTATTTTAGAGAGGAAAGTTCATACTACAAGATGCGATGGTATTGAATTGTTCTGAGTTGGGAAGAAAGGTAAGTTACCAAGTTGAAGTGGTACAACAGAGAAATGGGCAGCGCCACATTCCCATATCTCCAGTTCTAGCTTGAGCACGAGCTCAAGGCTCCTAAAGGGGGGAGCAATGATCCAGGAGGATCTAGGAACGTTTGAGGTTTTAGTAACATCATTCGAACGTGGTTGAGAGTCGTTCGAACGACCCTTTTCTTACTCTCTGGAATTTGGCCCATGAAACCCAAGTCGTTCGAACGGCTCCCTATTTCGTTCGAACGACCATTTTCATACTATTTGGAATTTTGGCCCATAGACAATTTTGTTCGAATGAGCCTGGATGCCGTTCAAATGACTTGTCAAGTTTCTAGGGTTTTAGACCAATTAGCATAAAGTCGTTCGAACGGGCATGGATGCCGTTCGAATGACTTGTCAAGTTTCTAGGGCTTTAGACCAATTAGCATAAAGTCGTTCGAACGGGCATGGATGCCGTTCGAACGAGTTTGGCGTAGGTTGTTATTTTAAGGCATAGTTTTGCCTCGAGATCCGTGCTATTAATTTTTTTAGTTCCCTAGTATATAAAGGAGACTTAGGTTATTTTTTTAAGCTAATGTTAGATCTAGAAAAGTTATGAGGAAAAAGCTAGAGTTTTTAGAGTAATTCATTGTAATTAACTGTGTTTATGTAATTGAAGCTCTTAACTTTTCCCAATCCAATTTTTGGCATTCTTCGTACTTTTCTGCTAACTAGGGTTTCTCTATTCGTATTGTAGATATTCTATATTCGTATTGTGGAATAATCCACAATACGAATAGAGAAACCCTAAAACGAATAATTGTACGAAGAACAAACTAATTGGTTGGGAAAAATTTATTTAGAGGTTCAATTGCTTAATCAAAATCAATTACAATTGAATTCTTCTCAAATCCTAAGTCTCTCTCTTAGAATTGCATTGATCTAACATGATTTAATCTTACCTAGCCATGCCCCTATTATAGGGTTACTATTGGGAAACCGAGGGGGACAATCGCAAAGCAGAAGCACAATACGATTAACAAGAACTCGAATAACTAACTTTAACCAAAGAGAATTCAAGCAAAGGCAATAAAACACATGCACAATGTTTAAATTAGGTGGAAACCCTAAACAGTATCAAAACCACCCCCGACAAGCACAACGAATATATTATCACTTAGGGTTACAAGAAGTTACAGAGATTACTCAAACCTCACCTCTACCCTTACAGATAATCCCAGCAAGAAACCCTAAAAAGAAAACCCAGGAAACCTCTCTAGAGCTAAACTCTAAATTTCTCTTCTTTTTTTCTCTAACTTTTTTCTCCTGTTTTAAGGCCTTTGACATACACTCTCTATTTATAGGCTTTCCATTAGGTCATCTCCAAAATACGCATCACGAGATAATCTATCGCTTTGGATCAAATCCCCTTCAAAACGAACTTAGAAACAAACAAACAGGGCCAATTTCGTTTGAACGAGTCATTAGGTCGTTCAAACGACCATTTGACTATCCACTGGAATTTTGGCCCAGGAGCTATTTTTGTTCGGACGACTTCAACAAAAACTCTGCCATTCGAACGACTTTCCCAGTTTTTAAGCCATATTCCTGACAGTTACAAAATATGACAAATATGTCATTAAACGCCTAAAGAAATAGGCTAAATCACGCCTCTGTTCGAACATAACAAGTCTCTGTTCGAACAGAGCAGTCCGAACTTTTCTTATTCGAATAAAAAACAAATCTGTTCGAACAGACTCCAAATCTCGTTCGAACGACTTGGTCAATTTTCATCAAAAATCTTCCTTAGATCCTCCTGGATCAACATTACTGTACGTAGACTTTCGGTACTGAAGTTATTGTATCTATCATACTGCTCGTTGTATCCTGGGAAGAGATCAGAACATTGTTACCTGTAACTGGGTAGGTCGAAATACTCTTTAAAGAAAGTGTGACCCATGCCTCAAGCTATTTCATCTACTCTTGTTACTGTTACTGTTACTGTTACTGTTTTACTGTTACTGTTTTACTACTTCTGCATTGCTGTCATACCCATTACCAGAGTGCTGCTGTTGTGCTGTTGTTCTACACTTTCTGTACCAGTTCCTATGCTTGCAATTCCGTATTGGGGGAAGCTATAGCACAGGTTTCATTAATTTCTACAAGTTATCAACCAAGTCAATTAATGAAACATTAAGAACAAACTAACTCAGTCTGAAGCCAATCACAACTCAGTCTGAAGCCAATCACAGAAAATTTGCGTGATCATCTGATGTTAAAATCTGGTAAGTCTGGGACAAAATAGTAGAATGTAGTAAGAAATATCCATTTAGTTCCACATTAAATAAGAATCATACAACTAAATAAGCAGAAGAGATAGCAGAATGTAGTAAGAAATATCCATTTAGTTCCACGTTAAATGTTTTCACAAGAGGTACATCCCCCCACTTCCGTCCATCTTAACAAAAATACCACTGGGTTTGACTAATTCTCCGTTACAACTTACAAGTGATAGACAGATAGATGCTTTCGCCAAAATAGAGGGTAAATCTGAAGCTGACAAAAAAAAAATTGCAGTGATATAGGAGTGTACCTTTCCCACGTAAGCAGGTACCAAAAAATTCTTCTCAAAAACAAAGATGATCCCAGGTTGTTTGCTGGATTAGGACGAAAGTCTACTGGGATCCCAAGAATATCGTAGACGGCCTCTTTCATTTTAGTGTCATATCCCATTGGTGCTGATGTCTCGTGTTCTTGCTCTTTATTTTTCAACTTATCCCTTATCACGGTGTAAGGTGACATATTTGGTGTTCTTAAGGGTAATTGACCATGTGAGCAATCAAATTTCACATATAATCTCACCCCTACTCATCAATTTATACAAAAAACATATGATTCTAATGAAAATGGAAAATTATTGGCCTCATGTGTGCAATTTCATACAAAATTAACACGAGCGGCAGGATAAAAAATGTACGAAAACAACGACAAAAAATATGAAGATCTCTAAATAAAAGAAGAATGGAACATTAGAACAATTTGCAATGTGCATCAGCGGTTGTGATGGTGGTGATGGTGGTGGTGGTGTAATGTGATGTGGTGGTGTGGTGGGATGTGATGTGGTGGTTGAAGATGTAGGTTTTTTTTTTTGGGTTTATATCATTTTTTGTTAGTTATTTATGGTGCCCTAGGGGCTTAGATTCTCAACTTTTTGAGAAGTTTTTGTTTGTTGTTGATGACAATTATACTTTTAGGAACTAAACTTTTGTTTATGATGTGTGAATGAAATTGTCTTTTGTTTCCTCAAATTGTTCCTTATGAATTATATATTTCATATTATAGTTGTATGAAGTGTAGATTCTAACAAATATTTTTTATGTAGAAATTATAATAATCCCATGATCCTTGATGTTTGGGGGACTTGGGTGAAAGCAGGGAACTATGGATATAGTCATAATAACTATGTTGGTGGGAAAGAGTTAATCATATCTGAAAGTTCAAATGAATCCCTAAGTTGGCCAAAATTCTTAAATTTCACATAGCATACCATAGAAACAATTCCTAAAGGATTCATGATCCAAGTATGTTGTATATTTCTTGGAGAGAAGATTATAGTGGATAAGAGGAATATTTTCAAGGATATGTGTTGTAATAGTGACAGTGTTGCCCAGGTAAAGGTCAATTTTTATGCATCATTTGTCATGAAACCAAAAGATGCCCAAGTGTTGAAAAGGAAGAGTCCAAGTGACTTCTCTGAAGAAGAATTGGATGTGATCCCAAAATCTAGTGATAGTGATTGTGATGATGAAGGAAACACATATAAGAATCTTCCTGATATTTCTGAATATGGGGATGAGTATGTTGTTGAATCTGGTGGTGAAGAGCCTGAAGAACCTGTTATATAAGTAATTAATGTTGCAGAAGAACAACATTTTGAAGAACAACATTTTGAAGAAAATCAGTTTGAACAAAATCATATGAAGGAGGAAATTGATCCAAATTCAAAGAATGATATTAACAATTTAGAGCCTGAAGATGGTTACTACAGTACTCACTCTTCACAAGATGGAGATGGTATACCTACCACTGTGGATTTAGAAAAGCATGAAGAATTTAAACAATATGTGATGGAGACTACCAATATATTTGAGGCTGAAGAAGAAATAGAATTTGGAGATAGTACTCAATACTCCAATAACTTAGACCCAATTATTATTGGCATGGAGTGGCCAACTGTGTATGAGGCAAGAAACTATATTATGACATGGTCCATTATGAACAAGTTCACATATATTCAAATGAAAAATGATAGTTATAGGCTAAGGTTCAAATGTACAGATGAGAATTGCAGTTGGATGCTATATGTGAGAAGAACCCCTGATGGACATACAATGACTGTTAAGGGTTCAAGTATCTTGGAACATACCTATGAAGGTAATAGTGATGACAAAAATCAATTAGCAAATGCTCTCTGGGTTGCCAACTACTGTGAGGATTAATTGAGGAATAACAAGCAGTCTAGGCTTCTTGATGTTGAGAGAGCAATAAGGAGGAAATTTGGGATCAATCTTTCATATTAGACTTTATGGAATGCATTGACTATATGTATGGAAAGGATTGTGGGCTCATATGATGAATGATACTTTAAGATGTCTGTTTTAGTTGATAAGCTCCTTATAGCAAACCCTGGTAGTGTGATTGGCTGTAGCTCAAATCCATCAACATTGCAGTAGACTGGTACTTTTGTAATGTTCAAGGCCTCATTAGATGGTTGGTTGAATGGTTGTAGACCAATTCTTGGTCTAGATGGGTGTTTCATGAAGGGCAAATATGGTGGTGTTTGTCTGTCTATTATAGGCCTTGATGGAAACAATGGATTGTTCCCAATTGCAACATATTTATGCAGAAGTGAGTGTTAAGACACATGAAACACATTTTTTAAAATATTACAGCCATGGCTTGAACAACATAAAGCCAAGTTGACATTCATCTCTAATAGGCAAAAATGGTTAATTAAAGTTGTAACAGATAACTATTCACATTGCAATCATAGGTTTTGTTTTAGACATATGTACAAGAATTTCAAAAAAACCTTTAGAGGTACACATTTGGAGAAACTATCTTGGAATACAACAAGAGCTTACAGAGTGGTTGACAAAGATAATTTCCTTGCACAACTTGAAGTAGACCATCCTGAAGCAAAGAGATGGTTAGAAGAGAAGCTCCTGAAACTTGGTGCAGGTCCCATTTTGACACAACTGCAAAATGTGAGCACATAACCAATAATTTTAGTGAGTCATTCAACAAATGAATTTTGAAGATTAGGGATAAACCACTTTACAAGGCAGTGCAGAAGCTCAATATGATGATGATGACTTTCATTTATGAAAGAAGGAACAAGGCAAAAACTTGGGACCAACAAGGTTTGGTACCTAGGGCAGTGACTCATATTGAGAAGATGAAGAAGAGCTATGGCAAGTATGATATTGCAGGTTAATCTAAGAAGAGGCACACAGCATCAAAAGATGGGCAACAATGGTCAATGAGTTTGGATGACCAAGAATGTGAATTTAAACAGTGGCAAATCTCTGGACTACCATGTGTTCATGCAGTGTGTATTATTGTTCCTATGAGGAGACCATGGAAAAAGTAAATGCCTATAACTACCTAACTTGTTTAAAGTTATTTTCTTTTTTATTTAATTTTTTTTTGTTTAGTAATGCCTACTGAATGCCTATATGCAGGTATTGTAGTAAATACTATTGGATGTCTTCTTATGTTGCTACATATGCTAATGTCATTTATGTTGTAGAAGATTAATCAAGTTAGGGGAAGGTAATTTGAACTACACAGTAAATTCCATTATATTTTGTTTCGAATAAAAAAATTCAATCTCTTATTTGGATTTTGATACTTATTTCATCCCCCAAGAGAGGTCAGACCACCACCAGTTATTAGGCCAACTGGGAGACCAAGAAAACAAAGAAGAAAAGATGCAGATAAGCTTAATGGCAATGGAGGGGAAAGAAAATGTGTCAAGTGTGGAATGTTTGGTCATAATAAGAAAACATGCAAAGGTTCACCTACATTGCCTCAGCCTCCAATAAGAAGGCCTATTTCCAGAAAAGATACACCTGTGAGTCAAAGAGAACTAAGAGCTAACATGGGATTTAATATTACAAATGATGAACCAATGGGCACTAGAGATAGAAGTGGTAGATCAAGTATAAGGGAAGGAGGTAGATCAGGAGGGAGGGGAAGTGGTAGATCATGTGTAGGTACAGGTGGTAGATCAAGTGCAGCTCCAGGTGGTAGATCAAGTGCAGCTGCAGGTAGTAGATCAAGTGCAGCTCCAGGTGGTAGATCAAGTGCAGTTGTAGGTGGTAGATCAAGTGCAGCTCTAGGTAGTAGATCAAGTGCAGTTGCAGGGGGTAGATCAAGTGCAGGTGGTAGATTAAGTGCAACTGCAAGTGGTAGATCAAGTGTAGCTACAGGTGGTAGATCAAGTGTAGCTGCAGGTGGAAGATCAAGTGTAGCTCCGGGTGGTAGATCAAGAGGGAGATCAAGTAATAGTCAATCTAGAGGGAGGGGTTCATATAATGCTTATATTGGTGAATGGTTTAAATGTAGTCAAGGTAGTGGCCCAAGGAGTACAATTGATTCACAGCGTAGTCAGACCAATCAATCAAAAACTGTAGAGCCAGACACATGTTATACCCCCAGAAAATAACTACAAAAGGCTTATAAACCACCTAGACCAAGCTGGAAGATCTAAATTATGCATTGTTGTAATTTTTTTGGGGTTTCAGAGATATGACTCTAAATTCTGCATAGATGCAGTTTCTTTTTTGTTTTTAAGGATATGACTCTAAATTATGCCTGGTTACAGTTTTACTTTTACAATTGTGTATTATGTACTATGGTGTATGTTCTGCAGTGTTGAAATTTATGTCTTAATTCTGCATTTTGTCACAATGTTGCATAACATCATTTAAGTTAACATTTATCCAAACTGGTTGTTACATTAATGAAAGAGTATAACATCTTGAAGTACATTTATTACACTATAGCTTTTCCTTTAAAGTCCCTAACAAATTCATCTAGACCTATTTTAATATTCATCTTGATATTCATACTTGCTTTCTTCTGAGCTTCACTAAATCCCTCTTTTGACTCAGACTGTGATATGGCATCTCTCAGCCATATGAACATTTTGCATTCATCATTTTGGCGCTTCAAGTACTTCTCCCTATTACTTCTTGGTTGCAAGATGTCTCCAATTTTTTAATTCCTGTACATACCTTCATTTGACAATGTGCTTCTCTCCATGGACATGATCTCCACCAATGATCAGTCTTTCCACATCTAAAACAACTAGTTTGAGTCTGATCTTTTGATGATCCACTAACACCTTCAACTTCTTTCAATGCATGATCCAACCACTGGAATAAGCTGCAAGAAGATAGATGACACTGCAAGTAACTTCTGCCATAATTTTGGGGGGTATTAGATGTAAGCAACTTCCTTAAACCATTGCAGGTAGGTTTTTTGCAACTTGTGTAAACCCAAGGATAATCTTTTGCACTGTGAGTATCAAGAAAACACATTTCACAAAAAATCTGCAAGATGAATTTAGGGTTTTAAAACATAATTTCTTGAATTTAAGGTTCCCAAAATTAAACACAATGGAATTAGGGAGGGTTTTCTTCTCTTAAGGGATTCATCACTACTTTGCTTACCTCCACCCATTGTCAGAAATTAGAGAATTGGAAGCTTCAATCAAAGAAGAGGATAAGAGAAATACGTTTAGAGATTCAAACAGTGGAGCTTCAATAGAGATTCAAAGACACTTCAATAGAGGTTTAGAGATCTTTAGGGTTTGTAATTGTGAAATTTGAGAAGTTCTGCAAATTAGGGTTCTTCAAGTGGTGATTAACAGAGAAGAAGAAGAATCTGGGTGTATATATGGGTCAAATTTTGAACAAATTTTAG
Source organism: Kingdonia uniflora (assembly GCA_014058105.1). NCBI lineage: Eukaryota > Viridiplantae > Streptophyta > Magnoliopsida > Ranunculales > Circaeasteraceae > Kingdonia > Kingdonia uniflora. The sequence continues at coordinate 961,195 of JACGCM010001055.1, read as the reverse complement.
TTATTCAGATTAACCCACATGTCATTTGTTCGAGTGTTAAATGTCTAAGGGTATTTAATGTCTTTTTTCAGATCTTGAGTTGGTCTTCCTGAGTCAATGAGTTGACTCAGGTCTCACTTTGGCAGGAATTTGGATTTGGGGTCCAAAGTCTAACTTTTATGAAATATGGGGGGCAAGCCTAAAGCTGGCACTTATATGGGGTTCAAAGTCTAATTTACTCTCATAAAAATGTATTTATCACTAAACCAAGACACTTCGGGTTGTCATGGTTCATTTGTGTGAATCAACAGTTGAAAAGTGAAGTATCAATGATTTAAAATTAAATCGTGTTAAGATCATAATAAACAACGCTTCAAGGTTTTGGTTTAACAATTTACATCAGTTTCTCTCCTTCAATTTCTCTTTTTAACAAAAAAAACCTCCACAATTCTAAAATTTAAATCCTAAGTTGATAAATCTGGAGAGATGCTTTGAAGTATTTTTTTTTTTGAAATTGGATATGTAATAGCCTATTTTCGTATTGCACGAAGATAGCGCTTTACACCTTCAAAATATAGTATGTTTAGTTATGAACGGGAAACAAACAACGCTAGATTTAGCATGGAAAACCTTTTAATGGGTTAAAAACCACGACCTCTCATGAGGATTTTAGAAAGAGAGAGAGGTATATTTAGACTGCTAACTATTACAAAGAGAGAGAGAAATGTAGAAAAGATCTCTTAGAGGTTCTCAGAGTAGCCTCTCTAATTCGTAGCTATCTAGTCTTATTTATAGGTCTTATAATATGTCCATTGGTTACATTAATAAGGAACGTTACAATATCGGGTTTTGATGAGTCTTCATGGTGAAATTTTGTAACGTCTTGATACATGTTGATCTGTAACAAATCTATTAACATTCTTTAGTTGTCGCTTCAGACAGTTGGGAAGATACGATCTCTTGTGATGCTCGCGTGCATACGACCTGTTAACAAGTAGAGGAGTATCTTCTGTAGCGCGAAGTCACAGGATGCTTTGAATCTCTGACCTATTGATGAAGATATGATCTCTAATAGTGTTCGCGTGTATTCGAACTGTTGATAGATATCTGAGTATTTTCTGCAGTACAATGTTATTGGATGTTTTGTCATCCCCGAGCTGTAGATGAGGAAGTCTGCATTACGATCTCCTTGCTTTTAGTCCTTAATTGGTTATCAGTATGTTTACTCGAGCTATGTGAGTTCGAATATCGGACTCAGTACGGGGATTAGAAATAAGCCCTCACAACTGCCCCCTTTCAACCAATAGCAGGAGAAACATATGTTGCGAGTGGTGTTGGTTGAGAGGTTCAGTCGTCTAAATTGAATGTTGTATTGATGGCTTCCATTTTATCTTGGAAGAATAGTAGTTTTGAATTTTGGGTCTCTCAAAAAATCTTCTTGAGACGTGCAGTTGTGATGAATACCATATTGTAAATTGTGGAGTGCATTAAATGTTGTTAGTATAAAATATGGTGAATAGTTGTCATCACTGTTCACCCTGATTAACGTTGTCAGTCATTCAGGTTGGGTTGAGTCGTAGTGATGGTGACAACTCAACGCCAAACATATGAAGTTAGAGTTCAGACGAAAATGGCAAGTCCGCAAACTCGTTATTTTAGCACCCAAAGTCTTTCTCTGCCGACTCCAATCCCTGTTCCTCCAACATTCCATGGGATGTCGTGGGAAGAAGTAGAGGAGGCAGATGATGGTTTTCATCAACTGTAGCGATTCCATTATGTGGCTTTGTTTACTGCTCACCGTCGGACCTGTCTGCGGATGCTTGTAGAAGATGCAGTGTTGGTGGAAGACGAGAAGGCGGGGAAGTCGTCTGAGAAGTACTGTTGATACCCCTCGAAAGATTTGGTATTATAATGGTGGAGGAGGTCCTTCGTTGGAAGCGGAGGTGGGGGTTATGGAAGAGTTGTGGGATTAATTTTGACATCTGCTTCATTCCAATTCCCTTGAGCATTGAGTTTTTCAGCTGGGCCCGCCATTGCTTCTTTTCAAGTATTGTACTGTCATCTGCAACGTAGGTTATTCTATGTAAAAGACAAAATTGTCTGTAGAACTTGTAATCTTTATCTCTGAACTGGCTGAAGTGTCCGTTCTTGTAACTTGCTTTTCTTGAATAAAAAATTCAAACTTTATTATCTTGTCTTGTAAGTGCTTGAAGGTGCTTTTAGAACTTTTGTAAGATACCATTGAACAAATATCGAACTAGTCACTGATGACATAGGTCAAAAATATGTAGACCGTAGTGGTGATATATCCGAACTGTGTAGGTTGCTCCTATATATGTATGGCCTTATTGAGATATAGTATTGTTATGTCTGTGGAGATGACAAGGTCATAATTCCATTCGTGCCATGAATTCTTTAGAGCCATGCCGTTTTCAACTTGAATACTTGTTATTATCGGTGAAACTTGGTCAGAGCCTTTGAATATGCGCTGGATAAACATGCTAAAGAGTATGTGAGAGCTCCTGATATTGAAACAATTCTGTGTGGTGAAGAGAGTTATCCACTCTGTCATTGTATGTAAGGTCGGATGATTGATCATAATAAATTGATTTGCTTATGTTAAGGTCGACTCATCATTGCATTCTGTATCTATGGTAATTTTTGACTGAAATGGAACTGAAGCAGGATTTGCTCCTGATTTTTTGCTTCTGTCAGGCCGATATTACGGTAAACGATAGCAGTAATAGCTCTACTTAGGTTTTTGAACTGGAACCATGCTATAAAAACGCGTAGCAGGATCGTGCAGCCGTAGAAGGTTGTTGCTGTAAGTAATCGTGTTGTAAGAGCTGTATAAATCTTCTTGGGCAGTGAGTCATTAATAATGGCAGAGGAGAGGGACAGACGTGATAACAGAACACGTTACACCAAAAACCTTTATGAGGGCAAACGAAAAGACGTGCCTGTTAGAAGTGATGATATGGACACGTGTCCTGAAGAGCCATCGTTTCAAAAATTGAGGGATAATATAAAAGCCTTTCTTCCCTCTTCACTTAAACCACAATCAGTTGCAGACAGAGGTAGAAACATTTCTAAAGTGAGAAAATTTTCAAATTTTGAACGTAGTCCTCCAGTATTGTGTGATCCTAATAAGAAGGACAAAGTTTTATCGTCTGAGGTACGAGCGGTAACCAGAGTCGATGACTGTTGCTCTTCTAGTACAAGTTAGTGTCTCTTCTTCCATATTTTCTGTTGTTGCATTAGTTTCTTGTAAAACTGGTAGGTTACGTTTGTGAACTTTTTGGGTAGATTAATAAGGTGTTGGGTATGGCTGAGAGGGGAGGCCTATTTTATTAATAAAAACTCTGAATAGATTTTCCCTTTATGTGTGGTAGATGTGTTCAAAAAACCCAAAACCCAGTAGTAAATTTGTTGTATCTGCCAGTAGTGTGGAATCATCATCGTCTGAAAGAACTATGGATGATTCTGTGGTAATTAGTACTGTGACTGCTGATAATTCATTTGTTTCTTCTGGGAGGGATGTGGGATTGCATGCGGGGGATGAAACTGGGCAATCTTTTAAGTATCCCAAAAATGTAGACGTAGCGAAGAAATTTTTACAGTATAAAAAGAGTTTAGACAGAGAATGGGGGAATTATGTGATGAATACAGGATTGTGGTTTAGAACTCTGGTGAGACCGAGTGGTAATGTAGAGCATTATCAGGTGCCTTCTCTGGATCGTTGGAAGAGAAGTATGGATATAGGAAATGATATACATATCGTTTATTATAATGGAGCTAGATCAGAGGTCGTAGAGAAAGGATTCCTCTGTTATTTAAACCAGGTCGCATATGGGTTGAGTATTCCTCTAACCTTTTCCAAAAGGGGTCATGAATGCACTAAAGAGCTGCCCAGATCAGTTAAATGGTAACATCTTGGAGATTATGAGAGTCTGTGAAGTCCTTAATTAGAAGTAGAGAGATGGTGGTATTTCAAGACAATTCGTTGCGGACGATGTCATGAAATACTATAAGTTTAAGTATGTGAAAGATCGGAAGAGCGGATACTTGTTTAGTGATTCGGCGAGGCCGAAATTCTTTGATTTTGAATCTTCTGGGAGGCCCTGGTATAACCATCTTGTCATGGTGAGGGGTTATTATATACAAGTGCCTAGGGAACGCGCTCGAGCCGATATATAATAATTTTAACGTGAGTAAATGTCTTCATTCTACCTGCAGTTTGTCTCTTAACTTATTGTGAGCTACTAATCATAGTTTGTTATTGTTTTTGTAGAGACTAATCCAAAAGTTGTTGCTGATACATCGAGTTTGTTCGATGTCGTTAGTCGAGAAGGGAGCGAACTGAACAAAGTTCTTGGAGAACTAGGAATTTGTAGAGAGAAGAGGCTTAACTCTGTAGTTGAAAAAATACAACAAGCTCATCAAAAACGAGCTATGGCTACATTTGGCTCTGCTTATGCTGATGTTATGGAGATTACTGCCTGTATTGTGGGTACTTCGAGCTCCTTAGTTCAGCGACCTAGAATGAAAAAGACGGTGCCGCCTTCTGAACAAATAGCTCCTGTACAGATACCGCCGGTGAGAATTGAGGGGGTGGTTGCTGATGTAAATATGGTTCCTCCTCTGAAGAAGCAGAAAAAAGAATCAGGTAAAGATATCCGAGCTTCTTCGAAGGGTGTCAACCTCGAAGCCGTGGAGCAGGAGGCGTTGGACTTGGCTACGCGTGATCTCATCCGCCTAGATACTCAAAATCGATCCAACATCTCTCAGGTATGCAATGTGTTATTTGATTAAATCTTTTCCAATAATGATCTTATCTTGTAATATTCTTTTGTTGTATTTGTGGTACAGCTTTTTATTGCTTGGAAGTTGGCCACGGAGGTGTTGAAGCTAGCTACTGCGAATCGTGGCGAACTTGTTCGGCAACATGATGCAGAGAAAGTAGTTCCGCAAGAACAGTTTGAGCAGGAGAAGGTGTTGCAGAGGGAGCAGTTCAAGAAGGAGAAGGTGTTGCAGAGGGAGCAGTTCGAGAAGGAAGTTGCTGCTACAAAGCAAGAGGTTGAAGATGAGGCGAAGAAGGCTGTTGATATTGCGGTGGCTTCCCGAAATAAGCTGATTCAAGCTTTCTACTTTTGGGGTTTGAGCAGAGAGGATGTCGACCTTGCTCTTGCAGGGAAGTATGGCGAGATCATCTTCCCAGGGGATGATGCTTCTCCAGTGGCTGAGCAGACCCCGGCTCCTCCAGTGACTGATGATCTGACCAAGAAGGTAGCAGGATCTAAATCTTGATTATATAGTTGTAGCATAGTTCTTGAGACTTAGTATAACTTTGTCCTTTGTATTGGTGGTAGAACTGTTTTTGACGAGGTTTTAAAATTTATGTGGTTGTTGTTGATAAATGTTGTTTTGATGTAAATGTATGATTTGTATGTATGAGGTAGTTCATTTGAGGGGGAAAGTGATCGAGATAGAGAAGGCCTTGAGTCGAGCAAGGGATTCTATCAATCATACTCAATAGGTACACAATAAACTGGAATATGAGAGACGCCTTCATAAGTCGAATTTTGATAAAACCTTTAAGGAGTTCTTCGAACTTCAATGTAGATATGGGAAGATAAAAATTGAGAGGGATGAGGTTTTGCGAAAAAAAACTGATAGGTTCGTTTTACTCTATAAATCCCTTAAGGATAAGCGATTCGTAGATGAAAGCGATAAGTTAGAGTGTCAAAGGTCATTATTGTCTTTGACGCTATATTTTGAGGCCGAAGTTGATAGTGAGCGGGGTTTGAAGGAGGCCTATTTAGAACTGTTAACTGAGAGAGACATAGCGCCGGACCCAGTTTGGGTGAAATTCTTAGCGCAAGAAGCGCGCAACCGCCATAGTAGAGAAGCACAAAGATGCTCATCTCGGGCTGGAGTATCCATTATATGGGGTGGTGTAGGTTCATTGCCTGATGAGCTTGACTTTTGTAGGGGAAAAGGGCAATAAGGATCCTTTTCTCCAACATAAAAAAGGAGGATAGAAAGATCTACGCACAATTAGAAATCGATCTAAGGCATGCTTGTGACGAACTGGAGTGGTGCAAGGGTCATAATGCATGTCTGGAGAGGGAAAAGGTAGAGTATGTTAGGCTATTGCAGAACTCTGAGAAGAGAGTGACATTATTAGAAGCGCGTTTACTAGATACGCAGCAACGTCTGCAAGTATCCCAATCACGCTTGAAGAAGAAAATTACTCCAAAGCGGGGGAAACGTGCTACCGATACGGAACACGAATGTCAGATGGCCGATGTGATCGGGTTTTATGGAGGCGAGCTCGAGAGGGTAAAAAATGAATTTAGACATTATATCTCGAGCTGTGGTAAAGATGTGGAAGTAGAGAATGATAAGGTTGAAAATATGTGGTTTGCAAAAAGGGATGAGGGTGGGGGAGCTTCAACCTCAAAACCACGAGCTGAAGAGTCTGAAGAGGAGGAGGGAGCAATGATCAATTATTCGAGGGAGGTAGATAACAAGTTACACCGTCTGAAGCACGAGATGGAGCGCAGTGTGCAGATAACGAATCAATATAGAGGCTCGTTACTGCAGGAGAAAAAATCTCTAGAAGCTCGATGTAAAGATCTTGACGATGAACTAAACAAGGTGAAAACCAAATTTTATGAAGCAACATTGTTGATTGCGGAAAATGTTACGTTGCGTGTTATGGCTATGTTGCATGGTGATGTAGAGAAATTTTGAACAGATCGTGAGTCGATCTTGGCTGCTACAACTAAATATGTTATGGAATATGACTTGCAGCTAGCACGATTATCCTATATAGATTATTTGATGCCGAGAGTTATAGAATTGTTGAATGCACCTTCTACTGTAGTGGATGCGGCTATTCCTTTCCCTGTCTTACTTTCATCTGGGCCTGGGGAGAGTTCGAATGTTGTACGCCCAAAGCGCGAGCAGTAGTTTCACTGCTTATATTGTAATGAGACAGAGTGCAAATATGTCTTTGCTGTAAAAAAAATGTCAAATGTGAGTAGATAAAAAAGTTTGTTGTTATCTCTATGTATAATCGAATTTGGTGATCTAACGAACGACCATATAGAGATGTAGTGAAGTTGTATTATAACGTGTATAGGTCAATTGAACAAATTAATAAAGACCGTAACGAGATATTTGAAGGGCGCACCACTGCCAGGTCGAATTGATTGTCTCAATAAGCGACCCTCGGGGCAGCGCGTATGTAGATCTCAGTTATAGGTCGAGCTGAGCGACCGTGAGGGGACATGTATTGAATATTGTATAGCTGAATGGCATCTTTGCCAGATCGAATTGATTGACTCAATAAGCAATCCTCGGAGAGCGTGGATAGGTTGAAGAGCTATGAAGTAGATCCCGGTTATAGGTCGATCTGAACGACTGTGATGAGACTTGTGTTAAATATTGCATAGCGGAATGGCATCTCTGCCAGATCGAATTGATTGACTCAATAAGCAATCCTCGGAGAGCGTGTATATTTGAAGAGCTATGAAGTAGATCCCGGTTATATGTCTAGCTGAGCGACCGTGATGGGACTTGTGTTGAATATTGCATTGCCGAATGGCGTCTCTACCAGATCGAATTGATTAACTTAATAAGTGATTCTCGGAGAGCATGTATATTTAAAGAGCTATGAAGTAGATATTGTTGTAGTAATTATCCGTAGTAGGTCGATTTGAGCGAACCATATGAATATAAATACAATGTTTGAATAGATTTGCAGCATGATGATGAAAATTTGTTTTATTGAGTGAAATATGAAGTTACAGCATGTTTAATTTCAATACAGCTCCAGTCGGCGGGTGTTCCATGGATTAGGTATAGGTACTCCATCATGTGTACTTAGATCGTAAGACCCCAAACTGCTCGTGCCAGTTATGATGATGGGACCTTCCCAATTGTCTGCAAACTTTCCCGCATTAGGTGCTTTGCGATGTTGGGGGATTTCTCTGAGAACGAGGTCCTTGACTTTGAATTATCGATGTCGAATGCGCTTGTTATAAGACCGTGATAAAGCAAGCTGATATCTTCCCAGATTTGCAATGGCTCTTTCGCGTGTTTCTTCGATCATATTCAGGTTACATGCGATCTGAAATTCGCTTTCTTCATCTGTCATTTCGTGATCGTGTATTGGGTGATGATACTGAGTGAGTATTATGGCTTCTATCCCGTAGGCCAATAAGAATGGAGTACAACCTGTCGCTGTTCTTGGCGTTGTTCGATATGCCCAAAGTACGTGTGGTAACTCGTTCACCCAATTCCCTTTTTTGTCATCTAGACGCATTTTAAGTTCGTCCACAATTGTTCGATTAGTAATTTTAGCTTGTCCGTTTCCTTGAGGATAGTAAAGGTTTGATGGGGAGTGAATGATATTGTGCTCATTAAGGAATGCGACGACTTTGGAGCCAACGAACTGTGGTCCATTATCAATTTTGATAAGATGCGGTCTGCCGAATGATAATGTGTTCCCAGATGAATCTGATGACTTCTTCTTCTCGTGTTCGGTACAAAGGGACTTACTCTACCCATTTAGTAAAGTAGTCCATAGCGACCAGCAAATGTTTTCGTTTTCCTGGTACTGTAGGAAATTCTCCTACGAGATCGAGAGCCCATCGCCTGAATGGCCAGGTGACTTGGCTTGAGTGTAGTTCGAGCACTGGGGCTCGTATCTTCGGACTGTGACGTAGGCAAGCATCACATTTGTGAGCATACTCGATTGCCTGTGCTTTCATCTTAGGCCTGAACATTCTTTGCGTTAAAGATCTGTTAGCAAGAGATCGTCCTACGGCATGGAACCCGCATGTGCCTTCGTGTAGATCGTGCAAGAATTGTTATGCTTCTTTTTCGGATCGGCAGAGGAGGTATGGACCAGTGACTGATATTTTGTAAAGGATGTTATCCCGGACAATATATCTACGGGCATTATCGATTAATCTCCGTCGTTCAGTAGGATCCTCCGGAAGTGGGCCATCAAATTTATTGTGAGGTCCAATGTATCTTATGAAAGGTTGTCTCTAATCACTTCCGATCTCCTCGTTGCCCCCAGTATTAATGGTGCTGGACACGGTGGCATTAATGCTGGGGTTAGAAATGACATTAATTTTTAAATAGCGAGCTTCTGATCCACGGACCCCAGCAAGGTAAGCGAGTGCATCTGAATATCTATTTTTTACCCTTGGCAAATATTCCATAGAAATTGTTTGAAATTTGTTCATTCGTTCGACCACTGCAGCAACATAGTCAATCATTTTCCCATTGGCTTGATAAATTCCCGCGTGATGATTGACGATCAGTAATAAATCGGTACAGACAAAGAGCTCTGCTACACCCAGTGTGAGTGCCATGTCCAAGCCATAAATTAGTGCCTCATATTCTGTTATATTGTTGGTTACTTCAAAATTAAGGTGAATAGATTTTTTGAGCTGATCATTGGAAGGAGTAATAAGAACAATCCCCACTCCTTTTCTGGCTGGTCCGACAGAGCCGTCCGTCAAAAGTTGTCAACCTTTCTTTGATACCTAATCGGACTTCTCTTCAGACTGTACTGTGGGTGGTTCATCTTTGTTATCATCAACGTCTTCTTCCCAATCAGGATCGCCTACTGGAAAGTCAGCTAGAAAATCTGCTATAACCTGACCTTTCTCAGAGTGGCGTGGCCCAAAATGTATGTCGTGTTCTCCGAGTGCTACTGACCATTGCTGAATATGTCAAGATTTTTCGCGTTTAGATAAGATTTCATGGAGTGGATAGTTCGTTAAGACACAAACAGCATGGGCTTGGAAATACTGCTTTAATTTCTGTGACAATAGACGAGAGCCAAAAGAAGCTTCTCGATCTTGGTGTATCTTGTTTCAGCGGGGGTCAGACTCTTGCTGATAAAATAGACTGATTTCTCAGTCTTTTTATCGAGTCGGAGGAGGACGAAGTTGAGAGAAGTATCTGTGATGGCTAGGTATACTGTTAGTTCTTCTCCATTTGTTGATGTGCTCATAACAGGTGGTTTACCCAAATGTTGTTTGAGTTCGAGGAAAGCGGCTTCGCATTTATCTGTCCACTTGATCTCAGGATCCTTCTTTGATTTTCCCAACGATGTACCTTATTTTAGCAGATCGAATAGACGTTCGTATTTGTCTGATGATTTGGACACAAATCTGTCAAGTATTGCGATCTTCCCGACTAGCTTCTGAACATCCTTTTTTGTCTTTGGTGAAGGCATAGCCAAGAGAGCTTGTATGCGTGATGGATCCGCTTCAATTCCTCATTTGCTGATGAGGTGGCCCAAGAATTTTCTGGATTGTACTCCGAACTGGCATTTATCAGGATTTAAACGCATTTTGTAAGCTCGCAAAATCTCAAAAGTTGTTCGTAAATCTGTCAGATGGTCTTCTTTCTTGAGACTCTTGCAAAGCATGTCGTCGATGCAAACCTCCATTGTTTTACGGAGTTGATCTTTGAACATTTGTGTCATCAATCTCTGATAGGTAGTGCCGACATTTTTCAGGCCGAAAGGCATGACCTTATAGCAATACAAGCTTTGTTCGGTGATGAACGCAGTCTTGTCTTGATCTTCAGGGAAAAGTGGTATCTGATTGTACCCTGATGCAGCATCCATCATAGAGAGGAGCTTGTGCCCTGCTGTTGAATCGAGCAGATGGTTGATGATTGGAAATGGAAAGCTATCTTTTGGAGTGTGTCGATTGAGATCCGTGAAATTGACGCAGATTCTGATCTTGCCATTTTTCTTTGGGAGTGCGACAATGTTCGAGATCCAGTCTGGGTAAATAGCTTTGCGGATAAAATTGACCTCAATTAATTTGTCAATCTCTTTGTTTACTTCGTCTCATATATTTGGTGCTAGAGTTCGTTGCATCTGATTAACCGGTTATCCCTTCTCTTTCAATTCTAGTTTGTGGCACACCATGGCTAGATCAATCCCTGGCATTTCGTGGAACGTCCACGCAAAAACATCGTGGTTATCCAAAAGGAATTGTATGAGACTTGAACGTTCCTCCGTGCTCAAGAGGGTCCCGATGTGAGTTCCGCTTTGTGCGCCGTTGATCTTGATATATTCTGTTGATTCGGCGCTTGGCAGCTGATGTTTTGCTGGTACTGAATGCTGTAATTGCTATGCTGGAGTTGATTAGCTGGCTCAGCTTCAATTGTATTATCGCAAGCTTGGGCTAATTTTTGGCTGCCTTTGATTTCGTAGATCTCTTCTTTCCAGTCGAACCGTAGTGCTTGATGATATGTGGAGGGAATAGCTTTCATGTTATGCAATCATGGACGTCCCAGGATGCCTAGGTAACAGGATTTTGTATTGACGACGTAAAAAACTACGTCAAGTGTGACTGGTCTGACTGTGATGGGAAGTGTAATTTTTCCCACGTATTCTTCCTTGGAACCATTGAATCCAGAGACGCTGATGTCACTTGGCTCGACCCTGTCCGCTAAACCCATTTGGTCGATCGTGCTCTGGAATAGTAGTTCGATGCTGCAGCCGGTGTCTACCATCATTGTATGTAGAACTATGTTCTTTATTTTTAACATGATGACGAGAGCATCATGATGCGGGAAGTTGACGTGACGTACGTCATAGTCTTCGAAAGAAATCTTAGATCGTCGGTTGTTGGATTCTAGCAACAAACGAGCTTCTTTATCTACCATTGTCAGATCATGGCACTATCTAACGCGCCTGCGTTTGGATCTGTTGGAGTGGCTAACTGTCTGAGTCTCGATGAAGTACAAATGTTTTTCCTCATTCGCTTCGTCAGTCTGGACGACCGTGATTTCAGTTTTGTAGCTGCCATCTTTATAACTTTTTACGTCCACAAAATATTCGAGCATCCGACCATACGAAAATATACTTAAGAGGAGAAATTTCAACACGAAACATTGTTCCGTGTCATGATGGTGGATCTTGTGGTGAATGCAGTACGGCTTTCCAGGTATGGGTTGAAGAGTATTGGCATTTTTGAAGAGTTCATCCTTTTGTAGTAACGGATATATGTTTGCAATAGTAGTTGCCAACTGTGGTAAGCGTGGAACAGGTCTCTTTTGTCCTTGGCGTGTTCGATCATCATAGGACTTGAAACATTTTTTATCACCTCCGTTGTCTTTACTGCCGTTGCGAGTACGTTCTCCGGTATGATCGTTGGTGGATAGAGCGATGCGCTGAGGTTTTTGTTTCTCAATTATCAGTCTTTCGAGGTCAATGAAATTGTTGACCTTTTCCATCATATCCTCTAATGTCAGCCGCTTGTTGAGGATCAGATGTTCCTTGACTCGTCCGTCTATGAGTAACCCATTGATGAAAGCGGAGATCGTGATCTTTTTGTCGAGGTTATCGAGCTTTCGAACTAGCCCAAATTTTTTTTTGGTAAATGTCTCCAATCTTTCCCCTGACGCCTGTTTGAGGCTAAACAAAGAGTAAAGACTCTCCTCCTTGTCTTTATTATGTAAATAGTTTTTGACAAACAGTTCGCGAAGTTGCTCGAAGGTGAGGATAGATCCTTCATCGAGTGTATGAAACCATCGTAGAGGCTCGCCTTTTAAGCTGGTCGGGAATAGACGGCAGAGGATGTGGTTGGAGGAGGAATACAGTCCCAAGGAATCTTAAAATTCTTAGACGTGTTCCACAGGATCCCCTCCCCCCCCCCTTCTTATTTCTAAATTATTGGAGTACAAAAACTGGTTGGTACTTCTTCATCTAGCAACTCCTGTGCGAGCGGACTCTTCTGCAACCTTGCATAGTTGCTCCTTCCAGTGAGTATTTGAGCGTCTAAGAACTCTTTGATGCGTTTGACCACCTATTTCGGAGTGAGATGTTGTCGAGACGTGATAGCTCGTCTTGTTGTTGGTCCTCTCGCAGGATTGTGCTCTCCTGTTGCTTCTCCCATGCGGTCATAGACTAAAACTCAAGGTTTTTCTCTGTTTTGCTCCTCTTGTGGCTGCAGATCTATTACCGTTCCAGCGGGTAATGGTAGATTGATGTGACTCCAAGGTAGGACCGGTTCTTGCTGAATTTGAGGAAGCGCGGTATTTCTGCCTCGATGTCCCAGGCGATCATGGACTGATATCCTCGAGGCGGCAGGCAAAGCGTTCTGTTGTCTCTGATTTGCCATTATTTGAGCTTGGAGTGCCATGATCGTATCCTGTATGCTAACGAGCTATTTCTCCAGCTCCATTCGTCGCTCAGTTTCTGCCTGCACAGTTGTTCGCAGATCCGTCACTCCTTCAGCAGCTCAGGCAGGGCGTGGTGTGATTTATCTTGATTTACCATCTTTCAAAGATAAATGCGGTGAAAACTGGATTGGAGAACGCTGAGTGTAATCTTCATTCCCACAGACGGTGCCAAATGTAATAGCCTATTTTTGTATTGCACGAAGATAACGTTTTACACCTTCGAAATCTAGTATGTTTAGTTATGAATGGGAAACAAACAATATTAGATTTAGCGTGGAAAACCCTTGAATGGGTTAAAAACCATGACCTCTTCTGAGGATTTTAGAAAGAGAGAGAGGTATATTTAGACTACTAGCTATTACAAAGAGAGAGAGAGAGAGATGTAGAAAAGATCTCTTAGAGGTTCTCAGAGCAGCCTCTCTAATTCGCAGCTATCTAGTCTTATTTATAGGTCTTATAATATGACCGTTGGTTGCATTGATGAGGAACGTTACAATATCGGGTTTTGATGAGTCTTCATGGTAGACTTTTGTAACGTCTTGATACTTGTTGATCTATAACGGATCTATTAACATTTTTTAGTTGTGGCTTCAGACCGTTGGGAAGATTCGATCTCCTGTGATGCTCGTGTGCATACGACCTGTTGACAAGTGGAGGAGTATCTTCTGTAGCGCGAAGTCACAGGATGTTTTGATATCTCCGACCTATTGATGAAGATATGATCTCTAATAGTGTTTGCGTGTATTTGAACTGTTGATAGATATCTGAGTATTTTCTGCAGTGCAATGTTATTGGATGTTTTGTCATCCCCGAGTTGTAGATGAGGAAGTCTGTATTACAATCTCCTTGCTTTTAGTCCTTGATTGGTTATCAGTATATTTACTTGAGCTATGTGAGTTCGAATATCGAACTCAGTACGGGGATTAGAAATAAGCCCTCACATGATACGTTTTGATGATACTCGCGGGAGTGCTTAAATTCTTATGAAACTTAGGGCTGCAAGTACCACATGTGGGTTTATTAGTTGCTTTTTGTCATTTCTATTTTATAAAATACTTGAAATATTTTTAATTTTGAAGATCGATATATATATCCTACTATCATGGACATGGTGAGGTGTATGCTTAGTAGATAATACTAGCTTTTAATCGATCTTATACCGGTTAAATCACGGATAATATTTGGTTTGGCTGACTCTACTAAATCTCTGCAATTGAAACAAATGTAGAAACTTGTTTTATATCAAAGACTCTACCAAACATGAGATAGGGCAAAGGTAATACTAGCCTTCATCTACTTCAGCTTGTTTGGGACATTTTACTAGTTAAATCAAGGATAACATTTGGTTTGGTTGACTCTACTAAATCTCTACGATTAAAACAAATGTAGAAAAAAAAATTATATCAACGACTCTAGCAGGTATAAGATAAGGCAAAGATAATACTAGCTTTCATCTCTTTTAATATGTCTGCAACATTACTACAGTTAAATCAAAATTTACTTGGTTTAACTAACTCAACCCATCTCTGCGATTCAAACAAATGTAAAAACTTGTTTTATATCAAAGACCCCACCAGACATAAGATAAGGCAAAGGTCATACTAGTTTTCATCTATTTCAATATTTTTGGGACAGATACTATTTATTTTCAGGTCACATTACAATGGATTCTTTTCTGCTTATGGGATGCCAGCCATGCTTTACCCTACAGCAAGAGGTCGATCATAATTCAGTTCATGAGTTACCGCAACTCTGCCCCTTTCTATCAAATCAGTCGGTCGAGGGCCTAAATTCATTTCCATGAAGGCCATACAGTTCCCTCGATCTATATTAACTCTACAAATGCATCCCTGGTCAGACAAACTCTTGAACAAGGTATCTTGTTCTAACTCAAGTTTTTTTACTTCCTTTGTAAAATACGCAACAGTTGACTTTAACAGGTCTGTACATGATGCATGAGATACAACGATCCTTAAAAATATTTTTAATTTTTAACAGAGAAGAAGAAGAATTTGGGTGTATATAACGGTCAAATTTTGAACAAATTTAAGCCATTCAGATTAACCCACGTGTCATTTGTTTGAGTGTTAGATGTCTAAAGGTATTTGATGTCTTTTTTCAGATCTTGACTTGGTCTTCCCGAGTCAATGAGTTGACTCTGGTCTCACTTTGGCCGGAATTTGGATTTGGGGTCCAAAGTCTAACTTTTGCCAAATATGGGGGCAAGCCCAAAGATGGCACTTATATGGGGTCCAAAGTCTAATTCACTCTCATAAAAATGTATTTATCACTAAACCAAGACACTTCGGGTTGTCATGGTTCAGTTGTGTGAATCAACAGTTGAAAAGGGAAGTATCAATGATATAGAATTAAATCGTGTTAAGATCATAATAAACGACGCTTCAAGGTTTTGGTTTAACAATTTACATCAGTTTCCCTCCTTCAATTTTTCTTTTTAACAAAAAAACCTTTACAATTCCAAAATTTGATTCCTAAGTTGATAAATCTGGAGAGATGCATTGAAGTATTTTTTTGAAATTGGATACGATTTTGACGATACTGGCGGGAGTGCTTAAATTCTTATGAAACTTAGGGCTGCAAGTACCATATGTGGGTTTATTAGTTGCTTTTTGTCGTTTCTATTTTATAAAATACTTGAAATATTTTTAATTTTGAAGATCGATATATATCCTACTAGCTACGCATTTGAAAAATCAAATATAATTCATGGAGTCAATTGATTTGATCTTCAAATTATCAAGTAACTGATAAATCTCCACATCAATTCACTTTCATTCATCTGGATGGGGTTTTCTCATGTGAATCGGGAATATGGAGGTGTTTGTGACTACCAAGGTGTAATTCTCACTAGTTGAACAATGATCAATTTTATGTAGTAGTCATGCTTATAGGTTTTGATTTTGGTATTGTTCGGTTTAATCACTTGTTTAACTCAATTGAACAATGATCCATAAGATTGATGAGGTAGTGTTTTTTTTGTTTTTGGTATATTTGTTGTAGCTTCATAGTATAACCAACCCTTGATTCAAATGAGTTTACAAATTACAAAATCAAGGTGCATGAACAATCTCTAGTTATTTATTCCAAGAACATAGACATAGCTTTATTTTTGTACTACTTGTCTATGTTAATAGAGACACATCGTTATTTGTTGCAACATGTCTCCAATCTATGGTTTAAACATGCATTATGATTTAATCCCGTTGATTGTCTCACAAGTTGAGGACATCTCGCATGATTGGTTTAGACATGTTTTAAGTAAATTTCAACTTCGAAAGACACGGCCCATCTGGACAATGCAGCCTAAACTACAAATCTAAATGCCACAGGGACCGACAGAATATTATCATCGAAATTTTTTTGAAGAAAATTGAGATTAGGCCGAACCCCATCAGAATTGTTTACAAAATAGCAGTTTCACACCCTAATACTCCAATCCAATGGCACCTTGAGCTCGAAGCTCTTGGGACTCACTCCTACAAACCTATCAAGGGCACTAAGCTCAGCTTGAGTCACTGCTAGCGTGGTCGAAGAGCATCTGCAGCAGCGAATGAGAGTTTGGGTGTGAGCTCTGACAAGGGCCCACAAAAAACCCAACTCACTCATTAGAGTTTGAGTTAGGTTTGAGTTTATTTTTTTTATAATTTTTTATTTAGTCCGGGCATTAATCGTTAGTCTACGCGGTATTCATTTCTCTCACACATTAAAAAAAATAAAAAATAAATTATTTTTTTTTAATTGCAGCGGTAATCAAACCACCGTACGGTAATCCAAACACCCTCACACATTAAATAAGTTACTGTAGCGTCAGATCATCAAACTCACATAGTGCCTGGTGAGAGACGTTTGGGTTTCGGGGTGGGTTGACCCACACCCTGCTGCGGATGCTCTAATGAGAAATTGAGAATCTTTTAGATTTGACTTGCAGAGTTATTTGACAGCTGCAGTAAACAACGCAAGCCATCAACATCAACACTAAAATATACACAAAGACAAGAATATAAAGACGACAGAGTGGTGCGTCGTCGTCAATCAAATCTCAGACACAAAAGAGGAGTCAACAAAATTTTCCCATCTCTCTCCCTACACAAGATAGATGATATCTTTCACCTCAAAATATTCAGACGAAATATCAGAGATATCTGATAATCATGAAATCGGCATATTTATATCTTTCATCATTTCATGTCTACAGAATCCCACTAGTTCTCTTCACTGAGTACTCATTACAAAACCTTTGAAATATCTCACACGTGTTAGCAACAACATTTTTACACAATCACAACCCTCTCTCTAAGATTTTAAAGAACAACTCCTGGAGAATAACTTCTGATGCGAAGGATCGCTCATCGACCGAGTTAACAAGGACGAGTCTGACTCTGTAAAAATACAAACAAAAACACACAAAATCAACACTAAAATCCTTCAAATTAAAGATAAAAAAACAATTTGTTTAAATTCTGGGGGTGATTAATTGTTACCTGGAGAGAGATTGAACGATCTCTTACAATGAAGAATCGCACTTTGTATCACATCTTCTTGTTGAGTCACTGAGTCAACTCGTTTCATTGCTTGGTTTTGAACTACTGGTGTAACAATGGCCGACCCAGATCGACTTTTCCCCAAATTCTTACAAACCCTTCGAAACCCAGAAGGGAAAGTTTGAATCTTTGATGGGGTTTCTTTCATAGGTGACGAAACAGAAACAGGGGTTGTTTCAAATTCTCTAAAAAATCTCGATTTCGATTTCTCCCCATTTGTTTTCGAAACCTTAATCGACAACGGTCGAATCATCTTCAAATACTTTTGAAAAACCAAATCTTTCCCAACCTTTGTATCTTTAGCGCTGTTTGATCTAGTAAAGAGTGACCCAATTTGAACTTCATCTTCAACACTAATCACATTCCCCTCTTTGTTTGATTTTGATTTGCTGAAGATGAACCCAAACATGAAAACTCGAAATTTCGCTGGAGATTTCGGGAATGAAGAAGTTGGGGTCGACTGAGCTGACTCAGATTGAGAAAGGGAAATGGTGTCGTAATCAAATGGGGCGAAATCCATGTCGAAGAAAGGTCCGTTGTCTTCATCATCAACGACTCTTTCACTTATAGTAGAGCTTATTTTAGCACCAGTGCCCGTGTTTGCTCTCCAGTATCTAAGTAAGCTCACACTAAAAGCTTCCATTGTTGTTTCAGAGAGAGAGAGAGAGAGAGAGTTTTGTTGGTGTTTTAATAGCTTTGTTGTGTTGTGAGAGAGAGAAAGAGAGAGATCCTCTGGATTTTATAACAAAGATGGTGGGACCTACGTAAGCAATTCGTCAAACTTCAAAAGGTTTGAAATTTCAAATTGTTCGATTCAAAAGGTTCAGTCCAATTTTTCGGTCTGAATCCACCAAAACTTGTTACCCATGCACATTTACATGTTACACGCTACTGAAAAGTTGCGAAATTTTTTGCAAAATATTCACAATTTTTTATGTCAGGACATAAACGAAGTAACGCATATGTCTTGATAATGTTTCGGCAATGTTTTTCACTATAACAGTCTAGGCAAATTTACAGATAGGATTGTAAATGGGTTGGATATGATCCGAAAGCTTACAGGCTATTAGAGCTGTAATTTTCAATATCTAAATGACTTTAAATCTTTCATGTTCGTTCCAAGATATTACGATATTCTCGAATGAAGAAACAAAGTTTGCTAAATAAAAACCGTGCCTTTAGGTACGTCATGGCATTAGAAATAAGAGGAAATTTGAGGGGAAAAAACCCCAATTTTGATATTGTTTTGACATTGATCCCATATCACTGAATCAGCCTACACCCCCAATCTAGCCTGAATATAAAGACAACCCTAGTTGGCCTTAAAGCATCCCCAGCAGGGTTTGGGTTTGTCAACTCAAACCTAAACCCAAATTTTTTGCCCCCCAGCAACTCTGTTTTAGGTTTGAGTTCGCCAACTGTACGTGTCAAAACTCAACCGAGTTTGAGGAGCAAAAACTAAAAAAAAATGAGTTTGGCAGTGTTCCTTTTACCTCCCGGATTTTTCGGGCGGTAAAAGGAACACCTCCAAACTCAATTATTTTTCCTAAACACTCTCTGTCTCGCCTATCCCAAACCCAATTGCAGAGCATATATGAGAACCTCTACGTTTTCCCCAAATTGCGAACTCTGACACCAGCAGTAATAACTCCACACCGTCGACCCCATCCTCCCAGAACTCACCTTCAACGTCATTCTCTCAACACCCATCATCACAATTCACTTCATACCTCTACCACAACCATTCTCAATTCCAATCATAAACCTCACCTCCGTTTACCATGTCATAGGGGGATACCTTCGGAGGACAATATCAAAATTTATTTACACTCTCTCAACCGTAACCTCAGGCGTTTAACCCGTACTATCAACCCTATATGCTCACTCAACTTTAAGGTTTTTAACCTCCAAATTACTTTCAGAACTACCTATTCCATGGTGAATCTACTCAGCACAGTCAAAGTGACGCAAATGCGTCAATACCTGTTGAAGCGGCGACACCCGAGAAAGAAAAAGAAAAAGAAAAAGGAAGAAAGAAAATAGCACCCGCAAACCTAAGGCAAAGCGTGCAAGTGCTAGAAGATGTTGAGTTTTTGGACGAGACGGATGATGTTGGACTGCATTGGACGGATGTAGACTTTACATGTTTAACAAGGGTGTAAGTAACAGGTTCTGTCCAGACAGTGGGCCGCATAAAGAGTTTTACTTTCTATTAAAAGGTCAACATTGCCTTTAACAGAGACCCCGAGTGCCCCACACAACGATCAATTGGGTCGACCAAAGCTCAGTGGTATCCCCTTAATGCATAATATGGGGCGTACAAGAGGATAGTTGCTCAAGAACGATTTAGGCACGACATCGGGAAAACCGATGAAGATCAGGTACGTTCTAATTTCCTTTAACTCAATTGTCATTTATTTCTCTTGGATATATACATTATTTATTTGTATTTGGTAATTTTGCGAATTGTAGGAAAACGATGCACACAAGATCAATCAAGGCTTGAATGCGCGGCAATGACTTCAAACACCGTGAAACGTATAAGATTTTGGCGCGATAACCGTAATGGGCCAACCTAAGGGATGATGGGTTGAACCATGCAGGAATGTACCAAGAAATATAGCCAAGAGAACATCGGACAATTCTTTTTCGGGGAACTCGGTCGGATCAAATAATCTATCGGATGACCCCGACGGCCCACCACACCTCAATCCGCAGGCCAAAATTCTGAATTAGATGGTTCATTGTATGAGGGTAGAAGCAAGCCCATCGGTCAAAAACTATTTAGAAAGACCCTTGCAGCACAAAAGGCCTTGGATGGTGTTATTGCATCTGGTAGCGGTATCCAAACAATATTAGATGAACTACGGTTGGAGAAAAGACAAACAAAAGAAGAAGAGCGGAAATAAATTAACAATGGCAAGTCAAATAGATTTTGAACAAGCAAGGAAAGATCGTAAAATCATAGAGAAAGACCTGAGTAATTTTTCTGGACATCAATTGCAATACTATTTGCAAAGGCAAGCTGAGGTCATGGAATGTCTGGCCAAGAGGAACAGACTGGGTACTTGAAGTGGGGATGAAATGTAATTTAACTTTATTGTATATAGAAGTTTTTTTTCCAATAATGTAATTTACCTTCAAATAATTTAATCGTTTAAATAATGTACTTTGATATTTAAGAATATAATCTTGTTTTCGAAATGTTAATTTTTGAGAATATTGCGTTAAAACAAATACAAGATTAATGCAATATCAAAAACTTGTTTAATAAACTTGTATGACAAGAAGCATTAAATTACATCAAGAACACTCAGATAATACAAGAAATGGAGTATTAGGTTTGAAGATTTCCATTTAGTCCAGAAATGCTCGATTAGATCATCTTTTAGATCAAAGTGCAGTTCTCGACTTCGAATGTGGTTCATTTTCGATATAAAAGATTCCATTGTTCCGCGTTCGCGTACAATATTGAACCGTTCGCCTTCGATAGTTAAGGGATCGGCCGGATTGTAGTCTAAATATGATAGGAATGAACCTCGTTTCTCTTCGACGATCATATTGTGCATTATCATGCAGGCCTTCATGACATTGTTCAAAACTTCAGTTTTTCACAATTTAACCATATTTTTTACAATATTGAACCCTGATTGTAAAATCTCAAACGCCCATTCTACGTTTTTTGGCGACTTTCTTGTTGTTGGGCAAAAAAAAATTATTTCGCTGTAACCGGATTGGATATAGTTTGGACAAGTATTACCCATTTGGGGTATATGTCATTCGCTAGATAATAATACCCCATATCATAAGCTTTTTTGGCAATTGCATAATTGTAAGGCGGGGCGATATCATCGGCCAGGTCAGTAAAAATATGTTGCAGGACATTGATATCATTGTTAGACCCTGGTAACCCAAAAAAATATGTCAAATCCAAAGGTCGTTTGAAGCTACCGTTTCAATAATCAGTATCGTCTTGGGGTAATGACCAGTAAATTGACCGTACCAAGCTATAGGACAATTTTTCCATATCCAATGTATGCAATCAAGGCTTCCAAACATGCCAGGAAATCCCCGTGACTCTTCGATAGCTTTTAACCTTTTGATATTGGCCGCGTCTGATGCTCGAAGATATTTTTGGCCAAAAATTTGTATAACCGCAACACAAAACTTTTTTATACTTTACAAGGTTATGCTTTCTCTTATTCGGATATACTCGTTAAAAAGATTTGCCGCAACACCGTAGCTTAGAAAATGTAGTGCCGCGACTATCTTTTGGTACGGTGATAACCCCATAGTACCAGCGTTGTTAGGTTTTTGGACAAAGTAATGATCATGTACAACGACTGCATCGAATATACGCATAAACATGTGTCTACTCATACGAAAGCGTCACCAAAATTCTTCCGACTCATATGTGCACCCAGGCTAAAAGTAGTCTTGTATAATACTATAATGCCCTAATGGGTGATCTCGCTTCTTTCTCTTATCCTTACAGCTCATGACACTCCCGTCGTGACTCGAAGTTGCATCATCTACTACTAGGTTTATTGCATTTTGGTACAGAACGCAAATTACCGCCGCACAATCAAACATAAGATCGTTAGAGGAGGATGACGATACATGTGGAGGATCATCAATAGATGAATAGGATGACGAGGAAGATATTTGAGGCTGTAGAGTTTAGAGAAGGGTGTTGACGATGAAGGGAGGAACAAGTTTCTTGAGAAGAGAGAAGTGTAAAAGGATAATGTAAATTAGGCTCATTGAAACATACTTCAATTAGGCTCATTAAAACATAAAATAAGGTCGTGCTTTCAGGTCGTGCTTGGTTGCAATTGTCTTATTACCTGTAATAGTCAAACATACTTCAATTAGGCTCATTGAAACATAAAATAAGGTCCTAGATAATGTAAATTGAAGGACAAATATAGGCATTTTTCATGCCTATCAAATACCCCCAAACTAACATATTGCTAGTCCCTTAGCAAAAGAAACGAAAACTAAACTCTTTCGTGGTTTCTTACGATTGCATTTAGCGTATGCAACAAGCCTTTCAACCTATAGGTTACCCAAATAGGACGAGTTGTGTCTCATGAGGGTTTTCAGTGAATATACCCACAAAATTCTATCATAGACGTTCTGGTATTATAAACAACTAATAATCATTACTCCTGGTAACTCTAAAAATGGATTAAATTCATCTCCTAGATATAACACTTAAACAAGGGTTAACCATCAGATACGTTTAGAATTTATCAAGTCAATTATACTACAATCAGATTAGATCAAGTTTTAAAATTTCATCCTTTGTGTAGTGAATTTAGTTTATGGAATCAAGAAGTTTGATAATACTTTCAAATAACCTTAGCCTTATCTTGAGTATGGTGAAAGAAATCTAGAAGTTTGTTCGACAACTACCTTAATTTGTTCGCTCTCTTTTATTAATCTCTCAGGAAAAATATCTATCTACACAAGTTTTTCATGGTAAGACTTTTGCATTTGAGTTTTCATTTGCTCTTTTATACGTGCAACTTGTCCTCCTTCACATAGTTCTCAACTATACTCATAGAGATTCGATTTTTTTTTTTTTTTTTTTTTGGTCTCTTACTTTCACATTGATTCATGGCTTGCCTCGAGATTAATAAAAATTCTTCATCTTTCAGTTCTAAATCTTGCGAGGGGCCTTGAATTGTGATTTTTTATATATATTTTTTACGAGTATGTCAGCCTCGTGAAATGGGCCAATAACTTATGAAAATACATACAAACCCTTAGTATAAATTTATGAGAAACAAAATTTTCCAAGATAAATGTCTCCCTCATTACAGATTCTTCCTAACCCAAACTGTTGATTAATCAAAAGGTGATAGTTAGTTTTAACAAAACCTTGATAACATAACTACGTGAAGTGCAATTATAAGAGTGATTTTCTTTTGAAACACATCTAATAGGATGGTAGTACCAACAACTTAAAAATTATTAACGCACTAACAATTTACGGTTTAAAATAAACCATAACCTTATAATTTTATCCCAACTGCAACTCTAGGATTCTAAGAATGTTCAAAGATCAGAGTATACAAAAAATGTGTCTACAATACCAGAATGCCCTAGATAATAACTTTTATTGGAAAAAGTTATGAAAATCTTATTTACCCCCACCCTCAAACTGAATCAGCATGTATCCCCAAAGTTGCCAAAAATAAAAAAATAATCTAAAAATATTACCTGAACATGATAAGGGTTGCCTCCCCACAAGCGCTAAGTTTAACGTCTTCAGCCAGACGATGGTAGGTACCCCCAAACTAGATAAGACTATGGGTAGAAATAAAGATACCTATGCTTCATATGATGGGTCCCGTAGAATCATATCCTCACTCTAGCCCGTAAAATACTCGTGAAATGGTTTAAGTCTCTGCCCATTTACCTTATTAATGTGACCAGTACGAGGGTCAAGAATTTCAATAGCTCCATGTGGGAAAACAGTTTTGACAATGAACGGCCCGGTCCAACGGGATTGAAGTTTTCCAGGAAACAAATGAAGACGTGAAGAATACAATAGAACTTTTTGGTCCACTTCAAAAGTCTTTCGCAAGATATTTTTATCATGGAAAGTCTTAGTTCTTTCTTTGTATATCTTTGCTGATTCATATGCATCATTTTGGAGCTCATCCAACTCATTGAGTTGTAGCTTACGATGGGACCCAGCCGTTGAAGTGTCAAAGTTAAGTATTTTTATTGCCCAATAAGCTTTATGCCCAAGTTCTACAGGAAGGTGGCATGCCTTGCCGTAAACGAGTCGGTAAGGAGACATTCCAATCGGGATTTTATATGCAGTACGATAAGCCCAAAGTGCATCAATTAATCTTACAGACCAATCTTTGCGATTTAGGTTAACCGTCTTTTGGAGAATATTTTTGATCTCCCAATTTGAAACTTCGACTTGCCCACTTGTTTGCGGGTGATAAGATGTTGCCACCTTATGGGTTACGCCATACTTTTTGACAATGGCAGCAAAGTTTTTGCTGTTAAAATGTGTCCCTCCATCGCTAATGATAGCCCTAGGTGTTCCAAATCGAGAAAAAATATTTTCTTTTAAAAAATTGAGAACAACTGCACTGTTATTCATTTTTGAAGGAATGGCTTCATCCCATTTTGATACATAGTCCACTCCAACAAGGATGTACTCATATCCAAAAGACTTGGGAAAAGGGCCCATAAAATCAATGCCCCAAACATCAAAAGGTTCAATAACTAAAATAGGGTGTAAGGGCATCATATTTCGTCGAGAAAGGGCTCCCATTTTCTGGCATCTCTCGTACGCTTTACAAAATGCATGCGCATCGTGAAATAAGGTAGGCCAATAAAAACTGCACTGCAAAAATTTTGCCGCGGTCTTCTTAGAGCTAAAGTGGCCTCCACAAGCTTGGGTGTAGCAAAATGAGATAATATTGGTAAACTCAGACTGGGGAACAGATCTCCTAAGGATTTGGTCAGTATAATACTTAAACAAATCTGGATCATCCCAAAAGAAGTACTTCACTTGACTAAAGAAACGATCTTTGTCAGGTTTAGTCCAATGATCAGGAATGGTATCCGTGGCTAAATAATTAGCAATGTCAGCAAACCACGGTAACTCAGGAACTAATTTCACAGCCATAAGCTGTTCATCAGGGAAGGATTCCCTAATCGACAAAGACTCATCAATAGACTCAATCACTATACGGGAAAAATGGTCGGCTACAACATTGTCTGACCCATTTTTGTCTTGAATCTCGAGGTCAAACTCCTACAAGAGTAATACCCACCGGATTAGCCGTGCCTTGGCATCTTTCTTTGACAAAGGATGTCGAAGCGCGGCATGATTCGTGTAAACAATCACCTTAGATCCTATAAGATAAGATCTAAATTTTTCTAGCGCATAAACAATGGCCAGGAGTTTTTTCTCGGTGGTCGTGTAATTCAATTGGGCATCATTTAACGTTTTGCTAGCGTAGTGAATGACATGGGGACGTTTGTTTATCCGCTGTCTCAAAACAGCGCCTACAGAATAATCAGAGGCATCACACATTAACCCGAAAGGTTCATTCCAAACAGGTGGTCTAATAATGGGTGATATTGTGAGCTGGGTCTTAAGCTTATCAAAAGCTACAAGACATGGTGCATCAAACTCATAGGCCACATCTTTGGCCAAAAGGCTGCTTAAAGGACGAACAATCTTACTAAAATCTTGGATAAAATGACAGTAAAAGCCTGCATGTCCTAGAAAAGAACAGACGTCCTTGATATTTCGTGGTGGGGGGAGGTTAGAAATGATATCTATTTTGGCCTGGTCAACTTCTATTCCTTTTTCAGATATGATATGCCCCAAAACTATCCCCTTTTTTACCATAAAGTGACATTTCTCACAATTTAAAATAAGATTCTTTTCCTGGCATCTGAGTAATACTAGAGAAAGATGATGAAGGCACTGTTCAAATGAGTTGCCAAATAATGAGAAGTCATCCATGAAAACTTCAAGGAATCGCTCTACCATGTCAGAAAAAATGCTTAACATGCAACGCTAAAACGTCGCAGGAGCATTACATAAGCCAAAAGATATGCGACGGTAGGCAAATGTACCGAAAGGACATGTAAAAGTCGTTTTCTCTTGGTCCTCGGGTGCGATAGGTATTTGGTTGTACCCAGAGTAGACATCTAAGAAACAATAAAATTTGTGCCCAGCGAGTCGCTCGAGCATCTGGTCAATGAAAGGTAAGGGGAAGTGATCTTTTCTAGTGACCGAGTTAAGCTTCTTGTAGTCTATGCAGACTCTCCATCCAGTGGCCATTCTAGTGGGTACGAGGTCGTTATTCCCGTTCTTTACAACGGTGATTCCCAACTTTTTCGGGACAACATGGATCGGGCTAACCCACTGACTATCAGAAATGGGATAGATGATCCCAACATCAAGGAGTTTTAAAATCTCTTTCCGAACTACTTCGGCCATAGTCGGGTTCAATCTCCGTTATCCTTCCCTGGACTTTTTGGCATTATCTTCCAAATTGATTTTATGCATACAAACCGAGGGACTAATTCCTTTAATGTCTTCAATACTCCATCCAATAACTTTCGTATTTCTCTTAAGAACACAAATCAACTTCTCCTCCTGAAGGGGTTCTAGGTCAGCGACAATAATGACGGGCATAGTTTTGTCGAGACCTAGAAAGACATACTTAAGGTGAGCAGGAAGATGTTTAAGCTCTATCTTTGGGGAGGTTACATGAGCCTCCAGAATGGGTTTCTTAACATCTAAGATTTCATGCTCACCTTCAGGCTCTACAATTTCTAAAGCTGAATCTAATAAGGTTTTCACCTCATGGATGTACGAATCGTCCTCACAATCTCTATCAAAGTAGGACAAGAATGTCTCTAAGGGATCTGAGGTACTTGACCTCTCAAAAGTGGTACTCACAAGACTCTGGATCATATTATATTCAAGTGGTTCAGAATTAGAAGGGGAATGCGACGCATGAAAAATGTTCAATTCTACAGTCATGTTCCCGAAGGTCAACTTCATAATTCCATTGCGGCAATTGATTACCGCATTAACTGTTGCCAAAAAGGGCCGACCTAGAATCACAGGGATCTCATCCTCAGGGCTTGCCACTGGCTTAGTATCTAACACAACAAAGTCTACTGGATAAACAAATTGCTCAATCTGGATCAACACATCTTCAACTACACCCCTAGGAATCCTAATAGATCGGTCAGCTAGCTGAAGGGTCCTATTAGTGGGTTTAAGTACTCCGATATCCAATTGCTCATAGACAGAGTAAGGAATGAGGTTCACGGCGGCAACTAAATCAGGCAGAGCTCTTCCTATCTTACGGGTCCCAATCGTACATGAAATAGTAGGGCATCCAGGGTCCTTGTATTTTGGAAGTGATTTACGCAAAAGGACGGCACTAACATGTGTATCTAAAAGAATAGACGTATCACTCTCGTGAACATGAAATGCCTTTTTCGGTACATGTATGCGCCGCTTTAAAGTACAAAGATCTTTAAGGAATTTTGCGTAATTAGGAATATGTCTTATGGCCGTAAGGATAGGAATGTTAATCACACAATGCTTAAAAATCCCTAAAATCTCCTCATAGACGTTCCCCTTCTTAGCAAGAGTTAACCGCTGAGGAAAAGGAGCCAGCAGCGGAACATGTGTTATCGTGATTTCTTCCTCACTCGCACTCGCAGGTTCTTCTATAGGTTTACTTTGAATTTCCAGCTCGGGTTCCTTAGGCATTTTTACCAAATTATCAACTTTCGTACCGCTCCTAAGAGAAATGATGGCGTTGACTCCATCATAATTTGAAGATCTAGGATGCTCAGTATTCCCTTTAGGATTAGCTTAAGTTTGACTGGGGAGCATTCCTTTGTCTCTCGTGCTTATCTCTGTTGCCATTTGACCTATTTGTCCCTCAAGTTTGGCAATAGATGACTGAGTTACTTGCATAAATGCTTTAAGAGTATCTTTTAAGGATGTGGTTGGAGGAGGCAGATTCCTATTGTGCGGAGGAACATAAGGCACATTAAGGGGAGCTTGGTATGATGGATTTTGTTGCCACGAGGAACTAGACTGGTGTTGGTTTACTTGGTTGTGTGGCTGATAAGGGGTACTACCAGAAGAACCTCCTTGGTAATTTCTATTTCCCCGAGAATTGGAGTTGTTGGAATTATTATTCCATCCACCATTGAAAGGTTGGTTATTGGGACGTTGATACATGGCATTGGCCTGGTCTTTTTTACCCTCCCTTAAACTAAGTACATCAGGGCAATCTTAGGCCAGATGGTCCGAACTCTCACAAACTACACAATTTGGCATCGCCACATGGTTAACAGACGAAGTATTAGGGTGTCTCTCCCTTTTGTCGGTCTCTAAGTTCTCGATTTTCTCAAGAATGGTTCCAAGAGTGGCAGACTCTGAATTAGAGTCTACTTGGTGTATATTTGCACGGTGACTAGGTATTTCCTCTCTCATCATTTGCCATTGATAGGTCTTATCCGCTACATCATTTAAAAATGTCCAAGCTTCAGTGTTAGTTTTCTCATCGAATGTACCCGCGCACATAGACTGAACACGAGCTCTAGTGTCATGGTCTAGACCTTCATAGAGAGTTTGAACTATATCAATCAAAAGAATCCTGTGATGTGGGCATCCTTTCTCTAAATCCCTAAACCGTTGTAGGTAGTCATATAATGACTCTCCTCGGTTTTGTGTGAAGTTATAGATACTCTGTCGTATCTTAGCAGTTCTGTGGTTAGGGAAATACTTCTTTAAAAACTCCTTAACGAGTTGTTCAAATGTGTTTACAGAGTTCTCCTCGAGAATGTACAACCAATCGCGTGCGTTTTCCAATAGAGAAAAGGGAAACACACGTAATTTCAAAGAATCCTCAATAATACGTTCAAAGTTTAATAGAAGCATATGATCCCTAAAGTCCCTAAGATGGTTATACGGGTTTTCAGTAGGACTACCATGAAATTTGGGGAGCATAGACAAGAATCCCGGTTTTAACTCAAAGTTCCCTACATTTCTGGGAATCACAATACATGAAGGTTTACTAACTTTTGTAGGATGCATTCGATTGCAGATAGTGATTCTCTCCGCAACAGCAGGTTCGGGACCGTTCCTAGGAATAACAGGTTCGGGACCATTAGTCCCATCAGTCTGACTCATATTGATTCTAGCAGTGTTCTTAGTCCGAGCTTGGGTATTACCCTAATCTAACATACAATTCAATCAATATATGCGAACACACTAAAAGACCTAAGAATGATGCAAGCACTCAAGAACGTTTTACTGGTCTCTTTTTAGGTTAAGTTGTGAACCGGTTTCAGGGTTCAATGCTCCTACTCCTGACAGTAGATCGGTTCGTACTTGAGTTGTTTTTACTCGCTTTGGCGATAGTTCGTAAGCTATCTAGTCACCTAGATGCACCTGTGCTGGAAGACGGGGCGAACCGCTTAGAGTCACCTATCCACACTAGTTATGCCAGGGAACGTACGTCCTCCAGCAAATGTAGCCACTTATCAGGTTTTCCTAGTGAGCTTGTTGCTCCAGGTCCGAGCGAAGCCTTTTGATTAACTATGTTTTTTATGGCTTCTTATCTGAAAATCTTTTAAAGAGGTTGGGACTGTCGATATCGAAAAGATTAAAAACCTGGTGATGAACTCCCGGAGTCCTAATGCGTGGGAACGCACGGGTGATGAAATCCCGTTTTGATTCACCCTTATCTAGGCGTTGTTGCAAAATTTAAACATTTAATCAATCAAACAATAGTTACACACGATGTACCGCGACAGAGAGGGTGCTGTGAAAAGATGATTACCTACAGGACGACCTTTTTAGGGGCACGTTGGTTACCCTGGTGAAACCGTTGGGAAGGCCCACTCAGGATCGTTTGCGAAGTACGCGTTGAAATGATTTCCGGCCTTAATAGGGGTTCCGATTCTATACCTGTAGCAGATTGCAATTTCCTCACCTTATAGAGCGTCACTTATTAAAATTTTACATAAACATTTTCTCAATCCTTACAATACTAAAGATACATTAAAAAAATAGAAATTAACAACTAGAGGTCTTTTTGGCTTCGTCGCCTTTCTTTGATCAACCATATCCATCTCCTTCAATAACCGTCACAAGAATAATCAAAATCAGAGTTACCAAGCTTCAAAGATTTGGCAATAATTTGAGAGCAAGTTAACAACTGAATTCAAATCAATCAACAGCTGTAATTTGCTTTCCCCATAACGGAAAAGTCAATTTTAGGTCTGAATTAGAGGTAGCAGCAACTATACAGCAGGTCTGAATTTGAGGTAGCAGCAATGGTAAAACAGTGGCAGAAATTACTGGTTTGCAGCAGCAGCAGGAAGAACTGATAACAGTTAGTTTTCAGGAAGGAACTCAGCGCATACAACAGTAAGAATAGGAGGTAGCAACAGCACAGTTTCTACTGCAAAAAACAAGTAAACTCCGACAAACAGTAGGTAGCAGCAGCGCAATTTCTAGTCTGGCAAACAGTCAGGTCTATTTGATTATTCAATAATCACACACCCAATTCGAAAATTTATACTAACACCATTCAACACCCTCAATCTCCACTTGCAAACAACAAAATCCCAATTCCAACTTGCAAGCAACAAAACCCCAATTTTCAGAGCCTAAAAACCTCTAAATCAGTGATTAAAACTCCCAAAGCAGAGATTAAAACCTCCAAATCATAGAGAGGTTTTAGGGTTCACGAAATCTCGAAGCTTTTATCGAAGAAAAGTTACAAAATCCCAAACACAGTCGCGTTAAGATCTCAAAAACAATAAAATCTATTAAGGACGTGTTGAGATCGCTCTCCAATGGTAGAAATTGAGAGAGGGAGTGAATGTGTAACAACAATCACCAAAACCCTCAAATCACAAAGAGAGAGACTGCTTTGAGTGAGAGAAAGAGAGAGTCTGTTTTGAGAGAGAAAAAAACAACTAACCAAAAAATAAAATCACGTCTGACAACAACAAATAAAAAAAATACAGCAAAGAGGAAAAAATTAATACGTTTACGAATATAAAACGAAAAATCAAAACAACACGCCTCAAATAAAACAAAAACAGGAACAAAGAAGAAAAAAATAAAATAATACGAAGGTAAAACAAAAATTCGTCAAACGGAATACTAATTTAATAATAGAGACACGATTTTCTAAATCGATTGCATCCCCGGCAGCGGCGCCATTTGATAATCCGTATCAAATCGGGTGTTGAAGCATAGAGGGTTTCGTTCTCAAGGATGCAAAGATCAAAATCGTGAAATAAAAACCATTGTTTATTGATAAAAAAAGGGTTTACATGGAAACAAAAAAAAAATCTACGATGGGGTTTTTTTAGAGAGTCAAAGATAATTTTCAACTCTTCTCCTCTATCTTTTTATCTCCTAACAAAAAGTCCTATTCTCACTCAACAACTCCTCATTTTCAGGGGATCTTTTAGCTAGGCTTGACTACCAAGTCTTCAAGCAGCTCCAGCAGCTCTTGTAACCTTCTCTTCACTAGGTCATCTCCAGCAATATCCTTTAACTTGTAAAAGTTAGGCTTTCAAGTCGTGCTTGGTTGCAATTGTCTTATTACCTGTAATAGTCAAACATACTTCAATTAGACTCATTGAAACATAAAATAAAGTCCTAGATAATGTAAATTGAAGGACAAATATAGGCATTTTTCATGTCTATCACCAATCAACTACCTCCAACATCTATCCCCCCGGTAATACTCGCAGTTTTTATTTAAGATTTGAAGTGACATCCTCTTACAGGACAGAAGCGACGCAGTCCGTACGTCATCTAACTCAGATACCGCAGAATCCAACCAAGGTCGCCAGGTGATCGTCTCAATAGTTCGGTGGTCAATGTGGTATATGCCTAGAATAAAAAAATTGGCTGCCTGGTCATTTGTTTTCTTCATGTTCCCCCTCTCCCATGCTCTGAGGCGTGGATAGGATGAGAACTTAACCTTTTCCTTGACAATAGGGTGACCAACCCCACAATACTCGTAGAACTAATACTGCATTTCGAAACAACATAAAAAAACAATTATAAATTATATTTAAGACGTTTATTGGAAGATATTTGATTTGTAGCTTGTAGGGAAAACGTGTTAATGTACCTCAAGAAGTTAGGAAAATTTAATGATGGCACCCCCGGTCGTGACTGCGGTATCCAAACCATGGTACAGGGATGCAAGAATAGCAGAACCCCAATCATATTCGGGAGCCTCGTCCAAATTGGTCACGGCCGCAAGATTTTCAAGCGGGACGGTACCGTTAGCCATTTGGAACCACAAATGTCCCATCATGAAAAGGATAAAAGTACGAGCAATGGTAATTTCATCCTCTCGATCACCTGTGATGGTCAAGTATATCCCCAAATGTGAAATGCTGACGTTTCCACTATTTATATTACTGGATTCAATGTTGGGGAGCAATTGCCTCGCATTGGATAAAACGCTTCATGCATCGTCATACGACACCTGCGTCAGATATTGGTCGATTGACAATGATGTCAGCATCTGGAAATCTAATGGAGTGACCCCTATCTCCGCACACGGGAGTAGAAAAGTGTGCGTTGTTGGCCACCAACACTCTGTTAGCGCCTGAATTAGCCGATTATCGTAATTACCCAAGCATATATCCATAAAGCTACCGAATATCTTCACCACGGCATCCCTAATTGTCAAAATTGTGGAAAGCTCCATCCACATTTTGATCACCACAGTGAATGTGTCGTGCGGACGCATCGAATCCCGATTCTGTTTATTGGAGCATTTTGTCAAACACTTAATTTATGGAAATAACAAATTTACAATTAAACAAAAACTTACCGTGAGTTTTTTGCCAGTGTAATAGATATGACTGACGTTGTCTGGGAGTTGGGTAATAAACCTCTGCAGGTAGTTTTCTTGGGGTGGGTGTGATATAGGTTGGGCTTGTTGTACATCTTCAAATTCTACTCGTTTTTTCTTCCTTTCGGACCTCGACCGAGTTACTGCCCGCTCTGGATATCTTGTCACTCTAAACCTAGGTAATGTACTGGCGTGTGGGTCTCCCTTTGGCATCTTCATTTTAATTTTGTTGGAATTGATTTGATTTTTTTTACCTTCGAATTGAGAGAGATGAAGAAATTAAATGTGAAGAATGGGTCGAGTTAGAATGAAAAAATCATAACAGTTGAAGGGGCGGTAAAATGATTACCGTGCGGTAAAAGAAACACCGCGCAGTAAAATGAACTCAGCTTAGTTTAATTTTTTTTTTTAAAACCACGTCACAAACCCAAACTTGTTGCTGGGAGAGGCTGGGTGTGGGTTGGGTTTTTTGTGAACCCCTGTCAGAGCCCACACCCAAACCCCAACTTTCTGATGGACTTGCTCTTATATTTAGGGAAACTAGCCCTACACCCCCAATTGAAGATACCGTGAAAATGAGATTTACTTGAAATTGCATTTCAGTGTGTGAGACATCGTTTAGCCTTTGATTTACCTAAAAAAATGCACTATTTCTAAAGAACTTTTGGAAAACTAAAGCTACAACTACAAAGCTTGTTTTTTTGTTTGGCCTAATGGGATTTAAGGTGAAGTTGTGCAATTTATCCTAACTTTTGTAGGGCACATTTCACTTTGGAAAAGGAAAGTCAAAGCTGAATAAGTTTTACTTTGGATGTTATTTTAGTTGAAAGTTTGGATACAAGAGTGGTGGGAGAGTGAGGGAAAGAGAGAGAGAGAGAAAAAAAAAAAAAGGCATGAAAAGAAGAAAAAGAGCAACATTGTCCTTCCTTTTGTAAAAGAGTGAAATGAAGTTGTACTTTGTAAGATAAGCTTTAAACATTGGATACTTGTTAAAGAGTTTACTTCATTTTTGGTCACTTCAGCAAATCCGCAATATCAAGCACCATTGAGAATTTGACCCTAACATTATAGCAATTACGTTCTGGTGTAGTGCTCTTGCAATCATGGTCATGCTTGAAGAAGCAGAGGTCCTGAGTTCGATTCACCACCAATGGGAGATACTCGATAGAATTATCCTGACTTACCTGGCATATGGGTTCTCATGTTAAATGCACCCAAGGATTAGTCAGGGAAATGGTGATAAATTATGAGAAAAAAAGTGTAGCGTTCACGTAGTTATTCTTCGAACATGCATATATTTGGGGAAAAGACGATCATCACTGGGCTCACGACAAGGCTCCATGATGTCACAGGCGGCTATGGGGATGGCATCAAAGCTTGGGGCTTTTAAGGTAAGGGGGGACTGCTCCAATTCCATCATTTTGTTATTGCTTTTGTTGACAAAGGACTAATTAGCATGCTTAAACTAGTCTTCATCAAGCTTTTTCTTTTTCCAATTTAGGGTATCTTTTGGGATTTATCCTGTACTTGGTAGACTTGTAGCATTATGGCCTTATGTGGGCGTTGTACAGACCTTACTTATGAGTCTCAGTGATGAAGACTGTAATAATTTCTAGGGGAGA
Organism: Kingdonia uniflora; assembly: GCA_014058105.1. Taxonomy (NCBI): domain Eukaryota; kingdom Viridiplantae; phylum Streptophyta; class Magnoliopsida; order Ranunculales; family Circaeasteraceae; genus Kingdonia; species Kingdonia uniflora. Next base: position 926,380 of record JACGCM010001055.1, on the reverse strand, counting down.
GATCCAAATTCTGCCTCCCCTGATGGCTCCTAATCTTTGAGAGATTAATAAGGTGGCTAACTATGAAGCATCATAATATGGAACATTTTTTGTTTTTGCAAATGTCGGTGATGCAGGTTCATGAATCCCAGAGTCACGTGAAAACCACGCTAATGCGCACACTGAATAAGTCAGGATAAATCCTGGTAAAAAAAAAAAAACTTTTCACAAAACAAAGAAAATGCCATTCTCCAAGAAATTTTGAGAACTATCATTTTGAAGAATTTCAATTTGAAATTTAATCAATATTACTTGAAATAAGCGTAAACCATTGAATTTGAGGAGGACTCTCATTACAAAGGGAGTCATCATCATTTAAACACAAACACTCCCTAGTCAAAATTATATTAGAGTTAAAAGGGTTGCTCTCTAAGCATAAAGATCTCCCTTGTGCGTCCCTAGCAGCTATATGAAGCTTGGAATCCAAAACAACCCTCCAAGTGCTCTGATTGCTTGAGCAGTCGCTCGATATTATCACGGGAAGCCCGTCCCCTACCACATTCAAACATAAAGATGTTCCCATTAACCATATGGGGCTCTCATCACCGGTATAACTCCATTTGCTTCGGTTGAGGCAATCGCTAGCTTCAAGTGTATTGTTCTCGTTGGCCATAACACATTTCCCGCTCAATGGATGGTACATGATGTTGTACGAGGAAAATTTTGATCCTGGATCTGCATCAACAAATATTTTTAGCTTAGGTTGAAAACGTATAATGATTTAACTACGAAATGAGAGAATTTGGAGAGTAAACTTGCCTTGTAAGATTTCTCGAATAAGGCCAAATCGTTCATGAAAATTTGGATTTCGGGGTAGATCCCAATCGGTATCTAACACGCCGTACGTTTCCTCGAAACCAGCTTGGTCATTTCTCAAGTAGTAACTCCCCTGCAATGCCCACATAGCCCAATCCAAATCGTTCTCAGTCGCAAATGCAAGAAAACAGCTTAAGAAACGGTTATCGCCCTTGTTTACACCTCTTTGATCCACCCCAAATTCACTAACGAACAAAGGGACCGGGTTCTCTCCTTTCAGTACAAACCCCGCTCTGTTGTTAAACCTTTTTGTTGCATCTGCACAATATTTAGTCTGCGGTTGGTCTTCCCAGTCCCTCCTTTTTCCCTCGCTGAATGAGTACCAATGTACCTCGTAAACAATCTTGTTGTTCAAGTTTAGTCCGAGGGGATTCTTTCCTAAGAAGCTCAAATCGGAGTCATAATTTAGTCCTGAAACTATCACGAGCACATCAGGGTTGGCTTCATGGATCCTTCGTCCTCCTCGTCGGACATAATGATACCAACGTAGCTCATTTTGGTTTGGACCGCGTAGCTCGTTGCGCATGCTCATACCAACAACCTGCAGCTTTCACGAAATTAGTACTAAATAAGCGAATTAATTAGCGAAGTTTGAGGGCTATTTTTTTACAAACCTGAGGTTTACCGTTAAATCGATTAGCCACTACAGTTAAACCTTGTAACCACTCCCTTGGATCAAAATGCCGGTCTCCAAAAAATCCATTTCCGTCATCGTAACCGCAACACCATTTAGGCTGACTTACATGGTTATCAAGCACCACCATGACCCCTTGTGCACCAAGCTCATCTACAACCATATCATACGCTTCGACAACACTGACATTTAACAATGACGGATTGTTCTTGGCTACACCCATCGATGCATCCATCAATTCAAGCGATTCTAGCGAACCCCGAACGGTTAAATTCCCGTACCGTGCTCTTGTAAACATGTATGTTGCCCACGTGAGACGGACACAATTGAACCCCAACGCAGAGACTCTACCAACGATTTCTGACAAGGGCTGCTTGTCTAGTCCTTCGACTAACATCGGTTGCATATGTGCAACCCAACTCACGCAACGTAGCTTTACCCGACTTCCCGTTGTTGCATCTACAACCCATCTGTTGCTCGTAGATAGTGGTAACGAGCTTGTAAGGGATACAAACGTAAGAAATATTGCACATAAGAGTATGATTTGTAAACGATTGAAATACATTTTTTTCGCTCGAAGTTATGTGTTCTCTAAAGAAATATTTGTATGTTCTAACAATATATATGGTTTATTTTTGGTTTAAGTGGTCTTGTTTACCTAATATATTTGATCATTTTGACTTAAGGAGAGTTAAGTGTTTCTGTTAAGGGCAATTGGTCATCAAAAGTGCATTTTTTTAAGTCTCAAACTGCTCCTATCTACCTTTTAGAGGAAGGTAAACAAGTTCAAAATTGTGATCCTTCCATCCTAGTACTTGTGCTTAAGAGCATCAGCAGCAGCAAGACTGGCTAAGTTAGCGAGAGCCACGTATGCTTAAAATAATAATAAAAATATGGCATTTAGTGAGAGGTATAAAAGTGATCTTCGTCAGGGTGGGGATGTATGTCAGAGGTTTTTTTAAATAAAATATTTAAAAAAAAAACTTGGCACTGCTCTTTATTTTATTTTTTTATTAAATTAAATTTTTAGATTATTTTGTGCGACATACGAAAACAATAAAATAATTAAACAAACCGTTAAAGTGTGGGCCAACTGACAACCCTGAGACCATAACAGGCTCGCCACTGATTTTATGAATCAGAGTGCTATTTGAGCGATGACGATCTTGCAAAAGATGTTTTTAAATCAATTGGATCGCTATCTTAGCGATAGCGAGCCTGCTGCCAATGCTCTACGCAACCCAACTTCAGAAAGCATTACGGCCCATGTTTTCTCCTTTTTGGTGTAGAGACATTACAAGTGTTTGTATATATATATTTTGTGAGTTTAAGATAAAAACTAATGGAAAAATCCTATTGAGATATTCATCTTAAAAAACCATAATAAGTACAATAAGTTGTGTTTGTTTTTTATTTGAAACAAGTGACTTACTAGTAATGGCACCCCACTTTTTATCACTTAAGAAAAGTGGGAAATCCTAGCTTATCTGAATACCATTCTACTTATTGAAGGGATTATTATGTAACTTAAAAGAGAAAATACCCTTTGTTCTATCTCTTCTCTCTTTGCGTTCTCTCTCTATCCCATTTTTTACATCAATAGAAATACATGTTTGCTAAGATATGCAATTTATCTCTCCCTTAAAAAATCCCCAAATCATAGTACATCTTAAAGTTTACGAGCTTGATATAGGTGTGATTTAAGTATCAAATTTTGGAGTTTGGGCGAAGTATTCATCTCCTTTATATGGTGGTTTTGGATTCCTTTGATTCTTGAGTCACATGGATTTAAATTTGGTTCCTTCAATTGAAATGTTTTATGGATACCTAAGTTCTTCTATTATATCATTCTCTGATAATTTTTACTTGTTAAGAAAAATCTATCTTTAGCATTAAAGGAGAAGATTTTGTATTCAATTGACAGAGTTGACTTGTTCTTGGAGCTTGTCGACAAAGTTAATGATGAAAGATCATTATTGTCTTTGAGTATAGTCTGTATTTTCTCCCAAATCTTTAAATGAAGTTTTGTGTTGAAGGTGGAAGGAACAGGTTATGGATCAGGTAGGTTAAAGAAACCATTAATACTACATATTTTGCAATCAACTCTCCGAAAATGATTCTCCAACCATCGAGATGGCATCTGGCAAGTAAAACAATCCACATAGTTTCTTGCATAGTATGGATTAGTTGTGTTCTTGCATGTATCTCTCCCCTGATGGCTATGATGTGTTAAGATGGGTCCAAAAATGTTTTACCTTTGAGATGATCTTTAACTAGACAGCAGAATCTATCAATCCCTAACTTAAATTTCTAAACACGGAATAATATATGTTGTTAAAAAAGATTGAGCGGGGTAATTTTGACAATTAGATAGTTTAGACTTCAGATTCAGCAAAATAAACAAACACGGAAGTATTCATAATCAGCAAATAAAACAAACGGCCAGGTAGAGGATATTGTGCACACAAGGATATAATGAGATAGAGACTATTAAATTGAGCTTAACCCAAACTAATTAATGGGATTTCGACTAAAATAATAGGGATTAAAGTAAATTTGGTCAGTTTTGTTTTATTCCGCGCCTGCACCCCCTCCGAGCCGACTTATTATCACCACTGGGTCAAGAGCCCAAAGGCCTAATTTTTTATTTTTTTGGATTTGATGTTATATTTCCCTATTATTGCCCAATCGTTCGCCGACATCCCGAAATATTTGAGTTGAAGAACGACAAAATAATAGTTCGCCAAGTGATTCCCCGTCATGTAAGTTGTCATCTTCTCCAATTTCCCCTTTTCTTCTTCTTAATCTTTGATTGATTTCTAAGGGTTTTGCTAAATTCGTACAATTAGGTCTCATATAAGAGATGGGGTTTGATGATTTCAAACCCTAATGATTTAATTTAACATTTAGGGAAGTTGGTTTTGATCAATTCGTGTTTTAACGATTAGTTTCAAGAACCCCAAACCCTAATTTATCAATTGGTTTAGCATACTTAGAGAATTGAATTTAATAGGGTTATCTAATATCTCTGTGATTTTGATGGGTTAATATTATGATGCTTATGTTTTGAAATTATAGTTGTAGAGCATTGCTACCGCTCATTCGATACAATTGAATTTAATCAGAAAAAGCTCATTCGATTTGTGTTAAAAAAATATACTTGCTACAGTTGTATTAGAATTGTTACTAGTGTCTGGTTTAAGTTCTGCGATATACTCAGACTACAAAAAAAGTTTTCTTAAACTAGTGGAAGTATAAACTTAATGTTCATTCGAAACACCCTTTTGTAGATATATTTGTTCACTTAATTTTTTTCACCTGTCTAATAACGCGGACGTGGTTGCTTCTTCTGATTAAATGCAGATCTTTGATCCCACCTAACAAGAATGGCGGAGTCTGACGAACCCAAACCTCAACATTCTGAACCAGGTTTAATATAATCCCCTCTCTCGCTCCTCTTGATATGTACATCTTTTTTCTTTAAATGGTTCTATATCAGAATCTGAAGTTTTTCTAATTCTTCCCCAGTGTGTAATTTCTTCCGGAAAAAGCCTAAGAAGGAAAATTTTAGAAAACGAAGAACTGAGAATGACGAAGATGCTGAAGAAGAAGAGAACACTATAAACCAAGGTTCCTCAGTGATCCATCAGCCAAAGAAACTTCCCAAGCCAGACAATAAGCTTCATTTCTCAACTGGGTCATCCACTAAACGAACTGCAACCAGGGATGAGTCTGCTCAAGAGCAACCTGATATCCGAAGCTTTCATTTTGAGTCCTCAAAAGAAATTCAGGTACAGCATGATAGTAGGGCAACAGCCACCCTAGAAACCGAAACAGATTTCTCAAAAGATGCTCGTGCTATTCGTGAACGAGCTCTTAAACAAGCTGAGAATTCGCTTAAGGGGAAAACTAAGAGCTCAGGGGATGACAAGGTCTATAAAGGGATGAATAGTTACACGGATTATACGGCTGGGTTTAGAAGAGAACAGACAATTGCAGGGGAGAAAGCAGGTGGGTCCCATGGGCCGCTTAGGGCTTCTGCTCATATTAGGGTTTCAGCTAGATTTGATTATCAGCCAGATATATGTAAGGATTACAAGGAAACCGGATATTGTGGATTTGGGGACGCATGTAAGTTTATGCATGATAGGGGTGATTATAAGTCTGGATGGCAGATGGACAAAGAATGGGAGGAAGTAGATAAGACGAGAAAGAGGAACTTAGCTTTGGGTAGGGATGATGACGAAGACGAAGATGCGGCAGAACGATCTCATCAAAGTGATGGTGAGGACGAAGATTCTTTGCCGTTTGCTTGTTTTATTTGCCGCGAAGCATTCATTGATCCTGTTGTTACCAAGTGCAAGCATTATTTCTGCGAGCATTGTGCTTTGAAGGTAAAATTTCTTTGGCTTTATCCCTTTAACAGTTGATCTAAAAACTATGGTATTCTCATATCCTTCTTTCGCATAATATATAAGTTCAGAGTATACTACGAATATATAATCTTTAAATCTTATGTAGCACTTTCAATAATATGATAGCATAGCACTATTGGCATCTATTAGTAACTTCTGTAGCTGCCGTAGGAAGCTTGGTTTATTAACTATGGCAGCTCTTCGTAATAATCATTACGAGTGTTTATTATAAATTCGTTAGACACTTAGACTTATAGTAATATATGTATAAAGTTTCCCATGTGGCATACATATATTGTACAGGTTCGTAGTCTGACCAAATAAGGTTGCCTTGTATATAGCTGGGTCCAAAACATTAGGATTTTCTCAAGAACGTATGAAGTGAGTTTTATTGTCTGATGTGTCACGTTAGAGCTAAACTATGGTATAATATACATATGGCCAAGCTAAAACATGTATTTAATAATTATGCCTTAACATTTCATTTGAAAAACATAGATTATACTTCTCATATTGTATATATCTAATCACTATCCTGGAACATGAAAAGAGATGTATCGAAAACACAGCAGGAAGTGGGTACTAAGTTTGGAACAGCGCATGCATCATAGCTTATTGATTAGTTGCAGTTGCACCAAAATAATGTATATGCAGATCTTGATATTGCTTTTTGGTATCATATATTAAGTCACAGAAATATTTACTATGACAAGCTAGAATCAAGTAAGCTATTCGATTTTGTGCGGTTGACTATAAGAACCTACATTATGGTGCCAAATGACATTACTTGACAATTGTAGTAGGGGCTAGTATACGCTGGTGTGGTGGATGAGAGAGAAGAAGAAGAAAAAAAATGTTAAATTGGTTTCCGGTTAAACTTGCAGCTTGTTAAGATTATTGGGGCATGCTTGATTCTATGGTTTGTGGAATAATGAAAGAAATGGAAATTAATTGTTGAAAACCAATTTCCTTGTGTTTATCAGAAAAAGAAGTTAATTTCCTCATCCGGCTTAAACCAAGTAAATCCAAAAGTTAATTTTCCTGTTTCATCTTTCTCAAATCCTCGACAGAATAAATTTATAAGCTGAGTAAAGGCAAAAACTTGAAGTAAAATATTTAAGGAGAATCTGAAGAATGAGCACTGAAATGATCTTGACTGAAAATTTCTTGATAGAAAAAAACTGAAGAAGGAAAATCTTTTTGGGCTTTATATTCAAGCATTATTCAGAAGCAGAGAAAGTCTCTAGGACAAATGAAGGGCTTCCAAATAAATTTACTAGATAAAAGTTGATAACTTCTCTTCTGGCATATTTATCGATAAAGAATGTGAGCTGTGGGTGTGTCTCCACATGACACCGTTAATACGAAAGTCAAAAAGAAGAAATATAATTGATCTCTTCATAGACATGGGCATAATTTTAGCAAGTGTGGAGGAAGAGATTACACACTGTTAGTGTTGAAATATGAATTCAAAGTGATGAGGAGATCGTAGCCACACAAATCTCGAGGATTAGTTTTATTTTTATTTTTTTTGAATGGTAAGCTGGGGGGGGGCAAACCCCCCATGAAAGAAAACAAAATTATACAAGGTGGGGACAAGCTCCTCCCCTAACAGACTGGAGCAGGAGAGCCCAACACCAAAGGAAAGGAAGAAATACAGAACAAAGAACAACCAGAAAACAGCTTAATGGACAACAAAAGGAAAAGCCTGAACCAGGCAAAGGCAGGGACAAACCAGAAACCAGCGCAAGCAAAAACAAGTGGCTCTACCCATTGTTAAACTCTGAAGTAGGTAGGAGGATGAAGGTCTAATACCCCATTAGCAAGCCTATTTGTTTCTCTGTAGACATGGGTGGATTTCAAAATACTCAAGCTTCTCAATCATCTTGTACACTCTTTGCATAGTATATCTAAGCTCCCAGACAACTTGCCTTTCCTTTTTAACCAACTGAATAGCTGTGATAGAATCTGCACCTATAGAGAGCCTTCTTCACCCTTTAATTTTAGCAAGCAGAAGAGCACCCTCAATGGCTTGGATTTCATACACAAGGACAGAATCGGGTGGGTGGGGGGGGGGCACCACTACCAGCAGCAACACCTAACACTACCTGTTGTGTCCCTTCCCACCAAACCAAAATCCCCCAATGTCATCAGTAAGGGTTTCATCAGTATTGATTAATATCACATTTAGATCTGGAGGCACCCATTTGCAGCTGATAGGGGCCTTGATAGTAAACTTAGCTCTTATGTTCCATCTATACACAAAGTCTCTGTTCTGCTGGTTATCAACCAAAATATGATTCTCAAAAGACAGTTTTAATTGAACATCTTCTTGGATTTTGAACAACACTATCTCTGCAGTATTACTCTTGTCCTGAAAAATTCTCAGATTTCTCTCTCCCCAAATGTGGTAATAGAAGGCATTCCATACAAGCTTCTTTGTAGTTGCAATAAGATCTTTACCACTAAAGTGATCAGAACACCACTCCACTTGCTCCTCCCAGTTTATCGCTCTATAATTGTACCCCAACTTTATGAGCACCTGACAACAAACAAACTTAGTGTAAAGGCAGTCATAGAACAAGTGTTCTTCTGTCTCTTCCCCATTAGAGCACAACACACACTTAAAGTTTGTGACGGTGCCCTATTTCACCAGTTTGTCTTGAGTCTTCAAAGTTTTTTTAAGAGCTAACCAAGTTATGAAGCAGTGCCTTGGAATAGCTCCATTAAGCCAAACCAGTCTGAACCACTTAATCTCTAGATTATCATGTCTTATAAAATAGTAAGTGTCCTTTAAGGTATATCTACCATGAGTGTTTGATGTCCACACCAGATCATCCTCCATGTCATGGTTTATTTTAACATCAGAAAGTTGATCATTGAAATCAGGAAACAATCTGCTCATATGCTCAGGGATTTCCCAATCTCCATTCACAATAAGCTTGTTGACAGTAGTATTTTTGTGGCATCTAGAGTTACAGGTCAACCCATAGGGAAATTTGGACATGAGCACCCCTAAAGGGATGCCAGGGCATCTTCCAAATGCTAATAGACTCTCCATTACCCACAGTATACAAAGCAATGCCTTCAGCCAACTCTCTAACTTGAAGCACTTTCCTTCAGCCCCAACTAGCATTTTGATTGATAGACTTTTGCCATAAGTTGTTGTTCTTTGTAAGATGATTCTTCACCCACTGCATCCAGAGACTCTATTATTAATCACTCCCCAAGCATGTCTCAAAGAGGCAGCCTTGCTTTTGTAAATCAAGTTTCTTATCCCCAGTCCTTCAGAAAAGGGTGACAAATATCATGCCAGTTCACACAAGGACTCTTCTTGTCAAGATCCACCCCATTCTACAAAAAGTTTCTACAAATACTCTCCACTTCATAAAGAGTTCTTTGGGGCAAAGTGAAACAAAACAACCGATACACACTCATACTAGATAAAACATGCTTGACAAGAGTGAGTCTTCCTGCATAAGCAAGGAATCTACCCTTCCAAGATAGAATCCTGAAGTTGATATTGGCTATAAGAGGGAGACAATCATTGTAGTTCAGCCTAGTAGAAATGAGAGGCAAACCAAGATATTTCACAGGCACTTGTCCTTCTTGGAACCCAGAATGGTACTAATGTTTGCTTCAATAACTCCCATACCAACATAAAACACTTGACTTTTGTTGATATTAACTTCTAACCGAGAGATCTCTCTAAACTCACTAAGAGCTTCCTTCACAGCGGAGGCAAAAGAGCTAGAGCCATCCATGAACGCAAGAAGATCATCAGGGGTGATAAGAGGGTCAAGGCACTTGGGGTGAAGTATAAGATTCCCAAGAGAGACTTTTTGCTTCATAATCTGAGTAAAGAGTTTCCATCACTAGACAAATAAGGAGACATGGGGTCCCCTTGTCTAATACCACTCTTGCCTTTGAAAAAGGAGATAGAATAGCTAGGGGTGGTGATACAAATCTGGATCCACTCTACAAATCTATTGGGGAAGTTGAATCTATGCAGCAAATCCACAATAGCATCCCAACTCACCATATCACAAGCCTTCTTGGGATCTATCTTAATTGTGCATCTGCTAGGCCCCTCCTCTCCGTGGTAATGCTTGACCAGCTTATGGGAAACCATTATATTATTTTGGATGTACCTCCCCTGTATAAAGGCAGATTGGTTGTGATTTATAATCCTTTGGGCGGCTATCGTCAGTCTACTGGTAATAATTTTAGTGATGCATTTATAGATAGCATTGGAGCAAGAGATTGGTCTGAAATCACTGAAGAAGTATTATCTTTACTTTTGGGCCAATCTTTTTTCTTCCTTTTTGTTTCTATTTTCCTTTTTTGTGTTTCTATTTTACTGAGTAAGCTCTGGGTGTCCTGACCCCTTAAAAGTCCTCTCCCCTCTTTGACAGTGAAACATTGTTTTAAGACAGCTTAAATCTTCTTCAACTCTGAGTCTCCTTATCAAATGAATTTCCCAAGCAAAGCCTCCATTGGACTTTGACTAGATGAAGACCATGTGTGTAAGAAAAGGTATATACACAAGCAAGCTGGTCATAATTTTTTTTTTTCTTTTGGCCAAAGCACCTAGCGAGAGAGGCCTACCTTCATTAAAATGATTAATTTGGACGCAAACAGAAATATGTACATGCCGAAAAGACATTTAAGTTGTTGGGAAAGGAGAATCGAGCACAGAAGTTCTTGTCCCAGACGCACAACTAGCACGTCTGTAGCAACTAAATTAACTGCCTCATGGGCAGGCACATCCCCTTCCATGTACTTAAGCTTCACGCTATATGCTAGCATAAGGATAACACTTTTTAGCTGTCTGATGTAAGTGTTCTCCCTCACCAACATATAAATCTGTGTGAAAGCACATACAGGTGAGAACATACTCGAGCAATCCTACTCTAGGTAGCAAGAGCTGAAGCATCTGTCCAGAACTTCCTCGAAAAGCCTAAGTAGAAGGAGAAAAGCTTTCATTGCTTTAGACTCCTTTTACATCCTAAATGAGCTTAAAGACTATCATTGACTAAAACTGAAAGAAGATGAGTGAAAAGTGATGCTTTTCAATCCAAAGAAAAGCATGTAAATTATCCCTTCTGGGAGCCATTTCACTCTCAGCAGATAGTTGTTGTACTAGAGTGGGGAGCGGCAATGTTACTTGACTTTATACAGTAATGTAAGGTTACACCTAACCTGCTACATTCATGTACGAAACATCAGAAGCAGTTATATATACAGTATAACAGTAGCATCACTTCTATTGGTGTTCACAACAATCACCTACAGCTTCATAACCCTAAGAAGTAATTTCTTTAACCATAGTGGGCTCTTGGAACTTAGTTGGAGAGGGTGGTGTACTCCCAATTACATGAGCTTGAAGGACCTGAGGGTCACCATCAACACTGTTTAGGCAGGGTAGGGGGAACGATACTAAGCAGGTTAGGGGCTTTTTAGTACTAAAATTGAGCAATGCGGCTGCAGGAAGCACTGGACCATAGGTAAAAGATATTCATCCAGATATTTTGTCGAATTGTCATTGAAGTCTATTCTAGGATTAAGGTTGAAAGGTTGATTATGAGTCATAACCAATCTTTGTTATTTTCTAATATCATAATTTATCGTGCAAATGATATACGAGTCCAATTGATATTACTTGAAGTTGCTCATTTTCTTTTTCTTCCAACATTGACGTTGTTTTGATCTTTAGACTGAAGAATGTGAAACTTAACTCGCTTTTTTTTTGTCTTTTTTTTTGGTCTACAGCATCATTCGAAGAACAAGAGATGCTTTGTGTGCAACACACCAACTCTTGGACTCTTCAATACTGCGCAGGAAATTCGAAAAAGGATGGCAGCAGAGAAAGGAAAATAGCGGTTACCACTTCACTTCATGAGCTTGATCTTCTCTAAATTGTTTAAACATCAAGTTGTAGAATCACTCCTCTTCTTTCTTTCCTTTTATTTTGGTAAAAGTAGATTAACTTCTCTAAATGTTTGCATTCGAAAATGAATGGTAATACTGGATGGAGAAACTGACGGTTGGGATCTAACCTAAGATATGCGCACAAGGCTTATGTGCCTATATCCAAGCTTTGAAAACATCCAACTGCCTTGTGAGTGACTGTGTGAAGCAAAAGTGTGGCGTACAACCATGATGTGTCAATGAAAATAAATGATGGCAAACTGTGTGCTACAACGAAATCAAATATCTTTGAAAGCAATTGTTAGCAAACTTTTTATATCATTGTCCATGTGATGGGTGGCAAAATTGTGGGGTAGTTATAATATGTTAAATTAAAGAATAATAGGCTAAAACGTGATATAAATAAATGATGACGTAGTTGCAATAAGTAGTTTTCCATTAATCAATATTCACAAGCCTTTTAGTCCTCATGGCTTCATAAGTAACAACTACATTGTATTTTCCTTGAGCAGAAGGAGTCCAGACTATACTGTCTTCTTTATTGATAGGTTGGATTAACCTTATTCTTAGTTTTATGCCCTTGCCAAAGGAACTTGTGACATATATGCTCTACTTTATCAACAATCATTTGAGGTAGCACAAACACATTGATCTAGAAAACACCCATATTATGCAAAGCTGATTTAACAAGTTGTAGCCTTCCTGCAAAAGTAAGATATTTATTCTTCCAAGATTGTATCTTTTGGATCATCTTATCAATTAAGGGGTTACAATCCCTTTGCCTCAATTTGGTCGAGATCAAAAGCATACCCAAGTACTTGAAGGGAAGCTGTTATTCTTTGAAATCCAACAAGTTAGAAATCTGCATCTTACTCCAGAGAAATATAGAGCAGACTTCAAGCGGTTACAAGATCATATTTGAGAATCATATAGGAGTCCGGATTTGAGAACCATATACTAGAGAGAAAGACGTTAAACTGAGCTGGGAAGAGAGGAGAGAGGGGAAGAGAGAAGGAAGCATATTTAGAATTAGCTTATCTATTAACTACTGTTAAGTCTCTAGGAAATGAGAGACAGAGGGTTAGCACAACTCTCCGTTAAGGAGGGTTGGCAAATTTGGACTCCCTTTATCATATTATAACTACCCCACAATTTTGCCACCCATCACATGGACAATGATATAAAAAGTTTGCTAACAATTGCTTTCAAAGATATTTGATTTTGTTGTAGCACACAGTTTGCCATCATTTATTTATATCACGTTTTAAATACAGTTATATATTATATTATCTTTGATCATTTACTAAAACAGGAAGACATTTTGAGGAATACAGTGAACTAATAAACCAAAGTCAACTTACTGGGAGAGTGATGGAGTTTATCTTGACAAAAACTAATAAAAAGATGGATCATTTTGTGTAAAGGTTACTTTCAATATTGTTTTTAATTGTTCTACAATTACTAGTAGATAGGTTAGAACTTAAAAGGTATTGAGTTATATTTTTACAGATTTTTTTATTTTTTGTGGGGGAAAGTTTTCGAGTTTTTTTTAGCCTTTGCCCCCACTACAAATCTAAAATTTGCACCCCTAAAATCTTCTTATCAAATAGATTTTAAGTAGATTTTACATTTTAGGGGGTAAAGGCTAATATGATACAATCTGAAGGGGTTAAAGGTGAATTTGAGATTTACAATGGGGATTAAAGGCTAATGAAACTATATACAGGATAGCAGAAGGGGAAATTGATGTTGTAATTTTAATAAATATGTTGTGCCCAATTTTGATTCAATTAATATCTATGACTGAGAGAGAGTATGAGGACCAATTCTTATGTTATTTCAATTTTTTAATGCTTTTTGTGTTATCTTTTCTGCCGCTGCGGTTGATAGTGTAGCAATCAGTGATGAAGGGTGTCACAGTGCCAAGGCGATGTCCAACTGACTATAGGGCCCTCGAAACTAATGTGAGGGTTTGAACCTTGGACTTTTTAACCTTGTTAATGAAATTTAAGTATTGCCCATCATACACATTTGTAATTTTGGGGCCATTTTTCTATTTACTTGTTTACCATTTGGGTGCCCTACTTTCGTTTGAATTTGGGGGCCCAAAGCGGTTGCCTCTTGGGCTTATGCAGTTCCAAGATCTCCTACACAGTTTTCAAGTGTAAATGGATGCTAGTGGTGGTTGTGACCCCGAGAGAGAAGTCGTGAGTTCGAATTAAGGGTTACAAATCCTTATATAAAAAATACATTACTTATATACATCATTCTTAGGGATGACTACCTTTCAATAGCAATAGAATGTCTCGAAATTCAAGAGTGGGATTTTCTATTTCAAGGGGAAGTCAACAAAAAGGGCAATTAGAAGGCAAAACGAAACATAAGAAGCATATATATATTTCATCTTGGCGCAATTTAAACACTATTCCTACACAAGTACAAGATAAATTATTTGTCGAATACTAATACAGTAACATTGTCATGTCTTCAAATCTCGGTCGCAGGTCTTCCAATTATTGATACAGATTTATTACGCATATTCCTATAAACACAGCATGACATCCAAATACTTCAACTTCATTCCTTTTATTTTTGCAAAATATACAATATGTACATCAGAGGATGCGAAATTTGGAAAAGTTATCCTGGGCATTACTACCCATAAGCGGAATGAGTTTATATGTACATTTAGGGCACAACATAAGATAAAAGCTGACCGCCTCATTTATTTCTGCCTTCATACAGATCAGTACTTCAGCGTTTCTTCCTTTTATTTTCCGAGTAAATTATCATTTTCTTTTGTGGGTTGTGGTTCTAGGAATCTTCAAAAGTAAACATGGCTTCCTTTCTCTATCATTAAAGGAAGTATGACAACTGCTCCTTCTTCCTTGAACCTCCTTCTCCATATGATTCATTCCACTGCCTCAGCTCATTCATTATGGTTCCCTCCGCTGCAAAACTTGGTGCCACCTGCATTAACCAAACTCCATTACCTTCAGTACTAGAAATAAAAGATACATAAAAGTATTACCCGTGACAAGATAGAGCAAGAAATACATGTTATTTTCTGAACATGAAAGGCATGCAATTTTAAGAAGCATGGTAAAGGATGAATATCAGACTGCAAATGACTTGCCTGGTTTTTAGCTTGTTTCATGTCTTGCATGTTTAACGGTCTGAGAGTAATAACTCTTTCCTCTTTGCCTTCTTTTGTATCAGGACGTTCTTTGTTTGGTCTTTCAACTCTCCCCTTTCTCTCCTATAACAGAATCAAACTGATCAAGGTCGATCCTAGACAGAGGGATATGATCAAACTTAGTGCTCAAATATTTACCAGATCCTTTAGTCTCTCTTGCTGTATTAGCTCCCTAACAGGTCGGTAGGCAGCTGTTGTGCACAAATTCTGTTCTCAACAATTACTGCCAAGAGTCAGTTGTCGCTGATTGATACATTTAAGTAACTCAATCATTAAAACAAAAAACTCACAAACCTTTAAATCACTTCCACTATATCCTTCTGTCATGGCTGCAAGCTCCTTAAAATCTAGTCCATCTTCAGTCTTTTCTTTTGACAAGAGCGTTTTCAAGATCAATTCCCTGTTTTCCACTGATGGTAAACCAACCATAATCCTGTCCATAAACCAATCATAATAGAATGCATTATCTGAATGATTCTATAGCGTTATCATTTGACCACAAAATGGACTACGAACCTTCGCTCAAACCGTCGGATAATTGCTTCATCAAGATCGAATGGCCTATTTGTTGCGGCAAGAACAAGGATACCTTCACCGGGCTTCGACAAGAGCCCATCCCAATGCGTCATGAACTCATTCTTGATCTTCCTCATGGCCTCGTGTTCTCCAACTCTGGTTCGCTGTCCAAGCATGCTATCAACCTCATCCACAAATATAATGGTTGGGGATACTTTTGCTGCAAGAGTGAACAACGCTCTAACATTTTTCTCATCTTCTCCAAACCATTTTGACGTGATAGTGGACATTGATACATTGATGAAACTTGCCCCTGCCTCGTTGGCAATGGCCTTGGCTAGCATCGTCTTTCCCGTGCCGGGCGGCCCAAACAGTAATATACCTCTGCAAGGTTTCAAAATCCCGCCCTTGAATAAGTCTGGTCTTCTAAGAGGAAGCATGACAAGCTCCTGGAGTGATTCTTTAGTCTCTTCCAGAGCACCTATATCTGCAAATGACACTCCAATGTCACTTGCAGGGATAACTTCTGGCCTTATTCTTTTCTCAAACTCGTTATCAGGGGGGACTTCCTGTTAAGAGGACTATTAGTAGTCAACTAAAAAGTCAAGGAAATAGGTAAATGTGTAAATTAAGATATCCTGAAAACGTAAAATGTCATCATGAATCTTAAGAGTTCATTTGCAAGAGTAAACAGAAATTTATTTTTAAGTTGCTCCCAAAACAAGCTATAATGGCTTACAGTTGCTGGTGTACGAGACACTTCTTGATTGTAAGAGTTTGAAGTGTGATACTGAAAAATAAACGGACTTACCGGGAGTCTTACTGAAGGTCCTGGACTCTGAATATCTCTCTTAGCTTCAGTATCTGCAACCGGTTTCTGGGCCACACTTTTGCTAACTGGCGGTAATCCACCAGGCTTCCCAAGAGTAGAACCTTTCACTTCAGCCTCCTAAAGTTAAGGAAACCCACTATTAAGAAAAACAGATTCTACTGCATAGCATGTATTGAATTATTGCTCAAATTAGATGTTACTATTTTGCTCGAAAATATGTTTCAACAGTAACCTTAGGCTTGGAGCCCACGAGGTGCTACTACGTACATAGATCACCCGTCTCTTGTGGTTGGATTTTGGAAGATCTGTATGACTCCAGGGATTTTTCGGTGTTTTTCACTTTAGCAGGCATAACCCAATTAAGATTTTTCTCCTACTGTGGGCATACACATAAACCTTGTCTTCTGGTTTGTGATTGTTCTAACTGTATTTGTCACACCTACCATACATTGTTTCAATGGATCAGAACTTGTCGGCCTTCCAGCATGCAACAGGTTTCTCATTTTTTTATAGAAAATCACAACAAGTTTCATTAATCATTTTTTTTTTCCGAGATTAAAGCATTAAGTAAAACAAACCTTGTCAGGTTGAGCATTTGCTTCTGCATTTATAGTATCTTTACCATCTTTTCTACTTCTCTGGAAAAAGCTTAATCCGTGGGATAAACTGTTCCATGGAGGACAAAGTAAGAGAACAAATACAACTGCAACAAATATAGTAGAAAAAAAGCAGTGTCAATCTTTTAACCTAACCTCTTTGATGAAATAATAAGGTTTCCGTTTCTGTATTCAGGATCTTTGTTATTCATCAAATGATGAGAAATAGCTGAAACCACAATCTCTTGAATATAATTACTGAGAAGAAACGTGTCTGAAAGGCAAATTGAACCCAGATCGTCACAGTATAGATCATTTTCTGCAAGTACCTCAATAATGTGATTTCTATTATCCTGAAACTGGATTATTTTCATGTCTTCTTCAAGTTGAGTTTTCCAGCTGACAAGGTGGGTCTCCTCTTCAGGCGGACTAATCTCAATATTGTAAGGGAATAGAAGACTGAGCCTCTCGTCCACTTCATTGCAGTTATCTACATCTGACATCCTCGAGCCAAGAATCAGAACAGGTCCTGCCAATTTTTTCAGCATTTTTTGAAACAAGGTGTATATTCTCTGGGACCGAAAGATAAGTTCCTGAACATCTCTAAGGTAGACGACCAATGGACTCGATTTCGATACTGAAACTAGAACCTGTACAATAAAATTCAGAATGATTAATGCCCATTAAATCTCTGTAATGCTAAAGGAAGTTGGAGCTTGGGACAAGTTGCACTCTAATCAATATAGTTACCCTATAAAGAGCCTGAATAAGAAATTTCTCATCAAATGCCCAACTGCTAGTGCGCCTGAGCGGAGCTGAAAATCAAAAGAACCATGGAAGCAGTTAGGACAAGAAGAAAATAATTTGCATTACGGAACATTAGAAACAAGAAAAGGAAAGAAATGTCTGATGGAAGATACTTGAAATCTTTGAAAGTACGTGCATAATCCAGATTGGGTCTCAACAATTTTATTTTATTAAAGCTATAGATTAAAATTCTCAGCTTCCTCCACGGGTACGAACCAAGTAGATAAATCTTGACCATACTCAATGTTATGTAATCAAGTACCAATACTTAAACAAGAAGCACATAAGAGGATTTGTAAATGCTTCCCCCTACCATCTATTACCGCAGGCTCGAATTTCTTTATAACAAATAATAAATTTGCTAAAAAAAATACAAGAAAAAAACCTTCCTAAACAAGGAAACCCCAGAATAACCCTACTCAAGCAACAAAGAGGGACGGAATTTACCGTCATCCAATGGAACTGTCTGTCTATTCCACAGATAAAAGTTCTCAATTTTTTTGGCTTTTGGTCATCTTGGTTGTACTAGACGTTTGTCGAAGGACACTTAATTTTGAATCCAATGACGAATTGGTTAAACGGATAACTATTCAGAGCTCTGCTAGTCGTTAACTCTAGACAGAATTATGATTTCTACAATAATAAGTTCGTAAAGAAAAACCTGGATTTACAGGAGTGCATGTTGAACAAAGGCTACTCATATCAGCTGCAGAAGAGGCATTTCTACGAAGCTTTGGAGGGTTGTTACTGCCTTCGAGTCCCCTAAAAAATACGCGGAAGATAAGATTACACTTGGGGTATGACAGCAGATCATGATTGTCTTGTGAGTAATCAATAATCACTGCTGTTTCATACCTCGAGTTTGTTTCAAAACCACTGCTTTGCCTCCGTAAATGTCCTGCACGATAATTTATTCAGGTCTACAAGTAATCATAATAACCACAAAGAGATCACCACCGAAGATACTTCATGTGAGAAATTACATTCATTCCCAATAGTTGCATAATATATTGCCCTTTCTATTGTATGTAACTCAACCAGGGGTCATTTCCAAGTGCCACATAACAGTGCAAGACTATCAAAATCGGGTCACAAAATAGAATGATTAAAAATTGCAAATCAAGATCAAAATGTTCGGCCACAGGGTTCATCAATATTTTCCTTCAAAATTGGAAAAAAAACTAAATAAAGGTTTGATCAAAATCTAGTAAAGAATGATACACCATTCTAATATTTGTGTCCCCTTTATCGAGTAGCTATAATGATTTAAACTAGAATAACAACTATATTATACTATAATGGAAGAACAAAGTGTACCAACTGAGGATTACCTTATTCAAGAAGCACTCAAGAAAGGTAATTAACTCATCCCTCATTTTATATGAAGGTTTTTTTTTTTCTTTTTTGCAAGAGTAAGCAAGTTTTGTGTTATTTAGAGCATCCACATTCGTTTAATCAAATTCAAGAAGCACTCAAATTAAACACTAGTTAAAAGCCAAATAATCTTTCCAACTCCATTCAAATCTCCAAAATATATAGCCAAATCTGCCATGTCATACTTCCCTCCAAATTATGAGATTTAGGAGAGTTGCCACATAACTTGTTTTTAAATTTGGAGTTTTTGGTAAGTGATATAGGTAGCCAAATTTGGCTTTTAATTGGCAAGTCGAATGTAGGTTTTATTTTATGTTTTTGGCTCTCTATATATGACTTAAAGCCAAAATGGCAAGTCGAGTGCAGATGCTCTTAAAGAGGAAAAGAAGTACAGTATAATGTAAATCCAAATTCCACATTCCAGTAAGGAGTGCAACTGTCTTTATCCACTAAACAACTCTAAAATAAATTTGATCAGGGTCATCAGACATCTAAAGTTACCACTCTAAAGTTCAATTAGGTAGAGAACTAGCTTGTCTAGATAATTTATGTATGTACCTTTCACTTCCTCCCTTGGTGGAAGGGTTGAAAAAGACCCAAGTAAACTGGACATCCTCTCCAGTGTTGTCTCAGAGATTGACCTTTTGAACGACTGCAAGAAATGTGCGAGGGAAAAATAAGCTGTATGAAGCTCTTCATAAATCAACTATCCAACATATAGTGCAGGAACTAAATTAAATGATATCATGTGCTCAAACAATGAATTGAAATAATCTTACAGATTCTTTATTAGAGATACCATATTTGCCTTGTATCTGTAGAAAGATGCCCACGAGAAAATTAGTATAATATCCATAGACAAAGAAAAAAGTAATACTTTGTAATCACCTTTATTGAAAAGTTGGTCATATCCAACAAGAGCAACTTGGCTTCAAAATAATGAGCTAAGGCCTTTGCAAGCATTTGCTGGTAAGACTCTTCACGAAACCAACAAAAAAACAAAAAACAACAAACTGAGTCATTCTGAAATTATAGATACCTTTAAACATAAAACTACTAACTCGTGTCAAATGGATTATAAATAGATAACTTACCAGTAGGACCTGATAGTAAAATAGCCCGGCTTGCTGGTGAAAGATTTCGAGTGTACTTAGAGAACTCTGCTTGCTTCAAATGAACATAGGCAGCATTTGTTAATAAAACCCTTGTCTGCTCACTGTTAGATACATCAATGTAAAGGGACATAATGAGTGTGAATCAACGATAACATAACAAAAGACTGCGTACAACCACAAGTATTCATAACGTATCAAATTCAGAAGGATTAAGAAAATAGGTTAGCAACAGTTTAAGCTGGTGAAGCAAGATAAAAATCCAGAGTTAATGTTCAGCGAAAATTCTGAAAGTTACTCCAACCGTTTCATTTAAATGCATTCACATACTGAACCAAAGGGACATGATTAAATTGTTGCTGAATACTGCAGTCTCGCAGAGCTGAGCACACACCCATGGAGTATAGTGCACAGAGAATAAGCACACAAGACTAAAACACAAGCAATCTGTACATAAGAAAAGTCTACTTGATCAAGATATGTCAAAAGGATTACAAGAAGACACCCTTCACTATGTCTCTCTTCCCTCTTTAAAGGACCACTTAGCCTCTATTGTTCGTTAGAAAACTAAAAGACATCCATTGTACTGAGGAATATAAAAACCTACGATAAAAGCTCCCAATTGCCACAGCATAAAACATTGATACGGGGCTGATCTCGAAATTTGTCATTTATTCTGAAAACCTGCACTGGCTTGCAGTCCTGCCAACCCACGCACTTCTCTCTTTTGAAGAAAGCTTGAGACACATAAGTAACCATCTCCGCCGTGGATCAAGTTATTTTGCCAACGTATTCACTTCAAAATCACCACACCTCAATGCCTTATCGGTTGTGCATTGAAATTCTGTCCACCCACCTTTTCCCAACCATCTCCACCTTGACCTCCTCAGTACAATGGTGAGGATTGCATGCCGTAAAGGCTTTCAGAATGGACGACACACAGATTCTAAGATCAACCCCTTATTAGTGGATCAAGTTAGTTTACCAACTTATTCACTTGAAGATCACCACACACCTCATCAATTGTGCATCAAAACTCTGTCCATCCACCTTGCTTCCCAGCCATATCCACCTTGACCTCCTCGCTTTGTCTTGAAAATACACCTGGATGAGTCCCTTCGTATCAACTTAGAACTTCCTAAAACACAAACTTGGAATCCCATTTAATGTCGTCTCAGTAAGAAAGGGCTAAGTCTACCAGCTTCCCTTTTCCATAGAACTTATTCCTTCTCTACTTAACCTTCTTATGGGTCAACGGGTCCAAAAGGTATCCCACTCTTAAAAATTTGGAAGTCCACTAACCTATATCTACCAAAATTTTAAACGCCCATCAAGATCATTAAACATTCAAACATTTTCTACCATGCATCACCTACACCTATATCATCAAATTCACTGAACTACAAAATATTTCCGAATACTTCTGAAACATGGTGGCATCTAATTCATTGACTGGTAATTACATTACATGTGATAATCCAAATCGCTGCATAATCACCTATGTCTGTCACAGACTTTTTAATCTTGGATACAACGTCTAACATTTATAGTAGTACACATTACTCATTCGATTCTATAATCTCCTTCTACATTTGGACACAATATCATAAATGAGAACAAGTTGTAACTTATGATACAATATTCACAAAATAAAATCAAACAATGTTAAATATACCTAAGATAATATGGGAACTCGTCGAAAGTGACTTTACTATCTCGGCCATCAACCACATTCCTCAAAAGCTCTTGCTCAATCCTGTCCACAGTAATAACATTCTGATTAAACCCGCCACCACCGGTCCATTTACTAACTGTCTGCCCTGATGCCAAACCAATCCCTACTCCAACACCAACACCCAATGCTGACATCAATATGTGTTTTTGCTCCATCCCTTCAAAAAAGCGCAGATTTTTTTTTTATCTTTTTTTGCACTCAATACACCAAGAGAAGTTTTGGTTGGTTTTATTTTTTGGGGATTCGGACACCAATTTCGAAATATGCGGTATGTTGAGAGACGTGGAATTGGTTCCCGCCATTTCAGGGTAACCGTTGTTATTTGAGTTTTCCAAGAACGTACGTGTCGCCATTGTATGAACCTATGGTTTGTGATTCGACATGCTCGTCTCCCAGATTATCACACATCACGCTTGTGGCCTAGAGCATCTCCACTAGTAAGTAAGCCTAAAGCTTGGAGTAACCCATGCCACGTTTCGTATGAATTTTGAGCAAATTGTGTAGAGGTTTGTTTGATTATGTTTGTCTCTTCAAAGTCCGTTCGAACAGACAATATGTTTATTCGAACATAACACCCGAGCACCTTTTGTTTGAATATACTTATGCTGACATCAACCAGAGACAGATTTTTGCCCAAAAAGGCTTTATATATAGTAATTTAAAAAAAAAAAAACATATCCACCTAAATCCCAGCCCTGGCAGCCCACAACCCAACCCAGAAAGTGTGGGAACCAAACAATCTAAGAGCCCGACCCAAAAAGTGTGGGAAGTGGAAACCAATTAACCAAACAATCTAAGAGCATCCATCCCTGACTCTTTGTTTTCAACTCCAAGCATCTCTCCAAGTATTTATCTTTGCGTTCTCTCCAAACATATATATATATATATATATCTATTTCTATCGACTGTCATAAGGTTCATTTGATTTGTTCCTTGTTTCCTTCAACCTCATTGTATCAACTATCAAGTATCAACATTCAACATCACTAGAAAAGAGTGTTCTCTGTAACTACTGGTATGATCATGATCTCTTTATATTTGTAAAGATGTCATACCCTTGAACACCAAAAAAAAAACCTACTCTAAAACGATAGGTCCGCCCCTGGGTAAAACTACTGGTATGATCATGATCTCTTTATATTTGTAAAGATGTAATACCCTTGAACACCAAAAAAAAAACCTACTCTAAAACGATAGGTCTGCCCCTGGGTAAAACTACTGGTATGATCATGATCTCTTTATATTTGTAAAGATGTAATACCCTTGAACCCCTTCTTGTATTGGTTACCATCATGGTGGGGGGATTTGGGGGAGGTGGAGTTAGAGAGCGTTTTCGCGCAGGGTATCCATTGGGGTTGGTTTCAGTTTTTGTTGCCGAAGGTATTGTAGCGCATCAAATTTCTGGAGAAGGGGTTACTGCTCATATTGAAGATGATGATGTGAAGGCTGGCAGGTGTCCTGGGATCTTGTCGATCGAAGGTATCTTCTTACAATTTTTTACTGCCATCCTTCTGCGGGAACAACTCTGTTTAAAAGTTCCCTGACCTGAGATTCATTGAGTTTCTTAGGATATCGTTGCCTTTCTCGCCGGAGGCAATGTCAGATTATGGTGAAAAGATGCATAAAACAATTAGGCCTTCAAGTCGAATACAAGATTGAAATGTAACTGGATGTAATATAATCGAAGGATGAACTTGTCAAATGTAAATTGTAATAGATAGTTTAAGGAATAAACTGTATTCTTCGCCTTTTTGTGTTTTTAAAGTATTGTGAAATAAACAAGTAATCGAACTATTCTGATGTCGAAGTAATGTGTGTTGAATGTGTTTAAGTTTCAAGTATAATACATCTCGAAGTATAGTTGACTGTGTAGGGCCAGGAATAGATTTCGAGGTTGATTGATTTGACTCTTAAAATGTAAAGTTCCAATGAAAAATAAATGTGGAATGTGTTGACTTGGACTTTGTTGGATATAAGTATTCCGTGTACTCAGTGGAATTGAGATTTTGTGTTTGTTGAGATGGTGAAGACTAGGGCGCAAGTACGGAATGAAGTGTTCATCCACGTTCAAGCAAAGTATTGGGAGTTGTACAGGTGGTACTTCGGAAATTGGTGCGTCAATTATCAAATGGAAGAACCTGTTGAACCGAATTATGAAGGGATGAACGAGGCAGAGGCGAAGGATACGGAAGAAGATTTTCAGTTTCACTGCCAACTTGAGTTTTGGAGTCTTCCGGAACGTGTGAGTTATATGTATACTCGTGTTAAAATGCTGGTTAGGAAAGAGGATGCTGCTACGATTAGGAGTATTTGAGGGAATTTCACTTCTTCTTCTTTTTTTGAAGTAGTTATGTAATGAGCAAGGAATTTTGTATGGTGAAATGGAATGAATTTGTTTTTGCAGATATGGTTGTTGATATTTGGAATGAGCAATGTTATCGAATACCTTTGATTTGTGTTTGAATGACAAGTATTAATACAATGTTGCATATAGGTTATTGTAATGTCGAATAGAATTTGAAGTTTGAAGATTTTCCCGTGAATATAGGGGAATTGTAAATAAGGATAAATGTGTTGAAATAATAATATAATTAAAAATGGCTAGGTGTACTCCTGTAGGTGACATTTTGAAGTATAAGGAAATGGATGTACAACATCTTTATGATAAAATAGGTTGTGCTTTGTCAAGTATGGATGTGTCAGAGGGTGTTCTTCGAGATATGGAAGGGTTGGAGAAACAATGTATCGGTTTGTTATCTTTTAGAAGGCGAAGAGTCAAATTTTTTGAGAAAAGACGTGTAAGGCGTTATGCTCAAGTACTCGAACGGTCGCGAAGTGGTACAATGAACAGTCGCGTAGGGTCTATAAATAGTCTCGTGGTAGGCGACTGTTCACATTTTACAAATTCTGTAAAAACTCTTTCTAGCGCGAATTCCTTGTGCTCGCCACTAGAATCATTGTCAATAATTGGAAAAGAGGAGATCAGTATTTTGATTGAGAGGGCAAAACGGGCGAAGCAGAGGGATATCGAGGCAACACGAATTCAAGGTTAGTAATCTTTACTATTTTATGTGATATTTGAATAATTTGTTGTACGGTTGTGTAGGTCTAGGCATGATAAGTATAGTATTAGAAGGAATTTGTATGAAGAAGGATGGATTGGAAGTTATTGGTGTCGTAAGGTGGTAGGGTTTTGATGACAAAAGTCATGATAATGGCGGTTGAAGTTGTCTATTTTTGTGGCGATGCAGTCGTAAAGGGTTATAATGCGTTAGAGAGATAAAGTTTATGAGAAATGGGTGGCGAGGAGGGGAGAGGGTGATTGGTAGGCGTCGCTGCGAGTACGACGCGACTATAGTGAATTGTTGGGATTTTTGCGAGATTGTCGGAAATGGGGTTTCGAATTAGGTGTTATTTGGCTGGTTTTCACGCCGGAGAAGGCATATTTTTAAATCGCTTGAATTGGAATGGTTTTGGCAGGAAACAAGCAATGTTTAGTCGAGAACTCTTGAGATTCCTGAACTTCGACAAAAACAAAAATTAGTACAGTAATCTATGTTTAGGACTTAGGGAAAAAATAGTAAAAATTGTATCGAGAACTGAATGTAGTAAGTTTATCTGGTAGTAATGATATTAACAGATAGTAAGGGCAGTAGCGCGAGAATGATGTGTTGGAGAGTAAACTCGACAACTATATGAATATGAACATCTAAACATATATATATGTATCAGATATGATAGATACTAATTATTGTAAAAAATGAAATCTTATTTTCAGGTTCTTAAAAATGGCTGAACTAATTCAAATCGATGATAAATATATATACGGGAACCTGCAAGATGTAGAGCCCCTGATGATCGATGTAACTACTTGTGTGCAGCAGTTGGATGGTAGATATAGAGTGGGGTCGAGTAGTGGAGACATAGCTAGTGTCGACCAGTTTAGAATGACACCTAGGATTGTCGAAGTTTCTGATGAGGAGGCTACCGAGACAGACTTGGATTGCGAGCCACAGGCTAGTGATTGAGAAGGTAGTGGGGGTGGGGAGGAAGATGTGGAGGAGGGTGAGGAGGCTTATTATGGAGAGGGTCTAGAAACGAAGGAAATATTGAGTTTCAAGAAGAAGTATGGTATTCCGCAAAATATTAGGTTAAAGGAATATCAATACGATATGATCGACCAGGTAATTCCCTTGGGTGGGATTCTCGTACATCAAGAACAAATTAAGAAGGGGTTGAAGGTTCTTCTTCGAGCTGACCAGAAGAAGTTGATGAATTTTTTTGATGTAGCACCTGGGTAGTTCAACCCAAATATGTATAACCTATTTTGCATATGTGGGGCGATAAACAATCGATTAAAAGTGAGGGGGGAAGAGTTGATTATAATGGATGATTTACGTGTGTACTACACACTCAAACAGAACTTGAAGAAGGTAGGATACCGATACCTGGCGAGGTTTCTGAAGAGACCATTGTTCTATGGCATGGTATCAACAGGAGGGCGGTATAGTGATGAACGTCTACTTGTGTCTGGGAACTACGAGTTTGACAAGAAAGATCCTGGGGATCCCTTGAATAGAAAGACCTTTCACTTAGGTTTGTGGTTAGGTAACTTTAAATGTCAATGTTGTTATTTTGTCTATGTCTAAATCTGTGTGTAACAGGTATTTCTTGTTTGTATAGCTTTGAAGGAGATCGATAGGAACTCTGAAGTACAAGAAGAATTGTACAACATTAGGAATGGGTACTTTGGTAGGATTGATAATCTTGTCATTGACCAAGAGCGAGTGGGTACTTTGTTCCAAGAAGCAAGTTTAAAGAGGTCGAGGGCAAAAAGGTGCAGAAGTCCCAGTAATTGACGATTAGATATCTGCGAAAAACAAAAGGGCTTCAGAGCCGAGTTTACCTCTGGAAAATCCTTTGTTAACTGGGTATACGACGGATTCCGTAACTATGGAGATAGACTGATGTTCACTGAAACATTGGGGAAGATAAGAAGAAAAGGGTGGCCAGCCAAGTTGTGGTCCCTTACTTCCGCCGAAGAGGTCATCTCGAAGATCAGCAAACGAGGAGGGGGTGAAGATTAATACACCGACTGCATTGCCTGATGGGCGACCTCCACAAGGTTCAACAAGTACGCTGGCAAAGAAGAGGGCGGATTCGGAGTCGATGAAGAATAAATATGTTGAGGAATATGAGATTGAGGTCCAAAGGACCATGGAGGCATATGTTTCTAGGATGGATGTGCTTGAGGCGGAAGTTGACGACTATCTGGTTGGGGCAGAGAGCTTGATGTCTTTTCTTAGTGAGGGCCACCGAAACATGTCGAAAGTGAGAAATTTTTTTGCTTTGCTTCGATTAAAGAAACTCGTATTTCATTTGAATACTCAATTTATGAATGTAATACAGATCAAAAAGTTGTTGATTGAGGCCAAAGGTCATATTGTTGGTGGTGGCACTCTCGCAAATCAGCTGGTGGCGTATATGAACATTGAGAAAGATTTAACGAGGGAGAAAGAAGAGTTGATCGAAGAGAAGAAGGGGTTGAATGCTACATTGAATAAGTACAAGTTGGAGGTTGGGAAGGTGAAGGAAAGTGCCCTTGGTGATGTGAAGAAAGCATGGGAGAAAAAGATCGAGGAGATAAAGGCTGAGTTGGTGAATGAGAAAGAGGACGCGTTGGCATTGTTGAGATCAAATCGGAGAAGGATGTGCGGGAACAAGTAAATGCTGCTCGAAGAGCGATGAAGGTAGAACACGAGAAGATTCTGGACGAGGTAAGGGCTGAATTGATATCAGAGAATTTATATGCTTGTAAGAAGGTCTGGGCCAATTATGTAGGTCAGTATAACGAGATGGAGAAGAGGAAAGATTTTTATAAAAGGTTGGCCAGTGCTAGGGGTGTTAGATTTGAGGATTCAGATCTAGAAGATAATGTTCTGGAAACTCCTAAAGTTCCTGGTGGGACGGAAGTCGTCGAGGACTTTGTGATGATGAATTCTGATGGTGTACGTCTCAAGGAAATACTAGATGTGTTTTTTCCCGATGGGTCGTCGAAGGTTGATGCATATCTAATTTAGCTAATAGTGATCGGGCTTCTTCCTTATTACTCAGAAGGATATTGGAGTTGAGGTATGTATAGAATGGTCTTCTCCAGTCTTCATCGCCTTCATCTTCAATAACAGTGATTTGCATTGATGATTGGATATCGAGATTGGAATGCTCGATGACTTCGATATCTAAAGATCATTTTTCGTTGTCTCCCTAACATGGCAGCTATGTAGGCTAATGAGCCAGCGTGGCAATTTTCTTGTCGAGGTAGTTAAGAGATCGATGCTATTTTGAATCTGTTCATTTTTTCTTCGACTAGGGCTGCATAATCAACCATTTTTCCTTATATGCGGAATGTTTTGTTGTAATGGTTGGCAACGAGTAAAGAATCAACGTAAACTACTATTTCTTTCGCTCCAAGTACGATCGCAAGATCTAGTCCGTGGAGGATACCTTCATATTCAGTCTCATTGTTTGTGGTATAGAAGTTCAGTTTAATAGCTTTCTCAATGCGATGATTGAAAGGTATAACCAGGACAATGCCAAT
This sequence comes from Kingdonia uniflora, assembly GCA_014058105.1. Taxonomy (NCBI): domain Eukaryota; kingdom Viridiplantae; phylum Streptophyta; class Magnoliopsida; order Ranunculales; family Circaeasteraceae; genus Kingdonia; species Kingdonia uniflora. The sequence continues at coordinate 897,779 of JACGCM010001055.1, read as the reverse complement.
TCCTGATCCTCGTGGTCCAGCTGATCTGTCTGTAAAGAGTCGCTATCTGGTGCTTCTGGACCATACGTCTAGTTCTGCAATTGAGTCATCTGTAAAGATTTCTTTGAGTTCTTCCTAATCGCGGTCCTCGACTGGAAAATCTGCTAAGAAATCATCAACTGCTTGTTTCTTAACAGATATCTGGGGCTCGAAGGAGATGTCATACTCGCCAAGGAAAATAGACCATTGCTGAATCCTTCGAGATTTTTCTTTTTTGGAGAGTACCAGTTTGAGAGGATACTTAGTAATAATTTTGATGGGACGAGCTTGGAAATATGGACGAAGTTTTTCAGAGTTGTAGAACAAGGCGAGTAGTTGTTTTTCTGCTGTTGTATATCTTTTTTCAGCAGGCATAAGAGACTTGCTAATAAAGTAAATTGGTTTTTCTATCCCTTCGTCTTCTTGAATAAGTACAAAACTAATGGAGTCATCAGTTGTGGATAAGTACATTGTTAGTGCTTCGCCATCAACTGGAGTACTCATTATAGAAAGGTGCCCCAAGTATTGTTTAAGATCTTGGAAGGGTAACTCACAGTCAGGAGTCCATATGATCTCCTTGTGTTGTTTCTTGGAAAGTGTAGTGGGATTTCCACGAAGAAGAAGGTAAAGAAGTTTACATCGATCAGATAACTTGGAGATGAACCTGTGAAGAGCTACAATCTTGTCAGCAAATTTTTGTACATCTTTCTTTGTTCGCGGAGATGACATTGTAATGAGTGCCTTGATTTCTGCTGGATCGATTTCGATTCCTCTTTTGCTGACCAGGTATCCCATAAATTTACCAGACGCGACACCGAATTGGCATTTTTTTGGGTTGAGTTTCATTTGGTAGGTGCAAAAGATATTGAAGATTGTTTGGAGGTTACTGGAATGATCTTCGCGTTTCAAGCTTTTGCAGATCATATCGTCTATGCAGGCGTCCATAATTTTGCCTAGACGATCTTTGAACATTTTAGTGGCAAGCCTTTGGTAAGTAGCTCTTACATTTTTTAATCCGAAAGGCATCACTGTGTAACAGTAGAGACCTCTTTCAGTAATAAAGGTTGTTTTTTCTTAATCTTCTTCGGCGAGTAGAACTTGATTGTAGCCGGCCGAAGGCTGCATCCATCATGGAAAGAAGTTTGTGCTCTGCGACAGAATCGAGAAGTTGTGGGATCAGTGGGAAAATAAAACTATATTTCGGCATAAATTTGTTGGGTTCTGTAAAGTTAACACAAACCTTGATCTTCCCATATTTCTTTGGGACTGCTACAATGTTAGAAACCCACTTTGGGTATTTTGCTTCTCGAATAAATCCTACACGAAGGAGTTTATTAATATCTTCGTTCACGGCTTCGCGGAGGCGGGGAGCTAAGTTCTGAAATTTCTGTATGACTGCTTTGTTGTCCGGAAGGAGGTTCAGTTTGTGGCAAGCGATTGATGGATCAATGCCAGGCATCTCTTAGAAAGTTTAGGCAAAGATGTTAACGTTTTTCTTAAGTAGCTGGATCATGGTTTCTTTCTCGTCGGATGATAGCTTGGAGCTAATGAACGTGTTACGCCCGAGCCTATCGAGTTCAATGGATTCGTCTATTTCAGTGTCATATTTCTTGAATGTGGGGGGTATTTCCTGCTGTAGTTGCTATGCCTTGAGAAGTTTTACCGTATAAGAGTTGGTAGTGGTATTCTCGCACATACGTGTAACTGCTTGGCTGCCTTTGATTTCGTAGACTTCATGATATGTTGGATATCTTAATGCTAAGTTATATATAGAAGGCACTGCTTTGATCTAATGTAACCAACTCGTCCCAAAATTCCTAAATATTTGGACTCAGCATCGATGACTACGAATTTAACAAAGATGGTTTCAGACACCGCTTGAACTCGTAGGGTGATTTTTCTTGTTGCCGATTCTTTTGAACTGTTGAAGCCGGTGATTGTGGTTGTGGAAGCTTTCACATAATCTTTGAGTCCCAGAACCTTAATCGCCATCCTGTACAAAACATCTATGACGCTTCCTATATCGACGAGAAGCGTGTGTAGGTAGTCTTGTCCAACTTTGAGCATAATAACCAGGGGGTCATCATGAGAATATTTTACGTGGCTGGTGTCACAGTCCTCGAAGGTAATATGGTATGGACGTTTTGATTTGCTCGAACTGGGGAGAAGTTTTGCTGATTTATCTGAGGAGGTCATTTCGCAATAAGATGTAATCCGTTCATCTTATTTTCTTTTCTTTCCTTTTTTAATCTCGATCATGTAAAGATGGCGAGCTTGCTCTTGGCCTTGATTTTTTTAACGTCTTTGTTCTTTGTCTCATCCTCGAGGAACTTTTGGATGTCGACTACATAATTATGAAGCCTTCCAGCTAATAGAATGCGATGAAAGATTTGAATAAGAGAATAACAATTGCTAATTTTATGACTATGCACATTGTGATACTGGCATAAATGTTTGTTGGGGATATTGAGAATTGTTTGTGCTGCGCGATAACACTCACCCCCCTTTATCGTTGGTAAGATAGCGGAGAGAGTCATTGTCATTGGAGGCAGAACTGGGACGGGTCTATATGGTATTCCGTCATTTCTTCTATTGTTGTCGGTGTTTCTGCCGCGGTGCTTGGGTACTACGGTAGTGGTCAACTTTCGGGGTGAAGATAAAATTGCTTCCCGAGAATGGATGGCAGAAGAACTCTTTATTTTATCTTTCTTGGATCGTTCTAATTCGATGTAGTTATTAACTACATCAATCATATCTGTCACCATTCTGGGCTTGTACAAGGTAAGCTCTTCTCGAACCTTAGAGTCGATATGCAGGGCTGAGGTGAATACTGAAACGACGATTTTAGGATCTAAGTTCTCAATTTTCTATGTTTCTTGCAAGAAACGCTAGTAAAAGCTTGCCAATGATTCTTTTGTGCCTTGCTCGAAGAAGAACAAGGAATCTACAGTGATCTCTCGCTCTTTAGTGTGACCATAATTGGACTCGAAGAGACGTTACAACTGGCTGAATGTGGTGATTGAGCTTTCTTGGATTGTATGGAACCATATGAGAGGTTCTTCTTTCAGGCTCATGTTGAATAGCCTGCATAGCATGCGGTCGAGTTTGGAGTACAATCCAACTGTGGCTTTGAAGTGTCGGATGTGGGTGAGCGGGTCAGTGAGGCTTGCATACTAAATAAACTTTGGCATGTGGAAATTGTCTGGAATGGGCATAACTTTGAGATAAGGGGAGATAGGGTTTGTCTCGATTCTATCGAGGGCAGACCTTCGGATTGGGATATCAAAGTTTATGGCTTGGATCCTATTGTTTAGGTCGCCCAAGGTGATAAACTGTGGAGGAAGAATTAGTACGGTTGTAACTTGTAGATCAAAATCTCCCTATCCTTCGGGTCCTAATCGGCCCCTGATTGGTCTTCTTTTTGGTGGTGGGGGAGTTTGATGGCGCGTGCGTCGACTTCCTTGAATTGTCGATGTTGAGGATGTAAGTCTAAAGTATCGAGAAGCCCTATCTGGATCTGGATCGAGAAGTTCGTATTCTAACTTATCTTGGCTAATCATTTCTTTGGGTCGCTCTGGATCGATGATCACTTCGGGATTGTTGAGGTGATGTTTGACGGCCAATAAGTCGATCTTGAGTTCTTTGTAATTTCTCCATCTCGTTTTTGACGTGTCCAACTTTGTTAGTCCAAGGATTTCCTTCTTTCGTCTCTTTTCACTTGAAGGGCCTGAGCGTGAATGTGTTGATCTTCCAACCTCTGGACTCGATCAGTTTCCATTTGCCTATGTAATTTAATCACTGCACCGTGCAAATTGATGGTTTCTGGTATCGAGTTGATTTCGTAATTCCTCAACGTACTAGAATGGCTTCAGAGATTCATGTTTGTCATCGGATTATTTTTAGATCAGGAATGGTAAAGAAAAGTGTGGTACTTCCTACAAACGGTGCCAATTGTAATGATGTGTTTTTTGGAAGGATAATCTTCGCTAATATTTTTTGTGAGGAAGGTGCAGTAATAAACTAAAACAAATAAGATTTTACGTGGAAACTCAGTAAAAGCTGAGAAAAACCATGACCTCGAGGAGGATTTTGATGTAAGATTTAATAGGTTGCTAGTTATTACAAGTTGTGGAGTGACAGTAAAGTAAGGAAGTAAGAATAGTAAAGTTGCATATCTAAATAATCTATTCTCTACCTATATTTATAGTAGATACATGCAGTTTACAAAAAGAAAGAAATAGTCTCCTATTTCGGGGTTAGTGGGCAAACTTCGCGGATCTCTAACGGCTCTTTCTTGACCAGGCACAACGGCTACTTTTAGTAGGTCGAGGACTTATGGTATCTTCTCAAATGTTGGGCTGTCTTCGACTATGTTATGTTGGCTTACCCTTCTCGAACTTGAGAAATATACTACTACAAAAGTGTTTGGTAAAGAACATCCAAAATTAACTCCACTTGAAGATGAAGCTTTACCGCTTCACTATGAGATAAGGATTAGTATGTCGGAGCACTTGAATGATTTCACCAAGTTATTAGCCGACTTGGCTAGTCTAGAGAAAATGGTTGGCGATGAAGACAAAACACTTTTGTTCTTGAACTCGCTTCCTGAAGAATATGAGCATTTTGTTACGATGATAACGTACGTGAAGAGTTCATTGCAATACTCGGATGTGACTACGACAGTTGTAAACCATGAGTATTGGAGGAAGAAAAAACGTGAGTCTGCGGAGTCAACATCCAAGGTATTGATGGTTTAAGGAAGATCTTCGGACAAGATGAAGACTGGTGGTAACAACCTTCGATCGATGTCGAAAGGTTGCGGTGTAAATAACAACAAATTGGGAAAGGAGCAATGTTCGTTTTGTAAGGAAACGGGTCATTGGAAAATTGAATATCCCGCGCTTCTTAAGAAGAAGAAAGGGGGGAAATTGGGCTCTTCAGTAAATGTTACTCAAGATTGAGCAAATAGTGGTAATGATTTCAATTTCTCTATGACTATATCATCTAGTGCATGTGTAATTGATTCAAAAGAATAGATCTTGGATTCGGGTACTACTGATCACATTTGTCCCGAAAGGGGCTATTTTTCTAGTTTGAAGAAGTTGGAAGGTGGAGCGGTGTTAATGGGGAACGATGGTCTTTGTTGCATCATGGGGATAGGTACAATTCGTCTAAAGTTATACAATGGGTTGGTTAAAGAGATTGATGAGGTTCGGTATATTCCGACGATGAGGAAGAACATTATCTCGACGGGTTTACTTGAAGTGAAATGCTACAAGGTTGTGTGTCTGCGAATAGGGTGAAGAGGGTTCTTAAAGGAGCCATGGTTGTATTAAAATGCCAAAGAAGAAGTAATAACTTGTACTATTTGGATGGTATAACTGTTCTTAGTGAGGTTGCTACTGCGGGAAGGGAGGAGACCACTTTTAAAGATACTACTCGGCTATGGCACATGCGGGGGAAAAGTCTTTGAGAGTTCTCGCGAACCAGGGGCTATTGAAAGGTGTCGAGGTGTGCAAATTGGACTTTTGTGAATACTATGTTCTGGGCAAGCAGACAAGGGTAAAGTTTGACACCGCTATCCACCATACTCGTGTAACCCTTAATTATGTTCACTCTGATGTTTGAGGACCCTCTAAGAATGCATCGCTAGGGGGGAAACATTACTTTGTATTTTTTTTTGGATGACTTTTCTAGGAGTGTATGGGTATATACCACGAGAAGGAAGGATGAAGTCCTAGAAATTTTTATCAGGTGGAAGAAGTTGATAGAGACTCAGACTAGCAGAAAGATCAAGTTGCTCCATTCGAATAATGGTGGGGAGTACACTAGTGATCCATTCTTGCAAGTATGTCAGGATGAGGGAATTGTTCGACACTTCATTGTCAAAGAGGCACCGCAACAAAATGGGGTGGCTAAGCTCATGAACCATACTTTGCTGGAGAAGGTGCGGTGTATGTTGTCCAATTTTGGGTTGGGTAAGGCGTTTTGGGCTAAGATTTTGACATATGCATACTACATCTTTAATAGGTTGCCTTCGGCTGCAATTAAGGGTAAAATACAAATAGAAGCTTGGTCGGGAGAAGCTGCTGCATATTATGATACTCTTCGTATATTTGGGTGTCCGACATACTATCATGTTAAGGATGGTAAGTTGAATCCACGAGCAAGGAAGGCCATTTTTTTGGGTAAGAAGAAGGGTATGAAAGGCTACAAGTTATGGGATACGGGAGACCGGAAGACTATTCTGAACAAAGATGTCACTTTTGATGAGACTTCTATGATGAAGTCACATGTCTCTGAGCACACAGAGAAGACGACCAACGAGGTTTTGCAGCGGGTGGAGATTGATGCATTTTAACATTGGCCAAAGAGTTTCGTACTAAAGGGGGTGTCATCTACCGATATGACAACAGGTGATGTGCCATTAGTTCATGTTCCAAATGATGAAGACACAGAAGATGTTGGAGTATTTGGTAGTACGGATGAGTAGATTTTGGTTGTGGATTCAATTGTAACTAGTAAACCAAAGAGGAATGTGGGTAAGCTGAAATGGCTTACAAAGGACATGGTACTTCCAAAGGCAAAGGCCATGGTAGCTTATGCACTATCGATCGTTGAAGAGGAGGTTTCTTTTACGGCTAAACATTGGGAGGGAGTAATGAAGGAATAGATGTATTCTCTTCGCAAGAATGAAACTTGGCAACTCTCATAGTTGCCTAAGGAAAAGAGGGCGATTGGTGGTAAATAGGTCTATAAAAGGAAGCAAGGATCTCAAAATGATGTTCTACTTCAAGGCAATTCTAGTGGTTAAACACTTCTCCGGTTGTATCTTATTGGCTTTGGTAGCAAATTTGAATTAGAATTGCAACATCTCGATGTTAAGATGACGTTCTTACATGGTAAGTTGAAGGAAGAGATCCATATGACTCAGCCGAGTGGGTTTACTATTGCTAGAAAGGACGATGTATGTTAATTGATGAAAAGATCGTTGTACGGTTTGAAGATGTCTCCAAGTCAATGGTATAAACGGACTCTTGGTATGGAGATTTATAAAGATATAAAGAAGGGAAAGGTGCATCTCTTTCCTATGGATTGATTTGGCCCCTCACGGGGATAATGAGAACTACAAGCAACTTGATCTACGGTACGTAGGCAACCATTGATTTGGTGCAGCCGATTTTGCTTCTTTGGGGATACTTGGTTTGAATTTTGGTTCTTTGGGATGCTTGGTTTGGATTTGGTCCTTTTAGGACGCTTGGTTTGGATTTGGTCCTTTTAGAACGCTTGGTTTGAATTTTGGTCCTTTGGGACTCTTGGTTTAGATTTTGGTCTTTTGGGATGCTTGGATTGGATTTAATCCTTTGGGACGCTTGGTTTCGATTTTGGTCCTTTATGACACTTCTTTTGGATTTGGTCCTTTGGGACGCTTGATTTGGATTGGGTCCTTTGGGATGCTTGGTTAGATTTGTTCAATTTGGTCCTTCGGGATGCTTGTTTGTTTGGTTTCCTTGGGCCGTTTGTGTGCTTGGGTCTTTTGGAGACATTTGATGGTGGAGAGGGTTTGTTATAGGTTCGTTTTGATGGTGACTATGTTCGGCTCAGATTTTGGTTCCTTTGGTTGGGGAAATCTTTACCGAGGTGAAGAATTGTAGAGGTTTGTTTGGTTTTGTTTGAATAAACATATTGTCTGTTCAAACAGAACAGACTTTGTTCTGTTCGAACAAACAATATGTCTATTTGAACAGAACAACCCGAGCACCTTTTGTTCAAATATACTCATGGTTTTGTTCGAATAGAATGGGTCTGTTCGAATAGACAATTTGTTTGTTCGAACAGATATCCGTAAAACTCAATTTTGGGTTTTGTTTGAGCCATTGGATTGTCTCGAGATCTAAACGATTGTTACTATGTTCCCCAAGTATATAAGGGGAACTTAGGTTTCTTTTGAAGCCATCTTTTGGTGAGATCTATTGAGAGGAATTCTTGAGTGAGAAACCTTTAATTGTATTGAGTGATTGTAACCTTGGTTCTTGAATAAACTCCCTCCCTCTCTCTCTCTCTATCTCTCTTGAATGGTGAACGTAGGCAATTGCTGAACCACCTTAAACTTGTGTTTGTGTATTCATTTAGATTGTTGCTTGTTTGTTGCTAACCAAATCGAGTTGGAGTTTTGGTTTCCACGGCTTGTGACTCAATAAATTGGACTATACCGCCCAAATAAAGTTGTATATTTAATCTGACTCCCTCAAACTGGTAAGAATTGTGGTCGACCCCCACTTGCTCTCTTTTCCCCAGTTCAACGAGTGGACTTGACTTGACCAGTCTAACTTGGTTGAAGTACCCAGACTACCCTTTACTCCCCAACTACTCACCCGTCACCATTGAAAACGTAAAGTCACGTAGGTTAACTACAACCATTCAAATTTTAAATTAGCGGCTCAGATTTAAAAGAGATTAGCCGTCGATCTATTGCAATATAATCAAATCCGACGGTCCTAACTTCATTTCCTCACCTTGTAACAGTTCTTCTTGGGAGGACGGGAAACTTAACTCATTTCCCCCCTTTTTACTTTTCTCCCTCTCTCATTAACTTATCTCTTTCATTCTCTTTCACACAGAAACCCTAAGCTTCATTTCTCTTTCTCAGAACTCCATCTCTCTTACTTTTGCACCATTTTTTTTCTCTCTCTAAACTTTACTTCTCTATTTGAACTTCATCTCACTGCTTATGTATTGTATGCATTTCACGATGTTTCTCTGCTGTTATTGTTAGTGTACCAAATAGTTCAAGAATCTTTGCTTTTGTATTACACGCATTTCATCTCTCTCTAGTCCCTATGTGAGTATTTTAAACTCTTCCAAGCGATCTATTTGTTTATTGCAATGTAAAATTGTAATTTGTTTATGTTAGGGTTTTGAAATGCTTAAAAAAATTAGTTTATAAAGTTGGGATTTGGGATTTCAAAATTAGGGTTTTTTGTTTTGTATATTATGCTAGTCAGGGCTACTTTGCTCAAAATTACATTAGGGTTTTTGAATTGTATATTATGCAAGTTAGGGTTTTGATTTGTTAGTTTGGGTATTTGATTTGTATATTATTAAGTTGGAATTGGTGTATTTACAGTTAAGGTTTTTTGATTTATTAGTTTGACTTGGTGTAAATGTAGGGACCAGATTTTGCAAAGCTCGAAATAGCTTGAAATCAATCCTTACACCAAGAACTACTATGACAAGAATTAAATAAGGGATAATACTTGACACAGAGGGTTTAGCGTAGAAAACTGGTAAATAGGTAAAAAACCACGACCTCGAGTGAAGAATTTTGTTAAAGTAGTATTATTGCTTGAGAGAGAAAAAAAATCTGATTACAAGAGTTAATCTAAGAAAAGATAGCTAGGGCTCAGATAATTATATGTATCGAATTGTCTGTTGACCATCCTGTTTCCTTAGGAGCTCTACCCTTTTATAGACTCTGCTCTCAACTTGACATCGTGTTTGAACACGTTCACCTAAAAGTAGGAGTCATGGGCAGTTGAGTGTGTAACTGCTAGCTCGTGGGAGACAGGTGTACGTTGACTTGTTCTGTTTACATCTGTTGTGGACGACCCACGTTCTACTTGAGTTCGTGGTCGAAGTGTAACTGTTGACGTGTATGTTTATGCGTGAGTCTGGTACTGGATAAGATCGAGTCTTCCGGAGCTCGAGGTATAAATGAGATCGAGTCCATAGCTCGAGGGATAGGTCCCTACAGTAAACTAATTAGGGTTTAACATGTCATTGTAAAATTGTTAAACATTGACGGTACTACCAAGGATTAATTTGATTGATCATACATAAGTTTGACAATGTATATGGGGATAGGCTTTTTCTGATATGCCTCACTGAATATGTCTTTAATGCATTGAGAACTTTGAATGAGGATACACCCCTAGGTACAGTGGTTGATATTTACACTTTGTGGATGGGTGAACATTCTTTAGTTAAGAATGGCAATGATTTGTTAGATATGTAGAGCTATAATGATGTGGAGAGAGTTGGGGATGACCACTTCTACTTTTCTCATCAAGGATTAGATGAAGAACTTGAAGTTAATGAACCTAATAATGAATCAAATCCTCCAATCTACATTAATGTAGAGTTTGTTGAACCTAATATTGAACAAGAGCATGATGACCTTAACAATGAACAAGAGTATGACTTGAGCTCAAATAACTTAAGTGATGATGACACCAGTGAGGATGACATGATCAGTGGGGATGATACCAGTGAGGATGATATAAGTGGGTACATGAGTGGGGATGACATGAGTGGGCATGGCATATTTAATATTGACAGTGAGGAAAACTTTGGGGAGCCAGACTCTGAGTATGGTGAATGGCTTGTACATGGAAAAACAGGAGAACAAAGTGATGTTGAGTTTGGTGAGACCCAATTAACATCAGTGGGGCCATCTTTGGAGGTCAATGAACCAAATGTGGGTGGTGGGGGACTTATTGACATGTGAGACAAATATTAGTGGTCTTTCTGAACCACCTTTGAGTGAGTTGTTTAAAGCTGCTAAGAAGTTAATGAAAACAAAGACTAAGGTAAGACCTCTTGAGAACAAATCAAAGAAAATTATTGCAAACAAAAAGAGAAAGTCTAGAGTTGGTGGTGACACTATTAGGTTTGGGATGAACCTCTATATGAAAGGAGAAACTGGAGGTGTAAAGAGGGTTGAAGCTGGACCTCAAACTAACATTGGCTCAAGGAAGAAGGCACAAACTAAAAATAAGCAAACAAACCAAAAAAATAAAAATAATAATGACTAGGGTGGAGAATCAACTAAACCTAGAAATAAAAGAGCTAGACCTAATGATTTACTTGAAGAGGAATTAGATGTACTTCTATTAGTTTATGACAGTGATGACATTGTCATCACAGAAGAGGTGGGGTAAACTGAGAATGGGGCACAAACTGGGAGTGGGCTTCAGACTAAAGATATTGGGGATGATAACACAGATGTAGAGGGTAGGTATGTTCAAGCAAAACAGGATATATATGAAGTTGAGGACTGAACTAAATGGGCATAACTATGTCCAGATAGCTTAGATGCTGAAGAAGGGTACTATAGTACACACACTTCACTGAAAGGTGATGATACTCCTACACAGGAGGACATAGACAGACTTGATGAAGAACTGAGGAATTTTGCTGAGAATGCACAAAACATTTTTCTAATGAAGAGGATTCAACACCCATAAAAAATGTTGAGATAGAGTATGATGAACTCAAAATTAGAATGTTATGGGGAACTGTATTTGAAGCAAGAACATTCATCAGGAAATTTGCTATCATAAACAAGTTTGAGTATTATCAAGACAAAAATGAGAATTACAGACTAGGGTACAAATGTGATGATGAGAAATGTGAGTGGATGTATTTTGTGAGAAGAATTTGTGATGGTCATACTATGGAACTGAAAGGCATAAGTAATCTAACTCACACATGTAGAGGTAAGGCTGGGGATAAGAACAAATTGGCACATGCAGGATGGGTGGCTAATAAAGTTGAACAACTGATTAGAAGTACAAGATCTACAAGACCATGTGATGCACATGAAGCTATAAGAACAAAGTATGGTGTTGATGTGTCTTACTTCACAACATGGAATGCATGAACTATATGCATGGAGATGATAGTGGGGCCTATGATGAAGGTTACATTGTTATGCCAGAGTTAACTGTACAAGTGTTATTGGAAAATCCATTACAACTTGCAGTCTTGACTTAATGACAATTGAATGGACAGGAACCTGAATTTCATACAAGGGTTCAATGGAGGGGTGATAGAATGGGTGTAGGCCACTATTGGAACTTGATGGGTATTTCTTAAAGGGCAAGTATGGTGGGGTGTGCCTCAATCATTGGACTGGATGGGAACAATGGATTATTCCCTATTGCAGTGTTCTTCTATAGGTCTGAGTGGACTGAAACTTGGAAAAAAATCTTAGAGATGATGGAACCTTATAATTTAAACCTACACAAATACAAGTTAAACTTTATCTCTGATAGGCAGAAGGGATTGATAGAAGCTGTTAGTCCAGTATTTCCATTTGCAAACCACAGATTTTTGTTTTAGACGCATGTACAAAAATATAAATAAGTACCACAGGGGTACTCACCTTGAGGAGCTAGTTTGGGAGGCTGCCAAGGCATGGAAACAAACTGAGAAGAAGGAGTTTCTTGATTAGTTGAAGTTGGATGACCTTGCAACATATGATTCGTTACACAGGGAGCCATATGAGAGATGGTCCAGATCACATTTTGACTTTAGTGCAAAGTGTTAGCACATCACTAATAATTTCTTAAAGTCCTTCAATAACTGGATCAGCAAAGTGAGAGAGGCCTTTACATAAAGCCATAGAAAAGTTGAACCTAATGTTGTTGAAGCTCATGTATGGCAAAAAACTAAAAGCTAGGGAGTGGGACCAAAATGGTAAATTTCCTTATTTTCCTGTGTTTGATTAAAGTAAGTAATAACAACTGTTTAAGTTTAAATATATATATTTTTAATATGCAAGACTTGTTTCTAGGGCAATCACACACATTGAGAAAATGTCAAGAAAGTATGGTCAATACAGGGTAGAGGGTACAACTGACAAATGTTTTGTTGTAATTTCTGGAATTGGCCAGAAATGGAAAGTTGACCTTGAAAAACTTGAATGCCAATATAGAGAGTATCAACTACCTGGTTTGCCATGTGTGCATGCAGTTAGTGTTTTCATTTCTATGAGACATCCTTGGGTTGAGTAAGTACTTTTTTCCTTTTATCTTATTTTGTTTTATAGTTGTTTATAGGTTCACATGCAAATAAAGATTTATTTTTTTATTACATAGATATTGCAGTGAGTACCACACACAGTTGTAAAATATGTTGCTACTTGCAATATTCTAATTCATGTTATTGATGATCCATCTGAATGGGGGCATGTATTACTTCAATTAGAACCTTAAAATTGTATGTTGTACTTTAAAGATTTTTTTAATATTTTTTGTAGTATTAAGTTGTTATTGAATGACATATTTGATTGCAACCAGGATACACTGTGTTACCCTCACCTTTAGTGAGGGGACCTAGTAGACCAAAAAAGCAAAGAATTAAAGACAAAGATGAAGTACTTGGCAATGGTAGTAGATGTGGAAAATGTGGTGCTAAGGGTCACATGAAGAAGACATACAAAGGTCCTCCTGCCCAACCAAGTGGAACTGTGACAAAACAAAGGAATAGGCTTGACACAAATAGCAAGAAAGCTAAAGGTCCTCCCCCCCCCCCCCCCCCCCCCCCTCTCAAACACCAGTTATGAGAGGTAGATGGAGAGGTATTCTGCTAAGGGTGGTAGGGGAAGGGCAAATTCGAACACTGAATCTGGAACTACTACAAACACTGGGAGGGGCAATGGTAGAAACATGGGTAGGGGAACAACTTCTACAAGAGGGAGATGTAATGTATTGCTGCTAAAACTGGGAACAGTGCAACTGCTAGCACTGGGAGGGGAGCAACTTCAAACAATGGAAGGGGTGCAGCTTCAAACACTAAGAGGGGTGTAACTCCAAACATTGGGAGGGGTGCAGTTTTAAACAATGGAAGGGCACCATTCCAACCTCCAAGACCAGCTACATATGTTGCAACTCAGTCATCTCAAACCACATCAGTCACAAAACCCCTACAAGAAGGAATACCAAGCTCCTACAAGAAATTGGAAGCCTTAGTCTTTGATTATTTTCTCTTATTTTATCTACTTTAAGTTATCATGTTAACCTTTTGGGTTATGGTAAAACATTATTGCACTTTCTGCAAGCAGTTTAGACTGCATTTTGGGTAGAATTGGTTTATTTTTCATGTTATGTTGGAGGAATTAATTAAATATCTATGATATGTTGTACTTTAGAGACAGTTAAATAACTAATGGTATTTTGGTATGTGTTGTGCTTTGTATATTTTGGTATGTGAATTGTACAGTCTATACTGAATGGTGTATAGTGAGTAGAATGTATAAATTATAGTTGTACAGGATGTGGATATTGTTTCAAGTTTTGCACTATTATGCAGGTTTTAAATGTAGGTTGTTGTCCTGTAGGTTTGTACTTCACATTAAACACATTGCAGTTTTTTTTTTTTTTTTGTTGATCACCATTATTAATGTGTGTTTCATTGTGCTATGCAGGTTTTGTGATATGTGATTTGGAATAGCATTGAGTACCAATTAGGTTTGTGTTCTATCTCTTGTTTGCCATTTTCACTACATGTTTATCCATATTTTTAGTATAATGCATAGTATATTCATTAAAATTCAAAAGTGAATGCCCTACATTCATCCTAAAGTTGTTTTCCATTTAAATTGATTACAAAACTCATTCAAGTTCATGGTAAGAGTCATTTTGACATTCATCTTTAGGTTCTTCTCATGAGTATTTTTAGTCTTCTCTTCTCTCTTGTTATATTTTTCTTCTTGCATTGCATCTTTAACCAAGTGAAGCTCTTCTTGCAAATAGAGTTTGTGCATTTTACAAACTTTTTGGCCTTTAGTTGCTTTAGCTTTGGAAGTCCATAAACTTTTAGGAGCCCCACATCCATCCACTGTGCAGTTTGAAGTCCTCCAAGGGCATTCCCTCCACCAGTGGCCATGTGTTCCACATCCAAAACAACCTCCTGTAAAAAATGAAGTTGACCCACCAGAATTTAGAGAACCATCGATTGCACAATCTAACCACTGAAATGAACCACATGTAGTGAATTGGCAAAACAAGAACTTTCTCTTTGGGTTAGTTAATGTATTTGAAATGTTTATCTTCATGACTCCATTGCAATTTGGTTTCTTGCATTTACTGTATACCCAGGGACAAGCTTTTATGCTACAGGAGCATGGTTCTATAGTTTGGTAAAATTTTGTACAAATAGGACAAGTTTTAACCTACAAAGTATGAGCATCAATTTAGTTTTACCCCCAAAAAAAATGCCTGCAATTCGTCATTACCCCCCAAAGCTTGAAGCAATGCGTTAATGGCATAAACAAAAAAAAAAGAGCTAAAAAACCCAGAAAATTTTAGAGTAATGTCCTAGATGCTTACCTGAGAAGATTGACCACCATCCATTGCATTATTTCAGATAAAAGGAAAAGACTACTTTGTTTTTTTCAAGCAGATGAAGAGATTTGAATTTAAATAAGAGAAGAAGTACTTTTGAATTATGTGAAGATGCGTGGCGATTACGTGGGCCTTTGGATTATTTTATTACAGATCTCGAGATAAAAATTGTTGAAAGTAGGAGAGAGAGTGAGTATAACGGAATTATTTGGTAGGTTTTAGTATGGGTACTTCAACCAAGTTGAACTGGTCAAGTCAAGTCCACTCGTAAAGGCTTGAACCCATGACCTTTCATAGGTTTTAAGAACTAAGTACCACTTAGCCACAAAGCTAGATATGTTATAATTTATTTTCTTATTGTATATAATATATTTATAATAGTTGTAGAACATTAACATTGATAAAATATAAATATATCGGTATATAACTTCGGATCGGATATTTATCGAATTGGACTAGGCACCATCCGAATCTAATCCGAAATTATTTCGGATGTTCCTTATTCGGATCGGATCTGATTCGGATTGGAAAAAATGACATCCATATCCTAAAAAGGAATCGGATAGTCCAATTTGCTCATGATTTTTCGAGTTTGAGGCCTCCAACAATAGCCTCAATACTAGAAATCCAAAGGCAGGCTTGAATTTAGAGTTTTAAGTTGGTTTCAACTTTCAAGTATAAGTATCAGGCTTGAATTATGGTTGAGTTTAGAATTTTAAGTTGGGAGCATATAAGCCTTAGGCACCGCCTAATGCATTTTTTTTATTTATTTTAAATAATACGTTAGGCGCATAAGCCTTAGGAGCCCCTCTTTTTACTTTAATTAAAACCATAGGGCGTGCTTAAAACACAATTCAAGTACTAAGACTCATTGGGAAGCCTCTCAAATGCTTGAAAAAATTCAAGCATTGAGCAAAATAAATTAGCAATTGTTGGGTTAGTCTTCTCACGGCAAGAACATCCAACAGAAAAAGCTTCTCAACATCTCTACTCCAATATTTTGGACGACACTTGTCTTTTGCCAACTCTGATTTTAACGCTCCTCATCCTTAGTTTGGTATTATCAAATCTGATGAAAATAACCTTTCAGTCTTTTGCATCTCTCTTCATTTCTCAGAACTTATGAAATTAAAACCTCTTCCTTAAAACCTGCAAAAAGGAAATTGTATCTCCTCTTATGTGAAAATTTCCCACTCATTATCTGAACTTGATCAAGATAGATGAATTAGTACCTTATGTTTGCACACATAAATTAGTACCTCTTCTTGTGTGGGCAAAGTTTGGTGTAAGACGCACCGCATATTTCTAATTCAATGCCAATAGTCAGATACTTTAGTTTATCTATTGAGTTGCAAGGCTTAGTATGCCCGACGTGAGACTTACGTATCTCAACATACCTCTTTCATGTGGGCTGTGGCCTAATTTTAGGCAAAATAAGTTGACGAATATAATTGGTAACGTGGACCATGTGTGGTTGTTGTACATGATAAAATCTTGACAAAGATATATACATTAGTACTCATCGACCCTATTGGTGTAGGTAATGTTAGCAATCAAGCAGGACACAAAGTTCACTATAAAATGGACACACCGAAAAATAGAAATTTGCAAACAGAGAAATATCGATCCGACAAAATTCCGTTTGTATGAATACTTTACAAGTAAATAACCTCATAAACTTTAACTCGACTGCA
Source organism: Kingdonia uniflora (assembly GCA_014058105.1). Lineage (NCBI taxonomy): Eukaryota > Viridiplantae > Streptophyta > Magnoliopsida > Ranunculales > Circaeasteraceae > Kingdonia > Kingdonia uniflora. The sequence goes on along the minus strand of JACGCM010001055.1, from coordinate 880,939 downwards.
ATTTTTATTTTATTCTTGTAAAGAGCACACACCTTTGGTCCCTAAAATACTCTCTGGAGTCTTGATACATTACCGTAAAATCAAACTGTTACAATAAAGTACAATCACTATGATCAATAAAGTAAATATGAAGATAATCTTATTAACCTCTTCTCCTGCTTTAGCAAATTCTCTTGTTCTTGAGTGGAGTCTTCCCTTGGACTGGCTGTAAACATAAATGTGATGGTTTTCTGTGTTGTAGCCTCTAATATGGACTTCCTCTTTATTTAACCTGATAGGGTTTGAGTGGTATTCCCATTATACCCTCAAACCCTAATAAAGAGTACCACTACGTTCCACCAAACCTTAACTTGGTATAACAATTTGGGCACAACCAATAATACCTATATGATCTATTAATATGTGTGCTCGTGAATCAAAAAATAAAACATTGAGTAGTGCCAGTATGGATAGAAAATCCAACATTACGTTTGACACAATTTTTTCCTATGTTTTTTGAGCTTCTCCCTGATTATTTTGGCTTAGCCATAGCCACTATGACTACCAACTTGCGAATGTATATAGAATTGGAAGTTCCATCTCAAAACCAATTATGCTCAAGAATTGCATCTTTGGCATTTGTGTAATTTTTTACCAAAACTAACTTCTTCCCAAAATAAGTTAAGTTCACGCGGGAATCTGTTTCATAAGTCTGAGGGACCCACTCACCCCAACTCGGTCTCACAGACTTCTCCCAACTCAGCGACCGACCGACCGACCGACCTTGTGCATGTAAGCTCAATTTAGGTCAGATTCTCGTCTTAATTCATCCCTAATTCACACTCAACCATCAATTCAACAATGGGGTTTTATAGAATTGTTGTTAGAATTTAGGTTTTAGGTCAAATTTGCACCACCATTGTAATGCTAATCCAATTATTTACCCTTATTTTTTTCTGACTGTGTTTTGCACAAAACCCATTTTTTAATTTTATCTCTCGCGGAAAATTGGGTTCATTTGCTTTAAAAGTGGTTCTTTTGAGCTGAAGAGGATCACATTGTAATAGTGGGCTAAGGAGGCTTATCCAAATTTGAGAAAAAAACCCAATTTTTTGATTTAGTTTGTTTTAATAGTGGTGCTTTTGATCTAAAGAGAGTCACATCAATAGTGGGGTTTTCTCAATTTGAGGGAAAATTATGGGAAATTAGCCATTTGGGAACCAAACATTGGTGGTGACAATTAAACTAAGATTTTATTATTTGGTGAATGTGGGGACTCCTATTGAGCCTTGTTTGTTGTATATAATGGGCATTATTATGTGTGACTGTTTGGTAGTGGTGGTGGTTGAAGTTGTTGTTTTCTTGGTGATTTTGGAGCTACAGATCATATTTTTGAAAGCGGCGTGTCCGTTATTAGTGGTACAACGAAGAGCTTCGCTGTCTGATACTACTGATTGATATTAGGTAATCAAATTGAGTTTTTCATTATTGTATTTAAGTTGTTTACTTAATTTGTTGTTGTCCTCTAGTTTAATATCAAATGTATGAATGTTTATTTATATAATGATATGATTTTTGTATGTATTCGGTTTGAATCATAGAGTAAAAGTTAGTTAATTTTTCTAACTTATACTCTCCTCAAAAGACCGGAATAGCCTGTATTTTCACCTTAAGGACTGTTATTTTGCATCTATACACTTTGATGAGAATGGTTTCGTTGCATTTCGGGTGCAAATTGAACGTTTGCTCTAAATTGGAGATGCTCCTAATTTCCTGTCTTTGTGGGAAATTCAGTACATATGTATATAGCTTATCTGGTAAGCTTTTGACATTTGTCACGTGCTTTTGTACTTGTTCTTTTGTTTATCCCATTATTTTTTTGGAAACTATTATTTGTTCTTGAAATTTTGTTTTTAAATGAAAACAGAAGGTATTTTTTTTAATTAGTACTAATTTTTTTTCTCAAATATTGGGGCATACTCAAAAATATTATAACCATTAAAAAGATATTGGTGGCATGTATCCATAGGTTGAGTGTGGTTTCCTCTTATGCTTCATTCTTCTCAGTCATGGTTATATTCCTTCGATGAAAGCCTAAACTTGGATTTCATGGAGAATTAGTATCTTTTTATAATTTTCTAGTTTTGTACTGGTAGGCCTGCACATGACAACAATTTGTAAAAATTCTTCCTCACCAATAAGGAATTTCTTTCATATGTATTATGTAATAGATAGGGATGTGCAGAAGTTTTTCTTTTCAGTGGCCTGCTTAATTTGGTATCTTCGAATATGACATTATCTATGTAACATGGACACTCCATATTCCAAAAAAAACCCGTGTCCAAGCGTGTCGGACACTCGGACACACCGACACTCGTGTCGACACTCCAATGGACACTTCTTGCTTAGATCATAACCTTTTTGACATAGCTTTTAGAAAGTTTTCAATTCTTATACATGTTATTCAACCATACTAACTAGTATCATTGTTTTTAGTTTGTTATTAGTCGTAAATTAACCCATAAGTTAATATAACCCATAAGTGTTGGGACTTGTTTGTTATTAGTCGTAAAAATATGTCGTTAATTAACCCATAAGTGTGTTAGATATGTTTAGTAACCAACATAAGCATAGTAGAAAATAAGAAATAAATTTTTTACAGCCGTGTCCCCGTTTTTACATATTTTTGGGTCGCCGTGTCCGACACCCCGTACCCGTGTCCGACACCGACACCCGTATCCGTGTCGTTGTTACCTAGGACAGTATAATTCTTCGTTTGTCATATAAAAAGGCAGTTCTTGCCCAGAAAATGGGATCACAGGAGGTTCTATTCTCATTTTCCTTGGTGTTTGCAGGACTTAGTTACGAGAATTCTATTATTTCTTCTCCATCTTTAGCATATCCTGAAAATAAAATATATTAGTACAGTGTTCTTTGTGTAATTTATTGTTGAGATCAATTTTAATATAGCCCAATTTGGTGATGTAATAGTAAAATATAGGAAGTCTAGTGTAGATGAAGCTTTTTAGTCCAATATACCATCTTTATCAGTTCTCTTATTTTTCCTTTTTCTCTTCTAATTTGTATGTGGGATTTTTTTTTGGTAGTCTTTAGTATTCAATACAGATAACTGCTAGTTGCTTGTTATCACGAGTCTCAGCAGCATGAAACGCAATAGATACCATTTTGGATATGTTGGTACCCAAACTATTATTTATAACTTGGCTGATTATCGTCTAATTTGATGCAAAGATTTTTTTTTTTTTTTTTTTTTGTAGAAAGTGATACTTTTAAAGGTTCGAAATTCTAATTTTATTTGGGTAAGATTAGATACTGTCAGCTACATTTCTAGTCAAGTGTTCTTTGTTTGTTATCTGAGATTTCAATGTGATCTATTTGTTGTTTATTATTATTTTGGGCATCATCATTCATTAATATGATTCTTATCTATTGTTAGGCTTAATTTCTTTGTCATGGAGAATCGTGAATGTCTGGGTTCATCAGAGCAGGATTATTCTGGAAAACTTCCAACTATATTGGAATATATCGCATCAAAAGAAGTGTCCGGCTTTGATACTGTTGAAATGGCCAGTAATGTGACTTGCTCACCAACATTCTGTCGTTCACCTGATTCAGCAAAAGTCAAAGTAAGTCATTCAGTTTATGTTTAATGTAATGCATAAGTAAAGGTATCTACATGTATACTTGCAAAAAAATGATTAAGCTCTGTGGTCTTCGATGACTTTGATCTGGGAATTTTGACCCCTTTTTGTTAGTGATCTAATCTCTTTGCCTATCCAATGAAAAAACCCAGCCTCAGTGTGCCTGATTAAGAGTAATGATGATGCCTGACGCTACTGTTCTAGATAGAATTGGTTAAGCAAGCTACCTAATCCCAATACTAGACATGATATTTTTCTTTATGGTGTGGAGGTAAAATGTTGCTAGCTAATGCTATTTTCGATATTAAGGTTAGCAACGTTGCATTTTGATATATAAGGTATACAACTTGATCTATATTAGATGTAAACATAAACTTAAAGAAACAACACCCTGTATCTTTGGTTCCACTCAAGATCCTTCCTATCAGGGGCGAAACTATCGTTTTAGAGGAGAAGAGGGGGGGGGGTGTTATGAATATGTTTCGAGTTGAATTTGGGGGCGAGTCCCCTATTAAAGAGTATTTAAGTAATTTCATGTCTCTTTTTTTTAATACTATTTCATATATAAATACATTTTATATATCAAATGCCCATAACATGTACTAATGCATATCATACGATTAATTAGTCGAAATATACTACGAGAATATTACAGAAGCACAAGTTAACCTTGACATAATTGTTTAGAGAAAATATAGATTATCATATTAAGGTCTACTAAATACCATTCGCGCATAATTCATGAAAATCGCGACTTCCATATTTTAAGGTTAGAGATCGAGAGTTTGAGTCTTTTTTTTGTGCTTTTTATGAAATTCAATTAAGGTTATAGAGAGAAAGGTCAGGAGGGTAGAGAGAGTTGGGTCAGGTTGGGCCGAGCTTCTGGGTTAGCTTTATATATAGTTTTTTTTTTGAGGGGCTGTATATATACTATATATAGGGAAAAAAATAGCAAACATTAAGGGGGGCTATGTCCCCCCCCCCCCTTTTAAGCCTATAAATCCGCCCCTGCTTCCTATGGCAAAACTGATCCAGCCACTAATCCTTTCCATGCATTTCCTGGAACATGGATAAGATGTTATAGTCTATTTGGATTATTACAATGATATGTTTGGAGTTTGGCACAAAAAACTAGAGCATATCGATTTGTGGGGATTCAGGCATAGGCAAAAAGAGTAGATTGATTTGTCTGTACTATTATTTGCATGTTTGGTTTTCCCTTTGCAATAAAAACATTCTGATAAGTCATGTGGTCTTCACAATACCCACGTAGGCGGTTGTCTCTCCACCTTGCATACCGCTATTTCTATTTTAGTTATTTCTAATTAGTTTATTTGATTTGCATTATAATTAGGAGAAATCTCCTAATTAGAGTCTAGTTAGGGTTTCTATTTGTGCTAGGCCTCTTCTCCTATAAAAGAGAGCCTAAGCATAGTTTATTTCTTATGTTGGTTTGACTAAGAGAGAAAGGCTTAGCCTTAGAGAAATATGTAGAGTTTGGGGTAAATCTCATATACCCTAGGTTTTTTGACCTTTTATATTATACAATTGAGAGATCATAGTCTTAATTGAGATTAATTTAGCTTCTGCAAACGTAGTTTTTAACAACTTGGTGTACCTGAGCTAGCAAGATTCTGCGGGGATTTTTTTTACACCGACTGCTACAGTGGTTGAGGTATTTGCTATAGTGATTTTGGCATCTGCTAAAGTTATTTTTGCGTTGTTACAGTGATTTCTGCAGAGCTAACAAGATTCTGTGGGAATTTTTTTTCTTTATCTCGACGAACAATGGGGAAGAAAACGCCAAAGAAGCAAACACAAGGCGAGCAATTGAAAATGGTAAAAGAGTCTACCAAGTTGCTTATTGAGTTTAACAAGGAGCTTACAACATTCAACATGATGATGTCTAAACAACTTGAGGCGATACTTGCCAAATTGCGTGCCCTCGCGAGTTTCGATGGTGATGAGAGATTTGCCGATGCCATTGAAGATGAAGTAGAAGTAGGAGAGAAGAAGATTGAGGCGGGTGTTGTGATAGATGATTTTATAAGATTCGATGGAGTAGGCTTGAAGATGAACCACTACAAGACGATGGGGAGGGAGGGTCACCATGCGATTGATATTGTAGATGGGGAAGACGGAGACGTGTTGAAAAGTTCTCGATTAAAGTCCCACGATAGGGTTGCGACCGTAATGCGAGAAGTTCACCCGATTGACGATTCGGATCATCATGAAGTCCGACTGAAGAAGACTAGCACCGCGCTAATCAGTGGTAACCCACTAAAAGTTGAATTTCACAATTCCTCTCCATTACTTGATTGTGATAAACCTCTAATCTTTGATGAGTCTCCAGAAGAGGTAATTAATTCAGAGTTTAGTGATCCGTTTTTGCAAGAGTTTAAAGATTGTTCAAGTCAAGATTTTAATCAGATTTTGGGGATTCAAAATGAAGTCACGTACGGTGTTTTTGGCGAAACAATAGTTTCTCTATTTGCAAGCAAACAAAATGGGTACGACAAATATCGTGGGAGGATTTGTAGTTATCCTGTGCTCAGAGTTGCTTCTTCTGTCTTTAAAATTCGTAGACAAATTTTTCAAAGACGGGGAGAGTTGATAAGTCACGTGGTCGTCACAATACCCACGTAGGCGGTTGTCTCTTCACCTTGCATGACCATTCTATCTATTTTAGGTATTTCCTAGGTAATAATGACACGGATACGGGTGTCGATATCTGACACGGGTACAGAGTGTCGAAAACGGCAGAAATTGTTAAGTACCTTGCAAATAGTGTTGGACACGTGTGTCCGAGTGTCGGGCACATTTTTATTTATTTTTAGGTAAAGTGTCGTTGTTACCTAGGCTATTTATAATTAGTTTATTTGATTTGCATTACAATTAGGAGAAGTCTCCTAATTAGAGTTTAGCTAGGGTTTCTATTTGTGCTAGGTCTCTTCTCCTATAAAACTAAGCTTAGTTTATTTCCTATGTTGGCTTGAGTGAAAGAGAAAGGCTTAGCCTTAGAGAGATATGCAGGGTTTGGGGTAAATCTTATAAACCCTAGGTCTTTTAAACTTTTATTTTATGCAATTGAGACATCATAGTTTTAATTGAAATTAATTTAGCTTCCGCAAACGTAGTTTTTAACACATTCGCTTGAATTAAAAAGTGTGTTATTGCTACATTTTTTTTAACAAACATCACATATGTGCATGTTTCTCAGGGGTGAGTACTTCTTAATTAAAATTTAATGCCTAATTCATATTCTTATTTTCTTGTTGTTACTTACTGTAGGTAACTGAAATAACAGCATCACGGAGCCAAGCTGATATTTCTCAGACGGACAGCACCAACTCTGTATCTATAAGTATCAATATGCCCTCCTCTCCTTTGGGGGTTAAAAGGGTAATGTTTAGTGACGAAGGGGGGGCTATTATCAGCAGTGGATTTCCGGGATCTCCTCCCTTGTCTACAGTTTCCAACACTGAACAGACGAAACAAGCAAAATTTCACTCCCAGTCCTTACCTTTAGGTCCTTCATATGATGAAGTGGTTACAAAACGTGAGATTAGTTCTTCAGAGCTAGAAAATAGATATCCGAGGAATGATAGGCTAAAAGACAGACGGTTTGATTCTTTCAAAACTAAGAAATGGTCTGGAAAGCTGGATAAGCCGGTTTCAAATGTACGGGGAAGGCAACAAGAACCTGAATCAAAGGCTAATGTTTCACAGAATGGTGACATTCAATCTTTACCTGTTGACCGTTACTTTGATGCATTGGAAGGGCCCGAGTTGGATACTCTCAGGGTATGTACGATCTAACATTGTAGGTCTGGATTTAATTAAGATGAATTCTTTTTCGTTCTACTTTTCTTTATAATGGACGACATTCTTTTGTCCTAATATAGTAAATCCTGACCTATTAGATTTATGTTTGGTAGAGAGTTATCTTGACAAGTGTTAGCTTAAAATGCCGATTTGATGGAATCATAATGGAAGTATTTATCTGCACTAGCCTGGACAAGCATAGATGATAACTCTTGGTAATTTTAACCGAAATAGCGATGTAAACATAATCTTTTGAACCGAACCTTATTTTGTTAAAAAGATCAAAAATATCCTAAAGCGTCAAACACAATGATTTCTGACGTATGTCCTTTAGCTACTCTGATCAGACATTCAGAGGGAAGCTTCCAATCGTACCACATCTCGAAGTTTCAGATAAGAAACAGTTAACGTTTTTCATTTGGCAATTTTTTTTGTATAGTTTAGAAGTTATAGACAACAAAACAAACTAGGTCTCAGCTTGAAAAAAGTATAATATGAGGCATCATTTTGTTTGTTGTTTTGGGCTGTGTTTGACAATTCCATTGTTCTCTTCAAATTTTAATCCAATCATTGTTTCTTTCAATTAACTTCTGCAAGTTTTAGTACATACATACTTCTGCTACCTATATACTGTATCTTTATCAATGTAAATTGTGATTATCAAAAAAATTTATACGTTTTTCGTTCTGTTTCTAATACACAGATGATCAATAACTAATCCAAGTATTTAATATATGAAAGAGGATGGTTAATGCTATCTCGTTTGTTCTTTCGCAGGATTCAGAGGAGTTGGTCCTTCCAAAAGACAAGCAATGGCCATTTCTTCTCCGTTATCCCATCTCTTCTTTCGGTATGTGCCTTGGTGTTAGCAGTCAAGCCATCCTTTGGAAGACTCTAGCAACCTCCGAATCCACAAGTTTCCTCCATGTCCATCTAGGCATTAACCTTGTTCTTTGGTGCATTGCTGTTGTTCTGATAGTCATTATCTCCTCCATCTACTCCCTCAAAATCATTTTCTACTTTGAAGCAGTTCGGCGTGAGTACTACCACCCTATCCGTGTAAACTTCTTCTTTGCCCCATGGATATCCTGCCTTTTCTTAGCACTTGGAGTCCCCCCATCCGTCGTCAAAACCTTAAACCCCGCTCTTTGGTATGTACTCATGACTCCCATTTTCTTTCTAGAGCTAAAAATCTATGGACAATGGATGTCAGGAGGTCAAAGGAGGCTTTCTAAAGTAGCTAATCCTTCAAACCATCTCTCTGTTGTTGGGAACTTTGTTGGAGCGTTGCTGGGTGCGTCTATGGGGTTAAAAGAAGGGCCTATTTTTTTCTTCGCTATTGGATTAGCTCACTACACCGTCTTATTCGTAACGCTATACCAGAGGCTTCCCACGAATGAGACTCTCCCAAAGGAGCTCCATCCAGTGTTTTTTCTATTTGTTGCAGCACCAAGTGTTGCTTCTATGGCATGGGCAAGGATTCAAGGAACATTTGATTATGGATCAAGGATTTCCTATTTCATCGCATTGTTCCTTTACTTTTCCTTGGTTAGTCTTCTCTACTGCTCGCACTGAACCTGATGATTTCATGATATTAGATATTAATGATATTTTCATTAGAAGGATTCCATACAGAGTCTATAATGGATGGCACTGAACATTTTTCTTTAAGGGCATATTTTCAATTAGACTTACTCCAAATTAGAAACTCACTTGTTGGTCAATCTTTGGGATATTTTGATTTTTGACCTCCACTATATGATACAAAGTATGAAAGTACAATCCCCAAAACTTTTCAATGTCAAAACTGCTAGAATTAGGCTTTGCCAAAAATTACAAAATCGACATGCAAGGCCTATGATCAAATAATAGGGCTCAAAGTCAAGATATCTGTCTATTCTAAATATAATTCTTGTAAAGGTGCACTAAAAAGCCATTGTTTTCTGTGTATGGTACAGGCAGTTCGGGTTAACTTCTTCCGAGGGTTCAGGTAAATATGTTACATTTAAGTTACAAATTTATCTTCCATCAGGTCCATAATGAAGTTTCTTTTATCATACAAATGTAGGTTCTCTCTGGCGTGGTGGGCGTATACCTTTCCTATGACGGGAGCCTCAATCGCAACGATTAAATACTCTAATGAGGTTACAAATCCAGTAACTCAATCTCTATGTGTCATTCTCTCTGCAATTTCTACCCTCACAGTCACGGCTCTGCTCATTTCCACTATTCTCCACGCCTTTGTGAAAGGGGACCTCTTTCCGAACGACATATCCATTGCCATTGCACAGAGAAGACCAAAGACACATAAGAAGCGACTCCATCTGAGATCATCAAGCTCAGATGCTAAAGACATTGAACAGTCTCCGAAACCTGCAAATTCAGATGAGCAAATGATTGAAATTTCTCTCTCGAATAGCCCAGACGTATCGGGACCTTGTTCATTGTTTCCACGCTATGTGAGGTATTTTCTATAGATATCACCACTTTTATCTCATAGGACAAGAGTATTGGTTCCTGATATATGGCTATAGTGCTGGCAAACAAGTAATGTCGCATTGCCAAAAGTCGTACGTAAGATATATTTGCACCTGCACCAAGGAGAAGAATCAGTATGACACCGTTCTACTAGAAAATATTCGTTTCCAGGTGGTTCCAAAAGCAAAGCTTGTTTGTCAGTAAGATTATCTTTCAGAGAAGATTATACATTCATATTCTATATGCCAATACCAGCTTTTCTGCAACCATGGTTCGGATATTTTGTTTGTTGAGGTTAAAGAGCACCCTTGGACGTCATGTGAACTTGTTCCGTGCTTGCATAGTATGTTATCTCTTGGAATAGAGAGGGGCAAACAAGTATCCTTTATTTTTCTGTAGCAGGAAGTGTTGCAGACATGATCTTGTTTCTGCATTTTGGTTCGAATGATCGGTGTTCCATATAAAGGTTAGAGCATGATCCACATTTTCACGCAACATGCTATTTTATAATTTTTCATGTATAAATTATGAAAGACGATAGAATATAATAAGTATAGATATCAATGAGATCTGATGAAAAGCGGATATAAATAAAGTTACTCGTTCTTTTTTCTTCTATTTAGTAATTTGATAATTATCATTATTAGCTTTTCTTTCTATGAGTTAGGAAACCTAATCAAAGCCTCTGCCCCCTGCCGCCTAATCATGTGAGCTTGGTCTGGTAAGCCTGTTTCTACAATAATCCCTTTTGTCATGTTTTATAGATACTGTCACACTACTTTCTACTTCCCATTATGTACATATATGCATTCCCCGTAATAATCGTACTTGGAGCTACAGGAGAGCTGTGCTATGCATGTAGATGATAAGCGGTAAAATACAGGAGAATTATGTTCTGTCATTACTCTAGAGAAGCCAAAATTAGTTTGCGGTACTTAATTATGATCCCTGGGAGATTTGACGACAGATAAACAACATACAGATAAACAAGATGCTCTAATTGTACGCTGCACATCTTTATAGAGTGGTACTCTACCCCGAATATGGTTATAATGTATGACACAATCCTTATCGCAAGACGTGTCTTCTGATATAATGTGTAAATGAGAATCAGGTTTTAATGTCACGACAACATGCGATACCAGCTGCTTTGTTTTTCTGCTCGTTGAAACAACGACCTGAAACTGAGATTTCCGGCATAATACATCATAAGGTTCTGGTCCCCGATTCATGTACTAATGTGGTCCTGTTCTAAGCCCTCCCCCTGAGGCAGAGCTCTTCTCATCCTCTAACTGGTGACAATGAATCTAGTTTGTGGTCACAACTTTACGAACTTCACATGGTATCACAGACCTTAAGATTTGTTCATGTTTCCTGCTCTCCATTTCGAAGCGAAAGAAGGGTTACCTTCGATCCTAACACCGTTAGTAAGTAGTAACCCTGTTATTGTTACAAATGTGTAAAACAAGACTTTCTTGACTTGACAATATTAATTTGGCTCTACATTTTCCTCTTCAACTCAAGGTAGTATCTGTCACATAGGTTCAAATCTTAGTCCCCTAAGCATAGCTGCCATGTTCGAAAATTTCAACCATGGGAGGTCATTAAAATTTAAAGCTAGGGTTTCGATTTTAGTATTTTTGTTTTGCAAACCATGGTGATCCGGTTCATAATTTATCAACATTTTGCCGACTAATTCCTGAGGCACGTGAGAACCCCACCAACCCACATGCCAGGTTTAGTCAGGCTAGTTCCCGGCAAGTGAGCCCTGTTTGCGGTGAATCAAACTCAGGGCCTCTGCTTCTTAAGGTGTTTAACAATATCCGCTACGGCAATCAAGTGAGATTTCCTAGCTGTAAGAACCCAGAACATGTTGCAACATTTGGCTTCGCTCAGTTGCTCTATGGTCCCTACAATTCGAAATACCATCTTAAGTCCCCCAAACTTAACAAAGCCGATAAAAGATTGCTCTATGGTCCCTACAATTCGAAACACCATCTTAAGTCCCCCAAACTTAACAAAGCCGATAAATCTTTTATGCTAAAATTATAAACCTAGCTAGAGGGAGAGAGGAGCCACAGTTATTCTGACTTGTTTTGGGGAATAATAAGATGGAAGAAAGAAAACAAAAGGGAACATAGACATAAGAGTGTTGGTTTTTTCTCCTAGCAAAATTTGTCTATGTTTCCAACACTTTGTTGGTTGCCCATGTGACCAACTCCTTGTATTAGGGCCCTCTGTGTTCCCTTCTCCTCTTCTTCATCAACTAAATGTGGCTCTAACTCTAGTATAAGTCTCTTTCTTAAACCTTCAATCTCTTTCAGAAAAACAAAAAAAATTGGGGAAGTTTTTAATATTAGACAGTAAAAAGAGTGGGATTCGAATTTCAAAATAATATTAAAATATTTACTAGTGATTACTGAAGGAAAAAAAAAAGGATTAATATCTATTATGAGTGTATTAGGTTGGAGTTCTTCACACTACGAAGAAAAAGTAATGTTCCCCCTAAGTATTTGCACTACAAGAACAAGTTCCCTTGCAGAGTTACAGGAACAAGAAATAAGGTGAAGGTCTTGTTAAGAACATTTCATCATTTGCTAATGAAACCTACGTGTTTTCTTGCTTGATTATGTAAAAACACAAGTACAATTATGTTGGCCTAATCATGCGTTTTGTTGAAATTTGTCATCTTATTCTTCATAATTAACTAATAACAGTTAGCTTCTCCTCGACAGCTTGACCCCTCCGGCTACCATGCAAGGACAATGCAATGATTTGAATGCCGAACCAAAGGAGATCATCTTACTGGTGTCAATCAATCTAAAGGGAGTGAAATATAGTATTTGCTTTATAAAAAAAAAAAAAACACTACGAACGCGTAATTACTTTTAGTTATGTTTTGAAGATTTTTAAGTAGATAAAAACTATCGTGGCCTCGTTACAACCACATTTTGGACAACGCGGCGACATTTTGACACACATTCAAGCTCAAACAAGGTACGAAAAATAAGCCATAATAAGAAGTTGATATTCACATGGTGGTCCCTAACAATCAAAATATGGAAATTAATCCACAAACAAAATCACAAAAAGGAAAGCTAGAGGACCCTCTAATTTCAATGACTTCTTTCTCTCTTCTAAAAGCATCTTTTTTAGGTGAAGTCCCTCTCTTATATCTATACCAACCATATACAACACACCTTCCTTTGTGTGGCACTTTATTAATTTTCAAACCTAATTTCTTCCCTAATTCCTATTTTTAAGTTTTCCTTTTTATGAAAAGTTCGATTCTAAGATTACGACGAGTCAGAAATAATGCACGGATATTTTATAGGAAACTAAATATATATGTGGAGCATCGTAATACACGTGAGGGTTTGATGTGAAAATCCAAAGACCGTAGATGTCAAGCTGGACATCCTAAGACCGTCGACATCTTTAACTTAATAACATTGTTAATTACATTTTGATGGAGGAAAGTGAGAATAAGAAAAGTAAAAAACACACACCAAGAGGAACAAAAATGAATATAGGAAATACAAGAAAATATATCATGAAGATGGTTATAGAATTAAAATAAATAATGGTTGTTGCATATAATGATACCATGAAATAATGAAAATAGTAGGTTGTTGGTATACTTGACATACATGAATTGATATATAATGCGGTTGGTCCTAATTTTCTACTAAAATTTTGAAGTTTTGTATCTTTTTATTATTATTATTGTTTTTATCACTATATCTATATGCATGCGGTATGGGTTATTCAAGATTTTCATATGAAAAATTATCATATTTTTCCTAGACAACCTAGCTATTACGCCGAGAATGGGACTTGGGAGGCTAGTATTACCGTACTTATTACCTAAACTCTGATTTCAAACGAAAGTCGTGAAATCGATGCAGTACTAACTTAATCTTGGTCTCTGAGAGTGAAACATGATAAAAATCTTTTTGTTTATATTAGCAATTGGTGTTCATAATCAATCATTTTTTCGACATTGTTTTGGTTACATTTTGTCTAGAAATAGGTAAAAACATGTATATGAAAAAACAAAATCATTCCAAAAACTTCCATCATGAAGCTAAATATTAAGATACAGAGATTCTCCATTGTTTTATACATGAAAGAGATAAGATACACCAATTCAACTATTTACTATTTCTAAATTATCATCATAAAGTTTTCATGGTGATGACCTATACCAAGCTTCTTCTTCACACAATATCATTCAAAGGAAGGAAGAAACGAGAACCAGAAAAAATAAACATTTTCTCCGCTCGATCTTTTCTCTGCTTTTCTTCTCTTTTCATGTACACGATCTCTACAAGTGTTCTGATCTTTGCTTGTTCTCAGAATTCTGAAAAACAATAGGTCAAAATCAATACCCAATGATCTTTAATTCAATGATATCTAAGGGAAATTAAAAAGGTTGATGCTTACAGAAGATATGATATATTGTTTATTGTACATACCACATGATTTGCGACAATGGAGAATGGCCTCGTGTATTGAGTTATCCATGTGACACCAATTCGCTTGTGAAAATGCCATGATTTGCTGGTCTCCGTCTGGTTTAGCAACTCCACTTTCAGGTCTAATAGTACTCATGTTTTTGGAGTATATTTTTTGGTATAAAGGAATGAGGAAACACAAGTACTTTCTAAGAAGTCTTGTCGATAATTTACGGCATCTTTTCATAAAAGGACACCGAACCCGGTGGATTGGAAGTATGGCGGTTGTTAATGATTCTGAAGAGACGGGTGACGTTGAAACGGACTCAGAAACGTCAAAGGGGTTGATTTTGGACTGCGAAAGAAAAAGGGGTACGAGGAGACCATTGGAGAAGAGCTCATCTGCATGAACTAGTGGGGATTGTTGATGAAAGATTGGTAAATCAAAGTTGAAGTCTTGGGAGGAGGTGTAGTTTCTTAAGAATCTCTTGGAGGCTGTTAACTTTGGATCCATCTCTATGTAGGGGTGATCATCAGAGGTGTTTAGCAACCAACTGTAGGAGAAACTCTCAATGGAGAGGGATTGCCTGGCTTCCATATCTCTCTCTCTCTCCAAAACTAGAACTCTCTCTTTAGAAGACTACAACTCTACAACTCTTTCTCTATCTTTCTAAAACTTTATGTCTCTCTTTAGATAAGAGGAGAGGACTTTTATATCCGGGAGAAGTGAGAGTGATTTTTTTTATTTCTCAAAAGAATGCTTACTTTCAGGAAAATATATAATACATTTGGAGTTAAGATTTTTTTCTCAGAAAAATCCAACCATGGAAATTGAACCCTTTTTTGGCGAAATATCTTTACTTCTCATAGATAGGATACATTCAGTACTTGATAATATGTACATGCAGGACATTCTATCAATGATAAAACAATTCCAATATATCTTGATATACCTCAAAATATTGCCATTACTTTTTACATTTACAATATTTAGGGCATTTAAGATAGTTTAAACATGTTCCGAATTTTCATATATTTACCGATTAGGACCTGGATCCAAACACAGGCTAAAACCAATTTATATCTTTCCTTTTGTTAATGAATTCATCGTTATAAAGTAGACTCAAAGATAGTCCAAGTACGAAGATGGGGTGCAGACAGTAACGTTTTTTTTTGTTTTTTTTTTCACAGAAGAAAAAGAGATTGTCAAGTTTATGGAAGATGAGCCGAATGAGAACGTCTATGTCCAATTAATATGGGGTCGAGGTCAGATCTTCCAAAGAGCTACTTGGGCAGTGCAAAGCAATAAAATTCTCCAAGAGACTTTACAGGTTTGGTGTAGTATGTCGATCCTGGAGATTTGTTTAAATATTTAGTTCTTTTAAGTAATATGATTTACAAATTTTATCTGCCTGAAAAAGCAATTTTATCAAGCCCGATTTCCTCCCACACTATCCATCAATGCACGGTTATTGCAATGCAGAGCTTATCTCCAATATATTGAAAATCCAGCTAGTCAATACGATATTTGACATAATATCAATATGTCGGACTACTTTACTGCAAAGTATTACCAAAATACCATTAGATATCGTAACTTATTATCGATAAGATATAAATATCGTGCAATATCTGAACTTTAGTATGTCACTCATATCTCATTCGAGATATCTCAAAAATGCCCTATATATCTCAAAATATAGATTGTATATTTGATATTTGCAATATATTCAAACTTTTTTAGTGCAATTCAATATTTGCATGTATACGTGCCCGCCCAACGTCTGCGTAACTTTAGTGATGTTTTTTGACATTTTTGGATTTTTTCCAATAATTTTTGGATTTTTTCCAATAAAGAAAAATGAAAAGTATCGTCGCAATAGCTTAAACACATTTCTTAAAGAAGGGTTTGAGAGGCAAATATGTTTCCTTGATGAACAAGTACCAGGACTGTTATAGATTTGTTTCTTGTCGAACAACTAATTGTATTAGAATTAGGGGCCGTTTGATTTTTCTTACTTAAAATGTCCGAGTCTACCTGAATATCTGAATAGGGTGAAACTAACTGAATATCTAATTTGACTATAAATTAGTCAGTGGCTGCAGTGTTTGTTTTTTCTCTCAGTCAGTGGATGTTGTCTAAAATTGCCCTTGTTATCTATTTAAAAATAAAAACATATTATGTAGTAATAATTTAGCAAACTCGTAATATATAAATCTCAATGGACAACTACTATACAGATAACACAATAAAAGTTTTAAGAAAATAAAGAATTGGAAGATTAACAATCAATGAATATGGGGTTCAAACATTCATGGTGAATCAAAGTAAAAATATATATATTAAAAAAATGATATAGTGTAATGAACATCATGAAATCAAAGATTTCCATTGGAGGAGGTGGGAGGAAAGACGAGTGAGGTATGTTGTAGTAGCTATGGCTAAAACTTTTTATTTTTGTTTTAGGGCTATAGGGTAAAGAGTGAGAATATTTAAATTTTATTGAGGGCATTTGAGGAAGAAAAATCTAATTAGATTACTTATTGGTTTTTGTCACTAATTAGATAAAATTGTTAGGAGTTGGGCCCAAGCCCAAGTTAGGAACCCAACAGGGTTGGGGTGTCCTATACAGACTCCTAGCAAACCCATAGGCCCATTAGGGTTATGGGGAAAGTTAGAGTAGAATAGGGAATTCTTCTGGGTTGTCTATAAATAGAACTGTACTATGTACAGAGAACACGGTTATGATAATCAATAAATCTCTTTTTCTATTTCTTTCTTGTTCATGCTTTAGTATTATTCTGTTCTAGATTGATCATATCCCAACAAAAATCACTAATTAGTGGCAAAAAACAAACACCAAAACACACAGCCACTAAGTAATTTTGCCACTAATTAGTGATTTTGTCTAATTAGTGGCAAGTGCCCCCATAAAAGTCTAACCATAAGGCTTAAGAGATTTATATTGTTTATGTATAAGTACTAATCAGGAGTCTTACTTAGACTCAAACACAAGACAAACTAAAGCAATTTATTATCTCCGCTTTTGTTGATTGATTCATCTTTGTAGGGAAGACAAGAAGATAGTCTGGGTACGAAGATGGGGTGCAGAAGGCAACTCCTCTCTCTTACAGAAAAAAAAGATATTGTCATGTTAATGGGAAGGAATTGGTTAGATTTACGGGAGAAAGATGAGTCCATCGTGAAGTGTTCATAACTATAACCCATTAGAGAAGAAGAAGAGGCCGCAGAGTACATGGAGAAATCATGGAGGGTTGGGCTAAATATGAGTGACAAAGTTGTGCGTAAATGGAAGCTATAGAAGAAAAAAAAGATTACAATGTGTATGGGAAAGAATTGGCTAGATCTATCGGAAGATGAGCCCTCGGGGAAACGACGATGTCCACTTAGAGAAGAAGTTATGTCCAAAGAGAATGATGAAGATATGCTCGAATATATGCGGTTGGGGTGGTCAGATCTCCCTAAAGACGCTGGCGGAACCAGATGTGAAGCAGTCTGCCTCCACTCACTTTTCTCAAAAAATAGGGTTAGTTATACATATAAAATAAAAACTTAATGTTTGATGAGAAACTTAGTTAGAGGGGGACCCCTGATTTTGAAAATTCAGGATGAGCATAATCCAATTTGAACATTAAAACTGATCAATTTACTGCAATGATTGATGTGAGAGAGAGAGAGAGTGAGTGAGAGAGAAACGATGATGCTCAATCCAGTCTTGAAACTAACATAGTACTCCCCCCAAACATGTCATTGAAATCTTTTTATTTTTGTTACTAAAACCCCAAAACATTGCTCATACTATACATAAGGGGATGAACAAGGGGTTTTGAGGAACGATGGAGTTAGAGAAAAGAGAAGGGAATGGATGAATTGATTTAAGGTTTGTTTAGGGGTATTTTCGTAAACTTAAGTGATAAATCAAAGCACCTGCAATTAAGTGAGGGCAATTTGGTAAAATTATGTGGCAACCAAACCAGGGTACGAGCTTAAACGACTCTAAGGTCTCTTTGCTTTATAAAGTAGTATAGTATAGTACATCGGGTGTGTTTTCATATTTGTATCTTTTTATCATAATATCAATAAATGACATTATTTATCTTAAATTCCTCCACTTGCTTCCCGTTAGGTCCTTAGGAATTTTAATGTAAAATATAACGTAGACTAAATATATTACATCTTATAAGTGAAATTACAAAAATACCTTTCAAATCCCTCCAATTTTTTTTTATTTTTTTTTGGGGGGGGGGCTACCTCCCCCAAATCCCCCAAATTCCCTCCCCCCCCAAAAAAAATAAAAAATCCTGGTTCCGCCACTGCCTGAAGAACTACTTGGGCTTATTACAAAATGGTTAAATTCTTCGGGAGACTTTTACCATTTTGGTGTAGTGTGCAAATCATGGATATTCGTTGCAACACAGAAATTCTTCTACCCTGTGGTAATGTACGAGCTTTCGTGGCTAATGCTCACTAATAAGAGGGAATTAAGAATGAGATACCCACAAATATTTAGTTCTTTATAGTAATAAGATTTGCAGACTTCATTTTCCCGAAGCGAGGGGTAGAAAGTTATGGGGATCTTCTCATGGCTGGTTGATCACTTACGGATTCTAAGATAGTAAGATATATCTATTAAATCCATTATCAAGGGTTTAGATTTGGCTCCCACTAAATCAATCATCAAAAGATGAAACTGTTGGGAAATAATATACCGATATTGTCCCCACCTTGACTACCTAGTATGGGCTAGTGTAGGGTTTCATCTAAAAAGGCCTTGGTGTAATTTAAAACATAATATATCCTTATCGATTTGTGTTAAACCACATCTTTAAACAATGTGGGACTAACTTTGATCCACAGATCTTAACAATAACGGGTTATAGTATCCCTAAAAAAATAATTTTATCAAACCCAATCTCCTCCAGGATTATCCATAAATGCATCGTTATGAGATCTCTAATATATCTGGAAATTTGACCTTTGTTAAACCAGGAGACTGTTGGGTGTGAACTCGAACTAGAAGGATTGTCGAAGAAATCAGAAAATTGTCGAAGTCGTTCGAACGAAGAAGGAAGTCGTTCGAACGAGCTTCAAAGTCGTTCGAACGAGATCTCTATTTTTTGCGGTTTTGGATTTGGTTCGTCAAACTCGTTCAAACGAGCTTGGATGTCGTTCGAACGAGATGTCATGTTTCAAGGGCTGGAGACCAATTATGGCAAAGTCGTTCGAACGAGCTTGGAGTAGGTTTACTTTGGATGTTATTCTAAGACGTTGGGTTTGCCTCGATATTCGTTCTACTTGTATTTTAGTTCCCTAGTATATAAATGGGACTTAGTTATTTAGTTAACCATCTTTTTCCTCTGTGAGTTTAATTCTATAGACCTAGAATTTAAGAGACTCTATTAAAGCTTGAGAAGCTTGGAGAGATTATTGCAACCTGTTTGATTATCATAGTGGATTGTTCAGGGAATGATTTTTTATCCGTAAGGGTTTTCTACTTCCCTCCTCTGGGAATTCTTATGTCCTTTATTGTTCTTGCTTGATCATTTTTTCTATTAAGGCTTATTTCGCGTATCATTCTTGTTAGAGAAGAGAGAGTAGCTACCTCAATTCTCAACAATTGGTGTCAGAGCAAGTGTTACAGGGCTTGTATGGTAAAGAACAATAGCCGATCAGAAGAAGTTGAAGATCATAAAGTTTAATGGATCAAATTTTGGAGTGTGGAAGATATAGGTAGAAGATTATCTCTATTAGAAGAATCTTAATTTACCACTGGGTAGAGTTGAGATGATGTCAGCAGAATACGATGCTGCTTAGTGGGCGCGATTGGATTACAAGGCACTTGGAACTATTAGGTTAGCGTTCTCATCTCAGATTCTACACATGATCTCCAAAGTTAGGACAACGAAGGGTTTGATGGAGAGTTTGTCCCCTATGTACTCAGAACCATCCAGGGCAAACAAGGTGCATCTTTTACGGTGCTTATTTACTTTAAAGATGAATAATAATGGTAGTATGCAAGATCATATCAGTGAGTTCAATGCCATACATGCTCAACTGGAATCCGTTAAAATCACTTTTACTGAGGAGGTGAGAGCGTAGGCCCTTTTAGGGCAGATGCCTGTGAGCTGGGAAGGGTTCATTACAGTTGTGAGCAACTCATCGGGGAAGGAAGATATCAAATTTAACGTTGTAGTCTCTTTGATTATGAGTGAAGAGAATAGTCGTAAAACTTTGAACCCTGTTCGAGTTTAAACGGCAGTATGTTGAACATCGAAGAAAGATGGAGGTCTTACAGAAAAGGGCCAAAATTTAGAAGGGGTCAATCACAGTCAAGAAAAAAGTCTAAGCCACCCGGTGCGTGTTGGACTTGTGGAAAGATGTGTCACTTCATGCGAGATTGTAACTCTTCTTCTTTTAAGAAGATTGATGAAAAAGAGAAAGATACAATGAACCCTACTGAGGAGGTTAGTTCTGATGAGGCTCTACTACTATCATGTGACGATGTGAATGAATCTTGGATAGTTAATTCGGGTGCCTCTTTCCATGCTACTATGAACGTAAGTTTTCTAACTAATATTGTTAAAGGTGACTTCGGTACGGTCTTTCTTATAGATAAGAGTGCACACAATATTACTGGAAAGAGAAACGCTAGGTTATTGTTGCCTTCAGGGGGAACGTTGGTTTTACAGAATGTGCAATTTGTACCTAAATTGAGGTGTAGCCTTATATCGGTTAGCAAATTGGCGGATGATGGCAGATATGTGAGTACATTTGGTGCAACCTTCTAAAAGGTTACAAAAAGAGCTTTGGTAGTAGCTCGAGGCTTGCGACAAGAAACATTGTATACAACGTAGAACACAATTTCCACTATTTGTGCGACCACTCCGGGCATTGATACAAGTACATGGCACAAACGGCTCGGTCATATGAGTGAAAAGGGATGAAGATAATAGTAATAAAGGGAAAGCTAGAGGGTCTTGCAGAGGTTGATCTCATGTTTTGTGAAGAGTGTGTTCTTGCAAAGCAAAAGAATGTCAGTTTCAAAATATCTAAAAGATCAAAGAAACTTGGAAAGCTGGATCTTGTTCACACAGATGTTTGGGGGCCAACCAAAGTGTCTTCTCTTTGTGGTTCTCATTATTACGCTACTTTTATCGATGATGCTACTTGTAAATTGTGGGTCTACTTCGTGAAGAACAAATCAGATGTGTTCGATAAATTCAAGAGGTTGAGGGCTATAGTTGAAAATGAAACCGATTTGAAACTGAAGTGTCTTAGGTCGGATAACGGGGGTGAATACTGTAATGATGAGTTTGAAAACTTTTGCGCATCGAACGGGATTATGAGACAGAAGACTATTCCTGAAACATCACAACAAAATGGTATTACAGAACGCATGAACCGAACAATAAATAAAAGAACGAGGAGTATGAGACTCAATGCTGGATTGCCAAATTGTTTTTGAGTGGATGCGATTAGTATGATGGCGTACTTGATTAAAAAAGGGCCTTCAACGGCTTTAGACTTTGAACTTCCTGAAAAGGCATGGATCAGTAAAGTGGTAAACCTTAATCACTTACGTATTTTCGGTTGTACCTCATATATGCTTGATAATTCAGATACAAAGACCAAGTCAGATGCAAAGTCGACGAACTGCATATTCATTGGATACGGTGGTGATGAGTTTGGGTACTGATTTTGGGATGCGAAGAATTGGAAAGTTATCTGGAGTCGTAACGTTACATTCAATGAGAAAGTCTTGTATAACGATTTCAAAGTACCTAGTGAAAGAAGTCGAAGTAAAGCAGCGGAAAGTGTCGATATTGAAGATGATGAACCCTCTTGAGAGGTTGATGAAGAAGTCTTTGTTGAGTCCGATACACCGGATCAAAACGAAGAACCTAATGATCTAGACATTCCAATAGTACTTCGAAAGGAGCCGAGAGTTGCAAGAATTTTGGCTAGGTACGTTAACTCCTTAAATCACTTGTTACTTACAGATGGTGATGAACCTAAAAGTTACAAGGAGGCTTTAGATGTGAAAGCCAAGAACAAGTGGGAGCTTGCTATGGATGATGAGATGGAGTCATTATCAGTTAATTGAACTTGGGATTTAGTTCAGTTACCGAAAGGGAAGAGAGCATTCCACAATAAGTGGGTATACAAACTAAAGTAAGAATCTGACGGTTCAAGGAGATTCAAGGCTAGACTTATGATGAAGGGCTTTCAACAGAAAGAAGGCATTGATTTCGGTAAGATTTTTTCCCTTGTTGTGAAGATGTCTACTATTCGGGTTGTGATGAATATAGTTGTAGTTGAAGATTTGCATTTTGAGCTACTAGATGTCAAGACAACATTTCTTCACGGTAACCTTGATGAAGAAATTTATATAAAGCAGCCAGAAGGGTATTCGGTTAAAGGGAAAAAAAATCTTGTGTGTAGGCTCACGAAGAGCTTATATGGTTTGAAACAAACGCCGAGACAATGGTATTTGAAGTTCGAACAATCCATCTCCAAAAATAGTTATTCGAAGAGAAATGCGGATCGCTGTTATTTTATCAAGAAAACGGGGAAGTCGCATATTATTCTACTTCTGTATGTAGATGATATGTTGGTGGCAAGTGCTGACATGAGAGAAATTGTCAAGTTGATGGATCAGTTATCCCGAGAGTTTTTTTATGAAGAACTTGGGTACAACAAAACAAGTTCTTGGTATGCGTGTTACAAAGGACAGAAAGTGGCAAAGTACTGAAGCTGTTTAATATGGATGGTTCTAAATTTGTTAGTTACTATGGAGAGGTCACTTCAAATTATCAAAGGATTGCTGGGTGTAAACTTGAACTAGAATGATTATCGAAGAAATCAGAAAATTGTCGAAGTCATTCGAACGAGATCTTTGTTTTTTGAAATTTTGGATTTGGTTCGTCAAACTCGTTCAAACGAGCTTGGATGTCGTTCGAATGAGATACCATGTTTCTAGGGCTGGAAACCAATTATCGCAAAGTCATTCGAATGAGCTTGGAGTCGTTCGAACGAGCTATGTGTAGGTTTGCTATGGATGTTATTTTGAGACATTGGGTTTGCCTCGAGATCCGTTCTACTTCTATTTTAGTTCCCTAGTATATTAAGGGGACTTAGTTATTTAGTTAACCATCTTTTTCCTCTGTGAGTTTAATTCTAGAGACCTAGAATTTTAGAAACTCCATTAAAGCTTGAGAATCTTGGAAAGATCATTGTAACCTATTTGATTATCATAGTAGATTGTTCGGGGAGTGGTTTTATCCACAAGGATTTTCCACTTCCCTCCTCTGGGAATTCTTGTGTCCTTTATTGTTCTTGCTTGATCATTTCTTCTGTTAGGGCTTATTCTGCGTATAGTTCTTGTCAGAGAAGAGAGAGTAGCTACATCAATTCTCAACAGAGACAAAGTATGGACTACTGTAAAATCTAGATTCAGATAATCTAGGGACATCATATTTTTTAAAGATAAATTATACGCGGTTAACTCCTTGGGAGCACTCACCGTATGTGATATCAAATGCCATCGTCCAAGAAAAATTGATATTACATCATTGTAACATGATCTAAAGATGGTAACAAAGTTTATTTTTGAAATGTCTGGAACACTCAACCTAGTCGTAAGAAGGTTTGAAAGCCCAAGCTTTACTTTCAAAATCTACAAGTTGAATTTCTCCATAAGGAAATTGATCGAGGTGTTGGATTGGGGAAATTATGCTTTGCTTATTGACGAGACTTTCAAGCTTTCCAGAGCTTCAGAGCAACTGCATCTATTTTGCGCATACCTATCGTGATAATATTGTTATGGTCGATTACAAAAATCAGACGAAGAGGAAGCGGTTATGTAAAGGTTATGGTACCTTTTCAAATCATTCCTAATTGTATTTAAACTATTGTGATCTTTGCATGTAAAGGTTGTCATGCTAATACTGACTAGAGATATTTATTGTTAAGGGTATGGTACCTATATATTATAGGATCTCTAATCTCTCCCTAATAGGGTTTGAGGGGCGTTATGGGTAAATTTCTCAAACCCTAGCTCTATATATTAGGGGGAAGTCTGAAATTCTATGTGATCATATTTAATGTATTTTGAGAAATTAGGCCAATCTGCCCCTTTGGTTCATTTTGTGACAAAATAAAATTTAAGACCTAAGCATCACTCTGTAGTACTTCCCAGACACAGAGACAAACTGGACCTTAGAAAGACACCACCCCTTTCATCAAAAGGTCTTTGGATTTCTTCCACGGATGACATCTTTTACACTTCAAAATGTATCAAACAAATGTTCTTTAATATCTACACACTCAGCAAAACTAGTTTATGATATGTGTGTAAAGAAGAACTTAAAAAATCTCTGAACACTAAAAAATATGATCATAAATATATCAAACCAGAAAAACATGATTCTATATTCTTTTATTGTGCTATCCTGTCAGGGATACTTATTTCTCCCCTTTTTTGTTACGGAAGAAACAAATAACAACCCTAAACTACTATCTAAAATAGAGAGAAATTAGAATCACTTGACAAACAAAGAAATATAAGATAACATAGAACATACTTCCAATGTCAGTACATGGATTACTATCACAGGTGCACCCAAAACAAAATTAGTTTGACAAATGAGAAACTGAAGCTAAAACAAAATAGAGAACGTAAGTCTAGCGATCCTGTGTCGTCAAATATCCCAAGACCCAGCACCGCGACCAAAATCGCGACTCCCCTGTAGCTGACATAGACAGAGATAACTAGGAGACTCAACATACACGAAATGAGACAAGCTAAAATCTTTATAACTATTGATTGTGGAATAAACAGATTCAATCAATAGTTATAACATGGAAATAAAATATACATGCAATTTTTAACCCTGTGGAAACTCCTTTCTCGGGAGAAAAACCATAAGTTGTTGTCTATAAAATTGACAACCAAAAATCTACTAATCAAAAGAGTAGCAATCTGGAAAAAAAATACTTACAGATTCGATAAACCTGTCTCGTGATTATCTTTATTTTGATCCAAGCTTCACGCTTTATTACCTTTGTTCTCTCAATGACACTCCTTGATCTCGCAACAATGACCACCTTACTCGAATCATTATAACAAATTATGAGGGAAGTAGAATTGACTAATTCAATCTCAAAATAAAGTTTTCAAGCCTTTTCTATTTGATATTGATTAGTCTCCCTGATAAAGAATAAAAAGCCCTAAAAAACTTGGTGAAAAACTTGGTAAAGCAAAAAACAAAATAAGGTTTGTTTAAATAGTGAAAACAGTTTTTCCCGACATCCGTTCGAATGAGACCCAAACTCGTTTGAACGAGGCTCTCAAAATAGCCTAAAAACCAAGGCAAATTAAACTCCTTTAGACAAAATATTTTTCTCAAAAGTCGTTTGAACGAGAACCAAATTCGTTCGAATGAGTCTCTCAAAAAGGCCTAAAAATCAAGACAGATAAAACTCCTTTAAAAACTATTTTTCCCAGAAGCCACCCTAAAACTTGTTCAAACGAGAAAGTAAAATAAGCCTAAAATCCAATGTAGTTAAAAATCTTTTAAAAACTTGTTTTTCCCAAAAGTCATTCGAACGAGCCTAAAACTCGTTCAAACGAGAAAGCAAAATAAGTCTAAAATCCAATGCAGTTAAAACTCTTTAAAAGCTTGTCATTTCCCAAAAATCGTTCGAACGACCACAAAAATCGTTTGAACGAGATAACCAAAATTTGCCTTGAAAACAGAACAGTTAAAAAGTTTGATTCTTCTAGTTTTGCAAAAGAATTTTTCTAAATTAAAACAATCTTGGCTTTTACTTTATCAGAGTTCTACTTACTAACTTACCTTGATGGTCGTTGGTTATAGATGACTTGTCCAACGGCCTTGATTTTGTCGCCGTCTTCGACTGAGATAACCACATGACTCAACATACACGAAATGAAACAAACTAAAACTTTTCAAAGTCTCCCTTGGAGGAGCACGTACACCAAGCCTCCCATTCGCGGTACCTCTCATTCAAAGTAGAAGACTTCTCTTGCAAAAACCTTGCAGGACTAAAGGTTAGTTGTTTTATTATTTCTTAACGTTAATTGCATGAGATTAGATTAGAAATTCTGCATAAACTAGCAAGAAAAAGTTCATGGTTTCCTTGTCAGATTAATCTAAGTTGCCTAAACAATCTAGATCTCACTTACATAAAATTTCATGGTACCTATATATTCATGGTTCCTTTTTCTGATTATTCCCAGTTGTATAGAATTTCTGCAATCTTTTTAGCACGTAGATAAAGATGTTGTGCAAAGATATTTACTCGGATTGTTCTTAGTACTCATCGTTTGTCCAATATTTTTTTGTCACAAAGTCAGTACTTTCTAAGAAGTTTTGTCGATATACGACGTTTTTTCATAAAAGGACGCAGAATTCGGTGGATTGGAAGTACGGCGGTTGTTAATGATTCTGATCAAGAGACAGTTTACGTTGAAACGGACTCTAAAACATCGAAGGGGTCTATTTTGGACTTTGAAAGAAAGAGGGGTACGAGGAGACCATTGGAGACGAGGTCATCTGCCAGTGAACTATTTATTCGTCAAGAAAGGAAAATGCATTTTCACTTTCAGGAGAATGAAGGGTTTTTAGTTAAAAAAAATTTTGTGCAATAAAAATCTAATCATGCATTGCATTTGTTGAACTTAATAATCGCCAAAAACCCAGCAGGGCCAATATGATATTTCTACATAATATCAATATGTTGGACAACTTTATGGCCTAAGTATCAGCAAAATACCAATAAATATAGTAACTTATAGTCGATAGGATAGAAATATGGTGCGATATGATATTTTATTCAAGATATCTCAAAATGTCCCGATAGATCCTAACATACCTCAAAATATAGATGATATTTTTCATGTATTAAAATATACCAGAATGTAGTATTATCAAGTAAATGTTTGACTTAAACAATAACTTTGCAATATAATCAAACTTTTTCAGTGTATTTCAATATTTTCTTTTATATATATATATAGCTTTATTTCGAAGTCTAATTTCCTAGTTGTATTAGAAATTGAAGTCTAAGCCCTAAGCCCTAAGAGATGCATACTATTTGTGTACAATTCCTAATTAAGAGTGTTTTCTGTTATATATATATGGACCTAGATTCAGAAGCAATTTATTATATCTTCCCTTTGTTGATTGATTCGTCTTTGTTAAATAGACACAAAGATAGTCTTGAGTACGAAGATGGGGCACAGACGGCAACATCTTTCTCTCACAGAAGAAAAAGAGATTGTCAAGTTTATGGAAGATGAGCCGATGGGGAAACGTCTATGTCCTCTTAAAGAAGAAAAAGATATCATTATTAATATGGGTTCGAGATGGTCAGAACTTTCTGAAGGGTTACTTGGGCTGATTACGAAGCAGTTAGATCGCCTGGGAGACTTTTGCAGGTTTGGTGCTGTGCCAATCATGGAGATTTATTACTACACAGAATTTCTACTACCCTTTGGTAATGCGCGAGCTTCCCTGGCTAATGTGCACTAATATGAGGGAAGACTGGGATACTCGCAAATATTTTGTTCTTTCGAATAAAAAGACTTGCAAACTTTATCTGCCGGAAGCAAGGGGAACAAAGTTGTGGGGATCTTCTCATGGCTGGTTGATCACTTACGGATTACAAGATTGTAAGGTACATCTATTAAATCCATTATCAAGGGTTCAGATTCGGCTCCCACAGCATCCCTCTTCCAAAAATAAAACCAGTTTTATTATCCCTGAAAAAGCAATTTTATCAAGCCCAATCTCCTCCAACAGTATCCGTGAATACATCGTTATGACATTAATATCTGGAAATTTGGCCTTTGTTAAACCAGGAGACAAAGCTTGGACTACTATAAAATCTGAATTCAGAATGCGCAGGGATATCATATATTTCAAAGATAAATTGTACGCGATTGACTATTGCGGAGTACTCACGGTGTGTGATATCAAATGCCACCGTCCAAAGGAAATTGAAATTACATCAAAACAACATGATCTAAAGATGGGTAGGCGGCTTCTTTTTGAAATGTCTGGAGAGCTCAACCTGGGCGTACAATTTTTTGAGAGCCAAAACTTTAATTTTAAATTCTACAAGTTCGATTTCTCGTCAAGGAAATGGGTCGAAGTGTTGAACTTGGAGATTATGCCTTGCTTATTGATCAGACTACTTGCTTCTCCATTTCTGCTTCGATCTTTCCTGAACTTAAGAGCAACTACATCTACTTCACCTGTAGCTATGTTACTGAAGTCAATTATGAAGATCAAACGGAGGGGAAGCCGTTTTGTAAAGGTCGTGGTACCTTTTCCCAGATCATTCCTAATTGTATTTAAACTCTGCAGATTTTAACATGTATAGAGAGGTTGTTGAGACTTGAGAGCTATGTTTAATTGTGAAGGGCATGGTATTGTTAGGGCCCTGAGCCCCATTGCATCGATATTGTCCCCACATTGACCTCTTAGTATGGGTTAGGTGTGGGTTTTTTTTTTCTTTCTGAAAAGGCATCGGTTAATAGTCTGTATCTCCTTGTATCTCTGCGTGAACTACATCTTCTACCCAATATGAGACTTGCACCGATCTTAACAGGTACTTTATTATATAATGAAAAATCTATATGTTTTTTTTTTTTTCAGATTGATTTTTCTCAATTATGTAAAAACTCCGCAATCTTTCTATAAATCAAATTTTTGCCAAGTTATTCTCTTGGACTGTCATATTAGACCATGTTATGATCTACTCTGACTTATGGAAAGACGATGCAAATAATAGAGAAGAAAGCACTTTCATTGATAGAGAAACATTAAAGAGAAGTTCAACAACTTGATTACAATATGGGAAGAGCCTCTATATAAATAGGAGGCTCCACTATTTACTCTCTCTCTCCTAGCCGACTAGGGCTAAACCCTAAGGGGAGATGAGCCTAAGTAAGGTGCCAACGGTGGTGCCCAAACCCTCCAACCGGATGGCCCACGTTGGTTCATAACACTCCCCATTTGGGGTATCCACCGTCAGTGAGACGATTGTTCTTACAATCCATGGCTAGTTAACCCAGTGGGAAAAGGCGCTGCGCATAAAAGGCAAGGACAATACTATACCAGTCTCATATCAGTGTTGTATGTGCCTTTATAACTGCCTCATTAAAAACTCACCTGGCAAACCCAATGAGAAAAACCCGGTGCTCAGGAAAAAGAGTACATAACGCATATGTCTGATCACTATGAAGTGATAGTGTCTCGTCTCCCTCTGAAGAAGAAAAATTTTCCATCTGAAATGAGCAAGCTCAAGCTTCTCCATTCTAGATCTGTAAATAAACTCCTTGAATTCGTCGTTAGGAATGCTCTTGAGAACAATGCTGCTGGGTTTTCTATCCATCGTATCTTCTGGAAACGGAAAGAAGTCACTTCTGCCGCTGGTATAAAGCCATCGCCTAAGATTTATCTACAATAGATAAGACGTGCGTGGGTGTTGGTCTTGTATACAAACACAACCAACACTCCCCCACATACATATATGCATGTGTATTGGTCTTATACAAAGATGCAGCCAATCTTGCCCTGCTTAGATTTAAATTAAATTTAACCAAAACTGCTAGATGACATCACTTTGATGAGGAACGCACTCAAGCTTAAGGTTTTACAGTGTAACTCTAAAGTGGTACTTTAAGACCATTGGGTCTTCGCCTTCAACCGGAGGATGGAATATGTTAAATCTCACTTCAAGTGAGCTCAAACGCTGAGCTGTATGCATCCGAGTGGAGAATGTATTGACATTTTTCTTGTAGAAAATTCTCAGGATGTTCGCTCTTCCAGTCAATACAGAATGTTGAGGTTTTTATTCTAAATTCCTACTTGAGGTATTCATAAGTTCTTACTATTTCTTCGGGAGATATGGTATCTTCGAGAAACACGGTCTCTTCGGGAGACACGGTTTCTTCAGGAGACCCGATGACTTTAGGTTATCGACATATACATCTATAAG
This sequence comes from Kingdonia uniflora, assembly GCA_014058105.1. NCBI lineage: Eukaryota > Viridiplantae > Streptophyta > Magnoliopsida > Ranunculales > Circaeasteraceae > Kingdonia > Kingdonia uniflora. The sequence goes on along the minus strand of JACGCM010001055.1, from coordinate 850,487 downwards.
GTATAACAAATCTTACTGCTTCATAAGAATGAAAGTACATGGGCAGATCAGGTCATTTGTGAATATTACATCCAATAAATACTCAGTCGATCTACTGTGCCACACTATGATTCTTTAAGGATCTATTCAATTTGTTTGCGTACATATGCTTCAGGCATATTAATGCTTCAGGCATTTGGACTACTATACTTCCCGCAAGTCCTTCAGGAATTTACTTATAGATGTTGGTATCTTATTTCCCATAAAAATACATAATTGTTATACAACTACATATATGTGACGCATGTCTAATCCATCCAGGATTGACAAACTGAGTTACTCAAAGATAGCGGTTGCTAATTTGAGGTACTAACAGAATGCAATTGCGTCAGTCACAGGGGGGTGGGGGGTAAGTTTCATCATAAACGATGTTAAGTACTTATGTTTCTTCTAGAAAACATATGCAACCAATCTCGCTTACTTTCTCCCCCGTTTCCTTATATTTTGTATGAACACCCACAACCAACAGGCTTGTGACATCACGTCACTGGACTTCAGGTCCGCATACTTCACTTTAAGCTAGCTATCAACTTTACTAGGACATTCCACATGGCCAGTGTGGAGAATCGTAAACTAAAGTGATCGCGAAGGTTTGTTGTTGACAACTACTTAACATTTCACTCAACGTATAAACATAATATTAAGACATGTACGTACTTGTGCCTCTACCGGGACTGCCACTACTGGGGATATCTGTAGGGAGATAATAGATTGTGTAACTACTATCACCTTTCTGATGGATGTAGCCTCTACTGGAATGTCGACTACACTTGGAGTCATCCATTCCCTTGTCGTCCTCTTCACGGGTACGACTTGCCATTCAATTCAGGGGTATAAACTATGTGCTAACAGAAACACCACACATTACCCAGGCTCGATTCAAACCGTGCTGGCACATTTACTAAGGTATATGTGACTTTGTTACTTTCGTTGCATAATTGAGTGCTTTAGGCACCTCAAGAGCAGTCCATGAAAGTTGAGTGTCCGTTGGTCTTTATCTGTCACTTCTGCATGAAGTAGGGAATTACATGAGACATACGATGGTGTTTTCCATGAAATCTTAAGCCGTTATATAGTCATTTTTTCCCCTGGCGGCGAGAACATCGTCTTAATAAGTGACAATCATACGAAAATTACAGTAATACATCGTTGACATAGGTTCCAAGTATCCTAAGATAAGTGGTGAATCATAACCTATTCTAGTCCTTGGCGATGTTGAGGCTCCATATCAGTACATTTACAAGTGCTTCAGGCACATGTACCACACACTTCAATGGTGCATAGATAAGAGACATCTGGCTGCAGGCCAGTACTAGTTGTTGGGAATATATCTGATGATATGAACTTGGTTTCATCTACTCAACTCTAAGACATAAACATGTCTTCGATAATTTCAAATTTTAAGTACGCCTATGTGGCTAAGAAATCAATAGGATTTCATTTGATTAGAGACTATGTTAAACACAACGAGGTTTGTATATGGGGGTATTAGCTAGATGTCCACAATCAATCCCAACAGATAATCAAAGCATCAAATGTTAAAGAAACAAAGTTTCCTCCCCCGTTAAGTCTTTGGTACTTGTCGAATAACCTGGGATCGTCTCCCAGTGTCCAATAATCAGTGTGTAAACATGTTATTATTGTGTTCCTATCCGTTTATAGGAAAATGTGAGATCATCTTCAGGATGACTTTAAAATGACTAAAAGACATATTGTGGATGGATAAGTCCACAAGTGTTCTCCATGGATGCTTAGGAGAAGTTAGTAAGGATCCAGCCCCCACTCTGGTCAGACTAGGTCTCATATATGAGCTTTCAAACAAGCAATGGATAAATGTCTTTCATAACATGAATATCTTACTTTACAAGGAGGTGCACTATCGAGTTTTGATCTCTCATAACAAATAGAGCCCAAATGAGAGGCTTGGAAACCATTCCAGGACTTTAACTGACCTCCGTGGAGCGAAGTGATGTATATAGGTATGACTTATCATCTGCTTTTGTGTGTTCCATGTAATATCCAATTCTACAAATATTCATAAACCACAGTAGGTATACTATTAGACCTCTCTGAATGTAGGGCAGGGCAATACTGAGTATCGTGCACATTAAACGGAGTTTCGTGGCTCTACGGGTACTCTTCACTATATTCTAAAATATAAAAGTAACGTGCAAATCACTTAGGCCAGGCTCAAGAAATGCCGTTTCTCAAAAGATAAAATGGGAACAATATTGTCTGTTGGACAATCATCCATATCCATCAAAATACTCAATATGCAGTAAGAACCATTTACGCAAAGATATGGGCAATCATAGCACAAAATCATGACATGCAAATTCTAGTTTATAATCAAAGAGATGCAATAGATTCTGCAAGAATGCTAATGCAATATGCCAATGAGGTAAACTAAATAAGGTAAATATCACGGGCTGAATCTAACGACGATGTCATAAACATGTACTCAATCGGATATAATAAACCAGCTTGCTTCGTGAAGCATAGTATTATCAAGATATTAACGTACAACATACGGAGTTTAGTACTGAAATGAACATACATCAGAGAAAACCACTAAGATATTTATGTCAATGTACTCAAACACGGTTAGAACCTTGAAGGAGATATACATGACAAAACATAGACACTACAATCAATGAATGTTGAATTAGCTTCTGGCAAATTCTAGCGTGACTTCTAGCATGACTTATTCCCAATTCTAGGTTTAACCCCAAACAAACTCCAAGAAAGTTGGGGGGGTGCGGTAATACCACAACCAACCCCAAGTAATATTCAGACGTAATGTTATATTGAATCGTCTCTCTTCCTTTGTGGTTGCCAGTATTGGTGGATACCACGTGTATTACCTCAGCCTTGATTTTGACTGCAGACGCATCTAAGACCTTATAATATCACAATAACTTATAGAATGGTACTTCAGGCACAAATATACTTATAAAGTATGAGAGAGTGCTTCAAGCACAAGTATTAATAGATTGTATGTATGTGTACTAAACACATGTATATGCGTTGAAGCATAAAGGCGCGTGCTTCATGCATAACGATGTGTGCTTCTGGCACAATAGTGCTTCAAACACTAAGTCATGCATCTATTGTAAGTGTATTTCTGGTGCGACCGTAGTCGCGATTCTTCCAGAAAATCATAGTACTGTGTTTTGTTGCTAACATACACATTATTAGTTCATAGATCTTAGGGGAATCACACATTCTATGTTACTACTCCGGGAGTGACTATATGGATGTGAATATCGTTTGAGTATTAACCGTTATACATTTCGATCATTTTTCAGCAAAACTTATGGTTTGGAGATTAACGCGAGTTGATTCAAAATTGGAAGGAAGGTTTCGGCAGTGGAGATCGGCTTGAGACGTGATGCACATGAATATACGACTGTCATTGTTCCAAGTCTCAAGATGATATCTGCATGATATCTATGATGTATCTTCAAGATACATTTTTAGGATCTTCTGGATATCTATGTGATATCTTCAGGACATCAATGGCTTATACATTATGAACAATTATATCTAGGCATGGGGTAAAGGTGTACTGTTTACTGGAGGTAAGGATTTCATGTGAAAAGATGAAAAAATACATATAATCCCTCCCCCTGTTTTGAATTTCAGCTAACATGAACTCACATGGCTAACAAGATAAATAAAATATATATACCATGTTATATCCAATAACCGGGTTTATACGAAAATAAGATTATAGTGTCGAATCCACTTCAGGGGATTTCTTGGAACAAGCTATATCCATAAACTATTTTCAGTCCAAATTGGGATTTTTCTAACGCTAAAAGTATTTACATATTGTCTAATTGAAAATGGCATAAAAGGCTATTTTTTTTTAATAATCATCAATAAGAAAGGTGTCAAAACATGCATAAAAGAATGGAGGCTAGATAAAGGTTATGTGAACTATGATAGTAGTTAGGGGTGACCTCGAAGTCACACGGGCTATATGTATCAAAATCCTTAATATCTAGCACGATTTACACCATTTAAATCATAATATACTATAAGTTTCCAAAACGCTTCCGAGTTTAAACTAGAATATGCAATTTTATTTTAGAAATGGAGATGATATGGACATAACTTGTATAATCTAATGACAAATATCGCAAAATGAGGATTTTGGCAAAAATTGATGCTTCAGGCAACTGCGATATGCCCACAAGTGCTTCTGGAATGTCCTGTATATGGGGGGGGGGGGTACACTGCATAAACAGAGTTGAAGTTCGGTTTATTCTGTTTGGGTCTGGGTTATGTCTGTTTCCCATTGTTCGCCTTTAAAAAATTAGTAACTCATTGACTGGATACAAGAGATTTACAAGGACCTCAATTCGATTATGGATTAAGTGGTATCATATTTTGGATTACGATTCTTGGGGGTTTTTTTGTTTATGGTCTCTACACGTGACCGACTCAAGCAAACGAATGAGATTCTTATGAGTCCATTAAAGATTCACAGAAAACCTATTTTAAAGAACAATATAAATTAGAAAAAAAGAAGAAGGAGATTCTAGTGATGCCGAGTCCATAGAAGAAAGATCGATTATTGGTAAGTCCGTGCATCCTATGCGTAATCTTCGTATTGATTTTAAATTAAAATTCTAATAGTCGACAGGTCAATCGATGCAGAGAAATTGGATAACTGGTTAGATAGGTTAGAGACCTACTTTTCAGTATATGAATATTGACGCAGAGCTGAAGATCACAAAGTAATGTACCTTCAAGTTTGCGATCACTAAAAGATTTATTGACGAGTTGACGTGTGAGGTGGTTCTTTTAGATGTGTATCAGGTCATTTTGGGTAGCCTTTATCTTTGGGATTGAGATGCATTTCATTATCTCAAAGCTTGCAAGTATTTTCTTGTGAAGGAGGGAAAGAAGTTCCATATAAATGCTTATAAGAAGCATATCACAATGGAAAATTTAGTAACGACGACTCAGGTGAAGTAGTTGGTTAATGTGAGTAAAAAGTTTGTGTTATTCGTACGACCGATTGAAGAGGGTACATTGACTAAAGTATTGTCTATGATGACAATGTCTCATAAGCAATAAATCGAAATGGGGAAGTTACAAGAAGAGGTTGTGGTATATTCCGATCACAAATTATTATAGTTTTTAGCTTCACAGTCCAAGCTAAAACAAGCTCGCCATATGCAATGGATGCCGTATCTACAACAGTTCACCTTGATTGTATAAGAAGGGAGTGAATATCAAAATGGATGACATGTTATCTCAACCTCTATTACCAACGATTTCTACTATGTAGGTAGCTATGCATATACAGTCTATTATTCTATCTGAGTATGTTGCACGATATGATGATCACAAAGAGCTCAGTGTTATTAACCAGAAGTTGCTGTAAGGCAAGACATGTGAGTATGAATTGAATGATAGTTTATTTTACGGGGCACTTTACTATGTATTCCTGAGGGTGGAGACCGTTTGTATTAGATTAGAGAGGCTCAATATTCTTCGGTTACATGTCATTTTAGGGTTGAGTAGACTCTTTTGAATTTGCGGCGCTATGTTTATTGGCTGATGATACATGTGGATGTTGCTTGTGTAGTTCGTGGTTGCATTCTATGCAATACATCTCAAGCAAGGTATAAGACTCGACGTGACAAACATCGGGTTGAATGTACTTTTCAAGAGGGCGACCTAGTTTGGTTGTATTTGGGTAATGAACGACTAAAGGGAGAAGGTAAGAAGCTCAAGCCTATCCGTTATGGTCCATTTACTATACTCAAGAAGATTGGTGACAAAGCATTCCAATTGGATTTGCCACCATTTATGAAGATGTATTCAGTGATTAATGCCGAGAATTTAAAACTGTTTAAGCCGTATCTTCTAGATGAAGACTCTACAATCGACACTTGCCTATCGTCAGTTAATGATTTATTGACGGAAAAAGAAAATCTGTTGCAGGAAAATAGTATTCTAAAGAGAAAGGCTACTACTACAAGACAGAAAAGTATCGAGTCGTTCAAAGTTGGGAAGAAAGGTCAATTATCCAGCAAGTCAAAGTCGTATAACAGGGAAATGGGCATGGCCACTTTCCCTCATCTCCAGTACTTGCCTGAGTTGGAGCTCAAGACTCCTAAAGGGGGGAGCCATGATCTAGGAGGATCTAGACATTAAACCTCTTAAAAGATATCATGTCATTTGAACGAGACTCGGAGCCGTTCGATTGAGATAGAAGGAAAGTTAAGCCAAAGTTTTATTCCTGATTCTGAGCTTATTTACCAAGATCGTTAGAATGAGCCTTGGAGCCGTTCAAACGAGTCGAATACCAAAAGAAGGGATTCTAGCTGTCTCATTTTCTAGGCTTATCTGGGCAAGTCGTTTGAACGAATATGCCTCAGTTTTTAAACTTAATTAGGGAAGTCGTTCGAACGATTTATATGTTCGTTTGAACGACTATCGCGACTACTTCTATTTTTAAGACGTTTTAAGGGCAATTTAGTTATATATTGTAAATAGGAAATTTGTAACCTTCATAAAAGGCAAGGCTAGACAATATGAAAGGGATCCAAGTTTTAATCTAGAACTTAGGGTTTAAGGAGTAATTTATTGTAATCAAACAAATTGGGCAATAAAAGTTCCTATTGGAAAATTATCCTACCAAATTGTTCATTATCTATTAATTCTACGTTAAAGGTTAATCTCTAATTCAATTGTGAATTATTCATAGCATTGAAATTAGGGGTGAGCAAAAAACCAAGAAACCGAACCAAACTGATCCGAACCGAACAAAATGGTTTGGTTTTTTAGGCATTGGTTTCAGTTTCTTCGTAAGAGGAACCGACAAATACTGAACCGAGCCGAGAATAAACATTATTAGTAAACAAAACTCTAAATGTATCTCAACCCTTCATTACTCTCTATATTTTTTATGAATTAAGAATATCATAATGTAGTATTATCAAGTAAATGTTTGACTTACACAATAACTTTACTAGTTTTGATGAAATGTTCAGTTTCGGTTTTGGTTTCTCCTATTTATTTCAGGTCGGTTTATAGTGTGGTCAGTTTTTGATTTTAGGTATCGACCAAGTTTTCGGTTTCGATTTTAGTTTTGGTTTAAAACCAAAACCGACCCCAACCGACCCATGCTCACCCCTAATTGGAATGTGGAAGCCGAGTCTACTTTTTTCAATAGGAGAATCTTCTCTAGAGGGAGATTCTTTTCCAGAGGGAGATTGCCCATCATTACTTTAATTGATAGAATATATGTGTTCTGTACTCTTTTTCCTGAGTTTCAAATTTGTATCCATTGGATTTTACCGGACGAGGTTTTAATGAGGCAGGCTTATGGCGGGTCCAACACGGATATGAGACTTGTTTATATTGGCTTTGCCTTCTACACAATTTTTACCCACTGGGTTTTGCTGAGTCTGGGCTGTAGAGACAATCGTCTCATTCACAGTGGATAACCCAAAGAGGGAGTTTTATAGTTTATGGTATTTGGTGGGGCCTCCACAGTGGAGTGGGTTGGGCTATCACCGGGCTATACCCCTGTCACGCCCCAAAATTAGTATTTTAATACTTGTTAGAATATGCATCTCGAGACCGTGAACAGGTCGGGCATCCCCGACAGATGTACCCTAATAATGTAGAAATTAAACAAAGTGAAATATCTATATTTACACAATTATATGCAATGGAAATATCAATCTAAACAAAATGTCTAAAACCAACTTATATCAGATATGCCATTCAACATGACTTCAACAAAGAATTAGATAACATCTCACATAAATAAAAAATATACTAAAAGAGTGTCACAACAACACGCTCCCAGCTACTACCCCTAACGGTCCTGAACACCCCGCTAGAGACATGATCTTGAAATATATATATTGCAAGGCGTTAGCAAGCCACGGCTAAGCAAGTACGCAATCCTTAAAATTCATCATAATAGATAAGGGTACATATGCAATGGTAATGATACAATATATAGAAGGAATTGTATAATCTAAAATAAAGTATGCACGATACATGATAATTCAAGTACTAGTAGTTATAGCAAGTTGTAACCATATTATGTGTCGCTACTTAAGGACTACATCTACGTAAATAATAACATCCTATCAGTAAATTGTATACAGGATCTTCTCATATGGCTTAACCATACTTTAGATATCTTCCGTCCTCTGCTCGAAAAGTAATCCAGAATGTATCCAGAATAGTGTCTCTTTTAGGGCTTACAGCCCTTGGAAATGTCCAAGGCTCCGTGGAATCCAAAGACCTGACCAACTATTTTAGGGACAAACCCAAGGAGATGCCTACAGTTTAAATAAATGACCTGACCAATGCTCTTTTATGGATTGAAACCCATGGAAATATCACGGACTTTGCTATTTCCTATGGCATGACCAATGCTCTTTTAGGGATTGACACTAACTCTTATAGAAAAGGTATTCTTAACACTCGTCCAAGGATCAAAACCACGAGGATGGTTCACGGTCTACCTATAAGGTTTACATTACTAACGATAAACCTATTTGTAACTTAAACGAAGTTGGTAAATAAAGCAATGGCACATGCCTAAGAGACATATTAGAGAACTGATCGCCCAAGTGCAACTTAGACCTCTAGAAAAAGGATACAACACACATAATTAAGCATCCTGGTATAATCCATGTATAAGATGGTGGTAACAAGTATTTCACAAACTTATGATGATGATGCCTCATATGCCTTATAACCCACTCCCACTATAAAGTTCCCATATGACCTAACTGATTACAAACCAACCATATTCAATCCAAAGTTTAAAAGACCTAACTGGCTCCCCAACAAGCACATATAGCATAAGATATATGAAATCTACTATTAAACTCATTGTTACAGCATCAAATAACATCTACTAGTTTAAATCCCCATTAGGTACTACGACAAGCAAGACTTAATGCTTGATCTGAATGGACGCAGAGGTGGTAGGTATTTGATATGGTAGGTACATATGTGACAACAAAAAATATACCAGTAACAATCTAGCAACAACACCGCTGATATCCAGGCTACTACATCTGAGTCGATACAACATAAATATATCTACATCTTGATATCTTGTGCAGCAAGGGTTGGATCTCAAAACATGATCACATTATACAACTCTAAGATTATCACAGTTTAGAAGTGAACACATCTATTAATTATTAATCTAACATAACATGGATCAAGAACTCCCAAAGCATGGAGAGAGAGATGGAGGAAATCACTTTCCTTATAAATTGATTTAAGAAAGCGAAAACGGCTTTAGAATCTTGTCCGAACTTCTTTTCTTCAATCTCCAACAAAACCCTAGCCTTTTCTCGTTTATTCTTCTTCTTTCTCTTCAAAATCTCTCTCTAAAAAATTAGCTCTCTCTCTAATCCGAAAATAGAGTTTTGAGCTCTCCCTACTAATATAAATAAAGTGGATAGTTAACTAGTCATAAATAGATTAGGACTCCTAAGTGTTTATCTCTTTTAAACTCATAATGTCTCTAAATAAGAATCCTTAATATAACTCTAACTATGACTCCTATTAGACTTGGGGCTAACACTAATAAACAATTAAAATAATTAATGACTAAAATGCATGCACGAACTAAACATGATTATGAATAATAATGAAAAATAAAACCCGGGACTTTACATTCTAAACCCCTAAAGAAAAATTTTGTCCTCGAAATTTGGCATACCTGAATTAACGAACAACGATGGATATCTACCTCTGAGATCCTCCTCGCACTCCCTGGAAGCGTCATCTCATCCGTTATTGCTCCACTGAACTTTTACAAATGAAATAGTCTTAGTCCTAGGGACTTGCTCCTTGCGATCCACAATAGCAACAAGAAGCTCATCATAAGAAGCATCCTCTTGAATCTCGAGGGACTGCTAATCAAAAATGTGGGATGGGTCACGCTCATACTTACATAACATCGACATATGAAAAGCGTTATGAATCCGATCCATCATTGGCGGTAAACCTAAACGATAAGCAACACTCCCAATCAGATCTAAAATCTGAAAAGGCCCAACAAACCTAGGTGCCAGCTTACTCTTTTTACTAAAGTGCATCACCCCTTTCATATGTGAAACTTTTAAAAATACGTGGTCTCTAACAACGAACTCCAACAATCTCTGAAAAATGTCTGCATAGCTCATATGTCGACTCTGCGTTGTATGTATTCTATCTCTGATCAGGCTAATACTCTTGGTAGTCTGAAGAACATGTTGGGATGTGAACTCAAATTATCGAAGAATAAAAATAGTTGAAGTCGTTTGAATGAGCCATTCGAACGAGCTTTAAAATTATTCGAACGAGATTATCTGTTTTCGCGTTTTGGAACTTGGTTTGTCAAAGTCGTTCGAACGAGCTTGGATGTCGTTCGAACGAGTTACATGTTTCTAGGGCTGGAAACCTTTAGTCATAAAAGTCTTTCGAACGAGTTTATATTTCGTTCGAACGAAATGTGCGTTGATTATCTTGGAAGGTCGTATGTGACGCTGAATTTTCCTTGAGATCCATTCTACTTGTAATTAGTCCCTCTAGTTTTTTTTTTTGCTAGGTAAGCAGAAGTTTTATAGATTTTAAAAAAAAAGAAAATTACAAGGGGGAACAAGAGATGGAGAAAGAAAAAACAAAAAGTTACATGGAAGCCCTAAAGTTATATGGAACAAGAGATGTAATTAGTCCTCTAGTATATAAAGAGGACTTAGTTTATTGTTTAAACTATCTTTCCTCTGTGAGTTTACTAGGCCAAAATGAGTAAAAAATGACGGGGCAGGTCAGTCGTTATTTTTGCTAAAGTGACTTCCATTTTAGTCAAAAAAAGTGTCGTTCTTTTTACAGTAGTTTAATGTTTTCGACTTGAAATGCGTCGTAATATTACGACTGTAAACCACGCCGTAATATCTGTCATTTTTAGTTAAAATTACGACACATTTATGAGTCGTTTTATGCGTCGTAAAAAACATACACAAGTATCAGTCGTTATTTTCATCGTATTTGTTCCATTTTCTGATTTATTTATCCGCTATTTTATGTGTTGCAATTTTACGACGCCAAAATCACCTAATTTTTCGTAATTTTTTAAAAAATCGACATACAAACTAGTTGTGCTATCTGTCACGCAAAAACGTTGACGTATTAGACACAATTATTGACGATGATTTTAGTCGTTTCTCACAATTATAAATTTTAAAATTTTATTAAATAATATTAGTTTACTTAAAGAGACTTTCCTATAATTTTACAATTAGAACTAGATGGATTTGAACCATCATTGTCTCAAGTTCATGAGAGTTATTGCCATTTAGAGGCTTATAGTTCTATCAATAAAGATGTATAAAAAGACAATGTGTATAATAGTAGCAAATGTGGGGTTATATTATTAAGGGAAAAAAGTTGTGCTATATTCATTTGTGTCTATGTTAAAAGATGACTTGCAATTTAAATAAAATAAATCCAAAAGTTGTTTTAAGTTGTAGAAGCTGATCATTTTTCTTTGTAATAGGATTCATAACATAAACTAAACAAATATAACTTACAATTTTTCCACCAAAACTAAGTCATTAATTACAAGAAGATAAAGTAGACTATTGTTATAAGATACTAGACTAAATTGCATACCTTAAATTCAAATCCATTGAACTCCATTAAACTGGTCACAGATGTGTTTTGAACTATCTTTGTGTCCATGGTCATTCAGGATTAATTCCAAAGTTCATAAGCAATCATTCATTGCATTATAAAATTTCCAAAGTGAAATATACTTTGGGATATATAAAATATATGAATATCATGTATTCGTCTAAAACCATAGCTACTTACAAGAGGAGGGATTTTGTTTTGAACTAAGTGAGGCTTCATAGTTCATACTCAAGCAAGGGTGAACTGTCAAAGTAGCGAAAAAATTAATCAATTATTACAAAAACCAAATAATTTAATATAAATTTCCTCCGGTTGAACTAAAGTCAGTTTATTTTTTCTCTTTTTAAATCAACAAATCATTATTAATCCATTAAAAACTAAAAATACCCTTTACAACTTTACCACAAAACTGATTTAACAACAACAACCCTCTTGCACATACCTTAACTTGCTTTAAGAGGTTAGAGAGAGCATGAGATAACTAAAAAGTATTGGAGAGCCTCCTGGTGATGAAGATGAGTGTTGCTTGGAGAAAATTCATTAGGCTCCTCCGCTGGAGCATCGTCAACCTTTAGCATAGTTTTGAAAGAGATTGACCCGCGCTTTGTTGAGGCATCATCAGAAGTTCTTCCTAAGCTTGTAGTAGAACTTGCGTGAACAAGACCCTCATTAGCAATAAGAGCAGCACTGTCTTCCAAGGAGGACCCCCTACCATTTTCCAAATCCCGTGGAACCGTCAGAGCTAAAGAATCTACGACTGGATAGTGTACAAGAGGGCAAATTCTTAAACCTGTATAAGCTAACAACACAAGGAAAGCCGTGAACACAAAAGCTTCGAACAAAACATGCTCTGGGTGAGATAAAATTGACAGCCCAAGCAAAATAACACTTAAAGGAAAGTAACTAGAGACCGATGATATCAAAAACAAAACCCTTCTCTGCAATCCCTTGTTGATAACCGAGTACGTCATCCGTCTTCCCAGCCATAACAAATATACAATTAAGAGTATGGTAAAAATTCCAAGGAGAATTGTACTTAGCAAAGGGTAGGTGCAAAGGGCTATATTATTGACATCATTTTCAATCTTGAAAGCTGAGCTAGTGAAATAATGCAGCATCTTCCTTGAATAACTATTCATTATGTAGGTATTAATTACCATTATCTATATACATGGTATAATTCTCTTGGGTAGGGTATAAATATAGTAGAAATGTAAGGACAAAGCCTTCATTGCTTTTCTTGCTCTTTTTAAAGAACTGATGTCTTTTGGTGAGATAACAAAGTATAACTCGGGATAGTCAGTCAAAAAATAAAATAAATTATATCTTAATGGAAGTTCTCACAGTATCCTTCAAAATGAATTAGTAGTCAGATTCCTCACCAGAGACATGACGGAGCCCATTGCTTCCAACTTCAGTATCAGACAACTCCAAATTTTTCAAGTGCACAAGGCCCGAGCTTCAAAAACCCAGCATTAAATATGTAAATATCAGTACCACATCAAGCTGAAAGAAATAAAGCTTTACTATAAAGACAGTTATTGCTACTCTTCGGCTAGGCTTACATGGACAAACTAAATTTATGAATTGGGAAAAGTATATACTTCCACTATTCTACATTGTACAAATATGCAATCAACAAAAAGGAGTGAGTCTGAAATGGTAACCTGCCAAGTTAATCATCCCTTCATCGCCAATCTTAGATGAATCCAAATTCAAGCTCTCCAAACTTGTTAACCTTGGAAAATTTATTATTGTTTACATGTTTTGTTTCATTTTTCAAAAGAAACATATATATAGAGAGAGATAGGAAAGGAGGGCACCTTTAAGGTATTCCAACACATGCATCTATAATATTGTTGAAACCCAAGTTCAATATTTTCAAGTTCTTTAGTCCTAGAAAAAATGACTATATAGGTTAAGTGACTACACTCTTACTAAGGGAGTAAATTTGGTGTCTAAAAGGTACTTGAGTTATTAGTTTTACGCAATCAATGTGGCCTGCAGTATCTAATGTCACTCACCAGTAAGGTTCTCACATCCGTCGTCAAATAGACCACATCTATTAAGATTCAAATATAAGAGGGTGATAAAGGCTGCATGAAAAAGAACACAAAGTAAAGATGAGCTGGATAAAAATCAAACACAAGAGCATGAACTTATCATGACAAAAGAGTCTCCAAATCATGCAAAAAAAAAAACACTACCCTATGCAAAACTGGATCTTTGTGTCAATAGTCACTCACATGTATGACTAGCAATTTTTTCTCAAAAATAAAAGCATATCTAGTCGAATGCCAAATTTTTTTAAAACTAAGTCTGAAGAGTCAAATATTTACTTGATTTATAAAGAGAGAATTACAGTCTTTTCCATATCTTATTAATAATCATGCTTGAAATTCATTAAGTAACTTCATTAGTTTGATTCGCTTTCTTCAAAAGTAAAGTTACATGAGTGAGAGAGAGAGAGAGAATGTAAATGACTTAAATATGAAATTAAGAGAAAAATAAAGTAAGATCTAGAAAGGGAAGATGAAAGAATAAGAGAGAAAATAAAACAACTTTACAACAGTTGTACAACTCGCCAGGCAAAAGTATTCAACTTCGAATCACTGTACTTAAAATAGTATCTATCTATAAACTAGTGAAAAAGGAATCTACGTAAGAGAATACTGTAATTTTACCCTGGATTGCCTGGATTGCCGATACTGACGAGATCCACCATGGCACCACATAACCCATTTATTATTTTGAAGGATATATATTTAACATTTCTTTAATGTAAATAATTTATTATTCTTAAAATGATCAATCATGCCCGGATAGCCGGTACTGATAAGATCGACCTCAATGTCTCAGATTATGACACACAAACCCCCTTTCAAATCATGCAGTATTGACTTTTATTATACAATTAAGTCCAAAAGGAAAACAATGCTTGATCAAGAAAGAATATGAACCTGCAATGGACTCCAAGATGCAACGGTAACAAGACAACCCTCCATGTTTAACATAACAAGCTTATGCAAACCTGTAAATTAAATGAAGCTTAAGTTTCATAATAGCAAAATAATAAAATTAATAATAATAATAAAGCGATAAATTAACCATACAAAGATATGACAGATTATAGTGAAAGAAGCATAAAGTACCTTTCAAATAAGATACTCCTAGGTCTGTAACATTGCTGCAGGAAATATGCAACTCTTTCAAATTTGTAAGATCTGAAATAAAATCAAATGAGTAACTTTCAAGTCTAAACTACAAAAATAAGTTATACCACTACTTGAAAGTTGAAATTACTGTATTATCAATATAAGGAACAATTATGACGATATTCGTTTTTATATTTTGATAAGAAAGCATGAACATATTAAAACATTTACTTATAAGGAGAAACCCAGTATAATCTTCTAAGTTAATAATCAATCCTAAATTATGAAAATGCCTTCAAGCATGCATTACAATTCTAAGCATCATAGAAAATTGATAATAATTGAGGAAGGAGAAATAACTGGACGATATACCCGCATAATTGCATAATTTAAGATTCCGTGACAATCATTGCCGATAAAATATAAGTTGAACAGTTGCTTATCATGTCGAGAAAAAGAGAGCGCGAGACAACATATACCTGATAAAGGTTTTATGTATACATCTGTTATGCAGTTGCAACATCTGATATTAAGAGACTCAAGTGAAGCTCTACCTGCTACAAATAAGTAATTAGACACACAAGTACTAAGCATGAATATTATCTAATATCTATTTTTGTATTCTACCAATTTATTTTTTCTACGAAAGAAATAAGTAACAAACAGGAAATGCGCGGAGAAAGAAAGTGAAAGAGGAATTCATTGCTTTACTCTCCTCAGATAATCATATAGAAGGGGGTGGGGTAGGTAATAATAAACCTGCTTTAGCGTGGAAAGACATAAATGAGAAATTGAATATTCAAATGTAATTAACTCTGTAAACAATTGCAAGTTGAACACCATTCAGTAAATCATGCGCCCAATTCAGTACACAAATGCATCTTAGTAACCCGTGATATGTAATAATCATATATACTGGTAAACATAAAGAAGACATGAACATAACTATAATTCTTGCTAACGATTTACTCCCCAAAAAATGTAAATCTATGTGAGGTACTTCACATACAACAATATGGTATTTAATTTCTAAAAACAAGATAAGAAAAGCAACCTCTAAGATGAACTAGACCTCCATGAATTCCAGAACATCGCTCAAGGTCCAGCTTTGCCAAGTTTACTAAGTTAGCAAAAATACTCATTCCTTGAGCAGTGATGGCACTGTTCTTCTTAAAACTCAAAGATGTCAGTTTCGATAGACCTGGTATATGCAAAAACCCAGCCTTTCTATTCGATAGCAGAAGCAAGCTGAATAGAGGATGCAGAGTAAGCCAGCAAGTACCAACAAAGAAACTAGACAAATTATCACCACACCGAGTGCATCGGCGACTAGTCTGGTCAGGGGCATTACCCAAAGCATGGATGCCACACATGCTCTCCGCCAGTATGGATACAGTGAAATTTCAAAGTAACTCTCAAGCCCTTTAGCAGTATAGACAAGAACTGTACTCGAGCAGTCTTCAGTTTGTAGAAGACTACTTGCCTCAGTGTCACCCTTGACACTCCTTTCTAATATCCAACCAGACTATTTTTTCAATGTTAACCACAAAAAATTCTTGCTACTTAAGAAATCCTAGATGGCGCGCCTTCTTTAACTACCCAAGTGGCATAAACTGGCTGGTATTGGGCTTTGAACTGTTCCACTAATGAGATTCAAATTTGCCTATAAAACCGTAAAATAAGGGGAAAAATCAAATTACTAGAATGACAAGTGAATACTAAATTTCAAAGTAATCAATATACTTATACCACAAAAACAGTTGACATTGAGAAGTTCAAATGAATATTCAAGATTTTTATGTTCATATGAAAATAAATCAACTATAAGAAGAAAAAAGACCCATCATCGCTATGTTTTATGAGCATAACAAACTACATTCCATTATTTATGTACTCATTGTATCACATTATACTATCCAACAGTCCTTCACAAGTATAAGGCAACCACGGAGGACCTGACACTCTTTCGAGACAATGAATTCCATTAAGTATTGGCTTCGATTAGATATTGGTACTCTACACACGACATCACAGTTATAATACAATTACAATGTGAAACTCCCCCTGATATGCAACATAAGTACCTGCACACCTAAAACTGTTTAACAAGTTTGCAAATCTTGTTGAGAAATGCAAATTGAAAGTGCCAAATACCTACCCCATCATCGCAATAACTCTTCCCTATGTCCTCCCCACCATTCTACATTCTTATATAAAATACTTTGTATCCTTTCTACAATATCTGATACTTTTCCATTACTACTTGGTAGGATTCAGTAGGATTTATTAGGCGATTACTACTTGGCACATCCATTATCGTGAGTAATGAAATTACTCATTAAAAAATTTGATTTGTAAACTTAATTCACCAATGAAATCGCCTCTCTTCTCCATTCTCACATTCATACTAAACTTCATACATATAACTATTAACCAATTCTAAGCAAACTTGTTTAACTATCACCAAATCTAACTTTACAACTCATAGACTAAAGTGAGCCCTAGAACTCAGATCTTACTCATATAACCACAAATAAACGTAGAAAAGTTAAATTTTCTCATAAAACTCATTAATTATGAAAATAGGAGGCAAATACTTGATGAAAACCAAATAAAACCAGAAACCACAATGATACCTAAGTACGAAACCTTAAATTGTCCAAATTTGAAGTCCCTTCTGGTTAAAGCCCTAATTTCTCTCATTAGGAGGCGAGAGAGACCCAAATCTGACGAATTTCACAAAACTGAAGTTCTCGGTGAAGTGAACCTGGATCTGTGAAGCTCTCGGTAAAGTTATTGAATGAATGAATCAGAATAATCATAATGGGTTTCATGGATCTCGGTCAGTTGTTGAATGAATTGAAAGTTTGGGACTTGTGTAATTCTTCTTTTAGGGTTTCTAGAGATGAAAAAGATGGACACTCAGAGGAGAGGAGAGAGATCGTGGAGAGATCTATGATAGAATTAGGAAGATCATGGAGAGATGATGTATCAAAGGGAGAAAATGAGAAACGATAATCTCTAAAGTCAAAATTAAATTATTTTCTCAATTACAGGAGGAGTCAAATTTTTTTAGTTGAAAATAAGAGAGGAAAAATAAAAAACGATGGTGGGTCTAAAATAACGATTGTTAATGGAAGTCATATTATTACAACAGAGTAACCAAGTCGTAAATCTACCTCCAAAAGTGTAATTATTTACAGTTTTTGGCCTAGAATTAATTCTAGAGAGCTAGAATTTGAGAGACTCCATTAAAGCTTGAGAAGATTGGAGAGATTATTGTAACTTGTTTGATTATAGTAGATTGTTCGCAGGGAGTAGTTTTTTATCCGTAAGGGTTTTCCACTTCCCTCCTCTGGGTAAATCGTTGTGTTCTTGCTTTCGTATAATTTCTTATTGGCGTTTCTATTTATTGTTCTTGGGCGGGGGATTAGGATTAGCTACCCTAATTCCTAATAACTGGTGGCAGAGCAAGGTTAGGGCTTGTATGATTAGAGCGATGACTGATATGGAGAAATTAGAAATTGATGAATTTAATGGATTGAACTTTGGGATTTGGAAGATGCATGTAGAAGATTTTCTATATGCGAAGAATTATAATTTTCTTCTAGGAGGGATTTCGACGAAGCCGGCAGATATGGATCGTTTGGAGTGGGAGCTTCTAGATCGAGATGCTCTAGGTAAAGTTTGTTCAACACTCTCAAGTTCTATTTCTTCTAAATTTCCTAAGGTGAGTACCATGTTAGAGATGATGGACAGACTATCAAAGATGTTTGAATCAACTTCGAGTAATTTAAATTCTCAGAAGTGTGTTACGAGTATTTCAAATTCTCGTAAGCGGGTTACTTTCAGCGATGTAGTAGAAGTCTTTGGTGATGATTCTCACATAATACCTCTTGTAGCTTCGTTGTTAACATCGGGTAATTACTCGGATGTTGAAGTTAGAGGAAATGGAGTTTCATATATTGAGAATGGAAGCAAAAGGCACACAAAGACATAGAATTGCAATCAACAAGATATTTATTAGAATTACGGTAAAGTTGGTCATAAGAAGGAAGATTGTAGATCGACGAAGAAGAGAAGATTAGTAAAGAGATGTTCGTTGACTTTCTCTGGTGAAGGTAAAAATTCCGATAGTGCCTCAAATCTTATTTCTAGGGATTTGGTTGATATGACTTGTGATATTCGGGATAAACCATATAATGTGATTCATGGTACTCAGGATAAGTCATGCTGGTTGTCTTATAGTATTTGTAAAAAGTTGATGTTAGACTTGGATGCTCCATTGGAAATTACGTCGGGTAAAAGCGAATTGTCTAGCTATGATGAGTGTTATCACGTAGTAGATAATGGAGATGTTTGAATTGCATTAACTAATGATAATTCGTTAAGTTCGGACACGATGCAATATGTGTCTAGTATGGTTAGAAATGTGTTTTCGAGCCAACTATCAGACTTGGGTCTTTTAGCTACCTTCAGCGATGATGCTTTTGTGATCATGAAGGATGCTACTATCTTAGTTTGGGACAAAAGACAAGATGCATTTTTAGGGACGTGTAACGCTAAAGATAAAATTATTGGTGTTGTTACTTCGATGGTGAGCTCTAGAGCATGGCATGAAAAACTTGGTCACGTAAGTATTTGGATGAAAATATTGTTCTCGAGGAGAATACTTGATAAGTTAAAATTGAAAGATTTGTTCTTTTATGAAGACGTTGTCTTGGTGAAGCAAAAGAAAGTTGGGTTTCTTAAAAAGTAAAGAAAATGGAATATGGGATCGAACCACTTATACAATGATGTATGGGAATCGACTAGAGTTAGTTCCAATGGGGGATTTCATGGTTTTGTTCTTTTTTATTGGTTATTCCACACGAGAGCTTGGTGCACATTTTTTGAATAATGAAACAGATTGGTTTGATGTCTTCGCTAGATGGAAATCTTAGGTTGAGATTGAGACGGGTTCAATGTTAAAGTGTCTTGGGTCTAACGGTGATGGTGATCAATTTTGCTGTGATGAGTTTATTGTAGATAGAACACCTATTGGGATTGAAAGGCTTGAGAAGATCCCAATATTACTATAAGAGTTTGGTATGGTTGAAAGTGTGGTCCACGAGATTACTAAAAGGGAGCGAAGTATGAAATATTTCATCGAGTTGTTAAAGTAGTTTTAGGCGGATTTGATAGTTTTGGCGGTTGATATAGAGTCTTGGTATGCATTGAATCTTGGACTATTAGAAGAGATCACTTGGACAAAAAAGGAGGTAATAATTTATACTTCTTTTGTCTATTCTAGTAGTAGATCATTACTAGATTATATGTCTAGTTTGTGCATTTTCATTGGATATGTTTGTGATGATTTTGGTGACCGATCTTGTGATGCGAAGAATCGGAAAATTATCCAACTTATTGATGTGATATCCAATGATGATGTCTTTTGTGAAGACATGGATAAGTAGACTGGAAAAGTAGATTTATCAGGGTCATGTGAGTATGCAAAAATTTCAACAGAGATAGTGTTGGAACCATTAGTTGAAAAGCCAACGAGAACCGTATACCCCTCTGATTATAATGAAAAGAAGAAAACGAGAACAAGTTTGTTCAAGCGGTTCAAGGTGAAACTTGTGGTAAAGTGCTTTCAAGAAGAAATAGGTGTTTATGTCAAGATGTTTTGGTTTACCGGTTGTGAAGCTAGTTATATTGTGGTGGCTTTATTTTTTTGAATTGAGTAATTCTTGATACGAAATGTAAAATTCTTCATAATTGATCTTATTGAAGATGGGTATGTAAGTCGGCTATATGAATAAATAGTTACCGGGTGAAGTTGCATTATGGAGGCTCATACATGAGAGCTTCATATGCGTATTCGAGATATGCACCGAAATGATGGGGCTCGATGTTAGGTATGTTTATATCATTGGTGGATTTATGAAATTCTATAGAGACCATTGTCAATGTTATGAGTTTTGAGAACTCATGGATCATTCATTTTTAGAGTATGGATGATATACTAGTTGCGTTTGCAAGTTCTAGCATGGGTGAGATTGAAGAGTCGTGAGAACCGTTATCTCAATAAAGGGCTGAACCGATGGATTGGCTAATCCTTGTACATATAGTATAGTTTAACAGGAAGAACGTGAAACAAAAGTTATTATTGACATAGTACATTGAGACTAGTTGGAGTGTTATTTGATAGCGTACCATTTGTCGTTACTTTGGGCTTGAGACACATGTTTGTTTGACTACGGAATATGATATGAGTGTAGATCGAGGTATGTCTAAGCTCATTGATGATTCGTTTGCTAATGTATGTCATTGTTTACATGAGACCAGAGTTTTCTCATGAAGTAGGAGCTGTGAGATGTTGATAATTATGAATATTATGTATTCGAAGAAGACTCGGCTGTAGCTCGCAGATATGGAGTGATTCTTGTTCGGCATGCAGGGTTTTATTCAATTGTGATGGCGGAGTGCGTTAGTGACATGGAAATGACTACAGTTTTATGATGTTATACTAAAGATACTCGGGTATCGAGATAATAATGGTTAATTACATCATTGATTGCAAAGGTATAAGTACGGTGCGGCTTTGAAAGTTTGCAAGGGAATGTTCTTGATTGTTTTGTTGAGAAAAATATTCAAAAACATTAACACATAGTTTTGTGTGGTACGATAGATTTTGGCGTGAAGAGTTCAGTTTGACACGGTTACAAATGTGCTTACTTTGAAGATGGGTAAAGTTACGGGAACCTCACATTTTAAATTTCAAGTGGGGGATTTATTGAAGATTGTAAAATTTTGTAAGTGGGTCTTCATGATTAGAGGTCCGAGTAGTGTGAGCAATTTATTTGGAGATATGGAGATGGGTTACGGGATTCAATTTCAAGTAGGAGATTGTCGGATGTGAACTCGAATTGTCAAAGAAAAGAAATAGTCGAAGTCGTTCGAACAAAAATGGAAGTCGTTCGAATGAGCTACTCGAACGAGCTTCAAAGTCGTTCGAACGAGATTATCTATTTTCCCATTTTGGAACTTGGTTCATCAAAGTCGTTCGAATGACCTTGGATGTCGTTCAAATGAGTTACATGTTTCTTGGGCTGGTAACCTTTAGTCGTAAACGTCGCTCGAATGAGATGTGCGTTAGTTGTCTTCGAAGGTCGTATGTGATGTTGAGTTTGCCTCGAGATCCATTCTACTTGTAATTAGTCCTCTAGTATATAAAGAGTACTTAGTTTATTTGTTTAGACTATATTTCCTCTGTGAGTTTAATTCTAGAGAGCTAAAATTTGAGAGACTCTATTAAAGCTTGAGAAGCTTGGAGAGATCGTTGTAACCTGCTTGATTATAGTTGATTGTTCGCGGGGAGTAGTTTTTATCCATAAGGGTTTTCCACTTCCCTCCTTTAGGTAAATTGTTGTGTTCTTGCTTTCGAATAATTTCTTATTGGCGTTTCCGTTTATCGTTCTTGGGCGAGGGATTGGGATTAGCTACCCTAATTCCTAACAGAACAATCTCTGGTCCAAGTAAACTCTGATCACCGATCTCTGCCCAGCAAATAGGGAGATCTACATGGCCTACCATACAACGCCTCGAAAGGTGCCATGCCAATGCTCGACTGATAACTATTATTGTATGCAAACTCTACCAATGGTAAATGATCAACCCAACTCCCCATAAAATCTACCACACAAGCTCTGAGCATGTCCTCCAAAATCTGATTAACCCACTCTGTTTGGCCATCAGCCTGTAGGTGAAAAGCAGTACTAAAATGCAACGATGTACCATATGCTAACTGGAAGGTCTTCAAAAACTTAGAAGTAATCTTAGAATCCCTGTATGAAACAATTGATACAGGTACTCTATGAAGTTTCACAATGTTCTTGATATAGAACCGTGCTAAGTCGTCGAAAGACGATGTACTGAGAATAGGTCAGAAATGAACTGACTTCGTCAGACAGTCTATAATAACCTAAATAGAGTCAAAACCTTGTTTTGATCTCGGTAACTCCGCGATGAAATCCATCGAGATGTTCCTCCACTTCCACTCTGTTAAAGGTAAAGGCTAGAGCGGCCCTGCTGGCTTTTGATGCTCAACCTTCACCTGCTGACATGTCAGATACTTAGACACATAATCAGCGACCTCTAGCTTCATATTATTTTACCAATAGTGCCTACGCAAGTCACGATACATCTTAGTACTCCCGGATAAATGGTGAACCTAGATCTATGAGCCTCATCTAGAATCTCGCGTCGTAACTCTACATCATCTGGTATACACAATCTACCTCAAAAATGAATACCACCATCAGAACTAATAATCAAGTCAGACTGACCACTATATGCAACCCTAGCTTATAATTCCCTATTATCCTGCTGAGCCTGAATGATCCTACTAATCAATGAAGGCTGAACTGAAATCCCAAACAATAATACCTCTACAGATTGAGAACCTAACTATGAATCAAACTCTGAGATCGTCTCAAACATCTCCCACTCTCTAATCATCAACTGCGCTATGATGCCACGCGGTTTGCGACTCAGGGCATCCACTACAACATTAGCTTTGCCCGAGTGATACACGAACTCGTAGTCATAGTCCTTAAGGAACTCCATCCATCTACGCTACCTCATATTAAGCTCGGGTTGAGTGGAGAGGTACTTTAAACTTTAGTGATTTGAGAAAAGCTTAAATCTCTCCCCATACAAATAGTACCTCCAAATCTTCAATGCATAAACAATCGCAGCCAACTCCAAATCATGAGTTGGGTAATTCTTCTCATGGATCTTTAGCTGTCTAGATGCATAAGCAATAACCTTACCATTCTGCATCAGTACACAACCCAAGCATCAGAATAAACTACAAACTTCCCTCCCTCAGACGGAATACCTAACACTGGAGCTGAAGTAAGTCGTCCCTTGAGTTCGACAAAAGCTTGCTCACATTGGCCATCCCAAACAAACTTGACCTCATTCCTAGTCAGGTTTGTCAAAGGCGCAGAAATTCTGGCGAAGTATAATATAAATCTGCAATAATAACCCACCAACCCCAAAAAACTACATATCTCAACAACCGTAGACGACCTCTACTAATTAAGAACTACCTCAACCTTGGAAGGGTCTACAACTACCCCATTCCTTAACACGACATGCCCTAGGAACTTGAGTTCCTCCTGCCAAAAGTCACACTTCTCGAGCTTTGCATACAACTTATGTTCTCTAAGTATCTTCAAAATAATGCGTAGGTGTTTGACATATTCTTCCCTTGAAGGAGAATATGTCAAGATATCATCTACAAACACCACAATTAACTTATCTAGATACGGTTTGAAAACCCGATTCATAAGGTCCATAAATACAGCTGGAGCATTAGTAAGTCCAAAAGGCATAACCCTAAACTCGTAATTACCATATCTAGTCCAAAATGTTGTATTTGGAATATCTTCCTCCCTAACTCTGAGTTGGTGATAATCAAATTGCAAATCAATCTTAGAAAAGAATTGAGCTCCTCATAACTTATCCAATAAGTCCTCAATTCAAGGCATCAGATAACGATTCCTGATCGTGACCTTATTCAACTGTCAATAATCAACACAAAGCCTCATCAAGCCATCCATCTTCTTAACAAACAAAACTGGTGTACCCCATGGTGAAGCACTCTAGCGAATAAAACCCTGCTTTATCAACTCTTCAATCTACACATACAACTCCTTAAGCTCAACTGGTTGTATAGGATACGTTGCTCAGGAAATAGGCTCAGTCCCCAGTCCAAATCGATGCAGAAATCAATGTCTTGCTTCACCGGGAAGCCTGGTATCTCCTCAAAAACATCTGAAAATTCAGAAACTACCTAAAGTTGATCAATAGGCGTCGGCCGTGGAGGCCCAAGCTCAAGATGTGCAATCATCGAACAAATCAAGTCCTCAGTACCTGAACTCCATAATCGAGACGGTTTACTACCCAGAATGGAAAATGTGACTGTTTTTTCGAAACAATCAATACTAGCATGATAAGTCAATAACCAATCCATACACAGAATGATATCAAACTCCTGAATCGCTAACATGATAAGATTCGCAAGAAATACTAGGTGACCAACAAAAATAAGGCAGTCTCAACAAACTCAGTTTAGTATAACTGATCTCCTTATAGGTGTAATTATAAATAACTTGCTCTCTAGTGTCTCAAGTGTCAAACCAAATGAACATATACTACTATAAGATACAAAGGAATGCATAACACCAATGTCAAATAAAACTTTAGCATGTGAATAATATATAAAAAGTATACCTTCCACCACTGGTTTGCCACCTCGCTGCTCACGCTGCGCCATAGTAAAAACTTTACCCTGTAGAGGTAGTCCCTGTCTCTGGCCCTACACTCCCTGTCTGGCCATGTACTCCCTATCTCTGCTGCTACTGTTGCGGACCAATACGATGAGGACAAAGATGAGCCTGATGCCCAATCTCAATACATACAAAACATCTCCCAGAAATATGTAAACCCTGAGCTCCACCAGTAGTAACTGCTCTAGTATTTCTTGATCCTTATTCTGCCATCTCCTTCTTCCAATAACCCTGATTCCTCTAGTTTCCTTGATAGCCATGGTTCTCTTGGTTGCCTTGGTTTCCTTGGTAATATTTCTCGATCGTGGTCGTAACAATCTCCTTGCCCTTTGGCTCAATCCTCTTCTCAACCTTCCATTCCCTAGCTCTCTTGGATTTATTGTAGCTACTCTCAATCAATTGTGCCTTCACCACCATCTTAGAATATGACCTAATCATCTGTCATGTAAGCTTTCCCCTAATCGGCTCTATAAGTCTACCAAGAAACTTCTTTGCCTTACGAACCTCGTCGGCAACAAGAAAAGCTGTATAACGAGACAAATAGGTCAACTTTGCCTCGTACTCAGTAACTGTCATACTCTTCTTCTGTTCCAACTAAAAGAATTGTGTAGCCATCTCATCCTGAGAACTTTCTAGAATGTACTGATCGAAGAACTTCTTCTTGAACAATGCCCAAGTGATCTGCTGACTCTCCAATGTCCGCTCAGTTGTCTTCTACCAATTGTCGGCATTATCATCTAACAAGTGTGAAGTCACCCTAACCCTCTGATCCTCAAGACAATCAATCAATCTCATCTTCTTCTCGATATGCTTCAACCAAAACTCTGCCTCCTTTGGTCCAGGTGGATCTGTACTGAACTGCTAACCCTTAGCCTTATTGATAGCAGCAATCCACCTGTTACCAATACTTTGCTCTGCTAGTAAGGCTCACGCCTCATCCCTGGCTACCTACTACTGAATGAAGGTACCAAGAGTATGACATATCTGACCCATGTCGGCCTCAGTGGCATAAGCAGGCGCCACTGGTATTGGACCAGCTGGATCAACCTAAAACTAACCATCATGACCTTCTGTAGGAACCTCAAGAACATCCTGTGGGGTATCAATCAGAACCTCTGTAATAGGCTCTGCAATTGGTACAATACCAACACCACCACGACCTCTACCACGGCCACCTCTACCACCTTGACGCCCACCCCGTCCTATGTGATGGTTAGCAATGCGAATACTACACCTGATACCATCGTCAACGACATTACCAACATGACCGTTACGTCCTCCATCCATAGCTCTTAGTAGAGGAGAGTGGTTGTCAGCACACAATAAAATATTATATATAATATCAAAATCATAAACATCAATCAATAAAAATTACTGTCCTACCCCATCTAACCCACGTAATTTTATAATTTTTTTGTGTTATAGAGACGAATCCATCCCGAAGGATAAACCTTCACTTTGATACCAATTTTCCAGGCCCTAAAATCTGTATTCTAAGACTTGTCAGAATATGCATCTCAAGGCCGTGAACAGGTCGGGCATCCCCGACAGATGTATCCCAACAATGTAGAAATTAAACAAAGTAAAATATCAACATTCACACAATTATACACAACAAAAATATCAATCTAAACAAAATGTCTAAAACTAATTCATATCAGATCTGCCATTCAACATGACTACAATCAAAGAATTAGATAACGTCTCAAATAAATGAAAAATATACTAAAATAGCGTCGCAACAATACTCTTCCAGCTACTACCCCTAACGGTCCTAAACACCCCGCTAAAGACCTAATCTTGAAATATATATTGCGCAAGGCGTTAGTAAGCCACGGCTAAGCAAGCACGCAATCCTTAAAATCCATCATAATAGATAAGGGTACATATGCAATGGTAATGATACAATATATAGAAGGAATTGTCTAATCTCAAACGAAGTATGTAAGATACATAATAATTCAAGTACTAGTAGTTATAGCAAGTTGTAACCATATTATGTGTCGCTACTTAAGGACTACATCTACGTAAATAATAATATCATATCAGTAAATTGTATACAGGATCTTCTCATATGGCTTAACTATACTTCAGAAATCTTTCGTCATCTGCTCGGAAAGTAATTCAGAATGTATCCAGATTAGAGCCTCTTTTAGGGCTTAAAGCCCTTGAAAATGTCTAAGTTTTCATGGAATCCAAGGACCTGACCAACTATTTTAGGGACAAAACCCAAGGAGATGCCTAAAGTTTAAATCAATGACCTGACCAATACTCTTTTAGGGATTGAAACCCATGGAAATGTTATGGACTTTATTATTTCCTATGACTTGACCAATGCTCTTTTTAGGGATTGACACCCATGGAAATGTCAAGACTTACCGCAGACCTGACCAGTAGAACCCTAATCTATACATTCACCTTAAAGATATTTTGTTTATAATTTATGTACCACTCTATCAATCACAATCTCGTCGGAATTATCACCTAATAATTTAGTGCACCAAAATCTCTAAAATGTACAATCCCGAACTCTACTACTTGGGAGCCATGCAGACCTTGTTTTAGGCTACTAGTTTCATCACTAACTCTTATAGAAAATGTATTCTTAATACTCGTCCAATGATTAAAACCACGAGAATAGTTCACGGTCTACATATAAGGTTTACATTACTAACGATAAACCTATTTGAAACTTAAATGAAGTTGGTAAATAAAACAACGGCACATGAGAGACAGATTAGAGGGCTGATCGCCCAAGTACAACTTAGATCTCTAGAAAAGGGATACAATACACATAATTAACCATCCTGGTCATATAGATTTAGGTTTTCACATCTTCATAAACTACAGGGAATACTTAGATCTCTCCTCCACTATTTAATATGGTATAATCCATGTATAAGATGGTGGTAACAAGTATTTCACAAACTTATGATGATGATGCCTGATATGCCTTATAACCCACTGCCACTATAAAGTTCTAATATGACCTAACTGACTACTAACCAACTATATTCAATCCAAAGTTTAAAAGACCTAACTGGTTCCCCAACAAATACAGATTTCATAAGATATATATATATATATATATATATATGAGATCTACTATTAAACTCATTGTTACAGCATCAACTAATATCTACTAGTTTAAATCCCCATTAGGTACTACGATAAGCAAAACTTAATGCTTGACTGAATGGACACAGAGGTGGTAGGTGTATGATATGGTAGGTACATATGTGACAACAAAAGATACACCAATAACAATCTAGCAACAACACCGCTGATATCCAGGCTACTACATTTGAGTTGATACAACAGAAAGATATTTACATCTTGATATCTTATGCAGCAAGGGTTGGATATCAAAACATTATCACATTATACAGCTCTAAGATTATCACAGTTTAGAAGTGAACACAACTATTAATTATTAATCTAGCATAACATGGATCAAAAACTCCCAAAGCATGGAGAGAGAGATGGAGGAAATCACTTGCCTTATAATTGATTTAAGAAAGCGAAAGCTGCTTTAGAACCTCGTCCGAACTTCTTTTCTTCAATCTCCAACAAAACCCTAGCCTTTTCTCCTTTGTTCTCCTTCTTTCTCTTCAAAAACTCTCTCTAGAAAAATAGTTCTCTCTCTAATCCGAAAATAGGGTTTAGAGCTCTCCCTACTAATATATATAAAGTGGATGGTTAACTAGTCCTAAAAGGATTAGGACTCCTAAGTGTTTATCTCTTTTAAATCTCCTAATATCTCTAAATAAGAATCCTTAATATAATCCTAACTAGGACTCCTATTAGACTTGGGGCTAACACTAATAAACAACAAAACAATTAAAATAATTAATGACTAAAATGCATGCATGAACTAAACATGATTATGAATAATAATGAAAAATAAAACCCGGGACATTACAACCCCCCTTAGGGTTCGGCTAGGGAGAGAGAAAAACTTAGGAGTCTCCACTATAAATATAGGGAGACTCCCCTACTTTGTAACCTAGTATTCAACTCACTACTTTATTGATATTTGGCCTTTTGGAGCCTTAATAGAATCTCTCTACTAATTATCTCTATATTGGCTAAGTATTATAGACGATTACAGTTGAAAGAAAATTCGTTAATATCCCCTGAGCAACTTAACTTAATATCAATGCCGATATATCTAAAATGTCAGTCACCTTTGTCGATATTTATGATTGTTGACATATCTATACTACTACCGATACATACTTTCTGCCAACATCTAATACATGCCATTAATCTCCTATTTCTCGTGCGTCGAGGACATTTTAAAAGGCTCGGATAGGTTTGAGCAGTTAAGTTTAAAACCCAGCCGTCGGATCTGGAACAAATTTTTTGTCTTCCATCTTAAATTTCAGTCTCTCCTTTTGGCAAATCATTTGGCACAATTCGCCTTCGTAAGTTTAACAAACTAGTTTCTCAGTTCTTTCTCTCAACTCTCTCCCTGAACTCCAGATCTTGTTTCCCTACTTCAATGATGAAACTAGGGTTTCAACACAACAACACTCAAAGATCTTGCTTGCATTACTCTCTTTAACACTCATTGTTGGATTCGTCTTTGTTCCTTCGATCTGGAATCAATTAGCAAACTCTTTTTTTTTTCTCTCTCTCTCTCTCAATTGTGCTTATTTAGATTATGTTTTTTGGTGTAATTATGGCTAAATTTACTCTTCAAATAGTTGAATTCTTGTTAATTGAAGTAGAACAACTCAATCTTGCTCTATCTCTGAGTTGCGCATGTTAATTGTGGTTTTTGGAGTAATTAGGGTTAATTGTACTCTTAGAATTGTTAGATTATTGTGAAGTCAATTGAAGTAATTGTTAAAATACTGTAATTTCTTTTTCTTTCATATTAGAATTTCATTTATGTTCACCCAGTCACATAGTATGTAAACTATAATATTATTTTGATCTTCTAAAATAATTATGCGAGTTTAATGAAAAGGGAACTTGATATTATTAATTTGTATGCTAATCACACACCTATGCTAAGCGTACTAAAATTATAAAGATTACCCGGTTGTGTCCTCGATTTTCTCACAAAATAAAAGAAACAACTATTTAAAATGTGTTTCCATCTGAGTTTGTCTTTTTGAATTGAAATGTAAAGGAGTATTTGGAAAATAATATTTGAGACGGCGTTCAGTATTCTTATTAAAATTTCAAAATTAGCTTCTCTGATAAATATAATCATTTCATTATCTCATGTAAGAAAAAATTTCCTTACAAAAATGCGTTGACTGTTGTGGTTTAGGTGACTCTGTATACGAAGAAGCATGGAGTAGTTAGAGCAAAGGAAGACACAGTCTCTATATGGAAGTATCGATATGGTTTCATCAATTATTCAAAGGAAGTTGAGGAAGACTAAGTAAAAGGATTCTGATCATGTAAGGCATATGAAGACTTTCAACAGGTCAAAGGTTAGGGATCCAGAAGTTCAAGTAATGGAGGATGATTTAGAGCCAGTTCCTCAGGAAGAGGAGGGGGACTCCACCGAGGAGGTATTATTGTTTTTTATACGAATTGATCAACTTTGAGTAAATTTCTTTGTTTGATTATTTTGCTTGATTCTATTGGTTAACCTATCCTTAGTCTTTCTTGGCTATGTTATGGCGTCGAAATTAGATGTTTATAATACTACTTCTGCATCATATTCAAATCCTTAATGGCTAATTATTTACTCAAATTAATCATCATTAAGTTCTTTTTTTACTTACAGTAAATTTTGTTGGGATAAAAATCTAGCACTATCATGGATGTTTTCCATTCAAACAGCATCCAATTACTTTGAGTAGTAAAAAAATAAGGGTTTTATAGTTGTAAAAAATACTCTAGGAAATGACATATTAATGATGAATCATAATGTCTACGTAAATTAAGGTACTTTTACCATTACCCTTGAAATTGTTCAAGCCCGGGACTTTGAGTTCTGGGTACAGAGTCTACAAACTAGAAGCAGTAGTGTGTACTTTTAGTCTATTTGAGAAAGATATTTAATGGCTTTGAAGAGATAATTGGATTCACAAGAAGAGCAAGGATTATAACTGAGTTCTTGGTGCCTTCACCAAAAAACTTCAGAAACCAAAACAAGATCACCATTTGAATTCCTAACAACATCCTTACCTTTGCATGGGTCTGGGTTGCACACGGATAAGCCATCTGTGTTGAGTTTAAACATACCAAATAGGGGGTCTCAACCACCTGAGAACTCTGATAAACATGCATCTACTAAAATAGGACCGCACCAGTTTTGCAACTTCACCACAAGTATGTATGTAATGTCCTCCATCTTGTAACTAGAGCAGCATTGGGATACTAAAGGAACTTTTGATCTATGTTGAACCACAGAATTAACAGGGATAATGCCACGAAGAAGCTTTCAACAAAAGACTTGTATCTTGTAAAGAAAATTTAAATTCCATAACCACTTCCACTTATGGACTTTAGGGGTAGACCTTCTAATAACCAGTCCCATTGACCTTGATTCACAAATGAACTAATTAATTGGAATTTTTTTATCAATCTCCATGTCCAGGATCTTAGTAATAGACCCCTCTCCACGCCAATTGTCATGCCAAAAGTCCACATGCCCAGAACCATCAACTCAAACAGTATACATTTTGATAGTGTCAAATCTTTACTAATAGCCAGCCAAGCTTTAAAGGCATAAGAAGCAGATGTCCTAGGGAGCTCCCCATCGTAGACATTGTTTGTGCATCAAATTCCAAGCTTTCTTAATGGTAAAACTTAAAAGCTGTTCTTAGCATTTTTGAAAATCTCATTTTTGATGTGTTTATCTACATTGCCTTAAAGTTGTTTTTATCCACAACTTAAAAGCTGCAAACTTAAAATGCTTGTCATTGCCTTAGAGTTGTTTTTATCCACATTTGAAAGTATATTCTGACATGTGATACAATTTTCAGCTTGTACGTACGAAATACTTTGAGATGCCCCCTCTGAGTTTAGCGGAAGCCTTGGAGCAATTGGAGTTTAATTATTGATCATGATTTATATGGTTTTTGAAATGAAGAAACTGGTAAGATATGTGATTTCATTTATTCTCTTCCAATTTATACTAAAATGATACTGAGGTGGTCAGAATATGTTCGAGCTCATGGTGTCTTTGTTATATGTTTTGGCTATAGGTGAGACAAATATTGCTTACAAAAGAAAAGATGGAGGATATGGGGTTATTATCCCCAAAGGTGGCAAAGCTGAGAAGCTAGAACAATATTTAGTAGAACATGCAAGAGAACCCTCTATTGCGGAATAGATACAAAAAAGTGCAAGATCATGTTGTAGCTCGCTGTTCAAATGTGTCATCATAGATCCTCCATTGTTCAAAGCTTACACTTTCCAGTTTGATAGAAGAGTATAGATCTTCAAGCAAAAATAGACTCATTCTTCTTGTGTTCTTAGCTACACTTGTTTATCTATAAGTAACCATGTATTTTATGTTTGCTACTCCTTTGCATTCCAAGCTTCCTTTATTTTCTTTAATTGTAAATGAGCTTTGCTGATTTCTTGCTGCTGAAGATATCAAACTAGAGATGTCACCCCATTAATGCGATCGATGGCTTTCACAAAACATGAGGGCAGGAGCTTCTCCCCAGCCGCGACCAGTTGTTAGGGCTGAGAACGCCCCTAGTGCTCCTAGGCTAGAGAACGGGAACGATGCTGCAACGCCAGGTATTTCTTCTCTTCCCTTGTTTATCTTCATCTCGAGCATATAATTACCACCATGTATGTGCTTATTCAATCAATTTACGCAC
Organism: Kingdonia uniflora; assembly: GCA_014058105.1. Classification (NCBI taxonomy): domain Eukaryota; kingdom Viridiplantae; phylum Streptophyta; class Magnoliopsida; order Ranunculales; family Circaeasteraceae; genus Kingdonia; species Kingdonia uniflora. Next base: position 817,472 of record JACGCM010001055.1, on the reverse strand, counting down.
ATCTGGTAGTTCTCACCTCTCTTTTATTTACTCACAACTTTCAATACATTATATATAGGATACATAAATTTAGTAAACACCTAAACCTCAAGGCCTCCATATATTATTTATACAGCTTCTCTATAGTTTTCTCTTAAGTAGACTTCACAAATCAATAATTCAGGTACATTTCCTTTGTTTTACCAAGTTTTAGAACTCTGAACACCAATTTATAAATCCCAATGAAGTTTACACAAGCTAATGTCTTTGTGATTCTATGCTAAACTATTACTTTTGGATCTTCTTATATTTCTACTTATATAGAATATTTATCTCTATATTGTTAGCTAATCATATGTTTATCTTTAATTTCATCTAAGTTCTTATTATTTATAATGTTTAAAGCTTTTGTATGACTTTTATTGAACTAGGGTATCATAATAAAACAGTAGGCATTATAACGATTTCCCGGTGTCAGACCAAAATTTACTGACAATGTTAGAAGCCTAGTTCAGTTTGGGTGAAGTTTCAGATACCGACTTGCTTGTAACTTTACCATGGACTTTAAGTGCAGTTTGAGATAGCCCAACTTTGGTTGGGCCAGTCATCCAACAAAGCCCAACTGTTAAAGTTGCAGCCCAAGCTTATAGATGTCTTATGCTCCAAGACTAGAGAGATAAAAGTAAGAGCGGGTCAAACATTGACCAAATCAAAAATGAGTGTCTTACTTAAACTTAAACCCTAGATACCAAAGCGCGAGAGGTTTCTTTCTCTTTAAATAAAAATCCCCAATTTTTTAGGGCATCAAAACAACAACATTGAAAAGATCTAATCTTTCAAATTAATTTAAACTTAATTTTAAAATCTCTATTTCTCTACTTGGGACTTTAAACAACTTGTAAATGCACATAAAGATGCAATGGCAGCTTTTGATCCAAAAAATAATTAACACTTTGACTCAAATCAATCAAAGTATACTAGGCCATACCCCACAAAACAAAACAGCGACAGTGAAATTTAAATCAAGAGTACACAAGATATTCAGCTAACCGAAGATGAAAAGATGCAGATTGAAAATTTTGGGTGGAAGCCATTTTATGCAACTTTTTAAAATAACTCTTATACAAAATACTCTCACTAACTACCATATATGCTATTATTCTTCAAACAACACACATATTTGGTATAGAACGATCAAACACTAACATAAAAAAATTGTTTATTTAAATAGGAATTATAATGATTTCATATGCATGTCGTTTAAGACCTTTTTTTCGGTTATAATGGCAATAATCCATATAAAAGATGTGCAATCAACTATCTCCGAGAGACGCATGAAAAACGTGGCTTCAACAAAGGCTTCCATACAACTTAATGTCATTGAAATGCAACAGTACATTCATAGTCAGACAAAGGAAGTGATCTCAACTAATGAGGAGATGACAACAATACAAAGTATTGAATTGAATTTTTGGAATATTTTATCCACATGTGGTCGCAACAAAATCATCAATCGCTTAAAAGAAATATGCCAAGAAAAATCAACACTTTCTATTGGAGATCAATTATGGGATAACAAAGGTGATTGGCTATTTGACCTTCTAAAGAAAACCGCGGTATCAACTCTACAAAAAAAACGTGCATATATGTATATACTTTTGCAGGCGGAGATGGTAATTATTTATAATGAACACAAGCAAAAAATTTCCTACAATCAAGTAACATCGACACCTACATAATCATCTTTTGAGATAGAACATGCACATATAATAGCATATCAAGCCATTATATGATATGCACATTATTTACTTCTACTAGCATTTGACGTATTTATATATTTTATACAAATCTTCTATTAAACAAGGACAAATGGCACATATTAATGGTGAAGAAATGTTGAAGAAGACTAGAAGATCTGTGTGTCGCAAGTTGGACTTCACTTCACAATGAAGCATTGGAAGATGGTGCTAAGTTTGAAATAATTTCCAAAGTGTCTAAAAGAAATTTGTTGAAGATTAGAAAGATCAGTTTCTTATTTTGAACTTTCAATAACTATCTTATTTTGATATTTAATATTGAGTTAATAATTCATCCTATTTGTCATTTCTTAAAAAACATGTCTATTGATCATTAAAAAAATAGTAATAACCCAAATAATTTGGCATAACTACTCCTCAATTTATTAAAAATACATATTATAAAAAAATATTAATTGCCATACCTTTTAAATATACCTCCATTTATATGTACATAATGATTATTCAATATCTCTAAAATCTCTAAAATAAGCCAAATTGCCTAATGATCATAACCTATTTTAGTACTAGTTTTGTCAACAAATTTCAGGCCAACCCATATCAATATATAGATGGAATCAGTATATAATAGCCCACCAAATAATAATCTTCTAAGTTATTTTTGACACAAACAAGGGCACATGCATCAATGATTCAAAAGTTATACAAAAGCCTAAAGTGTCGGGCTAGCACGTGCTTAGCGCGCGCCTTTGTGCCCGTCACCTATAGTATTCTACTTGATCTGCAAGTAAAAGCCTTTAATAGGTACTATATATATTAAATAGTTCGCTGTGATTCTAAATCTAACTTCCCTAATTGTATTAGAAATAGAAGTCTAACCCTAAGGGATATAAACCGTTTGTCTTATAGGAGTTTTTCCTTTACAAAGACCTGAATTCAAACACAAGACAGACCAAAGCAATTTATCATTTCCCCTTTTGTTGATTTTTTTCGTTGCTGTAGAGAAAACAAATCGATAGTCCAAGTAGGAAGATGGGGCACAGAAGACCACGCCTTTCTGGCTTTTTCTCACAGAATAAATCCAGTTTATGAAAGGAAACTGGGTAGATAGTCCAAGAAATTAGATGCTCTTCAGAAAACTGATTTTAACGATTTAAGTCCCCTTAGAGAAGAAAAATCGTGGAATACATGGGAGGATCAAAGTGCATCGGTGATAGGGTTGGGCTAAATATGAGTGACAGTGTTGGGCATAAAGGGAAACTACATCTTCCTCCTAGAAAAGAGAAAGATATTACACGTAATATGGGGCCGAGGTGGTCAGATCTTCCCAAAGAGCTACTTGGGCTGATTACAAAGCTATTAGATTGTATAAGAGACTTTTACAGGTTTGGTGTAGTGTGTCCATCTTGGAGATTTGTAATCACACAGAAATTTTACTACCCTTTAGTAATGCGCCAGCTTCCGTGACTATTGCTCGCTAGAACCTAGAAAGAAAGAAGACAAGGATACCCTCAAATTCTTAGTTCTTTCGAGTAATAAGATTGTAAACTTAATATGCCTGAGGCGAGGGCAAGAAAGTGCTGGGAAATCCCTCATGGCTGGTTGATGACTTAGGGATTACAAGATCATGAGATACATCTATTAAATCCATTATCAAGGGTTCAGATTCGGCTTCCACCGCATCCTTCATCCAAAGTTGGCAAAGGCTATAGTATTCCTGCAAAAGCAATTTGATCAAACCCGATTTCCTCTAACACTATCTATCAATGAACTTTTATGACATTCAAGAAGTATTGTGGAGTGGCCTTTGTTAGACCGAGAGATAAAGCTTGAGATACTGTAGCATTTAGATATGGAACGGTCGAGGACATCACATACTTCTAAGATAAATTGTACGCCATTAGCGTCTTTGGAGTGCTCACACTATGCAATATCAGATGCCAGCATCCTACGCAAATTAAAGTTATACCAGCGCAATATGATATGTAATGGTCAGCCACAGTACAAAGTTTCTCTTCGAAATGTTTGGAGAGATAAACCTGGTCATATAAAGTTGTAAGAATTTGAAAGTCTACAAGTCGGATTTCTCAGCTAGGAAATGGGTCAAGGTGTTGGATTTGGGAGATTGGGCTTTGCTTATTAACGATAGTACTTGTGTATCCATCTCTGCTTCAAGCTTTCTAGGCTTGATGTGCTACATCACCAAAACTTCAGGGTATAACTGCATCTACTTTGTCCGTAGTTCTTATATTGCTATACTCAATTACCAGGATCAGACGCAGATAAAGGTGTTTAATTTGTAAAGGTCATGGTACCTTTCCGCAGATCATTCCCCATTGCAAATAAACTCTTGTGATCTTTGCATGTTGCCTTGCTAGTACGGACTCGATATGACAAAAATTATTGTATACGTAAGCTTATAAGAACAAGGTCATGATGGCTTTTAGAATATTCCCTGTTGTATAAATTTTCTAAGATTTTTTTTTTGTCGAGTTGGGTTTAATTCGTGCATCTTTTAAGGTTTCGATTTTGCTCCCATAAACCGAAGTCATGTTTGAAGGATTTTACAATATGGAAATTGGTGTCAAGGACCCAATGTAAATCTGGTTAGGAGAGTTTCGAAGAAGACTACAAATATGTGTTAGCAAGGAGGATAATTTTGGGATTAAAATGAGATAATTTTGGAGGTCAATTTTAGTTTTGGAGGATAAATAACTTTTGTTGCTATAAGTTTAGTTTTGGAGGTCAAGTTTAGATTTGTTGCTACAAAATCTCAGCAAAGTGAGATTTTGTTGAGAGATAGTCGATATAGAGTATACTAACAGTTCTATATCATGAGAACAAATGGAGAGAGAGAAGAGAGGATTTCTTATTGATTCTGAATAGTGTTATCCATAGGTAATATAGTTATATAAAGGATAACCCTACAACAAAGATTACCTAACCTACTTAAACTCTCCTCATAACCCTATGGGCCCTATGGGCTTGTCTAACACTCCCCCCTTGGGGTGTTCCATACTAGGACGACTTGTCTTATTAAAACCTCTGCCTAGCAAAAACCCCTTGGGCAAAAAGTTGTGCAATAAAAGAGTGCAATCATATGCCCTGTATGGGTTACGGACGCGTATATGTTGCCTCATCAAAACCTCCAGCCAGTAAAACCTCCTAGGATAAAAACTGCGCTATCAGGAAAAAGAGTACAACACGTATGTGTCTACGTCAGGCTGGGACTACTCCCCCTGACGTCGATCTTTTTGAGATGTATCTCCCTGAGATATTGATAAGTAAATCTTCTGCATGTCGATTCCGTGTACTAACTGTTTGAACGTAAGTGGTGCAAGAGTCTTCGTGCATGAATTTACAAAGATGTCTTCTAAAATATCTTTAACTACGCCAATCTCATTCGCCTTTTATAATTCATAAGGCTGGAATGGCTTATATGAAATGTGATTCGTTCTGTCGCCATTGATAAATTGCCATTGACTTGAATGATGCAAGCTGAATTGTCTTTATACATAGCCGATGCTTTATTTTGGATAGAACATGCCACAACTTCAGTTGATGAGATGTGTCTTAAAGCGCAACCATCATTCTCTGCCAGCTTTATGAAGTGCAAGAATCTTCATGGTTCGAGGTGTAGCTACCGCCGCCTGCTTCATCGATCTTCAAGAATCTTTATGTACCCCCGTACATAAACACATAATCCATTTAACAATGGCCTCTATGCGGGTCTGAGAAGTATTTTGTATCGGTGTACTCTATACTTTTACGTTTACCATTTCGAGTAGAACATACCACAATCTTTCATACCGATCAGATACCTTAGAATGTGTTTAATCTCAATCCAGTGCCTTTGGGTAGGAACAAAACTATGACAAGCCAAACAGTTTACTGCGAATGAGTTATTGGGTCTAGTATACCCAACTAATTATAGCAAAGCACCTCCTAGCTATGACACCACGGCCATAGGAGTTTCTGCCCCTATTAGGATGGTGGAAGATGTCGTTGTCCACACCCATGTGATGGACGCACAATAAACAACTTAGCACCGTGTGTTATATCTACATCGAAGTGTTAGATAACTCTTCCGATATATATTGCTCGGTGTATGAGTTCCACTATCAAGATGTTCGATCTACAAATTGAGACACTCTTGATTTCCCAAAGTCTTATATTTTAAATTTCTTCCCAAGGTATTCGGCGGCTCTTGCGATCTACCCCAGAGGTCTAATGATATTCAAATCATTTAGTACACTGTTATGATAAGTGAAGCTAATATATGTGTTCTAAATAAGAATGTATGGACATATAAGGATATTTACAAAGTCCCCTACCTTCAAATACTCAGTCAACTTACTATGTCTCATGGGCCCTGATTGTTTCAAGTCAACAATAACTTTTCCAGTTTTATTACGTACACACCTCGTGTGTCGGGCTTAATTACTTCCAGAAGCTTATACCTCCCTAGGTAGCTTCATGTATATATCTGTATCTAGTTTCTCATATAGATACGTGGTATTTACATTAAACGCATGTCTAGCTTATCCTCGATAACTTAATAGACTGATCAATATTGAAATATTATAGCGTCCATAACCGGGTAATAGGTCACACTGTAACCGATGCCAAATCTTTTAAAGATTTCCTGGGCAACTAGTTTTGCCTTGACCAAATTATCCATCCGAGTTAACTATGTTTTCGTACTTTTCCCATTTATAAATGACAGGTTCAATTGTATTATTTTGCATTATGCTAGCAAGCTGAGCTCCGCTTGGATTCTATATGCCCACTTTGGCCAATGTATAACAACATACAGTTATTTACAATAAGTGGCTCAGAATCCTCATTCTTGATGGCGGGCACAGCAGCGAATATGAATACTTTATCAATAAATCTCTACTGAATGATCCTACGTTATGCTTATTACAAACTTTTAATAGATCGGGACCTCATTATTATCATACGTATGTGCCACGCCGGGCTAGTCTCGTAATGTATCAATTGGTCACGTAACTACTATTGTTTCGTCGATGGGTGGTTCCATCCTCGATGAACCGACTACACCATTAGTCATATTTGTCCCTTATTCTGCAACTCCTCGGCTCAGAATACTTTCTTCCAACGGTACTTTGTACTAAGCGGGAGCCTCAGATTTATTTACGGTATTAATTCCCCTGTAACGTTCTGTTGCGGTACTAGTTCCCCCAGAACATTATGCTGTGTAGGTGTATTTCTTGTAGGTACATATACTTACGGTACTTTAATAGTGTCTATGAATGTGTCTAGCAATTCATTTACGACTTATTGGAGGTTTGTAATCCGTTAAACCTTATTATCACCTAACTTAGGTATAAGGATCTAGATGAGATAATGATAGTATTTTCAAAGACCTCTTGGAAATATCCTCAGCATTGACTATATCGCCCCCCAATGTTGGGAATATTCTATCATCAAAGTGACAATTATCTGCCCTACAAAATATATGTCGCCAGTGGGTTTCAAATATCTAGTGATAAATGTGAATTTTAACCCACATAAGGGTCCCATCTTTATACATTATGGAGTGATTGGCACCTGTACAAAACATCCAAATGTTTGTCGATGGGCGACACCGGGATTCGATCCAGTTACTAGTCGCTTTTGAGAAAAAAATAATTTGATGATTTGCTAAGGGACAAACCCTAATCAGTATTGTGGGAGCAAAAATGCATATCCCACACACTGGCCGGAAGTTGTGATCGTAATAGCAGTGGCCTAGCGATTATTTTAAATCACTTGATTAGGTTCTCCGCCAATCTCTAGTTGGGTATGGTATGAGGTACTCACGATGCTCAATCATCTATCCCATTTAGCGGTAAAATAATCATCAAAAGCATGTGAGTCCAACTCCCAAGCCCCCGTCAAGTCACATCGATTGACTTTGATCGGTTAATCCAGGAACTGAGCCTGCGATCGAATGATCTAGAGAAGTCGTGCTAACGTTGCATTCCTAGATTTTATGAGTAGGCAAACGTAAGACAATCTCTTATATGCATCTTTTATTACCATAAATATTCAAGTGGGCTACTATGTGGATGGAAAGGTCTACATGTATCTACATGTCACGCCCCAAAATATGGTAATCGGTAGCTTGACCAATTACTAGATTCTAAGTAGTGCAGGTTGGAGAATCCAAAGATTCTACCCCACAAATAGCCAAGCCGTAGACAAATTCTGGCTCGGCTATTCACATATAGCAATAATCATCAGAGTAAAGAAATGAAATAATAACATAGCGGAAGTGAAAAACATATATACATATCTGACATAAATATATACAATGTCCAAAATAAGGTACAACAACATACGCTGAGATAACAACAAAAGTCAAAACTAAAACTGGTCGGCAACGTTAACTGCTCTAAATACTGCTGAGGCTCTCAGCAACTCAGACTACTCAACCTTTGAAAGGGGGGAAACAATGCGAGAGTAAGCAAAACCACGGCTCACTGAATACACAACAAGTCTAAATAACATACTAGTAAATAGATACAGATAAAGAGAGTGAAGTGAAACAGATAGAGTAAGTTAAAGTAGAATAATAGTAACTAATAGATTCATGATCCAAGTAACTGAGTAGTAAGAACAGAAAGGAAATATAAGAGTAACCAGAGTAAGAATAAGGAATATAAGAAAAGAAGGGAATGTAACATGAGGATATGATGCAATGATATGCTAATGATGTGCTGAACTAAGTTCTAAATACTGAATGAATTGATGTTTAAAAGAGTGATGCAATCCTATTATAATAATTAATGGTTGATCAACCGCTAACATGTTTGACTTAAAGAGATATGTTAAAGGGATACAATGGGTACGATTTTTTTCAAGCTCGACCAAGCTAGTAGATACTCACTTGATCAAAGTGTTTTGGGCTTTTCAACCCGCGGAGCCAACGTCCGAACTGTATTTCATTCCAAGGAATTTCAACCTCAAGGATAAGCCCTGTACCGGATTGTAAATACTTTCTCATACCTTCCCACACTCCCGGATGGGTTTATAAGGTATGATAGTATCCATCCAGGACCCACCTACTATTTCAACCTGATGTAGGACTCCTGCGATCCTATCGGAGGTCAAGTGATGTAGAGCTTTGTTATGTATCCGATCTCGATAAGTTAAAAGAGTTTGCATGATTTGAAAAGATGCAACAGATCCCAATGATCACAATGTAACAGCCGTGAACCCGGCAAACAAATATAGGATAACCACCTACAGAAGAGCGTGGCAACAATCCTAAACAAAATGCCCAATGACTCGGTTGCACCATCTAAACCGATGAAACAGCAACCTAACCGTCATCACAACTAAACAACCTTAGTCTCTAGAAGACTGAACCCAACAACAAGAATGCAATTACTAGTAACTACGCTAACAACTTCTAGCAAAACCAAAGCCAATATAACTATAGTAACTAAAGAGTTAACAGTTACGGAGAAGTAATATGAAAATAAAACCTAACTGATCACAACACTTCTATGCTCAGAGTACTACTCAAATCACCATCTATTAACTAGTAGAGGAATTTAGAAATGAAGGGAAAACTCGCATGAAGGAAATCCCGAGTCCTGCAGAAAACCAACCCGGAAACCCAACTACGATCCGCGGAAAAGCAAATGGAACGCCTGGTAATCTAACACACACCAGAAACAACAAACAACCAATAATATAAGGAAACGAGAATAAAATCCAAACCCTAGAAATCAAACCCTAAGCCAAATCAAGCGAAATTGACGGAAAAGAATAAGGAAATTACTTACCGAGGATAGGAGAAGAGATCGCGGCGAAGCTGAGGAAGAATCCGCGAGCGAAGAGGAAGGTTGGATTAGGAGTGAGGAGGAGAGAGGAAAAGGTAAGGGAGTGGAGAAAGTGACGGAATTAAGGGAGGAATGAAGAAATGAAGTATATAAACCCAGACGCAGCTAAAATCGCGCCTCCGTTCGAGCAGGGAAGATCCTGTTCGAACAGACAAAGGCTTATTCAAACAGAATGTTGCAGGGATGAAAGAAACTATCCCTGAAAGATCCTAATCGAACAGACAAAGTCCTGAAAGATCCTATTCAAACAGACAAAGTCCTGTTCGAACAGAACTGGTCTGTTCAAAAAATGGACTTACCAAAAAAGCTAAGGAATTGTCGTAAGACACCACAGACCACCCCGGGCACCCCAGAACTCCACGGACCACCTTCACCACCACACAAACACTTCTACAAACCCAACCAAGGTTCCCCAAGGTGAACACACCACCTCTACCGCCCCTCGGCAACCAAAACGCTTAAGCCCCCAAAAATGAATCCTTTCCTCAGGCGACTCCACAAATCCACCAACCACTCCAACGGTTCATCGGAACCACCCCAAATAACACACACGACACATAAATACTACTACCAAACTTTCTACAGGCTCCCAAGGCCATAAAACCACCTCTAACTCCAAAACACCTCTGAACCGCCCAAAATTACTAAAAGAATCTAATACTAAACCACTGAAATGAATAAATAGGTGCATAGAGGATGAGTAGAATGGATAAAAGAGTACATGCGGGAAATGAGTGCAGAACTTAACGTGAAGGAAATGATTCTAATATGCCAATGAGATTAAGAATAGGATTAAGAGTGAATATTAGGAATAATTAAATACGAGTCATTACACAACATGGATGTGTTTGGAGCAAACGCTAGAGATCCCACTCCACCTTGGTCATACTAGAATGAAATAATAGACTTTCCTTGAAAGGAATCGTTACATGTATACTCTTTGGATCTTATCTCATTTTAAGGAAAGTTGAGATGTAACCCCGATAATCCTCCTCGTTATCCGAGCCCTGAGGAGTATATTGGAAACAGTTCCAATAGCGTATTCTAACCTTTAGACATGGAGTAAATGCAAAGAACCTTGCCTGTCATCTTCTCTGATAGTCATTACGTGATAAACATTATCATGTATCGCCCTAAACTCAATATAATCTGACTGGATTTACTAATTTATAAAGTGGACTAGATACCCTTTATCGTACCTGTAGTAGCATATTTTTTGGAAGGAGAATCTTTGCCAATACTTATTCGTAAAGAGGTTGTAATAAGACAAGATAAACAAGATTTTACGTAGAAAACTCTGTAAAAGCTGAGAAAAATCACGACCTCGAGGAGGATTTTGATGTAAAACCCAGTATATTGATAGTTATTACAGAATTTTGGAGTGATAGTAGGGTTAAGAAGTAACAAATGGTAAAGTGTGAAGATTTTTGGGTCCTGAATAATCTATTCTCTGCCTATATTTATAGTTGATACAGGCAGTTTTACAAAAATAAGCAGTCTCCTATTCCGGGGGGAGTGGGCAAACTTCACGGATCTCTAACTCTTTCTTGACCAGGCATAACGGCTACTTCCACTAGGTCAAGGATTTGTGGTGTCTTCTAGAAGCCGAGCTGTCTTCGGCTACGTCTGACTGTCTTCGACTACACTATGTTGGCTTATTCTTGTCAAATTTGAGGAATATGCTACTACAATCGCTCCATTCTTGACATAAGTACATGCGATTGTGTCGAAAAAAATTAAAAGTTGAAGAGGGTGCCAAATGTTGCACGAGTCTTCAGTATGTCATTTTTGAGGTCAAGGTGGACTGTATGTGGTCAGATCTTTCCCGATGAGCAATTAATGCGGTACATTGGACCTGGCAGAGTGAAGATGGGTATAAATAGATGGTGTGAAGGAGGGTGTTACGATGGTGGTTCAGAATGATGTCGCCCCAAGTGTGACTGAGGGAGTGGCTGGAGGATGAAGATGGGTATGTTGACTGCCAAGCAAAGGTAATATTGTTATTTGATATTGTGCCGGTTGTCACCATGGTGGGGGGGTTGTGGGGGAGATAAGGTGATGGAACGTCCATATGTGGTGTGTCTCATGGGGTGGAGGGTAGGTGTTTTTGAAGGTGGTAAAGGTTATCATATTTATGGAGAAGTGGTTACTGCTCATATTGAAGATGATGATGTGAAGATTGGATGGGTGTTTTCGGATCTTGGCAAATGGTGGAGGCTTGTTCTTAGAAGTTTGGTGACCTGAGTTTCTTAGGATATTGTTGTCCCTGTTCTTGCTAGAGGCAATGTCCGAGACTGGTGAAAAAGAGGCTTTAATGTCAGATTCTGGTGAAAAGCAAACATCAAAATTAATGACATGTCAAAGTAAGGATTGTAAAACGATGATGAATGTAGGTGAACAAATGTAATCGAATAAGATAAATATCGAATGTTAGAAATAAAATGTAATCGAATGAGATAGATATCGAATGTAAGAAATGAAATGTAATCGAATAAGATATCGAATGTAATAAATAATTTTTGTTGTTGAAATTGTTTTGTGTCTGCTTTATTGTCATCGAGTACTTTGGAGTACGAGTATAATCGAATGCATTTGTGTCGAATTTTTGTCATGTGTATAAAGTCGAAGATATTTGACCGTGTGGGGCCAGGGACGGATTTCGAGGTTGATTGATTTGACTCTAAATTTGTAATGTTCAAAAGTAGAGTAAATGCATGGGAGTTGGATATTGACTGGAGGGGTTATAAATAGCTCTTGTTTTTACAGGTGTGATTCATTCATGCAAGATGGTGAAGACGAGATCTCAGGCTCGGAATGGGGTGTTCAAACGTATTCAAATGATGTACTGGGTACTATATACTCGATACTTTGGTTCTCGGAATTGTGATAAGCATATGGAAGATCCTGAGGAGCCTGATTATGAAGGGATGAGCGAGGCAAAGGTAAAAGAAGTTGAGGAGGACTTCGAGTTTCATGTAAAATTACAGTTTTGGCGTCCTCCTGAACGTTGTGGTAGTATGTGGATTCGAGCGAAGTTGTTGGTGAAGAGGGAAGATGAAGCTGCAGCTAGGGGGTGATGAAGTTGTAATGTGTATAAGAGGAGGTCTTTTGTAAGGATTTTTTATGGTCAATGAAATGTAATAGTGGTTAGGATGTTATGTCGATTGAAGTAGTGTATTTGTTATTTGTCGAATTGATTATGTAGTTGTGAAATTTGGGAATGGAAAATAGCTTTAGTAAATTCCTGGTAGATTGTCGAATATTTAGATATTGTGTATGTTGTCGAAGAGGTACCCAAAAATATAGGAATTTGTAGGTAAAGTAGAAGTGGAGGAACTAACAAGAATAATGATTATGGCAAGATGTGTTCCATTAGGTGAGATTATGAAATATAAGGAAATTGATGTACATCGTCTTTGTGACAAGATAAGTTGCATTTTGTTGCGCTTGAATGTTGCTGAAGAAATTCTTTGAGATATGGAAGGATTAGAGCGGGAGTGTAAGGGTTTGTTGTCGATGAGAAGGTGAAGAATCGAAGAGACTGCAAAGAGAAGTAAAAGGCATTACTTTCGAGGATTTGAACGGTCGCAAAGTGGTGTGATGAACAATCACGTGGGATCTATAAATAGTTTCGATGTGGGCGACTGTTCACACTTTTCAAACTCAAAAAAAAAATTCTCTAGTGCGAATTACTTTTGCTCGTCGTTGGAGTTGTTGTCTACAATTGCAAAGGAGGAGATTAGCTTCTGATTACAAGAGCCAAGCAAGCGAAGGAATGGGATGTGGAAGCAACGCATAAACAAGATTAGTGATTCGGTTTATTTTATTTTTTTTGCTGATTTTTATTGATTAGGAATGATAAACAAACAATATTAAGTATGTATAATGGTGTTGTAGAGTTAATTTAATTAAAAGTGAATGGTTTGTAACTAGGAGATAATAGAACAGTGCTAGGGTTTCACAGAGGGATTATGAAATTGTAATTTAGTGAGAAATGTGATTGGTGTGATGGTGGAAGAAATAGAGTCGTATGGGGTTATAGATGGGTTCAGGTGTGAGCGGTTGGAGAAATGGTTAAAGATTAGTGGAGAGAGTGATCGACTGTGGTTACGGCGCGATTATAGAGAAGTTGTTTGGATATGGCAAGATTGTTGGGAACTTTGTTTTTTGTTGGAATATTGGCCGAATTTTGTGCCAAAGAAGGGGAATTCTTAATTTTGAATAATGGTGTTTTTGGCGGGAAACAGATGAAGTATCTTCGAGAAGCTGCTGAGTTTCCTGAAATTCAACCAAAATTAAACCAGATTAAGACATAATTAATGTTTATTAGTAAAATAAAAAGTCATCGAGTACTGAGCATATTTGTTACTAATCGAAGATAAGAATATGAATTAAATCATATTAATTGTATCGAGAACTGTAATATGAAATATAAATGTTAAATGATAGTAGCATATAGTAAAGAGAATGACGTGTTGGAGAGTAATCTTGACAATGATATGATTATGAATATATGAACTTATGAACATATATATGTATCACATATGATAGATATTAACTGTGGTAAAAATATGGAATCTGCTTGACATGTTCTTTAAAATGGTTGAACCAATTCAAAATGATGAGAAAAATATATACGGGAATCTTGAAGATGTAGAGCCCCTGTTGATTGATGTGAGGGCTTTTGTACAACATTTGTGGAGGGATCTAGGTAGCGTAGAGCAGTTTAGGGTTGTACCGAGTGTTATTGAAGTGGGGATGGGGAAGAAGATGTGGATGAGGGTGAAGAGGCATGTTATGGAGAGGGTCCAGAGACCAAAGAGATATTAGGCTTTAAAAAGAAGTATAGTATTCCAGCTGATATAAGGTTAGAGGAATATAAGTATGAAATGATCAACCATGAAATACTTTTAAACAGGATTGTGGTCCATCGAGAAAAAGTAAAGAAGGGGTTAAAACTTCCCCTCAGAGCTGACCAAAAAAAATTGATGAACTTTTTTTATGTAGCCTCTGATCAATTTAATCCCAATGTATATGACCTATTTAGGGTTTATGGGGCAATAAATGGTCGACTTAAGGCCAGAGGGGAGGAGTTGATAACCATCGATGATTTATGTGTGTACTACACACTAAAGATGAACCCGCAGAAGTTAGGATACCAGTACTTGGTGAGGTTCTTGAAGATGCCGATATTTTATGACATGGTGTCAACTGGAGGCCGGTACACCAATGAGCGTCTACTCGTCTCCGAAAATTATGAGTTCAACAAGAAAGATCTCGGGGAACCCTTAAAGAGAAAGGCTTTCGCTTAGGTGTGTGGTTAGGTAATTGTAATTGTTAATGTTCGAATTGTGTGAATGAGATGTGTATTGTGGCTAAATGTTTGTTTTGTTGTTTGCAGCTTCGAAGGAAGTAGAAAATAAAATTGAAGTAGAAGAGGAATTGTACAAGATTAGGAAAGGATTTTTTGGGAGGATCGATAATCTGGTAATCGACCAAGATTTTGTTAGTACGCTATTCCAAGAGGCTGGGCTAATGAAGTCGAGGGCTAAAGGTTCTGAAGTGCCTGTTATCGACAGAAAAATATCGGTGAAGAACAAGAGAGCTGCAGAGTCGAGTTTGCCACTAGAAAATCCTGCCCTGGCAGGGTACAATACGGATACAGAGATAGATGCCATGCTTAGAGAGTCTTTGGGAAGGAAGAAAAAGAAGGAGGCGGCGAGCTCTGATGTTCCTTCACTGCTTTCTTATAAGAAGACTACACGACAGTCGGTAACGGAGGGTGTGGATGTTACCGTTAAACCGGCTGATGTGGTAAGTAGGCGTCCTCCACGGGGTTTGAGCAGTGTGATTCCCAAGAAGAGTGTTGGTGGTGAGACCTCAAAGAAGAAATTTGTCGAAGAGTCTGAGACAGAAATTTAGAAGACCATGGATTCCTATACATCTAGGACAGATGAGTTGAAGACGGAGCTGGAGGATTGTTTGGCGAGGATTGATAGCCTGAATACTTTTTTTAGCGAGGGTCAGAGGAATTTGTCGAAGGTAAGAAATTTTAATACTTTGGTTCGATTGAGAAACTTGGTAGGCCACTCGAATAATCATTACATGACTTTGATGCAGATTAAGAAGTTGGTGACTGAAGCCATGGGTCGCGTTGTTGGCAGTAGTGAGTTGGCAAATTAGATTATTGCCTATAAAAATATATAGAAGGATTTGATCGCGGAGAAGGCTGAGTTGAATGCCACGTTGAATAGGTACAAGTTAGATGCGAAAAAGGCGAGGGAAGTTGTATTGTCTGAAGTGAAGAAAGTGGCAGAGAAAGATAAGAAAGAGGCTTTGGCGTTGTAGAAAATCAACTTTGAAAAAGATGTGAGGGAGTAAGTTGCCGATGCATGGAAAGCAATGGAGCTAGAGCAAGGCAAGCTTCTCAATAAGGTAAGGGCTGAGATGAACGCTGAGAAATTGGAAAAATGTTGGGAAGTGAGGATGCACTTTCGAGGACAGTATGAGGAGTTGGAAGAAAGGAAAAAATTCTGCAAGGGACTTGAAAAATCTGGTGGTGCTTTTTTTTATGATAGCTCAGAAGATGATGTACCCCAGACTCCCGATGTACGTGGGGCAACCAAAGTTATCGAAGATGATGTGATGATGGAGGTTGATGGTGCTCGTCTTGGGGAGGTAGCAGATGTGCAGGTACCCAAAGGTGCCCTAAATATGAATGAAGAAAATCTCCCTCTAAAATATTAAACCTTGTGTAAGCCTTGCGATGTTGGTGAAAGTATGTAAAAATGGTCAGTGGGACCAAAACAATTTAATCTCAGTGTACAATGAATATTTGTGTTGTTGAAAAATTTTATTTGTGAAAATTTTTGGTGCATGTGTTTTGTAAATAATTCTAAGTAGTAGATGCGATAAAGTAATATTATCGAGTATGTCTATATATTGTGGCAGATAAGTAAGGAACGCTTGTGTGCGTGATATGTGAAAGATGGCCATGAAATGGCAAGTAACAAAAATGAGGACTAGATGTTTATCCTTAGATGGGTATCTGGATGTAGATTTGAGAAGAACAAGAGCTCTGTTAGAGATTGTTCGATAAGTATAGAGCGCGAAGTGGAATATCCTGTAGTTGGATATTGTTCGTGTAAAATTGATTGATAGTCTTTAGGTGTAGTTGTTAAGTTTTGAACAAGACCAAATCAAGATAGTAAAAATTTTGTTTGTCTAATGCATACTTATGAAGTATGGGTCTAGATCAAATCAAATAGTAAAAATATTGTTTGTCTGATGCATACTTGACATGTACGGATCGAGATCAAATCGAAATAGTAAAGATGGTGCTTGTCTGGATACATACTTAGAAAGTATGTATCGAGATCAAGTCGATATAGTAAAGATGGTGCTTGTATGGATGTATACTTAAAAAGTATGGATCGAGATCAAGTCGATATAGTAAAGATGGTGCTTGCCTAGATGCACACTTATAAAGTATAGATCGAGATCAAGGCGATAAGTAAAGATGGTGCTTGTTTGGATGCATACTTATAAAGTATGGATCGAGATCAAGTCGATATAGTAAAGATGGTGCTTGTCTAGATGCGTACTTATAAAGTATGGATCAAGATCAAGTTGATATAGTAAAGATGGTGCTTGTCTAGATGCACACTTATAAAGTTTGGATTGAGATCAAGTCGAAATAGTAAGGATATTGTTTGTCTGATGCATACTTGACAAGTATGGATCGAGATCAAATAAAAAATAGTAAGAATATGATTTGTCTGAAGCATAGTTAACAAGTATGGATTGAGATCAAATCAAATAGCAAGGATGGTGCTTGTCTGGATGCATACGTATAAAGTATGGATCGAGATCAAGTCGATATAGTAAAAATGGTGCTTGTCTGGATGCATACTTATAAAGTATGGATCGAGATCAAGTCGATATAGTCTTGGTTAGATGAATACTTATAAAGTATAGATCGAGATCAAGTCAAAATAGTAAAGATGGTAGTGGCAGTGAAGAATGGTTTATTGAATCAAGAAACTGTTACAAATGTTAGCGATAAAACTTTTTCAGTTGAGCTGTATTCCATAGAAACTCAAGTGGGACATCATCTTTTGTCATCAGCCAGTATGTTCCGCAGTCTGTTTTATCATTGACAATATAGGGCCCTTCCCAATTTTTTGATAATTTGTTAGAATTCTTAGGTCGCGTATGTTCCACAATTTTCTAAAGTACCAGGTCGCCGATGCTTAATTGTCGTGGTCGAACTGTCTTGTTATAGGCTTTTTTCAGTGTGTCATGATATCGCCCTAAGTTTGTAATGACTTTGTCTCTTGTTTCCTCGATCCAGTTAAGGTTACCGAGGAGACCGAGTTCATTGTCTGCATCTTATACTTTCCTTCAAGCACTTGGTAGGTCGAGCTCGGAAGAGATTACTGCTTCAGTACCGAAGGCCATCATGAAGGGGGTGCAATCGGTTGAAGTTCGGGGAGTAGTTCTGTATGCCCAGAGAACGTTGAGAAGTTCATCGACCCATCTGCCTTTTTTTTATCATCGAGACATTTTTGTAGACCTGATTTGATACTATTATTGATGGCTTCAGTTTGTCCGTTGCCTTGATGGTATTAAGGTGTAGAGGTGAAGAGCTGTATTTTGTATTTGTGGAGGAAAGCGAGGACTTTCTTACTAATGAATTGTTTGTCATTGTCAGAATATATCCTTTGCGGGCAGCAAAACCTGGTGATTATGTATTCCCAGAGGAACTTGATAGTTTCATTTTCATCTGTATGACACAGAGGAACTGCTTCGACCCACTTGGTGAAGTAATTTGTGGCTACAAGAACGAATCTGCGATTTCCCGATGCTGGGTGAAAAGAACCAATGATGTTTATTCCCCATCGTTTGAATGGTCACAAGGCATTGCTAATATATAAGTTGAGTGATGGGCTCTTGATGTCTTGAGAGTGGATTTGACATTTGTAGTATTTACGCACAAATTCTTCAAAGTCTTGTCTCATTTTTGGCCAGTATAGACCTTGCGTGAATGCTCGCTGCGCAAGCAATCTTCCCTAAACGTGAGCGCCCCAGATACCTTCATGAAGTTCCCGAATATTAGTTTGTGCTTGTTTTTGTGAGATAGACTCAATCGGTAGTCCTCCTCCATTTATACGACAAAAGATATTATCTTGTACTATGAATCGAGGGCATCTGGCCAATAGTGAACGGGCTTTTTCTTTATGGCTAGGGAGGATGTTGGAATTGAGGTATGTGTAGAATGGTTTTCTCCAGTCTTCAGGATCTGTGTCTTCGGTAATGATGATCTGCATCATTGATTATATGTCGAGGTTGGAATGGTCGATGATCTCAATGTCTAATGATCCTTTTTTACTGTCTCCGAGCATGGTGGCGATGTAAGTTAATGCGTCGGCATGACAATTTTCTTGTCGAGGTAAATAAGAGATTGATGACTGTTTGAAATGTTTTATTTTTTCTTCAACAAGAACTGCATAATCAACCATTTTACCCATTGTGCAGAACGTCTTGTTGTAGTGATTGGCAATGAGCAAAGAATCAACGTAAACTGCTATGCCTTCTGCGCCAAGTACAATTGCAAGATCGAGTCCATGGAGGATGGCTTAGTACTCAGCTTCATTGTTTGTAGTGTAGAAGTTAAGTTTGATGGCTTTCTCGATGCGATGGTTTGAGGGTGTAACAAGGACAATGTCAATTCCGGATCTCTTTGTTCCAGTTGATCCATCAGTAAAGAGTCGCCATCTAGTACTCTTGAACCATGCGTTAGGTTCTGCAATGGAATCATCAACAAAGATTTCTTCGAGTTCATCCCAATCTGGATCTTTGACTGGAAAATCTACTAAAAAGTTAGCAACTGCTTGTCCCTTTATGGAAATTTGTGCTTCGAAGGAGATGTCATATTCACCAAGGAAAATAGACCATTATTAAATCATTCGAGATTATTCTTTTTTAGAGAGTATCAGTTTGAGGGGGAATTTAGTAATGACTCTGATTGGGTGAGCTCGGAAGTACGGACGAAGTTTTTGAGAGTGGTAAACCAAGGCGAACAGTTATTTTTATGTAGTGGTGTACCTTTTCTCAGCAGGCATGAGAGTTTTACTGATAAAATATATTAGTTTTTCTATGCCGGCATCTTCTCAAATAAGGAAAAAGCTTATGGAGTCTTCAGTTGTGGATAGATACATTGTTAATGTTTCGCCATCAACTGGAATACTCATGATAAGAGGATGCCCCAAGTATTGTTTAAGATCTTGAAAGGCAAATTCATAGTCAGAAATCCAAATGACTTCCTGCTACTATTTCTTTATAACTGTAGTGGGATTTCCACGAAGGAGGTAAAGAAGTTTGCATCGATCAGATGACTTGGAGATTGTGAAGAGCGGCAATCTTTCCTACGAGTTTTTGCACATCTTTTTTTGTTCGAGGAGATGGTATTTCCATAAGTACTTTGATTTGTGCCGGATTGATTTTGATTCATCTTTTGCTGATCAGGTGACCCAAAAATTTACCATATGCGACACCAAATTGGCATTTCTTAGGGTTGAGTTTCATTTGGTATATGCGAAGGATATCGAAGATGGTTTGGAGGTTATTTGGATGGTCTTCCCTCTTCAGGCTTTTCCAGATAATATCATCGATATAAACTTTCATGATTTTGCCAAGATGATCCTTGAACATTTGGATTACAAGTCGTTGGTAAGTAGCTTCAGTATTTTTTAATCCGAATGGCATCACTATATAACAGTAAAGACCTCGTTCAGTAACGAAAGTAGTTTTTTCTTGATCGTCTTCAGCAAGTGGAACTTGATTGCAGCCGGAGGCTGCATCCATCATGGATAGAAGTTCGTGCCTTGCTACGGAATCGAGAAGTTGTGGAATCAATGGCAGTGGAAAACAATCCTTTGGAGTGAATTTGTTGGGTTCCGTGAAATCTACACAAACTCTTATCTTCCCATTTTTCTTCGGGAGTGCCACAATATTAGAAACCCATTTAGGATATTTGGCTCCTCGAATAAACTCTACACGAAGGAGTTTATTGATTTTACCATTTACGGCTTCTCGGATGCGAGGAGCAAGGTTCTGACGTTTCTGAATAACAGCTTTACTGTCTGGAAGGAGGTTCAACTTGTGACATACGATGGAGGGATCGATGCCTGGCATTTCTTGGAAAGTCCAAGCAAAAATGTTTATATTCTGTTTAAGGAGCTGGATTATGGCTTTTTTTTCATCGGATGATATTTTGGAGCTGATGAAGGTGTGACGTTCAGGACCATCGAGCTCTATGGTCTCAACCACTTTGGTATCGTGCTGCTTGAAAGTAGGGGATGTCTCCTTCTGTAGTTGCTATGCTTTGAGGAGTTTTGTTGTGTGAGGATTGGTGATGCAATTTTTGCGCATACGTACAACTGCTTGACTACCTTTGATTTCGTAGACTCCGTGATCTATGGGGAAACGTAAAGCTAAATGATAAGTAGAGGGCACAACTTTGATTGAGTGTAACCAGCTTCATCCCAAAATTCTTAAATATTTATACTCAGCATTGATCACTAGGAATTTGACGAATGTGGTTTCTGACCCTGCCTGAACTGGCAAAGTGATTTCTCCCATGGTTGATTCCTTTGATCTATTGAATTCGGTGATCGTTGTTGTCGAAGCTTACACAGAAGCGGTGAGTCCCAGAACTTTGATTGCCCTGCAGAATAGTATATCTGTTGCGCTTCCTGTATCGATAAAAAGTGTATGTAGGTAGTCTTGTCCAATTTTGAGCATAATGATGAGAGGATCATCGTGAGGATATTTCACATAGGAGGTATCACAGTCTTCAAAGGTGATATGGTACGGACGCTTCGATTTTCTCGAAGTGGGGAGAATTTTTACAGATTTGTCCGAGGAAGTCATTTTACAACAAGGCGTAATCCGATCGTCTTGTTTTCTTTTCTTTCCTTTCTCAATCTCAATCATGTACAAGTGGCGAGCCTGGCCCGGGTCTTGATTCTGCTCAATATTTTTGTTTTTTTCTTCATCTTCAAGAAATTTCTGGATGTCGATGACATAATTGTGAAGCCTTCTAGCTAACAGGATGCGATGAAAGATCTGAATGAGAGAGTAACAATTGTCAGTTTCCTGGCTATGCACATTGCGATACTAACATAAAGGTCTGGTGGGGACATCGGGAATGGTTTGTGGTGCTCGATAACACTCATCCCCCTTCATCGTTGGTAAGGTAGCGAAGAGAGTTGTAGTCATTGGTGGCAGAATTGGGACTAGTCTGTCGGGTCTACCGTCCCTTCTTCAATTATTGCCAGGGTCCCTGCCGCGCTGCTTGGGTGTTTCTGTTGTCATCGATCTGTGAGGGATGGTCAAAGGTGTTTCTCAAGAGTGGATGGCAGAAGAGTTTTTCATCTTATCCTTCTTCGAGCATTCCAATTCGATGTAGTTATTAACTACATCAATCAGCTTAATAACCGTTTGTGGCTTGTGTAGAGTAAGTTCTTCACGAACTTTAGAGTCGATGTACAGGGCGGAAGTGAATGCTGGAACGACGATCTTGGGGTATGAGTTCCCAATTTATCATATTTCCAGTAAGAAATGTTTGTAAAAACTTGCCAGTGTCTCTTTGGCACCCTGCTCGAAGAAAAATAAGGAATCGACAGTGATTTCTCGCAATTTAGCATGAGCATAATTGGCTTCGAAAAGACGTTGTAACTGGCTGAATGTGGTGATGGAGGCTTCTTGGATGGTATGGAACCATCAGAGCGGTTCTTCTTTGAGGCTCATGTTAAATAGTCTGCACAACATGTGGTCGAGTTTGAAATATAATCCAATGGCAGCTTTGAAGTGTCTTGCATGAGTAAGCGGGTCAGTGAGGCCTGCATATTGAATAAACTTCGGCATATGGAAAATTTCTGGGATGGGCATTGCTTCGAGATAAGGGGAGATGGGGTTTGTCTCAATCCTGTCGAGTGCAGATTTTCAGCCTGGAATATCATAATTCAGGGCCTGGATCCTATTGTTTAGGTCGTCTATAGTAACGAATTGTTGTAAGGGGAATGGTAAGGCTGCAACTTGCGGAATGAAATCTCCCTGTCCTTCTGGTCCCAATCGATCCCTGATTGGCCTTCTTTCAGGTGGAGGAGTCTGATGACGCGTGCGTCGACTTCCCTGAGTTGTCGATGCTGAAGATGTTAAGCCAAAATGTTGAGTGGCTCTGTTTGGATTGCTGGATCTAGATTGAGAAATTCGTATCTCGTCTTCTTTGGGTTGATCATCGCACTGAATCGCTCTTGATCTATGATCGCTTTAGGCAAGTGGAGGGGATGCTTGGCGGCCAGTGAATCGATATTTTGTCCTTCTCAGTCTCTCCATTTTTTTTGATGTGTCTGACTTTGTTGGTCTAAGGCTTTCCTCTGCTCGTCTCTCTCCGTCTGAAGAGCTTGAGCATGGACACGCTGATCTTCCAATCTCAGGGCTTTTTCTCTAGCCATTTGTTTATGAAGCTCAACTACTGCACCGTGTAGATTGATAGTTTATGGTATCTCCTGATCTCTTACGGTACTGGAATGGCTTCTCAGGTTCATGTTTGTCATCGGATGGTGTTTAGATCAGTGATGGTCAAAAAAGTATGGTATTCCCACAGACGGCGCCAATTGTTATGGCATGTTTTCCGAAAAGAGAATCTTTGCCAATACTTATTCATAAAAAGGCTGCAATAAGACTAGATAAACAAGATTTTACGTGGAAACTCAATAAAATCTAAGAAAAACCACGACCTCGAGGAGAATTTTGATGTAAAACCTAGTATATTGCTAGTTATTACATAATTTTGGAGTGATAGTAGGGTTAAGAAGTAACAAATGGTAAAGTGTGAGGATTTTTGGGTCCTGAATAATATATTATCTGCCTGTATTTATAGTTGATACAGGCAGCTTTACAAAAAGAAACAATTTCCTATTCCTGAGGGAGTGGGTAAATTTCACGGATCCTAACAGCTCTTTCTTGACCAGGCACAACGGCTACTTCTAGTAGGTCGAGGATTTGAGGTGTCTTCTAGAAGCTGAGCTATCTTCGGCTATGTCTGACTATCTTCGACTACACTGTGCTGGCTTACTCTTGTCGAATCTGGGAAATATTCTACTACAGTACCGTTAGAGAGTAATAGTATGACGTATTTTGTGCGTTCTATCATGTTGGTCGTGCCAATGATATTCGTGTCATCTCCGATACACAAGGTTAGACAAGAAATATATTAATATCTCAAAAGGATCAAGTGCGTGGTACTAATGTATCTTAGACATATGTCGCCACTCATCCGATTATCAGTCATGCTCAATGAGTAGATAGATTCATAGACGGATTGTATATATTAAATCAACTATCATACATGGACTTTAACAACTTCTCAAGCAATAAATTCACAAAATAAAATCAAAGAACAATCTCACATAGATGGGATACCGAACCAGTGCATGTCACGAGCATTCTATTAAGCTAAACACTGAAGAGTTCCCAACTCAATCAATGATAGAACTAATAAAGGAAAACTACTACTTCAACAAGTAAAATTACTACTTGGTAATGCTATCTAGGTGACATCATTAATTTATTGAGAATTTACTACTGTTTATTCTTAGAACTTGATCTAATACTGCATTTGTATTATGGGAGGAATCTAATGCTGCAGACTCTGCCGTAGCGTGGTCTGTACTAGCTGGGATCACGTAATAAGTCTGGGGCTGATCTCTTTAGATCGCTGGGGTGCCTTGCAATCTCGTATCTATTTTAGAATTCTTCATATTCCATTTTGTTCCATTGGTAAACTTCTTGTTCCCCTTGCCTCAGGTTACTGATGGCTGGAATTGAATCCTACCGTTGTTGCCACCTCTCGTTAATCTACGGCTGCAACCCTATCTGTAACTTCCCCTGTCACTAGACCCAACATTGTGTGACATTGTCATATGCTTACTTATAGTAAGCATAAGGTTGAAGTTCGTAACTAGTAGCTCATTGTGTTTGCGCATAAATGAGGAAAACGTAAATTAGGTCTGCGTGCACAGTGATCTATCAAATGTTACCTCAGAAGTGTAATATTTAAAGCGTAGAAATTATAATAGAATATTCCCAATATCTCTATTTACCTTAACTATTTCTCCATGTGAGATTATAGTGGAGTTGCACTGCCGAATAAAAATTTTGCCGCAGTCGTATAATACTATCATAGTATAAGTTAATCCATTATCGGGCCTTCCTGAATATGGAGGCGAGGGTGCCAAACAAAGCTCCTACTTTATTATTTAGAGACTCATTGTTCTCAACAATAGTCTTTTCCAGATTCTGCAATAGCAGATGGATTTCTGTATCCATACATGTCAAGTTTATTGGTATCTAAAATAGAAATTGCAGTATGGGAAGTACTCAATATTCTGAGTGTTACCAACATCTATTATGCATGTAGATCAATACCAGTAGTAGTACTTGATAAACATTCCTTGCATAGAGGCAATTTATAGTATTCAAGTCAGTGATTCTCAATCATTACTTGTAGGTAAACCTTGTTCATCTCCTATTACTTATGAAATTCTATTTAAGTACATGATTTCCAATTATTACTTATGGTTCATAGTATATAGCGCAATGAAGTACATGATTCGCAATCATTACTTGTAAGTGAACCCTGTTCATGGCTTTATACTCATAAAATTCTTTTATAATAATTAAATCCCAAATTTTACCCCGTAAAAATGAAGACCTTAATTTTAGGTGTGCGTTTTAATAGAATCTTAACCAAGATTGTTATTCAAAACCACTAAATATGTGTTATCCTTATTCTGAGAACTAGGGTATTGTAAGCCCTCGAGTTCTCTTAATGTCTGTATATTCTAGCCAATTGACCTTATTTGCTACGAATATGAAGGGTATTAGATGTTTAACTGACAAGTTGTCCTACCCCAAAGTCTGCTAGGTTCACAAGATAGGTTGATTATGTCTGTCTTTGAACTAACATTCTAGGGTACTATAGGTTGCTATTAATGCATATATATCTCTAAATGTTATCTTGTAACATTTAATTGCACCTAGATACGAAAAATTAGTTCCTCGGACACCAAGTTTTTAGAAATAAGACTAAGTCAATTCCCAATTGAGCTCTAATTATTTGTCTATGACAATTAACTGTGATTTAGATATGACTCACAGTCGTATGCTAAATTAGTCTTAGTTTTATATTATTTATGATCCCTGATCATTATAATTAGTATTCTAGGGGCATACCAGTAATATCCTATTAGCTATCATAAAATACTTAAATATGTATTATACCATATACTTATATTATATATAAGTGAGCCAATGTTTTTATACGAGGCACCTATTCCCAAAAAAAAATTAAAATTTTTTTTCATAAAAAAATTAAAATGGGTCCCCCACAGGGTAGGTCCAGTCAATAGAAATTTTTCAAAAAAAATTGGGCTCAATTTAACCAAAAAATGGGCTATTTATAGTCGTTTTAGTGTCTAGACCGGGTTGACTGGTCTGACCCGGTCTACCACGTGCCACGCACGCACAGGTCATACGTGCCACACTCACAGGTTACACATGCACGAGTTGCACACGTGCCACACGTACCTCGTACGTGTCTGCCACGTCACTGCTCCGATAACTGTCAGTCGAATATTTTGGTGACCGTCCTGCTAATATTCCGGCAAACTTCGGCGACTAGTCTCCGGTGACAGTCCGGCGACTGCCACGTGTCACGCACGTGCCATGCCACGTCAACATGCTACGTGTTCTCGACATGTGTCACTGCTGACATTAGCAACGGATAACGATGATGTCATCAACAGATAATTATTAAAAAAATAAAAATAAAAATATTTTATTATCTTGCTGACGTCATCAACCAAAAAAATGCAGTTTTAGCCGTGAAACTACCTAGTTTCATCATTAGTTTCCCGACGATTGGTACATCTTCCTAAGACGTGTCATATGCCGTTGGAAAGCTCTTAAAATATAATTTCCAACCGAAGTGGTCTCGCCTCTATCCGATGTCCACATATAAAAATATTCAAGTTTGAATGCAACCATTTTTCAAGGGTAAAAAAATATCAAAAACCCTAATTTTTAATCCGAAAAAAAAAATAAAAAAAATTGAACCATGATAATCTATCATATAGTATAGATTAGTAAGAAATTGAATAAGAGTTCAAAAACTGTAAAATATCTCTTCTCCTTATCGCTTGGTTTCTCTGAAAACTCTTATTAGAAAGTAATTTTCTGCTCTCCTCGTTCCTAGAGCTTGCGTACTGATAACGTGTTGAAAGATAATCGATATAGAGTATACTAGCAGTTCAATATCATGAGAACAAAAGGAGTGAGAGAAGAGATGATTTCTGATTGATTCTAAATAGTGTTCTTTGTACGTAATATAGTTATATAAGGATAACCTTACAACAAAGGTTACCTAACCTACTCAAACTCTCCCCATAACCCTATCGGGCCTATGGGCTTGTCAGGAGTTCTAATGGAACACCCCAACCCTGATAGGTTCCTAGCTTGGACTTGGACCAAACTGCTAACAATTTTAACTTAAGGATCATACACCTAACAGAATCTTAAGCGATGTGGGACTAAATCACTAATGCCCGCTCAACTGGGGTGTTACAACTCTATTCATTTTTTGTAATACATAAGAGAGGCATCACCATGTCTACCATGGTGACCCCTCCATATCATCATCATTCAACTTAAGGATTAAGAAATATTGAGGTCCTCCAAAGTTAGCTTTCGTTTTTCGCATGTCCCTCTCTTTTCTTGACTCGAGCCGGCAATTACTACTTCACAAAGTAAAATACAAGCTTCTATGAAACGGACTCGCTCCATTTGCTAGTTGTAGACGCAGTTTGCATAACGTGTATCAAATATCAACCTAAGATATTTACTGGAAGGAATATAGTACTAATACTCGTATAACTGGTCGTTGGCATCGTGTTGTTCTCTCTCTTTAAATATCTTCGCTACTAAGTATAAGGACATTGTCTCTTCGTCATATACTAAAGTTCATTTAATTCTCGAAGAAGGTTGACCGCGACTACTGTCTACTATTTTATAACACTCTTGTTCGTTAGTCCATAACAAGAAAACTTCCAGTCTTTGGTTTCATTGAAAAATGCGAGGAAGACGCTACGATGATCATTGTATTATCTTAGGGACCACTGTCACAAAGTCCTTGCTCTTTAGTGAGATGGGATTAAAGGCTAACTTTCACCTATAAAGTATAATTAGCGAGATGGGATTAATTATTAAGTCATAGTTACAGATTTGAGGTTAAAGAAGCTTCGTCCAAAAATTCAAAATGAATGTAAAATTGTTCTTACAAAGTTAAATATGTAATTACCAGAGATGATATTTTTGCTGAAGTTTTTTTTTATATTTTTAACGTTATTTTAGAAGCCAATAATTGGAGTTGGATGGCAAAATTCATCTTTTATTCAAATTAATATACTTATAATGGCAAGATATATAGAACAGTTTGATTGTGCATATTGCGGCATGTCATGAACTTCCCGATTCCAAAAAAATAAAATAAAATAAATAAATATTGCGGCATGTCCTCAAAATATGGCTACGTCACATTAAGGCCGTACCGGGCCCAGACTTAGTGTCTTAAGGCCTAAGTCAATATATAGACGAGCATGTTTAATGGATAATAACACATGATGTCTAAGGATTACTTTCAATATCTCAAAGAATATGTCACCCTGGCTAAATTAAGAAAAAACCAAACGCCGTTTAGCTAACATTTATAGTTAATAAGAGGTTATTGAGAAAACGTGTAGACGTCATGATAGCTATATGAAATGTTCATATATCATCTATAGTGAATGAGACATTTTTCGCAGTGTAAATAGCATCTCATGATATACGGCCCTGGTAGTCAAGAGCGAAAAGATCCACCCAGTGGTGCCCTTCTTTGAAAAGGAGACTACAATTAGCATGCATTGTCAACCGAAGGAAAATATGTATTGTAGATCACAAATTTTTGATAAAGTAGTTATAAAGTTTTTAGCAGGTATACCATCCGTAAGATTTACATATATTACACTAATCTACTA
Organism: Kingdonia uniflora; assembly: GCA_014058105.1. Classification (NCBI taxonomy): domain Eukaryota; kingdom Viridiplantae; phylum Streptophyta; class Magnoliopsida; order Ranunculales; family Circaeasteraceae; genus Kingdonia; species Kingdonia uniflora. The sequence continues at coordinate 788,738 of JACGCM010001055.1, read as the reverse complement.
AAATTGACCTCTTTGGTGTTGAGCTAGTGGTTTGGAGAGTTGAGAAAGATCACGAGTTCGAAACCCAATATTGTGGGCGTTAAAATTTATCTGGACTTACAACGGAGGAGAATGATACAAACTTCCAAAAACAACCGAACACGGAATTTTTCAATACTACTCCGAAGTATTTCCTGGCAATTAAAATTTTGTCAAAGTTGGCATGACAAATAAGATCGGCGGATACATGTAGGACAGCCATGGTCAGAGGGCCATGAGATCATGACTTAACTTAGGAGCAAAGGAATATGGAGGTCTTCCAAAGGTAGTTTCAGGTTTTGCATCTTTCCTTATTGACACAATTTGCATGAAAGTGAAACAACAAATAATATTGATTTGATAAACGCAATTTACATCACGCATTTCACGTATATACTAATTTGGTGGCTGGCGTCGTGCATTGTTCAACCCCTCACTTTCTAATATCTTACCTGGCATGAAGCCATTGTTTATGAACTATATGGAGTGCTCATATGTCCCAAGGATTAGCCATACAAATGGTGATATATTATGAACCCGAATCACACTGGTTAGCCACTTGTTTGTAATATGCCCGAGGAAGCAAAAAAAACTTGCAAAAAGACAAACCCTATAACCATTAATTTTCGTGTATTTATCTTCATATCTGCGTCTGCTCCCGGTAACCCCCACCTCAGGCACCACCTATCTCCCCCAGAAAATCACCAGGTAACACCTTGATATTCTTCGATGACAGGCTTTATCAAACTCACCTATCGATCTCGACGAAGATCCAACGGTGGAGAAAAAAATAGTATGACTCCCTAAACCTTAGTGGATGACGATATCCTTCCAGTCCAGAGTTGGATTTCCATGTCTATATTTACAAAGACTTTTATTTTAACTCAAAATCTATTTTTTCAATATTCCAATTTTAGCCCAACCCTTAAAAACCGCTGGACCTCTCCCTATAAACAGAGTAGAGAAACGAATATCACAGAAATCCAAAATCTCTGAAGTCTCTCTCTCTTTCTCCATTAAAACCTCTGCATCTTTCATAGATTTTCTAAGGTAGAGAGAGAAACAAAAAGGGGTATTTCAAAATCCCATTTTGCTTCTCCTTTCTCTGCACAAAGTAAGCTCTGTTTTGTAGTTTTTGGTTCACCATTAATGGAGGAACTTAAGAAAAACTACATTTCTTCAGAAACTCTCAAAACCCATGATAAACCTGGAGATCTATGGATCTCAATCCAAGGGAAGGTTTATAATGTGTCAGAATGGGTTAAAACTCATCCTGGTGGCGATTTACCAATCATGAATCTTGCAGGCCAAGATGTTACAGATGCTTTTATAGCTTTTCATCCAGGATCTGCTTGGAAATATTTGGAGCAGTTTCAAATTGGGTATCTTAAGGATTACAAGATTTCTGATGTTTCTAAAGATTATAGAAAGCTTTCAGCTGAGTTTGCAAAGATGGGGTATTTTGAGAACAAGGGTCATGGGATCTTCATGAGTATTATTTGTATGATGTTTTTGATGAGTATTGTTGTTACAATGGTGGTTTGTTCTGATAATGTGTTGGTTCATCTTGGTTCTGGGTGTTTGTTGGGTGTGGTTTGGATGCAGAGTGGATTCATTGGGCATGATTCTGGGCATTATAATATCATGTATACGCCTAAATTGAATCGATTTATGCAGGTTTTGACTGGGAATTGTGTTACAGGGATTAGCATTGGATGGTGGAAATGGACTCATACTGCACATCATATCGCGGTGAATAGTTTGGATTATGATCCTGATCTTCAACACATTCCGTTCTTAGCGGTATCTCCGACTATCTTTGAATCCCTTACGTCGTATTTCTATGGTAGAAAGATGACTTTTGATAGTGTTGCTAGGTTTCTAATTAGTTACCAGCATTTGTCATTTTACCCTGTAATGGCGGTTGCTCGCGTTAATTTGTTTTTGCAATCTCTGCTTTTGGTAACCTCGAAAAGACGATATCCTAATCGCCCATTGGATTTCTTGGGGCTTTGTGTTTTCTGGGTTTGGTTTTCTCTGTTGGTTTCGGCATTACCTAATTGGCCAGAGAGAGTTATGTATGTGTTAGCGAGCTTTGCAGTTTCTGGGATTCAACATGTCCAGTTTTGTTTGAATCATTTCTCTGCGAATGTTTATGTTGGACCCCCTCGTTCAATTGATTGGTTTGAGAAGCAGACTCAAGGGTCGATTGATATCTCTTGTTCGACTTGGATGGATTGGTTTCATGGTGGTTTGCAATTTCAGGTTGAGCACCATTTGTTTCCAAGGTTGCCCCGTGGCCAATTGAGAAAGATTTCGCCCCTTGTGAAGGATCTGTGTAGGAAACATAATCTGCCTTACATGAGCTATTCGTTCTTGGAGGCAAATAAGAGGACTATTAGAACTCTCAGAGCTGCCGCAATACAAGCTCGAGACCTTGCTAATCCGATCCCGAAGAATTTGCTATGGGAAGCTGTCAACACCCATGGTTGAGGGTTTGTGGGGAGTGTGCATCAAACAAAGCCAGATATCCTATCTTTCCCTTATTCAGTTGATTTTGGATGATCTTCATTCATATGTTCGAAACTTGAAAACTATCCATATATCGGCTCTTTACTTCAGTTGCAGTGAGCATTGAAAATTAAGGATCCATTTGCAGGTAAGTTATTATGTAAACAGTATATGAAGGTCTCTTTTAATGGATTAGTATGTTCTTATGAATATATGAATTAATTTTGGTATTAAATGTTGTCTACATTCTTTACCAATATATGTAAACATTCAAAATTTTGATTTTTTTCAATGACAAGGTTATTTTAGATTGTGTCTTGTTCTAATTAACAATTGTGTCAATGGCATTTGCAATATTATCTGTCATCAGTTTTCGTAGTAAGTTAGTATTATGTGTCACATTGTTGAGTTTTAGTTCTTGTTTCTTCATCTTTTGGCTTAGAGTTTATTTGCTATGATTAGTAGATTAATATATAGTTGATATAGCTTTGTACTCTAGTTTGTGAATCTGCTACCAATCTATTGTCAAATCTTTCATATGTGAGTTATTTGGCAATCCATTATGATCTAAACCAATGCTGAATTAGTTTGAGAATAGGGTGTGGGAGTCTTTCCTAATTGGCGATTGTCTCAATGGCACAATAGTAGTGAGTCGTGTTCTTATTTTCTTTAGAGGCTGTTTGAAGTTCACATTCTTGAACCAATAGTATCTACTATCTGGTCTTTGTACATAGAGTAGACTTGTAGAACAATGGAGGGGATTTTCCACCCCAGGATCAGTTCTGCACTTGTAACTTCGTTCCCCCTCCCTCTCAAGTCTTGGTTCTTTTCCTCTCATATCTTCAATTCTTGATTCTTTCCTTCCCCCTTTGAACTCTTCTTGCTCTGTATAGCCTTTTGGCCTAATAACCTCTCCCTCCCCATCAAGTCCTAGTTATGACATTTCATTCCCCCTCTCTCATCTCTTCAACCTCGTTATTGTCATGTAGCATTATGTTACTGGCTCACTGTAGTCGATCCCTAATTGATATTTCTTATTACCTTTCTTTCACCAAGTTTTGCTTTTCCTCAGCACTTGTAACTTCGTTCCCCCTCCCTCTCAAGTCTTGGTTCTTTTCCTCTCATATCTTCAATTCTTGATTCTTTCCTTCCCCCTTTGAACTCTTCTTGCTCTGTATAGCCTTTTGGCCTAATAACCTCTCCCTCCCCATCAAGTCCTAGTTATGACATTTCATTCCCCCTCTCTCATCTCTTCAACCTCGTTATTGTCATGTAGCATTATGTTACTGGCTCACTGTAGTCGATCCCTAATTGATATTTCTTATTACCTTTCTTTCACCAAGTTTTGCTTTTCCTCAGCACTTGGGATACCAAATATGGCAGACATATTATGGGTTGAAGCACTTCAAAAGGTCAAAACAAGGTTTCGTTTTGCTTGATTCTCTATCTGTAAATGTACCTGTTTTATTCTAAAACAGAAATATTTTTTGTGACTTATTGAATATAGAGCCCTTTTTGTTACTCAGTTTGTCCCGTTGTCAGTTTGTTGACCAGGGAAATTTGGGATTATATAGATTCCCCCACTGGCGCACATGCGGGATAAATCCTGGCAAGTGGCCCTGTTGTGAATCAATGTGAGGACATCTGCATGTTAGGACATGGTCACAAACCTTCAGCAATTTCAGTGTTCCGAGGCTCTGAAATCGTTTAACCTACTCTGCAGTGCACGCATGATACTAAGATTGTTTCAGCATATTTTTGCATTTTGTTGAGAGAGAGTTCATAGTTCTTTTGAGTATGGAATGCAGCATTGTGTAGAGTGTATGTGATTCAGATGCTCTTATTCTGTTCTTCCCTCTTCAGTCTTCATCTCTCGAATAATCGCCAAACTGATTCTGAAATCTTATCCTTCCCTACCCAAAATTAATTGAAGATAAAAACTGAAGAAAAAAATAATCACTAAGTTTATCTCCTTGCTATAAACTTAAGTTCATTTAATTAGAATTTCAAATTCTAGTGACCGTTATACTTATGGTTGACCTTGCTCACCTCAACATTTGAAAGATGCCCAGGAATCAAACCAGAGAAAAATATCAGTTTGATTTACTTTGTAAAGGATTTAATCTAAAAATCATTCAGACATTATATTCCTAGGAGGTGGGGGCAACCTACATAAAACTTGGTCTGCATAAAAGAATAATCCCCACCACCTCATCTTCTAAGGAGAAAAGGAAAGAAAAACAGACTTATCAAATGGTCACCGCTAGTAAGCGAGTAAAGACTACCAAGTAAAAAGAGATTCTGAGGTTCACCCACCCTCTACTTTTTTTTCTGGCTGATCAGGGTGATCCGGGTTCATAATTTTTCACCATTCGCCTGATTAATCCCTGGGGTAGGTGAGATCCTCGCAAACACATATATGACAGGTAAGTCAGGATAAACCCTAGCGAGTGGCCCCGTTGGTGGTTAGTCGATCCCCGCAAATAATAACTTAAAAAGTCCTTGAAACTTGATAATGAACAGAACATATAATTTCCTTGATAAATATGTTAAACACAGTTACAGGCGCTTATAGCCTGCCTAGACGATAATATATGTTTGGGGAAAGCTGGACTAAAATATATGTAGTGGGGCTATGTTCTCCATGTGGAAGTGTTTCATTCACAAAACCTGAATCAAATTAAACATCAAGTTGGCGTGGGATGGTCCTCGGAACATGCTAATAAGACAGCCTGAATGGTGTCGACAATGATATCATACCTGCAAGGCTGCAACCTATTTTCAGGCTCAACATTATAATAAATGTTCAGGTTATAATAAATGTTCTAGTTGAAAGTGTGGACCATTGCTTCTCAATTGGGCATCGAGGATGCTCTTGTTACACCCCCTGTATAAATTTCTGATACACAATATTTCCAGCGATTCTGGCAATAACTAACTATTAGATAAGCTAATTTTTCTGATTGTCCACTGGAGATATTTCTGGTTTACCAGGAGGAGCCTTGAGTTTTTTCTCTGCAGAGTCTATTGGTGTAAGTTTAGAATGCTTCTTCTAGTCTTGGTCTGAGACTGAATATATACATAGGAATGCCATGACATTATAGTATCAAAATGGTAGCCAGGATTATGTTATTTGCAGATCAAGATATAAAGATGAACCAACTAAAAAAAAAGATACAAAGATGGAAGAGCCTACAAATACGATATGCAATCAAACTAGCAGTAGGTCAGGAGAAATGCGATATGTACTCGAGATTCTGGTCGAATAGCTTACATTAATAATGTAGAGATTGCCGACTGAAATATAGGCATTAGAATTGTAATGGCTATGGCTTCGTCTTCTACTCTATAAGCTCAATTGTTGCCAATAGACCCTAACTCAAATTCAATTTATCTCTACTTTTCTTAGCTCTGCAATTGTAGAGCTCTCACAATTTTTCGAGAATTTCACCTTGTCAGATATATGATTATGACTTTTTATCTAGCAAACATTTTATAAACAACATTGATGGCCAATATAGCAAACCTAAACTATGCCGCTATTACCAAAGAGTTATTTTGTTGCATGAACGACAAGAGTTCTCCGGTCTATCCACACAACCGGTTTTTTTTATTGCTACTGACCTACTGTTTGTGTTTGTATGTGTACGTTAACATTTTAGTGTCGTGGATGCTCTAATAGAGATGCACCGTATGAGCGAAATGGCATGCATAAAGCTGAAATTCTTCAAAATACTCCACGCCAAACCCGATATGGCCAAATCTACATAAAAGTTTTTTTTCATATGACGATGACAAATCGACTGTCTGCCATAGTCAACTAGCAGAGGTCATTTAGTACCCCTTCGTCGAGGATTGTGGTGTTGTTTTATGTGTCGTTTTTATTGCTGTTGTTTTACGTGGAGGTAAAAATCGTGAAACTGTTGGAGATGCTCATAGTAACAGACCTGGACTGCGATGTTTCTTCATCTCTAACACTTCGAGGTATTAAATCAAATCTCAATTATCTTTATTTTTACTTAAAAAACGCCCTAAGCTTTGTGTAATTTGCGAATTTGGTGAAATTGGGGAGCTGTGAATTCAGATGTTCTTTGTTGATTAAGTAATAATATGTTATTGTTTATGTAAAACTAATGCGATCAAACTGAAATTAGGGTTCTCTGAATTCAGATTAGGTGAGAGATAGGTAGTGGCAATGTTGCCATAATAGAGAGTTGGGAAATCAACTCATATCATATTAGGCATAGATTGCAAAGACCATTTTCAGTAATATGTTTTAAGTAACGAAGGATTTACTTTAAAATTTGAAGATGAGTTGTGGTGGGTGGGAGAAAGCGGCAAACTTGATTTTATGACACGAGTTACATTTGGTCTAGTCATTATTAGATATTGCAAGTGTGAAACAGAGTTCGAACAACAAGGAATTGTTAGAAATGTGTGTGAACATCTTTGTTATAATAAAATGTTGCTATATGGGTATGGAAATGGACGTGGTTTAGGAGAATTTGGGTTTATTCCTTCTTAAAAGAAGAAGTGGAAGAATTTGGGCTTATTTGTATAGAGTAATCACAAAACGACTGGGAAGTGGATGATAGAGTTACATTTTTTCTTGCCATTGCTTCGGCGAGTGGACGACACATAGATGTATATTTTTTGGTGGTGTTGAGTGTTGAACACACGCAGATAGGGTTTCGAAACCACAGTTTGAGTCAAAAAAGTTTAATGCGATGTCATAAATATAGATGACACCAAGGAAACGAGGAAGCTTATTTTTATTGGGATGGGGGTGGTTTGCTTAAAATAAGAGGTGGGAGGATTGGGTTTATTGTTTTTTAGGGAAATGAATGTTGCCTTTTTCGCAAAGTGGTTGGGGAGGTAGGTAGCAAAAGGGAGTGTCTTTGGGTCGAAGTGATTAATGCTAAGTACGGTATGGAGGAATTTGCTTGGCTAGGTAATAGCACAATGATTACTTATGGTGGGGTTTTGGAGATCTATTTATAATGTGGTTCCAGTTCCAGAATGGTACTGGAATTAAAATTGGAAATGGAGAGAGTAAGATTTTTGCTGATGGTCGGGTGTAACATGAGAACACTTGTTATGGGGTATTTTTTTTCTCGACAGATTAAGCATGGCTGCATGGAAAATTTACGAAGTTATACACCAGGGCAAAGAATTCAATGATAGAAATATCCATTTTCGCAGAGATCTTTTTGATAGAGATATGGTTGATTTTGACACCATATTTTAAAAAATGTTATAAGGTTCACAACGCAGAGGGTAAATATAGATGGAAATGGACCTAAAATGGGAAGTTTATGTTAAGATCGATATGCAGGCGTTTGGTGGAGCATAAATCCCGTCCTAACTACCAGCATCTAAAGACGTTATGTAGAAGAAAAAAATGGTAAAATCCCATAGGATGTTACTCCTTATGCAATCGGAAGGGTTTTACCAAAGGGGGTGAGGGATACAATTCGAGAGGAAGGTCAAGAGTACAGAAGCGGTCATCTTAGACGTATATATGGTAAATTTTATTGGTCGTCTTCCTCCAAAGTCAAGAGGGGAGTCAGATTAGTCCTGGTGGTGGGATTGAGGACATTGACACTCTTGGATTTGGCATGACAGTCCTTTACTTAATTTACTTTTTTGCAGATTATCCTTTACCTCTGGATTGTATGCTTACCAGTTGCCAAACATCTTGGAAAGCTTTTTTTGGGTCGATCGATAAATAATATTTATTTCCTTAAAAACAGTATAGAGTACACATTTGGGCACTTTTTATCATGCGAGTAGACTTTCTGGTTTAAGCTGATCAACCAAGTTGATGTTTAGAAGACATTAAGAGTGGTCTGCTGAAGGAACCATTTGGTAGGTGACGGGGATTGTGTCATCAAGTAATGGTTTATGCATATTTGTGTATGTACGACAGATTAATAGTTCATATAAATCAGAGAAAAAGAGCTAACACAATCATCTCCTCACTTCCTTTCTTCTAGATGTTTAACTTCATATATCAAAGACTTATTATATAATTTTTGTGCTTATTGGGTCATTGTACAGGATGGAGAACATGCGTTATGCAGAGGAGCTTGTAAGGGAGTTCCTTGTTTTCCGTGGGTTTACAAATACACTCCAAAATTTTGAGACAGAGTTATCAACTGATATTGGAAAGGGATTTCAAGTTGATAAGATCTTAGACTTAATATTCTCCATATATGTGCCTAAATTTCAGATAGAAAAATTAGTTGGTCTACTCAATTTTTTCAAGCAATGCTTCTCTACTTCCGCCGAGACAATAATTATTTCTACGCTATCAAAGTTGGAGGTATCGATTCTACGTTACTATATTATTCATGCTATACAAGCAGGACGCAAAGAAAAAGTCGTAGAATTTTTTGGAACCATAGGAAATGATTTGGTGCAAAGAGACAAGGATTGGATTCCATGGTTTGGTTAGTCCTCTTATTTCTGCATTTTCTTTCTTTAATCATTTTTGTTAGTGTTTTTTGGGATATTGATATTTGGAGGGAAGCTTTTTCGTTATCCCGAGCAGTTTTTTTCAAAAGACAACATAGCGATTTTTCCTGTAAGCTCATTACATTAAGGCACTATTGCATATCACTAAGGTTACCTTATTTTTAGTTAAATTGCTATGGCAGCTTAATAAATCTTTGGAGTAATCAGATTCCAATCAGCGGACGATATTTTGATTCTTAGTTATAACATTGGTCATGCAGCGATTCCATATCTGAAAAACCCAAGTTTGGATCCTCAGTTTCGCATTTACTTTTCGAAGGATTGGTTTGATGCTTTAAGTCTATCATTCAGGAATTTCTTAAGTGAAATTTTCAATGGTACTCATATCCTTCAATAAATTTAACTATTACAATACTGATATAGACTTGATTACTTTGTTCTAGTCAGTTCTTATGTAAGTATTTATTATCATATTACTTTTACACATCAAGACATTTAACCTTTGTTATACTTTTTTCGTAAATAAATGAAAAGATTCTATTAATCAAAACTGAAAATATCCAAAACGGGCAAATATCACAAACGTAGAGCAAGGCGAGAAAATAGAGCCTTTCGTCCTCTAAAAGTAGAAATTATAAGCACAAAACAAACAATAGACCAAAGCAATTGCTTAAGAGAGGCCTAAATAGTTTTCATCTAGCCATGAAGTCCTCAAAGAAAATCAACGCAATCACTTACGTGTTCTACTTCAAGCAAAGTAGATTCTTTTGATGTCGATGATTGGCTAGGGACCTCCTATTTTACTTAAAAATTATTGCTTTCTATCCTTCCACATACCCTCACCTAATCACTTCCACGGAGCTCTTCCTTTTGGAGGTATCGAATTGTGGCCAACTAATCAATATAACCTTTTGAAATAGGCCTTACACAATTGTACCCAACCAAGATTATAAATAACAAAAACATCTCAAAAGGTATTGGAGAATGTACTAGTAAGTGGTCAACGCTCTCCCGTTTTCCTTTCACAGAAAGCATTAGCATAGTAGGGGCACTTTCTAGGCATGAGATTATCCACTGTTAAGATTCTTCCTAGAGAGGCAATCCATGTGAAGAAAGCAATTTTGCAGGCGCTTTGGACCCTAGATTGGCACAGTAGGCCGAAAATACGTTGAATGACTGGACCTACATTATAAATTGAGCTAGCGGAGAATTGCCCATTCCCCCTAAGGGTAGGCATGAGATGGTCTGAGGCACTCAAACACACTACCAGTAGATTGGACCTCCTCGTCCTCAAAATTGTCTAAGGTTAAGATTTCAAGTTAGATTTAGAATCTCAATATATTAAAAGCTGGTTGTGGTTACCTGTGGAATAGTTATATTGGAAATCTTTAATTAGAACGGTCTCACACACCAAATATCTTCCAAAATCTAGTTTTATCTCCTCTACCTATCACTGGCCTAGTTCATGACTGAATTCCTTTATAATCCTAAAAATCCCTCTTTGTATTAAGTGTCCTAACCTCTCCATTACCCTAATACATGTTCTGCCACAATCTGCCAAATCAACCCAAATTTCCAATGTCATTTACTTCTCAAAGTCCTTCCGTATTCTTAAAATTCCTGTAGTCTAGGTATTTCCTGGACTACCTAGTAGTAAGTATTAGTTTTGGGATTGCAATGAATTCTCAGAGAGAGGTATCACTCTAGCAGTAAACATGCACTAGCAGGTTCATGGGGGAGTCATTATCGAATGTATTTATGGGTTAAGCATTAACCCTGCAAAACTACGCAATGTTAACCCGTATTAAAGTTAACTTGACGTATAAGAACTAGTTATTTAGATGCAATTAAAGTCAAAGTTACTCGTGAAATCGGCTTAATTTTTTCACAAGAGTTGAAACATAATGGTAAACAAAATGTCACACAAGCTTTGACTGAGTAATATTTGAAAAAAAAGGTGTTTTTCTGGAATACAAAAAATATATGATTAGCCTAACTGCACCTTTCCTTAACCATCTCACGCATCCCTGCCTTATTGAAGATAAGTACTGAAAAGAATACTGTGAAGCGGCTCAAGAAAGACATTACGCAACTTAATCTTAGGCTGTCTCAGCTCCAGGCATTATTGGAGGAAAAGGAGGCTCAAATATGTCATCTAAGAAGGTAAGCATACGAGGGTCTATTGAGTCTATTATTGCTTATTTTATGAGTTTTCTGATTTAGTGTAGATGTCCTGTTGCCACTCAGTATTGCTCCATCAGCGACCTGTTCTTCAAACAGCTTAGCAGGGACAACAGAAAAAGGGGTACATGAAACCGAGAATCTTCCAACTAGGAGCTCCCATGAAGCTAGTGTATCTCATTCTACTTCCCTGCTAGAAGAAACGGATCTCGAAGATCGGGAATTAGATGTTAATAGCTCGGCCAAACTTTCTACGGGCTTGAATTTATCGGAGTTAGAACGCGGTTTAAGTTCTGTGAACCTGCCTTCTTCAAATGCTGAAAATGGAGATACCCTTCAGTCTTTTCACGAAACCTTGAATTCTGGTTAGTAGTATTTTATGTGTTCTCCATTTATATATTGTTCTTAGTTTTATCAATTGTGCCTGCATATTTGTTTCATTATTGAGGTATTTATTCCCTCTTCTCCCCTCAGTATTTGAGTTAGTGCAAAAGGGGAAAACTAGGGGCCGTTTGTTTTTTTGCTTCTGAGTCTGAATCTGAGTCTGAGTGAGTGTTTACTTAGAAGCGTTCACTAGCTGAGTGGATGCCTTGGAGTGTTTGTTTTTTTGTCTGAGTCTGAGTGTTTGTTAAAATAGACAAAATACCCCTATCAGTTTATAAGGAACCACCCCCACCTATTCATCACCAATACCACCACCACCACCACCCCTTCGTCAGCAACGTCAACACGTATATTTTTCAGATGCTCCTACTTAAACAAGGTCTGGTAAAAAATAGTGGAAACACATAACAGGTATAGGTATTAACAGTTAGGCATTGACGGTTACATCTATCCATAACAGCTATCCATTAACAGTAGTAATAACAGCTATCCAAATAACATCTATCCGTTAACAACAGTAATTACAGTTAGGCATCTATCCATTAACAGCAGTAATAACAGTTAGGCATCTATCCATTAACAGGTAACAGCTTCAATAAGCATCTATCCATAACAGCTTCAGTAATCTCAGGTAATGTAGCTAGATATATTTTTTTAAATCGCAATGTACTCTTACGAGATACAATTGCTTAGGAGACCCACATGTCTAGGAGTTTCATAACAGTGCTTCTTTTGAACAGATAACTGATTTACAGAGAAAATAAGCGAGGCCATGCATATGCAAATTAGTGGCAGTTAATCACAATCTACACAAGAATAATGCATAAAAGAAGCCTACAAAAGGAAACATTCTCGTATAATTGTTAGTGCAACTGTCAATTGAGTAACAAAACTGTTGGACTCGTAAACAAGATCTTTGTTCCTAAACAAAATACACCAAGAAAACTTGAAAGAGAAAAAAAGGCTTCTTGTTTGTACATGGTATAAACAGATGTTAACAACAGCATCAAGTTCCTACGCCGAGCATAATCACACAAAAATGGTGCGAAGAGTTTGCTTGTTCGTATTCATGCTGCCCGTTAAGAAGTTTGCAGCGATCCCAAGTTTGGCTTCAAGATGACTGAAAAAGGGACACAAATAGAATAAGCATATGAAACTTTAAGTGATTTCTGATAATGTAAGAATATTTCTCATGAAGAAATGCAAAGTAGGTCACAGTACATGATATTAAGAAAAGCAGGAGTCTGTTCCTCATTAAGACAAAATGGGGATGTATTGGTGGATCTTTAAGTTCCCAATGCAAGAAAGATATATTACTATAGATATTAAGAATGGCTTCACAACTACAATGTATTACTAAAGGTATATGAAACATATATTAGCAGGAAATAGTACATCTATCCATAACAGCTTCAGTAATCTCAGGTAATGTAAGGTCTTAATGGATGCAGATTCTGTAAGGAAGCTTGCCCTTAATGCTACAGCTCAATATGGAACCAACACAAGCTAAAATGGATGCAAAAAAAACTAAACCAGGTAATGCAAGTGGAATTGTTTATTTTAGATTACCATAAGGCAAGAGGCCTAGGCTATGGCTTCTTGATGGAGAGGAAGATAGTGGGAGTACTGGGGATATCTCTCTTGGTTCTTACTCACAAAGATTGTGATAAAAGAACCATCTTCCTCAACAATAGGTAAAGTTGAAGGAGCTCTCATCACCTTTTCAACTTCACTAGTCCCTTGAACATGACTCTTCTCAGCTGCTCTTATCAAAATTTTCCTGTAAAGCTTCTCCTCTGATCAATTAAAAACTTGAACTTTGGAGGAGGTGAGGACCTTATCATATTCACCTCAGCATCACTAGATGATTCAAATAGTGGGTTGTAACCATGTCTATTGTAACTATCCAAAGGGGTTAAAGGAGGAGTGAAGAAAGATGGAGATGAGAGAGGGGTTAGGTATGGGGTCTCAACTGGAAAACAGACTCAAAACCTGGTCCAGACTGTTCAGAAAATGGACAGAAAAGACGTCCCCAAAGCTGTTCAAAAAATGGATAGAAAAAGGCAGAAGCTGTTTTCGATTGTCACGAAAATGGACAGAAAATGGCAGTAGCTCTCACAGTAATATGTTCAAGACATTAGGGACTCATTTGATGTTGATAGTGCTACAACAAATCCTTGAGTATGGGTTTTTTGTAAGTGTACTTGTGGACATTGATATGACCACAACCATCCCTGGTAAGATACCTTTTAGATACATCCAGAACAAGCAATTAAGTTTTAACCTGTTCATATGGATAATAAACTAAATGCTCTTATCAACATTGGTATAAGGATAAGGAGCATGCAGGAGGGGAAGATAATAAGGAGGAAGAAGATTCTCCTCTTATTGTGTTCAAAGGATTGGAACATCTAGCTGCCAAATATTCAGGCTCTAGTACTTCATTAAGATTAGTGCAAAAACATTATAACGAGTCAATCCAAGATATTATAATATCAGCTTCAGAATTAGAAGCTAATATGCAGACTATAACCACAGACCAAGCAGAAATTTGGGAAGTGCTACAAGGTCTACAAGAAGTAGTTCTTCATAAGGATAAGGAAGGGGATACTAGTAATGTGATGAATGAAGTTAACACTCTAAGCAATGCTACTCAGGGAGTTGGGGATACTAGTAAAGAAGAACATCAAGCTCCTATTTCTTCTTCTACCACCTCTAGATTTTCCATCTTCACTATCTCCTCCATTGCTGCTGATTCTCTTCTTCCACCATAACAAATAGTAGAGCTCTGCAATTAGAGCTAAGAAAAGAAAACCCAAAACCAAGCTTAACCCAATGCCCAAACTACTCAAAGATCTCATCCCTCTTTCTCCCTCACACTTCAAACTCAAAACCCCAATCTTTTATCTGCAACAAAACATCCTCAAAAACACTATTCTCAAATTTCACAGAATCCCCAATCCAAAACCCATAATCTCTTTCTTGAAAGCTACCATTAAACCCCAACTCCCTAAGCTTCAAACTTTAGCTCAAACTCACAAAACCCAAATCCCCAAACCTGTAAACTCTTCCAAAACATCTCATTTCATGCTCATTACACATTATAAGAGAAAGATATCAAATCATGATCAAAAATCTAAAAACCCAAATCAAAGTAAAAGTATACAAATTAACTGAGAAATCACAAAATTAAGGTACTTCTTTGGATGGGTTTGTAAAATTCTTGAAGAGCTGCGTCTGGAGGTGATCGGGGAGGAGGAGGAGGAGATTAAGGAGATGGGTTTATAAAAAAAATTAGGTAACTGGTTTGGAGAAGAGATGTGATATTGTTGTAATTTTTTATGTTTTGTAAGGGCAGTTTGGGGAGCCAAAATACACTAAGAGTCAGACTCAGCACTAAGCTGGCTTATTGGGGCTGACTCTGAGTGACCCAAATCATTGACTCTGACTCCACTCAGTGTCTGAGTGAGAGAAAAACAAACGCTTCTAAGTGACCAAATCACTGACTCCACTCAAGCTCAGACGACCGAGTGGAGTCAGCCCAAAAAACAAACGCCACCCTAGTCTTTATTCTTTACAGGGGGAAATTTTTATTAGATGATTGATGAGGATAGTAAAGCTTATTGCGAATAATAAATAGGCATTGAAACAACTATATTAACTTATTTTACCTCATTATAGATTCCCAATAAAGTATTAGATGTTGAATAACTTCATTGATTTTTTTTACCTTTTTCTCCTTTCATTTTTTATGTGGACTTCTATGCTCCTCACAATTTAATGGTTAGATTGAGAAGGCATAACTTGGAAGAAAAAAATAATGCTTCATCTCGTTACTTTACGTAATGTTATAAATTCTATGTTAATGACAAGAATAAGAAGAATATTCGAGGCTCAGTAACTGAAAATAGAATGAATTGATACAAGTAACAGAGTGCCATCATAAGAAACTCACGAAAGAATATGATAGGTACAGAATATCTCCATTTTATGGAGCATATCTACCTCTTATGCCTTTCCTCTCAAATAAACATGTGCAGTTTTCTACTATATCCCCTTTTATCTACCGCCTACTTAAGCAATGTTGGATTGAATACGACAGAAAATGGTAGAGAGTTGCAGAGAGAAGAAGAATTTCCGGAGGTGAAAGTAGACTTCCAGGTTAGGTACTTTTATTTTTCATTGACTTGTCTAGATAGTTAATTTAATTTTTTTTTTCCTTTAGGAGAAAATCCAACTTCTTTCTTTTATGTAGTCATTTCATGTTTTTTTGATCTTGAAATCAGGAAACATTTTTGGGCCATACAAGTCCAATTAGTAGGTGCCGCTTTTCTACATCTGGAGACAATATTGCAAGTGCTTCTGTGGATGGCACAGTCAGGTAATTACCGTAAAGCTGATCAGTAATTTAAATTACATAAAATAACATTGCTGACAGATATTGGTCATTATTTTTATTGTCATTGGGAGTCTTATTGTGAACATACACAAATTGTCTTTCTCTCTCTCTTAGACTATTGATCATATTTTTGTCGCCCATCCAGAAGTAGGTGAAAAGTAGGTGAAAGCAGATGAATACCTGGCTCTTAAATATTGAATAATAGCCAATAAGATGCATTATAGCCAATTGAGAAGTCCGACTCTTAGATAGTAATGAGCTGCTTAGGAGTTAGCACAATTTTCACGTATTACAGTATTAGTCATATAAAATATAAAACTATTTGAGTTTTTAATGGGGCCATAAACTACTCGAGTATCATATCTAACTATATGGGACATAAGATTGTACTTGGGAAAGAGAATACTAGACAAGATATCTAACTGTATGGGGCATAAATTGGTATGAGTGAGAGACAACAAGTGACAAGAGCCGCCGTCTACATAAGGGCAGAAGGATGAGCTGTCTAATAGTACATGCTTATTTGAATGTATATGTAATATAACCCAATCATTTGCTATGTAGAATTTATGATCCCGCATTATTTGTTCAACACAAAGCCTGAAGGTTTATCATCTGTTACGGCAGGAAATTATGATGATAGTATTTGCGTTACTATCATCATATACTAGCGGTTATCATAATTGAAGGCATTCAAATTATGAGATGAGAGTGTCAACGGCAGGAAATGCGACGTCTCTTCATTGATCTGAGAACGATAATTGACCTAGCAACTCCATCACATTAGATAGCAAGATAAAATGACATAGTTATGTAGATGAGCAAATGATTAGATCGCATCCAACAGAATTCAGAGGTAAATACGACCAATGAAGAACCTGCCAAAGAAAATTGGATGGGCCCATTCCTTCTGTTCTTTTTTTGCAAGGCAAGCCGGCTTTGTATAGGGATCCGCAACCCTGAGTTTCCAACTCCATGAGATTTCGAACCCGCGACCTCTCTCTAGGTGGAGAGGTACAACCATTCCTTCTGTTCTGCCGCTCCAGGAAGTCTGAAAGCTCAGTAGTAAGGCCACCACGTATTTAACTAATTGGTGATGACTTGGCACGAAGTCATTTAGTGAAGCTAGCTTGAAATGCGTGGGGCTTGAACTAGTCAACTAAGAGAGCCCAAATTCATGGAGGGGATTGCAGGAATCTGTTCGAAGCAAATCTTTAGCTCACAAATCTTGGAGGCAAATATACCCTTGGATTTACTCGCTGTTAGATGCTAACAAGTACGAGGTGAAGCCCGACTATTATCAGAAGCCTGCAAATGCAACTCATGCACCAGTCATGGGTTGCACGCGTTTCCACTTTCTACCCCATTGAACTTCTTACAGTGGGAAATGGATATGGCAGACCATTGCCAACAGAATTGGTGAGGGAATAATATGATCATGAGCACAAACACTTCACCCTTTTGACCCAAAAAATCCCTCTCAAAAGCATCAAAGTCCACAACATAGTCCGAAGGTAGAATTTATGTAGATACCGCATAGTGCAAACAACCATATCCAACAACTGGTCACAACTCAACTATTAACAATTTCAAAAGGTTGGATGTCATTTGCAATGTTTAGCAGTTCTTATTTTTGGTGTACTATTTCCACCTCCCAAGGAATGTTGGAGCCGAAACTTCCAATAAAGTAATTTAAAAAGAAAATCTAAAGTGCCGATCAAAAGAGAGGCAGGCAACTCGGCTGACGATCTTGATGATATTTTGTAGGGTTACAGAACGCTGTAGAGACACTTAACTAGAGAATCTTTGTTCTTACTCTTGTATGGTGTAGAAGCAGCAGTATTGCTGAATGATCAAATCTACCACATGGAGCAAAGCACGGGCAGGAGGATTGAACAATTATTGTTAAGAGAGAGAATAGATTTGCAAAGGAACACAGAACACGTCGTGTTAAGCCGGCAAGCATTCAAACTTCAGATTGATCATTTCAAATCGTTGAACTCAAGATGTACCAATTCTGATGAAATGGATCATGTCTAAGACATTAACCTTATGACTGTCTCGTAGAATAAATAAATATTGACTAGTTGTCAGTTCCATTTATTAGAAATGAATAGCATGAGCTAGAAATAACTTGACAAAACACTTTACCAATAGTGTTTGATCATCTGTTAAACAAAATGGATCATACTTTCCTCTATATTTAAGTTTTACTTGGAATAATTGGTTATAATTTATAATGCAAAATATATTATAACTCTCAGTTCTTCTGTTTAATTGTTTCTATATTTCTTTTTTGCAAAAATGTAGAAATAAAGTTTAGATTTTAAATCCAAATTCCTTCACTTTCCATAATCTTGTATTTCTGGTCGCTAACTTCTAATTATTGACCATTACTGAAAGCATTCGTCTTGTATATTTGATGTGCATGTATAATTATTGTACAATTCTTTTCTTACTTTTTGCAGATTTATTTTCCAACTTGCTTATCTATCCAATCTGACTCAACAATATTTGTTTAATGAAGAGTATGGACGTATGACTCATCAACACCAACATCTAGAAATGCAACTATATACTGTGGGGCCGAGATCATGTCACTTGACTGGGAATGCAAATCTGACCGATTGGTAAGCAAATAGAATGATATAGACATGTTATATGTTGTACTTATAACCAGTTTATTTCGTAATTCTCATGCTTGGATGATCCTAAGGATTGCTATTCATTTTTGTTAAAGTTCCCTCATTCTTCATTATAATAGCTTCTCATAGGCACAGCTGATGGTGGCATTAAAGCATGGAATGTTGATGCCAAGAGAGTTGTCTGTGATCTCAACACAACGAAAGCATTTCCGAGGTCTTTTTTGCAAAATCTTTGTGGTTGATCTCATATCTCCCTTCAGACTTGTTCTTCCAATGTTTTACATAATACCTTGTGCTGCAGAGTATTGGATCTGAAATGTAGTCCCGTGGAGCCAATTTTTGTCTCTGCTGCAGCATCAAGAGGGTATTTTATACGTTTTCCTATTTCATTTCGTGTGACCAGTTGAAATTCTATTATTGTCACTTGATTAATTGCAGTTTTGGGTGAGTAAAAGTGTTAAATTAGGTTAGGCCAATATGTTATGAACCAAAATAGCGGGTCCCACATGCTTGCCAAACACCTGTTTAAGGAATTTGGCTAGGTTTGCAGTTAGCTACATCAAATTTTTGAGGTTTTAAAACATCCCCTAATGGGAGGTAGGGAGGGAGGAGATTAAACGCCTAAGGTTTCACTCACACCAACTCTTCAATTAAATTATGTTTTTATTCTCGTAAATATTGGTAGAATTTCATTTATATATAGAGAAACCACAAAACTCTTTAATTAACGGGTTACAAATCTTCCCGTTAACTATGTATTACAAGACTTGTAAATTCCAGATAAACCACAAAACTGTGATTTTCAACCCTTTTTTGCACTATCTCATGTATCAATTCTTCTACTCAAAAGAGATTCATCCTCAAATTTAGGGACTCCCACATCAGATTATCGTCTTCATCTATCCAACATTTTCTCTTTTATGAAGTCAAACCGAGTGAAACCGTGAGGAAGTGACACATTTATGTTTTCTAGTTTTTTCCCCTCTGACTTGAATAGCCTTCACTCCAATCTGCATAGGGTATCAAACAGTGTGCCGGAATGATGTCGTAATCAAATTCAGAAATTTTAGACTTCGAAGCCTGTGAAAGTTCTTCAACCTTTTAGAACAATAGGGGTAGGTGAAGGGTGAAATCACTCACAAATATACACCTGCCCCACATTAGTGGTTTCGCACCCTTCAGCGGTAGGGTAGAAACTAGAAACCTCCACTCCCAACAAAATAATGGTGTCAGAGGGTGCGAATTCGCAGCGACGGCCATCTATTTCCCCTCGCCCATCTAACGGCTGAAAGTGAAGATACGTGAAAGCCTGTTGTTTAATTGAAATGTTTTCAAATGCAGCGGCTTTCTGAAGGCCACCGCATGATCTGCCTAAATATAGCTAGGACTTATTTTCTTTTGAGGCATTTCTTCAAACACTCCATTACACCAGCACCAACATACGACCACCACCAACAACACACCACCACTGCCACCACTACCATACCACACATACACGTAGAAATAGTACACACACCAACTCATAAATGTTAAATCATAAAAGAATAAGCATAAAACATAATCATAACAGAGTTTAAACCCAACTATGCAAACCCAAGTCATATAAAGCATACATTTTTTTTAATTAAAATTGTCTTAAAATAACACAAATGATTTACGTATGACGGCTCCTCTGCCCACAACACGCGAGTCCATGAACCTGGGTATTAGGGACTTCCACATCTGTCTCTAACTATAGATTCAAATTTGCTAGCCACTTTTCTGTCTCTCGCGTTAGACACATCGTACATGTCGGGCTCTAGTTGTACTTGAATTTGATGCCCAACCTCAGTTTGTGAATCCAAGAAATACATATAATCCTATAGTAGTCAATAGAGTTTTAGGAGTTCTAATTAGTGATATGTGGATAATGTGACAGGATTTTGGTACTCTGAATGCGATATAATTAGTTCTTGCAAAAAACTAATTTCTTGAATTTTTGTACTTCTTTCGTTATTTTGTAGAAATGGCTCCAGCAATCTTGACAAAATGGGGTTCGCTTCTTTAACCGTGTGGAACATGAAGATGTGGAAGGCTATGGTATATGCTGATTCCTCAAAAAATCTTCATTTTACTATATGTATTTGGTTAGCTTTCAACTGGATGTATAATGACATGATAAAATTTCCTTTTTATGAAGACAGTGCTTCCTCTTGGTGAAGATCCACCGGCAATTACATCTCTTTGCTTCAATCACAATGGGAAGATTTTAGCAGCTTCTGCAGCTGATGGAATGATTCATATGTTCGGTATCCTTGCATTAACATATATTGTTTGTTAAGAAGACTCCAAATTGATAACCCTGAGGTTTGGGGGCCACAAGGTGTACTCCAAAAATACCCCCCCCCCCCCCCCCCGGGTATATATATACATAATTTTTTTTGCAAGTATCACCCGAAATACACAGACACAAACAACTAATGCAACACAAATATAGAAGCTCTGCCAAAATTTAGGCAAGAGTTTCCCTATAAAATGGATATCCTAAAAGTTTTGTAAACCTGTTTAAACATGCATGGCGAGTATATTCAACATCACAGCGGAGCAGAGATCACATTACTAATTAAAGCATGCACCTAAGTTGCCATTATTATTATTATTATATCATATCCAGTACCACACACAAAGTTTGCATACATATGTAATTGCTAAAATCTACTTACATAACTTAATGTTGTAAGAAATCATTAAAAGAACTCAAACGAAATAAAATCTCGTCCTCCTGCTTTTATTTTTTAACAAAATCCAGCTTACAACAAGAAACAATCAATGGCGAAATTTAAAGCTACCGCACCACTATGAAATGAAGCAACTGCTGCAAAGTATTACTTACACTTCAATTTTCTCTTATTTTTGGTTGTGATAGTGTACTAATTGCACTTGAAATAACTAATTCTCTATCCATTCTGTTTCTTGTGACATAGTTGATCCAGGTTACGATTATATCAATTTTAACTTAAAAAAATTCATTCTCTTCTTGATTAATAAAAAGCCGAACAATTTTTAACACTAGTATGCATCCAGAATATATCCTGAGTAATACTTGCCTTTAATGTCCTGTATCTTTAAGTGGATTGTTGCACACGTTGGTTGACTGATTTATTGTGTTTTAATCTTATCTTCCAAACCAATCCACCTGCTCATACACTTAATGTGACTAGTACTAGTTTCAAAATTCTTAAGCCTCTAACTTAAAATTTTCGAATATTTAAATTCTTTGATTGACAATCGAGTCTTGTTCTCGTTTTGCTTCAATTATCAACAATTGTAAAATACTCGGTCAAAACGAACCAAATTTATAGTTCATTTTTTATCATGCTTATCCCCATTTGGTAACTGTGTTAATGTAATGTGCAGAAGCGAAATGTCTACCATCATCATTCGGAAGAATACTTGACACCATTTTTTCGTTTATAAGAGAAAATTGTGTCTATTATCCTCGAGATGAAGATAATTTTCTTTTGCACATTCCATTCACTGGTTATTAAATGATGAAAGGCGCGATTGGAATTGTATATTCTCTTAGCTTGGAGGGAGTATTTTTTGTTTGTTTGAAATTGTTGAAGCAAGACGAGAACACGACTTAATTGACTATTGAAGGATTTAATGACTAGAAATTTTTTAGAAGCTTATCAGTCATGAAACTAGTAATATGATCTAATAAGTGTTGCCAGTAACCCAACAATAACAAACAACATTGGAGTCAAGTATTACTGAAGTACTTTCTTTTGTGAAAAGTTTGCTCAAAAGGATTATGCATATCGTGGAGGCAATATGTTGAATTTGCTCAAAAGGATTATGCATACTTCCTTTTTCTTTTGGTTTACTCTTGTATTGGCCTTGTACTTGTTTTTACATCAATAAAATTTACACTTACCAAAAAAATAAATTCATAAAATGTTAAATTTGATCAAATTATACCTTGGCCAACCATGTCACAAGAAAAGCTGAATGGATTAGGCATGTTATCCGTTGAAAAAACTTATTATGCAAGATTAATTGGTACTTTTACATCGAAACATGTGAGAAGATTTATGTTTGACTGATACATTGCAGTTGTAGTTCCTTTCTATTTGGTAATATAGTTTTAGGATTATATTTGCTACTTTTTTCGTCTTGTAAACTGTTCTTTTTTCCTTCTAAAATGTGAGGCAACTATACATGATTTTATTTCATAAATAGTTTTGTAATGGTATCCTGCAACTATTTATGTATGCAAACTTTATGTGTGATATTGGATAGGGTGAATTATCCTTATTGGCATTGCAAGGTGGGATTACATAGACACGAAACCCTCAATATTAAGTAGTATACCAGCCATATTATTAACCTTTCTGCTTTACACATGGAACTTTTCCTTTGTTGTTAAATACAACTGTGTTACCTATTTTGGCACATTTATGAATCCAGATTTGTCACTATATTTTTAGATTTTTCTACTCAAGTTCCCTAGAATCTATCCCCCCCCCCCCCCACACACCACACACACACGCACACACACACAATTCACCAAAACCCATCACAGCCCTAACCCCCGCCCGCACTCTACTCTGATGCCACATATTTTTTATTTTTAATCATGTCTCCTACAAATGCATTATAATAGTTTTTTTTTAAATACAATAGAAAATAAGGCATAGGGTCCGTGCCATCTGTTTCTCCAATATCAGTATTTGACTGTAAACAGTGTTGAAGGTATATAACAGCTGGTGTATGGGGGTTATGATAAATCCTGACACAAACATACGAACGAACATAAGCACATTCTTAACTATCACTAGACATGTCTGCTGGCCTTCAAATTACAGGCTGGCCTGCCCATGATTCTGCCATAAGCTCTGTTCTGTTTGGTCCGGATGAAACAAGCATTTTCAGTTTGGGCACTGATGGAAAGGTGTACCTCTTGCTTTGTAGTACTTATTTTTGTTTTAGGCCTCTCTATTTGCTGTCCTAACTATCTGCTACATTCCATTGTTTTCATCAGTTTGATGGATGCTTATTTTTTTAGTTCATTATAGTGAAGTATGTAAAAGTTTGACTAACTATAAGGCTGTATGATTAACTGTAGATATTTGAATGGAATCTACACAACCAAGGTCAAGTTCTCTGGTCAAGAGATTGTAGCAGGTATTACAGCTTTGCCCTCCTCCATTCATGTTTAGTAATGTACTTGGTTAAGCTTTCAAAGAGTTCTATTGGGATTTAATGGTTTTCTAGAGTATCTTTAGTTGCTGTTTTTTTTAAAGTTTGGAGGCAAAGGTAAATGCTATGACTCTCCAAAGCTCACATCAAAGCATTTTCTTGTCTTGACAAGTAAATACCTGACGCTCTTGCAAGTGCTGGCAGGTCTGTGAGAAATTGATGGTAATTAAGATTCTGATTATTTGCAGTTTCAATGCGTAAATAACGTAATTGGGATTTACTGCAAATTGTGGTCCCACTCAATAGATCTTCTGAGTATGACAGCCTGTCAAAGACCATTTGAACTTACCTTAGGGGCGGCAATTTCCCCCCGACTCTGTTGCAGATTTACCTACCTGTAGAAATAAATAAGAGGAAAAATAATTCTATTGATTAGAAATTAATTTTATTATATTACAACCAAGCATCATTATATAGGTATGGAACATAAGTATAGCCCTCTTAGTACCTGATGTGGGACTAATAGAGTATATGATGACATATACTTCAACACTCCCCCTCACGTTGATACGGACATATATTGTTCGTGTCAAGGTGGATAACAAAATAAAATAAAATAATAAATAGCCTCTCATTAAAATACAATCACTTTCTCACTGATAAAGAAATAAAGTTCCCCCTAAAGCTGATAAATGTCACACCATTCTTTTGCAACAGTAGAACACTTCAAAGCTTCACATGTCCCTTGTGAAATCGGCGGCACCAACCGACTTGCCATGTTTTCTCACTTGAGGGTAATGTAGATATTTTGAAGAGACATAGGGGTAAGAGAATTAGTCGAGGAAGATGATCACTCGAGGTAATATAGAGAGGAGATAATCACTTGGACGAGGAAAGAAAAAACCACTCAAGGAAGGGAGAAGAAAAAATCACTTGAGGAAGTTAAAATCACTCGAGGATAGAGAGATGTTCACCCGAGGAAGAGAAAGTCACTCGAGGACTAGAAACCATAATCGTGGTAGAAGGAATTGAATATCTTCCCCCGATCCTAAGGAAGAAATCGCATCTCGCGATAGGAAACAATAGAAAGATCTAAGATAATCACTAGAGGAAAAAAAATCACTCTAGGAAATAACCACTCGAGGAACGAAACCAATAACTTATGATCGGGGTGAAATGTAGGTTAATATCTTCATCCGGTCCAATGAGAGAAAATTCACGACTGAGGTGGAAGGTTAGTCTAATAACATTTTCATCCGATCTAATTAGAGAAAATCACATCTTGCGACAGGCCAAACGAAAAAGACCTCAAAAGCAGAGAACCATGCCAGTCTATGCCAAAATGGCTCCAGGTCACACTTAGTAGATAGGGTAAAAATGGATATGTCAAACCAATAATAAAGAGCTGATGGGTTAAAGGACGACTGGATCAACGGGGATTATTGGATTTGACCCTTCTTGATTTGACAATACGTACTTCTCCCCGTGGCTTCCATGCTCGACATGTGTGCATATCATCACACAAAGTAAGTGAATTACCAACACCAAAAAACAGAGCTAATGTATATCAAATGAAAACCTTAAAAAGAAACACCGCACTTGGTGAGCATTAATAGGACACATCAGCTTGTATGTAAAAGAGATCTTCATCACCACCCAGGTGCAATATAGTTCTAAAACCGAACTCTTGACTACAAATTAAAAAAGCCCAAATTGAACCAAGTTGACCCATAAAAGGATCAGTCACACCATTGCCATGTAATATAGTTATTGGTAATATCAAATTTCTTGAGTTGGCAAACTCGCGAATATAGTGAAAGAGGTAACTTTCTTCTTCTCTTCCTCTTCACCATTAACTACGGAAGAGCAGCATACCTACTTGATCGCATAAACAAACGAGAGAAGTACTTATAGCACACAAAAAATCATACCAATCAGATTAACTTTGCCTTGGCATCACCTCTTCTCCACCGGATCTTAGCCATGAAAATAAACCCTAATCCAAAGGCCATGAAAGAGCTCAATGATTGAAGAAGAATATGAGGGTTCAAAGGGGTTTCTTCCTCTTTGAATTTTCCTACCAAAAAATAAATCTGAAGGTTTACAATATCCAACAGCAACCAACGACACAAAAGAAGTCCAGGGATTTGTAAACCTTTATTCACAAAATAAGAATCAAATATGATACTTGGGACGAAGCAAATCTCTAAAGAAAATCAAATATGATACTAGCACAATCAGCACCAATCAAAGCGAGAATCACCAGAAGTAATTGTATATTGAAGATCGGCATCAGTAACTAATCGGCGCAGATTTGTATGTCAGCAAGCAATGATTCTATAAAAAAAACACTAACATCGTAATTCATCTTCATGTTGTTGACTTCAAGGCACCCAAAAAACTAATGTTGAACCCTGATGGCAGAAATTTATGGTGGAGAGTGGAGAATGGAGACAAAAAGAGACAACACTAATAGAAGATTCACATAACAAAAGAGATAAGAGATTTTAGAGAAATCACAATAGAAGGAATTTGATGATTGGGGTTATACTAGGATTCATACTTGAATATATGCACTTGTGATCGAACTTAGATCATAAGACAAAATTAATAATAAGGGGAAGAAGGCAAAATAATATTAAAGAATATCGGAAGTTTTTCCCAATAATCCGGCAACGGCAATGGCCGCCGCCGCCGGAAGTGATTAACAATTGCGTTGTCTTCAAGAATACAACCGCTCTGATACCATGTAGAAATAAATAAGAGGAAAATTAATTCTATTGATTAGAAATTAATTTTATTATATTACAACCAAAATCATTATATAGGTATGGAACATAAGTCTAGCCCTCTTAGTACCTGATGTGGGACTAATAGAGTATATGATGGCATATACTCCAACATTACCTACTTGTAAATTTACTTCCTGGGGAAGTCAAGAGCAAGCTGCTTTTAACGAGTCGCCTCCCTTTTTTACCATGATACATTTTTGAGAGTCAGCTTGATATGCTTTTAGTTTGTTGATTATATAAAAAAGTTGTATAACACAATCTGCAAAAAGAGCCTAACATAATCTGCCAAGAGAACAGCCTTAATATATTTTTTTGTTTGTTCTGATTTTGTAGGTTTTTCAACCATGGGAATGCAGAAGCCTATAAACATGAAATGGGGTTGGATTTTAATGGGAGGAGGCTATTAGTAACATCTGGTTCTGTGAGATCACCTATATATCAGGTGAACTTGAGGGATTTTTTTTACAATAGGAAAGTGAAAGAACATCTCGCTGGTGATTGTCATAAATGTCATCGTTTATACGAATAGTAGTTCCAATGTTTCCTACCTCAACAACAATGTACAGTGACAGACAACCCTTTAGAAGTTCGTGTATTCGCGGCTTTAGAGATGTTAATTTAAAGTTTTGAGAATTTTTATCCCATCGTGAAACTTGTTTGAGTGCTTTCCTGATAAAACGTGTATTTATTTCTGTAGATTCAAGGTCATATGAGTGGTTTGAGGACGCTTCCACACAGTGGAGCTATAACGACAGTCCACTGGCACCCGACTCTTCCGATGTTCTTGACTGGATCAGCTGACCACTCCGTCCGTGTTACATCCATTTCTTGAAATTCCTTATATATTGTATTTATAACTCATAATATATGAAAGATTAGGACGCTTTACCGATTATTTGTCCTGTTTGAGTAAATATATTTCCAAATTTGATCCAAAACTCCCTTTAGTTACACTTCAATCCTTAAAGTCTCAATATGTATTTTATTATTTATCGACAAAGCAGTACAAGCTTGGGTTGAACTTTTGTATACGCCCATCACGGGATGCAAGTTTCAGTTAAGTGAGGTATATATATGATTGCAGAGAGCTTTGAAGAGGTATAATTATTGGATATTCTCCTCTTGTTTTTGAGTAGATGGCTTGTATTCTCAGGGGAACATCCCAACTTAGACATCCAAGTGTACTAATTACATGTGTTTGATGTAATTTAACATTATGTGATCTCTTATTACAATTTTAAGTAGTAGAGATTCTAAGAATATGTAATGATCAAATGAAAGAAACAAACACTACCTTTCTCATGAGTCACTGATTTGAGACCACCAAGAGTACAAGAATAATGAGACATAACAAAGATCATATATACTAATATAATTATGTAATGATGTCGAATTTGTAGTATTTATAACATTCCGTCCACGCTAAACCAAATTGTTCAAGCTTAAAATGCAATGGTGGGACTATGTAACCTTTACGACACGTAGTAATTTGTGTTATTTAGGGTCACCCTTTCTCTATAAAATGTAAACTTCACAAGCATATTTGAGCACACAAATCAGTTGGAGTATAAACAACATGGCAACACAATCATGTGTAGTATCTCTTTTGCTTCTTTCCCTTGTGGTGGCTTGCAATGCAGGAGGAATTGCAATCTATTGGGGTCAGAATGGAAACGAAGGAACCTTAGCAGAGACTTGTGCAACTGGGAACTACGCCTTTGTTAATGTAGCTTTCCTTCCTGTTTTCGGAAATGGGCAAACTCCCGTGCTCAATCTCGCTGGCCATTGTGATCCATCGATTAATGGTTGCACAGGCTTAAGTTCTGACATCAAAGCCTGTCAAGCAAACGGTGTTAAAGTAATCCTTTCCATAGGAGGGGGAGCGGGAAGTTACTCTCTTACATCATCTGAGGATGCCAGGCAAGTTGCGATCTACCTATGGAATAATTTCTTGGGTGGTCATTCTTCTAACCGTCCACTTGGAAATGCGGTTTTGGATGGAGTAGACTTTGATATCGAGGGAGGTAGTAACCTACATTGGGATGATCTTGCGAGATACCTCAAGGGTTATAGCAAGCGAGGTAAGAAAGTATACTTGACTGCAGCTCCCCAATGCCCCTTTCCTGATGCTTGGATTGGTGATGCTCTAAAGACGGGTTTCTTTGATTATGTTTGGGTTCAGTTTTACAACAATCCTCCTTGCCAGTACACCCAGGGGGAGTTAAGCAATCTTGAAGATGCCTGGAAGCAATGGACTTCATCTATTCCCGCTACTAAGATTTTCTTAGGACTACCTGCGGCTCCTCAGGCAGCTGGAAGCGGTTTCATTCCTGCAAGTGATCTGAGTTCAAGTGTGCTACCAGCAATTAAAGGTTCTAGCAAGTATGGAGGTGTTATGTTGTGGTCAAAGTACTATGACGATCTCGATGGATATAGCTCCTCAATCAAGAGCCATGTTTGAAACTCGATTTGCTCTCCTATGTACATGCTGTAGTAAATAATGTATATAATCCACTTCAAATGTACTTGCATATCTATATGTTGTTTTGCAGCCATTATTCTACTAATCTTTCGAGCGATACTGAAAAATAGCAACGTTTAAGTTAAACATATGGTGGAAAACCCAATAATGTTATTCATAGTGAGTATAATACAAGCATTACACTAAAACCAAAAACCTTTTAATTACATGAAATACTGCAAGTTAATTATTAGTATATATTAGATACCTTTTACTTCAATTATATATACGTATGTCTATGCTAACTTGTAACTCTTACTGTGTCCACATTGTCAACTCTAATTGATCCAATCTGAAATTGTTGGCAGACAATAATTCTGATCAACTTTCCCCGTAATCTTATGTCCGAATGAGAATATTCTCACATGCTATTCATGTATGGCATCCTAAGCGCGTTATCAATATATGCACTGACATGAATATATTACTTAACCATGTTCTTCTCGTATACAAAATATTGACTGACCCAATGTCAAAGCATATCTAAAGTTCATAATGCCCATATGGAAATAATTTGTGGTGATCTCTCAATATCTTGCACGCCTTTCACTCATGATCACCTCGGTAAAGAGAAGGTAGAGAGAAATGATGCATAGAATTGAGAATTTGGTTGTTTTAGTGATATTCCATGAAAAGAACAATCGAAATGCAGTGTTTGATATATATATATATATATATAACTTGTTTCGTGCATATGAAGATCGTCAAAGCTGGCTTGGTTATCTTATTTGTCATTAAGACCTCTATTGTCACATATCTCCTTCACACTCGTCCTAATAACTTTCTAGATATCGGAAAAGTAAGTTTTGTGTTATGTGGACTTTATCAGTTTCCTCAAACATTTTAGATGTTTAGTAGTTAATTATCCATTCAGCCCCCTAAAATTTTTCCTCGACATTACAAATGCTAATATAGTACGTAGGGTATGTATTGATCTTCAAACTACTATACCATTTCTAACTCACAAAACAGAAGGAAAACATTTCAGGAATGAACCTACCAATATCGTTTATGTTGTTAGCCAGTGTTCAAAAATTGGCATAATCAAAAACAAGTTAAGGAGATTAGAAAGAGATTAAAACACTTATCGGGATATGATCGAGTCTAGTGCATGCACACTATCTCCTTAAGACAGATTCGCCCCTGTCACAGTGCTTTGCAGGATATAATCGGCCCCTGTCTCCCAGGATATAACGATCAGTCGCAGAAAGAAGAAAACACTTCTATCTCTCTGCCAAACGAACATTGATTGCGTCTATTTTATCTCTTGAAAATGACTCAAGAAACTCTGAAAAACTTATTATTAAAAAATGAAAACGAAGTTGGGTTATATAGAGTATAGGTGACTCTTCACCAAGGGTCACACCTCAAGTTAGTGCCTCTTCACCAAAAGGTCACACCTCAAGAGTTAGTGCTTCTTCACCAAGGGTCACACCTCAAGTTAATGCCTCTTCACCAAAGGTCACACCTCAAGTTACGACTCTTCACCAAGGGTCACACCTCAAGTTACGACTCTTCACCAAGGGTCACACCTTAAGGCACACCTCATGATGTGTTTGGAGACAACTCAAATCACGCACATTACAACTCATAAGTAAACTCTTACTTATAATTTAGAGTTGTGTAACCTACATACCCAATGTGGTACAAAATAAACCACTAAGATATAAACCATTCAAACTAAGGATAAAACCACAAAGTTTTTTTTTTCCAACAGTTTATAAGGACCTTTGTCTTGGACTCATGTCGTTCTAGTGGTAGGTATAACTGTGTTCTAGTGGTAGGTATAACTGTACACGTAGTGTAGTATTTCACACATAATACATTTTCTCTTGCAGGTATATCACTCATAAACTAGATTGTCATTTCATAAAATAATCAATAGGTCAAAAATGCATTTGTGTACTGGACGATAAACTTAAACGGTAAATTTTATTGTAGTAGTTTACGGTAAAAAAAATATTAATTTCGGTGATCCAGTTCCAATGACCCAAATTTTGAGTTTCTTGCAACTAACATCCCAACAGATGGTTATCCTACATGGTCAAGGGAAAGATGGGAAAACCAGTCCATATTGGTTTTTCGAGTGCAATTAATAATAGGGTTGGGCAATATCAAAAGTGCATTTCTTGGCACTACTAGTGCATTGAGATATCAATGATCTGAGAGAATGGGCATGTATATAGAATTGTCTAGCTCACAAGGGACATTAATTTCTCCTCTTCTATTTTATCAAAATAGGTTTTGTGCAGAGTTTCCTCAAGAGGATTAAAATCCAGTAAAATAGATATGTTCTGCTAATTAAAATCCTACCATCGTAAAGCTCAACTGTAGACAATCTTATTTATATAATATAATGTTTAAATAAGGGTACGTACCTTGTAGGCCATTGTTTACGATCTCCTCTTTATTAATACAATGTACGTTGAAATAATTATGATGACAGGAAGAATAGTAGAGCCGCAGTCCCTTTGTTTGTTCCCATGTTTATGGATCTTACTCTTAGCTCAACATTCCAACTTCGACGTTTAAGAGTAATATTAATATGGACTACGACGTCTTTTATTTTTAAATAATCTCTTATTTAATATGCAGATGCAGAGAATATTTATTCAAAACATATTAAGAGAAACAAACACTTCGTGTGTTTGATTTAACATTTTCAAGTGGAAAATAAAATATTTATGAGAAAATATGGGCTTCCACTTTTTTATAGCCTTTGAAATTTCAAAAGAAAATTTTCTTAAAAACAAGTCATTTATTTTCCTAGCTACCCTAAGAAAATTTTCCTGGTTTATTTGCTAGCTTTTTGTCTCTTTTCGTTTACATAGAGATATACTCAATAAAGATGATTATTTCCAATGTACAAATCAAACAATTTATATGTGATTTTATTGGAGAACTTCATCAAAACAATTTTCCATGAGAAAATAATATTTTCCTTAGAATATTTCTATGTAATCAAACACACTCTAAATTACAAATTGGACACATCCAAGAAGAATGAGACAATTTATTTATTTATTTTTTGGCAAAGCACAATGAGACATAACAAAGATCATATAAAGAAAGCGTATGAGGATGTGGAATTTTGTAGTCTTTAAAACATAGCGTAGACGTTAAACCAAACTATTCGAGTTTAAAATAAACTGTGGGACTATGTAACCGACACGACGTACTAATTCATGTTCTTAACAAGCATAGGCACAAAAGGATATCTTTTACTGTATAAAAAGTACCACCCCCAAGTGTATTTCAGCACACAAATCCTTTCGAATACACACAACATGGCATCAAAATCACTTGCAGTCTCTCTTATCCTTCTTTTCCTTGTTGTAGCTTGCAGTGCAGGTAGAATTGCAATTTATTGGGGTCAGAATGGGAACGAAGGAACCTTGTCAGAGACCTGTGCAACAGGGAACTATGCATTTGTGAACTTGGCTTTCCTTCCCGTGTTTGGGAATGGGCAAACTCCAGTGCTTAATCTCGCTGGCCATTGTGATCCATCCATCAATGGTTGCACCGGGTTAAGTGTTGACATCAAAGCATGCCAATCAAATGGAGTAAAGGTAATCCTTTCTATTGGAGGAGGAGCTGGAAGTTATTATCTCACATCAAAAGAGGATGCCAGGCAAGTTGCGATTTATCTATGGAATAATTTCTTGGGTGGAAGTTCTTCTACACGTCCACTTGGGGACGCAGTTTTGGATGGAGTAGACTTTGATATCGAGGGAGGTACTAACCTACATTGGGATGACCTTGCTAGATACCTCAAGGGTTATAGTAAGCGAGGTAAAAATGTTTACTTGACTGCAGCTCCACAATGCCCCTTCCCTGATGCCTGGATTGGAGATGCCTTGAAGACAGGTCTTTTTGATTATGTTTGGGTTCAGTTCTACAACAATCCTCCTTGCCAGTACACACAAGGTGCGTTGGTGAATCTTGAAGATGCTTGGAAGCAATGGACTTCATCTATTCCCGCTACTAAGATTTTCTTGGGACTACCTGCGGCTCCTCAGGCAGCTGGAAGTGGTTTCATTCCTGCAAGCACATTAAGTTCTACTGTGCTTCCAGCAATTAAAGGTTCTAGCAAATACGGAGGTGTCATGTTGTGGTCGAAGTACTACGATGATCTCACTGGATACAGCTCCTCAATCAAGAGCCAAGTTTGAGATGAAACTACTATATAACCTGGATGGGAGTCTTGAATATATATATATGTATAAATGTAATTCATCCATGGGCATGCCATATGTATATCTTCCTATGTATTTGTAATTTTACTAAGTAGACATATATGAACATTTGTATATGTACGTAATCATGAGTTTGCTTGCATATTTAGAATCAAAGTCTGGTGAAATGGTTTTTTCAATCTTTTACTCGGAACCGCTGGTGGTATTTATAATTGTCAAAATTTTCATCATCTAGATAAGATACATGTACCTAGTAGTTCATTATTTACACTCTCCTATTAATTGATTATTAGCTTACACTGAGATGTTACAAATTTGTTGAGGTACAATCACAGGGTAGTTCCTATGTTTCGAAATCTATGACTTTTACCGTAGCCCAGAGTACTAGCTTCTACATCCAATAATAGTTCGATGTTTCTTACCATTAAATAGGAACATATTCCATTTTTAAAACTTGGGATGCCAAGAGTATATATACCCGAATCACATTTATAAGAAAGAGAAACAATTGAACTTTTCTGAGAGTCACAAAGTGCAATTACATGAACATAGAAACATCATATATAAAAGGCTGGTACTTATGTGGAAATTTGTTCTTTATCCCGTGTGTTATGCACCAATTGGTAAACTATTACTACCTTTCTTACATATATATATTAGACTTTCACCTTTGTGACTTTGCTCATACCAAAAAGCTCTGCATCAACAGAGTAACGCCTCCACACTGAGATGAGCAATTTGTAGAGCTCATGAATGGAAGCACAGTTGTGTGGGGGTTTATCAGTTCACTCCAACAATTCAGATGCTTACTGGGATTTTTTTAATCAAATCAATCACCCCGGTGAGCTGCATTCGATATTTCAAGGGTTTAGTAGGATTTGTATCGATCTTCAAATATGAAAATATTTCAACTCAAGGAAAGTTAGAATATCTACCAAGCATTTGACATTAAAGGAACTTTTGGCATGGAGACAGATCGTTACTGCAGTAGGTAACAGTGAACAAATAGCTCGGTATCTCACACAATACATGTTTTCCATAG
This sequence comes from Kingdonia uniflora, assembly GCA_014058105.1. Taxonomy (NCBI): domain Eukaryota; kingdom Viridiplantae; phylum Streptophyta; class Magnoliopsida; order Ranunculales; family Circaeasteraceae; genus Kingdonia; species Kingdonia uniflora. The sequence continues at coordinate 754,391 of JACGCM010001055.1, read as the reverse complement.
TGCGATATGTCATGCATTTGGTGATTGCTCCCTAAGGGGATCATAAAATAAAACGTTCATTTGCATACGAAGAACAGTACATACAAAACCCATTGACGCTAAGCCAAGTTTAATTTATATCACATTTCCGCAGTTTTCTCAGGTATAAATGTATCTGAGCTACATAAATGTGAGGTATATCCATATGATATAATAGAAAGAAGAAGAAAAAAACACTATGACATAACTGAATTTTTAAAGGCACATAGATATTATCATTTAGTAATCATATCATGGTACACAAAATACATATATCACATAGCTGTACAGACGAAGGGGAAGAAGATGACAAGTTTCAGTTTAGGATTCTCATACACTGCTCTTAACAGAGGAACTGTATCCAGTCATATCATCATAATATTTAGACCAAAGCATGATACCTCCATACTTCGAAGTATCCTTGATTGCAGGAAGTACTGTCGATTTAAGATCTTCGGTTGAAATGAAGCCGCTACCAGCCGCCTGAGGTGCGGCAGGTAACCCCAAGAAAATCTTAGTAGCGGGAATGGATGAGGTCCATTGCTTCCACGCATCTTCAAGATTCACCAACGCACCTTGTGTATATTGGCAAGGAGGGTTATTGTAGAACTGAACCCACACGTAATCGAATAAACCTGTGTTTAGCGCTTCACCAACCCATGCATCGGGAAAAGGGCATTGAGGAGCGGCAGTCAAGTACACCTTCTTACCTTGCTGAGAATATGCAGAGAGAGCGCTGGCAAGATCGTCCCAGTGAAGATTTGTCCCACCTTCAATGTCGAAATCAACACCATCTAGAACTACATCACCAAGGGGGCGAGACTTTGATTTCCCGCCAAGAAAGTTGTTCCACAGGTAGTCCGCTACTTGCTTAGCATCGTCAGAAGAGGTAAGATAATAATTTCCAACACCACCTCCAATCGAAAGGATCACTTTGACGCCTTGGCTTTGACAAGCATTTATATCATCACTCAAGCCAGTGCAGCCGTTGGAATATGGGTCGCAGTGACCAGCGAGGTTGATCATTGGAGTTTGGCCATTCCCAAATGTTGATAGGAAAGCTAAGTTTACAAAGGCGTAATTCCCAGTTGCACAAGTCTCCGCCAATGTGCCCTCATTCCCGTTTTGGCCCCAATATATGGCAATACCACCTGCATTTGAACCTCTAATCAGGGCAAGCGTCACTAATGAGAGTAGTACCCATGATGCTACTGGTTGGTGCCCCATGATAGTTGTGTTGCAGTTGAGTTCTAATATCCTCTTCAAATCTTGGTGGCTATTTGTATTTTGATTTGCTTGATAACATTCTTGAGTATCTCTTTTATAGAAGGATGCTTACACTTTGATAAGAATCAACAGTGTGTCAGTGCTAGTAGAAAGAAGGATGGGCATGCGTAGCCTCTCAGTTACGTAGTCTCCTCTTCTGTTTCAATGTCGACGGCGTCTATCTCTTACTAGAGGAATGCAAATTTCAACATCAATGGATATGACTTGCCCACTTTCCTAACTTTTTAGTAATTCCAAGGAAATCTATTCAAACACACTTAAATAAGAGAGAAAGATAAAGTACTGTTCCTGAGATAAAGACCCAATCAGCCAAAGTGAAAAAAAAAATTAAAAAAAATATTTCCACACACCAAAAACTTTAATAAAAAACTTGAAAGTGTAAGCAAAGAACACCTAAATCTCCTAAACTGCCTCAGTGACTTGGTTGAAAATAATAATAATAATAATAATTCAAGTGAAGTTATATTTCTTCCAACAATATCTGATTTGTTTTGCCCGTTTCATTTTTTTTTTTCACAAAAAATTTAAATTGGGCGCTTAATTGTTTTTTAAAAATAAAATATTCATTAGGCGCCTAAGACTTGTGCGCCGCCCGATTTAAATTTTTTGTGAAAAAAAAAACAATTGGGTACTCAAACCTTAGGCATATTAGAAAACAAACAAAAGCTCAACACTTGGGCGGCCAATCACAACGTGCGCGACGTAAGAAAGCAAGACTCAACCTTGCTTTTTAAGTTGAAAATCCAAATCAGTGAAATGCTATTGGAGCTCGAAAATCCTATGTGGCACCTTGGAATCCAAATTAGTAAGGCACTTTAGGAGATACTCTATTAATGGAGAAGGCTAAGAGACAAGGCACTGATCATATAAAGTAAACATAGCATGTGCCGTCTACGATAAACACCATAATCAGACCGACGTCAGGAGGTCTTTCCTACATTAGATATGGCAATAAAATGACTTTCTGTCGTCTAACGTAAGTGTCCGTATGATTATCCAGGTAGATTGAGGAAACTACCCCGGTAACAAAAGTTATCTAAACATTGATGAAAGGGTAAAACAGTTGTTGCGTATATCTTCTTCAGAGTCCCTCAATCTTCTGAGAATCTACTCCTCTCGCTCAAATCTCTCCTTCGATACTCTTCACATCGTTCTTTAACCAACCCTTTATATAAGTTTGATAAGTTTCTATAATATAAACGAGTTTTTTAGACTTATGTCCTGATATTTCTATGCATATTTGACTTAAGTCCTGCCATTTAACAAAAAAGGAACTATAGTCCCTTATTTGCAGTTTGACCTTGGTCAACTACAATTGACCGCAGTTGTACCCATATTTGACTGAATCAACAAATTTTAAAGACAAGTTTGCCCTTTTACAATTTAAAAAAAATCACAGTCTCGAGATACTTACCTATAGTATCCGACGATGCACAACTGTTGACCGTTGCTCATCATTGCCAAAACCATTTCTCCATCTCTCTCCCTCTCTCCAATCTGAGCTTCCCTTCCCTCTCTCTAATATTCCTCTCCAATCTGAGTATCATCCTCTCCAAGTTTCAACCAAGTTTCCTATTTGGAATAAATATTACAGAAAATAAACCAAGCTAATTTAGCCATGGGAGGTGGTTCTGAATCACAAACAAATGTAATTTAGCATTACTATAAGCTTAGTTATAGTCTTAATTGAAAAAAACAAAGCTTTTAGTCTATGAATCAAATTTCAGAGAGAAAGGACTAAAGCTTATCTTCTTTACAGACAGAGGGGGTTAAGTCTAATATATTGTTATTCCAAATTGCAATTTCCAAACAGAGGGGGTTAAGACTAAAGCTTATGTTCTTTGTACTTTATACTGTCTAATATATGTCTCTTATGTGGGATTGTTGCTGTTATTCCAAATTGCAGTGTGTAATGTGTTACCTTCAAGGCCACTCCCCTGACTGTTTCCCTTGGTTATACACCAAATGTAGGTTTCCTCATTGTGATGGCATTAGGAAGCTTATGACTTCATACACAACAAAGAACTACAACATAAAATATCTCAAGTGTCAACACTCAAAATGCACTAAATTTTAATGGTTATCTAATGCAAATGTTCAATCTGAAAGTTCTATTGAGACCTCCTCTGGAAGTGGGTGCTTTGGGTGTGGTGGTTCATCTCATTGGATTAGAGATTGCCCTTAGAAAGAATCCAAATGTGAAGTACAAGGTTGTGTTGGGACAATGATACTTCTTACCCCTAGGCAAGATCATAGTTATGGGCATAAGTATTTGAAATGTTTTACTTGTGGCAATTTCCAGTGGTTGAAGGATGCTTTAGAAGATTTCAAGGAAGGCAGCAATGGAAAGCTTAATGTGAAGGTCACTGTGGAGATGGGGCTAGATGAATTCATTAAAGAGTTTAAAACAAAAACAACTATGTAAAAGAGATGTGTTTGAAAGCATGAATGTAATGATTTGAAAACAAGAATGTATGGTTTTAATTGAATAAATTAGATTATGTGCAAATAAGAAACTATAGTTCCTTTTTTGCTAAATGGCAGGACTTAAGTCAAATATGCATAAAAATATCATGACATAAGTTTAAAAAACTCTAATATAAACATTCCTTTTACGAGAGAGCTTCGAGAGTTTTCAAGGATTACCAATACCTCCCCAAGCTCCTCATTCTCAGCTACCATCAGGTATACACATCTCCAAGCGTAGATCTGTGTTTTTTGTTTTGGTTTTGGTTTTGGTTGTAATCCTCTGTTTTGTGTTTGTTATATGTGTGAAGAGTGGTAGATATATGTCTTGTTTATTTGGATTTGTGGTTGTGTTTGTAAGTATGTGACAATGAGGATTGATGCATAGATCTTATGATTGTGGGATTTGTGAAAGGGAAATGTTCAATCAAAATTAGAACACCTTATTGCTCAAAACATAGAAGTTTACATACCCTTCTTTTTATATTAATTTTGTGTGTATTTTTTTTTTTTTTGATTGGTAAACTATATATTAAAAAGAAAAATGAGATACAAAAGTAGTACCATCCTCTGCTAGACATGGATATAACCATTCTGGGGGAGAATCATACCAAGTCCAGCTAGTCGAGTCACCCGTAGGTCGATTAGCAATAAAATGTGCAACAGAGTTAGTGCTCCGCAGAGCATAATTAATACAAATATTAAGAGAAGAGTTCATCAAAGTCAGACAATCCTATAAGATAGCCTTCGTGGTCTAAGAGATGTTCGCTCCTCCAGATTTACAAAAGGAGAAGATGGCTTCCGCATCTGTCTCGATGATGGTCTTCGTATGTCCTCGCTCGCATACCCATTGAATGCCTGTCAAAACTGCTACTGCCTCCCCCTCTTCCGCGGAGGCAAATCTGCGAGAAGAAATTTGGGCTGCACCAAAGACATTGTTAGTGTCACGGATAACCTGACCAATGCAATTGAAACATTTATTTTTGCAGAACGATGCATCAACATTTATTTTTTCCCAGCCAGAGGCCGGTTTACCCCTAGGAACCTTGATAGATATCCGTTCATTCTGAAAGACCGGTTAATTAGCAATAATTTTATTAATGGTCTGCGAAATCCGGATGGGATCTGGTATAGTGTTTTGAAAAATCCAGGCACAACGCGCCTTCCAAGATAACCAGTAAAGAGAAAATGTGACTGTAGTCCAAGTAGCCCATTCAATTGGCCAGTCTATCGGGGGCGAAAACCACATCACAATCCATTCATGGACAGACAAATGCTCAGCCTGGTGAAGTAATCTACCAAAGGATGTGCCAAACCAGACTGCTCGAGTAAACGCGCATTCCAGGAGGAAATGATGGAGAGTCTCTAAAGGGGCCAGACACAGAGGGCACGAAGTATCAGTTAACGCAAGGCAAGCCGCAATCTTATCCCGACAGGGAATCATATCACGGAAGCATTTCCACGCAAACATCTGGGCCCGAGGAGACACCTTATTCTTCCAGAAACGTAAGAGGAAAGAGGGGGTACCCATAATTGGTTCCATCTGTGAGCCAGACATTAGAGCCCGATAGGTGGTCTTTATGGAGAACTTCCCATCTTTCGATGGGTTCCATTTTAGTTCATCCAAGTTACCTTCACGAGGAATGTAAATATGTAAAATAAGGGTAGCCGATATATCATCGTACCAGGCTAGAAGTTCTTCGCGCCGCCAGGATCGACTGATCGGATCAATAAAATGGCTCACCCACGTCGGACTCTCCTCCATATTAATACTAGGCCAAGGGATGGGTTTCCTACTCCCATCCGGAGGAATCCAAGGGTCGATCCAAAATCTAACCCGATTTCCCGTTCGAACTTTCCACATAGAATGAGCGTTGATAGTCACAATTGAAGAATGGACACTTTGCCAAGTCCAGGACGACGCCATTTTCTTTGGAGCCTGCAAGATATCGCAATTCAGAAAATATTTAGCTTTCAGTACACGACCCCAGAGCTCGTTAGGCTTTTGATGTAATCGCCACACTAATTTTGAGAGGTGAGCTTTATTAGCAGCGCCTGCCTCCCGAATTCCCAAACCTCCCTCACGTTTCGTATGACAGACTTCCTTCCACTTTTTAAGGTAGAGAGATTTTTGAGCGTCTTTCCCTTTGCCCCACCAGAAGTTACGTTGGAGCCGGTTAATATTTTTACGCGTTGATTGAGGGAGGGCGAAACAGGATATTTGGTATGTAGGAATAGCCGAGGTCACCGATTGTATAAGAATCGTTCTACCTGCCTGAGAGAGTAATTTCCCACGCCAAGATTGTAGACGGGATGAAATCCGTTCTTCTATACAATGGAAAGTCTGGGTTTTGGACCGATGGAAGAACAGGTTCTTACCCAGGTATCGTTCATCGGTCGGCATGATCCTAATCTTCAGAAGACGGCTGATAATACGACAGTGGCGATGAGGAATATTCTTACTGAAAAACACTCCCGACTTAGCCAGATTCAGTTCCTGACCCGTGACTCCACAAAAAGAATTAAGGACATTCTTTAGTTCAAGCTCTTCAGCGATGTTCGCCTGGCAAAATAGGAGACAGTCATCTTCAAACAGTAGATGGGAAACCGGAGGGGCTCGTCTAGACGCTTTAACACCATGAATGAGATTAGCTGATTCCTTAGCCCCCAGAGCACGTGACAGACCTTCCATCAGAATAATAAACAAAAAAGGGAAAAGTGGATCACCTTGGCGGAGACCCCTAGTGGGGGTAAGGAGCCCATGGGCTGAGTCGTTGAGAAGAACCGAGTACCGCACCGTCGAAATACATTAAAAAATCTACTGACACCAAGTCAGACTGAAACCAAGGTTAGCTAAAGTGCTCATCATGGTACTCCATTCGATCCTATCGTAGGCTTTTGACATATCCAGCTTGACTCCCATCAAGCTATTCTACCCTTTTTCCGTTTCATAGTATGGATAAGTTCGTAGGCAACCAGAACATTGTCCGAAATCTGACGACCACTAACGAAGGCACCTTGAAAGGGGGATATAAACTTATCCAGAAGAGGCTTAAGCTGAGAGGAGAGGATTTTGGAAATAATTTTATAGATAACATTACAGAGACTGATGGGCCAAAAATCACACGGGTAAGCCTTAGCCCCATTCTTGGGAATCATAACAACATGAGTAATGTTGATATGTGAGGGCATATAACCCGCATCAAAGAATGTAGAGACCAAACGGCAAATATCGGGGACAACCACCTCCCCAAGAATGTTGAAAGAAGAGCGCAGGGAATCCATCCGGGCCCGGAGCTTTGTAAGGGCCGATACTATCCAGAGCAGCCTTTATATCCTCTGGAGTAATCGTACGAATAAGATTAAGATTATCCTCTTCCGTAATACACGGACCAAAGTGATGGATGAACTCAGGAACGTCAACAGGATTGGAAGTTTGAAAGTTATGAGCCATGTCACGGAGAAAAATTTGGCCAATTTCGGATGGATCGCCCGTCCAATTCCCGAATTTATCTTTAAGCCAATCAATGGAGTTTTTTTCCGTTGAGAAAGGGTTTGCATATAAAAGAATTTTGTATTGCGATCGCCCTCGGTTAACCAGTTAACCCTCGACTTTTGACGCCATAACATCTCCTCTCTTAGCTGGGTCTCGTCAAGTTCCGCTAGCAATTCCCGTTCCCGGCTTGCAGTGGCATCAGTAAATGGAAGGGCCTGATTAATAGAGATTTTTTTAACGCAAAAATCTTACTGGGGACATGACCAAATTTTTTCTTATTCCATGATCTAAGGCCGGTTTTCGTAAAAGAGAGTTTTTCTTTCACCAGTTGGGCAGGGGAGCCAGACCCCGTCATTTGCCAAAGGTCCTTTATCAAATGGGGAAAGTATGGCTCCCGGATCCACATAGATTGAAAGCGAAAATATTTACCTAGTGAATTCAGTTTGGGATAAGTATCAAGGCAAAGAGGGGAGTGATCCGAACCCAAGGCAGGTAAATGGAAAACCTTTGCTGTTGGAAAAATAAACATCCAATCCGCATTTTCCAAGCTCCGATCTAACCGTTCTTTGATGTTGTCTTTTCCCCGTCGTTTGTTGTTCCAGGTAAATGGGTGACCCGAGAAACCAAGATCAATGAGGCCAGCTTGTTGAGTAACCTCTCTGGCGAAGGCGCTAGTCACAGCGCGGAACGGTTTGCTCCTCACTTTATCTGCACTCTCAAAAATAGTGTTAAAATCTCCCAATATCAGCCAAGGTCCGGAATGCTCATTCGCCGTCGTTTCAACCAATCGCCAGTTTTCATTCCTATCTCGTTGATAGGGGCTCCCATAAAAAAATGAGGTCATCCAAGGCGAGCCAGACGGCCCCGAATAAATCAGGACATTAATAATATACTTATTACAAAATATTACATCCAAAGAAATATTGTTTTTCCACATAATACAAATACCTCCCGACCGTCCCTGGATACCAGAGGCCGAAACATCAACCCAGTTCGGGTAGTTAAGGCTGCGAACTAACTCATGCATTTCTCCAGACGATCGTTTAGTTTCAGATAAAAAGATAATGTCCCCGTTAGAGGACCAGATCAGTTCTTTCAAGTGCCGAATTGCCTCAGGTCGACCCAAACCTCGGCAATTCCATGATATAATGATCATATTGGCCCGGGTGGCCTCTGTGAAGCCACCCGAACCCTAGAGTAATGGTCAAGAAGATAGTATGTACGACGAATCCGAGAGTAAGGCTCCAAATTAGGATTGTGTACCTGAGAGTGTGACGGGCGGCGAGAACTAGACGGAGGGAGCTGGAATGGTAAATGCGGATCTGCAAGCTGAACAGATTGAACATCAGGCCGCAAATGTTGTATCACTCTGGTGGTTGAAGCAAGGAATCCACGAGAGGGAACCTGACCCTGTCTCTCCTGACGAATGAACTGTCTCTCTGGTTCACTCGAAGACGAACCCATCGTCCCCACCAAGCTTGCCCGTGGAAAGATGATCGGCGAAATCCAAGGATCTGCCGATGGAATCTCTGCCTGATTCCCACCAAAAGCTGATTCCATGCCTCCAACCCAATCATGTTCCCCTATGATCATATTCCCGCCCATATTGATAGAAGACTCACCCTCGAGTTGGACCAAAATCCGTTCCTCCTCCATCATCACTCGCCCCGAAGTCTGTCCTCTGCTCAGGTAATCCACAGTATAACCAGCTGGGTCCCCTTCCCCCAATCAACTGAGCTCCTGTAGCCCCAAGCCCACCCAGGTCAGGGAGACCTGCATACTCTGAGAACCCGTCTACCTCTCATATCAAAGTTCCTTCCGACGGGTCCTCCTATGAATCTGAACCAGACCGTCCGGTCGCTCCTCTCAAGGAAACTTGGTACTGCTGATAAAGTGCCCCTCTGGTAACCAGCCCCTTTCCTTTACCCTGTCTCCTATATCCGGATGAAGGCTCAGCGGGATCAATACCCTGCCCCCTTGCACATGTCCCGAGGAAGGTATGGGGTCTAAATGCTTCCCGTGCTAACTCTACGCACCCTAAGCTGGGAGCCTGTCGTGGAATCTCAGGCTAGAACAAAGCAACATTCAAATTCCTCCCCCCTATTTCTTCTATCTCTGGAATCATTGTACACCACGAAATCCTATGACCCATTTTAAAACAATTCGCACAAAAAATCACTAGGGTCCCTTTATACTCGATATCTACAGAAATTTGATCATTGTTAGCCTCTGCCCAAATAGCTAGGGGAAAATCCCCATAAATATCCATAACTATTCGAGCTCGATACCCATTTTTTGTGATCCTTTTATTTCCTCGATTCGGTTCGGTCGTAACCACAAGTCCAAGATATTGACCAAATTCATTGAGGAAAGCTGGAGTGCCGTAAAAAGGGTCTGAGACCTTAAAAGTAACCCGGAAGGGAACAAATTTGAAGATCAGAGGTTTTATAGGTGTTCTAGCTTCATACATCATTAGAATAATAGCGTGTCCATAAGGATTCCACGGCTGATTAAGCAGTACATAATTTTGATCCAAAGCAGAACGAAATCTAAACTGTTAGTACATTTTACCGTTAACAGTACGTTCAAATATCTGGATATCTTCAGAGGTCTCCATTGACCAGAAACTTTTTAATGTCACCACAATCTTCGAGAAGCTCCGACCAGTTTCAAATGGCACCATTTCGATTAGGGTATACTTCCATTGTGCTTCCTCCTCTGTTATAAGTTATGGACATATTTTCACTGAAATTGCCCCCCGCTGTTTTTTTTACTGTAAGGCTCGCCATACTATTGACAAAGTCAAGATTGACATTTTCCGAAGTCATAACTCCAGAGAACTAAGACAAATCCTCCTTTTACTAAACACAGAAACGAAGCTTCCACTCCACCAGTCCCACCCCAACCCAATTTCACCTAAGTACAAACAACTAAATACAATGCGTACAAAGCAAAGGAGAGATGTAATGGCGCAGAGGAGAGCAAACAGAGAAGAAGGTAGCTCGTCAAGACCACAAACAAAGAAAATGAAATCTTTTACACTTCTACTTAATTAACTTTATACAGTCAGTACAAAACGTCAATCACACAGAGTAAAAATATCTTCGCATTTAATGCTTAGCGGTAAAATAGTAAATACTGTTGGATGCATACGACAACGCATTACTCACTAATCAAACTGTTTAGACTTGCCCAACTGTCATCGCGAAAGCAAGCCCACCAAAAATAAAATAAAACAAGCCCAAACAACCACTGGATATCAGAGAGCATGCCCACCTACTGCTGCAGACCAATTCAAAACCATACTTCAATGCCCGGCCCACAAATCAGGTCCTGCCCAATCAGAATCCAACCCAAACAACCAACCAAATAACAACCCAGATAAAGAAATAACTCACTCCCCGCGTCAGGCCCAAGCCCAAAACTTCGGACGATCAACCCAACCAAACTGAAGTCTGCCAAATGAAACCCTTTTTTTCCTCCTTGAAACCCTCCTGTTTTGATCGAACAAATCAAGAATCACATCAAAAATTCCATTTCTCAATCGATGTACCTATTTGATTCTTGACCCGCCTTACCATTCCACAAAACTCCGCCCGCCCGGATTCGCTGCCGTGTCACACCTGCATAGGGGTGCAACTTTGTCCGAATTTCCAATTTCCGATCCGATTTTTCCGATTTTGGAACACTATTTTACAGTTCCGATTTCCAAAAATCCGATTTCTGAATTTTTCCGAAAAATTTCGGATCGGAATCGGAACAGATTTTGCAGTTCCAAAATTCCAAATTTTTCGATCCGATTTCCGATCTGATAATTCCGAATATATTCTGATCCGATTTATTCCGAAAAATATTCTGAATATCCATCCGATCCGATTATTCCAAAAATTTATAAGTTAAACACTTAAACTTATATCTGAACTAGGGCTCTATTCTCCACTCCTCTGCCTCCATTCTCCACTCCTCTACCTCCAAAATCTACCACCGACTCTTTTCCACTGCCTCCATCGACTCTTCTCCACCGACTCTTCTTCTTCAAAAATCAAAATTCATCTACTACCTCCACTTCAGCATCGACTCTTCTCCACTGCCTACACTTCACTGATCACTAGTCCACTCCTCTGAAGATCAGTTCACTTTGATTTGAAGAAGAATTTTTGGCGTACATATCCAGTATCCATCTCCACTGCCTCCACTTTGATTGGAAGAAGAATCTTTGATTTTAAATCTCCACTGCCTCTGTACAGTAGTTTTATAGGTGACTCTCTCTCTCTCTCTCTCTCTCTCTATCTCTCTCTCTCTCTCTAGGTTGGCAACAGTATATCACAAGTAAAATAGTATCTTGATTTGGGTTTGATTTCCAATTTTTTCTCCTAATTATTCCGAAAATACATTCCGAAATTATTCCGAAAATATATTCTGAATTTTTTTCCGAATTATTTCGAATTCCGAAATTTCTGAATATTCCGAATTCGGAAATATTTATGCAGTTCCGAAAAAAATCGAATCGGATCGGAACAGATTTTCCAGTTCCGAAAAAAATTGGAAAAATTCCGACTAGGCTCATTTCCGATCCGATCCGATCCGAAAACAAGCCTACACCTGCACGAAAACACAATCAAGGAGAGAAAAATCAAGTGAATTAGAAACTCAATCAGATCCAATCAGATAAACCAAAAGATCAAAGAAGAAGAGGAGCAAGATTATGAAGGTAATGAATGAAATCGCTGAAGTCGGGTACGATCAGAATCCATCACCACATCCTCAGAATCGCCAAACAGCCAATAACACCAAGACCACACCGATCCAAACACCTCCTAAGCACGAGACCTAAGACACCAAATGATTATGATGGATAATACGCAGGGATGGAGATGGCAAGGGAGAAGAAACCCTCCTGTTTAAATGCGAAAATCGTTAAGGAAACCTGAGATTTACTTTCTCACACTAGAATACCCTTTCTCTCTCTAAACTCTACCCAAAAACCGGACTCTCTCTCCTCTAGAAGTCCTACAGTGCCTTTTTATTTTATGTTTTGGCTGAGGTAAAGATGTTTTTTTATTGGAGGTGGGTTGATAAAATCTAGCAAAACCCTTTCGCACAAACTAGATCTATCTTAGAATAGGGGTTTTTTTTTTTTTTTTTTTTTTTTTTTTTTTTTTTTTTTTTTGTGGTTCGGCCCTTCCGATTGCCATTGATGGTACATTGGGCTAATTGAAATTATACTGTTGAATGTTTTTGAATACGAATAAATAAATTAGAATATGACCATCGGAAGTACGAGTACGGAATACGGAGTGTATTAGAGCCCAGACATTTCTATGCGCGGTAGTGGAAAAATCATTATCCCTTTCGGCTTACATTGTGGCAATCACTTGTACCTCTATTACTAGGATTATTTGCATAAGCTATTTGCCCTGTCAGTTGCTGCGATAAAATTTGCAGCGTTGCTTGTCAAGGTTAAATAGCCAGGGCTATTTTGCTAGGACAATCGTTAGCCCCTCATCGTCAAGCAGATTTTATGTTGGATAAACAACTATTTTTTGAATGACACCTTTCTAACCTCTATGTGACTGTGCTTAGATCTAAAACAATGTTTTATTGAATAATTTTGTCCCTGTTCTTAGTGGCCATGAAATACTAAAGCTTGGGGTGCCTGCTAAAGATATCTAATGTTTGAGCTAAGTCTACCTTATAAATTAAACTGTGACAAACAGAAACTAGGTGGTCTCTACTGAATATACTCGAGATACCTGAAGTCGTTTTGATTGGACGAATGCAGTCTTCTATTGTGATTTATTTGGTTGGTGAATTCAAAGTTTACCATCATGATAGGTTGAGTATGTGTTAATAATTTTGGTGTCAAATACGTAATAAAAATACTCAATTGCATTTGAGCAAATCAATGTTACATGTTCCCTAATCTTCTCCTCTAAAAATAGTGCACTTGTAATAGTCTAATAACAAATTAAGACAATATCATTTCCCTAATCTTCTCCTCTACATTTTGCCTAAACAGATGTACCAATTAAAATTTTTATTATAATATTGCATGAGTTTGGAGAAGGTTAAGCTAAAAGCATGTAAAAAAATGTTTTAGTTACAACAAATACAGTTTTACACACGCCATTTTATCTGAGACAATATTTTCTCAAATACCTTTACCCCTATGTTGGCAATAACAGTACATAAAAGTCACCCTCGATTGAGCTATCATTGATATCGGTGACAAAGAAAGCCTCAGGTTGACATTTGTAGCACTATCTCGCACAAGGAAGTTATCTAATCTTGTTTTTTCCCCAATATTCAGCTTTGAGAGATTACAAAAAATTAGCAAGTGTACAGGGCTAAATGCACGGCTATTAGAGGAGAAACGGTTGGAACTAATGTCTCTTCAAACAATACATCAAGCTTGATGAGGTACATTATTTATTTATTGGCGATCCTTATTATTTATTTGAACTTGTTGATGTTAATTGTATCACATTGAAAAGTTTATCTTTATTTTAACTTGAATAGTTTAATCATTAACCAACAATAAACAATTACATAATGCATTTATTTTTATTCATAGGCTTAATGCATAATGATATACTTGAGTACTATTAACACTTTTTGGTTCTTACACATGTGCAATTAGAAGGAGTTGCTGCATGAATTCTTATGTGTATTTGTATTTGTCTTTGTTTTCTGTTTATTTCGTTTCAGTTATGAACTAAGATGGAAGCTCTATTTTTACTAATTGGGGTTGGAAGAATTTCTTGAGATTTGGTGAGTTCATAGATCTACTAAACAATTATTTAAAGATACATGCATTGTATTACTAATGTGTATTGTGTGTGTAAGCATATACTAAGTTGGGTAATTGGCTTAACTATATACACATTATTTGGGAAGACCAAAAAACATCACATATTCTTTAGATTCAAATTGAATTTTTGGATAACTGATAGCTTTATTTACTATACTTGCAGGGCAATTCAGGTGTACATGTATCATTACCATTTGAGCGGCAAGAGTATAATAGATCGTCACAAATTAATGTGGTTTTGAAGTTATAATATTTGAATTTGGACAATTTTTCTTTTTCTTCTTTATATTGTAATAATGAACTATATACTTTATGTCATTCTTTAGTTTAGAGTTATTTGATGTTATAAAAAACTTGTTATATAATATATTGTATAGTGTAGTTGTGTTGAGTTATTGTTATATAATATATGTTAATGAATGATTTGCAGGTTGTTTATGTTCTATAGAATTGGGGAAGTGTGACCCAATTTTCTTTGATTGTTATACAAAAATATGAAATGATAGTATATGAAATAGAGATGTTGCCAAAATTTATTTGATTGGTATACAGTTTATGAAATGATTTGCAAGTGGTTTGTAGTCCTATGAAACTGGGAAGTGCTGCCAATTTTTACAAAAAATTAGAATACCAATTAAAAAATTTATTTTAATATTGCATGAGTTTGGAGAAGGTTAAGCTAAAAGCACGTAAAAAATGTTTTAGTTACAACAAATACACTTTTACACAAGTCTTATTTGGGTAGTGCCATAAGCACGCAATTATAGGTGTAGTGCCACGCCATTTTAGCTTTACAAAGAGTTGTGTCGGTCGCCCCACCGTTTAGCGGTATACTAGTAGTAACTTTATATTTCATAATAGCCATCCACAACCCTAAAAGCATAAAAATGTTACTGTTCAAGGAACTCCGCACAATCATGGTTTAGCACCACTTGACTCAACAAAAGTGTGAGTTGAACCTACTAGTCCTTGTTCAGCATGGAGTCAAATCATTAGCACTGTCCCTTTTACTACTTCAGTTAGTGGTGACCAGAGATGCCGATGGGAATTGAAATCTATTGGGGCAGAACCGGAATGAAAGCACCTTGGAAGATAAGTGTGCCACAGGGAATTATGACTTTGTGAACCTAGCCTTCCTGGCTGTATTTGGCAATGGCCAGACTCCTATGCTCAATCTTGCTGCCCATTGTAATCCATCTACTTATGGTTGCACCAGCAAAAGTGCTGACATAGAAAAGCATATCAAGAGAAAGGTATGAAGGAAAAAATTTCTATTGGAGGAGCGGGAAGTGAAGTCATCAGAGGATGCTAGGCAAGTGGAAATTTACTTGTGAAATAATTTCTTGGAGGAACAATTTTCTTTTCGTCCACTTAGGGATGCTGATTTTTATGGAATTGACTTTGATATCGAGGGAGACACTAACCTGCACTGGATGACTTTGCGAGATATCTCAAGGGTTATAGCAAAAGAGGTGAGAAAGTTAGTTGACCTCTGGTCCTCAATGCCCCTTTCCTGATGCATGGATTTGGTGTGCGTCTCTTTGATTTTGTTTGAGTTCATTTTTACAATAGTCCTCCTTGCCAGTACAACCAGGACGCCGTGAGCAATCTCGAAGATGCATGGAAGCAATGGACAGCATCTATTCCTGCTTCTAAGATAATCTTGGAACTACCTGCAGCTCCTCAAGCAGCAGGAAGTGGCCTCATTCCTGCTCATGATCTTAGTTCTACAGCGCTTCCGGGAATAAAGGGATCTACCAAGTATAGTGGTGTTATGTTATGGTCTAAGTACTACAAAGATCTCACAGGATACCCTATCAAGAGCCAGGTCTGAAACTTGATATCTGCGTCCTACGTAGTCCATTGTAAATAATGTGATCCATTTCGCACATGTTACCAATCCTCGAGTAAATGTACAATCATGTCTGTTGTCTTGCATCTCTTTTTCTGCCAATCTCATGATCAAAACCACAATCAGAGTACCACAAAAACGTATCTAGTCTTTAAGAAACAATGAAGCTCTAAGAACTAATGAAACAACAATAATACTCATCAAATAAATAGAGTATGTAGAAAGAGAATATTAGAGAAAGATAAGAAAGAAATACATGGGTAGAGGAGATAAGGACATTAATCAGGAGCAGCAAACATGAAGATCAACACTGTTGCCTTTTTGGCACAGGTGAGTGAGGCACGATAAAAACGAAGACCCTCTTAGCTGTTTTTCATAACACATTTTAAAATATTTTCTTAACGGACAAAGGATACCATGCATGCACACGAAATTTGCCAATCTGATTATTTACCACTTCCTATCACACTTCTAATAAATTAAAATCAAGATTCAGTTTTTGGCACCAAAAAGTACCGCTGCTGATGTTGAACCATTAAGCTCAAGCAAAGCTGTCTCAGAAAGCAAAAATCTTTGTTTAATTAGCAAACTCACACATACTCCTTGCATCTCAAAACTACTAAAGGCCCAGATAGGGTACAAAGTATAATGCCACCAAATTGCATGTCTTATGCAGTCATGCATCAAACAATATTTACTGATGAAGGATCACAAAATGATCAATTCATATGAGGATCACAAAATGGTGCCTGTTTTACGTTTATTGATACAATGCTAAAGTTGAATTTTTCACATTTTCTTTTTGTTTCTATATTCATCAATTTGCTGACACTGAAGATTTTTCACATGCGCACGAATATATCTACCAGTTTTAGACAATAGAACCTAACTTAGCAAGAATCATACTGACAAAACAAAGATGATAACGAATTAAAAAAAGAAGAACAAAGCAACTTAAATTAAATTAATATTCAAGCTCTGCGGTCTAACATTGTTACCTTGCAACCTGCTGTTGTTGGATAAAAACTCCACGTGACTAAGCTACTCGTCGTCGGACTCTGACCACATCTCCATGTCTACCTCTTCTTCCTCCTCTGATTCTTCTTGTTCAGACCCATTCTCTTTGTAATTAACCAAAAAGTCTTTATCAGGAATAAAGTCCACCTTTTTACCCCGATACATAATTCCTGCCCTCATTACATAGTAAAACTTATCTCGGACACGTGAAAGAGGATGTGGATCCACCAACTTCCCCCTCTCATAAGCTTCTTTCAATGTAATAGTGGTCGTCTTACACTTCATTGAAAGGTAGAAGATTCCAGGATACCTTGTAAAAACCCGAGTAAATTTATCAGGCAAGTTCAGTTCATCAATCAAACACGTCAAGTAATTCCTCTTAGTTTTCTTATGAATTGTCAAGCTCAATAACTCATGTAAGACCGCAACAACCCGTTTCTCCATTAAATCACTATTAGGATCAATCTTACTAGAATCCTCATAAGGCGAAATATAAGGCAGTTTTTGAAAACAATCCATCCAACTCTGTACCTTCTTTTCCCTACCATAACCCTTAGGAAAATTCATTGGAAACGATAACGCCTCCCGCCCCCTTTTAAACTCCGCACTCTCATACCGCTTTTGCAATGCCGACACCGCAAGTTCATCCCTCCATTGCTCAAGCCTTAAACTCAAAACCCCATTCTTCGTTTTCACAACTCGTAAATGTTCCGGGTATTTCTCCACAAGGGTCTTATGAAACTCAAAAGGCAAACCTAAGTCCCATTTCAAAGGATAAACATATTTCAAAGGCAACCCATCTCTACTCTTCACCATCATTAACACCTTACATAGTCTTTCAATGCATTCAAGTTCATGGGTTTCATACACATTTTGTTCTTGTTGGTCTAAGAACATAGCAGTATCTGTAAGTTTAAAACAAGGTAATGACGCATAACGTGTATGAGGAAATTCCTTAAAGAGAGTTGGGTACCTTCGCATGAAACGCAGTACTGGGATAGTGAGACCGAGGAATTTCTGCCAATTTGCAACTGTTTTTATTGTGATGAAGCCTGTTGGGGATTGTTTGATTGCGTCTTTGAGGAGAACCCCTGCTTTGAGATCGGTTTCTATGTCGATAATGTGGTCTAGGCTTTTGTTTTTCACCCATTTTAAGCGTACTTTTGTGATTGAGCGATGTTGGAGGTGGTGATGGTAGAGATTGTTGGGTTGAGATTGGAGTTTGGAGAGAGAGAGGTAACGAGTGAGAGTTTTTAAAAAGTTCATTTGTAGAGTTGGGGAAGAGAGTGAGCAATCTGAGGTTTGATTAGAATTAGTATAGTGCAACACCGTGGGAACGACCAAATACTTCGAAATCTGCTACTACTTTGGTAAATGACTGGAGATTATGGTAGTGTAAGAACACTTCCTTGATGGATCGATATCCTAGTCCAGCTTAACTTAGAAGGTCATGGCACATTCCATTGATTTGAAGGCATGGAACTTTCCCTTGCAAATTGTGTAATATACCTAAATCCTAAACTTTACAGGACTAGTGAGTATTACATTGTACAGGCATAACTGCATAATTCATGGATGCTCTCAAAGCTATCAAAATGTCCCCTTCTGGTTTTTAATGTACTCCATCGTCATGTACACCTCCAGGGGTAGCTGCTCTTGTCCCTATTGATACTAAGAATAGGGAATAGCAGCAATGCATACATGTTTGATACTTCTGTGAGAACTTCATGCAACATAATTAAGCAATTTAAGAATTTTTCCACAAGTTTCATTGAGAACTTTCATATATGGTAACATACAAACATTTGTGTTGCTTCTCCACCCAAAGGAAACGATTCAGCTAACATACACTTATTAGAGAACACAACAAATCCTGGATGTTTGAACCACACTCCTTCGATGATGCTCATGTCAAAATTTGGGATCACAAGTGAGAAATACTCATTAGTGTTTAGAATCGTTACTGATGCTGCTCTTTTGATCAAACAAAGTGATAACAATCAATCTTTGTTTGAACACTCCTTCATCCGTTAAGACTAACATCTCCATCAATAATCGCATGTCTCAGTAAAACAATCTCTTTCACAAGATTTCTATAAGTAAACGGACGGACTGCGGCTTTTAAGAAAAGCTCTGGTGGGATCTTACTCTTCTTGATCCTCCTCCTGGTCGGTCCTTGCCCCACATATTGCCATTCATCTTTATATGATTTTGGTCTAATATTCTCTCCCGTATCTTCGCTTCCATCTTCCAAAATATTCTCCTCGTCGATGGCTCTCAATTGGTCAACTTCTCCTCTCCTCTGCTTATCCATTGTTCTCAATTGCCTCTTGTACATCTCCGTAGACGCCTCTACACTTTGCTTCACCAAGTTCTCCATTGCTTCAGAGTTTGTCAAGGCCTTCTTAAACTCGTTCTCCCAATACTTCTCATTCTCTTGCACACTAACACTCTCTTCTCCAATCCCAAGATCATCTTCCTCACCTTCTTCCGAATCAAAAACTACATTGTCATCCCCATCCTCGTCACCGTCATCCTCAATCCAATCAGTGATTTGGGTCTCCCCATTATCGCTGGTGCCCCCTACATTATAAGTATCATCGTCTTCATCCGGGGCATCACAACCCAACTCCATTTCCTCCAATTTTGCCTTCCACTCCTTAGTATAAGGATGCAAAATATCAACGGGATGGTTCGACAACAAAAACTCCAAACACCTCGACTTATTCTCGCCGTTCAACTTCTCATAAGCCTTCACCACATCATCGACATAAGCCTTGGGGTTCACCTTCACAATCTTACATAACCCACCAAAATACGTACAAATCTCGACCCTCCCATCTTCATTTATCAATTCAAACTCATAATCCTTCTCCGTCATTGGATCGAGCAATGGCCCCAACGTCCTAAAGAACCCGCTTTGAGGTTCGAACCTACATTGATACACCGGTCTCTTTACATATATGATATCCGGCCTCATCCAAGCGGCACATTGTGTAATCAAAGCTCTCGCTTTGTTTCCAAGCCGACCCATTAGAGTCCACTTGTCTAACCTTTGTTTATCCCCGGCTTCGACAGCAACCTCGCATACCAATGTCCATTGTTGCCACGGCAAGTCCGTAACTCTCCATTTCGGATGCCGAACGAAAACCCAGAAATACTTAAACCCCACTGTTTTATCCATCGTTTCTAACCTCTTCCCATAATCCGCGGCCATATCAAACTTCTCAATCTCCTCCCACTCCTCATGATCACGCACTTCTCCAATCAACGTCACCGTCTCATCCGAGAACCGCCCGCGAATGGGATCGCCAACTACAATCCCACGCCACGAATACGGACCGTAATCCCCATACTTGTACCAATCATCGGGGTGCCTAATATTGGGATCATCTTGGTCCATGAATCGAACCATTCGATCATACCCAAGACCCACCATTTGAAGCTCTTCTTCCGAGAAGTTATCCGCTTGGTTCTTATGAGGGTTTTTCAACCTGTAAAACAAATTTTCTGCAAGTTTCTTGCTTTTACGACGAGCATTGAACTTGGCTTCTCGACGAACCTCAGCATTCCCCTCAATACGTCCCCCAGAGGATTGCCCTGGTTTCTTGTTGCTACGCCCCGCCGAGACGATAACGCTGCGACGATACTGAGGTACATTGTTGTTGGGAGAGATTGAAAAGCTAGGGTTTTGTGAGATTGCTTGAATTGGGGCAAGTTTTGGATTGTTGAGGGAGATTGATTGAATTGGGGGAAGTTTGGGGATTTGGGGAGATGAAATTGGAATTAGGGTTTTGAGAGATCTCCATTGGGGGAAGGAGGAGAAGAGGGGTTTAGGGAGGGAGAAATCAGGCGATATCATTGGAGTTGATTTAGGGATTTGGGGAAAATGAAATTTTATGAGGATAAAGGGCATTTTGGGGAATTATAATGTAGCCCGGGTTTTGTTGAAATAGATCCGTGACGATCCGGATTAGGAATAGCGATGGGGAGCTCGAAGTAAACCACGGCCGACGCCTAATTTGTTCTCACTAATCATTATGTGGTTTTTGTGTATGCCTAGTAGCAAGTCTACGTCGAGCGGCGTAGCAATGCAAGTCTCGAAATATAAATATAGTAGCGCTGGTAATTCAACTTGCTCATACACAGGGTCGTCCTTAGACATTTGGGAGAATATACGTTGAATATAAAATATACCTAATATAGGATATATACTAAATATATAATTCTCTAAATATAGGATATTCTTACTTAGCGCCCAAGTAATTGTAACTATATAAGGAGAAAGTCTTCTTCCATTGTAATAATCGAATATTAATAAAAGTTAGTCATTCTCGAATCTCTTATTCTTTGTATTAGATTCTACATGGCATTAGAGCGGGTTCGATAATTGAACCTGGTTCTTTCGAATTGAATTAAATTCCGCTGCGAATTGCTGTCACGAAGCTTAATTATGTTGCGAAGTTCAAAGTTATTGTAGCTGTAATAATTCGAGGTACTGTAGCAGATAGCAGAAAATCACTGTAGCAGTAGTGTTCGAAGTACTGTAGCAGTTCGAAGTTAATGTAACAGATACCAGAAAATCATTGTAGCAGTTCGACCAATGGGTTCTAATGATGATACAACAACGGTATCATCAAACTCAAACCCTAATTCTCACATTGCCCAGTCAGGTATGAAAACTAAAGGTAGTGATTTAGTTGTAAATTCTTTAAATAGTACTTGGTTAATTGATACTGGTGCATCAGATCACTTGGTAAACGACTCTAGCATATTATCATCCATTACACCTTCAACCCAAACCTCTATATACACAGTAAATGGTGGTTCCTCTTATGTAATTGGAGAAGGTTCCACTGACATATCTGAATCCCTGACATTAAAATCTGTTTTTATTGCTCTTGCTCTAGAGTACAATATCTTGTCTGTCAATAGGATCATTTTTGTACTTACATGTACTGTGACGTTTTGGCCTCAATTCTGTATTTTTCAGGACATAGTGACTCGGCAGGTTCTTGGTAGTCGTGTTAGAAAAGGTAATCTCTACTATTTAGACCTGACTAATAGTGGAGAGCAAAGAATTCATGAGGTGAATAAAGTCGGAGGAATTGAAGAAGAAAAAGTTAATGTGTGGTTATGGCATCGGCGACTGGGTCATCTCTCCTTCGAGTATCTTCAGAAATTAAATTCGTCGTTATTTTCAAATTATAGTATTTCAGAGTTCTAGTGTGATATTTGTGAACTCGCTAGGAGTCATCGTATTACATACTCTCCAAGTTTTAATAAAAGTTCAGAACCTTTTAGTATTATTCACTCTGATGTATGGGGTCCTGCACTAATTCCTTCATTGTCTGGAGCTCGTTATTTTGTGACTTTTATTGATGAGTGTACTCGTAAGATGTGGGTATCCCTAATTACCCATAAAAGTGAAGTCTTTGAAGTATTTAAAAAAATTTATCAGATGGTTTTGACCCAATTCCAAAGGAGGATACAAGTGTATCAATCTGATAATGGAGGAGAATTTACTAGTAATGACATGTCGGAGTTCTTGACAAATAACAGCATTCGACATCAAACCTCTAATGTTTATACCCCACAACAAAATGGGTTAGCTGAACGAATGAATAGACAACTGTTATAAATTATTCGTGCATTTGGAATGAATATGTCATTAAATTATTGGGGAAAAGCGCTAAAATCTGCTGTTTACTTGATAAACCGCACACCATCTAGGGTCATTGAATTTCAGACCCCCTTCCAAAAACTTCATGATCTTATCACCATCCCTACAATGCCAAATCTAGAACCATGTGATTTTGGATGTGTTATCTTTGTTCATATATCTAAACATCAGCGATGAAAATTGGATCATTGTACTCGAAAGTGTATGTTTCTTGGATATGCTGATTTTAAAAAGGGTTATCGTTGTTAAGATCCTGTGGAGGGGAAGGTGTATATCTCTTTGGATGTTTTGTTTGGAGAATTGGAGGCATATTTTATGGGATTTTCCCTTCAGGGGGAGAAACATAATGATGGTGAAGGAAAGTTTCCTATTATTGGGGATATGTTTCAGGAACTAGAGGTTTTGACGAGTAATTTGAACAGGCGTAGTAACCTAACTGATGATAAAAGGGAAAGTGAGGCAAAGCAGATAACAGGGGGAGATCAGGGTATTGAAGATGAACTTCATATGAATGGAGATGATTAGACGACAGGGGGAGATCAAGCTGAAGTAGTAGAAGTTGCCTGTGACTCCAACATTCTAACACCATCTACCGAAACACTGCCGCAGAATGTCGAACCTCAAGTATCACCTAATCCTAACACTGTTAATGATATTCAACCTAGATGTTCAGAAAGGCCTACTAAAGGTGTTCCAAAATCTACTTATGAACCAAATATCAATTTTAAAGCCAAATACCCAATTTCTGATTATGTGTCCACCCATAGGTTGGCTAAGTCGTTTACATGCACTATGAATCAATTATCCTCTGTATCTATTCCTAATAATTTGTAGGAAGTACTATCAGATCCACGGTGGAAGAAAGCCATGAACGAAGAGATGAATGCATTACAGAAGAATTTCACTTAGGAACTTGTTGATAAACCCCACAGATATCATATTGTTGGGTATCATTTGATATTTACTGTAAAGATGAATACATATGGAAGTATTGATAGGTATAAAGCCAGACTAGTTGCCAAAGGGTATACGCAGACGTATGGTATGGATTACGAGGAGACCTTTGCCCCAGTGGCAAAGATAAACACTATTCCTGTACTCATTTCTCTTGCAGCTAATCAAGGTTGGCCATTACAACAGTTTGACGTGAAGAATGCATTTCTCAATGGAGACTTAGAAGAAAAAGTATACATGGAGTTACCACCTGGAGTCACGAATTCTGAAGGAGGAATAATATACAAATTAAAGAAGGCATTGTACGGGTTAAAACAGTCGCCACGAGCTTGGTTTGGACAGTTTTTGAAGAGCATGAAAGCATTTGGATATAGACAAAGTAATTTTGATCATACCTTGTTTATAAAATGGAAGTCAGGAAAACTTACCACTCTTATTATTTATGTTGATGATATGGTTGTTACTGGAAATAACTCAGTAGAAATGGAGGTACTGAAGAACTATTTGTCACAGAAATTTGAGATGAAGGATTTGGGACAGTTAAAATACTTCTTAGGCATTGAAGTTGTAAGATCAAGTCAAGGTATTTTCATGTCTCAACGAAAATATATATTAGACCTTCTTGTAGAAACTGGGATGCTTGATTGCAAACCGGTAGATACACTAATTGAAGCAAATCATCACTTGGGAATATTTCCTGACCAAGTTCCATGTGACAAAGGAAGGTACCAACGCTTAGTGGGAAGACTAATTTATCTCTCCCATACTCGACCGGATATTGTATATGCCATTAGCATTATAAGTCAATTCATGCATAATCCAAGTGAAGAACATATGAAGGCGGTCTTTTGAATACTAAGGTACTTGAAGAAATCTCTGGGAAAAGGTCTTTTATTCTAGAAAGGTGATAATATGGAAGTAATGAGATACATTGATGCAGATTGGGCAGGAGATATGACGAGCAGGAGGTCAACCTCAGACTATTTCACGTTTGTATGTGGGAAATTGGTGACATTTAGAGCTAAGAAGCAAAAAGTTGTTGTTAGATCAAGTGTAGAATCTAAGTTTCAGGGTATGGCTTCATGGAGTATGTGAACTACTATGGATACATAATATATTGAAGGATCTTGGATTTAAACTCATAAAAGCAATGGATCTCCACTGTGACAATAAAACAGCGATTATGATTGCACACAATCCAATTCAACATGACCGTATGAAATATGTTGAAGTGGATCGGTTCTTTATCAGATATATTATTGACAAAAGGTGTATATCTTTTCCATTCGTGAAGTCGGAAGATTAACTTACAGATATTCTTACGAAAGGAGTTTTTAGACGAATATTTAACGACATGATTGACAAGCTGGGCATGATTGACATTTATGCTTCATCTTGAGGGGGAGTGTTGAATATATAATATATATTGAATATAGAATATACCTAATATAGGATATATACTAAATATAAATTTTTTTAAATATAAGATATTCTTACTTAGCGCCCAAGTAATTGTAACTATATAAGGAGAGGTCTTCTTCCATTGTAATAATCGAATAATAATAAAAGTTAGTCCTTCTCGAATCTCTTATTCTTTGTATTAGATTCTACACTTAGGCCAACTTACAAAAATAAGTCAAAAATGAAATTGTTACTGTGCGGAATTTAATCTAGGGAACTCCAAGCATAATGAAGTAGTGCAAACCAGGCAAGCTCATGCTTTTTAGTTGTTAAAAGAATAATATTTTTAATTATTTTCTTGCATCACTCCTAATAGTAGAACAACATTTTGTGGCCTTCATTTTCACGGGGCCTTAGGCGGGAACCTAAGTTGCCTTAAGGTAAGGCCAGCCCTGCTCACACATAACACACAACGAGTAAAGGTCTGTCATTGGCATTAAAAATAAGTAGGGTAAGAATTTATGAAATGATGTCTCTTAAAACAAAGGACCATTGGAAGATTTTCCACGCTCTCTTTATTTTTTTAATTTGAAACAAATATTTTCGGTATGTTTTAGGATTGGAGGTTAGATGAATAATCACAGGATCTTTATATTATTAATGTGCAATGCTTTTTATTTATTTTTATTGTTAAACCATATATTAATAAACAACAGTAATTACAAAAGAGGTTCTGTCGGCCTGTAGAGATACCTGCAACCATTCAGGTGGGGAACCAGTCCAAGTAAGGCCAAAATTGTCACCTATGGGCCTAGTGGCAATCACATGGGCGATTGAATTAGCAGTACGGGGTACAAAAAATATTTTAATATCAATAAACTGTCCAAACATCACCAAACAGTCTTGTAGAATAACTTTAGTCATCCAGGAAATCGCTGCTTCGCCATTCTTACCAAAAGAATGAATCGCCTCAGCATCAGTCTCGATAATAACTCTTTGGAAGCCTCGCTCCCTGGCCTAGAGGACACCATCCAGAACTGCTAATACCTCGCCTTCTTCACTAGACGCGAATCGACAAGATGAAGCTCGAGCTGCACTAAATGTATTATTAGTATCACGGATAACTAAACTGATATGATTAAATAGTTTATCTTTACAGAAAGAGGCATCCATATTAATTTTTTCCCAACCTAGGGCTGGAGGAACCCAGAAAACCTTGAAAGCCAGTCAGTCATTTTGAAAAATCGGTTCATTATGCACCAATTTATTAATGGTCAAACAGATCTTGGAGGGGTCCGGCCTAGTATTATGAAAAACTCAGGCACACCGGGCCTTCCAAATCATCCAGTACATAAAGAAAACCACCAATGTCCAAGTGGCTCGGTCAATAGGCCAATTTGGGGGTGGCGAGAGCCACATCTCAATCCACGCAGGGAGAGAGAGATGGGACAATCCATGTAGTAGGCTCCCAAAGGTCGTGCCAAACTAGACAGCTCGTGTAAAGGAGCAATCCAGGAGGATATGATGTAAAGTCTCGAAGGGGGCTGAGCATAGCGGACAGGAAATATTAGCCAGGTCTGAGCGCTCCCCAATATTAGCCCGACAGGGTATCATATTCCGTAAGCATTTCCAGGCAAATAACTGAACTTTAGGAGTAGCCCTATTATGCCAGAATTTGAGATAAAAAGAAAGCCTTCCCGTAATTGGCTTCAAGTGTATCCCCCTCATCAAGACACGATAGGCCGATTTGATAGAAAATTTGCCATCTTCAGAGGGGCACCATTTCAGACAATCCCGCTCACCCAGCCGTGGAAGGATAATATGGGATATAAGGCCGGCCGAAACATCATCGCACCATTTATAAAGTTTGTCCCTCCGCCATGTGCATCGAATCGGATTAATAAAATGCTGCACCCATTAAGGCCGGTTCTCCAACGAAAAATCCCTCCTCGGAGTCGGGTATCCTCCCCCCAGCGGGGAACACCACTTATCCATCCAAAACAACACCTGGCGCCCCGATCGAATATGCCAGCAGGAATGATCATTGACCGTCGCAATGGCAGAATGAATACTGCGCTAAGTCCACGATGAATCCGCTTTCGGGCGGGCATGCAAAATAGAACAATTTGGGAAGCATTTGGCCTTGAGGACCTGTCCCCAAAGGTCTTCAGGCTGCTGATGAAACCGCCAAACTAACTTAGAGAGGTGTTCCTTATAAGTAGCCCCGACCTCCCTAATACCCAGCCCTCCATCACGCTTCGGCCGACAGACTTCCTTCAATTTTTTCAAATATAATGGTTTCAAGGAATCTTTCCCTTTGCCCCACAAGAAATCCCGTTGAGCCCCATTAATATTTTTACAGGTAGATTTCGGTAAGGCAAAGCAGGACATCTGATACGTAGGGATCGTCGAAGTCACAGACTTAATCAGGACAGTACGTCCTACCTGGGAAAGGAGTTTCCCACGCCAAGATTGCAACCAGTTAAAAATATACTCTTCAATGCGATGAAAGGTCTGAGCTCTGGACCGGCCAAAGAAAAGATTCCTCCCCAGATATCGTTCATCGGGAGGCATGATTAAGTTGTTGACCCGTTGCTGTACAAAAATCATCAAGGATAGATTTCATTTCGGATGCTTCCGCAATATCCACACTGTAAAAAAGAAGACAATCATCCGCAAAAAGGAGGTGGGATACCAGAGGTGCCTGACAGGAGGCTTTGAGGCCACAAATTTTATGTTCCGTTTCCTTTACTCTTAATTCCCACGAAAGGCCTTCCATCAGGATGATAAACGGGAAAGGAGAAAGGGGGTCGCCCTGCCGGAGTCCCCGACTAGGAGTTAGGGACCCATGGGCCGAACCGTTAATCAGGACAGAGTATCAAACCGTAGAAATACACTGCTCAATCCAATGACACCAGGTCGGGCTGAAGCCCAGGGTTACCAAAGATTGAATCAACGTTCCCCATTCGATCCGATCATAAGCTTTGGACATATCCAACTTGATACCCATGAGGCTAGATCGGCCTTTCTTACGCTTCATCGTATGAATAAGTTCATGCTCCACCAATATATTATCTGATATCTGGCGACCACTCACAAAAGCTCCTTGGAACGGGGAGATAATTTTCTCAAGAAAGGGTTTGAGCTGCTTGGAGAAGATCTTAGAGATAATCTTATAGGTCACATTACAAAGACTGATAGGACGAAAGTCACTAGGATGAGCCTTATTACCATTTTTGGGGATCATCACCACATGAGTGGCATTGATATGCTTAGGCATGAAGCCAGAAGCAAAGATGGTAGAGACCAAGTTACAGATATCCGGACCCACCACATCCCACGATTGTTGGAAAAATAGCGCAGGGAAGCCATTTGTCCCCGGGAATTTATTAGGCCTAATATCATCAAGTGCCACCTTAATCTCCTCGGAAGTGACCTCCCGCAACAAGGATAGATTGTCCTCCGCCGTAATACAAGGGGGTAAAGTGTTGAAGATATTCAGGGACACCCACCGGGTGGAATGTCTGATAGTTCTGAGCTATATCACAAAGGAAAATTTGCCCAATCACAGTTGTGTTTGAGGTCCACACACTGACCTCATTCTTGAGCCAATCAATGAAATTCTTTTTCCGTTAGGAAAGGGTTTGTATGTGAAAAAATTTAGTGTTCCAATACCCCTCTACCAACCAGTTTACCCGAAATTTCTACCGCCAGAACATCTCTTCGCGCAGTTGGAGTTCTTCCAACTCCCCCAGAAGTTCCCGTTCCCGGGAGGCACTTCCTTCCTCAAAGTGAAGGGCCTGAACACAAGCGATATCTTCTTTTAACGCAGAAAGACAACTAGGGACGTGACCAATTTTTTTTTTATTCCAGGTCCTAAGGTCGGCTTTCGTATTTAAAAGCTTACCCTTTACCAGTTGGGCTGGGGATCCGCGTTCTAAACTTTTCTAGAGATTCTGAATCAACAGAGGGAATTGAGGTTCCCGAGTCCACATATTTTGGAATCAAAAGCATTTACCTAGAATCGAATAGCTTGTATAGCATAAAAGATCATACCTCAATAAGATGTGCAATGCTTATTCGCAATAGCCAAGCAGGGTTTAAGTATTATGTCGCGTAACTCAAGAGAAAACTCTGTCATCAACGTCTACCTAACATAAATCACTGTGTACAAACTTGGGACTCAAACCATGTCTTTATCTTCTAGCCGCTTCACTCTCGGATCATGACATTCAACTCCGGAACGTAGCTGTGTCCAACTCAGAACAATCAAAATGAGTATCAAACCAGGATTCTTCAATCTTCTGTAGACACTAAGGAATTCCAACCAAACCAAGCTTCGCGGCTTCTATACATAAGTACTTGGTATACAACATTGACCATATCGATCTCTGCTGAGAACTTGTGGCATCATCCTCTATCACAACTGTTACTATTTTTTGTAGTGCGCATGCGAAATCAATACCATCTTACAACCGCTAGATCACTCTACTATTATTCTTCACAAAGCATTTGCTATACTGATCAATATTTCTGAGATATCGGGCGATATAGGTCATAATGTCCAACTAAAACATTAGTCCTTCCTCTTAGCGTCATTGTCCAAAGCACATTTAAATTGAGCAATCTCGCACTCGAATATAGAGCATTTGTCTCACTTCCAATATCAACTGACATGTAGGCAACTCACTCTACAAGCATTCATAACGGTACTTCGATCATTTGTCATGAGAAACATCGGCTCTGAAGATAACAACTATTAAGTAGGTATCCCGTATTACCAACTCGGGAACCATTGCTCTGATAAATGTAGGCATAACCAACCGCGCTCTAATAAGCCTAAACCAAACTGGTCTAGCTCTGATGCCAATTGTCACAGCCCGGCCGGGGCGGCGTCTGCGGTACGATTGCTAGGAGACATTGCATTGCAATACGGGCCGCTTTTCCAGATAGGGATGAATAGGACGCCGTTATGCCACACGGGCCAATTGAGACGCACTGCCCCTTAGAAATTGACTAGGCTATTTCATCCAGCTAGTCCAGGCTCATCGCCCCTTTAGATATATATGAAACCAGACATATTGAGCTACCCTGATAGGTTGATAGGACAAGTGTGCTATCTGTACCTCGTTTCCAGTTACGAGTGATTACGTTATAGGGATTATTGAGGTAACCTTCAGCGTTGCTGCCTATACCGAATACTTATTCGACGACCCCTCACGAGTATCCAGGATTATCCGAATGTCGCTCTAGCATCCGTGAGTATATTCCACAAGCGTGTCGCGCCTAGTAAAAAAAACTTGTATATGTCGGTTGTACGTGCATGTACGCCGCACGACCTCATATTCCACTGTGCTCCGGGTCGTACCCTAAATATAGGTCAGTATGGTATCCCTGAAGTTTTTCCTAGGTCTTTCCTCACCCACGTCTCTAGTCTTTCTTAATCTTATGTCTCTTGACTCTTCTCTTATACAAACCCTAATAATAAATATCACACTCCCTCGTGTCTCTCTTTTCCTCTCACAGTTCTCTTACACCATAAGTAATGGGCAACACTCAGACCTTGAACTCAAGGAATTACAGGAAAGAAAATTCGAGAGTAATTGCGAAATATGCATGGAACATCGAGTATCAAAGAAACAATTCAAAAACAAAAGTTGCACTCATTCAATATGCGTTGATTGTGTAGCCAGGTACCTCAAAGTTGAAGTGGATAAAAAGATAGCGAAGATTAAATGCCCCGATCCATATTGTATCAAGCTTTTGGATACTAGCTCGTGTTTCGAAAAAAGTTTTTAGTAATTGGTGTGATTTGCTTCGTGATTGGGTTCTACGCTGGGATGAGACTAAAGACACGACATATAGAGACGATATTCTCAGTATGCTAAAATGGAAGAGATGTCCAAACTGCAAATATATCGTGGAGCTGCGTTCGTGTTTCAGTATTGTTAGTTGCAGGTTTGCTTCCTTCCCTTCGTGATTTAATTGTAAATCCATTTCTTATATATATTTCACTAGGCAATCTGAGAATAATTCCAATCAAAAAAGAATAATCGCACAGAGTTACCAATCTAATAATAAATGGGTTTACCTCGAGGAAATATTTTTACAGTTTTTTTATTTTTTTTTATTTTAGAGAATTTTATGATAATGATATTATAGTTAGCTAAACAAAAATAGGACTCATTAGGTATGGTGCCCTAATCTATGTTAGTCATTGTGTTAATACCGAATGTTTCATTAGGGATCTAACTGCACAACAACAAAATGTAGGGCCGGAAGTGCATAACCTTTCTTTACGACTGCCCTATGAAAAGAGGGAGAAAAGTTTGGTCCTTAGTCGCGCCTCACAAGTCCACACCTATGTTTTTTTAGCATATCATACTGAAAGAAACTATTATAGCCATATTTATACACGTCCCAAGATTGTCGAGATCCTATCTATTTGCTCCCTCGCGATCGTTTGTATTTTTACTATATATGCACTTCGATCGAAACTTCCCCCTAGCAATTTCTCTCTTTGTTTTAACAAATAACAATCCCCGGGTAGACATGCGCTTATGCTCTTTTCTCTTAAGCACCAAGGTGAAAACTTTTATTTGTATTTAGTTAGCACCGCTTTATGCCCAACTTTTATGTATTTAGGAATTAATTTTTTGTTAAACTAGCTTATTTTTCTTGGGGTTGAGATCCAGATGTTCAAGATTTATTTTATGAATGTATTTTTGTTACACATAATGTATTTAGGAACTCAATTTCTACATGGTTCTGGATCATTAAAGGGATCCGAGGAGGCATTGTTGTGCCTTGTTATCCTTACCCTAGTTGGCTTTGCGATCTGCAGTTTCTCATATTATTTGTTGTCCGGAGGTAGCTGAATGTAAACAAATGGACAATTCACAAACAATCTGGTCGGGGTTTCATGGGCAGCCTTCATCACTGAATCTACTTTCACTCTTTCAAACACTCGGTAGCGCTTTTTCTCTGTCTTGGAGATCTAGGCTTAGGATGATAATTTTTTGTTTTGGCATTGCTTGTTTTGATATTTCTTGTGAGATAATAAAATTGCTAAAGTAAATTTTCATGGATGTCAATTTGCATGCATTTCTTAGAATTCGGATTTCAATAGCTTTATATCCTTTGACCGAAGAATTTGGCACTCAGATTTGAAGGTCCGTTCACTTAAATTTAAAAATCAAAGCTCGGATATTCGGGTATTCGTGCATTTTCTTTTTTAAAGCCTTTCTAAATACATCCTAGACAATTTTATAGTACAACTGGAACGTAGCGAACTTCTCCTAAAACTGAAGTCTTCTGCTTATATATGCTGAAAAGCTTGCCACTGAGTTTGCATAATTGAATTTTCCATCACAAAATTAATGGAAGCAAAATGTGCAATTGCTGGTAATCAATAGTAATGAGATCACCGCGAACTCCGTCACCATCATTCTCACCAACATTAAGCACTTGTTTGCAATTTCTCTTCACCATCTTCTACTTAAAACACGTTTATTAGCACCATTCTAATGTTAGGGTTCTCTGGCCATAAAGTAAGTATATTTATGCCAACTAAAAAAAAATATACCGACTCCTAACATAGGCCGGGCCTAAGGCTTTTGGGTTGAGTTTAAGTGAGTTTTAGTAGCCTCCCCCTTCATAAGTCATCTTAGTTTAGGGAGCACCCACAGCAGCCTCCTTTAGATAGGGAGTGATTTTGAGGAGTTTTAAGAGAAAACCAATTCTTACCAAATAAATGACCTATTTTAAGGAGCCACATCATAAAAATAACTTAAAAATATGTCACGTTCTCACCTATGATAGGCTTTTCTTATTTAATTTTGAGGGTGCCACACTTTCCACCTAATAAAATTGTCAAACGTGGCTACCCAATATTTTTTCTCTCTGCTCAATGTCGAGGAGAGGGAGAGTAGTAAAACCCAAAATAACTAGGAGGCTAAAAACTTGGTTTTTAGCACTTTTTTCTCTATATTTTAACTATAAAGAGACTACACTAGATGCTCTAAGGTCTCCCTCTCTCTAACGTTTCTAGTCTCTTCTGATCTACAAAACCTAAAAAAAGATCAATCTCGCTCATCTCTCTTGACCTCTCTCTCTTTCTCAGACTCTCTCCACAAGTAGGAGTCCGGATTTGACAACCCTCCTTAACGGAGGGTTGTGCAAACCCTCTCTCTTATTGGTTTAGGGTGTAGTGTTTAACATCTGTTAACTCTCTAGCCAATAAGAGAGAGGGTTGGCACAACCCACCATAGGGGTTTAGAAGGGTTTAGGGTGTAGTGTTTAATATCTGTTAACTCTCTAGCCAATAAGAGAGAGGGTTTGCACAACCCTCCGTTAAGGAGGGTTGGCAAATCCGGACTCCACAAGTAGTGCTTAGAGCATCCACAACAGCCTCATTTGAATAAATGAGTGATTTTGAGGAGTTAGAGGGAAAATCAATTCTTACCAAACGGATTACCTATTTTAAGGAGCCACATCATAAAAAAAAACTTAAAAGTATTTCACGTTCTCACCCATGATAGGTTTTTCTTATTTAATTTTGAGGGTCCCACACTTTTCACGTAATAAAATTATTCAACGTGACTACCCAATTTTTTTTTCCTCTCAATGTTGAGGAGAGATAGTATTAAAACCCAAAATAACTACCCTCTTGGGGAGGCTGAAAACTTAGTTTTTAGCACTTTCTCATATATATTTTAACTATAAAGAGACTACACTAGATGCTCTTACTCCCTCTAACAATTCATGGGAGTCGCTGCTATGTTACGCTATGGGATATCCAAATACGGGTGCGAAGATTTGAGCTTCAGTTGTGAGATATGTATGGAACAAATTGTATCAAAGAAGAAATTCAAAAACAAAAGTTGCACTCATTCGATATGCGTTGATTGTATAGTGCCAAGTGGGTGAAAGTAAGATTAGAAAGAAATATAACAAAGATTAGATCCCCGGATCCGTACTGTAACAAGCTTTTGGATTCTCTTTCATGTCGCCCCATCCATCCCGCAATATTGTTTGAGAAATAGTGTAATTTTCTTTCTCTCCCTCTAAACTAGTACAGTTCAAGTGCAATTCTTACACTAGCTTATATATTTTTTCTAGGTTCAATTTGTTTGGGTCATTGTTTAATTAGGAAATGCTTAATCTATTACGCACAAATCGAATGTGATCCTAATTTTTCCTTACAACACATGATGCAGGAGGAGTTGTAGTGGAACGTACATTTGACGTGATTGTGGATCAAATGAATCATTTTGTTGGTGCTGGAAGGTAGGAACGGGTGTATTCGTGGGTGTCACCTTAAGAAATATTGGCAACCATATACTTTAGTTTATGTGTGATGAATGATATCGTTTAGTTTTCCTCGTTTCAGATTTAGTTGATTCTGAATTGTTAAAGGTCTTTGGGTGTATATGATTTTAAGTCTTTTCGGATCTGGTTATATATCTAGCAACTGCTCCTAGACAAGTAGCTCCTTCATTTCTTTCTGATACTCGCCTTTAGTTCCTTTAGGTTTAGACCTTCTCTTCTACTTTTGCCTTGTACTCTCTTTTATTTTCCTTAATAAGTTTGTCCCTTGCCTTAAAAAAATGAAAGAAAGAAAGAAAGAACTTCCATTGAAATATATGGAACTGCTTAGACTAGTTTCAGAAACGAACAATGTTAGATATCTAGGATTGAGGTTGCTGGGCTTATGGTTATGAGGAGTAAATGATTTCTTGTAGCATCTTCTCGTATGAGTGGATCAGTCAATGACCTTTAATTTACATGCCTTGATGATAACAACTTGTACAAATAATTGTATAACATATAGAAAGGCCAGAATGGCTTCTTAAAGTTACACTGTAAAACTGAAACTTGATGTCACATAGCCTTAATTTAATCAACACTGGTGGCTCATAGAAAGAACATATAGATATAGATTCTCCTTTAATGAGGTATCCTACAACTATCGATAACGGTTACACTTGATTACTTTTCAACCGATTTGTCTACAAAAATAATGTGAAATAAAATTTCAACTAGTAGTGTAGATAGCAAGCAACAATGGCCACCCTAAAATAGGTATATTATGATCATGCACACATTGAACAGCAGGATCTTTGATAGGGCAAAAAGTATTTAGGATATGATTGTGTGTGTGTGTGTGTGTGTGTGTGTGTGTGTGTGTGGGGGGGGGGGGGGGGGGGGGGGGGGGAGCTTTAGGGGGCCCTAGACGAGGTCCGAAAATGAGGTCCCCCACCGAAGAAAAAAAAATTTAATAGTACATATAAAAAAGAAAAAAATTGTAAATAAGGTGAAAATTTGAACCCTTGACCTTGTAATGAGGTCAATTACCTTAAACCAACAAGGCTACTTCATTTTATATCATTTTTGGGGCCCATTTTTTTATATAGTATTTAACCATTTGGAGACCCCAAATTTACATGAAAATTGGGGGGACTACGCAGCCGCCTTTTGCGCCTATAGTCAGGGCTAGCTCTGAGGGGAGGGAGGGAAGCCAGAGAACTCTGGCCATAAAGCATCTCTAGTTAATGCACCATCAAGTCATCTTATAGTGATCCCTCTAAGGTAGGGCAACCGACACACGCATAATTTTTTGGCATCCTTTTCTTTTGTTTTATGAGAGAGAAAAATCAACAGTTGAACGCCTTTAATATATTAACATCATGATATAACATTATAATAATAATAAGATATATCATATAAACTTTAAATTGATCAAAAGACATACTTATAATTAAATTAATTAATATATTAATTAACTTCTTCTCAAAATAATCTAACATAAGTATAGTTGCAAGTCATATTTAAATAAATAAATAAAAACATCATGTCAATTCTTCTCAAAATAATAAATTTAACAAAATGATATTTGACAAACACTCCAAATCAACTAGCTTGTCTAACAATATCAGCAATGCTTCATTACTCTTCGCCTTGATTAGATTGATCCAGGAGGTTCTAGGAACGTTTGAAGTTTTAGTAAAAGTCGTTCGAACGAGGTTGAGAGTCTTTCGAACGACCCAGTCGTTCGAGCAACTCCCAATTTCTTTCGAACGATCTTTTACATGCTCTCTAGAATTTGGCCCATAGACGTATTTTCCTTCGAACGAGTTGTCAACTTTCTAGGGTTTTAGACCAATTAGGCGTAAAGTCGTTCGAACGACTCCTTATTTCGTTCAAAAGACTTTGGCGGTGTTTGTGATTTTTAGGCGTTGTTTTGTCTCGAGATCCGTTCTTTTATTATTTCGAGTTCCCTAGTATATAAAAAGAACTTAGGTTATTTATTTTCTTATGTTAGATCTAGAAAGAGTGCTGAGAAGAAGCCTAGGGTTTTGGAGTGATTCATTATAATTTACTTCGTTTTAAGCAATTGAAGCTTTATTTTTTCCAATCTATTGGTGTTCTTTGTACTTTTCAGCTAACTAGAGCTTCTCAATCATATTGTGGATTAAGTGGTATCAGTTTTCCAGTTACGATCTTCGGGGGTTGATTGTGGTTTATGGTCTCTACACGGGACCGTCTCAAGCAAACGAAGGAGAAGCTAGTGAGTTCGTTGACGATTCATCGCCAACCTAATTTGAAGAAGAAGGACAATTTGGAAATTGACGATTCCAACAATCGACTTATTACTTTGGAAATGACAGTTTCTGACCTAACTTCTATTGTGGGGGAGTTGGTAGAACAATTGCGTCTCACGAACCTCGCGAAGGCTTCCACTTTGGCGACAAGACGAGGCCGCTCGAGGAAGAAAGGAGTTATAGAGGTGGAAAGAGACGTCGATAATATGGGGATAGATAGCGATTCTAGTGATGTCAAATCCGACAAGAAGCGATCGGGTATTGGTAAGTCATTGAATCTTATTCGTAATCTTCGTATTAATTTTAAGATTGAAATTCTGGTATTCGACGGTTCGATCGATGCCGAGAAGTTGGATAATTGGTTAGATAGGTTAGAAACTTATTTTTCCGTTTATGAATACTCCAATGCTCAGCAAATATGCTTTGCTACGTTATAATTCGCAAGTCATGCACTCATGTGGTAGAAATCTTATCAGAAATGCCACGATGTAAGAGATTTGGGCTGGAAAGAATTTAAGGTATTAGTGCATAAGCAGTTTTATCCGATTGGGTATGAGTAAGAGAGATGGTATAAATGGTACAATTTGTGCCAAAAGTTTGAGCAATCCATACAAGAGTGCACTACATCATTTCATAACCAAGCTTTGGTTTTGGACATTGATGTGGACAGTATGAGGTGCTCATAAAGTATACGGGGGATTTGTCGGAGTCTATTAGGAGAGAGTTGAAGCTCTTTATTATGGCCAATATAGAGGACGTTACCGTGAAGGCAATTGTCATTAAAGGAAAGTACTTGAAGAGTGACAAAGAAGACGACAAAATCAAGTCAGGGTACAAGTCTAGTTGGAAAAATGAGTATAAGGGAGAGGCCAAAGGAGAGGGGTCTTCGTACAAAGAGTTTCATTGCAATCAATGTAAGGCGAGTGGGCACATTTCTGATTATTGTTGGAAACTTCACCCAGAGCTTAGGTCGAAGGAGGAGATGATCCAGGAGGATCTAGAGTTATTTGAAGATTTGTCAAAGTCGTTCAAACAAGTTGTCATGCCCTCTGAAATTTTGGCCCAGAGCTATATTTCGTTCGAACGAAGTTAAGTGTCATTCGAACGAGTTGTCATTTCCTCTGGAATTTTAGCCCAGAGCCATATTTCGTTCAAACGAGTTGGGTTTCGGTCGAACGATCAGGCAACTTTTCTAGGGTTTAGACCAATTAGTCATAAATTCATTCGAACGACTCCCTAGCTCGTTCGAATGACTCTGGCGGTATTTTAATTCTCAGGCATTTTTTTACCTCGAGATGCATTCTATTTTGTAATTTCGAATTCCCTAGTATATAAAGGGAACTTAAGTTATTTTCTAGGTTATGTTAGATCTGAAGAGAGTTCTGAGAGAAGCCTAGGGTTTGAGAGTTTTTATTATAATTACTTCAAGTTTAAGTAATCAAATCTCTATATTTCCAAATCTAATTAGTGTTCTTCGTTCTTTCTACTAACTAAAGCTTCTCAATCGGATTGTGGATTAAGTGGTATCAGTTTTCCAGTTTCAATTCTCGGCGGGTTGATTATGGTTTATGGTCTCTACGCGTGACCGTCTCAAGCAAATGAAGGGGAAACTAGTGAGCCTGTTGAAGATCCATCGTAAACCTACTTCGAAGAAGAAAGACGACTTGGAGATGGGCAATTCCAGCGATCGACTCATAACTTTAGAAACGACTGTTTCCGCCCTACCTTCTACTGTAAAAGAGTTAGTCGAACAATTGCATCTCACAAACCTCGCGTTGGGCTCTGTTTCGGCGAATTGGCAAAGCCTCAATCAACGGTGATGCCGATCGAAGAAGAAAAAGGTTTTGGAGGTGGATGAAGACAATGTTAATACAGAGAAAGATAGTGATTCTAGTGATGCCGATTCCGTCAATGAGCGCCCAACTTTTGGTAAGTTAACGAATCCTATGCGTAATCTTCGTATCGGCTATTAGATTAAGATTCCAGTTTTTGATGGTTCCGTCTATGCCAAGAAATTAGATAATTGGTTAGATAGGTTGGAGACCTATTGTTCCGTGGATGAATATTCCAACGCTCAGAAGATTTTCTTCTCTACTTTGAAATTTGCAAGTCACTGACTTTCGTGGTGGAAATCCTACCAGAAATGACATGATGTCGGAAGTCTAAGTTAGAAGGAATTCAAGGTCTTGGTGAGGAAGCAATTCTTTCCGATTGGGTATGAACAGAAGCGATGGTACAAATGGCACAATTTGTGCCAAAGGTTTGGGCAATCCGTACAACAATTCACTACAGAATTTCATAACCAAACGTTAGTTTTGGATATTGACGTGGATAAGTACGATGTGTTTATGAAGTATACGGGGGGTCTGTCGGAGTCCATTCGAAGAGAATTAAAACTCTTTAAAGTGGAGAATATCGATGACACTACCGTTAAAGCAATTGTCATTGAAGGCAAGTACTTGAAGAGCGACAAGAAAGACGACAAGAACAAGTCGGGGTACAAGGCTAATTGGAAGTTTGATCAGAAAGGGGAGTCCAAAGGAGAGGGGTCTTCATTCAAGGGGACTATCTGTAGTTATTGCAAGGCTAATGGGAAAAATTCTGATAAATATTAGAAACTTCACCCTGAGCTTCGGCTGACGGAGAAGAAGGGCAAGAAAGAGAAATGTGTACTAGCCGCAGCGATTGTTGATCTTCCAGATTTAGATAAGCCAAATCCTAAGCTTACTCTAATGTTCAAGCAACCTCTAGTTATCAAGGAGGCGAGTCGGGAAGAGCTTTTCTTTGTCAGCATTCAGGTAAAACAGAGCTTAGTCGAGGCCATCATTGATCTGGGTAGTCAGAAGAATTTAATTTCTGAGGCGGTGGTGAAGAAGATGGGTTTGGCTACTGTGGCTCATCCTAAGCCGTATGGTTTGGGTTGGATTTGATAGACGCAAAGTTAAAGATCACTAAGCAGTGTACGTTCAAGTTTGCGATTACAGAGACGTTTATTGACGAAGTGACATGTGAGGTGGTTTCGTTGGACGTGTGTCAAGTCATCTTGGGTAACCCTTATCTTTGGGATTGAGATGCAATCCTTTACCGTCGTGCTAGCAAGGATCATTTGGTGAAGGATGGGACTAATTTTTATATTAATACGTACAAGAAACATATCACTACCAGTAATTTGGTAATGGCGACTCAGGCAAAGAGGTTGGTTAATGCGAGTGGCAAATTTTTTGTTGTTGTTGGTGCGACCGGTTCAAGAGGGTCCGTTGGCTACAGTATTGTCTACTTTGGCAATGTATCCTAAGCAACAAACCGATATGGGGGAGTTACAAGAGGAGTATGAAGACTTGTTTTTGGGCATAGAAGGGATGCCGCGTAAGAGAGATGTGGAGTATGATATCACCTTGGTGAATGGTGAGCCACTACCCAATATTGGGTTATATCGGACTTCTGTTACAGAGTTTAATGAGATCAAGAAATAGGTACATGAACTCCTAGAGAAAGGAGTTATTAATCCAAGCTGCTCACCTTGTTGTTCACCAGTGTTACTGGTACCGAAGAAGGATGGGTCTTGGAGGATGTGTGTGGATTATCGGGCGTTGAGCAAGATCACGGTGAAGAATTGTTATCTGCTTCCACGGATTGACGAGCTTTTAGGTGAGTTGCAGATGGCTTGGTTTTTCACCAAGTTGGATCTTAAGTCGGGTTGCCAGCAAGTTCAAAACCGGGAGGAGGATACTTGGAAGACAGCGTTCAAAACTAAACAGGGCTTATTTGAGTGGTTAGTGATACCTTTTGGGTTATGCAATGCTCCGACGACATTTATGTGGCTAATGAATGAGGTACTTCGTGCGTTTATTAATGATTTTGTGATTGTATATTTGGATGATATCTTCATATATAGTCGTACATGGGAGGAGCATCTTGGGCATTTATGCAAAGTGTTGGGCGTTTTGCGATCACAACAGCTTTTTCTGAACGGGAAGAAGTACGAGTTTGGGAAATGGAAGCTAGTCTATTTGGGTTTTATTGTTGGTGGCGGCGAGCTTAAGGTCGATCCATAGAAGGTCTCGGTCACTACTAATTGGCCTCGACCCCGCACAGTGACGGAAGTGAGGAGTTTTATGGTTCTTGTCAGTACTTACGAAAATTTATTCTGCATTTTTCATAAATAGCCGCACTGTTGTATTCTTTGATGATGATCGGGGTACAATTTGTGTAGGAAGAGCACCATGAGAAGACTTTTCTGTTACTGAAGCGGAAGATTATTGATGCACCAGTATTAGCATAGCCTAATTTATAGCGGTCTTTTAAAGTTGAGACAGATGCGTCAGACTATGCATTGGGGGTAATCCTTTTACAGGATGGGAAGCCGGTTGCTTATCATTCTGAGATGCTTACAGGAGTAGTATGCAACTATCCTACCTACGATAAGGAGTTCTACGCACAATATTAATCAGTTAAGCATAAGGGAAGGAGGTTGTAGTATATTCTGATCACAAACCGTTATAATTCTTATCTACGCAGTCCAAGCTTCAGCAAACTCGCCATATGAAGTGGATGTCGTACCTTCAGCAGTTTACCTTATTGATTAAGTATAAGAAATGAGTAGACAACAAGATGGCTGATATGTTATCTCAACCCTCATTACCAACTATTTCTGCTTTGTTGGTAGCTATGCAGATCTAGCCGATTGTTCCTTCTGAGTACGTTTCAGGGTATGACAATGACAAGGATCTCAGTGTGATTCACGAGAAGTTGTTGTAGGGTATGTTCTGAAGGATAGTTTGATTTATAGGGGCAGTCTACTATATATTCCTGAAAGTGGAGACCGTTTGCAGTGGATTCAAGAGGTACGTTGTTCCCGGGTGGCAGGTCATTTCGGGGTTGAGAAGACTATTTTGATTTTGCGGCGCTATGTCTATTGGCGGAAGATGCAGGTAGATATTTTTCGTATGGTTCGCGGTTGCGTGTTATGCAACACATCGAAACCTTCCAATAGGAAGATATAACCGTACTTACCATTGCCAGTTCCTAGTCGATCTTGGGAGAGTATTTTAATGGATTTTATGGGTGGTTTGCCCATGACCAGGTATAAGAATGACTATTTTTTTGTGGTGGTGGATCGATTCAGCAAGATGATTATTCTTATTCCATGCTAGAAGACGGTCACAGGGGAAAGAGCAGCGCGATTGTTTTTTAGAGACGTCTGGAGGTATTTTGGGCTCCTTTCCTCTATTATTTTTGATAGAGATAGACACTTTGTGGGGCATTTCTGGAGATTGTTATGGGGGATGATGGATACTAAGTTGAAGAGAAATACCGCTTTTCATCCGCAGACATACGGGCAAACAGAGGTCGTTAACCGCACTTTGGTACATTTATTACGGGGATTCCATTCTAAGTACCCTAAGACTTGGGATGAGAGTTTATCGTATCTTCAGTTTGCGTTCAACCGGGCGATTCATGGTTCCATGTTGAAGTCTCCTTTTGAAGTTTGCTTGGGGTACTTGCCGCAAAGCCCTTTTGATTTGGCATTTAGTCTTGGCGACAAAACGGTGTCAGGGAAGGAAGAAGAGGAGCAGGTTAAGGCTCAGCGTTTCATTAAGAAGATCAGTAAGGTTCATGGGGTGGTTGAAGCTCAGTTGAGGAAGACTCAAGAGAAGTATAAGACTAATCATGACAAGCATAGGGTTAAGTGTACTTTTCTTGAGGGCAACCTCATTTGGTTGCATTTGGGTAAGGAACGGCTTAAGGGGGAAGGTGAGAAGCTCAAACCTATCCGTTATGGTCTATTTTTGATACTCAAGAAGATTGGTGACAGTGCATTCCAATTGGATTTGCCACCTTTTATGAAGATGTATTCGGTGATTAATGCCGAGCATTTGAAGCTGTTTGAGCCATCTCTTTTGGGTGAAGACTCCGCAATCGATACTCACCTACCATCAGTTGATGACTTATGGATGGAAAGTGAAGATTCATTGTCAGAGGATGGTTTTCTAGAGCGGAAGGTTCATACTATAAGATGGGGTGTTATTGATTCGTTCCGAGTTGGGAAGAAGGGTCAGCTACCGAGTAAGTCAAAGTAGTACAACAGGGAATTGGGAGGGGGGGGCATGATTCAGGAGGATCTAGAGTTATTTGAAGATTTTTCAAAGTCGTTCGAACGAGTTGTCATGCCCTCTGGAATTTTGGCCCAGAGCCATATTTTGTTCGAACGAGTTAGGTTTCATTCGAACGATCAGGCAAATTTTCTAGGGTTTAGACCAATTAGTCATAAAGTCGTTTGAACGACTCCCAAGTTTGTTCGAATGCCTCTGGCAGTATTTTGATTCTCAGGCATTGTTTTGCCTTTAGATACATTTTATTTTGTAATTTTAAGTTCCCTAATATATAAAGGGAACTTAAGTTATTTTCTAGGTTATGTTAGATCTGAAGAGAGTTCTGAAAGAAGCCTAGGGTTTGAGAGTTTTCATTATAATTACTTCAAGTTTAAGTAATCGAATATCTATTTTTCTAAATCTAATTAGTGTTCTTCGTTCTTTCTACTAACTAAAGCTTCTCAATTGGATTATAGATTAGGAGAAGAGAAAGTAAGAGAAATATGTACTAGCCATAGAGGTTGTTGACCTCACGAATTTAGAGAACCGAATCCTAAGCTTGCACTTATGTTTTAGCAGACTTTGGCTATTGAGGAGAGTCGGGAAGAACCTTTTCATGTTAGTATTCAGGTGAAACAAGGCTTAGTCAAGGTCATTATGGATCTGGGTAGTCCGAAAAATTTGATTTCTGAGACGTTGGTAAAGAAGATGGGGTTGACGACTACAACGCATCCTAAGCCGTATGGTTTGGGGTGGATTCAGAAAGATGCGGATTTGATGATCACGAAGCAGTGTACTTTCAAGTTTACGATCACTGAAAGATTTATTGACGAGGTGACGTGTGAGGTGGTTCCTTTGGATGTGTGTCAGGTCATCTTGGGTAGCCCTTATCTTTGGGACTGAGATGCGATTCATTATCGTAGAGCTCGCAAGTATCGTCTTGTGAAGGAGGGAAAGGAGTTCCATATCAATGCTTGTAAGGAGCATGTCACTACGTCTAATGTAGTAACGGGGACTCAGGTGAAGAGGTTGGTTAATGCGAGCTAAAAGTTTGTGTTATTTGTTCAACCGGTTCAGGAGGGTACGCCGGCTAGAGTATTGTCTACTATGACAACGTCTTATAGGCAACAAACTGACATGGGAATATTGTAAGATGAGGATATGGTACATACTAATCATAAATAGTTCTAGTTTTTAGCTACACAGTTCAAGCTACATCAAGCACGCCAGATGAAGGGGATGTCATATCTCTAATAATTTCTCTTGATTATGTAGTATAGGAAGGGAGTGGACAACAAAATGGCTGATAGGTTATCTCGACCCCCATTTCCAACTACTTCCACTATGTTGGTTTCTATGCAGATATAGCCTTTTGTTATGTCAATGTATGTTGCAGGATATGATGATCCCAAGGGGCGTCGTGTGTTTTGCCGAAAGTTGCTGCCAGGCAAGACATGTGGTGGTATTAAGTCGTTTCGAGTTGGGCAGAAGGGTCAGCTACCTAGTAAGTTAAAGTGGTATAGCAGGGTAATGGGCAGCGCTGTATTCCCACCTCTCCAATTTTCGCTTGAGCAGGAGCTCAAGGCTTCTAAAGGGAGGGCCATGATCGAGGAGGATCTATGAACGTTTGATGTTTTAGAAAAAGTTGTTTGAACCACCCAGTCGTTCGAACGACTCCCAATTTTGTTCGAACGACCTTTTACATGCTCTCTGGAATTTAGCCCATAGACGTATTTTTGTTCGAACGAGTTATCCTTCCGTTCGAACGAGTTGTCAACTTTTTAGGGTTT
The DNA here is from genome assembly GCA_014058105.1 of Kingdonia uniflora. Classification (NCBI taxonomy): domain Eukaryota; kingdom Viridiplantae; phylum Streptophyta; class Magnoliopsida; order Ranunculales; family Circaeasteraceae; genus Kingdonia; species Kingdonia uniflora. The sequence goes on along the minus strand of JACGCM010001055.1, from coordinate 709,921 downwards.
TAGACCAATTAGGCGTAAAGTCATTCGAACGACTCCCTATTTTGTTCGAACGACTTTGGCAGTGCTTGTGATTTTTAGGCGTTATTTTGCCTCGAGATCCGTTCTTTTATTATTTCGAGTTCCCTAGTATATAAAAGGAACTTAAGTTATTTCTTTTCTTATGTTAGATCTAGAAAGAGTATTGAGAAGAAGCCTAGGATTTTTGAGTAATTCATTGTAATTTACTTTGTTTTAAGTAATTGAAGCTTTATTTTTCCCAATCTATTGGTGTTCTTCGTACTTTTCAACTAACTAGAGCTTCTCAATCGTATTGTGGATTATAGATGTACCACCAGTAAATCCTTCATTTATTCCTAGTGCAATATTATCACTTTTATAAGCATCAAAATCAAAAAACTCTTTTATGATTCTTGCCTCATTGTCCTCAAAAGTAACAACTTCAATTTCCTCATCCAAAAGATTAAGAGGAATAACATCTTCACTACATGCGTTGAAATCACCCATTGAAACGACATCCAATACACTTCCCATAATGTGAATAACTTTACTTGTTTTCTTTTTACTTCGAACCTCACTCTCCAATTCACATTAAAGTTGTACTATCATGTTTAATTTTTACACTTCAAGGCGATTGTGAGGCTTGGTCTTAATTAAACCAAGGGATGATAAAAGCCTTTCAACGGATGCATTTTCACCACAATTTTATGTCGGGTATAAAGGAGGAATTTGGATGGAAGTCGGGTGATAAGCAAATCTGAATTTTCGTCCTAATTTAATTAAAAAGAGGTCAGCAAGATCTGGATGTAATCCGGATGGTCTTATAATCCGAATTAGCATCCGGATGCAAATACTTGGAGGTGCATTGTTTTGCCTCGTGATATGGGTATCCGATTTTAGGAACTCTTCATCTATATCTATTGTTAGGTTTTTAATGAGGATTAGGGTGAAGGGAGAAAACCGAGAGAGATCTAAATTTGAATGGTCTGTGATTGCAACCTTGAATCATCGAATAAAACTCTTTCTTTCTTTCTCTATCTCTCTCTCTCTCTTTCTCTATTGGTATAAATGTAGGCAATTTTTCGAACCACAATAAATTATGTATTTTTATTTAATTGTGTTTACTTGTTTAGTTTGTTCATCACTAATCGAATCGACTTAGTGTCTGGTTTCCGCTGTGTGGCTCAACAATTGGTATCAGAACAAGGTTTTATCATCGGTGTTTATCGTAATTTGAGGTAATGTCTTATCTCAAATTGCCTTTGTTTTCAATTTGATTAGTATATGCAAATTGGAGGAACAATGGTAGAAGATGAACCAAAAGATGCGAGTAAGTTCAATAAGAAGCATCAAGTTCCTCAACGGTGCCTAAAAGGAATAACACGACGGTTATGTTTAACAACGTCAAAATTAAAGTTAAGAAATTTAATGGCACAAATAACTTTGGAATGTGGCAATGCAAAGTTATTGATGCCTTTAGTCAACAAGATTTGGACAAGGTATTAGAAGATAAACCTGAGGAGATTGAAGTGCGTGTTTGGAAGAAGATGAATAAATGGGCATGTGGTCAAATTAGGTCATGCCTAGGTCAAGATATAAAGTACCTTGTGATGAATGAAACATCGAAAAAAGAGATTTGAAATATTTTTTAGGAGAAGTATTTGATGAAGAGCATCCAAAATTGACTCTTTTTAAGGAGAAAACTTTACCGCTTCACTATGAGACAAGAAATTTTTATGTATGAGCATTTGAACTATTTTACCAAGTTCCTTGCCGACTTAGCAAATCTAGAAGAGGTTGCTGGTGATGAGGACAAAGCTCGATTATTCTTGAACTTGCTTCCTGAAGAGTGCAAACACTTCGTAATGACTATTACCTGTGGGAAGAGTTTTTTAAAATATTTGGATGTGACGACGGCGGTGATGAATCGCGAGTACAGAAAGAAGGATAAACATGAGTCTAACAAGTCAACGTCTGAGGTGTTGATGGAAAGAGGGAGGTCTATGGATAAGAAGAAGTCGAATAGTAATAACTCTCTATCGAAATCAAAGTTGAGAGGTCATAGTGTTAATCACAATAATTTTGGTAAAGATGAATTTGTGTTCTACCATGAGACGGGACATTAGAAGAATGAGTATCCTGCGTTTCTAAAGAAGTAGAAAGTTGGGTCTTCTATTAATATTGCTCAAGACCGTGGGGTAAATGATGGTAATGATTTAGATTTTTCTTAACTATATCATAGAATGCATGTATTGTTGATTCCAAAGAATGGATTATGGATTCGGGTGCTACCTATCATATTTGTCTCGAAAGTGGTTGTTTTTCTAGTTTCAAAAGGCTAGAAGGTGGAACGGTGTTGATGGGAAATGATTATTCCTGTCATATAACGGGGATGGATACTATTCGTCTTAAGTTGCATAATGGTTTAGTTCAAAAAATTAAAGAGATTCGGTATATTCCGACTATTAAAAAGAATATTATCTCAACTGGTTTACTTGAGGAGAAATACTACAAGGTTATGTCTGAAAATGGGGTTCAAATGGTTCTTAAGGGAGCAATGGTGTTTTTGAAGAGCCAAAGAAGAAGTAACAACTTGTATTATTTAGATAGTACAGCTATTTTGGGGGATATTGCTACTGCGGGAAGTGTAGAGACTACTTCTAGAGATACTACAAGATTATGACATATGCATTTAGCACATATGAATGAAAAGTTCTTGAGAATTCTTGCGAATCAAGGGCTATTAAAAGGTGTTAAGGCATGCAAGTTGGATTTATGTGAGCATTGTGTTCTAGGCAAGCAGACAAAGGTAAAATTTGGTTTGGCCATCCATCATACTCGTGGAATCCTTGACTATATTCATTCAGATGTATGAGGGGGCCCTCCAGGAATGTATCACTTGGAGGTAAACATTATTTTATGTCGTTTGTTAATGATTTTTTTTAGTGTGTGGGTATATACCATGAGAAAAAAGGATGAAGTCCTAGAAATATTCATGAGGTGAAAGAAGTTGAAAGAAACTCAAACTTGCATAAAGATCAAATTGCTCCATTCAGATAATGGTGGAGAGTATGCAAGTGATCCGTTCTTGTAAGTATGTCAGGATGAAGAAATTGTTAGACATTTTACCATCAGGGAGCACCACAACAAAATGGAGTGGTGGAGCGCATGATCATACTTTGCTGGAGAAGGTACAATGTATGTTGTCTAATTCTAGGTTGGGCAAAGCATTTTGGGCTAAGGCTTTGACATATGCATGCTACTTCGTTAATAGGTTACCTTCAGTTGCAATTGATGGTAAAACACCAATGGAAGATTGGTCGGGAGAACCTGCTACAAATTGTGATATTATTTATATTTTTGGGTGTCCACCATACTATCATGTCAAAGATGGTAAGTTGGATCCTCGAGCAAGGAAAACCATTTTTTTAGGTAAGAAGAGTTAAATGTATGAAAGATCGAAAGATTATTCTTAGCAGGGATACCACTTTTGATAAGACTTCTATGATAAAGTCACATGTCTTTGAACACGAAGAGAAGATGGCATACGAAATTTTGCAGTGGGTGAAGATTGATGCATCTTCACATGATTTAGATAGTTATGTACCAAATGAGGTGTCATCTACGGGTGTGACAACGGTTGATAAACCATTAGTTTATGCTTTAAATGATAAAGAAACAGACGAAAGTAGAGCATTTGGTAGTAAAGAAGTGGAGACGCCGGTTATGGAGTCAATTACAACTTATAGACTTTAAAGGTGGATATCTAAAAGTAGCTAAAGGTGGATATCTACAAATCTCTTTGGAGGAGCAGAGTGACAAAGCCTATAGCTTTGAAGGATCCTTGAAACTAGGGTAAAATCAGCCACACTCTGCGTTATCAAAAGCGTTGGCCAAAGACTAGAAAACTCTAGGATTCTCTTTCAATTGCGTAGTAGTAATGAATAGTTTAAAATAGTTATTTGTCAAAGTAAAAGTGCTTCATGGTGCTAGTAGTGAAAGTGCTTCATGGTGCTAGTGGTGTAGTCACACGCTAAAGGTTTCATCCTATTTCTGGCCTAAGTCCAAAGCAAGGCTTCATAGCCAAATCAAAAGAAGATAATCCTTGGATTTCCTAGTGGTAATATCTATAAAGAACTGACAAGTTCTATATCCAAAAGCTAAAACCACCAAGGAATGCAAGTAAGCCAGCATGGCTTACAAATGACATGGTACTTCCAAAGGTGAAGACAATGGTAGCATACGCACTACCGATCGCTGAAGAAGATGTTTATTCTACTTATAAAGGAGTTATTTATGATTTTGAAGCTAACGAATGGGAAGGAGTGATGAAAGAAGATATGCATCTCTTCTTAAGAACAAAACTCAAGAACTTTTGAAGTTGTCTAAGGGAAAGAAGGTGATTGGTTGTAAGTGGGTTTACACAAAGAAACAAGAATCTCAAAATGATGATATATGCTTCAAGGCAAAGACTTATAACCAAAGGCTATGCTCAACGGGAGGGGATTGATTATAATAATAATAAAATCTCTAGTGGTAAAGCACTCATTCATTCGTATCCTTTTAGCCTTGGTAGCACAATTTGATTTGAAGTTACAACTCGATATAAAGATGACATTCTTACATGGGAATTTGAAAGAAGAGATCTATATGAATCAGCCAAGTAGGTTTAAATTTACTATAAAGGAAGATTATGTGTATAAATTGAAGAGATCGTTGTATGGTTTGAACCAGTCTCCAAGACAATGGTACAAATGGTTTAAACAGTTTATGATCAGGCAGAAGTACAAACGGAGTCATTATGACCATTATATCTACTTATGCAAGCTACATGACAGGGCCTTTATTTACTTGCTTTTGTATATGGACGGTATGCTTATTGTGTGTAAGAATTAAAATGAGATTGACAAGTTAAAGAAACAAATGAGTGGAGAATTTAAAATGAAGGATTTAGGTGACGCGAAGGAGATTCTTAGTAGGGAGATTCATAGAGATAGAGAGAAGGGAATGGTACATCTTTCTCAGACGACGTACATGAGAAAAGTACTTCATAAATTTGGTATTGATGGGAACACAAAACCTATGAGTACGCCCCTTGCCCCCCATTTGCAAGCTTAAAGTTACTATATCTCCAAAAACTAATGAGGAACATGATTATATGAGTCAAGTTTCTTATGCTAACGCAGTTGCTAGTTTGATGTATGCAATGGTATGTATACGGTCAGATATTTCACAGACAGTTGGGTATGGTTAGTAGATATATGCATGATCCAGGAAGAAATTATTGGCAAGCTATGAAATGGATTCTACGGTATATCAAAGGTACTGTGGATATTAGTTTGGAATTTTGTAAGTAGGATTTGATTGATCAGTTTTGTGTGGGTTATGTGGATTTTGACTATATGGGTCATTTGGATAAATAACGGTCTACTATAGGGTATATTTTTATATTAGGTGGAGGACCGGTTAGTTGAAGATCTACGCTACAGTCTACGGTAGCCTTATCTACTATAGAAGCAGAGTATATGGCAGTTACTGAAGTGATTAAGGAGTCTATTTGGATGAAGGGTCTTTTGCATGATTTGGGCATCAAGATGGAGCATCTTGTTGTATTTTGTGATAGTCAGAGTGTTATTTTTGGCGAAAGATCAAGTTCATCATCAACGCACGAAACACATTGATGTGCATTACCATTTTGTCAAAGAGGTACTTAAAGAAGATAAGATTCGGTTGAAGAAGATTCATACAAATAATAACCCGACTGATATGTTTACGAAAGTTGTTTATGAGATCAAGTTCAATCATTGTTTGGACTTGGTCCAAATCCTTCATACAGATTGATTTGGCCCTTACGGGGATATTGGGAACTAAGGGCGACTTGATCTACGGTACGTAGGCAACCATTATTTTGGTGCAGTCGATTTGGTCATTTGAAACGTTTGTTTTTGGGTACCTTGGGGACATTTGTGAGAGAGGGTTCGATTTGTTTGGTTTGGCGAAGTTCGACTCAGATTTAAAGAAATCTTCACCGAGGTAGAGAATTGTTGGGTATAAAGGAGGAATTCGGATGGAAGTCGGGTGATAAGCAAATCCAAATTTCCGTCCTAATTTAGTTAAAATGAGGCTAGTAAGATCTGGATGTAATCCGGATGCAAGCAATCCGGATGGCCTTATGATCCGGATTTGCATCCGGATGCAAATACTTGGAAGTGCATGGTTTTGTCTCGTGATACAGGTATCCGATTTTAGGAACTCTTTCTCTATATCTATTGTTAGGCTGTTAATGAGGATTAGGGTGGAGAGAGAAAACTGAGAGAGACCTAAATTTGGTTAGTGAGTGATTATAACCTTTAATCATCAAATAAAACTCTTTCTTTTTCTCTCTCTCTCTCTTGGTGTAGACGTAGGCAATTTGTTGAACCATGATAAATTGTATGTTTTCGTTTGATTGTGTTTACTTATTTAGTTTGTTCATCGCTAATCGAATTGACTTGGTGTTTGGTTTCCGTTGTGTGGCTCAACAATTTAGTCTTTACTTTTTTAGTTTTTGCTAGAGTAAGATGGAGGAGAAAAAGACTAATTTGGAACTTCTATGACGAGTCATACGTAATACATATACTACAAAAAAAACTCCTAAAACTATTAATTTAACCTCGGTCAAAAGGCACACCAAATGGCTATATGGCATGCCACACGGGCATGCCTAGTTTGGCATGTCAGTGCCATGGTGCCAAGTACCCTACTTGAAGGCCTTCCCTTTTGTCACGTTTCCAGTCCCTTATGATCTACAAAACCTTTAAAAAAAAGCAATCAACAACAAGTACTACAACCTACTCTCACCTTATCTTCTTTTCATCAGATAATAACACATATAATAAGATAAACTCAGATGGCGAACTTCGAGATTTAAAATTATGGGCATGAAGATTTTTTTATTTCTTTTAACGGTAAGCTCGGGTTGAAAGCAAACTTCACTGTTTCTACAGAAATAACATAATTTACAAACAAGAGCCCCCTATATACATACCGGGAAGCACATGAGAAAGAAAAAATTGGACAATGCTACCACTAAACTAAATACTACAACTCACAAAGAGAATAGATACAACTCATAAGAACTAATTCAGAGCTGTACATCCAAGCAGCAAAAGGAAAAGGAACATGCTACATTTTGAAATAGACTCTTCCTCCAGCATCTTCATCAACAATAATTTGCAGCTCATCACTGAAATCTTCAGGCTCCAACTCCCTATTGGAGCTTCAGTTATTGGATATGTATGAAACAAGTAGCCATCCAATATGTGACGATTGTATAGCCATGTGAGTTGAAGTAAGAGTAGAAATATTGAATATATCAAAGATAAAATGTTCGGATCCGTACTGTCATAGAACCATAAAAATCATAAATTATAATTAGTCAAAATCAAATTTAAACGGGTCAAGGTCAACCCTAATCCAACTTCTTTATTAAATGGGTTTGACAGATTCGGGTCAAATAGCTCGCGACCTATTAAGGCCAAACCCAAACCCGCCAAAAACAGGGTTGGGTCGCGTTGGCGGGTCACATTGCAAACTCTAGTGAGAGGTTCTCTTAGATATTGGACTTTACTATTAGTGTGCAATTCAATTCCCTTGCCCAAACGAACAAAACCCTAAAAAAATCACCATTTTGGCCTTTGTGTGACCACAGTTCAAAATCAGACAACAGTTTTCAAACCCTAAGACAACAGCTCTCTCTCTCTCTCTCTCTATGGGGTGGGCTGATCTTCCGGGGGACCTCTTTGACCAAATTGTACCCCGGCTTTCCTTAATCGAAGATTATGTGCGATTTCCTACGGTATGCAAGTCATGGAGATTGGGGTTTAAAAAATCTAAGAATATTTTACTAAAACCCCAATTCCCATGGTTTATGCTTTACAATGATTACAATAACGAGTCCGAAATCCAGCAGCAAGGAGGGCAGAAACGTAGCTTCTTTCGACTCACTGATGCCAAGGTTTTCCACTTGGAATTGCCTAAGGCTCATCAGAGAAAGTTCTTGGCGTCCATCAGAGAAAGGGTTCGTCTCTTACACCCTTTCTCAAAAACCCAAATCAAGCTCCCCTCATCAACCACTTTTAAGCATCAACTTCATCCTAGATTTTACTCACCCAAAAGATATCTGTCGTACTTTTATACACAAGGCTGTTTTATCCTCAACTCCTTTCTCAAGCAACCCTGCCAATGATCATCTTTGTGTAGTCATGGCTATCTACGGTGAAAAATCTGGACTGGCCTTGGCTAGGCCTGGTGATAATACTTGGGTTGAAGTTGAAACACCAATCAAATTATTTGTTGATATTGTGTACTATAAGGATCAGTTTTACGCTGTGAATGACTGTGGTTTGGTGGTGGTTTGTGACATTAGTGGTAACCCAAGTGCTCCTGACTATCTCCCTAGAGCAACAATGACAAGAGTTTTTTTCGACCGCTGTTATCTAGTCGAATCATCAGGCAATTTGCTATTGATTTTACGTCAAATAATACGCAAAGAGTGGTCCAGGGGAATATCAAACATTCCCCTTTGCCGTACACACCGTTTCCAAATATTTCAAATGGATATCAGTTCATCACCAAAGTGTTGGGTAGAAATTTCTAACTTGGGTGACCATGCGTATTTTCAGGTGAGGATTTTGCTGTATTTCTACTCTTGAGTACATGCACAATCCTTTATTATGGTTATCTGATATTTGTTAGAAGTTAGAAGTTAGAAGCTAGAAGCTAGAAGCTAGAAGCATTTGCTTTAAATTAGAAATTTTATGGCATTATATCTTGAATTTCAAGATTTTTACGGTAATTTGATTCTAGATTTTTCTTCTTTTTAGTATCTTTTTATGAGCAAAGTTTGATAAGTGCATTCCGGGTCGTTCTCGGAGGAGATGTTTGGTCTAAGATTATAATGGTTGGTCGTATCGTACAGCTTAGACCAATAACATCTGTAGCTTTAAGTTCCCTCTGTCTAATGAAATGAGCACCCCAACCTCCGTACAGTTTGTAACGCATTTTTATATCCTTGGTGAATCTTACAGTATGTGAAGTATCATCGTCTTTGTCAAGTACTTGAATTAGTGGTACTTTATTGTCTTCCACTCTCTCAGCTTCAACCCAGTGATCTTTGAAGAACAACTCCAATTAATCGTTACCCAAGTTCAGGGTTGCATTGCTAGTTCTGGGGTGTTTTCCTTCTTTGTTGGAAAAAAAAGTTGTAAAAGGCCTTTTTTGTTTTTCTTCTTGTTCTTTGGTTGGGAAAAACTTGAAAAAAAGAGGCTATTTTTTCATCAGAAAGAGTCACAACAAAGGGATATATGTTCCCTAAACAATGCCTTTGTTGCACTGAAGCAACTAGAGTAGAAAGAAGCAAAGGTAATATAAATCAGAGGATCAACGGAATGTCGTGTTTTGTGCATATATCTTTTTTCTTTTTTTACAATCTAGAAAGAAGAAATTGATGATATCTGGTTTAAATTTGCATATTCTTACAATTAGGATCAACCTCGAGGCTTCTCAACCAAACAGAGTCTGCTACAACAGGCTCGTCGTCATCGTTCCTATGCCATGTCCAAAATGCATCGCTTGCATTCACCACCACCAATTGCCCATGCCCAAAACTCGCCTCCCTGAAAACTGATATTTCTGCCTTTGGATCTATATATCTGCAAAAATCATACAAACTCAACATAAACAAATGCAAACAAATAATTTAATTAAATGGCATAGAGGCGTTACTAGTATGGTTTAACTTACTTGCTCGCAAGACCCTCACGGTTGCCCCCATCGCCAATGGTGATATGCACTGAACCGCAAGCATTAGGTTTTCCATCGTAAACTCGAGTCTGTTATTCCATTAAGAATTATAATATATCTTAAATTTGCGTTGATCGGCATATGCCCTTAGTTCACTTTTACGTCTCCAACTAAAATGTTAAAGTTGAAGGAAACTTAAGGGGAAGAAAGCTTACAAAGCGTTCGTAGGCATGAACATGTCCAGCAAAAACAATATCAACCCGGGCACTATAAAGCAATCCTTCCATGGCTTTTCTCATTTCTACTGACTCATCTTCTCCCTGGTGAGCAAAATTGGTATTATACCAGGGTGCATGAACTAGAGCGATAAGCCATGGGGTCTTGTTCCGATCAACCTTAGCCAAGTCTGCTTCCAGCCACTTGTACTGATCTGACCCATTGCCAAAATCCGTATAGGATCCTAACATAAGAACATGCACGCCGGAAACTTCGAAGGAATAGTAGAGGTTAGAGTCTGAGCCGCTCTCCTCGAACGGCATATGCCATCTGGCATTGTAGGATGTGAAGGACTTAGTGTGTAGGACAGGGAATTTCTCGACCTCGTGATTTCCTTGTGTCACCATCCACGGACGTTTACTAGCTAAGGGTTCTACAAGCCGTCCAAAGGAGTCCCATAACGGCTGGATAAAGTCCGCGTACGACAAGTCCCCTGGTAAAAGCATCACGTCGTAGTTGGAACTTGCAATGTGCTTGAGTGTCGAATTCGTCCACCCAGTTTGACCAAGATCACCTACAATTTATTTAATTTTGCGCAATCAAGTTAATAGAAACTTTTTCAATCATGTTATTTCATTATATAACTTATGGCTCAAGAAACCTTTTTCACAATAGAGATACATTCCTATAATGCAACCTAATGAAGGATACAGAGTCAAAAGATTGTTTTCATACCAACCATGGCCAACTTGATAGGAAGTTGAGATGAAGGGGTTCTGAAGCTGAACTCACGAACCCGATTAGAGCCACAACAGTAGTAATAGACTGTCTGGGGATTCAATGGACCAATAACAACGTTGTGTATTTCTCCAGATTTATACAACAAATACTTGTAACTATTTGTGCTTCCTGTTGCTGAGAAATTGTACACACCAGATGATGTTCCGTATTCGACTTTGGCTGGAGTTTTGTCTTCAGTAATCCAAGATATTCTCATTTTGTTCGCACCCACCAAAGATATGTGAACCTAATATCCAAAAACACTGATCAGCGTAAAAGAAGATTGAATGGTAAGAACCCGTGGAATCAAAGTATAAATCTTGGGGTTGTGGCTCAGTGCATATCAGCATTGTCAACCCGTGGCAAAACTTCCAAAATTTAGTTTCTTTAGGACCGACATAATATTCAATATTCCGCATTCGCTGAAATATTATGTCAGTCCCTCCAAAAAATTCTCCAGAATTACAAAATGCTAATCGTTCCTAATATGCTAATTGGAGAGTACCTGTTGGGGCGACGACGAATCAAGATCATTGGGAAGTGGTACTGAAACAAAGTCTCTGGAACTAGGACGATCATAAGATATAACACAATGAAGAAAATGAGTAAATACAAAGGCAAATAAGGCAAACACAAGAAACGTCCCACTAACGGCCATACTGAAATGAGAAGTGAGAAAATTAAATGTCGAGCTCGATGCCACTTAAATAATGAGTATCTGATGCAAGAACAACTGGACACGTTGTTCGATGATCCACGCAATAATCGGAAGGGTCATATGTTTGTCCACTTAGGGAGGTTGCAAACTGATCTATACGTCTCTCTAGTTTTTCTTATAGTACTAGGAGCATCACTAATGGTATAATGGAATATACAAAACGTCTAAAAACCACTCAGTATTAAACATGTATAATCTCTCGCAATCTCATTACAGCCTAAACAATTGCATCCACAAAAATGGGTCGGCTTGGTCGAGTATGGTACTAGCGTGGGTCCGACGAGTCCCCAAACAAATCGTAAGATGTCAACGCCATAAATTATTACCAGAGTGTGTTTGGTTTGAACTTAAACAGATCGTATGCGTTAGTCCTTACGAGACGTAAATCAACAGCTCTAGCTCAATGCTCAAACTGACCAATATACCTTTTTATGTTTTTAACCTTTGTCGCTGCCTTATTTCCAGTTTAACTTATTCGCCGAAGGAAAAGTACACAACGCTTTACACATGTAAGTACTAGTTATTCATTGAAAATTCCGGGGTCGGGGTGGAGTGATGGATGGTTTAAGAATTTCGGTCCGTCCCAAGCAATAGAAAGGAGAAAGATTAATTTACACGCATATTATTGACACCTACTTGATACTCTTAATTATTACACGAGTATTGAAATGATTTAAAGGATTATATCTTAACACGGAAGATCACCCTCACAAATAATCAAGTCATTTTAGTATTTTTATCAACATCAAAATAATATTTCTAGTACGAAAGATTGTACTGTTTTGAGCTGACCATTGTATCTAAAATATAAATCTATAGTTTATGATGTTGGAAATGTCGAAATGAGTTAGCAATTTACAAGGATGATCTCAATTGTGTGGAGAACTGGAGGAGGTCATATTCATGAAGAAAACAAGGATGATCTCAATTGTGTGGAGAACTGGAGGAGGTCATATTCAATCATCTAAAAAAATCATTCTTCAATCATCTTTAGGTAGGTCCCATTAGATATGAGTTAACAGAGGGGGAAGATGTCCTCCTTCTTCTTCTTCTCTCATTTAGAGCATCCAAAGCAGCATTAGGGTGACTTGCTTAGGTCACCCTCTTTTTCTCAAATCATCACCCTCTTTTTCTCAAATCAACCACCCATTAGTTGAGTCACCAAAAACCCACAGGGTGATTTTTACTTTTTTCAATTCCGTACAGTTTAGAACTGCGCGGCAAAATAGACGCTTCAGATTAAGACACGTCACAAGTTTCAATAAGTCGCGATGCGCATAATCTTTCTTTTTTTAAATAAGATTATTTTTTTCTCTCCTCTTTTATGTCATGTGGCTTTTTATAATTGGTTTAAATCTTAAAAAATAGGTGGGTGGGTCTTCAACCCATCTCAACTGCTATGTAAAAATTAAGGTTGGTTACTGTTGAGGCATTTTAGTCGGTTTAAGGTGACCTTACTGCTGCATATGCTCTTATATGCAGTTTGCCAGCCCCTTCGAAAGTTACTTAGTTAAGAGAAAACCACATGGTCGTAATACCATAGTGACAATTATTATATATTATGAAAACATTTCTTACTCGTTACGCTCAAAGAAGATTGTATCCCAAATGCAAAAGCGAAAAAGGCAAACATAAGAAACGTACCCCATATTGGAATTCAAGTCCAACAACAACAAAGTGCAGCATTAAATAAAACTGAACAAAACAAGTGGTTGAGAAATGAGAAAATTCTGAGTTCGCTGCTGATTATATATTGAGTATCTAACGCCAGAATAATTGGACACATAGTCTAATCAATGCAGGAATCGGGATAGTCATATTTTTCTCCACCTTCGGTTGCGAAATTTTGATCTACACTTCTCTCCGATTTTTGTTGATAGATACAAAGGAGCATCTGTAATGGTATATTGGAATAAGCAATACACCTAAGAGCATCAACAGGCTGGGTACGCTAATATAACGATTCAAATTATGTAAAAACCTTTTTTTCAGGATGGCCATCGCTCAAATTGCACTCCGATTCATAAAATCAATATCTATATGTGGCTGATGCTCATAGTTTATCCGGAGGCCCAGTCTAATGCTTGTTTAATTGGTTTTCTGTGTGTATAATAATATTATTTATTTAATGAAAAATGTTGTGCGCCAATTGAGTTAGCGGCACCAATTCAATTGGCACAATTTTTTATTTTTAATTTAAAATAATAATAATAATAAATATTATGCGCCACTTGAATTAGCGTTATTATTTTAAATAAATATAAAATTAAATTAAAAAAATTGACATATTATCTGACTTGCTTAGCACATCCCTACCCTAAAAAAATAAATTTTTTACTGATTGTTGCATGTCATATTTTCTTTGATTTTAAGCCTGTGGCTGGTTAATGTACTCAGCCTGTTGATGCATAGGTATCGCTAATATAGTGATCCAAATATTGTAAAAACTCCTTTTTCAAGATCGTTATCGCTCAAATGGCACTCCTATTCAAAAAATCAGTGGCTAAATGTAGCGTTTGAGTAGCTACCCTCTCTCTTATGTCATCTATAATATTAACCATAAATTATGAGAATAAATACTAGTTTTTACCATCTTTACAAAATCGATACTTTGGCAAGCCACTTCCAAAATCGATACTAAAATTAACAAATCGATAATGGTCTCACCTACTACCCCCTAACTGTCACCCTATTCTCTAACATTAAATGTTGATCAGTAGCCTAATCTACTATTGCAATAACCTAATTCCGGGATCCGGACTTAGCCTTTACACCAAATGTATTCAGAACGCTCAAGAGCAATAGACAACAAACAACAATATGATTTAGCGTGGAAAACCTTTTAATAGGTTAAAAACCATGACCACTCCTGAGGATTTCGAGAAAGTGATGATCCTATTGAGATTGCTAGTTTATTACAATGAGTGTTCTAAAAATATAGGGTGATAGAGTAGAAACTTTTCTATGGTGAATGTTTCGTCCCTCATCTGTAGTTCTCCAGGCCTTTTTATAGGTCCTCTAATATGACCGTTTGACGACCATAAAGTCCCTTAATGATGGACGTTAAAAAGTGTGTGTGAGATATCCTTTGACCAGATTATATAACGTGCCGACCTTTGCTGCTATACAATGGTTCTATTATTGACTGTATGCTTCGTGCAGGTCAAACTGTTGGTGTAGAGGCTGAAAGTGATGTCTCGAACTGAGGAAAGTTTGGTCGCGTCTTTAGTAGTGTATGCTGATGAGATCGATGACGAAGCTTGAGTTTGAGATACGAAATAAGCTATTACAAGACGACTCTCATCCAATATCATGAGTGTCATCAGGGATGAGTGATGTTGGTTGAGAAACTTGTGATGTATATGTTTTTTATTGTGCCACGTGCTTTGTTGTTGAGGTCAAAAATTCGTATGTAGTTCGAAGATGAGGCATGAGCTCGAGATGCGGAATAAGCCACTACAACTACAGTAATAAATCTACCAACTCATAAAAATTACTGAACAAATGACAAAGCTATAACAAAACAATTACAAAGTTATCCAAACGAATGCCAAAGTTCTCGCAAGAAAAATGATAAATAATATAGTAAAAAATGAGAAACTATCCCTACTAAAGTTGTTGAGTAGTATAATTTGCTACCGTAATAAGAACAGTAATAAGAGGAAAGACTCCCCCCAAAATACACTACTAAACCTTAAAAAAATTAAATCTTCTTCTTCATATTATTTTTCAACAACAAAGCTTCTACAAAAATCAAAGTAGATTCTTTTTGATGTACTGCTTGTCTTTTTCGTGTACCAAGTCTTCCAACTATCGTTGTGCATTTGCTAAAGTCCTTACATAAAGGTTATTGGGGAGAAAAAGATCGTTGTTATCCTAGGTTATTCTCGTTGCTAAAGACCATTGTTATCCTTCTCTCCAACTGTTGAAGTAACCATTATAGTAAATATATTCTCTAACTTTGTATCTATCATCTCTAACTGTGTATCCGCATCATGATTTGACAGCTTTTTTCTTAAGAAAAATGTTATGCAAGACGATGCACTTTGTACATAATCATTTTGCTTTTGCTTCTTTATCATTTGTTCTGCTACTTTATCATTTTCTATTTTTCTTGTGTCATTTTTAGCATTTATTATTTGCTACTATATCACCAGAATTGTTTATTGATATTATTTATTTATGGATTCCTATCATTTGTTCGAGGGATTGCTGGAGTTGAGGTTTATATCATTTGTCTTCTACTACGTTATTAATTTTATTGTCATTTGTCTCAGTTGTTTTTTGCTACTTTATCACTAGAATTGTTTATTTATATCATTTGTTTCAGGGATGGATGGAGTTCAGCTTTTTACCATTGTTCATTTTGGGGGGGATATTGTACATCAAAAGATTGGATCAATCGTTAGTTATGTTGAAGGAAGTACGAAACTTGGGAGTGCGACATTTCTTGAAAAGTTGAAAAAGTTGAGTGTTTGAATAGTTGAGATTTGAGAATATATAGCTGAAAAGAGTTTAGGGTTTTATACTTATATATACTTGGGAGAATTGCATTGGAACTTTGAATCACGTGTGGCAGAGTTTAGGGCCTAGTGTTTAGAGTTGCGGGAACCACATGAATATTTTGGATAGATAGCTTGCTCTAAACGTAATCAAAGTTGACTTTAAGCTAAGTTGTCTAATCAGGTAATAAAGATTGACTTGCCACATCGACTATATAGGATAGAAGTTGTCAAAATTAAAGCGGAGCATTTGGCATTTGTTGTGACCAACGTTATCATCATAATAAAAGTTAATTGTCACCGTATCATCTTCATATAA
Source organism: Kingdonia uniflora (assembly GCA_014058105.1). NCBI lineage: Eukaryota > Viridiplantae > Streptophyta > Magnoliopsida > Ranunculales > Circaeasteraceae > Kingdonia > Kingdonia uniflora. Next base: position 693,606 of record JACGCM010001055.1, on the reverse strand, counting down.
GTCGTTCTCATTTCTTTATCAATAGCTTATCATTTTTCAGCTGTGAATTATCACCACCATAGAGTATTAACTACATAACCTGTATACTTGCTTCCAGCTCTTTCCAGTTCTCAAGTATTACATACTTCCCTACCAACGATGCATTACCTTATTTGCTGGTATAGTGAAAATTTTGATATTTGTCTCTCACACACAAGCCTCAACCCTAACTACTGGTTTTGTCAATGCGCTTGCAAATTTGGTGAGTGTGGTTTTGGGGCGTGGGTAGATGAGGTAAAATGGTACGATTATGGTCTTATTTGTAGAATCTCTAAACTACCCAGTAGGAGATTCTATCATTGCCTGTAATACCATTGTTAGTTCAAAACTTAGTTTCGAGAATCCTCTATGCCCAATGATTATAAAAGGCCATAATCGTCAATGACGGAAGAAATCGCAAATTCTGGTCAAGGGAGCAATCAGATCCTAGACACTATTACAAATGAAACTTATACTCAACTAAGGATCTCCGAGGTCAGAATGGAGATGCTGCAAAAAAATTTGTCCAATGTAAAATCTCTAGATCTTAACAAGTAGAGAAATATGTAGGAGTGAAGTGTAATACGGAATTCCTTATCTTTAGTGACGTTAATTTATGGCTTTAGAATGTTAAACTCTTAAGGAAAAAATGTTTAAAGCTGCAATACAAATGATAAATAATGATAATCGAACTACAAATTCTACTGAACGACAATATTACAGAAGATAAGCAAATTTGTGGTTCAAGACCGGACAACCTTTCCTCAATTAGATCTAATCTCTCCTCTAGCGATTCAACTATGTCAACAATGAACTCAAGATTTAAATCTATGGTTGTAAGATTGGCAGTTATCCTATTGCCAATGTCTTCATAAAGAAATCAAAAACCCACCCTGAGAAGTCATCCTCCGTAGTTTGGCGTTTCTCCCTTGTAGGAATCGATAATTATGATAAATGTTGAATCCGAAATGATAAACCATTTATAACAAATGACAAGATTTGCATAAGGCCATGGCATAAGATGAAAAATGACAAAAAAGGAAGAAAAAAATGACATACGGCGAATGGATGGATGACATATATATCATAAATTGACAAATACATTTAACTACACATACATTACAATCAACAAGTTTTGACCTTCTTGGCTCTTTGAACACATCAGCACCCAGAGATCATTTCCAATGTTCTTTCATGAATATCCGTTGTGGCTGTGGTGTTCCCTAAAACCAATGGCTTTGGTCAAGATTTGGAATTTCGAACTCAGTATTAATAGTTTAATACTGCTGTGGTTTGCAGTGGTATGGTATAAATACAGTTCTGGTTTATTCGACAAGTACTTCCTTTATTTTAATCTTCTACAACTATTCCTTTTGTAACCGCTCTGTGAAGAAGATGGTGACCACCAGACGCCAGGCGTACGAGGCTAGGGTTCTTGCCAAGATACAAAAGCTGCAGCTTCGATACTTTGGGACCCAATCCCTTAAACTTCTTACTCTCATTCCAGTACGTTCTACCTTCCATATCATGACGTATGAAGAGGTGGAAGAGGTGGATGACGATTATTATCAAATGGTCTACTTTTACTATATTGTGACGTTAGAGCAGGGGTAGAGAATTTGTCTGCATCTTCTGGCAGAGGATACTATTATAGCGGCGGATAAAGCGGCTGATGTATATCCGATGAAGTCTTGTCGGTACCCTGAGTAGAATCAGTAAAAGAGACGGTGGTGGTGGTAGGGGTTACGGGGGAAGAGACGGCAGTAGTGGTAGGGGAGACCGACTACCACCACCACCTCCGAGTACGTAACCTAATTTAAACTGATGTAATGTAAACTGTGATCTATAACAATATTCGAGCTAATAAATTTTATTTTTTTTGTGCCCAATGAGTATTGCAATTTTGAACTAAATAAATATAATCTTAGCATGTTGAAGATGATGATGATGACAAATCATAAATAAAATATGACAAATAATAAATAACAAATGAGAAATTATATATAACAAATGATAAATCTTGTATAATAAATGACAAATTTTATATAACAAATGACAAATCTTAGATAACAAATGACAAATCTTAGATAACAAATAACAAATCTTATATAATAAATTGACAAATCATATATAATAAATGGCAAATCTTAGATAACAAATAACAAATCTTATATAACAAATTGATAAATCATATATAACAAATGACAAATCTTAGATAACAAATTGACAAATCATATATAGCAAATGACAAATCATGTATATCAAATGACAAATCTTTGATAACCAATGGCAAATCTTAGATAATAAATGACAAATCTTAGCTAACAAATGACAAATCATACTTAACAAATGAGAAATCCTGTATAACAAATGATAACTCTTAGATAACAAATGACAAATCTTAGATAACAAATAAAAAATCTTAGATAACAAATGACAAATCATAGCTAACAAATGACAAAGCATAGTTAATAAATGATAAATCTTGTATAACAAATGACAAATCTTATATAACAAATGAATAATCGTGTTTTTAAGTACAAATGTTGTCTACTTACAAACAAACACAATTTATTATATCAAATAACCAAATAGACCAATGACTTCCATCGATTGTCTATCTACAAATGACGAATGACAAATAATATATAACAAATCACAAATCATAAGTATAAGAAATGACAAATAATATATAACGAATGACAAATCATATATAAGAAATAATAAGTTATAAATAACGAATGACAAACCATATATAACAAATGAAAAATGATATTTTCGTCTCATAACGACTTTTTATAAGACCATATAATAATGATAAACCATATAATAATGATAAATGTTAAATGAAAAATGATAAATTATACATAACAAATGACAACATTTTCATAAGACCGTGATAAATGACAAAAACACAAAACAAAATGACAGACGACTAATAGATGGATGACATAAATTATATAAAATGACAAATACATTCAATAAGTTTTGGCCTTTTTGTCTCTTAGAACATCAGTACCATCTTAGTTGCCATCACCACCAGTATCCTCATTACCACCATCACCATCAAAGTCACCACCATTAGCAGAGTTGATATCATCATAAGAGTCACCTTCTCCATCTGTTTCATCAGAGTTCCCATTACTATCAGATACCTCATCATCATCAGAGTCACTATCACCATCAAAATCAGCGTTTTCATCTCCATATGTTTCAACAGAGTCATCATCCCCATTCTTCTTATCATCAGAGTTATCATCACCAGCAGAATTATCTACGGGATAATCATAATCCCATTATTCTTCATCTTCAGAGGTTGTGTAATATTTTGTTGCTCTTGGACTGTCATTATCCATTGTAGAAGATGATGAAAAGGAGGTTGTGTTATGATATATTTGGAGGTAGCAATATAGGCTTTTATATACTTAGCTTGAGTTTTTGGGATTAAAAAATCTAATTAATACTCTTAAACACACTTGTGTTTCCCAGAAACCATAGTTAAAAGAAATGAAAAGAAATACCTACAAATTTATTCTATACAAATTGATTTTATACATCATTCATTCTAATTGTGTTATTCCCCCATGTGTAACATCATACATGTACATGTTTCACACAAATTTCAGGACTGGATGACAACTATTGCATTAAAAGGTGACAAAATATTGCTAACAAATGACAAATAAGTATAAGTGGATGACATATAATTCATAAAATGACAAATACATCCGACTAGACAAACTACATTCTGACTCCATTCTAACAAAAAAAATATATGTCATATACAAATGACAAAGAAGAAATAACAAATGATAAAGATAATATAAATAAATGATATTAATAAAAGTTTATAACTTTACAAATTTACATAAATTATACTTTACAACAAAATAGATGTCAAAATTTACAAATCTCCTACGACTCAACTCCCAGCCTCAATATGTCATAAGCAATTGTGTAACGACATTAATCACCGTCTATCAGATCTGAAATTTTCATCCCCCTTAGGATATTTTCTATAAAGACAAGTATATAGATCCCGTAGTCATTACTATTTGGTTGCATTGGACATTCCCCAAACGAGTTGTTCATTATGAGTTAATACCATAAGTCCTTAACTCTGAACTAGTAGGTGGACTACGATCAGCAAAATTTGTCCATATCAATATTTTTGGGATGATCGTTGATAGCTGATCATGAATACGCTGGTGTCCAGGAGATAACTTCATCTTCTTTTGTGTATTTACAATTTTTGCATCCACCAGTGAATCGTAGATGCATATTTTTCTTCATCTTAAATAACAGCACAAATGACCTAGTGGTTGTCATTGAGATTCCAGGGAAGGAGTATTAATTTTGAATTCATCACTTTCAAATCTCCTCGATGGAAGTAATGAAAAATTGTAGGATACCATTGCATAGATGTAATTTGTTCCCAAATTTATATCTTCTTCAATTCCACACCAGCTGGAGAGGACATAATACGAGTCCAGACACTGAAAGCCCTACATATATATTGACAGGAATAGACATCTGCCAGCACAATCTTTTTTTTAGCTGGGCCGCAGGCACGATGTTGTGAATCAAAATATTGAATCATGGCTTTAATATAAACATTAATGACCTGAACAGAAAAAGACAATGACAAATTATAAACCACAAATGATAAAGTTCATAAATACAAATAACAACAATGTCAAAACAAATGATAAAGTTCAAGGAAAGCAACTTCTGTATAAAGAAATGCCAAAGTGCAACGAAAAAAGGACAGGCAATTTGAAAATAAATGGTAGAGACTCTTGTACAAATGATAGTTTTCTAAAAAATTAACGTATATGACAGGGATAACCCAATAAATGACATAGGAAAAGAAATAAATAATATAAATACCTCATTGTTCAGCCATTAGTTTGGACGTAAGGTGTAGAGAGCGTTAAGGTAAATAGTTTCTTCATCTATCCTCCTATAGGTACTCGTGTTGTAGTCCATAGCTTCAGGAGATAATTCATCCTTCCTTAGTGACCAGACTTGTTCCACCTAATTTTTCTCATCTTGTGAGATGGGTCTTTGAATAAAAGATTTGAATAATACTCTAGGAAGAAGCTCCTCAAGGTGAGCATGCAATAGGTTCATTTGACAAGCCAATGGAAGGCTCTTTTATTAATATCTTCGTCAGTTAGTTTATGCCTCTTCTTTAAGGTGACATCCTCTTTTGACTCCATTAAAACAAGCTGGAACAGATATGTCAAAATAAGAAAATGAAATATAAATGTTCATATTACATGAGAATGAGTAATAAACCAGTTGTTTGGTTTAAAAGTACTTCATACATTGGTCTGGTCAACAACCATTCTTTTATTACTTTCACAGGGTCTGGTTTTTTCTATGAAGATCCATCATCATCATCCTTGCCTTCAACCACCTCCTCTTTACTCTGTTTCCCGACAGATAAACCAATTGTTTGGTTTACACTAGTACGTAAATAAACAGACTACAAATGATAAGAGTGATATAAGATATGGGAAAATTAATTGAAGAAAATGAGAAGTTACCAGCAAACAAATGAGAAGTTACATGATTAGCTTCATCAATATCTTCCTCCTGGTGGGAGATTACTACTTCAATTTTTGCAACCTCCATAGTCTGTTCCTCGACAAATACAGTAGTTGTTTGGTCTACACTAGTCTGTAAATAAGCAGACTACAAATAATAAGAGTAATACAAGATATGGTAAAATAAAAGAAGAAAATGAGAAGTTACCAACAAACAAATGATAAGTTACATGATAAGCTTCACCAACAACTTCCTCCTGGTTGAAGAATATTATATCAGTTTTTGCTATATCTGCAACCTCCATAGTCTGTACAACAAATGGTAAAGAATAAACAAATTAAAAAAAATAATATGGATAAGTAATGTTAATATTATGGATAGCTCAATAATATAAACAAATATTAGTTAAATATCGCATTGGCTTCTTCCACTATATCTTTTTTCTATTATAATACACCACTAAAGTTTGTTGTTATGAATCCTTCATATGTAAAATAGGATATACATACTACGAATGGTAAAATTAAATAAACAAATGACAGGGTAACAACAAATGTAATAGATAGCTCAAAACAAATATTAGATAAATACCTCCTGAACTTCCTCTTCTTTAGCAACTTGAGGTTGTTCTTCTTCAATAGATTTAGCTTTCTCCTCGCTATCTTTCTCATGATCATCATTAGCTTTCTCATCTTCATCATATTTTTCATCACCCTTCTTCTACTTTACATACAACAAATGAAATGAACATAGACTTCAGAAAAAATGAAAGTTCTAGAAAATAGAATGACAGAGACATCCAAACAAATCCCAAAAAATTCTGAACAAATGACAGACTTCTGAACAAATGATAAAGTTCATAAAGTAAATGTCAATTTGTTTAAAAATAAATGTCAAATAAAATTATATAAATAATAAGAAGTCGTAAACGGATGATACATCTAGACGGTCACCACCATATTCAGACGATATCGTTTTCAAATTTACTTTCCTTTCAACTTCAACTTCATCCTGTTCCATTAAATCTTTTACCACCTCCAATCCCTCTCCCGGGGCAACTTGCTGAATCAAATTTTCATTAGTTAATAGAATTTTATCAAGTTCTGGGAATTCCGCTCGTCTCTTCCTTGGTGCTCTATTACCCAAGCCCTTATTAGGGATCTTGGGGATTAAGGTTTCTAAAAGGACCAGTAGGACATAATCTAATTGTTCATCAGTGAAAGCTTTTATCTTTGTTCCTTCAACTTTTTTCTTCAGGGCCACATCAACTTCTTTTACCTTCTTATTCTTCTTGTTGGCATTGGTCTTGCGTTTCTTTCCATGTTCTTCTTTTGCCTTCTCCCTTTCTCCCTTACCTTTTTTCTTCTCTTCAATCTTTAGATTTTTTTATTGGAGCTCTCTTTGCCAGGTTCTCGGCTTTGCCTTCTTCCTTTTCCCATCTTCTTCCTCATTACCTTCTTCTTCTCGCTTGTATTTTGCAATTTTCTTAGGAGTAAAGAACTGGTATTGCCCAAAGGGTAGAGTACCATCTCCAGGTGGTAGAGTATTATCTCTAACTGTAGACATCAAAATTCTTTTCAACATTTTACCATGGTCCTTTAACTAGGAGCATACCTTAACCACTACAGCTCCGATCTCAGTGGCAGAATAACTGTTATCGATTATAGGTACATTGACTATAGGTGGTTTGATTACAGACGCATCAATAATTGTAGGCGCACCGCCGATTGAGGGTGTTTCGATGTGATTTCTCTGAAATATTCAAACAGATGACGATGACAAAGGGCAATTTAGAAATGACAGAAAAAAATCTAACAATGACAATAGGCATAAAACAAATGATAAAAATAGACTTAATAATAAAATGGGAAATGATAGAGAAAGAAATCAAACAAATGACAAGAAGATGATACAAAATGCCAAACCTAAGCAAATAAAATGATACGAAACCTAAATTAAATGACAAGGAAGCAATAAAATGAATCATTCATACAAAGAATGGAAGATTACCATGACCTCTTGCATAAGTTCTTGCTGCATGTCAGTCTCAGACGCCTTCATAGCTATTACCAGCAAGTCGAGGTTAACAAAAAACTTTTTAAGTACCACAATTTGGTGACGCTTAAAGGATGTCATCCTCCATCCCTGTAGCTTAGGGATCAAATTAATGTCTGGATTCGTGAATTTTTGGAAAATTCAGGCTAGGATTAGAGAGGAAAGTTCATATCATCAATACCCAGGTACATCCGTACAGTGATAAAACTCTATCCGATTTTTTATCAGCGACCGATCGATATTTTTTAAACTCTACTATTTGTCTCTACAAGAAATTATAGACTTTCTCACCCCAGGGGAATCGGCTGGGCTCTACTAGATCATCTACCAGATCAACATACTTTACCTCAATACTTCTCCCCTTGTTCAGGAGGAGAAAGGATAATGTAATTTTTAACAAATTTAATCGAAGAACATCGTCTACAAAACAAAATCACACACGGCTAAGAATAAGAATGGGTAAAAAATGCCAAAGAATACACAATGTAATGATAAGTGTGAGGGCTTATTTCTAATCCTCGTACTGAGTACAATATGCGAGCTCACATAGTTCGAGAAAGCATACTGACAACAAATTAAAGATTGAAGACAAGAAGATCATAATACAGACTTCCTTACCTACAATTCGAAGATATTAAAGAATCCTGTAACTTTGCTCTGCAGAAGATACTCCTCCACTTATCAGCAGATCCTATAACATAGTTATTTAAATATACACGCTCTACGAGGGTCACTTATTGAGTCAATCAATTCGATATGGCAGAGACGCACTATGCAGCTATTCAATATTCAAGATATCTCATGACAGTCGCTTATTGATACGCTCAATTCGACCTGTGACTGATAATTACAACATAGCTATTCAAATATACACGCTCTCCGAGGGTCATCTATTAAGTCAATCAATTCGATCTGGCAGAGACGCACTATACAGCTTTTCAATATTCAAGATATCTCATTATAGTTGCTTATTGATACGCTCAATTTAACCTGTGACTGAGACCTACAACATAGTTCTTTCATTATACACGCTCTCCAGAGGGTCGCTTATTGAGTTAATCAATTCAACCTGGCCGAGACACCCTATACAGCTATTTAACATTTAATGCATCTTTTTACGGTTGCTTATTGACTTGTTCAATTTGACCTATACAAAAGAGAATACAACATCGCTGCAATCATATATCTCTACATGGTCGTTTATTGGTTCACCCAATTCGACCATACATAGAGATAACAAAACAAAAACATTTTTTTACTCAACGTTTGGCATTTTTTTTACAGCAAAGACATATTTACACTCTGTCTGATTACAATTAACTATTCTTCATGCATCGGGCGTACAACATTCGAACTTTCCCTAGGCCCAGACGAAGGAAAGGTAGGGAAAGGTATAACCGCATCAACTAAAGTAGAAGACGCATTCAGCAGTTCCATAACTCTCGGCATCAGATTATCTATATAATATAACCGCGCTAGCTGCATATCATACTCCATACCATGTTCAGTTAAAGCAGCCAAGATCGAATCACGCTATTGCCGCAATTTCTTTACATCAGCATGCAACATAGTCATAGTGCGCAATGTAACATTATCCGCAGTTAACAACATAGCTTCACAAAACTCGGCCTTCACCTTGTTTAGCTCGTTGTCAAGATCCTTGCATCGATCTACCATAAACTTTTTATCCTACAGCAACGAAACCCTATATTGCTTCGTTATCTGTACACTACGCTTCATCTCCTGCTTCAGACGTTGCAACTTATCACACACCTCCTGAGAATACTTGCAATCATTGTCTGCTGCATCCACCTACCTTTGCAACTCCTTACACTCCAGATGGAGCTCCTCATAAACCAAATTACCTTGCAAACACTCTAGTTCCAAGGCCTGTTTTTCCCGCTTTAGGTCAGCGATCCGAGTATTACACTTATTTATGGTTACATTCAGCTCTTGATCTCTCTTTGTACACGCTTCTTCATGAGTTTTGGCACGGTCACTCTTCCTCTGACAAGAATCTCGAGCCTCACGCAAATTCCAGCTCAACCTTTTCAGACGATCTCGCATATTATAGAGTTCAACATCTTACATCATTAACAGATTAACATTATCTATTACTGCCGATTTGTAATACAATAGATCAGTCTTCTGTTTTTCAATTGTACTTGACAGATCTAACACTTTTTGGTTCGCAGTCATGGTTTCCAACTTTTTCTTCCTTTCAAGTACCTTTTCACAGTTCAGCTTTATTTTTAGCAGTCATTATCTCTGCATCCTTACATGAAAACTCTTCAGTCACAGTATTTAACCGACTCTGCAGCTCCAACATATCAGCCTCCAGCTTCGAGTTCAACAAGGTTGTATTTTCAACCGCCAACGGACACTGCTGCAATTCTACAGTCAGTTCATTATTTGATGCAGATAAAGCAGACAGTTCATTTTGTTCATTAACTTCAGCCTAGAAGAATAGATTACAAATGGCATACATCAATCAACAGATATTCATGTGAACAAGACATATCATTCAAGCAACATTTATTAAGATATGATGTTATTTCTATAAACACAGATCAACTACATTATGCAAAGCACAATTATATGCCACAGTTCAGTTGCCTTATGGTGGAACCCTAGTACTACTCACATCTACTTGCAGAGGTTCATAAAAAATTATGACCTCTTGATGCGGAGTCTTATGTTGTTTGTGAGGTAACAGATCTTCAACCTCCTCCTCTTCAGACTCTCCAGCTCGCGGTGTCGAGGTTGAAGCTCCCCCACCCTCTTTACCTTTTGCAAACCACATATTTTCAACCTTATCATTCTCTACTTCAACATCTTTGCCACAGCTCAAGATATAATGTCTAAATTCTTTCTCTACTCTCGCGAGCTCACCCCCATAAAACTCGATCGCATCGGCCATCTGACGTTCGTGATCTGCTTTACCAGAACATTTTCCCCGCTTTGGCATAAGATACCTCTTCAAACGCGATTGGGACACTTGCAGACATTTTTGCGTATCTAGTAAATGCACTTCTAACAACTTCACTCTCTTCTCCAAACTCTGCAACAACTTATTACACTCCACCTTTTCTCTCTCCAGATATGCATTATGATCCTTACATCGCTCCAGTTCGTCATAAGCATGCTTCAGATCATTTTCTAATTGTGCTTGGACCCTTCTATCTTCCTTCTTTATATCGAAGAAAAGGATCCTCATCATTCTTTTCCCCTACAAAAATTAAGCTCATCAGGCAATGGACCTACACCACCCCATATGATGGATACAGCAGCCCGAGATGAACATTTTTTTTCCTCTATACTATGACGACTACTTGCTTCTTGCGCTAAGAATTTCACCCGAGCTGGATCTGGCACTATACCTCTCTCAGCTAACAGTTCTAAATAGGCCTCCTTCAAGCCCCGTTCGCTATCAACTTTGGCCTCAAAGTAAAGCATCAAAGACATTAATGACCTCTGACACTTTAACTTATCACTTTCATCTATGAACTGCTTATCCTTAAGGGATTCTCAAAATAAGGCAAACATATCGCTGCTCTCTTTCCGCAAAACCTCATCCCTCTTAATTTTTATCTTCCCATATCTACATTGAAGCTCAAATAACTCCTTAAAGGTGTTATCAAAATTAGACTTATGAAGACGTTTCTCATATTTAAGCTTATTGCGTACCTGTCGAGTACGATTGATAGAATCCCTTACTCTACTCAAGGCCTTCTCCATCTCGCTCACTTTTCCCCTCAAATGAACTACCTCCTACATGCAAATTATGCATTCACCATCAAAACAACATATATCAACAGCAACCGCAAACAATTTAAGTCTCAGCAAAAATAGTTATATCACCAATACAATGGACAAATTCAACCAGACAAGTCTCAGAACTATGTTACAACTACATAATCAAGAATTAGCTCCTGCTACCTCCTTGGTCGTATCATCAGCTACTGGAGGATCTGGGGTCTGCTCAGAAGGTCGATCAGCCACTAGAGAGGGATCCTCCTCTGGGAAAATTATCTCACCATACTTCCCAGTAATAGCAAGATTGACATCATCTTTCCTTAACCTCCAGAAGTAAAATGCCTAAATCATACTATTTCGAGCAGCCACAACACTATCAAGAGCTTTTTTTACCATCAACATTGAGCTCTTCCTTCAACACAACACTTTATGTCTCGAACTACTTCTTCTGCAAAGTTTTCTCATGCTCCGGGTGCTCTGACCATAAAGCCTTCTCCTTCTGCAACTGCTCACATAGCGCAGTTTGCTCCTTCAACTATTTAATCAATGATGTTTTCTCTGCGTCATGCTCAGCACGCTCCGCAGCAGTTACCTTCAACACCTTCACGGCCGATTGCCAAGCAACAGAAAGCTGCACCACAAATATAACAAAGCAGTATTACAGATCAGATCATTACTTAAACAGATATATAACCATCATGCATACCTGTGATATACTGAATTGAATTTGAGTATCTAGGCGTATTGGATCACGCTTCACCAACTCTAGCGCCTCCTGCTCCACCGCTTTGAGTTGACCCCCTTTGAAGAAGCTCGGCTATCTTTCCCGGACTCTTGTTTCTGCTTCTTCAGAGGAGGCACCACATTTATAGCAGCATCCACCACCTCAGTCTTCACCCGCGTTGTCTGAACAAGATATATTTTCTCAGAAAGGGGCAATTGCCTTTTTTCCTTTAGGTTGTCGATTTTGGATATCGAAGTACTCGCAGCACCGGCAGGAATCTCTGTAATGTCATCAAAAGCAGAACTAGAAGTAGCCATAGCTCGATTTTGATGAGTTATCTGCACTTTTCCAACTATAGAGTTCATCCTTTTATCTCTGCGGATATCTAGTTCTCCAAGAACTTTGTTCAGTTCGTTTCCTTCTCGACTAACAATGTCGAACAGACTCGACGTATCAGCAACACCTTTAGGATTAGGCTCTCCCAAATCAACAATAAACTATGTTAGCAGCTTGTAACAAGTTTAAAGGCGAACTACAGGCAGAATAAAGATACTTACTCTCGTTAAAATTCTTATATATCAGCTTAAGCGCCGGTTCCTCAGGCACTTGCATACAATTACCACTCACCATCATAAGATGGTCGCACCAGGGTCTCCTAGCAGATTCTAAATCAAAGAATTTTGGCCTCGCCGAATCACTAAACAAGTATCCGTTCTTTCGATCTTTCATATATTTAAACTTATAGTATTTCAAGACATCGTCCGCAACGAACTGTCTCGCAATACCACCATCTCTCAATCTCTTGTTAAGGGCTTCACAGACCCTCATCATCTCAAAGACATTACTATTTAATTGACCAGGGAAGCTCTTTAGAGCATTCATTACCCCCTTTTGGAAAAAGGTTAGGAGAATGCTCAACCCATATACGACCTAGTTCAGGTAACAAAGGAATCCTTCCTCTACGACCTCTGCACCAATTCCATTGTAATAAGAGATATCTATATCATCTCCTATACCCATATTTCTCTTCCAATGATCCAGGGAAGGCACCTGATAATGCTCTATCTTACCACCTGGTCTCACCAGAGCCCTAAACCACAACCCTGCATTCATCACATAATTCCCCCATTTTCCATCTAAACCTTTTTTATACTGCAAAAATTTCTTTGCTACGTCTACATTCTCGGGATACCTAAAAGATTGCCCAGTCTCAATCCCCACATGCAATCCCTCATCCTCCCCAGAATGAACAACCGACATATCAACAGCAATGGTACCACTCGCCTCTACATCACTTATAGTCCTACCAGACGACGATGATTCCTTACTGGAGGATACAACCATTTTACTACTGGGTTTTCAATTTTTGGAACGCATCTACCACATGCAGGAAAAGTCTGTTCAGAGTTTATAATCAAATAGGCCTCCTCCCTCAGCCTTACCCAACAAATTATTCAAACTATCAAGCAATTCAGTCATACAACTACAATCTACCATGACAATCAACAAATACATTTTTCACAAACAACAGAAAAAGATGAAACAGAGTTACTAACCTGTACTAGAAGAGCAGCAGTCGTTGATTATGGTCACCACTTTCACTTCAGACGGCAAAACTTTGGCTGTCGTAGCAAGATTGCAGTACAACGGTGGACTACGATCGAAATTTGAAGAATTTCTCTCTCTAGAAATACTTCTTTCTCTCTCTGAAACTAAATGTGGTCTATGGGAGAGAGAAAGACTAGTTTTTATAATGTCACTCGATTTCTGAAATGACGACTTTTTGGGACACACGTCAGCATCATTTCTCTCTGCAGGTACATGTTTTCGTTTGCCCTCATCATGATTTCAAGAGTAACGTGCTCGGTTATCCCGTCTGTCTCTCTCTACTGCCATTATTAAATTCAAGGACTCACAGCCTAAAAAGATTGATACAAATCGTATAGCATGATTACTTTACAACAACAACCTCTGCGGCTACAAGACCCTGCTACACTATCTATAGCATGATTTCCAATTCAAAACCCTAGTACAGCTATTTACAGCTGCCACTTACCTTATTTTGGATCCGACAGAAGTAAAAAATCAGTAGCAAATCCTGCTATAATTATATTTCATTCAACCTTTATCACAGATACAGAAAGTGATGACAAGACGACCTCAATAAAAACAAATCATTTTATTATGGTCACTCATCCGACCTTACAAATAATTACAGACGGATGGTTCACTTCATCACATGGACTGATTTCCCCACCAGCAGCTCTCTCATCCTCTTTAGCAAGCTTATCCAGCACGATTTCTCAAACTGCTGCCTCACATAGCTCTACATCTAACATAAGATTGAAAAACACACCACGTCAGAAGCTGGGACCAAGTTCCACACCATGATCATAAGTGTTCAAGATGACTATGATGATACTCTCACAATAAGAACCTATATAGAGAACAAAAAATATTATGCCTTCATCCTCTTCACAGGCATGACAACAATATATCTCAACAAGGCAACAAATATATAGCATGATCTACACAGTTCAAATATATTTCATCCAACTTAACAACAATTTGATCTACATATTTTTTACCTATGTCATCTTTGACTAGTTCGATAATTGTTCCACGGTGTCCTACAACAGTTCATTCAAGCAGTTTCAAACACTGACAAGACAAGAAAATAAAGTTTGAATTTATTATTCAAGATAAACAATTTACAAGGACGAATACTTCAATCAGTTTGAAAATCAAGTTTACAAGTTCTATAAACAACTATTTCTTTTACAAGGAATAACCTACTTTACAAATGACAGTGCAACACTTGAGCAAAAACAATGATAGGCCCAGCAGAAGAACTCAAAGCCCAAGAAGAGGAACTAGTATACATCAACTTCCCCAAGCAACGAAAGTCAAAGTTAATCCCACCACTCCTCCGTAACTCTTACCACCTCCGTAGTCAGTGAAGACGAAGGACCAGCTCCACTATTACAATACCCAATCATTAGCGGGGCATCGGCAATACTTTACAAGTGACACCCCAGCCTTCCCATCTTCTGTCGCCACCGCATCCTTTGCAAGCATCCGCAGACAGGCCCGACGGTGAGCAACAAACAAGACTACATAGTAAAATCGCTACATTTGATGATAATCATCCTCTGCCTCCTCTACTTCTTCCCACGACATCTCATGAAAAGTTGGAGGAGCAGGGATAGGAGTTGGCAGAGACAAACATTAGTTCCCAAAATAACGATTTTGAAGAATCATCATCATGTTCTGAACTCTAGCTTCATTTGCTTGGCGTCGAGTAGTTACCATCACTACTACTTATACAAATTTGGACGACTGGCAGGGTAAACTAGGATGAACAGTGATAACAATTGTTCACCATGTTTTATAGCAGCAACATCTAAATGCATACCACAACTTCCAATACAGTCTTTATCATAAGTGCACATCTCAAGCATAATTTTTGGGAGACCCAACAGTCAAAAGAATAATTCCAGATAACTAGGAGCCGTCACTACAACATTTAATTCCAAACGATTAAACTTCTCAACCAACACCACTCGCTACACACGGTTCTCCTGCTATTGGCTGAGAGAGGGCAGTTGTGAAGGCTTATTTCCAATCCCCGTACTGAGTACAATATGCAATCTCACATAGTTTGAGAAAGCATACTGACAACAAATCAAAGATTGAAGGCAAGAAGATCGTAATACAGACTTCCTTACCTACAGTTCAAAGATATTGAAGCATCTTGTAACTTCGCACTACAGAAGATACTCCTCCACTTATCAACAGATCGTATAGATACGAACATCACAAAAGATAGTATCTTCTCCAACGGTCTAAAGTTACAGCTAAGAGTATTAATAGATCCGTTACAGATCAATAAGTATCAAGACGTTACAAAAGACCTCATAAAGACTCATCAAATATGGGTGACTAAAACGTACGCCATCAATGTAACCAACGATCATATTATAAGACTTATAAAAAGATACCTGGAGATCAGAATCGAGAGGGGCTATTATCACCTACAGAACTCTTAGAGAAAGTCATCCTTCCCAAAACTTAGATATTCAATCTCTTTCTTTTTGTAATAGCTAGTATTTATATAAACACCATTCTTTCAGAAATCCTCAGGAGAGGTCGTGGTTTTTAACCCATTCAAGGGTTTTCCACGCTAAAACTTGTATTAATTGCTTCTAGATCCTAACTAATATTCCATATTTCAAGGGTGTAAGATACTATCTTCGTCCAATACGAAAATAGGCTATTACAATAAGAACCTTAGAAAATAATAACCCAAAATGACAAATACAATACATAAATTTTTGGGGTGACAAATACAATGAAAAATGATGATAAAACAGACCAAACAAATAATAAATTAAAACCTTACCATGATGTCTTTCTAATTTCTCCTATTTTAAATCCCCGTCAATTTTCTTCAACCCATATGTATTTTTTTTCTTGGGGAATCGCCTCATTCTGAAATTCGTTATATGCTCAGGATCAACAAATAAGAACTCATATGCAATAGGAGAGACGCATAGCCACAAAATCAGACAAACATGAATGGGTTTCATCTAAATTATCGTCCCCCTAAATTTGAACTTCACATCATCGAGATGACGATCGAATATTTCTACATCCAACGTTGACATCGTCGCTATTGGATTAATCAGCAGTAACGGTGCAAAGTTGGTGGTACAAAGAGCACCCTTCTCTTCTTCAGGCTGAGCTGCAAACATTTTGTGAAGTCCTACACTTGTACACCGAGAGGTATAATTTTTAGCATTAGAGGTGCCCTTCTTGGCTCCACCCTCATGCATTTTGTTCTCCTAGTCAAATTGCTTGTTTACTTCTTTATCAGACTTCATTGTAAAAGAAAAACAAACTTTAATCAAATACTTGGCAGACCGTAGTCACACAGACGATTTGCTACTGAAATAATACTGAAATCACACACACACACACACACACACACACACACGATATGTAGAATCACGACGATGATGAAAAAATGGTTTGTGCCACCGGGACAGTTTTTACGGTTGTCAATCACACACACGATGTGTAGAATCGGGATGGCTTTTACTGTTTTTGCAGTTGTCGTGTAAGAAAAAAGTGTTTGAGGAATAGGGACAGTTTTTGGTGCCAAAAGCCAGACAAACTCGTATGAATCGTACGTGTTACCTAACCCTAAACAACATTAAACAAATGCCAAATAATATAACTGATGGTGACAGAGTCTGCATGATTCAATATAATTGATGCTTAAAAGCGTAACAAATTGGCCTACAACAAATGACAACAAATGCATGAAATGGTGACAATGTATGCCTTACACGTCTCAAAATGGTAATGACGTGTGTACATCGAGGAATTAAAATTAGACACGTGGCTTGATAATATATTTGTAAATGATTTGATTTATTTATTTAGGAAGTGACATTTGTACTTGTGGAGCCCACGGCCTACAAACCTACTGTAATATTCGAGCAGATGATATTTTTTGGAACAAATGGCAAAGTTATATAAAACAAATGACAAAGAAGACTGAACAAATGACAAAGTTACATAACACAAATGACAACTATCTATTACCAAATGACATAGTTATCTGAATGAATGCTAGAGTTTAACTGAATAAATGGCATAGTTTGGTTGGCAGTAGCTGCGCAGACGATTTGCCATCGTTTGTTCCATGAGTAGAGTAGAGTACCATCTACAGGGGTAGAGTACCATCATTTCCTCCATGCCCAAGGAGTAGAGTACCAGTCTTTAATCAAATATTTGGTAGGCAACAGTTACACAAACGGTTTATGACAAATAATCAAGACAGTTTTTGCAATCAAGTAAAAAGAAGAAACTGTTCAATGAATCGGGATCGCTTTTGGCGCCAAAAACCTGACGAACTCTTATGAACCGTACGTGATACCTAACCATAAACGATATGAAATATTAATAAAATTGGTAAAAGTGTCTGCCTTCTTACAAATAACAAATCTGGTAATAGGTAGGACAAACTGTACAAAAACAAATGACAAATAATTCATAAGATGGTGACAATGTCTACCTTACACGTACACGTGACTTGATATAATAGTTTTAAATGAGTTTTACAATTTTTTATTGTTTTGAATGTGACATTCGTACTTGTGGATCCCAAAATAGGTGGCTGTCTGCTGTTATATTACAATTTTAGTAGGGGCGAAATTGGTTTTTTCTCTTACCAATATCGATTTTAGAATTTATTGTTCCCTGAGTCTGATTTTGTAAAGATGGCAAAAAGTAGTATTTATTCTTATAATTTTTGAAACAACAGCTGTTTTTTCACTTTCTTTTTTTGTGTTTTTTTTCTCCATAAATAACTCTCTAGTGGGTCCCTTTAAGGTGAGTTATTTATAAAAGACTTTAGGCGCCATTTGAATTGGCGCAGAAACTTAATAAGTGAGTCAGGTATGTTATTTGAGTAGCTATAATAGCTATCCTTAAAAATATAGTAATCTTAACCACTCGCCACATGTCAGATTTTAACAGGTTTTCATCATACGTGGCTAGGTAAATTCTCTAGCCTGCTGCTGATGCTCTAAAGAACACTGCTGTGTGATGCAAGTGTAATATAGTATCTTGCTATGCTTGTAGAAAGTAGTATTTTTGTCGGTGCAAGAAGGGTATGGGGACCTTTGCAGGCCATTGTGTTTTAATACACTTAATTTTCATTGTAATCATCGGTGTCAGTTTTGGGATTGCTTCGAAGTCTATAAAGTTGGAAATGTTGGGTTAGAAGGCTCGTTTTATTACGGGTTAGTCCAATTTTTATAACAAATTACTGAATGTTGCTAACTCGTAAATAGTAGATGAATCAAATGATTAGCAGTTATATAAATGTTCAAACTTCACAAGTTAATTTTGAATTGATGATGGCTATGATATTTGTTATTATCCCTTGAGCCTGGTTGTTCGTTACCCTTCTAGGCTTAGCTATTATTGTTTAATTGTTATAGAAGTTTTTGGTCGTAGGTCTGCCTTAGCCCATATTTGTTTGGAATTAATCTTGGAGTTAACAATCTCGAAATATGCAAATATGTGCTTGCTTGAAATACAAATTTGATTAATATTATTTATTATTAAACACCTTAATATATATTCTATTCTCGAATTGCACCGTTAATTTTTTAAACGACTGTAGGGAGTGTTTTACGATAAGCATAGTCAAAATATAAATTATCAAAAAAATATTGTTCCTCCCCTTACATATGCCCCTTGTCGTCCTATGCAAATCGCTTCTTCTGCAAACATAACCACTATAAAAAAATAAAAATAAAAAAGATAAAAAATAAAGTTTTAGCAAAAAGCTTAAGATGTCACTAAAATAAGTGCCCCGGCAAAGTAATATATATTTTTCTTACATGGTATACGTATCTCAATAAGCTCGTATTATTACGAAAACAGCCTTTCTTTCTTATACGTTACTGTACTTCCGCTCAAAGATTGTCCAATTTTAATTAGTCTTTGTTTTTCCGGAAAATTATTTTCCCCGGAAAATTATTTCTAGTGAAGCAGGTGGAAAGAGAGCTTCTCCCCTCACACAGTGGGTATGATCAACCAACCATTACAGGACCTCAATCATCTCCAAGGTCATCTTCATCCACCACAAACCCTAGGTACATCTCTCTCTCATGCACTTAATTCCAATGGGGTTGCTTGAATTGCTATGAAACAGTGATTAAAACTGTTACTATCAAAACTTTTCTAGTGTAGACAAATCCCTTTGTGTTTAATTTACAATACTGAGTATTTATGCACTATCAGAGTGATCATTACTAAAGGGGTTTAAATAGATACTAAAATCAAGCAAATATTGCAAAATATCCCCTAATTTGCAATGGGGTTGCTGGGATTGCTATGAAGCAGTGATTAAAACTGTTAAGTTCAAAGCTTTTGTAGTGTAGATAAACCCCTTTTTGTTTAATTTGCAATAGTGGGTGTTTAGGCACTATTTGAGTAAGTCATTACTAAAGGGGTTTTTGTTTTTGCTTTTGTTTTGATCTAAGGATTTGAGCAGACAATGGGTAGTAGTCAGTCTTCGTCGCCCGGGAATTTGGATCAACGGGAGGAAGAAGAGAGTGTTGATTCAAGCTTTACTTGTGAGATATGTATAGAGCCAGTGGTGTCTAACAAGAAATTTAAGTACAGGCAGAAGAGGTCTTGTACTCACCCCTATTGTGTTGATTGTATAAGCAAGTACATTGAAGTAAAGGTTGATGATAATGTATCAGAGATCAAATGCCCGGACCCCAATTGTGATGAGTTCTTTGAGTCTGTTTTGTGCCAATCTATCCTCCCGGTAAGAGTGTTTGAGAAATGGTGTGATGTGCTTTGTAATGCGGCCGTTCTACGGTGGGAAAGAACTTACTGCCCGTACCGGGATTGCTCGGCATTGATATTGAACGAATGCGGGGAGAAGATTAAAAAATCAAAATGCCCAAGTTGCAAAAAGTTGTTTTGTTTCAAGTGTAATGTTCCTTGGCACTCTGGGTACCAGTGCCACGAGTCTAGGGAGATGAGAGATACAAATGATGTACTATTTGGTACGCTGGCAGAGAGGAACAAGTGGAGGAGATGTCCAAGCTGCAACCATTTTGTGGAGCTGCGTTCTGGTTGCTTGGCTGTTCGATGCAGGTTTGCTTCTTCTGGCTCTATGTATTCTAAATGAAGTTTTTATAGTTAAGAAGGCTTGAATTCTTGGAGTCCAATGAATCTGGAATAAGTTCTAATCAGCCCTATTTTATCACCATGACCCTACTTTAGATACCACTACCATTTGTATTTCAGTGTTACCCAAATTTAGGCGTAGTTTTAAAGAAATTGAGGTCTGACTTGAGTTTTATTACTGCCCAAGTCTGAGATTTGGAGGTCAGGCTCAATATATGTGTGGAAAACCATCTTTAGTCACTTCTTTAAGAAAGCACCAGAGAAAGGGAGTAAAGAATATTTTTTGTAACAAGGGCTGGCTCAGTTGATCGGGCTAGTACTTGGAAAACCATGAGTCCTGGGTTCAATTTCCATCCAAGCAGCATAACTGGAAAGGTAATCCAGAACTGATTTGATAGTTCTATTGGGCGGGTATATAACTATTCATCAATCACAAAACACAAATCATTTAGCCAGGAACAGAAACCAACAAACAGACTGGTATGTAACTATCAAATCCTTTTTCTACCCAAGGTGACAGAAAATTCTAAATATCACGATGTACAAAATTGGAAAATTCCATGTATATAGCAATGATAAGCAACGTATTCTCTCGCCCTTACATTTACTTCAGTTTCATATGCTGGTGTATGCTACAACTAGGGGCTGTATGCACTAATTGTGATTCTTTCATTACAAAACATTTTTAATGGATGGTGATAGTAGTGGTCGTGGTAGAGCTGCTGCAAGTCTCTGTAGTAGAGTTCTTATGGAGGCTGCCGGAGGTGGAGATATGATGATTGTGCTTGGTCATGGATTTGGAATAGTGTAGGGTGAAATAGGGATGATATTTTCATAGAAATCTTACAGAAATAGGCCAATAGTTTAAAAGTATGACATAAGCAAATCACTAGTTAAGTAAAATTAATTGTATTGTAATTAGCAGAAATGATTGATCCAAACATCTGAGAGGCGTCCATCCACTATTCCTTTCCATTTGAGTTATCTGATTACAACCAAATATGACATGCACGGTGCGTCACTACTGTATTAAGGCTTTCTATGATAACCATATCACCTCACATTTATGTCGGCATTGCTTGTATACAGCTTCTATACTCCTCTGTGTAGTTTTCATTGTTAAATCCTCGCTCTTTTGAGCTAATATTTATAGCTATCTGCTATATGTCCCTTTCTCTGTATATTGATGGATTATGTCTATATCTGAGCTGGAATGGTTCATCCATAAATGATCAAAATGATTTTGGTATAAATCCTTATTTCTTCATCAATGGTGGTGCAGGTGTGGAACACTCTTCTGCCATGCTTGTGGAAGGAAACGTAGCTCACACTTGTGTTGGTGCAAGCAAGGCAGGGGGCCGTCTTTGTTTCTACTCACGATCATGGTTATACTAATGTTTATAATGTCCTTCATCTTTAATCTAATTGTAAGCAAGCTGAAATGGTGATGTGATCCCAACTTTGTCTCAATCCACAATTATCCTCTGCTGTAGAGGGTTATATAACCTCATCAATATGTACATATACGCTACCTTATATTATAAGCTACTTGTCTTGTTAGTGTAGTTTCTTGTACAGTAAATAGAGGTCGTATTTCTCTTAATTGAAGTGGCTATCAGATGTCCGTAGAGGGAATGACCAAAATACAGTGAAGTTTTAGGAGAAAGTTAGTCATGTACTATGCGCTCAAAGCAGAGCCATTACCATAAGCACCTTACTGAATATGAAATCTAACACTCCTCAATTGAAAGCGATAATTTAAAAGGAATATCTTCCGTTTTATGTGTTTTTCCCCGAAATTTCAAATCTCCCAATATTCAACAGAAGCTACTACTAAATTTTGCTTCAGAAATTAAATTTTCTCCTTAACCATGACTAGTCACATATGCCAATTTTTTCCCCGACTTGTTTTTATATCCTGAAACTGCAAATATTTTCCGAGTTTAGGTCAAGTATTCCAACAGCAAGGTATGCGATTCTGGTTTGGCATACTGATATACATGTTTCCATCCAAAAATGAGTTACGGTTTTCAGTCGCGCGCTAAACCATTCAGCTTTTGTCATGTGTATTTAAAAGAAGGTGCGCGCTCAACGGTTTAGCGCCTATGCGGTATGCGAATACTCTTTGCCAAATTCAGGTTTTGCAAGAGTGAAAACCGTAACATCATACCATGCTGTTGGAGATGCTCTTACCAATAGGGGTTGGTGAAGTGGTATGCGGTCATGCCTTATAAGTTATGAAGCTACAATGCTGAGTTTGATTCACCGCCGCCAAGGGCCACTACTTACCAGGATTAGTGTGAATGCGAGCCTTTTCCAATTCGAGTTTTGAATTTTTATGAATTAACGGAAAATATCAAATTCATAAAATTTTCAAGCGTTGTTTAGAATTTGAGTGCCAAGCAGTCCCTTTAGAGCATCTCCAATAGAAATGGGTGTAGGATTTCTAATGCGTGGAGATTCCCACACCCATACCACTTTGGGCTCCAACAACAAAAGGAGAGGAGAGTGTTGGAGTTGGAAAAAAATTGTAGCTAAAATTTTGCCACCTCATAAGAGAGAAAGATGTTTAAAAAATAAGAATAAAACGATGCCTGTATCAAAGGCGTCTTATCTATGTGGAGTGGAGTGGAGTGGAGATTTTGTCTGAGACTGCGAATTGTCATTTATTTAATTTTGGCTAGGAATGGGAATTCTCATTTTCCACTTGCCGGGGTTGAAGGGGTGAGTGTAAAGATTTCCACTCCCACACCTCTCTATTGGAGATGCTCTAAGTCTCTCTTCCATTGAACAAATCTTCCCCTTCCCCATATTTTTCTTGCATACATCACTCTCTCTCTCTCGTCTAGCTAGCTTATACAGTAAAGCAAAGCTTTCAGATATCAGCATCCGCACAAAGCTTTCAGACGGTGGTTTTGACAAAGATAAAGAGTACTGAAACAGGTGGAGATGAACCAGTTTTGGGAGCTCAAAAGTCTTCAAGGTCATCTTCATTAACCAACAAAACTCTAGGTACATCTCTCTCTCTCTCTCCAACCTTTTTGTTTGATAAAGTTTGTGAGATCAGAGGGTTGAAATCAGTATTACTACAGTGATCAAATTAGACTCCCTAAGTAAAAGTTTTCTTTCAGACACTAAATCAAACACATGGTGTTCAACAAAACATCTCTTAATTTGTAGATGATGGGTTTGCTTGAATTGCTTTGAAACTGCTCAAAAATAATGAATTTGGTTGTTTTTAGTCGTGGGGATAAACCCCTTTGTGTATTTAATCTCTTTTGGGTGTTTTACACAAAGGGTTTTAACACCATTTGTGTTGAAGTAGTCTTTAGTGAGGGGGTGTTTGCTTCTTTTTTACATGTAGGGGTTGATAGATAATGGGTAACACTCAGACTTCGTTGCCCGAGAATTCGGATCGACAAGAGGAAGGAGAGAGTGTTGAGTCAAGCTTTACTTGTGAGATATGTATAGAGCCAGTGTTATCAAACAAGAAATTCAGGAATATGCAGAAGAAGACTTGCACTCACCCCTATTGTGTTGATTGTATAAGCAAGTTTATTGAAGTAAAGGTTGAAGAAAACGTATCCGAGATCAAATGCCCGGACCCGAAGTGTGACGTGTTTTTGGATTCGCTCGCGTGCAGGTCGATCCTCCTGGAAAGTGTGTTTGTAAAATGGTGTGATGTGCTTTGTGACTCGGCTGTTTTACGGTGGGAGAGAGCTTACTGCCCGTACCCAGAATGTTCGGCATTGATATTGAATGAATGTAGGGGAAAGATTAGGAAATCAGAGTGCCCAAATTGCAAGAAATCTTTTTGTTTCAAGTGTAAGATTCCGTGGCACTCCGGTTATCGGTGCGAGGAATCTGGGGAGATGAGAGATGGTAACGACATTCTCTTTGGTACGTTGGCTGAAAGGAAGAAATGGAGGAGGTGTCCGACCTGTAAACATTTTGTCGAGCGGCGTACTGGTTGCCACGCCATTACATGCAGGTTCGCTTCTTCTCCCTATAGGTTTATATTGAAGGAGCTTCTTATAGTTTGAGTAGAATTTAAATCTTAGGTGGTTTTGTAATCCGGTATAACTGGACCACCCTAAGACGTCCATGAACGGTGTTTTTAATTGTTTGGTTAATCTTAGTAGTTTTCCATTGAACTAAGTTCAGAATTTCATAGGCAGGAGCAGTGGCAGAGCCAGGGGTGTTCCAGAAGGGTCACTTGAACTCCCTGGCCGTCGGGAAACCCCCCTTGAGGTTGCATTTTGCCAAAAAAAAAAAAAAAAATCATTTAACAAGATGTTATAAATTTGAACCCCCTGGAAATAATATCACATACTATTTGTAGCCTAACTGGTTCTTCTTGTCTAATACAATCTCCTCTAGACTCTAGACAAGGGTTCAAGGCCCAACTTCAACTTAGATTTTGTTTTATTTTTCTCAACTTCAAGTTAGTAATTTTAATGTACGTGGTATTTTCCCTTGGTACAATCACCTTAAAAGAATTCTTCGGGGGCTTAACCCCCGAACCCCCTGGAAGACAATGCTGGCTCTGCCCCTGGGCAGGAGGAGTCAGAGAATAAGTTTGAATCTCAGCCCTATTCATCACCTCAGCACAACTTAGATACTATTATCCTCTCGTATTTCAACATACCCAAGTCTAAGATTCTGAGTTTATTACTCAATATATACGCATAAAAAGACCACTTTGTTTTTGAAAGAGGAAGCTAGGGTTTAGGTAAACCCTCACCTGATTTATTCAATATGAACAAATTACAATCTAGTATACCTCTGCTTTTCAGCATCAGCAATACATATATTTACAAGCTGTAAAGAAAAGCTGCAAGGAAAAGAAAGAAAACTGTTAGAGATTTCCAGACTGGATGCAATGAATTCAGCAGCTTTGTTCCCTTCTTTTGGATTATAAAACATTCACAATATCCTTGATGTCCATGATCTTCCAGGTTCTTCTCAAATCAACCAGATAGAGCCAATAAGGGTCACACTTCTTAAGTAAAACCTGAACTGCATATGAGGAGACTGTCAAAACACAAATGCTTTTGATTCCCAACTTATCAACTAGTTTAATCATATCACATAGCAAGAATCTCAATAGTGCCACTACCATACTCTTTAGGACATTCTTTGTTAAAACCAACTATGGGAAAGCCATTTGGTAACCTAAGAATACCTCCATAGGCTATTCTATCCTCAGTAATACATCCATCAACATTTATGATAACTTTTTCCTTCCAGTTTTGCATCCATTCAACCCACTCGATAATTCTAGGTGGCCTAATTTCAGGAATCACACCCCACTTTTTGAGATAAGAATCATTATTTTGCCCCTTCCTGAATTTGAATTTTGATATGCTGTACCTGAAGCTCACTTCATAGAAAATTTTCATATATTAGGCCCTTCAGATAGAGAGACTTGGTTGAACTGGCTTTGGTTTCTCTCAAACCAAATATGGTAAACTGTGGCACAAAAAGCTATCTTAAGTATTTTTCCCCTTGAGTTGTCAATGGAAGCAATTCTTACTAACCAATCAAACTCAGCATCCCAGCCTGAAATCTGTTTAGAGTAGCCCAGATGTTCTAAAACAGTTCTCCAAACTTTATGAGTATAAGGGCATTTAAAAAACAAGTAATCCCTGTTTTCTTTATTTGCATGGCAGAAAGAACAATAAGAAGCAGTTAATTTCCCTATTTTTAGGAGAAAAACCCTAGTCTTGATTCTATTCTTCATTGCTAGCCATGTGAGAAAAGAATGTCTAGGTATAGAGTTCTTATCCCATATAACTCTGTGCCACGGAGTCTTTGGTTTACACTTCCTTATAGCCATCCAAGCAGATTTTGTTGTGAACTTCCCATCAATAGTTAAAATCCAAACAACTTTATCTTCTGCATCTGATTAAGGTTTATCTAACTTTGCAATCTCATTCCAGATTCTTCCCATATCTGTAGATCTCGTTCTAGTATTAGAAATAATCCAATCTTCATTTGAGATGATATAAGATACTTTAGCCATTTTAGGAATCCCTGAAGAATCATGTTTATAGAACCATAACTCAAAGAGAGTGAACCACCTTCTAACCATGGATCATTCCAGAACAGTGTTGAATTCCCATTTCCAATGATGTGTTTGCAGTAGTGCATAGCTAATGGTCTTCTTTTCAGCATGGCTCTCCACCCCCATGAACAGTCCCCAGGAATAGATACAGTCCAGAATGA
The DNA here is from genome assembly GCA_014058105.1 of Kingdonia uniflora. Classification (NCBI taxonomy): domain Eukaryota; kingdom Viridiplantae; phylum Streptophyta; class Magnoliopsida; order Ranunculales; family Circaeasteraceae; genus Kingdonia; species Kingdonia uniflora. Next base: position 666,548 of record JACGCM010001055.1, on the reverse strand, counting down.
CTCTTCTCTGAGATATTTGTTTTTGATCCATCTAGTCCACATGTTGTCTTCCCAGAAACAATCTTCATTATTAGGGCAAAAAAAAGGCCCCCTTTGATGCTACTATAGGAAAATTGGAGAGGGAGTAAAAAGTCATTTTCAATAACAAATAAATTAGAATGAGAGGGTAATGTTATTAGCTAGGATGAAAGTTTTGATCATTTGATCAAGTCAATTTGCCATAGTTGATATTAGCTGCTATGTTCCTCTGTTTTGGACTTTGCCCCCCTTCTCTAAAATTTCAAAAGGAATACAGCCTTCTTCATTCATCACATCACAGCGATAGCCCCACCACTACTCTTTTGCTAGTGCAGTTGCCAAGCTTTGACCTACATTATTACTATTGTGCAATTTTTTTCATGATCACTGACACGGTGTATAATGCAAAAGAGAAATCCAAACTAATATGATAGTGCTCTTGGGCGGCATAGAACTCCTAATAAAAGATGTTATTTGGGTATCATTAGAAAGTAGAAACCAACCCTTACTATCATTCACCCCAAGGAATAGACCATATATTGCTATCAAGTATTAACTCTTCATGCTTAGTATATAATAAAAGGTATAAACCATGTATAGTATGATAGCAATGATAAGCAGTAAATCATCTTGCCTTAAGAGAACTCAAGCTACTCTAGACACTCTGCCTTAACAAGGCCAAGAGTGGTGCAAGTGTACTCATATACTTGAATAAAGATGCATGCCACAGAATAGGGGTTTAATGCATTATTTGTGATTGTCCCATTAAAAATTTAATCTTACTTAATAGACAGTGATGATAGTAGTGGTAGTGGTGGAAACACTGATTGTCTCTGTTGTGGAATTGCGATGGTGGTGCTTAATCGGGGAGTTGAACTAGTGGATGGTAAAACAAGAAAGGTATTTTGCACAAAGAAATGTTAGAGAAATATAACCTATGTCTAAAAAGGACAAACAAACATAGAACTAATCGCTACTTTTGCCAAATAAAATAGATTCGATGTCACATTATATAGGATTCCATCGCTTTGTAGTAGATAGAAACTACCAGTGGACATAATCCATTTCATCTGTTTGTCGTCCCAGCTATTCTATTCCTTTTGTATTTATATGATTGACAACTATTAACAAACATGCGAGCATATTTAAATTATTCAGAAAGAGTATCTATGACGACACATACAATATCATGAATCTTTGGACTGTGGGAATTGCTACTGTAACAGCTAGCTTGGTCTTTGTAATATCATTCTAGCATTCTAGCACAGCTAGAGGTTCCTGCAAAACCTATATGTCGTTTTCATTGTTAAATTGTCGTTATTTTAAGCTAATACTTGTAACAATTTGTCGGAGATGCTCTTTTTATATATATTGGATTTGGTCTTATAATTGAGCAAGATCTTTCCAGTACGATCCTCATTTTCTATCCATCATGGTGCAGGTGTGGAACAGTCTTTTGCCATGGTTGTGGAAGTAAATGTAGCTCACAAATGTGTTGGTGCAAGAAAGGCCGGACACATTCTGCATGTGTACTAACTTTCATGATTTTACTTCTACCAGTAATTTTTCCAGTGGTTATGTTATGGCTTATATTTGGTAGCTTAGTGCCGCGCAGGCTGACTAAGTGATGCAATACCAACTTTATCTCACATTCCAAAAATCGGCCTCTGCTGGAGGTTGTATATACACGGTGACAAAGTATATGAATATATAAACCTCATTATTTATGTTTGTGTTTTTTTTTTCCCGCAAATAAATGCAGGTTGTGATAACAAGTCTCCTTATTTTTCTTTCAGTCGATACGCTTTAGTATTTATATCATCTTGAGATATTGATAATGAGTGATGAATCCCATGAGCTAGTCAGAAAATTCGAGTGTTTGGTGATTTAAGTGAAGTCATAAGTTGCATTCACGAAAGAGTTGCTTGCATAGTTTCATTCTGTCATTTTTTTCCTCCGAATTCAAAGGCCTTTTTAGTTGAGAGCTCAAAGGGGCCCTAGGCTCTTCTTTCCTATATATGTCTAAATCACCGGAAATGTTTGTGATCACAAATTTAAGGTGTACCTCGGAGCCTTAATAAACAAAGCAATCCCATGACCAAACTCAAGCATAAACATATAATTGACATCTCCGTGTTCCCACCAATACCTCATAAAGATCTTAGGACCAACTGCTAGAGAAATAGCGTTGCATACCAATACCCTTTACAGACTTTGCAGGCCTGGCGAAAACATACAACACTAAGCAATGCAGCAATATTTCCGATATCGGTGAGAAATTGAGATATTTTACTGGCAAAATATTCAATATCTTGTCGAAAATAAACTGCATATATTTCAATGTAAATATCGATCATCACCGGAGAAACCAACCAATATATCAAAAATATCGTGAGACAACAAATCCTTGACATGTTTGGACTTTGGAGTCTGAGTTATAAGAGAATCCTTCTCAGACCCCGACTTTGTTTGATCATCATGTACGTCTACTTGTTATTATACATGAGACATTGTTGCGGGAGCTCAAACCTCTCTAAAGGTCACCACATGTACCTCTCTGTCTCTCTCAAGCATGTTAGTGATAGTATAAGAATGGGGTTTGCTTGAATTGCTATGAAACTATGCTTAGAACCGTTGACTTCGAAGCTTTTGTAGTGTAGATAGACCCCTTTGTGTTAAGATACACTGTTAGAGTCAGTCCTTACTAATGTGGGGTATTAATAGATATGCTAGAGTGAAGATATTAGGCACACCCAAGTTATAATCTTTGCTAAATATCCCTTAATTTCCAATGGGGGTGATGGAATTACTATGAAACAGTGATTAAAGTGTTCAATGTAAAAGCTTTTGTACGGAAACCCCTTCTGTGTTTTATTTGCTATAGTGGGTGTTTAGCCACTAATATCAGAGTAGTCCTTACTATATAGGGGCTTAGGGGTTGTTTTTTGCTCTTGTTTCTATCTCAGAGTTGAACAAACAATTGGCAACACCATTTTGGAATATTAGTAAAATTTTGTAGTTTTGAATAAATTCAGGTAGTGCACCATATCTCATCACTATATCGCCACTTTGGATGCATTCATACTGTTCCCGATCGAGGTCAAAATTATTTGAAGTTTGTAACTCAATGTAGAAGTGTAAGAGGCCATCTTTAATCGCTACTGTAGATAAAATGGAGAGAAAACACCCTTCTTCATTACGCTCCACCAGCCACCACTGAGTATCTTGGCGACAACTCCTCCATTACTCTATTGTTAATCCAGTTGACGAATGACGATCACTTTATATACGTTATTTACATTTTGCAATTTTTCCTGTATATGTAATTTGAAAGGAAAAATAGTACTTGTTAGGAGTTGGGTTCGGCTCAAGGTGGGAACCCAACTGGGTTGGGGTGTCCTACGCGGCTCCTAACAAGCTCATGTAAGCTAGGGCTGTATGGGGAGAGTTTTAGAAGAGCTATATATATATAATTAGGTTTTATGCCATTGTAACCTTTTGGTTCATCATATCAATAAAACTTTACTTCTCTCTCATACATGTTTGTTAGATCTCTCTATATATATGTGTGATTGCTAGAGTGTTTGATATCCAACACGTTATCAGAACACTTAATAGCTATTTGGAGCGATTTTGGTGTTATTAGATTTTTATTTTATTATAATTGGATTAATTGTTTTCCGGAGAGGTATGATTTTTTTATTTTTTATTTCGTTTTCTTTTCATTTCAATTTTTACATGTTTTGTATTGATGATCTCATGCTTATGCCTAGGCTTCAAATCTACTATTTACGTGTGAAAAAAATGAATTTTTGGTGAAAAAATAAATTTTTACTATATTTTCATCATTGTAAATGGTTGTTTTGAACGGGATTTAAGATATAATTTTGACATCGGAATTGCACGATATTATTTTTTGTTGCAATCTTTGCAGTCCCACCTTTCCGGCGGTATATTGCACTTCGTCGGGAGAAGTACCTGTCGACGGAAAATTGACGTTGAACTTAGGCAGTTCACGACCAAAAACTATGTTTTGACGGCCGATTAGGTCAGGATGACGTCATCAGACCTTTAAAGTTTAATTGTTTTTAATAATATTGCTGACCTCACCTAGGGTTTAGACCAAATCCAGATCCAATTATGAAAATCAGACCTGATCAGACAAAAACCAGACTAGCTTTGGTGACGCTGCAGGGGGACCTACAGTGCTGATGTGGCAATGTTTATTGCTAATACATGGTAGTGGGATCCATATGGGGTGATGTGGTAGGGTCCATAGTGGACCCACACGTATTGACGTGGTAGGTGGACCCCACATGCTGACGTGGTAGGGCCACGTGGCATCACTATAGCAGTGACACGTACCATCACAGAGTGATGACACGTGGCAGTACTGTAGCAGTGACACATGGCAGATACTGTTGCAGGACACGTGCCAGTACTGCAGCTGGACAAGTGTCAAACCAAGTCAGACTGGTCCAACTCGGTCAGGCCTTAACCCAGACCAAGTTAGACAGATCCATACATTTAAATTCGCTTTCAAAGCCTAATTTTTGGTCAAATTTAGTCATTTTTTTTAAAAAAAAATTCCTATTAATAGGACCTACTCCTGGGGGTCCCAGTTTTTAATTTTTGTTGGGAACGGGTGCCTTATATAATAAAAATGACTAACTTATACGTGATATTAAGAATACATATTAATACCTACTTAAGTATCTTACGAAAGCTTATATGATATTAATGGTATGCCCTTAGGATACTAATTATTTTGACCGGGGGTTAGAGATAATACGAAACCAAGACTAATTTAGAATACGACTGGGAGTCATATCTAAAATACATTAATGTCGGGGACACATATTAGAGATCAATTAGGAATTGACTTAGTCTTATTTCTAAAAACTTAGTATCTGAGGAACCAGTTTTACGTATCTAGATACAATTAGATATTACTTGATAACATTTAGAGGTATATAGGTAATAATAGCAACCTATAGTACCATAAAATGTTAGTTCAAAGACATGACTAATCTACCTATCTTGTGAAGCCAGCAGACTTTGGGGTGAGACCACTTGTCAGCTAAATATCTAATACCCCTCATATTTGTAACAAATTGGTTATTTGGCTAGAATATATCAACTTTATAAGAACTTTAGGGATTATAACACCCTTAGTTGTTAGAATAAGGATCGCAACATCTAGTAGTTTTGAATGATTGTTTTGCTAACACTCTATTAAGGTATATTTTAAGGTTAAGATCGCTATTTTATGGGGTAAAGTTGGGATTTAACGTTTAATAGGATCTCATGCGTATAAAGCCATGAACAAGTTCACTTGCAAATAATGATTGGAATCATGTACTTCATTGCGCTATATACTATGAATCACAAGTAATGATTGAAAATCAAGTACTTAATAGAACTTCATAAGTAATATAATATGAACAAGGTTCACCTACAAGTAATGATTGAGAATCGCTGACTTGAATACTATGAATTGCCTTTATGCAAAGAATATTAATCAAGTACTACTACTGGTATTGATCTACATGCATAATAGATGTTGGTGACACTCAGAACATTGAGTACCTCCCATACTACAACTCGATTTTGATACCAATAAACTTGACCCTTATGGATACTTAAATCCATCTGTTATTGCAGAATCGAGAAAAGACTATTGTTGAGAATAATAAGTATCTAAATAACAAAGTAGGAGTTTAGTTTGCACCATCGCCTCCATATTTAAGAAGACCTGATAATTAATTACCCTATAATATTCTAGTATTGTATGACTGCAGCAAAAATTTTATTTGGCACTGCAACTCCACTGTTATGTAGATAAATAGTTAAGATAGACATATATATTCAAATATTCTGTTAACTTTCTACGCTTCAAATATTGCGCTTCCGAGGTAATATTTAATAGATCACTGTGTTCGCAGACCTGATTCAAGTTTTCCTCATTTCTGAACAAAAAAATGAACTACTGGTTCGAAACCTCAAGCTTATGTCTATTAAGAGTAACGCATAATGTTGGGTTTAGTGATAGGGGAAGCTGCAAATAGGGATGGCAGAGCCTGTGGCCTTATATTTCTCCCATGATACCAATGCAGCTTTGAATCAAGTTCCAAGAATAAATAGTAGCAAATTCTCAGTAGATGAATGATGTCACTTAGAGAGCATTGCCAAGTAGTAAGTTTACTTGTTACATAGTAGTTATTTTGCTTTATTAGTACTATCTTTGACTGAGTTGGGAACTCTTCACAGGTTAGTTTAATAAAATGTTTGTGATGTGCACTGGTTCGGTATAACATCTATGAGACTGTTCTTAGATTTTTCTGTGAATTTATTGCTTGGGAAGTAGTTAAATTCCATGTATGATAGTCGATCTAATATATACAACCTGCCCTATGGATCTATCTGCTCATTGAGTATTAACCGATAATCGGATGAGTGTCGACACATGTCTAAGAGACATCAGTACCGCGCACTCGATCTTTTTGAGATATGGACATATTTCTGGTCTCTAACTTTGTGCATCGGGGATGTCACGAATATCATTGGCACGACCAACATGTTAGAAAACAATGGGAGTGTCGCGCTATTACTCTCTAACGGTACGATATAAGGTATCTAGTCTACTTTATATACTAGTAAATCCAGCCAAATTTTACTAAGTTTTAGGGAGATACATGATAATGGTTACCACGTAAAAATAATATAAAAAATGACAAACAAGTTTTGTGAATTCCCTCCATGTCTAAAGGTTAGAACACGCTATTGGAATGGTTTCCAATACACTCATCCAGGCTAGAATAAAGATGATGATTATCGGGAATACATTTTGACTTTCCTTAAAAGGAGAGAAGATTCAGAGAGTTTACGTGTAACGATTGTTTTCAAGGAAAGTCTATTGTTCCCTTTAGTATGATCATGGTAAAGTGGGATCTCCAGCCTTTGCTCCAAATGCATCCATGGAGACACGTGTAGATCTTACCACACAAAAAATGGTTTTTCGAAACGGACTATATCCGTTGCTAAAGGCCTTCTACAACAGATCTTATCCGTAGCATAAGTATTGTCGCAGGGTACATTGCGGATTGTCTTGCATCAGACAAAGTCCATTGCCAAAAGTTAATTTTGTGCAACAAATTAATAATGTCTGTTGCGTTTGTTCAAATATTAGTAATGAATTTTGGCTGTGGCAACAACTTCTCCAACACCCCTAACAGCAACACTCTATCTCTGTTGCTAAATCATTTTTCTGTTGCAAATAGGATATCTTTTGCAACAATCTTTAGCCATTGCAAGAAGAATTCATTTCAAAAAGAAAATATGAAAATTGTGCCAATATTGCCTATTATATTTTTAAAATGTAACAAATGTTTTGGTAACACAAATTAATTATTCAACACTTCGTATTGTTAACCATAAAAAAAACATAACATGAATACTTAACTTTAAAAGATACACATTCTGTAGTTATACATATATATGAATTTCTACACTTGGTTTTCCTTGAGAAAGTAAAACTCTGGCCATCATAAATATTCTTATCAAGACCAAATGCATTATTGTTAATGTTAAAGCTACTAGTAACAGCTCTTAGTTATTGCTGTAACAGCTCCTAGTTATTGTTGCATAACAGCTCCTACTTATTGTTATAACTTACAACTTAGTTACTACTGTATAACAACACTTAGTTAATCTTGTAACAACTCCTAATTAGCCTTGTAACAGCCACTTAATGGCTCTTGTAACAACTCCTTGTAAACTATATATAAACCCTCATAGAGAGAAGAATAATAAACGCAACATTTCTAATCCTTTCATGGTATCAGAGGGTTTAACGATCCTACTTTTCTTCTTTATTCTTACCTAGTATTTAGTTATCTTACACTAACAACCACCACCACTGCAGTTTACTTTAAACAGTATTATTGCTTCCATCTTGCTATTCAAACCCTTCTATTTTTGTTGGTTGTTGCTATTTGCGAATTATCTAACTACTGTAGTTGCTGTAGAGTCATCCAGTAACATATTTTTTTCCCCACCGTCGAGACCTTTTTTTTCCCCCACCGTCGGGACCATTCTCCGGTATGCGATATATAGTTACTGATTTCAATCCAACCGACAACCCCTTCGCTACTTTATAATCTCCAGTTTGGTCAATATCAACCATGTCAACTGCTATGTCTACCAAATCCAGCAATACCACTGCCACTTCTTCATTTTTTGCAGGGCCTATGGTATCCCTTTTATGTCTTAATGTCTCACACTTTTTAAATTTGACGGAGACCAATTATTTGCTATAGAAGCGATAAATGGAGCCTTTTCTCCATGGGCATGATTTTATGAAATACGTTGAAGGTACTTATCCGGCTCCTAGTCAGATGCTTCCTACAGAGGGTGATCAACCTGCACAAGTTAACCCTATATTTCTCCTATGGTATCGTACTGATCATTTTATTGTTAGCTACCTCACTGCAATGCTGCCTGAATACATTCTTGGAATGGTTGTGGGTACCTCTACCTCACATGACACTTGGGATTGCCTTTGGCGCCATTTTCTCAGCAGTCTTTGGCTAACTCTGCAAATATTCAGTTCCAGCTCCTTTTCATCACAAAGAGATTAATGCCCATTTCTGATTACCTACAAGAAGCCAAACGGATGGTTGACTCGTTGGCTTCGATCGGTGAACCAATGTCCAATATGGACTTGATTACTTCGGTTCCCCGAGGACTTGGATCTGATTATTTTATGATTGTCACTGCCCTACTCAACTTCCCACCTTTGCCTGCTTTGCCAATTGCGAGCTTATTTGATCTCTTTTGAAAGTTAAATTTCTTCATCAGCTGCAGTCCTAGTCACTCAGATAGCTCTACTAGCTGCCCAGAATCGCCCGCAACAACATCCAAATCTAGGAAACTAGCAGAATAGGACCAATCAAGGCAACAATCCAAATAATAGGAACCGGAACCGAATGAAGAGTAGGAACAATGACAATTGGAATAATAATGGGTTCAACAATGGTCTCAATAGCCACTGGAGTCGTGGATAATGGATCAATGGGAATAATAACAACTAGAATCGTGGCTCTAATTACAGGAACAATGGCAATTGGAACTACAATCAGGCCAACATGGGTATTTTAGGGAGCTCTCCTTTCCAGACATTCGGTGGGATTGATCAACTTTCTTATGGTTATTCTCAGTAATACTCGATTCTAGACACTCTTCAAACTACTATTGCAGGTCTTCAAATATCGTAACCAGCTGATCCTACTTGGTACCCAGATACTGGTGCCACTATTTTACTGGGCAATGGTGGCAAACTTGACATATCCCAAACGGGTAACATTCCTATCACTTTAGGGTCTAATAAGTTTTTGGTAAATAACGTCTACCCTGTTCCTTACATGTATACAAATTTATTATCAGTTGTTAAGTTTACCGCAGATAACTCTGTTCGAGTTTCATTTGATCCGAACAATTTTCATATTTCTGACTTACATTCGGGTGTTCCATTATTTCAGGGACAATGTAGGGATGGGTTATATCCAATTTCACTATCATTACCTCCTTCAACACCTTCAGCCTTTTCATCTCAGTTGTAGTACAACCGATTGGGTGTGTGTTTGGTAAATCAGCACACCTTCCTTTTATAACTCATGAAATTCATGCTACTATCCCTTTTTATCTTGTGCATTCTGATATGTGTATGTCCTCAGTTACTTTTGTTTATGATTTTTGCTATTATGTTATATTTACCGATGATTATTCTCATTATACATGGCTCTTTCCTGTGAAATGTAAGTCAAAAGTTTTTACTTACTTTCAAACGTTTTTAGCGATTGTTAAGAATATTTTTGGTAGTTTGGTTAAATTTTTCCAAAGTGATGATAGAACTGAATATACAAACCACCAATTTTCATCCCTTTGTCGTGATCTAGGCATTCATCATTGTATGTCTTGTCCTCACACTCCTCAACAAAATGGTCTTGCTGAGCACAAGAATTGACATATTGCGGACATGGCCCACACCTTGATGGCAACTTCTCATAATCCTCTTAATTTATGGGTTAAAGCATTGTCTACCGCGGTTTATCTCATTAACCGCCTCCCCACTTCACTTCTTCAGTGGGCTTCCCTCTTTTCTCGTTTATTTGGTTGGTCACCTAATTAGTCAGACCTCCGTGCCTTTGGTTGTGCACACTACCCGCATTTAGGGGATTGTGTTTCTAATAAGCTAATGTCACGATCTGTTGAGTATCTTTTATTAGGGTACAGTTCACAACACAAGAGGTATAGGTGTCTTGATCTAACTAATCGTCGGGTTTATATTTTACGTCATGCGAGATTTGATGAGCTACGATTTCCTTTCGCTCAGTCTCCATAACCTTCTTTGGCACCTACAGATTCCCAGTATGTGGAGATGGAGTTTGTTCCAATTGTTACATTACTAGCTCAGCCAGTTATAGTTCCGTTTATGACTCCTCGGCCAGACCAAGCACAACTAGATCTAACACAATCGGATCCAACACTTCCAGATACACCACAAGCAGATCAAGCTCGGCCAAATTCTATTCGTATACTCATATTCTACCTGATCGCTCCTTTCCTTTTTAAGGACATACATATCAGTAATCTATTCAGCGTCCGACAGTATTGCCTCGTGCTGTATCACCTCCACCAGAGAATACTCCATCAGACCATATAGATGTCCCAACATCTAACGTTCCTTCTGGCCCTTCAGCTCCAGTTATTCCTACTTCACAACATTTAATGATAACACGGTTGCGTGATGACATTTATTGTCCGATGCTTCGTACAGATGGTATAATGCGATACCATCTTTCTAAGACTCTAACAGCTGGGCTTGCTACTCCAATGCTGAACCCACTTGTTATACCCAAGTTGTCTGTGATCCGTAGTGGCGTCAGGCTATGACAGAAGAGTTCAATGCTCTTCTTAAAAACCATACTAGGTTTCTTGTTTCACCTTCCCCATCTCAGAACACCGTTAGTTGTAAATGGGTGTTCAAATTGAGTCATAAAAAAGAAAGAAAAAGGCTTTCATTCATTGGAACAAACTTACATTTAAAAAATAAAAAATAGTAAAAGCTACGGTAGTTTCCAGAGAGGTGGATGATGAACTTTTAACTCTTTCTTATCCCTAACAAAGTCTCCTCCCAACTCTCAACAACTCTTATTTTGTGGAGATATTTTAGGTAGGTCATGACTACCAAGTCCAGCAACTCTTGACACCTTCTCTTAATTAGGTCATCTCCAGCAGCTCCTGACACTAATCATCTCCAACAGCTCTTGACACTAATCATCTCCAACAGCTCTTGACAACTGATCATCTCCAGTAGTATCCTTTAGCTTGTAAAAGTTGGGCTTTTAGGCCGGGCTTGGTTGCAATTGTTTTATTACCTACAATAGTCAAACATACTTCAATTAGGCACCGTGAAACATAAAATAAGATCATAAATAATGTCAATTGAAGGACAAAAATATGTATTTTTCATGCCTATCAAATACCCCCAAACTAACATATTGCTAGTCCCTTAGCAAAAGAAAAGAAAACTAAAATCTTTTGTGGTTTCTTACGAGTGCATTTAGCGTATGCAACAAGCCTTTCAACCTATAGGTTACCCTTTTAGGACGAGTTATGTCTCGTGAGGGTTTTCAGTGAATATATACCCACAAAATTCTATCACAGACACTCTGGTATTATAAATAACTAATAATTATTGTTCCTAGTATCTCTAAAAATGGATTGAATTCATCTCAAAGATATAATACTTAAACAAGGGTTAACCATTATATACGTTTAAAATTTATCATGTCAATTTTACTACAATCAGATTATATCAAGTTTCAGAATTTCATCTTTTTGTGTAGTGAATTTAGTTTCTGGAATCAAGGTGTTTGATAATTCTTTCAAATAAACTTAACCTTATCTTGAGTGTGGTAGAAGAAATCTAAAAGTTTGTTCGATAAGTGCCCTAGTTTGTTCGTTCTCTTTCATTGATATTTCAGAGAAAACATATATCCACACAAGCTTTTCAAGGTAAGACGTTGCATTTCAGTTTTCATTTGCTCTTTTTATACTTGCAACTTGCCCTCCTTCACATAGTTCTCAACTATACTCGTAAAAACTTTTTTTTTTCTTACTTTCACATTGATTCATGGCTTTCCTCGAGATTGGTAAAAATTCTTCTTCTTTCAGTTCTAATCTTGTGAGAGGCCTTGAATTGTGAATGTCTTTTTTTTTTGTACGAGTATGTCAGCTTCGTGAAAGAGCCAATAACTTGCGAAAATACATACAAACCCTTAGTATGAATTTATGAGAAATGAAGCTTTCCTAGGTAATTGTCTCCCTCATTACAGATTCTTCATAACCCAAACTGTTGATTAATCAAAAGGTGATAGTTAGTTTTAACAAAACCTTGATAACATAACTACGTGAAGTACAATTATAAGGGTGATTTTCTTCTGAAACACATTTAATATGATAGTAGTACCAAAAACTTAAAAATTCTTAATGCACTAACAATTTACAGTTTAAAATAAACCATAACCTTATAATTTTATCCCAAGTGCAACTCTAAGAATATCCAAAGATCAAAGTATACAAAAGATGTGTCTACAATACTAGAATGTCCTAGAATAACAACTTTTATTAGAAAAAGTTATGAAAATCTTATTTACCCCCCCACCCTCAAACTGAATCAGCATGTGTCCCCACATTTGCCAAAAATGAAAAGAACAAGAAAAAATCTAAAAATATTACTAGAGCACGATAAGGGTTACCTCTCGCAAGCGCTAAGTTTAACTTCTTCAGCCAGACTCACAAGATATTCTCAAAAGTACTATTCACAAGACTCTGGATCATATTGCACTCGAGTAGTTCAGACTTAGAAGGGGAATACGACAATTTCATTGTGACAATTGATTACCATATTAGCTGTTGCCAAAAAGGGGCCGCCAAGAATCACAAGGATCTCGTCCTCAGGGTTTGCCACTGGCTCAGTATCTAATACAACAAAGTCTACTGGATAAACAAATTATTCAATATGGATCAACTTATCTTTAACTACACCCCTAGGAATCCTAATAGATCGGTCAACTAGCTGCAGGGTCCTATTTGTGGGCTTAAGTACTCCGATATCTAATTTCTCATAGACAGAGTAAGGAATGAGGTTCACGGCGGTACCTAAATCAAGTAAAGCTCTTTCTATCTTACGGGTCCCAATTGAACATGAATTAGTAAGGCATCCTGGATATTGTATTTGGGAAGGGATTTACTCAAAAGGACCGAACTAACATGTGCATCTAAAAGAATAGACGTATCACTCTCGTGAACATGAAAAACATTTTTCGGGACATTTATGCACCATTTTAAGGTGCAAAGATCTTTGAGGAATTTTGCGTAATTAGGAATATGCCTTATGGCCGTAAGAATAGGAATGTTAATCACACAATAGTTAAAAATCTCTAAAATCTCCTCATAGGCATTGCCCTTCTTAGCCAGAGTTAACCGCTGAGGAAAAGGAGCCAGCGGCTGAACATGTATTATCACAGTTTCTTCCTCACTCACAGGTTCTTCTATGGGTTTACTTTGAATTTTTAGCTCGGGTTCCTTAGGCATTACTACCAGATTCTCAACTTTCGTACCACTCCTAAGATAAATGATGGCGTTGACTCCATCACTATTGGAAGATTTAGGATGTTCAGTATTTCCTTTAGGATTAGCTTGAGTTTGACTAGGGAGTGTTCCTTTGTTTCTCGTGCTTATCTCTGTTGCCATTCGATCTATTTGTCCCTCGAGTTTGGCAATAGATGACTGAGTTACTTGCATAAATGCCTTAAGAGTATCTTCTAAGGACGTGGTTGGAGTAGGCAGATTCCTATTGTGCGGAGGAACATAAGGCACATTAAGGGGAACTTGGTATGACAAATTTTGTTGCCACGAGGAATTAGATGGTGATGGTTCACTTGGTTGTGCGGTTGATAAGGAGTGCTACCAGAAGAACCTCCTTGGTGATTTCTACTTCCCCAAGAATTTTTGTTAGAATTATTATTCCATCCACCATTGAAAGGTTGGCTATTGGAACGTTGATGCATGACATTGGCTTGGTCTTTCCTACCCTCTTTTAAACTAAGCACGTCGGGGCTATTTTGGACCAGATGGTCCAAACTTTCACAAACCACAACAATGGCATCGCCATATAGTTAACAGAAGAAGTGGTAGGGTGTTGCGCCCTTTTCCCGATCTTTAAGTTCTTAATTTTATTAAGAATGGTTCAAAGAGTTGTAGAATCTAAATTAAAGTCCACTTGGTGCACATTTGCACTGTGACAAAGTATTTCCTCTCTCATCGTTTGCTATTGGTAGGTTTTATCCGCTACATCATTTAAAAATTTCCAAGCTTCTGTGTCATTTTTCTCATCCAATGTACCCGCGCACATAGACTGAACACGAGCTCTAGTGCCATAATCTAGACATTCATAGAGAGTTTGAACTATATCTATCAATTGAATCCCGTGATGCGGGCATCCTTGCTCTAAATCCCTAAACCTTTGTAGGTAGTCAAATAACGACTCACCTCAATTTTGCGTGAAGCTATAGATACTTTGTCGTATCTTAGCAGTTCTATGGTTTGGGAAATATTTTTTTCAAAAACTCCTTAACGAGTTGTTCAAACGTGTTTACAGAGTTCTCCTCAAGGGTGTACAACCAATCGCGTGCGTTTCCCATAAGAGAAAAAAGGGAACACACGTAATTTGAGAGAATCCTTTGTAATACATTCAAAGTTTAAAATAAGCATATGATCCCCAAAGTCCTTAAGATGGTTATACAGGTTTTCAGTGGGATTACCATGAAATTTGGGAAGCATAGACAAGAATCCCAGTTTTAACTCAAAGTTTCCTACATTTCTAGGAATCATAATACACGAAGGCTTACTCACAACTGTAGGATGCATTCGATTGCGGAGAATGATTCTCTCCGCAGCAGTAGGTTCGGGACCGTTCCTAGGAATAACAGGTTCGGGACCATTAGTCCCATCAGTCCGATTCATATTGATTCAAGCAGTGTTCTTAGTCCGAGCTTGGGTGTTACCCCAATAAAACATACAACTCAATCAATATATGCGAACACACTAAAAGACCAAAGAATGATACAAGCACTCAAAAATGTTTTACTGGTATCTATTTTAAGTTAAGTTGTGAACCCGGTCTCAGGGTTCAATGTCCTACTCCTAATAGTAGATCGGTTCGCACTTGAGTTGTTTTTACTCGCTTTGGCGATAGCTCCCATGCTATCTAGTCACATAGATGCATCTGTGCTGGAAGGCAGGGCGAACCGCTTAGAGTCACCTATCTACACTAGCTATGCTAGGGAACGTACATCCTCCAGCAAACGTAGCAACTTATCAAGTTTTCCTATTGAGCATGTTGCCCCAGGTCCGAGCGAGGCCTTTTGATTAACTATGTTTTTTATGGCTTCTTATCTGAAATTCTTTTAAAGTGGTCAGGACTATCGATGCCGAAACAATTAAAAACCGGGTGATGAACTCCCGGAGTCCTAATGCGTGGGAACGCACGGGTGATGAAATCTCATTTTGATTCACCCTTATTTAGGCGTTGTTGCAAAAATTAAACATTTTATTAATCAAACAATAGTTACACACGATATACCGCGACAGGCAGTGTACTGTAAAAAGATGATTACCTACAGGGCGGCTTTTTTAGGGACACGTTTGGTTACCCTGGTGAAACCGTTGGGAAGGCCTACTCTGGATCGTTTGCAAAGTACGCGTTGAAATAATTTCCGGCCTGAGTAGAAGTTTTGAAGCTGTACCTGCGGCAGAGTACAATTTCTTCACCTTACTGAGCGTCTCTCATTAATATTTACACAAATATTTTCTCAATCCTTCAAATACTAAAAATACATAAAAATTTAAATAACTAGAAGTCTTCTTGGCTTTGTCGTTTTTCTTTGATGTTGGCTTTGCCGCTTTGCTTTAATCAACCATGTCCATCTCCTCCAATAACTTGAAAAAAATAGTACTTATGTATGTTTGTTCGTGAACCAAGTATGTAGCATAAATGCTACCCAACTGTCTAGATCTAGCAAAAGATACCATCGTTCCAACAGGAATACATAGGTAGAGCTTTTAAACAACAGTTGTTTGGCCCGACTTGTTCTTCGCAAGAATAAGCTCTGTAATACTTGGTGAATACGAACAGAGTTGTACAAAAGAAACTGTTAGGCGACGAAGATTAAGATAAAAAATAACTTTAACTTACAGTTTCAATAAAAAAAATAAAAAATAAAAAAACAGAAATTCATAAACAAAATAAACTATTGTAGCAGTAGAGTAAACAAAGTAAAAACCTAGAGATTTTGATGTAATTTGCCCGTCACAAACACAATCAGACTCATAGTTACCAAGCTTCAAAGATTTAGCAGTAATACTCGTGTGAATAGCGCAAGAACTAACAGTTTATTAGCAGCGAGAATAGTCGGGTAAACGGCGTAATAAATGTCAGTTTCAGTAGCAAGAAACATGCAGGTTCTAGTAGCAGCAGTAGCAGTAAACTGGAGGCAGATTGTACTCTGGCAAACAACAACTTATTGCAACAAACAAAACATATTAAAGCGACAAGTAACGTGATGACAGGAGCAGCAACAACCACTGATTGTAACAGGAGATGCAGCAGCAGGGATGACTGTTTCGACGCAGCAATGGTAAGGTCGCTTTGATTGTAAACAACAAAATCCTAATTTCCAATTGCAAACAACACCCCAATCTTCACCTGCAACCAACAAAATCCTAATTTCCAACTGCTAATTGATGAATCACAATGTAATCCAATTGATAAATTTAAAACTTTAATTGATTTTGATATCGAACTCAATTAAGACTTCAATTACAAAACCTCCATCACATAACTTCAATCACAAAACCCTATTTTTAAGCAAACAACTGTAAATCGAAGCAAACAAAAAAAAAATCGAAGCAACCAACAGAACCCCAAATCATGAAATCTCAGTTCTTCCCTAAATCGAATTCCAGACCTTGTTCCTATTTAAATCGCTTGTAGAAGAAACAGAATCCCAATTAGGGTTTCGGTAAATAATTTGTAATGGGGTTTTCTAAGATGAGAGAGAAAGAGTCGGTGTTAGAGGGAGATGGGGTTTCCTCCATTGTTTCTGAGATCCAAGTACAAAGAGGGTGAGATCGGTGTTTTGAGAGGGATAAAGTGTTTTTGTTAAAAAAAATTTATTTGAGAGCTTAGAGAGAGAAACAACTAAACAAAACACGCCTGACAAACAAAATAAAAATAACACGCCTGTCAGTACAAAATAAAAGCAAATACAGGAAAGAGAAGAAAAAATCAATTCTTACGAATATAAAACGAAAAACTCGTCAAACGGAAACCTAATTTAATAATAGAGACACAATTTTGTAAATCGATTGCATCCCCGGCAACGGCGCCATTTGATAATCTGTATCAAATCGGGTGTTGTAGTATAAAAGAGGGTAGTCGTTCTTCAGGGATACATAAATCAAAATCACAATTCTATTATCAAATTGGGGCATAAAAAATAAGAAAAAAGACTTTCATTCATTGGAATAAACTTACATTCAAAAAATAGAAAATAGTAAAAGCTATGGTGGTTTCCAGAGAGGTGGATGATGAACTTTAAACTCTTTCTTATCCCTAACAAAGTCTCCTCCCAACTCTCAACAACTCTTATTTTGTAGAGATATTTTAGGTAGGTCTTGACTACCAAGTCTGGCAACTCTTGACACCTTCTCTTTATTAGGTCATCTACAACAGCTCCTGACACTAATCATCTCTAGCAGTTGCAATAGTCAAATTGGTTGCAATTGACTTATTACCTGTAATAGTCAAACATACTTCAATTAGGCACAGTGAAACATAAAATAAGGTCCTAGATAAGGTAAATTAAATGACAAAAATAGGCATTTTCATGTCTATCACAAGTTTGATGGCAGTATTGAGAGATCCAAGGTACGACTGGTTGCCAAAGGCTTTCATTAGAAGGCTAGCGTCAATTATGATGAGACTTTTTCCTTGTGGTTAAACCCACTACTATCCGAACTGTACTGAGCGTTGTCGTAAACAGTGGATGGGTTTTGCATTAGCATGACATCAAGAATGCATTTTTACTTAGATTCTTAAAAGAAGCACTTTATATGTCTCAACCACCAGGGTTTGTTAATGTACAACAACCTCATTATGTACAAGGCTTCAAAAATCTATTTATGGATTGAAACAAGCTCTTCGAGCCTGATTTAATCATTTTAACTCTTTCATTCTTTGATATGGCTTCATTCAAAGTAGAGCAGACCATTCATTATTTATTTATCGGCGCGATTCTCAAACTATGGTTCTCTTATTGTATGTTGATGAAATCATTCTAACCAGAAATGATCCTTCTTTTGTAGGGTCTTTTACTTCTTTGTTATGGAACGAGTTTAAGATCAAGGACTTGGAACAACTGTATTATTTTCTTGGTCTAGAGGTTACTTCTCTTCAACCTGGGTTGCATCTATCCCAGCCCAAGTACACAGTTGATCTTCTTCAGCGTAGTAATATGCTAGAGTGCAAACCATGTTATACTCCTTTTGCAGCTAAGTCACAACTTTTATCTCTTGAGGGTGATATGTTGACTGACACGACTAAATATCGGCATCTCATTGGCTCCTTGCAGTATCTTACTCTCACTCGACCAGATATAGCCTACGTAGTTCAGCATGCGGCTCAGTTTATGAGTGTTCCATGTATTCCTCAATTAATTACTTTTAAACGCATTTTGCGCTACCTAAAAGGTTCGATTGAGTTTGGAATTGACTTCAGACCATCCCCTGGTCCACAATCTCTCGTTATTTTCTTTGATACTTATTGGGCAGGTTATCTTGACACTAGACGCTCCACGTTTGGGTATCTAATATTTTTGGTCCCTCATCTTATCTCATGGAGTGCTAAGAAGCGACCAACCATGTCTCGCTCTAGTGTTTAAGTTGAGTAGCAGTCTCTTGCTCTTTCATGTGTTGAGCCTATTTGGATTGCTTACTTGCTCTAGGAGTTGCATCAACCCACCTATCACTATGTATTGTGACAACCTCAGCACAACATATATGGCCTCTAAACCCGTCTTTCATGCACGAAAAAAATACATAGAGTTGGACTATCATTTTATTCAGGAACGGGTTGCTTCTGGAAGTTATTGGGTACATTTTGTTCCTTCTATTAACCAAACAGTTGATCTTCTAACTAAAGGTCTTCATAAGCAACGCTTCCAATGGCTACGTTCCAAACTTGTCCGTTTGCGACTGCCAAGCTTGAGGGGGAGTGCTAAAGCCACTAGTAACAACTCTTAGTTACTGCTATAATAGTTCTGTAACCGCTCCTAGCTAGTTACTGCTGTATAAAAGCTCCTACTTATTACTATAACTGACCACTTTGTTATTGCTGTATAACAACACGTAGTTAATGTTATAATAACTCCTAATTAGCCTATAACATCCACTTAATGGCTCTTGTAATAGCTCCTTGTAAACTTTATATAAACTCTCATAGAGAAAAGAATAATGTAAGCAACATTTCTAATCCTTTTAGTTTATCAACCCTACAACATTACAAAAAGGTCCAGTATCTCCCTTTACTCCAGGTACAGTTTACCTTTAAAAAGAAAATAAAGTTAGTAGTACATTTACTGCAAGGTAACTTTAACAAAGGAAAGGATGTGATGTTACCATTCAACCGCGTAAATACTTATTAGCAGCATTTATTTACACAGTTAGTTTGGGAGAGGGTAAGTTAAATTCAGCTGTTATTGTCCAATACCATGCAGTTCTAGTTACACCACAGAATTGCATCTACACAATATGGCATACAAAATTCAGCTGTTCAGCTGCTATCGTCCTAATTATGATCTTTTTGACTCCACAACAACACCGTCAAGAGTTCTAATTGTAGAATGATATATAACCTACAAAACAAATAACCTCAACTTTAAAAACTTACTAGTCAATATTCTCAATCATTCCTAAATATTCATGACCACAAGCATATAACATAATGGGCTTAACACTATATCTCTACTCAATATTCGTGGTACAACTCGTAAAAAAAAATTGGTAGTACTATTACTGGTATACAACTAACTAATCACAAAAAACTACAATCTGGTGAAAACCAAATGCACGAAAGAAAAAAAAAGAAAAATGTATGTATCTGATCACCATCTGCAGGTTTTACAGTTCCACCTCCTGGTCTCATCTCAGCTTTCATCAAACCTCTTTGATCTCCCAATCTTAGAAATCGCAGATATACATACCCAAATCGGTTAATAATTCCTACAATACCCAAACATCAAATTGCAGATATACGCACCCAACAACAACTATACTCCAACAGCAGCAATAACTACATTACCGTAAGGAAGATCAAAAGGAAGATGATTATTCTGAATAGATAGGAGAACCCATCATGAGTGCAGATTAGAACAATGGTGGTCATGAGTGCAATAGTTCAGAGTGCAATAAACATTCCAACAATAGTGGTAAAAATTTAAACAATATTACAACAACGAATCAAAAAACCATAAATACACAAATCAAAACCATAAAGGGAAGATCAAAGCCCATGATGAGTTCTATAGAATTACCTTTAAAGATGGAAAGGTGTCTTGCGAGAGAGAATATTTCCAGATTGCATAAGCTGAATTTTCAGACCTTAAATCAAATTTCCAGACCTTCAATATAAAAAAAATCACCATTGTAGAGAGAGGTTTCATACCACGAAAATTTCTTCATCAATCAACAATTAAAATTGGGCCAAGGAAAAACCATTTTTTCATCGAAATTACCCCAATTAACCCAAATGACCCAAACTACGCCTCCATAAATTACCACATTGTAACAAAGTTTGGGGACAAAACAGAATAAAAACAATTAAAATCAAATTAAAGAAATGAAGAACTTACATAGGTGTTCAATTTTCTGACAAAGCTGGAGAAGTTGTTGTGCTTGAAGTACTTGGGCAAAACATCTCTAGCAAACTCTGGAGAATCCCAAACGATGAAACTATTCTTGTTAGGGCTCCAAGACACAATTGAATCTGTTAATGAATATTCAACCATGTCGTTAGTTTTGCTCAGAAATGGTGGAAGGAGATTTGACATTTTTGAGTTTACGTTCGTCGTCGTTATTTCGGTCTCTAGTACTCCTTCCATCTTTTGTTCACAGTGATAGTAGTAAAACTTGATTCTGACCTTTAAGAGTGTTGAGAGAAACAAAGATTCGTGGTGAGAGAAAATGCATAAAGGCTTTGATTAGAGAAAGAGTTTTGAAAAAGAAGCATGAAGATGAGGAAGAGAGGATCGACCAGGAAAAAACTGTTTAAGAGTAAAAGTTTGATTGACTATAATGCCTCATGTTCTAAGAAAATCTTCAAAACTACCCTTAGCATGATTGGATCTCCTCTAACGATCGAGATTAGAGTGTAATCCCGAGGGCTTTAAACTCTATCTCAACCCCTCTTTGTCTCTCAAATAAACCTTCTCTCTTAATCCACAATACGAAGAGATAAACCTTAGTTAGCAGAAAAGAACCAAGAATGCCAAATTGGTTGGGAAAAATAAGAGATTCAATTGCTTAAACGAAGTAATTACAATAAAAATACTCTAAACCCTAAGCTTCTTCCTTATAACTCTTCTATTGAACTAACATAGATCTAACAATGGCTAGCCTTTCCTCTTTAATAAGGGTTACAAGACCTAGTTACAAAATAGGATAAATATGCCCTTAAACGCCTAAAGTGAAAGGCTGAATCACGCCTCTGTTCGAACAGAATAAGTTTTTGTTCGAATAAAAAAATGTATTTGAATAGATTTTAATCTATTCAAATAAAACACCTCAGGCCAAAATGTATTCGAACAGATTTTAATCTATTCGAATAAAACACCTCAGGCTGAAATGTATTCGAATAGAAAATAAATCTATTTTAATATAATTGTCATCCAATCATCCCGAGATCCTCCTGGATCATGGTTCCCCCCTTTATGAGCCATGAGCTCCTGCTCAAGCTAGAACTGGAGATATAGAAATGCGGCGATGCTCAATTCCCGGCTGTACCACTTCGACTTACTAGGTAGTTGACCCTTCTTCTGCATAGAAGGTGGGAAATCCAATTCATACTTACATGTCTTGCCTTGCAGCAACTTTCGGCGAAACATACTATGCCCCTTATGATCATCATATCCTGCAACATACCCTGACGTAACAAAAGGTTGTATCTGCATAGAAACCAACATAGCGGAAGTAGTTGGTAATGGGGGTCGAGATAACCTATCAACTATTTTGCTGTCCACTCCTTTCTTATACTACATAATCAAGGAAAATTGTTGGAGATATGACATCCCATTCCTCTGTTGAGCTTGTTGTAGCTTAAACTGTGTAGCTAAAAACTAGAATAGTTTGTGATCAATATGTACCACAACCTCTTCTTACAACGTCGCCATGTTGGTTCGTTACCTATAAGACGTTGTCATAGTAGACAACACTCTAGCCGACATACCCTTCTGAGCCGATCGAACCAATAGCACAAACTTGCCGCTTGCATTAACCAACCGCTTCACCTGAGTCGTCATTACTAAATTAGACGTAGTGATATGCTCCTTACAAGCATTGATATGGAACTCCTTTCCCTCCATCACAAGAAAATACTTGCGACCTCTACGGTAATGAATTGCATCTTGGTCCCAAAGATAAGGGCTACCTAAGATGACCTGACACACATCCAAAGGAACCACCTCACACGTTACTTCATCAATAAATCTTTTAGTGATCGTAAACTTGAAACTACACTGCTTCATGATCATAAAATCCGCATCTTTTTGAATCCACCCCAAACCTTATAGCTTAGGATGAGTTGTAGTTGTCAAGCCCATCTTCTTCACCAACGTCTCAGAAATCAAATTTTTCTTACTACCCGGATCCACAATGGCCTCTACTAAACTCTGCTTCACCTGAATACTGACATGAAAAAGTTCTTCCCGACTCTCCTCCTCGGTAGCCAAAGTCCGCTGAAACATAAGTGTAAGTTAGGATTCGGTCTATCTAAATCCAGTAGGTCAACAACCTCTGTGGCTAGTACATATCTCTCTTTCTTGCTCTTCTCCTCCTTCGGCCTAAGCTCCGGGTGAAGTTTCCAACAATAATTGGAAATATGCTCACTCGCCTTACAATGATTGCAATGAAACTCTTTGGACGAAGACCCCTCTCCTTTGGCCTCACCCTTATGCTCATTTTTCCAACTAGACTCTTACCCCGACTTGATATTGTCGTCTTCTTTCTTACTCTTCAAGTACTTGCCTTCACGGTAGCGTCCTCGATATTGGCCACAGTAAATAGCTTCAATTCTCTCCTAATGGACTCCGACAAACCCCCTGTGTACTTCATGAACACCTTATACTCGTCAACATCAATGTCCAAAACCAAAGCTTAGTTATGAAATACTGTAGTGTACTCCTGTATGGGTTGCTCAAACTTTTAGCGCAAATTGTGCCATTTATACCATCTCTCTTGCCCATACCCAATCAGATAAAACTGTTTTCGCACTAATACCTTAAATTCTTTTCAACTCAAACTTCCTAGATCGTGACATTTCCGATAAGATTTCCACCACGTGAGTGCATGACTTGCAAATTTTAACGTAGCAAAGCATATTTGCTGAGCATTGGAGTATTTGTACACGAAAAAATAAGTTTATAACCTATCTAACCAATTATCCAACTTCTCGGCATTGATTGAACCGTTGAATATTAGAATTTCAATCTTAAAATTGATACGAAGATTATGTATAGGATTCGATGACTTACCAATACCTGATTTCTTCTTGTCGGTTTTGGCATCACTAAAATCACTATCGATATCCGTAAAATTTTCGTCTCCATCCACCTTTATAACCCTTTTCTTCCTTGAGCAGCCTCGCCGATGAGAGTGGCCTCGCCGTGTCACCGAAGCGGAAGCCTTCGCGAGGTTCGTGAGACGCAATTATTCTACCAATTCCTCTACAATAGATGTTAGGTCAAAAACTGTCATTTCCAAAATTGTGAGTCGATCGTCGGAATTGCCCATCTTCAAATCGTCATTCTTCTTTGAATTAGGTTTGCGATTGATCTTCAATAGACTTACTAGCTTCTCATTCATTTTCTTGAGATGGTCAAGTGTAGAGACCATAAACCACAATCAGCCCAGAAGATCGTAACTGAAAATCAGATACCACTTAATCCACAATACGAAGAGAGAAACCTTAGTTAGCAGAAAAGTACCAAGAACGCCAAATTGGTTGGGAAAAATAAGAGATTCAATTGCTTAAACGAAGTAATTACAATAAAAATACTTTAAACCCTAAGCTTCTTCCTTAGAACTCTTCTATTGAACTAACATAGATCTAACAAGGGTTAGCCTTGCTTCTTTAATAAGGGTTACAAGTCCTAGTTACAAAATATGATAAATATGCTCTTAAAGGCCTAAAGAGAAAGGCTGAATCGCGTCTCTGTTCGAACAGATTGATCTATTTGAATAAAGTACCTCAAGGCGAAATGTATTCGAATAGATTTTAATCTATTCGAATAAAACACTTCAAGACGAAATGCATTCGAACAGAAAACAAATCTGTTCAAATATAATTGTCATCAAATCATCCCGAGATCTTCCTAGATCATCTCTCGTAGGCAAACTTGTCCCTGAGCAAAAATACCATTGTGTATTATAATATAGACTAGATTATGAGCCTATGCTACGCACGGTTAATTTCAAAAAAATAAAATTGTTTCTTATGTCTTCTTCACATTTTATGCATAATTTTCTATTCGAACTTAAGATTCTATAAATTTGGTGCAATCTTTCTATATGAATTTAAATAATCACATCTAAACTAAATGCAAAGGCACTAAAAAGAGATACAATGAGATTGGGACATAAAATCGGACACACTTGTTAAAATAATAATAATCGTGCTAGAATATAGATGGCTAAATGCTATATATCTACAAAAATAGTCATGTTAACCATGAGTAACATGTTTAAATTCCATATTGCTACAAATATTGAAAAAGACTTTGACCAATTCCCCAAATTTCATAAAATGCACATTTCCCATAATACTGAAAAAATAATAATCACGGAAAAAAAACAAATCAGAGTATCGCTTTCGAATGCTAATCTCCATCAAACAGGCAAGAAGACCGAAGTATCAATGATCAATAGAGTTATAAACCTAGAAGAAATCAAAATTAATTTACATAAACCAAACTGGTATGAAGATCACATAAAAACTGAGATTAAAACAAATACTTCTCACTTATAATTTCCTAGACATATTATGGATGAAAGTTCTACGTTTAGAGACTGAGAGTATCATAACCCATTAAAGTAGAAGATCCATCTTGAGTGATTTCGAAACTCAAAACCCCAATACAGAGTCATAGATAATAAATCTTAAGTCTTAAATCTTAAATCCTACACATTGAAGGATTCAATAAATAAAAAATCCAGAAATAGAATAGAGATATGGGCTTTCTTATAAGATGTAAACACATAAAAGATACATTAAATGCCAAGATCAGCAACCCATCTTCAAATCCCCATCTTCAGCTTCCCACTTACCTAAGAGAGAGAGAGACTTCTGGGAGGGAAAGTTGAAAGTATTCAGCAAATCGTAACCTCCTAAAAATAGATTACAAAAGCCCAAACTTAAAATGCATTCTTAAATTTAAGAATATCTGCTTTAGAAGAACTTCAAATTTCTCCAATCAACCTACAATTCAAAATGTAAACTCCAACTATGATTTGCCCATCTTCTTCATTTGTTCATACTTACAAATTAATGCATAAGAGAGAAAGAAACATGAGTAAAGATACATTATCCATTTATTCAGGATAAAAACTAAAATTATCCCTTTCACTAAAGAAAACATAAAATTCTTTACAAATATGCCCATCTAACTTTTTTTTCCTCTCAATTTAAGATCTCTTATATAATGTACTCATTAGATCTTGTCAAAAGGAATAGTGTCGAGCAAGTTTATCATGATAGAGTTTTCGCTAACAAACTTTTTGCCACTAAGAACTTCAATGAAAAGCCAGCAAAAATGAAAAACAACAGATGTCAAAGCAAAGGAAAAAAGAAATGGCAGAGCGTTATAACTTGAAGAACATAAAAAACAGTTTGCACTTATGGGCATTTTACTCGTTAATGGCCTAAAAAAATGGAAAGGGTATCATAAAGAGAGGTTTTGGAGTGGTTAGATGGAACCCTTTGAACTCTCCATTATCCAGAGTCGCTCCTTGCCTTCAATTGAGTATACTAATTCCTTGCAAGAAATTCTAGATAGGAAATCCAAGTTAACTAACCTTTTAGGAAATGGAGAGCAACTGTTGTTAAAGAAATTTAAGTTCAACAAACGATCATTTTGAACCACCTGCAAAATTGATTAAAATTAATGTTTAGGGATTTCTTCAACCTATGATTCAACCCTTACTATTGATGTTTGGACACCGATTAATGCCAATCACTAACATCAAACCTATAACCCTATAAATCATAAGAAACCATAGTAAAAAGGGGAAGAGATCATGAGTTATGGAGAGAAAGCACTTACAGGTTACAACTCGTATAGGGAGGGAATGAAATTGTGTCTTCTGAGATGCAGCAGAGAGGTAATTGCAGAGGTGTAATTTGGTAGAGATTTCGTGTGGAGATGGCGCGTAAGAGAGTTGAGAATGTTGCTCCTAACTAAAAAATCATCCCAAATTTTCTTCCATCCTAAACTCGTCAACCAAATAACTACAACAATAATAACAACAATGGGGTTCAATAAAAATGCTTAAAAATCAAACCTTATTAACCTGAACATGTCCTCCAAACATAAGAACAACCCCCATTTGAAGCAGGATCCTAAGGGTATCCCTTATATTATTCGCATTGAACTCCTTGAAGCTCTCAACACAATCACTCCCCTAAGCGAAAACGCATTCCCTATTACAGCCCCGGCGAGTCGATCCTCTAACTTCCTCGCTTCCCCTGCAAACACAATTGGAGGAAATGCTTTAAGGGTTTGGAGTACCAATTCAAGTTCCTTATGATCTGGGCATTCTGGGAGTTGGAGAGCATTTTTGGATCTCCAACTATCAATAGTCCATTTCGTCGAAGACTTAGTGGGTATTGTTGTTGTTGGAACATTGGGTGTTGTTGATTTGGCGGGTTCAGCTGCGTGAACTGCAGAGATGGGATTGAGTTTGATTGATCTGGATTTGGGTATGATGGGGATGACAGAGATGAAGGTTTGATTGAAGTTTAAAGAAGGGAGAGGTGATTGGAGAAGGGATTTGGATGAGATTACAGAGTTGCTGCTTGTTAGAGCCATTGTTGTGATGCTCTCCTTCTCTCTCTTTGGGGTTGATTGTGAGTGTTAGAAAGAGGTCAAAGAAGGAGGGCTTTGGTGAAGAGGGAGAGAGGAGAGGTAAAGTTTAAGTTTTTCGTCGAGGGAGAGAGGAGAATGAAGAAACTGGTTTTTTTTTCTTTCTGTCAAGAGGGAGAAGTTTAAGTTTTTGGTCCGGGTTGGCGTGTTTAACTTTTAGCCTTGGAATTTGAATACCAAAATTACCCATCTTCGTCTCAATCTCGAGGCACCTACAGCGAATCGTAACTTCTCTTTATCTTTAGACATAAGGACAGACTTGTCTCAAGTGGCAAAAACACCACCTGTTTTAATAATAGAGAGATATAGACTAGATTTGTAATCATTGATTTCTCCCTTTTAACTTTAGTAACTGAGTGAAAATACTGAGTGTTTCTGTCACCTGCATTAACCCACTTCAGTTTTCCAAGTCTTTATGGTTGCCTTGACCATCTTCAGCTTAGTTCTTAGAACACACAGAGGAGCGCCAAGAACCCTTTCCTTCCAGACCTGCTCATTCCGGACCTGCTCATAAGCTGAATAAGATAGGGATGCTCAGCCCATATCTTGCAAAATCTGAATGGCATGTTTCTAGGTTTTGATATAGAAGTATCTCAGCTTAATATAATAGAGTGGTCTGAGTTCACTTTATGAGAACTCTAGCTTTCCAGTTCTGAAATCTGCAAAGTCCATATATAACTCATTATGAAGAGCCCTATCAAGAAGACAAAAGATTCTATCTGCACTCATCTGGCTATTACTTTGTTTCATTTTATGCTTTACTTAATTTTGATGAGTAGTTTTAATTTAATGAAAACATAAATATTTTGCTTTAATTAATTACAATTACACATTTTGCTAGATTTTGTAATCCTTTATCTGCAGAGCCATGATTCCCATATTACAAGAAATTTATAAACCATTGCAACACCTCATCATTTCTACAACATATGCAAAGAAGTTTGTAGCCATTTATACAGCCTGATAGATATCACAACAACATCAACAATATATTTTCTCACAAGTTAACGCAGTACATTTGAAAAATCACTGAACTATCTAAAGCAAAAGAAGTGCTAAATGCATCTGATTTTTGGTATAAATGGCATGATCTTAGTTCAACAGTACCCAAATGAAAAGAAGAAAGGCCTCCAAAGCATGGCTTCACTTCCTACTTCAACAATTAATAAGAATTTGGGTCAAAACAAATAATAAGAAATTTCTTAAGATATCTAGGGGTCCAAACAATATTTTTCAGTCTTTAACAGTTTAATCCTTGGTTGCAACATCCATCTAGGGGGAATTCCCCATTTTGGGTAATACAAAATATACTAAGATCCTACACATTTGTAAGGAATTTGAAGGTTATTAATTCTAGAGATGTAATATTAAGGAAGATATGCTGGATATATATTGTAATGGAGTATATTATGCATTTAAGGAGTGGAAGGATAATATATGGGGAGATGGAGCTATAATATTCTCTTGCCTTTTCTAGTAATATTATTTGTACAATATTATTTGCCTTTCACTTGGACGAACATACATAAAGGGCGTGATCTGACTAAGCAACGGCTTGACCGAGCCCTCGTCTCCATTCTCTGGACCACCCTCTTTCCTGATGCCACTCTTCACAACCTGCCCATCATCGGCTCTGACCACAGCCCGATTGTCCTTAACACCGAACCCCCCAAGTTCGACCTTCCCAAACAATTTCACTTTCTCTCGGTATGGACTAAGCACGAAAACTACCAGACCATCATCAACGGTGCCTGGGAGACTGCCCAGACAAGATCCCGGCCGCTTCGCTTGTGTAAAAAGCTTAGACATACAAAGCAGAAGCTCAACATCTGGAACAAGCAGGAATTCAACTTCCAACCGCAAAAAATATAGCAGCTCCGTAACCAGATTGCTGACGTTCAGAAGGAGCCGTACTCGGATAAGAACTTCCACTCTGAGCAGGAGCTTCAGCGCCACCTGAATAGCCCCCTCGACAATGAGGAGTCCCTTTAGCACGAAAAATCCCGCGAAACCTAGCTCCAATGTGGAGACAGAAATACAAAATTCTTCTACCTTTCCACTCTCGGCCACAGACGCTCTAACACTATCAGACGTATTAGGAAGGCTGACGGTACTTGGGGGCAAGAGAGAAAAGACATCGGAGACACCATTGTGAATCATTACAGAGATATTTTCACCCCTTCCACGCTCCCCATAAAAATTGGGGATCTGGATATCATGGAAACTCTTATCACTGAGGACGATAATATCAACCTCACCCTTGACCCCATAATGGAGGAAATGAAAGCAGCTCTCTTCTCTATGAACCCCCACAAATCTCCTGGTCTAGACGGTTTCACCCCACTCTTCTACCAAAAATCATGGGACACCGTTAAGCACGACCTCCCAGAAGCTATAGTGGCCTTTTTCCAGACTGGGAACTTGTTCACTGAATTCAACCACACGAATATTACCCTCATTCCCAAGCATAAAAACCCAGAGAAGCCCAAACATTTTAGACCTATCAGCCTTTGCAACGTCAAGCTTAAGATCATTACTAAAATCTTGGCCAACAGGCTGAAACCTTTGCTGCACAAGCATATCTCTCTTACGTAAAACGTTTTCATCCCCGGGCGCCAAATCTTCGACAATATCATTTTGGCTCAAGAGATCCTTTCTGCTCTTAAGAAGAAGAAAGGAAAATCCAGCAACATGGCCATTAAGCTTGGCCTTAGTAAGACCTTCGACCGGGTGGAATGGTCATTCCTTGACGATACCCTACACGCCATGGGCTTCTGCGATAAATGGTGTAACTGGATACAGCAATGTATCAGCACTACTGCACTGTCTTTCAACCTTAACGGATCGCCGTACGGTTTCCTCAAACCTGGCAGAGGCATTCGACAAGGCGATCCCCTCTCCCCTGCTCAGTTCCTTATATGTTCGAAGGTTCTGTCCCGTATTCTCATTCATAAGGAGAAGAAGGGAGAGATTCATGGGATCAAAATGGCCAGAGGCAGTACCCCCGTTTCCCACCTCCTTTTTGCTGACGATAGCTTCGTCTTCTGTAGAGCCGACCTCGCTGAAGCTGGTGCCATCAAGGAAGCCCTGGACACGTTTGCCCAAGTATCTGAGCAAGAGATCAACTTTGATAAATCCTGCATCCTCTTCAGCAAGAACAGTCACCACCGCTATCATAAGCATATCCAAAGACTTCTCCACATTAAAAAGGACAAATCCGGAGATAATTACCTGAGAGCTCCCCTGTTTTTTGACAGAGCTAAGAACCTCAACTTTCAAGACATCATCTCCTGAGTCTCCACCCGGATTGAAGGATGGAAAGCAAAATTTCTTTCCCAAGCCTGCAGACTCACTCTTATTAAAGCTGTTAACTCAGCAATTCCCACCTTCTTCATGTCCATCTTTCCCCTTCCAAAAAAGACGTGCAACCAGCTTTACACCCTGAACGCTAGATTCTTCTGG
Source organism: Kingdonia uniflora (assembly GCA_014058105.1). Taxonomy (NCBI): domain Eukaryota; kingdom Viridiplantae; phylum Streptophyta; class Magnoliopsida; order Ranunculales; family Circaeasteraceae; genus Kingdonia; species Kingdonia uniflora. Next base: position 635,532 of record JACGCM010001055.1, on the reverse strand, counting down.
GGTGTTAACAAAGAATGCAACCCTAAAAAACACTTAGTCAAGTGGAAATCCATATGCAAAAGTAGAACGACTGGCGGGTTGGGCATTCGTACTGCTCTCTCTCACAATCAGGCCTTGCTTGCGAAGCTCTTCTGGCATCTTATAAAAGAGCTGAACAAACTCTAGGCTTACAACTTAAAGGCCAAATATTCTCTGAAAGTCTCCCCGATGCTTGCCACAACTCAACCCAGTGACTCCTGGATCTGGAAAGGAGTGTTAAAAGCCAGAAATAACATCTGGCCAGAGCTATGCTGGCATATAGGAAACGGGGAGAGAGTCAATTATTGGCTTGAGCCATAGATTCTGGGAATCCGTTTCGGCCGCCCTACGGGCCTCCCCCTCTATCCCGGGCCGCAACCAGAGTAGCGGATCTTATCTGGCCTGAGAGCAGGACCTGGAAAACACATCTTATCCTCAGCCTCTTTCACCCGGACATTGCGCACCGTATTATCTCCATTCCCCTCAGCAAATATCCTACAAAAGATACCCTTAGGTGGACTTCGGAAAAGAATGGCATCCTCACTGTGAAATCTGTCCACAACCACACTACCCCACCAACCACCAGCACAACTTCGAACCCTTTCCTTGCAAACCGTTCTGGTCTGTCCTAGGATTTTATTTGGAAGTTACAGGTGCCTTTCCGTCTGCAATTGTTCCTCTGGAAAGCGATCCAGAATGGCATCTCGGAAAAATTAAACCTCTGGCGTGGCAATGAGGACTGGGACACAAACTGCCCCCGGTGCAGCACCGAAACGGAGATAACAGCTCATGCGCTTTTCTTCTGCCCAAAGATCAAAGACATCTGGTATGAATCTGACCTCAACATTGAATTTCGTCTCACGACCTATTCAGATTCCTTACTGGATATTTTCCATCGATGTTTTCTGCTTTCTCGCAACGGTTCTAACATCTCTTTGTATTGCAGAAATTTTTGTTCCATTATGTATGCCATTTGGATGAGCAGGAACCTTCTTGTTTTTGAGCAAAAAAACAAGAACCCAAAAGAAATCGTGAAGCACGCCAAACACCTATGTCTCAATGATCTCCCAGCGCCCGTCCATCGCTCCCACCCGTCCCCGAACCACCCACCCATAGTCCAGGAGGGGTGGCACATCATCCAGGTGGACGCCTCCTAGACAACCCAGGCCAACCTAAGCGGGACGGGGTTTACTATTAGAAACCATCCTACATCTGTTCTTTGTGCAGGCTACGGGCATGCTCGAGCAACTGATCCGAAAGAGGCAGAAGCGATCGTAGTGATTAGAGGGATTGAGGCAGCTCAGCGGTGTGGTTTGTCTAGAGTTCTTCTGCTGACTGACTGCCAGAGGTTGGTCAGAGCCTTCAGAGACCGATCCGACGACCTGACCTGGGGATCCCTCACACTCGCTCCAGACTTGCGAGCCCTGTCTGATTGTTTTGTTGATTTCCGTTTTGAACATATTGATCGTAGTTGTAATTTTGAGGCCCATTGTTTAGCCGCCCGGGGTGCCTCTTCCTCCCATTTTGCTTGTTTTGAGCCGATAGAGGCTACTAACCTTTTAGGCTCTGTTTATCCTCCCTCCTCTCGCCGATAGGCGCTTTATAATATTTCTCTTTGTTTAAAAAAAAAAGCTTTGTATATCCTCTATATATATATACTATGGGTCGTCTAGAACTCAATTAAAAAAAGATGAGAAAGAATAAGGAGAAGAAGAAGATGGGTTACCCTCCTTGTGTTAACTACACCTGTGCGACTGTAAGTTCTTACTATTGTTTACTTTGTACTTCAATTCTTTCATACTCACAATGATTGGCATTTGTAAAACTTGGGTATCGTAATCTTCTCCCTGCTTACCCTTTGCATACAATGCCTATTCAAAATCTTCTCTTTGCTATAGTGAACTATTCTTGGTTTGATTTATTCTGTAGTTTCAAAAGTTCATCTTTTGAGGAATCTTCTTCTATTCTTTTGTCATAATGTCAAATATCCACCGTGTGCTAATATGTACCTATCTTTAACACATTTTAACATATGAATATGGCTTCTTACACTTTGAGAACCCCCTACTCTAGGATGAAAACTCTTTTACCAAGTATATCAGTACCACATGACAAAATCTTTCATCAAATGTGCACTATATAAGTAACCCTCATATACTACATATAGTACTTATTATTGTTATTTATATCACATAGCTTTTGGATATCTTTTTTTGTTCGTGGTGATGGCATGGTCATAAGTACTTTGATTTGCTCTAGATCGATTTATATCCCTCTTTTACTTACTAGATTGCCCAAGAACTTACCAGATACAACTCAAAATTCGCATTTTTTGTATTTAACTTCATGTGGTATGTACGAAAGATGCCAAAGATTGTTTGTAGATTTCTGCAATGATCCTCTCATTTTAGGCTTTTACAGATCATGTCGTCGATGCATACCTCCATGATTTTGCCCAAGTGATCTTTAAACATTTTTTGTTACGAGTCATTAATACGTTGCTCCTGCATTTTTTAATCTAAAGGGCATGACTGTGTACCAGTAAATGACCATTTCTGTTATGAATGTAGTCATCTCTAGATCTTCTTTGGCAAACGGAACCGGATTATATCTCGAAGTTGCATCCATCATCAAAAAAAGTTCACGTCCCGCTACGGAGTCGAGGAAGTGAGGAATCAAAGGAAGGGGGAAGTTATCTTTAGGTGTGAATTTATTGGGTTCGGTAAAGTCCACGCATGCCCTGATTTTGTTATTCTTCTTTAGGACAGCTACGATGCTTGAGACCAACTTGGGGTATTTAGCTTCTCGAATGAATCCAACTCGAAGTAGCTTATCAATTTCTTCATTCACTACTTTTCAGAGTATGAGGGCTAGGTTACGACACTTTTGTAATACAGCCTTGATGTTTGGTATAAGGTTTAACTTATGGCATGCAATGGAAGGGTCAATTCCTAACATTTCTTGAAAAGACCATGTGAAGACATCGACATTTTTCTTTAAAACCTGTAGGAGGATTTCTATTTCTTCTGGTAAGAGTTTAGAGCCAATGATAGTATTTCTCCCAAGTCCATCGAGTTCTATGGATTCGACTCTTATAATATCATGTTACTCAAACGTTGGGAGAGGCTTTTTCTGTAATTGTTATGCCTTTAGAAGTTTTGATGTGTGAGAGTTCGTGGTGGTATTTTCTCACATTTGTGCCACAGCCTGACTCCTTTTTTTCTTCTTCTAAAATTAGAGCGGTGAAGGTTGAAGGTTTGTGCTTGATGAAGAGTGAGTGATGATAATGAAGAGAGAATTATTAGGAGCCAAAGAGTTAGGGTGTTACTTTGTTGTGAAGCTGGGCTTCAAGCCTTCAACTTTTGTCTTGTGGGCTTCAGCTTGGATAGAAATTTGCAAGCTGTTACTATTTTTATTTTTATTTTTATTTTTTGATGTGGGTATATATTGAAATTCCTAGACGCTTGAGAATAGTCGATTTCGAATAAATTAGGTCTAAATCGATAGGTACAAATTCCTTTGAATTAATGTTATAACCTTAATCTAATTCAAATTGATTCAATTATCTAGTGCAAACAAGTAATAAGAAATTAACCACAAGACCAAACAATTTTAACTTTGTGGGAAACCTTTTTCACGAGAAAAACCCACAGGTCGCTGTCGAATCACCCGACAGCTAAACAATCCACTATTGAAATCAAATTACAAGTATTCAATTACTTATAAACTCGATTAGCACATCCCGTGATTACCTCTCTTCTAATTGAACTCTTCGCAGTCGATTCCTCGTTCTCGCAACGCCCTTCCGTTCTCGCAACGCCTAACCTCGGATAACGCTCCAAAGCTTCAAAGCTTGAATCGCTCAAACTTTACAAATCAATGATTAGGTTTTCTAAATTTCTCTAATTGATTCAATTTGAGTTTTTAATCCACAATACGATGAAGAAGCTCTAGTTAGCTGAAAAGTACGAAAAACGCCAATTGATTGGGAAAAATAAAATCTTCAATTGCTTAAAACGAAGTTAATCACAATAAATTACTCTAAAACCCTAGGCTTCCTCGGAACCTTTTCTAGATCTAACATAAGATAAGAAATAACCTAAGTCTCCTTTATATAGAGGGAATTAGAAATTACAAATAAAACGCATCTCGAGGCAAAAGTATACCTCAAAAAAATAACCACCGCAAAAGTTATTTGAACGAAATAGAGAGTTGTTCGAACGACTTTACGCCTAATTGGTCTAAAATCCTAGAAAGTTGACAACTCGTTCGAACGAAAATTCTCTATGGGATAAATTCCAGAGAGCATGAAAAAGGTTGTTAGAACGAAATTGAGAGTCGTTCGAACAACTTTTATTAAAACTTCAAACATTCCAAGATCCTCCTGGATCAATTTTACTTCTTGTTGAATCGATCGTTAAAATCTCTCCTCTATCTAAATATCAAGCTCTGAAAAAAATAGGTTTTAGAAGAGGTGAGCTCTCAACCTCGTTCGAACAACTTTGACTAAAACTTCAAACATTTTTAGATCCTCCTGGATTAGTTTTACTTCTTGTTGAATCGATCGTTAAAATCTCTCATCTATCTAAATATCAAGCTCTGAAAAAATAGGTTTTGGAAGAGGTGAGTTCTGAAAAAAGAAAAGTTGTCTTTTGTAGGAAAACATAAATCACATTCTCTGTTCGAATAGAATTAAATGTATTCGAATAAAAATTAGGCTGAGCCAATCTATTCGAATAAAAAGAAATATATTCGAATAAAAAATGGTCTAAGGTATTTTATTCAAATACAATAAAATATATTCGAATAGAAATGTTCCCAGTTCTATTCGAATAGAAAATGAATCTATTCGAATAGAAGTTTTGTTATCTTAAAAAGACATATTTATTACCTTTTCCATACTCTGTAAAAATACATAGGGCTTGATATTCTAGAGCAAGGAGTTAGAAGCCCACTTACCTGTTCAGTGTTACTCCAGCTGTAGTCGCTCAAGGTGTAATCTCTGACGACGAGTAACCACGAGATAATGTTAACATCTAAACTAGACACAGAATGAAACAAACTCCAACTATGGATATTTCAATCTCCCCATTTGGTTCATTTCGTGTCAAAACAAGAACTATAAGAAATAAAAATATAACTCGATGGACTGACTCAATCACTGAACATCGATACTCAAAGCTCTACTTTTATCTTATAATATATACTCTGGAATCCCTGTACACAAGATATATCTCGTAATCGTTCAAATAATATAAGGGATTCAGAGAAAAATAACATAACTTACCTGAATTACCTGTCAGGATCATCTCTCCCCCTTTTTGGCACAGATGAACAAAGGGTAAATAACTGATAAAAGGATAAACAAACCACTAAAACACCAATACCCTACAATAATATGCATCTCCCCCTCAAAATATTGGTAACCCCCATAAAATGAATTAAAAGGAAAATACACATGGGGAGTGCCTCTGAAATAAGTAAGCAAAAGAAGACAACACTCCCCCTAAACACGAAGCATGAGAGAAAGACAATGAATCTAAAATATCGTATAAAGACCAAGACATTGCCAATGTGTTATAAAACAATCACTAAATGAATTACTTGGTGTGTGTGTGTGCATAGTCAAAAGGATACCCCTTCTTCAATGTATTACTCAGCCGCAGTTAGAATACTATATTGAAAAGTTGTTCCAACTTAGGCCTCACTTGGGTGGTCACTCAAAAATCACTGAGAATTGACTAGCAAACACTCTGTGTGAAATATGAATATGAGTATGTGAATAGAAAAATTCAAATTTCATCAAATAAACGGTGCACTGTAAATTAAAATATCTCATAGACATAAAATCAATTATCATAGATGTCAAGTTAACTAGCATAGAATCCTTATCTCTCATCTCTACTAAACTGACTATACTAAACTCAAGATCAAACAGGTCTTAAAAAGGTTATAATATAGGCAAGGGAAGGGACGTGACGGATTGGGTATTTTACTGGCATTCTGAGACTAATAGTTACACTAACTCCACATCTTATGAAGTACACATAGAATCGAATACTTCTTCCCCTTCTTATTTATTTTGAGCTCACCTTCTTTTACTATTTTCTTTAGTGAGTAACAATTACTCATACTTCTCCTTCATTTTGAGTTCACCTCCCTTTATTATTTTCATGCAACGAGTACAAATAGACTATGATGTACCATAAAATCATTGGAAAAACCCCCTTCGTATATCCATCTCCACCACTAAAACCAAATTGGGGATACAAACTCTATTCTCATATTCATCTTCCCCCAAAAAAATTACTTCCCCTTTTTTTTCCTTCCCCCCTTTTTTTCACTGAAAAGTCTCAGAATAAACTGGTAAACTAGTAAAGGATTTGGGTAGAAAAACGAATGACATATTTTAAGGCACAAGGGGCTGCAAGCAGATAAAAATTTGGGTAAGCACAAACGAAGGCTAAAAAGGTGTAACAATAAAATGCCTATTATCATATCTTCGGTCTCACATAGTATATTTTTCGTCTCAAATCAAGTATAAAGACTGTTCTATTAGACTAACTTGAACTTGGAAGTTATCATCGACAATTGATTATAAAAAATGAGATCGAAAAAGATAATGCTAAATCTGGAAAGAATTTATGCAACAACACTCGAAGCTTGTAAAAAGGCTAAAACCTCACATAACATTAGGTACGAAGTCTCTATAATTATCCTCACGTGGTACTAATCATGATGAGTTTTTAGTTTAAATTGGAGGATCACTGACTATTGTAAATAGTAATTTTACCAAATAATTATTTCATGAATGAATATAACACAAAGCAAGGTCCAAGTCTAACAAGAATATTCTAGAGACAAAAGCTTCTAAAGTACAGATAAAAAACCAAAACAATATCCTACTATCCTAAAAAAAAACAAAAAAACAAAACCCAACTGAGACATGGTATGAAATGTACCTAAACACTGGAGCATACTGATAAACCGTCTCAGTTTTGATTCATTACCTTATTTGTGGCGACAAGTCATCCTTTCATACCCAAACTGCACGAATCACCTTTCGAGGTGATATTTCTGGAGTAACCCACCAACTCAAATTCTCACATTTCATATTAGAAAAATTCACATATGACTTATATTTTTGTCCATTGAAAGGTCAAACATATGGTTGAGAGGATCCAATAAATCTACAATAAGATATAAGATGTCCCTTTCGGCCACATATACTACAATAATAAATCTGAGAGTAAGATACCCGTTTGGCGTGATTATGAGTAGTGGATATCATGTTATGTTTGGGCACCGAAGTAGAAGAAGTTGTTTTCACAAACTTTGTGATTTGAGGAGTCTTGGCATTAGGAAGAGGTTCCTCATATTCTAGACCCCTTTTGTCACTATCCGTCTTTCCCATACATAATATTTTATCAATGTTATTGGCCCCATGACAGAACTTCTCAAGTTTCTGCTGAGATAGAACTACATCAAGCTTGGCAGAATGAAGTTCGTCTAAAGTTGATTTTATTTTCTCATTTGCATCATTAACTTCTTTTTCTAAAAACGCAGCTTTGTCATGAAGGCCTTATTTCTTATTCTCATGTACCTCTATCTCGTGACTTGTACTCTTAGTTTTGTTTTAAATTTCGCACGTAAGTGTATTAACTTGGTCTTTCAAGACTTTGTTAAGTTTACCAAGTTTCATACACTTGGCGAGAGTCTGAGCATACAAGTCCTCAAGATTCAGGTCTTCAAACTCATTTTGTTCTTAAACACTCTAATTTAAACAGAATTTTCAAGTTCAAAAATGTCATAGTTATCATTATCATAATTTAGAAATGCATGATAAGCACAATAATTTTTGTTATCAACTACTTGGGGATGACTCCCATTATTATTATTCTCATCATCACTGTCATCCCAAGTAACGCTGATATTCATAGCTTTGTCATTGGTCCTAAATTTCTTATTGGGACAGCTGTGAGCATAATGGCCAAGCTTATGACACTTATAACATTTAATTTGACTTAGGTTAGTATCAAGATCGGTCTGCCGGTTATTCACTTTATGTTGATTAAGAGGTTGCGACTTATGATTCATTGATTGCCATTGTTTTTAAAATTAGCATTGTTTTACAAGGTTTTTAAGCTGGTGACTTATAGAGGCAATCTGTAAATCCATATCGGACTCATCATCATTATCTGAATCAGATGAGATGTGTCAGCTTCTATGGTACCTTTAGAAAAAGAGGAGTAAGATAAAGATTTAAAAATAGCACTTTTGTTCTTCTCAGGGTTTTCCATTTTCATCTCGAGTTCAAAAGTTTGCAATTTACCAGCTAATATATCTAGTTTCATTTTCTTAAGATCCTAAGCTTCTTCTATAGTATCACGTCTGGATTTAAAGCTCTTAGGAAGGGATCTTAGTACTTTGCAAACAATTTAAACATCCGAGTAAGCTGCACCTAATGCGACACTAGTGTTGGCAATGTCACTTAGTCTCGCATAGAACTCATCAAAGGGCTCATTCTTATCTATTCGAATATTCTCAAATTGTGAGGTGAGCATTTACAATTTGCTTTCCTTAACTGTATCATCGCCTTCGTGAGTTCGAACTAATATGTCCCAAGTTTCTTTCGAATTGGTATAAGCAGATATGTGTCGAAACTCACTTGAGCTCACAACCATAAAAATAGTATTGCGACCCTTATTATTATAACCATCAACTTCATTTTCATCCTTAAATCATTCATTCTTAGGCTTAAGGACCTCTTCAGACTCATCACCTATCATAGTAGGGTGTATCCATCCCTCTTTTATAACAATCCAGACATCTTCTCCGAATGATTGTAAGAATGTAATCATTCGAACTTTCCAATAAGGATAGTCATTGCCATCGAAGAGGGGCGGGCGATTTATGGGACCTCCAAAATTTCTTGAATCCATTAATCTCAAGCAATCGAGTAATGATCCACGCTCAGGTTATTAATCCTCGAAGTATGATCGCTCTGATACCAATTGAAATTTCTAGACACTTGAGACTAGTCGATTTTGAATAAATTAGGTCTAAATCGATAGGTCTAAATTCCTTTGAATTAATGTTTTAACCTTAACCTAATTCAAATTGATTCAATTATCTAGTGTAAGCAAGCAATAAGAAATTAACTATAAGACCAAACAATTTTAATCCTGTGGGAAACCTTTCTCAGGAGAAAAACCCACAGGTCGCTGTCGAATCACTTGACAACTAAACAATCCACTATTGAAATCAAATTATAAGTATTCAATTACTTACAGACTCGATCAGCACATCCCGTGGTTACCTCTCTTCTAATTGAACTCTTTGCAGTCGATTCTTCGTTCTCGCAGCGCCTCGCCTCAGATAACGCATCAAAGTTTCAAAGCTTGAATCGCTCAAACTTTACAAATCAATGATTAGGTTTTCTAAATTTCTCCAATTGATTCAATTTGAGTTTTACTTCTCGTTGAATCGATCGTTAAAATCTTTCCTCTCTCTAAATATTAAGCTCTGAAAAAATAGGTTTTGGAAGATGTGAGTTCTGAAAAAAGGAAAGTTGTCTTTTGTAGGAAAACAAAAATCGCGTTCTCTGTTCGAATAGAAATAAATGTATTCGAATAAAAATCAGGCTAAGCCAATCTATTCGAATAAAAAGAAATCTATTCGAATATAAAATAGCCTAAGGCATTTTATTCGAATACAATAAAATATATTCGAATAGAAATGTTCCCAGTTCTATTCGAATAGAAAATGAATCTATTCGAATAGAAGTTCTGTTATCTTAAAAAGACATACTTATTATATTTTTTATACTCTGTAAAAATACATAGGGCTTGATATTCTAGAACAAGAAGTTAAAAGCCCACTTACCTATTCATTGTCAGTCTAACTGTAGTCACTCAAGGTACAATCTCTGACGATGAGTAACCACGAGATAATGCTGACATCTAAACTAGACACGGAATGAAACAAACTCCAACTATTGATGTTTCATATATAAGAGGGAAATCTAAAAAAAAAAAAGGTGCCCCCCTAGATCCGCCCTTGGCTTTAGATAAATATTTGACTTATAACTAGAATATGCAATAAAAGCATTTGAGGTTGCATCATAAATTTCTTACAAATATATTTTTGTGCATATAGCTCCTCTTTCTTAAAGAAAAAGAGGTATGAAAGGAAACTTCATTGGTCATTGATTGTGTCACGACCCCACTTTACGAGCACCGATATTGTCCCCACTTAACCATTGTAGATCTTCTTTAGTGTGGGATTTTCTTTCTAAGAAAAAGCCTCGGTAAAATGTAGAGTGAAATCTTAACTTAAGAACCATACACCTGGCAGGATCTTAAGCGATGTGGGACTAAACTATTGGTGTTACCATCACCGCTAATGGGCTAGGTACTTTGTAATACCCGTTCAGTCGGGGTGTTACAGTCCCCCCACCTTTAAGATCGAGTCGTCATCGGCTCTGAATACCATTTTGTCACGACCCCCCACTCTATGAGCACCGATATTGTCCCCACTTAACCACTGCGGATCTCCTTCAGTGTGGGATTTTTCTTCCTGAGAAAAGGCCTCGGTGAAATGTGTTGGGAAACCGAGGGGGCAAATCGCAACGCGGGAGCATAATACGATTAGCAAGAACATAAGATCCAACTCTAACCACGGAGAATTTAATTCAAAGCAATTAAAACACATACACAAGGTTTAATTTAGGTTGAAACCCTTTAAATGATCAAAACCACCCCCGACAAGCACGATGAATATATTATCACTTTGGGTTACAAGAAGTTACAGAGATCACATTATCTCACATCTACCCTTACAGATTATCCCCACCAAGAAACCCTATAAAGAAAGCCCAAAAAATCTCTCAAGAGCAAAACCCTAGATTTTTCATTTTTATCTCTCTAACTTTTTCTCCTTGTATAGAGGCCTTTAACTTACACTTTATATTTATAGCATTTCCATTAGATCATCTCCGAAGTACGCATCACGAGATAAACCATAGCTTTGGAATAAGTCCCCTTCAGAACGAACTTAGAAACAAACAAATAGAGTGTTTTTCGTTCGAACGACTTCAACGCAAACTTTTTCGTTAGAACGACTTACCTTATTTTTGAGCCGTAACCTAACAAAATGTAGAATGAAATCTTAACTTAATGACCATACACCTGGCAGGATCTTAAGCTATGTGGGACTAAACCATTAGTGCTACCATTACCGCTAATAGGCTAGGTGCCTTCCAATACCCGCTCAGCCGGGGTGTTACAGATCGTATCATCAATACTAGCCATAAAACAAGTTCGGGTCAGGATGCGGAAGGTTGAACTTTTTTGGCACTAAAATGCTATTGAGAGTGTTGTTTATAAGTTTGGTTAATATGGTAGGAACAATCGTCTTAAAAATAAGTGAACTCAGATTCAGTGTTTAGATCTGGTGATCTTGTACTATGAACAAATAAATAGAGGTGACAATTTCATTTCTGGAACCATTACACGGTTAACTTTGATGGAATTTGTTTCTTCTTTCAATAGATCTTATCAATTAATTTTCTTAGTGACTATCATCATGTTCAAGAATAGGCGATCTAAATTGATTCTCGTCATGTCGGCACAAACACAAAGCTGCCAATATATTCAGTAAGAAATTTTCAAGTTTCAACGCAAGGCTTTAACTTGGCGTCTCTTTTTCTGCTCAATTCTCCTAAATTTCGTTGGGGCTTAAATAAAAATATATACCTGAGTCTTCCTTTGAGCTTTTTCTACCTTCTTTTTCGCTTGCCTTGGAGCCACCTGAAGGTTAGGATTGACCTTAGTCCTTTGTCTCTTAACTCTAATCTCATCCCTGATTTGTTTTTTCACAAAACATGACATTGCTTGGTGCAAAGAATAGTAAAGAGATAGAAACGAAAAGGTTGTATTTAAGATAACATACAAACCATACATATGATTTCATAAAGCAAGAAACTTATGTAAATCAACTTACATACTAAAAACAGAACCAAGATTTTTGTAGCAACTAGATTTCTCGGTGCATCAACTGGCCTAGAGTCATAGTGTGAAACAACTCCAAATCAAGTGCCTTGGCTTTTGATAATTCCTGGGATACATGTTTCATGGTTGGCCGCGATTCAGGATTGGCATCAAGACATGAAAATGCCAGCTTAGCTATAGTGAAAAGTTTATGGCTGGCATGGAGAGTAGGGGGTGAGAGGCGTCCGTCCAGTATATCTTTCAAGATAACATTTTGGCCTGTTGGCGATGATGATGATGTTAGAGAGGAGATAAGTTCACCGGGATGTTTTCCTATTAACACTTCAAGCGTTAATACACCAAAGCTATACATATCACACTTTTCAGTCACCCTCATCGTATAAGCTAGCTCTGTAAAACCGGAAACGTACAATCAGTAATTTCAAGCTCAATTCTACTTTGTTCAACAAACATTTGTTTAACAAAAAGGAAACAAAAAGAGAAAGTAAAAAACTATACCTGGAGCAACATATCCATATGTTCCGGCAAGTTCTGTCCAATTTGATGAATCTGGCTTTAGAAGTCTTGCAGTGCCAAAGTCAGAGACACGAGCCTCATACTCTATATCAAGCAAAATATTACTGCTGGATATATCTCGATGAACTATTGGAGGTGAGCAATCATGATGCAAATACGAAAATGCATTCGCTAAACCTTTGATAATGTTAACTCTCCTGACCCAATCCAACTTCACAGCTTCTTCACTATCACTTAGGACCTTGGACAAATTTCCCCTTTCTAAATACTCGGATATTATAAATGAGTTTCGTGCGTGTGAACAGAAACCATAGAGTCTTACAATATTTCGGTGACGAACTTTTGATAATACACTGATTTCATCAAGAAATGCTTTTGATCCCGGCCCGGCACCATCTTCTAACGGGTGAAGCTTCTTGACAGCAACAACCTGACCCGTTAACAGCTCCACTTTATAAACACTTCCATATCCTCCCCTCCCAATGCAGTGTCCGGGGCTGAAATTTTCTGTTGCTTAAATGATATCTTCATACACTATGTTCCCATCATAATTCCATACACAAAACAAATCCTTTTGTATTTCTTCTTGATCTTCCTTCACATCTATCTTTTTCCGATAAAAAATGAAGAAAACTCCAACAGATGCCAATATAAGAAAGAGCACTCCTAAAAGTGGAAGTACGATGATAATCACCACTTTGAGTTTATCCATTGCATTAGATTTACTTGTGCTGAAAGAATCGCAAACTTGCAGACCACTAACGTTACCACATAAATCTTTGTTGTTCTTAAAAGCATCGAATGATAAATTTTGGAAGGCTTTGTTGGTAGGAATGCGGCCTTCCAACTGGTTGTAAGAAACATCAATAGATGACAAACTTTTCATTTGTTCGAATGAGGACGGAATGTGACCAGAAAGCATATTGTGAGATAGATTGAGGTTTACCAGTTTTTGTAAACTTCCTATTTTTGATGGTATACCTCCCGTGAGCTCGTTATGACTAAGTTCAAGCAATATATCGAGGGAAATGAGATCACCAATTTGAGTGGGAATGGAGCCATTGAATCCATTATTACTCAGATTTAGATATAATAGCTTGGAACATATCCCCACTTCCTTTGGTACTGGTCCACTCAGATTATTAGATGATATGTCAAGACGGTCTAATTCGGATAAGCTTCCAATTTCTCTAGGCAACTGGCCTGAAAGTTCATTGTGGCTCAGGTTTAGGTATATCAAGAAGTTCAACTTCATCAATTCCTTTGGAATCTCTCCAACTAGATGGTTATTTGAAAGATCAAGTTTTCTCAATTGGGTCGACTCTCGAAATTCTGGTGGTATTGAGCCAAAAAATTTATTGCTGGATAAACTGAAGTATGTTAGGTTATGATACTTTCCCCAAGTACGTGATAGTTCCTCATACAAATTGTTATGGCTCAAATCCATGTAGTCCAACTTTGGATACACACCAAAGGCCTCTGATATGTTGTCAGCAAGTTGGTTTCTATCTAACCGGACTCTAACTAAGCTTGAGCAATTTCTTAAGCCCTTTGGTATGGGACCTGTGAAGTTGTTGAAGGCTGTTGCGAATTGTTCAAGTGATCCACCACGGCAAAGATTTTGTGGCAAATTGCCCGAGAAATTGTTGTTAAACAGCTCTAGGATTTTCAAATTTGTTAAGTTTCCTATATGTGGAGGAATAGAACCAGAGAGCATGTTACTGGCTAATTCTAACTCAACAAGAGATTTCAAGTTTCCTATTTATGGAGGGATGAAACCAAAGAGTTGATTCTCAGATAGGTACAAAGTGGTTAGGTCACTCAAGTTACCTAAAGAAGCAGGGATTGTACCACTGAGATTGTTAGTGCTTAATTGTAAGTCAACAAGAGACTTCAAGTTTCCTATTTCTGGAGGGATGGAACCAGAAAGTTGATTCTTCGAGAGGTACAAAGTGGTTAGGTTACTCAAGTTACCTAAAGAAGCAGGGATAGAACCAGTGAGAGTATTAATGTATAATGCCAGACTTTCAAGAGACTTCAAGTTTCCTATTTCTGGAGGGATGGAACCAGAAAGTTGATTCTCAAAGAGGTACAAAGTGGTTAGGTCACTTAAGTTACCTAAAGAAGCAGGGATTGTACCGCTGAGATTATTTCTGACTAATTCTAAGTCAACAAGAGATTTCAAGTTTCCTATTTTTGGAGGGATGGAACAGAGAGTTGATTCTCAAAGAGTATTAAAATATTTAGTTTGCTCAAATTACTTAAAGAAGCAGGGATAGTCCCAAAGAGTGCATTGGAACTAAAATCAAGACCGGTAAGGTTCGGAAATGATGAAAACTTAAAGTTAAGGAGAGTACCTTGTAAACCCAAACTCGACACCTTTAGTTTGACAACATTACCCTCATTGTTGCAAGAAATTCCAGACCAACTGCAGGGACTAGTTGTTTTATTGAAGTAGGAAGAAGAGTTGGAAATAGTCCATGTAGGAAGGAGCGAAGGAGAATCGTTGAGGAGGCTGGCTTTCCATTTAAGCAGTGCTTCTGTTTCCATTTTCCCAAAATTTTATGAAGTGTTAAGTGCCAATATAAGAAGAAGGAGATAAGAGTAGAGAGAGAACATGTTGCTCACAACTCAATTGCTTGGCTATGCTCACAACTCAATAACTATGTAGTAATGAGGCTGAAGATTTATAGAGACTGAAAATGTTGAAGTTTTCTTTTCCCTTGAATGAAGTGTATGTGCTACCATTTCCAAGTTGCAATCGCAGAAGACTAGTAGTTTTCTATACCTTTGAAATGTCTGTTTTATCAATATTTCCAAACTGTCAAGACTTGTAGCAATCGCAGAAGACTAGGTTAAAGCGGAACAAAACATGTTGAGGACCATGCCCAAGGAGATTCTATGTGACTATCCATTCATCGACCCATGTGTGGTGGGAATTCAACAATCCCACACAACCACCCAGTGCTTGCTGATGTTGAGCAATAACATTACTTGAATCTCTTAACTTGTTATTTGGCTTTAGAAAACGTAGCGATGTTATTACTCCCTTGTAAACATGCTATTTTAAACCTTGATTTCAACTGAGACTGCCTACATAAATATTTTGATTTAATTCCAAAACTGCCCTCATCGACCCAATCAATGTTTACTCGTTACTCGATTGGTCCGTGCCGAAGCGGGTGTATTTGTGGACCCTGTCGATGCTTCATGCCAACAGGTGGTGTTACACGTGGGGGACTACTGCTAAATACTTTTAGAAGGGCAATCTAAAATATGATCATATAGTCTTATTATGAAGAAAAAAGTTATTTGGGTGACTTAGAGTATCCTTGACCCGGGGAAGTTCGCCTTGGCCCCGGAAGACATCAGGGTCGTTCCTGCCTCCTATGAGTAACAACTCAACCCTGGGAAGTATTGAATACTCCAGTGAGACTACCCAAACCAGTAATAGACCGTTTCTAAAGTCCTTAAAGAGGAGAGTAAGCATGGACATATATTTTGGCGCACAATAGCAGGTCTTGCTCGTAACTCGTTACAGGTAACCTCATACGACCTCAAGTAAGTAAAAGCCGTACCAAGCAACCCCGTGTATACAGTTGGGTCGATACACTCTCCATTACTCCCATTCTTCCACATGGCCACCATCTACACAGTGGCTTCCACCAACCTCGTTGTTGAGTGGTCTTGAAATGTCTGTTTTTTCAATATTTCCAAATTGCGATGACTTGAAGACTGGATGGCTTGAAGTGTTTGTTTTCTTTTCTGTGGTTTAACTTCCTATAATAGTATATAAGTCCTGATTTATAGATATGTTAAACAGCCCAACAGCATATTAATCTTATTACTTGTCAGTAGTTGCTTGGTTTTACTATCTTCATCATCTTAAAGTGTATGGTGTCCATTGCTTCCAGTACCAACGAGGTTTGAAGACTTGACAACTCTTCATTCTGCATTAGTCCAAAAGATAGTTTCGTTGTCGAGGGGCCTTGAAGTGTCTGTTTTCTCAACATTTCCAATTACCATGAGCTTAAGCTGTTTTGATCACATAATTATTTGAAGAAACACTATTGAAATTTCCACTGTAAAAATTAAAATTCATCATCTGCAAATCAGGTTGTAATTATTTGAAGAAATTCTACTGGAAATAATTTCCACTACAGTAAAGAGTCTGAGGTCTTCTTCACTTAAAGGTCTTCTTCACGAATACTACAAGAGAAGAATCTAGCAAATAAGCTCTTTAATTAGGACAGAAGTGCAGAACCTCTTTCAGGTTCATACTAATGCGGAACCTTTTACATTAGCCAACAGAGTAAAACATAACAGCCCTGGCTCTTTTAGGAGAGAAGTGCAGTATGTTCAATTGACACTGTCTGACCTCTTCCATCGCCATATATGAATCTGAAAAGATAGCTTTAGAGAATACTGCAATATGTTCAAACTGAGCCCAGTCTGATCATTCCCACATGATATGCACATAAGGACATCGTCACGGGAAGTGAAATGCAATCTAAAAAATTTCAAGGTGATCTTTTCAAAAGATCAAATGAAGACTGAAGAAAATCTTACAGACTAGTTCAAATTTCTAAGAGGAGTAGGTATTATTCTAGGTGATGAAACACCCACACATACAACATCCAACTGACGGATGCTACAAAAAGATAGTGAAGGAACAATTCCCTTTGATGCCAGTGTCCCTTCTGTGTGATCCCAGTTACTATTTATTGACTTAGTCCCTAGTTACCAATGCTAAATTACTTACACAATTCAGTGACTCATTTATAATTGACAACTCAGTCACTAGAAAGTGGCAAGAAAGTGAAATCAGGGTTGTATAGTCACCTCAAATGACAACTAAAATTCTGGCTTTACCACTTAGACATCTTCCTCATTCTTACAGTCATTTGGCTGCAGAATAAGCAATACTGTGTACAAGTAAACATGTAGTTCAGGATATACTTTCTTATTATATATAGCACTTTACACACGTTATTTACATTTTGCAAATTTTCCTGTATATGTAATTTGAAAGGAAAACTAGTACTTGTTTGGAATTGGGTTCGGCCCCAAGGTGGGAACCAACTGGGTTGGGGTGCCCTACTCGGCTCCTAACAAGCTCATGTAAGCTAGGGCTGTATGGGGAGAGTTTTAGAAGGGATATATATATCTAATTAGGTTTTATGCCTCTGTAACCTTTTGGTTCATCATATCAATAAAGCTCTACTTCTCTCTCATGCATGCTTGTTAGATCTCTATATATATGTGTGATTGCTAGAGGGTTTGATATCCAACACGTCATTAGCACGCTTAATAGCTATTTGGAGCGATTTTGGCATTTTTTGTGTTATTAGATTTTTTTTCTTTTATTATAATTGGATTAATTATTTTACGGAGAGATATGATTTTTTTTTTTTGGTTTTTGGTTTTTTACATGTTTTATATTGATGATCTCATGCCTAGGGCTCAGATCTACTATTTACGTGTGAAAAAATAGATTTTTACTATATTTCCATCATTGTAAATGGTTGTTTTGAACGGGATTTAAAGGATGATTTTCACATCGGAATTGCACGATATTATTTTTGTTGCAATTTTTACAGTCCTACCTTTCCGACGGTATATTACACTCCGTCGGAAGATGTCTCTGCCGACGGGAAATTGGCATTGAACTTAGGCAATTCACGGCCAAAAACTATGTTTTGACAACTGATTAGATCAGGATAACGTCATCAAACCTTTAAGGTTTAATTGCTTTTAATAATATTGCTGACCTCACCTAGGGTTTAGACCAGATCCAGATCCAATTATAAAAATCAGACCTGATTAGATAAAAACTAGACTAGCATTGGTGACGTTGCAAGGGGACCTACAATGTTGACGTGGCAGTGTATACTACCAACACATGGCAATAGGATCCACATGGGGTGACGTGGCAGGGCCCACACGTGTTGACGTGGTAGGGCCACGTGGAAGGTGGACCTCACGTACTAACGTTAATCAACAATACGATTAGGAAGCTTGTGTTAGTAGAGAAATACGAAGAACACCAATCGGTTTGGAAAAATAGAGATTCGATTACTTAAACTTGAAGTAATTATAATGAAAACTCTCAAACCCTAGACTTCTCTCAAAGCTCTCTTCAGATCTAACATCACCTAAAAAATAACCCCTAGTTCCCTTTATATACTAGGGAACTCGAAATTACAAAATACCGTATTTCGAGACAAAATCACGACTCATAAAAAACCACCGCCAAAGTCGTTCAAACGACTTTGCGACTAATTGGTCTAAACCCTAGAAAATTTGTCTGGTCGTTCGAACGAAACCCAACTCGTTGGAACGAAAATATGGCTCTGAGCCAAAATTCCAGAGGACATTGCAACTCATTCGAACGAAATATGGCTCTGGGCCAAAATTCCAGAGGACATGCCAACTCGTTCGAACGACTCTTAATGTCGTTCGAACAACTTTAAAAAATCTTCAAAATACTAGATCCTCCTGGATCAGATGTGGTAGGGCCGCGTGGCATCACTATAGCAGTGACACGTACCATCATAGAGTGATGACACGTGGCAGGTACTGTAACAGGATACATGTCAATACTTTAGTTGGATAAGTGTCAAACCAAGTCAGACCGGTTCAACTCGGTCAGGCCTTGACCCAGACCAAGTTAGACCGATCCAGATATTCGCTTTTAAAGACGTGTCAATACTATAGCAGTAACACGTACCATCATATAGTATCTTACTCTCACTCGACCAAATATATCCTTCGCAGTTCAGCATGTGACTCAGTTTATGAGTACTCTACGTATTCCTCATTTAATTGTTGTTAAACACATCTGGTGCTACCTGAAAGTTTCGATTGAGTTTGGAATTGCCTTCAGACCATCCCCTGGTCCACAAGCTCTCATTGTTTTCTCTAATGTTGATTAGGCAGGTTATCCAGACACTAGACGCTCCACGTCTGGGTATCTGACATTTTTGAGCCCTCATCTTAGCTCATGGAGTGTTAAGAAGCAACCAATCGTGTCTCGCTCTAGTACTGAAGCTGAGTATCATTCTCTTGCTCTTTCATGTGCCGAGTCTATTTGGATTACTTACTTGCTCCGGGAGTTACATCAACCCTTTCGGGAACCTATCACTATGTATTATGATAACCTCAGCACCACATAAATGGCCTCTGATCCCGTCTTTCATGCTCGAACAAAACACATAGAGTTGTACTATCATTTTGTTTGAGAACGGATTGCTTCTAGAATTCATCGGGTGCAGTTTATTCCTTCTATTAACCAAAGAGGTGATCTTCTAACAAAATGTCTTCATAAACAATGCTTCCAAAGGCTATATTCCAAACTTGTCTGTTTACCACCGCCAAGTTTGAGGGGAAGTGTTAAAGCCACTACTAGCAGCTCTTAGTTACTGCTGTAATAGTTCAGTAATAGCTCCTAGTTACTACTGCATAACAGCTTCTACTTATTGTTATAACTGACTACTTAGTTACTGTTGTATAACAACACTTAATTAATGTTGCAACTCCTAATTAGCCTTGTAACAGCCACTTAATGGCTCTTGTAACAGCTTATTGTAAACCATATATAAACCCTCATAGAGAGAAGAATAATGTAAGCAACATTTCTAATTCTTTCAGTTTATTAACCCAGCAGCATTACAAGAAGGTTCAGTATCTCCCTTTGCCCCAGGTACAGTTTACCTTTAAAAAGAAAATAAAGTTTGTATGATTTTTTTCATAAATGTATGACAAATATGTGTTAAAGTGAACACAATTAAACAAATGTAAAAGATCAGACATCCTTAAAGAGAACAAAGAACTGTTATATGAACATGCTGAGACCAAATAGTATCTAATATACAGATAAGCAATTGTTAATGGCTTGTCAAATTCTAAAAAGCCTAAGCTCTCCCATTCCAAATAATAACATACTTTCTTACTGTACATATATGTACTTGGTGTTTTGTTTATGACAATTTCGTACATATTTACCACCACAATCTCCTAAAAGTATATCATGATTACTCTATCACCTTGGAGCGGGCATATGAAAGGCATGACACAAGACAATTTGTTATCTATAATTCATTCATATCTACCAAATTTGAAAAGCTTTAACCGTCAAGAACCGAAAATTCAAAGAATATATAATCTGGAAAAAGATAACAAAAGAATCCATTAGAAAGATTAATAACATAGCAATACTTAGATGCCTTAGTATCTATTGCAGGGTGGTTCTAGAGAATAGATATTTAAGGGAATGATATTTAAAGAATATAAGCTACTACTGCACATGATCTTCATGGATATTTCTCAATTTAATTCTACAAACTCCAAAGTCCTTGCATCAATCATCACAACAGGAAACTCAAGGATCTCGATATTCTCCTCCAAGACTATTAGTAAAAGATAGTTTAAATCCTAAGCCTGCTAACGTTATATTATATTTATATGCATTTGAAGCTTCACCGATCGATCATGACTAAAATGAGATGCATTAACAGTTTTTTCTGATTTGAACATCGATCTAAGTACTAAAACTTGAAGTCGAGAACTTAAATCCAATATAAAAAAATTGAACAAACCCGGGGTGATCGATACCCATTATATCCATAATCAGAGCTATTAAAATGAAAAATCAAAACCAAAGAATATTTTTAGATTGCATAAGTTGAATTTTTAGACCTTATCGAATTTCTGGACCTCAAACATCAAAGCAAAACCACCATTGTAAAGAAATGTTTTATACCACTAAAATTTCTCACTTGGTTACCCATATTTTTAAGCTACCAAACACACCATAAGTGTAAAACGGAGTGGAAGAAATAAGTCAAGGCCCACATACTAAAATGATGTTTTGGAGTATGTTTGGTTGGTTAAAAATGAATGGAAATATAGCAAATTCCCTGAGGGGAAATATCCTAGGTCGATCTCCCCAGGTTTTCTCCCCCTTTTATTAGAGGGTTTTCCTCATCAAAACTCTCATTGTGTTTATAATTTTACTTATTTTTCTCTTATTATTCATTAGCATGCTGTGATTGTTTTAGTTTAGTTTCACCCAGCCGATCCTCGTTGATATTTCCTACTAAATCTAAAACTTAAAAGCAAGAGTATTCTACTTGTGTGGAATAATATAAATAGACAGGTAGTAAGAAATAAAAGTTAAGAGGCATATATGAAGTTCCCAATAATATATTTACGGCCTAATATATGCATCACTATACAGTATACTAAAAACAACCAGTTAAGACATCCATGCCTTTTCATTAAAATCTATATTACATTACGCAAAGGATGTAAACCTTGTGGCTTTAGTTTAACCAAAAGTAAAGGAATAGAAAAAGAGCCACAAACTATGCAAAAATGACGAAAACAATATATGAAAACATGAAAGAGAATGACAATTATGTTTTAAAATGATTACCTTGGCAGGGAATGTGTCGACAGGGAGTTTGGTAGTTAAAAGCTCTTTGAGTCCCCTTACAGCTTTAACCTTGTTTGCTAAGATGTCAAGAAAAAGTAATAGCTCTTCTGTTTGCAAAGGGAAGTCTGGTGTCAACCATAAAATAGGTCTCAAACCCTTTTTATACTTACTTTCATGCTTAGACTCACTCGTGGCTCCATTCTTCTTTTTCTTCTTACTACTTTTATCTTTTCCCTTTTTATCATCAGCCACATCCTCCTTTTGCTCAGACGACATTTGATAATCCATTAATTTTTTACTGATAGTTTCTGGGGCCAGTTTTGAAAATTTCTTCAAAATCTTTGAGTCCTCAGGGCCATTGTCAGTTCCGTTCTTTGACCCCTTCTTGTTCCAACCAAACCAACTCTTCTTCTCTTTGGTAACACCATTTGATTTAGAATTCTCATAAACATCAGCTACTGCCACACCATTTTCCTGGCACCCAAAGCCCCCATGATCATCGTCGCCAAAACTAACTGAGTTTCCATCCAAGGAAAAAAATTTACCTCCTAATTCTAATCTTGTTGACTTCACAACAACACCGTCAAGAGTTCTAATTGTAGAATGATATATAACCTACTAAACAAATAACCCCAACTTTAAAAACTTAATACTCAATATTCTCAATCATTCCTAAATATTCATGACCACAAGCATATATCATAATGGGGTTAACACTATAACTCTTTCTAGCACTATATCTCTACTCAATATTCGTGGTAAAACTAGTCAGAAATTTTCGGTAGTACTATTACTGGTATACAACTAACTAATCACAAAAACTACAATCCGGTAAAAACTAAATGCGGGAAAGAAAAAAAGAAGAAGAGAAATGTATGTACCTGATCACCATCTATAGGTCTTGCAGTTCCACCTCCTGGTCTCATCTCAGGTTTCATCAAACCTCTTTGATCTCCCAATTTTAGAAATCGTAGATATACACACCCAAATCGATTAATAATTCCTACAACACCCAAACATCAAATCGCAGATATACACGCCCAACAACAACTATACTCTAATAGCAACAACAACTATATTACTGTAAGGAAGATCAAAAGGAAGATGATTATCCTGAATAAATAGGATAACCCATCATGAGTACAGATTATTACAATGGTGGTCATGAGTGCAATGGTAGTCCAGAGTGCAATCAAAATTCCAACAATAGTGGTGACAATTCAAACAACATTACATCAACGAATCAGAAAACCCTAAGTACACATATCAAAACCATAAATGGAAGATCAAAACCCATGATGAGTTCTATAAAATTACCTTTAAAGTTAGAAAGGTGTCTTGCGAGAGAAAATATTTTTCAGATTGCATAAGCTGAATTTTCATACCTTAAATCGAATTTCCAGACCTTCAATATCAAAACAAAATCACCATTGTAGAGAGAGGCTTCATACCACTAAAATTTCTTCTTATGTATCTGACCCATGTCAGCCTGAGTGGCATAAGCAGGCGTCACAAGTACTGAACCGGCTGGATCAACCTGAAATTGGCCATCCTGACCCTCTGCAGGAACCTCAGGAACATCCTGTGGTGCATCAATCGGAACCTCTATAGCAGGTTCTACAATCGGTGTTACACCAATGCCGCCACGTCCACCACGACCTCCACCATGGCCACCTCTACCACCTCGGTGACCACCCCATCTTACGCGACGATTTGCAACTCGAATACTACGCCTGACACCATCACCAACAGCGTTACCAACATGAGCGCCACGTACTCCATCCATAGATCTGAGAAGGGAAGAGTGGTTGTCAGTACGCAATAATAATATTATATGTAATATCAAAATCATAAATGTTAATTAATGAAAGTAACGGTCCTACCCCATCTAACCCACATAATTGTATGCGTGTGATATAGAGCAGGATCCATCCCGAAGGATAAACCTTCGCTCTGATACTAATCTGTCACGCCCCAAAACTTATAATCTGAGACTTATCAGAATATGCATCTCAAGGTCGTGAATAGGTCGGGCATCCCCAAACGGATAACCCCAATGGTGTAGTAATTAAACAAATTAACATAACTACACTCACACAAAATGTACGCTGCAAAAATATCAATCTAAATAAACATCAAACCAACATGTTCTAAAAGTCTGTCATTAACATGCCTACAACCAAAGAAATTAAATAGAATCTCACATCAACGAAACACAAACTAAAAGAATGTCGTAGCGCATTCTCAACTGCTACCCCTAGTTGACCTAAACACCCTGCTAATGACCTGGTCCTGAAAAGTATCGCGCAAGGCATTAGCAAGCCACAACTAAGCAAGTACGCAATCCTTAAAATCCACCATAACATATAAGGTATATCGGCGAAGACAATAATACTATATATAGAAATTATTATCTAATGTCAATCAAGTGTAGTATGATGTATAACTAATCTAGTCCTAGTGACTAGAGTGACTTATAACTACATCGTTCATCGATGTTTAGGACAATAACTAAATGCATAAAAATTCTTATCAGTAAACTGTATACAGGGGTTTGCCCATATAGCTGAACTATACTCTAGAAATCTTTCGTCCTCTGCACGGAAAGTAATCCAAAATTCATCTGGATTAGCATCTCTTTTAGGGCCTAAAGCCCTTGGAAATGCCCAAGGTTCCACAGAATCCAAGGACTTGACCAAACTCTTTTAGGGATATGACCCAAGGAGATGCCTAGGGTTTAAATCAATGACCTGACCAATATTCTTTTAGGGATTGAAACCCATGGAAATGTTATGGACTCTATTATTCCTATGACCTGACCAAACTCTTTTAGGGATTGAAACCCATGGAAATGTCAAGATTTACCGTAAACCTGACCAATAAACCCGATGTACATGTTACTTTAGAAGTATTTTACTTATCTCTCCTACATACTCATCTATCTAAATAAAATCTTGGTAGCATCATGCATATGTATTTAATGTGGCTCTATTTGTACAACGACAAATCAAGTATCTCTACACGATTATGGAAAGTCCTAACCACACGTAGCAAAGAGGTTCACCGAGGAGGATTTCTCAAAACAGTATACAGTAACTCTTTCCAAGAAAGTATGTGAATATTTTATTGAATACAATACTAGAATTTATACTCTAGTGTAGCTACACACAACCTACACTACTAACAGTAACATGGTTAACACATTAATGCATTAATATTTTAATGTATCATATAAAAGGTAAACCCTTAAATAGGTATGTGTGCCCTTTCTCTTTTAAATGCCTACTGTACTTAACTTCCCATACTAGCAACTGGTCCTAGTAACCCCATTAAATATTATACATACACTAGAATTAATATGGGACTATATCACTCGTTTTGTACTACTCAGTGTTAGATATGAAGGGTAAAGAAACTACGGTTTCTTTTTATAGCATATGATTTAACTAAATCCAATTCTCTGTTAAATAACTCTTGTTTAAGCAATCATAAAATATTTGTATAACCCGACTAATAATCATCGTTATAAACCTTAATCTAATCATGGTTGTAAAGTAAGGATAGTGCACTTGCCTCGTAAAATAAAGGCGGAGCACACGACGAATTTCGCCGGCAAAACTCCTTTACTTGCCGAAGATTCGCTCTCGTTTCCTTCTCGCCCATCGTCGTATCGTTGATTTCTCTCTTATGTAATTCGTCGGGTGGTAGAGAATAGCCAATAAAGTTTATATCTTCTTCTCTCTACTTCCTTCTCTCCTTCTTGAGGACGTGTTAGTAGCTCTCTTGCTAGGGATGAATTCTCCTCTTTTGAAAAGGTAGCCTTTAATCTAAAACGCTAGTCATCCTCCTCGAACTCCAACTCACGTGGCCTTTACTTCTTGAAAAGAAAGACATTAGGAATTATCTTATGCACTTGGTAGTAGTTTTACTATAATAACCCAACCCCAACCCATATATATAATTAAGTCTATAAGTTTAAATAAGGTTGTATATACTTGAAACAAATTAAATGTCGGGGCTTTACAGAAACATTCTAGACTGAATATGATTTTGGACTTGGTTAATAATATGATTTTGGCATTTGGGCATTTTGGTTTTTGAGATACTTTTGTTATATGTATATGAAATTAATAAAAAAGGCGCCTCCATAATGGTTTCCCACAATTATCTTATGTTTGACAACTAAATGCTCTTGGTGGACTTAAGGCATTTGCTTTCTTGAGTTTGAACTTTATTCTAAGGAATGTTGTATGTTTAGGCATCTAAGGAAAAAAATATCATTGTATTATTTCTTTTAAGTAATGGATTTCTAAGGTGAGAAGACAGGCTGGAGAGCGAAGCTCTTTACCTTTAGTGATGGTATTAAGTGTAAGTAATGGGGATGATTAAAGTCCTTCGGGATGTTATTCTTTTAGTTATATGGAAATACATTTTGAAAATAGCGCAATGGGAGAATCTTGGGGCTAAAAGTCTTCCTTGTAAGCCTTTGATATGGAGATTGAAAGATATATTTTTTACTAATTTTTATTTGCAATGTCTGAATTTCTAGTAGAGGCCTTAGAATTTATAGAAGTACTTCATGTATTCAAAAGTTAGATGAAGGAAAAACTGTTATTCTCAAATAAAACCTAATGTAAGAAAATACATGACAAAAAAACACATTATTCCCAAATAAAACCAATGTAAGAAAATTAATTATAAAAGGAGCAACTTATACCTGGATTAAACTGAATTTCTGAGCGAGCGAGATGATTAAAGGGATATCCGCCGTTTGATCACGTCAATCCTATTGAACATTGATTTACAATAGCCAAATAGAATCTCACTTTGTTAGTAAGAAACACAAATAATATTACATGAAAATACAATATAATCCAATATCAACTTACTTGACAGAAAAACAGCAAGCATGAGAGAATGGGAGAGAGAGACCTCAGTGGCGAACATGGTTGTAAGGATAAAAGAATCAAAAAAAAATATCAAAACGATGACCAATTAAAAGAGATACATAGAAAGGAACCATACATGACCTTAATTTGAATAACTTTGTAGGAATAAAAAACAAACTCAAAGCTAAACTATGTATTGCTATAATCTACAAAATGATACCAATAGGATTTATATTTAATTAAGATGTAAAAAATGCAAAAATGAATCTCTTACAAAAAAAAACTCACTACATCACTCAAAACTTATTGACCATCGACTGGTTTGGTTTGAATGACACAATTTTAATGAAGACAAATTGCCTCAAAAGGAACAAATGGTCGAAATTGAGTGGTTTGATTCTATGAAGATTCATTTAATCGAAACCCCAAAAATAATGCCAAAATATGTGTTAAAGAGGGTAAATGCAAGATAGAGATGAAATATAACTTACCTTATTTTAAAGTTTTGCTGAGAGTGTGATAGCCTTCACTGGTGATCTGTGTGTACTGTGTAGTGATTGTAGGTTTATAATTTTTCATTGTACATAGAAGATGTTTCGAAGATGTATAAACTTTTGAAATTCTTTTTTTAACAGAAGAAAAGTTTGGAATTAATGAGGATCTTAAGAGTTTCCCATCATACACTTCTTTGTGAGGTTAAAAGAATTTTTTATAGTATCTTGCATAATAATTCAAAGATTTCCATTAACTTTTATCAATCAACCTCATAAACGAACTGAACGCCACTTGGTTACTTGATCAATTCGTGTTCAAAATATTATTAGTTATTATTTTAGTGCTTTCTTAAGAATTAAAAAGGGGGTGATCTATAGTGTATAACTCTATACGCTGTACCTAATAATACATTTGGGAAAAGCGCAAGGTTGATATTTTTTTTCATATTTTTGAAGGGAACCGCCGGAGGGAAAGTCTTCCTTTTAGGCATTCGTTATGGATATTGAAGGACATATTTTATTTCTAATATCTGAAGTTCTCATTTAGGGCTCAGAATCTATCAAAATGCTTGATGTACTTAAAAGAAAGAAAAAATAAATACTAATCTTAATCAATGGTGCAAGACAAATCATGACAGAAAAAAAATTCAAATAAAACCAAGGTATCATATTAATGGCCCGAAAATAGCAAAAAAAAGAATCTCGAGAGCGTGGGATATAAATTTGGCACCTACAACATCCACAAAGAGAAAACAGGTAATCAAGTGGTATAAATGAATAATAAAAAACTTGAAATCAAAGATTACCTAAACTTGGAGGAAGTGGTAATGCCCCTAATAAAACTTGGGGTTAAGTCAATTCGAAAGTCGACACCCTTCTTATTTTTCTCTATCATTGCAACAATGATAGTGAGAGACAGAACCTATAAGTCATCAAGATTAATTGACATAACTCAAACTGATATAGAGACCACATAGATAACTGAGATTAAAATAAAAATATGACTCTCCCATAATTTTGTAGATGTATTATGGATGAAAGTTCTACGGTCTTAAGTGAGAGTTGTAAATTATTCAAATTGGTATGTGGAGATTGAGAGTACAATAAACCAGTAAAGTAGTAAAGCAGAAGATCCAACTTGATTGATTTCTGAAATCAAAACCCCTATACAAAGTGATGGATAATGCAAGAAAAATCCTACACAATGAAGAAATCAATAACGTACAAATCCAGAAATAGGGTGGAGGGAGAGATATGGACTTGTAAGATGCAAACGACATGAAAGAAACTTCAAATGCCAAGATCAGTAACCTATCTTTAAATCCTCATTTTTACCTGCCCACTTACCTGAGAGAGAGAGAGAGAGAGAGAGAGAGAAAGAGAGAGAGTAAGAAGGAAAGTAAAAGAAACTCAGAGAATCATAAGCCCTAGAAATAGTTAACAAAAGCTCAAACTAAAAATGAGTGCTTACAATAGGAAAATTACCTCAAGAAATACCTGCTTTGGAGGAATTCAAATTTCTCCAATCATTCTACTATTCAAAATGAAAAACTCCAACTATAATTTGGCCATCCTCTTCTCATTTGAAACTGCTTTGAAGAGGAAGAAAAGAAACATTTACTTTTTCAACTTTATATCAAATACATTTTAACTCAAAACCTTAAAAAATGCTCTTAAATAAAGACAGATAAAAGAAAGAAAAAATGTCAATATCCAAATTCATTCGGAGATTCCAAGAAAGTGACGATAGATGGTTCATCAAAGATAACGTACTTCAAATGAGTTCCCTTTCATTCTCTATTATGGTAAGCATCATAGGGTGAACTACGTATTTAATCCAAATTTTCTTTTTCATAGAGTAGAGCCTCAAACTCATAATTCAACTGATCTAATTGAGAATTTTCCCAAACATTGCACCCTTCTTAAAATCAAATTTAGGGAGACAATCCAAATAGAGAGAAAACCTAAATTATAGAGAAATGTCAATTAAAGAGCAAGAAATAATCATTTTAATGAACCTTGACATTGCAATAAGAAATACAAATGCAATTAGTTATTTATTGTTCAAATTACCACGAAAAGATACAATACAAAGTAAATAGAGAGATCACTAACCTTGGCAAAAGTTGCATGGATTTAGAGAGAAAAATTAACAACCGCTCAATCTATAGACTGTGAAAAATAACATGTAAAATACAATGGTAGGCGACACTTTCCGCAGAATTCGAAAAAGTTTCATTTCCAATAGAAACTGAGATTTATCCAATAGAAGCTTAAACTAACATTAACATTTTGATACAAAATTGTATTTACATCCATTGCATAGAGAAAGAAAGAGAGGTTAGCATATGTAGATATGTAGGAGATTCAGTTACATAAAGCCGACGGATTACCTACAAATTTCTATGCAATTGAGCTCCAGTGATGCCTTTGGAACTGATTTAGAGATGAGAGTTTCTAATTTATGGCTAAATTAAAAATGGGGTTTGAAAATTGATGAGAAAATTATGGGGGTTCCAGACTTAATGTGGAGAAGATGGGGGTTCTTATTTAATGGAGAAATTGTTGTAAGAATTAACGGAGATGTGATGATTCCTTGGGAGATTACTTGATAATTTACTATCTCTTATGACCTTTGAGGTTGGAAGTACATGTCACCCAAATTATACCAACGCAATTTACTACCTCTTATGACCTTGGGAGATTACTTGATAATTTACTATATTGTATGACCTTTGAGTTTGGAAGTAAAGATTACCCAAATTATACCAACGCAATTTCGACTTTATTTTACAGATACAATATTACTCCTAAAGCCAATCACTCGAAGTTGTACAAACTAAAATTTGAATCTATTTTGCATTGTATGTAGAAATTTTTCTAAGCATGGTCAACCTGCTACATTTTTAGGACAAAGGCATCAAATCATCTCAAGCTTTTGTCGTGCTGGAGAAATGGACTCTTAGTATTGGGGAATCTATTTGTCGTGCGATACCATCTTAATACACTAATAAGGTAGATGAACAACAATTAACTATCATCTTTTTTGAGATGTTATGGATATTATTCCAAGGAATAAAATGGTCAGGGGGAAAAGGAAAAGGAAATTGAACCATAAATAATGAGGACTATAGAAAGAGAAAAGTGTGGTACCCAATATTGCATTCCTTGAATCCTCATGGCTGACCTCCACACTATATGGAATCTACAATTTCAAGCATCTTCGATACAAATTATACAATTTTATAATTATCGGATGCACCATAATGTCGTGATGATTGTATTGTGTAAACATTTATTCTCTACTACAAAGAAGAAATATGTAAGTAGACAAATACCTAAGATTCTCTATTTCATCGGCTTAAATATTTAGGCGTATAAACAGATACCTGAAAACAAATTTCAGGATAAATTATAGCTAGACAAATCTCTACACAATTTACAGCTTGATTGAGGAAATGAGCATACAATGCAGTTAATCTAGCCAAAAAGAAACAAAACCTAAAGAATGAAATGTGGAAATCAAAACAAAAACCCACCTTCATAAATTTTGATCTCGAAAACTTTGAAAAGTGTCCTCGCCTTGATTCAATAGGTTTAGATAACTTTTGCAAGACCAATTTTGTTAATCCGTCAATGTTTATAGCTTCAATAAATGGATTATTTTTTTACCTTTATAATTAATTAAAGTTTCAGTTGAAGAAGATGAAGCAAGTGAAATGCGCTATAGTGGAGGAATTTTAAGAGTTTGGTTTCAGTTAATTTAGAGCTTAATGCTTTGAAGTAGCAGCAAATAGAGACACAAACTACATTTTACTTATCACTCTCTTCCACTTGAAACTTATGAAGTTAGTACTCGCATCACTTAATTCAATCATGTTTATACACATGTAGTTGATTCAGAATATAAACTGAAAACCTATGTACTAATTCCTCTAAGTGGTAAACATGTCATCTGCTCATTGAAATAAATAGTTAACATGACATTTACAGTATGCTTAGGAAAAAAAATTTGAACTTGGAATATTTGAAAATTGAATTGAGCAATTGATGGAGGGATATTCCTATATAAAATACCACCGCTGGTCATGGAGCTCAAAAAAGTATATGACAGTAGACCATGGAGGGGGAATTACTTAATACTTAACTGAAAGCTAGAAATTGAGATATTAGATATCCATGAACTTCATTACCAAAAACATGTATCCATAAACTAAGTACATGAATTGATATGTTATCACTAAGATTGTTTAATCAAAAAATCACATTGATCAGTCAATTGTGTTACTCTAGACAATGAAAATTTTAAATAGATCTAAATAACAAAAAATCGCAATAGCATATCTAGAATCACGTTAACCAGTCCATGCTAACATCTTCCTTTGCTTCATATGATTGCCCCCTTTCTCAATTGAATCATTTGCAGGAAAAAATCAAATAAATCTAATGGAGGAAGAAAGAAAATCTAAAGTACTAAGCACAACTAACTTTGAATATTACCTCTGGTGAGATTTGGCCATTGAATTAGACAGTTTTCTTCGACGTCCATGTTTTTTGAGAAAATACCCCAAGATTACCTAAAAGCTTCTCTCCCAGATATCAACACCAAAAAGATAAGGGTTGATCATCCAATTAAAACCAAAGTCCTATACAGAAATCCCAGAAAATTACACTCGAAACAGGCAAAACTTTTTCATTTATTGTTCCTGAAAGGCCAAAGATGATTACCTCATTCATCCAAATCTTAAAGTAGTCAATTATTCCCATATTTTTTTATGTTTCATCTAGCTCCATCTGCAGACCTCGCGAGCTTCCTCCTTTTCCTTGAAATCTTATGTTAAACCACAAAACCAAAATATGAAGGGCATTCTTATTAAATTGGGGGAAGTAGAAGTTTTGATTTACATCAAATACATAAGGGTCCATCAACTTACCTCTAGTATGGATTATGATATTGACTAAGCCATCTACCATTCAATATCGTCAACTGGTTCGCCTGGAAGAAAAAGAATACAAAGCACCAAAAAAAGCTCAAAACTGTATTTTGTGTGTGTCAAGATATACACATTTAGAGAGAACATTCCCTTTATAGTATTGTTTCAGTTTCATATTCTCTGAAAATACATTGATAAGAAGAAGATTCATAGCAGTGTATTTGAATTATCAAATAAAATGTGAAACATAGGAAAGAAAATGGGAGAGAGAGAGCTTAGAAGTGACATCGAAAGCTCGGAAAAAATATGCTTACTCAAAGTTAGAACCCTAATTTGGTGATTTCGAAGTAGATTCAACGATATTGAGACAGAAATTGTTGCAAATATATATCCTTCTTGTTAGAGATTTCTGTTAGGCTTGATACAAAGTTCAATTGGTGTTAGAGAGAGAGAGAAAATGTCAACAAAGAGTAGACGATTCAGTGATAGGTATGCATTTTCCCTGAATTAATGGTGCAATTAGAAAGAAATGCTTATTTGGTATAGAATGGTAAGAGACGGTTTGAGGGAAAGGGAAGAGTTGTTCAAGGAATTAATAAATATGCCATAAAGGTTATAACATACTATTCTTTTAATGCTTGCACGCCACGCAGGACAAAGCTTGTTATGCGAGACAAACATTGCCACGCGGGACAATCGACGCCACGAAGGACAAAATTGAGATTTATAATATAGATAGACTATTTGTACCCGTGGCACACCACCACAGTACTCACCACATAGTCAATTTGGGAGGGTGTTAAAGGCCCGATTCAAAAACGTAGAATTACGATCCTTCGGATATGATACAACACACCTAAGTTTCACTACTCAAAGATGTATTTGTTCCATACACTCATCTCCTCCCTGGACTACAGTTACTTGAGAATCAACGTCGCCAGACTCTTCTTTACTTTATAGAGGCTAAGCATTGTTATCGGGGTAATATTGTTCTAAATTGGTTTTGAGTAAATTTCATAAATTTATATCAAGCAAACATGCAAAGTCTAGATAAACCAAATAAGAGTGTTCTTAGTCAAACTCTTTTATCCATTGTTTTGCTACTAATTTTGTTTAAGATCCTTGCTAAAGTACCTTCAATTGCAAGTATTTGATTGATTACTTCCGTACTCAATTTTTTTTAGCCTATCATGTTCTAGGAAGGCCTGGTACGAGAGAAATTATGAGACATCTTACTTAATGAACCTGATATTATCATGGAAGAAGGTTTTCCTAATGCCACTGGAATGGAGCAGTTAATAAATGGAATGAGGACCTCATAAATCTGTTTACACCCAGCTGGAGATATACCCACTTCAGTCGACTCTTTGATGTTATCTTAAGTCTCTGTCTGCCACTGATTTTTAGTGACAACATTGAGCTGCCATTTGAAGACATGGTTGATTACTCAGATTTCTCAGTTTTTGTGCCAGTTAGTGATGCCTTGCAACCCAACTGGCTACTAAAAAACCTAAAAAACTTCTCTAGAAGGTAGAAGGAATTACTTCGACAGAATATGGCTAGTACTCAGTCCATTACACTATGTATTTTAAGCGACATGCCATCGGTACTATCATGTGCCATGGCACGAACACTCTAAGGATTTGATGTAACTATCCTTGTCATGGGTCTATATAATATAGTTTACATTCATTATTATTGGCGGCATATTATGATGGGTGCCTTCAGCACCTCACATACTCGGGTTGATTTCAAATTTCACAAAATAATGCTTTAACTACAAAAGAGCATCTTTTCAGCAACCACCATCTTAAAAACAACCAACAGTGATCTTCACATAGTAATAGGCGCGTATGAAGATCCCAATACAAACATTCAATATAGTATCAATAACTTTCCACCCATTATAGATATAATGCACACTTAGGAAAACCATAAAAATGTTGAAGTAAGCTTGAGTTGTAAATAATTAATTCTACATATAAACATTTTTACAGTTAGAAAAAATAATTCCTCAGTTAACCATCTAGCAGAAACCCGTGTCACGCCATGGTCAATGTTTTTTCTTCATAATTTCTTGATTTTGCATTAACGTGCCTTCATCACTATCTCGTGTATACGTCTAAAATCTCTTTGACGAAAATACTATTAGCTTTCACATCTTGACCAGAGCCCATTTGTCAATATAGAAGGCCATCATCTACACTTATGAATGCTTAACAAAAACCTCCTTATAAATGTGAGGTGAACCCCCATTTCTCAACTTTGAAGTTGTACCTACCAATCCCGTTCTCAATGTATTTGTTTAAAATCAACACCTTTAAAATGCATTATGTTTGGGGTATACCAGAACTGATCCACTGTGGTTCCTTGAACCTCCTCGTAGGCTAATATTTGAAATATATCAATAGCTCACAGTAAGTCTCTAGCAAATCATACGATTCCCTTTGGCTTTGATCCTCTGAGATCCTCTCAACCTATAAAATTAAAACAAAACCAAGCAATTTAAGGAATGTGTTTATCATAAATTAGTACTTAACTCAAAATAAGGTTTTATTTACTAAACCATTGTACTATAGCCAAGGTATTTCTATCCAGTTGAAAACTAAATGCATGCTTTAATACAAAACATCCAAAAAAAACCTCTTCTCTAAATATCGATGACATATTTTCATTGATATTATTGATAGTTTGGCAGACAATTAGGTATGACCAGAAACTCAAAATATCAGCACATTATTTTAGACTACGTTGTCTATGTGTGCACAAACATATAAATTATGCATGCAAAGTTAATCCATCTGTGAGACATAAGAACAATATAAATAACGCAAAGTCTTTACATCTTTAAAGACATGAAATTTTATTTACATTCAGCACAGTTTGAGAACGATGTACGATATTGGCAAAAATGTCTTACGATAGTACGTGTATACGTTTAAAATCATTATGTATTTTCTCAAAAATTCATATCAAGCAAAAATCGTATCTTCATAAAAACAACATAAAATTTACCCGAGTTATAGCTATATAGTCTTGCCCATTCTTGATTAACTCAGCAATGACTTTCTGTGAGTGACGTATCATCGAATCTTTCTTGTTTTTCAAGAACTTTATACCACCTTGAACAAATCCAATCCTCTTCTCACTGCAAAGCATATACAAACGCAAATAGTTATTACAATTCAACCAAAGAAAACATAAAACAAACACAACCCTGTTGTAGTTGTAACCATCATTCTACTCATAAAGTACTATGGAGAATGTATACAACTCAATTGCATTTGAATTCAATTTTCCCATGCATGGCATTGTTAAGTGTTAACATGTGATTTAAATGAGAACTATATCAAGCAGAAAGAAATAAATAACCTCAGAACTTGTATTAAAAGTTAGATACCTGTAAGAAAGATGCCACCAATGCAAGATAATTTCTTACTTTGAAGTATTAATATATCTTTAAAGCTAAATTACAAAGAAATATCCTTTTAATCTGTGAACTTTGAATCAACATCCATGAACTTTGTGGCTAACACTTCATATGCTTATGTGCAATGTATTCCAAAATGTGCATTTGTCAACGAAAAGCCCGACTTTAATTTTCCCGCATAAGTTTGGCATTATAAATACACCCACAATATTATGCATCATCGACACTACCACCAAAATATCAAGGTTGAAATATGGTGTTCTAGTGTGAGAAAGTCAATCTGGCCCGTCGATGTCCTCGAAAAATGTATCGTAGTAGTAATTTTCCTCGGGTGACTCATTATCTTAGTGAGAGGGAGTAATGAGCGGCAGGAAAATATCAAGATTGAAATGTGTGTACACCGTTGTGTTTTATATAACAGATAGCCACTACCCGTGTCACTCCATGGATTTCGTTTTACTTAACCGGTCTTAGTACTAATGCAAGAGACGTGCCCTCGGTACTACCCATGTACTTCAACATCTCTATATTCAGCTCCACACAACCTTAATTTTATGATTATTTTATTTTTCCATTCTTTTATTTAAGAAAACATGCAATTGGCACTACTAATTTTTGGTGGCGTGCCTACGACACTACCAAATAAGTTTTGTGTAGAATAATACATGTGATCACATTATTAAGGAGGCCTGCCTTCAGCCTACCCATATTCATATATTGAGGAAGTATATGAATATTGATCGGTCTTTGGTGGCATTGCTACTAAATTAAGTTTATATACTTCCCCAATATATAAATATTAAAAGAAAAATAGTTATGTAACTTTGGGATAACAGCAATAAACATAGCAAATAGATAGTGTTATATGCAAAAGAACCATTGAAAACCACTGAAGAAAAGCAAACTATAAAAAAAAGTGAAATAAAGAAGAAGAAAGACCTCAGTGATTTTCTTAGTAGCATATTCCATGTCACTCTAGATCGGACTGGGGCACATCGTATTATGTATAGAACGAACCATATCAAACCCAAATGAAGTGAAAAAAATTTCCATGATGCTTAAAGACAAAAGATCCATCATCAAAGATAGGGCAAACAACACATAAGCATACACATAAGTCACTATATGGAATGAATTACCTTCAGAGCATATTAAGCTGCAACCTTTTCAAAGAAAGATCAAAACAAAATGTTTTTTACATACATGGATGAAACAACCCATTCCTGTCAAGTTGTTTAAATAGCTGAAAGCTGATGAAAATAAACCAAAACTCCGTAAAAACTCTTGACTAAACATAAGTCCCTGATGGAGTAAAATTTTGTAACATAAGGTTTGGGCCTTATTTACCTGTCCACTGTTCTCAAGACGGCCTTTATAGACTCTTCCAAATCCACCATCTCCTAATAAACATTCCTGTCGAAAGTTCTTGGTTGCTAAAGAAAGCTCACGGAAGGTGAAGGTCTATGCTGCAACATTTCCATTTCCATTTTTTTCAACACCATGTTTTTTATTTGCTGCATCCCCGCAGTTCTTGGTTTTATGATTATCTGAAAAATGAGAAAGGGTCCTTCAATTTCTCAACGTATAATTTCCATTCCGGTACCAGAAGACCAATGTCCCTCGCCCATGCCCATTTTAGATCTCCACAATTTTAACATGTCCCTATATGAATGCATGCCACGCCTAACATGGCATATGTCGCACCCTCCCTTGTTCTGGAGCAAAGCTCCATTTCTAAGTTTCGAAGGTAAGAACATGATGTCATGGCATCATATGAATATGAAACCATGTTTGCTCACAGGGTCCCCGTATTAACTTTAGATGAGAAAATTTCTATAACGGGGTGGATTTAGTTTGGAAACTGAGGTTGAGTTTTGTTCGTGGAAACGAAGAAAAATAAATATCGTTATCTACGTAAAGTTATTATCATGAAAATGTCAAAAACTGAAATCATAGAAATATGTTTTCCTGGCTATACATGTAGTTGGTTCCAGACCGTAAAGGATAGTAAAATACTGGCCATGATGTCTTCCACAGGATTTTTTCGGGTATGCTGGAATATTATTCACCCTCTTCAACGATTTTTTGTCATGAAATGAAATTCATTTTTTGCAACTCATGGTTGCGTCCTCAAAAAGCTCTAATGCCAGTAAAATATTCTTCATCTTCAAATATAATTTGCCTGTAAAACCCAATTCATATCAATCACGAGAACAATATAGTTGATTAGCTTTACTTCACGGATGGTATCGATTCATACTTTTATGTAGGACAATCTATCACAGATTCTGATAAAAATGCTTTCAAATAATTAAAACTTACTTTATAATATATACCGCAAGCTTAAAAAGAGAAAAGTGGTAAAAAGATATGGAAACATGGGCATGCAATAGAGAGATAAATATGAACCCTAAACCTTCCTTGAAATTACAACCAGAACGCTTGCAAAAGTGGTAAAGAAAGTCTAGAAATTAATATTCAAATACATTAAACAAACCTCCATGTGAAAAACTATAGGAAATTGAAAATTCATATCAATTCAAAGCAACTCCTAAAGCTGAATGCACAACTGAAAATGCAAAACTGAGAAACATATAAAAGAATTTCCATGACAAATATTGAGAGGAGATTGGAAGTTTGTACCGATTAAAAGTGACTTCTAGATCAGAATGGGAAAAAATTGGTAATCATTTCAATGGCCATCTCAGTTCAAATCAAATTCGAATCCTTCACCATCGTCTTCGCCGGAGTGACTATTTTAGTTGCTTAAATATCAATAATAAAGACGTGTCAATCCCAATTTGAATAAGCAATTCAAAATTTGCTACAATTTTTGCATGAAAATCAAGAAAAAGATACCAAAAGAAACTTAAAACCGCTACAATTAAAAGAAAATGAAGTTGAGGAAGTGCAAAATCTATAACGTCTTACTGTAAACCTTAAATCAAATAAACTCTAAGAAAATGAAATCAGTAAGCAATTGGATGCCAATCATAATTCAAATGAATAACCCAACAAAGATGCATTTCCCCAAATCCATTAAGAAACTGAAAATCATAAAAGACATTATACTCAAGAAGGGATTAAGAATGAGACACATAACCATGTTATCAAAAATCCAAGAAAGAGAGGCATTTCCTAACATTTTTTCATGCCAATACAAGAATATCGTTATAAGTACTAACAAAAAACATTAAAACATAAAATAAACAAACCAAAAGAAACTTGTACCATGTGAAACAACAACTTGACTAAGAAGGACCAAGACAATCACATAAATGTTAATAAAGTAGATATGTTTTGTAAAACATATATTCAGAATTGAGTCAAAGATGAACTAAAAGGAAATGGAAAAGAAAAACTGAAAATCGAGGCTTGCAGTTACTGTAATTTCCTTAAGATAGATTTTACCCTGCGTATGGTGCTTCACAGTTGACGGTGCCTGTATCCCAAGATACAACAATCAAATCATATAAACTTGAAGCACTCAAGCTGATATGCCTGTCAAACTATCTGTAACTTCACTCTCAAGAAGGAATCAAATCGAAACGAGGAGGAATAAAATTCTGGGATGTTTTCTATGTGTCAAATACATTAAGAACACTCTTTTAAATAAATGATAAGGTATCATTTAGAAGCACCTGTAGACAGGGTTGCGTCCCAAGATACACCTCTGAGAAGAGTTGTGTCTTTTGAAGTGAAACTGCATGTTTTATTCAAATAGAATCTATTTATGTTCGAATACATTTCTTACTGTTAGATTTATTCAAATAGAATTATAATCTATTCGAATAAATTCTTACTACCTAATTTATTCGAATAGAATAATAATCTATTTGAATACAATCTTATTCGAATAGACTTATAAAATAGTCCAAATAGGTCATGGGTTGGTTCGTGCACGCAAGCCCATGGGCGTCCCCATATAGCAAGCCTTCGTACACTCACCTCACACACTTGTGAGGGCACCATATACTTACACATGTTATACATGTGTAACCCAATATAAAGTGAAAATACTCTTTTCACTTATCTAATGTGGGACTAACAGTAATCACCAAGTTTATATTCAAACCACAAAGAAAAGACATGTATTTTTTCTAACAATCCCCCACATTTGAATGAAAATGGGAAAGACGAGAATGAAAAGAGAATCTTAAGAGTAATGGTAGGAATGGCTCTGCATCTAAAAAGGTGTCTTGTGGACTTGAACCTTCTCTAGTGAAAAACTATCAGACATACTTGGCTAAGCAGTGAACATGATGTCTTGAACTGTTCAGCCGTTGATGTAAGCCCACACAAAAGTATTCACACAGTTCCTTTCCTGTCACAAATAGTTCTAAATGTTGTGTACATTTTGTCCCTGGACAATCTTGGATTCATGAGTGCTATTAGAGAATTCAGCCATCTCAATTCTTACGGAAGTGACCCTCACTTCTCACTCACATAGGTAATTTCCTATTAAGAGTACCTTGTTGTACTCTACTTGTATACACAAGCTATAGAAATCATTAAAAACAAAGTTTACCCTAACATTCTCTGCAGGTTGTACTGTT
The DNA here is from genome assembly GCA_014058105.1 of Kingdonia uniflora. Classification (NCBI taxonomy): domain Eukaryota; kingdom Viridiplantae; phylum Streptophyta; class Magnoliopsida; order Ranunculales; family Circaeasteraceae; genus Kingdonia; species Kingdonia uniflora. Next base: position 595,248 of record JACGCM010001055.1, on the reverse strand, counting down.
ACATCAGGAATGAGATGGAGACCTAGTCTCTGCAATACTTAGGTGAATAACTCTCAACCAGTTTTCCTATTGAACCTAGATCTTGGGATCCTCCAATCAACTAGGTTAGGTTACCATTGAGATTACTCGTGGATTGGCCGTATTAATCCTATTCCTTTTGATATACAGTATACTTTCCCTTTCAACAAGTACCCTTTTGTAAATGGATCCGCAAGGTTGTCTTAAGATTTTACAAAATTAATGGATATTATTCCATTCGCAAGTAACTGCTTAACGATATTATGTCTACGACGTATATGTCGTGACTTACCATTATACCCTTGATTCTTAGCCCTTGCTAGTGCTGCTTGATTATCACAATGAATACATATAACAGGTACAGGTTGTGGCCATAAAAGAATATCCCCTAGAAACTCTCGAAGCCATTCTACTTCTTCTCCAGCTTTATCTAAAACAATAAACTCAGATTCCATCGTGGAGCGAGCTATACATGTTTATTTTTAAGATTTTCATGATACTGTTGCACCTCCAAGTATGAACACATATCCTGTAGTGGATTTTGACTTGTCAGAATCAAAAATCCAATTTGCATCACTATATCCTTCAAGTACAGCTGGATAAGTAGTGTAGTGTAAACCATAGTGTAGGGTGTACTTTAAGTACTTTAAAACCCTAACGAGTACCACCCAATGTGCATCTCTAGGATTACTCGTATATCGACTGAGTTTACTTATTGCATAAGAAATATCTAGTCTAGTACAGTTCATAATATACATGAGACTGCCTATGATACATGAGTAGTCAAGTTGAGAAACGCTTTCTCCCTTGTTTTTTGCTAAGTTTTGAGTTCTACCAAATGGTGTTTCAACACCTTTACATTCAAGCAGATTGAATCCCTTAAGTACATTTTCTATATAATATGTTTGTGAAAACACAATTCCCTGTGATGTTCTATTGATCTTAATTCCAAGAATAACATCTGCAATACCTAAGTCCTTCATGTCGAAGTTCCTGGTTAGCATTTTCTTAGTAGACTTTATTACATTAATATTAGTCCCCAAAATCAGCATATCGTCTACATAAAGGCATACAATTACGCATGCAACATCAATGCGTTTATAATAAACACATTTGTCACATTCATTGATTTTAAATCCATCCTTGATCATAACATGATCAAACTTTGCATGCCATTGTAAGGGCGCTTGTTTTAATCCATACAAGAACTTTACAAGTTTACAAACTTTGTGTTCTTGTCCTTTGGCAATAAACCCTTCAGGTTGGTTCATATAAATTTCCTCATCTAATTCACCATTTAGAAAAGTTGTTTTCACATCCATTTGATGTATTTCAATCTTATGCAAAGCTGTAATAGCTATTAACATTCGTATAGATGTTATTCTTATAACTGGTAAATAAGTGTCAAAGTAATCTAGGCCTTCCTTTTGCCTAAATCCCTTAACAACAAGTCGCTCCTTGTACTTGTCTATTGAACCATCAGGTTTCATCTTCCTCTTGAAGATCCATTTATAACCGATTGGTTTGTTACCAAGTGGAAGAGTTACCAACTCCCACATATAATTTTGCATAATAGAATCAATTTTAATATGCACTCCCTCTTTCCAACTAGAGCCTCAGAAGTTGACATGGCCTCCTTAAAGTTTTGGGGTTCATTCTCCAACAGGTTAGTTAGATATTCAGGACCGATTCTTACGAATGCGGTATTAACACGTTTGCCACGTCTAAGTTCTGGAGCCAGTTCAAAACTTTTAGGCTGAAGATCACTACCTTAAACAACGTCATGTGATCTTTTCAGAGAATTTACATTATTGTTCTTTTTGCTTGGGAAAATATCCTCCAAATAGATAGCATCATGTGATTCGATGAATGCATTCTCATGTATATCAGTAATCTCTTATTTGTGTACCAGAAACCTGAATGCACTACTATTATTAGTTTTGGCAATAAAAATACAGTTAATAGTTTTGGGTCCCAATTTTACACGTTTGGGAACTGAAACTTGCATTTTTACAAGGCACCCCCCACACTTTCATGAATTTAAAGGAAGGTACTCTACCTTTCCAAATTTTATAAGGAATGCTATTAGTCTTCTTATGAGGAATCTTATTCAGTAAATAGTTTGCTAAAAGTAAAGCTTCCCCCCACAAGTTTTATGGCAAACCAGAACTAATCAACATGACATTGACCATATCATTCAAAGTTCTATTTTTCCTCTCAGCAACTCCATGTTGCTAAGGTGTCTTAAGATTGTAAAACATGTATTCAGAATTGAGTCGAAGATGAACGAAAAGGAAATGGAAAAATAAAACTAAAGATCGAGGCTTACAGTCACTGTAATTTCCTTAAGACAGATTTCACCCTGCGTATGGTACTTCACAGTTCACAGTGTTTGTCTCCCAAGATATAACGATCAAATCGTATAAACTTGAAGCACTCAAGTTGATACTCCTGTCGAACTATCTGTAACTTCACACTCAAGAAGGAATTAAATCGAAAAGAGGAAGAATGAGATTCTGGGATGTTTTCTATGTGTCAAACACATTAAGAACAATTATTTAAATAAAGGAGAAGTTGACCTTTATAAGTACCTATAGACAGGGTTGCATCCCAAGACACACTTCTGAGAAGAGTTGTATCTTTTAAAGAGAAACTGCATGTTTTATTCGAATAGAATCTATTTATGTTCAAATACATTTCTTACTGTTAGATTTATTCGAATAGAATTATAATCTATTCGAATAGATTCTTATTGCCTTATTTATTAGAATATAATAATAATCTATTCGAATAGACTTATAAAATAGTCTAAATGGGTCATGGGTTGGTTCGTACACGCAAGCCCATGGGCGTCCCCATATAGCAAGTCTTCGCACGCTCGTCTCACATACTTGTGAGGACACCACCTACTTACAAATGCTATACATGTGTAACCCAATATAAAGTAAAAATACTCTTTTTACTTATTCAATGTGGGACTAACAGTAATCACCAAGTTTATATTCAAACCACAAAGAAAAGACATGCTTTTTTTCCAACATGTTTTAAATTGAAGCTTGTAAAATTTTATAAAAGAGGGTGATCAAACTCCTTTTGAGGCTTACTATTTATGTTATAGGACAATACATGTAACATAGTTGAAATTATCCGCCCATCCAAGATATATTACACCGTCAAGATAAAGTCAATACCTGCCCATAATACACAAATATACTCAGAGATCTAGATTTAATCCCCTTTGTACTTCCTGTATCTTTAATACATTGATATTACACCATCAAGAATGCCTTGATCACTTGATTTTCTGAAAAAGACAACCATATCAACAAACCACAACATCAATCATAGCTAGCTAAGAGGGCACCATCAATATTTAGCACATGAACACCATGAGGAGGTTTAGTCAAAGATCACATAATAATTCCCATCTGAAGAAAGAAAGGTTGAGGTCCCAAGGGCTGCATATGGATATGTTTCTAGTAGTATATGAATACCATATAAAATATTTTCCTATATACAAAGATCAAAGGTTGAGATACAATACAATTTCAAACATCACTTAACTGATATACAAAGACCAAAAGCCAGCAATAGTAAATCTTAGAGTCTTACCTACTCAGTAAGTAAATCAATGAACCTTGTCACTAAATTCTCAATTTTCCTATATGATCTAACGTTTTTGAAGCAGTTTAGCTAAACTCCTTAGAAAAAATGTAATCCGTGAACATGAGGGTCGTGGTCTAAATACTGGAATTCCTATACCAAAGTTTTTTAAGTATTACCATTTTAAAGTTGTCAAATTAACAAAGCTTCAATAACCCTTACAAAAAGGCTAAGAACCCAGTGATATTTGATTATCATTACAAAAGTAATTGCCTTTGATATTAATCAGCTAAGAGAAGTATCATCAGTTTCAACCCCTCTTATGTACTTTCTACTAAGATTATAGCTAAATTAAACAAAGAACTGCTAGGGGGTAGACTCATGATCAGTTGGAAAGTGCATAAACTTTCATCTAAGCAAGCAATAAAACCTTAATCCATAAATTTAAGGGGAATACTCTTGACTACCTGTAGAATATTTTAAGGTAAAGATAGTATCCAAACGGAACCAACGAACATAGCTTCAGATAACCAAATTGCTCCTCAGAAGCTATATGGAGATAATTATGATTTTCTTGTTAATCACCGTGTTAGGCAGTTTTGAGAAGAGTACATGATTAGCCTTAATGAAATTAATTGTTGAAACTTTATCTTCAGGTGTGAATTGACCAACTTTATAATAAGAACAAACCACAAAATCATAGCAAGAAAAGGGGGAATAATCATATGTCAAGTGCTTACCATTTTCTAAATAGAAATAAAAATCATAGAGAAGAGAAGAAAGAACTTGCAAGAAGTCATGTTAGATTCTAAAATAAAATACCTGAATCGAAGTATATTTGAGGATTCCTTCAAACACAATATTTTGTGAAAATATTGATCTACAAAACCAAAAAGAATCCAACCTTATCAATATAAAATAGTTAGAATGTTACCTCAAAATAGTATTCACATTCAATATCAGCTTACTTAGCAGGGAAAAAAATAGGAGAGAGAAATATCTCAGTGGCAAAAAAAAATATGCAGCAACTTGAGTTTCTCTCTTCTCCCTTTATCAACATCTAGATTTTGAGCACAATATTTTAGAAATGTAGAGAGAGGGAATACCAGACATTTTTTTAGTTGATTGTTAGTGAGGAGGCGAATTGGAGTGATCAAGTCATCGAACCTCATCACTATTAAGTACTCCCATTTGTTTTTAATTTTGTACATCCCATAAACAGGTAGGCAATGTTCTTATCATTGGTCTTGAAAGGCAACATAGTGTCAAGATGGGAATCTTTGTCTCCATCAACCTATTTTGCATAGTTCTCGTACCTGTTAAAAGTTGCAAAAGCACGCAATGAAGCTTTAATAAACCTTATCGAAGAACTAAAAACTTAATTTTGATATCTATTAATTGAGAGAAAAGCTCATCAACATCTCAAGGTAACATAAACAAATGAATTAAAAATTAATTACATTTAAAAATTCCATGAGAGAGAAGAGATGCAATTTCTCCTCTTGATCCAAGATTTAAGTATAGCTTTCCAACATGTTAGTTTCAAAATCATAAGACTATTTGTATCACATTTATTATATTCTCCTTATGCCTCTTTAAATGGTCAAGTTCCCAAGCAAACGCAGCAAAGTCCAAGAGCCAAGAAAGAAAGAAATTGAGAACATTTAATAAGGACTGCTAGATTGAGAATTCTCTAGTTCTTCCATAATGCTTATAAGTTCATAATAGTGAATGATCTAAACGGTGACCATAAGTTCTTAAGTAGTCATTAACCATATGTTTGAGAAAACAATCAATAACAAACAAAGATTGCTATAATTGTCTATGTTTACATATGTAGAAGATGCGTTAGATGTACATCATTAGAACAATAAATGCTTTGGTTTTGTCTCATTTAAATAATCTAGGACTTGATTTTATAGATATTGGTTGAGAGGTAGGCGCCAAGAAATTAGGCATAATAGTTTTAGTAAAACAGGTCGAATATAATTTTGGTGGTGAAAACAAAGATTAAGAAGGTAAGCTTTAGGGTCATTAAATCAAGAACATAAAAAATTGAGAATCCTAATTATTAGCATTTCGATGTAGTCTTCGAATGGAACCCAAAATCCAAATGCTTAAAAGACAATGTTGTAAATCAATTCCAAACTCAACAAACTCACCAAAGTATGCAAAACCCAATAAATTAAACCCCTAATAAACTAAATTCAAAGAAGTAATTAAGCAAATTACCAACCAATACCACCCTCCAAGTCCAGCAGACTTCTTCACAGCACCGTGAGCTCCTCATCCCTTCTCTCTACAATATAGAAATCCACCATTAATAGATTTATCCATTGTAAAAGATTGACCGAGAGAGAAACACCATAATCAAAAGCCCAACTTCTAAAATCCCAAAATCACAGCTACTGTTTGGGATAAAATTATGAGATTGAAGAAGAATCCCAACTTAATTGAAACAGTTTCAAGCTCTTCTCCCAAATCAAACACCAAAGGTTTAAAAAAACCCTCAATTAAAATCTTCGATCATGAACTTGAGATCAAAACCCTCGAGTTCGTAGAGGTTTGAAGAAATCGCAGATGATATATTCTTGAATTATAGAGAGAGAGAGAGAGTTAGTTTCCAGTCGGGTTTTTATTTTTAGGCTTTGGGTTTAAAATATAAAGTTCCAAAACTGCATTAATTTATCTCAATCTCGAGGCGTCAACGGCGCATCCCGACCCCTCTTTTGTCTCTGGACATAAGACAAGACAGACTTATCCAAAGTGGCAAAAACACCATCTTGTTTTAATATAGAGATATAGACTAGATTTGTAATCATTGATTTCTCCCTTTTAACTTTAGTAACAGAGTGAAAATAGGGAGTGTTTCTGTCACCTGCATTAACCCACTTCAGCCTTGACTTCTGGTACATCAACTTTTCATTATGGAGTAAAGCACTATTGAGATTAACTTGAGCTGTCATAACCTCTGTAGCCACCATGTCATTATCTGGGTAGAGTTGTTGTGCTTCTTGCAGACCAAGCAAGACATCTCTCATATTAGCTATATTAACCTCGGTAGACCTTCCAAGTCTTTATGGCTGCCTTGACCATCTTCAGCTTAATTCTTAGAACACACAGAGGAGCGCCAAGAACCCTTTCCTTCCAGACCTGCTTATAAGCTGAACAAGATAGGGATGCTCAGCCCATATCTTGCAAAATCTGAATGGTATGTTTCTAGGTTTTAATATAGAAGTATCCCAGCTCAATATACTAAAGTGGTCTGAGTTCACTTTATGGAGAACTCTAGTTTTCCAGTTCTGAAATCTGCAAAGTCCATAACTCATTATAAAGAGCCCTATCAAGAAGACAAAAAATTCTATCTGCACTCATCTGGCCATTACTTTGTTTCATTTTATGCTTTACTTAATTTTGATGAGTAGTTTTAATTTAATGAAAACATAAATATTTTGCTTCAATTAGTTACAATTACACATTTTGCTAGATTTTGTAATCCTTTATCTGCAGAGCCATGATTCCCATATTACAAGAAATTTATAAACCATTGCAACACCTCATTATCTCTACAACATATGCAAAGAAGAAATTTGTAGCCATTTATACAGCCTGATAGATATCACAACAACAACATCAACAATATATTTTCTAACAAGTTAACGCAGTACATTTGAAAAATCACTGAACTATCTAAAGCAAAAGAAGTGCTAAATGCATCTGATTTTTGGTATAAATGACATGATCTTAGTTCAACAGTACCCAAATGAAAAGAAGCAAGGCCTCCAAAGAAGATGCATGGCTTCACTTCCTACTTAAACAATTAATAAGAATTTGGATCTAAACAAATAATAAGAAATTTCTTAAGATATCTAGGGGTCCAAACAATATTTTTCAGTCTTTAACAGTTCAATCCTTGGTTGCAACATCCATCTAGGGGGAATTTCCCATTTTGGGTAATACAAAATATACTAAGATCCTACTCATTTGTAAGGGATTTGAAGGTTATTGATTCTAGAGATGTAATATTAAGGAAGATATGCTGGATATATATTGTAATGGAGTATATTATGCATTCAAGGAGTGGAAGGATAATATATGGGGAGATGGAGCTATAATATTCTCTTACCTATTCTAGTAATAGTATTTGTACATCAAGCTTTGTATATACTCAATATATATACTATGGGTCGTCTAGAACTCAATTAAAAAAAGAAGAGAAAGAATAAGGAGAAGAAGAAGATGGGTTACCCTCCTTGTGTTAACTACACCTGCGACTGTAAGCTCTTACTACTATTTACTTTGTACTTCAATTCTTTCATACTCACTTTGTGCTTATAATATGTATATTGAGGTTTTCGTGTTTTTTATTTATTTATTTTAACAGATGCAAATCCGAGAACCTGGCCACAGTTGTTGGGGAAGCCGGCAAATGTGGCAAAAGCGATCATCGAGAGGGACGTGCCAGGAGTGGCAGTTATACTCCGAACTTCTGATAACTATGGCATTTTCGATTTTTGTTGTAACCGGGTGTGGTTATACGTTGACAATGACGCTAGACACACCGTTAATGCTGTCCCAAAAATTGGGTGAAAATGCATTAACATTCCTGATATGATGATTTTTCAGTTTATTTTAACCGGGTACACTATATTTTTGTAACCGGGTATTATTTTGATTTATTAGGAAGATGTTTCAGTTTATTTTATGATCACGTAGTGGAAAGGAGAATTTGAATAAAACAGTTCCTTATATGAAATTTGTTATTGTCGCTTTGTGCAACAGTTGATAGTAAATTTAGTGATTATGTTTTTGTTAGATGAAGAACCTAGCTAAGAGTATCTTGAATGATGCTGCAATTTCGATTCTAAATGTGCCTTTCAAAGCGAATTTGGCAAGTGGCAAAGTTTCGTTGCCACTCGTAGTTTCCTAGTACTGATTTTCAATATTGTAATTAATCACGCCTCATGTTTTTATTTTTCTTTTGCATCTTGTCATAAAGCTTTTGGTTTTGGACTGCGGGTATTTGCTATCGTATGTAACTTAACCTAATTCTATTCATTCAATGTAAACTAAAGGATTTATTATTCCTTGTGCCAATTAACAAGTTTTAACCACTTGCATGACATCAAAGGATTACTCCTTGTCTTGATGATTGATCTCGCAAGATTGTTGCAAGTAGAAAACGATTAAAGCAATAATCAAGAGACAAGTATCAAGTATACCTCGTAACTAAAGATTCATGAATAAAATCAAGAATATCTCTCTAAAAAGCTAAAAAGAAAAGGTTTTTCTGTAAAATATCAAATGCTAATCAAAGCTATAATCTAGTCTTTTATGACCAATAAATGTGTTATTAGAAATAAATCTGAAATAAATATAACCTAAAATCTAAATATCTACATTTAAGGTAAAGCATTTCTAACACTTGAATTAAAAACAAATCTATAACCAAACACAATAAATCTAAATTTCTGTGCAAAAAACAGAATGTCTAATGATATCATCTATACTACTACCAATACATACTTTCTGCCAACGTCTAATACATGCCGTTGATCTCCCATTTCTCGTGCGTCGAGGACGTTTTAAAAGGCTCGGATAGGTTTCAGCAGTTAAGTTTAAAACTCAGCCGTCGGATCTGGAACAAATTTTGTGTCTTCCATCTTAAATTTCAGTCTCTCTTTTTGGCAAATCATTTGGCAAAATTCGCCCCCCACAAATCTATGTCTCCTCCTGCGATCTCTCTCTTCCAATTTTAATCTTCATCTTCGATTTCTTAACGATTCGGTTGCGATTCTCGGTGTTTGATTTGTGTGCTCGATTTTCTCTGAGGTTAGTTCAATCTTTTTTTTTGCTACTTTTAATGTCGATTTTGCTACTTTTAGCTTAATTTGATTCATTGATTGGTGTATTTGGTTGTGGTTGTGGTGTGGTTATGGTTTATTAGGGTTCGACTTTGTAATTTATTATTAATTTATTGGGTTTTGGAAGAGTCAATGTTGTCTTAATTGCGTTGAGGTTGATTTGAACTTGCAGAGGGACATTAGGCTTCACGCTCTACCATGAATTCACCTAAACCTAATTTGATTGAAGATTAGATCTCAGGTAACCCTAATTTGAATCAATGTTTGATTTAATTTGATAAAGTTTTGAGGTTGAATCAATCAGATACTAGTTTCCATGGCCAAAGGATCACTCTACAACACTTTCAGAGAAAAAACAATGTTAAAGCAGCAAATCCCATATTTTATCTGTGCATGTATGTTGGATTCACTCTTCAAAATTAGATTTTTAATATTATTGGGATTTCCTTCTAACTTTTGGTAACTCAATATTTTTACAGTTTGTTATTCTGCAACTTTTCATGTCATAATCACATATTTGTTATTGTCATGAACACAGGTTTTCCCTGGTTACAGTGTTTCATAATTATTAATGGTTGAAATTGGATATGCAATATTCCCTAAATGATCAGGTTTTTATTTGAGCACTCTGAATGTTTATTCGCTATTTTCGAATTTTCCTTATCCAGTGGTAAACATACTGTACTATCTTAACTTCTTACCTGTGTTTACAAAAAAAACTGCTTACCTCTTTGGGAAGTGACAAAGTTGAGTCATTTAGATTTTTGCAGGACACTACAGCTGTTCACTCAGAGCCTTGGAGAATAGGGATAATATTCTCGCAATCAATAAAAAATATGGCTAGCAATATACATTGCAGTTGAGATATTCTCTTAATTGTGTGGTACTTCAAACGTTCAAACACTTTCCAATTTCAGTTGTCAATATTGTGTCTCATCACTTGTCATTCGATTATTTATATTCATGGATCTGTCATAGTGCAACTTTAACATTGTCCTTTGCGGTAATCTTCAGGACACGGGGTGTTATATTAGGCCAAGTTCATATCATTTGCGTCGTCTCTCTGAATCTCCAGGTACATGAATCTATAATTTATATTACCAAGCTTAAAAGTGTAGGGGAGAACTAAAACTTTAGACTGCCATGGATCACAGAAAAAAAAACCCATCCCTGAATCAAGAAAGCAATGTTGACGATAACATCAGTGAGTTGTTGAATGCTCTTTACCACATTTTTTTCCTTTCATATTTAGTCATAGTCGTCTTTGTTTATATTTCAAACTTCTGTGTGACACCATTCAGAATGTCTTCCACCATTGGGCCGCTAATATAATTTTTAAATAGATTTTGCCTTTTTATAAGTGATTAAGAGCATGGCATCCCGGCCTTTCTAGGATTTTCGTCCAAAATTAGAATTGTGCAACACAATTTATTTCAAGAACACCATTGGACATGCTCTAGTCAGTTTCTTAATAGTTAATACTTTTCTTCATATTTCATAGCTACCTTTTTCTGGATTTGATTCACCTTATTGGATGATTCTAATAGGTTTTCAGAAAGGACGTAGTATTCCTTGTTGATATAAGTTTAAGTATGCAGGGGAAACCTCATGAGATTGTAAAAAGTGCGCTATCTTCAGCCCTATCAAATCTCAACCCAGAGGACTCCTTTAGCATAATAGCTTTCAATGGGGAGACTTACTTATTCTCATCATCGCTGGAGCCGGCAACCAAGGAAACAATTGAAAAGGCCATTGAATGGATAAATATGAACTTCATAGCAGGAGGTGGTACAAACATTTTGCTTCCTCTGAATCAGGTAGTCTCATTTTCAATGACTTGTACCTTAACAATTTCATCACTCATTTTCTTTTTTGTATTTCACGTGAGTAGGTTATATACACTATACTTCTATGCATCTTTACTAGTTATATAAACAACATCTTTACTACTTATGAGAAAAGAAGGGTCTTTGGAAAAAAGTGATACCTATTTTCCAGACTCAGACATAACTTTCATTTATATAAAGCAGATACATGGACAACATTCAATGCCATGCCTGTCTTTTCAGTCCAGACCAAAAATTTTCTTCAATTTCTCCTGTGTGAACCAAAGCATGAAATCATCTGCGTTGATTAGGTGCATGTTTTTGTTGTGTCCTTTTTGCTCTTGTGCAATATGTTGTAAGGGTTTACTCCCGCATTGTCTGACAACATGTTTACTAGGTATTTCCTCTGCTGATATTAAAAGGATTAGTCATAAGCTTTAGTATTCAAGCCTATTACAACATTTCTTTCACCTTAAAAGCGCCTCAGATTTCTTTATAACTAACATACAGTAATTTTTGTTTTCTACTTTGATATCCAAGGAACTGTAATAGGGCTAATTATCCTTTATCTTTCATGCAGGTATACTTTATATGCATTAGTAATAACCCTTTTCTCATCTTATGGGTTTCATTGATACTCCACACCATTACAGTCTCTAGATATTAAAAGAATTATTTCCCCATGGAAGTTAAGTCCTATGTTTACAACATCCGGACAATTTTCCATGCAATAAAGGTTCATGAAGTTCTATGTAATGGTTTGACAATCGATTCCAGTTATCTTCAACTATAAACTCAGTGAGACTTGGTACTAAACTACTTGTTGGAGTGTATCCAACACTACTGTCGCAATGAACTTAGTCATGACAAATATCTACCTTAAATGCCCCATTATACATATGTTCCTTTGGCATTTGACTTCATTCCTGTGAGAGTATTCCTCCTTTGGCAGGCATTCTACCAATGCCTCTTTTTTGGTCAACAGTCAGTTAGACAATATTGATTTGCATAGTTTAGTTAGTTCTGCACATGTGAGGGTAAATATACTTAGAGATCTTGAGAAATATTCCTGGAACTCACATTCTTTGTTGGACTCTTAACTACTAATATCCTTAGTCTTAACAATCATAACACACAAATGATTATCAAGGTTCCTTAGAAAACTGGCATCATATTTTCCTTTGGCTTTTGTTCTGCTTAGGGAGAAATGGGACTAGTGGAAGCCAAGCAGGAGGTCACATGAAATCAGCATTGTCTCTGGGAACTTTAGATATCGTCTTCCCTCAACAAGTTGAGTACGGTCAGCCAATGGTAAGTATGTCACACATGTGTTTACTACAAGTGTTCCTGCAAATCTATATTATTTTTCATCAACTTGCAAGAATAAAATGTTTTTCATCATTTACATTTCAGGCTCGGATCCCGTATCCACATGTTGTTCCGTATTTTGGTAGGATGTGGGTTGCTTATGGACGACAAGCTATTGTAAGTACAGCTTTAATTTTGATTGCTTGCCTTACTTCATCCATATTGTTGTTTCATTTCAGTCATATTGAGTGGAAACTAGTTAAATATAATTTTATTAGTGGGTGGCGGAAATTCATATCCTAGTTCAGGAGAGAGATTTGCATGTCTCGGCACTTAAGACATTAAAACAAGAGACATTTGTGTTTTTACATCTCCCAAGACATTAAAACTTCTTCTTGCTCATTATGGAAGTTACCCTACTACCATTTAATTAACTTGGTTCTCCATACATGCCTTTTTTTTAGGGAAAGCTGGGGGACTAACCCCCATGAACTACACATAAACAAAAACCAGGAGATATACAAATGAGGACAAACTCCCCTACCGTACAAGTAGGGCAGGGGAGGGCCTAACACCAAAAGAATGAACAGAAATACAGGCAACAAGGTTTACTTTGAGCAAAAGGCCAACAAGTTCTCCACACATGCCATTTCTTTCTTCCTTTGTACTCATTCTTTTTTGTTATATCCTATATCTCCTGTTGTCCATTTTGTCCATTCGACTTTTATTAATGAAATTTCTTCCTCTATAAGAAAGAAAATAAATATATTAGTCTTTGTTTCTTGATATGAGTTTAAGTATCAAATAAATCATTGTGATCTTCATTTAAGATATTTTGCTGAAGCAGGGCGAGTTTTGGTTTTGAAAATGTTGTAATTACTATATGTTCATTTTGGAAATAAACCAAATGCACCTCCAAATTGTTGGTATGACTACGTCTGCATGAGTTGCACTACCACTTGATCCTCCAGAAGTTGGACCTAGACCTGAACCTGTCTATGTTAATGCAAATCAGAACCGTGTGATCCTCAAGCGGAGAGAATCACGTGCCAAGCTTGAGGCTAAAAACAAAGTTACTAAGGATCGAAAAGTACGCATTTTCTCTAATCTTTATTTATCAATAGATTCGACTTTTCATTTGGAATCTTGCATATCTAAGTTGTCTCTTGCTTCATTAGCTATGCATCATATGATCCACAATTGATAATCAACATCTGTAATTTTATCTAATAAGTCTAAGCCTGACTTATGCCTCAATGATGCAAATGGTGCTTGCCTTTTTAAATCGGCATGTATTATAGAGTTATACACATGTTTCAGTTGCATTTTCCCAATTTTCTTTTACTTTCTTTGTTGTATTCTAGCTTTGTTTTTATTATTACTAACTAGATTTTTATATGGCAGTCGTATCTTCACGAATCTCGGCATCTGCACGCTCTGAAGAGGGTGAGGGGATCTGGTGGATGTTTTGTTAATACAAAGAAGATGGAGGAATCCAATGATCAAAATGCCTCCAATGTTGGTTTTCTTTAAAGGGGTCATGAAAATCGTACTGGGTCGGAACATCTCTCATGCACTTATATTTGCCCAAAGGTTGATGTCGACTATATATTTAATATATAGAATGAAGTTAATGGATGGCACCTAAGGTCAGAAGGTATCGGTGTAAGCTGAAATTGTAGTTTACTCTAAAGTTCTATAGCGTTATTAGTGCAATAAATAATTTTCTAGAAATTTGTTGTAATTGAGTGTAAAATTTTGGAACCAAATTGAATGACCCCATATTATGATTTTTAGGGTGGCGTAACGAAAAATCAAATGCTGAAATTCATGGGAGCAAACATCAGCGTATCCTTAATGCAGGCAATTGAACATCTAGAGGTCAGTTTAGTGAGGATGATGCTTGCTAAGTATAGCAAAAGTTTCTTAACATGAAGAGTACATTAACAAAAACGAAGAGTATGATCTTGTAGTAGTAATAGTAGTACGATCTTCTTATCTTCAAGATGTTGGAACATTGGTACTGTTTTGGTTTGTACACTTTATCAATTATTGTTGGTTTTCTCCTTTTATCTTTTTCTGACATTTCTTCTTTGTTTGAGCCAAATTTCTTTATGATGATATATTGTTGGAACAGATACATTACTGTGAAACTCTATAAAGAGTTGTACATTGTAGTTCAAGAAAAATGCTTTGTGCACATCAACTACGGTGTGAGCATATAGAGGACGATATCTAATGTTGATATTGTAGGGGTTGTAGTGTAGAATTGCCCATGATCGTTGAATTGAAGATGATGATCTTGCAGAAATTGAGACCGAATTTTAAAGTGTCATATATTTCTTTATGGTGTTATACAATTGGGCGCCCAAACATTAGGCACACAATTAGAGGATGAAAACCAAGTGATTGGTAATTTATTAGACAAACAAGGGCACATGCCTCATTGACTGAACTGTCGGGCTAGCACGCACATTAGCGAGTGCCATCGTGCTCGTATCTTTATATAGTTGTATTCCAATTTTATAATTAAGGGCGACATACTCCCAATTAAAACCATTGATGTCAATATGTCTATATATGCGACAAGCAAAGAGTAGAAGTCTCACCAAGAAGAAGAAAGAAAATGGGTCATGGCACTTACCCTCCTTGTGGCGGCCGTGACGGTAAGTTCTTACTATTTTTTCACTTATGTTATAAACCCTCCTTGTGCTGATAATATATTTCAATGTATAATTTATACTAGTACTACATGTGGCTTGTCATGGCAACAATGTTGGCTCGCCTTCGGCGCTACCCGTGACTATGTCGACACGCTTTTGGCGCTACATCTTATGCGTTTACGCACCTTCGGTGCTATATTCTAGTATATCGGCAGATTTGACACGCCTTCAGTGTTATATCTTTCAAAAGGGTACATTTTTCTGCTAGTTTCATATATGGTTGTATTGATATTGAGAAATGTCAACATTATAAGATGTTCTTCACTAACTGTATTTGAGCGAAATATCCATGAACTTTGATATTTGATGAAATACTAGAAAATACCTATGACCAATGGGTAGTATGCAACATTGCCTTACCGTATCAAACGATAAAGGCTAATCGTTTGGTCGCTATTATTACGATCATAGCTTCCGGTTAGTGTGATGTATATACTTCAAGGTAGATTATTACTTTGATGAGACGATATTCTCAGCTTTGGGAGGAAATATAACAATCAATGTTGAGGATGTTTCCAAGATTAGTTGGAAAATACCATCGTTACCTCATCTAGATCATTTTACATAAGTTAAGTGACAATAAGGTTTAACGGATTTCAAACCTGCAATAGGTCACAAATGAATTTCCAGACATATTCATAGATAATGTTGAAGTATCGTAGGTGTGTGTACCTGCAAGTAATCCACCTACATAACTGAACATTCTGAGGGAATTAGTAAGAGTCCTGCAAACGAATTAGAGGTTCGCGCTTAATACGGAGCACCGTTGGAAGAAAATATTTTGAGCTAGAGAGCTGCAGAATAAGAGATAAATATGACTAATGATGTAGTCGGTTCATTGAGGATAGAACCACCCATCGATGAGGTAATAGTAGTTATGCGACCAATTGATGCATTACGAGATAAGAAGATCTCAATTTATTAAAAGTTTGAAATGGCACAACTATAGTAGCATATTCCCCAGATTCGACAAGAGTAAGCCAGCAAAGCGTAGTCGAAGACAGCCATACATGATCGAAGTTAAACCTTTGCGAAGTTACCTCAAGTCCTCGACCTACCAAAAGTAGCCGTTGTGCCTGGTCAAGATAAGAGCTATTAGAGATCCGTGAAGTTCGCCCACTCCTCCCGGAATAGGAGACTATTTCTTTTTGTTTGTAAATCGCATGTGTCTACTATAAATACAGGTAGATAATAGATGAGAAAGGGCCCCCGACAATTTACAAACCTTACCATTTCATTACTTTAACCCTACTATCATTCTAAATTCTGTAATAACTAGCAATATACTAGATTTTACATCAAAATCCTCCTCGAGGTCGTAGTTTTTCTTAACTTTTACTGAGTTTTCCACGTAAAATCTTGTCTATCTAGTCTTATTGCATTCACTTTACGAATAAGTATTGGCAAAGATTCTCCTTCCGAAAAACATATCACTACAATTAGCGCCATCTGTGGGAATTACCACACTTTCTTTTTACCATCACAGATCTAAACACCATCCGATGACAAACATAAACCTGAGAAGCCATTCTAGTACTGTCAGAGATCAGGAAATACCAGGAGTTGTTAATCTTTACGGTGCCGTACTCGAGCTTCAGCAACAAATGGCCGCAGAAAGGCCCAAAGAATGGAAGATCGGCGTATCCACGCTCAAGCCCTACAAACGGAGAGAGGCGAACGGTGGAAAGCCTTAGATGATCAACACAGTCAAGCACATCAAAAAGAAATAGAACGACGAAGGAGAACGCAAGATCGACTTACCGGTCGACAAACGTCCCCTCCACTCGCCCGAAACGAGCATAGATCAAGAGCAATTCAATGTAATGATCCACCAAGGGAAGACAAACTACGTATTTCTCGATCCATATCCGAGAACCCAAAAAGAGTCTCTTAACATTTTGGTTTAACATCCTCAGCATCAACAACTCAAGGAAGCCGGCATCATCCGAACCCCCCCCCCCCCCGCCTGAAAGAAGACCGGTCAGGGATCGGTTAGGACCAGAAGGACAGGGAGATTTTGTTCCTCAGGTTGCAGCCTTACCATTTCCCCCGTAACAATTCATCACCTTGAACGACCTCAGCAACAGGATCATGGCCATAAATTCTGGCATTTCAGGCCGAAGATCCACATATGATAGAATCGAGTCAAACCCCGTCTCCTCTCATCTCGAAGTTATGCCCATCCCAAAAAATTTCCATATGCCTAAATTTATTTAGTATGCAGGCCTGACTGACCCGCTTACACATGTTCGACATTTTAAAGCCGCAGTTGGGCTATATTCCAAACTCGACCACATGTTATGTAGACTCTTTAACATAAGCCTGAAGGAAGAACCGCTCCGTTGGTTCCATACTATTCAAGAGGCCTCCATTACCACGCTCAGCCAGTTTCAATATCATTTCGAATCCAATTACCCTCATGCTAGAGAGCGAGAGATCACTGTCGATTCTTAGTTTTACTTCGAACAATGAGCGAAAGAGACCCTGGCAAGCTTTCATAAATGTTTCCTACAAGAAAGATAAGATGAAAAGCTCGTCTGTATTCCATTATCGAGAAACATCTTCGACCCCATCTCAACGAATAGTCACTACTGAAGCCCTCAAACAACGCGACAGAAACACCGACAACAATAGAAGAAGGGAGGGCAAACCAGACAGACTTGTCCCAGTTCTGTCGCCAATGACAACAACTCTCTCCACTATCTTACCGACCATAAAGAGAGATGAGTGTTATCGCGTACCACAGACAATTCCTGATCTTCCCAATAAACCATTATGTCAGTATCACTATGTGCATAACCATGAGACTGACACATGCCACTTCCTCATACAAATTTTCCATCGTATCCTATTAGCGGGAAGACTCCTTAATTATGTCATCAACATCTAAAACTTCCTAGAGAATAAAGCAAAAAATAAAGAAGTGGAGCAAAATTAGGCCCAAGGGTAAGCTCGTCACCTGTATATGATCGAGAATGAGAACGGGAAGAAAAGAACAAGACGATCGGATTATGTCTTATTGTAAAATGACCTCCTCAGACAAATTAGTAATACTTCTTCCCAGCACAAGCAAATCGAAACGTCCTTACCAAATTACCTTCGAAGACTGTGACACAAGCCACGTCAAATACCCTCATGACGATCCTCTCGTTATTATGCTCAAAGTCGGATAAGACTACCTATATACGATTCTCATCGATATCGGCAGTGCCACATATGTATTGTTCAAAAGAGCGACTGAAGTCCTAGGCCTTATAAATTTGATAAAAACTTCTGCAACAACAATCACGGGCTTCAATGGTTTGAAAGAATCAGCCACAAGCAAGATTACTCTGCCAGTTCAGGCGGGTTCAGAAACTATATTTGCAAAATTTCTAGTCATCAATACAGAGTTCAAGTATTTGAGAATTTTGGGACGCAGTTGGTTACATTCAATCAAGCAGTGCCTTCTATTTATCATCTGGCGCTGCGCTTTCCACATATCACAGAATATACAAAATCAAAGGCAGCCAAGCAGTTGCACGAATGTACGAAAATACCACAACCAACCCTCATACAATCAAACTTCTCAAAGCACAGCAACTATAGCAAAATGAACCACCAACGTTCGAACAACATGATACCGAGGTGGTAGAATCTGTTGAACTCGATGGCCCAGGGCGCACAACCTTCATCGGCTCCAAATTATTAGCCGACAAAAAAGAGGCCATGATACATTTACTTAAGAAGAACATCGACATCTTTACCTGGACATTCCAAGAAATGTCTGGCATCAATCCCTCCATTGCATGTCACCGACACAACCTCCTTCCAAACAGTAAATCTATCATTCAGAAATGACGGAATCTAGCTCCCCAACTCCGCGATGCAGTAAATGAAGAAATTGATAAACTCTTTCAGGTAGGATTTATTCGGGAAGCTAAATATCCGAAGTGGGCTTCTAATATCGTCGTAGTACCATAGAAAAATGACAAAATTAGAGTTTGTGTTGACTTCACAAAACCCAACAAGTTCATACCCAAAGATAGTTTTCCGCTACCGCTAATTCCACAACTTCTCGACTGAGTCGCAGGGCGTGAACTTCTTTCTATGATGGATACAACCTCTGGTTATAACCAGGTTCCACTTACTGAAGAAGATCAGGAAAAAACAACCTTCATCACCGACAGAGGTCTCTACTGTTATACGGTAATGCCTTTCGATTTAAAGAATGTAGGCGCTACTTACCAAAGACTTGTAACTACAATGTTCAAAGATCATCTCGGTGCAGTTATGGAAGTCTACATCGATGATATGATCTGTAAAAGCTTAAAATGAGAAGACCACTCCAGTAACCTCTAAACCATTTTTGATATCCTTTGCAAATACTAGATGAAACTTAACCCAGAGAAATATCAATTCGGAGTCACATCTGGTAAATTTTTGGGACATCTTGTCAGCAAAAGAGGGATAGAAATCGATCCAGTACAAATCAAAGTACTCATTGCGATGCCTTCTCCCCGAACAAAAAAAGATGTTAAAAAATTTACAGGCAAGATAGCCACTCTTCACAGATTCATCTCAAAGTCATCTGATAGATGCAAACTCATTTACCTCCTTCTTCGTGGTAACCCCACTCCTATTTTAAACAAACAGTAGAAAGAAGTCATTTGGACTCCTGACTGTGAGATGGCTTTCCAAGATCTTAAACAATACTTGGGGCATCCTCTTATGATGAGTACTCTAATTGATGATGAATCACTTACGATGTACTTATCCACTACTGAAGATTCAATCAGTTCCGTCCTTATCTGTGAAAATGGCAGAATAAAAAAACCAATCTACTTCATCAGCAAAACACTATACATGCTAAAAAAAGATACACAATAACAGAAAAACAGCTACTCGCCCTGGTCTACAGCTCTAAAAAATTTCATTCCCTACTTTCAAGCTCATCCCATCAAAGTCATCAACAAGTACCCCTTCAAACTTGTACTCTCAAAAAAAGAAAAATCTTGAAGAATCTAGCAATGGTTTATTTTTCTTGGAGAATACGATATTTACTTTGAACCCCAAATATCAATCAAAGGACAAGCAGTTGCCAACTTTTTGGCAGACTTTCCCGTTAAAGACCCTGATTGGGAAGAACTTGAAGAAATCTTCATAGATGACTCAATAGAAGAACCAGACGCATGGTCCAAAAGCTCAGGTTGACAACTTTTTATAGACGGATCAGCAGGACCACAAAGATCAGGGATTGGCATCATCCTCGTCTCGCCTTCTAATCATCGAATCAAAAAAGCTATCAAACTAAACTTCTATGCCACCAACAATGAGACCGAATACGAAGGAATCTTGTACGGCTTCGATCTCCCACTTATTCTCAGAGCAGAAGAATTAGCAGTCTACATCGACTCTTTGATTATGCAGTTCTGGTCGTAAAAAAGATACAGAGGCTCAAACATGCAACAATTTCTTACTTACCCCGACAGGAAAATCGACATGCCGATACATTAGCTTACATTGCTGCCATGCTGGGAGACAGTAAAAAAAGATCTTTAGAAATCAAAATTATCAAGCATTCCAGCCTTGATATACTATCAACATTCCAGATCACCATCGCTGAAGATGATGATTCTGAAGACTGGAGAAGACCATTCAATGCATACCACAACTTCAATATACTCCCCAGTAACAAAGAAGATGCTCGATCACTTTTGGCCAAGTGCCTCAGATTTACTGTCCAAGATCACATCTTATATCAAATCACAGGAGGGGGACCACTTATCGAATGCATTTCTCAGAAACAAACTCATTTCAAAATCTGAGAACTTCACGAAGGTATCTGTGGAACACATGTTTCAGGAAGATCGTTAGCCCAACGCGCTTTTACACAAGGGTTGTATTGGCCAAAGATGAGACATGACTGCGAAGACTTCGTTCGAAAATGCTACAAATGCAAAATCCATGCCCAAGACATCAAAAGTCCAGCCTGAGATTTGCATATAAGCAATGCCCTCTGGCCATTCAAACGATGGGGAATCGACATCATTGGACCCTTCCATCCAGCATCGGGAAACCGAAGGTTCGTCCTGGTCGCCACTGATTACTTCACAAAATGGGTTGAAGCAGTTCCTCTCTACCATACTGATGAAAACGAA
Source organism: Kingdonia uniflora (assembly GCA_014058105.1). NCBI lineage: Eukaryota > Viridiplantae > Streptophyta > Magnoliopsida > Ranunculales > Circaeasteraceae > Kingdonia > Kingdonia uniflora. The sequence goes on along the minus strand of JACGCM010001055.1, from coordinate 573,766 downwards.
GTCATCAAGTTCCTTTGGGAGCACATCATCACCAGGTTTGGTTGTCCGCATATGATACGCTCCGATAATGGCAAACAGTTCATCAGCGCCAAAGTACTTGATTTCTTCCATAAATACAAAATCCAGCTCACAAAATCCATACCATATTATCCTCAAGGCAATGGACAAGCCAAGCCATAAACAAAAGTATCAAGTCAGGATTACGCAAGCATCTCAACAACAAGAAAGGTTGATAGATGGATGAATTGCTCAGTGTTCACTAGGCCTACCGTACCACTATTTGAGTCTCAGCAGGCTGCACTCCATTCAGATGGCTTTTAGTACCGAAGCAGTCATACCTTTGGATCTCAATCTACCCAGTACTCGACAAAAAATTCTAGATGAAGACAATAAACTCTGTCTCCTTTGCAACCTCAATTGGATAGAGGAAACCAGAGACAAGGCTATTACAAATTTGGGACGATACCATTATACATTAAAAAAAACATACAACAAGAAAGTTTGAAAATGGAAATTTGCTATTGGAGACCTTGTCTTACGACGAATCCAATATAGTATTCGGCCTAAAAATTCTATAAAATTATCAGATAACTGGGAAAGACCATACATTGTCAGCAACAAAATATATAGTAGAACTTATTGGTTGATGACTAAAGACGAAATACAGCTTGAATATCTATGGAATACTGCTCAACTCAAACTATTTTACAGATGAGACACTGTAACCATTTACATAGATTCAAATAAACAAAATTGTGTTATCAGTTTACTTCTTACTATTTGATTTGATCTCGATCTATACTTGTCAAGTAAACATCAGACAAATAAAATCCTTATTATTTGAATTGATCTTGATCTATACTTGTCAAGTATACATCAGGCAAACAATATCCTTTTGATCTCGATCTATACTTATCAAGTATACATCAGACAAACAATATCCTTACTATTTGATTTGATCTCGATCGATACTTGTCAATTATACATCAGACAAACAATATCCTTACTCTTTTTCTTTGATCTCGACCCATACTTAATAAGTATGCATCAGACAAACAAAATTCTTACTATTTGATTTGATCTCAATCGATACTTGTCAAGTATACATCAGACAAACAATATCCTTACTTTTTTACTTTGATCTCCCCATACTTAATAAGTATGCATCAGACAAACAAAATTCTTACTATTTGATTTGATCTCGATCGATACTTGTCAAGTATACATCAGACAAACAATATCCTTACTTTTTTACCTTGATCTCGACACATACTTAATAAGTATGCATCAGACAAACAAAATTCTTACTATTTGATTTGAGCTCGATCGATACTTGTCAAGTATACATCAGATAAAAAAATCCTTACTATCTTGATTTGTTCTTGATCACTACTTAACAAGTATACCTAAAGACTATCATTCAAATTTTACACGAACAATATCCAATTATAGGATATGCTACTTCGCGATCTTTACTTATCAAACAACCTCTGAAAGAGCTCTTGATCTTCTCAAATCTAAATCCAGATACCCATCTAAGGATATACATCTGGTACTCATTCTCATTACTTGCCATTTCATGGTCATCTTTTACATATCACGCAAACAAATGTTCCTCACTTATCTACTCGATCTATAGTCGTATTCGATCAAAATTACTTTATCCAATCTGCTACTTATAATTATTTACAAAACAAGTGCAAATAATTATTTGGCAAATTTTTTTTTTTTCAGCAACACAAAATTGTTTCACCACAAACTACGAATTAAATTGTTTCGGTCCTACTAACCATTTTTACATCCTTTCTCAACAAACACATCTTACACAAGGTTTAACATTTCAGATGGAGATTTTTCTTCATTCAAATTTAGGCACCTTCGAGAACCTGTACATCTGCTACCTCACCAGGACGAGCACCATCAGCCTCCATCATCACATCATCTTCAATAACTTCGATTGTCCCACGTACATCAGGAGTCAGGGGTGCATTGTCATCCGAGCTATCATCAAATATAACACCACCAGCTTTTGCAAGTCCCTTGTAAAAAAATTTCCTCTCGTCCACCTCATCATACTATTCTCAAAAATACGCCCTTACTTCCATACATGTTTCCAGTTTTTCTTCATTCATCTTCGCCTCCACCTCATCGAGAAGTTTTCCCTGCTCTTGCTCCATTACTTTACGAACATCGGCAACTTTCTCCCTTACATCTTTTTCATAGGTCATCTTCTGCAACGCTAAAGCTTCCTTTTTCTCTTTCTCTGCCACTTTCTTCACTTCACCAAGCCTAGCTTCCCTCGCCTTCTTGGCATTAAGCTTATACCTATTCAATATTGCATTTAACTCAGCCTTCTCCATGATCAAATCCTTCTCTATATTTTTATATGAAATAATCTGGTTTGCTAGCTCACCACTACCCACAATACGACCTATAGCTTCAATCACCAACTTCTTAATCTGCATCAAAGTTATATAATGAATATTCGAGTGACCTACCAATTTTTTTATTTGTAGAAAAGCATTAAAATTTCTCACCTTCGTCAAATTCCTTTGACCCTCGCTGAAAAATGTATTCAAACTATCAAGCCCTACCAACCAATCCTCCAGCTCCGTCTTTAGCTCATTTGTCCCATGCGTATAAGCATCCATAGTCTTCTGAATTTCCATCTCAGACTCTTCAACATATTTCTTCTTCGACATCTCGTCACTGGTCTTCTTCGGGACAAAACTCCCAGAACCCCGTGGGGGACGCGCATCCACAGCAATTGTTGATTTAGCGGTACCACCCACCTCCTCCGTTGTCGATTGTTGAGTTAGCCTCTTATGAAGAAGGAATGGAGGAACATCAGACTCGCCGCTCTTTTCTTTTTATTCCTTCCCAAAGACTCTCCTAGCATAGCATCAATCTCAGTATCAGTGTTATACCCAGCCAAGGAACAATTTTTCAGTGGTAAGCTAGTATGTGCGGCTCTCTAGTTCTTCCCCGACATGTTTCCGTCGATAACAGGCACTTCCGAACCTTTTACCCTCAACCTTTTTAAACCAGCCTCTTGGAATAACGTGTTCACAAGATCTTGGTCAATGACCAGATAATCGATCCTACCAAAGAAATCTCTCCTCACCTTGTATAACTCTTCTTTTACTTGCGACTTCTTGTCGACCTCTTTCAATGCTTCAAATAGCATAACACAAGTTAGAAACACTTAACATCTCATTCACACAATTCGAACATCGAGTATTACAATTACCTAACCACACACCTAAGTAAAAAGTTTTTCTCTTTAAGGGTTCCCAGGGATCTTTCTTATCGAACTCATAATTTCTGGATACAAGTAAGCATTCATCGGTGTATCGCCCCCCAGTTGAAACCATATCATAAAGCAATGGCTTTTTCAGGAACCTCGCCAAGTACCGGTAGCCTAGCTTTTACGAGTTCATCTTGAGTGTGTAGTACACACATAAATCATCGACAGTTATCAACTCCTCCCCCTGGTCTTAAGTCGACCATTTATTGCACCAAAACCCTAAATATATTATACATATTCAGATTGAACTGCCCTGGTGCCACATCAAAGAAGTTCATCAATTTTTTTTGGTTCCCTCTGAGGGGAAACTTCAATCTTTTCTTTATTTGTTCCCGATACACCAGAATACCATTCAAGGGTATTTCCTAGTCAATCATATCATACTGGCACTCCTCTAACCTTATATCCCCAGGAATCCCATACTTCTTCTTGAAACTTAATATCTCTTTGGTCTTTGGACCCTCTCCATAACATGCCTTCTCGCCTTCCTCCACATCTTCTTCCCCATCCCCACTACCTTCCCGATCACTCTCTTGAGGCTCGCGATCTACATCCATCTCTGTGTCCACCTTATCAGCTTATTTGACAACACTAGGTACCACCCTAAAATGTTCCACGATACCTATATCTGCACTACTCGACCTCACCCTATATCTCCCTCCCAATTGTTGTACACAAGTTCTTACATCAATCATCAGGGGCTCTATATTTTCAAGATTCACATATATATCTTTCTCATCATTTTGAATTGGTTCAGCCATTTTAAAACGAACCTGTACATCAGATTCCATATTTTTTACACAGTTAGAATCTATCATATGTGATACATATACATGTTCATAAGTTCATATATTCATAAAGATATCGTTGTCGAGATTACTCTCTAATACAACATTCCCTTTATTATCTGCTACTATCATTTTGTATTTATACTTCATACTACAGTTCTCGATACAGTTAATATGATTTAATTCATATTCCTATCTTTAATTAAAGTGACATATCTGCTCAGTTCTTGATGCCTTTTAATTTTTAATAATAACATCGATAACTTGTTAATTTGGTCTACTTTTTGTCGAATTATAGGAAACTCTACAGCTTCATCTTCCATCTTCACCGACAACTTTGCTCGAGTCCACATTCTACCACAACGTTCAGGAGGATACCAAAACTATAATTTGACACGAAACTCGAAATCCTCCTCAGATTCCTTCGTTTCAGCCTCACTCGTCTCTTCGTAATCAGGCTCCTCCGGATCTTCCATGTGAATATCACAATTCCGAGATCTAAGGTATCGAGTGTATAACACCCAATACATCGCCTGAATACGTCTGAATACCCCATTCCGGGCTTGAGATCTAGTCTTCACCATCTTGCATGAATACATCACATCTACACACACGTAAACTATATATACCCACTAAAGTTACAATTAATTCACCCCTATTTACTCTGCCTTGGAACTCTACACTTTCAAAGTCAAATCAGTCAACCTTGAAATCCATTCCTGGACCCACTCAGTCAAATACATTCGAGATATTATGACAACCCAACAACATTTTATGTGCATTCACGTTCGAAATGTGACCTTCAGTTATTTATAACTACAATTTAGAATTCACAAAATACAAGAATAGAATATCGAAGATATTAACTTTATTTATTATGAATAAGTTACATTTCATTTTCGACCACTTCATCCTTCGATTATGTTACATATTACATTCGATAACTATATCTTTCGATTACAATACATCAAGCTATAATTTATCTTTACATTCAACTTACATGACTAATTACTCTGTGTTTTCTTTTCACCAGAATTTGACATTAAAGCCTCTTTCAAGTATAAGAAACTTAATGAATCTCAAGTCACAGAACTTCTAAGGACTGCTTTCACATATGAAGGCAGCAAAAAATTGCAACAAGCCTCCTACGTTTGGCAAGATCCCTGGACGCCCATCCAAGCTTCAAATCTTCATCATCAACGCGAACAGTTATCCCTTCTCCCCCAAACTGATGCCCTACATTACCTTCACCATCGCATAATGACGTAATTAGTTCCAATAAATACTACCATCCTCTGACAGTACCCACCCCCACCCTTCACACCATGACATAATTCACAGAAAACTCACCAAGGCCTCCACTGAAAAAACTCTTTACCTCTAATTCCTCACCATCTTCATCCTTTAGCAGCATACTCCACCACACTTGGGGTGGCATCTTTCCAAAATCACTATCATTCCACCCTCCTTAACCTCCCAATTTATACTCGACTTCACTTTGCCAGATTTATTGTATCGCATTAATTGCGCCTCGGGAATGACTTGACCAAATACATTTGCTTTGACCTGGGAAATCCTAAAGATGACTCATCTTCTAATTTGGAAGCCACTTCAGCTTTTAACTTCTTCTCGACACAATCACAAGTACTTCTGTCAAGAATGGGGCAATTGTAGTAGCATATTCCCCAAATTCGACAAGAGTAAGCCATCAAAGTGTAGTCGAAGACAACCATACATGATTGAAGTCAAACCTTTACGAAGTTACCTCAAGTCCTCAACCTGCCAAAAGTAGCCGTTGTGCCTGGTCAAGAGAAGAGCAGTTAGAGATCTGTAAAGTTTGCCCACTCCCTTTGGAATAGGAGACTATTTATTTATGCTTGTATACCGCTTGTGTCTACTATAAATATAGGCAGAGAATAGATGAGAAAGGACCTCTGATAATTTGCAAACTTTACCATTTCATTACTTTAACCCTACTATAATTCTAAATTTTATAATAACTAGCAATATACTAGATTTTACATCAAAATCCTCTTTGAGGTCATGGTTTTTCTTAGCTTTTACTGAGTTTTCCACATAAAATCTTATCTATCTAGTCTTATTGCATTCAATTTACGAATAAGTATTGGTGAAGATTCTCCTTCAGGAAAATACGCCACTACAACAACGTAGGATCGTTAAATAGTAATTTATCGACAAGGTATTCATATTTGCTACTGTGCTCACCATCAAGGATGAGGATTCATAACCACTTATTGTAAACGATTGTGTGTTGTTGTACATTGGCCAAAGTGGGTATCTAGAATCCAAGCAGAGCTCAGCTTGCTAGCATAATGCGAAGTGGAGCCATAGAGCATGTCGAATACAAATGGGAATGATGCATAAACATAATTAAATCAATGAGATAATTAGGTCAAGGCAAGACTAGTTGTCTAGAAATTATCTAAGATACCTAACATCGATTACGATAAAACTTATTCCCCGATTATGGACGCTATAACATTTTGGTACTGATTAGTTTATCAGTTGTCAAGGACAAGCTAGACATACATCTTATGCAATTATCACATATGAGAAACTAGATACGGATATCTACATGAAGCTACTCAGGCAGGTATAAGCTTCTAGAAGCAATTAAGCCCAACACACATGAGGTGCGTACGTAATACTACTGGATAGGTAACCGTTGGCTTGAAGTAATCAGGGCCCATGTAACATAGTAAGTTGATTAAGTTGAAGGTCGAGGACTTTACAAATAGTCTTATCTGTCCATACATTCTCATTAAAAACACAGATATTAGCTTAAGTCATCATAACAGTGTACTAAATAATTTTAATATTAGCAGAACTCTGGGGGAGATCCCGAAAGCCGTTGAATGTTCCTTAGGAAGAAATTTGAAATGAAAGACCTTGGGGAAACCAAGTATTGTCTCAATTTGTAGATCAAACATCTTGGTGGTGGCATACTCGTACACCAAGCGATACATATCAAGAAAGTTATCTAATACTTCGGTATGGATGCAGCACACAGTACAAATTCATTTATTGTTGTCCATCACTTGGATGTGGCCAAGGACCTCTTCCATCATCTTCATGGGAGGAGAAACTCCGAGAGCAAGGGTACCATATCTAGGAGATGTTTTACTAAAGTTAGATGGGTATACTAGACTCAATGTCTCATTCGCAGTAAACTATTTGGCTTGTCATAGTTTTGTTCCTACCCAAAGTGCTGAAAAGAGATCAAGCACATTCTGAGGTATTTGATCAGCATAAAAGACTGGGGCCTGTTCTACTCAAAAAATGATAAACGTAAAATTATAGGGTACGCCGATGGAGAATACTTGTCAGAACCACGTAGAGGCCATTGTCAGATAGACTATGTGTTTATGTACGGGGATACAACAAATTCTTGGAGATCGATGAAGTAGACGATGTTTGTTACATCTTCGAATCACGAGGACATTCTTGCACTTTATAAAGCTGGCAGAGAATGATGGTTGCGCTCTAAGATACATCACATCAACTGAAGTTGTGGCATGTTTTATCCAAAATAAAGCATCGACTGTGTATGAAGACAACTCAGTTTGTATCATTCAAGTCAATGGAGATTTTATCAATGGCGATAGAACGAAGCACATTTTACAGAAGTCATTCCATACTTATGAATTACAAAAAGCGAATGAGATTGACATTGTTCAAGACATTTCAGAAAACAACTTTGCAACCTATTCACGAAAACTCTTGCACCACTTACGTTTAAGCAGCTGGTATATGGAATCGGCATGTAAAAGTTTTTATTCATCATTATCTCGGAGAGATACAGCTCAGGGAGATCGATGTCAGGGGGAGTAGTCTCGGCCCCTGACGTGAACACGTGCATGTTGAACTTTTTTTTCTTGATAGTGTTGTTTTTGTCCCAAGGGGTTTTATTGACTAGAGGTTTTGATGAGGCAATGTATACTCGTCCACAACCCATACATGGCATATGATTGTACTTATTTCTTGCACAACTTTTTGTCTAAGGGGGTTTTGCTAGGCAGAGGTTTTGACAAGGCAAGTTGTCCTGGTATGCAACACCCCAAGGGGGAGTGTTAGGAGTTGGGTCCGGCCCAAGGTGGGAACCCAACTGGGTTGAGATGTCCTACTGGGCTCTTAATAAGCCCATGTAAGCTAGGGCTTTATGGGGAGAGTTTTATAAGGGTTATATATATATATATATATCTAATTAGACTTTATGCCTCTGTAACCTTTTGGTTCATCATATCAATAAAGTTCTACTTCTCTCTCATATCATGTTTGTTAGATTTTTATATATGTGTATGATTGCTAAAGTATTTGATATCTAACAGTACTCATCTGATCATATGACTATTCATCAAGATGTAAGAAGAAAATTTTCAATTATCTTAGGATAAACCAACCCGAATGATCATTCAACCCAAGAAACAAACTTTGTATTACTTATGAACTAATTTTATACCCAACATGTCATGAATTCAAAAAATTAGAATAAACTCATTTTATACCCACTCCTTTATCCAGTTCAGGAATCTTACAGGTCAGGCCTTGCCCAACAACATTGATTGCACCCCTTGAGGCTGGGCCTAGGCCACTGCCAAGCCCGAAGCTCTTGCCCCGAAGACTTGTTTGGGATTTCGATTTGGAAGTTAGCCCACCTACCAGGCCCAAGGTCAACATGAAAGCCCAACTGCCACTAGACTTGAAGTGATCTTTCGGCCTACTCCCGCCCGGACTCATGGACCCCGGCTTCGACCGGCCAACACACACTGCCTCTTCCCGACTCCAACCGAATCTCGACGGATTACGGCTCCTAGTTCTGACTCTGGGAGTGAAACGGTTCTACTAGAGATCGGTTTATCGTCTCCGAACAGCATTGAATGGCGCACCCCGACACATCATGATCTCTTCTCTACCGATGTCGGCTCCGACAATAGTTGCAATATTTCAAAGGCAATTGGAGAGAGAAACCGAAAGCGCAGAAGGAACTTTATTATGGATAAAGCTGAGTTCGGGGATTCCGAATGCCCTGCCAAGGTAAGTAAGTATTCACGGTTAACACATACTCACTCGTTACCTTTTTCCTTACAATATCACTTTGCTGCGTTACCAATGTGTGAGTCTTATTTTTTTGATAGAGGTAGACCTATTAATGTGGATTTTGACTCGGCTAGGACCCACTCTGACACAAGTCTTGTAGTGGACCATCTCATACGCAATGCCGGCCCTCAGCGTGAGATCTACTTCCCTGAGGGGCCATCAACTAAGGCTGACCCTTCACTCATGCACACCATTATTCTTATGCATGTGTTTAAATTTAACGTTAAGATGCCCACTTGTAACATGACCAAAACAGCTCTCCCTGGAAGATGGCGGTCAAAATATTATTATAGGAAGCGCACGCGACGCAAAATTAGCCATGGCATTTTAACCGAAGCTCTCGGTCACACATACAAAATACACACCACGGCTTGTAGTTCTGCGCATGAACACAAATCACAATATCACACACTGGTTCAGCACACATCGGCTGAGCCTTCACTTTCCCCGTAATACCTTAGAGCCTAGCTCAGGAAACTCTAGAGTAAGAGGCGCTCCCAGAACTACGCTAATAACATACTGAGACAGATTGAAGTACGCCGCGAGAAGATTATAGGGAACGTCTCATGGCGACATCTTTGTTCAAACAGCTCGGTCCTTATTATACCATCCTTCACAACACAGACTCGCATTCATAGGTAGCATGTTTCACAAAACATGGAACACAAATCTTGCTACCCCCACAAAACGTCGTCACCATTCCAACCACACAACTATCCATTGTATCCAAACCTTTGAAGCGGGCCCGATACTGGCCCTCGGTTGTCAATGATTGTCCTCTCTTGGAACTGTAAGGGGACTGCAAAAAAGTCAACCCTTAAAGAGCTCATTGTGGATAATCACAAATACCATCCTGACATTATCTTTATGCTTGAGACCAAAGCATCTGACCCTAACACTCTTACTAAGCTCAATACCCTGGGCATGACCCACACATTCTCGGTCAACGCCTCTCATCAGCTCGCTGGTGGACTCTGGCTTGCATGGACTCATGAGATTGACCTTACCATTCTCTCATCCTCACTCAATGGTATCGATGTGCTCATCCAGTCCCAAACCCCAATCCAGGCCCAGGGCGAAGCCCCTATTCCCTGGCTCTAGTCCTTCACCTATGGCCCCCTAACACCCAGCACAGGAGTGCCTACTAGGCATCCATTGGAAACCTGGCGCGCTCTATCATCGTCCCGTGGGTTATCATTGGCGACCTTAACGGCATTACATGTCAGGAGGAAAAATACGGCAGAATCCCCTTCGGCAACACGTCGCGGAACCCCCTAGAGGAATTTATCTTTGACGCCTCGATGATTGACCTGGGGTACACAGGGGTCCCCTTTACATGGTCAAACAAGAGGCGTGGAACTAATCTGATCAAACAACGCCTTTACAGAGCCATCGTTTCTATCCCCTAGCGCACCACTTTTCTGGATGCCACGATCCGCAACTTGCCTATCATAGGCTCGGACCACAGACCTATCATCCTGAACACTGATGCGGGTAGGCCTTCTCTTCCTAAACAATTCCATTTCCAATCTGCCTGGATGAACCACATTGGTTGCAAGAAGCTCTGGCATACCAAAAAAGAGATCACAATCTGGAACAAGGATATATACAAGAGCATTCATAACCAAATTCAGCACATAAGGGACCAGATCAGGGATGCCCAAAAGAAGCCTTCCTCCGAGGATAATATCAATCAGGAGCTGAACCTCCAGCAAAATCTTAACCAGCTTCTTTCTCAAGAAGAGACACTCTGGCACGACAAGTCCAGTGAGCTTTGGCTTAAGGAGGGGGACCGCAATACAAAGTTTTTCCGCCTTTCCACTCTCAGCCGGCGCAGACACAACTTCATTAAGCAGATTCGGAGATATGACAGAATGTGGGGCACTGCTAGGGAAGATATTGGGGACACTTTTGTAGATTTCTACACCAACCTCTTCACCCCCTCGAACCCCCCTATATTGATCCAGGACCTCAATATTATGGAAAAGCTGGCTACAAAGGAGGATAACACCCTGCTCACAAAGAAGCCTACCATGGATGAGCTTAAAGAAGCCATTTTCTCTATAAACCCCCATAAGTCTCCTGGCCTGAACGGTTTCACGCTGCTTTTCTACCAAAAGTCTTGGGATACGGTCAAGTAAGACCTCTTTAAAGCTACGCTCGCCTTCTTCCAATCGGGCCACCTCCTCCAAGAGTTTAACCACACAAACATTACTCTCATCCCCAAGAAAAAGAACGCTGAATCCCCAGAGCATTTTAGGCCTATCAGCCTGTGCAACGTTAAGCTTAAGCTGATCACCAAAATTTAAGCGAACAGACTCTGACCTCTCCTCAACAAGCTCATCTCCCCTGCTCAGAACGCTTTCATACCTGGTAGGCAAATTTTTGACAATATTATCATGGCCCAAGAGATCCTTACTACCCTAAAAAAAGGAGCCTCTAGCTACATGGCGGTTAAGCTCGATCTGAGCAAAGCTTTTGATCGCGTGGAATGGAGCTTCCTGACCGACACCTTGAAAGCTATGGGATTCTGCGAGAAGTGGTACGATTGGATCTTTTAATGCATATCTACCACCAAACTCTCCTTTAATCTCAACGGGACTCCCTACGGACTCCTCAAGCCTGGCCGCGGACTCCATCAAGGCGACCCCCTTTCGCCTTCCCTCTTCATGATTTGCTCGGAGGTCCTCTCTCGCATTATTCTCAACAAGGAGATCAAAGGGGAACTTCACGGTATCAAGACAGCACTCCCATCTCTCACCTGCTCTTCTTCGATGACAGTTTCATTTTCTGCAAAGCAAACCTCGACGAAGCCGGAGATTTAAAAGACGCCATCACTTCTTTCAAGTAAGTGTCTGGCCAAGAGATTAACCTTAGAAAATCGTGTATTCTGTTTAGCAAGAACTGTCATCACCGGCACCACAAGATCATCTAGAATCTCCTCCATATCAAAAAAAGATACTTTGGGCGATAAATACCGCTCCCCTTACCTTTGACAGGTCGAAGAGCCTCAACTTACAAGATATCATCTCCCGAGTCTCTAGCAGAATCAAGGGATGGAAAGCCAAACACCTCTCCCAAGCCGGAAGGCTTACCCTGATTAAAGTTGTTAACTCGGCAATCCCATCTTTCTAGATAGCCATCTTCCTATTCCCTACTAAGACTTGTAAAAACCTGGACTCTATCAACGCCAAATTCCTGTGGGGCACAAATACGGAGGGAAAAAACAAACCCCAACTCCTCAAATGGAAGCTTCTCTGTCGACCCCAAAAGCTTGGAGGCTTAGGAATCCGCAAAGTCAATCACAATAACCAAGCCATGATGGCTAAGCTTTTCTGGCGCCTGATCAAAGAGCCGGACAAACTCTGGGCTCATAACTTGATCACCAAATACACTCCTAAAATTTCCCCTTTATTAGCCACCGCTCGGCCCTCCGACTCCTGGATCTGGAAAGGAATCATCAAGGCCAGGAATCGAATATGGCCAGAGCTTAGATGGCACATTGGTGACAGGATGAGTGTTGATTGCTGGCTGGAACCATGGATCCCTAGTATTCCGTACGGGCGGCCAGCCGACCCAGCTCCTCTCAATCGCTCGATCACGCGAGTTGTCGACCTCATCTGGACTACCAGCCGTACTTGGAAGTCGCATCTGGTCCACGCCATGTTCCACAAAGATATAACTGACATCATTACTTCCATCCCCCTTAGCATATACCCGACGAAGGATGTTCTCAGATGGACAAAGGAACAAAATGGCATTCTAACGGTCAGATCAGCGCATCAATACTCCATCCTTGACCAAGACTGGGATGACCAAAGAATTTGCCCGGAATCAAACGAAGGGCCATCTTGGGATCACATATGGAAAATACATGTTCCCTTCCGCATCCAGTTCTTCCTTTGGAAAGCCATCCAGGATGGCATCCCGACTAAGGCCAATTTATGGTTCGGTGATAGCAACTGGGATACTATCTGCCCTAGATGTGGAGTGGAACCATAAACTACCACGCACGCCCTTTTTTTTGCACCAAAAATCATGAATTCTGAAGTAATTCTGCCCTCACTCTTGACATGAGGAACTGGAGATACACGGACTCTGTGCGACAAACTTTCCAGCGTTACTTCCAGTTGAAAGGTGGTATGACGGGCCCTCCTACCTTCTATGGCACTCTCAGCACTATCATGTACGTTATCTGGATGAGTAGGAATGAGCTCATTTTCGAACAGAAAAGACCTGAACCCACATAAGCCCTTAAGCGAGCAAAACAGTTCCTCATTACATAGGATAAAACTGCCCCTATTCCTCCCAGACCAGTTCCGCCCACCCCCCAAGCCAGCGAAGGGTTGCATGTTATAAATGTGGACGCCTCTTGGACTAAGCCTAACACCCCAGGAGGCACGGGCTTCACGATTAAATCTCACACCAACTCTCTTATTTGTGCAGGTTATGATTCAACTAGGGCAGCCGATCCAGAAGAGGCGGAGGCCATCGCCGTGATCCGAGGGATGCAAGCAGTTTTCAGATTGGGTCTGGACAGAGTCCTTACCGACTGTCAGCGGCTGGTACGAGCCTTCAGAGACAGATCTGAGGACCTTTCATGGGGAGCCCTCACTCTAGCCCTAGATTTGAGAGCGTTAGCAGCTAGTTTTTCTGATTTTATTTTTGAGCATGTTGATAGGCGTTGTAATTTTATTCTTCACTTTTTTGCAGCTAGGGGTGCAGCATCCCCCATTTTGTTTTGTGTCGTGCATGAGCAGGCATCCATGCTTGTAAACTCTGTTATTCCCAGCCATTAGGCTGCTTTTATTATATCCTCCTTTGTTTAAAAAATATATATATATTATAAGGCGTTATATCATTCTAGAACAATGAGAAGCCACACATTCTCTCGGCCTATGAAAAGTACATTCTTCAATTACCTTGGGAATTCTTATAATAAGGCTGGGAGTAGCTCAAGTATGGATCCACCTGCGTAATGCTTAAATCTGAATGCTACAACACATGATCAATGTGTGGTTTGTGTGGTCATGATAATACTAGTAGTGGTAGTGGTAGAAGTAAAGGCCACTACAAGCCTCTGTGGAAAAGTTGGGCGTGGAGAGATACTTGACGTGGATGGTGAAACGACAAGGGTATTTTCATTAGAATTTTAGTGAAAATAAGACCTAAATTTTTTATTTTTTATTTTTTTCAAGAAAAGCAAAGCATAGCATAACACAAACAGTTACATATACAAGAGTTTGACGGATTGAACAATCCAGTCAGGCATATTAGGATAGTTTAATATTACAGACTCAGATAAACCCACCTAGAGATGCTAACTCATGGGATATAAAAACAAGCTTCATAGACAACGGAATAGGGAAGTAAGAATCCAAATACTATGCAGAACTCCATGATATTCTAGTATCCTTATTTTGCATATACAAGATCTACTTTTGACAATCCACAACAACCAAAATATTTTTCAAACCCACTACATCCCTTACCCTTGAGAGGGCCCAGGCGTATCCTTGTCCTTCCACTTCCTAATGAGATCTTGCTTTGGATCCATTGTATCCTACAAAAAATGAATTATTGAAACAATCAAGTAACACAAAACCTAAACCTACTTGAGAAGAAGAAGGAGAAAAAATACCATCTATCATAAGAAGAAAGTGTGATCTATTTTTAAGGGGATATAGCCAACTATCATTGTACAGAGAAAGAGAAGAAGAAAGGGGAGGAGGTTTGGAAAGAATAGAAATAGTATTCAGAGCCTAAGAATAAATATTAAAAGAAGAAGATTGAATATGACTAAAAACCTTATTATTACAAGCCTGCCAAATTCCATCAAGCATTGCGAAGAAGATGGATAGAGCATCTTTTTTGTTCGAAGCAGAAGTATAAAGTTGTCTAATAACTCTAAAAAAATTAGGAGTTTGAGTTTGTAGTGTAAAACTAGTAGAGAACCAAAAAGTAGCTGCCCATGGACATTGAAATAATGCATGAGTTAAAGTTTTAACCTGTTGCTAGCAAATAGGGTATCAGTAACAATGTGATTTTTAAAAAGTCTATCATTATCAGGTATAAGATTCATAAAGATCTTCCAAACAAAGAGTTGGCATCGAAAAGGAAGAATCAATTTCCAAATCAGTTTTATGCAATGTTTAGAGGGAAAAGAAATATAAGAGGAATCAAAAGCTAATAAAGCATTGTAAATAGATTTAACAGTAAACCTGGAGTTAGACTCAGGAATCCATTTAATCATATCAGAATTAACATGAGTAGCCAAAGTGGATTTAATAGACTAATAGAAGATTGTCTTTGAATTTAGCACAAACGACTTCTAGACAGGATTATTTATATCTATTAGCCTTATCATTTGTCATATACTATAATCTATTTTGAACATATGACATATATACTATTCATTGTTATTGCAGATAAAGACTTTTTATGACATGATGCCATGTATCCGTTTTTATTGCAAAGGCACGATCGAATTTCATCTGTATATTATGCCAACGCAGCTAAAGCTTCATCTCAATTACTATTTGGCTTATATATATATTTTGTAAATTACGTCCAATATTTGTGCAATAGTGATAAAATAAACATGATTATTGTTTTTGTATCTACCATGTTACAGGTGTGGAACAAGCTTTTGCCATGCTTATGAAAGGAGTAGTAGTACCAAGGCCAACCCAACTACCTGTAAGGCCCTGTACGAAAATACAAATGAGGCCTAAAAAAATAAAAATTTCTAGGACTTGAACCTCTTGCTCAAATGATAAAATATTAGCCCACTAAGCTAATTCTATATTAGATGTACTATAAACTAATAAAAAATAAAAAAAATTCTTTAGGCCTTGAATAAAACTTT
Organism: Kingdonia uniflora; assembly: GCA_014058105.1. NCBI lineage: Eukaryota > Viridiplantae > Streptophyta > Magnoliopsida > Ranunculales > Circaeasteraceae > Kingdonia > Kingdonia uniflora. The sequence continues at coordinate 557,685 of JACGCM010001055.1, read as the reverse complement.
TTTTGGGGGGGACTATTTTTCCCTTGGGCCCTGTGCGGTCACACACCTCACACTCCCTAAGAGCCAACCCTGAGTAGTACAGAGATGTTGGTGCAAGAAAAGCCAGGAAACTTCAGCATGTTTACTTTTAATTGATAGTGTAGTAGTGGGTTTACTAACGTTTATAGTGATGGCTATCATTATAAGCGGGTGGTGTAAAATTTCATCTTCCAATATTAACCATTGTCCTTAGTTATTTTTTATATGATATCCAAGGTGTATGTGTTGCTATTTTTGATGTTATCTAGAATGTGTTGTTATTTTTGATATGATATCTAGGGTGTATGTATTGTTATTTTTGAAATGATATTCAGGGTGTATGTGTTGTTATTTTTGATGCTATCCAGTATGTGTTGTTATTTTTAATATGATATCCAGGTTATGTGTTGTTCTTTTTTATGTTATCCATGTTATGTTTAATTTTTGATGCTATCCAGGTTATGGTCATATTTCTTTGATGATATCCAGGTTATGGCTATATTTTTTATGGCGAAGGCAGGTGTAGGTTATGGTGGTGGGAATGGGAATAGGGTAGTGTGGAGGTGGTGTTTTAAGCATAGGATTAATATTTGAGTTTTTATTAGGGAGAGGGGTAATTCAGTAATCTATGATTTAGGGGTTTTAAGTTAGCTCTACTGTTCTAAAAAAACAAACAGATTATTATCTAACTGTCATGACTTAGTGGTTGAGTTAGAACTGAAACACTCTCATCTGACTTAACCTCTAAATTGACTTAGAGAAGAGTTAGAGGTTAGAGGTTTTACCTATAACAAAAACAAACAGGTTAAGGATCTTGAAGGCCATTAGAAAATGTAATCTGTGTTTTAAGACCGTTGACTTGTTATTTTAACCAAAACTTGGTAATATAGCCCAACGCTTGAATATCATTTTTCGCAACCTTGTTTTAAAACTTATTTGAGTTACTCAAACACAACCAATGTGGGAACCACTTAAAGAGGTGGTATTTGTTTCGTACTGCGGCCTTGGGTTGCCAAATGGAAATCCAAATTTGTATTGAGATTTGTTCGAACCGCTTGATATGAAGACTGATGAGTCAGGGAATTGACTTTGTTATAGCATTTCCAGGAGTTCCTGGATCTGGAGCTGGTGCTTAAGATCAAAGCACCAACTCAAATGCTCTAAGCAGTGCTTGGTGGAAGAGCTCAAACTCAGTTGTGAGACCTACCAAAAGAACCTTCAAAATCAATTGCAATACCTGTTATGCGTCTCTTCTAATATTAGATGATACGCATACCACTTATGCATTCCACCAATTCTTTTAAGACAAATTTTGTGCTCTCAGGGAGCCTGAAGCTTTGTACTCAACCACAAAAACCACTTCCTCTAAACACGACACTTGAGGGTTTTCGCTGACATGTAGCTTGAAATCTTGAGTTTGACCACCAGCTCCAGGCACCACTCCCGATATTCACATAAGCATGATCCAACACCAGTCTCGTGCTCACACAACATGTGCAAAGCACGTGTTTATCCCGCTACCTATGCCTTGACCGTTGGAGATGATGATTCTCTCTGTGAAAAAAAAATGGAGTAAAATAAAAAGAACTCGTCGAAGAAGATAAGGAGAAACAAATCTTCAGAGATGAGTTCCTTATTCTCTCTAACCAGGTTCGCATCAAACCCTAATCTCTCTCTCTCTCTCTCTCTAAAGTTGTCTCTGTTTGTGTTGCAGTTTGAGCAGCAGTTGTAGCTCAATTGGTTGGAGTTGTTCAAGTTGGTATCTCCAGCAGACTGGGTTTCTCCCAAATGGTCAAACTAGAATCAAAACCCACTCTAAAACCAAATGTTTTACTAAGGCGACTCTCTCTTTCTCTGGTATGCATTTCATCTTATAATTACCTCATTTATTCTAACATTATCAATGTAGTTAGTTATCCCAATTTAGTTGATAAAATGGGGATCATCCAAACAAGTTCTTAATTGTGGTTACTACGATTCTCTCTTTGTTTTTGAACTAAGGGTATACTTGCTTATTGCCTTTTCTTTTTTGCTCACAAAAAGTTATGTTTTTTGCCCAGTTTGAGTTTGTATGAAAATGAGATTAAGATTTAATTAGGCGAGGAATGGTTTTTTTTATATATACATGCACATTTTTGGGGACTCAAATCTCTACTATAGTCAAAATTTATATTGCAATAGTATGATCACTTGTTTAGATAGTAATGGTGGGTTCAGTATGACAGTATCGAATTAATTGTAGTTATTTTTTTTTTCCAATAACGATTATTTTGTGTCATTTTTAGTTTATAATCTCAAATAGGAGTTGGGGTTGTCTTATACAAGTTGGTGTTTATCGGAATCACCTTGCAGTTGTTTAGCGGAAATGTTAGTAGAGTATAAATCATTTTTCAGATGGTAATGACAGATTCAATATCGAATTAATTGTTGCTTTATCCTATCCTTAATCCTAGAGCCAGATTTATGATATAAATGACAATATTATCTCTATTTTTATTGCTATGGCTTCAAATAGAAGTTGGGTTTGTATTAAAGTTGGGTGTTTTTGGAATCACCTGCAGACTGTTTAGCGGAAATGTAAATTATGTATTGTGTTGTCAGACATATTTCTTTTTCCTGATAATTGCGATGGCTTTGGTACTTGTAGACCCAATTTTGGTCAAGGCTGCAAGAGGTGAACCTGTGAGTCGGCCTCCAGCATGGATGATGCGTCAAGCGGGAAGGTACATGGCTGTTTATAGAAAGCTTGCAGAGAAACACCCGTCATTCAGAGAGAGATCAGAGACAACTGATCTCATTGTGGAAATTTCCTTGCAGCCTTGGAAAGCTTTTCATCCTGACGGAGTTATTATTTTCTCCGACATACTTACGCCTCTCCCTGCATTCGGTGTTCCATTTGATATAGAAGAAGTGAGAGGTCCAGTTATTCAGTCTCCAATTCGTTCCGAAGAGGGGTTGAAAGCATTACATCCCATTGACTTTGAAAAGCTTCATTTTGTTGGGGAATCCCTAAGAATTTTACGTCAGGAGGTAAACTTTCCAAACTAGTTTCGAACCTAATTAACTGGTAATTAACATTTTGTTGATTCAATTGCCGAATAATCACAAACCTAATATACAAAATGCATTGTTCTACAATAAATATCCTTCCGGTGCATCTCCCATCTTTGTGTTTGATACAGCTAATTTCTCATTTAATTATCATCTCCTCTTAGATGTATACCATGGTTCAGAATATCCTCAATGTACCCAAAACTTGCCTGACCTTTATAACTAGTACTACCCGTGGCTTGCCACGATGAACAACTTCGACGTGCCTTCGGCCCTATCTATCTGACCGATATGTTACAAAGGCGAGCCTTCGGCGCTATCTATTTTTCCCAACTCCAAACACGACCTGAGAATACCCAATGAGAGAGAGTACCTAAGGCATAGCAACAACGTCAACTGTAATATATGGTTGCCCATTGGGCATCGTTACTTTTGGTTTCATATTTGTTGAATTAACCTTAAATGCACGACACTAAGCTATACTTCTGGTCTCATATTTTCCATAATAGAATTCGACACTACTAGTCACAGCTATTGTGCTACATTTCATGGTTTGACATTTTTTTAAACCTGCAATTATTATGATTACATATCCCTACCTCTCCAAATCTCTCTCTCTCTATATATATATATTATATTATATGCTAGCTTATTTTACCGTTCCCGAAGAAAACACAAGGTAAAATTGAATTACATGTTAGTTTATTTTACATTATTCGAATAAATTGCAAGGTAAAATCGAAGCCCTGTTGTTAACAACATTGCCAACACAACAACTCAACTAATAGGTAAAATCACTCAGTAAGTTCCAAGAATAAGAAAATAACCCAGTAAAAAGAAAGAAACTCCAAATAGCAATACTTGTATTCACATGCATTATCCTGTTATGAAATTTTTATCATAGTTTACAACATTGTAAAATGCTATGATGATTTAGATCGACACAGAAAATCTATAATATCAAGGAAAATTACATGGAATAATCTCTAGTTTGATCCATAGTCTAGTGGAACCATAATTAGGGACAACTTCAGCAAATATGGGCGTAATCATCGAACAAAATATGAACGTAATCCTTGAACAAAATTTGATGCTTAATGACATTGACAGCATGTGTAATTATTGAATCAACAAACGCGAAGCTATCGTTTATCCTTGCATTTTGATCGATGACGATGACCATATAAGACAATTGCTCTTCATACAAAATCAGATTTCCCTCGAATATCAAATTTCAAATAAAATTAAAATCTTCTCTGGAAAGTAAAACAAATCATTAATCATTTGTGAACTGAATAAGAACAAAACTATGAAATTTCCAAAAATGCTAATAAAGAGAGAGAGAGAGGGCTTGCCATTAATTCAAGAACTTGTCTAGTAAATCTATAATAATCTGTAAACTGGAAGAAAAAAAATCATAAAGTAAAACTCTTCATTATTGAAGATTCTGGGTCATAATAAAATAAAATAAACTCAAACACCATTGTGTAATGTAATATAGATTAGTCTTTAGTTCTTTCATTAATGTATTTCCATACCTCTAGGTGAAGTAAAAATGCAGTACATGGAGAAATCTAAGGAAGAAGTAAACTATTAAGGGAGCAGACGATTAATAATTTTTAGAACAATGGTTCTGATAATCATTGTTAAGTGATCAATGATTTATGCAATTATCTATTTACAGAAAACATGAAGTTAACATTATTTCTAAGAGGCCTTTGATCAGATAAAAACCACAATTTGAAGTAAGAATAGCATTTCTAGAACAGTGGCCTGAAAGCACTAACCTTTATCAATCCGAACCACCAACATAATCGGCAGGCAAGTAGATTTCTCCTCCAACTTCACCATGTTGTTCCCCACTCACAATTTTCTTAGCAGCCAAAACCTCTTTACTCATTGCATTCATTCCCTGTTGAACAGCTTCCTCAGCACTGCCATAACCGTGCTCCTCAGCATACTTTCGTACATCTTCAGTAATCTTCATAGAACAAAACTTGAGTCCACACATAGAGCAGAAATGCGCTACTTTCGCACCATCGAATGGCAAAGTCTCGTCATGGAAAGACAGCAGTCATAGGATCTAATGACAGAGCAAATTGATCCATCCACCTAAATTTGAACCATGCCTTACTTAAAGCATCATCCCAGGCTTGAGCATGTGGATGCTTTTTGGCTAGATCCGTTGCATGGGCAGCTATCTTATATGCTATAACACCAGCCTTCACATTATCTCGGTTGGGTAACCCAAAGTGTTCCTTTAGTGTTACGTAACATAGAAGTGCAGTGCCGAGGGCACCAATATTAGTAACACCAATGGCTGAGGTGATGTGGTCGTACCCAGGAGCAATGTCGGTCGTCAATGGGCCAAGCGTGTAGAAATGAGCTTCATTGCACCACTCCAGCTGATTTTCCATGTTTTCAGGGATTTTGTAAAGTGGTATATGTCCAGGCCCTTCGTTCATTACCTAAAATCCATGATGATTTCCATTCATAAAATAGAAAGTGCCAGTAAAAAATCTTTCTTCAAGCATAAAACTCAATATTCTAAACGCAACTTTAATTGTCTTAATATATAACTTCATAAAGGGCAAACTGAAATAAATTATAGCTTCTCAAGTTAGAATAACTTCAGAACGCCATTAGAGATGCTCTAGTACTACTCGTGGCTTGCCACGGCAATAACGTCGACGCGCCTTTGGCGCTACTCATGACTCTCGAAGGCACATTAATATCACACTATCAAATGATAAAAGACGGAACAAATCACATTGGGATTGACCAAAAGAGGGGGATGGATATTACTAAAGCCATTGATAAACTCCCAAATACATTTTACCCAATCAAAATACCATGAAGTGATCAAACAGAGACAAAATTTTAAAAAAACTCTAGGGGTTAAATAGCTTCAATTGACCAAACTCACACAAATCAGATCATGGCAATTGCCGTAATTGTTGCTCATGAAACATCTAAACGTCTGATCACTGTGAGTAGTGCAAGTGCAATCTATTGCTTTGCAAATCTTCATCAATAAAACAATGAAATCCAGATGGGGATAATCTGAAGGAAAAAAATAAAAAAATACAGCGAATACGATTAAAGACAGCTAAAATCTCGATACCCAATCTCTGTTCTCATACCAAACTATCTCATCTCCTTTGTTTATCTCTCGATCACTACTCAATCAAACACCAAACTAAATCAAAACCCCAATTTCAACAACAACATCAACAACAATAACAATATCACTCAAATGTGTTCTTTAATTATACCTGAGAGGCGAAATCGAAATCGAACTGTAACAGTGACATTCTCCTTAGCTTTGCTCGATGTAGATGTCAAAGGGCTCATCGAGTTTGATGGAGCTGCTGGTGAGAGCTTTAATGGAGGTCGAGAGCTTGAAGGAGTCATTGGTCGCGTTCGAGGCTTCTTTGACGCTTTGGGAGATAGAGACGAATTAGGAGAAAGGGAATCGGGATGATTTGTATTGAGGGAGAGAGGTGCTAAGATTAAAGTACCCTTATTCTAGGTTTTGTCTAAAGTACTCTTAAAATGTTTACTCCTGCCAAGAACAAAATAGATCTAGGCCGTTAATCTGGCTCTATTTAGCCAATCTCCATAAAAATTTATTAAATCCTAGCCCCTCTTTATCTTTGAGACAATGGCAGATTTGTCTATTTGAAAGACACCGTTCTCTAATGTATAATAGATTGATAGATATTTTATCTAGAAAGTTAATTAGAAATATTAAATTAATCGTGGATAAGTCGTGATGTGTCAGTGGAAAAAACAATGTCATCTTATATTGAGTAGATTATAATTAAGTTGTAGATATAATAATTATATGATAAATTTGATGGTCTGATCCTTGTTGTATTCTACAATCGAGATTTTTCTTTTCTGCATTTTGCTTTAACTCCTTTAATTAAGAATGCTCATCGGATGGCCCCACTTCTAAATCTGATTTATCCTTGATATTTACGGATATTAACGAATTCAGCCAATCTATTTTTTTCTGAGTTATAGTTCTATGCCGAATATCTGACTATGCTCTCTGAACTTATATTGGTGTCCCGCTCTTATTCCGTGTAGGTAGGTGAAGGAGCTGCAGTTTTGGGCTTTGTTGGAGCACCGTGGACAATTGCTACATATATAGTGGAAGGTGGTACTACTCGCACATATACAACTATAAAGAGCATGTGTCATACTGCACCACATGTACTGAGGGCACTTCTCTCTCATTTAACACAAGCGATATCTGATTATGTTGTTTACCAAGTGGAATCTGGGGCTCAGTGCGTCCAAATATTTGATTCTTGGGGTGGACAACTACCACCTGATATGTGGGACCAGTGGTCAAAACCATATATTGAAGAGGTAATTTGATGTACTCGCTGTTAATAATGGTATGGTAGTTCGAAGTACTCATTATCAATTTAGGTAAATACGGTGCTTTCTCGGAGACCGAAGAAAGATACAAATCAGTAAACTTCTGAAGTTGTTTTTGAGATTAATTCCTTAAGATTTTTTGTAACAAACGTCTTAGCAACAAGAAGAAGAATTAGCTTTTCACATTTTCGGGGGGGGGGTTAGCGAAAACTTTTTTCTGTCAGAACATGCAAAACAACATAAAAATGACACATCTGAAGAGGTGTTTCAACCATTTTAAGGTTTTTTTAGGTAATATAAAACATTGGTTCATAAATAATAGGAATAAATTTAGTTTTTGGGGTAGATATTTTACTTGTTATTTTGGTGATATAATCTACTTTTCAACTTTAACTGGATTTGCAGGGTCTGTTGTTCTGACAATCTGACCTTTGGGGATGAAACTGCAGATTGTTGTTGCAGTAAAGAAAAAGTGCCCTCAAACGCCGCTTGTTCTATACATTAACGGCAATGGTGGATTTCTTGAGCGCATGAAAGGAACAGGAGTCGATGTGATTGGGCTTGATTGGACTGTCGATATGGCAGACGGGAGGCGCCGGTTAGGAAATGATATCAGCATCCAGGGAAATGTTGACCCAGCATACTTATTTTCACCACTTCCTGCGTTGACTGATGAAATTCAACGGTTAGTAGATGTTATATTGGATTTTTTTTTTGTGTGTACACTTTCTTGGTTTTCTCACAGTTCTATTTACGGTGATAGTATCATAGTTTACTGCATATGTGCCTTTTCTCCAAGGTTTCGGCAAATGATAGAAATAGTTAATTAGAAACGAAACTGCAGAGAGTGAGAGTAAATACCAACTTAAGACTATTATAACTGTATATCTAACTTAACAAACTCAACTATTAAAACTTGTACTGACCCTCATGTAATAAAATCATCTCGGTTTCTAAGCTTTGATAGTATCTGAGCTCCAAAACATTTGAAGTCAAGCCAGTCAAAATCCCACGCCTAGTAGAAACGGTTGGTTGCTCCATTTTAAGCCAAGCTGATACCCAACTATTGTCCCTTGACAAATGGGTAATGAGTCTTAATCCGAAACAGGAATTAGGATTAAATCCTATTCCTCTACCATGATTCTTTTTTCCTAGATACGTAACAGATGGTTGTATATCCTTATCCGAATTTAAGCTTTTCTCAGTCTATGCACTCATAATCTCCTTTTAACTACCAATACTTCCTGCACAGTCCAGACACTCTTTCCCTTGGCAATCTTCAATGTCACTTCCCCAACATCCTACAATTTTGTTTTATTTGGTCATTGAACGAGTTAGGAACTTTTGATCCTTTAGGTTATGTTTGAGCTGCATTGATAATAGTCTGTTCACTTTCTGACTGTCTCAACACTGGAGGATGTTTCGAAAGGACTTATCAATAGTTGTTTTACATTGGATTCTAAATGTTTCTTGAATTGGCACTTCTGCAAGCTTACCTCTTAAAAAATTTATGAGAAATGCAGATATTTTTGCAAGACTGACCTGTTTGTTTGTACCATAAGCTATTTGATGAACTCGTGTAAATATGCTTTGGCAGGGTTGCGAGATGCGCAGGGCAGAAGGGGCACATCCTCAATCTAGGGCATGGAGTACTTGTAGGTACACCTGAAGATGCCGTTGCCCATTTCTTCGATGTAGCGAGAACCTTGGAGTATGACACTCTTTCTGAGAATATCTCACATGAAAGGTCGAAAGTAGTAGTTTGAAGACGGATTATGAGACATAGAGAAAGTTAGAAACCCTTTATTTTTTGTATATCAACTATTGGTTTCTGCGGCTGTAAATGTTTGTAACTGGAATTTGTACATGAACACATTTAGCTGGATTTTCCCATGCTATCCTTAGTAATTGCTTTTTGGTTTCTCAATCACTCGTCGCTCTTGGGCACCAAGGCGCATATTTTATTTTGACAATAGATTTCTTGAGAGGAACATGAATCCAATATCACTACTTGCAGGGAACAACAATCTCAAAACAACAAGTTCATGATTCTGAACCAATAAGAATCAGTCCAAAAAAATGCGCTCGCCGGAGTCGAACCCGGGTCTATTGCTTGGAAGGCAATGATCCTAACGTTGGACTACAGACGCTTGTTGATTAGTGGAAATCGAGTAATTAAAGAACGTTAGTGTTAAAAAATATAATTGTGGTTTATAGGCAAGGAGGCATATTTATGGTACATCCACTGAACATGTGCTGGCATATTATAAAAACTATAAGTTATTATTATCCTTTTTTAATTATGGTTGGTGATTCAAATGCAAGGTTACTGATAATTATATCATAAACTAATGTTCTCATTTATTAAAATAAAAAACATTATTATTATTTTTCCATGTAAAGATAATTCTTCCAAACTCGTTTATTATTTAATTGTGGATCATCCTCTAAATTGATTACTCTTTGAACTTTCCGCAAAATCTAAAAGATGATGAGTTTTGCAAATCTCATTCTTATTATTCTCAGACCAGTCTCATAAAAGCATCTTGAGACCATTGTTGTATTGTCGAAAAACTCATTGTCGACCTGGTTTGGCAAAAACCTAATCCCCTCATATTAGTCGCTTTTATATAGATGGTCATTGAACAATATAGGATCAGACTCTTAAATTAAGATATCAAACTCACTCTGCACATCATCTAATCACCTCATTATTTTATTTTTTATTTTTTTCCTCATAAATGGTGATTGAGTACTTAGTTAATGTATCCTATAATTTCCAAACCTAAAAATAAAATAAAAAATCCTAAACTTCAAAAAAATATTGTTTCAACCTCGATCACCCTTAAATGTTGCCTATCACTGTAACCCCACTCGATCCGGAAGCTGGCCCGTAAAATTCAAACAAGGGGCATTTAGTCAGTTCCAAGAAGTCCAACGAGTGAGGAAGTACTCTAGGGCCAAACAAGTAATTGTGTAAGATAACCATTACTTAAGTTCAATAGTACGGACACAAAAAAACTCTCTCTAAAACGGAGGATTTAACTTAGTCTTTCCCCAAAACATTTAGCTTCTACTCTATCTCTTCCTCTCTCAAAGCATCATGATGCCACGTCACTAGGTGCAACAACCCTTAACCTCTGCCTCTCTTGTGGTTGAATCTTTAAATGTTATTCTCTCTCTGTCAACAGTAACTCACACAGAACATCTTGCACTCCTTAATAATGGTGCCACCACTGCTTAATCTCCACCACCATCTGTTAAAACAACACGCAACACCCTTTGATCCCAACAGAAAGATTCAATCTTTTTTTTGTTTTCATGTGTGTGGGGTTGCGTGTTTGTGTAATGGGGTCATTAGAGATTGGGTGTTTCATATAAAGAGAGCACCCCCACTTCGCCAAACTTGTTTTTTACAGGAGACCCAGAAAGATTTGCTAGGTTCTATTGTTGAGAGGTTGATTATCTGCAATGGATATGACCATGTGGCTGTGTTCTTGTTTTATATTTTATTTCAGATGTTTTTGCCTGGTTGTCATGGACCACAAATCGGGTTTTTTCATCAGTTGAGGATGCAACAACAAACAAGTAAAGTAGAGTTGGATTGGTTGGGGTGTGAAGGAGATGGGTGGTTGGATTTTGGGAAGGTAGTAGACTTGACTCTAACCAGCTCATACAGAAGTTTCAGAAGGAAGAGGGTGGGTGTGGCGAGCTCGAATGCGGCCCCCTGGGGGTGCGGTCCGGGGTTAGCAAAGCGCAGTCGCGTTAGTAAGTAATTTTTGTTATGGGTATTGTTGGTTTATGAATTTTGTTGAATTTGTGGTTTTTACGTATGGTTGGGTATAATGTGTAATAGTTGTGCTGGTTTATGTGTTGTTGTGGTACGGAGGTTTTTGCGATCTATTAGTGGAGGCCCAGGCAGTTGTGATGGTCAGGTTGGCAGTTGCTTTGAAGAGCTCGGTTATGCGATCAGGTACGAAAGACATTTAGTATTTACCATGTTTAGAGCTCCGGCTTAGAAGGGTGACTTTTGAGTTATGTTGTAACTGTAACATAATGATGTTAATGTGGGATGGGAAAAATGGATTCGTGGTTAATTGTTCGTATACGTAGCAAGGTAGTTAATGTAATGCTTATTAGCTCAACGGGTTAAATAACAGATAAGCTCTAAATGTGAGTAGTGATAAACTAGTAATTGGTTAGATCATCTCATAGTTGTTTCCAAATACAGTTTCGTTACCTCGTCAGTGGCACGCGGCACTATTTGAATCTTTGACCTCTTCAATACTTAGTAATGGCTGAAAAAAATAAACCAGAGATACAAATTTACTGTACAATGATTTCCTCGCCGATTCCTTGTTAAACCCGTTGCATAACCATAAATTGAACCAGAAAATAATAGGAGGTCGTCGGATATGAAGAGATTCAGCTTATATATGCCCAACTAAAGGCAACTCGGCCAATGGGCGTTTAGGGAGAATATCGCAAGCTGTTAGCAATAAAAACAAACTGTGACTCGATAACCTACCACAATCTGTCCAGCCACACCCGCTGGCTGGAGCGAGTTATGAACAATGGTGGTTGGCAAAGGCTCTGATAAGACCCAACTCTTCGTATAGCTTGCACCACAAAAGTTATTCACCTATTATGATTCATTGTGCAAAAAGACTGCTTTTCTTGCTTTCGTCACAGTAAAGGGTTTGCGACTACAGTACTGCAATCTGCAATAATTGAAAAGGGAATGTCCATAAGTATCTGCATCGCCAATTGTGCGTAAGTCCGTCACTCGATGCCGTGTAACCTTTGGTTTAAAAACAACTCCTCTCGTCCTTACTGACAAAGGTGGGAAGGTAGTCTCAACATGAATGGTCATGGTTGATTGCTTAAACTGACTAACCCACCATCGAGAAGAGCATTATTTGGTGTGGTGAGACTTGTAGAGAGATAATCAAATCCTGACCAATCATTAATTGTTGCAGAGATAAGATTGACTGGCTTGAGAGCCTTTTCTGAAATGCAAGAAAAATAGCTAATCACCCTAGCAACTATATATAGATAACAATATGACGATGTACCACTCTTATATAAGAGATGCTTTTACGGGAGTGATGCTCAGATAGGGATGGGGATCTGTAGAAGCTATAGAATTTGTGAATCAATCTACTTTACAAGAAAAGGTGAAGTCATTGCCTTCCGTGTGAAACATGTTCTTAGCGTTCACATATGGTCCAGTTTTCTAAGCCAAGAGATGATGATTGGATCATAATTAGATTGGGGGAGAAAAGGGTGAATGCTCATACTTTGTGGCATCAAACAGTAGATGTGTTGTTACTGTTAGCGAATAATAGGTAACGCATAGTCCGGTGTTGCTATCGAGCGGGGGCGGACCTTGAAATTAAAAATGATTTGTTCGATAAGCTCAAATGGCTGTCACGTGCTCGAAGTATGGCCAGGATAGATGAGGAGATTTATGTGCACATCCCTCATAGGAATCGTCTACCACCCGTGTCACCTATGTTTTAATGTTTATATTTTTGCTTTAGCTTAAGCTACTGTAGAGAGGTCCAATATGGGTTATAGCAGTTCCAATTCAAGTGACGTTCTATTCAACTTAGAATTTGGTTCCTAATTCTACACTACCCCTTTGTTCTATAAAAGTGGGAGGGTCTGGGTTATTGTTTCTTTAAACAAGAGTTCTAGTTAATACAAATTAGGGTTCTTCAAGAACCTATTCCTTTTGCTAAGCTGGTGTTCTCTTGATTATTGGTTTCGCTTGTGTATCATTTCAAGAACAAAAAATGCCTCGTGGAAAACCCGACGAAGAAAACCTACCTCGCCGACAGCATCGAGGATAGAGGAATAAGCTTGATATCGTGTCGAGGTTTTGGGTAGAGGTAGCCGTTGTTCCCACCCCAACCACCACCCGTTGGGCGTAATCGAAGATCTCTCTTTAGAGGAAGTAGCGCTGAGCGGGAGCGACGATCTCAATAACCCGTTTGCAAGTCTGAGTCGAAACCGAGGACTCCTACGCTTTGGCATCGAAAACCCCGAACCATTGCTAAGAGTCCGGCCATGACCACCGACCCATCATCACAAACCCGCATGAGGAGACTACCCGCGACAGGCGCACGTAACGCCGACCTCAGCCCGACAATACCCACCACGCATCGAGAATGCGACGTCAAACCGCGGTCTCTCGACCGGCCAATGACAGCAAAAACAACGTTGAGTCAACCCACAAAACACCGTACTGACGCCGAATTTGACGAAGCAAAAAAAACCAGTGTTCCGAATTCGCGATAAGAGAATCAACGCTTGGTGAGAGGGGATCAACAGAAAAACTTCTTGGGTTCTAAGATAACTGAAAAGATCGAGTTTAAACCAAAAATTTGGTTCGATTGGCCGGTTCGCGTCGATTAAGAGAGATGCATAATACGTGGAGGGGGACGTGCCCGCTTCAATCTATCGTAACTGCTGACCCTAAACGGAACTATCGGAACTGTGAGGAAGGAACCAGTTTGAAGGAGACACACAATTGAGAAGGGGCGCAAGAGGGATAGGTGATGCCCTAAAAAGGGGAAGGGACGCTAGTTGAAGCGGGTTTGGGGTGGTTCCTCCACAACTGTCGATTGAAAATCAAGTGTTACAGAGCCTTGGATCACATTGTGCAGAGAAGGAGAGAGAGTGTTCCTATGAGGAGCATTGAACTTACGCATTTGAACTACAACCTAAACTTACAACTCAACAGTGGTTATGTGGCCATATATTCTCCCCGAGCTATGCACCAACACAACCATGTATGGACCTGGTTCAGTGTATCCGGTTCAGTCTACACGTCAGCGGGGTCCCTACTAGCCACGTCATCTATAGCTAAGGATGCCGCCATGTTTAAAAGGATCCGCGGGGAACGACCTTGAACAAATTACAACCTTCGATAGTAGCTACTAATCATCGTACTACCTCAGCCAGTGGATTCAGGAACCCTTTATGAACACAGATGTAGGGTCAACATCGTGCCAACCGTTCCATTCAATTTTTACAGTCTGGGGCATCCAAAGTTTGATCCGTATAAGGGAGGATGATGGATCCGCTTGCGAAGAATTAGGTCGTATTTTGCACACATTTTGGGAGGTTTTGTAGCGACTTTTGAGCGAGCACCACATAATCTCAGTTTTTTATTTTAATATTTTTCCAAGGGACGTAGGGATTCGGGACACCATCGTACCCTCGAACCCCCGCTCCTCGGGTACAATACAGACGTATAACAAATTCCGCGGAAGACTCAAGATTTCCAGAAGAGTTCCAACCGTAAGATTTTGTGCACGTCTACGTGTAAGAGAAAGAGACTGAGATGCCCACTACATATGTGCGTGGTCCCGCTGGAGCACCACCACCTGATTTCGTGACGAATTTCTCAGACGAGAGGTTTTTGATGACATGTCCCTCATCGGATACGTTTACCCCACTGTGTAGTACCTATGTTAATTAATGTTATACTTAGCTTAACGCTTTGTTGAGGGTCCATATTGGCTATTAGCAGGTTCCCCAATTTAAGTAGAAATCTATTTCAATTAGAATCAGGGTTCTAACCCGTTGCAAGTTTGGAGTCAAACCGAGGATTCTAAACGCTTTGGGAATCGAAAACCCGACACATTGATGAAGGTCCGGCATGACCACCGACCATCACACACACAACGGCATGAGGAGACTACCCGCAGCGCAAAGTAAACGCGACTCAGCCCCGCCAATACCACCCGACAGCGAGACTGGCGACGCAAACCGCGGTCTCTCGACCGGCAAGGCCAACAAAAACCACGTTAGAGGCAACCCAACAACACCTACGACGCCGAATTGGGACGAAGCAAAAAAAAACCAGTTCGAATTCGCGAGAGGAATCACGCTGGTGAGAGGGGATCAACAGAAACCTTATATGGGGTTCTATAAATGTTGGAAAAGACGGAGTTTTAACCAAAAATTTGGTCGAGGGAGGTTAGCGTCGATTAAAGAGAAGCTGCATATCGTGGAGGTGGATCCGTGGACGCTTCACTTATAGGAACTCGACCCTAAAACGGCATTCATCGGAAATGTGAGGAGAGAGAACCAGTTTGAAGGGACACACAAGGGAGAAAGGGGGGGGGGGCGAAGAGGAGTAGGTGATGGCCATAAAAGAGGGGAAGGGAACGCTAGATTGAAGCGGGGTGGGGGTTTTCTCCCCAAACTCGAATGAAAATCACTTTACAGAGCCTGATCACAATTGTGCAAGAGAAAGGAGGAGAGTGTTCCTATTTGAGAGCAGTGAAAACTACGCATTTGACTACAACCAAAACTTCCCACCTTCAACAGGGAGTAATGTGCCATATAACTTCGACCCGAGCGATGCACACAACACAACACATTATCGGACATGGTCAGTTTAATCCGGTTCAGTAAACGTCGGGTCTACTAGCCAAGTCCATCTAGTAGCTAAGGATTGCCCATGTAATGACGTCCGCGGAGAAACGATGAACAAATTACACCTTCGATAGTAGTGCTTACTAATCATCGTACTATCAACAGGGATTCAGGAGACCCCGTATGAATACACAAGATGTAGGTCAACATGTCCAAACAGTTCCATTCAATTAGTGTACAGGTCTGGGGCGGTATCCAATGTTTGATAGTATAAGGGAGATGATGGCCCGATGCGAAGAATTATGTCCGATGTTGAACATTTTGGGAAGGTTTTGTAGAGATTTGAGGAGCAGACCACAAAATTCTCAGTTTTATTTTAATGTCAATGGCGTAGGGATGTCCGGTGACGACATCGTACCCGCTCTCGGGTCACATGAGCAGCGGTTATAAAAACAATTCACGAGGAAGGATTCAAGATTTCTAGAGCGTTCCACCGTACAGATTTTGGGCACGTTCTACGGTGAACGAAGAGAGAGATGCACAACTACATGCGTGAGTCCTGAGAGCACCAACCCTTGATTGCGTGGGACGAAATCATTCAACGCATGGTTTGATGGAATGTCCCTCATAGGATCGTTTACCCACTGTGTAAACTAGTTTAATTTATGTTATACTTAGCTTAAGACGTTGGTGGAGAGGTCCAATATTGGCATAGGGTCCCAATTTAAGTAGAAATCTATGTCACTTCGACGAATCAGGGTCCTGCATTCCCCCCCCCCCCCCCCCCCCCCCCACCCCCCCCCCCCCCCCCCCCCCCCCCCCCCCCCCCTTGTGTTCTATAAGTTATCTTGTTCAGAACAAGAGTTCTAGTTAATTAGGGTTTCTCAAGAACCTAATTCATTTTGTTAATCTGGTGTTCTTCTTGATTATTGGCTTCCGCGTAATCAGTTTACATCAAGATTGAAACTGGTATAGTTCCAATAGATGGAATAGAAGGGGGTTTTATAAGAGGACAAATTCCAATATTATATATGTGAACCACCATACTAGGTCTTCGCTGCCCCATAAAGTTGTGCCAACTTTTCTTAAAACAAATATAACCAACACGAACATAAAAGAGGAGCGGAACAATGTCATTCAAACTCAATATCTGAAAATAAACTATCTCTTAATCAAGATTGGCAACTTTTCCTAACAAGTTAGAACCATGACATAAAAGATTAAGTTTGGAGCCATGAAAAAACTGGTCTTAATGGGCAACTAGAAATTTTGGTTCGATATAGACAATGAGTCCGTGGCCTAAAATTGTGCCTCATTAAGTCTTTGGTACTTATACTTATTATCATCAGCAGGTACAGTATTTATGAGTAACGCGTTTGCTTATTATAAGCTTATAACTTGAGGTTTTCCTCTCTTTTTTCATCCGATATTGGTTTGTTAATTTGCAGGTTTATTCTCTTGAAGATGGTCCTGTGCATGTTGTTTGGAGAAGCATAGATATACCCGTCACCATTTTTGGAAATAATAACAGATCAGACATCGCTGTAGATTGGTTAAAGTATGTTAGAACATTTACATGCATCTATAAAGATTTGTTCTCAATTTTGAACAAGAAAGAAAAACTAGTTTAATGTGATTTGAATTAATATTTAATCAACCTAGTTGTACTCTGCAGCTATGATGGTGTACTTGTGAGCTCTCTTGAAGCCAGGGACGTTATCTCGTGGTAAGATCTGATGTTCTATGATTCAAGCTTTCATGATCTAATGTTTGTGGCATGGGTTATCCAGCAAATAATCAGATTTAGCCACCGCTAATCCTTTAAACAAGCTTATACTTGTTACAGTCTTGTGCAGGAGCCTTTTAAATCTTTACCTGTTATATGGATAATCCATGATAAAGCACTAGCTATTCGGTCAAGACAATACTTTTCAAATGGGCAGACCCAGCTTATTGATGATTGGAAACAAGCCTTCAACCGAGCTACTGTCGTCGTATTCCCTAACCATTTCTTGCCGGTAATGTTTATAGGAGACTTACATTCTATTTATGCAAAAGGAATACATATATACCATGCAGATACTTTTATCGGGAATAATTCCTTCAAAATATCTTAGTAAAGGGAAATTATCTACTAATATTAATTTTAAAATAATTTTCAAAAGGTAGAAAGCACGTCTTTTGCAGAAGTAGTTTGAACTGTTCAGGCCAAGATTTGCCACCCACCCACATATAAGGCATATAACATGCATAAGAAACAGAACAAGCAGGTGGGAAACTACCTCCTAGAGAAAACAAGGTTTTTTGTTTTTTTTTGACAAAGCAGGTAAGAGAAGTCATGCATCGTAAGTATATCCACGCGTAAAAAGTAGATGATAGTAAAGGCAAGAATGTGAAACTTATCGGAGATATCTAAACACTCACGTAAAGTAATATGCTAACACTAAGAAAAAACTAATACATAACCGAAAAAGAAAAACACACGTAATCAACATATCCATGTTTAAGTGACGCATTGTGGATTTTTGTTATATTTATTTGTAGCTATTTCCTGGTATATCTTATAGCTTTTAGCTATGTCTATAACATATAAAATATAACCAGTTTGGTGCATACTTTTTAGTTTTTCTCTAATAGGCGGACTATTTTTCTTTCTTTCTCAGATGATATACTCTACATATGATGCGGGAAACTATTATGTTATTCCCGGCTCTCCAAATGAAGCAATGGAAGCAGAGAATTTCATGGCGTTTTACACCAAGGATGAATTACGAGTCAATATGGGATATGAATCCACCGAATTTGTCGTTGCGATTGTCGGAAGTCAATTCATGTATAGTGGTTTGTGGTTGGAGGAAGCATTTGTTTTACAGGCACTATTACCAATTTTGTCAGAGTTCCCTTCAGACAATAGTTCCCGTTTAAGAGTTGGTATACTAAGTGAGAACTCAACTAGTAACTACAAAGTGGCTGTGGAGGTACATACTACTTTAATACCATTATTACAAATTTGATTCCAGCTTAATATTCTTGCTGGTTTCTGTTTGACTTTCGTTCTTTTTACAGGCAATTGCTGTAAAATTGGGATATCCAAGAGGAACTGTTGAACATATTGGCTTTGATGGGGATGTGAACCTATTCCTCGGCACAGCCGATCTTGTGATTTATGGGTCTTTCCTCGAAGAACAATCTTTTCCCTCTATTTTGATTCGAGCTATGTGTTACGGAAAGCCAATTATAGCTCCTGATCTCGCCGTAATAAAGAAATACGTATGTTTTCTCATGCAACTTTTGGTATTAGGACCCGTTTCTCAGCGATAAGCTGCGGCATACGGATTCTTAGTCTGTTACGTAGTAAGCCATCCTGTAAGCTGACCACTGACAATATTTCTTCATAATCCAGGTTGATGACAGAGTGAATGGGTTTCTTTTCCCGAAGGAGAATATAGAACTTCTCACACAGGTTTTATTTCAAGCAACTTCGAAAGGAAAATTATCTCCATTGGCTCGGAATATTGCCTCGATTGCAAAAAGTCCTGCTAGAAACCTAATGGCTATGGAAACAATCGAAGGGTACTCCTCTTTACTAGAAAACGTTCTCAAGTTTCAGTCAGAAGTTGCAACTCCCAAGGCTGCTGCCGAGATCCCTCTTAGGTTAAAAGAGGAATGGCAATGGCATCTTTTTGAAGAAATTTTAGCTTCCAAACATGCAAATAAAACCTATCAGAGCAATCACTATTTAGAAAAGGTGGAGGAGCTTTTGAACAACACCAATGTGGAAAGTTCTGGTGCCACAAGTGCAATAGATGAAGCCTTCTCCTATATGGATTGGGAGGAAGAGAAGCATATCGAGATGCTTAATGCTAGAAAGAGACGAGAAGATGAAGAGGTAATAAATATGTTGATGTACTGACCGTTCACTGAATTTGGGCCATAGAACATCTCGAGTGGTGATCTCGCCTTTCTTCCAAAGCCTTTAAATAATTTGTCAGCGTTCTGCTCTAGTGGTGCTCTCTCTGAAGTTGCAAACAGGAGTACAATTGGCAAAATAGTCCCCAAAAGAAGAAATTTTGTTTGTTAAATAAAATGGCGTTCAAACAATAGTTCAGGAAGTTTGTTTTTATCTTCAGTCTATTTTTTGAGTTATTACGACTCTGTTCGGCAATCGATTTTACAGGCTGCAAAAAACTTTGAAAACTTAACCTTTTTTCTGCCAATTTCATGTCTAACATGATTGGAGAGTTACTTTATTTAGTTCTTTGTTTAAGCTTGCAACTTTACAGCACCATTAGAGATACTTGAACAGTTTTACGTGACCTTTTCGTTTTATCTATTCTCTCTTTAAAGTGTGTTCTTGAAACGTAATGCAGTTGAAAGATAGAAGTGAACAACCACGTGGGTCATGGGAGGAAGTTTACCGAAATGCTAAAAGGGCTGACCGGGCCAGGAATGATTTGCACGAAAGAGATGATAGGGAACTTGAAAGGACCGCTCAGCCATTGTGCATATATGAACCCTACTTTGGTGAAGGAACTTGGCCTTTTCTGCACCACAATTCGCTTTACCGTGGAATTGGATTGGTGAGTTACCTTAAATCATCCTCATCATCATTTTGAATTTCATCTTCATTCTCTGTAATGTATATTCATGGAGTTTAACATTTAAAGCACCGAGATCTTTAGCTGCTCTTATAATACAAACACTAATAATGAAGCATTTAGAAGATCATAAGTGTGAAACTTGTTTGTATGCTCTATAACATTTAATTAATAACATTTTGTTTTTCTGTTTGTTCAGTTTTTGTTTGGAATACACTAAACCTCCTAAAATATAAAAGAGGGACCACTCTTTAATGTATTTTTTCGGGAATGTAAAAGAAAATTTACAAACTACTCAAAAGATAGCTTTCCAAGATAGTAATCAAGATACAACAGAGAAAGGCACAGAGAATATGTAAGAACAAGAGGGTATGGAGCAGAAGCAATCACATTAAAAATTCCCCATCTAACCAATAATTTGTGAAAAAATTTCTTCTAAACTTGTATGAACATGACTGGCTTTTATATATCTAAAAATAATCTCAAGGAATCCTCATGTTTCCTCTTTGTATATGATGTTAACTGCTTGGATATGAAACATGCAATTTTTTCCTCCTGTTTGATTTTAGTGTGGGATTTGTTAAATCCAGAGCACCAAAGGTCGAAGACCAAGAGCAGATGATGTGGATGCACCATCTCGTCTTTCCCTCCTGAGTAACCCTTACTACCGTGACATCCTTGGTGAATATGGAGCCTTCTTTGCTATAGCGAACCGAATTGATCGGGTACACAAGAATGCTTGGATAGGGTTTCAGTCATGGAGAACAGCTGCAGGACAGGTGGTATTTTTTGGTTTTTCATTCTTCTCTCTTCATGAAATCATTAAACACTTGTTTTCATGTCCCTAGAGACATTGAAAATTATCCTCATTTATCACTGTGTTGAAATTGGTTTAGCTACAATTGTCGTGAAACAGGTTTCTTTATCTAAGAATAGTGAGAATGCATTGTTAGAGGCCATCCAAGAACGGAAGCATGGGGACACCCTCTACTTTTGGGTCCGCATGGATAAAGATCCAAGAAACCCCTTGCAACAGGATTTTTGGTCTTTTTGTGACACAATAAATGCTGGAAATTGCAGGTATGGTACGACTGTATGAATAACTCCATTGTTTTCTAATCTAATAATAAAATAATATAGGGTCGGGTCTCTTCAGACAAATCACCAGCAAACATATAATCCACAAAAAGTACGGTTTCATGTCTGAAGAGATGTCTTTTCCTTTTTTCCCTTCTCATTTCAACTTTTGCTTGATAAATCTGTTGGAGTATATAGTGTGTCTACACATATACTCCTCTTTTATTCCCACATTGGTTAATAATAGAAGTAGTTTAGTGACCCCCTGTTATATATAAAGAGCAAGAGCAGTAAAGCTTTCAACAATTACTTCATACTTATGAGAACAGCTTAAATTTATATAAAAAATAATAAAAAAAATTTGTTTTAAGGGGAGGAAAATATTGATATTCCAAGATTCTCATTATTACAAGCTTTACTGCCATCTATTTATATAACAGGGGTCACTAAACTACTTCTATTATATGTGTAGACACACTATATACTCCAACAAAATCATGGTTGCTGATCTGATTCTCTTTATTATTATTTGTTTGATTGAAGATTTGCGGTTTCGAAAGCTCTTCGTAGGATGTATGGTATAAAGCAAGATTTGAATTCTTTGCCACCGATGCCCATAGATGGCGAGACGTGGTCTGTTATGCACAGCTGGGCTATGCCAACTAGATCTTTTGTTGAGTTTGTCATGTTCTCAAGGTACACGAGATTCTTATTTTTTGTTAGGTTTATGGTAGGGCTACATCTTGGTGGATTTTCTCAGGTTACATATTAATTGTAGCCTAACCAGTTTCACCTATGCATCTATGCTGAACCTAAACATTAGCCCAATCTAACCTGTATCAGAAAATTCAGAACTACACCTTTAGTGGATCCAGTTTAACTGACATGCTTGTACCTTGCAAAATAAAAAATAAAAATAATAAACGGGCGGACTTGACTGGTTGTAGTAATACTAACACTTAGAGGTCATCCAAGGACCTACTTTATTAATCAGTTAATGCCCAAACAGTCTAGCTGGCTTCTGCTTATTGAAACCAATCGTTGTACTTGTAAACCAGACCTTGTTGGGCTTGGGATGGGTTGTGAGATGCTCCATCCCGTGGCTGACCTAATTTTAACTCAAGCTTAGGTGTTTGAACCCGAAGCCAGCTCAATATTGTCTACCAAATCCAATTAAAACTTTGGCCCCTTTTGACTTTGGGTTTGGCCCTCCCAAATTGCACTGTTTTTTGATGTTTTACAAGTTATTTACTCTACCTCGCCATTATGGCCTTTGCAGAATGTTTGTGGATGCATTGGATGCAGAAATGTACGATGAGCACCATCAAAGTGGGCACTGTTATCTGAGTTTATCCAAGGTATGTTGATTCTCCCGCATTTACATTTTTGTTTATCTTACGAATCTAAGATCTGTCTTGGAAATGATTGATGGAGTGAGAGCGGATTTGAAGATGTGCTTGTATACTTCTTTTTTGTCCTGCCATGGAATAAACTTATTTTCCATGCGGAATTTGCATTTCAAGTTGAAGCGTAGAAGGTATAAGCAGGTTTAGGTACTTCACAGCATTTTCACAGAACACTTGACATACAATGTTTTTGGTTGTTTGATAATAATACGAGTACACCACTTCAATTTTGATCAACTTTCTTATAGTATCTTGCCATACTCACGAAGAACTTATTCTCTTGTAACTTGTAAGTAATATCTTAATGGTTCATTTTCCTTGTATTAAAATTTGTTTTTGAGATATTGAAGAGTTGAATTGACAATGTGTAAAATGTGGCATTATGGAACTCAATTTTTGAACTCACTACATAGAAGCCAAACCAACTAGTGACTGCATACACACACTAAGTGTAATCTGGCCTGCAGTGTTATTTTAAGTTAATACCTGACAATCTACTTTTCTGAATCAAATATGAATCTTGTCTGCTCGCCTCTTTAAATTCTAATGATGGTTCTTCCATGTTCCAGGATCGGCATTGCTACTCTCGTGTACTTGAACTACTTGTGAATGTTTGGGCATACCATAGTGCAAGACGGATGGTATATGTGAACCCCGAGACAGGTACAATGCATGAACAACACAAGTTGAAGAACCGGAGAGGTCAGATGTGGGTCAGATGGTTCTCATACAGCACTTTAAAAAGTATGGATGAAGACTTAGCAGAAGAGGCAGATTCTGAAAACCCTGTACGGAGGTGGCTTTGGCCTTCGACAGGTGAAGTATTTTGGCAAGGAATCTATGAGAGGGAGAGAAATCTGCGGCACCGTCAAAAAGAGAAGAAGAAGCAACAAAGTAAAGATAAGATATCAAGAATGAGAAAACGGGTTCGCCAAAAAGCAATAGGGAAATACGTGAAACCTCCTCCTGAAGATACAGGTTCGTCAAACTCAACGGAGATGAATACAGCTTTGAGATAGTATTTGTAGCCAGCCAACAGGCTCTTATTTAAATCTGTCTTTTAATTTTATCATTCTTTTCCTTTCCTCTTACATTTCTTTTTTAGTTTGTCAGAGAGGAATGCGTTTGTATGTTGTAATCTGAGGGCTTTGTTTATAAAATTTGGATCCTTGCTGTAATTGAAATCTGAATAAATGCTTGGAAAATGTAAATTTATTTTGTTATTTTGCTCCCATCCATCTTTTGAATTCTCAATTTCCTTTTTGTAAGCCAAGATTGAGATACCTACCTGTGCTATAGAAAAAATAAATAAGGACATAAAGAAGTGTTGTTTGCCTTTTTCTTATTAGCTAAATCATACTTAATCGACATTATTTCAGAACAAGGGAACATTCTCTTTGTAAATCGTAATGCCCTAAATTAGAATGGTTTCTTTACTGACAAGTTTTCATCAAGTAAAGCTATACTTGAAATTTTAGCAATGAAACAAAATCCCACAATCTAGGTGGTTTTAGTAGCACTGCAATGGTTATCAAATATTTAGTTTTTGATGATGATAATGGGCCGGGCCGGGCCGGGCCCTTTATTAGTTTCTAGCTTGGCTATTGGGTTTTAGAGGCTGGGCTTAGTATTCAAATACTTGAGTTCCTATTTCGTGTCTAACAAGAATTACTCCTCATACATAGTAAGCCGGTGTCTTAGCACTAATTATTCCTAATTAGAGTTGAAATACTAATAGTGAGTTTAACTACTATATATACCTATGTAGTCCCAGGTAATTAAATCATAAACTATCTTCTAAGAGAGAAAAAATAGACTGAGAGGCTGTTTGTTTTTTAGCTTATTTAACTTAATTTACTTATTTGGCCTATATTAAGTCAAATTTCACAATAAGCTTTAGTTGGTTTTTCTATCTCAAAAAATATTTTATTAGTAATGGCACCTCACTTTTTATCATTTAAGATAAGTTAGAAAATCTAGTTTTTCTGAAATCTATTCTACTTAACAACGGTTTGTGTAATGGACTTATTTCTAAACCCCGTACTCAGTACGGTATCCGAACTGATATAGCTCGGATCAACAACAATCCAAGATCTAAGAACAGAAAGTCCTGATGAAAACGACCTCACCTACAGTTCAGAGACTTTGAAGCATTTTCTAAACTCACACTGCAGAAGATACTCCTCTATTCATCAAATAGCTCGCATACATGCGAACTCCACAAGAGATCGTATCTTCTCCAAACGGTCCGAAGTGCAATTAAGAAGGCCGTTACAGATCAGCAAATATCAAATACCAAGACGTTACAGGAAATCTCATCAAAGCTCATCAAGTTCAGACGACCATAACGATCATCATAAAATGTACCCAGCGGTCGTATTATAAGACCTATAAATAGTTACCTGGAACTGAGACCCAGGACGGATCGATTGCTAGTTCTTACGCATGACATACTTAGAGAAGATTACACTTGCACTTTCTGTAATCACCCCTCTTTCTCTCTGTGTAACTAGTCAATCGTAATACAACACTCTCTCTTTTTAAAATCCTTACTAGAGGTCGTGGTTTTTAACCTATTGAAAGGTTTTCCACGCTAGATACTGTATCATTTACTCTCGTACTTGCATAATATTTGTTCCTAACACTGGTGTAAGACGTGTTTTCGACCTTCTAGAAAGTAGGTCATTACTTTTGGCGCCGTCTGTAGGAACCCACGATCATACTCCGCAGTTCTCTTTTCCAGAAGCCGATTTCCAAAAAAATTGACGAATGACGAACCCAGAAAACGACGTCCTGACACTGCTGGGGGGGGTGACGGATTTACGAACTGCCATGCAGCAAGAACAAGAAAAGCGACTACAACTGGAGAAGTAGGTCGCAAGCATGCAGAACGTAATAAAAGCTCTTCTAGATCAATAACCAGCCGGCCAAAGACCACAACCTGCTGGGTCGCGAGTCTCAGTCCTGGATAGATTGGGAAATAAGGGCAAGGGGGCGGTGGCTCCTTCAGCTCGGCATACAGGTGACCCCCGCTCACAATTACCAGCCCGATCAGTCGATGACCTACGATAGGAAGAGCAACATGGAGACACCCTTCACCTACCACTCGTTTCGGTGATGGACCGTTTAGGCAAAATAATGGGAGAGCACGACCCACAAGGAGTGCGAGCCGCACGATGAGCAGTCACATCTCGCCTACATCTCACCCCAGAACAGGTGGATAAACGCATTAAAGAACTTCTTGACGTTCAGATTCTAGATGGGAAGAAAAGCCAGACTAAAATCCTGAAGAGCCCAATTGCACAGACTTTACTTGACGAAGAAGTGCCCGCCGGCTTTCATACACCAAAATTTCAGAAGTACAAGGGAGGAGATCATGTGGAGCATGTACAGGAGTTCCAAGATTCGCTGGGATTGCATTCTATGTCAAACCACATCCTCTGCCGCCACTTTCCGACCAGTCTGAAAGGCGAGCCTCTACGATGGTTTCACTACCTTGACAAAGGTTTCATCCTGACGTTCGATCAACTCCACGAACTATTCGTCAAGAACTATTCGCACAATAAGGAGAAGGAAGAAACACTTTACTCTTTATTCGGCCTCAAGCAAGCCCAAGGCGAACGACTGGAGGCATTCACAAGAAAATTCTTGATTCTAGCCCGGAAGATAGACAATCTTGACCAAAAGATTGCCGTTTCGGCCTTTACCAACTCATTGCTCATGGAAAGTCGAGCCAAGGAATATCTCATCCTCAACAAACCACCATCATTAGAGGATATGCTCGAGAAATTCAACCGATTCATCGACCTTGAGAGGTTGACCGTGGAAAAGCCAAAGCCTTAGAACTCCAGCCTTTCCAACAAAAATTGCCCCGACGAACGCACTCACGAGAGCAGTAAAAGTCAAGGGGGAGATAAGAAGCGCTTCAAGACCAGTGACGACCGAACTCGCCAAGGAAAGAAGAGGTCACCACCACCCATGCCAAAGCTAAACACAACTATGGCCAGTCTGTACATTCTGATTCAGCAAGCAATCTTTTTCGAACTCCCAGGGATCTCTCACCAATTGAAGGCAAACCATATTGTGTCCATCATCAGATCCAACATCATGACACGGAAAGATGTCTCTCACTTAAATACCTACTTCTCGATATATTTTCAAAAGGTCGTTTGCTTGAATACATCATCGATGTCGAGAGTTACCGAAATGGAAGTTATAAAAATGAGGGCACAATTGTGCAGATCGGTGAGATAAACGAAGAGAAGCATTTGTATTTTATTGAGACCCATATCATCAACACGTCCAGCAGGGTCAAACGCCGACGTGTAGCAAAATGTCATGACCTATCAATGGGAGATAAAGAAGCTCGCTTACTTCCGGAATTCAGCAACAGACGAGCCGGAATATCTTTTGGAGATTGCGACGTTCGGCACGTCACTTTCCCACATCATGACGCTCTCGTCATCATGCTCAAGATGAAGAACATAGTCCTTCATACTATGATGATCGATACAGGGAGAAGTATCGAACTATTATTCCAGAATACAGTCGACCAGATGGGCTTGCGCACAAGGTCGAGCCAAGTGAAATCAATGTCTCCGGATTCAACGGCTCTAAGGATGAATGGGTAGGCAAAATCACACTGCCTATCACAACAGGGCCAGTTACACTTGATGTAGTCTTCTACATTATCAATGCCAAGTCAAGTTACTTGGGCATCATGGGGCGATCTTGGTTGCACAACATGAAAGCTATTCCCTCCACTTATCATCAGACTCTGAGATTCGACTGGAAGGGAGGGATTTATGAAATCAAGGGTTGCCAGAAGTTGGCTCGTGCCTGCAATAATACTGTTTATACAGAAGCCGACCCAGCCGCGACACTAGCAACTGCGGTACCAGCCATAACAGCACCAGTCACAACCCCGGGTGAATAGCAATCACAGCAGGCCGGATCATCAGAACCTTAGCTGCCAAGCATCGAGCCTACAGAATATGTCGAAATCAATGGCAGCAAAAGAGGCACTAATATTGGAACTTTACTGAGTTCAGATGAACGTTCAAAACTGATTTAGTTCCTCACACAGAATAGTGATGTCTTTGCATGGACTTTCCATGAGATGCCATGAATCGATCTAGCCATAGCATGCCACAAACTAGAGTTGAAAGAAAAGCCCAAGCTGTAAAACAGAAGCAGCGAACTCTAGCGCCAAGATTACGCGAAGAAGTCAACAAGGAGATCGACAAGTTGATTGAAGTCAGTTTCATCAGGAAAGCTGTCTATCCCGATTGGATATCTAACATTGTCGCAGTACCTAAGAAGAACGGAAAAATCTGAGTTTGTATAGATTACACAGACCTCAACCGCCATACACCAAAGGACAGTTTCCCATTGCAAATAATCAGCAATCTACTCGATTCCATAGCAGGGAACGAACTCCTATCTATGATGGACCCTGCGTCAGGTTATAATCAGATACCGCCTTTTTCGGACGATCAAGATAAGACTGCTTTTATTACCGAACACGGCCTATACTGTTATAAGGTCATGCCTTTCGGTTTGAAGAACGCAGGAGCAACTTATCAGAGATTAATGACGAACATGTTCAAAGACCATCTCGGAAATACAATGGAAGTTTACATCGATAATATGTTTTGTAAAAGTCTCAAAAGAGAAGACCATCTCACAGATTTGAAAACAACCTTTGAGATTTTATGAACTTCTAAGATGCTTCTGAACCCTGATAAATGTCAGTTCGGAGTGCACTCTGAAAAGTTTTTGGGCCATCTAATCAGCAAGCGCGGGATTGAAGCAGACCCATCCAGAATACGCGCACTCCTGGCTATGCCTTCACCGAAGACAAAGAAAAATGTTCAGAAGCTAGCCGTGAATATCGCAGCGCTCAGTCGGTTCGTATCAAAATCTTCAGATAGATGCCGACCATTGTTCGAACTATTACGACAAGGAACAAAATGAGGAAAGCTAAAGAAGGATTTGGAAATCGAATGGAGAGACAAATATGAGAAAGCTTTTCTCGATCTAAAACAATATTTGGGTACCCCTCCAGTAATGAGTACGCCGACAGAAGGGGAAGTACTAACGATATATTTAGCTGTCACAGACACCTCTCTCAGCTTCGTCCTCCTCCGCACGGATGAAAAAATTGAGAAACCTATGTACTTCATCAGTAAAACTTTGGCTCCAGCAGAGAGGAGGTACATCAAGATCGAGAAGCTTCTTCTAGCTCTCGTTTATACATCTCAGAAGCTCAAACAATATTTTCAGGCTCACTCAATTCGCGTTCTGACGAATTATCCAATAAAAAGATCTTGACCAAATGAGAAAAGACACGACGTATTCAACAGTGGTCAATCGCACTGGGTGAACACGATATTCATTTTGAGCCTCGGCATTCAGGAAAGGGTCAGGCTGTAGCGGATTTCCTAGTAGATGACCCAGATTGGGAATCAGATATTCCCGACCAGCTAGAAGAGTCTCCTCCCGAACAACCCGAAGATCAATCGGAATGGATTTCTAAGAAGGGTTGGCGACTTTTAATCGACGGTTCCGTCGGGCCGTCAAGATCAGGAATTGGAATAGTTCTCATTACACCCTCACATGATCATTTAGAAAAATCAATACGACTTGATTTTGAAGTAACCAATAATGAGGCCGAGTATAAAACATTGATCCACGGTCTAGACATGGCACTTATATTGGGTGTAGCAGAACTCTATGTTTACACAGATTTTTTACTAATAGTCAATCACTATACAGGCGTATACCAAACCAATGGGAAAATGGTTGATTATGCCGCAGCAGCTGCCGAACGAATGAGCAAGTTCAGGACTATTTCTATCGAACATTTCCCAAGAGGGGAAAATAGGTATTCATATGCACTTGCCTTCCTTGTTGGCGTCCTCGGTTCAGAAACACGTTATATAAAGATTGACGTTATTTTTAATCCCAGTATTTATGTCGTCACGACCAATACCATCAATACTGGGGGCAACGAAGAGGTCGATGATGATTGGCGACAACCTTTCATCACCTACATAGGACCTGACAATAAGTTCGACGGACCACTCCCGAAAGATGCTGCCGAACGAAAGAAAATAATTGACAATGCTCCAAGATATGCTGTCCAAGACAACCTCTTGTACAAAATCTCAGTCACGGGTCCATATCTCTTGTGTTTATCCGAGAAAGAAGCGCAACAATTCTTACACACCTACATGAAGGCACATGTGAATCCCACGCATCAGGTCGCTCTCTTGCAAACAGAGCTATTACTCAAGGAATGTTTTGGCCTAACATGAGAAATAAGCCATCGAATATGCTCGAAAATGTGACGCTTGTCAGCGACATGGACTAAAGATACGAGCTTCTGCACTCGAACTCCATCTTAGTCAGGTTACTTGACCGTTCAGACGTTGGGCTCTCAACCTAGTGGGAGAATTTCCTACAGCACCAGGCTGAAAGAAACATCTTTTGGTTGCTACAGACTACTTCACCAAATAGGTAGAAGCAGTGCCACTATGCCCAACGCGCGAAGCAGAAGTTATTCGCTTCATCTGGGAGAACATCATCATTCGATTCGGCAGACCACACTTCATCAGGATTGATAACGGACCCCAGTTCGTTGAATCTAAAATTATAACATTCCTCAATGAGCACAAAATCATCCATTCTCCATCCAACCCATATTATCCACAAGGGAACGGCCAAGCAGAGATTACGAATTGAACAATAGTGGATGGAATCAAAAAATGACTTGACGACAAGAAGAGCAATTGGGTGAACGAGCTACCACATGTACTTTGGGCCTACCGAACTACTCCAAGAAGGGCAACAGGCTGTACTCCATTTCTATTGGCCTACGGGACTGAAGCCATCATTCCCACTCAATATCACCATCCAATCCATGATCATATAATAACAGATGAAGAGAATGAGTTCCAATTAGCATGGAATTTGAACTGGATTGAGGAGACACGCGACCAAGCTATTGCCAATTTGGGTCGGTATCAGTTGGCTTTAGCCAAAGCGTATAACAAAAGAGTTCGACATCGAGAGTTCGTAATCGATGACCTCGTTCTCAGAGAAATACCACAACATCGCAAGGCACCCAATGCTAGAAAATTAGCTGATAATTGGGAAGGACCTTTTATTGTCACTGGAACAAATGGCTTAGGATCCTACGAACTCAGTGATCACCACAGAATCCCAATTCCTAATCCATGGAATACCCGTAGACTGAAGTTGTATCGGAGATAAAGTTAATGTATGAGACTGTTGATTCAGATTTATCCAATAAATAATCTCTTCTACATACATATTGCATGTCTGTTCAAGGTCGCTCAACCCGACCTCAAGTTTGTTCAAGGTCGCTTATTGATACGCTCAATTTGACCTGTAATTGGGACCGCCACATAGCTCATAAAATACATTTGCTCTCCCAAGAGACCTGTGTCCAGCTATCTCAAATACAATTTCATCTCATTAAGGTCGCTTATTAATACGCTCAATTCGACCTGTAATTGGGACCGCCACATAGCTCATGATACACATTTTCTCTCTCAAGAGACCTGTGTCCAGCTATCTCAAATACAATTTCATCTCATTAAGGTCGCTTATTGATCCGCTCAATTCGACCTGTAATTGGGACCGCCACATAGCTCATGAAACTCATTTGCTCTCCCAAGAGACCTGTGTCCAGCTATCTCAAATACAATTTTGTCTCATTAAGGTCGCTTATTGATCCGCTCAATTTGACCTGTAATTGGGACCGCCACATAGCTCATCAAAATACTCTTACTCTCCCAAGAGACCTGTGTACAGCTATCTCAAAAACAATTTCGTCTCCTTGAGACCAACATATAGGTCGTAGAGTACACATGCTCCCCGAAGAGACTTGTGATACAGCTATTGCATTTTATCAGTGTGGTCGTCAATTTACACTTAAATTCGACCTATCACTAACATACTTGCGCATGCAACTTATACATATAACTCGAAATGATAGTTATTGGATAACCCAATTCGTTTAAACTGTCTCAACAAATCATTTTATACGGATCAAGCATATGTTACAACGACCCTTCTATTTGTCACGCTTTGGGCGCACCAAAGTAGAACTTTCCCCAGGAAGCAAGGTTGGGAAGGGCATATTAACGACATTTTCAGCTAACGGGAAATCCATTATTCCTGCCACTCGCACCATCACAGAATCCTAAAAGGTTAAACTCATAGCTTGCAGATCATTCTCTACGCCTTGCTGCTTTATAGTTTCATGATCATCTTGCACTTTCTTCACGTCAGAGCGCAAAACATCAAACGCTCGTAATAAGGCTTCATCCGCAGGAAGCAACAGAATTTCGGATAGTCCGGATTTCACCTTCATTAGCTCCTCATCAAGATGTTTACATCGCACTATAATGAACTCTTTCTCCTTTAACAGAGAACTCTTTTACTCATCAGTAACGACAACAGTACGGTAGAGTTTTTCCTTCATCAATCGCAGCTTCTCGGATAATTTATAACACTCCACACTATCATCCGGCTCTTCCGAACTCTCGTCCACTATCGACTCCTGCAACTCACGGTATTTCTGATCTAATTCGGTATATCGAAAGTGATCTTCCAGACGTAAAAACTCCAAGGATTTTTTATCATGTTCTACCTCGGATATTCGGATATGACACTTGTTAAGGGCCTCATCAAAATTGAGTTCCTTCTTTTTGGGCCTGTCTTCTTGGGCACGAGCTCTATCACTTTTCCTCTGACAAGAAGCTCGGGCAGCATGCAAGTCACGCGTCAGCATATCTATACGACCTCTCAGATAATAAAGTTCACCATCTTGTTTCTTTACAAGATCTGCATTCTCTGACATTGAACTTTGAAGACTCATCAAATCAACTTTTTGTTGCAAAATGAT
Source organism: Kingdonia uniflora (assembly GCA_014058105.1). Classification (NCBI taxonomy): domain Eukaryota; kingdom Viridiplantae; phylum Streptophyta; class Magnoliopsida; order Ranunculales; family Circaeasteraceae; genus Kingdonia; species Kingdonia uniflora. The sequence continues at coordinate 524,815 of JACGCM010001055.1, read as the reverse complement.
ACTATTCAAATCTAGCACTTTCTGATTGCCAGTCATAATGTCGAGCCTCTTCTTCAATGCAGCCTTATATGCTTCAACACTTTCTTTAGCAGCAACCATATCAATATCTCTCTGAGACAGTTCTATTGTCACAGCATTTAGCCGATCCTGCAAATCTAGTAAATTCGATTCGAGTTTGAAATTCAAGATCGCAGTCTCCTCTGCAGCCAACAAACACATTTACAATTCTTCATTCGATTTATTAAACGAGGTGGACAAAGAACACAGTTCGTTCTGCCTATCAGCTAACTCCTATAAATACAGATTATAAACGAGCATGCATACATCAATACAAGAGAGCTACATCATTCTAGAATATATATTACAAAAATTCGAATTCGTTGTTTCAATCTCAATTGAACCCTACTAGCATCTGTTTACAGTGATTGCACTTTCCTATCATCCTTTCTCAAATTGAAGAAAAGGATCCTCATCGATCTCCGCCCCTACAAAAGCCAAGATCATCAGGCAAAGGACCTACATCGCCCCATATCACAGACACGCCAGCCCGAGCTGAACATCTTTGGGCTTCTACACTATGGCGATTACGAGCTTCTTGTGCCAAGAATTTTACTCGAGATGGGTCGGTCATTATACCCCTCTCAGTTAAAAGCTCTAAATAGGCCGCTTTCAAGCCACGCTCACTATCTACTTCGGCCTCCAAATACAGTGTCAAGACTGATAGTAATTCTTGACACCTAAACTTGCAACTCTAATGGACAAATGTAGTATCTCTCACAGTTTTACGAAATTCAAGATACCTAGTGTACTCTTTTCGCAAAACTTCATCTCTCTCCATTTTTTTTTTCCCATACCTACATTAGAGTTCGACTAGCTTACTAAAGGTTTCATCATAATTTGATTTATGAAGACGTCTCTCATATTCAAGTTTATTCTGTACCTGTTGGGTACGAGTGATGCTATCCCTCGCTCGACTTAGGGATTTCTCCAACTCGCTCACTCGTCCTCTCAACCGAACTATCTCCTACAAGCACAACATGCAAGTCAAGATCAAACAACACTAGCAAGCTATTCAAACTCTCAAACCAATAGAATAGTAGTATCATCAATGCAAAGACAAGGTTTCCAACCAAGCAAACTACAACAGAGTACAAAATCAAAGATTAAACTTCAAGCTACCTCCAAGTTCGATGCATTAGTCGAAGGAGGGACGGAAGTTTTCTCAGGAATAACGGTTGGATCAGCAGCTGGGGATGCGTCATCTCTGAAGGGATTGACCTTTTCATAACCACCAGCAATAGACAGCTCTACTTCCTCCGCAGACAAAACCCAGTGGTAGCATCCATTAACTAGATGGTTCCGACCTTACACCACTTCAGCAACAGCCTGCTGATCCGCTTCTATCAGTTCGGCTCTCTATTTAGCAAGAGCAGCCTCGAATTGCTCTTTCTCCAGAAGCTTCTCTCCCTCGAGCTGAATTTTCTCCTTCTCGAGCTATACGTTTTGGTCTTTTAACTGCAAAATCAAGGCCGTAGTTTCTGCCTCAGCCGCAGCACGCTCAGAATGAGACGACATCAACACTTCAAACACTCCCTGACAAGAAGCAGACAACTGTACCACAAACAAGACAGTGTAAAATTTCAGATCGCATTATTGTCAAAGAAAAAGGGTACAAAAAAGTCATCTATACATACATCTGAGATGCTCGACTGAATCTACACACTCAGAAGGCTAGGATCACGCCTCATCAGGTCGGCAAATTCTTTCGCAACGACCTTCACATCCACCTTATGAAAAGAGCTCGGCTCCACGACTACAAATTGTTTTTGCTTCTTTGAAAGCGAAGCATCACGCCCAGAAAGGTCGACCGCATCTTTCGTAATAGGGGCTGGTGGCTCATGAGTAACAATCTCAGCCAAGGTTTTAGAGTCTTTCCTTCCCCGCTTCAGGGCATTATCAGAAACCCCCACCGAAGTAGGGACAGCAGTTGCAGCTTTAAAAAGAGAGCTCGGAGTGGCCATAGCTCTGTTTTGGTGACCCCGCTGTATTTTAACCACTGAGGAATTCAGCCTCTTCTCTCGACGGATGCCTAGCTCACCAAGTACTTGATTTAGCTCGGTTCCCTCTCGACCTATAATGTCAAAAAGACTTGACGCATCAGCAACACACTTCGGTTCGGGCTCTGCAATGATCAACAAGGAGTGATGTTAGAAGTTCATCATAAATTATAATAAAGCCGAAGCAGTAAGAAAATACTTACTCTTACAAAAATTCTTGTGAATGAGCTCGAGCGCTGGTTCCCCGACCACTTGCATACAATCACCCCTCACCATCACAAGATGGTCGCGCCAGGGTCTCCCCGACAATTCCAAATCAAATAATTTTGACCTTGTCGAATCACTATGCAGATATCCACTACGGGAAGGTTTTAGATACTTGAATTTATAAAATTTCAAGACATCTTCAGCAACGAACTATTTATCAATATCACCAGTTCGCCATCGGTGGTTAAGAGCTTCACAGACCCTCATCATCTCGTACACATTGCTATTTAATTGAGCAGGGCAGCAATGCAATAAATTTATCACCCCCTTCTGGAAAAAAGTCAGGGGAACTCTCAAGTCGTATTCGAACTGGCCGAGGTAACAGAGGAACCCCTCTTCCACGACCTCCTCACCAATCCTGTTATAGTACGAGACTTCTACGTCTTGTCTTATACCCTTCCCTTTTTTCCACTTCTTCAAGGAGGGCACCTCATAATGCTCTATATCACCATTATCCCTCATAATGGTTCTAAACCATTTACTTCCATGACTAAGGTAACGCCCCCAACTCCCACCTAAGCATCGTCTATACTTAGAGAACCACTTGACTTCATTACCAGGTTCGGGACAACAAAAAAATTCCACAGTCTCCATCTCAGTGGCGGACACATCTATAGCAGGGACATCTCTAACCTCTGCATCGTCCACGGTCCTATCAGAGGAAGATGTATTCGATGACCAAGACTCCATAGTCTCGGCAGACATCACTATTTTACTACTGGGCTTAATATTTTTAGAACGCATCTAAAAATAAATACAACAGCAGGAGCCTTCTTCAGAATGTTTCAAACCTCAGGGCTCCTCCCCCATACGAGACAACACAGTTCAAAACTACTACTATCACAGTTGAACTATATCAATCCATTCAAAGAATAAAAAAAAACAACACTAACCTGTACTCAAAGAGCAATAGTCTGCAACGCCAGCAGATACTCTCACTCCAGACGACAGAACTTTGTTTATCCGGGGCAACTCAGAAGGCAATGGCGGACCACGTTCAAAGTTACAAGACTTTCTCTCTCTAGAAATCTCCCTCTCTTTCTCTACAAACAAATGAGTATTGTGAGAGGAAGAGAGATGGCTTTTATTACCATCCCTCGATTTGTGAAACGACGGTTCAAGATGATGCGCGTCAGCATTCTCCCTCGCAGCAGGCACGTCTTTTCATTTTCCCTCATCATTATGTTTGGGATTACGTGCTTTGTTATCACGTCTGACCCTTGGCTCTATAACCACCTCGTCTACACGCCTGTCTACCATTATTTTAAGCACGGTTCACTGCCCAAGAAAATTAACGGTAGTACGGTTATTTATGTACAACAAAAAAGCCTGCAGCCACGCGACCTTGCCTCATTATATATAGCTTGTGTTAAAACCCTAATACAGTTATTACAGCTGTCACTCATCCTATGCTGGATCTACACAAGCAGAGAATCAGCAGAAAATCATACAACAATATTGCATCCGATCAATTCGGGACAAGAGAATATCAAAGAAATCATTTTATTATGGTCGAGAATCCGACCCTACACAATTTACAAAGAATGGTCTTCAACAAATACTCTCGCCTCCTACAATCCATTTTTCAAGCATCATCTACCGAACTATCACTTCGTATGATTCAGCAACAAGACAGTTTTACTTCCTCTATCATACTTCACCCATTGCATCCGAGATCTCATCAGGATCACAGCCGCTCCCGACAACTATGGAGATACCATTCCAACATAACGGGTATATAGCACGAAGAGATTATTATGCGTAATAACTTTTCAACAGATATGGCAACAATAAAGCTATACAAGGAGCACGTATACAGCTCGACACCAGCTAGGATTCTACAATTCATATGTCTATATCCTCAAGGATATTCTCTGACTCCGAAGAATACAAACTACGTACTAGCGACCTACTCTACAAGGGACTAGTTCGAAGAATACAAAAGAAATATTACCGATGACAAGTTTATTTCATACAAACAGTTCGGATACAGTAAACAAGAATGAAACACACTTCAGCAGACAAGATAGAAGAAAAGTCAACAAATAAGAAGTTTTCATTCAGTTCGGAATTTCGATTACAAAAGAACATTTTTACAGACTGTTCGTTCTATTACAGGACAATCTACTGCGTTCTTCAGAAGATGACAGTGCAACACTTAAACCGAAGTTTTCGTGTTGCCCCGTATTATCCAGCACAACAGTGGAGTACAGGAGCAGACAAGGCAGTGAATCCGATATAACTGCCTCCGTATCCCCACCGCCTCCGCAGGTGACGAGGACAACGCACCTCCACCATTTACACTACCCAATCTTCAGCGGAGTATCGGCAGTACTTTCCAGGAGTCACCCCAGCCTTCTCATCTTCCACTTCCACGACATATTCGGCCAACATCTGAAGATAGGACAGATGGCCACTTGCCAGCACAACGACATGGTAGAAGCGCCACATGTTATCATAATCTTCCTCTGCCTCCACCATTTCATCCCGCGTCTTACCATGGAAGGTGGGAGGAATAGGAATAGGAGTAGGCAGAGAGAGCGACTGCTTACCAAAATATCTTTCTTGCAAAATTTTCATCTTATTTTGCACCCTAATCTCTTTGGCTTGACGACGAGTTCTCACCATCAGTCCTTTTCCAAGCAGTACAGGCGACTGACAGGAGAAGAAGGATGAACAGTGACACGCCATGTTAGCATTTTTATATCAGAAGCATTTAGTGCACATTACAACTTCCCATGAAATTCAAACTGCAGCACGCGCCTCAAGCCGACTTTTCATAAGCCCAATAGTCAAAGTCATTTTTTTCTCCAGATTCATGGAACCATTCAATGAAGCATTTATAACGACGGAAAAATTTCTCACCCAACAGCACTCGCAACACATGTACTTCCTGCTATTGGCTGAGAGGGGCCATATGTAATGGATTTATTTCTAAACCCCGTACTCAGTACGGTATCCGAACTGATATAGCTCAGATCAACAACAATCCAAGATCTAAGAACAAAAAGTCCTGATAAAAATGACCTCACCTACAGTTCGGAGACTTTAAAGCATTTTCTAAACTCACACTGCAGAAGATACTCCTCTATTCATCAAATAGCTCGCATACATGCGAACTCCACAAGAGATCGTATCTTCTCCAAACGGTCCGAAGTGTAATTAAGAAGGTCGTTACAGATCAGCAAATATCAAATACCAAGACGTTACAGGAAATCTCATCAAAGCTCATCAAGTTCAGACGACCATAACGATCATCATAAAATATACCCAGCGGTCGTATTATAAGACCTATAAATAGTTACCTGGAACTGAGACCCAGGACGGATCGATTGCTAGTTCTTACGCATGACATACTTAGAGAAGATTACACTTGCACTTTCTGTAATCATCCCTCTTTCTCTCTGTGTAACTAGTTAATCGTAATACAACACTCTCTCTTTTTAAAATCCTTACTAGAGGTCGTGGTTTTTAACCTACTAAAAGGTTTTCCACGCTAGATACTGTATCATTTACTCTCGTACTTGCATAATATCTGTTCCTAACACTGGTGTAAGACGCGTTTTCGACCTTCTAAAAAACAGGTCATTACAGTTTGATAAGTAACTTCAATAAAAATTGCCCTTGTTTTTATCTCTTCTTATTCTTTTTGTTTTCTTCTCACTCTTGTGTTTTCCCTGTCATGAAATAGTATCGTCATTGGCGATTTGTAATTTTTCATCTCAATTTCAAGGTAGGTTTCCTGAAATTCTTAATTGGGAACTTCTTCAAATCCCAAATCATAGTACCCCTTAGTGATTCGAAGCTAAATATAGTTGTGTTTATTCAATATTTTGCTAAAAATCTGCAGATTCAATTAGATTTTGCTAGCCACGATCGCCATCCTCTCCCACCTGAGCTCCACGACCATAATACCACCAGCAATAACACCTTCACATTTTTCTCACCTGCTGGTACCGATGTCTCTCATGGTATACAATGGCATTTTTTTCAGTACCATATAGCACGTGTGAGGTTGGAGAAAGAGACGTTGGAGTCCTCCCTATCGTTAGGATCCAAGATTAAGACTCTAGTATGCCGTTTACCCATTGTTCTCACTTCAACCGGACCCACAAACGTTTCCATTGACGGAATGAAGATATTGCAATAGTCTAATTATTCATGGTGTAGATTCTGCCTTTGACATATTCTATGATTTCCCCATGAGGAAATCGATTATAACGAGTATAATGGATTCGAGGGATACGATGACAACCGTACTGCTAAGTGGACGGATTTTGATAACAATGATGATGAAATCGATCAAAAGAAACTATGTGGATGCAGAAGCAACCAACAATGACAACACTAATACCGCGGCTATGAGTCTTGGACCTAGTTCACCCAACGTAGACAGGGTTCTAAGTACACCGAGAAAGGCAGGTGGTAGCTTCCCAACAATAATGAAAAGCTTATCAACCACAAAACTTGGTTGGGTTGCTACAAATTTCAGGAGCTGCCCTTCTTTATTTGATCATGTTTTAGCCTATACTAGATTAGGTTGTTGTTGTCCTAATATTGTTTTGATGTTTTTATAAAGGTGTCAGACTGTTTCCAACGTTTATATTAATAAAGGATTGAGCTTCATATCATGTATTTTTCGGCTTAAGCATTTGAGTAAGAGCATACTTAATTTTTCAAATGTCTGTACTACCTAATCGCTTGTTCATGAATTACATAATGAAAATCATTAGAAACCTTCCCATTATCTCTTGCATTTATCTCACATTATGATTAATCTAATCATGTGAATCTACCGAGTAAATACTGAGGGACTTTTTACTAAGTAAGCTAGACGTCTTGCAATGTTGATCTGAATTAGGAGGGTCCTCATTATGATTAATCATGTGAATCCACTAATTTCAATCCAAAGCAATATCAGTTCTTCTCCAATATTTGCCTATATCCATGTCAATTTAAGGTCTTCCTCGCGCTCTTTTTTATAGCCGGTGGTATTAAAATCTAGTAATTTATCTATCTTTATGTACTTAACACGATATAAACTTTGTTGATAATTGGGACCTGCGTTGCTATCCCTATGTCTAGCTACTTCATTCACAATGGGAAACTAAAGACTCCCATGTCCTTGAAACTAAAGACTCCCCATTTTTTGTTCAGATTTACCTTTTATATATTTAGTGTATACCCACATAAGGAAAAAAAAAGCATCTCTCTCTTTGGTTGGAATATCATCATCTCTTCATCACTCTCTCTTCATCAAACGTAAACCTTCGACCTTCACCGCTCGTCCGCCCAATTTCAGATTATCTAATTTCAAATTTTAGGTTTCAAATTTCAGATTTTATATTTGAGTTTTCAGATTGTCCAATTCCAGATTATTGGTTGATTTCAACAATTGAGAATTCATCTGATATTGCTCTTGATTAAAGGTAACACCTTCATCACTCTAATTTCAGATTGTCCACTTTCAAATTTCAGATTATCCAATTCAAATTATTCAATTTCAGATTATCCAATTTCAGATTATCCAATTCAGATTATCCAATTTTAGATTATCCAATTCAGATTATCCAAAATCAAAGCCAAGATATTGTAAATGCCATGCAATTGGTTAGATCTATCAAAACTTTTATCCAAAAATTTAGAGACAATGGGTGGGAAGCTCTTTTAAATAAGGTAAAAACATTTTGCGTAAAACAAGATATCTGCATTCCGGATATGGACAGTCTTTATGTTACGGGCGGTGGGCGGTTTCGTCATCAACAAGGTCATGTTTCAAATGCGCATCATTACCGATTTGACATCTATAGCGAAGCAGTGGATAAACAGTTGGAAGAGTTAAATACTCGGTTCAATGATCGCAATATGGAGCTTTTGAGTCTTAGCTCAGCTTTGAGTCCTAGAGAAGATTAAAAGTTTTTTAATATTGATGATATCTGCAAGCTAGTAAGCAAGTTTTACCTTGGGGATTTTACAGAGAGTGAGATAAGAAAACTACCGTATGAATTGGAACATTACCAAAATGACTTCACCATGAATTTTGAGTTGAAAGACTTGTTAACTGTTACGCAACTTTGTCAAGTAATGGCGAGTACCAGAAAATCAACAAGTTACTCACTTGTAGATAAAGTAATTCGTCTCGTATTGACTCTTCCAGTTTCGACGGCGACGAATGAAAGGACATTCTCTGTAATGAAGCTAATAAAGACTTCTGCTCGAAGCAAGATGGATGATGCATATCTTGAAGATAGTCTGCTTATCTATGTAGAGAAAAAAATTGCTGCGCAGTTCAGTACAGACTCACTAATTGATGATTTTGAGAAAATGAAGAAACGGAAGGTACAACTTTCAAAGAGAATTAAATGTTGATTTAGATCCACTCTGACTCTCTGGTATGGAACCTAAAGTTTGATTTTTTTTGTTCATGCATCTTTATCAAACTTGACTAGATATTTATCTTGTTTGATATTTTTGGGAATCATTTTTGCAAATATCAATGGCATTATTAGTCCGTTTTAACATACTATTTTTTATGTTTTATCTTAATAGATTAATAATTGCAATATTGTTACAGAGAATATGCATTTGGAAATTAATATAAGTAAAATTACCAAAATACCTACTATTTTAAAGGGCCAATTTCAATTTTATTTTCTTAGAGGTCTGGAGTCAACGTCTGATAGATTCATTGTAGTACGAATTCTGGTTCTAATAACATAAGATGTATCACCAGTTTAATTCGTTGATTGCATCTTACAATTTAGATACTATATAAGACGTGTAATCCACAATACGATGAAGAAGCTCTAGTTAGCTTAAAAGTCTGAAGAACACCAATTGATTTGGAAAACAAAGCTTCAATTGCTTAAAAAAACGAAAGGAAATGAAATCCTACATAATAAATATTTGAAAAATACATATATACAACTATAAATTCTTTTAAATCGAGATTGAAGTACTCGGGATAAGTTTTTGTTGTACCTGTTAAAATTATGAATCTTCTCGCCTCTTTCCTAAACCTTGACTGCAACTAAAGAGACTATATAATTACAAAATTCTGGGCTCTGAGCTGCAGATAGTGGTATTGCCTACTTCCATTATGAATAAGCAAATATGTTATTTTCACCATCTCTTTGGGAGTCTCGTAGCTTTTAACATCTTCAGTAAGAGTATTAAGATTTGCCAAAACCCCATCAACATTTATTTCTTAGCTATCCTTGCTCCCTCAATTTTCACATGCCTGAATAATGATATCAAGTGAAAAAATTTCTTATCAACTGAAGACACATGCCTACATTCTCAAAGAAATTTGGAATAGAATGATTTAAGCGAAAGAAGCAGATGGTGAAATTCATTTCGTAAATGACGAGAATTGCATTAGAACTACTATTATTTTCAAATATAATAGCACCTAAATAATCAAAAATCAATTCTTAATGTCGACCAAAATAATAACCGGGAATAACTCCCACATAGATAAAGAATCCTAGTGCAGTAACAGTACCTAAAACAAAACAATAACTACTCCCACGTAAAATAGTGATCCTCAAAGAGACTCCAGCAAAATCTGAGTCAGAGTAGCCCAAAACCATAAGCTCATCCGATCTCCTATAAACCAATTTGTAATCTCTTGTCCTCTTTAAATGGCGAAGAACCCTCTTGGTTGCCTGCCAGTGAATAATAGAAAGGTTATGATGGTACCTTCCTAACATCCCAACAGTAAAACTAATGTCGGGTCTCATACAAATCATGCCATAGGCTTTCATCTGCTGAAGAAATCAGACGTGACTGCTAGCGAGTAAAATATCATCGACATACAAAACCATAAATGTAGAATGTCTCCCACTCTGATTGACATATATACAACGATCCATTTACATTTAATTGCCTTAGATCCTTTAAGTAAATATGTTAACTCCCATACAGAGTTGTGAGACATAAAATCCATCTCCTCCGTCATGGCATTACGCCACTGATCTGCAAAACTACTAGCCATAGCTGAACTAAAACATATTGAATCCTCAAAATTAAATAATTCCCCTTTAACTAAATAAAGATGATAACTTGAAGAAATGGCTGAACAAGTCTTTCTAGGGGATCTCCGAGTAGGAGCTAGAGGCTGGGCTGGAGGTAGAACGACAGGAAGTAGAACAGGAGCGAGCGGAGGAAAAAACTGAGGGAGAAATGGTGCTACGACGGGGTCTGGAAGAAGGTATGGAATCGTACTCTTCATAGTGTCAATATCAGATAAACGCGAAAGCATAATAACACTGATCGGAATAGCTGTTAGACTCCGAGTTACAGAACCCTCCTCAAAGACAAACTCTCTATGAATAGTACTGGTAAAGTGATCTCCCTCCTCTATGAAATGAGCCTAAGCACACTTAACAATCTCTATGGGTCGAGAAGGATAATAAAATCTGAAACCTATCGATCTCTCTGGAAAACCAATGAAAAAACAACTAACAGTCCTCAAAAACTAACTTTTCGATATTCGGGTTAAACAATTTTGCCTCTACTGGACAACCCCAAACATGCAAGTGATTAAGAATATGATTTCTCTCAGTCCATAGATCTAGCAAATACTGGGCTAAAATACCCTGATCCAGCAAATACTGATAGAATGGTCCCAAAAGTTGACCATCTTGATGGATCTTATCATAATACTCACCTCCTCGATCTGATCGGACAACCTTGATCTTTCGATCTAACTGTTTCTCAACCTCTAATGGGAAAGTCTTAAATGAATGGTTAAGAGATGGACGATATAACCCATCAACTAGTAAACTTGAACCAATATGGAATCATGATGAATAATGTCAAAACCACTATGTTTAAAATTGAAAAAAAATAATTTAAAAGAGTGCAACCGAGAAACTGAAACCAGAGATCGTCTCATCGAAGGAACATAAAAGGCGTCTGTCAAATCTAAAGTAGCACCTATCTAAAACCAAGTAAAAAATGCCAACGAACTCAATGGGAAAGCTTCTTGCATCTCCCGAGAAAAAACTGCTCCTCAGGCCTTGCCGGCCGCCTCCTAATAAACCCTTGTGGAGAATTCAAAATGTGAACAGTTGCCCAAGAATCTGACCTCTAAGAGTTAGTGGGAACGCCAACCAAATAGGATTCAAAGTAAACATAAATGTGTGAGTGCACATTTCCACTGTCGTCACACTTCAACGATAAAAATTGATATAAGTTACTACTGCCTTCCCTTGACGGAACCCTCAAACTATTTCTTAAAGACATCTAACAGTTCCGAAGAGTAGTTAGAGTCCATCAAGGTCTCAATATTAGTCAGTTGGTTCTGGATCATAGGGTCCATAGCTGCATGAGCCAATGACTTATATTAGGATGCGTAAAAATTTATACATATTTAACTTGATTTGTAAAAGATCTATAACTTGATGTCTTTAATCTTGATCCTTCCTGGGGTTAGGATGGTCGAGTCAGAGTGTATATAATATTTAAGGTATTAACTTTTCACTCTGCGGGTACGGCGATGTATCATCGAATCCCTCATTTGGGTGGTGATTTGACATACATTGCCCCCAAGTTGGTGATCACTCACGCTCAAGACTAGACTGGCTACTTACAGTTTGACTCGAGACACTTCCTCACCTTTGGGCCGAGGGTTATCCTCATCTCTCCATACCGTGTAGCCTATCTTGGCCCACTAATTAACTAAAAGTTTCTTAGCCTCCTTTGGGTGGTCTAATTATTTTAAGTTTAATTAGTGCAAAGTAGTTTTAATGAGACTTTACAAGAGTATCTCAACATTATGAGAAACGTTCAACTCCATGGACAAAACTCCTTTAGGTGTATTTGCCCATTTTATATCCCGTCTTCCTAACGACTACTTGATCTAACTTAAAACCTCATTGGAGATCCTTGGGCATTAAAACCTTATATCATGAATGATATGTCATAGCTTATGCCAGATATTATCCAATTAATAATAAATATTAATGATTTATTATTTAATTAATCACTAAATATTTATTGTAATCCTTTAACAGGGTCGTTATACATTGGATATTCTCATACTAGAGTTTCTTTTTGATAACTTGTACTCATGATAGTGTCTAGCTAGCCAACATACCAACATCCAGAGATCAAATAAATAAGAGTTATGCACATGTAAAACACGAATTTCGATGCTCTTAGGATTAAATAAACATGTTATAGGAAAAGAGATAGAAGAGGAATAACTCATTCTCTACTCCTAAAATTATGGCAAATGGTAAACTATATATCAACAATGAACAACATGATCATAAACACAACATTTTTCATTTTTTTTATAACAATAAGTAAGAGCAAAAAAAAATCAAGAAAAACATCTCTTGTTCTAGTTATAGGCAGATCGAAAAACAAGAAGCAATCTTCCTGCAACAACACTCCAAGCTGTGAAACCCCACTTAACCTCACTGGAGAAGAGTAATCTCCCAACTTCACCAAACAACAAAAGAAAAAATTGGTGAAGAAACCCCATAAACATATCAAACTTGGGAAATTATGAGAATAAATACTACTTTTTGCCATCTTTACAAAATCGATACTTTAGCCAGCCTCTTCCAAAATTGATAATGGTCTCACCTACTACCCCCTAGCTGCCACCCTATTCTCTAACATTAAATATTGATGGGTAGTCTAATCTGCTACAGTAATAAATTTACCAACTCCAACAGATTACTTAACAAATGACAAAGTTATACCAAAATAATTATAACGATACACCTCTCAAATGACAAAGTTTTCGCATAACCAATGATAAATAATGTAAAAAAAAATGATAAACTATCCCACTGAAGTTGTTGAGTAGTTTAATCTGCTACAGTAATAAGAACAGTAATAAGAGAGAAAATTTCCCCCTAAATATACTACGAACCTTAAAAATTAAAGCTTCTTCTTATTATTATTCTTCTTCAGCAACAAAGCTGCTAGAAAAATCTAAGCATGTTCTCCTTGATATACTATTTGTCTCTTTCTGTGCCAAGTCTTCCAACTATCGTTCTGCATTCGATAAAGTCCTCACACAGAGGTCATTGGGAGGAAAAGATCGTTGTTATCATATGTTATTCTCGTTGCCAAAGACCGTTGTTATCCTTCCCTCCAACCGTTAAAATAATCATTTCAGTAAATATCTTTTCTAACTCTGTATCCATCATCTATAACTGTGTATCCGCATCATGATTTGTCCCATTTATCTTAAGAAAAGATGTTATGCAAGATGATACAGTTCGTATATAATCATTTTCCTTTGAATTTTTAATCATCTGTCTCCTAATACTATATCACCGGAATTGTTCATTGATATCATTTATTTCAGGATTCCTGTCATTTGTTTGAGGGATTACTAGAGTTCAGTTTTATATCATTTTTCTCATTTGGTTTTTGGTACTTTATCACCGGAATTGTTTATTTATATTATTTGTTTCAGGGATGAATGGAGTTCAGCTTTATACCATTGTTTATTTTGGTGGGGATATCGTACATCCAAAGATCGGATCAATCGTTACCTATGTTGGAGGAAGTATAAAACTTACCTCATTAAGAGCATACTCGTCATACGAAGATTTTGTTACACTCCTTGAAGAAACAAGTGAAATCCATCGTGAGGACTGTAAGTTGTACAACTTCGTTCATAGTTGTGCATGCACAATTTCATCATTCCAGGACTTTACCGTAATGATCAATATGCATAAAACCAATTCTGGCACACTCTTTCACATTTGGATTGCTAATGACCTTAGGGTACCTTCCCATAACTCCCAAAACTTTATTTTTGATTTTTGTTTTTCGGGTAAAAGATTGTTCACCACCAAAGATACTGGTTCAGGTAAACGCTTCTCCACCTCCAAAGCGGGGGGACCTTTACGTCATAACTCATTTCCTGATCCTGAACCTGAATATAGGGGTTACCCTGAAACAAATGGCAGAGGGCTTGATCCACGCAGGTTTGGACATTTTGTGGATGATGAAAATGATTCTTTCGAAACTATCCATACTGATGTTCCTCCCTCAAATAAACCTAGTATTCCTCAATCAAATGTTCATCTCTCAAATGAACCTGTGTTAACTAATGTTCCTCAATCAAATAAGCATTTTCAAATTATCCCTACTAATGTTCCCCTCTCAAATGAACCTTTTATTCCTCAATCAAGTATTCATCTCTTAAATGAACCTGTGTTAACTAATGTTCCTCCTTCAAATGAACCTATGTTAATTATTGTTCCTCATTCAATTGAACCCGAACCTATCATTGGACAAACTAAAACTTTAGGTAAGTTCACAGAATTTTTTATTTGTGTGCTATGTTTTATCATTTCTTATTCAATTTCTATCATGCTAAGTTGAATATTTATCATTTGTTCAGCTGAGTTTTAGTTTGAGCCACAGCCCGAACAGGTGAAAGATCTCCTGGATTTTTTGTTTAAATCTATTGCATACACGGAGGACCCCTATGACTTCAGTAAAGATTTTAACATTGGTGATCTATATCGAGATAGGATTGAACTCAAAAATCACATAAGAGCTTATGCAGTTATAAACAAGTTCAATCTCAAACATGTTCTTAGCAACGAATATAAAATCGTGGTACGTTACAAATGTCATAAATGTTCTTGGCAGATTTATGCGACAAGGTTGGTCGGTTCTGCCATATTTAGAGTAAGTACTATTTCTTTATCCATACTTGCATCTGAGTAGAAACTGAAGGTGGGACCGTGTATAAGGCAGCGTCTAGTAGATGGGTTGCTTCTATAATCAAGCAAAAACTACGAAAAGACCCAAACTAGAAACCTTCTGGAATTATTGATGATATACAAATTTATTACAATATTGATGTAACATACAATCTTGCCTGACGTGCGAAAGAAAAAGCCCACGCTAAGGTATCATCACTTTATATGTCATTTGTTCCCCCATACAAGTCATTTGTACAACATTGTTTATCATTTTTTCTCATATCATTTGGTCGACTCATGTGTCATTTTTACTTGCCATACAAGTCATTTGTAAAGCACTATTTATCATTTGTCTTCTCCATAATTTCATTTGATCTACGTAATTATTTTAGATGCGAGGTAGCTTTGAGCATGCATACCAACTACTTGCGAGCTACTTTGCGGAAGTGAGGTTGGTTGACCCGGATTATGTATTTGACATACAAACTACAAGTTTTAAGGATAAGAGATTCACAAGGTGTTTTTGGTGCTTTGGTCCTTCCAAAAAAACTTATAAACTATTGAGACCAGTTGTTGTGATTGACGAAACTTTTTTAAAAGGGAGATATCGTGGGACTCTACTAGCAGCCATCGCCATTGACCCAAGTAATCATATTTTTCTACTTGCATTTTCGATAACAGACTCGGAGACCACCGAAAGTTGGACATACTTCTTGGAGATGTTTGGGTCTAATTTTCACGGTTATGATTTTAGATTCGTCGCCATCTCTGACAGAAACCCCAGAATTATTAATGATGTACCCAAGGTGTTTCCATTTGCAATCCATACGTTTTGCGCCTTCCACATATCTAACAATATTAAAACTACTCTCGAAAGCACGAGGATCGCATTTAGGATGGCAGCAGAGGCCCTAACCGGCATTAATTTCGATAAACACATGAATATTATCTGGAATACAGATCCAGTGGGTCTCCAATACATACTTGGTATTCCCAAGGAAACATGGTCTAATCTATACATTCCAATGAGTAGGTACGTTGTCACTCTTTATTACTCAACTTATCATTTGTTTTAAGAAAACTAGTCATTGTAACTCTATTTACATTCATATTTGTCATTTTTTTCCCATTATTTTTCATCTGTTCTTTATTATTCCTTTTACAATTGTATGATCCCATTTGTCATCTCTTTATGCTCATTTAGCATTTGACTTATATGGTTTGTCAATTTTTCAGGTAGGAAGTCGCTTACACAAATCATGTCGAGAGTTGGAATAACGTTATTTTGAAAGTATGAGATCTCCTTATCCATGTGTTTATTGAGGAATTGCGTAGAATATGTTCGGAAATATCCTACACGTATAGGGAGGAAACAGAGAAGAGTCAAGCTCGTTTAACTCCATGGACTACGGATCACTGTGAAAGCAGAAAATTTGTAGCGGATTCACTAACCTGCAGGGTTTGTACATCACGTCACCATTTTCAGATGACTTGTTATGGCATAACCGATTATGTAAATATTGAAAATGGTACTTGTTCTTGTCGTTGGTGGCAAACGATGGGTATACCTTGTGAACACGGAGTACGCGCTCTGGGTCTTGCAAATGCTGATCCAACTACACGTGTCGCTGAGCACTTCACAAATAATACATACAAGGTTGTTTATGAATCTATATGGATTCCTATAAGAGGAATTGAGCAGTGAAAATTTTTAAAAACTGATCCACGTGTTCATGCTTCTATTCTAATAGTTCGAGCCGGTCATCCTCGCACGCAAAGGAAGAGAAGGGAAGAAATGCCCGGTCTTGTTACCAAACTAAGATTTTGCAGTAGGTGTCGAAAAAATGCGCACAATCGTTGTTCTTGTAAGCTTCTGTCAATCCCATCCGACAATAATACATGTCTTATAATGGCACCGTCTTTTATAATGAGCACTGAGCTACCTGTCATCCCAGATGAAGATGTTGCAATCAGCTTACACTGATGATTTTGGGTACTCTATGTATCATTTGTTTGTATGATCTTTATCGTAAGTGTTGTAAAATGTTATCATTTGTCTAATTGTATCTGTCATTTGTTAGTTTGTATGATCTCATTGTTTGCTTCTGAAGTATCATTTGTGGACGAATACTGTAGTGCCCCAGTTTTTTTTTTTTTTTTATTGTTTTACTTTATTTGGTTATTAAATATTATTGTCATTCATACATCATGCATCATACATCATGCATCATACATCACACATCCATATTCATATCATACATCTTGTATTGTATTTTTTTTCTCTTATCAGGTCTTGGAGCTCTTCTTTTCTTATTTTCTGGGTTTCGGTGGTTTCGATAGTTGTTTGGTGAGGCAGGTGGGAGGTGCTGGGTAACCGTGGTTGGGTTGGCAGTGTGTTGTTGTTGTGGTTGACGCCGTTGTGGTTATTGTGTTATTGTGGTACTTTCAGTGTGGGCTATTTCTGTGTTTGGGTGTTCGTGTGGATTTGGGAGAATTAGAATTTTCCAGTAGTCGTTTGAACGAGATTCATAGTCGCTCAAACGAGTCGACTCATCTCCTAGTCGTTCGAATGACTTCTGTGTCCATTCGCACGACTTCTATATCCATTCGCACGGCCCTATTCTCGTTCGAACGACCTATCAGACGAGTTGGCATGTCCCCTAGAATTTTTATCTTTGGGAGTAGTTCGTTCGAACGACTTCTCGTTTCGTTCGAACGGGTTGGCATCTTTTGTTCGAGCGACTTGATTTCCTCGCTCGAACGACCTTGGTACTTCCCTGGGAATTTTGTCTTCATATCCACTTCATTCGAACGACTTCCTTTTCGTTCGAACGAGTCTGGCAGTTGTTTTCTCCCTTTTGGTTTTCATTTTTTTCATTTCATTCCTCTCTCTCATTTCTTTCCCTCTCTCTCTCCAATTAACCCTCTACCTCACTTAATCCTTATTCGATCCTCGGAGATTGGCGATCGTTATTGGGTGGATTCTTCGTCAATTCATCGGTGAGTATTTCCCCTCTTTCCTCACTGATTTGTGATTCGTATTTCTAGGGTTTGTAATTGTGGTTTGATTTGGGGTTTTGCAATTTGCGGAGTACATTATTATAGGTGTTGGGTTGTTAGGTTGGCGTGAGTGTGCATGTGGTGTTGAGGTTGGTTGTTATGTTGTTCGTTAGGTTTGCGGTTTGCTTCTTATTAGACGAGTGTCCCTTCACTGCTAAATTCTTATACTAGTTTAACTTGAGTTAGTTAGAGTTATGCATTGGCATTAAGATGTTTGTGATTGGCTTTAAACCTTATTGTTTTGTTTGTCGTAGTTGTGATTCAGCATTGTTGTTTCCTATGGTTAGGCATGTAGGGTGTGTTTCCCTTTTTTTCTTTTAGGAAGTTGCGCTTTTGTGGGGTATTCGCGTGGGTAGTCATTGACTGCTGTGTTCCAGTCTTATAGAGACTGATGATTGCTGGATGTTGTGACTGGGTATATTAGTCACTGTTTACATCTGTGTTAGGATTGTTTACCATCCTCTGAGGCAGGTGGTTATCTTATGTGTGTTGGCCAGGTTTGGCGACTGTGTTGTTTTGATCCTTGGGATCTGTTTACAGTATGGTTTTTTTTATATTCTTTTAACTTACCAGGGTCAGGATCCATAACAAAGCTCTACACGGCTGACCCTTGTTAGGATCTGGGATTCCTACATCGGGTTAAAATAAGTGGGTGAGTTTGGGACAGGTACTATCATACCTATTCACCCATCCGGGAGTGTGGGATGGTATGAGATGGTTTTCCTTTGGTACCCATCTTAGTCCTCTGTGAAGTTGAAATCATTTAGAATGTGAAATAAAGTTCGGACGTTGGCTTTGTGGGTTGCAAAGCCCAGAATACTTTGATCAAGTGATAAATCCCAAGCTTGGTCGAGCTTGCTACTAATCGTACCCATTGTATCCAACTGAGACCTCTCTAAGGTTATTATGCATTAGAGGTTGATCAGCCTACTATATTGATTTATAAGGTCAAGCTTTGATTTCATAATATCATAAACATTCATTTTAGGACATTTCTAAAACCACGTCATATCATATCATAACATGTCATCATACCATCACAACAAAATTCCTCATATCTCCTAATCATTTTCTTATTTCCTCTTTCACTCTATTCTGTATTTATATATATCACTCCATTGTGGCATTTCTAGATTACTATACTTTATAATATTCGTATATCTTATTCATCTCTTCTCTATCTCTGCACCGGTTATATTAGTATGTTGTTTAGCTATGCTGGGCATTAGTGAGCCGTGGTTATACTTACTCTCGTATTTTCCCCCTTTTTAGAGGCTTGCTGAGTAGTACAGTTTTTGCTGAGGCTTCAGCGGTTGGTACCAGGTATTTGCAGTTGCCGTTTCGGTGCCGGTTTAGTATTTTCCTTGTATAATCTCAGCTCTTGATGTTGTTTTGTACTCCAGATATTGTATTTACATTTTTAGTTGATATGTATATATATCTTTTGCTTCCACTTTATTTTCTTTTACTCTGATGATATTACTATACTCAATGACTGAGCCTGAACTTTTCTATGGCTCAGTTATTTGTGGGGGTGAATCGGTTAGATTCCCCGACCTACACCTCCTGAATGACAGTAATTGGTGTAGCTACCGATTATTGAATTTTGGGGAGTGACAAACACTTTCTCATTTTTTTGTTTCCATGATATCATTCTTTTTTTTTGGGACTTTCCCATTTGTTGGTTTCTACTATATCATTGTGCGCCAACAATTTTTTATTGTCTGTTGAATTTTTATCTTCAGTTTTGTTAAATTCGCCATTAAACTTGTCCCCCCTATATCATCATTATTTTCTTACAGAACTGTGATTGTTTTGTTTGCCAAATATCAAACGAAAACCACTACTTAACAGCAAAAAGTAAACGAAATAGCACCGAACAAAATATATTTTAATTCATACAAAGACAAAGTACTAGTTACAACAAAAAATGAATAAACGAAACACCAAAAAAACAAATGTTCACAACTCCTCCTGATCACGTTCAGCGCATTCCAGATCGCGCTCCAAAGCCTGGATCTTCTGCTCGAGACAGCTAATCTTAGAAGCTGACTCTTCCTAAAACTTCTTGTGCTTATCCCGGTCCAACTTTACGGTGCAAAGCTGATCTTCCAAAAAGTGCATATGGAACTTGAACTCATCAAAACGCTGATCTCTCTTTGCTATAGATTGAGACAGTTCATCCTGGATATAATGGAACGCTCCTAATTTATCCTTAAAGTCTTCGTAATTCTCTTTCAACATTTGTGCCTTCTCACCGGAGATATCTTTCTCCATTAGGCATAGTCTATTCAGTTTGTAGAGACGTTGGTCACGCTGATCTTCCTGCATCCTTATCGACTCAAACCAATCATATGGAGTGTTCGAAGAGACATGGCTAACTCGAGTGGAGTGCGACATTTTTCTTCAGATGTTGAAAAGAGTTTAGGGTTTATGGTTTAAATAGTTGAAGAGTTGAGTAGTTTATTTGAACTTAAAACTTTAATAAGGGGAGTTGAATGCATTGGGAAGGGACGCGTGTCAGGGATTGCCCGTTGTTTAGGGTAAAAGTTATTATTACTTAGTTCGGCGCCGTTATTTCTTGTTGTACACGTAAGTAATATGAGTATTTAAACTGAGTTGTCTAATCAATTATCATTACTTGTCACATCAATTTGTCATATGTTGAAGATAAGTTTGCATTTGTTTTTATGATATATATCATTATATCTTTCTTGAACTGTCATTTTTTCACAATAATGTATCATTTGTCTGTTCAAATGTTATCACCAGTTTTGTAAGTTCAACATCTATCTACCATTGTTAATGAAGTCTTTATCATTGGTTTGGTTCCCTTATATCATTTACTTCTGATGGAACTTCCCTAGCGAAAAACTGAAACGAAACAAAACAAATGTTCATACTAATAATAACAATAAAAATAACTAAAAACAGCCCAAATGTTCACAACTCCTCACTTGAGGAATTCTGATAATATTCCATAGCCATGATCTTTTGCTTGAGACATCTAATTTTACAGGCCGACTCCTCCCACAGTTTCTTGTGCTCATCCCGATCCAACTTTAGAGCGCAGAGCTGATCTTCCAAGAAGCGGATATGGAACTTGAACCCTTCAGAACGCTCTCTTTTCTTTTTTATAACTTTATCTAGTTCTTCATCTATTTTATCGGGCTCTCCTAATTTCTCCTTGAACTCTTCGTAATGCTCTTTCAGCAGTTGCGGCTTTTTACCGGTGACATTCTTCTCCATTAGGTAAATTCTATTCAACGTGAAGAGACGTTCATCAGCCTGATCTTCCTCAATCCCTACCACCTCAAACTAATCTTGAGGTGTACTGGAAGAGCCACGGCTAAATCAAGTGGAGTGGGAGTACGATATATCTTGAGAAGTTTTAAAGAGTTGAGGGTTAGAGCTTTAGTGTAGGGTTTTTTTATATACTTGGGAGAATTAGGACTTTGAATCACGCGTGTTAGGGTTTAGAGCTTAGTGTTTAGAGTGGCAGGAACCACGTGGATGTTTTGGTTAGATAACTTATTGTAAACATAATCAAAGTTGACTTTAAGAATGACTTGTCACATCGTCTGTAAAGGCAATAATCTGTCGGCTTTACAGCGGGGGATATGGCATTTGTTGTGATCAAGGGTATTATCGTAATGTGTTAATTTTTATTTCATTATAAACAGTTTTTCATAACCTTATACAACATAACCTATACACTTGCTTCTAGTTCTTAAGCATTACATACTTTCCCACCAACGATGCATTCCCTCATTTGCTGGTGCGGTAAAAATTATGATCTTCATCTCTCACACACAAGCCTCAACCCTAACCGCTAGTTCTGTCAATGCGTTCGGAAAATTGGTGGGTGTGGTTTATGATGTGGGTAGATGAGGTGATAAGGTGTGATTGTGGTCTCATTTGTAGAGTCTCTAAACCACTCGATAAGAGATTCTACCATTGCCCACAATACCATTGTCAGTTCAAAACTTGGTTTCGAGAATCTTCTATGCCCCATGATTCTAAAAGGACGCAATAATCAACGGTGAAAGATATCACAAATTCTGGCCAAGGAAGTAATCAGATCCTCGACACTATTACATCTGAAACTTACACTCAACTAAGGATCTCGGAGGTCAGAACGGAGATGCTGCAAGATATTTTTTCCAAGTTAAAATCTCTAGATCTTAACAAGTAGAGAAATATGTAGGAGTGAAATGTAATATTCCTTATCCTTATTAACGTTAATTTATGGAATTATAATGCTAAACTCTTAAGGATCAAATGATAAATCATATTTAGCAAATGGCAAAATTTTAATAATACCATGCAATTTATGGATTTTAAATGGCAAAAACCACAAAACAAATGATAGATCTCTCACTTTTGGATGACATATAGTTCATTAAATAACAAATATATTTCCAATTTTCCTTCATTTCTAATAGGTTTCGTCAGCATTAAGTACTACTGTATTTTAATTCATTCTGACATTGGGATTTGGAGCTCAGTATTAAATACTGTTGAAGTTTACAGTGCTATGGTATAAATACTGATGTAGTTTATTTAGTAAGTACCTCTTTATTCCTTATTTAATCTTGTGTATCTGCTCTGTGAAGAAGATGGTGACCACCAGACGTTAAGCGTACGAGGCTAGGGTTCTTGCCATGATGCAAGAGCTACGGCTTCGATACTTTAGGACCCAGTCCCTTAAACTTTCTACTCCCATTCCAGTGCATTCTACCTTCCATGGGATGATGTATGAATAGGTAGAAGAGGCGGATGATGATTATTATCAAATGCAACGCTTTCACTATATATGGTGACATCGGAGTAGGGGTGGAGAATTGGTCTTCGTCTTCTGGCAGAGGATGTTGTTACAACAGCGGATGAAGTAGCTGGTATGCATCTGATGATGTCTTATCGTTACCCTGAGTAGGATCAGAGGAAGAGATGGTGGTGTGGTGGGTGTTACGGAGGAGGAGACGGTGGTGGTGATGGTAGGGGAGACCGACCACCACCACCATCTCCGAGTGCATAAGCTGATGTAAATTGATGTAATGTAAATTAAAAGTTGTACATTATTCGAGATAATGAAAGTTTCTTCTTTTGTGACCAATGAGTTCTGGGAAGGAAGGTACCCTAAGTTATAAACAAATAATATCATTCATTTATATAATCTTTCTCATTTGTTATATCTTCTTTGTCATTCGTATAGTACATAATTGTTAGAATGGTTAGTCTATATAGTTAGATTATTATTAATTTTTCACTTCTTATGTATGATTTGGCATTTGTTATTATCGATTTGTCATTTGTTTCATATGATATGGCATTTGTTATGCTCGATTTGCCATTTGTAATATATGATTTGGTATTTGTTATCAGAGATTTGTTGACTATAATTTGTTATTTGTTAATTATGATATGACTTTTTGAATTCAAGATTTTTTATTTGCTATATCTGATTTGGCATTTGTTATAAGAGATTATGGCTAGGTGTCTGGAGTGGTTACTTGGAGAAGTGATGGAGAGACGCATCGATTGACGTTTGTCAGTTTGAAAACTTAAAAACTTGTAACACCAAGTCTTAAAACTCCAACCTCTCAATCTTCCTTCATCATTTCTCTCTCTCTCTCTTTCTCACACACACACACACACACACACACACACACACACACTCTCTCTCTCTCTCTTTCTCAAGTCTCAAGACTATTAACAATGTCAAATTTCCTTTAATTAACTTTCTCAACAATGAACTATAGTGATATTGATAAGGGGGAGCAACCAACCGACTACATTACGGACGAATGTCCCGAAGAGGACTTTGACGTCGAGAAAAACCAGAAGTTGTTGGTGGGTGGTGGTGGTGATGATGATGAGGAAGATGATGATGGCGATGGTGATGATGATGATGATGATGATGACGGTGATGATGCGGATGATGAAGATGAAGATGAAGATGAAGGTGATAAACCTCTTCCTCAGAAGAGGAGGAGGAGGTTGTATTAGGTTATTTTAGTTTTTTCTTTTTGGAGGGAAATTGGATGGGTA
This sequence comes from Kingdonia uniflora, assembly GCA_014058105.1. Taxonomy (NCBI): domain Eukaryota; kingdom Viridiplantae; phylum Streptophyta; class Magnoliopsida; order Ranunculales; family Circaeasteraceae; genus Kingdonia; species Kingdonia uniflora. The sequence goes on along the minus strand of JACGCM010001055.1, from coordinate 500,691 downwards.
GAAGCCTTGAAACATACATTTTTAGGGGGATTTTTTTAAGGTTTTTATGATGAAGAATGTTGATGAATGATAGTGTTGAATGTTGAACGTAAATTATTTAGTTTTGAATCTTTTGAATGTTGAATGTTGAATCTTTTTGTGGTCATTATTTCGGGTCTAAAAGCTAATTAATCCTTAATCATAGATTTCTTATTTCTTATTTATGATTTGGCATTTATTATCCATGATTTTTCATTTCTTATATATGATTTAGCATTTGTTATAGGATATTTGTCATTTGTTATATATGATATGGCATTTGTTATCTGATATTTGTCATTTTCTATGATATATCATTCGTTATATATTATTTGTTTTATAGATTTGTCATTTGTTATAAATGATTTGGCATTTGTTATAAAGAATTTGTTCATTTGTTGATTATGATTTGTCATTTAGTATTCATGATTTGTCATTTGTAAGAGCATCTCAAACAGCATGGTATGTTACACTTTTCATATAATTATCCAGAAAACCCTACTTGGAAAGTGGTATGTTCATACTACTTTTGTGGCTCCCCTACAAATATTTCATCTCATTCTTTCTTTTTTCTCTCTAATAAAAGAACATTGTGGGTCCCAATTTTGTCATTTGTCATTTGTTGGCCTATATTTGTCATTTGTTACCAATAATTTTTCATTTGTTAACTATCTATGGTCTATTTGGTTCTTTGAACAATTATATTGTATTTATATGATAGTAGTCTTCATTTGAACTGAAAAAAATTAGGTATCAATAATTTGTCATTTATTCACCATTATTTGTCATTTGTTAGCCATAATTTATCATTTGTTAACTATCTATGGTCTATTAGGTTCTTTGAACATTTGTATTGTGTTTGTATGATAGTAGTCTTCATTTGAACTCAAAAAAATTAGGTATCAATAATTTGTCATTTGTTAGCCATGATTTGTCATTTGTTAACTATCTATGATCTATTTGGTTCTTTGAACATTTGTATTGTGTTTGTATAATAGTAGTCTTCATTTGAACTCAAAAAAATTAGGTATCAATAATTTGTCATTTGTTCACCATTATTTGTCATTTGTTACAAATAATTTGTCATTTTTTAACTATCTATGGTCTATCATAGATGCCAAATGACAAATATCAGATAACCAATGCCAAATATACAATAACAAATACCAAATCACATATAACAAATGACAAATCTATGATAACAAATGTCAAATCTTACATAAGAAATAAAAAATTAATAATAATCCAACTATGCAGGCTAGCCATTCTAACAATTATGCATTATACGAATGACAAAGAAAATATAACAAATGAGAAAGATTATATAAATGAATGATATTACTTGTTTATAACTTTACAAAATTACAAAAATTATACATATTACAACAACAAAGTGGATGTCAAAGTTTCAAAATCTTCTCCGGCTCAACTCCCAGCCTCAATATGTCATATGCAATTGTGTAACGACATTCATCACCGTCTATGAGATCTGGATATTTCATCCCCCTTAGGAGATTGTCCATAAAGACAAGCATATAGACCCCGCAGTCATTACCATTTGACTGTATTAGACATTTGCCAAAATGAGTTGTCCATTTAGAGTTTAGACCATAATCCTTTACCTCTGAACCAGTAGGTGGACTATTGCGATCGGCAAAATCTCCCCATATCAACATTTTCGGGATGATCGTTGATATCTGATCTTCAATAAGCTGGTGTCGAGGAGATAACTTCTTCCTCTTCCGTGCATTTGCAATTTTCGAATCCACCATTGAATTGTAGATGCATATTTTTCTTGCCTTAAAGGACACAACACAAAGGACCCAGTGGCTGTCATTGATATTCCAGGGAATGAGTATTAATTTTAAATTAGCAACTTTTAAATCTCCTCGATGGATGCAATTAGAAAATGTACGATCCCATTACATAGATGTATTTTTTTCCTAAATTGATTTTTTCTTCAGTTCCACACATTCTGGAGAGGACATATTATGAGTCTAGACATTGAAAGCCCTGCCAATATATTGATAAGCAAAGATATCCGTCAGCACAATCCTTTCTATATTTAGGCGGGCACAATGTTGTATGTCAAAATATTGAATTAGGGATTTAATGTACACATCAATGACCTGAACAGGAAAAGAAAATGAAAAATTGGATAACAAAAATGATAAAGTTCAATATTACAAATGACAACAAAGGTTGAACTAATGATAAAGTACAAACGAATTAATGACAGAAAATGTGAAAACTAATGGTAGAAACTCTTATACAAATGACAGAGGAAAATAAATAAATGATATAAATACCTCATTGTCTAACCATTTATTTGGATATAAGGTGTAGAGAGGATTAAGGCAAACAGTTTCTTTACCTATCCTCATATAGGTACTCTTGTTGTCATTCTTAGCTTCAGGAGATAATTCTGTTTCCTCAGTGACCAGACTTGGTCCACCTGGCTTTTCTCATCCTAGGAGATGGGTCTGTGACATTCCCGGAAGAAGCTGGTCAAGGTGAGCATGCAATTGGTTCATTTGACAAGCCATTTTGAAGGCTCTTTCATTAATTTCTTCCTCGGTTAGTGCATGCCTCTTCTTTAAGGTGACATCCACTTCTGACTCCATTAAAACAAGTTGGAACATATATGTTGAAATAAGAAAATGAAATATAAATGTGCTTATTACATGAGATTGAGTAATAAGCCAGCTGTTTGGTTTAAAAGTACTTCATACATTGGTCTGGTCAACAGCCATTTCTGTTATTACTTGCTCAGGGTCTAGTTTATTCTGTGAATTTCCATTATCATCATCCTTGCCTTCAACCACCTCCTCTTTATTATGTTCCACCTTTTCTTTACACTTTTTACTCTGTAAATAAATAAACTACAAATGATAAGAGTGATACAAGATATGGGAAAATAAATAGAAGAAAATAAGAAGTTACCATCAAACAAATGATAAGTTACCTGACTAGCTTCACCGACATCTTCTTCCTGGTGGGAGATTACTACTTTAGTTTGTGTAACCTCTATAGTTTGTTCCTCGACAGATACAACAATTGTTTGATCAGCACTATCCTGTAAATAGACATACTACAAATGATAAGAGTGATACAAGATATGGTAAAACAAAAGAAGAAAATGAGAAGTCAACATCAAACAAATGATAAGTTACCTGATAAGCTTCACCAACAACTTCCTCCTGGTTGAAGAATACTATTTCAGCTTTTGCTACCTCTGCATCCACCATATATAGCTTGTACAGCAAAGGTTAAAGAAGAAACAAATTAAAAAAAATAGTATAGATAGGTCAATACATAACTTGAGGTTATGAATCCTCTACTCTCTTTTTTTATTATAATACACCACTACAGTTGGTGGTTCTGAATCCTCTTCTTTAACAACTTGCGGTTGCTCTTCTTCAGATTCTTTCTCCTCGCCATCTTTCTCAATATCATCAACTTTCTCATCACCATTCTTCGATTCTTCCATCTATAAAATAGAATATACATACTACGAATGGTAAAATTAAATGAGCAAACAACAGGGTAGCAACAAATATGATAAATAGCCCAAAAAAAATGTAAGATAAATAAATACCTCTTGAACATTCTCCTCTACATCTTTCTTATCATGATTATCTTTTTCGTCACCCTTCTTCCACTTCACATACAATAAATAAAATGAACAAAGACATCAGAAGAAATGAAAATTCTAGAAAAGAGAATGACAAAGACAACCTCACAAATGCTAAAATATCCTAAAATAATGACAGACTTCTAAATAAAATGACAAAGTTAATAAAGTAAATGTAAATTGTTTAAAAAACAAATGTCAAATAAAACCATATAAATGATAAAAAGTAGCAAACGGATGATACCTCTAGAAGATCATTACCATATTCAGAGGATATCGCATTGAAATTTACTTCCCTCCCAACTTCAACATCATCATCTACCATTAAATCGCTTACCAGCTCCAATCTTTCTCCAGGCACAACTTGCTGAAGCAAATTTTTGCCAGTTGATTGAATATTCTCAAGTTCAGGGAATACCACCTGTCTCTTCCTTGACACTCTATTAGCCAAGCCCTTCCTGGGGATCTTGGGGATTAAGGTTTTTAATTGGATCAGTGGGACATGATCAAATTGATCATCAGTAAAAGCTTATTTCTTCAAGTCTTCAACCTCTTTCTTCTTGTTTGGCACATCAGCTTCTTCAGCCTTCTTCTGCCATTCTCCCTTACCTTTTTTTATTCTCGGCTCCGCCTTCTTCCTTGTCCCATTTTCTTTCTCATTGCCTCCTTTTCGCTTGCATTTCGCGGTTTTCTCAAGAGTAGAGAAATGGTGTTGTCCAAGGAGTGAAGTATCTCCCACAGTAGACATCAAAATTTGTTCTAACATTTTACCATGATTATGCAACATTTTTCCATGCTCCTCCAACTGGGAGCATACCCTAACTACTATAGCTCCGATCTCAGTGGCAGAAGAACTGCTACCTATTGCAGGTGCACCGACTGCAGGTGGTTTAATTGTAGGCACAACGCCGATTGTAGGTACAACGCCGATTGCAGAGCTTCGATTTGATTTCTCTGAAATATTTAAACATATGACGATGATATAGGGCAACTTAGAAATTAAAGGAAATACTCTAACAATGATAATAAGCATACAAAAAATGACAAAAAAGGACTTCATAATGACAGAAAAATTAAACAAATGTCAAGAAGAGAATACAAAATGCCAAAACTAAACAAATAAAATGATAGGAAACATAAATTAAATGACAAAAAAGCAAAAAAATGAATCAAAATTATACAAAGAATGGAAGATTACCATGGCCTTTTGCACAAGATCTTGCTGCATGTCAGTCTCAGAGGGCTTCATAGCTATTACTAGTAAATCTGGGTTAGCGAAAAACTTTTTCAAAGTCACAATTTGGCGACGCTTAAAGGATGTCATCCTCCATCCTTGTAGCTTAGGGAACAAATGTATGGATTCCTCAATTCTTGTAAACTTTAGACTGGGAATAGAAAGGAAAGTCCATATCATCAACACCTAGGTACATCCGTGGAGTGATAAAGCTTTATCCAATTTTTTATCAGCGGCCGATCGATATTTGGCAAACTCTACTAGTTGCCTCTACAAGAAATTATAGACTTGCTCACCCCAGGGGAATCTGTTGAACTGCTATAAATCATCTACCAGATCAACATACTTTACCCAACATTTTTCCCCTTGTTCGGGAGGAGAAAGGATAATATAATTTTTAACAAATTTAATCGAAGAACATCTTCTGAAAAATGAAATAACACAATGTAATGATAAGAACCTTAGAATATAATGAGCCAAAAATGGCAAATACAATACAAATATTGGAGGGGTGAGAAATACAATGAAGGGCGATGATAAAGAATAAAGCACAAATGAAAAATTAGAGCCTTACCCTGATGTCTTTCCAATTTTGCCTGTTTTAAAGCATCATCAATTTCCTTCAACCCATATGTATTCTTCTTCTTGGGGAATCGCCTCATTCTGAAATTCGTATATGTTCTGGATTAACAAATAAGAACTCGTTTCCAATAGGCGAGACACGTAGCCCCAAAATTAGGCAAACATGAATGGGCTTCATTTGAATTATCGTCTCCCCAAATTGGAACTTCATATCACCGAAATGACGATCGAATATTTCCACAACCAACGTCGACATCATCGCTATTAAATCAATCAGCAGTAAGTGTACAAAGCAGGTGGCACAAAGAGCGCCCTTCTTCTCTTAGGCAGAGCTGCAAACATTTTGTGAAGTCCCAAACCTATACACTGAGAGGTGTAATTTTTAGCATTTGAGGTGCCCTTCTTGGCTTTACCCTCCTGTGTTTGGTTCTCCTGGTCAACTTGTTCATTCACTTCTTTATCAGACTTCATTGTGGAAGAAGAAGAAAATATAGACTTTGATCAAACACCTAGTATGCAGTAGTCACACAGATGATTTGCCACTTATATAACACTAAAATGACACAAACACACAGATGATTTGCCAATGATTTTTGATAAAACAGTTAGTGTGACTAGGACGGTTTTTACGCTCGTAAATCACACACAAAATTTGTAGAAATGGGACAATTTTTGTGATCTTTGCAGTGGTCGTGTAAGAAGAAAGTATTTGAGGAATGGGGATGGTTTTTGGCGCCAAAAGGTAGATGAACTCGTGTGAATCGCACGCGTTACCTAAGCTTAAAGAACAGTAAACAAATGCAAAATAATATAACTGATGGTGACAGAGTCTGCATAAGCCAAGATAATTGATGTTTAAACACATGATAAATTGGTTTCAACAAATGATAACAAGTGCATGTAATGGTAACAGGGTCTGCCTTACGCGTTTCGAAATAGTAAGAACACGTGTAGATTGAGGAATGATTAAAATTGGACACGTAGCGTGATAATAATATTTTTAAATGATTTGAACTTTTTTTATTATTAATTATGAGGTGACATTCGAATAGTGGAGCCTACAACCTTACCTGTTGCCTTACCTGTGGAGCCCACGGCCTAGAAACCTACTTTAATATTCAAGCAGTTGATATTTTCTGAACAAATAACAAAAATGTTAAAACAAATGATAAAGAAGACTGAACAAATGGGAAAGTTACTTAACAAATATGAGAACAGTGAACAGTTTGTTAAAAATAACATAAACGTCTAAAAAAATGTCAGGGTTGAACTAAATAAATTGCATATTTTTGTTTGCCGCAGCCGCACAGGCGATTTGCCATCATTTATTCCAAGAGTTGAGTATAGTAGAGTACCATCTACAATAGTTACGAGTACCATCATTTCCTTCATGCCAAAGGAGTAGAGTACCAATCTTCAATCAAATACTTAGTTGGCGGCAGTCACACAGACGGTTTGTGACAAATAATCAGGACGATTTTTGCGGTTGAGTAAGAAAAAGAAACTGTTCGATGAATCGGAATTATTACTGGCTCCAAAAACTAGACGAACTCCTGTGAACCGTAGGTGATACCAAACCATAAACGATGAGAAATAATAACATAATTGGTGAAAGAGTTTTCCTTCTTATAAATAATAAATTTGTTCAAAGGTAAGACAAAATGTACTACAACAAATGACAAGTAGTTCATGAGATGGTGATAATGTTAGCTTAATATAATAGTTTTAAATGAGTTAAAGAATTTTTTACAATTTTTTATTAGGCCGGATGTGACATTTGTACTTGTAGAGCCCAAAAAAAGGTGGTTGTCTGCTGAAATATTGGAACATTAGTAGGGGCAAATATGGTTTTTCCTCTTGCCATTATCGATTTTAGAATTTATTGTTCTCTGGGTCTGATTTTGTAAAGATGTCAAAAACTAGTATTTATTCTCATAATTTCTGATCAAACTTTTACCTTTCTATTAACCAACGGCCTGAATAAACTCAATGTCCAAATTTGATTTCCCCAAATGTCGAAACAAAACTTAATCAAATTGGATTAAAGATTTAATCAGGAACATAGGATGATTACAGAAAAACCCAAATCAGAGTACAGAAAACCCAAATCTCTTCTCAAAATAAAAACCCCACATAACCCAACTCGGAAACCACCTACAAATAAATACCCAAACAAGAACGCAACAACCACCGTAAATCCGTCAAGAATCACCACCACACTAAACCCCAATCACCACTTGCAATCTCTAATATCCACATCACAATCATACAGAGATCACAAGACCCCAATTCTAAAATTCACACTAATACCAAAAATGCAGTCATTGGAGCACAATCGCCATGAAACACGAACAAGCAATCGTAGAGAGAGAGAGAGTACCAACCTTATAGTTGAAAACCCCACTTTCCAAATATCAGCCAAACCCCAAAGGATTTCAGCTTAACGATAATAGCAACTGTAGCGATTGAGGAACGATTGTAGTTTTAAACCCTAATATGCAGTTGGTTTTTAGAATCGATCGAATTGGGTTTCTTGAGGAATTGGAGACGAGAGACAGAAGAATGTTTTCTTCCAAAAGCAGAATAATGGAAGAATTCTTATAAAGAAGAACCCTGATATACCAACGGTTTCAAATCAGATTTAAAAAAACTTCGCAATGATTATTTGGGAACCTAAATCTGATTCAAAAAACCCAACAATTCAAATTCAAAAACCTAACATCAGCAATTTCGGATTCAAAAACCCCAAATCTTCACTTTGATTTTGATTATTTAGAACTCATACTTTATCAATAGGAATCGCAGAGATCGCAAGGGTTTGCTGCGATTATTATAACTTGAGGTTGTTGTAGTGGTAGTGGTGTTGGAGAGGAGAGGAGAGGAGAGTTTTGTGAGATGGATGTACAATTTTGAGAGAGAGGGGGAGAAACCCTAAAATTTGGAGAGTGATTATATTTGCCAATAAGTGAGGGAGAGACTCGGTGAACAAAGAAAAAATAATAAAATTGTTCTCCTCGTGAATAAAATAACCATAAATTACTCAAACAAAACACAGAGAAACAAATTGGACAACAATTTTCAAATTCGTTACTTTCTCTTTTAACAACAATAATTAATCATAGTATTTTGTATCCTAGCTCTGATACCAATTGTTGAAATATTATACAATCAACTATGATCAATAATTGAATCTGTAAGGGGTTGTTTAGGGGCTATTTGGGAACATAAAAAAATCTGTCTAGTTTAGTTTAGAACCTAACTGCACCATAAAACTTGTGTTTGGCAAAAACTGCTTCTGGTTTTATCTTATCCAAAGCTGTTATTTTTAAGCCAAAAAACTAGTTTTATCTTGAAACAACTCAAAGACGTTTCAAGGTGGAACCAGTTCTCAAATAACCTAAAACCCTACTTTTACAGCGAGGACTCTCTCTCTCTCCTCTGGAATCCAATCCCTCTCTCTCTCCCCCTCTATTTCTCTCCTTTAGAATCCAAACTCTCTCTCTCCCCCTATCTCTCTCTTCTCGAATCCAAACTCTCTATCTCCCTCTCTCTCTCTTTATACAATCTCTATCCTCCCTCTATCTCTGTATACAATCTATATCTTCTCTCTCCGCATTGTCGCCTTCAATTGAATTACCCATCTTTAATTCCCAATCTCCATTTTTGAAGTTCAAAGCTCCATGGATTTTGAACTGTAATAGAGGATATTGTTTCCCCATATCACCACCTTCAATGGATTTTGCCCACCTTATGTTTATAATTAACCAATTGATTTTCTTATGAAAACTCCATGAATTTTTTTAGCAAATGTACAAAGGGGTGATCATCTCTGTTACACCACATCGGTATTCCATTTTAATTATTTGTCCTGATTCTTCTTATACTTATGATGAGCAAGATGGACATGAAATGTGTTCTTGGAAAAACCTAGTTCAAGAGTTATGAGTTACCAAAACTATAAAAATGTAAAACCATAAAACAAAATAATAGTTTACCAAACAGTATATGAACTTGAACTAATTCTTGTTTAAATCTATCCATAATAGGCTAGCCAAGTTTGACCCTGGCTGGCCTAGATTTTATAATTTCCAAACAGGCCCTTAAGTAGATTATACTAACCACTTCTCCTGCTCTCTGAAAATCACATGTTCTTGAGTGGAGTCTTCCCTTGAATTGGTTGCAAACCTCAATGGGATGGTTTTCTGTGTTGTAGCCTCCAAGAGGGACTTCCTCTTTATTTAATCTGATAGGGTTAGAGTAGTCTTCCCATTATACCATAAAACCTTAATAAATAGTAACACTAGGTCCCACCTACCTTAACTTGGTGTAACAATTGGGCACAACCAATTACACCTATACGACCTATTAACATGTGTGCTCGTGAACCTGAAGAGTAGTGCCGGTATAGATGGAAAATCCAACAAGATAAACATGAAATCTAGAACAATATATGTACAAGGAAAAGAAGCATGACAACTAACCAAACAAAACAAAATAACCCACAAAAAAAAAAACCTATAATACAGTAAATAAGTCAAGAAAAATGGTTAGAATTCCATTATCTCTTGGTATACGACTATTAAAGCATGATAGGTAAATGGCTGAGACATGATATTTTCTCCAGCATAATGCATACCTAGATATACCAATTAAGCTGAGTTACACCTTACCGTAAGAAAACATCCATTGGCTTCAAGAGAGCTCACCATAGTAACTGCATAACGCATATAGTTTTATTAGGTATTACCCTGAATCAAAATTAACACTACTTGGGGGAATAAAAACTAGAGTTATGAACTCCCTAGAGATGCTAATTAAAATGACTTATTATATTAGGGGAATCTTCACTTATACAAGTAGGTAGTTAGAGAAACACAGTGATCAATCAGCATACACACATATTAGATGATCTTGATCGTGTTTCTTCTCAAAGGAGGTTACTTATATGATCAGCTTGACCATGTTTTAAGTCTTATAGCAACCCTGAACTTGTTTATCCCATTTCCTACACAGAGTCTGAGACCATTATCTAAAGTGAAGAGGCATTATTAGATTGCCAATTTTCATGTAGGAAGAAGATTCGCCTACACTCCCAAACTCCTACACTCACGCTACACTCTCCCCATAGCACACAGGTTGCCACCTTGAACTGTCTACGTGACACCCCAATTTAAATTTAATCTCTTTCTCCTTCATATCAGTTATCATTTGAAAACAAACCTCTATGCTCAGATCTGGTTTTATTCACTCTTTCTTTCTCTGCAATAATGGCGTTCATCATAAATTAAAGTCTCACTCTCTTAATGGGGAGAGTCCAATCAAACCATTTCATCACTCTCACTTTATTTGGACCAGATTTGTCCCCTCGATCTCAGTCTTTACAATAATAGGGTTACCTTCTGACTATATCACTCACCCGCAGAAGAAGAAAACTACATTTGAAGATGCGTGCAAGGTGTGAATTAAAGATAATTGCTTAATGAATCTCTCACACCCTCTTTTTCTCACTCTCTCTCGATAATTTTTATGGGTGTCATGCCTTATTTTATTGTCGATTATTGCACTTGTCGACAAGAAAACATGTAAATTATTTTCGAAGAAACCATATGTCGACAATTAATTACTCTAGAGTCTAGACAGCTATATTTTAATTTCCTGGCTTATTTTGTCAAAAGAGAATACATCGACAAATATTTTGTCCAAACTACTAACAATCGGCATTTCCCCAGACTAAATCATACAGAAATTGTCGATACAACATCGAATATCAACAATAAAGTTTTCCAAAATTTTCGATTCTCCAATACATAGACAAAAAATTTGTCGAAACCACTGACAATCGACATTTCCCCAAACTTAAAATTGTCGATTGTCAATACAACATCGACAATCGACAATAAAGTATTACAAAATTGTTGATTATCGATACAGCATCGACAATCGACAATAAAGTATTCAAAATTGTCGATTCTTCAATACATCGACAATTAAATTATCGAAACCACTAACAATTGACATTTTCCCAAACTAAATCTTATAGAAATTGTCGATACAACATCGACAATCGACAATAAAGTATTACAAAATTGCCGATTCTCCAATACATCGACAATTAAATTGTCGATTATTTGTTGACAATATCTAAATAAGTGGAAGAACGAGAAAAGAATATTACCGAGAACAAACACCTTAATAAAAAAAATCGGTTGCCTCTTGACACATCTTTGAAAACTTGAGAGAGAAAAAAGTTATGATTTGGAAGAGTTTGGGGGAGCTGTGAGGTTGAAGGAGAGGAAGAGGTTCTCGTTTTAACCTTTTACTCTTTTCTTTTTTTCTTTTCTTTTTTTATCTTTTTTTTTTCCAATCTAAGCTTTCATCGACGGTATGATCCTTGAATTGTCGACTATATGTGATGGACTCGACAATAATAATACTTGTGAAATTGTCGACTATATGTGGAGTCGACAATAATGCCATTTGTGAAATTTTCGAGTTATGCTTTACTCGACAATCCTCGTACATATAAAATTGTCGACTTCACGTGTTCGATTGTTGCACTGGGCAACATCACCTGGTGTATGATTACAGTTCTCAGATTAAAGCCCGTATCCCTAATATGCGAGAACAATTGGTGACGGATCATCAGGAGAGAGAGATAGAGTAACTGAGAGAGGATTCATAACTTCCTTAGCACCTTTTCAAATGGCGATGATCGTCAGAGATGATGGTAAAGGGAGACTGGCAGAGAGAGAGTGTGTGTGTGTGTGTGTGTGTGTCAGAGAGTGAGTGAGTGGAGTGAAATTTGAATTTTAGAGTAAGTGAGTTGTTGTGTCCTCCACGTAGGCAGTCCCAAGTTGTCAAGTTGTATGGTGTGGGGAGAGTGTAGCACATTTAGAGTATAGGTGAATCCTCTCCCTTTCATGTATTGTGGGATACAAACATGTATAGATTGGTACAAAGAAATTATGAATTATTTTTCCCTAACAACAAAAGTCAACAAAACACAGCGAAATTGGTACAAATTAACTACTGGTGTAAGTGAGTATCTTTAAGACTACATGTAATTGATACAAAATTTTACACATTAATTACCTGAAAGTGAAGTGTTCGAAAGACCCAGCTACATTACTTCTTCAAAAACCAAGAGATCGAATCGAAAGTACAACAATAAATAACTCCTCCAGCTACAAAATTTTCATCTTCATCTTTCTCTAAAAAAAAAATTCAGTAAAAAAATGAGTTATTGTTACAAGTGTTCAAAGACCTTTGCTTACCTGAATGGAATACTAAGCCATAATAAAACCATACACAGGGATTACAACGTTGTGTGCCACAAATGCAACAATATCTTCAAGACGAAAGTGGAGAGGGTTGAACACGAAGCGGTCCACGAAACTGTTGTTGCCGATGACGAAGAAGATGCCGCTGCCAAAGAAGATGGAGGAGGAGGATACGTTGTTAAGGCACTTTTTTAGCTATGTATCAAGAAGGGGTTTGCTTATTAGTTATTGGGATTGAAGGGGTTTAGTTTTCAAGTAATAGGTTTTGTAAACACCTTTAATCTATCTATCTATCTATGAACTACTAACTGTTTTGTTCTTACAGAAACTATTTTTTTTCTCTCTTAAAATATGAAAATATAGAGTTCCTCTAGATATCTACTCATTCACAAAGTTGATTATCTACAAGACTACAATAGATATGTCTTGTTGTAATGTTGTGACCTTAATTTACAATATGATTGAGAAGCTTGTGTTAGTAGAGAAATACGAAGAACACCAATCGGTTTGGAAAAATATAGAATTTGATTACTCAAAACGAAGTAATTACAAGAAGAAAACTCTCAAGCCCTAGGCTTCTCTCAGAACTCTTTCAGATCTAACATCACCTAGAAAATAACCTAAGTTCCATTTATAAACTAGGGAACTCAAAATTATAAAATAAAATGCATCTCGAGGCAAATCAACGCTTGAGAAGAAAAGCACCGCTAGAGTCGTTCAAACGAACAAGGAAGTCGTTCGAACGACTTTACGACTAATTGGTTTAAAACCCTAAAAAAGTTGTCTAGCCGTTTGAACCGAACCCAACTCGTTCGAGTGAAAGTATGACTCTGGGCCAAATTCCAGAGGACATGACAACTCGTTCGAACAACAAAAAAAGTCGTTCGAACGAAATATGGCCATGGGTCAAAATTTCAGGGAACATGTCAACTCGTTCGAACGACTCTCAATGTCGTTCGAACGACTTTCGACAAATCTTAAAAAATACTTGACCCTCCAGGATCATGGCTCCCCCTTTAGAAGCCTTAAGCTCATGCTCAAGCTAGAACTGGAGATGTAGGAGCGCGGCGATGCCCAATTCCCTGCTGTACCACTTCGACTTACTTGGTAGTTGACCCTTCTTCCCAACTCAGAATGAACCAATAGCACCCCGTTTTGTAGTATGAACCTTCCGCTCTAGAATACCATCCTCCAACAACGGATCTTCTCTTTTCATCCATAAAACATTAACTGATGGTAGGTGAGTATCGATTGTAGAGTCTTTATCCAAATGAGACTGCTCAAACAGCTTTAAATGCTTGATATTAATCACCGAATACATCTTCATGAAAGGTGGCAAATCCAACTGGAATGCATTGTCACCAATCATCTTGAGTATCAAAAACGGACCATAACGGATAGGTTTGAGCATCTTACCTTTCCCCTTAAGTCGTTCCTTACCTAAATGCAACCAAACGAGGTCGCCCTCAAAAAAAGTACCCTCATCCCTATGCTTGCCGTGGCGAGCCTTATACTTCGCTTGAGTCTTCTTTAACTGAGCTTCAACTACCTCATGAACCTTGCTTATCTTCTCAATAAAACGCTGAGCTTTAACTTGCTCCTCTACCTCCTTCCCTGAAACCGTCTTATCGCCAATACTAAACGCCAAATCAAAAGGGTTCTGCGCAAGTACCCTAAACAAACTTCAAAAGAAGACTTCAACGTGGAACCATGAATCGCCCGGTTGAACGCAAATTGAAGATACGGTAAACTCTCATCCCAAGTCTTAGGATGCTTAAAATGGAATCCCCGAAATAAATGTACCAAAGTACGGTTAACGACCTCTGTTTATCCGTCTGTCTGTTGATGAAAAGTGGTACTTCTCTTCAACTTTGTGTCCATCATCCCCCATAACAGTCTCTAGAAATGCCCCAAAAAGTAGTTATCCCTATCATAAATAATAGAAGAGGGGAGCCTGAAATACCTCCAGATGTCTTTGAAAAATAATCGCGCTGCTCCTTCCCCTGTGACCATCTTCTGGCATGGAATAAGAACAATCATCTTGCTGAATCGATCCACGACCACAAACAAATAGTCATTCTTACACCTGGTCATGTGCAAACCACCCATAAAGTCCATCGAAGTACTCTCCCAAGGTCGACTAGGAACTGGCAATGGTAAGTGCAGTCTTATCTTCCTATTGGAAGGTTTTGATGTGTTGCATAGCACGCAACCACAAACCACACGAGCAACATCCACCTACATCTTTGGCCAATAGACATAACACCGCAAATTCAAAAAGTCTTCTCAACCCCAAAATGACATGTCACCCAGGGACAATGTGCCTCTCGAATCTACTACAAACGGTCTCCATCCTCAGGAATACATAGTAAACTGCCCCTGTAAATCAAACCATTATTCAGAACATACTCGCAAGTCTTGCCCTACATCAACTTCTCATGAATCACACTGAGCCCTTTGTCGTTATCATACCCTGAAACGTACTCAAAAGAAACAATCGGTTGGATCTGCATAGCTACCAACAAAGCATAAATAATTGGTAATGGGGGCCAAGATAACATATCAGCCATCTTGTTGTCCACTCCTTTCTTATACTTGATCAATAAGGTAAACAACTGAAGATACGACATCCATTTCATATGGCGAGCTTGCTGAAGCTTGGACTACGTAGATAAGAACTGTAACGGTTTGTGGTCGGAATGTACCACAACCTCCTTCCCCATTAAGTAACTCCCTCAATACTTTACTGATTGACATAACGCGTAGAACTCATTATCGTAGGTAGGATAGTTGTGTACTGCTCCTGTAAACATCTCAGAATGGTAAGCAACCGGCCTCCCATCCTGTAAAAGAATTGTACCCAATGCATAGTCTGACGCATCTGTCTCGACTTCAAAAGGCCACTGCAAATTAGGCAATGCTAACGCTGGTGCATCCGTAATCTTCCTCTTCAGTAACAGAAAAGTCTTCTCATAGTGTTCTTCCCACACAAACTGTACCCCGATCTTCGTCAAAGAATGCAATGGTGCGGCTATTTGTGAAAAATGTCGAATAAATTTTTGTAAGTACTGACAAGAACTCATAAAACTCCTCACTTTCGTCACTGTGCGGGGTCTAGGCCAATTCGTAATGACCGAGACCTTCTCTGAATCGACCTTAAGATCGCCGCCACCAACAATAAAACCCAAATAGACTAGCTCCCATTTCCCAAACTCGCACTTCTTCCCGTTAAGAAAAAGTTGTTGTGATCGCAACACGCCTAACACTTTGAGTAAATGCCCAAGATGCTCCTCCCATGTACGACTATAGATCAAGATATCATCCAAATATACAATCACAAAATTATCAAAAAATGCACAAAGTACCTCATTCATTAGCCGCATAAACATTGTCAGAGCATTGCATAACCCAAAAAGCATCACCAACCACTCAAATAAGCCCTGTTTGGTTTTGAATGTTGTCTTCCAAGTATCCTCCTCCCGGATTCGAACTTAATGGTAACCCGACTTAAGATCCAACTTGGTGAAAAATTGAGCCGTCTGCAATTCATCTAAAAGCTCGTCAATCCGTGGAAGTGGATAACGATTCTTTACCGTGATCTTGTTCAACGCCCGATAATCCATACACATACTCCAAGACCCATCCTTCTTCGGCACCAGTAATACCGGTGAACCACAAGGTGAGTAACTTGGATTAATAACTCCTTGCTCCAGGAGTTCATGTACCTATTTCTTGATCTCATCAGACTCTATAACAGAAGTCCGATATAACCCAATATTGGGTAGTGGCTCACTGTTCACCAAGGTGATATCATGCTCCACATCCCTCTTGCGCGGCATCCCTTTTATGCCCAGAAACAAGTCTTTATACTCATCTTGTAACTCCCCCATATCGGTTTGTTACTTAGGAGACATTGCCAAAGTAGTTGTAGCCGACGGACCCTCTTGAACCTGTCGCACCAACAATAAAACAAATTTTCGCTCGCATTAACCAACCTTTTCGCCTGAGTCGCCGTCACCAAATTACTGGTAGTGATATGTTCCTTGCACGCATTAATATGAAACACAGTCCCATCCTTCACCAAACGATACTTGCGAGTACGACGGTAAAGGATTGCATCTCGGTCTCAAAGATAAGGGCTACCCAAGATGACTTGGCACACGTCCAACGGAACTATCTCGTATGTCACTTCATCAATAAACTTCTCAGTAATTGCACACTTGAACGTACACTGCTTAGTGATCTTCAACTCCGCGTCTTCCTGAATCCAACCCAAACCATACGGCTTCGGATGAGCCACAGTAGCCAAACCCATCTTCTTCACCACCGCCTTAGAAATTAAATTCTTTGACTACCCGGATCCATGATGGCCTTGACTAAGCTCTGCTTTACCTGAATACTGACAAAGAACAGCTCTACTCGACTCACCTCGTCGATAGCTAAAGGGTTCTTAAACATTAGAGTAAGCTTAGGATTTGGCTTATCTAAATCCGGAAGATCCACAATCGCTGCGACTAGTGCAGGTTTCATTTTCTTGCACTTCTCCTCCTTCGGCCGAAGCTCCGGGTGAAGTTTCCAACATCTATCATAATTATGCCCATTAGCCTTGCAATGACTATAGACAGTCCTTTTGAATGAAGACCCCTCTCCTTTGGACTCCCCTTTCTGATTAAACTTCCAATTAGCCTTATACCCCGACTTGTTCTTGTCATCTTTCTTGTCGTTCTTCAAGTACTTGCCTTCAATGGAAATTGCTTTAACGATAGCGTCTTCGATATTTTCCACATTTAAGAGCTTTAATTCTCTTCGAATGAACTTCGACAAACCCCCCGTATACTTCATGAACACATCGTACTCATCCACGTCAATATCCAAAACCAACACTTGGTTATAAAACTCCGTAGTGAATTGTTGTACGGATTGCCCAAACTTTTGGCATAAATTATGTCATTTATACCACCGCTCATGTTCATACCCAATGGGATAGAATTGCTTCCTCACCAAAATCTTGAATTCCTTCCAACTCAGACTTCCGATATCATGTCGTTTCTGATAGGATTTCCACCTCGTTAGTGAGTGACTTGTGAATTTCAAAGTTGAGAAGCAAATCTTCTGAGCGTTGGAATATTCATCAATTGAAAAATAGGTCTCCAACCTATCTAGCCAATTATCTAATTTCTCGGTGTCGACGGAACCATCAAAAACCAGAATCTCAATCTTAAAACCAAGACGAAGATTACGCATAGGATTCGTTGACTTACCAAAACCTGGGCATTCCTTGACGGAATCGGCATCACTAGAATCATCGAATACCAGAACGTCTTCGTCCCCATTTATCTCCATAACCCCTTTCTTCTTCGAACGGCCTCGACATTCCGCCGAAGTGGAGCCTTAGCGAGGTTCGTGAGACGCAACTGCTCCACTAACTCCCCTACAGTAGAAGTTAGGGCAAAAACTATCATTTCCAAAATCATGAGTCTTTCGTTGGGATCACCCATCTCCAAATCGTCATTCTTCTTCGAATTAGGTTTGCGATGGATCTTCAACGGACTCACTAACTTCTCCTTCGTTTGCTTGAGACGCTCACGTGTAAAGACCATAAACCACAATCAACCCCCCGAGAATCGAAAACTGGAAAACTGATACCACTTAATCCACAATACGATTGAGAAGTTTGTGTTAGTAGAGAAATACGAAGAACGCCAATCGGTTTCGAAAAATAGAAAATTCGATTACTCAAAACGAAGTAATTACAAGAAGAAAACTCTTAAACCCTAAGCTTCTCTCAGAACTCTTTCAGATCTAACATCACCTAGAAAATAACTTAAGTTCCCTTTATATACTAGGGAACTCGAAATTAAAAAATATAACGCATCTTGAGGCAAATCAACGTTTGAGAAACAAAACACCGCCAGAGTCGTTCGAACGAACTAGAAAGTCGTTCGAACGACTTTACAATTAATTGGTTTAAAACCCTAGAAATGTTATTTGGTCGTTCAAACGAAACCCAACTTGTTCGAACGAAAGTATGACTCTGGGCCAAATTACAGAGACATGACAACTCATTCGAACGACAATAAAAGTCGTTCGAACAAAATATGGCTCTGGGCCAAAATTCCAGGGAACATGTCAACTCGTTCGAACGACATTCGACTTTTGACAAATCTTAAAAAACACTAGATCCTCCTGGATCAGACCTTATTGTTTATAACCCTATTTCTTTTATTTCTGCCTGGTTTTGTCAATGACAACAACTCTGGGTTTTTTTGCCATCACTTGAAGAGACAACGACAAATGTAGAGTTGGATTGGTTGATAGGTGGATTGGATTTTGGTGAAGGTACTAGATTTGGAGGACTCCAACAATCTATTTCAGAAGGACGAGAGGGTTGTTAGTGGTGGATTCGAGCGCGATCCCTAAGGTCAAAATATAAAAATACTGTTGTTCATAAATTTCACCTTTTTCTTATTAGCTAAATCCGCTTTCTCTCTGTATAGATCGTAATGCCCTAAATTAGAATGGTTTCTTTGCTGACAAGATTTCATCAAGTAAAGCTATACTTGAAATTTTAGCAATGAAACAAAATCCCATAATCTAGCTAGGTGGTATTTGTTGCACTGCAATGGTTATCAAATATTTAGTTAAAAAAGCAATTACTTACTGGTTCACTAATCCTTGCAATATCTATGAGTTTTTGAGATATATCAATTTTTTGACGAATCAACACTAAATATAGAGGTTATAGTGGAACAATAAATATAGAGTTCTTGAAAGATCTGAATAAAAATCTTATTCAGGATTGTTACGGTTTTTTGAACTGGCAAATATGGCTTTAGGGCCTCTAGAAACTCTTTGTCGAGATATTTTACATAATAAACATGGCATCAGATATACAAACTAGCCTCAACCTGGTCATGCCATACAAGACGTAAATATATGAGATTGGAGTTTAACTTTTGACATATTGCACAACTTGCTTACAACCTTACAACCTACAGGAGAAAGAAAAAAAATATGATGACAATATGAAGAAAGAACAAAGATTTATTCATCATGTCAAGAAAGCAGCATACTGAAACAAATAACTACTGATCCTTAATCCACAAACCATGTCGACATAAGATGGTTCACGCAATTTCTAAGAAACGACAAACTTTCCTAAGATACGGCCCCAAAAAACCAAAAAAAAAAAACTAGTTTGAAGGAACAATCCAAACAGGGGGTGAATATAAGGAAAGTGATTGTCCTGAGTAATGAGCCTCAATGGTGTTGTCCTTGAAACTAAAGACTCCCATGTCTTTCCCTCCTCCGCCGTTGCTATCGTAAAAGTCCATGTTATCGTCCCTAAAATATATGCAGCTACCTTTACATCCTGGGAAATCCGATATTGAAACAGAGACTGAGGTATTGGTACCGAGGAAAACTGCTTCATCTTCTGTCAAGCTATTGACCTCCACCCAATGGGCACTTTCATCAAGCTTAAATAGTTTGAAGCCAATAGTACGAAAAACAGGCTTACCAGAAGTGACATCATGTTCATCCCAATACTGAGTGATGCGCGAGACCAACAACAAATCCCCTCATGACGATTCAACAAGATATTTATGATGCCAGTCCTTGGACCCTAGCAGCGAAGGCGTAATCGCTCTTGCTATTTTGGGATTACGATCATCGTCTGTCTCGCAGACCACAACCGTACCATGACAATCCACAGCATAAAACTGGCCTTTATAACAGGTGACATCGTCAAAGGACCTCGTTGGAGCTTCGACATCAGTCCATGACTCGTCTCCAGACTTGGTAAAGGCCAAGTTTGAAGTCCGGCCAAAAATTACCATGACCGCGAAGTCATGGGAATCAGAAGGAGTTGATGATAGAACAACTTTGTTAATGAAGACATCGCGGAAATCCTCAGGAGAGTAACCATATTCTTTGAAGTGCTCCAGATGGAATTTGTTTAGGAAAGCGGTAATTGGAGGGAGACGGATTTGGGTACGAGTTAACGGGTTGAGTACGTTAATCTCAAGATCAAGGCCTTTGGTTATAAGCCAGCCATGGGAACCGCCACACTTCTTCCCAGAACAAGCCTCAGGGAGATTTAACTGGAAAACATTACCATCACAAAGGCCAAAGAAGCTACGAGTCTCAGCAACTTGATCTTCGGTCTCAACAAGCATGAGCCATGGAAACTTAGAAGGAACAACAATGGAGGAGTTGTTCTTCTCTTGTGTTGCCATTACTCTCTTCTCTATTGTTTGCTTTGTGAGGAGTCAAGGGCTCGGACCTACTTGTATATATAATACGTTAAGCAGCTTCAAAGTAGAAACTTATGTTTCTGTTTTGGTTTTCTTCTTCTTTGGCAATAACTGAAGTAGGGAGACTTCTGCTCCCTATATTAGAAAAGTTTTTATTGACACAAAATATATATGAATTAGAGTAAACAAGAAGCTTCAATCGAAAAACTAAGGCAAAAATACGAATTATGGTTTGAGAATCATGATGCAAAAATACTTATGGGTATACAAAAAGGGTGGTCTCCATAGGTTTTATGGTCACTTAGAGCATCCATAGCAGTCAAGAGGATGGATTGGATGAATTTCAAGGTGAATCCAATCCACCCCACAGCAATTTGAAATCCACCCTAAAGTGAATTCACCCCAGCGCAAGCGCAAGCGCAATTCTGAACTGCGCGCTTGAAATGGGCGTCCTAGATCCTCCCACGTGTTTCAATTTGAGCCATCAAAATCCCAACGCACTTCTAAACCGCGCGGCAAGCTTCGTTTATATTTATACGAACAGTTCTGAAGTACACTTAATCTGAGCCATTGGATGGGAGCCACGTGTTTTAATCCTAAAAGTTATGTGGACGCACAGTGCAGAACCGCGCAGCGTGAATTCACCCTCAATCCACCCAAATCCACCCTTGGATGCATTTTTCTCTTGCCACGTCACGTAGCTGCTAGGAGATGAATTGGGTAGAAAATATGGTGAACTTGAAATTCACCCTACCACGTCAAGGTGCACCTAGCTATTGTGGGTGCTCTTAAAGATTGTCATAATTATTTTAAAGGGCCGATTTCAATTTTTATATCAATGCCATCCCTCCAAAATATTTACAGTATTTATATCAGATTTCACAACAAGAAAATATTTCCACCCTTCAAGCTCTTTCTTAAATACATACTAGAAAAAATAAATAGAACTGTGAAGAAAGATCTCAACACGAGCGTATGTAACAATTCTAATCATCATCCTCAAAGTCGATAACCATCTTTGATTTCCTCCTTGGTACCATAAGTTTTAGTGCTTTAGGCTCGAATTCATCTCCAGAATCTTCCAATTCGTCCCGAATTTGTCGATGCAGATTTTGATCTGCATTATTTATTAGCAACTCATCTACTTGTTTCCCAATGCTTGTGCTAGTCACCTGATCAGCTTTTGCATTGTCATCTTGGTCAGAAAGATCGAGCATTGTGTTTTTATCTGATAAGCCTGCATCCTCTTCAGGACTAAAAGCATCTCTGAAAAAAAAACCCAAAAAGGAAGAAAAAATGGATTTTCTATCATATGATACTTAAACAAGATTTGATGAATTGTAAGAAGTAACAATATAACAAGGTTCAGTGCCTTACGTTATCCATTGTTCTTGAATAGGGATCTTGAGGACATTGTCTTTTCCCCCGATATATTAACCATTTTCATGAAAAATAGGTGTCGTTTATTGATATTATTCGGCCAGTAGATTATCGTTTATAGCGAAGTATGTCATATTTGATACATGATACAATACATATGGATTTGGTAGTCTTCCAAACATATGAAACTTATAATCATACAATCATATTGGAGACTGATTAGAAGATTGTTACTTCAGCAGTTTGCTTCTGTTATTTATTGCCAATGCTATAAACCTTAGACTGACTAATATCTACCCCAGCATACTAAGCTATCTTGACAAAACTCAAAAGCCACTTCTCCAAAATTTTGTAAATTCATATTTTATACCAACTAAAAAACTTCATCTGGCGAGATTTCGCTGGGAGCAAAGAGTATTTTATACGCAAATGAAAAGATTTTGCTGGAGGCTAGAGCTATAAAGAGTCAACACAACATACCTTTGTACAGCATCTTTAGATACTCCAGCTCTTATATCCTCAACTGAAGTGGTCATCTGTATTTTATTCTGTGCCTTTGAAATACGCTTTTTACTACGTTTCCTAAACAGAGGAAATGGTTTCAAGAGAAATCAGAAATCACACAAGTATAACCAGAGATGCAAGTCTTATGTTACTTTCTTGTTGTAAAAACCAGGTGAGAGCTGGTACTGAAAAATTAAAAAGCACAAATATGTCAATTAATCACTATCGTGCGAGGCTGATAAGAATGTAGTTCTTAGGATTTCTCCTGATCATATAAAATGAAAAGAATGCAGTGCATATTCTTAGAGGCTAAAGATTTCTCCTGATCTGATATAAGTAATAACTGTTTGCCATCTTGCTACACTCATGGGGGATTGCGCCAATACAGAAACAGAAAAATAGATAGATAGAAATTGATGCTGAAATAAAACTTACTTTAAGACAGAACTTAAAATCTCTTGGTCAGAATCATCTTGTAATGGGGTACTTTCAGGCATCCGTTTACGGTCAACTTTGGTAGTAACCTCCTCACTAACTATCGTACTCTTTGCGCCATTCTTCCTCCTACAAAAATGAGGATTACAGTCAAATAGCTGCAAGGATTTAATGGTCCAAATAAAAAATTATCAGGCAGAGACTGAGCTTGAATTACACGGACCAATAAGCAAAGAGGTAAAATTCTGGAAGGACGTAAACGGATAAAAAGGGATAAGCAATTGCCACATTCAAGTACGATGTTAAAATAGGTTAGAGTTTACTCTACAATAAGCAGGGTGGATTGGGGTCTCGAAGAGTTAGGCACATGAGTAAGGCTACTTGAGCAGAAGTTTTTCTTTAGCATTTAAGATGAGAAGGGAGAGGCTTTGGTGGAGTTGGTTGGTAAGTTTGGGAACTAAGTCGGTTGTTAGTGAAGTAGAGAAATAGGCATTCTCAGTTGCAATACAACTTTAGTACGTTGCATGTGAACCCAAATGTGTTCAACCGGAAATTTGAGTTAACTATTTTAAGCTCAAGCAGAAGCTGAAATTTCTAATCCAAGGTGAAATTTGGTTTGAGATTAGGTTGAATGCTTCGGGAATTGGGATAGAGATGGACAAATTGTTGCTCTATCACATATAATAGTCTGTAAATTGATTGCCTGGATTGGATATAATTTATATTTGTTAATACCAGTCAACAGTGTAAAACAGCAAAATGATGCCAATCAGAACTGCGCTCGCCACTTAATGTTTGGCTTTAGTTCGGGTCTGTTCCAATATTAAAGGTTTCAGGTTGAGCTCAGGGTGACTCTATCAACGCCCAGTCCAACCGCAAGGCCAAAAATATGTACCTTTTCATTACAGATAGCAATGTCTCTTCATCAGATTCCTTTTCTCCTTCATTTTCAACAAAATCTTTGCCATCCTCTTCTATTAAGTGTTTCTTCATCTTAGACAACCCCTTCTTTTGAGGAGCGCGTAAACCAAGTTGCTTGATTTTACGTGAAACTTGAGCTGGAGTAAATATATTATCAGCTTCTAGTGCACTTGCAATCATGTGGCTACACCGCTTATTGTCTTTAAACCTGTCAATACACCAAAAATAGAAACTATAGTAAATATAATATATATAAAAATCTCTAAGAAAGATGGGTCAAGTCTAAATTTCACACATGTACTTCAAGTTGGACATGTCACCAAGTAAGGATGCAACACAATACTCACTGGTCAAATAAACTTTTAATCTGATCCTCCTGCTCTTTGCTGAAGGCACGTACTCTTTTCCTAGTTGGACTGCAAAAGGGAACACAAATGTGTACTATGAGAAAGAATTTTTCAGACTTCCTCCAAACCTGGTACAGATTATCAATTTACACTTACTTTTTCTCGCTTAGATTCTTCATGCTGGTATCCAGTTCTTCATCAAAAGCTAGTCTTCTCTTTCTTTTGGAAACTTGCAGAGACTTGAGCTCCAAGGTTTTCCCCTTACTGCAACAATCATAAGAAACAAATTTCAAATTTCAATTATGCATTAGGATGTTAGAAATAAAACAGATTCCAAAATTATCGATCAACTTACTTCTGAGCATCATCCGAGTTTTCCAACCCTCCGATTTCACTATTGGAGCTGGATGATATGCTTTTGTTTGTTTCACCAGTGTTTTCCCCATTTCTCTGTGATTTTTTCGTAAGCTTTTGCACATAAGAATCCTCGTCCCTATGCATTCATATTATGAACTAATCAAATTCTAAGAATTGGTTATCTAGTACTCCAAATCAAAATAAGTGGCTCTACAATTTTATATAAGCAACAAAAGCTGCTCGCGTGAAATTGCTACGAAACAAACTTAACTTCCTATGGCTGATCAATGACCCTAAAATATGTTATTAAAATTCATCCCAGTAGGTTAATCTAATGTTAAATAGAACATTTTAGCTTTATATGCATGTCTTACTTCTGATAATCGGGTTCCTGAGAAATAACAAAATCAGCTTCATCATCACCAAGTGAGTCCGCTATACTTCTTCTGCCTATCCCTCTCTTTTCCCGTGATGAATCAACTTCTCCTTCATCTCTAGCTGAACCACTCCCCCAATTTTTACTTTCCTTCTTCAAGTTTCCAAGCTCATGTAACAAAGATTCAGAACTGATGTAGTGGCAATCTCTGCGTGTCTTCCAAAAGAGTATTTCCACAAAGAGAAGAGGTTTGCTCTTCATTTTCCTCAACATTCTCCTTATCAAGTTTGTAAGAAAAGAAACAATATTTGCATATTCCTTGGAAGAAGATGATTTCTGCTCCACCAGGATATCATTGAATATGGTGAGAAGTGACAGCTGTAAAGTTACATAGGCACATAAATCATGAGAATGTGTTTATGTTGCATATTCTTTTCGAGTTATTTGAAGATGGTGCCCTATACTTTAGAATCATCTTGTTATACCCTCACTGCATGTTGAATATAAGAGATACCCCCATGTTTTGGAATCATTTGCAGGCCTTACTCCTGCGTGTGGAGGTATCTCAAGAGAATTATTCCATCCAGGAGGGTATATAGGGTCTTTATTAAATATGTAGAGCGCGAGGTAGTTGGTCGACCGTACTCAATAGTGTGTATCTCGAAAAATATAATATTATTGTCAGTGAACTTGTATTATTCTTACCTGATATATCATTGGTGAAAGCTCAAGATCGTCACAGATTCTCTGCAGCATGCATATTATGTAGTGATTGGTACGGGCAGAATTATTTTTGTAGAACTTCAGCAACCAACACAAGTTCTGAATAATAGTGTTGTTTGCAAAGGAAGACACCAAGGTAGATACCTTGAAGTCGACTTCATTTGTAGCAGCCGGTTCATCATCTTCAGATGATTCACCGGTTCCATCTGCCATGTCATCGAGACTATGAGTAGATTTCTTGTTCTCCATTTGAGTCGATTCAGCGCCATTATCGTTTTTAGTTATCAGGGGTATATCTAAGTCCTTGGTCTGATGACTCGGTTCGTCCGTATTGCTTTTATTCATCTCAGGTAACTCAAGGTCCTCGGATTGATTGAAAACCGGAATACTTTCCTTCCCATCAGATTTTGAGTTATTTGAGAATTCGGTAGTAACATTGTCATCTTCCTGCCGCAACTGAAAATCTGCAGTTGCTTTCTCCACTATTTTCTTCTTTCTCCCTTTCCTCGTTTTTTTAGAAACCTTAACCACAGAAATTAAAGAAACAATGAGAAAAAAAGTCATCGTCGCAAAAGCTTCCCAAATGCAAGATAGGGAATCAAAACCCGTGATCTGGCTAAAATCGTCTTATCGCAAATAAAAATAAGACTTATGTTGACAAACAAGGGAAAAGGGGGGAAGGGGGAGGTAAACCCAAGTACGTACTCAGAAAGTAACAGGCTATTTATGATAACACCAAAATACTGTCTGCAAGAAGAACGTACTGTGGGGTTGATTGTTGACTTCGATCGTTCGAACGAGTTCATAGTCGTTCGAACGACCTTTGAATCTCCCTGGAATTTGGCCCATGAGTTCAAGTCGTTCGAACGACTTGATATTTCATTCAAACGACCTTTGAATCCCCCTGGAAATTTAGCCCTGACGCAAAGTTTCGTTCGAACGACTCACTATGTCGTTCGAACGAAATCTGGTAACTTGGTTTTTTTTATGGTTTTCGAACCTTTTGTTTGCCTCGAGATTTGAGCGATTGTAATAGGTTTTCCCTAGTATATAAAGGGAAACCTAAGTCATTTGTGACAACCCTTTGACAATCCTTTGGTGAGAACATTTGGGGGATTTCTTGAGTGAGAAATCCAAAATTGGGCTTGAGTGATTGTAATTGGGACATTGAATAAACTCTCTCTCTTGAAAGTGGACGTAGGCAATTTGCCGAACCACTATAATCTTGGTGTTGTGTGTTTCTTTGTTTGTGTTTGTTCATTGCTAACCCAAATCAATTTGGAGTTTGTGGCTTCCGGGATTGCAGCTCAACACGTACCCAAAGAGAATATGTGAAAAGTATTAGCTAGATGAAATAAAACTAAGGAAAGATAAAATGCCTTTAAGGTGTGTAGAAAATTAAAGGGGAGCAAGATTTATTTGAAAAAATGTTAATTATAACTATTAAGTTAATGGCCTATGTATAGGCAACCATCCTACTCCTATTAGGAATGGGAAACACCTAAATCTAATTAAGATAGAATACATACTCTCTAATACGGTGACCATGCACTAAGGTTTCAAGCTCGGGAGAACATCATGTGGCAGCTTCAGTGCTTGCACAACTAAAGGGGAAGAGGCTGCCACAAACCTTAAGCTATAATCAACCCAGTAATGGCACCCTGGAAGGATGAGCTAGAATTTTGCGCATGTACGCCAGATGCGATACTCCAATATGCTTATATATACCCACTTTAGAATAAAACGATACCATAAAAGGCTTTGGTGTGAGTCTTACAACCTCTTCTTTGACAATGGTTTTATTGATATGGAAATTTCATATTGACCAAGAAATGGGTCATCAATTACTGACCACATAAGCAACACTAGTTCAACACTGTCATAAAAAGATGATGAACATACCCTCAATGTTCCACGGGCTTGAAGATTTTCCATAAGTCGTAGAACTACATGTATCATTTCTATCAAATCTGCAAGATCACTGGCAATAGAAGAAAAGTAACATATTAACTAAAGAAGCTAGACAAAGAACAAATACAATGCAAGTCCTTAAAGACGACAAGATACCCGCATGCAGCAGGTGATGGCTGCAGAGTGTCAATAAGTTACTCAAATAAACCCATTGGTGATTGCATGCATTATCAGTGGGCTTTGGACTGTGTTTCCTAGACAAGTTAAGACTGCTTGGAGCCCATCTCTTATGACTTTATCTGACACATTTGGAAGGAGAGAAACTCCATAATCATCAAGGATGATGAGTTGATGATCAATGCTATTAAAGGCATCATTTTATAATGGTGCAAGGGGTTCCGATCTTTGAGAATGTGGCATTTGTAGATCCCGTCTTTAGATGGGATTACATTATGACAGTCCTGATAGCGTTCAGCTTGTTTATTCACCTTTCTCTCTTTTTGTACACTCTTTTCTTTACAAACTATCGCAGTTAAAAACAGAAGGAAATATCAGTTTTCATAAATAAACCTTTTTGGTTGTTTACGATTGTTGAAAGATTTGATCAGGTTCAGGAGGAATTGAGTCATCCCTTGATCTGTCTGATCATAAAATATTTTATAAAGAAGGACACGAGCTGTCTGTGGCTCTTTAGAGTTCTCCTCTGGAAGTACTTTAAACACCAAATCTAACATGCGAATCTGCACAAATAAATAAGTCATGTAGGAAGGATATCAAAAAGCTATAAAGACACTTTGCAAGCTTAATTGAAAAAGAAAGTTCAAATACATGGAATATGGACTAAGCCAGTAGATGTGTATCTACTTTGTAGTTCCAGTGGTTAAAGTGTTATAGTTGATGTATTCCTTAGAAAAGTGTAACTTATGAATATGAATTGTCCTGTAGATGATCTGTGTGCTGATACATGAAGCGAATGGGAAAAAAGTCAGAAAAACCAATAAATGATGTACCTTGATTAAGGAACCTCATACGGTTTGACCTAGACACATGTTTGGGCTTAATTATTGTTACTCGGCATGAATCTGGCTATTTTGAATGCAGTAACTGGGTGGAAAACATCCAAATATTCGTGATTTCAACAAGCAGTCAAGAACATAGGTGAAGATACAAATGACTTCAGATGTACTTGTTTTTATTTATTTTCTAACGATCTTAAATAGGTCATGCATGTTCCCACTGTCATAGGGAATATTCCGGGCCCACGTAAATCGAGTCCTAGACAGCTTTGTTCTCTCTATCCTTTCTCTAGAAAGCTTCTTCTTTATTATAGCAAGTTTATTAATTAGAAAGTCTATTTTGACTAGTACTTATTTGAGGTTAGATTTGATTTCCAAAAGGACTCTAATAGATAACTTTTAATAATGTAAAATCCTTTTTCTCTAATAAAAAGAGAGCTTATTCTAGGTTTAGTTTTAAGTTGGTGAATGGAAAATTATTCCAAGTTTATGAGCATTGGTTACAGCTTAGCTCACGATTAGCTTCCGCATCGCAGTTACATATCAATTTTGATTGGCAAAAGAGGAAAATTGCAGTGTAGGGAGTTGGGGCCAAGATGAAGAAATCCCAAATGAAGAGGTTTCTCATAGTTATCGTAAAACATGAGAATAAACCCCATAGAGCATTATGCTATTGACATATGAGATCAACCTTTATTTTAAAAGTTGAAATCAGTCGATGTACAAGATCTTCGTTCAAATTGGTCAATCATAAACTTTGTTCAAAAAATTTACTTTTAGATCTTATGTACGGTATGAATGGTCCAAATTTTTCCTATTCACATTGTATAAAATTAAGACATGAACATGGCCAAAAACTATTCACTTTTGGGGGGAATCAGGGGTTCCCCGGGATTATAAATTGACACCACCCTGCCCGACTAATCTTGTAGACCCGTTACATAATGACACTCTGCAACTTCCAATTAAGCCGGGATAATTCCTGGTGGGTCCACATTAGCGGTGGTTCAGTTCCTGATGCATAGTCCTTAGCCACTGCACCAACTTCTGCTGGTTATCAAAACCCTATATCTTTTGACTTGATATACTCTTACTGGCCCTGAACCGCCCAAATGGTTTATACGAAGAAAAAAAATAAGGTGGAAATTAAGAGAATAAAGAAATGAGCAAAAGCTTAGAGGCCAAAAGAGAATATAGAAAGGAACAAAAAAACACCTGCAACAAGAAAATAAAAGAAAAAGAGAAATTAAAGGTTTACGTCAAGTGACGCCGCGCGGTCAACTATAAAACTATTTGGATCATACCCACGAACAGCAGTACTACGATCAACCCAATACCAAAGGATACCAAGTATATCCGTAATCATTTCATCGTAGATAGTTGCTTGTTGAAAAAAATTGCATCAGGTTCTTTCCAAATTGTATACTCAATCACGTAAGGAAGAAAGACTCCATAACATATCTGGCCACTTTGTCTTCGATAACAACTAGTAATCCACAATACGATGAAGAAGCTCTAGTTAGCTGAAAGATATGAAGAACACCAAAATTGGGAAAAATAAAGCTTCAATTGCTTAAAAAAACCGAAGTAGATTACAATGAATCACTCCAAAACCCTAGGCTTCCTCTCATAACTCTTTTCAGATCTAACATAAGAAAAGAAATAACCTAAGTTCCCTTTATATACTAGGGAACTCGAAAATCATAAAAGAACAGATCTCGAGGCAAAACAACGCCTGAGAATCAAAAACACCGCTAAAGTCGTTCGAACGACTTTACGCCTAATTGGTCTAAACCCTAGAAAAATAGACCAATCGTTCGAACGAAAACTCAACTCGTTCTAACGAAATATGGCTCTGGGCCAAAATTCCAGTGGGATGGAAATTGGTCGTTCAAACGACTCTAAATCTCGTTCGAACGACTTTAGATAAAATTGGTCTTTGACCCAAAACGCTTCCAGATCCTCCTGGATCATGGTTCCCCCCTTTAGGAGCCTTGAGCTCCTGCTCAAGCTGAAACTGGAGAGGTAGGAATGTGACGCTGCCCTTTACCCTTCTGTACCACTTCGAGTTACTAGGTAGCTGACCCTTCTTCCCAACCCGAAACGACTCAATACCACCACATGTCTTGTCTGGCAGCAACATTCGGCAAAACACACTACGCCCCTTCGGATTATCATATCCTGCAACATACCCTGACGTAACAAAAGGTTGTATCTGCATAGAAACCAACATAGCGGAGGTAGTTGGTAATAGGGGTCGAGATAACCTATCAGCCATTTTGTTGTCCACTCCCTTCTTATCCTGCATAATCAAGGGAAATTGTTGGAGATACGACATCCCCTCCATCCGGCGAGCTTGTTGTAGCTTGGACTGTGTAGCAAAAAACTGGAACGGTTTGTGATCAGTATATACGACAACCTCTTCTTGCAACTTCCCCAAGTCGGTTTGTTGCTTAAAAAAACGTTGTCTTAGGAGACAACACTCTAGCCGACGTACCCTCCTGAATCGGTCGAACCAATAACACAAACTTGTCACTCGCATTAACCAACCGCTTTACCTGAGTCGCCGTTACTAAATTAGACGTAGTAACATGCTCTTACAAGCATTGATATGGAACTCTTTTCCCTCCTTCACAAGACGATACTTGCGAGCTCTACGGTAATGAATCGCATCTCGGTCCCAAAGATAAGGGCTACCCAAGATGACCTGACACACATCCAAAGGAATCACCTCACACGTCACCTCGTCAATAAACTTATCATAAACTGCAAACTTGAAAGTACACTGCTTCGTGATCAACACATCCGCATCTTTCTGAATCCACCCCAAACCATACGGCTTAGGATGAGCTGTAGTCGTCAAACCCATCTTCACCAACGTCTCAGAAATCAAATTTTTCTGACTACCCGGATCCATAATGGCCTTGACTAAACTCTGTTTTACCTGAATACTGACATGAAAAAACTCTTCCCGACTCTCTTCCTCGACAGCCAAAGTCCGCTGAAACATAAATGTAAGCTTATGATTCGGTCTATC
Source organism: Kingdonia uniflora (assembly GCA_014058105.1). NCBI lineage: Eukaryota > Viridiplantae > Streptophyta > Magnoliopsida > Ranunculales > Circaeasteraceae > Kingdonia > Kingdonia uniflora. Next base: position 468,681 of record JACGCM010001055.1, on the reverse strand, counting down.
TACATCCGGAAGGTCAACAACCTCTGTGGCTAGTACAAATCTCTCTTTCTTGCTCTTCTCCTCCTTTGGCCTAAGCTCCAGGTAAAGTTTCCAACAATAATCGGAAATATGCCCACTCGCCTTACAATAATTGCAATGATACTCCTTGGACGAAGACCCCTCTCCTTTGGGCTCTCCCTTATGCTCGTTTTTCCAACTAGACTTGTACCCCAACTTGATCTTATCGTCTTCTTTGTCACTCTTCAAGTACTTGCCTTCAATAGCAATTGCCTTCACGGTAGCGTCCTCGATATTGGCCACAGTAAAGAGCCTCAACTCTCTTCTAATGGAATCCGACAAACCCCCTGTGTACTTTATGAACACCTCATACTCATCCACATCAATGTCCAAAACCAAAGCTTGGTTATGAAACGTCGTAGTGTACTCTTGTACGGACTGTTCAAACTTTTGGCACAAATTGTGCCATAAAAACGATCGTTCTTGCTCATACCCAATCGGATAAAACTGCTTACGCACTAATACCTTAAATTCTTTCCAACCCAAATCTCCTACAACGTGGCGTTTCCAATAAGATTTCCACCACGTGAGTGCATGACTTACAAATTTCAACGTAGCAAAGCATATTTGCCGAGCATTGGAGTATTGGTAAATGGAAAAATAAGTTTCTAACCTATGTAACCAATCATCCAACTTCTCGGCATCGATCGAACCGTCGAATACCGGAATTTCAATCTTAAAATTGATATGAAGATTACGGATAGGATTCAATGACTTACCAATACCCGATTGCTCCTTGTCGGCTTCGACATCACTAGAATCATTATCGATCTCTGTAAAATCGTCGTCTCCATCCACCTCCATAACCCCTTTCTTCTTCGAGCGGTCACGCCATTTCCCCGAAGCGAAAGCCTGCGCGAGGTTCGTGGGACGTAATTGTTCAACCAACTCCCTTACAATAGAAGTTAGGGCGGAAACTGTCGTTTCCAAAGTCGTGAGTCGCTCGTTGGAATCGCCCATCTCCAAATCGTCCTTTGAATTAGGTTTGCGATGGATCGTCAACAGACTCACTAGCTTCTCCTTCGTTTGCTTGAGACGGTCACGTGTAGAGACCATAAACCACAATCAACCCCCGAAGATCCTAACTGGAAAACTTATACCACTTAATCCACAATACGATGAAGAAGCTCTAGTTAGCTGAAAGATATAAAGAACACCAAAATTGGGAAAAATAAAGCTTTAATTGCTTTAAAAAAACCTAAGTAGATTACAATGAATCACTCCAAAACCCTAGGCTTCCTCTCAAAACTCTTTTCAGATCCAATATATATAAAAAATAACCTAAGTTCCCTTTATATACTAGGAAACTCGAAAATCATAAAAGAACGGATCTCGAGGCAAAACAACGCCTGAAAATCAAAAACACCGCCAAAGTCGTTCGAACAACTTTACGCCTAATTGGTCTAAACCTTAGAAAAGTAGACCAATCGTTCGAACGAAAAGAGTTTTCGTTCGAACGAAATATGACTCTGGGCCAAAATTCCAGTGGTATGGTAATTGGTCGTTCGATCAAAATAGGGAATCGTTCGAACGACTTTAGATAAAATTGGTCTTCGACCCAAAACGCTTCCAGATCCTCCTAGATCAACTAGCATTTTAGTAAGTCAACAAAATCTCTGGAGATTACGGATATACGAGATTCTATATGCAAGAAAATGGAGAAGAAGAATTTATTTGACAGATTCCACCCCATCCTAGTCTTTGGTTATCCCTTGTAAGAATTTTTGCCCAAATGGTTCCAACAATAGGAAAATTGAACTTTAGAAAGGAGATCTTTACGATACCAGCTTGACTAGGAACTCCTTAAATCTCACCTCCACCAATAACTTTGATGGTACCAAAAATAGAAGTCTTTGTCACATTCCTCTTCGGCCTTAAGAATTGAAGATTCTCAACCAAGTTTCATCAAAACACAAAACAATAATTTCAAAACACTCAAACTTGTGCAAATTACTATATATTTGAAGCCCTTGTGAAGAAATGTTTATTGTGCGTGAAAAGAGAGCAAAGTGTGAAGTCATATTGTAATAGTGTCAAACTTACAGCTCTATGCTTATGCAACGAGGTAGAAATTCTGTTAATGAGGCAAGCAGCACATACCATGTTTTTCATAAGAGATCCTGCTGCCGACAAAAACTTGTAGTCACCCGTTTCCTTCAAGCCATCAAAAGCATAGTGCCACTTAGATATGACTAATATAAACATGGCCTCGTTCATTGTTGCCGCGATTGGTCCACAGATATCACCTTGAAATAATGTGTTATCCGCATATTTATTGACGGGAACTTCAGAAATATCGTTTTCCATTTTTGGCTGCCATATGAACTTCAAAAGAGTCACATAGTTTACTATAATAATAAGTTGGAAACATAGATTCATGACAGGAACTGAAATTGAGCATTAATATAGTAGGTAGAATCTCTACAATTGCAAAGTTTCAGGTACACAGGAACAAAGGGAAATATATGCAAACCCTTAAAATGTATTCTTTTACTGAATTGTATCAGTCAGGACTTTCTATACAGCACATTTAATTCCATTATGAATCAAATGTTGCTACCTGATTTACCTGATATGCTCATTAGCCACATAAACTCGTCACCAACATCCCACCATTTAACAACGCCCAGAATCTGTAAAAACAAGGTCGCCCGCTCGCCAAAATAAGCCTCAAATGCTATCCAAAGAGGATTGGAATAAACTTGATTTCATTGCCAAAAACAACACAAGGGGCTGAATTTTAATCCCACGTTCCTCACCTTCGAGGGGGTCGATGAACTTCCCACTACCTCCGCCCTCTTCAAGGTTTTCGAAACCCTCAAAGAGCCCAGATCTCACCGGGAATGGTAAAGACTTGTATTAGATTCGGAGTCTGACTCGGTTGGAGGGTGATTCCTTAACCTCGTCCCTTGATTCTCGGGCCATCGGATCTTATTGGATTGATCCGACTTGGTGTGCATAGAGAAGGCCCAACGGGGTCCTCCCTCGGCCTTCCACACATTTGGAACTCTTGGGGCTTTGGTGCTTAGTAGATCTATTCACCGTCAGAAGACGGGTTTTACTTAGCCACAAGTGAGGCACAAAAAATCTGCACCAAATCGTCGATCTTTGGTGCAAGTTGCTCTTCAGTGCTAGGTGTACTTGCGGTCCTTCTATTTCTCGATGTTCTCGGAGTTCATGAGCAATGGTTTTGGAATCTGGGATCAGTGTTTTCTGGGCCGGGGCTTCTGGGATACATGAATGATATATTTTTGGTCATGAGTCGTGTTCTTGCCAAGATTGTAGGTTTCTCAAAGAGAGCATCTTGTTCTTCAAATCGTCATTTCATTTGAAATTATGTGAGTTTCATTTAAAATTAAATATTGATTCCCTTATTTACGTTAAGGGTAGGGTAGCTTAAGTATAGGGTTTGAATGCCTATAGTGTTTAGCGTATGGATTCGTGTAGAGTTTAGAGTTTGATAGCTTAGAGATTGATTCTCTTGTTGAGTTTAGGATCTAATTCCATTGTTTGAACCCAGGATTTTCTTTGAAAGTACCAAAGTCTTCTGTAATTGTTTCTTGAAGCAAGATGGTTATCCAAATGTTTGCCTAAAAGCAGAACCTCGACATACATGTGGTAGCTTCTTCTAAGAGCCCATTCGCCCTTCAATGCGAGATTGAAGTTGATGGATTATTGTGTGTGCCTTAGAATTTAGACAAAAGGATATGGGTTGAGTTCCAAGAGATGGGAGGGTATTTATAGCTTGTTCACTATGGTTTGCTTAAACACAGTTTGAGAACTCAGGCTTATGTTTCAGTTTGAAGACTCAAGTTCTTGCTGCATTAAAGAAAAGCTAAAGCTTAACTACTTTGAAGGCTGAGAAGACGACACTTTTGTCTATTTAATTAGTTTTTGTTGAGGGTTGAATATCTTCTTTCCCTATTGCGATCTAAGCTGGAAATATGTAGGCGATAAATTCCAGATTGAGGAGGAATGTCAGGGAGCGTGGTTTAAATATAAGTAGGCATGAATCACTATTGTTATATCGTACTCAATTACACAATGTCATATTTGACTAGGTAACTGCAACGACGAATTACACTATAGTTTTCCTATACCTATAGATAAGGCTTGTATAGTTTAGATATCAAAGCAGTAGTAAAGTTATAATTTCACCCTTTCTCCAGTTTCTCAACATGGACCATGGTGAACACACATTATTTCCAACAATCAACTCTCACCTTTGAACTTAACTTGTGATATTGAAAGGCTGTAATGAATTGAGCAACCTGGAAGAAAATAGCAACATCATTGCTCTGAATTGCATGATGTTCTTTCTCGATGTCCTTGCGTATTGACTGCATCAATCCTAGTAGACAGTGTTTAGCTATGAGAACATGTGTCAATATAAGAAAAAATGGAAACCCAAATAAACTTAGATAAACAAAAGTCATTTGTAAATATCCCCCTACATTTTGAGGATGTTCTGTGATACCCCTACAAGTGATAATTAGATATATCCTCGTTCTCTTGCCAAATTCTGAAGAAAGAACATCCGATATCCCCCGTCTACTAGAGTCCTATTGTGAATTGCAATAGACTCTGCATGCAGGGGGAGATCTCAAAATGAATTACTACAGATTGGCAGGAGAAGGGTCTCATTTGTAATTATCATACATATAGGGGTATCGCAAAAGGGAAACGAATATATCTTCAAATAACTGAACCAAACTGTGTATTGTCATGGAAATTAGATACCGTGGTAACCCACTGAGAGGAACTGATTTACAAAGTCATGGAGCAATTCTAAGATATTCTTTGACGAAGATAATCTCCCTTGCTCATCCCAGACAATTCTTTTTAATGGACCTCGCTGAACCGTGTCACGGGAAGAAGTAGCGCAAGGGTTACCCTTGACTAAAGTTTTGGAACCATCCTGTCATTATAAGAGAACTTGGTCGGTGGACTGAAATAATGTTCTCACACACATGCACGGAGAGAAAGAGAGAGAGAGAGAGATTTCTCTTAAACATGAATAAGAAACAATGGTAACACACATACCATAGCAAGCCTAAAGAATGTTCCACTAAATTGTGAATGACGGTCCAATTTCCTTTGTCTAGATAGCCTTCTTTTCGTTTCTTCCTTCTCCATTATTGACCTGAGATGATTACAAGATTCTTTGGCATCTTGATCCTACACAGTAAGACATTGTTTGAATACGTTTTTGACATACATATGTATTAGAATATAAGATGTACAGATTGGGACATATATACATATACAAGAACTAGCAATAATGCATTTCTTCTTTTTTTCCAATAGATGTGGAATATGTATGTATTATGCTAGTTTGGTTTTTTAAGCAGTATCAAGTTTCCACCATTCATTATGTTAAATTTATAAAAATTTGTAATACAAAAAGTAATTGGGCATAAAAGTATTAAATTTAAATTATTTCATTGTCTACCCTAAGTATGAGGAGTTGCATCCACAAATAACTTCCCACTACTTAAAATAGGAATCATAATGTCCTTAAGCACCCCACTATACTAACACGCCCATGTCTTCATATGGCCTGTCTTGTTTGAAACAGCTTAAGTGTAAATTTAATAACCCTAGATACCATCTGTACGCTCAAATAGGTAAACAGTGTGGACGAAAATAGTTACATTGTTACAAGTACATGTTCAGAAAGTATCAATCAGTAAAAAAAATTAGAAACTGCAAGCAAATGAAAATGAAGCTTCCAGCCGACATTAAAACCCAATTCAGTTACCACATACATATATTTGCTAAAATTGTTCTACTTATTACTTTTCTCGATATTGATTTTACCATAACTTGGGGTTGGAAGATAAAAACTATGGAAAAAACAAACCTTGGAGGCCTTTTGAGGTGCTTTGGCAATGAACTCTGGCTCTTGGCCCAAGAATATGTAATGAAAAATATCCAATAAAAGCAATTTGTCTTGACTAAGATAACCACGAGTCCCGCCAACGTGTTGGGTCAGAACTATCATGAGATCCATGACATTCTCATGAAATAATAGCTCTAGAAATTTATCCCTCAACGTTAAGAAAATAGTGGCCGATCCTGCAGCCACCTGCTGTAGTGAGATGTCTTGGATTGCTAGAATGTTCCGAAATAACGTAAGCACCAATTGAACCAACTTCCAGTCATCCTCTGTAAATGCATCGCTGTTTCACAATCCATTAAATACGAGATCAAATTAGAAGAACCAAAATATAAGATGAAAGTCAAAAAAGAAGTACAATGAAAATGGGGCACCTACAAAAAGTGAAAATAACATGGGCACCAACCAACTAGATAGTGTATTATATAATAATGAGAGTAGCACACTGAAATCTTAAAAACTTCTCAATTTTTCACGGATGCTTGTGGTTTTCAATTTTTCATTAAAGAGACTTAATAACTTTCAACCTTTAACTATCCCCCAATCATTTATCACACTGAAATCTTAACATTTCGACTATTTGGAGTCAACAAATCATGTTCTTCGAATCTCAAGTCGCCATCCTATTAATTTCTCGAAAAGAGATCCTCATCTTATTAACAATTAAGTACTCCATTATTTAGACATCCTGAGATAATGTGCCTGTAGTTTATTTATCTATCTGGCCATCAATCACATAATCAAACTATCTAACTAACTCGCTGCCATATCCTACATGGGATCCAAACCAAAAATCATATCTCAATATACCATTCTTCAGCTCCCAGCAATCTTGATTTATCAATTGGACCTCTTTCAAATGGTTCGCTGCATGGAAACAATTTACACGCGAGTAAACTGAGATTGGTGTACTGTAAGGTGACCTTTTAAGGATAGGAAGTTGACTTTGATTCAGTATTGCCTCTTCATGCCTTTTACTTGAGAAGGCTCATCGGAGACTTGTGAAATTTTTGTGCACAACCGGGAGGAAATGTGTAACATCAGATTAGATGGATCATAGAAACAGTTATGGAGCTAAGACGACCAGTGGGTCAGTTGACCCCACTCACATTTAGGATTTCAGCAGAAAAAGTATCTCGGGCATGTGGAAGTAATTCATTTGTTAGAGTACTGACCCAACTCAAAACTCAATAAAAACCTTTTTACTTTTGACCCCACTTGGATCTTTTGGACTCTCTTTCCAATTGTCTCTCTTTATTCCGTCTCAACTATTTCTCCACCCCCAGTTATCTTTACCAATAAAAAAATGTAAGCTTCTACAGGAAGAGAGGAAAAGTTCACTAAGGTTTCACCCAATTTTGTGATAAGTGGTTCAAGCTTCATTAGTATTAATGATTTATAATGATTCAGTTTATTTGGCACCTTTTTAGTAATGGGATTTGTTTGATTATACATTTATATGTATAATAGAATTTAGGAATGCTTGATGGTAAAAATGGTTTACGTGGTACAAAGATTTTGTAAGAGGCAGCAAAAACGTAAACATCGATCACACCACCTTTCGCTTCCCTCTCTAACGTCATCACTGCCAGCCCTCTCTTACATCACAATGATCGCCAACAACCACAAGTGATCCAGTTAGAGATGGGATACTAAACTTTTATTAGGGATAGGGCTCTTCGAAGAGTTTGGAGATGGTTTCTTTCTTTAATGATTGTTTTTCAGACTGAGTGAGGTGACCAGCTGGTATCCCTCTCTCCGAACTCTCTATTTTGCTTCACTTTCTATATTCATTTGATTTATTAAAAAAAATAACAAAATCTTCATGCATCTAATCTTAGCATCCTTATCTCTGTTAAGTTGAAGCTCATAATGTCTTTTTGCTGTACCGTATCAAGAAATATAGTAAGTCACTGTGGCCATATACCTATATTATATAGAGATTTTCCCATCGACCCATTAGTTATCATGGTTGTTCAGGGTATAACTAGGCATTGTGATTGGTATCCATAATTTTTTTTAGGGAATTGAACTTATGACTGGCATCCTAACCAATATACTAAAACAAACCCATCTCAGCTACACTATTTTTGCAAAATGATTTGTCCCAGTAAGTAAATCCAAAACATACAGAATAATGAAATAAACTCCATGTATGCTCCTAACTCAAGAACTTTAGTTTAGCTTTCACCAATTTTCTAATCTCCTCCATAACTTTGTCACATACTACTCATACATAAATAAAATACATGGGATATTGGTACTATCTTCTAGCTTACCGTTCCAGGTTTTCCAGCGGATCTTCTAAAAGAGAGATGATATGCGTAATTGTAACATTGCGTGTAAGCGCCGCTTTTAATCCCCACAAATACTCTATTTGCTGAGCAATGTAACTCGACGTAGGCTCAATTGGCATAGTCAGAAACACCAAAACCTTCACTACTCAATGAAAAAACAGAAACCCCATCATCTCCAGCGAAACAATAACAACAAATTTAAAACCCCCCAAAACTAAATGCAATGAGTCGAAAACATACCTGCACTTATCACCAACTCCCGATCGTCATTGCAATATTCAATAATCGGGATCAAATCCTTAGCCACCGTGTTCCATTTACACACTTGATTAAACACATCGCGCGATTGTGGATCATCCCGCCTCAGAAACCTCTGTAAATCCTTCAAATTATCTGTTTCAGCCACGAGAAATCGTTAAAACAAGTCATGATATGAGTCGAATCGTGACTAAAAAAACCTAATAGAACACGTACCTAAGCAGAATTCGTTCTTTTTATACGTGATTGGAACACCATCATCATCGTCGTCGTCGTATTTCTTCTTTTTGATTTCGATTTCGCCGAGACCAGAACAGATAACGGATAATCCTTCCATTGCCAAGGTTATGAGGTTCGATTTCACAAGATTTAGAGTTTCGAAATGATGAAATTAGGGTCGATTGTTGGTGGATGTTGTGAGAGATTGAGAATTGGGGATTTGTTGGGGAATTTTGGCGCCAAATGGTTTCCAATATTTCCCGCGCTGGTAGTGATTAAAAGGCCTAAAATTGAGCTGGAGCGACCCGAAATGAAGCCCGACCCAAGAGCACCCCGATAAAGCCATGCCATGACGCAGGCTGTCGGTGCCCAACCGAGCTTGGGCATCCCGATGTTGGAGAATACTCAATCCATGAGGACTAGCATTTAATTCTAAACACTGTCAGTGGTGATTATAGCAACGAAAAGACAATGAAAAATGAAGAACAATTTAGCATATGAATATACAAAAATTTATAGAATCTTTTAATCAGACCGACCGACCCGACGTCATGAAGTCTTTCTTATGATTGTCCGTGTAGATTGCCGAAACTACCCCTGCAACAAAAGTTACCAATACATTGATTAAAGGGTAAAACAATAATGTTGCGTATATATCTTTCTTCTCTAGATTTTATCCCTCAACCTAGGGGTGTACACTCAAACCCGAAAACCCGAGCCGAACTGGGCCGACCCGACGGTTTTTTTCGGGTTTCTATATACCCGGTTCAGGTTTTGGGTTTGAAAATGAATAACCCGGTATTCTCGGTTCGGTTTCGGTTTCTAATTTTAAAACCCGACTATAACCCGAATCGAACCGAGAGGGTTTATAAGTAAAAGACATAGGATTTCTAATATTATAAGTATAAGAAAAACCTCATACACTCATAGCAGAAGTCTCACATCTCATCTTTCTCATCACCTCCAAGCTCTCATCGGCCATCGCCTCACCTCGCCTCGCCTCTAAGAGGTCTGATAATCAGACTATGGTCAGATCTCATCTCTCTCAGTCTCATCCCTCTCAGTCCCTCGTCAAAATATTATCAAATCTGCAGAGGTTTGATAATCAGATTATTCCTTCTAAAAGGCCAGGAACACTGAGTTGCTCTTCGTGAGATCCGAAAGTATCAAAAGAGCACTGGGTTGCTCATTCGAAAGCTTCCCTTTCAACGACTTGTCTGAGAGATTGCCCAAAACTTTAAGACTGATCTTCATTTCCAGAACAGTATTGTTGTTGTGTTATAAGAGGCAGCTGAAGCATACCTGGTGGGTCTCTTTGAAGACACCAATATGTGCGCCATCCATGCCAAGAGGGTCACTATCATGCCTAAGGACATACAGTTTGCTCGAAGGATTCGTGGAGAGAGGGCTTAGAGAAATTGTCTGTTTTTGTTAATATGATATTTTGGGAAGATTGGGGCTTATAATTATGTTGGAAGTTTATCAATTGAACCTAGTTCGGGTTAAGCCCTATAAGCTGCTGCTAATGATGAGTTGCAATTTTGGTTTATGTTTTTCTTTGTCTTGCGTGCCGTAGTTTGTTTTCTTTTATTGCTCGCTTCAATTGATTCATCACTCTCGACATTGTCGTAGTTTGTATTTTTGTTGATGCAAGAATGGAGTTGTTGTGGGTTTTATTTTATGCAATAATGGAGTTGTTGTGCCTGTGGCTATTTTTCTTGATTTATCTCTTTACCACAGAAGATAAGAGACTTGATGCAATAATGTTTGTGGGTAAACTACTTGGGCTTGATGTAAACTACTTGGGCTTGATGCAATATTGTTTGTGGCTAGTTACATAACCTAACTCATCAATACTTGGGTTTGATTCATTGTGGGTAAACTACATGAGCTTGCAAAGAAGAAGAAAAATCGAGTTCAAAACCCGGCCCGACCCGATCAATCCAGTTCGGTTCCGGTTCGGGCCTAAAATGTGATAACCCGACCAGACCGGGTCGGCTCAAGTTTAGGGCTTAAACCGGGTTGACCCGACCTGTAAACAGCCCTACCTCAACCCCTCAATCACATATGGATTGTTGAGTGCATTCTTGTTGTTTTCCTTTTTTACTATTTTTGCCATTGCCCAAATCCGGTTGTGACATGCGGACATTGATGAGTTGTCAAAATTCCTCACTTGTCTTCTCTTTATTGAGACTTTTAGGAGCAGCTTACCGGGTCCCACATTTTTATCTCTCTTCCTTTAATAAAATAATACATATTCTTGTTTTTTTTCATCTCTCTCTCTTATTATCTTTTTATATTATCCGCTACCTACATAAATTGTTCTCTCTCAAGCACTATCACCTCAACCCACCTTCAAAAACTTGAAAACATAAACTTAATTATGTTAAACTCAATAACATCTCTACTCTCTATAAATCTTTTCTCTGTACATATTTTTCTACTCATTTTTTAGATTTTAGGGGTTGTTTTTTCTCCATTTCATCCTTCAGTACTACTAGTTGTGTTATTGAATAAGGCTGATTCGAAATACGTTTCTCCAAGATGAGCCATCTTTATAAGATCATAAATAGCATCCGATGTAAGATGCTCATTTTTTTATTAACATAGGACAACATTGAACTCTTATGGCCTCAAATGTCAGTGACAAGACCGGGGGAAGGGGGGGATTGGCTTTTTGGGTTTCTATCTAAATGAGACAACGACGAATCACTCATTTAGAGGCGATTTAAGAGAGATAAGATCATGTCGTTCATGAGAGGCAATTTTATAACGAAGACTAATAAGCTCGTATTGAGCCACAAGCCCGGAAGTCACAAACTCCAAGTCGATTTGGGTTAGCAATGAACAAACACAAACAAAGAAACACACAACACCAAGATTATAGTAGTTCGGCAAATTGCCTACGTCCACTTTTAAGAGAGAAAGAGTTTATTCAATGTCTCAATTACAATCACTCAAGCCCAATTTGAATTTCTCACTCAAGAAATCCCTCAAAGTTTCTCACCAAAAGATTGCCATAAGGGTGGCTCACAAATGACTTAGGTTTCCCTTTATATACTAGGGAAAACCTTTTACAGTCGCTCAAATCTCAAGGCAAGTTAAGAGTTCGACAAAACATCAAAAATTGAGTATTCTCAATGTCTGTTCGAACAGACAAATAGTATGTTCAAACAAACCCAATGTATTCGAACAAAATATTATCTATTCGAACAGAAAAACCATCTGAGTGATTTTATTCGAATAACCCAAAGTTTATTCGAATAGAAAACCACCTGACTGATTTTATTCGAACAACCCAAAATTTATTCGAATAGAAAATAGAGTATTCAACAATTCTCCACCTCGGTGAAGATTTCCTCAACCAAACAAACCAAAATATGAGCCGAGCATTGCCAGTATACAAACTAACCCAAACAAACCCTCTCCGTCATTAAATGTCCCCAAAGACCCAAGCATACAAACGGCCCAAGGAAACCAACCAAAACCAAGCATTCCCAAAAAGGACCAAATCCAAAACCAAATGTCCAAATGGAGCCAAATTATTTCCAAAGAACCAAATTGACTGCACCAAATCAATGGTTACCTACGTACTTCTGCGGATCAAGTCGCTCGTAGTTCATACATCCCCGTAAGGGGCCAAATCAATCCACAGGAAAGAGATCATTCTCTCTATCTCTATGATCCATATCAAGAGCCCGCTTGTACCGTTGTCTTGGAGACCTCTTCGAACCGTACAACGATTTCTTCTTCAATTGACACACATCATCCTTTCTAGCAGCAGTAAACCCACTCAGCTGAGTCACATTGATCTTTTCTTTCAACTTCCCATGTAAGAACACCGTCTTAACATCGAGATGTTACAATTTCAATTTCAATTCGCTACCAAGGCCAATAAGATCTAACTGGAGAAGTGTTTTACCACTAAACTTGCCTTGAAGCGTAGCACTATCTTGAGATCCCTGTTTCCTTTTGTAAACCCATTTACCACCAATTGCCCTTTTGCGAAGAGAATACATCTCTTCCATCTTTGTTCCCTCCCAATGTTTAGCCGTAGAAGGAACACCTTCAACAATTAGTAGTGCATAGGCTACCATGGCCTTCGCCTTGGTAAGCCATTCCGGTTTACCCACATTCCTCTTTGGTTTACAAGTTGTAATTAACTCCACTACCAGAATCTCTTCATCCGTACTACCAAATGTTTCAGCTTCATTCGTGTATTTATCATTTGGAACAGTACTAATGGCTTATCACCCATTGTCACACCGGTGATGACACCCCATTTAGTACGAAACTCTCTGGCCAATGTGAAGACGCATCAATATCCACCTGCTGCAATGCCTCGCTGGTCGTCTTCTCTGTGTGCTCAGATCCATTTAACTTTATCATACAAGTCTCATCAAAAGTGACATCTCTGCTCAGAATGATTTTTCGGTTTCTTGTACCCCACAACTTACAGCCTTTAACACAATTATTTTTACCCACAAAAATGGCCTTCCTTGCTCGTGGATCCAACATACCATCCTTAACATGATAGTATGTTGGACACTCAAATATACGAAGAGTATCATAATCTGTAGCAGGTTTTCCCGACCAAGCCTCCATTAGTATTTTACCCTTAATTGCAGTCGAAGGCAACCTATTAACGAGGTAACATCCATATACCAAAGCCTCAGCCCAAAATGCCTTACCCAACCCAAAATTTGATAACATACACTGTACCTTCTCCAGCAAAGTACGATTTATGCGCTCGGCTACCCTATTTTGTTTCGGTGTCTCTCTAACCGTGAAGTGTCGAACTATCCCCTCATCCTGGGATAATTGCAAGAATGGATCACTAGTGTGCTCTCCACCAATATCCGAATGGAGTACCTTGATCTTTCTGCCAGTCTGAGTCTCAATCAACCTCTTCCACGTCATGAAAAATTCTAGGATTTCATCCTTTCTCCTCATGGTATATACCCATACCTCGCCTAGAAAATTTATCCACAAAAGACACAAATAATGCTTTCCCCTAGCGATGCATTCTTGGAAGGTCCCTAAACATCATAGTGAACCTCATCAAGGGTTTCACGCGTACTGTAGATAGAGGTGCTGAATTCTATCCTTGTCTGCTTGCCCAGACTACCATGTTGACCAAATTCTAATTTGTACATCTTGGCACCTTCCAATAGCCCCTGGTACGTGAGAACTCTCAAGGAATTTTCCCCAGCATGCGCCAAACGCATGTGCCATAACCAAGGGGTATCTATGGAAGCGGTCTCCTCCTTTCCTGCGGTAGCAACCTCACCAAGAACAACCGTACTATCCAAATAGTACAAGTTGTTACCTCTTCTGTGGCCTTTCAATATAACCATGGCTCCCTTAAGAACCCTATTTACCCCATTCTAAGATATAACCTTGTAGTCATTCGCTTCAAGTAAACCAGTCGAGATAATATTCTTCCTCATCGTCGGAATATACTGAACCTCATCAATCTCTTTAACTAACCCATTATGTAATTTTAGTCGAATGATACCTATCCCCAAGATGTGGCAAGGACCATCGTCCCCCATCAACACCGCTCCATCTTCTAGCTTCTTCAAACTATAAAACAAACCCCTTTCGGGACAACTGTGATAAGTAGCACTCGAATCTAAAATCCATTATTTTGTGTCACTAACACATGCACTAAAAGTTATAGTAAAAAGAGTAATCTGAATCATTACCTTTTATTTTCATGTCCTGAGCCAAATTTACAGAAGAACCCAATTTTTCCACTTTCTTCGTCTTAAGCGCGGGACAATCAACATTCCAATGACCCATTTCCTTGCAAAACGCGCATTGGTCCTTACCCAATTTGTTGCTATTTAAACCGCAACCTTTTGACTTAGATCGAAGGTCGTTACCACTCAACATCTTTTGGTCCGAAGACCTCCCTCTAGTCACTAATACCTCAGATGTCGACTCCTCGGACTCACATTTTTCATTCCTCCGGTACTCTTGATTTACAACCTCCATAGTCATATCCGCGTATTGCAATGAACTTTTCCCATACGTTATCGTCGTAACGAAATGCTAGTACTTTTCGGGAAGCGAGTTCAAGAAAAATAGTATTTTGCCTTCATCGCCAACCTTTTCCTCAATATTTGCCAAGTCGACTAATAACTTGGTAAAATCGTTCAAGTGCTTCAACATACTAATTCTTTGTCTCATTTTGAAGCAATAAAGCTTCCTCCTCAAATGGAGTCGATTTTGGATGTTCTTCACCAAATACTTCTCCTCTAAAATCCTCCAAATTTCTTTTGCTGAGATTTCATTCATTACAAGGTATTTAATGTCTCGAGCCAAACACGAGCGAATTTGACCACAAGCTCTCTTGTTCATCTTCTTCCAAATACTCTCCTCTACCTCATCCGGCTTGTCCTCCAATACCTCATTTAAGTCTAATTGACTTAACGCATCAATAACCTTGCATCGTTACATGCCGAAGTTATTGGTGCCGTTAAATTTCTCAACTTCAACCTTTGCATTGTTGTACATCACCGTTGTATTTCTTTTCGGGGCCGAAGAACTCGATTCAACATCGTCTCCCACGTTTCCCCCAATTTTCATGAACTAACCAAATCAAAACCAAATTGAAATTGAAAAACCCTAAGTTACCTTAAAATTATGCACAACCGGAATTGACCTCACTCTGATACCAATTATTATGTCCCAAGCCTGAAAGTCACAAACCAAGTCGATTTGGGTTAGTAATGAACAAACACAAACAAAGAAACATACAACATCAAGATTATAGTAGTTCGACAAATTGCCTACGTCCACTTTTAAGAGAGAGAGAGAGTTTATTCAATGTCTCAATTACAATCACTCAAGCCCAATTTAGATTTTTCACTCAAGAAATCCCTCAAATTTCTCACCAAAGGATTGTTATAAGGGTGGCTCACAAATGACTTAGGTTTCCCTTTATATACTAGGGAAAACCTTTTACAGTCGCTCAAATCTCGAGGCAGGTTAAGAGTTCAACAAAACTTCTAAAATTGAGTATTCCCAATGTCTGTTTTAGCAGATAAATATATTTGAACAGACAAATGTATTTGAACAAAATATTTTCTATTCGAACAGAAAAACCATATGAGTGATTTTATTTGAATAATCCAAAGTCTATTCGAATAGAAAACCACCTGACTAATTTTATTCTAACAACTCAAAGTTTATTCAAATATAAAACAGAGTATTCAACAGCTCGTTCAGAGGTTCGCAAAGGCTGAGTCTAAATGGCTCAAGTCCATGGAAGAGGCTCTTCTCGTGTCAATGGGAAAATCCAAAAAGCTAGCGTCCTTAAGGATGTTTATGTAAATAAGTTTTTACAGAGATATCCATAATCATTACATGAAGATTCAATCATGATTACCGGCATTGCTCCCCCTTCAGCCAGTGTTTTTGGTTAGACAGTACTCGAATTGAAAGAATTTGAAGTGGGTGAAGAAGAAGCCATATTTGTAGCCTTTATGGAATATCGAGCATAGAAGAAAGAGAAAAATGCAGCATACATAAGGCTGGAAGAAATTACACTTATCGAAGGAACAAGGCCACCAACAAACCCGTTCCCCCTAAGTCTCAAAAATCTTAAAGATAGGAAGTATGCAAATCAACGTCCCATCATACCTAAGGTGAAAGAAATTATGCAGAAGATGAAAAAGGAAAGGACTACGGAGATGCACAGATGGCTTGGTGAGCTTAATGGGCAGCCGCGGGATTCTGTTCCCCTTCCAAGTTTCTTATCTAGTTTTTGAAACTAATGCTATTTGGCCCCTGAATTTGTTCATGTTTGCACACCACAAGCTTAACATATGCGAACATCATATGATACTTCATTTTGACTTTTCGCATTTCAAATCTCTTGTTGTTCCGCAAATTTGATTTTGTTTGTAACTTGGGAAAGCCCAAACAGTATGATATTAAAAAAAAAATTGGCACGTTAGTTGTGGAAATCCTTTTGCACTAGTGAGTTGTGAGAAAAGGGAAATCTTAAAATCAATGGAGATTTTTGTCTTGAATAAATAAGTTAAAATCAATGCATTGATTGTGGTAGTGTGGGTTAAAGAGAGGATGAGAGAAGAGGAGAGAGGGTGCAAACAAACATAATATTTAATTAAAGGATAAGAGATAAAAGATGTGGGACCCAGTAGTCTGGAAAAAAAATTGATCTCTCTAAAGAGATTAAAAATTGATCTCTTCAAATCAAAAGTTTCCATGTGGCATGAGAGAGAAATAAACTAAAGCAACAAGTTAACACTGTTTGGATCTTTTTGAACTCATCTCTTTTAAATTAATCAAAAATTCCTCTATAGACCTTACACTGTTTGGGATCTTTTTTAAGTCCTCCCTTCACATATTCAATATCTCTTCCAAGCTTAGTTGCACAATAACACTGTTAACAAGTTAACAAGTTAACACTGTTTGCACAATAACGAATCTTAGTTGGGGAGAAGACATGGAAATTTCTCGTTTCCTCGAAGTTCAGCTACATTTTCATCTCACAGGCCAAGGAGTTGTAATGTCTACATTGGTTTTCATGACTCCAAGCCTTTGCCTACATTGGTTTATATGATCTCACAGGTCGAGGAGTTGAATGGAGGAACTGTTAGAATATTATACAATTAGCTGTGATCAATAACTGAATCTATAAAGTAGATTATACTAACCTCTTCTCCTGCTATCTGAAAATCCCCTGTTCTTGAGTGAAGTCTTCCCTTGGATTGGCTGCATACCTCAATGAGATTGTTTTATGTGTTGTAGCCTCCAATAGGGACTTCCTCTATATTTAACCTGATAGGGTTTAAGTGGTCTTCCCATTATACCCTCAAACCCTAATAAAGAGTAACACTAGGTCTCATTTACCTTAACTTGGTGTAACAATTGCGCACAACCAATAACACTTATACAACCTATTAACATGTGTGCTCGTGAACCGGAAGAGTAGTGCCGGTATAGATGGAAAATCCAACAATCTCTCACCCGGTACTAACTCTTCTTTTTTTTTTGAAAAATATTTTTAGCCTGATTCACGGTTTTTTATAAAAAAATGGATGGCCATCCTTTATTTTCCTTTATTTTATAAAGCCACACATGATAATTTGTTGAAGGCAATGTTACTTCAAACTTGACTGTCACTCTACGACTACAAAGACGGTTGACATGGTTCACGGGCAAATTTTGGTCAGGCCTTTGAGCACATACATAATTCATATCATGGACATCAGGCTAGCAATCTCAATAGCTTTCAAATTTAATTTCTTTACTGGTAGAGTTTAGCGTACAAATGGTAAATGTACACTTTAATGATGTGCTGGTATATTTTCATTGGTGTTCTGCAACATGTGTTTACCAGGCACATGTCATTTCAATACTTAGACAAACCATCATGCGAAGACCATCGCTCATACTGAAATGAAGGCCAAAGGATGTAGAGCCTACCCATATCCACCCAAGCAAACTTGAGAAACCTTTTAGTATTCTTTATAGGCACTTGATGCTTAGACAACTGTCATATGATGAAATCCCTCGTATCTAAAATTTTATTGCAATTGCATAATTTAAACTGAATATGTGCACATATAATAACGGATCTAAATATAATAACAACTAAATAATCAAACAAATCTAAATGTCAGCCAAAATAATAACCAGGAATAACTTCCACATGGATAAAAAATCCTAGTGCAGTAACAATAAATAAAATAATAACTACTCTCACGCAAAAGAGCGATCCTCAAAAAGACTCCTGTAAAATTTGAGTCAGAGTAGCCCAAAACCATAAGCTTATCCGATCTCCTATAAACCAATCTATAATCTCTTATCCTCATTAAATAGCAAAGAACCTACTTGGCTGGCTGCCAATGAATATTATAAGAGTTATGTTGGTACCTTCCTAACATCCCAGCAACAAAACTAATGTCGGGTCTCATACATATCATGTCATAGGCTTTTGTCTACTGAAGAAAACCGGATGTCACTACTAACGAGTAAAATATTGTCGACGTACAAAACCATAAATGTAAAATGTCTCCTACTTTAATTGACGTATATATAACAATTCATTTGCATTCAATTGCCTTAGATCCTTCAGGTAAAGGATTTAACCCCCACACAGAGTTGTGAGATATAAAATCCATCTCCCCCGTTATGGCATTATGCCACCGATCTGCAAAACAACTAGCCATAGCCAAACTAAAAGATATTGGATCCTTAAAATTAAAAATTCCCCTTCAACTGAATAAAGATGATAACTTAAAGAAATGGCTGAAAAAAATCTTTCTAAGGGATCTTCGAGTGGGAGCTAAAAGCTGGGCTGTAGGTGGAACGACAAGAAATTAGACAGGAGCGGGTGGAGAAAAAATCTTAGGGAAAACTGATGCTACGACGGGTCTAGAACATGGTCTGGAATCGTACTCGTCACAGTGTCAATATCAGATAAACGCGGAAGCATAGCAACACTGGTCAGAATAGTAGTTGGACTCCGAGTAACAATACCACTTAAACTTTCTATGAATAGAACTGGTAAAGTAATCTCCATCCTCTATGAAATGAGCCTGAGCATACTTAACAATCTCTATGGGGTGAGAAGAACAATAAAACCTGAAACTTATCAATCTCTCTCGAAAACCAACGAAGAAACAACTTACAGTCCTCGAATTTAACTTTTCGATATACGGGTAAAACAATATTGCCTCTGTAAGACAACCCCAGACATTCAAGTAATTAAGACTATGATTTCTCCCAATCCATAGATGATCCAGGAGTAGTGTACTGGGTTACAATACCCTGATTCAGCAAATACTGATAGAATGGTCCCAAATGTTGACGGTCTTAATCAATCTTATCATAATACTCGCCTCCTCGATCTGACCGGATAACCTTGATATTTTGATTTAACTGTTCCCCAACCTCTAGCGAGAAAGTCTTAAATACATCAAGGGATTCAGACTTCTGATGGATAAGAAAAACAAAGGTATAACGAGAGAAATCGTCAATAAAAGTGATAAAAAATCGATAACCACTTTGGGACGGAATATGAAAAAATCCACATATGTTTGTATGAATCAGCTGTAAAAGGTTTATCCTACGAGTATATTGCTCAAAAACTCTAAAACATTTAAAAAATTAGATGAAATACTAGCCTCAGCAGATAAACATAAAAGATAAGTCTCAAAAGAATGGTTAAGAGATAATTTCCCCTGCTCCTCAAGCCTTGCCGGCCGCCTACTGATGAACCCTTGTGGATTGTCTAAAATGTGAACAGTTGCCCCAAATCCTAACCACCAAGAGTTGGTGGGAACGTCAATCAAATTGGATAAATGTGTGAGTACACATTTCTACTATCGTCACACTTTAACGATAAAAACTGAGATAAGTTACTGTATTGCCTTCCCTTGATGGAACCATCGAACTATTTCTTAATGACATTTAACAGCTCCTAGTTAGAACAAAATCAAAATTAAGGTAGCTCAGGGTAATCTGGATTTGTAGCATCCAGTTTGAGTAGTTAGAGTCCGTCAAGGTCTCAATATTAGTCAGTTGGTTTTGAATCATAGGGTCCATAGCTGCATGAACTAATGACTTATATTAGAACGTATAAAATTAAATTTTATGCGCATTTAAATTGATCTGTAAAAGATCTATAACTGGATATCTTTAATCTCGATCCTACCTGGGGCTAGGATGGTCGAGTCAAAGTGTATATATTATTTATGGTATTAATTTTTTACTCTGTGGGCACAACGATGTATCATCGAATCTCTCATTTGGGTGGTGATTAGACATACATTGCCTCCTAGTTGGTGATTACTCACACTCAAGACTAGACTGGCCACTTACAGTTTGACTCGAGACACTTCCTTACCTTTGGGCCGAGGGTTATCCTCATCTCTCCATACCGTGTAGTCTATCTTGACTCACTAATTAATTAGAAGTTTCTTAGCCTCCTTTGGGTGGTCTAATAGTTTCAAGTTTAATTAGTGCAAAGTAGTCTTAATGAGACTTTACGAGAGAGTCTTAACATTAGGAAAAACATTCAACTCCATGGACAAAACTCCTTTGGGTGTATTTTCCCATTTTATATCCCGTATTTCGAACGACTACTTGATCTCACTTAAACCCCATTGGAGATCCTTGGGCATTAAAACCCTATATCATGAATGATATGTCATAGCTTATGCCATATATTATCCAATTAATAAAAAATATTAATGATTTATCGCTTAATTAATCACTAAAGATTTAATGATTTATTCGCATATTAGAGTTTCTTTTAGATAACTTGTACTCATGATAGGGTTTAGCTAGCCAACATACCAACATATTAATGACAAATCCAGAAATCAAATAAATAAGAGTAATGCACATGTAAAACATGAATTTTGATGCTCTTAGGATTAAAGAAACATATCATGGGAAAAGAGAGAGATGAGAGGAATAACTCATTCTTCACTCCTAAAATTATAGCAAATTGTAGACTGTATATCAACATGATCATAAACACAACAAGTATAAAATTTTACCTCTTATTCTGGGTATAGGCATATCAAAAAACAAGTGAGGAAAAGAACCGAGCCTATAACCAAACCAACACCCTGTATAACAAGATCAACCCAGAAAATAGATCATCAATAGTAATATCCGATACAGGCAACCTAAAACAAAAACAATCCTCCTGCGACAACACTACAAGCTGCGTTACCCCAATATGGAAGAATAATCTCCCTACTACACCAAACAACAACTCCAGTAACAGAAAATCCCCCTGCAATCTCTCAACATAAAAAACCACACATAACCCAACTCAGAAACCACCTGTAAAGAAACATCCAAGAATGCAACATCCAAGAACAATAATCACCACCACACTAACCCCCAATTCTAAAATTCACACTAACACCACAAAAAAATGCATTCTTTGGAGCACAATTGCCATTAAACACGAACAAGCAATCACAAAGATTGAGAGAGAGAGACGAGAAGTACCAACCTAACGGTTGAAAATCCTACTCTCCAAATATCAGCCAAACCCCGAAGGATTTCAGCTTAACGATAACGACAACCATAGCGATTGAGGAACGATTGTTGCTTTAAACCCCAATATTCAGTTGGTTTGTAGAATTGATCGAATTGATTTCTTCCAAAATCAGAACAATGGAGGAAGAACCCTAATTGGATAAACTGTTGCAATTGGATAAACTGTTACAAATCAGTTTTGAATCTGTAATCTAACATACTGCAGCCCTAAAATATGGTTAAATAGAAACCGAAATCAGATTCTAGTAGATAAAGCCTAATCTTTGAAGCTAACCCCATATCAGATTTCAGAGATAAAAACCCATGCCTTGGAATCGCAGCCAAAAATCAATGGAAAGAACAATCAAAACCCAAGCCTTTCTCAATCGCGAGCCCTTTAACTCCTTCTCAAATCAGATTAGAAAACCTTTAACTTCACAAGATTTAGAGGATGATATTGATCTGATTTGGTACAATTTTAGAGAGAAAAAAAAACCCTATAAAAAAATGGTTGGGCGATGGAGAGAGAAAGTGACTCAGTAAACATAAACAAAGTTAAAGTTAAAGAAGTAAAATAAATCCATTAAAATACGAAAACAAACTTCTGAGATCAATTATCTAACCATAGTTATATGTATCCTAGCTCTGACACCAATTGTTGGAATATTATACAATTAGCTATGATCAATAACTGAATCTGTAAAGTAGATTATACTAACATCTTCTCCTGCTCTATAAAAATCCCCTGTTCTTGAGTGAAGTCTTCCCTTGGATTGGCTGCAGACCTCAACAGGATGGTTTTATGTGTTGTAGCCTCCTAGAGGGAATTCCTCTCTATTTAACCTGATATGGTTTAAGTGGTCTTCCCATTATACCCTCAAACCCTAATAAAGAGTAACTCTAGGTCCCACATACCTTAGCTTGGTGTAACAATTGGGCACAACCAATAACACCTATACAACCAATTAACATGTGTGCTCGTGAACCGGGAGAGTAGTGCCTGTATAGATGGAAAATCTAACAAGAACATGTTTCATGTGATCGACATAGGTCAGGAATCAACTTTTGCCTATAATATCCATCAGTATGCCGACGTGTATACGAGTAAGCCAGAGAACTTCTATTTGCGCTCACCTGAAGCATGGCTTCATGCACCTTTTGATGTTAAAATAATGTCGCACCATGTGAAGGTACTTCACTAACTGTTTAGTTCGAATATGCATGTATAGAGAGATATGTAATTTAGTGGCACTTGCATGTTCAGTTTAGCTCGTATCTAGTTATAATGGCAAGTATATATTAAACTAGAGTGCTCTATATTTGCATGTATGCATTCACACATTATAAAGAAAAAAAAACTTGTTTCTTTATCCGACAATCTAAACTAGTGTGTCAAACCAAGGTTCAAAATACTTTTGAAAAAAATACTGATATGTCGCCTTCATATATGTATTGGCCTATACAGTTCCCTTAAAGATTTTTTTTATTGCAATAGTGATTATATTGCCACTTATGAATAAATCCTTATTACTTTTCATGTTATGAATTCCTCTTTGGTATTTGCATTATCTGGCCATTATCATGATTTTTAGATTTTGTTAAGACTTTAACATGAAAGCCTCAAATTGCTAGAAAGAGGTAATGGAGACAAATCATGAAATTTAGTCTTGTTACTCATTCGGTTGCTAAGATTCATTATTGTGCAGGTTTCATCAAGCCTGGTAGAGAGATTGAATATGTGGAGGGAGGAGTTAAAAAAGGATCCCAAACAGTGCAGGGTCTAGGGAAGAATTTTTGATTAATTTAAAAGGGAGGAGTTAAAAAAATCCAAATCGGTGTTAACTTGTTACTTTAGTTTATTTCTCTCTCATGCCACATGGCAACTTTTGATTTGAAGAGATCAATTTTTTATCTCTTTAGAGAGATCAAAAAAATTTCCCAGTAGTCTGTCCCTAAAAGTCTTGGACAGGGAGAAGAGGAGTGAGGAATTTTGGCAACTCATCAATGTTCACATGTCATAAACAGATTGGGGAAATGGCAAAAATAGAAAAAAAGAAAAACAACAAAAATGCACTCTAGATTGTTGCAATTACAATCTCTTCTATTGATGGAAATCTGTAATCTGATGCATCTCTCTCTACATTCACAACTCGATTTACAAGGTTTCAACTTTGAATTCAACATCTAGGATTTGATTTAGAGATGGTTTTGATCCAATTTGAGTTCAAGGGTTTGATTAGGGTTAAAACCCTAATCCTAGGTTGATTGAATTCCTTAACTTTGTTCCTCAGACTCTCTCAGTGAATCCTAACTATCGGTTGTATTCCTCTCGATCTTATGCGGTTACAACTTGTACCACAGTTGTTTCATTCCATTTTAATTAGTACAAAGAGTTGATTTCATCATCTTAATCGATGGGTTTAGTTTAATATTAGTTTATTCTCTGAATTTGATTTCTCCACAGTTTGATATCGACGGGTTTAATGACGAGGACTGTGAATCGGTATCAACCGTTTGCAATCAGTATTTTGAGAAGACCCATGTGGTCAAACCAAAAGTAAAGCACCAGCCTACTATAATTTGGCTACATGGCCTTAGCGATAATAACTACTCTATGTATTTTAATGTTTATGATTGATTACGTCGTAATCGTTATTACTGCATATAGGTTGCTGATCTTAGTTTGTATATCAAACTCATGATATATTTTGAAGGTTGAGTGTTGATGAGATATTTGTCATAATAAAGGTTTAATGGTTTTAATGATTTTTGTTTCCAAAGATCGAATTGGAGTTTAGTAACTTGGAGTTGGTACGATTTTAGGGGTTTATCTATTGAAATTTCCTAATTTGAAATGTTAGTGTTTTGTGTTCATTGCATTTTAGTGGTTTTGGTATTGAGATATGTAGTTCTCACGATATGATTGGATTTGTGAATCTTGGATAGTTTCCATAAGTAAATGTCCCAGTACTAATTTGGGTTTTCGATTTCAAATCTTAGATAGGTACTAATTTGGATGGTTTTTAAAACTCAAGAAGCTTCAGTGCAAGTTTTGTTTAGTAAGTTTTGGTATGCAGTGAAGCTTTAGAAATAGAGCTTCTAAAATTATGAGATGAGATGCTTCAAATATGGGTTGTTTGATATACATTGTGTGTGGGATTAAAAGACGCTATCATGGATGAACATATGTTGTTTTAAGGAGTGCGCTCATTGAAAATTATGGAGGAACATATGGCTAGATGTCAATGAACGGGCAAGTTTTAATGAGCTTCAGATGAGATACACCATACCCATAACTTCAAAAAAGTACTCAGTCGGGAGATTCAATCAACAACATTGTCAAAGTCTGGATGAAAGCCATCATTCTTCAAGGTGGAAATATAAGAGTAATTTTGGGAGCATGCCCATAACTGATGCTACTGAAGCACTTCATTTAGCAAAATTTACAATGGACAATAATGATTGTTAAAGGCGGAAGACACCGGGAGGGGTGAAAAAGATTCTTAAATGCATTTTGAAAGCGTATTTCATGCCAGTAACACAGGTATTCCATTGCTTGAAATATTTAGGCGGAAAGTGAAGACTATAATGATGAAGAAGGATGGTGGTGACAAAAGCATACCATAGTAAACATAGTGTAATTAAGCAATAGAGCATATTCTTTGGCCTTGACACTTGGTACTTGAAGGGTATGGTTGAGTATCATTTAAAGGGGAAACATATTTCCATTGCAATATACTTTTTTATGGGATAACATGGGAAGCCAATGTCATATTTGTTGTATAAAATACGGGGATAGTGCCGAAGGCACGTTACGTGAAATAGTACATAAACGGGGTTAAAAGAGCAGTATCTGTGGCGTGACACGGGTATTACCATTCTATTTTATGCAACAATATGGCAAATTGTTTGATTGATGGTTTTTTCGATTTGTACAACAATATGGCAAACTTATATAGCGGTA
This sequence comes from Kingdonia uniflora, assembly GCA_014058105.1. Taxonomy (NCBI): domain Eukaryota; kingdom Viridiplantae; phylum Streptophyta; class Magnoliopsida; order Ranunculales; family Circaeasteraceae; genus Kingdonia; species Kingdonia uniflora. Next base: position 442,949 of record JACGCM010001055.1, on the reverse strand, counting down.
ATACTAGTAGCGACAATTGTTTTGTGAAAAATATGGTAAATTTTGTTGTTGTTGTTGTATAATGTAACATTCTATTTTATGATTGATTTTTTATCTTGAAAATTGAATATTTTAGCACTTCTTTGTTATTGTTGACTGTTGGGACTCCTTTTGGTAAAGTCTAAAATTAAAGCATTATAAGTCGGTCTCCCTACCGTTTAGCGGTATACTAGTTTTAACTACGTCTTTCGTTAAAACTACGTCTTTCGTTAAAACACAATCTACTATCATTTAATCAAATTTTGATAATATGTATATATAACATTACACGATCCGAACTTAACTTGAGCATCCCAAAGTTAGAGATAGAAAACACATTATTCAATCTACTTCTACCACTATCAGTAGTGGTTGTAGCAACAAAAATATTAGGGAATGTAAAAAGATAGTGACAAATGAAGAAGAACAGTGGTAGCATATGAAGGTACACAAATTTGTAAAATTTTATAATTTTAACTTTGTTCATCGTAAAACGCACTGCCTACAATCGTTTAAATTTTTTTTGATGGCATGTATACTATGTTGCAGGGAAACACGCTTCCTATCAAACCCGACATTTCTCAGGAAACCCACTTGGGAAACGGGTGATATTCGGTAACCTCGAATTTGGGAAATGTCTGGGAAACATTTGTTATTCGCATTTCGATTCGGTACGGGAAACACTGATGATTCAATTTTTAATTCGTGTGATTCGTTTTCTAAAATAATTTTTGATTATGTTTGGGCAACTTTTTGTAATTCGTATATCAAAACGAATGTGAAATAATGCCCTTTACGTAATTTAATGTTCTTATAGCCACAATGGAAAATAATCCCATCCACAAACTTATAGATATCGTTTTATAACAAAATCTCCTCAAGAAAGGAAGTCCTTGAGCATACTTGACCTTTCGTATTATCTTCCATTTTGATTAAATTAACAAGTATTGTCTTTGTATATTGATCTTTATACTAAAGCAGGGAAACGAGTCGGGTCGTAACGGGTTTATGGGTTAGAAATGCAAACTTAAACCCGACTCGTTTAGTTAAACGGGTCAAAAATGCAAACTCAAACCTAACCTTCATTTAAATAGGTCAACCCAACTTGACCATTTTTGGCATGTTTAAATACTAATTCGGGTTTAGGTCGGGTCATGGGTTGTAATAGCCTAATTTCAGGATTCGAACTCAGCCTTTATACCAGATGTGTTTAAAATGCTCAAGAATAGTAAGTGATAACTAACAAGATAATTTAGCGTGGAAAACCTTTGAATAGGTTACAAACTATGACCTCTCATAAAGATTTGAGAAAGAAAAAGTGATTTTATTAAAATTACTAGCTTATTACAATGAGTATTCTAAGTATATGCTATGTTAAAATAAGGATTCCTCTGTCCTTCATCTGGAATTCTCTGGTCCTATTTATAGGTCTTACAATATAACCGTTTGACAACCATTAAGATTCTTAATGATGGACGTTATAAAATATGTGTTAGATATTCTTTGACCAGATTGTGTAACGTTCTGATCTTTATTGCTTCGTAACGACTTCATGGGTGACTGTACATTTGCTTAACTCGAACTGTTGATGTAGAGGTTGAAAATAATGCTAAAACTTAGGGATACTGAATATGTTGATGAGGTCGAGGACGAAGTATGAGTCTGAGATGCAGAACAAGCTATTACAAGACGACTTTTAACCAAGAGCACGAGAAGCATCATGGGCGAGTGGTATTAGTTGAGAAACTCATGCTATAACTATTTCCTAATGTTGCTATCTTGTTTCTTATTGTGCTATAAAAGTGTCACGTGCTCTGTTGATGAGGTCAAAAGTTCGTATGTTGGTCAAAGATGAAGCATGAGTCTGGGATACGGAATAAGCCACTATAACCGCCCCCTCTTAGCCAATAGTACGAGAAACATTATGGGCAAGTGGTGTTAGTTGAGAAGTGTCATTAATGTTACAGTTAATATCTAAGAATCATTTCCAACGAATATTCATGAATATCTGTTTGTGCCTTTTGGGTTTTCTAGAACCAATGGTTCTAGTTAATGTTGTTGCATGGGAAATCTTCATGGCGTTGGGAATTTGTAGAGTCGGCTTAAATACTGATCATGGTATAAAGATCATTCTGAGTTGTGCATGATGAGCCAAGTCATCGTCTCTGAACTATTTCTCCTTTGTTCTTGCTTATGTACTTAAAATCATCTAACTGTTGAGAGTATGGTGATTACAAGGAACCAATCTCGGGAGTCTAGGATTTGTATCTTCTGTAAGGATAATTTTATGTGCAAGTAACCATGATGAGGGCGGTTCTCAGCGTGCTCGTCATGCAGTAGACGATAGGTTCCATATCAAGGTTGTTGAACTTTGTGAGTGATATTTTCGTCGACTGCCTTATGATGCGGTGTTACCGGAATGGCTATTAAATTTGATCGGCCTAAATGATGAAGGCAGGCGTACAGAGTATGATCATTTTTTTGTTTGTGCGATGTGTTTCGTAGGTCTCTTCTAGATGCCACGGTACGAGAAGTGACTGTTCGACAGCTCGCATGTGATAAACTTGTAAAATAGGATGCAAGGGTAACAAGAGGAGAAATAATTCTATGTGGTGAGGTGAATCATCCAAACTGCTTTAAATGTAACTACATAAGTCTGTAGGATCAAACTGTGGAAGTTCGCAATAAATAAGTAATCTGTTTTGCAGTAATATGTTATATGTAAAACAAGGCATAGTTGTTGCGTCGATCTGAATGATTTTAACAACTGTATAAATATGTTTGAATTTTGAATATCAAACTATTTTAAGAATGTCGTACGATCATAGTATAGTATAAAAGTAAGGTGATTGGTCATTTGTACTGTACTGGGAAAGAGGGGTAGAATTTTTTAATGGCAGATAATAGAGACAGACGTGATAATAGTAGATGCTATCATAGAAGTCATGATGATGTTGTTACCCAAAATACCTACCTATAGAGACAATAGAGGTGGCTGACACGTATCAGAAGGAGCCGTCGCTTCGTAAACCGGGAGAGTATAAAAACTCGTATCTCTTGCCCTCATAAATTATCAACTGTTACAGATAGAGAGAAAAGTTATGTAAATCCTATCTCCAAAAAGAGGAAATATTTGAGTTCTGAGTGTGATTTGAGAGGAAAATGTTCATCGGGTGATATAAAACTGCTGGAAAAGTGACGGGAGTGGTCATTCTCTGTAAAACGTCTGGGTAAAGCAGAAGATTGTTGTTCTTCATGTAGGGACTTATCCCTCGAGCTATGGATACTCGATCTCATCTATACCTCGAGCTCTGGAAGACTCGATCTTATCCAGTACCAGACTCACGCATAAACAAACACGTTACATACACGTCAACAATTACGCATCGACCACGAACTCAAGCAGAACGTGGGTCATCCACAACAGATATAAACAGAACAAGTCAACATATACCTGTCTCCCACGAGCTAGCAGTTACACACTCAACTGCCCATGACTTCCACTTTCAGGAAAACGTGTTTAAGCTGAGAGCAGGGTCTATAAAAGGGCAGAGCTCCTAAGGAAATAGGACGGTCGATAGAGAATTCGATACATACAATTATCTGATCTCTAGCTATCTTTTCTTAGATTAACTGTTATAATCAAATTCTCTCTCTCTCTCTCAAGCAATAATACTACTTTAACAAAATCCTCCACTCAAGGTCGTGGATTTTTTTACCTATTTATAGGTTTTCCACACTAAATCCCCTGTGTCAAGTGTTATCCCTTATTTAATTCTTGTCATAGTAATTCTTGGTGTAAGGATCGATTTCAAGCTATTTCGAGTTTTGCAAAATCTGGTCCCTACACTTCAAGTATAGGTTCGTGATTTGTGTCTCTGTTTATTTGATTTATTTTTGCTAGTAATATGTGTGATATTGTCTATTTATTCTTTTAGATTGAGGGATACAAAAGTTTGATAATCTAGGGGTTTTAAGATCTTTAAGGAATTGATGAGAGAGTTATGTAGTGTAGAAGCTTTGTTAAATGAATAAACTGTAGAGAGAGAAAATTTTTGTTTGGAGAAGAAGATGAAAACTTGAAATAATTGCTTTTTGGTTTGGGAAACTGTAAAGTAAGCGTGTTGACTGGGTAAAAATAGGGTTGGGGCTATTTCTACTGTGTGCAGGGTATAATATGTAGAGTGGAGATAATGATAAAGTATTTGTGTATCTGTAGGTTCAGTATGCGTTCCAAACCTATAATTCCTATGAGTAAATTTATAGTGTCTTCAAGTTTAGAGGAAACATCATCGTCAGGGAGGGAAGACGAGTGTAATGCCATGGAAGAAACTATAAATAGTATAGAAGTGACTGTAGAAGTTGGGAAAACCAGTAAAATAGAGAAAGTGACAGAGGTAGAGGATAGGAAAGAGAAAGATAAATTATTTGCTATATACCCAGAGGGAGTAGATGTAGGAAAATAATTTTTAAAATAAAAAAAATTACAGGGAGAATGGGGAAGTTATCTGGTGGACCAAGGTCGCTGGTATATGACATATGTCCCAAGAAAAGGGGAGGAGGCGGTATACTACCAAGTCTCTTGTTTGGAGAAGTAGAAAAGGGAGAGAGGGATTAGTGAGGATGTTACTCTCTCGTACTATAATACCCTCGGGCTAACAGGCCCGAATGATGGTTTTCTATGTTACTTAAATCAGATCGTGTATGGCCTTAGAGTTCTTCTGACCTTTTTTCAAAAAGGGGTTATGAATGTATTGTAGTGTTGCCCTATCCAGCTAAATAGGAATGTATATGAGACGATGAGGGTATGTGAAGCATTGAATGATAAATAGAGAAAGGAAGGGACTGCCAAGCAGCTAGAAGCCAATAATGTGTTAAAATTTTATAAATGAAAATATGTCAAAGGTCGAAGTAGTGGTTACCTGTATAGTGATTTATCTAAGAAAAAAAAATTGACTTTGAATTTGCGGGTAGGCCATGGAATGATCACCTTGTATGGGTAGGGGGTAACTGTATGCAGGTTCCAGATGATCCAACACTCGTTCTGAACCATAAATTTTATAACCTGAGTAAGTAATGTTGATTAATCTTCGACTAACCATTATCATGTCTTCGAGCTGTTAATTAATGTTTTGCTCTTTGTTTTGTCAGAAGCCAATCCTTCATCGGCACTTGATAATACAAGCTTGTCGGACTGCGTTGCTCATGATCAGGTCGAGTTAAAGTAAGTACTTGGTGGGCTCGGTATCCGTAGGGATAAGATGGTAGATTCCATAATACCCAAAGTTCAGCAAGCTCACGAGAAATGAGCTATGGCTGAGGAGAAAGCTTATTTGACTATTGATGATGTCCTCAGTCTTCTGCCTCCTGCACCTAAAAACTTAAAACAGACTACTCAGAGGTCGAGAAAGTCAGTTCGACAGGGTACATCTGCTACTGGGGTGGTGACCACAGAACACGATATTGTAAAAACTATTTTTGAGGATGTGGAAGAGAGACAGGAAGTGAGTGCGGTTACTCCTGCAGAGGTTGAGAAGAACTTGTTGAAGAGAAAGTGGCATGAGGACGGGGGTAGCTCTCGTACTAATCTTTATGTTATGGCCAAGATGAGAGAGCTAGAGCATAAATACTGTCTGATGGTTGGGACCGATCCAAAATAGCTCGATAAAGAGTATCAGGAACACACTTTTGCGGTATGTGTTTGAAATCTTTAATTGTCTTGCATTCGAACTAAAGCTATTATTCTAAACTTGTGTTTGTGTATTTTTTGTACTGGCAACTCTCGATGCTGCTGAAGGGGGCAACAAAGTGCCTTGATAAGAGAAGCCAGGAGTTCAAAGATCGTACCCTGAAGTTTGATGCTCAATCAGCTCGTATTAGGGAGCTCGAAGCTAAGCTCGAGCTAGGAAAAAGTAACGAGTTGAGGATGCCAAGGCCGCTGAAGAGCGGTATAGAGTATTGTCTGAGCATGATGATGCGATGCCACGATCATGCAAGGCATTGAAGGTGGAACGAGATTGTTTTATGCAATCTTATTACTCTTTTAGGTTGACTCGTGTTGATGTTGAGCTGGGTTGATCTGGCAGATACAATGAGATAGACTTTCCTGCAGAGGTAGAAAGTGAAGTGGTGGCTGATGTTGTTGATTCAACCAATGTACCTGTTACACTCACAGAACCAGTTGTAGTTGCTGATAAGACATTGGATCCTCCAGCTGAGGTTGACATTAACAATATTCTTTAAACAATCTGTAGTACTCTACTCTGAACTATGTAGTTCGTTTAACTTTGATGGGATTGTACTCTGTATGGTCGTAAAACTGTTAAGTTTAATAGAAGCCTTTAATATGTTCTCCTTGAATGCTTGTATGATAACGAGATATTTGTAATCTGTGTAGGAGATAGAGCGATTGAGAAAAACAAATTATGAATTGGAGAGAACGTTGAGTAGAGTGAGGGATTCCGTGGCTCGTGTTTAATAGGTACTTAATAAAACTGAATATGAGAGAAGGCAATTTAAATTTAATTAAGAGAAAACTTTTAAAGAGTTATATGACCTCCTGTGTAGATATGTTATGATTAAAATAGAAAGGGATAAAGTATTAAGAAAGGAGGAGGAAATGGGGATATTAGTTCGAAAACCAAAAGAGTTGACCTATTTTAATGACCCGAGTGCTAAGGCTAGGTGTCAAAGTATACTGATTGCCCTGACATTGTATTTCGAGGTCGAAGTAGATAGTGAATGGGGTTTAAAAGAAGCTTATGTAGAGCTTTTAAAGGAAAATATATGGTTTTGGACTCAGCTCGAGTTATATTTTTAGCTTAAGAAGTACGCAATCGTCATAGTTTAGAGGCAAGAAAATGTTCAGCTCGAGCTGGTGTGTCTGTTATATGGGGCGATGTAAAGCCTTTATCTGATGTGTTTGGCTTTATGTAGGATCGGAGGGCCATGAGAATTATATTTTTCAAGATAAAAAAAAACAAATAGTGGTTCAACAACAATTAGAGGGTAAGTTAAAGGAGTTCTAGGATGTATTATCATAACATGTTGAGCAAAAAATGTCTTTAGCGACGCGATTGTCGAAAAAAATAATTGTTCAAATGAAGGTAGAAGCTGATGTGAGAGTTTTAGGTGTATTACAAATAGAAACGCTCAAGCGGTTGTACAAGGCGCATATGCAGTTGAAGGAGCATTTATATCCGTCGCGAGCAAAAGTTGCAGCTCGAACAGAACATGAGTGTCATATAGAAAGTGTCATTGATTTTTATAGAGGAGAACTAGCAAGGGTAGAGAACGAATTTATGAAGTTTGTAACGGAATGTGGGAAGGGTTTTGATGTTGAGAATGTCAAGGCTGAAAATATGTGGTTTACCAAAGATGAAGAGGAAATTATTGGTGAAAAACCTATTCCTAGATCGAGGGAATTGTCGTCAGAAGAGGATGAAGAGGTGGTCGAGAGTTTGATACCCCGATCGTGGCACAAACAACGCCAGTAGGAGGTGGTGACCTTTACAGCTCCTATAGATGTTCAAGTAACGAATAAAAAGAGTTCGAGAGATAAATGGCAGTTTTCTCATATGTCAAAGACACAAAAATAGTGTATTCTAGTTTTTTACCAGCCCTACATATGTGTTAGATCTTTGTATACTATTTTTTGATGACAAATGAAATATGTTCTTTGTGATGATAAATAGAACGATGTATCGATATTACTCAGATATCATGTTCCTGATTTAAACTTGTCAACTATGATATGTAATATGTTTGTATAAGCAAACTATTATAAATGTGAACTGCGTGACAGGTAGAAGTGGTGGTTGTTCAGAGTCAATGTGACGCGTTACGTGTTCGAAACGAACAATTGAACACTGAACTAAAGTTGTGTCAGGGGGAACTAAAGAGTGCTACTAAATTTGATGAAAAAATGAAGGTAAAGATATCAAAAGAGTGAATACAGTAATTCGTTTGCCCAAGAAACTGCAAGATAAAGAGGTTGAACTAAACATGGAGTTGAGAAAGATGAAGGGATTAAAAGAAGTTATACAGAAAAAGGATATAAAGCTTTTGGGTACCTCTGAACAAATTAGACGACAAGGGGCGGAATTGAAAACTGCGCAAAGGCACAATACAGAGCTGTTGACGGTGTTGGGGAATGAAGAAAATAATGTGAAAGACTTACAATTTAAGGTAAATATATGTTGGAGGCGGAGATAGCTGATATGATAGTAACTATTATATAGACAAAAGTTCGTGCTAAAAAATATGAAGTATTGTGGTCGGTTGCTAATATGATGATAAAAAAGAGGGAAAAAGCCCGTAGTCAACATAACGAAAACATAAACAATACTTGGGATAAGGTGTATATGCTAGAGCATACCGTTTAGTCGCTGGAGTTAAATATTTTAGAGTATCAAGTAGAGAACACAAAATTGCGTGATGCGAATACTAGGTTGGATGCAGATCTATGTAAGGCTGAAATAAGTCATGACGAAAAAAAAATTATCGTGAGGCTGAGGTGGAGGGATCAATGTCTATGGTTTGTCATATGGACGAATTCATAACAGTGTTGGAATCTCAGAATGCTAGCTGTAACGTTGAATGAAAAACAAAAAGTGGATGAACGCTGCCAAATTATGGAAGCTATCCTGAAGGAAACTCAAGGTACACTTAGTGAGCTTTTTCTTTCTAAAAAGGTGAAAAGTAAGGCAGGTGATGTATATGAGATAGATATGACAGCAGTTATTTCATTTTTTGTATCAGAGTTCAATAAATTGGAAGCATAAAGTAGAACTGTATATGATAGTTTAGTTGCCAAAGGTGTGAAGTACGAAATAAGGTTAGTTCGATCGGAGTTCCTAGATCCCATGGTGTCAAGAATTAGAGTTCTTAAAGAGAGTATGATTATGGAAGGAAAACAAATTATTTTTGGGAGAATGCCATAGTTTATGTGTGTTCTTCTGTATGGGGAGAGTTCATGTAATGCTGGGAATCCTTTAGGTGACAGTTCAAGTGGCAGCTCGAGTGAGCAATGAGGCATAATGATTGTTATAAGGGATTACTTGTACTATACAAATAAGAATATTACGAATAGAGTGTAATAAGGTAGGTTTGTGGACAAAAAGAATGTTTTATACTAACCATGTGATGAACCAATTGTGATGTATGAGTTGGGTATCTATTTTATAGAATGATTGCACATGCTATCGTATAGTAGAGGGTTGGTTTGGCTGATGCAACAAATGTTTAAGAAAATAGAAGATTGGTTTGGCTGAAGCAACAAATGATCTGCAATGTAATAAATGATCAATTTGGATGCCGCAACAAACGATCTGTAATTTACTAGATGATCAATTTGGATGACGCAACAAACGATTTGTAATGTATTAGAATGGGGTGAACCCAATGGTAATCTGTAATGTTTAAAGATGTAATTTGTATATAAAAGAACTTGTTTGATATATTAGAAAAGTACTGTAATGTAAGGCAATCAAACACAAATATTTCATTATTATAAGATTGACGAACAAAGAATGTTAGATGGAGTACTATATGAAATAGTAGAAAGTATTCAGATGTATGGTGATCAAACATAAGTATTTCATTGATGTAAAATCGACATACAAGATGATAGATTTATTTAGAAAGAGTACACTGTGATAGATTATTATCTTTAATATAGCTTCAATCTCCCTGTGTTCCAAGGATTATGTACTCGTTCCCCAAGTTCAGTGGCGAGGTCGTAAGAGCCAAATCTACTTTTTCCAATAACGATAAAAGATCATTCCCAGTTTTTAGCGAGTTTTCCAGTATTAACTTCTTTTTTGTTTTTAGGAACTTCTCGGAGAACCTTATCTTTGATTTCAAACTCTCTATGACGATCTCGTTTATTATAAGTATAGTGGCCTAACAACGTATGAGGGGAAACTGACTCTTACACTATGGGATTCATCTTCGACCAGGGGGTTTCAAGCATACAACCAATAATAACGAGATCTACTATAGATATTATACACTTACGTGGAGGCCTAGAATGGGTTGCTCCACGACCTCTGGTTAGGATTTTTAAGAGTAATGTTATATATGTAGAGTAGTCAAAGTATCGAGAATTGGGTTGTACAGGATATTTGAAGGTAATCTTGTAAGACCTATTAGGAGGGATTTTCTAACCCCTTCCTAGTGCATCTCCCCTCCTATTTATAGGATATTGAAAGGGCTGAGTCACCATGGGGGGTCAAGTTACATTAATGTCCTTCGGGGACAACTGACTTGTACCCGAAGTCAGTTCTAACACTGTAGTTGTTAAGTCTGACACTGTAGCTGTTGACCATGATACTGTAGTTGTTGTATATAGCACCGCAGTTGTCGAGCGGCGTGCTCCACTATTAAATCTGGTGAACTAACTGCCTGACATGCTTCCCTTCGACCATGGTCGAAGTATTTATGGTTTTGGTGTGTAATTCATGCGCTGCTCATCTATCTTTGCCTACAGTGATTGGCTTTAATGGTTCCTTTGAGTGTTCGATTAGTCTAGGAAGGCTTCGTGGACATAGCTATCGTCTCACTGGGTTTTGGATCTCTAGGTAGGCTTTAATATAACCTTCGAGTATTCAATTGGAGCTAGAAGGCTGCGATCGAGTAGGCTACTACATTCTCCCCCTCTCAGCAGAAGCCTCAAAAATTGGTGTAGAGGGTGCGTATTGAGAAAAGTAGTTAGGCGTTGGAAGTTGAAGGGTTGTCTGCTGAATGTGGCAGCTCTGAGGGAGGTAATTAATGTGGGTAATTAAGTTTGATTGGTGATTAAGGGGTAATAAATACCCTTAATAGTGGTATAAAATAGGGGTTATTAGGAGGTAATACACCATAGTCTTCTTCTGCTTCTACTTTTTCCTTGTTAAGTAACACATAACATGAAGACCACACTGAACACCCGACACCAAAGGAAAATAGCTGAATAGGACCGTCGAATAGGGTGAAAGACGACGGAGCTGAAGGTAAAGCTTTTTGGCGATGAGGGGCTGAACTAGGTCATGCCAGACCTGGTCGAGCTAGATCCCGAGGAGCCGGTCAATGGGCAGCCGTACGCATACTGGTAAGGGGTATTGCAGTGGATGAACCCAACGGCCAGCAACCGGTACTACTTCCTACAGAGCTTGGCTGAGTGGATAGTAGAAAAGGAGGACCAGTTATGGGAAGACGAACCATGGGTGTACAATAAGAACTGCCCCGTCTGTAAATAGGGTGTTCTTCGCAAGGTGGTGGCGTTGTTTTTCTGTTTTGCTATTTTTGTTGGTTTATGTATATTTCTCTCGCCTTTTTTGTATTATCGAACTATCGGAATGAAATAGTAGTCAAGTGAAACAATGTGTTGTGCATCTGACAAGTATTGTAGACGAATAGTATGTAGGCGTGGATTCTCGAACGAAGAGTAAAGAGTAGAGGTAGTAACTTACTTGGGCAATGTTACTTTGAACGATAATGTAGCGATCGAAGACATAGGTTAACATTCAACTTTGAATGAATAAATGACCCCGAATTCTCGAAGCACTATGTATATGTATAAAATGTTGTGACAGAATATAGAGAGGTGTTGATGGTTCGAGGGTAGAGATGTGTCGACTGCAAGACCTGATAGCCAAAAAGATAGGCTTGTCAGAGGTGATACTGTTCCTAGGGCAGAGTGCCCTGCAGGTCATCATAATGTTTCATAGGGTTATGGAAAAAGAATTGACATGACCTATAAGTTTAACTGAAACACTTTAGGCAGGGTACCAGAAGGATCGACTTGGCTAATATAATTTTTTTAAATGTGGGCGTGGGATGCGCACGTGGGAGTAGTTGAGGGTAAAGGCGTCAAAGCACAACTCAACCGAAAAGTAGGGGGAGTGGTGAAGTGGTAATGATGGCAATTTTGGAAACTGAAGCGGTTTTTTATTATTTTGAGGATGTATTTATAAAGAGAGAAAGAAATTACTGTTCCCAATTATCCAATCACAAATAAAAATTGAGAGGCAAAGAGGAAAACTTACTCCATTTTTAAGGTAGGGCTTGTTGGAGAGGAGAGAAAGAACTGTCATTGTTGCTGCCTTAATCATTTGCACATGTACTCCTCTGACTTTTTTCGTAAATAGGTTATTTGTAGTTCGCCTTTGTAGTTTTGTAAGCTGTGAATGTATTGAGTGGTAGGTGTTGTTAGGGTTTATAGTGGCGAAGGCCTGGCCGAGGGAGAGGGTAACCCAAGTGGTTGGAGGTTCAGCCGAGTAGGAAATTAGGTATATTTAGGTGGTTACCAAAGCTGTAATCGAACATTCTACTATAAGTTGGGCGAGTTGTAGAGGGTAGATCAAAATAAGTTATCAAAACGTAATAGTTGAATATATTGATCTAATTGCGTGCCTCTTCTTCTGTAGGGTATAATACGTACCCGTCAATCTTTGAGGTTGAGGTTGATAGATGAGGAGGTCGAGGTAAATGAAATGAGTATCTCAGGTCATGGCTCAAGAGATGAGAGCAATGATGTAGAGGTTTTAGACGTTACAATAGATGTCCTTATGGCTGTGGTAGTACCAGAAGGTGGGGCTTTGAGTAAGAGACGTCGTAAGGCTCGAGTGACCGGGGAGAGTGATGGAGAGGAGATGGAGGAAGGAGAGGGAAGGGGACATGAAGGTAGTATCGAACCTTCAGGGGATAAAAGAGAAGAAGGGGAGCAGAGTAACAGTAGTGAGAGTTCGACTGGTTCTTGGGGAGCTGTGGGGTCAGTCTTAGCTCAAGAGAAGGCGAGACTTGATCGGTTTATGGCTAAGCTAGAATTGTTGAAGGTAGGGGTGGTATTAATTGTAGTTGGGTCTGAGTATATGTTTAAGGTTGTTCCTCGAAAGGGCTTCATGGCATTCAAAGGCCAGATTCGACTAGGGATGCAACTACCCCTTCGAAGGCTGGTGAAGGAGGTATTGAACTTCTGGGAAGTTGCCCGGTACCAGATGAATGGTAACTTTTACGAGATGATTGATGAAGGTGGTTGAGACCCCGAGAGTATGAACGTAGAATTGAGACGTGAGAAGAGGGGTTTGATCGAGTGGTTCAATATTGTATCGTTCTACTCGAGGAAAGCTAATAAGAAAGTGGACACGTACCACATCCAATGTCATGCAAATAAACTATGGCTATTTGATTGGTGCTCGACGGGTAGAGGGTGGGATAAAGACTTGGTTGTGGTGCGAGATAATTATGAGAATACCAAAGGGGATGACGTTTAGAAGCTGCAACATAGGTCTATAATCCAAGTAAGTTGATGGTCGAATGTTGTTTTACGAAATATTGATCGAATAGATTAATAAACTTGTTTTTTTTTGTTTTACAAAACCTGGTAACAAAACTTTGACGAATCTAGGGAGATATATTGACGAGCTGATTGACTTGGATGAGGAGTGGGTAAACCGGGTATTAAGGAAGCTAGGTATCAAAAGGAAGAGGCGGAAGAAAACATATACATTACTTTGAAACGTTCCTGTCGTTGCAAGGCCAGCAAAGAGAAGAGTAGAAGAAGGTACTTCAAAAGGTGTCGAAGAGATGGAGAGAGCAAGGCTGGTTCAGAAGTCGACCTATGTTCCGAAGTGTGGGCAAGGAGGTTCGGGGACTGTTTAGTCGAGTGCGGTCAAAATAGTGCTTGAGGTGCCGAAGCGTACGGACAAAGGTAAGGGCAAGGTCATTCCCGAACCTTCAAAGGTTCCGCAGCCGAAGACTACTCAGCGTAAGAGGCCTCTAGAGCTGGGGGATGATAATACGGATGATATCGATGATGCGCGTCGCGAAGCTGAGCTAGAAGAACATGCTCGAGCAGCTGCCACATCGATGACCACCCTTTGCGGAAATGACCCAGAAAAGGTTGGGAAGTAAATGAACAAGGCTCTGCTGCACCAGGTAACTATTTTTTAAGAGTCAGAAGTTTTTGTAACATTCAATATTCTTAGAGAAGTACTGACAGTTTGAGTATTCTAGCAGGTGCATGCTTGGTCCCATGCTTTCGCCAAAGCTCAGAAGGTAACGACGAGGCAACTGAAACAGGCGTTGGACAAATTGGAGCTAGCTAGAAGGACCAAGATGTCGCTGGAGTCCGAAGTTAATGTTGTTAAAGCAAGAGATATTAAATGTCAGAGCTGAGTGTGCGAGGAAACGCGATGCTGATCGTGACAATCATCGTCAAATGCAAATAACACTGGAGTCAAAGCTTGCTGAGAAGGCAAAAGAAATGGAAGAGTATAGGGAAATTTTCTAAAAGCAATTTGACGAGGAGTGTGACACGACTACTAGGCTGAAGATATTCATAGAGGATTTGGGGTATGATCCCATAACTCTAAAATGTTTTCCTGCGCCTGAATGGCCTCCTGTCAAAGTTGTGGTACAGGCAAAAAGGATGGAGGTGGATCCTGCTGGTGGAGGTATGGGAGAAGGCATCGAAGCTTCCGTATCCTGAGGGGTTGCTGCTGGTGCAGTGGGTGATGGGGTGGCCAATGCTGAGGGGCCGAATCTTGCTATCGAAGGTGCTGAAAGTAGTGCTGTGGAAGGGCCTGTGGGAGGAGGCGGTGTGACCACTCCTGTATGAGGTATTATAGTTGTCTGTTTGTTGTAATGAACTCCTTTCTCGTGTCTTGTTGTGGTGTTAGAAGTTTGAGGTGATGGTTGGTACTCGAACACTGTGTAACTTATTTGAGTTGGAACTGTATGTTTGCGATTAATTTGAATTGCTGTTGTATTTTGAACTTGAGTTATTTGCTGATATTCTTGTAAGCTTGTATCTGTGTATGTTGAGAAGTATAAAATACTTGTAGCAGGGTTTGAGGTAGAACCTTAAAGAACTTCAAGGTCTTCCCTGAGTATCAGTCTAGTCGAGAGATAAACATGATACTTAGGTTAGACCAAAAAATTTACTAGACTTTAAAGGTCACCCCCGGGTCTGTCCGCGGGATTGAACCTAAACGAAACATTATGTGCCCGCCCTCAATGCATTCTCGAGGGTCCGGTCTGTCGACCATTCATGCCCCTCGAATTTGCTCGACTTGGAGACTTGAAAAACTTTGAGGTCGCCCCCAAGTATCAGTCGGGTCGAAGGGTTGACATGATACATAGGTTAGACCAAAAAAATTATTATACTTTGAAGGTCACCCGCGGGTCTGTCCGTGGGAGTGAGCCTAAGCGAAGCTTTATGTGTTCGCCTCCAATGCATTCCTGAGGGTCCAGTCTGTGGACCATTCATGCCCCTCGAGTTTGCTCAAATTAGAGACTTGAAAAACTTCAAGGTTACCCCCAAGTATTAGTCGGGTCGAAGAGTTGACATGATACTTAAGTTATACCAAGAAATTCACTGGAAGACAGGATGCTAAGTTCAGAGGGTAAAAAAGATGTTTATTGATTATACTGTATTTACATCATTTGAACAAGGTGGTGGTCGTGAACTATTGTATGAGGTTAACTGCATTGTATTCCATGGGTTAGGTAGAGGCTCTTCGTCTTCTGTCATAAGATAATAGGATCCTTTATCGGTTTTATTATATACGATATAAGGTCCTTCCTAGGACTCGGCTAATTTGCCAGCATTGCGAGGTTTCGAAGAGGGTGTGATTCGCCAAAGTACAAGAACTCCAATGTCAAAATTCTGCGGTCGAACCCTTTTGTTGTATGACTTTTGGAAAGAGAGATGATAACGTCCGAGGTTAGTGATGTTTCGGTATCTTGTTTCATCGATCCACAACATATTATATCCGAGTTCAAACTCATTATCTTTGTCTGGGAGGTTAAGGTCGCGTGTTGGTACTTCAAATTGAGTAGGTAGAACCGCTTTGGTACCATAGGCTAAGGAAAAATGTGTACAACCTGATCAATTATAAACCGACGTCTTAAAAAACCCGCAGGCGCATGGTGTACCATTAAGTACGAGGGTAAGCAGGGGCGTATCCCAAGAGACTTGTAGTACGAATTATGTTTTGAGCTACTAATTTTATCCAATAAGAATGAGTTTTGGGTTTTTATAAGTAAAGAAATTAAAATAAAACACAAACTAGAAAAGGTATTAATACGATTGGAGAGAAAACCAAGGCGTGATTCCACTCCATCCGTTGTAACCTTAAGATAGTGTACCTAGTTAGAGTATTCACAAATTCTCATATCGCATATCATTGGTCGGGTATATGCAATACATCATGAGATAAAATAATTATTGATTGAGAACTACCCATAAACCAACTTATTCAACCATGGTTTGGTTGATAAGCATGGATTATTTTATCTTCTCCATGTTCCTAACCTATCTTTTTATGGTCAAACAAGATGGTTACTTATATTCCTTATTCCTCCTAATCCTAGCTATGGTCAAGCATAGGACGAAGGAATACGAATATGCAATATTCTGGGATAAAGATAAAGTAATTACTCTAACTAAGCTACACAATCTACACTAAGGCTTCATTGGGTGGAGCTTCCTCTAGCCTTGGCTAAGAAGATTAGTTATTCATCCCTTTGATTATTGTCATACTACTATTACTACAAAAAAAGTAAAAGACAAGGAAAAGAGAAGAACAAGAACTTTATTGTTTATTGAACTTTGATTTACACTCTCCAAGATGATCTCTCATGGGTGGGATTCCCTTCCTATTTATAGAGTATAGGAATGGTTACTAAATATCACCATTAATCTAAAATACCCTAAACAATGTCTAAAATCATGCATATATATTACAACTCATGAGAATAATATCTATATCTAATTCTCTTCAATGGGCTTCCATGCATGGGCCTTTGGTTGACAACTTCAAATGAGAATAATTGTTGGAGTGCATCACCCTTGTTCTTCATTAAAAACTGGAAAAATGTACGACTTGTTTATCATGTGACCGATTTCTGTAAATACAAACAAACGCACTATTAGTGTCATATTTATTTAATAAATGACTAGGTATATATAAATTTAGGAGTTGTACATGTAAATATTACGTGTCTATCACAGCCCGTCGCCTATCTTGGTGTTGTACGATAGGCCCAGAGTATATGTTGTAGTTCTTAAACCCGTCGTCCTTTCTTTGTATTGATGCGCTTCTTAAGACCATCGACTATAGTTTTATTGATTGCTTTAACCTGTCCATTCCCCTACGGGTAGTAAGGTATTGAGGGGGAGAAGATGATATTGTGTTTCTTGAGGAAATTGCAGACTTTGTTCCCAACGAACTGTGGACCATTGTCGCATCGAATCATGTGAGGGCAACCAAAGCGTGTAATAATATTTTTTCATAGGAACTTGATGACTTCTTCTTATCGGGTTCAACATAAAGGCACAGCTTTGACCCATTTAGTAAAATAATCGGTTGCCACAAGAATATGTTCTTGGTTTCCTGGTACTTTGGGAAAAGGACCCACCAGATCGATGACCCATCGCTTGAATGGCCAGGTGACTTGATTGTAATGGAGGTCTTGTGAAGGGCTATGGATGTCGTGGGCGTGATGTTGGCATTTGTCACAGTGTTTGGCGTACTCTTCAACTTGTTTTTTTATATTATGCCAGAATAAACCTTAAAATACGGCTCGAAGGGGCATAGATCGACCAACAGTATGAGCATCACAGGTACCTTCATGGAGTTCGACAAGAATGGTAGGGGCCTCGTTTTGAGATATGCATCAAAGGTGGACGCTATTTGGGGATTTGCGATGTAGCTCGCCTCTGAGGATGGTGTATCGACAAAATTTTTCTAGTAACGAACGTTTAGCTTTGGGATCATCTAGGAGGGTAGAACTGTTGAAGTAAGCATGAAATGGTGTACGCCAGTCGTCTGGATCGAGACTCTCGCCCCCAGTATTGATGGCATTGACTTCCATCTGGTCGATACTTGGGCGTTCGAGTACTTCGATATGGAGTGTTCGTGATTCGAACTGGCCTAACATGACTGCTATGTAGGCGAGGGCATCGACATATCTATTTTTGCCCCGGGGGTAATGAGTAATAGAAGATTTTTGAGGAAAACAATCCATGAGCTAGCGAACGAGAGCAGCATACTCAGCCACTCGACCGTTGGCCTAATTTTTACCGGTGTATTATCTTTGCACAAGTTGGGAGTCAATAAATACTGTAAGTTTAGGGACACCAAGGTTGAGTGCGAGGTCGAGGCCATGGATCAAGGCTTCATACTCGGCCTCATTGTTGGAGTATTCAAAGTTTAACTTAATGACTTTTTCAATTCAATCATTGGTAGGGGTAACCAGGACAACACTGATCCCTGATTCGGGTCCAGCGGATACATATGTAAAGAGACGTCAACCTGTATTAGGGTTCCATAGGTCGATTTATTTGGGCTGGTCTTCTGGTAGATCATCTTCATGTTCCTCCCAGTCGATGTCTTCATCCAGGAAGTCGGCGATGAAATCTGTGACTGTTTGTCCCTTTTGGGATATCTGTTTCTCAAATATGATATCGTGTTCGCCAAGATAAACGGACCACTCCTGCACCCGTCTAGATTTTTCTTTTTTGCTGAGGACTTCTCGAAGGGGGTAACTTGTGATAACACATATGGGGTGAGCTTGAAAGTATGGTTTGCATTTTCAAGCGGTATAAATGAGTATCAGGAGTAGTCGCTCGAGCTTGGTATATCGAGTCTCTGCGGGTGTCAAAGTTTTGCTGATAAAGTATACAGGTTTCTTGATAATGGTTTCGAGTTGAATGAGGACAGAACTGATAGAAGTGTCAGTAACAACGAGGTATAAAGAAAATGTTTCGCCTTCGATGGGGGTACTGATAATGGGTGGTCGACCAAGGTATGTTTTGAGTTCGAGAAAGGCCTGTTCATAATCGGGTATCCAATTGATTTTAGGGTTGTTTTTCCTTTTGGCCTTATGGACACCTTGATCGGGTAAAAGGGAGAAAAGCCAAGTACAACGGTCAGAGGATTTTGAAATAAAACTGTTAAAGGCGGCTATTTTGCTAGCGACTTTTTGGACATCTTTTTTTGTTCGAGGGGACGACATGTCGACGAGGTCTCGAATATGAGTGGGGTCGATCTTGATAACCCGTTTGCGGATGAGATGGCCTAAAAATTTGTTGGATAAAACACCGAATTGGTATTTATCTGGGTTTAGCTTCATGTTATATTTTTGAAGTATCGAGAAGACTTCGGTTAGGTCCTGAATGTGGGTGCATTTTTGGAGGCTTTTGCATAACATGTCGTTGATATAGACTTTGACCGACTTGTCAAGCAAATGTTTAAACATGGTGGTAACAAGACGTTGGTAAGTGGCACATGCATTTTTAAGGGCAAAGGGTATGACGTTAAAACAGTAAAGGCCTTGTTTAATGATAAATGAAGTTTTAAGTTGATCTTCGGGGAGGAGGGGTACCTAATTGTAACCCAAAGCTGCGTCCATCATCGATAGTCGCTCGTGTCCGGCTGTGGCATCCAGGAGTACTGAAATGATTGGAAGGGAAAAGTTATCCTTCGGTATGTGTTTGTTGAGGTCTGTAAAGTCAACGCAGATTTAAATCTTTCCATTCTTCTTGGGAACAACAATATTGTTTGATATCTAGTCATTATATTTGACTTCTCTGATGAAGTCGGCTGTAAGGAGTTTATCAACCTCAAGGTTGACAGCTTCTCGAAGCTGCGAGACCAAAGTTCATTTCTTCTGCTTCACTGATGTAGAGTGAGAGATGAGGTCGAGCCGATGACATGCTAAACTGGGGTCAACATCGGGTATCTCATGGAATGTCCAAGCGAAGACATTATCATTTGCTTGAGGGAAGTTGGTGAGTTCAAGGCTTTTAGCATCGTCTAGAAAAGTACCAATGAACGTACCTCGACCAGGACCGTCAAGTTTGATATAGGCAGTGGGTTCAATGGGTGTGGTAGCTGGCATCGAAGGTGCGGGGATAAAGAGAGACATTGATTACTATGGTTGTTTGACAAGTTTTCTGGTTTGATCGACTCTAGGTGCTCGCATGAGCGGGTAAGGCATTGAGAGCCTTTCATGTTCTACGCGCCAGAAGGGGTTGAGAAATGGAGTATTTGGTGGTAAGTCAAAGGTATGGCTCACATGTCATGGAGCCAGTCGCGACCAAGAATGCCGAGGTATTCAGACTTCTTGTCGATGACAAGAAAGCTGGTTTGGAGGGTAACAGGTCCTGTAGTGACAGGGAGACTAATGCGGCCGACAATGACTTTAGTGGTACCATTGAAGCCTTTGAGTTCGACATTAGCCGGGGTGATGAGGTTTTTTTTGCATGGCTTGAACAGTCTTGAGGAACTATACGTCAGCTGCACTGCCCGTGTCGATAAGCATGGTATGAAGGACGAGGTGTTCGACCTTGATCATAATGACCAAGGGATCAGAATGGGGGAAACGAACATGAGAAGTGTCGTAATCAATAAATGAGATACCCTCGGGTCGAGGGTATTGGCTTGATTATGGCAGAAGGGCGGGAAGTTTCTCCTGGTAGGTGAATTTGTAACACTCTTCGACCCGTTTGTACTTGCTTTTAGAATGGCCGCTGTAGATATTATTGATGTCGATGAGATGGAGTTGGTAAATATGTACCTCGGCTGGGTCAGCAGCTGGGGAAGGTTGAGACTTAAGGTACGACCCGTCGAGGTAGTTGGGGAGGTCATCGACATATTGATATAGACGATGCCTTTAGAATTATTTTGAAAGAGTGCTGCAGAGCGTAACATTTGTTGGTGTGGTGGCAGTTACATTTATGATTCTGGTAGTAAGTTTCGTCTTGTTTGATCTCGATGGGGTAGGGAGTACTCCATATAGGGTCGGCCTGAATTTGAGGGAGAAGAATGTTGATGGGGGCAGTAAGCTTGGAGAGAACTGTCTTGGGTCATTTTTTGTGAGCCTCATCGGTGTGGGGGTGCTTACGGCTCTCAGTCTCCTGTGAGACGGGAACGATCATGGGTGTCGAAGGTTGTCGAGGTTTGTTATGATTGGTGGCCAAAGCTTGCCCCTGGCGATTTGACTCGCGGAGGCGCTCGAGGTCGATGTACCCATTAACTTTGGATAACATCTCCTCGAGGGTTTGCGGTTTGCGGAGCACGATGTACTCCTTGACGCGGCTGTTATCCGGCAGAGCGTTAGAATAGGTGAGCACAACGTTCACATCGTCGATGTTTTTGATCTTGCGCGACTCATCGAGAAACCGCTTGGTAAAGGCTAGGGTTTTATTGGGGGATTTACGTAAGTTGAAGAGGGCATCGACCCAGACCTCTCAATCTTTATTGAAGGCAAATTGGGCGATGAAAAGGCTAGATAATTGCTCAAAGCTTCGGATCGAGCCATTAGGGAAGCTATGATCACCATCTAAGAGGGCTATCGGTGAGGCTGATGGGAAAAGGTCGACACAACAGATGGTCAGCCGTAGAGTATAGGCTTAAGGTATTCTGGAATTCAAGGATATGGGATTGAGGGTCAGTATTACAGTACTTGCTGATTTTGGGGGAATAGAAATTTAGAGGTATCTCGATAGCGAGGAGTTTAGGGCAGAGGGGGTTGTTTAACCGACTCCAAGAGTTCGGTATGGGGCTCGCACTGATGCGGATGGTAGTGTTGATTTTTTGGTTGAGTTCCTGTATGTAAGATATGCAGGACGAGTGGGGGATCTTTATGGTCAAAGGGGATGAGGCCAAATGTTTGGCATGTGCTCAACGTTGTGTTCCCTGAGACGTTCTCGAATCCTCTGTGGGGTGTATGCCAAGGTGGATTGAACCAATAGGTAAAATGGTGGGGGGGGGGGCACCCTCGGTGCCGAGATGGACCAGGGGTACTTCAAGATGTGGTTGGGGCCAAGGAAGGCATGAACAGAAACACGCGACGGGGCGGGCGCTCGATACGGTAGAGGGGCGTCTTGAGTCTGAAGTCATTGTAACTCGCGAACCATATTACACGAACTGTATTGCAGAGATCCTCAAGGGCACGATATTGTCTGTCTAAGTCATCTAAATGGCGTTGTCGTTCAGCCTCAAACTCTTGTCGGTGTTCGTCACGCTCCTGGTGTAGCTGACTTCTATGTCGCTCCTCAACTTGAGCGAATTATTGGGTAAGAAAGGTAAGCTGAGCCGCCACTCCGTCGGCGGAGTTGCCGGTAAGGGTGGAAGTAGAGCGGAGGGTGGGGGCCATTACAGATGGCTTGTAGGGGTAGAAAAGAGAGAGGGAAAAAGAAAGGCATGGAGAGGCTGGTAGGGTGGGATAGCACGGACGATGCCAAATGTAAGGGTCTAACTTTGTAGGAGGGGAAGCTGACTCTTATACTATGGGTTTCATCTTCGACCAGGGGGTTTCAAGCATACAATCAACAATAACGAGATCTACTATGGAGATTATACACTTGCGTGGAGCCCTAGAATGGGTTGCTCCACGAGCTCTGATGAGAATTTTTAAGAGTAATGTTATATATGTAGAGTAGTTGAAGTATCGAGAACTGGGTTGTACAGGGTATTCGATGGTAATCTTATAAGGCTTATTGGGAGAGATTTTCTAACCCCTTCCTAGTGCATCTCCCCTCATATTTATAGGATATCGAAAGGGCTGAGTTACTATGGGGGGTCAAGTTACACGAATATCTTCCAGGGACAACTGACTTGTACCTGAAGTCGGTTCTGACACTGTAGTTGTTGACCATGACACTGTAGTTGTTAGATCTGACACCGTAATTATCGAGTGGCGTGCTCCACTATTCTGTCTGGTGGGCTGGCTGCCTGACATGTATCCCTTCGACTATGTACAACCATGGTCGAAGTATTTTTGGTTCCGATGTGTAATTCATACACTGCTCATCTATCTTTGCCTATAGTGGTTGGCTTCGATGGTTCCTTTGAGTATTTGATTAGTCTCGGAAGGATTCATGGACATAGCTATCGTCTCACTGGGCTTTGGATCTCTAGGTAGGCTTCGATGTAGCCTTCGAGTGTTTGATTGGAGCTAGAAGGCTGCGAGTAGGCTACTATAATAAGATAAGGCTAAAGCCTGATGATATCGTCTCAATTTCATGATTGTTCTGTCTCTAGTTCCCTTGATCCAATTCATGTTACATGCCAACTGAAATTTGTTTTCTTCTTCTGTCGTGGTATGGTCGCATAACGGGTGATGATATTGAGTGGGGATGATTGCCTCAGTACCGTATGCTAATAAGAATGGTGTGCATCCAGTCGATACCCGAGGCATCGTGCGATATACCCATAATACATGTGATAATTATTCTACCCAGTTACCTTTCTTCTCTGTTAATCGCTTCTTGACCCCATCGACGATAATTTGATTACTGATTTCAGCCTAACCATTTTCTTGTGGGTAGTATGGATTGCATGAAGAGTTGATGATGTTGTGTTGATTAAGGAACTCAACTACTCTGGAGCCAACGAACTGGGGTCCATAGTCAATTCTGATGAGATGAAGGCATCCAAAACGTATTATGATAGTTTCCCATATAAATTTGATGACTTTGTCTTCACGTGTGCAGCATAAAGGAATTGCTTCCACCTACTTGGTGATGTAATCTGTTGCTACCAAGAGATGCTTCCATTTTCTTGGTACGGTAGGGAACTCTCATACAAGAGCCCATCTTCTGAATGACCAAACAACGTTGCTAGAATGGAGTTCCAATACTGGAGCTCGAATTTGGGGTCCATGTCATTGGCAGGCATCACGTTTTCTTGCATATTCGATTACTTGAGCTTTTATTTTAGGCCAAAATACTCCTTGAATAAGAGCTTGATTGGCTAAAGATCGTCCTACTGTACGGAAACCGCAAGTGCCTTCGTGAAGTTCATGCAGTAATTTTTGAGCCTCTTTATTCGATAAACATTCGAGATATGGTCTTGTGACTGATATTTTTTAAAGTAAATTATCGGCTACGACGTATCGCTTAACATTATCGAGCATACGTCTGCTTTCAGTAGGATCTTTAGGAAGTTCACCATCAAGCCTGTTTTGAGGTCTGATATATATATAAGAAAAGGTCATCTTCAATCGTCCTCATCCTCTTCAATGTCTCCAGTATTAACATAATTTGAACTGATGATGTTAATGCTGAGGGTAGATATTACTTCGATCTTGAGATATCGAGCTTCTGTGCTGAGGACTCCTGCCAAGTAAGTAAGGGAATCAAAATGTCAGGTTTCTCTGCGAGGTAAATGTGCAATGGTAGCCTTCTTGAATCTGCACATTCGGTCTACTACTGCTGCTGCGTAATTAATCATTTTATCGTTCATCTGAAAATTTTCTATATAATGGTTCACAATGAGCAAAGAGTCCGTATAGATCGATAATTTAGATACTTCAATCTCTAAAGCCATGTCTAGACCGTGAATTAATGCCTCATATTTGGCTATATTGTTTGTAGCTTCAAAGTTGAGTCTGATTGCTTTCTTAATTCTATTATTAGGAGTAATAAGTACGATACCGATGCTTGATCCTGCAGGTTCGGCAGAGTCATCAGTTAGAAGACACCAACCCTTCTGAGTTATCAAGTTTGACTTCTCTTCGAACTGCTCTTCAGTGATTTATGTATGATCTTCTTCCCAATCGGGATCTTTTACTGGGAAGTCTGCAAGAAAATTTGCTATTGCTTGACCTTTTTTTAAATGTCGTGGTTCGAAGCGTATGTCATGTTCGCCAAGAGTTACCAACCATTATTGTACTCGTCAAGATTTCTCTCGTTTGGATAATATTTTGCGTAAAGGATAATTTGTCATTATAAGAACTGAGTGGGTTTGGAAATACTGTTTCAATTTTCTGTGACGTGTAAATGGGAGTTAACAGTAGTTTCTCGATCTTGGTATACCAGGATTTTGCTGGAGTAAGAGTTTTGCTAATAAAGTAGACAGGTTTTTCAGTCTTCCCATCAAGGCGAATGAGGACAAAACTCAATGATTCGTCAGTAACAACAAAATATATGGTGAGTTCTTCGCCTTCCTTAGGTGTGCTCATTACTGGTGGTTTGCCCAAATAACTTTTGAGTTCTTGAAATACTGCTTTACATTCTGCAATCCATTCGATCTCAAGATCTTTTTTAGTTTTTTTTGTTGTTATCCCTTTATGCAATATGTCGAATAACCATCGACATCGATATGAAGATTTGAAGACAAAACGGTTGATTGTGTGATCTTGCCTGTTAGTTTCTGGACATCTTTCTTTATTTTTGGAGAAGGCATAGATAATAATGCTTGAATACAATCTAGATCAGCTTCGATGCCTCGCTGGCTGTTCAAATGTTCTAAGAATTTGCCTGACTGGACCCCGAACTGGCATTTATTAGGATTGAGTCGCATTTTGTAGAAACGGAGGATTTCGAAAGTGGTGTGTAAATCTATAATATGGTTATCCTTTTTGAGACTTTTATACAACATATCATCTATGTAGACTTCCATCATTTTGCCAAGATGGTCTTTAAACATTTGTGTCATTAACCTTTGATAAGTGGCCCCAACATTATTGAGAACGAACGACATAACCTTGTAGCAATACAGTCCAGTCTCTGTAATAAAAGCTATTTTTTCTTTATCGTCGGGTAGTAAAGGTATTTAATTTTACCCTGATGCGGCATCCAGCATTGATAAGAGTTCGTGTCCCACAGTAGAATCGAGCAAATGGTTTATGATAAGAAGTGGAAAACTATCTTTTGGAGTGTGTTTGTTGAGGTCGGTAAAATCTACGCACACTCTAATCTTGCCATTTCTTCTTTGGTATTGCTACAATGTTCGAGATCCATTTTAGATAATTGGTTTTTCGTATAAAACCAACTTCAATAAGCTTATCGATCTCTTTGTTGACTTCTTCTCGGAGTCTTGGTGCTAAAGTCCTCTGCTTTAGTTTGATGGCTTCAGCTTTATCTTTCAAATTAAGCTTATGGCAGGCCAGATTGGGATCAATGTCGGGCATTTTATAAAATGTCCAAGCAAAGACATCATTGTTGTCTTTAAAGAACTGGATAAGATCATCTCTTTTGGTTGTGGGCAGAAGAGTGCCAATGTATGTTCCTCGCTTGTCCCCACTGATTTCAACGTACTTTGTAATTTTTTTCACTTGACAGCTAGTTTTATGCAGAGTTCACTATAAATTTTCTGTAATATTCCCTGCTATTTTCTGTAATTGCTATGCGAGTTGTGGCTTTGATGGCTCTAGTACGATGATAACATAATTTTCACATGCTCGAGCTAACTTCTGACTTTCTTTGATTTCGTAAATGCCACAATTCCATTCAAATCGTAACGCTAAATGATAGGTTGATGGAATGGCTCTCATATTATGTAATCAGCAACGTCCCATTATCCCAAAAAAAATGGGATTTTGCATTGATAACATAAAATACAATGTCAACTATTGTTGGTTCTGTCGTAATAGGAAGTACAATCTTTCTTACACGTTCTTCTCTAGAGCCGTTAAATCCACATATATCAATGTTATTAGGCTGTAAATTGTCAGCTAGTCCCATCTGATCAATCGTTCTTTGAAATAGTAGTTCAATACAACTACTAGTATCTATCATCATTGTGTGCAGTACAACATTTATCATTTTTAACATAATTACCAAAACATCATGGTGAGGAAAGTTGACATGATGAACATCATAGTCATCGAAGGAAATCCCTCCGCATTGGGAGCTGGATACGAGGAGTAAACGGGCTTCTTTATCGTTCATGGACAAGTTGTGACATTGACCGACACGTCGCCTTTTGCTTCTGTTCGATTGGTTGATAGTCCGAGTCTCAATAAAGTGGTTAAGGGATATATGGTATAAATGTTTATCCCCTTCCGGTTCTTCGACCCGCACGACTTCTGTAAGAAGTTTGTAACTATCATTCTTATAACTCTCAATGTCCACAATGTATTCATGCATTCGTCCATTCGCAAAAATATAGTCCAACAGTCGTTGTAAAGTAAAATAGTATTCCGTCTCATGATGCCAAACTTTGTGGTGAATGCAATATCTCAATGGGTTGGAGATATTGTGCATTACAAAAAAACTTATCCTTCTGAAGTATAGGATAAATGCCGGCTATGGTTACATTCATCTTGGGAAGACAGGGTTTTGACATATTACTACATTTTCGAGGTTGATCGTCATTAGATTTTGTTTGCTTCATGTCTCCTCCCTGATTAGCAGCATGGTTGAAATCTTGGCATGTGGATTGATCTCTAGCTGTCAATGTTGATTTTTAAGTTTTCTATTTGTCGACCACCATTCTTTCGAGATCGATATATCCGTTGACTTTTTTGATCATGTCCTCCAAAGTTGTAGGTTTGTTTAGGACGATGTACTCCTTCGCCCTTCCATCGATGAGTAAAGCATTGGTGAAAGCTAAAATAGTAATCTTCTAATCCAGCCGATCTACCTTTCGAGCTAACTCCAGGAACTTTTTAGTGAATGTCTTGAGCTTTTCTCCTGACATTTGCTTAAGATTGAAAAAAGAATATAGATTATCCTCTTTGTCTCTGTTATGGGAGTAATTCTTGACGAAGAGTTATCGTAATTGCTTGATGTGGAACCATCGCAGAGATTCACCTGATAAGCGGGTAGGAAAGAGTCGGCATATAATGTGATTAGATGTTGAATGCAAGCCTAAAGAATCCTGAAACTCTTGGACGTGCTCCACTGGATCAGTCCCTTTGTATTTTCGGATCTTCAGAGTATGGAACCCGGTGGGGACTTCGCCATCCTATAGCTTCTGTGCGAGCGGGCTCTTATATAATATGTTGCGAATTCCTTTAGTGGTCTGAATTTGAGAATCGAGCAATTCTTTGATGCACTTTTTAATATGCCCTTGAATCACGTATTGACGAGCTGTGATGATAGGCAGTTGGATTCGTCCTTCACGAGGGATGTGGTCACCATTTCCTTCATTGATTCACTCCAGGGCAGGAATTCGAACTCTTCCTCGTGTTGGTTCTTCTTGTCTGATTCCAGCGATAACGCCATCAACTTCTTGGTGGACCTCATGTAGAAAAATGGGCTTATCCCCATGTTGTTTATGTTTAGATCAAACTTTACTTCTCAGATTATTCGCGTGAGGTCCTATTCTGTCGGCAACGGAAGCCTACGAAGTAGCCGGCACCACACCTTTATTCTTCTGGGTTGCGATCTATTGACTTTGTAAAACCTTTAACGTGTCCTAGACGTTGGGTAGTTGTAGTTCCAGAGTAGCTTGCCTTTCAGTTTCAGAGTTGAGATTGGCCCGTAACTCTGCCAGTTCGGAGCTTGCGTATCCTGAAGTAATTTACGTATTATGATATGGAGGTGTCATCCCGTTCAAAAATATTTAGCTATTTTATGAGATAATGAGTATGAGAACTTCGGTTCCCACAAACGACACCAAATGTAATAGCCTAATTTTGGAATTTGAACTTAGCCTTTACACCAGATGTATTTAGAACGCTCAAGAATAGTAAGTGATAGCTAATTAGATAATTTAGCGTGGAAAACCTTATAAGTTAAAAACCACGACCTCTCATGAAGATTTGAGAAAGAGAGAGTGATTTTATTAAGATTGCTAGCTTATTACAGTGAGTATTCTAATTATATGCGATGTTAGAATGCAGATTCATCCGTCCTTCATTTGGAATTCTCTGGTCCTATTTATATGTCTTACAATATGATCGTTTGACGACCATTCAAATTCTTAATGATGGACATTACAAAATATATGTTAGATATTTTTTGACCAAATTGTGTAACGTTGTGATCTTTGTTGCTTCGTAACGGCTTCGTGGGTGACTATACATTTGCTTAACTCGAACTGTTGATGTAGAGGTCAAAAGTGATGACTAGAACTTAGGGATACTGAATATGTTGATGAGGTCGATGACGAAGTATGAGTCCGGGATGTGAAATAAGCTATTACAAGACGGCTCTCAACCAAGAGCATGAGAAGCATCATGGGCGAGTGGTGTTGGTTGAGAGACTCATACTATAACTGTCTCCTGATGTTGCTGTCTTGTTTTTGATTGTGCTATAAATGTGCCACGAGGTCGAAAGTTCGTATGTTGGTTGAAGATGAAGCATGAGTTCGAGGTGCGGAACATGGGTCTTAACTTCAGTTGACATGATTTTGTGAGAGTGGGTTTGTTAAAGAAATGGGTACTAATAAAGAAGAGGACGAGTGAATAAAATTGAGGTGAGATCGAATCAAATTCTATATGTTTTATGGGTAGTAATAACACAGTCTTTAGGCTAAAATTTTAATTGAAATTATGGATAATACCATAAAAAATAAAAATTACAATTGACCCAAATTAAACTTAAATGGGTCATGGGTCAACCTGAACCGTTTAAGGTAAACGTCAAATGACCCGCGACCTATTAAGGCCAAACCTAAACCTGCCAGAAATAGGGTTGTGTCGGGTTAGCAGGTCATAGGTTTTGTTTGACGGCTCTACTCTATACTATAAAAAAAATCACTATTTACTTTTTTTGACGCTTCTTACTCGTTTCTAAATTCGGTGTTGTTTACGCTTCAGTACACGTTTCCCTTTTCATTTCATGTTTCGTTTCAATTGCCCTATCTAACCTCCATACGTTTCCGTTTCATGTATAAAAAAAATGGACGTTTACCGTAGTGCACTTTCGAGTAACACATAGCATCTATATATAAGTACCCGAAGTCCCAAACCCAACCCTGAAAAAAACCCAACTAACATGTTTGGTCCCTACCAAATCGTGGCTTTTGTTCCCTGTTCCCAAGGATGAGACCGACACATCATTTAAGGACGGGATACTCCCATTTCCCCCAAATTTTGAGAAAAAGAAATCCAACCGTTTTAGACAAAAACAATAAAATTGGCGATACAAACAAAGCTCTCTCTCTTTCAAATCCGCCAAATTTAGCGGCGATTTCTCCAGAGGTAACAACAACAAGATCTCCCTCTCTCTTTGAAGCCTTGATTCAGCAACAATGGCGCAAGTAGTAGCAAATGGACCTAGCTATGGATCTGCAACGACGGGGAAGCTAAGACCTAGTAGCTTTCAAACGAAGGTTTTCGGTCGACGAGAAAGGAAGAACAACAGCCGAACTGTACGGTACAGTCAAGTGACGAGATCTGTGAGAGCTGAGCCTCAAGTGCTCCCTGTTTCACCAGAAGATGTAACCAAGGTTTGATTTCTCTCTCTTGCTCACTAATTACTGAGAGATTCAATCATTTGTTACTTAAAACAGTAAATTTGTAGAGAGATGAGGAATTTCAAAATCTGGTGGGCATGCAAAAGTTTGGAGACGCAGGAGTGGGTATATGGTCAAAGCCCACAGTTGGACGCAAAACAAAGATTGTTTGCACAATTGGTCCTTCTACGGACACCAGGGAGATGATATGGAAACTAGCTGAGGCTGGTATGAATGTTGCTAGAATGAATATGTCACACGGAGACCACAAATCCCATCAGAAAGTTATTGATCTAGTTAAAGAGTACAATGCACAACACAAAAACAACGTCATTGCAATTATGCTCGACACTAAGGCAAGTTTACTTCTCTAACAATCTCCACTTATTCCTACTCGCTATATGCAATAGTAACTATTAATAGACCTTCAAGCCTCCTAATTCTTCAAACCTTATTAAGTTTGTAATTAGATGATGCATATGAAATCCCAAACATGTAACTGATCTTTAAACCCCCTCGAACAAAAACCTATTAATCAAGAACAGTTTTCAAAAGCTGATAATATAAAAGCAAATACAAGAAAGATAAATAAAATTCACTGTTTGAACTGTGAAAACTAATTATCAAAACTAGTGATATGTACCATTTTTTTTTTAAATTGTACTTCATTTCAAATGCAATTCCTCCTGGGGACTCTTTAGTTATACTGTTCTAACAGTTTATTAAGTCTTCGATGTGCATGACCATTCTATGTGTTTTATTTCTTTCTTGATTCCTATAATGCATAAGGTTGTCAATACATCGGATTTAGACCCGAATGGTTTAAGTCCAAATACAATCTGAATCCAAATTGTATCCGAGTCGAGATGAATTTAATTCGAATCCTTGTCCAAACAAGTTCTGAATATATAAGATTTTATACGAACAACCAACTCAAAATCGAAAAAGACCAAAAATAAAATAAGTATATATATAGCTGGGCCTCTACAATACCTCCCTCTAAATCTCTTTCTTATATTGTTTGTTATTTATATTTAATGATTACCAGGGTCCTGAGGTGAGGAGTGGCGACTTACCAAAGCCAATTTTCTTAGAAAGTGGTCAGGAATTCATTTTCACAATTAAAAGAGGGGTTGGCACAGAGACTTGTGTTAGTGTAAACTATGATGATTTTGTTAATGATGTCGAAGTGGGAGATATGCTTCTTGTTGATGGTATGCTTCACCTGCATAACTACTTTTCGCTTCTAGATTCTCGTTTCTTATTCAAAAGTCATTTTTCTTTCTTTTAATAATTAGTAATTTAGTACTATTAGGTCATAATAGTTATATTTTCGTTGATTACAAGTATAAGTGATAAAATATAAGAGAATGTATAGATATAAATTCTCCCGCAAAACATGGGAACACAAGTTTTTGAAATTCGAAATGAATGAACCTGATGAAAAAGAAGCCACTGGATCTCTCAGTGAGAACTTTCAAGTCATTTTTGTGGAAAACTCGAAGAATCACTTCTTTAAGGTTAGATGTTACAAAAAAATAAAATAAAAGAAAAGAAACAAACTGGTTTGTAATAAAAAAAATTTTATGAAAGATATATTAGGACGTATATATCTTTCAATTTAAGTAAGCCCCCCTCTCATTGTATTTGAGTGAGTTACATTTTAAGTCGAGAAACTGAGTATATAGATGCTATGAAGTTTAGTTTATGGTGGCTTCTAAAAGTATTCAATGACTCTGCTACGCTCTCACTAAATAGATCCTACCAAGAAAGCCAGAGCTATTAGACGTCTGGCTTCCAAGAAATCGCCATAGGTGTTTTTAAGGAAGAGACAATAAACATCACAAGTTGTAATATTTATGAAATATTTTTCATGTTTGCTACGACTTAGAACAGACGATGCTCAATTTTGTTCTTTTAGGTGGAATGATGTCATTCTCCGTGAAGTCGAAGACCAAAGAATCAGTGACATGTGAAGTCATTGATGGAGGGGAGCTTAAATCTAGACGGCATCTTAATGTCAGAGGAAAAAGTGCAACACTGCCATCTATCACGGGTAGGGACTAATGTCTTCATTTGTTGTTTTATGGTTTTTTTTTGTTGCTCTGCCCACAAAGGTTCAATGTGTTGATAATCAATTTCTTCGTTTTTTTCGCAGAAAAAGATTGGGATGATATCAAGTTCGGAGTGGATAATAGAGTAGATTTTTATGCCGTTTCTTTCGTTAAAGATGCACAAGTCGTCCATGAATTAAAGGACTATCTACAAAGTAAGACAATTTTTTTAATGTTTTGAAAAAAATTCTTTAAGATTTTGTTTACGTTCTTATTGGGTGCTATAGATCAATCCTCAACTATAATTTTTCATTCTTTCGTGTTTTGTAGGCTGTGGTGCTGATATACACGTGATTGTGAAAATTGAAAGTGCCGACTCCATACCAAATCTCCATTCAATTATCACAGCATCTGACGGGGTGGGTGATAACGTTAATTTTTATATTATTATTTTCTTGTCGTTGAGGTCAATATGAATTGGAGTTTCTAAAATGTATTTAGGCTAAACTACTAGGTGACCATGGTATATTAGAAACACTTCACTGGTATGAAAAGGAAAGTTATCATTTCTCATAATTCATCAACATTCTCTAGTCTTAGTCTTTCTAATCGTGTGCCAAGGATTTGGATTCTCTTTTTCTGTGTTAGGCGATGTTAGGCAACTAGTAGCACGCCCAACTAGTAGCTTGAGTTTGACAAAGTCCATGTGCAACAGTTTTGGTGTCGCTTTACGGGAAGATTCAGGGGAGTGTTTTAGATTGGATTTTCACGGATGTCTTTGTCCCCAGGATGTTTTTTTGTACTGTTTTGGAATGCTTTGGAGGGCATCAGAACTTTTTTACTTAAGCAATTATATTCCTTGAATGGGTAAACCACAAGCATGTGTTCCGAGTATACTGGCATTTGGGAATTCTGTTACTGGCATTTAGGAATTCTGTTATTAAGGAATCTCCTGTCAAAATCTGTGTAGCGACCCTTCTCCAGTAAGGTAGGTTCTCGTTAGTGGAGAAGACCTCAAGTCTTTCTCAAATTTCCTTAACTTGGAGTTGCTCGGATCACTGCCCTATCGTCTAAGACTGGTATGTATGGGAACCAAGTCATTTCCATCCAAGGATATGTGGTAGGAGGATCCTAGTTATGTTGAATAGTGACAGTGGCGGGATTCTGCTCAGTTTACTGGAAGATCAGTCCAGCCGTTAGAATTAGAGTGAATGAAGTTAAGGGTGGCATACGGAAGTGGAATTATAGGGAGGATCATGGGTTCCAGATTAAAGTTGTTGGATGCCATTGATCCGTTTA
This sequence comes from Kingdonia uniflora, assembly GCA_014058105.1. Classification (NCBI taxonomy): domain Eukaryota; kingdom Viridiplantae; phylum Streptophyta; class Magnoliopsida; order Ranunculales; family Circaeasteraceae; genus Kingdonia; species Kingdonia uniflora. The sequence continues at coordinate 409,459 of JACGCM010001055.1, read as the reverse complement.
ATAGGAAGGATGACGACGTAGTGATATATCCTGAGGAAAGAGGATATTAATAGCGTGTTGTTGTTGAGGGAGATATGAGGGATACAAAAATCTAGAGTAAGATGGCTGGGAAAGGAGACAACAACACTATTATTTCACAAGGTTGTGCGTGAAAATGTATGATCCAAATTTCGAAGGTCACAGTTGAGGGGTGAGATCTGAAGAATAGGGAGGATATTAGAAAACAAGGGGGGACTACAATATATATATATTTTTTTCAGTACTCAAGTGTAATATTTTCCCATCTAGACATTGCTCAGACTGGTTTCAGATTGGGTGCCTTTAGAATAGGGACTATGAAAAGGTATGACCCTACCAGCTGGCCGTCCACCGCTACACGTCAATGTGGTTGGACTGTTATTCATTTAGTTTGGTGCTATCATACATTGGCTATAAATCTCTGCACCTTTCTGTTGTTGACTTTTCTTTTTTATAGCTATCAGTTCAGCAATTATTTGTCTTTTGCAGTCTGAAATTCAACTGTAGTCCTCCTACATCATCTATTGAGCCTCTACTCTGTGTGGTTTCACAATCATCTTAAAGGTCTTTGACGTGTAACTAGGCCGGATTGGTACACCCAATGATTGCACCTAGCAAAACATTTATTCGATACTCAGGAAATTAATATGATTAAATAACTAGCAATTTTTTTCTGTCTGGCTGGTTACGATCATCAAACCAGTTCAAACTTTGAATTTAGACCCATGTGACTTTCAAGGTTATGATGCATCCTGAGTTCTACTGCAGTTTTTTTTTTTTAATATTTAATTTATTTCTGTATTTAATTGAGATGTAATCAATTGATAGCTCTACGTGTCTTATATAATCATTTTTGTAGGCTATGGTCGCAAGGGGAGATCTTGGAGCCGAGCTCCCCATTGAGGAGGTCCCTTTACTGCAGGAAGAGATTATCCGAATGTGCCGAAGCATGGGGAAAGCTGTTATTGTGGCAACAAACATGTTGGAAAGTATGATCGTTCATCCTACACCTACCCGAGCAGAGGTTTCGGACATTGCCATTGCAGTTCGTGAGGGTGCTGATGCAGTTATGCTCTCCGGAGAAACTGCCCATGGAAAGTAAGTGCCCTTTTTGAGTTATTTGAGTTGTTTGGTGATGCCTATACATGCTCAATATTCAGTGATATCCCATTATCCTGTCAATGATTGATGAAAGAACCCTATGCTTTGTAAGCAATGTACACCTGGGGTCTCACAAATTAGGTTTAGCTTCATATACTTATTAATGAAGTATTTATCCCACTGTCATGCAGGTTTCCTTTAAAAGCTGTCAAGGTCATGCACACAGTCTCTTTGAGGACCGAGGCAACCTTGGTTGCGGGCGAAAAACCTGCTAATCTTGGCCAAGCGTTCAAGGTTAATAATAGATTTACTTTTACATGTGCTATCTGATTTTGGAGTTTGAATTCTCACCAAAACCTTTTTCGATTCTGTAGAATCACATGAGCGAGATGTTTGCTTTTCATGCAACCATGATGTCCAACACTCTTGGCACCTCTATTGTAGTCTTCACCAGAACTGGTTTCATGGCCATCCTGCTGAGTCACTATCGACCTTCTGGCACAATATTTGCTTTCACAAACGAGTGAGTTTTTCAAACTTTAGTCTCTGTTGAACTTGTGAAGCTTATTATGTTAGGAGGTTTTTGTTTTTCCGTTTGTTTTTTCCCCATTATGCTTTAGTTTTTCTGATTCAACCTGTTAAGCTATTTAGGTTAGGAGGATGGTTGGAATTAGGAATGCTGGATTGAACCTAAAGCTAATCTAAAATCTGATAAAAATACCGAATCAGAATGTGCTAAGCATGCAGTAGGGTTGTACACGGGTCGGATCGGGCCGGGTTAAGGCCTGAACCTGATCTGACCTGGATATATCGGGTCTTTTATTTCTGAAACCGGACCCGAACCGACCAGGTCTACAACCCGGGCCAACACCGAACCGAAATAGTCGGGTCGGGCCGGGTATGTAACTCGGTTTCAAATTTATGTTTTTTAAACACCAGCACATCCAAATCATTTTTTTTTTGTCATCGTAAACCCAAATCCTAGAGCCCAAGATCTCATCTGGTACAATTATTTTAGGTGATAAAAAAGAAAGAAAGAGAGATCCATCGCAAATGAGGAACAATCAAAGCCGAAATCCCCAAAAGAGAGAAAAATCCCAAACTCTAAAATCGCAATTTCAGATTTGATACATACGCCATCTCTTTAACCACTTCTAACTTGAGATCTTTAGAGAGATCAAAGGTAGAACTTTGAATATGTGAGCATAGAAGGACTTCTTAGAAATGCTTGCATAACCAAATCGATTGAAAGCACGAGCTTAGCCATTCCCAACATATTTGCACTAAGTATGATTTATTTGGAGAGAAGAATGAGTTTGGGAATGGAGACAAAGGGAGATGAGGATGAGGAGAGGTGTAAGAGAGAGAGAAAGAGAGGAGTGATAATGAGTTAAGTTTATGTGGTAGATGTTGAGAGTTGAATGGTCAAGGACACTAAATTTTCTATAATATCCATATATACGGTTCTGTGGTTCTGTTTTAATTGGTTTACAGTGTTCGAAAACCGAAACCTAACTGACACAATCGGTTTTTACAAATGTGGAACCGAAAATCGAACCAATACTGTCAAAAACTGATAAAAAGCCGGCAGTTCGATTCGGTTTTGGGTCTGTCGGTTTTTCTTGTACAGCCCTAGAATGCAGCATTAGAGTAATAGACTGATCACGTTGTTTTTGATCGTCGTGCAGGGAGAGAGTAAGACAAAGACTAGCCTTATACCAAGGGATATGCCCCATATACATGGACTTCTCAGATGACGCTGAAAAAACCTTTGGAAATGCCTTATCTTTACTGCAGGTAACTTAAAAACCAAATTGTTCTCTCTATGTTCCTTAGGATTCATGAGTGGTTCATACCCCTTTAGCAATCTTTAGAATAATTCACGAATTAAACATGGATTTATGATTTTCTTAAGGACTATTGTATTTTTGGATTATTGATGCATTATCAAGAAAATAAAATTTGAGCTCTCAAGTAAAAATACTTATCGAAGTACGGTGTCTTACATTCAAGTGCCTGCTGCTAAGTTATGATATCAACTTTTATAGGCATTTTGGGTGACTATCTTAGGCTCTTGGCCTTGCACTCAACTAAATACTTCTTCTGGCGAATTGCTGGATCACACGCACATGCCCGTACGCACACACGCACTCACGAGGTTCAACCGGGTGGGTAGAATAGGACTGTGTAGGTGTAATGGGTGGAGTCTGCATCCAGAGCATGCAACATTGGTTAATAGCCTAGATTAAATTTCTGTAAAGGCGTTTTAACGATAAATGGTTATCTTTTTTCCAGGCTCAAGGGATGGTAAAGAAAGGGGAAGAGGTAGCTATTGTTCAGAGTGGCAGACAGCCCATCTGGCGGTTCCAATCAACCCACAATATCCAGGTCAGAGAAGTTTAGATGAGAAAATGACAGAAACCCCGAGACTCTCTTATGATGAGTTACATACTACCATTATCATGTCGAAGGTAAACGTACTCCATATACGAGTTTCTCCTTAGTTATCTTCAACATAATGTGCTAAGAGTTGTAAGCGCTGAATAGCTTATTAGAACATCGACATTATATTCGTAAATTTAGTTTGTTGTTAAGTTGTAGTGGAAAGGATTCTAGAAAAACTCTGATGGATCTAGATCTTTATTTGGTCGTAGACTCTTAATAGCTTGTTAGTGAATCTTGAATTATAGTGTTGGTTTTGAGTTGAGAAATAAGCAAGCCCGACTTATGTTATTTATCTGCTATATACGTTTTTATTGTTCTCAAGTTCTGTTTCTGCCTGTTCAGAAAGAAGAAAGTTGTAAGAGTAAAAGCCTGATGGACGTTTCTTTGCGAATATTATAAAACAGTTAATTGTACTCTGTAGTTGCAATTGTTGCCCCGAATGCTTAAATCAAGGTAATTTTTTCCTGAAAGTCTGGCTCTTTCAGAGTTGCCCAGCTTTCTACATACGTAAGCAGAAACTTAAGGTATAGGACTGTCGCTTTGTATTAGAAAGCTGAGTGTAATCAGAATTTCAACATGAATTGCCATGAGGAATTTTGAAGGGTGTCACTTGTTCTGAATGCTAACATGTATGCTCAAAATATCTACACATTTAGTCAATTTCAAAAATATCCATTATAGAGCGCTTTGTGATGAGTTGAACTGTGCTACATTTGCTTTAAAAAAACTATAGCTACACTTGTAAAAATTGCTCCATAGCATTTCCCATTTACACATTTAATAGTTAACGTTGGCAGAACGCCGTTACACATTGCATTTCAATGACATGAAAAACTCTGCTACATAGCATATGTTTCGTACAGGCACACTAGGGAAGTTAAGAGGTACTGTACTTGTATGATCTCTGTTTACCTTCTAGTCTCTGGATGCCTGATTAATCACTATTCAATCTGTGTAATTGAATTCAGCCTTAAAAATTTGGCCAAACATATGGACAGTCAAATGGACATTCGCGCAGAGTTCGATTTATTGTGCATTTAGAATTTGTAGATGGTCGATGCAAGCTCGTTAGAAATGACATAAACTACATTTTCCACAGATATTTCATATGCAACTATGCCAGATTTCTTATTCTATGAAATCTTCGAGTTTGAGCCCTGAGTCGAGCTTTTGGAAGCTTAAAAGTGCAGAGACGAGTCTAGGCTACAGCAGTTTTTTGGTGCCTTCTTATTTACGAACTCTTTTCCACTTTGAGTTTCCTATCAATAGATAGTTCTAAATATAAAGAACTTCATATGAGGATTACCCCTTCAAGTACCTCAAAACCTAAAATTCTTAGCTACAAAAGGAAATGAAATTATTTCAGTTCGATCAACCAAATATTGAAGGATCAGAATGCAAAATACATAAACAACAGAGAAAAAGTTCCTGTCAAATACGCAAGATAATCAAATCTGGATTCAGAGATAATATGAGACATCACATCTTGTGTCCATCAAAGAGATTAAGCAGAAAATGGGAGGAGAACATTCACACGACGATATAGAAAGTTAACCATCGACATAGAGAAACCTTTCACATAATATTTTATGAATATTTACAGGTGGAGAAACTCAAAATCTTACTAAATAACTTAACCATGCCTCTACGCGCTTTCCCTTTTATTGTTTCACAAGGGTCTATCCCATAAAAATAAATAAATGAGAAAAAATAACTCCCATTTTTCTTCTCACTGTAACACAAGACCATTGAACTATACCTAAAACCGATGACCCGAATAAGAAAAGAGCGATACAAATTTAAATGCAAAAGGGAGATGAAGGCTTACGGGGTTTGGCTCACATCCATTTATGGGGCATCATGTAAGACTTTCCAGATTCAGATGGGCCGCTCGGTACATGAGTGTTACTGCTAGTGCCCACACTGTTTCCTGTCAGCATTGCCATCAGACTTCCCCCATGAACCCTACCTTCCGGTACTAAAACTGGACTTGGACCCTGCAGAAAACCTGGACCTGTAATTGGCATCTGAAAATGTGGCGGCAATTGCAGAGAAGTTGCAGGATATGTCTCAAAATGGTTCTGTACATCTTCAACTGTGATAACCTCTTTCATCTTATCAAAGTTGCCAACATTAGGATCAGAGATAGTTGGACCTAGGGTCTCACCGCCATGGACTCGTTTGTCAGTTACTAAGGCACTGTGAGAAGCACAAAACCCAGTCTTCCCTCTAGCAAAACGATCACAAGGGGTCGCATCTTGATCCCAGGAGCATCTCTTACCTCCACCATGTGCTTTGCAGAAGTCAGTACTTCCTTGTGCACTCTTCCCACATCCATCAGACTTGCACCTTTTTCCACCACCGTGACGAACACAATGATCGGTTCTCCCCCTTGCACTTTTTGTACACTCTGGCACAGCACATCTCTTCCCACCACCGTGAGCCACACAGTAAAGGGTACCTCCGTGCACACTCTTTGGGCAAACACCTCCACCATCCCACGAACACCTCTTCCCCCCACCATGACCTTTGCAGTAAGGAGTACTTCCTTCTGCACCCTTGGTGCACCCATCAACAGTGCACCTCTTTCCCCCACCATGAGCTTTACAAAACATAGTGCTCCCTTGCGCCCCTTTAGTACATTCGGCAAAATGGCATCGCCGCCCACCTCCGTGAGAAATGCAGCGACCTGAGAAACCTTCGGCGCTCTTAGTGCAGTTTTCAACTTGGCATCTCTTGCCACCTCCATGCCGAATACATAAACCAGACTTTCCCCTCGCAGCACGGGTGCATCCCTCAATGAAACTGCACCGTCTTCCACCGCCATGTGCAATGCAGTGATCTGTGCGGCCTTCGGCACTTTTTGTGCACCCAAGTTGTTGACACCGACGCCCTCCACCATGGGCTTTGCAGAACACAGTACGACCCTCGGCTCCCTTGTGGCATCCAGCTCTCTCACACCTGCGACCACCACCGTGAGCAATACAAAGGCCAGAAGCACCTCTGGCTCCCTTTCCACATCCCATAAAGAGGCATATCTTTGCATTAGAGCATCGTTGTTGTGGTGGTTGAGAACCCCCGGAAAAAGAGGTGCCTGAACTTTTCGATGTGGTTGCCATGGTTGGTGAAAAATCTGGAGTAGTGGGTGTGCTGTGTAAATTAGGCATCAGAGGCACATAATTCTGTAGCTTATCGGCAGAAGATGCTATTCCTTCATCAGAAAATGGGAGTGAGCTGACCATAAACGACATATTTAAGTTATTCTGAAATGGATTTGAGCCAAAAGTAACACTGGTAACATCAGATTCAGCGGGCCCTGTTGAAAGACTTAATTCGAGGTCTAACTTAGGTCTCCCTTCTAGCGATTTTGGAGTGGCATAACTTTTCCGATTAAATGTTTTATCGTTACCTAGATGGAGATCGAAGTCCAAATTGAGATCCATTGAAGACTCTTCGTCCGTTTCTTTGGCTGAAGATATAATTGTGCAGGCAGTTGCTGAACTCCCTTTACTGTCTGAGGAACTTTGTGAGTGACCTAATCCATTAATCAAGAATGATCGATTTTCTGGACCCAAAGATCCATCGCTCGAACACCACTTTCTCTTGATTCCCTTTGAGGTGGACAAGTAAGAAAAAGAAGCACCAGGTGAATCAAGTCGCAGATCTGTGTCTGTGCAATCGAGCCGCAGATTGGGAAGGGTGCAATAGGGAGCTCCAGATTCGCTTACGTAAAAATTGTTCTTACCCATATCCATGACCTTCTCTGAAAAGGTAATCCTCTTATGCTAAACAGGTCTCGGTGTAAATAGTAGTCAATCTAACTAATTGGGCTAAAAAGAATGAGTAACAAAAATAGGGTTAGTTAAAATACTTCAAACGCGTATATTCCAGGCCCACACCCCCCGCTAACAAATCCAGATGTATCACAGCGATCCATTTTCTGAACAACTATATATGAATTTTGCCTTTCAGATAGGTCCCATGAAGCTTATACCTTTCACAAGAACATCACTGCAAAAGAGTAATTTAATAATGATCAATGAAATATTTTGATATAACAAAAGAAACCAAAATTAAGTCCAAACTAGAAAACAAAAGACACCGAAACTGCGAAAGTGCAGTCAAAATATTAACAGTTTTAGTAGTCTCTGTCAAATAGAAAATTGCTAAAAGGCAAATAGTTCATAACGCTTATTAGACGAGGACCATGTTCCCATATAAATCTTTGAAATACTTGACAAATAAAACCCATAACCTCGTTACTAACTATGCTTCTCCAATATACGTACTAGTTTTTTATACGGTTGTACGTTGAACTGGGCAATAGTATACATCAGTGATTAAAGTTCATTAGTAGAACGATACATGAACCAGCACCAATAAATTTGGGTTTATCACTTAGGGCCTAGCACATACAAATCTTTTTCTTTCTTTTTTTTGGACCAATCTAGGGTTAGGAACCATCAAATTTTCCTTGAGACACTCCAGAGGACTCGACAATGCACCTTTGATGGGCCACGTGTCGCACCCGCGGCCACACGTAGCACGTTTCTTACGTCATGCATGCACTTCCTATTTTAAATATCATGTCTATTTTGCACTATAATTAGGAAAAATCACCTAATTAGAATCTAGCTAGGGTTTCTATTTGTGCTAGGCTTCTTCTCCTATAAAATAGAGCCTAAGCTTAGTTTATTCCTTGGGTTGGTTTGAGCAAGAGAAAGGCTTTGCCTTAGAGAGATATGTAGAGTTTGGGGTAAAAATCATAAACCCAAGGTTCGTTGGCATTTATTTTTATGCGATTGAGAGAAAAATTAATTAAAGTGAGTTTAGTTTAGCTTTAATTGCGATTTAGAGTGTGCTTCCGCTTCAGTTTACATCAGCCTTATATATAAAGCCTTATATATAAATCAAAACATATAAGCTCCTAAATCTTCATTGTCTTTATTTTAGTAACTTTTCATTTTAAGTAGTTAGCTTTCTTGATAGTTTCGATAAATTTTGGGTTTACATACCGCCGCCGCAATTTTTTTTAGCCTTGTACACGTACATGCTCTACGATTTAATCATCTTACTTTGGACATTCTCGGACCAATTCATCATATATTTGCATGCCCAACAACGTACCAAAAATGTCGGTAAAGATTGCATTTTGGTTGGTTTTGGTGCGTTCATACGTTGTACTTATAAAGAACTACCATTGGGCTCTTGGCCCAGTGGTGGTTGTACCTCTCCACCTAGAGAGAGGTCGTGGGTTCGAAACCTCATGGGGTTGGAAACTCAGGGGGTTACGAATCCCTATATAAAACCAGCTTGCATTGCAAAAAAAAAAAAAAACTTATAAAGAACTAGCAGACGTCAACTTCTACCCTTTCAAATGTGTTTTCTAGGATACAAGTAAGAAAAAAAGATGATGTTGCATAGCAAATGTGGATACAAAATGTGGAAGAGAGGCATGAAAATACAGAATGAGCAACATATATGTTTTATATGATAGAATTATGATACGAAAAACAATTTTATGTACCAAAATGTGAAAGTGTAATCTCAATCATGAATACAGCACGATGATATGTACAAGAAATATACCAGTGAAGCATCAGTCTATAACCGGGAGTGAAATAAATGTCTGCAACTTCAACTTCAACTTCTTACACTATGTCAGACATGCAGCCATGGTGCTCAGTTCCTCCTGCACGTGATACACAAGCATGAATGTAATACAACAGACTTAAAACTAAAGGTGATCAGTATAACATAAAAACCAACTTTAAAATTAGGCTACAGTTAGAAAGGAGGATATCTGGAGTAACTCTAGTCTTACAATTGTAGAAGGGACCACATGACATATGATGTGGCTCCTTCAATCCCCGGAGATGTATTAGTTAAAACTTAAAAGTTAAAATGAACTAGACCTACATTCACATATCACCATAAGGTTCAAAACACATTCTACCACTGGATGGACTCATTCTCAATAACTGCCTCCTACACCATAGCCATGGATTAAGCCTGAATTCAAAGGTTACTAGACTAAACCTAGAATTGAACACCATCATACTCAATTCGAAGATTATCTCATACGCAAAATAGAACGAAGGCTATAGGGAGATAAGCGATATATTAGAGAACCGTCTAATTCTAAGGGGCCTCAACAACAAGAAGTCACTGAACTCTACCTTAACTATATGAATGCAAAAAATAACATTCTACTAAAAATATCAAATCTCTTAGTGAAACAAAAGAAAAGCTAAACTACCTGCAGTTATAATTGCTCCAGGGATATTGCACAGGGAGCTGCTCACGACAAAGAGTGAACGCCTGTACCAAAGCATGAAATAAACGAAAATAAGCTGAAGAAAGTGTGAGTAAGTTGGCTGCCAGAAAAGATACTATGAATAATAACAAATAAAGGCTAATGTAATTCATTAATAAATGGCATAAGGTGACAACAAAGCACCAACTGAGTCTGAAAACACAAATATGAATTATAGTCACAAAACAGTCCAGATTCATTGCAAGGTACATGGTCAAAATAAATGGGTGACTGTTACTTCCAAACAAAACCCTAAAAAGAGTTTTCACTTTCTTCTCATACACAATAAATCAAATTGCAATAATCTAAAGCCCTAATCTTCTAATTAAACTCTCCTCAATTACGAGAAAACCCCATCATCCTCAGTCCCCACAAAATCTTACAATTCTGAAGCTAAAACATCAAATCCCAACCAAACAAAAAACTTATTTTTTTATAGCTCAATCACATCTAAATCATACATCTTCGCCAAATAAACACTCTCAAACAGATATTACACTATAACTCAACAAAAATTAGGTCCAAATTCAATCTTTTCGACTTCACAACATCATAAAAACACCCTCTACTCCATCAAAGCTCAAAAATTTGACAAAAAATAATAAAAATACAATTTTTCCCTCAAATCAAACTAAACCCAACAATCACAAATCCAAACCTGCTCAAAACTGGTAAAAAGGAACGATTTTGCAAATTACACTAATAAAAACCAAATAATCGAAGAACAAAAGTACCTTAAGATCGAGAATTTATCGTAGTAAGTTATCGAAACCCTTTGAAATTAGGTCTCAACAGAGACAATAGGGTTTCGAATGCCGGCAAATACGAGAGGGAGAGTTTCAGAGAGAGAGAGAGAGAGAGAGGTGTTGCGGAAACAAAGTGGGGGGTGCTGGAAACTAAAAAACAATTGGAGGCGCACGTTAAGAAAAAGAGGCGCACGTTTTAGAGAGAGGCGTACGATAGGATGATATACGTGGTTCGGTCGGTCGGTCTAATTGAACCGGGTTCGTGGTGTGGCGATACTTTTGAGAGATGAAAAGAGACATGTTTGACAGGTCACTGATGATGTCATGAGTCTCCACGTTGGCAGCGGCTCGTCACCGTTCAAGGTGCGCCGGCTTCGGGTCCCGCGTGTCACTTTTGTGGGGCCCACGGCACTAGAATGAACGGTTTTTATTTTAATTATTTTCGTCGCGGAGAAACGATAGAATCGACTCGGTTACGGCCCACTATTTTTATATCGCCACGATAGAGACCCATAAACAATCTAAAATTTTCAATGCCATATCATAAAAGACTTAGAGTTAATTACAATAATTTTATTTTCTCATATGGTATACGTTGATATCTTCAGTTTATGTGTGTTTTGGAAGGTGAATTGTTTGTGATAAGAATTGATCCCAAGACCTCTTGATTTTCCGAGTACTAGCCTACCAATTGACCAAACCTCGGCTCGTTCCTCAGTTAATATTGGCAATATCCACATTATATCTTGATATTTTACCTTTGATAAGTAGTGTACTAAAGCCATTTGCGACATCGAGTTCCTACATGAAGAATTCAGGTATATACCTAGAGGATATTCTAAACCATGATTGAGTGGGGGTGCGATTAAAATCAAATCTGAAGCATAAAACCCACTCATAAGTCTACTTGTCTTTCACGCGTTGTCGGTCGAAACAAATTTGAAGTCCTTTTTAATAATAAGGTGTAAAGTTTGGATGCTCTATGTATTTCGCAGATATTTACAGATATATATTCTCAATCTATCTATCTATCTATCCAATCTCAACCACTTTATCATTGAGCTTTCCATGAAGAATATGCTCAGTGTGATTCGTTTTAAGTTTACGCCCGTTTAGAGCATTTACAATAGTGGAGTAATGAATATTTTTGGACAAAGATTATATAATTTGGTCTTTAACTTTTTTGATTTGTCCGTGACGCCGCGCGCCAAATAAATTGGCACCATTCCCGATCTAAAACGTCAAAAGGTTTGGTGGTAGCGCGATACCTTATTAGAAATTGCAATTAATAGTACAAGCATTGCGGTTAATGGTCTAAATTGACCACATTTTGGATTTTTAGTCCAATTAGTGAGTACAAATATTGATGACTATTAAGATAATCAAACGCGCTATTTTTTGACCAATATAGTGATTTAAGTCGTTTGCGTGGATGTTTTTATTTTTTATATATTGATGATAATCAAACGTGTTATTTATTTATACTAATGAACTCGTGGCTCATCAAGGATTGCAGTCGACTTCATAAAGTCGACGTCCCTACCCATAGGGTTTTACTTTATTCTTAATTTGTTTTGTGAAAATACGGTTCAAGTACTCTTCATCATATTTTAGTGTACGCCCTTTTAGTATTTGTTTCTCCTCTATCAACGATGGATGTGTTGCTGGGACGACTGTAATTAACTCCATTTTTTTTAGCTAAGAGTACAGGGTTGATACTTGATAGGATACATCAAAGAAAAATGATATAAAATAGTCGCAGCATCACTAGGATCCCAAGCAGGTTAGCATCCCATAGTCAACATGCCTTACGCACTATCTAAAGAGTTTACTTATAAGGGTTTACGATTTATCATTATGAATTTGTTTGATGGGTAGATGCCATTCTCTGATGGCAAGAAAGCTTGTCATAACCTTCTTTTTTAGGAGCGCTGACAAATTCAAACATCGCAAAAGATCAAAAGTAATATGAAATATCAATTTATAGAAGCAAAAAACCAACAGTATATTGGATATAAAATGGTAAGAATTTACAGAAACAGAGAGATGTTGGTTGTGAGGAAATTATATGTTATACTGTACTTAACCTCTAGCTCACTATCTCAAATAGCGTTACTGCGGCAAAGACAAGAAAGAGAGTTCCTCCAACGTAAGCAATAATCTGATAAGAAACAAAAATAACAGAGTTCAGTTCTAAACAACATAAGAAGTTCTATATGTATGGGTAGTCTGGAGTGTTATTTTGATTGGTATCAGAAAAAGGTAATGTGCAGGGTCATACAAGATTTGTTCTTGAAATTACAAATATTTTCAATTCTGCCCTTTGCAATGTCTACGTGAAATTTTCATTGAGTTGTTACTGTTGATTAGAACTTTATGCTTTGAAATGAGAACAAGTTGCAAGGCAAAGAATTTTCTCTGTGGCCTCACAATACATACGGCACTACTGGTGGTTGAGAATCGGCCATCTGGTCAGTGAGCTTATCATCATGACTATATGACCATTTTACTGGACTGCACAAAATGAAATTTCTGATTATTTATAGCAGATCTCCTAGTTGGAATCAAATCTATGGGTGCTAATAGATACATGCCAACCACCCTTAGTGCTCTAACTATAGCAAAATCATATGGAATATTTTTTTTGAACCTTTCACCTTGTTCAAAATTTCCTCATGGCAAGTTGATTTCTTTGATTGGGGAAAAAATTCATCATTTCAAAGAAATGTTTTGTATTACTGATAAGTCACGTGGTCGTCACAATACCCACGTAGGCGGTTGTCTCTCCACCTTGCATAACTACTATATATATTTTAGTTATTTCTAAATTAGTTTATTTGATTTGCATTATAATTAGGAGAAGTCTCCTCCTAATTACAGTCTAGCTAGGGTTTCTATTTGTGTTCGGTCTCTTCTCCTACAAAAAAGAGAGTCTAAGCTTAGTTTATTTCTAATGTTGGTTTGAGAGAGAATGGTTTGGCCTTAGACAAATATGTAGAGTTTGAGGTAAATCTCATAAACCCTCCTCCTAATTACAGTCTAGCTAGGGTTTCTATTTGTGTTCGGCCTCTTCTCCTATAAAAAAGAGAGTCTAAGCTTAGTTTATTTCTAATGTTGGTTTGAGAGAGAATGGTTTGGCCTTAGACAAATATGTAGAGTTTGAGGTAAATCTCATAAACCCTAGGTCTTTTGACTTTTATTTTATGCAATTGAGGGATCTTAGTTTTAATTGAGATTAATTTAGCTTCTGCAAACGTAGTTTTTAACAACTTGGTACCAGAGCTAGCAAGATTTTGTGGGATTTTTTTTACACCGATTACTACAGTGATTTCGGTATCTGCTACAGTGATTTATGCAGGAATTTTTTTCTTTTGCGACAAACAATGAGAAAGAAAACACCAAAGAAACAAAGCAAGGCGAGCAATTGAAAACGGTAGAAAAGTCTACCAAGTTGCTTATGGAGTCTAACATGGAGCTTACGACATCGAACAATATGATGCCTAAACAACTTGAGGCGATGCTTGCCAAATTGCGTGCCCTTGCGAGTTTCGATGGTGACAGGAGATTTGCCGACGCGATTGAAGATGAAATAAAAGTGTGAGAGAAGAAGATTGAGGTGGGTGTTGTTACAGAGGATTCAATGAGATTTGATGGAGTAGCCTTGAAGATGAACCAATACACAATACATGAGACGACGGAGATGGGTCACCGTGCGATTGATGTTGTAGGTGGGGAAGATGGAGACGTGTTGAAAAGTTTTCGGCTAAAGTCCCACGATAGGGTCGCGGCTTCGATGCAAGAAGTTTACCCGATTGACGATTCCGATCATCACAAAGTCCAACCGAAGAAAACCAACACCACCTCAAAACAAATACCCCGAGTTTAACAAATTGAGGGGTAGGGTTTTGCCGATTTGTTCGGCAGCGACAAACAAAATTATGGGATTGAGGAAAAAGTTATTAGCGATTGCGAAGTCGCGGGTTTCAGTAAGATCGATAAGTTTTTTGCCAAAATCGACAAGTTCGTCGATTTTCAAATCGAAAACGCTTTTGAAAGGTTTTACTTTGTTTCATTTCGTGTATATTGAGTCCCGTGGTTATCTCAGTCGAAGACAGCGACAGGATCAAGGCCGATGGACAAGTTATCTACAACCAACGGCCGGCCGAGAAGGTAAGTTGGTAAATAGAACTCTAATACAGTAAAAACCAAGATTGTTTTAACTTAGAAAACTTCTTTTGCAAAACTAGAAAAAACAAACTTTTTAACTGTTATGTTTTTAAGGCCTAATATCTATAGTCGTTCAAACGACTACTGGCAAAAGAGAAGTTTTTAAAGGATTCTAACTACCTTGTTTTTAAGACTATTTTGAATGTCTCGTTCGAACGAGTTTTAGGGTCGTTCGAACAACTTCTGGGAAAAATGTTTTTTTTTTTACAAAAGATTTTCTTTTGCCTGGGTTTTTAGGCTTATTTTAAGAGCATCGTTCGAACGACTTCTGGGAAAAATATTTTTCTTCAAAGGATTTTATTTGCCTTGGTTTTTTAAGGGTATTTTGAAAGCCTCATTCATCTCGTTCGAACGGATGTAAGGAAAATTGCTTTCACTATTTAAAACAAACATTGCTTTGTTTTCTTTTAACCAAATTTTTTTAAGGCTTTTATTTTTTATCAGATAGACTAATCACGATCAAAGAGAAAGAGAGCTTGAAACCTTTATCTTGAGATTCGAGTAAGGTGGTTCTTGTTGCGAGATCAAGAAGTGTTGTTGCGAGAACGAAGGAGATAAGGCGTAAAGCTTAGATCAAAATAAAGATAATCACGAGACGGGTTTATCAAATCTATAATGTTTTTCAGATTGCAACTCTTTCGATTAGTGAATTTTTGGTTTCATCGACAACGACCTGTGGTTTTTCTCCCGAGTAAGGAGTTTCCACAGGGTTAAAAATTGTATGTGGCTTTTCTTTACTTGTTATAATTTTTGCCTGAATATGTTTATCCCTAGAACGTCGATTGCTACAAATAGTTCTGACCTAATTTCTCAAAGTACATTAAATACGAGCATATAGAATTTCAGTTTTTGACGGAAGTTCGATCAACGGAGTAGTCGAATAAGACTTTCGAACCATTGGGGAGTATTTTTCAGTTGATAAAATACTGGAAGACGCCGCAGAAAAATTAGGGTTACCGCGGGTTCCACAGAGTATGGGTAACCCAATAAGGGCTAAATTTTACAATTCCTCTCCAATAATTGATTGGGATAAACTCCCAATATATGATGAGTCTCCAAAAGAGGTACTTAAATCGGGGTTTAGTGATCGTTTTTGCAAGGGTTTAAAGACTGTTCAAGTCAAGATTTTAAGTAGTTTTTAGGGATTTAAAATGAAGTTACGCATGGTATTTTTGGCGAAACAATAGTTTCTCTATCTGCAGGTAAACATAACGGGTACAGCAAGTACCGTGGGAGGATTTGAAGTTATCCAATGCTCAGAGTTGTTTCTTCCGTTTTTAAAATTCGTGAACAAATTTTTCAAAGACGGGGAAAGTTGATAAGTCACGTGGTCGTCACAATACCCACGTAGGCGGTTGTCTCTCCACCTTGCATGACTACTATCTCTATTTTAGTTATTTCTAAATTAATTTATTTGATTTGCATTATAATTAGGAGAGTTCAGGAGATTTTAGGAGAAGTCTTCTAATTACAGTCTAGCTAGGGTTTCTATTTGTGCTAGGTCTCTTCTCCTATAAAAGAGAGCTTAAGCTTAGTTTATTTCTAATATTGGTTTGAGTGAGAGAGAAAGGCTTAGCTTTAGAAAGATATGTAGAGTTTGGGGTAAATCTCATAAACTCTAGGTCTTTTGACTTTTATTTATGCAATTAAGAGGTCTTAGTTTTAATTGAGATTGATTTAGCTTCCGTAAACGTAGTTTTTAACAGTAATGTTAGAGCTAACCTTTTCTGACAGGAATGTCCCTAGTAAAGAACCTCCTAACACAGCAAGCTGCACAAGAGAATCAATAATATTGGTTCCCATGCATTGGAAAACTACCTGAAATATTTGTTCTTGCTATAAGTGGGAAAGTTGAGATTGTGATACCAAAGTAGCAGCAGCGTGACCCGCTAGCGCACCTCCAATTACTCCAAGAGGTGAAGAAGCTGCGGCAAGTGCTGTAAAAGAGGAGATCTAACCAGCGTCAGTATGTTTCAACTTTTAAGGAAGAATTTTGGGGGATGTATTGGCTTTGATCTCAACTATGTTCTGATTTAATCTCTGAAGCCCCCACTTTGCAAATTTTGATTGATCTGTTCTAATATGTGAAAATATTTTGATCCCTTATGACCTAAACTAGTGCTAAGCCCTCATGCAAGACATGTTGTTTGGGGATGGCTAACATAAATTTATATTTTGGGTAAGTAAAATCAAAATATCCTTACATATTTTGAGCATTATAAACGCAAGTTTGGCGATTATCTGAGGCTCACCTATTGTGGAGAAAAAAGATTTATCACCCCATTCAGCCACAAAAACCAGTATGAAAGTGCTTATCACAGTGTTAGCAGCAGCTATTACACCAGCCCCGTCACCTGAAAAATCAGAAACTGCTAGCTCCGCCTGATTCAGAATCAAGACATAATTAGTGAGCTCAGCAAATATGGTGAAAAGGCTTTCGTAATTATAGTCAAAATTATTGACCGCGAGTAATTGCCACCTCCAATTTTAAATGGATTGACATTCAAATTAATAATCACGCTGAAATGGAAGAATGCAGTTTGTACTTCTTAGTCAGAATGAAACCTTTAAGCTTACTATTTAGATATAAACAGCTTATGTACAAATAAAGAAGTATTGGTTTAAAGTAGATACAGGCTCTCCTGTATTTTTCTATAAAAGCAGAAACTTATGTAGCAGTGTGAGTACATTCAAGAAAAAAAATCCTCACCTCCTTCTGTTCTTCTTTCGTTTTCAGTCCATCACTTGAGGTAGCTTCAATCAAGGTTGAAACTCCAAAGTAAACCTGCATTTATATATTAAAGTTCTTTACTCAATACTGTACTACTGCTTGCTTTAACTTTGTGATTGCATCATTATACGCATGATACTTGCATATGACATATCCATAATCCATGCTTGTACTAGCTTAATTTTTTCTATCAAATCAAATGCAAGGGATGCTTAGTTACCAATAGGCAAACTGCTGCAATATCATCAAGTGGCAAATCATTCTCACCAAATCTGCAAATTGATTATATAGTCAGACCATGCCTTTTCAACTATGACAAAACGCAGTCATAAGCATAATAAAGTAAAATTCCTATAAGTGAATACTGTGGGAAGCACCATTCCCTATTTTATCAGTTAGTAGTTTTATTAATATAATTTTGGTGGGCCTATAAAATCTTAATCAGCAGAAGGGCCTATAAGAGAAGATTATTGAAACTTCAAGACGCTTAGTGTACTAACGAAGTTTTTTGTACGGTAACAAATGCATAGCCTATTGGCTATTGGTAAAGGTTTTTTTTACTAATAAACTCTTTTGGGACCAAATTCGTAAATTATGGCTGTAAATTAAATTATTTGAGGGTATTAATCTTCTTTGAATTGGGTTTCACTTTCTTGTAACCATTTCTTGAGTCCAAGTTCTAATAGATTATATCTTTTGCATAAAAAAGGTAAGAGTGTTAACTTATTCTTTGGGGGAGGAAGTTGGGACCTGTAATTTCTACCAAAAAGAGATGTTGTGTTGTAGGGAGTTTACCATAGTAATTTTGCCATAAATTTGAAGGAAAATG
This sequence comes from Kingdonia uniflora, assembly GCA_014058105.1. NCBI lineage: Eukaryota > Viridiplantae > Streptophyta > Magnoliopsida > Ranunculales > Circaeasteraceae > Kingdonia > Kingdonia uniflora. The sequence goes on along the minus strand of JACGCM010001055.1, from coordinate 391,046 downwards.
GTATATGGCACTTTTTAAGGATGTTTTCACAATAATGTACAAATCATGCATCTGCCACAAACAGTGATGATGAATTACACTAGGGAATCTTCTATCAAGAAAGTGATGAGACTGAGTGTACGCAATCACAGTCTGTCATTCTAGTTAGAAAAATTAATGTTATTTATGCCCTGATTACTTTCCATACTATCATTGGAATAACTTTTGTGTAGAAGATACCTTTTAAGTGTTTGGCTGTTGAATTGGATAATTCATAAAAAAAAAAAAAAAAAAAAAAATACACGAGAGTAGCAGTAGATTCCTAATAGCATGCACCAATTTTCAAGTCTGTTAAATGAAAAGCTCAAGAAAAATACCTGAATGGAAATATATCATCGACATAATGGAAGGTCCGGCCAAGAGCTACAGATACAAGTGTCATTGTCCTGATACAGACATTCGCTTGTTATATGAAAAACAATTTATGAGACAACATAGGAAGAAGCAACCAAATTCATTTCTCTACAACCCCACTCTTTCTGGACTCTTAAATGACTATTTTGTAATGTCATTACTGTGGGAAGACATTTGCATGTCACCAGAGATTTGAAAACGAGAACGTTTTGTGGGTGGTCAATGTAGAGTATCAAGGGGTTACCAATAAGAAACATTGTGCATCTCCATGACGATGGATAACAAGGGAAGATATTTTTTATATTCTGTGCAACTTGTGGCATTAAAGTACATGGTCATTCTCTTTGCATCCCTGAATCAATCAGCCATAGGCTTGTAGCCTGATGCGAGCAGGTGCATCTCAGCGAAAGAAACATGGCCTTACTTTTTTCTCTGGAGAAGCTCAATGTAACAAATGAATAAAAGTTTCTTTGTAAATCCACTCAAGCATAGGTTATATTGCAGTTTGAACCTAGGATAAATACTCTCTTCAGTGTGGTAGTGGAATCAATGGTTATCACTTATCACGTTTTAGAGGAATCTGAAAGCGGCATTTCTGCTAACGGTTCTTTTTTTACATAATCTACAAAAAAATTCTAAGGAATACAACTTTCCATGTAAAGCAGAAAAAGCTTACACTAGCGCGCCAAAAGTCCCAATGAAAACAATAACCCCAGAATTCCTAGCTGCTAAAAGTGCCTGCTCAAAGTACAGAAAAGTCTAATTAATGTCTAAAACCAAAAGCTATTCCTCAGCCCTACTACAATCATCACATTACTAAGTCAAAACCAAAGCATCCATCCTATATATGCATGTACCAAGTCTTAATATTACTCGCTTCTCCAGTTCTCCTAATTAGTAACACGGGGAATTCATATTTGGTGAATTGCACGTTAAATGGTTAACCCACACATTAAGTCTTGAAGGATTTAATCTCTATAGATATATATATTTGTTCATCTATAAGAAAATACTCTGGTATCAAACACATAATTTCCCTACCTACCATCCCTATATATTCAGTTTAAAGGTGCAGAGTTTCTATTTTTTATTACAATTTAAGGTAACTATGTTTAGCGTCAAGTCAAACAAGATCATAATTATTTAATTTTACAAGCATAGGTCTTAGAAGATCTCTAGCCACAGTGCAGGAAACTACAATTATGCAATATATGCTCATCCCGCTTGATTGTATCTCACTAACTAGATCGCATAGGATGCATTCTTACCGCAATAAAGAAGGTCTTGTCCCCCAGTTCAGAAAAAAATATCAGCAAGAAAGCCTGCAACACAATGACACTATGGTCTTAGTGACTATAATTAATATATGACAGTAGTGACTTTTGCAAACATTGTATTTGCACGGAAAATAGTTACTTACCTAAAGTATGCTGTGCACGGGGGTTAAATTGACATAATAAGATTATAAAGAAATGCATATCACATTAAAAATAGACTGAAAAAAAAAACAACACTTTGTTGAGATAAAAATACAGGTCAAGCATTCAACTAAGAGTAGAATTCCATCTTTCTAGAAATTATAACTAGGAAATAGAAAATTATATTCAAGTATAAATTCTTCATAATGTATATATAATTAAATTATTATGATAGATACATAAATTTTTTTAGAATTTATAGGGCAAAAGAACTAAGATTCATATATGGAATTAACTAAACTTGATCAACAACTTAAGAAAACTACAATGCCAGTGAAACAAGTTACAAGGGGGTTTTCCTAACTGAAGCAAAACCTGTGCTAATATCCCCGAGATCTCCTAAGTAAGAATTGGATTGCAACCCCGTAGCAAATTCCGAATCAGCTAATGCTTGTTGAGAGCCTTGAAAAGTGAGGAACCCAATGAGAATTGAAAGTTTCAACCAACTACAGAATGAAGAATGAGAGGCTGCAATATCTTCATGGATAAAATCTTCATTTTTTGAGCTACTTTCTGCAAGATTTGTATCCGCAACAACACGGTTCTGACCATTGAGAAATCTGAGCTCCTGAAGTAAAATGTAACATATCCAATTACCATGCATGCAAGTGATAGAAAGAGTAAAATAAGTTACATATACAATGTATGAAAAACTTTGGACACAGTAATCAAGTCCAAAGTATTAGTATGAGCAAACTTATAACACATTTGGCTGGATTTTGAGCTAAGAATAGCACTGAAATACAAACTTGTTCAATTGGCTCAACTTCTAAATGCACTTGGGAATTAATTCCACTGTTTTGGGACCTATCCTCGCTATATGGGTTTGATCATCATAGATCTTAAGTTAGCACAACTTTGGGGTTTCAGGAGTCAAACCCCTGAACATAGTTGTAAGAGGTATGTGTATTTCTACTCTAGTCTTAGTCATTTAAGGTTGGATTTTCCTGACATATAAATTAATAGATCGTGGGATGAACCGTGACCCACGAGGTACGTACTTATTTCCGTTTTAATAGTTGCTTCGGTTAATAAATAAGATGGGAACCTCCTAGAGTAAGTAGTTCTCTTAGTTTATGAGATTTATGTGAGTTTAGGGGAAAGCTCTAAAAATCCTAGTTCCAATTTTTAGTAAATCGTTTTGCTTCCGCACTTAGTTTCTTTTAATTTGGTACCAGAGCGAGATTCGTTCCGTGGGTAAGAGATGACGAATTTTAGTTTTGCGATGTATGTTCAAGCTATTGTGCGAATCGTGGAAATTAAGGCGGGTATAAGGGAAAGGGGGTCGATTGAATTCGATGGAGGAAACTGGAGTATGATCCAACACAAAGAATCAACGGAGAGAGAGGCTCAATGGGTGATTGGTATTGTGAGTGGAGAAGGTGATGTTGCGCTAGGAAGTTCATGAACAAAATCCCACAATGAGGTCGCGGTTTTGGGGCGTGAAACCTACCCAATTGAAGTTCCTAATCATCATGAGATTCAACCCAAGAAAACCCAAGTCGCACCCACTCCATTACCACGAATTCGCCAATCAGAGAGAGAGAGGTCCCCGCTAACCGTCAATCCGGGTTCAGCGCCGGCAGTAGCGAGAGAGGCGTCCCCGCAAGCTGCCCGGCGTCACCCTCGTCGGCAGTAGCGAGAGTAGCGACCCCGAGGGCCACCGTGGAGGAACCCACACCGGCAACAATAAGAGAGGCGTTCTCGAAGACCACCTTCGAGGAGTCCATGTCGGCAGCAGCAAGAGAGAGGCGTCGGGACAATGCCGGCAGCAGCGAGAGAGGCATCCCTGCAAGCCACCATCGAGGAGCCTACATCGACAGCAGCGAGAGAGGGTGTCGGAACACCCTCAACAACGACGCTAATAATCGCGGGGAAGGGAAAAGGTTTCGAGATCGACGGAGAGACCACTCCGTTACTATGCGAAGAGATAGGGGGTATTCGCGAATCGATTATGGTTGACGCATTGCCTCACCAACGACCAAAAAGGGCAAGGGTTCTACCTATGAGGTTATTGACGTTCTGCGGTCTAGTTAACAGAGATAACAAGAACGGTTCAAAAGCGGAAGAGTACTGGAAGAAGCATAGTATATTCCGAACAAAGGTCAAATTAGATGGTGAGGGATTGGAAAGGATAGTTGATAACGGGTCTACAGAGAATTTTATCTCATAAGACGTGGCAAAGAAATTACATCTTTGATTGATTTTGCGTCCTAAACCCTTCAGACTTCATTGGTTACAGAGGAATAGTACGACTCGTCTACTATTTCGTACACAGGTCAAAATCAAGATGGGTAGCTATGAGGATACTATTATGTGCACGGTAATTGAGATGGACGTGTGTCATTTGATTTTGGGGTAACCTTGGCAATGGGAGAGAAACGTCGTACATGTGGGAAGACCCAATATATACATTTTCACTTAGTAAGGAGTTCAGCAGAAGTGGCCATGTTTACCGCCGGGAGGGGCTCCCATGGTTTAGCATACCATTTTTCTAGCAAAAGCGAGAGCACATGGAGTCGCTTATTGTTTGTGCGACGATGACCACCCCTATCCCAGTTACTGATGAGCTACGACCATTGCTTCAACAACTTTTTAGATGTTTGTCACGAGCCAGAGCTACCAAAGTTGCCCCTGTTACGAGATATTCAACACGTTATTGAATTAGTCCCAGGTGCATCATTACCCCATTTGCCCCATTATCAAATGGCTCCCGAGCATGTGGAATTATAGAGGCAGGTCACCGAGTTATGTGAGAAAGGTCTGCTGAGGAAAAGTATGTCGTCTGTGGCAGTTCCAGTTCTTCTGGTCCCTAAAAAGGACGGGAGTTATCGTATGTACGTTGATAGTCGAGCGGTCAACAAGATTACAGTAAAGTACATATTTTCGATTTCGAGATTAGAGGACATAATAGATTATCTTTTGGGGATACGGGTGTTCTCAAAATTAGATCTCAAGAGTGGGTACCATCAAATTCGTATGCGACCAGAGGATGAGTGGAAGACAACTTTTAAGACTAAGGATGGCCTCTACGAGTGGCTGGTTATGCCATTTGGGCTATCTAACGTTCCGTCTACTTTCATGGGATTGATGATAGAGGTCCTATGGGACTGTATTGCAGAGCGGTTTGCTATCGTCAATTTTGATAATATCCTGATCCATATTCGGACCAAAGAGGAGCACGTGATACACGTTGAGAAGGTCTTACAGGCTCTGCGACGACACAAATTATATCTGCAACTCAAGAAGTGCTCTTTTATGGTTGATTCAGTAAATTTCTTGGGTTACGTGATTTCTTCTGAGGGTATTCAAGTAGAAGAAGAGAAAGTTCAGACGATCATGAATTTGCTGGTACCCACAAGTACTACATAGGTACGGAGTTTCCATGGGCTAGCTACCTTTTATTGACATTTTATTGACGAGTTCAGTAACATTATGGAACCTATCACATCCCTTATGGGAAACGTGCCCTTTGAGTGGTCTACAGAGGTAGAGGCTGCCTTCCAGTTGATCAAGCAGAAGCTTACCACAACCTCAGTCTTAACACTACCAGATTTTTCAAGTCCTGTGTTTAAGGTTACGACAAATGCTTGTAAAACAGGCATTAGTGCAACGCTATCTCAGTCAGGGCAACCTCTTGCTTATTTTAGTGAGAAGTTTTCATGAGCTCAGTTACGATATTCCACATATGATATTGAGTTGTTCGCGCATTGCGGCACTGGAGACATTATTTGGTTCATCAAGAGTTCGTTATCCATTCAGACCATGATATACTACGACATATGCACAGTCAGCAATAGGTAGGCAAAATGGTTTAGGTATCTCCAGATTTTTCAATTCCACGTACTACATATCAAAGGTAAGGAGAATAGGTTTGTCGACCGGATCGGTCGTACAACTCACCTTCTGGTCACACTTTGTACCTCAATTTTTGGATTCGGCGAGTTACGAGAGTTGCATGCAGGAAATGATTTCTTTGGTCAAATTTATACCTCCTGTAAACAAAGGCACGATGTTCTTGATGATTACTACTTACAGGATGGTTATCTTTTCATAGGAACGACGTTATGCATTCTTTCTTCTTCTATAAGAGAGAGACTCATTTCAGAGGTTCACGCCGAGGGTTTAGGGGAAAACTTCGGAGTGATCAAGACTATGGCTTTCATGCAGGAGAAATACTTTTAGGGCTCGATGCGACGTGATGTCAACACTTTTATACGAAAGTATTATTCCCGTGCAACGACAAAGGGAAAAGAACAAAATACGGGTCTATACACTCCTTTACCGATACCGACATGCCCTTGAAGAGACATATCGATGGATTTTGTGACAGGGTTACCTAAGGTTAGGGGTTTTAATTCCGTTGTTGTGGTGGTCGACAGATTTTCCAAGATGGCATATTTCATTCCTTGCAGCAAAACAGAGAACGCCGCAAACGTCGCTTGCATATTTTTTCGAGAGATTGTTCGCTTACATGGAGTACCACACTCGATCACGTCAGACAGAGAGAGATGATTCACAGGGCATTTTTGGGGCACATTATGAAGGTTACTTTGCTGCAAGCTACATTTTTCTACAACTTTCCATCTGCAGACAAATGGGCAAATAGAGGTCGTCAATCGCAGTATGGGTAATTTGCTGAGATGTATTACAAGAGATCAGCCAACGGAGTGAGATTTCGCTTTATCGCAAGCTGAGTTCGCATTTTATAACTCTGTCAACAGCTACATAGGACTATCTCCATTCTAGATTGTGTATGGGTACAATCCTGACACCGTACTTGATTTGGCTCCTATTCCTCAGCTTGTTCCAGTTTCAGATAGTGCTACAGAGTTCGCTAAAGTTATTCGGTCTTTCCATACAGACCTACGACAACATCTAGAGGACGTTTATGCAGGTGTCAAGGACCGAGTGGATAAACATCGACAAGAGGTAATTTTTTCACCAGGAGACCTTGTCATGTTATACATTGAAAAGAAATGTCGAACGGGTGTAGCTTCTAAGCTTATACTACGCAAGGCGAGGCCTTTTACTGTTATTCAGAGGTGTGGCGAGGACGCATATGAGATTGATCTTACAGGCAACCGTTCCAAGGTAGTAAATGTCAAGTTATTATCACACTATCACGGACAGGGTTCACCACCATTACCGATATCTCCTATACCAGGTATCCGTTATCGAGACGATATAAATGAGATTCTTGATCAGCGGGTTGATGATTTGGGGCGAAGAAAGTTCCTTATACGTTGGGTAGATAAAGGAACGGGAGATGATTCTTGGATTTCGGAAGAGACTTTTGCAAGTTTGGACCCAGTTTTTTTACGAGGATTATATAGAGCTACAAAATTCACGGTCGAATTCTTCTTAGAGGGGAAAAGTTGATGGATCGTGGGATGGACTGTAACCCACGAGGCACGTACTTATTTCCGTTTTATTAGTGGTTTTGGTTAATAAATAGGAGGGAACCTCTTAGAGTAAGTAGTTCTTTTAGTTTATGAGATTTATGTTAGTTTAGAGGAAAGCTCTAAAAACTCTAGTTCTAATTTTCAGTAAATCGTTTTGCTTCTGCACTTAGTTTCTATTATAAATGAAACATTTTTTATTTATTTTTACATAAGAGAGATCAGAATTGTGAAAATAAGAGGTTGTAAAAGGGAGCGAGTTTCCATTGAAGTTCATGATTATTAAAGTAAAAAACACGATTGTTTGCCTATGATTTCCTCCCATTTTCAAGGTTTTCCTTGTAAATCTCTAATCTCTTGTCTGTGTTTGTTTTCCATTTCATATGCTTTCATTGTTTATTTGATCGTAAGCCTTTATATTTCTGCTTCCTCATTTGGGTCAGAAAAGGGGAACGGACAACCTATATTCTGCTAGTGCTAAGCAAGAGTTTATTTTTCAGCAAAAGAAAGAAACACTTTACAATTTATATCAGTATTTCACGAATGATAATCAAGATTAAGTTACAAAGTCATGTACATCATTCGTAGATGTTTGCTGGAAATGCCCAATCACCTCTTCATCCACATGAATGTGCTGAGACCATTGCCTTGAATGCCTGCACATCATTTTTATTGTTGCTCAGAAACTCAAATAATAGTATCATCCACATACCAATAAAGTACATTTGCTTCAACTTACAAATGAATCTAATAGCAAGTAATCCATATTTTCGTGAATTATGAAATGGAATAAATATTTTTTTAGAAAGTTAACAGCACCGATGACCAACTAATTTATAGGCTAAACACAAACAACCCTTTCTAACCATATGAAGAAGAAAAAAATGTAATTGTGTTTGCTTTGAATAAAATTGTGCTCACTCGCTGCTCCCAAAATTTTCCTTTTCCAATACTAGCAACGTAACAAACCCCAACAATTAAAAATGCATTTGGAAATATTACCACCCACAGATTCTTTTTACCGCATTTTCACATTTATCGCGTTTTATTATTATTGCTAAACTGGATAAAAATACATAGCCAAAATCAGAATTGTCGCATAATTCTCTTAATATATCTCAAAACAATGTACATTTCCAATATCAAATAAGAAGGTAACAAGACTGTAAATTGAGATGCAATTACTAAAAAAAAAATTGCACTGGGGATACCTTGAGAATGTGATAGTTGAGTTGCGATGGCACTGTTTGACATAATGTCTCTGAAAGAGATAATTGGGTGAAAGGGAAGAAGAGGGGCTGATTGGTCTCCTTGGTTTTGGAGATAAAGTCTGTAAATGAGACCTAAAACCTCTCCCAGGGAGAGTTAGAGTTCTCATTCTCTATCAGTTTCTCTGTTTTGCTCTGAGCTTCTGAACCGTAAGTTTGGTTCCCGCTTTAAAAAGATAGCATTGGTAGATAACTTATCCTCAATTTTATTTCCAGAGCAAAAAAATACTAAATCCAGAGCTTCAGATTACACACTTTTTATATCCTTGGATCTTCCTCGATTGTATCATATCGGGTCGATTATGTTTTATCCTATGACACTGTTGATAGCGCGAAAAATAATTAAAAGTTAAAATTTCATAAATGCCATAAAAAAGGAACACTGTATTGAGTGTAAATCACAATTGGCATTTGAAGAAATAAACTTAACACCGGGGATATCCGTCATATTCATTTTGACTTAAAATGGAGCGGAGGTACAGTGGGGAGCCCAGGGCCTAGTTGGAAAGTGGTGAGAGAACAAAAACAAAAAATCCACAACAAGGCAAATCATTTTTTTTTATTGTCTCACCAACATTCGTACAAATTTATTTCGACCCGAAGCCGAAAATAAACTTCCCCTTCGAATGCATCGGTCATCAGAGTCGCGACACCCCTAGTCATAAAGAAATCACCGGTACCACCCACCACAGAAACATCCCTAGTCTTATTCATCAAGGGATCTGCTCCAGCAAAGTTTATAGTCCCTTTGTAATCCGTACTATTTAGAACTAATGAGAAGGCTAACCAAGCAGTAAAAATCTCCTTCTTGTCGTAAACATATAACCCTTGTGCACGTCCAACGGGCTTCGAATGTAAATTGTTGTCTAGCGTAATGGGGTCGTCAAATACAACCAAGTTTCCAAAATGGTTTTGGCCTGCCAAAATAGTCTTGTTAGCCCCTTCGGGTGAAGCGATTATAGCCGAAGTTGCGTTCTTCGCATTCATGCCATTGTAGATTATGTCGTGAAAGTAGAACACTAGGCTCTGACAAGGCTGACGGACCTTGATAGTTTTCCGATGGGGTACATGAGAGGATTCAGAGACGTAGAGGAAGAGCGAGAGGAAGAGAATGGTAGCAAAAGTTACTCTGCCTCCCATAGTGTTCTTTGGGTTTGTAGGTAAGGCTTCTAAATACATGAAACTATATAATGGATCTTAAATACCATTTTTAGCAGAAAAGGTGAAAATCTTGGCTTTGAAGGAAAGCTTTTTGCTAGAACATGTCCAGTTCAAGGTTTGCTTCATTGCTACTACAATATCATTTTGGTTTGGTTTTGGGACCATTGCATTTTATTGCAAAAAGTGAGATCCAAGGTTCCTAGATCATTGTAACGTAATCGCAAGCATAGTGCAACTCGCTAGGAAGTTCTTTATCAGCCTGATATTTTTTCTTACTGATCTTTGTGTCCGGTATGAATATCGAATACATGAATCATCATCAAACGATGATTATGGATCGTACTATAAACATACCCTTACTGTCTCGCAATAAAATATAAATACACAGATAACTGATGATTTTAAACTGCATTATAAACACAACCATATCTTCACTGCCTCACACCCCGATCTTAATTACTAGAACTCTTATAATCAACTCACTTTATAAGGTTTGAGACTTTTAGACACAATAAACCAAATAAGCCAGAAGATTATTAGGAAGCACGGAGAAACATCGGATTGGCCAGTTTGTTCTAGTAACATTCGTATGGCTTGATATCCATCTTTACGCGAAAATACTTGACCCCCTGAAATAGATCGGTTTGGAATGTCGCGATCCCTCTGGCCATAAAGAAGTCTCCTGTGCCGCCCACCACTGAAATATCTCGTCTTTTCATCCATCATATCTGCACCCATAAGGTCTTAAGTCCCCTTGGTTTCACTTGAATTGAATATCAAAGTGTACGGCAAACAACGCATTATATATTGTTTTCATGTCATAAAAGTAGAAACCTTGAGCACGGGCAACCGGAGGTGACATAAGAAGCTGATTTTTCGTCATTGGATCATCAAAAACTATGAACTCCCTGAAACTGAATTTCCCTAGTTGAGTTGCATTTGCAATAATCGCAGATGTTGCATTGGACATGTTAGTACCGTCAAATAACGTGTCGTGGTAGTAGAGCACGATCCGCTTGCATGGTTTGTGAGTGTGACGTTCAAGATGTTTCTTGTGAGCTAAAACAGGTTGAGTAGCATAGAGAAGGATGAGAATGGTGAAACACTCCTCCGTTGTAAACCTTGGCATTGTTGCTTATGATGCAACGAGTTCAAATATTTCTTGTGTTGTTTGATTCCCAATATTGTTCTATTTATATTGAGTTGAGACTAATGAGGTTTACGTATATGTTTTGGGGTTAAGTCGTAATTTTAATATGTTTGTAACGCTTTTTTGTTCTAACCATCCATGTCTAATGCTCTAATTAGTATTATGTTAAGTTGCTAACAACTATTTGCTTTTGTGTTAGTAAATTTTTTAGTCTATGACAAAGGGAGTAGTTGATATCAATGGTATAAGAATTTGTTGTAAACCCTAATTACGTATTTAAACTAATAAGAACCGTCCGGTACACAGAGATCCGTTGAGGTCATATATGCAACACAAAAATCGCATGTGCACACGTCGAGGAAGCAACAACTCCTCAAATTAATTATAAGCCGATAGGGGTAAAAAGGACAGTACTCCACCGCGTGAAAGTTTTGTAATCCAACTTGCATGAAAAACCAACACCTCTTAAGGAGATGATCGAGTCTAGTGTATACACACTATCTCTTTAAGACAGATTCGCCCCTGCCACAGTGTTTTGCAGGAATATAGGCTCCTGTCTCCCAGGATACAACGATCAGTCGCAGAAAGAAGAAAACACTTTTATCTTTCTGCCAAACGAACTTTGATTGCGTCTGTTTTCTCTTTGTAAAAAGACTTAAGAAAACTCTGAAAAACTGATGATTATAAATGAAAACGAAATTGAGTTATATAGAGCATAGGTGACTCTTCACCAAGAGTCACACCTCAAGTTAATGCCTCTTCACCAAGAGTCACACCTCAAGTTAGTGCCTCTTCACCAAGAGTTACACCTTAAGGTGCGTCTGTTGGAGATACCCCAAACCCAAAAAACGACTAAGTGTTTAAAGGAATCCACATGAGCCATGACCCAATCATAGACTTATAATAATAAGCGGGTTTCCTATGTCGAGCAAGCCCATGGGTAGCCAAAGTGCGTCTGTTGGAGACACCCCAAACCCAAAAACGACTAAGTGTTTAAAGGAATCCACATGAGCCATGGCCCAATCATAATAAGCGGGTTTCTTATGTCGAGCAAGCCTATGGGTAGCCCATGCACCCAAGCTAGCTTGCACACATGGGCCGTACATGTCGCACATGCGCGTGTGACCCACCAACTCTCACACACATTACAACAAAGTAAGTGTTTGATTTACTTATATAGGAGAGTTGTGATTCCCTCATATCCAATGTGGGACTAAATCCACTTAGTTCTACCATTCAAACAGGAAAAACAAATCATATTGTATTTTCCAACAAGTTCCTTATCCTCGAGTTCTTGAGAGTCTGAGACCACAGTTTAGAGTTTGGAGATGTTCTTAGCTCGGTGATAGGGTTTGCAACCATTTTTTTTATATATTTGTTAAGGAAGCAAGTATTAATTTGTACTATAACTCTACATATAGGGTAATCCCGTTTCTTATATATGTTCTCTAAACAACATCTTTACAAAATCTGTCGAATCCAGGAAAATGAACTCCCCTAATGAACATGTAGATCCCATTATAGCGCTATGAACACCATCTCAACCTGATTACTTTAGATAATCAATTTTAAATCCAAGATGAACTTTGAATCGACAACTTTCCAAAGCGATTGTTAAAGTACACCTTTAGCAACAAAAAAAAACTGGAAAGTTTTATAATTTTTGGGAGATTCTTTAATCTTTATTACTATAAGTGGCATTTAAAAGAACACTTCATTGAGTGTAAACTCACTTATTAAAGATCACCAAAGCACACAATTCACCTCAAAATATAACAAAACTAAGGAACATCAAAGACACACAATTGCCCTGGAACACAACCCGTGCACAAATTTTACTTCACCAACACTCATACAAATTGATATCAACCCGAAGCCGAAAATAAACCTCCTGTTCATACGCGTCGGTCATCAAAGTCGCAACCCCCCTAGCCATGAAGAAATCACCAGTGCCGCCCACCACAGAAATATCCCTAGTGGTATCCATCAACGGATCCACTCCAACAAAGCTTATAGTCCCTTTATAATCCGAACTATTTAAAGCAAACCAGAAGGCTAACCAAGCGGTCAAAATATCCTTCTTGTCATACACATACATTCCTTGTGCACGTTCAACTTGCTTCGAATGCAGATTGTTGTCTAGCGTAATTGGGTTGTCAAACACAACCAAGTCCCCGAAATGATTTTGTCCTGCTTAAATAGTCTTACTTGCCCTGTCTGGTGCGCCAATGATAGCCGCAGTTGTGTTCTTCGCATTTATACCATTGTAAAGTACATTATGGAAGTATAAAACTAAGTTCTTACACGGCTTGCGGAACAAGAAGAGGAAGAGAATGGCTGTAGCCATAGTTGCTCTGTTGACTGCCTCCCATATTGGCATTAATTTCCTTTTGGAGGTAACCTTCCAATCACATGAACTTATATAGGGACGGAAATTACCATTTTCGAAAATCTCATCTTTAAAGTTTAATCGCAAATTTTTGAAAAAAAAATATTTCTTTTTAAACCACTATCGCTTAGTGCCTGATATCATATCATCGACTGTAAAGACACATCCTTTTAAGTATTCTATCTTTAATATGCAAGCATGCTTCTTAACCACTTATTTCATAGTGTAGAGTTTTTTAACTTATCCATTATGTTCTTCATGTTAGTATCTACCCCGTATTTGCCACATGTAAATGAATTGTTCGGGTGAACATGCACACAAAACACAATATTTGCCGGAGGTTCACCCTAAGGCTACTCCCTACCACCAAATTATAAATTTACTGTGTATCCAAGTTTAATTACAAACCCTCAATGGATTCCAACAAACATGAAAACCCATAATCTCGCAATAATCCTCACATATATTTATAATAGATAAAAGAAACATAAGAGATCCATCAAGAACTCAAAGATTACCTCAAAAAAGACCATGCTGCATACATTCTCTTGAAACCCTTAAATCTTATCTCTTCCTTGATTTCTTATCTTAGCAAACAAGAGGCCTTTCCCCTCTCATCATCCAATCTCCAAGAAAACACCCTCCACTTTCTTCCTTGTAAAGACTGATTGTTAATATTGGTGGATCAAAGTTAGTCCCACATTGGTTAAAGATGTGGTCTAACACAAAAATATAAGAAGATATAGACTATTAAATTGTACTGAGGCCTTTCCAGATAAAACCCCACACCTAAAACAAACTAAGTGGTCAAGGTGGGAACAATATTGGTGAAATGAGGGCTCGGGCTTCAATTCAAACAAATTCTCCCGTTTTTGCTCTCCACGTCGCAAAACTTCAAATTAATGGTGATAAAATAATTACCTCATTTTTTAATGCCCACTAATTACCTCAGTTCTAGTTATAGAGAATAGATAGATATAACTTAGATCGATTTGGGGGGAAAACTCCCGCCTAAGGCGCACGGGAGAAGCGCATAAGATGGTAACCGGTGGTAACTAGGTGAGGCAGGTGAGCACTGTGAGGGCAAAAATGGATTAAATATTTTTCAAGTCAAGTTAGCGTTAGTTAAAGCTTGTTGACTAGCATTCACTGCTAAAATGGGGCTAGACAGTATTAGTTAAACAAACTCCATAGGTGTATTATTGGGTTTTAAATAAATAAGAAATAATTGGAGAATTTCCGCTCAAATTTATTTATTTCTTACAGTACAACGACTTGAAGTAATTTTTGGATAAATCTCTAATGCGACGTCCAATTAGTAGTTTCAAACATGACTCTTAATGAACGGCACTATATCCCGATATGTCATCAAACTTCTTGTTCCATAGCATCACGCCGCCATACTTTGGAGATTTCTTAATGAACGGCAAGACGTCGTTCACCAATGTGTTTTTGAAAACGTACCCGCTTCCGGCCGCATTAGAAGAGAGACTGGCAGGTAACCCCATAAAGATTTGTTTTGCAGGAATGGAGTTCCACTTGTTCCATGATGCCTTGAACCCTCCAACGTTGCCGTTGTTGTATTCGCAAGAAGGATTGTTATAGAATTGAACCCAAACGTAATCGAACAAGCCAGTGTTTAAAGCGTTTTGTAGATACTTATCCGGAAAGATACATTGTGGAGCTGCAGTCAAGTACACTTTCTTTCCCCTACTACTAAACCCGGAGAGAGCCCGAGCAAGAGTTGCATAGAATTGTGTGGATCCTGTCTCAATATCAAAATCTACACCATCTAGAACCGCATCACCTAAGGGTCGTGAACCTGAACGGCCCCCTAGAAAATTGTTCCACAAGTAATCCGCAAATTGATTGGCATCAGTTGCAGAGTTAAACGAATAATCACCAATACCACCTCCAAGTGAAATCATAACCTTGACACCCATGTTTTGGCAGTTTCGGATGCCATTGCTAAATCTTGTGCAACCACCAACCGCTCGTGTGTCGCAGTGACTGGCCAAATTGATCCCCGGAGTACGACCACTTCCAAACTTGTTAAGGAAGGCTATGTTCACATAGGCATATTTACCCGTTTGACATGTTTCCGTCAAGGTGCCTTCATTGTCACCTTGACCCCAGTAAACGGCAATCCCACCAGCGAGGGAGCTCCCCACTAGTCCAAGCAGCAACAAGAGACAGATGAATAAATATTGATGTTGGTTAACCATGTTAATTAAGCTTGGATTTTTGTCTCTGAATTTCTCATCAAGAAAGATCCTTCTTATAAGAGAAAAAAAATAGCTTATCCTCTACAGGTCAAGGTCTAGGTCTTCGTCTCTCACTAGTTCACAACTTTTAGACTGTAAAGCCATTCTGTAATTCAAAGTCTTCTGGTGTCGCATAGTCTACAACTTTTTGACTACGAGTTGTAGCGTTCATACCCCATACCTAGTTAGGCGTCTAGTTGGGCGTCAAGATCATGACCCCATACCCCATGCGTCTAGTTGGGTGCCAAGATCATGATTTCTCTTATAGGTGCCATTGGGGAACAAAACCCCATACCTAATATTGAGATGGGGTCAGTGTCGCCCTGTAGTTTTGGAGGCCCTAGGATTTTATTTTATTTTATTTTTGGAGCCCCAAACATATGAGGGTTAAATTTTTTGGAGGCCAAACGGTTAAAATATTAAGAGGCCCCTATTTTTCATTTAAAATTGAGGTCCTAGGCCGCATCATAGGTTTATACCCAGGGCCGCCCTTGGATGGAGTCAGAGAAATTCTATGCGACTCTTGCTCGGATTCTCTTGGGCTTTAGTAGTCGCGGAAAAAAAGGTCTACTTGATTGCAACTCCACAATGTATCTTTCTTGATGAACATCTAAAGAACGCACTAGACACCGACCTGTTTGATTATATTTTGGTCCAATAGCGGTGATGGTTGCACCAGTGATTTAGTCTCATGTTGCTTAAGATCATGTTAAGTGTATGGTCTACTCTTACATGTCACGAGGTTTTTTCTTAGGAATGAAAATCTCATAATGCTGGAGATCCACAATGGAGTGGTTAAGTGGAGACAATATCGTTCTACAGTTATCTGCTCATATCCACGCCGAATGGTTTGGCATGTTTGGCAAGTCTCACAGGATTGCCAATTAATTCGGCGTTTTCCTGCAACTTTTAGAGGGATCCCTCTTTCTGATATCTGCGCTTAATGGTTTGGCAAGTCTTACTGACATGATTGCTAAATAATTTGGCGAGTCTCACTGACATGA
This sequence comes from Kingdonia uniflora, assembly GCA_014058105.1. Taxonomy (NCBI): domain Eukaryota; kingdom Viridiplantae; phylum Streptophyta; class Magnoliopsida; order Ranunculales; family Circaeasteraceae; genus Kingdonia; species Kingdonia uniflora. The sequence continues at coordinate 374,537 of JACGCM010001055.1, read as the reverse complement.
TTGCCAAATGATTTGGCATTAAGTATCTTTTAACGCCGAATTATTAAGCTAGTTTATAAGGTTGCCCAATAATTAGGCATTTTTAGGAGATCCCACTAATTAGCAAACCACACATCACTTACTCTCTCTCTCTCTCTCACTCTCATGGCTTCTCCTTCATTTCTATCTTTCTCTCAATCTTCAAGTTGGAGTTCCTCACATCGAAATTCATGCTTTAGCAACAAAGCCCATCAAGGTAAACTCACTCTTCTTCCAAATTCAAGACCACAAACTCACAAAACCATTAGTTTTCGCAAACCATCAAAGCTCATTGTTAAGGGAAATATAAAACTACCCAAAAAACTAGAACTAAACAATGTTGAAGGACATAATATTATCAAACCTCAGAAGAATGGAGAAGAAATTATTGCTTTTTACGACAAAACTAATGTACCCAATGAGGAAAAAGTAGTGACTTTGATGAGTGAAATACCATCACTTTCATACTTGAACAATCTCCTAATGGTTTTGGTGAAGGAAGGTGAACTTGAATCAGCTGTCAAGTTGTTTAACAACTTACCATCTTATTCGTTAGTGCCGAATAGTCGCACATTATCAATTATGGTTAGGTGTTATTGCAAGTTGAATGAAGTAGATGAAGCGAAGAAGGTTTTAGACCATATGATGGAAAATGGGGTTCCTCCAAATATTGCAACTTTCACTGTTGTGATTGATTCATTGTGTAAAAGGGGGAGATTGAAGAAAGCTTATGAGGTTTTTGAGGTCATGAGACGGGTTGGATGTGAACCCACAATTTGGACTTATAATTGCTTGATAAGTGGGTTGTGCTATGTCGGGAGAGTTGAGGAAGCATTTGAGCTCTTGATGGAGATCAAAGAGTCTTCTAAAAAACCCGACATTTATACGTATACTTGTGTTATGGACGGTTTTTGTAAAGTGGGTCGATCTGACGAAGGAAAGGAGTTGCTTGAAGAGGCTCTAGCAATCGGATTACAACCAACTGTGGTCACTTTCAATACGTTATTTAATGGGTATTGCAGGGAAGGGAGGCCATTGGAAGGGATTAAGCTCTTAACACTAATGAAGGAGAGAGATTGCCAGCCAGATCATATTAGTTACACTACTTTACTACATGGATTGCTAAAATGGGATGAAGCTCTTGCTGCGTTTAACGTTTACATGGAGATGTTGGAGGATGACTTCGAAATAAGCGAGAAATTGATGAACACCCTTTTTAAAGGGATCTGCAGAAAATCGTGGAGCGACGGAGAGTTGTTGAAAGAAGTCGAGGAAGTGTTTGAGAGAATCAAAGAAGTGGGATCAAGTCCTTACCCTTACACATATAGTATGGTGATCCAAGCCTTGTCCATTAGAGGAGAGACAGACAAGGCTATAGCTAATTTTCATGAAATGCTGAAAATTGGGTATTTTCCTCGAATGGTTACTTTTAATGCTGTTATTAGAGCCCTTTGTAGTGAGGGAAAGGTTGACAAGGCCTTGTATGTTTTGGTCCTTTTGAATAGTTTTGAATTCATTCCTAGTAAAATTGCTTATAACCTATTGATTGATAAATTTAATCAACTAGGAAGGTTGTTGGATGCTTGTAAAGTGTACGGGGCAGCCTTGAAACGTGGTGTGGTTCCCCATCGTCAACCAAAAAGAACTTTAGACGAGTGAGAGAGCACTTCTTGAAACGTTAAGTTGAATACGTTGGAACATAAAACTAATACTGATTGAGTTCCAAACAAACGAGATCTCCTATCTGTTTCGCTCTCATGGCTTGGGATGTGTTACAATGTGGCAGTGCCGATATTTCTGTCAATTAAACTTCATATCAAGGTTTCAGAAATTGAAGTTCAAGATGATTGAGGGGAATTTCTTCCCAAAAGAGAAAGAAAGAAATGCCTGCAATTCGGAAGGCGACAAGGCTTGGAGTTCACTAGATGTAGAGTTCATTGATATCAGGTATTTCACTTATTCATTTTTTTTCTTCTCTTAAAGTATTTTATATGCTGTTTAGTTAGAAAGTTGATATATAACATAGTAGACAATATTAGAAATATGGTCCATACAAGCCCGGGGGTAAGATTTTCTTTAATACTAGGAAGAGTAAAGTGTTTGAAGAAATTAATAGATTTTTCCTAGATAATTTCACTCGTATTATATGATGGTGTCAATAGTTATCACTCTCTCTAAGGACCTTATGAAGAGTCTGCTCGATGCTCCATGTTCTTGCACTAGCAAATTTTCCCAACATTTGCAAGTCAAATGAAAAAATGGTCGTATGGAAGTCGTCCACAAACTCAGGTTTCTTACCATTGTTGTTCCCATTCTTTTCATGGTGAAAAGCATCATTACCCATGTTTCTTATAAAACATTTTTTCTCTACCAATTTCTGGCTGATTTTAAGGGCTTGCTACAACCATTAAGTGTACAATAGCAAGTCCCTGTGCTCGCTACATATGTTGTAGAAAATATAGAGAGCGAGTTGATTGGTTTTGAAACATTTATGCTACTGTCATACATGTAGAACGAATCTGCTGAGCGAGCGAGAGTGCTACAGATGCTTTAATGTAATAATACAAATCAACTTTAGGACTTTCTGCTAATGTTAGTACCTATCACTAGCTCCCCTTTTTTAACAACCATTACACAAGAATCTTGTGCAATCATGTCAAAGTGCAGGGAAAAAGAGTGCATAGACTTATAAAAATCGAATCGTTTTTGGAAGAGATTAGCCACGTTTACGGCTGCTAATCCTTACTAGAAAAGGTTGTAATCTCTTTAATTTACAACCTTCAAACACAAGCTTTATTACACTCAGATGGACATGGATGTGGTGGACTGGTGGTGGGTACACCTTAAAGAGAGTCCTCTTTCGATGAAACATAGATGCGTGTGTGGTAATCTTATAAGGGTCCATTTATTCCTGGGTTGGCGATAAATCAGGCTAACCCAAAGTTGATAAAGTATGCTCTATCTTTGGTGAATGTATACAACAAAAATATGTGTTTAGGCCAAAGTAGGGGAGGGATTGTACTGGTCTTAACTTTCTGTTAAATGAAGTATATTCTAAAAGGTTACAGCAGGTCAGCATCTCCAACATTAGAAAAAAGATTAGAAATAACCATCACAGCAACACACTAAGAGTAGGTCAGGCTTATATATTAAGTAAAACATATTAGAGAAAAGTGGTTTCCTTAGCTTATATATCTCAGGTTTCTGTTCATATTTGTGATCAAGAGAGATAGAGAAAGATCACAACTAAATTGATTTACTCTAAGGGCATTGGCACAAAGTATTTGATTTAATTGAAAATCCAGTTTGCATACTGTAATTAATGGCTTGTTTGAATGCATCATGTCTATCTCAAATGAAGGTCACATCCAACGGAGTTTTCCAAGGGGATAATCCTCTGGACTTTGCCCTCCTTCTAGCCATCTTGCAGATATGCCTGGTGGTCTTCCTCACTCGTATGCTTGCTTTTCTTCTAAGTCCTTTCAGACAACCTCGTGTTATTGTAGAAATCATCGTAAATTTCCTTAATTTATTTTGCTTCATCTATTATATTATGATTATGATTTAATTGTTGACATGTTCTCAAACCTGTTGGTTTTATTGTGAAGGGAGGAGTCCTGCTGGGGTCATCGTTTCTAGGACGCTACAGAGCATATTTACATGCAGTTTTCCTCCCCAAGAGCCTCTCAGTGTTAGACACACTTGCCAACATTGGTCTTCTCTTCTTTCTATTTCTTGTTGGCCTAGAGTTGGATCCGAAATCTCTCCCGCAAACAGGAAAGAGAGTTCTTTTCATTTCCCTTGCAGGAATTTGCCTACCCTTTGCACTGGGAATTGGTCTATCACTAATTTTTTGCAAAACAATTGCTGGAGGTGCGCATATGCTCCCATTTCTTGTTTTTATGGGCACAACATTTTCTAAACAGCTTTCCCTGTTTTAGCCCGTATCTTAGCCGAGCTAAAGTTGCGCACAACGGATGTTGGACGAATGACTATGTCTGCTGCTGCAGTTAATGATATAGCTGCATGGATTCTACTTGCACTTGCTATCACCCTCTCTGACCCTGGCCACTCCCCTTTAGTTTCTGTTTGGGTTCTCTTCCGTGGATTTGGTTTTGTACTTGTTGCAGTACTAGTTTTTTGCCCCATATTCTCATGGATGGCAGAACGTTCTCTCGAAAATGGACCTGTTATTGTTGATTTTGAACGATCAAATATTCGTGATTATGGTTCTGATGGCACTCTTCACGGCATTTATCACGACGCCTCTTGTCACAGCAATATATAAGCCCACGAGAGCCAGGTAAGGCTGACTACAAGCACAGAACAATAGAAAGGAAAGACCCAAACACTCAGTTTCGAATTTTGGCTTGTTTTCATGATATAAAGAATGTTGCTATAATGATGAACCTCATTGAAGTCTCCCGAGATACTGGGAGACATGGAGGGTTGTGTCTACGCGATGCACCTCATGGAGATTTCCCAGAGGTCATCCTCCATCCTCATGGTTTTCAAAGCAAAGAAGCACGGAATACCGTTTTGGAAAAAGGGATTAAGGCCAGCTTTTGATCACGCTGGTCTTTCCTTTGAGAATTTTGGACAGCTAAGTCATGTTACCGTGCGATCCATGAGCGCCCTATCTGCAATGCCAATTATACATGAAGATATAATTAAAAGTGTCAAATGGAAAAGGGTGGCGATGATAATTATCCCGTTTCGCAAACAGCGGAGAGTCGACGGAGTGTTGGAGCCAACACATACAGATTTTAGGTGCATCAACCAGAGGGTTCTCCAACATGCACCGTGCTCTGTAGGAATCCTTGCTGATCGTGGCCTTGGTGGAGGTACTCATGAATCTGCAAGTTGTGTTTTTTCTTCCGTTACGGTTTTCTTCTTTGGAGGACGTGATGATCGTGAGGCACTTATATACGGTGTTCGCATGACTGAGCATCCTGGTATAATCCTGAGAGTTATCCGTTTTTTTCTTGAACTGAAACCCATTCAAGAAACTGTTGTAATTGATCTAAATAACGACTTGAAGCTAAGTGGTATGGTTGATGAAAATGTACTTTCTGAGGTTCAGGAGAAAATCCTGAAAGACGGTTCAGTCGTATATGAAGAGAGATCGGTGAATGATTTAGCGGAAATTGTTGCTATAATTCAAGAATACAGTAACTGTAGTCTCTTTGTAGTTGGTCGAAGGCCAGAGGGAGAGGTGGCGGCAGTTTTGATCAAAAGGGGCGAATGTGAAAAATAGGTGCAGTGGGAAATCTGTTAACATCTACGGACTTCTTCACAACGTCATCAGTTCTGATTGTGCAACAATACTATAGTCAAGAGTCATCAGATCTACTCGATCATTCTTTAAAGAAGGGTTACCTGAGAGACACACGTAATCAGATCAAAGCGGATTCTCATTCCCAGGCCGGATTCCAGTTTTTAAGAATGCTGAGGCAAATAAGTAAAGGTAATGAATCTGAAACCTAATTTCATATTTAAATGAGTATTCCTATTTTGCGTTCCATATGTATCATGTATGTCTAATGTACTTTCTTTTCTTTTTTTTAAGTAAATAAGAGGGGATGTTCTTAAGAATTACAGAAAAGCTAGAAATGCAAAGGGTAAGTAGGCTCAATAAACCACCTATGGCAGAGTTAGTTTGAGATGCTAAATATGGAAATGATCTATATCACAGTTTATATTAGTCAAAACCCTCATGTCCATCTTGAGTCATAAATCATAAGAGAACAGATTCACACACACTCTTGTGTAGATGCTTATAGTTCAAGAGCTCAGTTTGGAAATTGGTAACTTCCACTTCTCTCAGGACATCGTAGTACAGCACGTACATTATAAAAATCGAACAGGCCTTATTTCAACAAACAGTATGAAATGTACGAACCCTTTTATATGGAATTATAGTTTATTTAGGATGTTATTGTTGTTTTAGCGATAAAACTATTTTGTTCAAGGCACTTGTTAATTTAGTTGTAAAATTGGATTGACCAAGAAAAAAAATGTATAAATGCGAATGAACCCCTAATCCAGGAGTATCTCTCTTAGCTAGCAAGAAAAAGAAGGGAAAAAAAAAATACAAAATAAAGAATTGATGCAAAAAATGACAACTGATTATGCGTAAGGGACGATGTGCATGTTCTCTTATGTAGTTAATCAGTGGCGAGCATGACCACTAAACTGTATGAACCCCTTTCTATCGAATTATAGTTTATTTAGGACAATATAACTATTTTAGTGATTTAATTAATTTATTCAAGGCGCTATTATAGTTTTAGTAGTAGAATTGGATCGAACATGACAAAAAAGGATAAATATGAACGGACATTTAGTCGAGAAGCATTTCTTTTAGCTAGCAAAAAAAAGAAAGAGGAAAACATAAACAACCGATACAGAAAACAGGGGGAAATCCCAGCTTACCTTCCAAAAAACAACAACATTTGATCATTACAAGAAAACAATAGATAACATCTGACTATGCGTAAGGGCTGCCGTGCAATCCTCTCTTATGCAGTTAACTAGTGGCGAGCCCGATCACTGAACCAGTTTTAGCTTTAGCTGCAACTTTTTTTATAGTGTCACTGTATCCATACTCCGCATCATATGCCGTATTCCACAATGGGACTCCTCCGTACAGGTGCTTGTACGGACAACCAGAGGCAAATGGAACAGTATCTTTTACAAAAAAAGCTGGATCGATGGATTGGCCTGAAGGACTCGTATCTGCAGAAACTTTCAGGAAGTGCTTCTTTACAATAACACCATTTTTTTAGCCATCTTAACCCCGTCATCCTAAGATTAATGTATATAAGGACCAGTTCTGTTATAAGCGCAAGCAAGTTCAGACGATCCAAAGTATTTGATCAAAATAAAATCGATTAGATTGGGAGCAAATGCTCCTTGTCGATGATCACTTGGATATTGACATGGTACAGATGCTGACAAGTATCCAGTTCCATATGCGTTGAGCATTGTAACTAGGACATCATAATATCTACTCCCCTCAGTATAAATGGTGAGATCAATTCCATCTAGAACAGCATCACCAAAAGGACGAGAGGGTTAACTTACTTCTCCACCAAGGTAATTATTCCACAAGTGCAGAGCCAACTTCAGTGAATCCTCAACGAAAACAAGGGAATAATCATCATCGTCACTGACAGTTTCCCTTCCTATGGTAATCAGCACTTTAACACATTTTCCCTGGCAGTATTTTATCCCGTTTGATGTCTCCGGGAGTGAGTGACTAGGGTGGAAGTAGAGCTCTGGAGTTTGGAAATTGCCAAACTTGTGTAGAGATGATATGTAGAAGACCATGCAGGGGCGAATCTAGGAGTGGGGACTGGTACGAGCTCCAGCCCGGGGTCAATTTTAGGGGAAAGGAAAAAATTGCACCTATAGAATCGCTAATTCAAGCCTGAGTTAAAATCTATATATTTTTATACAATACAAATCTAAATGAGCTATTTGCCTAGGTGGTTGATGTTAAAATTTTGTGCCTCAAGGTTCTGAGTTCGATTCCCACATATGGCAAACTTTATATTCATCTACCTCCTTCTTTTAAAGAGAATTGTAAACGAAAAAACATTTTATCTGAGTATAATGTTTCCAAAGTAGGTTTTTTTGTGGACAATATTACAGCAAGTTAGGAAAACTATCCCCCCCCCCATGCTTATCTCAACCCCCCCTAGATCAAGTCACGAGATCCACCCCTGCGACCATGGAATATTTACCAGTGTCACATGTCGAAGCTAAGGTTCCTTCAGTCTCAACAAGACCTGAACCCCAATGGGCAATTAGTTCACCCAGAGAAACAGCGGCTTTGGACCCTCCAATTAGGGAAAATACAAGTAAGAAACCAACAAGCACTGTTGGCAAAGATGGTGATCGAACTGACATATTGGGAGAGATTGGTTGATAGAGATATGGGTTTGGTATCTAACAATCCTAAGATGTACATTTTTTATAGAATATTGTCAAGATCGAGCTATATTTTACCACGAGAACCGGCCGAAGCTTCTTTAATTTTTGCTATTAGTTCTAAAATAATCAGTAGATATCGGGATCCAGCTCCTTAGAGATGTCCTCTCTATTACTAATTAGTCCGAAAGTCAATTTTGCCCGATTGACCCTACGATTAAAATTTAAGACTGGGGTCTTATACTCTTATAGTATGCAGGTGGGGCTTATGCTAGGCTGTGGACTTGCAATAACTGAAGAACAAATCCCCACGCTTTCTACCCATCTAACTCTTTTCTTTTCATCCTGTTGCTTAGTTAATGTATCACTAACTAGATTGTTATAGTTACCACAAACTAGCAAGAATATAATAATCTAATAGTTTATATAAGAGATTAGCCACATTTACGGCGGGGCGGCTATTACTCCTTAATTAATACTCCAACAAAAAAGTTACAATCTCTTTAGTTTGCAACCTTCAAACACAGCCTTTATGGTACTCAGTTGGATGTGGAGGTGGTGGGTTCACCTTAAAAGATAGTCCTATTTAATTTTGTAAAGTATGCATTAGTTTGTGATGATCTTATTAAGGACCTCTTACTCCTTAAATTGACTTGTAAACAATGAGGCAACCCAAAGTGCCAACGATGAACATATACATATAATATGTGTTTAAGCCAAAGTTAGCACTGATCTTTGGCTTTGTGTTCAAGAAACTAAATTGTAGACCATGGATTTCAATTCGAATTAGGGTTAAAGAATCTGCAACAGTAAGGTAGCATTGGATTTCATTTCATGGTTAGAGTGACGCTGCAGACATCGGGAACCAGTTCTCAAGTTACCGATTGTGTAATTAACTCGAACTCTGGTGGAGATCTGATGCCAAATGTAGTCACGGAAATTCGGAGCCTAGAGGAGGTTTAAGGGCAAATGTTGGGAAGCGTAACTCAAAAACCATGATGTATTCTAAGGTCTTAACATTGATGGAACTTACTAAAAATCTTAACTTAGCCTAAAGGAGATATTAGTTGCTGCAACTTGCAAAGATCTATCAGCTGATATTTGTGCGATGTACCTATTGTGATCAGAGAGACAGAGAAAGACTATAATTAAAAGGAGGTAGGGCAATGAGCACAAAATGGATATATTTGAAAATCCAGTTTGGGTGTAATGCCTAGTTTGATGTTTCATTGCTCTCCATCTAGCCATCTTGCAGGTAAGCTTTGGGGTCTTCCTGACTCGTACGCTTGTTTATGCCCTAGTCCTTTCAGACAACCTTGTGTGATAGCATAAATCATCGTAAACTTCAGTAGTTGTTTTCTTTTTGCTTCAGTAACATATTATGATTATTGTTTAACTGTGGTTCTTATACCTGTCTGTTTGATTTGTGTAGGGAGGAGTCTTGCTTGTGCCATCGTTTCTAGGACGATACAGGCCCTATTTACATAGGTTTTTCTCCCAGGATCCTCGCAGTGTTAAACACTTTTGGTTGGTGAAAATTTTCATGTCCGTCTTTAGCCCTATGATGATCACAGATACGACTGCATGACATACGCATCTTCACCCGAAAAAGAAAATATAATGAATATTTTGCTAAGTTTGTTCACTTTGCTTTAAAATATTACTAAGAAAGAGCTCACTCTGACCAATGTTCCATTCTTTCAGTAAGCTATCAACTTGCTTCAAAAAAGGTATTATATTATTTTCAGTGGCATTACCCTTAACTGCCAATTTGGGGGCCTGCATGTAAACATAGAACTTATTGTATACATTCTCCAGTAAATTGTACAGATTGAACAAGATCTTCAGTCCTAGTGCAGGCTTGCCCATTGCTTTGTTGGGTAATTTTTGCAGATTTAGCTTCGATGTGCTTCATTCAGATTTGGTCACAAGGTTGTAATTGATAGTAACACTGTTTATTGAATGAAGTTTGATGTCTATTTCTATCAAGTCTAGTAGAGCACTTACCATCTACAAATGAATAAGTGAACTAAATAATGCAATATTCACGTTTGAATGCAGTAGATATTTACTTACATAATCTATAATTTGTAGAAGAACAGTAATTGAAGAAGAAAAGAAGAACCATTTGAGATTTCCAGGAGAACACCCTCCTCTAGCTAATCCTACTCCATTAGGCTTCATCTGCCCTAGAATATAAAAGGGTATTTAGATCCTACTGGATCACTAAGCCCAAAGGTCCTTAAGCAGATAATTGCACTTAAGCTTAGTATATAAAAGGGTATTCCGATATGAACACAATCAATTTAATAGTCCTCTTCACATGCTCGTGAAAATAAACATAATGCTCGTAGTCATATGCACGACGGAAATGAGTACAACGGGCATATGTGATATGCACTCGTCTTGCACGGATAGGAATGTATAACGCCTGCCCAAGAATAAAAGAAAATAAATTTTTTGATGAAAAAAGCCCCTTGGGTAGTCCAAAGGCCCAAAAATATTACGTTAGATTCCTTTTTATATTCAAATCCAACCAAACTTCCCTCAAATCACTGTTTCGCATCCCTAAGGTGAGTTCGTGAGCAACCCCTTTACTTATTTTAGGGATTTAAGGTTTGTTTCTGTTGAGGATTTCTACTTTAATTGAGGATTTGAGATTGTTTGGTTAATGGGTTTCTCTGATTTGGCTCAAATGTTTTTGTAGAAGCTAATAGATGGTTTGCATGTATCTGATAAGTTAGATAAATATTTTATGCTGATATTCTGTTATATTCCAAATATGTTGTAAGATTGTTCTGGTTTTTTTTTACTGCTATGAATGTGTTGTGAAGATTTGATTAAGCCTTGAGTTAATAATATGGGTTGATTAAGTGTTTTGAAATGGTAATCTTAAAATCTACTTTGGACATGATAGTATCGGAAACCCCTAGTTCTTAAAGTTAGGTTAGGTTAGTAAGGATTAAGAAAAGTTAAGGGGTGCCTTATGGTTGTAAGACATCTCCATTCGATGTAAAAAGTATGTTTGAAATGTGGGAATGGGTCCAAAATCCGAATAATGGATTCCTGTAATTACTTTCTAGCCATGATAATTACTATAGGAAACCATTTGCTAGCGGTTTTTTTTTTACATATTAGAGAGCCTAATGGATGCATAAAACTTGTTTACAAATTTGAGCGTCCCCGTTCAAAAAATCTGTTCGTGTTAAGTGTAAGCCCTGAACTACTTTTCTCAACATTTACCAATACGGAAAAAATTGATACTTCACAGTAGGGAAAGCTTGTTAGAGTTTAGGTAATCTTTGATTCTTGAATCTGATGTGTTTGATAAAATTTTAAGATGTGTTTTATATTTTTTGTTTGTTAAGTATAGAAGAATTTTGGTGATGTCCACAGGCTTGGAGTAGCTGTAAGTGTGGTTCTGTTACATAGAACATGGGGGAATTGAGATTGGACGATGATGCTAGGTTGCAGTCTATTCCTAATTGGAGTTTTACTACTGTGCTCGCAAATGCATCACCTGAACATCAAAGAACTTTGCTTGGCGATAAACTTTACCCACTAGTAGATCATCTAGAACATGATATGGCTGGCAAGGTGACTGGCATGCTTCTGGAGTTGGATCAGCCTGAGGTTTTGCACTTGCTCGATTCCCCAAAAGCATTGAAAGCAAAAGTTTCAGAGGCAATGGAAGTATTACGTAATGCTGCTTCCTGGTTGCAATCTATTCTTCTTGGTGGTTTGGTTACGCAAGCACTTTCACCACCTAAACATCAGAGGAGGATGCTTGGCGAGAAACTCTACCCACTGGTAGATCAGCTAGAACATGAGTTGGCTTGCCAGGTGACTGGAATGCTTCTGGAGATGGACCAATTTCAAGTTTTGCAATTGCTTGAGTCCCGGGAAGGACTGAAAGCAAAAGTGGCGGAGGCAATGGAGATGTTGAACACGTCGCAGACTATTCCTGTTGTTGATTTGGTTACACGGTTTGCAAATACATCATGTGAGCATCAAAAGAAGATGTTTGGCATGAGTTTGAACCCATTGGTAGATCAGCTTGTAAATGAAATGTTTGCCAAGCTGACCGGCATGCTTCTGAAGTTGGATCAACTTGAAGTTTTACACTTACTCGTGTCACTGGAAGCTTTTAAAGCAAAAGTGGTGGAGGCAGTAGAGGGGTTGATGAATGATGCTTCTAGGTCGCAGTTTATTCCAATTGGTACTTTGGCTACTTGGCTCGTAAATGCGTCACCTGAACATGAGAGAATGATTCTAGGCGAGCTTCTGTACCCACTTGTTGATAAGCTTGAACATGAGAGCGCTCCCAAGGTGACTGGCATGCTTCTGGAGATGGACCAGCCTGAAATTGTACATTTACTGGAGTCCCCAAAAGCATTGAAAGCCAAAGTGGCGGAAGCAATGGATGTATTGAAGAACGTTGCTCAGCAACAGGTTAGTAGTCCTACTAAAACTTGCGCTTTGTTGCTGAATGATTGAAATCTATATTTTAAAGTGCCTTTGGTGTTAGCGGTAGTTTTACATGAAGTTTTAATATACTAGGTTTGAGAAACATTTTCAGTTAGGACATTGATACACAGACTTCTAATTGATTAAACACATTGGATTTGCTGAAGAACTTTTTGTTTGAGAACTATTAACTTATAATAGTTGTACCTCAACGTCATGAACATGGAACAAATTGAATTTCCACATTAGGAAACCTTGTTGCTTTTAGCTAATCCTGGTTAGAAGAAAGATGTTTGGTAAATAAACATAAAATTTGAAAGAAGCAAAGCCGTAGAAAACTATTTACCTAAAATCTTTTTCCTGTCCAAAAGATTTTTGTAGGAACCCACTTCATCTATCTATCTATGCTCGGTTCGCCTCCACAAAGTCAAGAGAACTTCTTGAGTAACCCCTTTTTCTTAGTTTTGTGACTTATATTTTCTTTTATATTTTTGCATTAACTTAGTTGTCTCGTCAATAAGAATATTTTTGTTTTCTAAAAACAAAAAAGAGTATTTTTGTTTTGTAAGCTGTTGCCAAAGTTGTACGCACTTTAGTTGAGGTTTTTTTTTGTATGGTGACATTTTAAAGTATTCTTGTGAAATTGTCTGTGTTTTATGTTTGTGAAATATAAGATAATCCATTTCTCAAGTTTTGTTCTTTTAATTTTTTTTTTAATTTTGAAGTTTTGTTTAAATATTGAGTATGACCTGAGTTCATTTATTTAGTTTCTTTATCTAAGTTATTTGTTCATCTACATGTTCAGGAACCTACTTTCTGGGTCATAGAGGATAATAAAACAACATGGGCGAGCCACTGCTTCAAGGATAATGTTGAACAGTTACCAAAGTCTGAAACAATTACCGATACTTTCTGTGTCATGGAGGAAAAGAAAACATCATGGGAGAGCTACTGCTTTAAGGACAATGTTGAACAGTTACCAAAGTTTGAAACAGTTACCAATACAATTGACGAAAGCGTTACCGAAACGACTATGATTTACTTTGATTTTGTCCGACTACCCGATGACCTGTTGGAGCGAATCCTAGCCTATCTCCCAGTTGCAAGTGTATTTATTGTAAGATCAGTGTGTAAAAAATGGAATGAGATTGTGACTTCAAGAAGGTACTTGTGGAACTTATCAAACCTGTTAGAGCAAAAACCATGGTACTTCATGTTTACAAGTTACAGAGGACCTAGTGGGTATGCTTATGACCCCGTCTTTGGAAATTGGTATGACATTTTCTCCGTGACCCCGTCTTATGGAAAATGCTTACTTCCCATTATTGATTCATCGAACTGGAGCATTGCTTCATCATATGGGCTGGTCTGCTTCATGGATAAGGAGAATGGTGGAAGCCATTTATTTGTCTGTAACCCAATCACTAAAGCCTATAAAAAGCTTAAAGAGCCTGCAACACTTAAATCATCAGACTATAGTGCCCTTGCAATCTCTGTGCAGAAGACATCAAGTCGTTATATCGTCTCAATTGTGAAAAGTGTGCATGACCTGGACGATTTCTTTCAGTGGGATCTCTCAATTCAAGTTTATAATTCTGAAACAAGGGTTTGGGTGACTTTTGAGATTGATGTCTTGAGTGGATGGAGGGGGGATAATGAGAGTGTTATCTGTGATGGAGTTCTGTACTTTTTGATTTACGATACAGGTATTGGAGAGACCGGGCGTGGACTTGTTAGTTATGATCTCTCAAAACGGTCTGTGCGTGCTTCATTCGTAGAGACATTTATCAACCTACCTTGCCCTCTCACATGTGCCCGATTGATGAATCATAAGGATAAGTTGGTAATGGTGGGAGGGATTTGTAAACGAGGGAGACCCAGTGATACTACGGCAATTGGAATCTGGATACTTAAAGGAAAAGTCTGGCAACAGATATCACGAGTACCTCACAACTTCTTTCAAAAATTTGGTGAAGTCGACAATTTCTTTCCAAGCGGTGGAGCTAACGATCTTATTTACATCCAGACTTTTGGATCTTCATCTCTTCTGACATTTGACATGAACAGAAGCCAGTGGAAGTGGGCTACAAGGTTCCCTATTACAAATAAGAGTATTGATACGTTCAATGGTTTCTGTTTTGAACCAAGGCTTGAAGTTTCACCCTAGCTCCTCTCGTCTGATTGTCTGGCAGTATACTGACGGTATCTTCTCTGGTCTAACTTGAGTAATTTATTTTGTAAGGTTGTATGCCAAGATCTTGATTTTTGTCTTACAGTTTTTGCATGTAGGGGGTTCTTATATTTAATATTTGTGTATGACAATTTCCATCAGGCTCAAAAGATAATTTCCATACAAGAGTGGTTTGTTATATTTCATATTTGTGCATGTAGGGGGTTGGATCGTGAGAATAATTCTGATCTCCACAAGTGATTTTGATTGTCTTACAGTTTTTCAGTAATTTTATGATGGTTTATACTTTATTTTGTGCGTAGCTGATGCCAAAATTTTGGTAGAGTTTGAGTTAAAGCATTTGGTAGTGCCGCAGGCACACAAAGTATAGAGTTGTAGTGCTGAAGGCACACCATTTTGGCTTTAAGAAAATACCGCATTGGTCTCCCAACCGTTTAGCGGTTAAACTAGTTAATATGATTCTTCGATTTTTCTCCATCTTGTGTGTTTCTTATATCCCCAACTCAATGTTCATTTTTGTTATTGCCAAATGCCCAGAGTCTGATAATTTGAGGTTTCTGGTTCTCCCGTTGAGGATGGCAAATTTTGAGTCCTCCCACGGAAGGACTATGTGCAGCCAAGGAAGCCTGATGGAAATTGTCTTATTTTTGTAAACTTGCGGTATATTTTCTTACTTATTCATCTCATATTGAAAGTTTGCGACAATCCACAGACTTAAAACATATTCTGGGAATGACAAAGTTGTGGTGCTCTAAATAAGATGAAAACGAGCTGTTAAACGACATGGGAAACCTTTTTTGCTTAATCTTTGCTGTGGGGGTACTTAATCTTGTATTCTATGAACAGGGCAGATATGACTATTGTTCCTATGGTAACTTGACTTTATTGTTTCACACATTCTAACAGATACAACGTAAAGACTTGTTCTTCGGGTTTCTCAAGTAGTATTTGGAGCTAGAACTTGTAACTCGTAGCACCTCTTGTCAGGCCTACCAATCACTCAAGAAAGGTTAGAAGCGTGACTTTTATGAGCATCTCAAATCGCTTCCAGCAGTAGGCCGACAACACGGTCTACGTCGTTAAACTAAAATTACAAATGGGTCCTTCAAAGACCTGACTTCCCCAACCAAACAAAAAAAATCGTAAAGGTTAGTTTAGGAAAAAGCAAATAAAATTACGTCTATATTTGGCGCGAAAAGTTCTTGGTCACACTGAAAACGACCACAAAACTATGCCCAAAAATTTAAAATAAAAAAAAATAAAAACTTTTTAGGAGAAGTTGACATTCTCTTAACCAAGCCAAACTGACAGGTAACTAATCCAATTCAGGTTTAGATCTTTGATTTTGCATTAATGTTCTGAAATATCTTTGACTTATGGATTTTGGTGAATCAATGATTTAGTTTGAAAGAAATTTTACTTATTTAGGTCAAAATTTATGAATTGTGTGAAATGAAATTAAGAAGTTGTGTTAAAATGGGGATTTTGGGTACAATTTTTTTCACCCTAAAGAGTGGAATTTACAATGTTGATTTTTTTATACCCAAAAGTACAATTTTATTTTAATTCTGTTTAGAAATGTTAGGTGACATATATTGGTATAGTTTTTTTTAATTAGAGTGTGTTTTTCATGTGGTGGCGGTTTCGAATGTGTTTCTTGTGAAGAATTTTAGGTATTTGATAACATGTTTTTTAGGTAAGGTTGATCCTACTTCTAATGGAATGTATAGGTTGGTATGTTCTAACCTAAGAGAAAAAAACTCCTATTTTGACAAGAAGACAACTAATTCCGTTCAGATTACGCTGAGATTTTTTTAAAGTTAGGTAACAATGGGAACTTATGTCTACTTCAAATCAAGGGTGTATTTTGTTTGATTGCATAGAGTGGGCTGATACTAGGTGTAAGATTAGTCTCACATTAAAGTGACTAAACTATCATCATTGAGTTGCAAAAATAGGTTGATATCTTGAACTCTTAGCACTCATAGTTGTTATTATTAGGCCTTAGACAGGATAATGCCAAATATTTGCCTGATTCTATTTAATGTCACTTAGGTAGGATGCCTCCAAGTTGACATCATGTATTGTAACAACAAACAGCCTCATATCTCTTTTAAATTTAAGCAAAGAGACCTCAACATTATGCAAGGATTGTAACTTGTCATTCGTCGTCCGTTTGTATATCTCGTCCTTTGCTTTGTTTTTTCTTCTTCTTTAATAGTCTCACTCCCTACCCTCAGTTTCCCTCTCAAATCTCTCCGGTTTTTACGATGCAATCTCTTTCTACGTTGCTTCTCTCCCATTGATAGTTCTTGTATTTTTTTTGTTATCAATCCCAATTTTTTGCTTATTTATTTTTGGAGGAACCAATGGCAAAAGTAGTTGCTGATGTACTCTACTTAGATAAGAAGACAGAACATCCCAAAGTTGCTAATGAAGTTAGTTTCAGTTGTATTCATAATGGTGTAACTGCTACTTATGGAGATGGGGATGAGGGAGGGGTCTACAGACCACAGTATATCATGTCAGATGGCTGTTTATACCAAGGTTTGTGGTTTCAAGGCAAACGAAAATCGGGAAAAGATTGGATTAAATATCCCTCTGGTGCGACCTATGTGGGTGATTTCCATGAAAGTTATATTCATGGGTATGGTAGCTATACAGTAAGAGATTGTGATAGCTATGATAGGAATTGTATCTTGAATAAAAGACATGGTTTTGGGAAGATTAAAAACACGAATAAGGTTGTTTCCGAAGGTTTTTGGAGTGGGTTTTATTATGGGAACAAGGGATATATATGGGGTGGTGGAGGTCTTGATGTTGGGCAGTTGAGCAGAGTAGCAATGTGGGGAGAGGGTAGTTTATCAGTAAGCGGAGTACAGCACAGGTTTGGGTTCTTACGATTCGGAGATGGGAGGTTCTTGTTCGGACTTTGTGACAGAGATCTTTTAGTTCAAGAATATCAAAATCACTCTCTTGATGTTGATCTAGGTTTTCTGGGATCAAGCTTTAATAAGGGTGCTTTAGGCTCCTATGATGCTTTGTTCAATAGATTGACAGAGGTTTTTTTAAGAAAATTTTGTGGAAAGCTTGAAATTAGAAACTTTCAAGGATGTTGTGAATTGGAAACTGGACTTGAGATTCTTAGGCATGAGGAAGATGTTTTGCGCGTTTCCGCCTCTAACTTACTTTTTCTACCCCATGGTGAGGATGGGGGAGATATGAAGAAACCGGGAATAGTGGTCATTAAGGGGCACAACAATTATGAACCTATTAGATCTCTTCAGCTTGGAATCAGGTTTCATGTTTTTTTCCTTCTATACTATCTGATATTTGCACCGGATAATCTTCTTTATTTGCACAAGTTTCTGATTTGGTAGTACTATTTTCGTACCACTATAAAAGTTGATTTTCCCTAAATTTTAAGGCTCACCTGTTTCTCTAACAATCTTCCCCCTGTGTTTGCCTAAATTTCATATGTTTTAAAATGGATATGGGTTGGGAGTAGATATGCGTGGTATATCGGTCCTCAAAATGGGGGTAAGTCTAAAGTTGAGTATTTGGGGCATATAAAATATGTAATTGCATAAAGAGGTTGGTTCGACCCTATTCGTTATTTGGCAGAACACAACTTCTTATATAAAGACAGTCATCTAATATGCTTGATAACAGATTATTATTCAAGATAGGTACTATGTAAACCTCGATTGATAACTTATATAATTACCTTGAGGTACTTCCTGATCAAGTTTTCTTATATTTAAAATAAAGTGCTTGGATTCTGAGATCCTTTAGTAACTATTTTATTTGACCTGTTGTAGGCACTTTTTGAGGCCGCCCATGGCACTGCCAAAAAGAGAACTTTCTGATCATGACTTCCGATCTACTAAAAGTACGTGGATACAATTTCCTAAGCATGCTGCACGCCGTCTCCCTTCAGGCACAGTTACAGAGTTTGAATGGAAAGACTATTGTCCAATGGTTTTCAGGTTCCTTATTTGATATTCATACTGCGTCTTCTTTAAATAGCCAACAATACTCATATGAAGTCAAGCATCTGATACTTTTGTGACACAACAGACAAGTATTAGTTGAGTATCCAAGTGACAATATTGGGAGTCATGTTCTTGAAAATTAGTGTTAGGCATGAAACCTGAGAAAGGGAAGCCCGTTTAGTTTTTGGTCATTTTTACAATTGAGACTATATTATTTTAAGCTTCTTCATAGAAAAACTAGTCAGATACTTTATAAAAGACCGGTAATCCATAAAAGGACCTCCTACTTTATAAAAGACCTCCTATGTTCTACCTCTGCCCTATTTTCTTGTTAGTTCTTGTTTACTATGTGAATCAGATGGTTAGATATCGACAAGAGCTTTGATGGATGGCATGTCCTTACATTGAGCCATCGAGGAATGGCCTACTGTGGTCCATGTGACTAATGGTTAAAATGATATATAATAGTGAACAATCACAGCTCCCTTACCCCATAATGTGCCTTACTGGATCACCACTCTTAGAGAATTAAGAATATTTACACCATTATTTGGCTGATAGGAATACAAATTTGTCCTTAAGTTTGGCAATAAGTGACACTTGCTGGAGGTTGAGATCTACAATCTGGTGCTCATCAAAGACATGTTCTATTCCATGAATCAATATAAACAGAGATCTTTTAGTTCAAGCAATTATGTAATATGGCTCGAAAAGTTTTGTTTAACTTATCCAATACTAGTCTACTTCTGTTGATTATGGCTATATATCAAATTTTTGTAGTTAACAGGTAATTGAAATGTTTAGCGAAAGAATGAAAGATGAGGGTGTGATTAATGAGTATGACTCACTTTAAGAATGTATACAGTAGTGAACATAAGGCGGTAATTTGTTAAATATTGGACCGAAGAAGTGTCAAACAATTGATTTACATCAACAGGTCAGGTTTTTAAATTCTCAAAAGAAGAAAAACGAGAACTGATAGAGATAGTTTAATATCTTGGGTCTTTAAAAAAAAAAAAAAAAAACTAGTTTCAGTATATGAAATGTAATTTTAGCAAAAACATACTTTACTTTTCAAAAAATTCCTAAAGAAAATTTATGGTTAGATTCCCTAGTGAAAATGATGGCCGGGTCTAATTTGATTCTTTGCAGAACCTTCCATTTCGGGGTACCAAATGGTAATCACAGGCTCAAAGCTCACAAGAAATTCATCTCTAATTTTGAAATATTTGCACTTCAAGCTATATGACTAACATGCCTAAGCTCAATAGTAGCAATTGAGCATAAAAATACAGACACACTAGGTTTAAGTAGAGAGTACAATATTGTTAGTAGCTGACCAAACATGGGAACATGGTAAGATGATTAGGCATTTATTTCTACTTAAATCTAACCTTCAGTATTCATAACTAAAGCATACGTTCTTTTGCTATGCAACTAAAACATATGTTTGTATAATAGACCACTATATGGCATCCTTTTTACTTAAGAAAAAGTGCACACAACCTCTCTAAATCTGTCTCCCTCATTTATAGAGGTTTTTACGTTTACATTTGTAACCTTTTGAAATTTTTATAGCTGATTTGTTCACAAACACATATTTCCAGGCGTCTTCAAGAACTTGACGATATTGATTATGCTGATTACGTGCTTTCCATTTGTGGATATGAAACTCTAAGGGAACTTTCAGCACAGGGAAAAAGTGGCTGCCTTCTTTATTCATCTGATGATAATCGATTTGTCATAAAGACAATGCGTAAAGCTGAAATGAAGGTAATATGCACCCTTTTTTTTCAACACTGAAATCTCATGGAAAATTGTTATAATAAAAATATGTCAAGGTGACTACTGTCTAGGTCATCAATTTTATGAAACAAGGAAATTGAATTTATCGTGGTAGGGATTTTTTCCTTTAACTTGTCTCTGTCACTCACATATCAATCAAAGATGTGTTCCTCCATAAAAGGTATATTTTTGGTCCACTCATCCATATAAAACTGATCAACATTAACAAAATATGTTTCTTTGCATTGAATACTTTCTACTAAATACTAATCTATCATGCAGGTACTGTTGAAGATGCTTCCGAGTTACTATGATCATGTTCACACATATGGGAGCACCTTGCTGACTAAATTTTATGGACTCCATGTTGTAAGGCCGTCTGTAGGTTTTAAGGTGAGAAAGAAGCCTCGTGAAAAAAATATTGTTTAATTGAAGACGTTCTTCTCTCTCTCCTTCATCTCGCATGAGCTCCAAACTAATGTATTCTCATGGACAGGTTTATTACGTCGTGATGAGCAATATACTTCAGTCTGATCTATACATTCACAGACGATTTGATCTTAAAGGCTCTTCACAAGGTCGGTATGCCAGTAAATCGGCAGTTAATGGGAGTACAACGTTCAAGGATTTGGATCTTGATTTATCCTTCCATCTTGACCCGTTAACTCGACATCGGTTTTTAAAGTAAGCCTTAATCTTATCCTTAATAGCAAGATAGATGTAAAAAAATAAAGGAAGTGAGATTGTAGGGTCGATAGAAAGTCTATCCTTTCATATAAGGAGTGAAATTGTAAGGCCTTAATAAACTATTTTAGAGAATTCCAGAAGATTAATCAACTATACGGGGTTATTGCTGGGAAAAAATACTAAAATTACCATTCAGCAAACTTTGGCTTGGTTGCAGTCTGCTTGCTACATGTAGTGAGTGGGTAGCTGTAGTTAAACCAGAACACCCTTTCAAAGAGTGTTGAGACAGATCAAATGAACTTTCTTGCAGTCAAAACACCACAACTTTTCTCTTCTTTTCAACCCCCCCTCCCCTTTCGAAGAGCATTTCGAGAGGCTCCCCTTTCAGTGGGCATTAGTTGAAAATGTTGGAGAGCTTGGTGGATAATTGAGATATTACTCAGTTAAAAATTTGATGTCAATGTGTAGCAATTTTAGCTGTAAACCACTGTAGCTGCTCTTAGCCATAAATCTCAAGACATGCAAAATAAACAGCGTTCTTTTGTTTAACAGCCAAATCAAGCACGACTGCAAATTTCTGGAAGCAGAGGGAATCATGGATTACAGCCTTTTGTTGGGATTACATATTGAATCTTCAACTCGGGGTGGGTTTTCCCATAAATCTCCTCAATACATCCTTGCACATTTCTTACCGAATAATCAGACATTAAGGTATACGTATATTGTAGGAAAATAATGCAAGTTATAGGACCAAAGAAGGAATGCTATACCTACATGTCTGACTGTCCGAGAATATTCCTCTTCCTACCCTTTATGTCTTAATCTTTAGACACTTTAGCTTAATTAATAAAAAATAAATCCCTAATTAAGCTGAAAGTTACTAGCGCTCCCCCAACCTTATCTCTTTAATGCCTTTCTGCCCACCCATTTTTTTCTCCAAGTTATTATGTTGTAGGTTTATTTGTTCTTCCTTCCATTATTTTTCCCCCCTTTTATATGGTGAGTAAACTTATTGTGCTACGATCACACTACTATACTGTGAATTGATTCTCATTTTTACATGACTTATCCACCAGGCTGGTAATAGGGAAGGTATTCTCACTTTCTAAATGTAATTAACCATATAAATCTATGTTCTTATAGCATAAACTGCATAGTAAGTATACCCTGTATTATAAAATAAGGGGTGAACCATGGAGTTTGATGCATTTTCATTAACCCAATTCATATAGTTCAAAGAAAATGTAATTTCATAGCACTTGTCTTTACTGTCTCATGTTTATGGAACTCTATATTTAATTATTTATCCATCATGTCAGCTATTAGAGATTTCCTAAATGAGATTTGTGTTGGAGTATATGTGTGCTTCTACACATATACTAGTTTAGTCCCACATTGAGTAAGAATAGAAATAGTTTAGAGAGCCCCTATTATATAAAGGGAGTCTAAGATGTAATCTAATTAATCATAGTGAATAAACTTTCTCCTCTTACTTATTTCTACTTGATATAAGAACCTATTCGATCTTGTAGACGACTTAAGGGTTTTATGCTTCCGTTGGCGGCGGCCTTTGTCATCATCGGACAATTAAAGTATGTTGTCTTTTTCCTCACTTTTTTTCAATCTTTCCAGTTTCTAGATTTTTTTAAGGAACCAACGTTATTTCGCTTCACAATGTCAGCCATGCCGCTTGAAGTCGACCTAACATTATTTCATTTTTTCGCTTTTGTTTCCCCCATCAACTTAGTTTGACCTAATTGACTATTTAAGCTCTCTCTCTCTCTCTCTATATATATATATATCTATTATGGACTCGATTATCTATTATTTTTCGTGAAATATGAAAAAAAAATTGTTACATGTCGCGAGTTGCGATTTCTTTCTTTGGATCGGATGAAGGCGTTAACTACCTTCCACCGCGATCATGAGATGCTTCTTTTCCTCGAGTGATTTATCACTCGAGCGATTCATCACTCGAGCGATTTTTATTTCCTAGAGTGATTTTCTCTTTTCCTCTAGTGATTATCTTATTTCTTTTCCGCCTAGTTTACAAGCTGTAGTTCAAAAATTGAGGTTTTTTTTAAGAGAGAATTGACAAGCTTTATTGATTTTTATCGCTTTTTATAGTGATTTCTCTTTGAATCACTATGATTTTTTTACTTCTTTCATCGCTAATGCGGTTTAAAGTCTATATTCCTATCATTAGATGTGATCTTATCTATCATATTCTATTACGAGCATATTTGTATCAACGTGAGGGGAATTATTGAAGTACATAGTGTGTTTACACATATACTCCTCCTTTAGTCCCACATTGGTTAGTAATAAAAGTTGTTTAGTGACACCTGTAGAGCAGTAAAGTTTGTAATAATTAGAATCTTGGAATATCAATATTTTCCTCCCCTTCTTATTTCTACATGGTATCAGAGCGGTCGCTATCTTGAAGGAAAAAAAAAAAGTTTTGTCACTTCCGCCGGCGGGGGCTATTGCCATCGCCGGACCACCAAAGTCTAGGTTTCACTTTATTGAGATCCACAACAAAAGTTGTTATTACAGTTCGATAGTTGTAGAGAATCAAACCTAACTTTTGTTATTCGAGATTGCAATCTAGACTACAATTATCTTGTAGGTCCTGTAATCTACAATTTTTCTTTAATATAATACTGCTGCAATTTTGCAAATTTCTGCAATCCTTCGTCAAATCAAAATTCACAATTTGCGCTATTTAAGCTACTACTTCTTATATATCTGAGATAGTGAGATGTGAATTTATTCTGAAAAAACACGGTGCAACTGGTTTGAATGAAGAAGACGGTGCTGCGGTTTAAGGTTTTTCTTGGTAGTTGGTATTTGTGTAACTTTGACAGTCTAAATTCTGAAACCTAACTTCCATTAGGGTTTATAAAATACTCTGATTTATCTTTAGTTGCTAGTCTTTGCAAGCCTCAACTTCTGCAATCTCATCTCTGTCGAATCCTTGTTGATTGAATCGGGAGATTTGAAGAGAGGTTATGTTCGCGAAGGAAAGAGAAGAAGAACTTCTAACAGTTCGATTGGTTTTTGTTTTGGGAAAGGTTTCAAATTTGGAGTTTAGTTGAGGAAGAAACAACATAGAAGCTCTCCTATGATGGGTTGTTCATTACTGGTTAGATCTGCTATGGAGCTGTTTGTGGAAGTGGGTTATGTGACAACACGTATTGATCCAAATATCTTCTACCTCTGTAATCTCTACTGGTCAGTCCAGTATTAAACCACTTTGGTCCAGTCTCACTTTGACTTGGAAGTGGATTGTATGGTCTTATTTGTGGTTCTACTCGGCTCTATTTGGTGGTGGAATTTAATCTCGTGATACAATACGCTATGTGCGATGTACGTTGGAGATGCGCAGTGCTGGAATGTTTTTCCATAATGTGTATGTTTATGACCTATTTTCCGTTAGCTTCTTTGTGTTCTTCCTTTCATAGTTCTTTATGACGGCTTGATTGGTAGTGTTATATATATGTGGTGACGTGAGATCTATGGTGGGGATTTTTGAAGATGACGGGTTTATTTTTCATGTGATGACTATGACAATGTGTGATGATGCCCACTATATGGGTCAATATAGTGGGTCATCTTTAGGTCCAACAGTGTCACTTCAATTAATCAAGTTAGACCCACCTCGTAACTTCATTTTTTGACCATGTGTATTGAGTTTATTTACTGTTTGACAAGTCAAGTTGTCTTTCTCTATTGATATTGCACTCGATTTTCTCTTGTTTCGTGAAAGGCGATATTTTATTTATTTGGTTCCTGTCACGAGATGCGATTTTCTCTCATTGGATGGAATGAAGTTGTTAAATCACCTTCCACTTCGATCATGAGTTTTTTGTTTCTTTCCTCGAATGAGTTTCCTCTCATCTTCTCTAGTGATTCTTTCCTAGAGCGATTTTCTTTCCTCTAGCAATCATTTTACTAGCCAAATTCACAAGTATAAATTACAAAATCGAGATGCAATATTTTATTGTCGAGAGATGAGGTATTTTTCGTTTGCCTGGCGCGAGATACGATTTTCTCTATTTAGATCAGATGAAGATGTTACTAGACTAACCTTCCACCTCGGTCATGAGTTTTTTTTCTTCTCTCTTTGGACCGGATGAAGATGTTAGACTATCTTCCACCTCGATCATGAGTTATTGGTTTCGTTCCTCGAGTGATCATCTTCATCGACTAATTTTCTTACCTCAGTGTCTCTTTAAGATATTTACATCACTCTCGAGTGGGAAAATTGGCAAATCTGTTAGTGTCGCCGATTTCACAAGTACGTGTGGGGAAAATGGCAAGTCGGAATGCTGCCGATTTCACAAGGGATATGTGAAGCTTTGAAGTGTTTTTGCTGCTGTAAAATAATTGTCTAGAAGAAGTTTTATCAGTTTTAATAGGAGCCTTATTATAAGTGAGGGAGTGATTGCATCCCTATGAAGGATTATCTATTTTACTTTCTTATTATTATCCACTTGATACAAACACATTGTGTTCGTATCAACGTGAGGGGGAGTGTTGGAGTATATGTGTGCATCTACACATACTAGTTTAGTCCCACATTGAGTAAGAATATAAATAGTTTAGAGATCCCCTATTATATAAAAGGAATTTAAGATGTAATCTAATTAATCAACTTAAGAGTGAATAAACTTTCTTCTCTTATTTATTTCTACAATTTGATCTTGCTTTCTCTTTCCTTTTCTATCTTGCAGGTGCAGCTGATGCTCGTAGTCTCACTAGCGGGAACTCATTCCCCCCAGACTCTGCGTGGAAACTTGCCGACCATGACTTAACATGTTGTGACAATCACCAGCGGTCCTGTGGGTATGAACATATCTTTTCACTTACGTAAACATAATGGTATTGGCCCTTTTCTTTCACACTATTAGGTTAGGATCGCCATGCTAGTGATATGGAAGGTTTTCGAACTCGCTTCTAGTTGGAAGTGTCCAATGAAAAACATCGGCAACTTGTGTTGTCTGTTGTACAATGTTCTCAAGATGCAAAACATGGGTTTTGTTATGTCCATCATGATGACACCCTACCAAAATCATCATTCTGACCTTCTCAATATATGTTTCATGATACATAAAATGTTTTTATGACATCGTCATTTAGAAACTTCGTACCCGTAAAATGAAAGTCTTCTAAAACAGTACACTTTGTGCAACAAGTTAGTAAGGTGAACGTGACATAAAACTGCATTAAAGGATAGACTTTGTTATCCATTTCCTCGTGTTGTCTTTAGCTTACTATTTAGTTAAAATGCAGGGCTGAAATTAAACTTGGGGTGAAAACCCCGGCACGTGCTGTCAAGCTGCCAAGAAATGAAGTGGGAAGTACGTCATCACATTTGAGAGTAGGGACCAGAGAATGTTACAATGTGAAACTCTATTTTGGAATAATAGATATCCTTCAGGGATACAATGTGAAGAAGCGCATCGAGCACATGTACAAATCAATACAGTTTGATTCACAGTCAATCTCAGCGGTTAATCCTAAGGTGTATTCAACCCGTTTTCAAGATTTCATCCACGAAGTGTTCCCCACGGATGACCTCGAATTTTGAATTTTCTACGCTTCCAATTCTGTAAGTTATTTTGTACATTCCGTCTGTATTAATGAAATTTATTTTGTTTATATGATAGTAGTGATATAAATGTATTCTCATGTTTTCCATCAGAGCATGAGATTAGCTATAAAAAATTTATTAGTTAATCTTCTTTAATTTGTCTAGTAGAAAAACTCTTGAGATCATCTCCGAAAGGGAAGGTGACTCTTCAACTACATGCTTAAGCAAGTGGGTGTCATGCACGTAGAAAAATTCTACTCCCGTGTCTTCTCTAATGTTGCTGTCCCGTCGTTTGCTAACTTTCACCACTCCTACCCCTCTGCAAACTAGGAGAAATGCTCTGTCTCTGCTTCGTGGGGCATGATCCTTAACCGTTGCACCAACCGGCATTGGTTTTTTGGTGTGTGAGTCGGACTAACTACTCATCTTTTTTGCCCGTTCCCTATATACTCAAGGCGGTTTGACACTGAAAGAGAATAACCGGAGCTGCCTAGCCAATTAGATAATTAGCTTCCCTGAATGCCCCAACCTTAGCTCCTCTAGATTATATTTTTAGTATTAGTGTATGTGAAGTAGGAAAGTTTTGGTTCAATTTCTGGTAATGTTGGTGAAAGTCTTGGCTTGTGCACTTATTCAATGTTTGCCATGATCTAGGAGATCTGATTCTGTTATGTTTGTTCTAAACGAGTCTAAGCTTGCTAATCCTCATTTTCTGAATGTGTCAATTCTCCTAAAAGGAGAGTCTTGTCCATTAGTTTTTTTTTCATGTCCCTGAATCAATACTGGCACTGCAATAAAAATTTCTTCCCAAACATGCAGTGTTCACATGAAAATCTTACAAATCTTCACCACTCCAGACAGTTGAGCTCACTCAACACCTCTAGGCCTATCTGGCAAACTCATAAACCCCAACCACATATGCCAGTATCTGCAGGATTTTTAATGCCAAAAATTTAATAGCTATCACTATTTTATGTACCTTTTATCACAATCAAATAATCACATACCACTATCAGCAGGGGTGGAACCACATAGAGCTCAGGGTGGGCAACCGCTCACCCTGAAATTTCAAAATCTGCATATGGGAAATGATAGTTTCGCGCACCCTGGAATTGATAATTACTCATATATAATGTCCTTTGCCCACTCTATTTTCTTAGTTAGTGGTTATTTTTGTAAAACACAATTGCAAGAAAGACAAGTGCCACCATTTAATGTTGTTTCTCTCTCCCCACTAACATGAGAAAAAAATACCACTCTCTTCCCCTTAACATTTGATGCTCCTCTGTGTGACACTTGTTGCCTTCTCTAGTTTTCATCCAATCTTCATGGAAAAGAAAGTTCACTTTAAGAAACAAAGTTGAGAACTCTTTCATACTAAGCAGCAGCAACTCTGCTCGATAGTTTTGTTGATCGTCAGATTGAGAGGCATAAATAAGTGATCATTCTAAGATCCACCACTGACTATCAACCTCCATTTAAAAGCATTGCCTTAGAGCATCTCCATCAGTTGTAAATTTGGGTGTGGGTTGGGTTTTGTTGTCAGAGGAAACCCAAAACCCACACTTAAACCCTTCCAGCACGTGAAAAAACGGGTGTGGGTTGCTTGCGTGGCATTGACAAAACTCAACCGAGTGTGGGGAGCTCACACTCAAAAAAATAAGTTTGGCGGAGTTTAAAACACCGTGCAGAGTAAAGAATAACGCGGAGATTAAATATTTATTTATTGGTGTGGGAGAGGAGATGAATAATTGTGCGGACTAAAGAATACCGCTGCGAACTAATTTTTTTTTTTTTTTTTAAATAAAGATCATTACCCACTGCCAGAAGAGTTGAGTTTTTTTTTTTTAACAAATGGTGGGATAGCAGTCAGAGCTCACACTCAACTATTGGAGATGCTCATACCTTTCGAGTTTGAAGTATCCAGATACTCTTATTCTCCATAAAAATTTGAATATGACACAATTCCAGTTGTTTATCTTATTTTTACCGTTCCTGCTGACTATTTTTTAAGCCAGTTAGCCATCAAAATGTTCCTTCATCCAACTCCTTGTAGGATCCATTTCTATTCCGGGTAGAAATCTATTCAACGAGCAAAAGGAGAGAGAGGGATTCGAACCCTCGATAGTTCTTTCGAACTATACCGGTTTTCAAGACCGGAGCTATCAACCACTCGGCCATCTCTCCTAAAGACAATCTCTATTGTAATTGTATTTGTATTCCCCCGAATAGGACATGGCTATTCGAATTGATGCCGTCACTATCTGTAGAAAGATCCCAGGCCTGAATTCTCTCTATATTTTTTAGAGTGGGTTTTCATAGCAGCGTTTTAATGAGGCAACCATCTCAATGTCAGGGGGAGTGTTATCAACTGCGTCAACGCCATATGGTTGAAAACCCATAACCACGTAAGGTTGCTAATTAACATCAATTTTACCCAACATTTTTCTTAGGAATGTCGCGGGGGTTTTGAGCCAGGTGTGAGAATATCCACACCAACACCGGGATGTTGGAGACGTACTTAAGCTACTTTTCTTTTCTGCTTAATTAAGTTATAAGCCAAGTAAATTTGGATGATAAAAATAACTGACTTATTTTAAGTCAAAAAGTAACAAAAACCAAAGCCAAAAAATGGAGCTTATGACTGCAATTAGAGTCGACAAAGTGACCCCAACCCGACCCAACCTAACTCTGTTTCTGGTGGGTTTGGCCTTAATAGTTCCCGGGTCATTTGACCCGAACCCTTCTAACCCATTTAATAAATAGGTCGGGTTAGGGTTTACCTTAAACGGTTCAGATTGATCCGTGACCCGTTTAAGTTTGATTTGGGACAATTGTAATTTATGATTTTATGGTATTATCCATCATTTCAAGTAAAATCTGAGCATAAAGTGATGTTTATGCGTTATTACTACCCATAAACATGATGATAAATGGAGCATAGGTTTTCAACATTGCTAACCATTAGATCAAGAAAAATTTACAATGAGTGATGAGTGATGCGAAATTCTTCACCGAAACCACCAAACCCTAAGAGATCAATCGTAATGGAGATGGATATTGCAACTCTCAAGCTCCTTCAAGACATCATCACCCGAGGAATTCATTCGATAGGAGGAGAGGAATTGCTGGATACTAATTGTAATGGACTTATTTCTAAACCCCGTACTCAGTACGGTATCCGAACTGATATAGCTCGGATCAACAACAATCCAAGACCTAAGGACAGAAAGTCCTGATGAAAACGACCTCGCCTACAGTTCAGAGACTTTGAAGCATTTTCTAAACTCACACTGCAGAAGATACTCCTCTATTCATCAAATAGCTCGCATACATGCGAACTCCACAAGAGATCGTATCTTCTCCAAACGGTCTGAAGTACAATTAAGAAGGCCGTTACAAATCAGCAAATATCAAATATCAAGACGTTACAAGAAATCTCATCAAAGCTCATCAAGTTCAGACGATCATAACGTTTATCAAATATCAAGACGTTACAGGAAATCTTATCAAAGCTCATCAAGTTCAGATGACCATAACGTTCATCATTAAATATACCTAGCAGTCGTATTATAAGACCTATAAGTAGCTACCTGGAGGTAAGACCCAGGGGATGGATGGCTAGTTCTTACGCATAACATACTTAGAGAAGATTATTTCTGTAATCAGTCCACTTTCTCTCTGTAATAACTAGTCAATCGTAATACAACACTCTCTCTTTTTCAAAATCCTCACTAGAGGTTGTGGTTTTTAACCTATTGAAAGGTTTTCCACGCTAGATATTGTGTCATTTACTCTCGTACTTGTATAATATTTGTTCTTAACACTGGTGTAAGACGTGTTTTCGACCTACTAGAAAACAGGTCATTACATTTGGCGCCGTCTGTGGGAACCCACGATCATACTCCGCATTCTCTTTTCTAGAAGCCGACTTCCAAATTTTTTGACGAATGACGAACCCAGAAAACGACGTTCCTGACGTTGCTGGGGGGGGGGGGGGGGGGTGACGGATTTACGAACTACCATGCAGCAAGAACAAGAAAAGTGACTACAACTGGAAAAGCAGGTCGCAAGCATGTAGAACGTAATTAAAGCTCTTCTAGATCAACAACTAGCCGGCCAAAGACCACAACCTGCTGGGTCGCAAGTCTCAGTCCTGCATAGATTGGGAAATAAGGGCAAGGGGGCGGTGGCTCCTTCAGCTCGGCATACAGGTGACCTCCGCTCACAATTACCAGCCCGATTAGTCGGTGACCTACGTCAAGAAGAGCAGCATGAAGACACCCTTCACCTACCACGCGTTTCGGTGATGGACCGTTTAGGCGAAACAATGGGAGAGCATGACCCACAAGGAGTGCGAGCCGCACGACGAGCAGTCACATCTCGCCTACATCTCACCCCAGAACAGGTGGATAAACGCATTAAAGAACTTCTTGACGCTCAGATTCTAGACGGGAAGAAAAGCCAGACTAAAATCCAGAAGAGCCCAATTGCACAAATTTTACTTGACGAAGAAGTGCCCGCCGGCTTTCATACACCAAAAATTCAGAAGTACAAGGGAGGAGATCCTGTGGAGCACGTACAGGAGTTCCAAGATTTGCTGGGATTGCATTCTATGTCAAACCACATCCTCTGCCGCCTCTTTCCGACCAGTCTGAAAGGCGAGCCTTTACGATGGTTTCACTCCCTTGACGAAGGTTCTATCCTGAAGTTCGATCAACTCCGCAAACTATTCGTCAAGAATTATTTGCACAATAAGGAGAAGGAAGAAACACTTTACTCTTTATTCGGCCTCAAGCAAGCCCAAGGCGAACGACTGGAGGCATTCACAAGAAAATTCTTGATTCTAGCCCGGAAGATAAACAATTTTGACCAAAAGATTGCCGTTTCGGCCTTTACTAACTCATTGCTCATGGAAAGTCGAGCCAAGGAATATCTCATCCTCAACAAACCACCATCATTAGAGGATACGCTCGAGAAAGTCAACCGATTCATTGACCTTGAGAGGTTGACCGTGGAAAAGCCAAAACCTCAGAGCTCCAGCCTCTCCAACAAAAATCGCCCCGACGAGAGCACTCGCGAGAGCAGTAAAAGTCAAGGGGGAGATAAGAAGCGCTTCAAAACCAGTGACGACCGAACTCGCCAAGGAAAGAAGAGGCCGCCACCACCTATGCCAAAGTTGAACACAACTATGGCCAGTCTGTACATTTTGATTCAGAAAGACGATCTGTTCCAAACTCCCAGGGATCTCACGCCAATTGAAGGCAAACCATATTGCGTCCATCATCAAATCCAACATCATGACACGGAAAGATGTCTCTCACTTAAGTACCTACTTCTCGATATATTTTCAAAAGGTCGTTTGCTCGAATACATCATCGATGTCGAGAGTTACCGTAATGGAAGTTATAAAAATGAGGGCGCAATTGTATAGATCGGTGAGGTAAATGAAGAAAAGCATTTGTATTTCATTGAGACCCATATCATCAACACGTCCAACAAAGTCAAATGCCGACGTGTAGCAGAATGTCACGACCTATCAATGGGAGTGAAAGAAGCTCGTTTACTTCCAGAATCCAACAACAGACGAGCCGGAATATCTTTTGGAGATTGTGACGTTCGGCACGTCACTTTCCCACATCATGACGCTCTCGTCGTCATGCTCAAGATGAAGAACATAGTCCTTCATACTATGATGATCGATACAGGGAGCAGTATCGAACTATTATTCCAGAGTACAATCGACCAGATGGGCTTGGTGCACAAGGTCGAGCCGAGTGAAATCAATGTCTCCGGATTCAACGGTTCTAAGGAAGAACGGGTAGGCAAAATCACACTGCCTATCACAGCCGGGCCAGTTACACTTGATGTAATCTTCTACATTATCAATGCCAAGTCAAGTTACTTGGACATCATGGGGCGACCTTGGTTGCACAACATGAAAGCTATTCCCTCCACCTATCATCAGACTCTGAGATTCGACTGGAAGGGAGGGATTTATGAAATCAAGGGTAACCAGAAGTTGGCCCGTGCCTGCAATAATACTGTTTATACAGAAGCCAACCCAGCCGCGACAACAGCAACTGCGGTACCAGCCATCACAACACCAGTCACAACCCCGGCTGTATAGCAATCACAGCAGGCCGGATCATCAGAACCTCAGCTGCCAAGCATCAAGCCTACAAAATATGTCGAAATCAATGGCAGCAAAAGAGGCACTAATATTGGAACTTTACTGAGTTCGGATGAACGTTCGAAACTGATTCAGTTCCTCACACAAAATAGTGATGTCTTCGCATGGACTTTCCATGAGATGCCAGGAATCGATCCAGCCATAGCATGTCACAAGCTAGAGTTGAAAGAAAAAGCAAAACCTGTAAAACAGAAGCAGCAAACTCTAGCGCCAAGATTACGCGAAGAAGTCATCAAAGAAATCGACAAGTTGATTGAAGTCGGTTTCATCAGGAAAGCTGTTTATCCCGATTGGATATCTAACATTGTCGCAGTACCTAAGAAGAACGGTAAAATCCGGGTTTGTGTAGATTTCACAGACCTCAACAGCCATACACCAAAGGACAGTTTCCCATTGCCAATAATCAGTAATCTACTCGATTCCACAGCAGGACACAAACTCCTATCTATGATGGACGCTGTGTCAGGTTATAATCAGATACCCCTTTTCCCAGACAATCAAGACAAGACTGCTTTTATCACCGAGCACGACCTATACTATTATAAGGTCATGCCTTTCGGTTTGAAGAACGCAGGAACAACTTATCAAAGATTAATGAGACATGTTCAAAGACCATCTCGGAAAGACAATGGAAGTTTACATCGATGATATGCTTTGTAAAAGTCTCAAAAGAGAGGACCATCTCGCAGATTTGAAAACAACCTTTGAGATTTTACGAACTTATAAGATGCGCCTGAACCCTGATAAATGTCAGTTCGGGGTGCAGTCCAGAAAGTTTTTGGGCCATCTAATCAGCAAGCGCGGGATTGAAGCAGACCCATCCAGAATACGTGCACTTCTGGCTATGCCTTCACCAAAGACAAAGAAAGATGTTCAGAAGCTAGCCGGGAATATCGTAGCGCTCAATCGCTTCGTATCAAAATCTTCAGATAGATGTCGACTATTGTTTGAACTATTGCGACAAGGAACAAAACGAGGAAAGCTAAAGATGGATTTGGAAATTGAATGGACAGACAAATGTGAGAAAGCTTTTCTCGATCTAAAACAATATTTGGGTACCCCTCCAGTAATGAGTACGCCGACAGAAGGGGAAGTGCTAACGATATATTTAGCTGTCACAGACACCTCTCTCAGCTTTGTCCTCCTCCGCACGGATGAAAAAATCGAGAAACCTGTATACTTCATCAGTAAAACTTTAACTCCAGCAGAGACGAGGTACATCAAGATCGAGAAGCTTCTTCTAGCTCTCGTTTATACATCTCAGAAGCTCAAAAAATATTTTCAGGCTCACACAATTCGCGTTCTGAGGAATTATCCAATCAGGGAGATCTTGACCAAACGAGAAAAGACACGACGTATTCAAAAGTGGTCAGTCGCACTGGGTGAACACGATATTCATTTTGAGCCTCGGCATTCAGCAAAGGGTCAGGCTGTAGTAGATTTCCCAATAGACGACCCAGATTGGGAATCAGATATTCCCGACCAACCAGAAGAACCTCCTCCCGAACAACCCGAAGATAAATCGGAATGGATTTCTAAGAAGGGTTGGCGACTTTTAACCGAGGGTTCCGTCGGGCCGTCAGGATCAGGAATTGGAATGGTTCTCATT
This sequence comes from Kingdonia uniflora, assembly GCA_014058105.1. NCBI lineage: Eukaryota > Viridiplantae > Streptophyta > Magnoliopsida > Ranunculales > Circaeasteraceae > Kingdonia > Kingdonia uniflora. The sequence goes on along the minus strand of JACGCM010001055.1, from coordinate 340,061 downwards.
ACACCCGCACATGATTGTTTAGAAAAATCAATACGACTTGATTTTGAAGTAACAAATAATGAGGCCGAGTATGAAGCATTGATCCACGATCTAGACATGGCACTTACATTGGGTGTAGCAGAACTCTCTGTTTACACAGATTCTTTACTAATAGTCAATCACTATACAGGCGTTTACCACACCAATAGGAAAATGGTTGACTATACCGCAGCAGCTGCCGAACGAATGAGCAAGTTCAGGACTATTTCTATCGAACATTTCCTAAGAGGGGAAAACAGGCATTCAGATGCACTCGCCTACCTTGCTGGCATCCTCGGTTCAGAAAACCGTTATATAAAGATTAACGTTATTTCTAATCTCAGTATTAATGTCGTCACGACCAATACCATCAATACTAGGGGCAACGAAGAGGTCGAAGATGATTGGCGACAACCTTTCATCACCTACGTAGGACCTGGCAACAAGTTCGATGGACCACTCCCAGAAGATGCTGCCGAACGAAAGAAAATAATTTACAATGCTCCAAGATATGCTGTCCAAGACAATCTCTTGTACAAAATCTCAGTCACGGGTCCATATCTCTTGTGTTTATCTGAGAAAGAAGAGCATCAATTCTTACACGACCTACATGAAGGCACATGTGGATCCCACGCATCAGGTCGTTCTCTTGCAAACAGAGCTATTACTCAAGGAATGTTTTGGCCTAACATGAGGAAACAAGCCATCGAATATGCTCGGAAATGTGACGCTTGTCAGCGACATGGACTAAAGATACGAGCTCCAGCACTCGAACTCCATCTTAGTCAGGTTACTTGGCCATTAAGATGTTGGGCTCTCGACCTAGTGGGAGAATTTCCTACAGCACCAGGCAGAAGGAAACATCTTTTGGTTGCTACAGACTACTTCACCAAATGGGTAGAAGCAGTGCCACTATGCCGAACGCGCGAAGAAGAAGTTATTCGCTTCATCTGGGAGAACATCATCATTCGATTCGGCAGACCACACCTCATCAGGATTGATAACGGACCCCAGTTTGTTGGATCTAAAATTGTGGCATTCCTCAATGAGCACAAAATCATCCATTCTCCATCCAACCCATATTATCCACAAGGGAACGGCCAAGCAGAGATTACAAATCGAACAATAGTGGATGGAATCAAAAAACAACTTGACGACAAGAAGGGCAATTGGGTGAACGAGCTACCACATGTACTTTTGGCCTACCGAACTACTCCAAGAAGGCAACAGGCTGTACTCCATTTCTATTGGCCTACGGGACTGAAGCCATCATTCCCACTCAATATTACTATCCAATCCATGATCATATAATGACAGATGAAGAGAATGAATTCCAATTAGCATGCAATTTGAACTGAATCGAGGAGACACGCGACCAAGCTATAGCCAATTTGGGTCGGTATCAGTTGGCTTTAGCCAAAATGTATAACAAAAGAGTTCGACATCGAGAGTTCGCAATCGATGACCTCGTTCTCAGAGAAATACCCCAACATCGCAAAGTGCCCAATGCCAAAAAATTAGCTGATAATTGGGAAGGACCTTTTATCGTCACTGGAACAAATGGCTTAGGATCCTACGAACTCAGTGATCACCACGGAATCCCAATACCTAATCCGTTGAATACCCGAAGACTGAAGTTGTATCGGAGATAAAGTTGATGTACGAGACTGTTGATTCAGATTTATTCAATAAAGAATCCCTTCTGCATACATATTGCAAGTCTGTTCAAGGTCGCTCAACCCGACCTTAATTATCAAATACAATTTCGTCTCATTAAGGTCGCTTATTGATACGTTCAATTCGACCTGTAATTGGGACCGCCGCATAGCTCATGAAACACATTTGCTCTCCCAAGATACCTGTGTCCAGCTATCTCAAATACAATTTCGTCTCATTAAGGTCGCTTATTGATACGCTCAATCCGACCTATAATTGGGACCGCCACATAGCTCATCAAAATACACTTACTCTCCCAAGAGACATGTGTACAACTATCTCAAAAACAATTTCGTCTCCTTGAGACCAACATATAGCTCGTAGAGTACACATTCTCTCCTAAGAGACTTGTGATACAGCTATTGCATTTTATCAGTGCGGTCATCAATTTACACTTAAATTTGACCTATCACTAACACACTTGCAAATACAACTTATACATATAACTCTGAATGATACTTATTGGATAACTCAATTTGTGTAAACTGTCTCAACAGATCATTTTATACAGGTCAAGCATATGTTACAACGACCCTTCTATTTGTCACACTTTGGGTGCACCAAAGTAGAACTTTCCCCAGGAAGCAAGGTTGGGAAGAGCATATGAACGACATTTTCAGCTGACGGGAGATCCATTATTCCCACCACTCGTACCATCACAGAATCCAGAAAGATTAAACGCATAGCTTGCAGATCATACTCCATGCCTTGCTGTTTTACAGTTTCATGATCATCTTGCACTTTCTTCATGTCAGAGCGCAAAACTTCAAACGCTTGTAATGAGACTTCATCCGCAAGAAGCAATAGAATTTCGGATAGTCCAGATTTCACCTTCATTAGCTCCTCATTAAGATGTTTACATCGCGCTATAAGGAACTCTTTCTCCTTCAACAAAGAACCCTTATACTCATCAGTAACGACTACAGTACGGTAGAGTTCGTCCTTCATAAATCGCAGCTTCTCAGATAATTTCTGACACTCCACACTATCATCCGGCTCTTCCGAACTCTCGTCCACTACCGACTCCTGCAACTCACGGTATTTCTGATCTAATTCGGTATATCGAAAGTCATCTTCCAGACGTAACAACTCCAATGATTGTTTCTCATCTTCTACCTCAGATATCCGGATATGGCACTTGTTGAGGGCCTCATCGAAATTGAGTTCCTTCTTTTTATGCCTGTCGTCTTGGGCACGAGCTCTATCACTTTTCCTCTGACAAGAAGCTCGGGCAGCATGCAAGTCACGCGTCAGCATATCTATACGACCTCTCAGATAATGAAGTTCACCATCTTATTTCTTTACAAGATCTGCATTCTCTGACATCGAACTGCGAAGACTCATAAGATCAATTTTTTGTTACGAAATGACACTATTCAAATCTAGCACTTTCTGATTGCCAGTCATAACGTCGAGCCTCTTCTTCTTCAATGCAGCCTTATATGCTTCAGCACTTTTTTTAGTAGCATCTATATCAACATCTCTCTGAGACAGTTCTATTATCGCAGCATTTAGCCGATCCTGCAAATCAAGTAAATTCGATTCAAGTTTGGAATTCAAGATCGCAGTCTCCTCTGCAGCCAACAAACACTTTTGCAATTCTTCATTCGATTTATTAAATGAGGTAGACAAAGCAGACAGTTCGTTCTGCTTATCAGCTAACTCCTACAAATACAGATTATAAACGAGCATGCATACATCAATACAAGAGAGCTACATCATTCTATAATATATATTACAAAAGCTTAAATTCGTTGTTTCAATCACAATTGAACCCTACTAGCATCTGTTTGCAGTGATTGCACTTTCCTATCATCCTTTCTCAAATTGAAGAAAAGGATCCTCATCGATCTCCGGCCCTACAAAAGCCAAGATCATCTGGCAAATGACCTACATCATCCCATATCACAGACACGCCAGCCCGAGCTGAACATCTGTGGGCTTCTACACTATGGCAATTACGAGCTTCTTGTGCCAAGAATTTTACTCGAGGTGGGTCGGTCACTATACCCTTCTCAGTTAAAAGCTCTAAATAGGCCGCTTTCAAGCCACACTCACTATCTACTTTGCCCTCCAAATACAGTGTCAAGACGGATAGTAATTCTTGACATCTAAACTTACAACTCTCATGGACAAATGGAGTATCTCTCACAGTTTTGCGAAATTCAAGATACCTAGTGTACTCTTTTCGCAAAACCTCGTATTCAAGTTTATTCTGTACCTGTTGGATACGAGTGATGTTATCCCTCGCTCGACTCAGGGACTTCTCCAACTCGCTCACTCGTCCTCTCAACCGAACTATCTCCTACAAGCACAACATGCAAGTCAAGATCAAACAACACCAACGAATTATTCAAACTCTCAAACCAACAGAACAGTAGTATTATCAATGCAAAGACAAGGTTTCCAACCAAGCAAACTACAGCAGAGTACAAAATCAAAGATTAAACTTCAAGCTACCTCCAAGTTCGATGCATTAGTCGAAGGAGGGACATGAGTTTTCTCAGGAATAAGGGTTGGATCAGCAGCTGGGGATGCGTCATCTCTGAAGGGATTGACCTTCTCATAACCACCAGCAATAGACAGCTCTACTTCCTCGGCAGACAAACCCCAGTGGTAGCATCCATTAACTAGATGGTTCTGACCTTCCACCACTTCAGCAACAGCCTGTTGACCCGCTTCTATCAGTTCGGCTCTCTGTTTAGTAAGAGCGGCCTCGAATTGTTCTTTCTCCAAAAGCTTCTCCCCCTCGAGCTGAATTTTCTCCTTCTCGAGCTGTACGTTTTGGTCTTTTAACTGCTGAATCAAGGCCACAGTTTTCGCCTCAGTCGCAGCACGCTTAAAATGAGCCGACATCAACACTTCAAACACTCCCCGACAAGAAGCAGCCAACTGCACCACAAAAAAGACAGCGTAAAATTTCAGATCGCATTATTGTCAAAGAAAAAGGGTACCAAAAATCATCCATACACACATGCGAGATGCTCGACTGAATCTTCACACTCAGAAGGCTAGGATCACGCCTCATCAGGTCAGCAAATTCTTTCGTAACGGCCTTCATATCCACCTTATGAAAAGAGCTCGGCTCCACGACCACTGATCGTTTTTGCTTCTTTAAAAGCGGAGCATCACGCCCAGAAAGGTCGACCACATCTTTTGTAATAGGGGCCGGTGGCTCAGGAGTAACAATCTCAGCCAAGGTTTTAGAGCCTTTCCTTCCCCGCTTCAGAGCATTGTCAGAAACCCCCACCGGAGCAGGGACAGTAGTTGCAGCTTTAAAAAGAGAGCTCGGAGTGGACATAGCTCTGTTTTGGTGACCCCGCTGTATTTTAACCACTGTGGAATTCGGCCTCTTCTCCCGACGGATGCTTAGCTCACCAAGTACTTGATTTAGCTTGGTTCCCTCTCGACCTACAACGTCAAATTGACTTGACGTATCAGCAACACACTTCGGTTCGGGCTCTGCAATGATCAACAAGGAGTGATGTTAGAAGTTCATCACAAATTATAATAAAGCCGAAGCAGTAAGAAAACACTTACTCTCGCAAAAATTCTTGTGAATCAGCTCGAGCGCTGGTTCCCCGGCCACTTGCATACAATCACCCCTCACCATCACAAGATGGTCGTGCCAGGGTCTCCCCGACGATTCAAAATCAAAGAATTTCGATCTTGTCGAATCACTATACAAATATCCACTGCGAAAAGGTTTTAGATACTTGAATTTATAAAATTTCAAGACATCTTCAGCAATGAACTGTTTGTCAATATCACCAGTTCGCTATTGGTGGTTGAGAGCTTTGCAGACCCTCATCATCTCGTACACATTGCTATTTAATTGAGCAGGGCAGCAATGCAATAAATTCATCACCCTCTTCTGGATAAAAGTCAGGGGAACTCTCAAGCCGTATTCGAACTAGCCGAGGTAACAGAGGAACCCCTCTTCCACGACCTCCTCACCAGTCCCGTTATAGTACGAGACTTCTGCGTCCTATCCTATACCCTTCCCCTATTTCCACTTCTTCAAGGAGGACACCTCATAATGCTATATATCACCATTATCCCTCACAATGGTTCTAAACTATTTACTTCCATGACTGAGGTAACGCCCCCAATTCCCTTCTAAGCATCGTCTATACTTAAAGATCCACTTGACTTCATTACCAGATTCGGGACAACAAAAGAATTCCCCAGTCTCCATCTCAGTGGCAGACACATCTATAACAGGGACATCTCTAACCTCTGCATCATCCACGGTCCTATCAGAGGAAGATGTCTCCGACGACCAAGACTCCATAGTCTCGGCAGACATCACTATTTTACTACTGGGCTTAATATTTTTAGAATGCATCTAAAAATAAATACAACAGCAGGAGCCCTTTTCAGAATGTTTTAAACCTCATGGCTCCTCCACCAGACGAGACAACACAGTTCAAAACTACTACTATCACAGTTGAACTATATCAAGCCACTCAAAGAATCAAAGAAAACAACACTAACCTGTACTCGAAGAGTAACAGTCTGCAACGCCAGCAGATACTCTCACTCCAGACGACAGAACTTTGTTTATCCGGGGCAACTCAGATGGCAATGGCGGACCACGTTCAAAGTTACAAGACTTTCTCTCTCTAGAAATATCCCTCTCTTTCTCTGCAAACAAATGAGTATTGTGGGAGGAAGAGAGGCGGCTTTTATTACCACCCCTCGATTCAAGATGACACATGTTAGCATCCTCCCTCGCAGCAGGCACGTCTTTTCATTTGCCCTCATCATTATGTTTGGGGTTACGTGCTCTGTTATCACGTCTGACCCTTGGCTCTATAACTGTCTCGTCTACCTGCCTGTCTTCCATTATTTTAAGCAAGGTTCACTGCCCAAGAAATTCAGCAGTAATACGGTTATTCACGTACAACAACAAAGTCTGCAGCCACATGACCTTGCCTCATTATATATAGCTTATGTTAAAACCCTAATACAGTTATCACAGCTGTCACTCATCCTATTCTGGATCTACACAAGCAGAAAATCAGCTGAAAATCATGCAACAATATTGCATCCGATCACTTCGTGACAAGAGAATATCAAAGAAATCATTTTATTATGGTCGAGAATCCGACCCTATAATTTACAAAGAATGATCTTCAACAATACTCTCGTCATCTACAATCCGTTTTTCATGCATCATCTACCGAACTATTACTTCGTATGGTTCAGCAACAAGACAGTTTTACTTCCTCTATCATACTTCACTCATTGCATCCGAGATCTCATCAGGATCACAGCCGCTCCTGACAACTATGGAGATACCATTCCAACAGAACGGGTATATAGCGCGAAGAGATTATTATGCGTAATAACTTTTCAAACAGATATGGCAACAATAAAAGCTGCACAAGGAGCACGTATACAGCTCGACACCAGCAATGATTTTATAATTCAGATGTTTATATCCTCAAGGATATTCTCTGACTCCGAAGAATACGAACTATGTACTAGCGACCTACTCTACAAGGGACTAGTTCGAAGAGTATAAAAGAAATATTACCGGCGACAAGTTTATTTCATACAAACAGTTCGGATACAGTATAAAACACACTTCAGCAAACAAGATAGAAGAAAAGTCAGCAAATAAGAAGTTTTCATTCAGTTCAGAATTCCGATTACAACATAACATTTTTACAGACTGTTCGTTCTATTACAAGACGGTCTATTGTGTTCTTCAGAAGATGACAGTGCAACACTTAAACCAAAGTTTTCGTGCTGCCCCGTACATCCAGCACAACAGTGGAGTACAGGAGCAGACAAGGCAGTGAATCCGATACAACTGCCTCCGTATCCCCACTGCCTCCGCAGGTGACAAAGACGACGCATCTCCACCGTTTACACTACCCAATCTTCAGCGGGGTATCAGCAGTACTTTTTAGGAGTCACCCTAGCCTTCTCATCTTCCACTTCCACGGCATCTTCGGCCAACATCCGAAGACAGGACAGACGGTCACTTGCCACCACAACGACATGGTGGAAGCGCCACATGTTATCATAATCTTCCTCTGCCTCCACCATTTCATCCCACGTCATACCATGGAAGGTGGGAGGAACAGGAATAGGAGTAGGCAGAGAGAGCGACTGCTTACCAAAATATCTCTATTGCAAAATATTCATCTTATTTTGTACCCTAATCTCTTTGGCTTGACGACGAGTTCTCACCATCAGTCCTTTTCCAAAGAGTACATGCGACTGACAGGAGAAGAAAGATGAACAGTGACTCGCCACGTTAGCATATTTATATCAGAAGCATTTAATACACATTGCAACTTCCCATGAAATTCAAACTGCAGCGCGCGCCTCAAACTGACTTTTCAAATCCCAACAGTCAAAGTCATTTTTTCTCCAGATTCATGGAACCATTCAATGAAGCATTTATGACGACGGAAAAACTTCTCACCCAGCAACACTCACAACACATGTACTTCCTGCTATTGGCTGAAAGGGGCATATGTAATGGACTTATTTCTAAACCCCGTACTCAGTACGGTATCCGAACTGATATAGCTCGGATCAACAACAATCCAAGACCTAAGAACAGAAAGTCGTGATGAAAACGACCTCACCTACAGTTCGGAGACTTTGAAGCATTTTCTAAACTCACACTGCAGAAGATACTCCTCTATTCATCAAATAGCTCGCATACATGCGAACTCCACAAGAGATCGTATCTTCTCCAAACGGTCTGAAGTGCAATTAAGAAGGCCGTTACAAATCAAAAAATATCAAATATCAAGACGTTACAGGAAATCTCATCAAAGATCATCAAGTTCAGATGATCATAACGTTTATCAAATATTAGGACGTTACAGGAAATCTTATCAAAGCTCATCAAGTTCAGACGACCATAACGTTCATTATTAAATATACCCGGCGGTCGTATTATAAGACCTATAAGTAGCTATCTGGAGGTGAGACCCAGGGGATGGATGGCTAGTTCTTCGCATAACATACTTAGAGAAGATTACACTTGCATTTTTTGTAATCAGTCCACTTTCTCTCTGTAATAACTAGTCAATCGTAATACAACACTCTCTCTTTTTCAAAATCCTTACTAGAGGTTGTGGTTTTTAACCTATTGAAAGGTTTTCTACGCTAGATACTGTGTCATTTACTCTCGTACTTGCATAATATCTGTTCTTAACACTGATGTAAGATGTGTTTTTGACCTACTAAAAAACAGGTCATTACACTAATCACCATACAACCAATCCCACCGAAACTTTAAAACTGCAATAAACCCTCACGGCGAACACTGATGCAACAACAAACAACAATCCAACTCTGACTATACTTTCAACACCAGATAACCGGAGAGATGTTGCTCAGGTTCTGCATGGGACTCATGCTCTACAGAGTAAAATCCCTGACACCATTTTGGCACCGAGTTATCTGCCTCTGGGGATTCATGGGTAAGGCTGTGGGGGAAGGAAATACCACGAAGGCAATCTGACCAGAACAAGAAATCATGAGAAACTAGGCTATGAGGAAGGTTTCTACTTCCCATGGTAACATCTCTGACCCAAATGGAGGAACACCACACCAAGCGTTTACTGACAAGGTTCGAGGCACAGTAACGAAAAGCAAGGAACCCACTGGGTTTATTGCTGCTGGAAGAAGAGGAGACACACCAATTATCTCAATCCCTAGGGCTGAATTGTCTGAAGGTATCTCAACATATCAATACAGCCTCATCGGCCGGTTAGATCTACAAAAGATCAAGCTTGTAACGGTACAAGCATACGCAAGAACAAATTGGAAGATTAAGGGCAGATGCAAATTGATTCCGATAGGCAAAGGGTTCTTTATTATCAAACTGGAGTCCGAGGAGGACAAGATTTACATATGGAGCAGGGCCCTGGATAGTCGAACAAATGCCTATGAGACTTATGCCTTGGAACCCTTCTTTTTTTTGTTGATAGACATTGTAATTCAAATGCTCTGATTTGGTGTAAATTCCTTGGGTTTCCCATAGAAATGTGGAGCAAAAAAGTTATCATGTCACTTGGGAAGACGCTTGGAACTCCTATTCAGCTCGGTCACTCGACACGAAATTAAGACTTTAGATACCATGCGAATGTGCTAGTTGATATCGACCTGTCGAAACCAATCCCTGACCACATTCTGCTTGTGGTGGAGGGCAACATCATCAAATTGGAAGTACTACTACATCGAGTCCTAAAATACTGCAATCACTGCAAAAACGTTGGGAACATTATTATCGAATGCAAAATAGTGCAAAAAAACATTTCTGCTGAATGACTTTGATCTAAGCAAGAACAAGCCGAAGACAACACAAGGAGGTGTTAAGGGTAGCAGGGGCAACCAAGGCGTCATAATCCATGATAGGCAACCCCAAACCAAGGACATGGGAAGAAAAATATTGATATTGCAAGCAAACATACTTACTTACAGGAGACACTGGAAGAGAGTAGTACGGCTTCACCACCAATTTACCCCCAGGCATGCCAAGGCCAACGAATCATTTCCACCAACATGACAAAATTCTTGCGAACTTTGAATGGTCACGAACAAAGAGCAGCAACAAACAACCCACATCACCCAAAGAGAACAACGATGCTAGAACAATAAACAAGTTTGCAACACTAAGGGACGTAGAAGCAGATATAGAACATCCCAACTCGGCACCGTCAGGAGAGAAGGATAACAACCCGAGTCCTCCAGGGGAGAGAGGCACAGAAGACATAGAGATCATGATATCACCACTATCTGAGTATGTAGATAATATAACATCCGCAGATAGTGAAAAGAAACCACTAACAACTGAAATTTCTGATGAGGAAGAGACTTATTTACAGGCGATACATGAGGTCCGGCACAATCTATGCCCCGCAAGTTGGGCGGATGAAATGCAGCTGGAAGAACAACTGCAACTAGGCCCTAGCCAAGTTTTTAAAGGAGGCAAGGTGTATACCATAACCCCGAGAATTACATGGTCTACCCGCAAAGATTAATGTTCTCTTCTGGAATGCCCGAGGGCTGGGGAATAGAAAAACAACTCGATATCTCAGAAAAACAACTGCAAGAACATTACCAGACATAGTGGGCATTGCTGAACCAAAAATATTCTGTAAGGACTTTGTTCTGCCGGGGTATGAAACCAAAATCATTTCCAATGAATTTGATGGGGAGAAAGGCAACCTATGGATTCTATGGAGCAAAGGAAGGCATGAACCTCACATTATTGAGCTTTCGAAACAACATATTTCGGTGTAATACTTGGAGTGCTTCTTCTCGTTTGTTCATGCAGACTGCAACATAATTAACAGGTTGGAGCTTTGGGCTAACCTCTCTAGTTTTGTTGCAATCAATACAAAATCATGGATATGCAATAGAGACTTTAATGTGGTCTTGTGAACCTCAGAAAAAAGGGGGAGAAGACCACCCCAACTTAATGCAGTAATGGACTTCAATAATTTTTTGGATACTGCTTGGCTATCAGAGAGCCCTTCTTCAGGACTTCAATTTACCTGGAGCAATGCTCAAAGCATAATTAACCAAACTCTGGTGGACCTGGATAGATGTTTACAAAATGCAGAATGGCAGGCTAAATTCACGGGTTGAAGAATGAAGGTGATGCCTAGAACCCATTCTGACCATTCACTGATTATGGGTGAATGTTGCCAAGTTCCTAGGCCGCATAACATCCCGTTCCGGTACCTTCAGTCCTAGGAAGAGGAACCTGGGTTTGAGGCCTGATTGTTAATAGCTGGGGCCAGCCGCTGCATGCTGCTCCACTATTTTGTCTAATGTTGAAGCTAAGACGCCTAAAAACAGACATTAAGCTGTGGCGAGAGAATTCTGTAACCCACCAAAAAAACAAAATGAGACTAGAGAGAGAGGTGCTGCAACTCCAACTCTAGTTGGAAGAAGATATCACCAATGATCTGATTGCGAAGAAATTTCTTGCCCAAACAAAACTACTTAATAGATTGGAGGAAACATAAGAGGTGTACTAGAAGCAAAAGTTGAGGATTAAATGGCTTTACGCAGGAGACAAAAATACTAAATACTTTCACAAAACTACAAAGGCTCGGAACGCCAAAGCTCTTATCACGAAAATAAAGGACGATGCAGGACGAAACATTACTAGCCAAACCAGCATCCACGAACACATCGTCAAATACTACACCTACAAATTCTCGGCAACAGAAACTCAACATTTCCCATCACTATTTGCACATCTTCCTTAGCAAGTGTCAGAGGAGGAAAATACACATCTCACCTCAGTTCCAACTAATGATGAGATACAAGAGGCAGTTTTCTTCATGGACAGCAACAACACACCCAGTCCAGACGGGTTTTCAGAAGCTTTTTTTTTAAATACTGGAATATGCTGAGTACAGACATTTACTTAGGGATGTCCTCCTTCTTTTGCGATGGTATGATTCCTCTGACCTTTAACTCCAACATCATTGTCTTGATTCCAAAAATTAGTAACTCATCCTCTATTCTGCACTACAAACCAATTTATCTTAGTAACTTTCTTTTTAAAGTTATTACAATAATACTAGCCACGAGCTCTCTTCAATTACTTACAAGGGACCAGAGTACATTTATCAAAAATCAAAATATACACAACAACATCTGTATGGCGTCTGAAATGGTTAATGAGATGAAAATCAAGAGAAAGAACGACAATGTGGCTCTCAAGATTGATATCAGTCAAACATATGATACTCTAAGCTGGACATTCCTCATCACCACTTTAAGAGCTTTTGGGTTCGACCATAAATTCTACAACTGGATTCAGACGATTATCAATAGCAGTATGATCTCTAACCTTGTGAATGGAAGTCTGTCTGGGTTCCTTCAAATGTCTCAGGGCCTCAAGCAGGGGAACCCTCTCTCCCCAATCCTCTTTGCAGTTGCAGAAGACATTCTTAGCATAAATCTCCATAGAGCAAGGGAACAAGGCAGTATAAACTATGACATCAATAAAGCTGACGCACGGCCCCATTCACCTTCTATTTGTAAATGGGAACATCAAATTCCTATGATAACTTTACATACAATCAGGTGGCGTCTGGGCAAGAGATCAGTGTGGCCAAAAGCAAGATTTTCATGAGCAGTATTCCTCTTACCTGAAGAAGAATTGTCTCATATATATTTGGCTTCAAAAAGGGAACATTCCCCGAAACATATTTGTGCATCCCACTTATACAAGGAAGGGTTACAAAGCAAGCTATTATACCGCTTATTGAAAAGATCTGAAAGAGGGCTAACAGTTGGACTGGAAGCATGCTTTCTTTTTAGGTAAGAGTTACTCTAGCAAAGTCTGTCCTTAACAGTATCCCCATTCATAATATGACAATTTACAAGTGGCCTCGGTCGCTTATCAAAGAGGGGGACAACATCATTAGAAACTATATCTGGACGGGAGACCCGACAAAGCGGAAAGGAGTGACACTGAAGTGGGAGAAAGTCTGCAAACCGGTAAAAGAAGGGGGAATTGGAGTTCGAAGTCTGGGAGGAAGTAAATAACGGAATGTTCTACAAACTGTACTGGGTCTTCAAACAAGGTACAAAAAAATGGGCAAAATTTATGAAATCCAAATTCAGCAGCAAGAGCGGAGGCCCAATTCATTACCACAAACCCTCTACTATATGGAAGGGCATTCCAACAGGAGCTGCACTTTTGAAACCTCACATTGGCTGGCTTATCGGAAATGGAACACAATTTGATTTTTGGAGAGACACTTGGACAACAGACATTTCTATCATGGAATACATCGACTTGCCTAGGCACTTGTGGAAAAACTGTACGTCAAAACTCAGCAACTTCATCAACCCACAAGGTTGGTACGTCCCTAATGATATCCGCATTCTCCTCCTTGCCTTGGGAATAGACATACAACAAATCCAGTGTAACCCAAATGCACAGGACGCAATGATCTGGAAGCCAGACCTACAAGGTGCGTTCACAACCAAGAATGCTTTTGACGCTTTCCACAGAAGAGAGGACACGGCATGATGGTAGAGATATGTGTAGAGTAAAGCAATCCACCTGAGACTGGGAGGTTTTGCATGGCGTCTGCTGAACCATCTCCTGCCTATGGACGACATCATCAGGAAGAAAGGCATAGCCTTGGTCTCGGTCTGTCACCAATGCTACAACAACTCGAAAACAGAAACACATACACTACTACATTGCCTCCCTGGGGCCTCTCTCTGGTAAAGGGCTACAAACTGCTTCTCCTATGATCCTATTACACCTGCAGATACTTGGAGAACCATTCTGGAAAGGGGAAAATCGTCTAGCCATATATTAAAGACTTATGGGTTGCCATGGTCTTCTCTATATGCAGCAACATTTGGTACGCAAGAAATAAGTGGCGCTCAGATGGACTTAAGATTACAATCCAAAAAATTACGTTGAACATCCTAACGGATATCGCAGATGCTACCCACCTCTCTCAAAATACAATGAACAACACGGTTCATGACCTGAAGATCATAAAGGTGCTAAATGTCCAATGCAAACCACGAAAATGCAGCAACATTGAGAGTTTCATATGGTTGCTCCCTGAAGCGAACGAGGTTAAAATATGTTGTGATGGATCAGCTATGGGCAATCTAGGACCGGCGGGGATTGGTTTAATGTACAGAAATAACACCGGGGAGGTCTTGGGCACTTTCAGTAAATCAATTGATCAAGCCATAAACTATATAGTAGAGACCACTGCAATCATATCGGGTGTTCAACGTGCTGTAGGCACACGGCTGGAGACGAGTTTGGGTTGTCTTCGATTCAGCTGCAGCTATTAAAGCTTTCCTCAAAGACAATATTCCATGGTCTCTCAGAACAACGTGGAATTTGATTACTCCTTTCCTTTAGAACATCCGGTTCAGTCATGTATGGAGAGAATGCAACTTCTTTATAGATCACCTCGCACGTAAAGGGTCAGATCCAGAACTACCTATAGAAGAATGAACTAACGGCAAACCGAGCTACCTGCAGGATATCGAAGAGCACACCACATAATACTTTAGAGTCAGAAGGAGGTGAACATCTCTAACACTATGCTAGGTGACTCGGCTTTTAATATTTTCTCAGTTTTTTCGTAGTTACCTTGTTGGTTTTTACCAGGGCTGCCGGCATATGCACTAGTGACATATAATAGTAAATATCAAGCACTCGGCTGTAAATGTTCCATAATATATCCGACTAAACTTTTTGCAAAAAAAAAAAAAAAAAAAACTGCCCATAAACATATGAAATTTGATACGATCTCACCTCAATTTCATTCACATTATTACTACCCATTTATTCAACAAACCCACTCACAAAATCGTGTCAACCGAGGTTAAGACCCATGACCCGACTCAAAATCGAATTAATATTTAAACATGTCAAAATGGCGGGGTCGAGTTGACATGTTTAAATCAGGGTCAAGTTTGGGTTTGTATTTTTGACTCGTTTAATTAAAGGGGTCGGGTTTGGGTTTGCATTTATGACCCATGAACCCGTTATGACCTGACCCGTTTGCCAGCTCTAACTGTAATCTTATGTCTTTCCCGCCAAATCACATTTAGTTATCTTCACTTTTGTGATAAAACTTACCAACTTTTTTAAAGACACTTGACACAAGTTACTTTTTAGATAAGTCAGTTGACACTAGTCATTTGTATCCAAACAGGCACTAACTTGTCAGCTCAATACATAAATAAATTAAGCTTCCCAGAGTTCAAATTTTTTAGTTTTTGAAATGGCAAATTTTCAAATACAAAACTTTAGCAACATATTAGAATATATTTTTTTAAGCGAAGGATAATATGCAAAACTAAACCGAGCTTATATCAAGTTGAAGGCTGCATACAACCTTTTTTAAGCAACATATATTAGAATCGTAGTTTCCATTTCAACATCAATTGGCAATGAGCGGAGTAGTCAGGGTCCGCCCTTGAGGTGTGCGACCAAACAAGGCTTCCCAAAAATAAAAGGTCCTAAAGAAATTTTGTTTGCCCAAGGCTTAAAAGAAAACATAAAATCATAATTTACATATGCATATAATATAAACTTTATCTTAGGGGGTGTCTGTTTTTGTTATAGATAAAGCCTCTAACTTCTGACTTTGCACTCACTCATGTTAGAGGTTTAGTTAGAGGGGAGTGTTTCATTTCTAACTCAATCTCTAACTTTTGACAGTTAAAGGATAATATGTTTTAAAGCACTTAGAGCTAACTAAAACCCCAAAATCACAGATTACTTGCGTACCCCTCCCCTTAATACAATAACAATTAGTACTCCTCACTCTCCTAAACTAATATCTTCACACCGGCCAGGGGTGAAGCCATAAATTTAGTTAAGTGGGGTTAGAATCCAGGGGTTTGGGAGATTTTTTTATAATACTTTTAAATATATTTTATTAATTTTCTCTTAACTGTATGTAAGCCGACCTCTAAGGATATAAGAAAACAAAGTATGTAATATTTTCAAGATAAATGTGATAAATCTTTGCTTTCAAACACCTTCGATGATTGAATTTTTAGTTACAATTGTTTTAATCTCTCAAAAATGACATGGGGAAATTATAAATTTAAAATTTAGCGAAAATAGATATACATAAAATCAGACGAATTCAAGTCCACAATATTAAAAGACAAGCTCACTATCGACCTGATACTTACACAAATATTTTGACACACATTTGCAAAACCCTATACTTAAGAATTAATGTTTGGACAGTTTGAATATTAAGTTTTAGCATTTGGTAATGATAAAAGACACAAAAATATACCTAAAAGGATGCATAAGGTAGTATCCTAATAGTTCAAGGAGTTACAACGAACGGTCAAAGTAATTTACTAAAGTTGAGTGGATCAGATCTTTAGAAGTTTGAAAGGGGTCATTTGACCCCACTCGCCCCCTAGCTTCGCCACTGCACACGGCCACCACTTGCACCATTATCTCCACCTACGCACCACATTATATCAAATTGAGCTATACTATATAACTATACACTCCATCCATTGAGCTATACTATATAACTATACAAAAATAGGGGTCTTTTTGTGTACAATACTATCAAATATTTGAGTCTATAATTTGGGTAAAAATTTAGGGCCCTAGGCGGTTATCTCTTGCGCCTATAGCCCGGACCGGGCCTGATCACATGCATCCCAGCTAATCATTATAGATTTCAGATTACATAAACAAACACAATGCATCTCAACAATCACAGTACATTCCAACTAATTAACCAAAATATAGCCATAAAGTTTTAGAAACCCAATTTTTTTTCCATCACTGCCAAACTAAGGTTAAAAAAATCTTTAAATTACAAGAATTCCATAAAATTAAGCAATGGGTTGCAATTGGAACCCATACATACAGTTAGGATACCATATGCAAGCATTTGGTGATTCAATTATTCAAGAATTCACAACAAAAAAATTTGGCAGTAGCAAGAACAATAGCGCAACTAGAAAGAGAGAGAGAGAGGGGAAGATTATTGCAGAAAATAGAGAAAAAACATACCTCCAATGAAGATACGGCTATATGGGGTAAAAAGGGAGTTAGAGCCTCTTACCACGAAATTAGGTCATTTTTCTAGCTTATATTAATTTGAGTAAGAAGTTAGAGGCAAAAACAAACGGCTCTAACTCGGCGAGTTAGATAGAGTTAGAGTTGTTAAGCTGAGTAAGAGCTCTTAAATCAGAGCAAAAAACAAATATCCCCTTAGTTGTTTACTCAAGAGGCCAAGGTCAATAAAAAAAAAAAAAAATTAGTCTCCATTTTAAATTTTGCACAGGGTCTCTCAATTACTCAGGCCAGCCCTGGGAGTAGCCCCATGATCTTATATTTTGAGGCACAATGCTCTATATTTTCAATGTAATACTAATTAAATATCTCAACACAATAGCTTCGGAGTAAAGTGAGTCTAACAAGAAATCTGCTGCAACTTTGAGACAAGGTTTAAAATGATAAGTTATAACAGTGTTACGTTTTCTTAAGCCAAATAGTAAGTCAAGGATAATCAAATTGTTTAAAAATTTTAAATAGTGATACAACTTATGTATTTCCATACGGGAGTTAAACGGATTACTTAGCTCGCACATCCGCCATTAAAGTATTAGACATTAGGACACTGTTTTATATTTTTCTCAAATTTTACTCTAGTTTTCAATTATAACGGTTGTTATTTTACAAATAACAGTTTATAACACCGTTATAATGGCAAATAGCAGTATATAACTTTAGTATAAATGTAAAAGAGAATACTAAAAATAACGTGTTGTTATAACGGTGACGATCATTATAGCATAAAATAACGGTACGTAACAGAACATATTGGGTGTTATTTTGTATAGAACAAGCCCATAACATAATGGAATGGTCACAAGGCGTTTTGTTATAACGGTTATTTAAAACCATTCTTTGTGGTTAGTGATTTTGAAAAATATCTACACATTCACATATTAAAATTTCTAAATATGATACAGGCATGTAGACCCATGGAATAAAGGAATTTCTTACTTCTTCAAAATTAGGTTTTTGAAGTCAAGGAAAATTTCATTTAGGGCATCCTATGATTGTACCACAACTGTCACCAGTAGAAATCTCACATGTGGATGAAGCATTCTATCAGAGCTTTTAAAGGCAAAAAAGCATTCCATCAGCTACAATGGGTAGACCTGAAAATGGTGCAACATTGATCACTCATAGTCTCATACAATTGGAGAGAAGATTTCTCAGTCTCAAAAGTTTGAAAGAAAGGCCTTGGTCAGAATTGCTCACACCCTCATTTGGTATTATTATGTGAGAAAAGCCCTAGATTAGAAAACCTAGGGCATGAACATGGAAGAAAAAACATGTGGGGTAGGAAGAGAGTGGGAAAACCTGCAGAGATTCTCATAGGAAAGAGAGATTCACAGGAGGGCTACAAAACTTTGCTCTTGTCATTCAAAGGTTCATGATTCATGACCATGAGAAGAACACGACCCCTCCCCTCTACCCTACACATTTAGTCACCTCAATCTTCTCTCATTTCCTTGCATGTTTGGGCACTACTCATCATACCTATCTAGAGTTTCATTCAAAGTCGTTTCTCTGAAATATTTTAGGGTTTCCTCCAAATATATCATAGTTTCTACATAAACAATAACTATATGAAACAAAAAAACAACGATAATTCATACACAAAACATAAGATATTTTTTGTTTTAAGGAAATTAAGAAGCGCTCAAAAAAAAAAGAAAAAAAAAAAGGAAATTAGGAAGCTAATAATAATGCTACATATCTTCTCAATTATTACAAGGGAGCTCAACAGTTGTTCTTGTTGTACTATAGTCAAAAACAATGAGTTTACTGGTACTACTAAACAGTATTTAAGACATGTCGTCAAGTGTCAAACAACCAAAGGTTAGATCTTCTTAACATCTAAAACGTTGGATGGGCATTAAGATCTGTGCTATATTAATCAGACAGCTTTGATTCCAAGGGAACATGTCTCGGGACTTGATGCTGCAAGAGAGAGAGACCCAAGAAGTCATTGTCGTCGAATGTGAAGCGCAAGAAAATCACTTTCATTTTCAAACCCTAGCTTGTTCTCTTTGTAATCTTGTACAAGTCTTTCTCAACAACCTGTTCCTGTTGATGAAAGTGATGAGATTTAGTGGAGACACAGACAAAAGACATTAAAGACTAGTAGATCAAGCATGCCTTTAATATGTTTCATACTCCTACCAGAATACAAATTAAAGATTAGTAAATTAAGCATACCTTATGATGCCTCCCTTGAACATATGAGAAAGATAGAGATTGGTAGAAACACAAGCAAAAGATATTAGAGATTAGTAGATCAAGCATGCCTTGTATATGATGCCTTTAATATGTGGTTGTGTGTGCAAGTGAGAGGGTTTGGATGCAAAAGAGAAGAAATCTAGATAGTTGATATTGCTCAGACATTCCTTAGTGTGCACAGATCTTAAATTGTAGAAACTGCAGAGAGAGAGAGAGAGATAGAGAGACTTATTTAGTAGGGAGCTCCCTTCAGTCCAAGAAAAGGGAGGAGAGGACTCAAACTATCTCCCGGATCATTCACTCATTTACCAAGTATGTCTCCTTGTGTTTACTTGGTATTTGGATGAATGAGTCGGCAGCTAATTAAATCCCCACTACTCCCCAGGGTGGACTGAAGAGAGCTCCCTAATCAAATCTTCTTACCTGAAATCATAGATCAGGCATAATTTCCTGCAAAATAGAAAATCCCATCATCACCATAACTAAGAGATGAGGAAATACCAAGTCATCTTCACATAAAAAGAGACTTTCTGTATCAAAAGCTTAATGAGTTTTGAGATGTATTGGGCTGTTCGTGGGCGAGATATCTTTCAACTTCTAGATGCAAAGGAATACAAAGCTGAAGGATTTGTGAGAGCATGTAAGGGTTTATATAGGTACTACTAGAGGGAAGTGAGATAAGATGTTTATGGGCAAATAGTGAGATGAGTGTTTCAGGGAGTATGGGAGCATCCCACATTACTAGTGGCCCAAACAATATTACTTTTTCACATCATGTTTTTGGAGGTCATAAAAAGGACAATAAAGCATAAAGCCATAAACCATCTAAATAATATGTATATATATCAAGAATGACTATAAAGCATCTATAATTAAGGCTGACGTTTCTTATTAATTTACTTGTGTTTTTGTATATCACTTCACTTGTATATGATGAATATAGCATGGTGCTCTTTACCGTGTTTGAATTTTTAGCATTCCTCTTTTTCTTGATGCAAGAATGTAAAAATAATGGTGGAATTATTTTTAGGTACACCGGATAACCAAACTTCATCATGCCTACTTCACGAAATAATTCCAACTTAACTCAAAAATCACACGCTATGACGCCACCTCAGATATATTGGTTTGCTCCGCCCAGTATCACGATCTTTAGAATTTAAGCTATTATAAACTATAATTAGGTGCATGTCTTTATCTTATTCCTTTCTTTATTTTTTACATACTTTTGTATGCATTTTCTATTCACTTGCATTGTGCATCATTCTCTTCTTTCTTGCTATTAGACTATTTAGTTGCATTGTATGCTCTATCTTTTTAATATTCTAACGTAAACTAACATAAACAAACAACTAAAGTGAAAGCCTTATTCACATTCCATTTGTTTTCTAATTGCTTGAATGGAGAGAAGCTATGAAGATTAAAAAAAAAAGGAATGGAGAGTAGGAGAAATATATGGAGTGGAAAATGTATGAAACAAAAATATTGCCTATACTTTCTAATATCGATGCATTGAATATAGAGTCGTAGACAGATCAAAAACAATTTTTCGACGTTTCAAGAAAGTGTAAATTTTCTATAATAAATGAATAATACTGTAGTGGGGGTCTGCCTGACCCCAGCTTCCTCAATACTCTGTGTAGCATTGTAATATAAAACATCAATCAATTACTGTGTAATTAGCAAGTTTCAGCTTTCCTCTTGCTCTCTGTCCAATTGTTCTCCTCTAGCTATTACTTGTGGGGGTGGGGGCATTGTACAACACAGAGTTGTTGAAGTTGAACACACCGACTTGAGACCCACGTGCACACAGCCTTACCAAATAGTAAAAAGGTACAATTAAATGAGATAGTTGGGGTAAATGTAGATGGTATAGCTTAGAAGAGGAAGAAATCATTTTGTTGGAATTGAGATCACATCAGATTCTCAATAAAATGTCTTATCATCTTATCAACTTACCTTCACAACTCCATCATCCTTCTTTTACAAAACCCTAGATTTTTCAACTTTGTGTCACAGTAAATAACTAAATATAATGTAACTAGATATATGGAACTAGAATTCTTGTTTTTAGGTTTAACTAAAAAATACTTACTTCATAACTTAGAACACAAATATCAAAAAACATCAAATCATTATCAGTCTAAGATCCTGCACACCTCTATGATGCCTATAGGAAATAGTTTTTTACATGGAGTTGTCAAATCTCCATTGTTCTCTGCATTGTGACTTCAAGAGATGTCAAATTGTTATGGAAGAGTACAGATTTACCACTTCTTGTACCTGGTAATTTTAAAGTTTGAAACCAAAGGTATTTTAGATCATGTATGATCTTTGGCAAGGGCCACCAGCCATGATCTCCTTATAAGCCCTAAAAATTAATTGGGCAAATGGTGATAAATTATGAACCCTCATTACATTACAATGGCTAGGTATAAGAAACAAACTAGGTGTAAGAGCCTAAGTTCGAGACTCGAACTTAGTATCTCACACCAGAGATGAGCATAACACTTGTAATAACACATAATCACTAACACACGATAATTAACGTGGAAATCTTTGAATGCGTAAAAACCACGAGATGAGCAAAACACTTGTAATAACACATAATCACTAACACAAAACCACGACCTCTCTTTAAGGATTTAGAAATATCGATATTATCGATTGAGTGACTATCTATTACAACGAGCACTCTGGGTAGTGTTGCTTAGAGTTTCTTAGATAAAAAAAATATGCCCCCCCCCCCCCCTATTCTTCTTTGGTATAATTTATAAGTTTCATATTATGACCGTTTTATGACCATTATCTATTTTAATGATGGTTGTTACAAAATAGTTTTAATGAATCTTCATAACGGTTATGTAACGGTACGATCCTTCTTCTTTGTAACGACTTCTTTAATGGCGTCATGTGTCTGTGAAGTCGAACTGTTTTTTGTAAAGAAGTCGATACCAATGCTCGAGTTTGTTATCGAGAGTAAGTCCTTACAATTGGCCCTTCTCAACCAAGAGTATGATTTATGTTGGTTGAGAAATTCGTCTCTTATGCAGTAAATGTTGATAAAATCATTACCAATGTCATTCTTAAATACCTGTCTTAATTTGACTGGACTTTTCAGAGTTCCAAGGTGTATTGATGACATTCCTTTTGATTGTTGGGATTTTGCAACATAGGTATTCAGCCTATAAATATCATCTTCTTTATTAACACATCAATTACTTGTTCATCGTGTTTGCACAATGGTAAAAACAAGATCTCAGACTGATTGTGAAGAACTTGAAGGCCACATTAAGGCCAAACAGGAACTTCAAACTCCCTATTTTGGCCAACAGTCTTTGGCCGATCCAATTACAATACCAGTGGAGCCTATTTACCAGGGCATGTGTGATGCCGAGGTAGAGAATACCAGTTAGGACTTCTTCTGGCTTTGTCAATTCCATTCCATCATCTTGTCAGAGGTTGAGCGTGGGGATTGCCTTCAGGGATTGGCCGAAGGGATTGTAGAAGATGGAGATAATGCATCTATTGCTGACCTCAAGAAAAACCGTGCGTGTGAATGTATAGGTTGTAAATAGGTTTGAAAAAAAACTTATTTATAAACTGTACTTATTGGAATAAAAATATTCTTCCGTTTTCTGTCTGTTGAATATGTTTGCCGAAGTTTGTATTTTAAGTATGTCGAACTTGTATACGTACTGTGAATGTAGGGATTGTCTCGAACTGTTTGAGTAATAGGGTTCTGCGATTTGGTTAAAGATTATCTCTTTTTATGGTAATTTTGTGATGAGGAATATATATTGGTATTATTGCATCTATGTAACCATGTGCTAGGATTGGTAGGGAGGATATTTTGTTTTCCAAAAAGGTTGATTTACCAAAAATTTACTTCCCCAAGATATGCAGTCTCGAAAATTTGCTTTTATGTTTTCAAAAATCTGCTTCTCTTTTGCTATATAAAGGACTTGGTCCTTGGGTATATTTCATCTTCTTCTTCCTCTTTCTTCCTCTCAATTCTTTGTGTTCATTGCTCTTCGGCTTTTATGATGAGGACATATTCCCAATGCCATCAACATGCAGTGGAAGGTAGGTTATTCATCAAGGTGGCAGAACTGCGTGAGCAATATTTTTACTTGTTACCCTATGACGTGATTTTACCGGAGTGGCCGTTGCAGCTGAAGGGTCTGGATGATGAGGAAAGACGTATATATCCGGATTATCACTTCTGGTATAATGTACATCGTAGTCTTATTCTTGATGCAGCATATCAAAAAATTATTGTAAGGGAGATCGTACTGGACAAGCTTGTAGAAAAGGACAAGAGAGCAGGGAGTAGGGACATAATTCCATGTGGTGAACCAAATCATCCGAGTTACTTTAAATGTAACTATATTTGAAAGTATGTGGCGTATTTTTATGTGTGACAGCTGCTTTGTAGAAGACAGTTGTTGAATATTTTAAAATTTAAACTGTTGTTTGGTGAACAGATAAATAAGAGGATCTGGAATAGTGCAGTAGTACGAACGTTTGAGGGAAAACAATAGTGAGTAGCCGTACAGAGTGTACGATACTTAAACTTTCTTGGGAAGGAGGAGTAAAATTAATTTAATGGCTGATATGAAAAGAAGACGTGATGGCATAACTTATTATCCTAAAAGTAATGATAAAATTGGGCGGCGAAAGGACATCTCTGTTCAAAAGGCAAGGGTAGCTGACACGTATTTCAAAGAGTCGTCATTTCTAAAACTAAAAAAGAGTATAAAGGCTCGTCTCTCTCTTCCCCATGGGCATTTTGCAATTTTAGAGAGAAAAAAAATTATTGAGAAATAAACGTCTAGATAGAGAAAGTGTCTGATTTATGAGAATCTATCACAATCTTTGAACAAAACTCTTGTGGTGGTCAGATTTTTCCTTAAGAATAGCACAAACGAAGACTTATTCCTAAACCTTACGTAAAAGTGGAGGATTGCGGTTCTTCTAGTACAGGTTAATATATTTGCTGGTGATTTTTTTATTGTGTAGTATGAACTTTACAATTTTATTTTTTGGTATGTAAAGCTCTGGGTTTTGTTATGTTTGTTGAAACTTTAGGAGAAATTTGAGAATTTTTTGTTCCCAAATTGAGTATTTTATAGGTTTGTAGTATGGAAATTTGGGAGTGGGTTACAACAGATTTGGGGTTTATGTGTTTTACAATGAGATTTGGGGATGTAAATTTGGGGGTTTTTGGCCCCCATTATGTCTGTAATCTAGCTTGTGTAGTTGATTGTATGTGTGGGAACTTTGGGGTGGGTTTCTGCAGAGGGAAGTATGGAGAACTGTTTGTGAATCCATCTTAAAATTTTGAATAAACATGAAGAAAATGTTTTTTTGCAGAGGTAATCAAGTAATTAAGGGGAACCAAAATCTGTAGAACTGCTTTATTTGTGTTGTAATTATCGACCCAATCTGTTAGAATGGACCATAGAGAAAGATTTAACAAATGCCCATTTCTTGAATTATAGGTCGAGTATGCGTACTAAGAATTTAAGTCTTAGGAGTAATTTTATAGTTTTATCGAGCTCGGAAGAAATGTCTACGTCTGGGCGAGAGGACGATTCCGATAATATGGAGGAGGAGACAGTAGGGAGGTATTAATAGGGGTGGTCAAAACTACGCCTGTTCATATCAAGCCAAAAGTGTTGAGGGCAACTGTGAGGGAGGAAAAGATAAGTGAGACAAAGTTTTTGATATATTCGTAAGGGTAGTTATTGGAAAAGAGTTTTCGAGGTATAAAAAGAAACTTAAAAGTAAATCGGGGGTATATAATGGAAGAAAGTTTATGTTATAGGGAGTTTTTTCCAGTAGGGGAGGAAAATAGTGTTATCAATTTCTTGGCCTCAAATAAATTAGGAACGATAGGGAAATCCAGAACGATGCGACCATAAAGTACTATACCGGGTCTATGGAGGTTGGTTCGAATGACAGTTTTTTATGTTATACCAATCAGTTGAAATATGGCCTCAGAGTACCGTTGACTTATTTTACAAAAAGGGTCATGAATCTGCTACATTGTTTCCTTGCGTAGCTTAATGGTAATGTATTCAAGATGATGAAGGTATGTGAGACCTTAAACAAGAGGTGTAGAGTGAATGGTGCGGAGAAGCAGTTCGTTGCTGCTGACGTTACAAAATTTTATAAGATGAAGTATCTGAAGGCTAGTATGAATTGTTATCTGTATAGCGATTCTTCGAGATAAAAAAAAATTCAACTTTGATTCTGCTGGTCGACCATGGAACGAACATCTTTTATTGGTTAAGGGAAATTGAATGTAAATTGATGAATAAAACTTGAACTGTAAAATGTTCTCATTGGTGATATGTTTTCAACTTCCTTGTATTCCAAGGGTTTGGAACTCGAACTCCTTTTTCTATGATTAAATTATAAGAACCGAGGTTACTCTTACCGCCTACAATAAAAGGTCCTTCACAATTTTCCGTAAGCTTCCCGACATTTAATTATTTCCTGTGTTTGAGTATTTCCTGTAAAGCAAGATCTTGAATGTCAAACTCTCTATTACAAACTCTTTTGTTGTATGACTTAGCCAACTCATGATGGTATCTTCCAAGATTTACAAATGCTCGTTCACTTGTTTCCTCGATCCAGTTCATATTGCATGGTAACTGAAATTTATTTTCTTTATCCATCATTTCATGATCGCGTACAAGATGATGATATTCGGTTGGGACAGCTTCAGTTCCATAAGCTAAAAGGAAAAGAGTACAACCCATAGACACCTGTGGGGTTTTTCAATATGCCCACAACACATGTGGTAATTCCTAAATCTAATTTCCTTTCTTGTCTTTTAAATATTTTTTTATCCTGCCAATTATCGTCTTGTTGACGATTTATACTTGACTGTTCCCTTGTAGGTAATAGGAATTTGAAGGAGAATGAATGATGTTATGCATGTTGAAAAATTTGACTACCTTTTCGCCAATGAACTGTGGTCTATTATCAATTCGGATAAGATGTGGGCAACCAAACCTTGTGATAATATTTTCCCATATAAACTTGACCATTTCTTCTTCTTGAGATCGACATAAAGGGATAGCTTCTACCCATTTGGTAAAGTAATTGGTTACTGCCAACATATATTTTCTTTTCCCGGGAGTGTTTAGTAATTCCCCCACTAGGTCGAGATCCCATCTTTTAAAATGCCAATATACTTTGTTTGCGTGAAGCTCTAGAGCTGGAGCTCAAATTTTGTGCCCATGTCACTGACATGCATTACATTTTTTTGCTTATTTTTCAGCTTGTATCCACATTTTAGGCCTAAAGAGTGATTGCTCAATTTGCCAAAGATTATCCTGTTGTATGTGATTTACATGTTCCTTCATGTAATTCTTGTAAAAAGTCATTGGCTTCTATGTCAGGCAAACATTTTAGATAAGGACATGTGAATGATCGTTAATTTGTAAAGGAAATTATCAATAATTGTGTACCATTTTGCGTTATCTATCAGACTTCGTCTTTCATTGATATCTTCAGGGAGTTCGCCGGTAAAATTGCTATGTGGTCCAATATATTTAAGTTCATCAGAGGAAAGAAAGTTCAAACTCAGCTGGTGTGGTCAGGGTGGTGCTGGATCTCACGAAGAAGGCTTGTATTTAGGGCAAAACGATTCTACCAGTTCGTATTTTGTTTGTATCTAATGATGTACACTTAACATTCTTTGCGTTGGTCCTAAAATCTTATCTTCTTCCCCCTATGGCGTTGAGGCTAAAGTACATACGTTAGGAAATTTTGATGAGTTCTTTATATGAACGCCACTCAACCTCTATTACTATTGACATCCAACGCTTTTAGGTGGTTTTATTTGACTTACACTACTAACGCAAGAATACTAACGTACATGCCTTGAAATTGTTTATGTTCTCATGTGTTTGTAACTACAACGCTATCCACATTACATTTTTCTTTACCTTGCAGGAGCTTATTATATTGTTCATTGTGCATTGTTGGCGCTGCTATGCTAGTATTTTTTGAGTTAATTTTAACAACTTTAACCTTTTTTCTTGAAGGCTACAGTGGACTATACGCAGCCGCTTGACATGGAACCTCTTGAAACATTTGTACTCAGTGCTCCAGACTATACGTAACCACTTAGTACGGAACTTCTTGAAACATTTGTAGTCGATTCTTCAGACTATACGCAACCACTTGGCACGGAACTTCTTGAAACATTTGTAGTTGGTGCTTCAGACTATATGCAACCACTTGACACAAAACTTCTTGAAACATTTGTAGTCGGTGCTTTAGACTATATGTAGCCACTTCGCACAAAACCTCTCGAAATAGTTGTACTAAGTAGTACAAATCCTAGCTTTGAACGTATAGATGGAGTTCCAGATCTTGATCCTGTAAATGTAGTTCTACTAAGTGCCCATTGCCATGCACCCGACATTGTATGCTACAAATGTGTTCAAAACGAACCAGGTACTATTTTGTTGACGTTTACTAAATATGATTAACATAATTGTATAGACGCAGTTCTTCTAATCAGTATTACTTATTGTTGGTATTCTGTGTACAGGAATTCGCAACAAGAGAATATATTTTGTCATGGGCCCAAAATGCTGCTAAAGAAGCAAAAATGTGCTTAACCACAAGAAGATCGAACAAAGGTTTGAGGGTGCTCTTGAAATGTCATTTTGGGGGTGCTTATCGTGGTGAAAAATTGCTCACTCTGAAGTGTAGTAGTATACTCCCCAGATTTGGTAAGAAGAAGCTAGTAGAGCCAAGTCGAAGGTATTCAATCATTCGAGAAGATGACAAGTCTACAACTATAGATCTCGACCTTCCATAGTAGTCGTTACACTTGGTGAAATATAACCGTTGCACGTGCTCCGTGCAGTTCGCCTACCTCCCATAAAGTTAAGAGAAATATTTGTAACTGCTTGTATCCATCTATAAATACAGGCAAAATATATGTCAATACGAGATCCCTAATCTTTTACATTTTCATTATAACCATTAACCCAATCTCTGTGTAAGTGTAATAAATTAGCATATATTGATTTCACATCATAAAATCCTCTTCAGGGCCGTGGTTTTTCTCAGGTTTCATTGAGTTTCCACGTAAAATTCATTGTGTTCTAGTCCTTATTTGTAGCTAATTCATAGTCTTCTTACTCAAGTATTGGTGAGGTTTACAGACAAGAAAACTAGCCATTACAATTGGTGTCGTCTGTAGGAAATCTACTTATTTCTCTACCAAATCTCATCTTGAATAATTACTGCCTTGACTAACATGAATCTTAGAAGTTCCTCCTGTATCTAGAGGAACAACGAGGACATTCCAGCAACCGTCAACCTACAAAATCCTATTTTTGAGCTTCAAAAATAGATGGAATCTGACAGGGTCCAACGGTTCAAAGATCAGGGAATTCACGCTCAAGCCTTCTAAGTCGAGAGAGATGAGAGAATGAAGGCCCTAGAATAGCAGAGTCAAACCCACTAGAAAGAAATGGAAAATTTGCGATGATAATACGATCGATTCACTACTTGGCAAGGATCACCCCTCCCTGCCCGAAGTGATCACCGATCACGAGCTTCCCAGAAGTAGAATGCACCAAGGGAAGAACAAAACCAAACTTCAACATCTCAATCAAGGAACCCAGATAGAGGATCGCGATATTTTGGGTTCACATCATCAGCATCGACAACCCAGGGAAGTCGATGTACTCATTATCAGACCACACCACCTCATCTGGGACAACCTGTAAGAGAAAGGTTAGGCCCTGAAGGATAAAGGTATTTAAATCCTTGAGCTGCAATAGCACCATACATGTTCCCTCAATTCGTTACTTTGTATGACCTCAACAATCGGATTCAAGCTATTCATTATAACAATCCTAGTCAAAGATCCGCTTTAGACCGGGTCAAGACAAATCCTATTTCCCCTCACTTCGAAGTTATGTCTATTCCTGACAACTTTCACATGCCAAAATTTTACCAATATGCAGGCCTCACCGACCCTCTTACCCATGCTCGTTACTTTAAAGCAGCAGTCAGCCTGTACTCCAAATTTGATCACATGTTATGCCGTTTGTTTAACATAAGCCTTAGAAAGGAACCTTTTAGATGGTTTTACACCATTCCCGAAGGATCAATAACCAGCTTTGCTCAATTGTAGTAACTATTCAAATTAAACTATGTATATGCTAAAGAACGCGAGATAATAGTTGATTCTCTGTTCTTTTTCGAACAAGGCGTAAAGAAAACCCTCACAAATTCTTACAAACGTTTCTTGCAAGAGACAAGGAAGATCAGGAACACAGACCCAAAGATTGTGGTACCAACATTTACTTTGGCACTCCACATCGACTCAAAAATTTGAGAAGAACTTATGCTTCACAAGCCCAAAACAGTCACATAAATGATAGATGTCGTTAATAATTATATCGAACTCAAACGATCAAAAAAGGATAAGATTAAAAGCTCTTATGTTATTCATTCCAACGATGTTTTTTTACCGCCATGCCCAAAACCAACAAATAACGTTGTCACCAAACAACGTGGGAGATCTAATGATAACATCAAAGGAAAAGACAAAAAAAAAGATAGGCTGATCCCAATTCTACCTCAAATGACAACAACCCTATTTGCTATTTTACCTATCATTAAAGGAGGCGAGTTCTTTCGAGAAGCACAACAAATTCTTGATGTCCTGAATAAACCTTTCTGCTAGTATCACAATGTCCATATCCATAAGACTGATAACTGTTATTTTTTCATACGCATTTTTATCCGTATTGTCTTGGCAGGAAGGCTCCATGAATACGTCATCGATGTCCAAAAGTTCCTCGAAGAAGAAACAAAAATGAAGGAAGGCGAACAAGGACAAGGTCAAGCTCGTCATCCGTATATGATCGATATCGAAAAAATCAAGAAATGAAAGAAGAATGACGAAATCACATCATGCTGTAAGATGACTTCTTATGGGAAATCTGCCAAACTTCTACCCAGCTTCTACAAAGCAAATCGTCCATATCATATTTCTTTTGAGGATTGTGATACAAATCATGTGAAATACCCTCACAATGTTCCATTGGTGATAATGCTTAAAGTAGGACAAAACTACTTACATACGCTCCTTGTAGACACAGGAAGCGCAACAAACGTACTATTCAAAAAAGTAATCGACGTCCTAGGCCTCAAAGACTTTATCAAAGCTTTAACCATAACTATCACATGATTCAATGGTTCAAGAGAATCTGCTTTGGGAGAAATCATATTACCTGTTCTAGTAGGACCAGAAATATCCTTTGTCAAGTTCATCGTCATTGATGCTGAATTAAAATACCTGGGAATCTTGGGAAGAAGCTGGCTTCACTCAATCAAGGCAGTACTTTTAAAATATCATCTGGCTTTGTGCTTCCCGACCGATCACGGAGTTTACAAAATCAAAGGGAGTCATGCTGTTGCACGGATGTATGAAAATATCACCACAAACTCTCACGCATCAAAACTTCTGAAGGCATTATAATTATAGAAAGAGTCTCTCCCAACGTTCGAGGAACATGATACTGAAATAGTCGAATCCGTAGAACTCGGTGGACTTGGGAGAAATACTTTTATTGGCTCTAAACTCTCACCAGAAGAAAGAGAAACCCTTATGCAGCTTTAATGAAAAATGTTGATATCTTCGCATGGTCTTTTCAAAAAAATTCAGGAATTGACCATTCCATTACGTGCTATGAGTTAAAAGTG
Source organism: Kingdonia uniflora (assembly GCA_014058105.1). Taxonomy (NCBI): domain Eukaryota; kingdom Viridiplantae; phylum Streptophyta; class Magnoliopsida; order Ranunculales; family Circaeasteraceae; genus Kingdonia; species Kingdonia uniflora. The sequence goes on along the minus strand of JACGCM010001055.1, from coordinate 308,764 downwards.
GCTCCGAGAGGTTATTAATGAAGAAATCGATAAGTTGCTTCGAGTGGGATTCATTCGAGAAGCTAAATATCCCAAGTGGGTCTCAAACATAGTGATTGTCCCAAGGAAGAATGAGAAAATCAGGGTCTGCATAGACTTTACCGAACCTAATAAATTCACACTGAAGGACAACTTCCCCCTTCATTTGATTCCTTACCTCCTTAACTCTGTAGCGGGGCATGAACTTCTTTCAATGATGAATGCAACTTCGGGATATAATCAGGTTCCATTTACCGATGAAGATCAAGAAAAGACTACATTTGTAATAGAAAGAGGCCTTTACTGCTACTCTATCATGTCCTTTGGATTAAAAAATATAGGAACAACATATCAACGACTCGTAACATGAATGTTTAAAGATCACTTGGGAAAAATCATTGATGTATACATCGACGACATGATCTGCAAAAGCCTAAAATGATAAGATCATTGCAGCAATCTATAAACAATCTTCGATATCCTTCGTACATATCGCATGAAGTTCAACCCAGACAAATACCAATTTGAAGTTATATCTGGTAAGTTCTTGGGGCATCTGGTAAGCAAGAAGAAAATATAAATTTATCCAAAACAAATCAAAACACTCATGGCTATGCCATCACCATGAACAAAAAAATATATCCAAAAGCTCACCGGGAAAGTTGTTGCTCTTCACAGGTTCATCTCAAAGTCATCTGATTGATATAAACTTATTTACCTCCTTCGTGGAATCCCCGCCCCAATGATAAAGAAATAACCCAAGGAAATCATCTGGACCCCAAAATATAAATTGGCTTTGCAAGATCTCAAAAGATACTTGGGGCGTCTTCCCATAATGAGTACTCTTATTGATGGCGAAGTATTAACAATGTATTTATCGACAACAGAAGACTCAATCAGTTATCTCCTAATTCGAGAAGACAACGGGGTGGAAAAACCAATCTACATCATCAGCAAAACTCTCATGTCTGTTGAAAAAAGGTACACAACAACTAAAAAGAGTTGTTAGCTTTGGTGCACAGTTCCCAAAAACTTTGACCTTATTTCCAAGCACACCCCGTCAAGGTCATCACCAAATTCCCTTAAACTAGTACTTAAAAAAGAGAGGTTCAGAAGGGTTCAACAATGGTTCGTCTTCCTAGGCGAATACAACATATCTTTCAAGCCACAAATATTGATTAAAGAACAAGTAGTAGCCAACTTCTTGGTAAAATTTCCTGTCGAAGACCCCGAATGGGAGGAACTCGAAGAAGTACTAACCGATGACTCAATTGCAGAACCAGACGTATGGTCCAAAAGTACAGGAAGAAGACTCTTTACAGATGGATCAGCAAGACTCAAAGGATCAGGGATTGGCATCATTCTCGTAACAACATCCAACCAAAGTATTGAAAAAGTTATCAAGCTCAAGTTCTATGCAACAAACAATATTGAAATGGAATATGAAACTATCTTACATGGCTTAGACCTTGCATTGGAACTTGGAGCAAACTAAATATATGTCTACATAGAGTCCTTACTAATAGGCTACCATTATAACAAAACCTTCAAAATATCAGGCAAAATGGTTGACTACGCCGTGCTGGTCGAAGAAAAAATGAAAAAGTTTCACATAGCCATAATTTCTTATTTACCAGGAGCTGAAAACCGTCATACCAATGCACTAGCATACATCACCGTAATGATCAAAGATAGTGAGAAAAGAACATTAGACATCGAAGTGATCCAACATTCCATCCTCGAGACAAATTATGCCATGCAAATCCAAGTTATCGAAGACGTAGATCCTAAAGATTGGAGAAATCCATTTTTTACATACTCCAATTCTAATACCCTTCCCAAAAATAAGGAAGAAGCTCGATCCCTGTTAGCCAAATGTCTATGATTCAAAGTCCAAGGAGGAGTATTATACAAAATTACCGACGGAGGCCCACTGATCGAATGTATCTCATAGAAATAAGCCCAAATAGAAATTAAGGAACTTTACAAAGGAATTTGCGTCGTATATATCTAAGGTCGATCACTTGATAAAAAGCATTCACTTAAGGCTTATACTAGCCGAAGATGAGGCAAGACTATGAAGATTTTTTTTTAAAATGCTACAAATGTCAAATCCACACTCAAGATATCAAAAGTCCAGCCCTCGACTTACATGTCAACAATGTCCTCTGGCCATTTAAACGATGGGCAATCGACATTATTGGTCCATTTTACCCCGTATCAGGAAACATAAAATTTGTCCTTGTAGCTACAGATTACTTCAGCAAATGGGTCGAAGCTGTTCCACTATGTCACACTGACTAAAATAAAATAATTAAATTTCTATAAGAGCACATCATCACAAGATTCGGTTGCACACAAATGATGAGGTCAGATAATGGCAAGTAATTCATCAACAACAAAATCCTCAAATTCCTTCACAAAAACATGATCCAGTTGACTACTTTGACACCGTATCATCCACAGAGAAATGGCCAAGCCGAGGCTATAAATGAGAACATCAAGTCAGGCTTACGAAATTGCCTAGATGAAAAGAAAGGTAGATAGGTCGAAGAGTTACTCAATATTTTATAGACATATCAGACTATACCTCAAATATCCATAGGTTGAACACCATTCATGATGGCCTTCGGGACTAAAGCTGTCATTCCTTCAGATCTCAACCTACTAACTGCTAAAAGACAAGTCACTGATGAAGATAACAAACTTGGACTTCTATGTAATTTTAATTGGATCAAAGAAACTCAAGATCATGCCATTGCAAACTTGGGGCGATACCACGATACTCTAAGAAAAGCATATAGCAATAAAGTGAGGAAATGCACATTCGACATCAGTGATCTCGTACTTCAACGAATTCAAGATAGTACTCGACTAAAAAAATTAGGAAAGTTATCAAAAAATTGAGAAGATCCTTATATTGAAAGTGATAAGACCGATAGTGGCACATATTGGTTAATGACTGAAGACGAATTATAACTCAAATTCTCATGGAATACAACCCACTTGAGGATGTTCTACAGATAAAAGTTGTAATTTATTTCTTTTTTCTAATAAAGAAGTTATCTTTCGTATCGATTCATTAAATCTTCTACCCTACATTCTCGACACAACTTTAAAGAGTTAGTATTAAATCTAAGTCTCATTTATTCGACAACAGATATCCTCACAGAAAGACACATATATGCCCATCATTCCTACTTTAGCAAGAAATAACTTGACTATCTTATTAGTCTAACCAGATCTCCTAGCAAGGAAACATATCCGAATATCATTACTAAAATTTGACAAGCCATACCATGACCACCTTAATCTATTACTCAGATATCCCTTAAGCGGGAATCCTTTGACATATCTATCAAATAATATATCATACTTCATTTTGTCAATCATCTCGAGTTAGACACTTAAGCATATCTAACATAACATTTAATATGGTCAATTTCCTATCTTGAACTCATAAATCATTTCCCAAATTAATCACTGTTAACAAAATCATTCAATAACATATAAGAGTTAACAAGTCCCTTCGACTACTTGTACAATTGAATTGTTTACACTTTTTCTACTTCTCAGGTGATATGATAGGAGTAGTAATCTTTACTGGCAGACCAGGTGTCAAATCATCGAGAAGTTCCTCTTGATCTATACCCTCAGGCAAGGCTGAAGTAGTGGCTGGAGGCTCAACTTCGTTCTCTTCGACATCAGAGTTGGCAAATTGTAACCCAACAACTGTAGTCAGACCCTTGTAAAAGTCTTTTCTCTCCTCCATAACCTCGAACTGGCCATAAAAGTTAGTCTTCATACGTTTTTGAGAGTCAATTACAACCAGATTCAACTCTGCGGTAGCCTGGGCAAGAGCTTTCATCTTTTTCGCCTCTATCGACCTTCGCACAACCATGGTTTGCTCGCGAACGTCATCTTCAAAGTTTAACTTCTGAAGGGCTAAAACTTCCTTCCTCTCCTTCACTAAATAAGCCTTTACCTTCTTGATCTCCTTCCTTCCCCCCCCATATTTTGCTAGCATCACAAATGACAGCCTCATTCGACTTCACCGCACCAGCCTTCAACCTGTCCAACTTCACCTCCAACTCTTCCTTCTCCACCACCAGCTCCTTCTTGATATTTTTTAAGGCAAAGAGTTCATTAGCTAAGCTCTGCCCACCCAGCCGCCGAGGCTTAATATCGAGAAGAAGTTTCTCGATCTGCATTACAGTTAAAATGTGAGATCTCAAAGAAGGGACCAACATCGTTAATCGAAGTAAGGCATTTAAGTTCCTTACCTAGTTTATCATTTGATGACCTTCGATGAAGAAGGTAGAAACGCTCTCTACTCCAGCCAAACAGTCATTAAAGTCCTGCTTCATCGACTTCATTCTAGTAGCGTATGACTCAATGGTTCACTGGGTCTCTTCTTCAAAATTAACCAGATTCCCAACAGACTTTGACTTTAGGGAGTCGAGAGAACTTTTTTTTCCCACTCACAACCTTTTGCTGAGTCACCGTAGTCGCCTTAACTAATCAACTATCAAGGGCACTTTCCATCCCCGATCCAACAACTTAGTCACTCCTTTTCTTTTTGACAATATTTTGTTAAATCAACCTCTTTGAAGGTTGAGCAGACGTTAGAGGACGAGTGGCAACCCTTTTTTTCTTCCCCCCTTTAACAAATACCCCAGTCAGCAGGGTCTCCTTCTCTATAGCAGCAGAATCTGTGATATACCCACTAAGAAGAGGATTTTTGAGAGAAAGGCTAGTGCCAACGGCTCTTTTGTTCTTCGCCGACATTTTACCGTCTATGACAGAAACTTCAAATACTTTTGTTCGAGATCTTTTTAACCTGGCTTTTTTGAATAACTCTTCCCCCTTTGAGTTGTACAACTTTTCTTTCACTTTCGAGCTTTTATCGACATCCTTTGCAGCTGCACGAACAGATACCATCAGTTAGCACATCCCCAAGGAAAAAATATAACATAAATTCAAACATACACACATATACCACTAACCTAAGTGAAAAATTTATATTTTAGAGGTTCCCCAAGGTCAATGGGATCAAACTCATAGTTCCCCCACACGAGTAGTCGATCAGCAAAATATTGCCTCCCTATCGAGACCATGTCAACAGTAAGGGCCTCTTGATAAATCTAGCTAGATACCTATAACCAACTTTACTAGGATTTTGTTTCAGTGTATAATACATACACAAGTCATTCACAAAAATCAAATACTCTTCCTCTTCCTTCAGTCGCGCATTTAACACTGCCACCACCTGAAATAAGTTGTACACATTAGGGTTGAACTGACCAGGGGCAACATTATAGAAATTAAAAAAAAATTGATCAGTTAGAAGTGGCAACTTCAAGCCTTTCTTAATTTTTTCTTGATGTACAAGAATACCCTACATAGGGAGTTCTTGATCAATCATCTCCCCATAATACTCCTCCAACTTACATCTTCGGGGATACCATACTTATTTTTGAAATTTAAAGTTTCCGTCGTCTCCTCCCTATCGAGATCCAAATGTAACTCTGACTCCTCTTCAGCCCTGCCCCCCTAGTGCATTCACCTCGACCACTTGTCTGAGGCTCGTACTTGATGTCTGTCTTTATCCTCTCCTCGTCAGAGTATGATATAGCCTCAATCTCCATCCTAGCTTAATTCTCCTCAGCAACATCCATACTATTATTCCCTACTCTATACTTCTTACCCAACTCTTACACACATGTAGTCACATCGATAATTATTGGCTCTACATCGATAATGTTAAACTTACTTACTTCTACAACCGCATAAGGAAAATTAGTGCTTTGGACTGGTTCAGCCATTTTGAACCCGAAAATCATATTATTTGTTTTTTAGTTAGTGATAGATCATTTTTTTGTACTACATAAAAATTTGAGTTTTTTTCACAAGGGCACTTACCACAAATTATTTACAACCAACTATTATCGAAGATTTTTCTCCAACAAACACTCATGTCTACTACTATCTAGTTCTCGACTATAATCATGTAATCAATTTTTACTAAGTTAAAATATCAACATCATTTCCTTCGACAAATATTTAAGTTAATTTTTAATTATCTCAAAGTTATTGAACATGAATATCTACCATCTTCTTGAAGAAGATGCACATGGCGCCAGTTTTCTGTCAGAAATGGCAGCAAAACAAGATTTTCAATTTTACAATATCTCCGACATGGAATCAGGCCAAAAACAGCGTGCATTAGGCAATACTACTTTTCTCAATTGCCTATGTCTCAAAAACTCCCTATTTACTTTAGAAACTTCCCAAAAACACAATGTAATACCTACGGTGACCAAAACCAATCCTCTATTCACCTCACACACCAACAAATCAAATCCCTACACATACATTACTCCTTTGTACCTAAGAACACCTTCTCCCATTCAATCATCTCCATTTCACCTCCAAAACCTGAAAACACAAAAAAAAAACCCTAAAACTGGTTTTCACCAATTTCTCGATAAATACTAACTATTATTCAAATTCATTCATATACCACATACATACCAGTATTACCTATATCGGGTTTCAATCAATCAAGAAACAAGCATAAAATAAACATAGATTCAAGACATGACAAAACAAAAAATTAACCTTGTCGATGTGTTGCTTCACAATCCTTCTCCTTTGCAGCTTTAGCCCTTTGAATTTGTATAGATATCTCTTCAGTACCAATGGCGGAAGAGGTCACAAAAGAAAAACACAAGGAATAAGAGAAAAGTTGAATTTTTTTAGCAAAAATAGAGTATGAACAGTCGCCACCCAAGGGGGTATTTATAGGCCCCACGCGACGGTTTGATGCACCCCTTCGAGACTCTTCGGCTAACCGTCTAGTAGTTCGCCTAACACGTCTCTTCTCAAATTTATGCACCCTTTGCTTCCTAAAAGATAACAAACTAGTATAATGTTGCTCTAAACTATCTAAATACATCCCAACCTCCTTTGTCTTTTCCATCTTTACCAATGCAGTTCTTTAACTTGCAAATATAGACTACACATCCAATTTCTTATAAATTAATACATCACCTGCATGCATACACCGGACCATTGTTCTTTACAAAACTACACCATATCTTTCCTCTTAATCTACCTCCAATTTAAATGGGACAATTGTAACTAAAATTTAAATTTAAAAAAAAAAAGTACGATAAGAAAATCTCATTACTAAGTTACACATCAAAAATATATCAATCAAAAAATATTTTATTACCATCGAGAAAAATACATTAATTGGTCACATATAATTACATTTGAAACGAGGCACATGATTTGCTTGTCCACATGAAATCAATGCTCCTCCAGCAGCAGGAATATCTTCTTGCCAAATCTCATCATCTACGATATACCTTAAGACAACATGACGATGACTGACCTCAAATACTTCATCTGCAAAAATGTCATACCAGGACCAGCAATCAACTTCCATTTCCATTTGCTCTAGATACATCTCTGCAATGTCTAAAGGACCCCAAGGAGGAAACACATTAGCAAGCGACAGATGCCCAAAAAACCGCTCCTCCACTTCAGCCACCTTAATGACCAGACAACATTCTTTTGCATCTTGCTGCCGACGTGAACAAGTTCTCACCATTGCAGCAAACTTCTACACCTTTATCCAAGCAAATGTAGCTATTTAAAGAATAACTCTCCAAAAACTTAGAGCACCAGTCCAATATAATTGCCCTACATTTACACCGTAAATCATGGGATTTTCATTCTTTAAGCATCTTTCCAATACAAGATTTAGCATCACAAGTTCCAGAATGTTCTTCTCGACACAACAACCAATAATTGTATCGAGAATGGGGCGGTTGCAGTTGCATATTCCCCAGATTCGTTAAGAAGAATCTAATAGAGCCACGTCAATGGTATTTGATTATTCGAGAAGATAGTAAGTTTTCAACTGTAGATTTCGACCCTCCACAATAGCCATTACACTTGGTCAAATATAGCAGTTGCACGTACTCTGTGAAGTTCGTCCACCTCCCATAAAGTTAGGAAACATATTTGTAACTGCATGTATCCCTCTATAAATATAGGCAGAGCATATGTCAATACTAGATCCCCATTTTTTTACATTTTCGTTATAACCATCGACCCAATCTCTCGGCAAATGTAATAGATTGGCATATAGTGGATTCACATCATAAAATCCTCCTCGAGGTCGTAGTTTTTCTCAGGTTTCATTAATTTTTTATGTAAAATCCATTGTGTTATAATCTTTATTTGCAGCTAATTCATAGTCTCTTTACTTAAGTATTGACAAGGTTTGCCGACTAGAAAACTAGCCATTACATAAAAGAAAGGAGAAGGAGAATAAAGATAACGTGAATGGCAAATGGACAATTGTAAAGGGTGACAGAAAGAAAAAATAGGGCAGAGTGACAAGAACCAAGCTTTATGGATGTAGACTAAATGTTAGACTGCTGTGTTATGGAGCTGAAAGGTTGTGGCGCGTTCAAGTAAATCATGGATGGCATAACCATGAAACTATTGAACGTCGTGAAGGTCAGGCATATCTAGCTCGACTTAGAAAACATAAGATTCGTGTTATGAACTAGAGGGTTGTTACTTGGTCGAGAAATAAAGATCCCGATCTTCAAAGAGTTATAAATAAAGCTCGAAAGGAAGTACAATGTATGAGGCTCAGGTGGACAAGAATTATGGACCCTGCCGCTAAGAAGCCAAAGGAGTATGTTAGTAGCCCTAATCCATCCTGGGCATTAGAGGACAAAATGTCAGACAAAGTGAGTGAAGACAAACTAAAACTGGTCCTCATGCCTATTTCAAAAATATGGTTTAAGTGTTTGCATTCCCCAGACGTTATGTGGTTTGAGAAGATGTAGTTATTTTATATATTTAATTATGTGGGAGTCTAATATGCGGCTGCTGTCATCTCAACGATCACATGATGGCGTTTATATTTAACTAAGGTCGCAGGAAAAGTCATGTAAATCTCTACACAATGCCAAGTAGCGTTGGTATTGCAAGAAACTTGAACATTTCACCACTTCCAATATCAATTTCAATGCTAGGGTCCACGCGATAGATGCTTATGTGAACGTTGAACTGCAATATAAGAATCATGCTAAAAATGTGTTAAAACTGGCGTTGACATGACAGAACATATCAATTGCATTTACAAACATAGAGTTGACATGGTAGAACATTAAATTGCAGTAACTATGACAACATCAATACGACAAATATTATAAACGACACGAAACAAAGTTGAAGTTAATATATCCCCAAAATCTTATTAATGTCATAAAACAAAGTTAAAGTTAATATTAAACTAAAATGGTTAATATCATGCTCAAAATCAATACTACAACAACAACAACATTCCCAAAATGTACAACAACAAAAATAAAAATAAAAATAAAAAATCAAAGATACCCAATCACATTATTTTCAACTTCCAACGGTGTCGTCAACAACCTTCGGTATTGTATCCACCCTACCCACAACATCGACTGTAGTATCCGAAACAACTTCAGATGCATGAGCTTCCCCCCCCCCAAGTCACACATGTCCGCTACAGCCATCGCACTAACCTCCTTCTTAGTGTCGTCCCAAGTAATCAGCTTCAAACTACTTTGCCCAATGAGTCACATAAAATCATATATTCTACTTTTAAGCCAATCCACATACTATGGTTAGACTTCATCTCTACATTGCTGTCAAATATCTGCAATTGGAAGCAAATGTGCACCATCCCACAACTGGATACTAACAAAATGATCTTATACAACACCATCATACCCAATAACATAAATATACAACACTTTTTGGGCCACTCCATCAGAATACCTCAATGATAGAAATGTAAGATTAAGATCTTTAGATAGTATTACAAATGCAACGTGGCTAGATTGGGATACTAGGTGACCCATTGAAGGCAGGGTTAACCAATAATCTTTCCTAACTGTTGGAGAGACAAATTGGCGGTGGTTAGTACTTATTTCGATTGTGGTTTCAACTCCATTATCATATCTCAAACCAAACACTCTTCCTCAAAATTGTCAGTCCTCTAGTTCTGTTACAAGAATGGTTCTGATCCTACGCAAACGAGTTTTATGGTCTCCTGTGCTTTTAGTTATTTCTCGGTACCCCTAATTACCGTCTTTGAACGTATCTATTGTATGTTGAATAATGTATTCCCAAAAAATTTTCGAACGTCTTTGAACGTTCGGAAGAACAACCTGGTAAGAATTAATATTCTATATGTATGATGTTGGTATTATTTATTTATGTTTTAAGCTTTTTGAGTATTAATACTTCTTTTGTCTATTATAGTAGTAGATCATTACTAGATATATGTCTAGTTTGTGCATGTTCATTGGATATGTTTGTGATGATTTTGGTGATCGATCTTGTAATGGGAAGAATCAGAAAATTATCCAACTTATTGATGTGATATCCAATGATGATGTCATTTGCGAAAACATAGATAAGTGGATCGAAAAAGTTGATTTATCGGTGCCATGTGAGTATGTAAAAATCTCTGCAGAGATAGTGTTGGAAACATTGGTTGAAAAGGTCCAACGAGAACCGTATACTTCTCCAATTATAATGAAAATAAGAACCAAGGTTTTGAGACCTGCGGCCCGTTATCATTACTCTTGACATTATTTGTGGCTAGCCAGTATTGGTGATAACTATAAGGTGGCTTTACAAGGTGAGGTCATGGGCAAGTGGGAGCTTGTCATGTATGATGATGAGATGGGATCTCAATCATCATATTAGGTATAAGATGTAATCTTATTACCAATGGTAAAGCTCTTTACTTTACAAGTTGGTTTACAAGTTAAACAAAAACAAGTTTGTTCAAACAGTTCAAGGTGAAACTGTTGGTAAAGTACTTTTAAGAAGAAACAGGTGTTTATGCAAAGATGTTTTGGTTCACCGGTTATGAAGCTAATTGTATTGTGGTGGCTTTGTTTTTTGGATTGAGTGATTCTTGATACAAAATAAAATGTTTTTCATGATTGATCTTATTGAAGATGGGTATGTAAGTCGGCTATATAAATACATAGTTACTGGGTGAAGTTGTATTATGGAACCATTGGGCTCTTGGCCCAGTGGTGGTAGTACCTCTCCACCTAGTGAGAGGTCGTGGGTTCGAAACCTCATGGGGGTGGAAACTCAGGGTTGCGGATCTCTATTAAAAAAAAGTTGTATTATGGAGGCTCATACATAAGAGCTTCTTATGCATATTCGAGATATACACCGAAACGATGAGGCTCGATGTGACATATGTTTATATCACTAATAGATTTATGAAATACCACAAAGACCATTGTTGATGTTATGAGTTCTTTTGAGAACTCATGGATCATCCGTTCTTAGATTATGGATAATATGCTAGTTGCGTATGCAAGTTCTTGCATGGGTGAGTTTGAAGAGTCGTGGGAACGGTTATCTCAATAAAGGGTTGGACCGATGAATTGACAAATCCTTGGCATATGTTATAGTACAACAGGAAGAACGCGAAGCAGAAGTTGTTATTAACATAGTACATTAAGACTAGTTGAAGTGTTATTTGGTAACGCACCATTTGTCGTACTTCGGGATTGAGGCGCGTGTTTGTTTGGCTATGGAATGCGATATGAGTTTAAATCGAGGTATGTATAACTCATTGATGATTTGTTTGCTAATGTATGCCATTATTTACATGAGAGCTGAGTTTTCCCATGAAATGGGAGTTGCAAGATGTTGATAATAAATATTATGTATTCGAAGAATACTCGGTTGTAGCTCATAGCTATGGAGTAATTCATGTTCGGCTTGCAGGCTTGTGTTCACTTATGATGGCGGAGTTAGTGACATGGATAGGGCTACAATTTTGTGGTGTTTTATCGAAGTTATTTGGGTATCGAGATGACAATGGTTAATTGTATCATTGATTGTAAAGGCATAAGTACGGTACGGCTTTAAAAGTATGCAAGGGGATGTTCTTGATTTTTTTTTGTTCAAAATTTTTCAAAAACATTATCACATGATTTTGTGTGGTACGATTACTTTTGGCGTGAAGAGTTCAGTTTGACACGGTTACAAATGTGGTTACTTTGAAGATGGGTAAAGTTACGAGAACCTCACATTTCAAATTTTATGTGGGAGATTTGTTAAAAATTGTAAAATTTCGTCTGTGGGTCTTCATGAATAAAGGTTCGGGTAGTCCGAGCAATTCATTTAGAGATCTGGAGATGGGTTACGGTAGATTTGATTTCAAGTGGGAGATCGTTAAGGGTAAACTCGAATTGATGGTCGTTCGAACAGACTGTAAGTTGTTCGAACGAAATGCTTATTTATCTAGGTTGGAAACGTGGTTCTGTCAAAGTCGTTCGAACGTGATGAAAGTTGTTTGAATGAAAACCGCATTGGCTGGTTTTGTAAGTTTATTTTGCGACGTTGAGTTTGCCTTGAGATCTAATCTATTTGTAATAAGTCTCCCAAGTATATAATGGAGACTTAGGCTATTTGTTAACTATCTTTTGGTTATAATCTCTATGAGTTTAATTCTAAAGAACTAGGGTTTGAGAGATTCCATTAGAAAGCTTGAGGAAGCTGAAGAGATTGCTTGTAACCAATTTGATCATAGTAGATTCTTTGAGGGAAGTAGTTTTTTTATCTATAAGGGTTTTCCACTTCTTTCCTTTGGGTAAATTGTTGTGTTTTGATTTCGTTTAATTTCTCAATTGACGTTTTTATTTATCATTCTTGGACGAGGGATTGGGATTAGCTACCCTAATTTCTAACAGGGCGTATGTTCAATTAGAGATTTTAGATGCATGTGTGAAGAACAATTTTCACATGCGAAATGAAGCTTGGATGAAGTTGATAAAAGACAACAAAGCTAACCCATGGGATTATAACATGAATGACTTGTTTTCTTGAATACTGTAAACATTGGTATGTTGTTTTGATGATGTAAACTTGTAGGTAAATCTTTGTATTGTAGCTATTTCTCTTTAATTTTTGGAATCTATTAGTTTTGAGTGATTGTCAGTATATTGTAAGTCAACATATATAGTTGTTATTATCAGTATATTTATAATTGTCGAATATGTAATAGTCGACATTTCTAATTGTCGAGCACTATATAATCAATAAAAGTTTACCTATTTTATTCTTGACGCGTGGGTCGGTCGACAACAAATTGTCGATACAGTTGACAATACATAGTAACCCCATCTGTATCAAGCGACAATAATATTCATACTCAACATTATAGATAAATAATCAAGCATGACAAACCGACAATGTATTTATCATAAACAAGGAGCAATCCCTCCATCATTCCCAAGTTATAATCTACCTAATGTAGCTAAAAATGAAATCTTAAATACAACAAAACCATCCCAATTATGTCTGAAATCTATAATCATATGAAGTTGTTTAGCAGCTCCCTACACCATGATCTTCTATATGTGTTTCGAGTTCAACATCATTGGTAGCCCCTACATATGTAATGAGATAAATAAATTAGTAATATTCAGCATATGCTATCATAGAAGGTGTTGGGAACTACTTATTTATGGTTTTAGTATATAGTATACTTACTAGCTTCAACTTTTGTAAACAATAATTTTAATTGTGGGTAAGTGCGTTTGTCGTGGTTGCCAAAGTCTCCACATACTTTGCATGTTCTCTTCTTCTTTTCAACAACTATCTCCATTTCGCCCCTCCATTTGCCACCTTTCTTGTAATCATCTTTTGCACGGCCTTTGGTTTTGTGCCATAAGAGAATCTAAAATAGGAGTTGAAGATATCACAGTCTTAGTTAATGGAGTTGACATTGTAACTTAAACTCTAGATATAACATAAGCTCGTCTTGCCTTGAAATTATATATTCAAAGTTTGCTTTATTCTTTGATGCCCTCTCAAATAGGTTCGCTGCTCAAAGTGAAAGGTGGCTATGGCGTAATGGTTTCCTTAAGTTTTCTATATCTAAAAAACTTTTATTGTACAGTCGCGAATATTTGTTTGTACCAATCTTCTACCTTGGTAGAATGAATGCATCTGGAATATGGAGAACATCGTATTTGGAGAAAACCTTTAAGAGTTGACAACATGGCAGCCTTACATACTTGAATAACTTGCATCCACAATGGCCTGTTAGGTTGGCTAAGTCTATCTTCAATTTAAAAGATTCAAGTGGTCCACTATGTGACTTCACAAGTATTTCTCGAACGTTGCCGTCTATGATTTTCTCTATTGCTATGGAACGAATAATTTGATTGAATTAGTCTTCAACTTTATGGAAAATCTACTTTGTAAAAATCTTTGCTGCATATTTTAGTAGCGATTGATGAAGTCCGACTTTTTGATATCTATGTTGGGATTAGAAGTCCTCTTCATTTTCTTTTTCAAATGTTTCCAATAGAGCTGTTGCATATTTCATCGTAAAACTGTACAAACTAGTTGAAGGAAGCAGCCAACCATTGAAGAAATTGTTTGTTGACTCGTTTCGACCAGTAGTATTCATACCAACATAGAAAATATCTTTATACCATAAAGGTATCCATCTTTATCTTATGTTAAATATCCCTTGCATCCAATTGTTATCATCAAGCTTATGCTTCTTCATAAGCTCATTCCACATTTTATCAAACTCTACATGATTATATGTGTTGTGGATAATTGAATCAATATCAGTTTTGAATGTAGATGGATCTCGATAAACATGCCAAATTTTTTTGGGGAACTTGTGTGTGATTTACCATAGGCAAAACCGATGTTTGGTGTTTGGAAGACCTGTAAGAAAATGTAAATATTAGTTAACTACATATTGTTGAGTATATAATTAGTCGACATTTTGTACTCTTAACTACATATTGTCGAGTACACAATCAGTCGACATTCTATACTCTTGATTTTTGTCGATAACTACATCTAGTCGACAAACAAAATGTCGACGTTCTGACTTGTCGACAATTATGTCATTCATATTTATCGACAAAATGCATTCAACCGACCATTTTTATACTGATAACACTAAGAGTAACCTTGGGGATGGCTGCACCTATTGTAACATCTTGGTTAGTGATAGCAGCCGTGGGGTGTTTATTGCTCATCGCCTTTAGCCATGTATGGAATAACCAAGTAAAGGTGGTCTCTTGCTCATTCCTCAACAAAACACGTCCAAGTTAGATTGTTTGATAGTGGTTGTTTATTCCTGTAAATGGAGCAAATGATATTTTATAAATGTTTGTCCGATACGTGGTGTCAAAAGTGACCACATCCCTAAAAGCCTCATACGCCATTCATGATCGTCCATCTATCCAAAAAAGTTAAGTATTCTATCATCATCATCGAGTTGAATGTCAAAGTAGAATATAAGATCTTCGACTGGTTTCTTTTTAAACCACTCCAATACAGCCTGTGCATCACCACTCGATAGACGTTCCTTGTTAACTTTGGCTTTATGGTTGTAATAATCATGTTTGTTAAACTCTTGTCTGGGAATAGAGCAGGCACCTTGCTTACTGAGATGTTGTAAAACTCAAAAGTCTCTATTAGATTTTTTGCAACATCAGGAATGCAACGATTATTCTTCATACGATGGTGGTTACGAGGGGAGACAAGTTTGTGGTTATGCACATCTGAGAAACTGGTAACAACAAATTTACCAAACTTTTCTTTCCAATTAATGTTCAATGTAGCTTTACACCCGTATTAGTAAGAGGAACGCTTCTTTCCATCTTGTTCACTTGTATCAGAATTGATTGTTTTGTTCTTCTTCGACAAACCATTGCTCAAATAAGAAAACCGTACTCTTCCTATCTCGTCGGATCTTGGTCACTTTTTAGAGCTACGCTTTTTTGTGGAGAACTCTTACTTCCTTCTATATTGTTTATAATACGAACATGCGTCATCCACTATATCAAAAGTTTGCCATTCATATGGGGTTTTCATAAACAAAAAATCAATGACACAATCAAGTGTTCCAGAACACACAACCAACGTATGTTCATTTGCAGCCCTTGGTGGTGATTTATCTCTGATTACCTTTGACCAATCTTGTTCAACTAAATCTTCCATTTTATTATCTTGTCATATAAGAGGAATTATTGGGTACAATTAATCAAGGACATTCAGACAATCATGGAACATATGGAATAAAAATTGACAGACAAACATAAATGTAGAAAAAAGAGCACTAGATTTTCATATCAAAAACTTTGATTACATAGGGAAATACTAGGTCATAGTTGCATATCATGTATGTCATTGGATTGTTCATAACAGACACTACACTAACATGTTAACCCCAAAATCACTAAGTACAATCTAGGGGTCCTCAATCCCAAACATATTCCCTTCAACCACCAGATTCTTTAGAAGACTCCATCAATTCTATAAATATGTTATGCTAATCACTACAAGAAAAATTGCATATGATAGCATCCGAAAAACATTATTGTAAGTTTTAATAGCATTTTTCGAACGCTGTGATAAGCAATGCTATCCTTTTTTCCATAACGTTTTTGTGAACGCTATAAAACCATAGCATTTGCTAAATATTATCAATTCATATTTAATGGTATTCTTTTAATGTTATTGTAACTTTTAATGACGTACAAAAAATGCTATTGTAGCTTTTTTAACATAACATTATGTGCTCACTATATATAAACCTTCTATAGCATTTACTAAATGTCATTGTTTGCAACAATAACTTTATGTGAATGCAATTATCCAGTCTCCAGTTAAAAAATGATCAATTTATATTGATTACATTTGTGCTAAAACAATAAGTAGATCCAGATGGATTCGAACGATCATACTCCCACAATATAAGAGCTCTTACCATTTAGAGCTTATGGATCCATAGATAAACAAACACAACGTATAATATTATTAAATTTTGAGTACGATAAATATTAACTCCAACCAATCTATTAATATATAGTTAATAATCTGATAAAAAATCCATATTTATGAAGAATAAACATGAACTAAAAACATAACTCTCTAATAATTGGAAAGCCTACTAGAACGCCCTAAATTTCATTCATCAACATACAACACATGCTGCACAAGACGCAAGAGTAAAAGTATTATTTGACATCAACGGAGCTAAGCCATTTTAGCATTCTAGCACATAATATTATTGCCAATTCTTGATAATCAGTGTCCTGTGAATGACAATACGACAGTACAACTACTAGAACTCATCCCCCACCAAACTTCTAGTCACTATATTCAACGAAGTATTCATAACCCCAATTTACCATTGTTTCCTAAAAATCCTGTAACAAAATCAGGTGAAGTACTCAGATCGCCTACAAACCGATTGCAATGATATATATATTTAGTTTAACATTTGGCTCTCGTCCTAATAGTAAAAATATTATCATAGTTTCTTGAGAAAACACACACAATCCATACTTATTTTTCCTTTTTAGTATTTTACAACCACCATCCCCATCCACTTCAACCCCTAAAATAAGTGATTCAAGCTATAATTTATGTAATTATTAATTCCCAATTTAACTCCTATACTATAAATCTCCTGAAATGGGTATCCTCCAGAACTTAGTACCTAATAGCATTTTTATTGGTGACACAATTTACCCATACCCCTACTTTTCTAAGAGCACTTACTCCAAGCTACAAAGTACTTTAATTTTTAAAAGGTGTAGCAATTACAGACCATAGATCATTAAAAAAAATTCCATATCAACCCAGAAATTTAGACTTGAGGAAAAGTCTCTTACCAGGACAGGAAACTAAAAAATGGGGTTTGAAGTCCACCCAACACTTGTGGAAATCCTTGCAGAGTCATGCGGGTACTAAAGCTCTACCTGTTACCACAAACAAAAATTTAAAGGCAGTTTATAATGTTGCCCTAGGTTTATAGTATGGAGAAAAGAAATATAGTAGTGTGGTGTCTCTAAGCCACATTAGACGACAAACAACATTTCCTAGAGGCAATTGTAAAACATCAAAACGCTAACTTGCAACATATAAGGATGACATGGAATATTTGATGTCTATTTAGTGTGTTGATAGCTCAATACATCTTATGTTGCTCACTGAAAAATGAGTATGACAAAAGTTACAGATATACTTAAATATATTGAGCATAAACACGACTATAGTGAAGTATAGAAACACAAGTCGTATATATTTCATCAATACTAATATACGTAAAGTACAATATTGTGCTAAGATATAACCACTGCACTAATACCACTAATATATGTTAAAAGATCTCGTAGTTTTTGTACATATATACGTTACAGGCCAAAGAAAAAATGTACCACAAGGATACTATGGATATGAACAGTATCATAAATAAAAAAAACATAATTAGAGAAAATTTCTAGACTTTTGGAAAAGGGTTGTGATAGTTTTATCATGGGTAAAGGTTCAAGTATAGATACTTTTATGAGGAAACACTACCATGATAAAGCATAAAGTACCACAAGATAACTAAGATCTTAATAATATCTTAAGCACTGGAATCAATGCTTTAGTAACTTGCATTACACCGCTAGGAACATAATCAAAATCAACCCAAACCAATATTTCCAAAACAGCAAATAAAGGGCACTGCAATTTGTTTCTTTTTAGTGACATGTGATTAAATCGAATATTTATCATAATTAAGTATACAAGATGTGAAGGGTGAACGTGCGGAATACATCACTCTCGTGCAATTTGGTTTTATCCGTTATCCACATGGCATACCAATAATCTACCAAGAAACTAGAAATGAAATTAACATGCACACAATGTACAATATTTACCAGACGTTCACCATAAGGCTACTCCCCCCACCAAGCTAGAAATTCACTATGTATCCAAGTTCAATTACAAGCACTCAAGGGATTAAACCAAACATGGAAATTCCTAATCTCGCAATAATCCTCACATAGATTTATAAGAGATAAAAGAAACATAAGAGATCCATCAAGAACATCGAAGATTACCTCAACAAATACCATGTTGCATACCTTCTTTTTGAAACCCTTTAATCTTTTCTCTGCCTTGATTTCTCTTTTAGGCAACCAAGAGCTACTTCCCCTCCCACCATTAAATCCCAAGAGAACAACACCCTTCACCTTCTTCCTTTGTAAAGACCAACTCTTTACAAGGTCTACCATAAAGGTTACATCTCTTATAGATCTCAAGTTTCTTACACATAGACTTTTTAACTCACACACTATATTAGAAGGCTATGAACCCATACTATATATTTATAGACTCTCTATTAGGTCATCTCCAAAGTACGCATCATGAGATAAATCATCGCTTTGGATTAAATCCCCTTCAAAATGAACTTAGAAACAAACAAACAGAGCCTTTTTCGTTCGAACGACCTCATGACTCGTTCGAACGACTTTCCCCTATTTTGAGCCGTAATCCTAACACAAAACTCGTCCATATTTTGCATACCAACAATATATTACTTTCAACTATGGTCCAAAAATGCAGAATCAAAATGCCAATACAGCTACCATGACTCATCCCTGCCAAATTCCAGTCTCACTATCAAGTGAATTACCAATAACCCCAATACTAATACCTTGGTTTCCTAAAAATATATGCACCGAAATTAGGTGAAGTACTCACATCACTAACAAATTGATTAAATTCATAGACGCATTTAGTCAAACATTTAACCTTCGTCCCAGTAGTAAGAATCTAATCATAGTTTCTTGAGAAAAATCACATGATCCAGGTTTACATTATTTAGTCATTCTTTCATCTCTTTAAGAAATTAGGTTACCCCTGATCGAATTAGGTAAGATTCCTCTTCAAATTCATCCAGCAAACAAAGAAGAGAGTTTACTTTAGGTTATTTATCCTTCAAATCAACAAAGAGATTAACCCAGAAATTAGGTTTTCCACAACTTATTGGACCGTAATTTGATGAGGTTTGCGCGTTCTAGAGAGATACAGAGATAAAGGAAATTGAAGTACCTGAGAAATGGATTTTGAAAAAATATCATCGAATACTTTTGGTTTTCTATTCGGTCTTCTAACCAATAATAGCGTTCAACAATGCTATAGAAAATATTCGCCAATAACAACCCACGATTATTAAGTTTTTGGAGAATATGATAGCGATTATTTTTCGACAGCTATCATTATAAAGCTTTAATAGCAATCACGTAAAATGCTATTATTTTAATGTTGTCATATTTACTTTTTCTTGTAGTGAATATTAAGTTTATAAATGCCAAAACACCCATTGAATAAATTACACACCCATTCAAATATCATAAACCCCATAGATCTGTAACATAAACATGTTTTACTGACATATATTTTTGGTGTTCTAACCTTTGCATGCTATTGTCGAGCATTCAACATTAAACCTCATATCGACAATCACAAATTACTGCATAGGAAACCTTCGACAATATCTTGTCGCAGATGTAGTGTTTGACAATTATGTTGATGCTTATATTGTCGTGCACTGTATATATCGACAATTAATTGTTACTACTTGCATATTTCTCCTACTCTATAGTTATAAAAATTGACGCATACGAAACGTTCGACAAATATCCTGTCGCAGATGCAGGCTCGACAATTATATTGATGCTTATATTGTCGTGCACTGTATATGTTGACAATTAATTGTTACTACTTGCATTTTTCTTCTACTCTATAGTTACAAAAATTGTCGCATACGAAATGTTCGACAAAATATCATGTCTGAGATGCAGTGTTCGACAATTATGTTGATACTTATATTGTCGTGCACTGTATATTGACAATTAATTGTTACTACTTGCATATTTCTCTTATTCTATAGTTACAAAAATATCGACCATCACAATATTTCGACATTTCTCCTACTTGCACCCCACTAACCTATTCGCTGTAGATGTTGTCTTCTAGGTGTAGTCCTAATCTACTATACACAACGAATTTAGCAATGTAATTCTTGAGAATAGAGGCGCAATTGTCTCAAAAAACTCATCTTCATTCATTGCTCTACAAGCACATCAAATTAACCCATAATCAAAATCAAAACCCCAAAATCATATCCCCAAATATAGATTTCGAAGATGGGACTCAAAAGAATGAGAGAGAGTGAGAGAGATTCGTACTTCAACCGAAGATATGAGTGGAAGAGGGAGAGAGTCGATCTTGTATGCTTTTGAATTTAAATTTTGTATAGAGAGAGTGAGAGTGACGAGAGATAAGATGGGAAGAAAGAGAACAATTGCCACGTCATAAAAGACAAGTCATTTCCACGTCCTTAGTAATTCCCTACCAATAAAGGAGAAATCAACTATTATTTGTGATTTTACATCCTTCAAATTACTGGAGAGGAGATGAGAGAAACATAATTACTAACCTCGACAACGCTTAATTGGAGAACAAAATGAAGAGTTGACTCTGGTGCGAGATAATTTTGGGGATGGTTGTAAGAATTTTTGGAGCAAATGAGGGGCTTTAACGAGGAAGAGGACCATACGGTTGGGTTTTCGTTTGGGTTCTGAGCAGTTATTTTTTGTTTTGGCCGATTTAGGGGGTTAGTGGGGTGAGTGATTTGAAAATTGAGGGTCTCTGATTTTTCAGTTTCACTTTGGTTATGTGGGGCCATCTGGTGGTGGACGCTCAGGCCAGGGACGACAACACAGCCTAGAGGGTTTGGTAAAACATGGTTGTGAGGATAGAACGACCCTTAGATAATATATGAGTACACGTGCTTACCCAATGGTAGTTACGCACAGATAAGTCAAATTACGACGAAACAAAAAACAGGTATTCATTCTTATTTGAGCGCTGGAGACCGCGTCGTTTTTACCATTTCTTATCTCTCTCTCTCTCTCTCTCTCATTTCCAACATTTTAATTTCAAATTTCAACATTTGGGCGTAAATTAGGGCTCAAATTAGGTTTTAGGGGTTTCGTCATCGTCATCGTCATCGTCATCGTCATCGTCTATGAAGAAGGCACCAAACGTCGATCTCTTCGATCCCAGAACAATCATGGACTCCGATTTCCCTCCTAGTGGTAGTGGTGGTGGTGATAATCGTGGTGGGGGAGCTACTTCTGCTTCGGATTTCGCGTTTGCGTTCAATGATTCCAATTTCTCGGATAGGGTTCTTCAGATTGAGATCGTTGCGGGTTTGCCTGATAACAAGTCAGATTTGGAGGGGTGTAGTAGTATTGCTGATTGGGCGAGGAATCGAAAGAGACGGAGGGAAGATATCAAGAAGGATAATCGTGAGTTTTTTGATAGCCCCTTGTTTTTAATTTCTTTGATTATTGCGTGAATTTGTGAAATTAGGGTTTTTGTGGAAATTGGGATTTGGTTGTTTTTTGGTGGCGTTGATGATTTGGTCATAAAGATTGTTCTTTTTTAATACCCTAATTAAGGAAGATAATATCTGCAAAGACAAGTAATTTTTACCATTAAATGTGATGTAAAGAAGACATCAATATGCAAAAAAGCACCGCAGTGGACACACTCACAATTTATTAGCTGTAAGTAGTCTATGTTGGTCTCAACACTAGACTAGTTTATGTTCAGAATAAAGAGATGAGTTGTAGGCTTAGAGATGCATGCATTTAAGGGGCCGAGTAAGAATTTAAGGTATGCTCAGGTTAGTTTATGTTGGTCTCAACACAGAAATGCAATCTTTCGATTTTTGGGCAGCAATCCTTCGACCCTCCAGCGCATATTGAACCCTGCCTCACCTATTTTTCGCAGCAGTGGCTTGTATCATGTAGCACACCTGCCTTGTTACTTTATTGGATCAGAAGAAATCAATAGTTTCATCCAAATTCACCCTCAATTTTATCCAGCATTCAAAATTTGTACCATTTTACTAAAGATATGTTCTATAGCAGAAATCAAAACAAGTGATAAAAAAATGTACTATTTTTCATAGTTTTGTTCACATAGAAATACATGGTCATGCCAGAGCTTGCAACCCAAAGCAATTGCTATGCGAAGATACGTAATGTATCACCCCCTTCGCATTGCTTATACCTCGGAGACAATTTTACTATAAGGAGCCTTATAAAATTTAGGAATTCAGTATCATTTTTTCGGTATGAAAGTGTCAGTGTTATATTTGAACCAAATCAGGTCTTTAGGTCAAATCCCTATGGTCATCTATGCATATCAAATAGAATAGAAATTGATGTAAAGCAAGTTCGTGGGAGAGCTAGATCTTTGAAAACATTGTTGAAGACCAGCAAAACTTATTTTATTTAATCTTCTCCAAAAGCCTAGTAGTTATCAAAACCTTTGCCCCATTTTCTCTTATTATAGATGCGAGAGTCCTTACAAAGATGGGAACTTTCCCTACATCCCTTTATTCTAATTCTAGGATTAGAGCTGGTCGTCAGAGCAAATAACTGAAATTGCTGAGGCTATCAAACAATATTGTCGATATGGCCCCAATCAATGTCCTGGCTCTAGGAATTGGAACTTGCATCAAAGAAGGTATGCTTCTTGAGCATGCACCATTTACTTGGTCCTATCCAGTAGATGCACATCTTGAATGTGTCTGCCTATTTAAACCGATTCCCAATATACACAACAACACTAAGCCAGTAACATAGCTCAGTAGAAAAGAGTAATAGCTCCATCTACAAGCAAATCTCCAAAATTTATAATTTCTACATACCAAATAAAGATGATTCTGCGATTATTATTACCTTTCCAAACAAGAAAACTACTCTGCGAGCCCTAAATTATTCCACTCACTTTTTTTAATCAAAGAATCTGAACTGCCAATCAAGTGTTCTTGCTTGGGATAGGCATTCACAAACTACAAAATTTCAATACCTCTCCAAACCTACGTTCGTAATTTACTCTTACAAATCCAATGCACCTTGATCTTATTTTCCATTACATTTAATCAAACCAAATCAAGTATTATTCCTAACAACACTCAATTTGCAAGTAAACTTATTTCTACAATTCTAATGAAATCGTATACCATTCTAGATTAAACTTGGTTCTTATACTTACATCTCACTCCTGCAGATTTTTATTCTTGTTTTTAATCTCTACAGTCTCATATAGAAAAATATCTACTGGGAATCTGCAAAAGTGTTTATAGTCTGTGTTGGAACTGAACTAGGAGCAATGAAGAAGAAATGAAATCCTTTTAGCAGAAAAGAATGAGTGAGCAGGGTTTTTTTTCCCCTATTACTTGGAATCTTTCTCAAGCATTTCCCGAAGGCCAACTTATTGTCACGGGCCTAGTCGAGCCAATCTTTGGCAATGATTGAGTAAACCCTTGCCTTATATCTCTCACAATGAATAACTAAAACTCTTAAGATCACTCAATAGAACAGAACACAAGAGAGTTTAGAAGAAACTTCCTGACATATTTTGAAGTATCCTATGAAGGCAGCTTCCACTCACATCTTCTCAATTATCTAGAGCTATTTTAGCTTCAATAACGTGAAAACAGACTATTAGTGCCAGTTAACAGTATATAACTAATGGAATTAGCACCTAGACAACATGAAAAATAACAATGTGAAAGCTGCTATACTGATTTTATCTTTCATGCTGTCTTTTTTAGCTTTGGAGGTTTCTGTATACCAAGAGGAACATATCTTGAACTGTACTCAACCTGATACCGAGGATGTGTTAGCATATGAAAATCAAGACGAAGAAGCTGTTGCCATGGTTGAAGAATCGCCATCAGGTGTTTATCATTCCACTTTAGTTTATGCAATTTTGTTCTTTTTCACTCTTTGTTTTCTTCTTGAAAAATTATAACACAATTGCTTAAGATGATTTTGGAATTTGTTATTGGTGAAGAAACGTCTATGTGCTAGATATAAAGGCTGTCTCGTGATCGATGTTACAAATAACATAGTTGAAATAATCTTGCTATCTTTGGGTTCTGTAGTTGAGCTCTCCCCTTTGCAATTCTACTTAAGATCCACAGTTATGAATGTCACATGCTCGTAATATGTTTGGCAAATACTTGTCTTACAGGGTACCTTCAAATGCTGTCTCAAAAGTGAACTAATTTCTTTAAAAAAAAAACCAAAACCTTGCAAACTAGGATAAGAGGGAATATTAAACGGCAATTATCTTTTGATTCTTTCTATTGAATTGTGTATTAAGTATTTATTTTTTCTTGTGGTCCTTTTTATTTCTGGTGGTTGTCCCACCTTTGTAATTTTGGTGTACCGTATATGTATATCTATATATGTCTTATCTACACTACTGTAAAGACAACACCTCACTTATGGGAGGGAGGGTGTTCGTGTTAGTTAGAGAATATGTGAGGGTGGGCTTTGGGCTAAGTTTTGGGGATAAAATTCAATTTTACAAAACATATGGGCAAGGATCAATGGGATATTGAGGCTTTCAGAAAATAAAATCAATATCCCAAGTCCAAACTGACCCTTGGCCATATGTATTAACAGAATGTAATACTCTGCCCCATATGCTTAACGGAATGTAACATCCTTTACAAAGCTTGCCATCGATGTAAAATCAGTATCCCTTTGATCTAACGGAATTGGTTCATTGCTTAGCTATACATGTATCCGGATATAATGTATATCCATATCTCATCTATCCTCGTGGCTGCAAGTTACTTTGTTGTAACTTGAGTAGTAAAGCTCTTTTCAGATGTTAATTGCATTGCACTTCCAATTCGAACCCTGAAAAATAATGTTTTACGTAAACTTTATATTGTTTGGCAATCATGCAAAACTCAAAGGTCATAGTAACATTAATGCATGCTACTTTTTAGATGAAGAGGCTGCAGAAATCATTGATTCACCTTGGAGCATGGACTGTTCTACGGTTCTTAGAGTTAAAAACATACATATTAGCTCTGCAATTTTAGCTGCAAGAAGTCCATTCTTCTATAAGGTAAATTTTTTAATTTATCTAAGCTGATACAATTTTGTAATTTGGTACTTCTTTTGAACACTTTCATTTTGTATTCTGTAGCTCTTCTCAAATGGTATGCAAGAATCGGACCAGCGGAATGTAACATTACGGATTACTGCATCAGGTAATAAAACGTGATTTTCTTAAAAACTAATTTTCACTCATCCCCCGTCCTTCTCAAACTAAAATCATTGAGGAAGTTTTCGCGGAGTACCTGGAATTAACTATACTATTGAAAAATTGCATTACGCTGTTGAAAATGGCCTTTTCCACTATTCAAACAACAATTGAAAAATCGCAGCTTTACAACAAGAAATGACATTTTAAATGTTTTTTTTTCACTTGAACAATATTTCAAATGTAATTCTTGCCGAGAAAATTGCATTTCAGCAATTTGTAAAATGATACTTGAATGTCGGGTGTTCTTTTATTAATAGATTTAATTTAAAAGGTTTTCTCTAAGCTCTTCTGCTAATGGGATTTCTTCTCTGTATTATTTCCTATGTAACAGCGACACTTCACTTTAATAAATAAAACGTGTCCGACACTCGGGCACACGTGTCCAACACTATTTGCCGGGTACTTAACAAAATTCTGCCGTTTCCTACATCCCGTACCCATGTCGAACACTGACACCCGTATCCGTGTCGTTGTTACCTAGATTATTTCCAAGTATAGGATGGAGATATTTATTGGAAGCTATAGATGGATCCAATTGCCAGATTTAAATCTAAATGATCGGACTAATATATTTTTTCCATTTTTTTGTATGTAACAGAGGAATCAGCCCTCATGGATCTCCTGAATTATATGTACAGCAATACATTATCAACAACTACAGCTCCTGCTTTGCTTGATGTGCTAATGGCTGCCGACAAGTATGAGGTTGGTTCGTGCATGCGCTACTGTAGTCAGCTACTGCGTACAATGCCCATGACACCTGAATCTGCTTTGCTCTATCTTGAGCTTCCTTCTAGCGTTTTAATGGCAGAAGAAATTAAGCCGTTAACTGATGCAGCTAAACAATACCTGTCTGCACGTTACAAAGATGTCATCAAGTGAGTTCTTGAGTTTGACTTCATTTTCTTACTTAAAGCTATTCAAGACATTTTCAGAAAGAAAGGATATCCGAGATCTATTTAATGACTAAGTTCTAAAAATAGCAATTTTAGGAACTGAAATTAGTGAAGATGGAGTTACTCCATTGATTTAGCATAACAATGTGATATGATACGGTTTTCATAGAAGTTTGTTTGACAACTTTTCCCTGGATAGTAAGTTATGTATTGTAATGAAAATTTCTCATCGCTGGATTGCCGAGGGGAATATTTGAGATTAGAACTAGAGTAGGATACACCATTCGGCAAGGTGTCAACATTTAGACGCCTTTTGAGTAGGCTTTTTTTAGAGTAGGATGTGGTTTAGCTTAGGATGAGTGATTGGAGTTTTGCTAGGTAACAACGACGCGGATACGGGTGTCGGTGTCCGACACGGCGACCTCAAAATGAGTGAAAACGGGGACATGGCTATAATACTAAGTATTATTTATAGTTTTCTATTTGTAACGTATTTCGAGCAAGATAGACTTTATTTAAGACAAGAATACACAACAATCTTATGTTTTTACAAAACTCGTGGTAGATGGACTTTTGTGGTTTAAAGAGTACACAAAGTGTCACCTACAACAAAGTATCTTTCTTCTTAAAAAAAGAAGATAAAGGGTTTTCTTCAGACAGGCGGCTACATCTCTTCTTCATTGTTCAAACCCTAGATATCGTGAAATTTAACTGCGATCCTTCTGCAGTAATTGCAATTTAAAGATTAACCGAGATCGTAAAACCCTAGACACTGAAGATTACCAGGCAATTACAATTTAACCTTCGAGTCTTCATCTTTGTTCTCTTTTTTTGTTTGGTTGATATTGTCATGTCCAACTGCGTGTCCGCCCGTGCCCGTGTCTGTATCCGCCTCAGAAACGTATGGACGAATTTTTCCGGTAACTGCCGTGTCGTTGCTACGTAGGAGTTTTGCCAGCAGATTAATGTAAGAGGTTTAAAACTAGGAGAGTGGGAGCTGCCTTACTATTTGTTACAAAATTTTATCTACTATTTATACTAATTAACGTCTCTGGCATACATTGAAATTTGTTAACTTTGCTATTTATTCTACTGTTACTAGAAACTTGATCTTATTGAAGGTTCTCACCCTGCTTTCTGGACTAATTTTGTACTATTGAGTACTTGCTGGTTGTTTTAAAAGCAAATACTGATATTTTCATGCTTGGTTCCTCCAGGTTCCAAGATGAGGTGATGAACTTGCCCCTTGCTGGGATTGAGGCAATTTTATCTAGCGACGATCTCCAGGTCGCATCTGAAGACGCTGTATATGATTTCGTGCTGAAATGGGCCAGAATTAGCTATCCAAAGATTGAGGAACGCCGTGAGGTCTTAGGAACCCGTCTTTGTCGTCTCATCCGCTTTCCTCACATGACCTGCAGGAAGCTTCGTAAGGTCTTGACCTCTAGCGACTTTGACCATGACATCGCAACTAAAGTTGTTCTTGAAGCACTTTTCTTTAAAGCGGAGGTGCCCCACCGTCAGCGGATTTTAGCTTCCGAGGAACCCGCGGCCAGTAACCGCCGCTACGTTGAACGTGCTTACAAGTACCGGCCCGTTAAGGTTGTAGAGTTTGAAAGTCCCCGTCAGCAATGTGTCGTGTATCTCGACCTAAAACGGGAAGAGTGCTCAAACCTTTTCCCATCTGGCAGGGTTTACTCGCAAGCGTTTCACTTGGGAGGACAAGGTTTCTTTCTTTCGGCCCATTGTAACATGGATCAGCAGTGCCAATTTTACTGTTTTGGTTTGTTCTTGGGGATGCAGGAGAAGGGATCTGCAAGCTTTGCTGTGGATTATGAGTTTGCAGCAAGGACAAAGGACAAGGACAGGGATGAAACCGAGTATGTGAGCAAGTACAAGGGAAATTACACGTTCACGGGTGGGAAGGCGGTTGGGTACAGAAATCTATTTGGAAAACCGTGGACGGCATTAATGGCAGAAGGCAGCGAGTATTTCATTAATGGAATCCTACACTTGAGGGCAGAGCTGACCATCAAAGTTAAGGATGGCACCGATATTTCTGCTGCCGGGCAGCGAGTGTCAAATTAAGTTGGGGTAGACGAACAAATGTATGGTACTTTGATCTAACCCGAAGCCCAATCTTGTAAATGTTTGGACGGGTGAGTTCGTTCTTGTCTTGTACTGATGTTTGATCCTAAAAGCATAAACTTTTTGTTTTGTATTGTAAAATTGCTGTTTATTCCAGCTACAGACATCATTGCTAACCTCCCACTGTTAAAAACTGATGGATTCTAGTTGAGATAATTGTATCGATATTCTTATGCTAAGTCCACCTTGTTTAAATGACAGTACCCTCCACCCTTGTTGTGATATTGTCAATTGTATAGGAGTTTGGATGCAAATACGTTTCTATCCAGCAGGAAAGACAAACCTGACTTATGCTTTCTGCACCCTCGCTGACTACCTGATTTTAATTTGGCCTGCTTTGGCTTCCTTCTATCATGCCATGGTTGTAAGTAAGTTTTCAAACCATGATTTACGCTGATAATTAAGGCTCGAATACTCTAGATTTACCTTTTGAGTTAGGGCTGGCAATGGGTCGGGTTTGGGGTGGGTGGAGTAATACCATCCTCATAACCGCAAAATTACCCTACCCCCAAACCCGCCTTATTTAAATTTGCCTATACCAAACCCGCCCCAACACCCGTTTAACACTCGTTTGAAAATCCATATGTTTGATAAAGTGTTATTTAATGT
This sequence comes from Kingdonia uniflora, assembly GCA_014058105.1. Taxonomy (NCBI): domain Eukaryota; kingdom Viridiplantae; phylum Streptophyta; class Magnoliopsida; order Ranunculales; family Circaeasteraceae; genus Kingdonia; species Kingdonia uniflora. The sequence continues at coordinate 279,029 of JACGCM010001055.1, read as the reverse complement.
TGTCAACAGAATCTAAGTTTTACAAGACTCTAAAAAAATATATGCATTATTAATATACCAAAGATGGGATGCGATTCAAACGAGAAAAATGAAAACAGTTGACAGCATAAGATTGGTGTGAGGTTTGATGAAAGTTATTTTCTAAGAAAATTGTTAAAAAAGAAAGTTAGTTTGGTGAAGAATGCTGTTTTGGGTCTGAAATTGAATTGAGTCTCATACCAATTGTAATGATGGAGTATATAGATGGAAATGAATACTGGTACATAGATGATCAGAATTGGTAAGAAATGAAATGAGTCACCAGTTGAGTAAAAAGGAGAAATGGGGTTTGAAGAATTCCAACTAGAAACTAAAAATTTATAATCTTTTGAATGAAAACAAGTAGTAGTAGTAGTAGTAGTCAAAAGGGATAAAAATACTAATTGATTCAGAAAGAAAGAATGGATACCTTTCAAACAAAGATCTTTTCTTTTACTTCTTCTCTTCTTTGTTTTGATCTCTGAGGAAAGAAAGAAAGAAAAAATCCAAATTCTTCTTATTAGAAGAAGAATGTGAGTTTCATCATAGATCCATTACAATCTGAACACTCACTTGACTTAAGCCACAAATGAAAGTTAGTTTAGTGAAGAATGTTGTTTCAAGGTTGAAATGAAGAGAAGCTGATGACAGAACACAAGAGGTTGGAGGTTGAAATGAAGCATGAGAGGAGACAAGAGGCTGGACTTAACTAATGTCTTTAGAATTAAGTTTAATTTAATGGTATTCAAGTTATCCTTTATAACTGGGTCGGGTGACGGGGCCCCATTTATTTGAGCCTAAAACCAGACCCGCTCTAATAAATAAATGGATTTTTTTTTAAAACCAAACCCACCCCATACTCGCTATAGTCATACCATAACAGCCTCATTAAGGGCGGGGTGGTGCGGGGATCTGGTGGGGCGGGTTAAATTGCCAGCCCTACTTTCAGTAATCAAATCATAAAAGACAAAATGCCTTTTGGAGTTTTTATTGTTAGGAGTTAGGTCCAACCCATATGCATTTAGGGTTTATAGGGAGAGTTTGCGCAAGTTTGGTAACTTATATTGTAGGTTTAGGGTTTATAATGAGAGTTTGTGTAAGTTTGGTAACTTATATTGTAGGGTTATACACTTTGTATTACGTACAAAGAAACAGTTCTTAATTCAATAATAAATCTCTCATCTCTATTGCTTTCAAGATATAAAACTGGTAGTTTGATTCTGTTATTCCTCAACACGTTATTAGCACGTAAGCTAATGGATTAAGAGGAGAAGAAAATCACTATCCAATCAGCATTTTCAGGGAATTCTTGCGATCAGGAGAAGTATTTTAAAGATATTAGAATTTAGATTTAATTTCTATCTAATCAATATTTTATGATATCTAAATATGGATTAGTAGTACTTTTCTATATTTTTTTTCGGATTAAAAATAGTAAATTTTTTGTAATTTTTACCCTTGATTAAGGGCTGTTTTCAAATCCAAATTATTTTCTTTGTGAACATCGGATATGGACGAGACCAATTTGGTTAGGTAGCCTCTCCCACGAGCTTTCCAACGGTATATGTCACGTCTCAGAGAGATGTTCTAATCGTTGAGAAACTCACGAAAATAAAATATTATTTTTTAATAATTATATGGTTGACGATGTCATCATTAACATATGCTGACGTCAGCAGTGGCACGTGTCAAGACACGTGGCAGTGGGGTTCACAGTGCTGACGTCAGTAGTAACGTATCGAGGACACTTGGCATGATTACGTGGCATGACACGTGGCAAATACATGTGGTAACACGTGGCAGTCACCGGACCAGCCACTGGACGGCCACCGGAGTGACATGTGGCAATCACGTGCGAGGCACGTATGTGGACCGCTTGACCGGGTCAAATCGGTCTAGACCGTTCAACCCGGTCCAGGCCTTGACCTAGACCGAGTCAGTCCAGGACTGGTTTGGACACTGAATTGGCTATAAAAAGCCCAATTTTTGGTCAGATTGAGTCTAATTTTTTTTGAAAAATTTCTATTGACTGGACCTACCACGTGGAAGACCCATTTTTTATTTTATGAAAAATATTTTTTGGAACGAGTGCCTTGTATAGAAACAATGACTCACTTATATAAGATATAAGTAAATGAATTAATGCCTATTAAATATCTTACGATAACTAATATGATATTAACGGTATTCCCCTAGGATACTTGTCACGGCCCAGCCCGGGACCGCCTTTACAGTGCCCGGAGTGCAGCGGAATAAGGGACCGTGCAGCATACACGGACTCGCGGTCGGCGTGTACCAGCCATCTTCACGGGCGCGGCGCGCCAGTGGCATACAACCCACGGATGCTAGAACGACATCCGGATAATCCTGGATACTCGTGAGGGGTCATCGAATATGTATTCGGTATATGCAACAACGCTGAAGGTTCCCTCAATAATCCCTACAACGTAATCTCTCGCGACGCGGGCGAGGTACGGAAAGCACACCTGTCCTGTAGCGAATCAGGGTAGCTCAATATGTCAGTTTTCACATAAGGGACTCATATCTCAAGGGGCGACGAGCCTGGACTAATTATATTGTCCATCTGTAAGGGGCAGTACATCTCGGATAGCCCGCGGGGCATAACGGCGCCATATGAAGCCCTCTTTGGAAAACCGGCCCGCATTGCGAGACAATGTCCCCTGGCCTTCCCTAGGCCTAGGAAAACTTATAACTATCCCTTGTAGATAGTCCATGAGCTGGAGTCCTTGATGACCAAGCATTAAAGCTCTTTTAGTCATTGGGAGGATCGGACCAAGGTTCCTCCTTAATATAGCTATTAAGTAAATAGTCAATTTCCAAAAGGAAACGTTAAAACATGAGATGAAACGTACTGGCCCTTTTTGCCCCCTTAACCGAATCTGATTGCGACGAAACTTAGTGTACAACTATATTAGGATATAGAGAAAATATACATTCGGACAGAACTCAAAACGCTCGGGTGGATTTGGCCGGCGTTCGGTAGGTCGTCACACCCTCCCGCACTTAAAATAATCTCGACGTCCTCGTCGAGAACCTTCTTCAACACGGCTCTGCAAGGATTCAATCTTCTGTATCTCCAAGAAACCAGCAACTCTCCCGCACTTAGTTCAGAGTACTATATTTTCTTCTGTACTAGCGGATACTGAGTCTAACTGCTAGTCTCGATGCTGACAACTGTGTCTTCAGAACAGAACCTTAACTTCGCCCTTACCAACTGAAGTTCATGGTGACTGAACCTTCATACGATTGGAGTCTGCCTTCTCATATGGATATTGTCTCTTGGTCTCAAACCTTCTGAAAAATGTATGGGCGGTGCCCTCTAGCATCGTGCCCACTGAAATGCGTTGCATCCTGCTACAAGGCGCCTTCTCCCCTGACACTATGTGGAATGCCGCTCTTCTCGACAAACCAAGGGCGTCTCCTTCGGACAGCCCGACGAGGATATCTGCAATCCCATCCCAAAAGTGTGCTTACTTCCGAGTCACACAATGCCTTCGCTGCTCGAGAGTTCAATCTTCTGTGAATCTCAGCTTCAAACTTTACTCTTCATCTGTGAGTGGTAAGGAGCAAGTCTTCTAAAACCAAGGGGTAAACTCACCCCAACTACATGGAACATCTGCCGCACACTGAAACTGCCCGATTGCCCTTTAATCAACTCTGCAAAGGTCTTCAAACCATGTCCGCCCTTCTTACGGAGCATCGGGGATACAACATCAAGATGCGGCACTCTAGCCTTACCAGTATTGAACTAAACTGGTACTCATTGTTCACTTGGGCGAGGGAGGGTAGCTCCTAGAAGGCAGCATACTCTCAATGAGGCGCGGGTACTCTGTTCCCTACCGCCAACAAAAGCATCGAGGCAGCCTATCAAGGCGCGGGTACCCGATTCCTTACCGCCAACTAACCATCGAGGTCCGCCATAAAGGCGTCCTGTGTGAACTTGTCAAACCCATGAGACATCTATCTGTGCAGCCACATTTCAGCTCTACCACTTCGTAGTAGGCCATCATCTGACCAATGTAACGCTAGATGGCATCTGCACCTAACTTGGCTGCAGGAAGGGTGATCGCTACTCCGGCGTCCCCAAAGGTCTCTCTACTTCGGAGGACTCCAATCTATCTCACTCTCCAAGGAGGACTTCTCAATGCCTCTTCTCTGACGAGGACTTAACACTGGTATCTGTACTTGCCAAACTCTGGTGGTAATGACCTTTGCTGGAACCTGCATACATCTGCGCCACAACTTACAGCTCTTCCCACACTCAATAAGCTCGACGTCCGTGTCGAGAACAAAGCTGTTACATATAACTGACTGACTGCTGAAGCGTTTCTTCATCTCTCCATCACTACTCGAACCTGAGTACTTGGGGAACTTGGGAACAAGATACTGTCACTGCACCTGTCGCCCTGAGCTCGCTGGCTTGCCATGTTCAACTGCTATCAAACTCGCGGAGACCAACCTTCAAACTGTCGCAATTATCTTTAAGCAGAAGCGTAGCCATTCTCTGTCTCTTGAACTAGCTTCAGTAAACGCAGCCAACTCTGAACGGTCACTGGGATGTGGTCTTCTAAAGACACTCCATCAATACTATCAAAGAATGAGGCGCGGGTACTCTATCCCTACCGCCAACCACCAAGTGATAAGGAATTGGGAAACTGACATCCAATTCCGCTCAGGATCTTTCATCCTAGAGCAATCTTCAATTTGAGATCATGTCTGAGGTAACCCGCACAACTGACTGTAGCTCAACTCTATTCTGTGACAATTACGTAACTTACTAACCTTCGGAAACGTGAGCCTTCACCCATCTGTGAGCTTAAATGACGCAGAACCATCTTGTGGAACAACATGGGTCAACTCGGCTAGAGCACTCGAATGCCAAAAAACCTGAAACTCACTACGGAGCCAGAAAACAAACATCACTCAGCAACTGGCCTTCTTTGAGTGATCAAAGCAGTGTCCTGTGTAACTGGGGACCAACTGCGGATAAGCGACAACCCATCTTGGAGGTCGCAGTTCATGTCACATAACCAAGAGAAACTCTGCCCTCAACGTCTACCTGACGATATCACTGTGTGCAAACTCGGGACCCAAACCATGTCTTCATCTGTTACTTCATGCCGCTTCATCTTCGGCTCATGACATTCACCTCCGGAACGTCTCAATGTCCAACTCAGGACAATCACAACGAGTATCTCTCAGGATTCTTTAATCTTCTGTAGACCCTAAGGAATTTCAACCAAACCAAGCTTCGTGGCTTCCACACGAAAGTACTCGGCAACTGACACTGACCATATCAATCTCTGCTGAGGGGCATCATCCTTGATCACAACTGTTACTAAACTTCACAGTGCGTATGCGGACCGAATGCAATAACAACCTGCTAGATCGCTCTATTACTATTCTTCATAGAGTATCTGCGATACTGACCAGCCTTCTAGAGACAACCAACGATATAGGCCATCGCGTCTAACTCAAATATCAATCATCTTCTTAGCGTCATTGTCCAAAGCACACTTAACTTGAGCAATCTCTCGCTCGGATATGAAGCCTTTCTCTCGCGTCCAATATCAACTGACATGTAGGCAACTCACTCTACAAGCGTTCACAATGGTGCTTGGATCATCTGTACGAAGCAACTACGGCTCTGAAGATTGCAACTGACAAGTAGGTATCCCACATTTTCAACTCGGGAACCATCACAAAGATCTGCTCTAACAAGATCTGATAACTCGCCCCAACACTAAACCGATTGTGAGAGACGTAGGCACAATCCATCTACGCTCTACCAACTCAAGAACTAAGCTTTAACAAGCTATTCTCACTCTGATACCATCTGTCACGGCCTAGCCCGGGACCGCCTCTACAGTGCCCGGAGTACAGCGGAATAAGGGACCGTGCGGCGTACACGGACTCGCGGTCGGCGTGTACCAGCCATCTTCACGGGCGCGGCGCGCCAGTGGCATACAACCCACGGATGCTAGAGCGACATCCGGATAATCCTGGATACTAGTAAGGGGTCATCGAATATGTATTCGGTATAGGCAACAACGTTGAAGGTTCCCTCAATAATCCCTACAGTGTAATCTCTCGCGACGCGCGCGAGGTACGGAAAGTACACCTGTCCTGTAGCGGATCAGGGTAGCTCAATATGCCAATTTCCACATAAGGGACTCATATCTCAAGGGGCGACGAGCCTGAACTAATTATATTGTCCATCTGTAAGGGGCGGTTGATAATCCGTATCAAACCGGGTGTTGAAACATAGAGGGTTTCGTTCTCAAAGATGCAACGATCTTTAATCATTAATAAAAACTGGTTTTCATTCATTCAAAATGGTTTTCATTAAACTGAAAATAAGAACTACCGTAGAAAAAAAGGATAAAACTAAGAAGATAATCTATATTTTTTTCTTCTCAACTCTCCCTCCTAACCTAACTCAAATCCCTCATCTCCCTCAACCACTCCTGATTTTGTGGAGAGATTTTAGCTAGGCTTGACTACTAAGTCTTCTAGCAGCTCCAGCAGCTCTCTGGTTCAAAGTCTTCTCTAAAGCTCTTAACAACTGATCATCTCCAGCAGCTCTTGACAACTGATCATCTCCAGCAGCTCTTTAGCTTGTAAGAGTTGGGCTTTAAGAAGGGATTGATTACAAATGTCTCTTTACCTGCAATAGTCAAACATACTTCAATTAGGCCCAATGAAACATAAAATAAGTTCCTAGATAATGTAAATTGAAGGACAAAAATAGGCATTTTTCATGCCTATCAAATACCCCCAAACTGATATATTGCTAGTCCCTTAGCAAAAGAAAAGAAAACTAAACTCTTTCGTGGTTTCTTACGATTGCATTTAGCGTATGCAACAAGCCTTTCAACCTATAGGTTACCCATATAGGACGAGTTGTGTCTCGTGAGGGTTTTCAGTGAATATACTCACAAAATTCTATCATAGACGTCCTGGTATTATAAACAACTAATAATCATTTGGTATCTCTGAGAATGGATTAAATTCCTCTCCTAGATATAATACTTAAACGAGGGTTAATCATTAGATACGTTTAGAATTTATCAAGTCAATTATACTACAATCAGATTAGATCAAATTTCAGAATTTCATCCTTTGTGTAGTGAATTTAGTTTATGGAATCAAGAAGTTTGATAATCCTTTCAAATAACCTTAGCCTTATCTTGAGTATGGTGAAAGAATTCTAGAAGTTTGTTCAACAACTACCTTAGTTTGTTCGCTCTCTTTTATTGATCTTTCAGGGAAAATATATATCCACACAAGTTTTTCATGGTAAGACTTTTGCATTTGAGTTTTCATTTGCTCTTTTATACGTGCAACTTGTCCTCCTTCACATAGTTCTCAACTATAATCATAGAGACTCGATTTTTACTTTTTTTTTTTTTTTTTTTTTTTTTTGTCTCTTACTTTCACATTGATTCATGGCTTGCCTCGAGATTAATACAAATTCTTCCTCTTTCAGTTCTAAATCTTACGAGGGGCCTTGAATTGTGATACGAGTATGTCAGCTTCGTGAAAGGAGCCAATAACTTGTAAAAATACATACAAACCCTTAGTATGAATTTATGAGAAGCGAAATTTTCCAAGATAAATGTCTCCCTCATTACAGATTCTTCCTAACCCAAACTGTTGATTAATCAAAAGGTGATAGTTAGTTTTAACAAAACCTTGATAACATAACTACGTGAAGTGCAATTATAAGAGTGATTTTCTTCTGAAACACATCTAATAGGATGGTAGTACCAAAAACTTTAAAAATTCTTAACGCACTAACAATTTACGGTTTAAAATAAACCATAACCTTATAATTGTATCCCAAGTGCAACTCTAGGATTCTAAGAATGTCCAAAGATCAGAGTATACAAAAAAAAATGTGTCTACATTACCAGAATGCCCTAGATAATAACTTTAATTGGAAAAAGTTATGAAAATCTTATTTACCCCCACCCTCAAACTGAATCAGCATGTGTCCCCAAAGTTGCCAAAAATAAATAATAAAAAATAATCTAAAAATATTACCTGAACATAATAAAGGTTGCCTCCCCACAAGCGCTAAGTTTAACGTCTTCAGCCAGACGATGGTAGGTACCCCCAAACTAGATAAGACTATGGGTAGAAATAAAGATACCTATGTTTCATATGATGGGTCCCGTAGATTCATATCCTCACTTGAACCCGTAAAATACTCGTGAAATGGTTTAAGTCTCTGCCCATTTACCTTATTAATGTGACCAGTACGAGGGTCAAGAATTTCAATAGCTCCATGTGGGAAAACAGTTTTGACAATGAACGGCCCGGTCCAACGGGATTGAAGTTTTCCAGGAAATAAATGAAGACGCGAAGAATACAATAAAACTTTTTGATCCACTTTAAAAGTCTTTCGCAAGATATTTTTATCATGGAAAGTCTTAGTTCTTTCTTTGTATATCTTTGCGGATTCATATGCATCGTTTCGAAGCTCATCCAACTCATTGAGTTGTAGCTTACGATGGGACCCAGCTGTTGAAGTGTCAAAGTTAAGCATTTTTATTGCCCAATAAGCTTTATGCTCAAGTTCTACAGGAAGGTGGCATGCCTTGCCGTAAACGAGTCGGTAAGGAGACATTCCAATCGGGGTTTTATATGCAGTACGATAAGCCCAAAGTGCATCAATTAATCTTACAGACCAATCTTTGCGATTTAGGTTAACCGTCTTTTGGAGAATATTTTTGATCTCCCGATTTGAAACTTCGACTTGCCCACTTGTTTGCGGGTGATAAGGTGTTGCCACCTTATGAGTTACGCCATACTTTTTGACAAGGGCAGCAAAGTTTTTGTTGTTAAAATGTGTCCCTCCATCGCTAATGATAGCCCTAGGTGTTCCAAATCGAGAAAAAATATTTTCTTTTAAAAAATTGAGAACAACTGCACTGTTATTCATTTTCGAAGGGATGGCTTCAACCCATTTTGATACATAGTCCACTCCAACAGGGATGTACTCATATCCAAAAGACTTGGGAAAAGGGCCCATAAAATCAATGCCCCAAACATCAAAAGGTTCAATAACTAAAATAGGGTGTAAGGGCATCATATTTCGTCGAGAAAGGGCTCCCATTTTCTGGCATCTCTCGCACGCTTTACAAAATGCATGCGCATCGTGAAATAATGTAGGCCAATAAAAACCGCACTGCAAAATTTTTGCCGCGGTCTTCTTAGAGCTAAAGTGGCCTCCACAAGCTTGGGTGTGGCAAAATGAGAGAATATTGGTAAACTCAGACTGGGGAACACATCTCCTAAGGATTTGGTCAGTACAATACTTAAACAAATCTGGATCATCCCAAAAGAAGTACTTCACTTGACTAAAGAAACGATCTTTGTCAGGTTTAGTCCAATGATCAGGAATGGTATCCGTGGCTAAATAATTAGCAATGTCAGCAAACCACGGCAACTTGGGAACTAATTTCACAGCCATAAGCTGTTCATCAGGGAAGGATTCCCTAATCGGCAAAGACTCATCAACAGACTCAATCACTATACGGGAAAGATGGTCGGCTACAACATTGTCTGACCCCTTTTTGTCTCGAATCTCGAGGTCAAACTCTTGCAAGAGTAATACCCACCGGATTAGCCGTGCCTTAGCATCTTTCTTTGACAAAAGATGTCGAAGCGCGGCATGATCCGTGTAAACAATCACTTTAGATCCTATAAGATAAGATCTAAATTTTTCTAGCGCATAAACAATGGCCAGGAGTTCTTTCTCGGTGGTCGTGTAATTCAATTGGGCGTCATTTAACGTTTTGCTAGCATAGTGGATGACATGGGGGCGTTTGTTTATCCGCTGTCCCAAAACAACGCCTACAGAATAATCAGAGGCATCACACATTAACTCGAATGGTTCATTCCAAACAGGTGGTCTAATAATGGGTGATGTTGTGAGCTGGGTCTTAAGCTTATCAAAAGCTGCAAGACATGGTGCATCAAACTTATAGGCCACATCTTTGGCCAAAAGGCTGCTTAAAGGACGAGCAATCTTACTAAAATCTTGGATAAAACGACGGTAAAAGCCTGCATGTCCTAGAAAGGAACGGACGTCCTTGACATTTCGTGGTGGGGGAAGGTTAGAAATGACATCTATTTTGGCCTGGTCAACTTCTATTCCTTTTTCAGATATGATATGCCCCAAAACTATCTCCCTTTTTACCATAAAGTGACATTTCTCCCAATTTAAAATAAGATTCTTTTCCTGGCATCTGAGTAATACTAGAGAAAGATGATGAAGGCACTGTTCAAATGAGTTGCCAAATAATGAGAAGTCATCCATGAAAACTTCAAGGAATCGCTCTACCATGTCAGAAAAAATGCTTAACATGCAACGCTGAAACGTCGCAGGAGCATTGCATAAGCCAAAAGGCATGCGACGGTAGGCAAATGTACCGAAAGGACATGTAAAAGTCGTTTTCTCTTGGTCCTCGGGTGCGATGGGTATTTGGTCGTACCCAGAGTAGCCATCTAAGAAACAATAAAATTTATGCCCAGCGAGTCGCTCGAGCATCTGGTCAATGAAAGGTAAGGGGAAGTAATCTTTCCTAGTGACCGAGTTAAGCTTCCTGTAGTCTATGCAGACTCTCCATCCAGTGGTCGTTCTAGTGGGTACGAGGTCGTTATTCTCGTTCTTTACAACAGTGATTCCTAATTTTTTCGGGACAACATGGATTGGGCTAACCCACAGACTATCAGAAATGGGATAGATGATCCCAGTATCAAGGAGTTTTAAAATTTCTTTCTGAACTACTTCGGCCATAGTCGGGTTCAATCTCCGTTGTCCTTCCCTAGACTTTTTGGAATTATCTTCCAAATTGATTTTATGCATACAAACCGAGGGACTAATTCCTTTAATGTCCTGAATACTCCAGCCAATAGCTTTCGTATTCCCCTTAAGAACACGAATCAACTTCTCTTCCTGAAGGGGTTCTAGGTCAGCGGCAATAGTGACGGGCATAGTCTCGTCAAGACCTAGAAAGACATACTTAAGGTGAGCGGGAAGAGGTTTAAGCTCTATCTTTGGGGAGGTTACTTGAGCCTCCGGAATGGGTTTCTTAACATCTAAGATTTCATGCTCACCTTCAGGCTCTAAAATTTCTAAAGCCGAATCTAATAAGGTTTTCACCTCATGGATGTACGAATCGTCCTCACAATCTCCATCAAAATTGGACAAAATTGCCTCTAAGGGATCTGAGGTACTTGACCTCTCAAAAGTGGTATTCACAAGACTCTGGATCATATTACACTCAAGTGGTTCAGAATTAGAAGGGGAATGCGACGCATGAAAAATATTCAATTCTACAGTCATGTTCCCGAAAGTCAACTTCATAATTCCATTGCGGCAATTGATTACCGCATTAGCTGTTGCCAAAAAGGGTCGACCTAGAATCACAGGGATCTCGTCCTCAGGGCTTGCCACTGGCTCAGTATCTAACACAACAAAGTCTACTGGATAAACAAATTGCTCAATCTGGATCAACACATCTTCAACTACACCCCTAGGAATCCTAATAGATCGGTCAGCTAGCTGAAGGGTCCTATTAGTGGGTTTAAGTACTCCGATATCCAATTGCTCATAGACAGAGTAAGGAATGAGGTTCACGGCGGCACCTAATTTAACTTAGTACCATAGTCACTCTAATCTTGAAAACAAGTTAGGGCTTTCTTGCTTCCGCTGGTGGCGATTGCCGTCGCCGAATCTTCAATATCCGATGTTTATTATCTTCTTCTTTTTTAATCTTATCCTTTCTTTTCATCCTTTAAACTTCTTATGATTTTTTGCTTAGCTATTTTCCCCTTTGTTCCCGAACAATTTTTTTTCAAATAGTAATTATTATTCATGATGAACAGTAATCACTATTCGCAGATTTTTTTATATATTTTTGTTTATGCGATTTGCGGATTTGATGATATGATCTCTAACCATTGAATCTTGATGTCAATCTTTTATTTTGATTCACGACCTCTTTATTCTTGTTTCGTTTTCAGTACGTTGAAATTTGATATTTCTTATATGATTTGAAATCTCAGTAATCAGATCTATTACAATTTTGGATCTTCTATTAGAAGAAAAAAAAATGGTTTGAATTGTTGTTGCTACATATTTTTGAAAAAATCCAAATTTCCTTTATCTTTTCATCTTGGTGATTCCTATCTTTTTCTTTCGTTCAGCTATCTAGTTTGAGCCCTCTGTCTCTTATGATGTTATTTCATTTTTTCTTTTCTTTTTTAATCTGTGAGTTAGTTTAGGTGTAACCAACTAAATAGACCCAATTGTTTCTTCACAATTATTTTTTTTGGAGTTGGAAGGTTCTCAGAATCCAACCATTGTTGGCTACTTGGAAGAGTTCCAAGAGCTAACGTACTATTTTTTTTCTGGAGCAAGTTTGTATAATCAGCCATGGAACCAATGTTATTGGTCCATAGAGCCCATCGAGGTCTTTTTTTTTTTTTGTGAAGATTCAAGTTGGTTTATTTACTGTCTGAAGTTATGGCTCAAATTAGTTGTTGAAGACAAAAAATTTGAAGACTCTTCGTGAGCGGAGTATTTTGTTATCTTTTCCAAGCTGGAATTATGGAGTCTGTGTCTTCTCTTTATATTGTGATGGTTTTGGTTGAAGTTTTTCAAGTAAAGTTGTTAAAGCCGTGCATGTGCTGAAGTTGCAAACGCATTGTGTTCGTGGACTCTCACTATCTGTTTGAGGGGGAGTGTTGAAGATTATGATTTATGTTAAGTATGATGTCCGGATACACCATAGTATTGCATGGTGCGATACACCGGATCATGTCTTATGAGTAGTATTAGTTGATTTTTTTCTATCTTTATTTATTTGCAATATTTAGTAATTACCTAGTAGGAGTTAGTTTCCTATAAGGACTCTAGTGGTTTCTCTATTTAAATCCCATTTTAGGATGATTGTACCCATCTCTTCAATAATCAATAAAGCTTTTTTCCTTCTTCTCCTAAAAAAAAAAAATCTTACGGGTCCCAATCGTACATGAAATAGTAGGGCATCCAGGGTCTTTGTATTTTGGAAGGGATTTACGCAAAAGGACAGCACTAACATGTGCATCTAAAAGAATAGACATATCACTCTCGTGAACATGAAAAGCCTTTTTCGGGACATGTATGCGCCGCTTTAAAGTGCAAAGATCTTTAAGAAATTTTGCGTAATTAGGGATATGTCTTATGGCCGTAAGGATAGGAATGTTAATCGCACAATGCTTAAAAATCCCTAAAATCTCCTCATAGACATTGCCCTTCTTAGCAAGAGTTAACCGCTGAGGAAAAGGAGCCAGCGGCTGAACATGTGTTATCGTGATTTCTTCCTCACTCGCACTCGCAGGTTCTTCTATAGGTTTACTTTGAATTTCCAGCTCGGGTTCCTTAGGCATTTTTACTAAATTATCAACTTTCGTACCGCTCCTAAGAGAAATGATGGCGTTGACTCCATCACGATTGGAAGATCTAGGATGTTCAGTATTTCCTTTAGGATTAGCTTGAGTTTGACTGGGGAACGTTCCTTTGTCTCTCGTGCTTATCTCTGTTGCCATTTGACCTATTTGTCCCTCAAGTTTGGCAATAGATGACTGAGTCACTTGCATAAATGCTTTAAGAGTATCTTCTAAAGACGTGGTTGGAGGAGGCAGATTCCTATTGTGCGGAGGAACATAAGGCACATTAAGGGGAGCTTGGTATGATGGATTTTGTTGCCACGAAGAACTAGACTGGTGTTGGTTTACTTGGTTGTGCGGCTGATAAGGGGCACTACCCGAAGAACCTCCTTGGTAATTTCTATTTCCCCGAGAATTGGAGTTGTTGGAATTATTATTCCATCCACCATTGAAAGGTTGGTTATTGGGACGTTGATACATGGCATTGGCCTGGTCTTTTCTACCCTCCCTTAAACTAAGCACATCAGGACAATCTTGGACCAGATGGTCCGAACTCTCACAAACCACACAATTTGGCATCACCACATGGTTAACAGACGAAGTATTAGGGTGTCTCTCCCTTTTTCCGGTCTCTAAGTTCTCAATTTTCTCAAGAATGGTTCTAAGAGTGGCAGACTCTGAATTAGAGTCCACTTGGTACACATTTGCACGGTGACTAGGTATTTCCTCTCTCATCGTTTGCCATTGGTAGGTCTTATCCGCTACATCATTTAAAAATGTCCAAGCTTCAGTGTCAGTTTTCTCATCGAATGTACCTGCGCACATAGACTGAACACGAGCTCTAGTGTCATAGTCTAGACCTTCATAGAGAGTTTGAACTATATCAATCAACTGAATCCCGTGATGTGGGCATCCTTGCTCTAAATCCCTAAACCGTTGTAGGTAGTCATATAATAACTCTCCTCGGTTTTGTGTGAAGCTATAGATACTCTGTCGTATCTTAGCAGTTCTGTGGTTAGGGAAATACTTCTTTAAAAACTCCTTAACGAGTTGTTCAAATGTGTTTACAGAGTTCTCCTCGAGAGTGTACAACCAATCGCGTGCGTTTCCCAACAGAGAAAAGGGAAACACACGTAATTTCAAAGAATCCTCTGTAATACGTTCGAAGTTTAATAGAAGCATATGATCCCTAAAGTCCCTAAGATGGTTATACGGGTTTTCAGTAGGACTACCATGAAATTTGGGGAGCATAGACAAGAATCCCAGTTTTAACTCAAAGTTCCCTACATTTCTGGGAATCACAATACATGAAGGCTTACTAACTATTGTAGGATGCATTCGATTGCGGAGAGTGATTCTCTCCGCAACAGCAGGTTCGGGACCGTTCCTAGGAATAGCAGGTTCGGGGCCATTCGTCCCACCAGTCTGACTCATATTGATTCTAGTAATGTTCTTAGTCCGAGCTTGGGTGTTACCCCAATCTAACATACAATTCAATCAATTTATGCGAACACTCTAAAAGTCTTAAGAATGATGCAAGCACTCAAGAATGTTTTTACTGGTCTCTTTTTAGGTCAAGTTGTGAACCCGGTCTCAGGGTTCAATGCTCCTACTCCTGACAGTAGATCGGCTCGCACTTGAGTTGTTTTTACTCGCTTTGGCGATAGCTCGCATGCTATCTAGTCACCTAGATGCACCTGTGCTGGAAGGCGGGGCGAACCGCTTAGAGTCACCTATCCACACTAGCTATGCCAGGGAACGTACATCCTCCAGCAAACGTAGCCACTTATCAGGTTTTCCTAGTGAGCGTGTTGCTCCAGGTCCGAGCGAAGCCTTTTTATTAACTATGTTTTTTATGGCTTCTTATCTGAAAATCTTTTAAAGAGGTCAGGACCGTCGATATCGAAAAGATTAACAATCGGGTAATGAATTCCCGGGGTCCTAATGCGTGGGCACGCACGGGTGATGAAATCCCGTTTTGGTTCACCCTTATCTAGGTGTTGTTGCAAAAATTAAACATTTAATCAATCACACAAATAGTTAAACAACGATGTACCGCGACAAGGAGGGTGTGGTGGAAAAAAAAATTACCTACAGGGCGGCCTTTTTAGGGGCACGTTTGGTTACCCTGGTGAAACCGTTGGGAAGGCCTACTCAGGATCGTTTGCGAAGTACGCGTTGAAACGATTTCCGGCCTGAAAAGGGGTTCCGATGCTGTACCTGCAGCAGATTACAATTTCCTCACCTTACAAAGCGTCACTCAATTAAATATTACATAAACATTTTTCTCAACCTTACAATACTAAAAAAAAATAAAAAAATAAAGAAACTATAAGTCTTCGTCGCCTTGTCGCTTTTCTTTAAAGTACTAACAGTACTTGAAAATCCATATTCAGCACCAAAAAAAAAAATCGCCACCACCGTTCTTCGGATCAAAAGCCTAGCTCGGTTTGCAGCATTGGCAGGAAGAACTGATAACAGTTAGTTTCAGGAGGGAAAATCAACGCATACAACAGTAAGAACAGGAGGTAGCAGTAGCACAGTTTCTACTGCAGCAAACAGTCAGGTCTGTTTGATCATTCCATAACACACAATCAAGAACTAGAACCACAAGACAATCACCAAGTTCAGCCAGTGTGAAACACAAACCCCCAATCTTCACCTGCAAGCACAACTCCAATTTCCAATTACAAACAACAACCAGAAAATAGCAAACACCAATGATCACCTGCAAACCCCAATTTCCACAACCCAAGCAATCACAAACTCAACAATCACCACAAACAATAAACACTGCCGAAAATTAGAATTCAAAAATTTAGATCAGTCACCACTCCTGAAACCCAACGTCATGATGTGCATAACATACGAAGAATTTGAGTAACATACTACACCCTAGGGCGAAATCTGCCGTGAACAAGGTATAAAATTAGAAGCCAAATTTTGCAAAATTGAAACCCAAACGCAGGGAATCGAACAATCAAGAACAAACTCCTGAATCTTTGAACAGAGATGAAGATGGTGGATAGGGTTTTCTGATTGGAAATCAAAATCTTGACTCGTGACTGCGTTTTGAGATCGGCCCAAATTTCCCCCAAACTCAAATTCTTCTCTCCAAATCTTTGCTTCAATCGAAATCACAAACTCATCATTGAATGATCGATCTTTGAACTTCAAGTAGACTGTCGTTTGAGAGAGAGATGCAGAGATTTTAAAGAGAGAGACTGTCGTTTGAGAGAGACGCAGAGATTTTAAAGAGAGAGACTGTCGTTTGAGATATTGAGGAGAGAGATGATGAAACCATTAACACAACAAATAAAGAAGTACTTAAATCGAGAAACTTGATAAATAGAACAATACTTTAATAAGAAAAACACGATTTTAAAATCCATTGCATCCCCGGCAGCGGCGCCATTTGATAATCCGTATCAAACCGGGTGTTGAAACATAGAGGGTTTCGTTCTCAAGGATGCAACGATCTTTAATCATTAATAAAAACTGGTTTTCATTCATTCAAAATGGTTTTCATTAAACTGAAAATAAGAACTACCGTAGAAAAAAAGGATAAAACTAAGAAGATAATCTATATTTTTTTCTTCTCAACTCTCCCTCCTAACCTAACTCAAATCCCTCATCTCCCTCAACCACTCCTGATTTTGTGGAGAGATTTTAGCTAGGCTTGACTACTAAGTCTTCTAGCAGCTCCAGCAGCTCTCTGGTTCAAAGTCATCTCTAAAGCTCTTAACAACTGATCATCTCCAGCAGCTCTTGACAACTGATCATCTCCAGCAGCTCTTTAGCTTGTAAGAGTTGGGCTTTAAGAAGGGATTGATTACAAATGTCTCTTTACCTGCAATAGTCAAACATACTTCAATTAGGCCCAATGAAACATAAAATAAGTTCCTAGATAATGTAAATTGAAGGACAAAAATAGGCATTTTTCATGCCTATCAGCGGTACATCTCGGATTGCCCGCGGGGCATAGCGGCGCCATATGAAGCCCTCTTTGGAAAACCGGCCCGCATTGCGAGGCAATGTCCCCTGGCCTTCCCTAGGCCTAGGAAAACCTATAACTATCCCTTGTAGATTGTCCATGAGCCGGGGTCCTTGATGACCAAGCATTAAAGCTCTTTTAGTCATGAGGAGGATCGGACCAAGGTTCCTCCTTAATATAGCTACTAAGTAAATAGTCAATTTCCAAAAGGAAACGTTAAAACATGAGACGAAGCGTACTGGCCCTTTTCGCCCCCTTAACCGAATCCGATTGCGACGAAACTTGGCGTACAACTATATTAGGATATAAAGAACATATACATTCAGTCATATACCTTTCCACCCGTTGATTCGATTAGAGACACGAGAGACAACCTCTTGAAAGTCTAAGCTTTTATCTCTGCCAAATTGGAGAGGAGCTCCGAGATATTTTTCTCCCTTCATATTTCTTTTAATATGGAAAAGTCTTTGGATAACTTAAGGTGTTGGACTTATCAAGGTTGATCTCTTGGCCCAAGACATTCATGAAAGTTTCAATGGCTTCTTTAATAACCTCAGCTTCCTCAAGATTGGCTTTGCAAAAAATAAAGTTGTCATCAACAAAGAGTAATTAGAAATAGGGTGGCTCGATCTGGAGGTTTTAATACCATGAAGATTTCCGTTGTTTTCTTCTTTGAAAATGATTCTTGTAATGGGTAGTTTTCTGGTTGGTAAAATTTGCCAATACTTTTGTACAGGGAATACTACTTGGATGTAAACAAAGACTATAACACGGTAGATTTTACGTGGAAACTCAGTGAAACCTGAGAAAAACCATGACCCCGAGGAGGATTTTGTGATTTGAATCCACTATGTGCTTATCTTGCAGAAAGATTGGGTAGAGTATTACAATGAAAGTTAGACAGATCTTCCAGAGAGCTTATTAACATTTGCTCTACCTGTATTTATTGATGGATACAGGCAGTTACAAGTATTTTTCCTATCTTTTTGGGTGGTGGACGAACGTCATGGATCATGTGTAGCGGCTTTATTTGACCAAGTGTAACAACTACTTGTGGAAGGTTGAGATCTGTAGTTGTGGTCTTTTACGGCTTCTCGAATGATCAACTACCTTCGACACATGTCTGCTAGCTCGTTCTTATCGAATATGGGGAATATCATCCCATTATCGATACAATTACTTGTTTCTTGTGTCGAGAAGAAAATTATAAAATGTAGCAACATATTCCCCAAATTCGGTAAAGAGAAAGCCAATACAACCATGTCGAAGGTATATCTTCATTCGAGAAGGTATCAAGTGCATGCCTACGGATCTCGACCTTCTACAGTAACCATTACACTTGGTCAAATAGAGTCGTTGCACACTGTAGTAGCATATTTCCCAGATTTGATAAAGAGAAGTTAGCATAACTTAGTCAAAGATACCCCATCATTCGAGAAGATGTCATATCTGTGACCACAGTTTTTGACCTACTGAAGTAGCTGTCGTGCCTAGTCAAATAGAGCCGTTGCTGGGAGATCTGCGAAGTTCGCCCACTACCCGCCAAAATAGGAAACTGCTTTTACTTTTATTTTTATAATCGCATCTATCTACTATAAATACAGGCATAAAGTATGTTAAACCAATCTGCAACTCTACTAATAAGATATTCTTACATCCTTACCAGTCAGCAATTGTAATAACTAACAACTTATTGGATTTTCATCAAAACCCTCCTCAAGGTCGTGGTTTTTCTCCGACTTCACTGAGTTTCCATGTAAAATCCTGTATGCTTAAGTTAATTATTGCAAAATCCTAACTAAAGTATTGGCAAAGATTATCCTCCTAGAAAACACGTCATTACAATTGGCACCGTCTGTGGGAATACCACACTTTTTCTTTACCACTTAAAATCCTATCAATCCGTTGACCAACATGAATCTTTGAAGTGTCTCTAGTACTCAGGGGAACCACGAGATCAACCCCATACCAAAATTAATTGATCTGTACAATATAGTGATTGAACTTCAAAAGCAAATGGAGTCTGACCGAGTCCAGAGGTTGTCAAGCGAATCCATGCCCAGGATCTACAAGTTTAAAGAGACGAGAGGAAAAAAATCCCTGGATCAATAGAGTCGGGCACATAAGAAAGAAATGGAGAATTTATGAAGACATCAGGACTAGCTCACCAGCCGTCAAGCGTCGCCTCCCTAAGCCCGGAATGATTATGGCTCCAGGGAAACACAGAGAGAGAACCTGCCGAGAGAGGAAAGAGTTCGAACCTCTCAATCTAAATCAAGAAATCCAGACAGAGCTTCTCGACATTTTGGACTCACGACTACAACATTGACAACTCAAGGTAGTCGATGCACACTCCACCAAATTCCACCACCACTGGTAAGACTACCAGTTAGGGACATGTTGGGACCCGAAGGACAAGGTGACTTTGACCCACAAGTTGCACTTGTATCGAATCCTTCGCAGTAATTTATTACCTTGAACGATCTGAATAATGGAATCTAAGCCATACACTCTGGCAATCCGGGTCGAAGATCCATTTTTGATAGGATTGAGGCAAATCCTATTTCTCCTCATCTCGAATCAATGCCCATTCCAAAAAATTTCCATATGCCGAAGTTTCATCAGTATCCAGGCCTCACAGATCCTCTTACCTACGTCCGACACTTCAAATCAACAGTTGGATTATACTCCAAACTCGATCACATGCTCTACATATTATTCAAAAAGAGCCTTAAAGATAAACCTCTCTGATGGTTTTATACTATTCCTGAAGGCTCAATCACTACATTTAATCAGTTGCAGTGCCTCTTTGCGTAAAACTATGCTAATGCTAAGGAATGAGAGATCACAGTGGATTCTTTGTTCTTTTTGAAGCAAGGTGCGAAAGAGACCTTGACGAGTTTTTACAAGCGTTTCCTACAGGAAACAAGGAAGATTGGGAATTCAAATCCCAAAATTATTTTTCTAGCATTCACTTCCGCACTCCACATCGACTTTAAAGTTTGAGAAGAGCTTACCTTGCACAAGCCAAAAGCAATGACAAAATTGATCGATGTTGTTAATAACTACATCGAATTTGAATGTTCTGAAAAGGATAAGATGAAAAACTCTTTAATCATCCACTCCAATGAAGCATTTTTGTCACCACCGCTGAAGGAAACAAGTAATGGGACTTCTTAGCAATACGGGAGGAACACCGACAACGTCAGGAAAAGAGACAGAAAGCCGAACAAACCCTTCCCAGTCTTGCCTCCTATGAAAACCACACTATCCTCTATCTTACCGACGATAAAAGGGAGACATATTATTTCGAGAAGCTCAAGGAATTCCTGATGTACCCAACAAGCCCTTGTGTTAGTATCATAATGTGCACAACCACGAGACTGACAATTGTTACTCCCTAATACGAATCTTTCACCACATTCTACTCGTAGGATGACTACACGAGTATGTTGTCGACGTCCAAAAATTCCTCGAAGAAGAGATAAAAGGAAAGGAGGTCGAATAAGAGCAAGGGCAAGACCAATCTCGCCATCTTTGTATGATCGAAATTGAGAAAGGAAAAAATAGATAGAAAGACAATAAAATTACATCTTTTTACTGGATGACATCGTCGAACAAATTAATAAAACTTATCCTCAACTTCAGCAAAGCTAAACGTCTGTACCATTTTTCCTTCGAAGGCTGTGATACCTGTCATGTCATGTACCCTTATGATGACCCCTTGGTCGTAATGCTCAAAGTAGGTCAGGACTACCTACACACACTTTTGGTTGATACTGGAAGCGCAACAGACATTTTGTTAAGGAGGGCTATTGATGTTCTAGGCCTCAAGGATTCACTCAAAGCTTCGACCACAACTATCACAGAGTTTAACAGTTCCAAAGAATCTACCACGGGAGAAATCACACTGCCAGTTCAAGCGGGACTAGAAACCACTTTTGTCAAATTCATTGTCATTGATGCTGAATCGAAGTATCTGGGAATCTTAGGCCGAAGTTGGTTATATTCTATTAAGGCAGTACCTTTGTTATATCATCTGGCATTGCGATTTTCAATAGATCACAAAGTTTATGAGGTTAAAGGAAGTCAAGCTATGGCACGAATGTACGAAAATACCACTACCAACTCTTACACGGCGAAACTTCTGAAGGCATAATAATTATAACAGAAACCACCTCCAACATTCGAGCAGCGTGATACTGAGGCGGTTGACTCCATTGAACTCGATGGACCTGGGCGAAATACCTTTATTGGCTCGATACTGACATCCGATGAAAAAGAAACCATGATACAACTTCTAAAGAAATACGTTGATATCTTCGCATGGTCTTTTCAAGAAATGCCCGGTATTGATCCCTCAATAGCATGCCACAAGCTTAACCTCCTTCAAGACAATAAAGCAGTTGTACAAAATCAACTTTAAGCCTCCTTCAATATAATGAAGAAATCGATAAACTCCTTCGCATCAGATTCATTCGAGAAACAACATATCCCAAATGGGTCTCTAATATCGTGGCTGTACCAAAGATGAACGGGAAGATCAGAGTCTGTGCCATCTTTACATATCCGAATAAGTTCATACCAAAGGATAATTTCCCTCTACCTCTAATCCCTCAAATCTTTGACTTTGTAGCAGGACACAAACTTCTCTCAATGATGGATGTTACTTCCGGTTACAATCAGGTTCCTCTTACCAAAGAAGACTAAGAAAAGATAATATTTTTTACGGAATGGGGTCTCTAATGTTACACAGTAATGCCTTTTGCATTAAAGAATGCAAGAGCCACTTATTAACGTCTGGTTACTAAGATGTTTAAAGATCATTTGGGAACAATCATGGAGGTATACATCGATGATATGATCTAAAGCTTAAAGCGAGAGGATCATTGCAACAACCTATAGACCATCTTCGACATCCCATGTACTTGCCAAATGAAACTCAACCTAGAAAAATGTCAATTTGGTGTTACATCGGGGAAATTTATGGATCATTTGTTTATTAAAAGAGGTATAAAAATTGATCCAGCACAAATCAAAGCACTTATGGCAATGCCATCTCCTCGAACCAAAGCTTTTTTTTTTTTTGAACGAATATATTTTTATTTATTGAGAAAAGCAATAAGATATGTGGAGGACATATAGCCTGGCCACTATTTTACTGCCTAATTGTGGCAATTCCTAGTTTATCCATGAACTATGTTGCACGTATCTGCCTAGGAAGAGTGGATGTATTCCAAAAAAGTTGTGAGTGTTCTGAGCTACCTAGCTTAGAGAGGTCGTCAGCTGTACCATTACCTTCCCTGTAAGTATGTATCATGGTAATTTATAGCTCCATTCCTAACTGAGTAATAAGCTTCCAAGTCGCACTATACTTTGTGGGACAAGTATACTGACATCTGTACTAGTTTACCAGAAGTTGAGCATCTACTTCAACGATGAGTGGAAGCTAGTTCTGTTGTTTGTAATTCATTAAACCATGAAGGAGAGCGAACATTTCTGCAGCTGTATAAGTGCCATGACCAAGTGTAATGCTGTACCCAAGTTGAAATTCACCCAGATTGTTTCTAATTACTCCTCCAGCTCCACTCATTCCAGAAGGAAGTGCTGAACCATCACTATTGAGCTTGAAATGACCGAGAGGTGGGAATGTCCATCGTACAAGCACAAGTCTTTTGGTACACACGGATTGTTTAACAAATTACAAGAATTTTAGTGAGATGAGGTTACTGAAGTTGCTATTTTGTGCTATTTTGATTTTGGGCATGCTCGCTTTAAGAGCTTTGTTGATATTGTTGATGATAACCAAGGGAGAGAGAAGCTTTTCCTTAAACCTATAAGTACATCGAGCTTTCCATAATTCCCAGATTATGTAGGCAGGTAATACACCTATTACGATACCCATTTGATTACCGGAACTAGCTGCCTGAAACCAAAGATCCTGCCGTGTCCACCAACTATAATTTACCCCATGTCGTACACTACAAGCATTGCCAAAGAAAGCCCAAACTGCAGCAGCAACAGTTCCCTGAACAAATAGATGGTTTAACGTTTCAATTTCGCCAGCCAAGCAACAGTAACACCGAGAAACATGAGGGATTCGCCGTTGTATGAGCGCGTCCATAGGTATAACTTCCTTCTAAGCTTTCCAACTGATGATTTGTACTTTTGCCAGTATAGAGTTGTGCCATATCCATTTCATACGTCCATGTTTAACCTCTGCGCTGCGCCATAAATTCCAGGTAGATTTAACGGTGAAGTTTCCTTTGTCCGACGGACCCCAAAGTGGTTTATCTTCATCATCATTCAGGAAGAACTTGTGGGATAAGGTAGACTTCCAATGTGGTGGGATCTCATGCTCCAAAAAATTCTATTTCCAGGTACCATCAGTCATAAGAATGTCTTTCACCATAAACTGTTGCGTGCATTCTATGTTCAGAATATCTGATAAACTGCCTTCCCCGGTCCAGTCGTCGAACCAAAATTTCTTGTTTCCCTTGCCGAGGCACCAAGTAGTGTTGGATTCTACTGTCTGAAGGAGGCCTTTCATATGTTTCCAAAGAACTGAATCCCCAAAACACAATCTGTTGGTTTCACCTTCGATGGTATATTTTTTCCTGTAAAAGATGCTCATGTAGAGCTGCTATACAGAAAGTTCCAGCACTTTTTAAGGAGGATACTATACTTAATATCTTCGAGTCATTGTATTCCAAGTCCCCCCTCATTCTTTGGAAGACAAAGTGCATCCCATGCAACCCAATGTCGCTTATTTTGCCCGTGAAAACTACCCCAAAAGAAGTTTGAAAACATTGTTTCGATCTTGGTTATAACACCATGAGGTACCGTAATACATGAGAGGAGATGTATGGGTATTGAGTTCAAAACATGGTTGATCATCACTAATTTAACTCCCTGTGATAAGAGCTTTCCTTGCCACCCTTCAATTTTCTGTTGAATTTTGGTGAACAATAGATAAAAATGAGTAAGCAGTACTTGACCGTAACTTATAGAAGCTCCCAAGTAAGATGTACAGAAGCTTGATGGCAAGATTGTAGCTCTTCACAGGTTTATTTCCAACTCATCTGATTGATACAAACTTCTTTACCTCATTCTTCATGGAAATTCAGCTCCAATCTTCAAAAAATAGCCTAAAGAAATCATTTGGATTGCCGATTGTGAGTTAACTTTCCAAGATCTCAAAAGTTATTTGGGGTGTCCTCCTATAATGAGTACTCCTGTTGATGGACAAATACTAACAATGCATTTATCGACCACAAATGACTATATTAGTTTTACCCTAATTTGAGAAGACGATGTCGTGGAAAAACCTATCTACTTCATCAGCAAAACTTTCATGCCTGCCGAGAAAAGATATACAACATCTAAAAAATAGCTACTCGCCTTGGTATACAACTCTAAGAAACTTTGACCCTATTTCCAAGCTTATTCCATCAAAAATATTACCAAGTTTCCTTTCAAACTTGTACTCTCTAAAAAGGGAAAGTCTTGAAGAGTTCATCAATGGTTCGTATTCCTCGGCGAATATGATATCTCCTTCGAGCCTCAGATATCGATAAATGGACATGCAGTAGCTGATTTTCTAGCAAATTTTCCAGTTAAAGACCCCGAATGAGAAGAGCTTGAAGAAGTACTGGCTGATGATTCACTAAAAGAACCAAAAACATGGTCATAAAACACAAGATGGAGACTCTTTACTGACGGATCTGCTGGACCCCGAGTATCAAGAATTAACATCGTTCTCATTACACCATCTAACCATCAAATTGAGAAAGCTATCAAACTTAAATTCAATGCAACCAATAATGAAACAGAGTATGAAGCTATCTTACATGGACTAGATCTCACTGTAGCCCTTGGAGTAGAGGAAATAACTATTTACGTGGATTCCTTACTCGTCGCCAACAATTATAATAAAATGTTCAAAACATCAGGCAAAATGGTTGAGTATGCAGCTCTGGTCGAAGAGAAAATGAAGAAATTCAAAATAGACACAATCTCTTATCTCCCATGAGCCGAGAACCATCACGCTGACTGATGCATTAGCATACATTACTGCAATGCTTGATGATAGTAAGAAAATAACTTTAGACATCGAAGTCATCGAACAGTCCAGTCTCGACGTGAGTTACACAATGTAGATCAATGCTACTGAAGACGAAGATCTAAGAGATTGGAGAAGACCATTCTATGCATACCTCAATTCTAACATCGACCCAAGCAATAAGGAAGAAGCCCGATCACTCTTAGCAAAATGTCCTCGATTCAAAGTCAAGGATAAAGTGTTGTATCGAATCACTAGGGGCGGACCACTTATCGAATGCATTTCACAAAAGCAAGCCCAAGTTAAAATTATAGAACTTCACGAAGCTATCTGCGCAGCATACATATCAGGAAGATTACTGGCACAAAGGGCCTTTACTCAAGGGTTATACTAGCCTAAAATATGACAAGACTGTGAATACTTCATCCACAAGTTCTATAAATGCCAAATCCATGCTCAAGACATCAATAGCCTAGCCCTCGACTTACACGTTTGCAATGTCCTATGGCCATTTAAGAGATGAGAGATCGATATCATTATACCTTTCCACCCAACATTGGGTAACCGAAAGTTTATTCTTGTAGTAATAGACTACTTCATCAAGTAGGTCGAAGCCGTACCTCTATGTCATACTGACGAAAATGAAATCATCAAATTTCTTTGGGAACACATTATAACCAGATTTGGTTGTCCGCAAATGATGCGATCTGATAACAATAAGTAATTTATCAACAACAAAGTGCTTAGCTTCCTCTACAAATACAAGAGTCAACTGTCTACTTCAGCACCATACTACCCTCAAGGTAATGGCCAAGCTGAAGCCATCAAGAAGAGTATCAAATCAGGGTTACGTAAGTGCCTTGAAGAGAAGAAGGGCAGATGGGTGGATGAACTACATAGTATCTTATGGGCATACCGAACAACTCCTCGAATATCCACTGGCTGTATACCATTCATGATGGCCCTCGGTACTAAAGCGGTCATACCTTCAGATCTCGGTCTACCAAGTACTCGAAGATAAATCACAGATGTAGAAAATGAACTTGGGCTTCTCTGCAACCTCAATTGGATCGAAGAAACCCGAGATCAGGCTATTACCAACTTGGGGCGATACCACTACACTCTCAAGAAAGCTTATAATAAGAAAGTTCTCAAACGTACGTTCAATATCGGTAACCTTGCCAAAGCTGTACTCGACCTAAAAACTCTGACAAGTTTTCTGAGAATTGGGAAGGGCCATATATTATTAGTGACAAGAAGGTAGTAGGACATACTGGTTAATGACTGAAGACGAAGTACAACTCGAATATCCATGAAATACAGCCTATCTAAAAATGTTTTACAGATAACTGCTGTAACCGCTTTCGAATAATTCAAATAAAGGCATCTTTACTATCAATTACATCATTCAAACTATCATTTACTTAGTATCGATACATACTTGACAAGTATGCATCACAGCTAACTTTCATCTCTTTAACAAATACCTATCCAATTACAGGATAGCCTTGTTTACAATCATTACTTATCGAACAAAACATGTCATGTTTTGGCCTGTCTTATAAAAAACCCAGATATCCCATCGAGGAAGCATCTGGTCATCATTCTAAATTCAAAAGGGCCATTTCATGGCCCTCTTTCCATCATCTCAGATACTTGCTTAAAAGCAATACTCTGCATATTATTTATAAAACACTTAGCATAATTTTTACAAAAACTCTGCGCATCTTGAATAATTAGTTCCAAAATATTCTTTGACAAACATCTAAATAAAGCATTCAAACAGATAAACAAAAAAGTGCTTTGGTCCCATCGACCACTTGTATATCAATTTTTAACAAAAACTTTTAAAACAACACTTTTACTTTGCAGGTGGAGCAATTGGACTTTGACTGGTAACCCTGGAGTAAGCTCATCCAATATTCCCTTGGGAAGAATACTTCCAAGAAAAGTAACCACATGAGCCGTAAGCGCTTCAGGAGCGTCATCCTCCACATACGAATCCAAAAAAAATTGGTTGCCAGCAACAACCAAACTTTTATAAAAACATTTTCTCTCCCCCAACTCCTCGAACAACATAGTAAAATTGGTCTTCATACGCTTGAGCGAGTCAATATTGACTCGATCAGCTTCAGCTCTCACCTCATCCAAGACCTTTGTGTGTTCCACCTCTATTGCTCTCTGAGCTGATATGATATGTTTATGAACATCGCTCTCAAAATTGGCTTTATGCGACGTCAATGCTTCTTCCCTTTCCTTTACGAGATCGGCCCTTATCTGCTGGACCTCTTTCCTCCTCTCCATGTCCCATGCTTTCTTCGCCTCGTGAATAACAACTTCCTTCGCCTTTCCGGCCTCAAGCTTTTGCTTCCCCAACTTCACCTCCAATTTTTCCTTCTCCTGGAATAAGTCATCTTTCTTCTTCACCAGCTCCTTCTCGAAATTTTTGTACATGAGAAGTTGGCTTGCCAGGCTCCTAGTATCGAGAATACGAGGTTTCCCCTTGATGAACAACTTCTTGATATGTAATATATTCATTATAAGAGTTCTCGAATGTGGAACCAAGTTCTTTGGTCGAAGCAAAGCATAAAAATTTCTAACCTTATTCATGGTGCGATGGCCTTCGATAAGGAAGGATGATAGACTTTTCGTCCCCACCAGGCAATCAACAAACTCCTCTTCCAGAGTAGTCGTTTTAACAGCATAAGACTCATTAACCTGTTGGACTTTAGTTTCTGTCTCCTCGACAAACAGGTTCTTCATCGATCCCGGAGACGCCTTCTTCTTCGGCAACAAATAAGTAGCCGATTTTGGAGGTCGACCATCTGGAACACCAGATGGTGTAACATCAACTTTTTCTCCCTCCTTAGAAGGATATTTTTGAAAAGCCCTCTTCGGGGGAGGAATGGGAACAACAGGTTGGCTGGCAGCCCTCTTTTTCTTTCCCTTCCTGAAGGTTTCCATCAACAATGTTTCTCTTTTTGCAATCGTAGAGTCTGTGGTTTACCCACTCAGTCAAGAATTCTCAAGGGGCAAGCTCGAGTCCGCAACTATCTTATTCCTGGCATACATTTTTCTGCCAATAACCATAATTTCTATTCCTTTAGCCCGAGTTCTCTTTAAACCAGCTTTTTAAAATAGACTATCAACTTTCTCTTGGTCGACAATCAGATTATCGATCCGACCGTAGTAACCTTTCCTGATATTGTACAGCTTCTCTGTAACAATCAAGGTCCTATCAATCTCCTACAAAGCTGCACAAAGATAAACAAACACAAGTTAGCCACCAGTTCAAACCGATACAAACTACATAAAAACTTTGAAATACAAATTACCTAACCACAAACCTAGGTGGAAAGTTTTTCTTTTTAGAGGCTCCCTTGGATTTTTCTTATTGAACTCGTAGTTCCCCGAAACAAGGAGACACTCATCACAATATTTCCCTCCCGTCGATGCCATTTCGTAAAACAGAAGTCTCTTCAAAAATCTCGCCAAATACCTGTACCCTAGCTTATGAGAATTTTGCTTAAGTGTGTAGTGCCTACATAGATCATCCACGGTGATACGCTTTTCCTCTCTCTCCTTTAATCGACTATTAATCACTCTCGCCACACAAAAGAGATCATACACATTGGGATTTAACTGACTAGGTACCACATTATAAAAATTTAACAACTTCTTTTGGTAAGCTCGAAGAAGCACTTTTAGCCCTTTTTTATTATGTTATCGATGGACAAGAATGTCATCCAAAGGAACGTCTTGATCTATCATCTCATAATGGTATTCCTCTAACCTAATATCCTTCAGAATACCATACTTCGCCTTAAAGCTCATAATTTCACTTGTCTCTAGGGCCTCACCATAACACACCCCTTCTTCCCCTTCGACATCTTCCTCTCCACCATCACCGCTTTCTCGATCACTTGCCTGCAACTCGTGATCCACGTCTATCTCGGTCTCCTCCTTGTCAGACAATTCTACCAATCTAGGTGTAACTTTGAATTGGTCGATACTCGCCACATCTGCATTACTCGAACCAACCCTATACCTCCCCCCCAACTTTTAGACACATGTTATGACATCAATTAAAAGAGGTTGAACATCAACAAAGTTGTCGAAGATTCCTTCTTTATCATCATTTTGAATAGGTTCAGCTATTTTTATGAACCTAAAAATCAGATTCCCTTTTTTAAATTAGTATACTATCATATCTAATACATTATATACGTTCATATACTAATATTCATATCGCTGTCGAGTTTATTTCCAACACGTCATTCTTTATATTACTACATTCAGGTCTCGATAGAGATTTATTTAATATTTTACTAAGTTCTAACATCGACAACTATCTATCTGTCACTAACATCTTCTAATTGAAGTACAGGACCCGTAGATTCTCGAAGATACTTCGGCAGTACCATGTTTCCTGCGAAAGCAAGCCGAGATCAAAAATTTCAAATTTACGCTCTCTCTGGCGTAAAATTCGGTCCATTTCGCATGAAATTCGGTGCTCCAACTGCCAAACTTAATCCAATATCACAAATCACGATAGACAAACCTAGAGTCGCGCTGTGATCACAACAACATCTAAAACTCAATCTCTCTCCTCGTCATATTTCCTTACCATCACCCCCTCTCTCCAATACATCCTTTAATCATTTTCGACATCATTACACCATCACTCGCACCACCAAAAATCTAAATCACAGACAATTTGACAAAAACCCTAAAACGGTATTTTTCTAATTACTTCCAATACACGCATTCAAACTACAATTTCTTCCTACACTATATTTATCACATTTATATCTACAAAGGGTTCTACCAAATTGCGTGATATTCATCAAACAAGCAAGTACATGAAAAATTTCTAAACAGTTACTAACCTTGGTGTAACGCTACTTCTGTATCCCTTTGCTTCATAAATTTTGCCCTCTCAATCAATACACTAATCTCCTCATTCCCAATTGTTAACAAAGACGCAAGAGACGAGCACACAAAATTTACACTTACAATTTTTTTTCCAGAATCAGTAGTGGTGTGTGAACAGTCGCCAACCATGGGGCTATTTATATCCCCCACACGACTGTTCACCACACCCCATAGCAACCATTCAAGTACTCGAGCGTAACGTCTTACCCGCCTCTTCTTGATGTCTTTGACCCTTCGCCTCCTAAATGCCAACAGGCCCATGCACTGCTGCTCCAACCCTTCCATGTCTTCCTTTAACTCCTCTGATACATCCAACCTTGCCAAATCAACTCTTATATTAGCAAATAGAGATTGTACATCCAATTCCTTGTACCTCAAAGCATCACCTACAGGAGAACACCTTGCCATATTTTTTCTCTAAACCTCCACGCATCTTTCCTTTTTTAAATCCCCTCATAAATTCTTGGGGAAATTACAACAACAATTTGAAATTCAAAATTTCGACAACACAACCACAAATTTTATTTATCACACTTCAAAACACATCGAGAATAAAATTGCCATATACTATTGTACTTCAATAATATTTTATCATTTTCAATCGTCAACACAAACACTGACAAACGTAAAGTCCTTTATTTTATATCAAAACATAGAGTACAAGTTTATTCGATTATTACAGGCAATTACGACCACCAAATCTATCTTTCAGCCATTCTAGACAGCAGCAATATCTTCCTCCCTCAACAACGACTTGGCACGGGTATACAGACTACTAACACGTTCCGGAGGACTTAGATATTCTAGCCGGCAGTATAATATGTACTCCTCTTCCGCCTTCTTTGCCCTCGCCTCGCTAATCCCTTTATAGTTCGGCTCCACCGGAGCCACCATTCGACCATTGATGCACCGGTCACCAAAGTACCACCTCATCAATTCCCAGTACTTAACATGCACCCGGTTGGCATATTCCTTATGTACCTGTGCCCTCGTCTTCACCATCTTCTCAAAGCAACAAATAAAAAGCCACACAACACCTCAACAATATAATAATATTTATAAGCATAAACTCAGACTACCCAACTGCCAACAGCCAAATACAACATTTACTTTATATTGGAACTCTACAAATCCTAGTCAAATGAAACCTCCTAGGGAACCGTTTACAGGCCTCACATAGTTAATAAACTTCAGGTCAAGATCTTATTACCTCATCCCAGTAACCTTGATATTTCCCTACAATTAAACAACTATCTTGACATCAATCTGCCTCAGAAAATTATCTTAGGACAATATATTTTCATATCATTCGAGATTACAACATATTTAATCGATGCAAATTCACAAAAAAAAATAAACTTCATAAGTTAATTGTTACATTTTACAATGACAATCTTTACTTCGACTACTTTGTAACTCAAAAACTATATGCTTCTTTTCACTAGAATTTGGCATATTCTCCAGCGAAGGAAAGATAGTTACCCTCCCCCTCTGAAACCACCACCATCTCCCAACCCTAGGGGATTACAGGAATAGTAGCACCCAGAAAAGCCACCACAGGTATCCCTGCCTCCAACCAATCTTTGACTTCCACATGGGAAATGTTTATTTCATGAAGACTTTCGATGCGCTTTGAGGCCGTCAGCAACACAAAGTTAAACTGACACTGGAAGAAAAATGCCTCTCTAGCATGATCGGCCTCCAACTCCATCCTTTCTTCATATCTCAGTTCCGCAACTAAAGGATAGAATGACGACAACGACTTTCGGTCAAAATTAAATTCCTTCAACTCCCCGTACTTGACGTTAACATGAACAAGGAACTCGTTGTGTAATGCCTGAAACCGCGTCGTCAACATCACTCAATTCTTGCCTTCACCAACAATCGAACAAACCATTCCTAGCTTCTCCATCTATTTATATGTACTCTCACCTGCACAGATACCACAGTTAAATGACCTGCAATAAATACTCCACAGAGACATACACTAACTAGGTTCACTTGACTTTCAAACCTCAGAAATGCCAGAGCACAAACTACTAAGGCGTTCGACAACCTTTTCACATTTTAATGTTTCTTCTCGACATAATAACAAGTAATTGTCTCGAGAATGGGGCGATTGTAGTAGCATATTTTCCAGATTTGATAAAGAGAAGTTAACAAGATTTAGTCAAAGATACCCCATCATTCGAGAAGATGCCACATCTGTGACCACAGTTCTCAACCTACTGAAGTAGCCATTGTGCCTAGTCAAATAGAGCCGTTACAGGGATATCCGCAAAGTTTGCCTACTTTCCACCAAAATAGGAAACTGCTTTTACTTTTACTTTTATAACTGCATGTATCTATTATAAATATAGGCAGGGAGTATGTCAAACCAATCCGTAACTCCACTAATTAAACATTCTTACACCCTTACCAGTCAGCAATTGTAATAACTAGCAACTTATTAGATTTTCATCAAAACCCTCCTCGAGGTCGTAGTTTTTCTCAGACTTCACTGAGTTTCTACGTAAAGATTATCCTCCTGGAAAATATGCCATTACACACATGATCCGCAAAGTTCACCCACCACCCAGGAAATCAGGAGAACAATTATTTGTAATTGTTTGTATCTATTATAAATACAGGCAGAGCTTAGAACAACACGGACATATATTTTTGGACTATCATTCTTAATTCTACTTGTTAAATTTATCTATGATTGTAATAACCTAATATATATTGGATTTATCCTCAAAAATCCTCCTCGGGGTCATGGTGTTTCTCAGATTTTACTGATATTTTACGTAAAATATATTATATCCTAGGTTAGAATTATAATTTCCTTATAGAAGTATTGCTAAAATTTACCACCAGGGAAAACATGCCTTTACAATTTGCACCGTCTGTGGGAAAAACTACTTTTTTTCCAAATCTCATTCCAAGTAATCTTTTCTATGACCAACATGAACCTTAGAAGTACCTCAAATATCCATAAAAACAATGAGGATGTTCCAATCACCGTCCAGCCAGAAATTGTCAATTTGCACAATACTGTTGTCGAGCTTCAGAAAAATATGGAATCCGACAGGAACCAGTGACTCAAAATCATAGGATTCACACTCAAGCCCTCCAAGTCGAGAGGGATGAGAGGAGGAAGGCCCTGGAACAACAGAGCCGAACTTATCAAAAGGAAATGGAAAATCTGTGAAGACACCAAGATCGGTTCACTGGTCGACAAGGATCACCTCCCCAAGCCCAAAGTAATCATCGGTCACGGGCATCCCAGAGGGAAAACATACCAAGGGAAGAATGAAATCAAACTTCAAGATCTCGATCAAGGAACCCAGATAGAGCATCCCGATATTTTGGCCTGCCATCGTTACCACCGATAACTCAGGGAAGTCGACGAGCAGGACGTCAGACCACACCACCACCTCTATGACGTCCAGTTATAGAACGGTTGGGCCTAGAAAGACAAGGATATTTTGATCCCCAAGCTGCACCTGAACCAAACGTTTTCTAGTATTTCATTACCTTGGATGACTTGAACAATAGGATTTAGGCCATACATTCTGACAATCCTAGTCGAAGATCCACTCTTGATAGGATTGAGACCAACCCAGTTTCTCCTCATTTTGAAGTTATACAAATTCTAGAGAACTTCCACATGCCAATAATTTACCAATATGTAGGCCTCACCGACCCACTCACCATCGTCCATCACTTTAAAGTAGTCATTGGCCTATACTCCAAACTTGATTACATGTTGTGCCGTTTATTCAAAATAAGCCTAAAAGAAGAGCCTTTCACATGGTTTCACACCACTCCAGAAGGATTGATAACCAGTTTCACCCAGTTATAACAACTGTTCGAGTCAAACTACGCACATGCAAAGGAACGCGAGATTATTGTTGATTCTTTGTCCTTTTTCGAACAAGGCATGAAGGAAACCTTAGCAATTCTTACTAGAAACAGGAATTATTGGGAATTCAGATCCCAAGATTGTTGTACCGACATTCACCTCTGCACTCCACATCAATTCAAAAGTTTGAGAAGAGCTTACACTTTATAAGCCTAAAATAGTAATAGAGATGATCGATGTGGTTAATAACTACATTTAGCTCGAACGATCCAAAAAAGATATAATGAAGAGCTCTTTTGTCATTCGTTCCAACGATGTACTCTCACCATCATACCCTAAACCAATAAGCAATGTCATTTCTTAACAATGTGGGCGGTTCAATGACAACATCTAACATAAAAACGGGGAAAAAGATAAACCTATCTTAGTCTTGCCTCCTATGACAACCTCATTTTCAGCTATCTTACCGATACTAAGGAGAGATGAACCCTTTCAAGAAACACAAGAGATTCTTGATGTCCCAAATAAACCTCTGTGCCAGTATCATAATGTCCATAGCCATGAGACTGACAACTGTTACTCCCTTATATATGAATTTTTTACCGTATTGTCCTAGCAGGAAGGCTTCACGAGTACGTAATCGATGTTCAAAAGTTTCTCGAAGAATAAACAAAAAAGAAAACAGTCAAACAAGAGCAAGACCAAGGCCAAGCTCGACATCTTTATATGACCGGGATTGATAAAGGCAAGAAGTGAAAGAAGGATGATAAAATCACCACTTGTCGCAAGATGACGTCATCCGAAAAGTCAACCAAACTTCTACCCAGCTTCAGCAAAGCCAAACACCCGTATCACATTTCCTTCAAAGACTGCGATACAAGCCATGCCACATACTCTCATGACGACCCCTTAGTGCTAATGCTCAAAATAAGATAAGATTATCTACACATGATCCTTATTGACACTGGAAGTGCAGCTGTTGTATTGTTCAAAAGAGCAGTTGACGTTCTAGGCCTCAAAGAGTCAGTCAAAGCTTTAACCATAACCATCACAGGATTCAATGGTTCAAAGGAATCGGCTTTTGGATAGATCACATTTCCTGTTCAAGCAGGACAAGAGATCACCTTCGTCAAATTCATTATCATCGACGCTGAATCCAAATAATTAGGGATTTTATGAAGAAGTTGGTTTCATTCTATTGAAGCAGTACCTTCGACATATCATCTAGCAATATGTTTTTCAACAGATTTCGGAGTCTATGAAATAAAAGGAAGCCAAGTTGTGGCACGAATGTGTAAAAATACCACCACAAACTCTCACTCTTCAAAGCTCTTGAAAACATATCAATTACAACAAGAACCACCTCCCACATTCGAGCAACATGACACTGAAGCAGCTGAATCCGTAGAGCTCGATGGTTCAGGGAGAAACACTTTTATTAGATCTAAATTATCCTCAGAAGAAAGGGAAACCCTACTTCAACTGTTAAAGAAAAATGTCGATATCTTTATATGGTCTTTCCAAGAGATGCCGGGAATCGATACTTCTATTGTATGCTATAAATTAAACTTTGTACCTGACAGCAAGGCTGTAGTACAGAAGCGTCTCAACCTACTCCCCAGGCTGCAAGAGGCAGTTAACGAAGAAATAGATAAGTTACTTCGAGTTGGGTTCATCTGAGAAGCTAAATACCCGAAATGGATGTCAAACATTATAGCTATTCCAAAGAAGAATGGAAAAATCAGTGTGTGTGTCAACTTTAGTGAACCAAATAAATTTACACCTAAAGATAACATTCCCCTACCTTTGATTCCTCACCTCCTCGACTCTGTAGCGGAACACGAACTTCTTTCAATGATGGATGCAGCTTTAGGATATAACCAAGTCCCTCTCGTCATAGAAGGCCAAGAAAAGGCTACATTCATTACAGAATAGGGCCTTTATTGTTTCACAGTCATGCCCTTTGGCTTAAAATATGCAGGGGCCACATACCAGCGGCTCGTCACAAGAATGTTCAAATTTGACTTGGGTAAAATCATGGAAGTGTACATCAAGCCTAAAATGAGAGGATCATTGCAAGAATATGTAACCATCTTTGACATCCTTTGAACATACCGCATGAAGCTCAATCCTAAAAAATGCCAATTCGGGGTTGCATCTTGAAATTTCTTGGGCCATCTAGTTAGCAAGAGAGGTATAGAGGTTGATCTCGCCCAAATGAAAGTACTTATGGCCTTGCCATCACCGCAAGCCAAAAAAGATGTCCAAAAACTTACCTGTAAGGTTTTTGCCCTACACAGATTAATCTCGAAGTCATTAGATTGATGCAAACTTCTTTACCTTCTTCTTCAAGGAAACCCATTTCCTATGACAAAGAAACAACCCAAGGAAATCGTATGGACTCCAGAATGCGAATTGGCTTTTCAAGATCTCAAAAGATACTTGAGGCGTCCTTCTATAATAAGTACTCTTATTAAGGGAAAAACATTAACGATGTATTTATCGACAACAGATGACTCAATCAGTTCTGCTCTTATCCGAGAAGGCAACGGAGTAGAAAAACCCCTCTACTTCATTATCAAAACTTTCATGCCTGTAGAAAAAAGATACACCACCACTAAAAAATTGCTTCTAGCCCTTGTATATACTTTTCAAAACATCGATCTTACTTCCAGACACAATCAATTCACGTTATCAAAAAATTCTCCCCTAAACTAGTACTTTCAAAAGAAGAGAAATCCAGAAGGGTCCAACAATGGTATGTTTTCCTAGGAGAATATGGCATTTTCTTTGAACCATAAATATAAGTCAAAGGATAAGCAGTAGCAGACTTCTTGACAGATTTTCTCGTGGAAGACCCAGAATGGGAGGAACTCGAGGAAGTGTTGATTGTGACTCAATTGTAGAACCAGACGCATGGCCGAAAAGTACAAGATGGAGACGTTTTATAGATGGATCTGATGGACCAAGATCTGCTCGTGAACATCATTTTCAAAATTGGATTTTTGCAAAGCCAAGGCCTCCTTTTTTTTGTTGCCATATCGGCCCTAATCTGCTCAATCTCTTTCCTCTTCTCTCTCAGATACACCTTGTTGGTATCTCTAATGGCCGCCTCCTTTAACTTGGCCGCCCCAACCTTCATCTTCTCCAGCTTAATCTCAAGCTCCTCTTTCTTACCTGCTAGCTCCTTCTCGGTGTTCTTGGAGACATGAAGCTTATTAACAAGGCTTTGTCCACCAAGCATCTGTGGCTTTGCATCGTGAAGCAGTTTCTTGATCTGCATAAGAGTACAATAATAAGACCTCAATGAAGACACCAAATAGATTAAACGAGTCAAGGCATGAAAGTTTCTTACCTGATTCATCGTGTAGTACCCTTCGATAAAGAAGGTCGACAAGCTCTCAGCTCCAACCAAATTGTTCAAAAAATCTTCCTCAAGAGAGCCTTTCCCAGCATCAAAGGACTCAATAGTCTGTTGGGTCTCCTTGTGGGAATCACCAAACTTCACACCATATTTTGACTTGGTCAAATCGAGGGAATCCTTCTTCCCAGATGCAACTTTCTGCTGTGTAATAATGACTGACTTTGGTGGTCAACCTTCTGGGATAGTTGCATTTCCAGACCCCGTAGCTTCAACATTACCCCCCTTCTTTACAGGAGAGTGTCGTGATAACCTCTTTGACGGTTGTACAGGGGCAGGGGGAGGGATAACAACCCGTTTCCTTTAATCCTCCTGAAACCCCCACTCAGCAATGCCTCAGTAGCTATAAACTCAATCGCGTACCCACTCAGAGCAAGATTCTCGAGTGGGATACTTATCTCCGCAACCCTCTTGTTTTTGGTTGACATTTTACCATTGATCAAAGGGATTTCTGAACCCTTAGTTTGAGCATTTTTAATCCCAGCTTCTTGGAACAATCCTTAGACCTTCTCTTGGTCTGTAACTAGAGAATCGAGTCAATCGTAATAATTGCCCCTTCTATTATACAACCTCTCTTACACCTTTGAATCTTTATCAATTTCATTTAGTGCTGCACAAAGAAAGAAGACAGTTAACACATAATCAACTTGAACAAGCAATATAAAAGTTCGATAACATATCATATTTTGATAAATACAAACCTAGATGGAAACTCCTCCTTTTCAGAGCCTCCCTTGGGTCATTAGGGTCGAACTCATAGTTCCCCGATACAAGGAGACGATCGGCAAAGTTCTATCTCCCTCACCCCCCGTCGACACCATCTCATAAAATAAGGGTCTCTTCAAAATCTAGCCAACTTTATGAGGATTTTATTTGAGTGTGTAGTAAGCACATAAATCATCTACAAAAATTAACTGCCCCTCCCCTTTTCCTCTAGCCAACTATTTATCACTGCCACAACCCTAAAATTGGCATATACATTTGGATTGAATCGACTAGGGGCAACTTCAAAGAAATTTAAAATTTTCTTTTGGTCAGCTCGAAGAGGCAACTACGACCCCTTCTTTATCTATTTTGGATGGACAAGAATGCCATCCATTGGGTGGCTTTGATCAGTCATCTCCCAATGATACTCCTCCATCCTAATATCTTCTGGAATACCATATTTCAACTTGAAATTCAATATTTTATTGGTCTCTGGAGCCTCCCCATAACACTCCATATCTGCTTCACTTCCTTTACCACCCCCACCAACACACTCTTCTCGATCACTCGCCTGTGGCTCATGTTCCACATCAGTGTCTTTCCTCTCCCCATCCGAAACCTCGATAACCTTAGCTTCTAACTTAAACCGATTTAAGTCAGCAACCTCCACACTATTCATCCCCACCCTGTATTTCCCACCTAGTTCTTGCATGTAGGTAGTCACATCAATTACTAATAGTTACATCGACAAGGTTATCAAAAATTCTCTTTGTATCAGCATCAGGGCATTTAGCATTTTGAACTGGTTCAACCATTTATCTAAACCTGAAAATGATATCCCCTTTTCAAGTTAGTATAGTATAGTATCTTATACACAATATATATATATATCATTTTATCTGTTCCTATCTTCGACATCTTTACTTTTGTCTATTATTAAAATCTAACATCGATATCATTTTATTTTGAGAGTTACTTTTTTACCCTCATACTTTCTCTTAAAGTTTTTCAATAGGGACAAAGCTTCTTAAAGATGTATTGGTTTCCTGCCAAAAAGGAGATCACATACAAAATTTTATATTTTATGTTATCTCCGGTGCCCAATCCGGCAATCTATGGCGTACATTCAGCAAAATCCTTTGCCTCAGTAATGCCATCACTTCCAAATACCTCTATTGCCTTAGTAATCCCCTAAACCGCACCATAACACTTACGGTACCCAAAAATCCTTATCTTTCTACATCCTCCCAAATTACCGCAAACCCTTAAAACCCTCTATTCCCATACCACATAATATACCTTATCCACATCAAGAACATCCAAATTTTAAAACACCAAAAAGAAAATGAAGGAAAACCCTAAACATAGTTTTTTTTTTAAATTCCTCCTCCAATACAATTCCATTCTAAAATTCCTTCCTCTATCACATACATACAACTACTATCAGTAATGGGCTTTAATCAATCATTACATAAACAAACCAAACCTTTGTATACAAGAAAAGTATAGACATAATACCAACCTTGATGACGTGCTGCTTGGATATCTCTATCCTTTGTGATTTTTACTCTTTCAACAAGAACACTAATTTCTTCCGTACCAATGTTGGAAACAAGAACAAAAGATGACCAGAGAGAATCAGACAACACATACAAATTTTCAGAAAAAATAGAGTATGGATAGTCGCCACCTACGAGGGTATTTATACGGACCACACGACTGTTCATTACATCCTTCGAGCTCCTTCAGCTACTCGCCTAACATAGCACCTGGTACGTCTCCTCTCAAAGTCCTGAACCTTCCGTCTCCTTACAACCAACATATTCTTACATTGTCGTTTTAAATCATCTAAATATGTCACTATATCCTTAGTTTTATCTAACTTCCCCAGTATAGTTCTTACATTCATAAAATGAGCATGCACGTCTAATTCCTTGTACCTTAATACATCACCTACTGGAACACATCTAGCCATTTTTAATTAATTTGACCAAATACCATCATATCTTTCCTTTTTTATCCGCCTCCTATTTTCCAGGAATACTTGTAACCATGATTCAATTTTCAAATTTTCCATATATTCGATAAACTATCATTACTACTTGAACATCGATAAATGTTGCATTCAACATTCTCATTACCTTCGAGACCTTCTATCACAATGTGCAAGAATTTTTCTCGATACTTGCAAAGGTTGCAATCATTTTGCTACAACTGTTTTCATGAAAATTTAAGCAGAACAAGTACAATAATAGAGTCGAAGAACAAAACAAGAACTCGATAAAAACACCTTTATTTCAAAAATAGTTATACACCAGGTAGATTACAAATAGGATAGCGCCCCCACAGCCCCACGACTATCCCTGCCCGCCATAACATCTTAATCATCCACCACCGCGTAGGCTAACTCACAAAGACTATTAAGGCGCTCTACCGCCGTCAGAAGCACATAGTGATATTGACATCGGAAGAAGAAATCCAATTCAACATGCTCCACCTCCAACTCCGTCATTCATTCATATGATGTCTCAATAGTGTAATGGCCTAATTCTGTATGCTCGAAATTGCTCGGAATTAGCCCTTATACCAATGTTCCTATGACAAAACTAATGTGAAAAAAGAAATGACACAGGTGATTTAGCGTGGAAAGCCTCTAAATAGGTAAAAAACCACGACCTCGAGTTAAAGGTTTTTGTAATAGTAACTTTTATTGCTTGAGGCTGATATCTTATTACAAGTGATCTCTCAAACTAGAAATACTTGATCTTGTAAATAAGAAGTTTTGTGTTTTGAGAATCTAAAAAATATAGTTTTCTTAGTGATTTATAGTATCTTTTTCTGGTCCTTGTATCTTATGGAACTTTTTCTTTATATAGACCTTCTCCGCAGTTCTTTATCGTGTTGAAACACGTTTTCCAAACAATGTGGTATGTTGCGGTTGACTGAACAACTGTTGAGTTCGTGAGAGATAGGTGTCTTTGACTTGTTCATGTTTTTCTATTGAGCTCGACCCACGTTTTTCATTAGTTCCTGGTGTAGGTGTCAATGCTGACTATTTATGTTACATGTATAATACAGAGTCTGATATGGAGGTAGTTTGAACTAGAAATAGTTTGAATTGGGTCAGATCGAGGGATAGGTCCCTGCAAGTAGGTTGTGGCATCCATGATGATAATGAAAGCCAACCAATATAAATAGTTTGAATTGGGTCAGATCGAGGGAAATAGTTCGAATTCGCTCTTTAAACTCCTAATACTTGGCGTCTGCATGCCTTACAAATCGCTCATGAAGAATTTGAGCTCGCGTCTTCACCATACTGCAAGAGAGAATGAAATACCTTCCTCTTTTTCTATAATGCTATTTATAGCCTGCCATCCTCGATTTCACATTCTCCACAGTTACACCTATTGCCATTAATGAGCATTGGAGCCATGCACCGACCTGGTCAAAACTACTCTGCTATGATAAGGCGTTGGAAATGACAACCGCTTTCAACCTGTAGCATAATTCGTACACAACAGTTTAAGAAACTTTTCCAATTTAGAATTTCTTCTTGATACAATAACAAGTAGTTGCATCGAGAATATGGCAATTGTAGTAGCATATTCCCCAAATTCGATAAAGAAAAAGCCAGTACAACCATGTTGAAGGTATATCATCATTCGAGGAGGTTTCAAGTGCACGCCTACAGATCTCGACCCTCTACATTAATCATTACACTTGGTCAAATAGAGCTGCTACACATGATCGGCGAAGTTCGTCCACCACTCAAAAAATTAGGAGAATAATTATTTGTAACTGTATGTATCCATTTTAAATACATGCGGGGATTAGATCAGCACAGACATATATTTTTGGACTATCATTCTTAACTCTACTTGTTAATTTCTCTACGATTGTAATAACTTAACACATATTGGATTTATCCTTAAAAATCCTCCTCGAGGTTGTGATTTTTCTTAGATTTCACTGTGTTTCTAAGTAAAATCTATTGTATCCTAGATTAGAATTGCAATCTCCTTATTAAAGTATTGGTGAAGTTTACCATCAGGGAAAATATGCCATTACATGAACCTCTGTGGTGTAAAATTTTAGGAAAGATATTGGAAAATGAAATTAGGCAAGAAGATATTATTTATGGGGGAGGATTGCTGGTTTTATGTGGACAAGTGATACATGTTCTTTATTTTAAGTGTGATTACCTGTGAACAAGTGATACATATTCTCAATGGTAATAAAATTATTTTTTGATTTGTGGGTTCTCGATGTTTTGTAGTAGTAAGAATATTCTTGTCGAATAGTTTTTGAAATTTAAATTTGTATTGTAGTTACAATTGTCCCGTTAAAATAAAGGTATATAAAAAGGAAAGATACGGTGTAGTCTTGTAAAGAAAAATGGCTAGGTATATTATGGTAGGTAATGCTCTAATTTATAAGGAATTGAATGTGCAGTCTTTGATTACGAGTTCAAGAACTGCACTGGTAAAGATGTAAAACGTAGAGGTGATTGGGATGTATGTAGATGGGTAAGAGAAACATTGCAAGAGTTTGCTGTCCTTTAGGAGACAAAGGGTGCAGGACTTCGAGAAGAGACGTGCTAGGCGAGTTATCAGGCGGTTAGTCAAAGGGTCTCGAAGGGGTGCGCCGAATAGTCCCGCGGTCTCCAATAAATACCCCCTTGGGTAGTGACTGTTCGTACTCTATTTTTGCTGAATTTTTTTTAAACTTTCTATGATTCCTTGTGTTCTTCGCTTGTAATTACTTCCACCATTGGTACTGAAGAAATATCTATTCCCATTTAGAGGGCTAAGCTTGTGAAGATGAGGGATCTAGAAGCTTCTCGTTACCAAGGTTGGTTTTTCTATTTTGAGAATTTTTATTGATGTGATTTGATTTCTTATTTTGAATAAGGATTGGCTTAAATCTATTGTAGATAATACTTAGGCGAATGATATGTATGAAGTAATTTGAAAAATATTTAGTGTTGATTGAGAAATTGGTAAAGCACTGTTATAGGGTTTGTGGTATGTGTGGTGATTTGAGATGAAATTGGCAAGTTGTTGATGTTGGAGGGGGTTATTTGTGATATTGGGGTATCATGTTTGTTGAGGTTTTGGTCTGATTTGTGGCGATATGGAGAGAGAATCGTATTTGGCCACCACATGCATTATGGTGGGAGTTTGGGTGTTTTTGGAGTATAATGGTTTATTTTGGAGACATAGGCAATTGGGGAAGTTGGATTGCCTGAATTTACAGTGAATTGGGCCTGAAATGGCGCCGGAGATACCATAAATTTATAAATTTGGTTTGTGGCCATTTTTGGCGGGAAACTGTGTCGTCCTGGAGAAGCTTGATAATATGTATGTTGAATAACTTTGATAAACTGTTATAAGTAAATTAAATATGTGTCGAATAAAATACTGTCGATGTTATAACTTGTGAAAAATTATTCTGCTAAGTTGAGGACTAATAAAGTAATGTCGAAGAAAGACAAATGTCGAAAATAACACTTGATAAAAATTAGTTTATCTTTTGGTCGAGAACTAGATTGTAGAAGATATAAGGATGTGTTGGAGATTAATCTTCGATAATATTTGTAATAAAAAATAGGAATATATAGTGTAGAAGATATGATATTTTACTAACTTAAAAAAAGAATTACTATTTTTAGGTTAAACATGGTTGACCAAGTTCAAAATGTTAATTGTCCTGATGTTGGTATAGAAGGAATTTTTGATAAGCTTGTTGATGTAGAACTATTAATAATATATGTGACTACCTGCGTGCAAGAGTTGGGTAGGAGTTATAGGGTTGAGGATAACAGTGCTAACGTTGCTCATGTGAATCAAGCCAGGTTGGAGACTAGGGTTGCTGAAGTTTTTGATGGGGAGAAAATAGAAACTGACATGGAATATGATCCCCAGACAAGTGATCGAGAGTAATATTCTGGTGGGGGTGGAGAAGGGGAGAATTCAGAGTTAGATCTTGATCTCGATATTGAGTGTTATGGGGATGGAGATAAGACAAATGAGATCCTAAATTTTAAGCAGAAGTATTGGATCCCCGAAGATGTATGGTTGGAGGAATATAAGGAGGAGATGACCGATCAAGACCTCCCCATGAAGGGTATTCTTGTTCATTGAGAATAGATAAAGAAGGGTTTGAAGTTTCCCTTTCAAGCTGACCAATTTTATTTTTTTTAAATTTCTTCGATGTTACCCCTGGTCAGTTCAACCCAAATGTATATGGCATGTTTAGGGTGGTGTACTATTAAATGGTCAACTGCAGGAGAGGGGAGACTAGCTGACCTCTCTCGATAATTTGTGCATGTATTACACACTAAAATAAAATCATCAAAAAGTAGGTTATATATAGTTAGCCAGGTTTCTTAAGAGGCCCTTGCTGTATGATATGGTCTCGACGGGGAGGGGGGTGGGCAATATTTTGCCGTCCGTCTACTT
This sequence comes from Kingdonia uniflora, assembly GCA_014058105.1. Taxonomy (NCBI): domain Eukaryota; kingdom Viridiplantae; phylum Streptophyta; class Magnoliopsida; order Ranunculales; family Circaeasteraceae; genus Kingdonia; species Kingdonia uniflora. The sequence goes on along the minus strand of JACGCM010001055.1, from coordinate 234,122 downwards.
ATGTCAGGGAATTACAAGTTCGACCCCAATGACCATGGGGAGCCTCTGAAGAGGAAGAGTTTTCATCTAGGTTAGTGGTATGTGTGTTTTTATGTCTAATTTGATGTTGGAACATTTATTTGTCGAACGTTTGTTTTGTTGATGATGTGCTAACTGAATGTATTTGTTTATGCAGTTGCAACGGAAATTGACAGAAACTCGATGGTGAAGGTGAAGGAGAAGTTGTACAACTTACGAAAAAGCTTTTTTGGGTGAGTCGACTCTCTTGTCGAAGATCAAGAGAAGGGGGAAGGGTTATTTAGGGAAGCTGGTTTAAAAAGATCCCAATCTAAAGGGTCTAAAGTTCCTATTATTGATGGGAAAATGTTGACAATTGACAAAAGAGCCACTGATACCAGTCTCCCTCTTGAAAATCCTTCTCTTAGTGGGTACACTACTGACTCTGCCACTGTAGAGAAGGAGGCTCTATTAAGTGGGGTTTTCAGCAAGAGCAACAAGTAGAAAAGAGCTGCAACGCTTCCCCCCTGCTCCTGCCCAACAGGCTAAGATTGACTCGACAAACCCCATTCGAAAAGAGGAGCAATGATCAAGTAGTGGAAATGGGGATTAAAAGTGCCCCTGTTAGTCGATCATCGAAGGCGACTACTGCGACGCAGTAAAAAGTTACAGCTAGGAAGAAAGGTGCTCTCAACTCTCTAAAGTCGAAAAAAGATGGGAATCTCGTAGATTCCGAAGAAGAAGCTCTGTAGACTATCGAGTCCTATGTTTTTGGGACAAAGTCATTGGGGGATAACTTTACCAACTGTTTAGTGGGAATAGAGAGCCTTTCTACCTTCTTTAACTAGGGTCATCGAACGATGAACCAGGTGAGGAATTTACATGCTTTATTTTGACTAGCTTCATTAGTTCCTTCTTCGAGATCTCATATTTTGACTCTAATACAGATCAAGAAGCTTCTTCTCGATGGCAAGCCTTTGCTGCTGGGTGGGCACGCCAATGAACTCCTTGCTTCTAAAAAAATCGAGAAGGAGTTGGTGGTAGAGAAAAAATAGTTGGAGGCACAGCTAGAGAGGTTGAAGCTTAGCGCGGTGAAGTCAAATGAGGTTACTATTCGTGAAGCCAAGAAGGTCTGGGAGGGGCAGAGAAGGAAGTAGGTCTTGAAGATCAGGGCTGATCTAGCGAAGAAGAGGTCAGATACCCTAACCCTCCAAAAGTTTTATGAACAGATTCTGGCTGTGCGAAGGTCAATGAAGGCGGAGAATACAAATGCTCTTCCCGAGGTTGTCGTAAAGGCAGAGCTGTCTAAGATTGACTTTATGAAATGAATGCAGGATAATTTCTTTGCCCAATTCGACATCATGGAGGAGAAGAAAGACTTTTATAAGGGTATGGCATCTGTTAGCTACTGGGGTGACCTTTGTGGATTCTGATGCTGAAGAGAAGGTTATCGAGGTTCAAGATCTCACTCCTGCTCTTCCCAAGGGTATAGTTTAAGATGAAGGTCTTGATGATTTGACACTTGGTTTACCAGTGAAGATCACCACTCTTACCCCTCCCCCAGAGAAGTAGATGTGAGAACTATAGTACTTTTTTATTTTTGCTAAGTTTTTTGTACAATTGGTCGATGGACCTGAAAACTTTGATTTTTTGATATTTGAATGATTTAGTGAACAATTTTTTTTTATGAAATAGAGTTTTATGAATTATTGATAAATCATAGAGAGGTACTTCGACCACAATGAATATGTTGTTGGATATGTGGAAGTATTATATTCGAGATGACTTATTTGAATGAAGTACAACATACTTTGTATTAGATGTTTAAGAAATTTCTCGTTTAAGGGATATCTGAATGTAGTGATAAGATAGCCATGTTATGGTTTTTTTGAGTGTAGGAATGATTGCCAGATATATTTCCTCTATGGGATATCTGGTTTGATTGATAAGACAACCATGCAATGAGTTGTCAAATTTAGTGATGATGTTCAAATGGGATTTCCTTTAATTGGGGATTTGTTTGTCGAAGAAATAAGATTGAGGTTGACAAACACTTATTAAGTGTTATCACAAGAAAAAATGTAGAATAGATAATTTATTGATGGGAAAGATAACTTTTTTACTAAAGAAAAATAAAATAGATTACAACCCTTATCTGTAGAACATCTTCAAATGCACTGTATTATATGGGAATTCAAGCTATAATTCATTTTTGGTCATCAACAAGTATGTGCCACTATTTATTTTGTCACTTACAATATAATGACCTTCCCAGTTTTCTGATAATTTTCTTGAGTTTTTTGATCGAGTACTGTCTTGAATTCGTTAAAGGACAAGATCGCCAATGTCGAATATACATTTCCTCACTTTCTTGTTGTATATTTTTCTTAAGTATCGCGGCATCTCCCCAAGTTTGAAATGGCACAGTCTTGAGTCTCTTCTGTCCAGTTAATATTACATAAAAGTCCAATTTCATTTTCTTCATCCGTGACTTGACTTCAGGCGATTGGGAGATCGAGGTCTGAAGGAATAATAACTTCTGTGCCAAAAGCCATCATAAACGGTGTGTAACCTATGGAAGTTCAAGTTGTTATCCTCTATGCCCATAGAATACTAAGTAATTCTTTAACCCATCTACCCTTCTTTTTATCGAGTCGTTTGTGCATGCCTGACTTGATGCTCTTAATAGCCTCGGCTTGGCCATTTCCTTGTGGATAATAGAGTGTCGAAGTAGTTAACTAGATTTTGTATCTGTGGAGGAATTTGAGGACTTTACTGCTGATGAATTGATTACCATTATCCAATCTTATCATTTGTAGACAACCTAATCTAGTGATGATGTGCTCCCATTGGAATTTGTTCACTTCAACATTTTCATCGGTGCGACAAAGTGGTACAACATCGACCCATTTGGTAAAATAATCTGTAGCTACAAGGACAAATTTTATGTTCCCTAATGCAGGGTAGAATGGACCAATGATGTCGATGGCCTATCATTTAAGTGGCCAAAGGACATTGTTGACATGTAAGTCGAGGGTTGGACTGTTGATGTCTTGAGCATGGATTTGGCATTTGTAGTATTTTTGAGTGAAAAATTCACAACCTTATCTCATCTTTGGCCAGTATAAACCCTGTGTGAATGCTTTTTGCGCTAGTAATCGACCTGAGACATGTGCGGCATAAATTCTTTGGTGAAGTTCCTTAATTTTTATTTGGGCTTATTTCTGTGAGATACATTTAATCAGTAGGCCTCCGTCGGTAATTCGGTATAGTACTCCTCCTTGGACTTTGAATCTTGGACATTTTGTTAATAGAGATTAAGCTTCTTCATTATTCTCGGGGAGGGTATTAGAATTGAAATATGTGAGAAATGGCTTTCTCCAATCTTCATGATCGCCATCTTTTTCAACTTGGCTAGAATGTTTGATCACTTCGATATCTAATGTTCTCTTCTCACTATTGTCAAACATTACGGCTATATATGCTAGTGCGTCAGCATGACAGTTTTTTTCTCTTGGCAAATAAGAAATTTTGGCTCTCGCGAATTTCTTCATTTTATCTTCGACCAATACAGCGTAGTCAACCATTTTTTTTTTAGGTTTCGAATGTTTTGTTATAATGGTTGGCTATGAGTAATGAGTTCACATATATAGCTATTTCTTCTGCTTTCTGTACTAATGCGAGGTTGAGCCCATGTAAGATAGCCTCATACTCTATTTCATTATTTGTTGCATAGAATTTGAGTTTGATAGCTTTCTTAATTATGTGATTGGATGGTGTAACAAGAACGATGCAAATCCATGATCCTCTTGGTCCGACAGATCTATCAGGAAAGAATTTTCATCCTATATTTTTGGACCATGCGTCAGGTTTTACAATTGAGTCATCGGTTAGCACTTCTTTAAGTTCTTCCCATTCAGGGTCTTTAACGGGAAAGTTTGCCAAGAAGTCAGCAACTGTTTGTGCTTAAATTGGTATTTATGGCTTGAAAGAGATGTCGTATTTGCCTAGGAAGATAGACCATCGTTGAACCCTTAGAAACTTCTCTTTTTGGAAAGTACTAGTTTGAGGGAGCATTTTTTGATGACCTTGACAGGGTGTCTTTTGAAATAAGGTTGAGGTTTTTAGGAACTGTACACCAAGGAGAGCAGTTATTTTTTAGTTGTGGTGTAATGTTTTTCAGCAGGCATGAGAGTTTTGTTGGTGAAGTAGATTGGTTATTCTATTTCGTTGTCTTCTCCAATAAGGACATAACTTATTGAGTCATTTTTTATCGATAAATACATTGTGAGTACTTTTCCATCAACATGAGTACTCATGATTGGAGGATGCCACAAGTATTTTTTGAGATCTTGAAAAACTAATTTGCACTCGGGGGTCCAGATGATTTCTCTAGGTTGCTTCTTTGTCATTGGTGTTGGGTTTCCCCAAAGAGGAAGCTAAAGAAGTTTACATTGATCAGATGATTTGGATATAAACCTGTGTAAAATTGCAACCTTCCCAGCGAGATTTTCGACATCTTTTTTGGTTCATGGTAATGGCATGACCATGAGTGCTTTGATTCGATTTCTATTCCTCTCTTGCTTACCAGATGCCCTAAGAATTTTCCAGATGCAACTCCAAAGTGGCATTTTTTAGTGTTTAATTTCATGCGGCATGTACGAAGAATGTCGATGATTGTTTGTTGGTGGTGGCAATGATCTTCTTTCTTTAGGCTTTAGCAAATCATGTCGTCGATGTACATTTTCATGATTTTGCCCAAGTGATCTTTAAACATTTTTGTGATGAGCCGTTGATATGTTGCTCTTGTATTTTTTTAATCAAAAAGGCATGATAGTGTAATAGTAGAGGCCTCTTTCTATTACAAACATGGTCTTTTCCTAATCTTTTTTGGCAAGTGGGATCTAATGATACCCCAAAGCTGCATCCATTATTGAGGGAAGCTCATGTCCTACTACGAAGTTGAGGAGGTGAGGAATCAAAGGAAGGGGGAAGTTATCCTTTGGTATGAATTTATTGGGTTCGGTGAAGTCCACATAGACTCAAATTTTTTCATTTTTTTTTGGAACAACAATTATGTTTGATAGCCACTTGAGATATTTAGCTTTATGATTGAATCCGACTCGAAGTAGTTTATCGATTTCTTTATTGACTGCATCTCGTTGTCTAGGGGCTAGGTTACAACACTTTTGTACTACAACCTTGCTGTTTGGAAAGAGGTTCAACCGATGGCATGTAATGGAAGGATCAATTCCTGGCATTTCTTAAAAAGGCCATGCAAATATATTAACATTTTTCTTTAAAAGCGGCATTAAGGTTTTTCTTTCTTCTAGGGAGAGTTTAGAGCCAATAAAAGTATTCCTCCCAGGTCCATCAAGTTCTATGGATTCAATTTATTCAGTATCACGTTGCTCGAATGATGGGGGAGGCTCTTTCTGTAAATGCTATGCTTTCAAAAGTTTTAACGCGTGAGAACTCGTGGTGGTATTTTCACACATCCCTACTACAGCCTAACTTCTTTTGATTTTGTAAACTCTGTGATCAGTCGAGAAGCGCAAAGCTAGATGATATGTCGAAGGTACTACTTTAATTGAGTAAAGACAACTTCTTCCCAAGATTTCCAGGTATTTGGATTTGGCATCGATGACGATGAATTTGACGAAGGTGGTTTCTGGTCCTGCCAGAACAGGCAATGTGATTTCTCCCAAAGTAGATTCTTTTGAACCAATGAATCCTGTGATAGTTATGGTTGAAGATTTAACGGAATCTTGAAGGCCTATGACGTTGACTGCCCTATTGAATAGTACATTTGATAAACTACTTATGTCGATAAGGAGTGTGTATAAGTAGTCTTGTCCTACTTTGAGCACTATCACCAATGGATTGTTATGTGGGTATGAGCGCTTTGCTTTGCTGAAGCTAGGCAAAAGTTTGGCAGATTTCTCAGAAGAAGTCCTATTGCAGCGTGATGTGATTCTGTCATCTTTCTTTGGCTTTTCCTTTTTTGATCTCGATCATGTAAAAATGGCGAGTTTGACCTCGACCTTGACCTTGACCTTGATCCTATCCTTGTTCAAACTCCTTTCATTTTGTTTCTTCTTCGAGGAAATTTTGGACATAGATTAGGTACTTATGGAGTCTTCCTGCCAAGACAATACAAATAAAAATAAGAATAAGTGAATAACAGTTGTCAGTCTCATGGCTATGGACATTGTGATATTGGCAGAAAGGTTTATTCGGGTCATGGATTTGTTGTTCTTCACGAAAGAATTTGTCTCCCTTGAGTATGGGTAAGATAGCCGACAGGGTTGTTATTATTTGAGGTAAAATTGGGATTGGTTTATCTTTTTTCAGGTCTTTTCCTTTGGTGTTCTCATTAGATCTCTCACGTTTTTTTAAAAATAACATTGTTGGTAGGTTTGAGGTGTGGTGGTGAAAGATCATCGCTGGAATGAATAATAGAAGAACTTTTCATCTTATCTTTTTTTGATCATTTGAGTTCAATGTAGTTGTTAACCACATCTATCATTTTGTAACTGTTTTAGGCTTGTGAAGAGTGAGTTCTTCTCGAACTTCAGAATCGGCGTGGAGCGCAGAAGTGAAGGCCAGTACCACAATTTTTGTATTCGAATTCCCAATCTTCCTCGTCTCTTGTAGAAAATGCTTGCGAGGGTTTCCTTTGCTCCTTGTTCGAAAAAGAACAGAGAATCGATCATTATTTCTTGTTCTTTAGCATGGGCATAATTTATTCAAACAATTGTTGTAGTTGGGCAAAGAAAGTTATTGATCATTCAGGGATGGTATGAAACCATCTGTGTAGTTGTTCTTTGAGGCTCATGTTGATTAAATGGTATAACATGTGATCAAGCTTGGAGTAGAGGCTGACTGCTGCTTTGAAGTAACAGACATGGGTGAGAGGGTCAGTAAGGCTTGCATATTGATGAAACTTGGGCATGTGAAAGTTGTTCGGAATTGGCATAACCTCGAGCTGAGGGGAAATAGGATTTGTCTCGATCGTGTCTAGAGTGGATCTTCGATCAGTGTTCTTGGAATGTATGGCCTGAATCCGATTGTTCAGGTTATCAAAAGTAATAAATTGTGGGAGAAGGCTTGGTGTTACTGTAGCTTGAGGATCAAAATCCCATTTTCCATTAGGACCTAGCTATTATTTGACTGATCGCTTTAGTGGAGGCGGTGGGGACTAATGGCAGGTACGTCAAATTCCTTGGGTGGTCGATATTTAAAATGTGAGTCCAAAATGATGTGATACTCTATCTGGGTTCTTTGATTGAGATCTGGAGGTTTGGTTTGCTCTTCCCTTGGTGCATTCTCCCTCTGGGATGCTCGTGATCGGTGTTCACTTCAGGCTAGGAAGGGTGATCATTGTCGAGTAGTAAATCGATCATGTTGTCTTCGCAGACTTTTTATTTCTTTTTGATAGGTTTGGCTCTGCTGGTCTTTCTTCCTCTCGTCTCCCTCGACTTGGAGGGCCTGAGCATGGATTCTCTAATTTTTAAGCCGCTTGATCCTGTCAGATTTTATTTGCTTCTGATGCTTGACAACAACATTGTGTAAATTGACTATTTCTGGTAGGACAGTTGCTAGAATGTCCTTAATGTTCCTCTAGGCATTGGAGGCACTTCTAAGGTTCATGTTGGTCATGGCAGTGACTATTTGGTAATGAAAAAAGTAGGTAATTCCCACAGACAACGTCAATTGTAATGGCTAGTTTTTTAGTTGGTAAACTTTGCCAATACTTTTGTAAAGGGAATACTACTTGGATGTAAACAAAGACTATAACACGGTTGATTTTACATGAAAACTCAGTAAAACCTGAGAAAAATGATGACCTCGAGGAAGATTTTGTGATTTGAATCCACTATGTGTTAATCTATTATACTTGTAAAGAGATTGGGTGGAGTATTACAATGAAAGTTAAACAGATCTTCTAAAGAGCTTATTAACATCTGCTCTACCTATATTTATTGATGGATACAGGCAATTACAAGTATTTTTCCTGTCTTTTTAGGTGGTGGGCAAACTTTAAAGATCATGTGTAATGGCTCTATTTGACAAAGTGTAACGGCTACTTGTGGAAGGTTAAAATCTACAGTTATAGTCTTTGACGGGTTCTCGAATGATCAACTATCTTCGACATATGTTAGTTATAGCTCATCCTTATCAAATCTGGGGAATATGCTACTACAATCCTAGATAAAACTTTTGTACAAATAATGAATAAAATAGGGGACATAGGGTTTCCTTGACGAATGTCTCTTTTTGGCTTAAGGAGCCCAAACGGAGAGCCATTTAGATTGAAAGAGAGAGTAGTGGTAGAGATACACTGAAAGATCCAATTATACCATTTCTCACAAAGACCCATAGCATGCATAATGTCCTTGAGAAAACTCCATTCGACTCCGTCAAAAGCTTTACTAAGGTCCAGCTTGATAGCCATACAACCGCTAACACCTTTTTTTTTCTTCAGGGATTTGATAATATTCTGAGCCATAATAATATTATCAAAAATTGGGTGACCTAGGACAAAAACATTATGGACAGGAGAGATAATATTAAGGAGAAGGGGTTTTAGGCAATTAACAAATATTCTAGTGATAATTTTAAATTTTACGTTACATAAGGTAATGGGTCTGAAGTGACCAGGGTTCTTCGGGTTATGCTTTTTGGAAATGAGAGTGATGGTAGTGTGGTTGAATTTTGGGAGCAGATGTTCAGATTGGAATAAAGCAGGGATGGCTTGAAAAAGGTCAGAACCTACTCTATCCTAGTATTTTTGGTATAAAAGGGGTAGAGCTGGCGGGGCCCAGCTATTTATAAGGTTTTATTGAAAAAGGGCCTCTTTAACCTCATCGATAGAAGGGTTTTTGGTAAGGTCCATGTTCTCTTCATCCGACACCATTTTATAAAATAATATTAAGGTCCTGGACCTCGATCGAAGGGTTAGATGTTTGGAAGATATCACTGATGAAATCTACGATGGTATCTCCAATCTCATTTTTGTTCTTCGTCCCCTCATTACAAGTTTTGGTAATAAAATTCTTATTTTTGCGATTGAGGGTAGATAAATGAAAAAATTTAGTATTTTTGTCACCCTCTTTAAGACATGTCTCTCTAGATTTGTCACTCCACACTATTTTCTCTTGAGTAAAACAGAAGCTCTTGCTTTTTACAAGCACTGATAGAGGAGGGGGGGGGGGTTCTTTTTGGATGTTGGTAATACGATCTCTAAGATTCTGGATTTTACAGGGAATATTAATAAAGACATCCTTGTTCCAAAGTTCATACAAGTTGTTAGGAGTTGGGACCAGCTCAAGGTGGGTACCCAACTTTGTTAGGGTTTCCTACTGGACTCCTAACAAGCCCATAGGCCTTTAGGGTTTATGGGGAGAGTTTAAGTATGATAGGTAACCCATATTATAGGGTTATTCTTCTTTGTATTATGTACAGAGAAACAAGTTTACAATAAATAAATATTATCCTCTCTTTTATCAATTGCTCTCAATGTAGAATTAATATATTATCCTCTCTTAATATGCATTGTTTTGAACCCATACTCCTTTACAGTCTGCATGTACATAGCCTTCATCTTTGATATCTCCAATAAGCCCAAGACTATCTATGGGTACCGACTCTTCTCGTACTTTATCGTTAGTATCCTCAAAATCCATAAACCCTCGAGGAGGTGCTCTCAAAACTACATACCACGGTGACTCATCTGATTCCCAGGAATAAAATACTTGATGAGCTTGAGTTGCAAGGATGAATGGATCTCGTTGTTGAGTTATTCCATGATGAAGATTTACTAATGTAAACCCCTCAAATATTTTTCCTTGTTGCTATACTCGCCCAATCAAAAAGGAATACTGGATAGCGAAAGGTGTAATAGTCTATTAAAATAATTTTTCTTATAACCCTATAGTAAGTCATGACCTTTTTAATCTGTCTCTGGTCTCTATCACTTGATCTACATAAGGTAGTAGTACATAAAGAAACTCCTAAGATTTAAGTTCCTTTCTCTGCATCCTTTGTATGAAAATGATATCCATTAATTAAATAGGATATGCAAGTCATGACAGACTTTCTTGGACCATATGATAATGCTTTCAATGTAGGGGAGACAACCTTATGTTTCATCTCTTCAAAAATCTGAAAAGAATGAGAATATAATTGGGATAAATGTCTTATTGAAAATAATAGAAGACAGAGCCATCAAAATTTTTACATACCTCATGCATAAACTATTCGTTAAACTCATCTGAATGCTTTTTATTAAGTAGACCATCATTATTTCCTAATCGACGATCTTGAAGAATAAGTTGGCTCTTGTGTTTTCTGGTACAATAAGTAGGTTATTTACTATTACAGAAATATAATCATAAAACAAAAGTTCTATACCTACATATATCACTATACTTACTCTATGTACGGCTGAACTTCCTCGAAGTTAAACAAAACACAGTGATGAACTGATTCACAATTCCCTTCAGATAGAGTGAACTCTGCTTCAGATGATAATGGGCAACCTTCAAGAATGGTAGATTCAACATTGCCAACGTGATTTCTGTTTACTTTTCCATTGTTATATTCATCAAGATTCAAATATTATGTACAAAACATGGCACACTCTTCTGCCAAGTAACATTCGGCAATACACCCTTCTGGCCTTGCAGGATTTCTAGCATATCCTTTTAACACCTTCATAAACCTATATATTGCATCAATATTTAATTATTGCATTAACTTCATACAGGTATTTAAAATTACTTACTAAAAGACTTAGAAAGTAAGTTCCTTTCAAATGGATACATCCAACGATAATCTACAGGCCCTCCAAGGCATGCCTCTTGAACCAAGTGAATAGTGAGATGTACCTGTACTATAATATCAAAAAATGATGGTGGAAAATACCTTTCTAACATACACATTGTCTCTACGACCACCACTTCCAAACTCTCCATTTTCTCGTAATCAATTTCTCTTTGGCAAAGTTCATGGTAAAATGAGCAGAGTTTAAAAATGGTATGCCTCACTCTTTTTGGCAGAAGATCATGCAAAGTCACGGGCATCAGTTGTTGCATTAATACATGATAATCGTGTGATTTCATACCATTAATTGTATGATCAGACGTAGAAATGCAATTTGAGATATTGGAACAATACCCATCCGGTAATTTCAAGGAAGATAACCTACGACAAAAAAATTCTTTTTTTTTTCTTGAGAGCATATGTGGTGCTAGAGGAAGGAATGTCCTCTTACCCCTAGATTGAGGATGTAGTTCAGGCCTTATTTTTAATTCTTTCATGTCGAGACGGGATACAAAACCATCTTTTGATTTTCCGGCAATGTTCAATAGTATTCCGACCAAACTAGCGCAAACGTTCTTCTCCGTGTGCATCACATCCAAATTGTGAGGTAGTAGATTATACTTCCAGTACGGTAACTCAAAGAAAATTGACCTCATCTTCAATCTTTGCAAATAAGTTTTTTGTGATTTTTTGTGTGTGCAGGCTTTCCCCAATCTGTTTCAATACTTTTACCTCATCCCAAATTTGTGTACCCTTCAAAAAAAAATTGGACGTGTATCAAGCTCTTTTTCGCCATTAAACCAACTTTTCTTCGACCGAAATGGGTGGTTAGGCCTAAGAAATGTTCTATGTCGCATATAACAAAATTTTCTGCCGAACTTTAGCCATTGTGACCATGTACCATAACTACACTTAGGACATGCTACTTTTCTCTTTATTGAGCATCCTGCAAGGTTTCCATATGCGGGAAAATCATTAATAGCCTACAATTTAACTGCCTTTAAAGTGAACTTGGTTTTGGTATATGAATCATATGTTTAAATGCCATTTCCCCACAGAAGTAACAAGTCATCAATAAGGGGTTGCAAATAAACATCGATGTCATTACCAAATTGCTTCGGTCTGGGGATTAATAAAGTCAACATCAAGAACTTCTTGTCCATGCACAAAGAAGGAGGTAAATTATAATTTACTAACATCATAGGCCAGCAACTATATTGCGAACTTAAATTATGATAAGTGTTAACTCCATCTGCAGCGAGTCCCAATCGTAAGTTTTGTAACTCTTTGGAGAATTTGGGCCACTTAGAATCAATATTTTTCCAAGCAGGGCTATCCATAGGGTGACACAATTTTCCATCATTGCTCCTATTATCTGAATGCCATCTCAACTCTTTCGCAGTATCAACAGACATATACATCCGCCTAAACCTCGGTATTATGGGGAAATACCTTAAAACCTTTGCTATTATACCAACTCTTATTCTTTTTGTCTTAGGATCTTGTTTCCATTGCGAAGCTCCACATTTTGGACATGACTCTTTCTTTTCATGGTCTTTCCTATACAAAATACAATCGCTCACACATGCGTGAATCTTCTCGTATTCCAATTCAAATGTCTTTAGCATTTTCTTTGCAAAATACATTAAATTTGGGTGATGGTTATCATTCGGAAGAATATCCTGCAGAGCCTCTAATAGTTTAGTAAAAATTTTATCAGACCAACCATTGTTTACTTTTATACTGAACAATTTAACAATAACAGTCAAATTTGTGTACTTCTTGCAGCCCGGATACAATGGCTTTTATGCATCTTGTAACAAGTTGTCAAAGTCTGGAAGTTCATTAGCATCACCATTATATTCATCTCCTGCATTTGTTGCATATGCTGCCGTGTATAAATTCTTCTCCACATCTATTGGATTAAAGATTATCTCTTCGTGTTGACCGTGAGATATTGACTCTGGTAGATCCTCTCCATGCAATATAAATGGATCATAAGTCATGTCTAAACCTCGAATTATCAAATGATCATACACTTTGTCACGAGACAAACACTTTAAGTTCTTGCAATCTTTGCATGGGCATCTAATTTTGTTCAAGGCCGAATCATAAAAGTTTAATTTGGCAAACTCTAGAAATTTTTTAACTCCATCTTGGTAATCCTGACTAGCTCTTGGCAAAAACTTCCATGACTTATCCATGGACACTTTTTATTTAAAAATTCATTTAAATGTTATTCATAAATTTAACTAAAAATAAGGAATATGTTACTTAATTATGAATAGATCTAGATTTATTCAGGGATATAATAGCAAACACCAACAACTTAAAAGCAAGCATCTTTAGACTCATAGAGATACAAAATAATGAAGTGTTGGTTTCTTATGAGAACATTGCCTAAAATTCCAGGATATTATGCTGGAATTAGCGCATATGGGATAATCTTAAAATTCAAAGCAAGGGCTTACATATTAAATACCAACAATATTAAACCATCCATGTTTTGATGTCTTTAAACTAAATTAGGGCCTTATTCGTATCCAGTAAATGTGAACACTTATGCAATACTAACAACAGTTAGACCACACACTTATCATGTAAATGAAAGAAAAGTTAGGTCACAAGTATATGATAAATACAACCAGCTAATGTACTAATGACTATGAAGATGAAATTAGGTACTACTAACCTTCAAATTCCAAATTATATTTATGTTGTTTTTGGACTAGGGGTGAACACCTTCTTCAAATACCTAAAATAAACAATTTTCATGCTCAAATACATATTTATTTGATATAGTTACCATTAACTCAAGTTCAAACATTCTATCCAGCCTCTTGCAACAAAATTCATTCCCTAAAAACTATAACTAGAAAAGAAATGGACTAAAATTTGTATTTAATAGAAAAAATAATAACAACTAACACATACAGCTACTAAGCATGGGTATTAAGAGTATACATGTTATAGCAAGGAAAACACTGAAACATAATATATAATATAACGAACATAAAACTACTAACAATATACATGTTCAATAAAAACAGAGATAGACCTTCCTAGTGGTTGAAGTACATGACACACATAATTTATATCTCAAAAGGATCTAACCAGAAAGTATGGCTATGATGCCATATATAGGTGACCATTTATACTTTTTTGTAGGTTCTTCTAATAGAAATTTCTCTAGGGAAATTACATAATATACTCCATACTAAAAAGGACTTAATAAAAAATATTATAAGTCCCTTAACTACTGAAGATAGTCTACAAATCCAATATATAACTATCAATTGGGTTTGATATAGTTTCCCCCTTCCATCACTTAAAAAATCCATCTTCGATCGAAGGAGAGATAGAGAAAGATAGGGAACGATAATGGCGCTTCTTCCGCAAAGCACACAATCTTGGGTCGAGAAATATCGACCAAAGCAAGTGAAAGATGTGGCACACCAAGAAGAGGTTGTTAAAGTTCTCACCAACATTCTTGAGACCTCAAAGTGAAAGATGTATAGAGCTAAGGGACAAATGATGAATGGCACTAGAATGTTGAAGTTAATTAAATTTGAAAACTGCTTATTTCAAAAAAAATTAAAAAAAATGCAACATTAACACAATTCAGACCATGCGCTTCTCATGTGAAGGCAAAGGTAGTAGGTTATACTGAAGAAACAACAAGGGTAAACTTCAGTACATACCTTCAAACTCATAATATCTTGGAAGTCTTGGACTATGAGAGAATATCTTCTTGAAGTAGCTGCAATTAAAGGACAAAAAAAATATCAAAAACAGTTACATGCATATTTTGTTTAAGAAGTGCAAATATATAATTGTATTTCTAGTAAGAGGATCTAGTTAAATATTTCTTTGAGTTTGAAGAAAATCATGGAGGAAATAGTTGATCAGCCTTATGACACTTTAAACTCTAAGACAATACTTCTCGCCTATAGAATCTGCATCACTCTTCTATTTTCTTGCCTTCTATTTTGCTGCTTAGTCATAAGGCACCCTATTCCAGTATCTAAGTAAATGGGAACATTTCTTCAGAATAGATACAAGGTTGTTTTAACTCTCCACGAAGGTTTTAATGAAATTATAAGACGGGATGAGACGGTATTCTAAGCTTCTGCCGAGGACCCCAGGCTAGTAGCGGACAAGACAAAACTCCGTCAGTCTTTCTCTTGTTCTCATTCCTCCATACTTATCTGCCTAGGTTCAGAAATTCAAGACCACACCAAAGGGAGAGAATAGAGAATCCTACCACAACTCAGCACTAAAGGAGCCTAAGTAAAAAATCCACAAGAAAATGGATATTTCGGGGAGATCTCAAAATAAGTCTACTCCCCTGGGGTGTGCTGCGGAAATGATCTTGAGGTTGACATATGGGATTGGATTTACCTTCACTAGGGATTGGATTTACCTTTACTAGGATAGATCTTGCATCGTTCAGTTATTCAGTTGCCTTCCTACCATCTTCAGAGCAAAATAATGAAGGTGTTAAAAGATCTCCATGGTGTTTGTGCAGACCGAAATATCCAAAAAACTGTTTTAAACCCCAAACACGAAAGAAACAAAAAGAAAAACTGTCCTGCTTTTTGCTATCATTGATCATCTCCAAGATACATAATGTAGGTTCACAATATGTATCTAAATGACATTCCAAATTTACTCATGAGTTCATCTTGTTTTCACGTCTCTAGAGACATATAAATATCTCTCATGAAATACATACCTGGATGTCGGCATTAATATTGTATACGAACACTCCGGGAATTTGATTTCATGTTTCACGAATCACTACAAAACCTAAGTCTGTGGCTTAGTTTGTCCCTACACCCCTACTATATAAGGGCACCGTATATTTTCTTTATTTTTTGCTGGGCAAAATATGGTTAGGCAGGACCCCAGAAAAAGGTTTATATATGAAAGGAAATGTAAGGAATTACATTCTATGGTACTGCTTCCCCCTAGAATCTTACTTAAGAAAGGAAATGTTGGTGTGAGGGTCCAGTTACCTCAAATATAGCTGGTTAAGTTTATTTTGTCTCTACCAACAAGAAAAAATCTTTATACTTGCAGTCTAAGAGATTTGGAATTTCAACATCTTATTAGGTCTAAATGAGCATTATCTAGAAGGCGGAATGGTCAGGAAAAATTACCAACTTCTCAGTTGTAATTGTTTACGTTGAGATATACACATAAAACTCATGTTGAGTACCTTGAGGAATTTTAACAGAGCAAAACAAATGAAATTCGTGTTTTGTGTCTCAAATAATTTGACTTTTTCTCTTAAGCTAGAGGAAATGGTTTAAAGTAGACAAAAGGAAAAGGTGCACCATTACCTTTGTAAAAAATAATCGTTCCGCACGCTGTGTAACAGTGCCACCTATTTTTTGACCCAGAGCAGCCAGTTCCTACAAGAAAACAAATTTTATGGACAAAGAAGTATCATTAGGATATAAGAAAAAGGGATGACAAATATAAACGGTTGCCACTTATAGTATTAATACTATTACTGCAGAGGTGATATATCTAACAACACACCATATGCTCAACAAGAAAATAAACTCTCTTCTCACTTTTATTTACCACTCCAGCAGACTCACCTGTCCTCAGCATCACCCAAGTCAGTCCACCTGAAAAAAAAGAAGTAATCCCTTATCAGGATAGCCAATGCACAATGGACACAAGATGATTGGTCTACTTGCCACTAACTTTATATAAGCAATAATAGTTCACAAATCTGTTCTCTTGCAATAATACTTCTAAGATTAAGATTTTATAAAGAATTACAGCACATGTGGAATAGAGTTTTTGGGACAAATTTTGCCCGCACAATACCTTTTAAGGAAAGCAGATAATAGACCAATCTCTAAAAATTTTGCCCGCACACCATGTGTTCATATACAATATCTGATTCTCTTAGCATTTACTTCATTGCCTTTTCCTTCCTCTTTCTGTTCTATCGACAATAAAATCTTCCACGAAGCTCTTTGATAATATAAAAGCATAAAGGAAAGATAAATACAAGGTAGGGAATGGGGATAACTTACCCAGCCTATAGGCAAACTGAGAGATAACCTGAACACCAAAGAAACCAACCACTAAAAAGCCTAGATTTCCAGAAAAGAACTCAATCCAAATAGATATGTACTAAAGGGAATTCAAGGCTAAAACATAAAATCTAGATTAAGCCAAACAATAGTATAACTATACGGTTAACAACCCATCACAGTAAAAACAACTCCAAGAAAATCCTACACCAAAAAAATAGATATCCAAAGAAGGTGAGGTAAAGCTATAACCTGCAAAGATTGAAAGTTCCCCCAATAATTCTTAAACAACCCTTACCCATCCATATCATCCAATTCCAATTCCCATTCTTCTGCTCATAAGACTATAGAACTCAAGTTACAACAGAAGCAACATTATAAAAAAATAAAATAAAATTAGAGATCAATTAAGAATCACAATGCAAGTATAAGTGATTGCTAAAAATATAAAATTACTCCAAACGAAACTAACTACTAAATTTATGTTATCCCAAACCTTATAAGAATTTTCAAGTAATAAGAATAGTGGGGAATTTGGGGCTGCATCGTTAATTGGGATATCTAAGCTAAATTGTGGGGACAATATTGAAGATTAACCTGAAGAATGGTACTAGCTAAAGGTGGGAAGTTCATACCTGCTACAATGGTTAATCCTTGCAGATTAAGGTTGAAGTTAGGGTTGAATTGCACCGTAACAACCTTATTGAAGATAGGCCTGAAGTTACGATTGCCTTACTACGGCGGCTAAGATTTTCTTCATTGCAAAAATTCCAATTTTGATTGTGCCTCCTAATCTCCTCTCTCGTATTGGGTTGATTATCATCCCACAAAATTCTCTACAAAATCGCATCTTAATTTCTATTTCCCGCAACCTCTCTCGTATTTTCCTAAATTTTATTAATAGATACAATTTCAATTAAGTTATTAATGATGTTAGTAAAGTATTTAGATTCAATTTTTTTATATCATTTGTTAAAATGACGTAGTTTACTACAAAAAATAGCAAGCAATGTCATTTTATAATAAAATGACTTTGATACGTTAATGAACCTCTTAAGTTACAAAGAAAAAAGAAAAATATAACAATCAACGTCATTATTAAAAAAAAATGACTTTGTTTAGTTGACATCGTAGCACTTATTTGTTAAGTGACGTTATCAACATCTAAGCTAGTGGATCAAGAGAAGAAGAAAGAACTTTCCAATTAAGGTTTTCAGGGAGTTCTTGCGATCAAGAGAAGTATTTTAAATATTTTCAAATTTATTATCAATTTCTCTCTAATCTATGATTTATCTTATCCAAATATGGATTAGAAGTATTTTTATCTATTTTTTTGGATTAAAAATAGCCAATTTTAGTAATTTTTATCCTTGATTAAGGGCTATTTTCAAACTAAAATTACTTTCTCTGTAGACATTGGACAGAGATGAGCATAATTTTGTTAGATAGCCTATCCCACGAGCTTTCCAATGGTATATGACACGTCTCAGGAAGATGTCTCAATCACCAGAAAACTCATGTTAAAACTAGGCAGTTTCATGGCCAAGAATGGCATTTTTAGGTCAGATGACGTAAGCAAAAATAATATATATTATTTTTTTAATTTTTTTAATAATTATCTGATTAATAACATCATCATTATCCTATGCTGACACGTGACATGTTGACATAGAAGTGGGGTCCATAGTGTTGAAGTCAGCAGTGACACGTGTCAAGGACACATGGCATGCTGACGTAGCATGACATGTGGCAGGCATATGCGAGGCACATGTGGAACTCATGGCACGTGTGGTGATACATGGCAATCACCGGACCGGCCATCAGAGTGATACGAGGTGGTCACGTGTGACAGACACGTGTTGTTACCACGTATGGGGCACGTGTGACAAACACATGTGGCACGTATGAGGCACATGTACGGACTGTTTGACCGGGTCAAACCGGTCAAACCTTAGACACTAAATTGGCTATAAATAGCCCAATTTTTGGTCAAATCGAGTCAATCTTTTTTAAAATTCCTATTGACTGGACCTACCCCATGGGGGACCTATTTTTAATTTTTTGGGGAGCGGGTGCCTTGTATAGAAAAACTAACTCACTTATATAAGATATAAATAAATAGATTAATACCTATTTAAGTATCTTACGATAGCTAATATGATTTTAATGGTATGCTCTTAGGATACTAATTATCATGATCAGGGATCACAAATAATATGAAACCAAGACTAATTTAGAATACGACTAAGAGTCATATCTAAATCATAGTTAATTATCAAGGATAAATAATTAGTATTCAATTGGGAATTAACTTAGTCTTATTTCTAAAAACTTAGTGTCTGAGGAACCAATTTTTTGTATCTAGGTACAATTAGATGTTTCATGATAACATTTAGAGGTATATAGGCACTGATAGTAACCTATAATACCCTAGAATGTTAGTTTGAAGATAGGTATAATCTACCTATCTTGTGAACCCAACAGACTTCGGGGTAGAACCACTTGTTAGCTAAACATCTAATACCCTTCATATTCGTAGCAAAATGGTCATTTGGCTAGAATATACCAACCTTATAGAACTTTAGGGATTATAACACTCTAGTTATTAGAATAAGGAACGTAACATCTAGTGGTTTTGAATAGCTGTCTTAGCTAAGACTCTATTAAAATGTACTTTAAGGTTAAGATCGCCATTTTATGGGGTAAAATTAGGATTTGACAGTTAATAGGATCTCATGAGTATAGAGCCATGACCCATGTTCACTTGCAAGTAATGATTGCGAATCATGTACTTCATTGCGTTATTTACTATGAACCACAAGTAATGATTAGAAATCATGTACTTAAAATAGAATTTCATAAGTAATAGGATATAAACAAGATTCACCTACAAGTAATGATTGTGAATCACTGACTTTAATACTATGAATTGCCTTTATGCAAGGAATGTTTATCAAGTACTACTACTGGTATTGATCTACATCTATAACAGATGTTGGTGATACTCAGAACATTGAGTACGTTCCATATTGTAATTTCTATTTCAGGTACCAATAAACTTGACCCGTATGGATACTAAAATCCTTCTACTATTGAGGAATCTAGAAAAGACTATTGTTTAGAACAATGAATCTCTAAATAACAAATTAAGAGCTTTATTTGGCACCCTTACCTCCATATTCAGGAAGGCCTGATAATGGATTACCATATACAATGATAGTATTATATGACTGTGGCAGAAGAAAAAAAATTGGCAGTACAACTTTACTATAACCTTACATGGAGAAATAGTTGAAGTTAATAGAGATATTGAGAATATTCTATTACATTTTCTACGCTTTAAATATTGCGCTTCCGAGGCAACATTTAATAGATCACTATACATGCAGACCTAATTCAAGTTTTCCTCATTTATGAGCAAAACAATGAGCTACTGGTTAGGAACCTCAAGCTTATGCATACTAAGAGGTAACAAGTGAAGTTACAGACAAGGTCACAACCGTAGATTGACAAGAGGTGATAACAATGGCAAGATTAAATTCTAGCCATTAATAACCTGAAGCAAGGGGAACAAGACATTTACCAATAGACCAAAATATAATAAGAAGAATTCTAAATTGGACACGAGATAGTCAGACACGGGATTACAAGGTACCCTAAACGATCTAAAGAGATCAGCCCCATACTTATCATGTGATTACAGCTAGCACGGACCACACTACAGCAGAGTCTACAGCTTTAGATTCTTCCCCATGATACCAATGCAATAATATTAGATCAAGTTCTAAGAATAAATAGTAGTAAATTCTCAATAGATGAATGATGTCACCTAGAGAGCATTGCCAAGTAATAACTTTACTTGTTGCATAGTAGTAGTTTTGCTTTATTAGTTCTATCATTGACTGAGTTGGGAACTCTTCAGTGTTTTGTTTAATGGAATTCTCATGACATGCACTGGTTTGTTATCCCATCTATGTGAGATTGTTCTTTGATTTTTTTTTGTGAATTTATTGCTTAAGAAGTAGTTAAATTCCATGTATGATAGTTGATCTACTATATACAGCCCGCCTATGGATCTTTCTGCTTATTGAGCATGACCGATAATCTAATGAGTGACGACATATGTCTAAGAGACATTTGTACAACACGCTCGATCCTTTTGAGATATAAACATATTTCTTGTCTCTAACCTAGTATATCAGGGATATCACGAATATCATTAGTATGATCAACCTGATAGAACACACTATATACGTCACACTATTAGTCTCTAACGGTACGATACAGGGTATCTAGTCTACTTTATAGATTAGTAAATTCAGTCGGATTTTACTGAATTTAGAGAGATACATGATAATGCTTATCACGTAATGACTATTAGAGAAAATGATAGACAATGTTCTATACATTTACTCTATGTCTAAAGGTTAAAATACACTATTGGAACGGTTTCCAACACACTCTTCAGGGCTCGAATAAAGAGGAGAATTATTGGGATTATATCTCAACTTTCCTTTAAAGGAGAGAAGATTTAGATAGTATACGTGTAAAGATAGCTTTCAAAGAAAGTTTATTATTTCATCATAGTATGACCAAGGTAGAGTGGGATCTCATGCCTTTGCTCCAAATATATCCATAGAGACACATGTGAACCTATCCATCTATATTGTGGCCCACTTGAATATTTATAGTCATAATAGATGTATCTAAAAGATGGTCTTACGTTTGCCTATTATTAAATCTTGGAATGCAACGTTAACATGACTTCTCACTTATATTATTTGATCGTAGGCTCAGTTCCTAGATTAACCGATCAAAGTCGATCAATACGACTTGGCGGGGGATTAAGATTAAAACTTACAGGCTTTTAATGATTATTTTACTACTAAATGAGATAGATAATTGAGCATCGTGAGTACCCCATACCATACTCAACTCGGGATTGGCGGAGAACCTAATCAAGTGATTTAAGATAATTGTTAGGCCAATATTATTACGATAACATGTTTTAGCTAGTGTGTGGGATATGTATTCTTGCTCCCATAACACTGATTAGGGTTCGTCCCATAGCAAATCATTAAATTATTTTTTCCCAAAAGCGACTAGTAACTGGATCAGTAATGGCCAAATTCATAAGCTCAAAATGGTTTTGGAATTCGCTATCACACCAATGAACCTGTAACAATATTCTAATGGAAATTAAGAAATAAAACAGGTGATTTTAGCGTGGAAAACCTATGAATAGGTAAAAAAACTACGACCTCGTGTGGAGGATTTTTTGTTAAAAGTATCTTTATTGCTTGAGGTGGATATTTTATTACAAGTGATCTCTAAGAATATAAAGTACTTGAGTCTTATAACTAAGATGCTTTAAAGATTGATCCAGAATTTAGAATTTATAATTTATAGGTGATCTATTGTGTAATTTTTCTGGTCCTTATCTCTTCTGGAACATCTTCCTTATATAGGCCTTCTCCACAACTCTTCATCATGTTGGAACACGTTCTCCGAACAATGTGGTTAGTAGCGGTTGACTGAGTAACTGAAGAGTTCGTAAGAGACAGGTGTCTTTGACTGGTTCAGGGTTTCTGGTTTAAGTTCGACCCACGTTCTTGACCAGTTCGTGGAGTATGTTGAAATGTTGACTGGAAATGTTATGTTAAAAAATACGTGAGCCTGAGATGGAGGTTATTCGAACTGGTGATAGCTCGATTAATAGTGAGGTCAAGGGATAGGTCCCTATAATTGCCCCCTCATAACTGAAGTCACGAGTGGCTTTGGTTGAGAATGAATAAGAGGATAACAGATATTAGGGTTTAAAAATTATGAATAAATAACATAGTCATGATGGTGTTGACGTATTGAAAATTATGTGGTTAGTGAGATGCAATGGGTATTCAATGATGATGTTGATGCTGATGTATGTGACGGTTATGACTCGAAAAGTTCCATCTGTAATAAATGTTGACACTTGGGAAAACGTACCTGCACAATAAATATAGTATTATACAAATGGTACCTGTAGCAAATCTTTGGAGTAGTGTATGCTTGTTCTTTGTGCAATTATCAATGGTAAAGACTCGTAGCATGGTTCTTGAAGAGAGAATTATGACTAAATCATAGAGATTGAAGTTGAAGTACTTTGGGGATCAATCTTTGGAGAT
This sequence comes from Kingdonia uniflora, assembly GCA_014058105.1. NCBI lineage: Eukaryota > Viridiplantae > Streptophyta > Magnoliopsida > Ranunculales > Circaeasteraceae > Kingdonia > Kingdonia uniflora. The sequence goes on along the minus strand of JACGCM010001055.1, from coordinate 211,078 downwards.
TGTGATTCTCGCTTCTGTTCCTCCGACGTATTAAGGCATGTCGGAAGACGAAGCGATTGAAGCTGAGGAAGAGTTCTACTACAAATGGAGGTTTCATGTCGTTGTCTTGACAGGCGAGGATTGGTGGGTCTGTCTTCGTATCCTTACTAAAGATAGGGTTACGGCTTCATATGCAGGGATAGGTATAACTGCGGGGAAGTTACGTTGATTTCTTATACCACCATGAATTCTAAGGTCGGGCCCCCTTCATCTTTACCAACTCTTCGGTGGTGGTTGTTTTAGCGGAGGGGGTGATGGTAATAGAGGAGGAAGACAACCATTGGGAGTCTGCTTCTGTATTTATATCACGTTTTGGTGCTCAGTAGACCTTTAGTTCAAGAATTTGGTTATAGCACTAAGTCTACTGCTTGCATAGTTTCCATTTGAAGTTCGATTAGACTTCAACTAAACTCATACGAGGGAAGCTCTCTGTTGGTTCTAATTTCTGCTTTGTATCAGGGTGAAAGATCACTGAAGCAAGAAGAACTAGAGAAGTTGATGCGTTAACGCGCCAGAATTACATGTGACTCTAAAAAAGCAGTTGAAAACTTGTTATCTGTAAAGTACCTAGAGTTTGGTATTCTAAAAAACTTGTTATCTGTTAAATCATTTGTAATGTTTTTGATATGAATAAATATTGGTCATTCAATTACTTGTGTTGTTGTCGATATAGATTCTGTAGAAATCGAAATAAATTATTATGAAGATTGTATAGAATGTATGCATATTGCAAGTATTGCCTCCCTTTATTTGAATTGAGATGAGTATGTGTGAGAATGTGTGTTGTGACGTAAGTAGATTCTGTTTTGTGTGTTGAAAAGTTAGAGCAAATAACTTCAAGAATTTAGCAATTCGAAAATTCATTCTAACAGAGTTCGATGGAAGAATAACTTTAGTTAGGATAACTCGAACTAGAAAATAATTTAAAGGACGAGCTCGAAGGAAAATATAAGTTCAAATATTTTACTCAAGATTCTGGGGTTTTCTGTTACGAGATAAAAGGTAAAAATCTTGTTTTGAGGGGAAAGTGAGTGGAAAACGTATAAATATGGGTAGGATGATTTGCGAAGTTGGAGAAGAGGTTAGGATGGTGCAGATTCGATCTCTGGGGATACGTTATGTCGCGGATGGACGATTGGCTATAAAGATAGCTGAAGTACGTGAAAGTATTTTTGGTTTGTTTGGTTATGATACTGAGTTACCAGTGAGGGAGTATCAGCTCGAAGGATTAGATGGTAGGAGTAGGGAATGTGAGTATGTCTGGTACTTCTATGAGGTATGCTTTCGTGTATTGGTGCTGAATTCCACAGCTCGAGAAGAAATGGTTAAATTGATTGCTGAGGTCGAGATTGAATTCAAAGATGGATGATTGAATGGTAATGTGATCTGTATAACGTGTTTACCATGGATAAATATAAGTTTGTTGAATTTTAACAGAAAATTATGTACATCAATAGGATCCTCTATAGTTGTAAATGTTGTTAAAACTGTTGTGATAAATATTTTGAATAATTTTGAAAATTTCCTCAGCTTTGAGAATGACGTCACTATCACTATAAATATGATAGACAAGTATAGAAAAACAAAAAAAATGAGGAAATGCAGAAGCTTCTAGTTTTGTTTTATATGTAAAGCTGCAAAAATCTGATATCGTGTAGGGTGAGTTATCATGAGCGTGGGAAGGTCAAAAAAAGATATGGAAACAAGAGATAAAAATATGATAAAATATAAGGGAAGGGATAATGATGGAAAGTCTATTTTATTAAAAAGGTACAAGACGTCTAACATGGATAGTGGAAAGGACGCCTAAGTACAAAAACCAAGGACGGGTAGTGCGAGGTGCAATAACTGCCAGTCGCTAGAGAGAGAAAAGATAAATAGTGCTTCTTCCTTATCATTCAAACATTTTTCTACTTCTGAAAATTTGGAGAGTACAGAGAGAGAGGTACGCAAAAATTTCAGAGGTCTTGATAATAACTTATCTGAGGGTGATCAACGATTGAAGAGAGTGAAAGACATTGGATCATGCAGGTGGCTATACAACAGCGTCGTGAGGGAAGGGCTTGGCGCTACTGCGGATTCTCATTCAGATTTTGAAGGTTAGTAGAAACGTACACAGTATATATGTATTTGTGCAAATAATTTTTAAAGTAAATCTTAACAACAACAATACATGGTAATTTTCTATACTTTTGACATATACATAGAATATATAAAAGTTATGCTATATGTTGATATGACCGATTTGTATGAAATAATAATAGATACCTAAACCTGTATGTAGGTCGAGTGTAAGAGGCAGTCGTGTAGGGTTGAAAACTTGCCTGTAGAAATTGTAGTTGAAATGGATAGTTTACCTGTTACCGAGGTGTCAACCTCTGGTCAGACGATTGAGTCTGATAATGAGGTTAAAGTAGGGTTAGAACCATTTCTAGGTTTTCCTAGTCAATTGGTGTCCTATCCTCCTGGTTCAGATGTATTTAGAGAATTTTGTGAAGTTCAGGCTGCTATAGGAGGGACATGAGGTAATTGTGTAGAATATGCCGGTAGGCAGTTTAGGGGTTGCACGGTACCGACTGGGGAGGAATATTTTTATTTTTTGGCGGATTTAGAGGTGGAAAAATGAGATGGGCATAGATGAATCGATTTCGTTAGAGTACTTTAATGGGGGAAGGTGACCTTAAAGAAGGGGATTATGAGCTCGAAGTTACGGAGGAGGAGACTGAGCTCGAAGTTGTGTTGGAAGGACTCGGGCATTGTAGGAAGGAGAGGATAGATAGCAGGTCAAAGAAGGTTAAAAAGGCTCAATCGACCTGGTTAATGGTGGGTACTGGCGAAGAGAAGAGGCAAGGAACTGGCGAGGAAGGTCGAACCAACTTAGCCAAGACCCCCAGAATAGATAGGTCGGTTCAGCCAAAACCCATTATGTCGAGCCTAATAGCTCAAAAATATCTAAAAAAGTGGATGTTAAAAACTTTGTCGGCCTCTGGTACTACTGGAAGTGGTAAGGTCGCTAAAGAATAAAGGAGAAGGGTCGAATCTTTGGAGAAATCAGGGGACAAGGTCACTGAAGAGCAATCGACCGTGGTGGACGATCTCAAAGAGGTTGAGGAGAGGGCTAGATTGGTGATCCTTCATGGTGGGAACAATATGAGCAAGATGGTAAGTCTATACTGATTATGCGAAAAAAATTATAGATTGTGTTTGGAGCTGATGTTGAGCTCAATTTTTGTTCTGCAGGTTGCTCGGTTGGCGAAGAGGATCTGGCTTAGAGTTGAGGAAGACAAGTCCGAGCTGATGAGGATAAAAATCGAGCTTGAGAAAAAGTTAGCTCGAGCTAAAGTTGATGTCGTTAAGGATGCCAAGCAGCTGGAGGCTCGAAGGCTTCCCATGTCGTAGTAATTGGTCAGCTACAGGTGGAGGCGAGGGAGAATTTGGAGAAGATGGTGGAGGAGCACAACAGGCTGAAGTGCCACCTGATGTTGAAAGGATATTCTGAGGAGGAGGTGAATGCCATTAAGGCGGACACCTACATTGAGGAGGAAGATGATAAGGGATGGAGGAGGTCGCGGTGGGAGTAGTTAACGGGTTAGACGGTGTCTCTCATGAGACAGTGTTGGATAACCAAGGGGACGATAACGAGCTCCCAGAGGACGAGCACGAGAAGGTAGGATAGAGAAATGATTTGGTTTTGTATGAACATTTTGGATTGGTGTTGTAAACTGTTGGAATGTGTACATTGAATAGACTCTTAGGCTGAGTTTTTTTTTTTTTTTTTGTAACCCTCTTGTAGGCACTTAGAGAAATGAGTCTCAGGATAAATGACCTAGAGACTGAGCTTGTCAGGGAGAAAGAGATTTCCACATCTTCATTGTCTTCCTAAGCGGAGCTGCAGGTTAGATTGAAAAAGGCCTTTTGGCCTGTATGTTATATCGATATAAAGCTACATAGTAAATATGATATAGATGTAGGCCGCAAATTATTTTATTAGCTTTAGGAAAATGCCACTAATATAGTGCATAGAAAAATTCAACGTTCTTTATGCAAAGTAGTATATCGAAAGTATGTACCTTAGACTTCGCAATATACCTCATGGAGCATTTATCTGATAATGTATCCAAACCTTTATCTAGAAGTATTTGCACACCGCAGATGTTAGAAATCATATATAAGTTTGGAAATGAAATATAGATGCACATTGATTGTGTTATGGATCAAACTGTGCTAAAAAATTTATATTGTACATATCGAATTGGATTTAGCTTGCTCGCATGTGGATGATATACTCCAATGTAACTGGGAATTTACAAAGGAGTTGGATAGGATGAGGGAGGCGAATGAGAACAGAGAAGACCAACACGTAAAAGTACATTTTAAACTTATGGAGGTAACCCAGGCTGCTTCCGACATGACTCATAAGGTCAAAGAGAAAGATTCCAAAATAGCCAAGGGATTAAAAGTGCTGGTAGAGATCAAAGAACATGCCGTGAAGCTCCCAAGTCGGTTTGATACATTGATGGTTAAGGGTAAGCAGGCTAAAATGGCTCAGTACCGTATTCAAACACTAAAAAGATTGGAGGAACAATTTCAATCTGATCTTCAGAATTGTAGAAGCAAGATGGAGCGGCTGAAACAAAAAATCGTTAAAAAAGACAACAAGCTGAGAGTAGTTCGAGAAAATCTATCAGCTTCAGAAACCGTGGTTGAACACTTGCATATAGGTCTACCTGCCAAGGATATAGAGTTTCGGGAAATGCAACGAAGGTGTAATGATTTAAATGAGAGGGTGGCACGGTTAAAGGCTGAACTGGCACAAGCCAATACACGTGCCAAGAAAATAGAGGTTGGAGAGCGCTCGAGGGGGAGTAAGAAGGATGTTCAAGTTCCTCTAGTTTGAGGGGATGTGGTGAGTTTATCAAGACGAATTAGAGAGCTGGAAGGTGACGTAGCTCAAATTCAGGGGCATGTGCCGAGACGTAATACAAGCTTAAAGTATCTTTATTGCTTGAGGCGAATATCTTATTACAAGTGATCTCTAAGAATAGAAAATACTTGAGTCTTACAACTAAGATGCTTTGATGATTGATCGAGAATCTAGAATATGTAATTTTTAGGTGATCTCTTGTGTAATTTTTCTGGTCCCTATCTCTTCTGGAACTTCTTCCTTATATAGGCCATCTCCGCAGCTCTTCATCGTACTGGAGCACATTCTCTGAACAATGTGGTTAGTGGCGGCTGACTGAGTAACTGACGAGTTCGTGAGAGACAGGTGTCTTTGACTGGTTCAGGGTTTTCAGTTTAAGTTCGACCCACGTTCTTGACCTGTTCGCAGTGTATGTTGAAATCTTAACTGGAGAAGTTATGTTAAAAAATGCGTGAGCCTGAGATGGAGGTTATTCGAACTAGTGATAACTCGATTACAAGTAAGGTTGAGGGATAGGTCTCTACAGGGTCGGAGCTCGGTGTCACCCATCGATGAACATTTGGATGTTCTGTACAGGTGTCAATCGTACCACAATATATGAAGATGGGACCTTCAACGTCGACCTGATATTATGTAGATTATGATTCGCATTTATCACTATATATTTGGAACCCATTGGCGACGTATATACTGCAGGGCAGATAATTATCACTTTAATGAGATAATATTCTCAGCATTGGAGAGAGATATGACAGTCAATGCTGAAGATATTTCCAAGAGTTCTTGAAAAATGCCATCGTTGTCTCATCTAGATCCATATGTATAAGTTAGATGACAATAAGGTTCAACGGATTACAAACCTCCAATAGGTTGTATATAAATTACTAGACATATTCATAGATATTATTGAAGTACTGTAAGTGTATGTACCTGCAAGTAATATACATACACAACAGAACGTTCTGGGGGAACTAGTACCGCAGCTGAACGTTCAACCAAAATTAGTACCGTACACGAATATGAGTTTGGCGCTTAGTGCGGAGTACCGCTGGAAAAAAGTATTCTGAGCCGGGGAGCTACAGAATATGGGATAAATATGACTAATGGTGTAGTCAGTTCATCGATGATGGAACCATCCATCGGTGAGGCAATAGTAGCTACGCGATTAGTTGATGTATTACGAGACTATCCCAGGGTGGCACATACGTATGATAATAATGAGATCTTGATCTATTAAAAGCTTGTAATAAGTATAACGTAGGATCATTCAGTAGAGATTTGTCGACAAAGTATTTATATTCGCTGCTGTGCTCGCCATCAAGGATGAGGATTCATAACCACTTATTGTAAACAATTGTGTGTTGTTGTACATTGGCCAAAGTGAGTATCTATAATCCAAGTGGAGCTCAGCTTGCTAGCATAATACAAAGTGATATAATTGGGCCTATCGGTTATAAATGGGAAATGTATGGAAACATAATTAACTCGAAGAGATAATTTGGTCAAGGCAAGACTAGTTACCCAGGAAATCTTTAAGAGATCTGGCATCGATTGCACTGTGACCTATTACCCGATTATGGATGTCATAACATTTTGATACTGATCAGTCTGTCAAGTTGTCGAGGACAAGCTAGATATCCGTCTGATGTAAATACCGCGCATCTATATGGGAAACTTGATACGGATATCTACATGAAGCCATCTAGGAAGGTATAAGCTTCTGAAAGCAATTAAGCCCGACACATGAGGTGTGCATATAATAAAACTAAAAAAAATATTGTTGACTTGAACCAATCAGGGCCCATGAGACATAGTAAGTTGACTCAGTATTTGAAGGTCAGGGACTTTGCAAATATCTTTATCTGTCCATGCATTCTTATTTAGAACACAAATATTAGCTTCACTCATCATAACAGTGCACTAAATGATTTGGATATCATTAAAACTCCGGGGAGATCGCGAGAGCCGCCGAATATCTTGGGAAGGAATTTGAAATAAAAGACCTTGGGAAATCAAGTAGGCATACTCGTACACCAAACAATATATATCGAAAGAGTTATCTAACACTTTGATATGGATGTAGTACACGGTGCTAAGTCGTTTATTGCACGTTCATCACTTGGGTGTGGACAACGACATCTTCCACCATCCTAATGGGGGGAGAAACTCCTAGAATCGTTACGCCATAGCTAGGTGGTGCTTTGCTATAAGTAGTTGGGTATACTAGACCCGATGACTCATTCGTAGTGAACTGTTTAGCTTGTCATAGTTCTATTCCTACCCAAAGGCATTGGATTGAGATCAGGTACATTCTAAGGTATATGATCGGTATGAAAGACTGGGGTCTGTTCTACTCGAAATGGTATATGTAAAAGTATAGAGTACACCGATACAAAATACTTCTCAGACCCACATAAAGACCACTGTCAAATGGATTATGTGTTTATGTGCGGGGATATATAAAGATTCTTGGAGATCGATGAAGAAGACAGCGGTAGCTACATCCTCGAACCACGAGAAGATTCCTGCACTCCATGAAGTTGGCAGAGAATGATAGTTACACTCCAAAATATATCAACTGAAGTTGTGGCGTATTCTATCCAAGATAAAGCATCAACTATGTATAAAGACAATTTAGCTTGCATCATTCAAGTCAATAGTAATTTATCAATGGCGACAAAACGAATCCCATTTCACAGAAGCCATTCAATCCTTATGAATTTTAAAAGGCGAATGAGATTGGCGTTGTTGAAGATATTTCAGAAGACATCTTTGGAAACCTATTCACGAAGACTCTTGCACCACTTATGTTCAAGCAGCTAGTTTACGGAATTGGCATGCAAAAGATTTATTTATCAATATCTCAGGGAGATAGATCTAAGGGAGATCGACGTCAGGGGGAGTAGTCCCAGCCTAATGTGAACACATGCGTGTTGTACTCTTTTTTCCTGATAGTGCAGTTTTTATCCTAGGAGGTTTTACTGACTAGAGATTTTGATGATGCAACGTATACGCATTCACAACTCATACAGGGCATATAATTATTTTCTTTCCTTGCACAACTTTTTGCCCAAGGGGGTTTTGCTAGGCAGAGATTTTGATGAATTAGGAGTTTGGTCCGGCCCAAGGTTGGAACCCAACTGGGTTGGGGTGTCCTACTGGACTCCTAACAAGCCCATAAGCCTTTAGGATTTATGGGGAGAGTTTAAGTAGGATAGGTAACCCATATTGTAGGGTTATCATTCTTTGTATTAGTAAAGAGTACAGATAAACAAATTTACAAACAATAAAGATCTCTTCTCTCAATATAGATTCTATTATTCCTCAACACTAGTTACTTGGACTCCAAGACTCTTAACTTGGTCATACTTGTAAATACAAGGGGGTATTATCGTCCACTTAAAACGCCCCATCCCAATTCACTGACTCCGTCGTTTTCACGCATATCTTCGATGAAACCCAAATACGACTCATCTCAAAGAGAGATAAGAGCGAAAGTAGTGAAACAGATCACAAAATTAGGGTTTGATAAAAAAAAAAACTAGGGTTAGAGTTTGATATCAAAGAAGGAAGATGCCGAAGAACAAAGGAAAGGGAGGAAAGAATCGCAAGCGAGGAAAGAACGAAGCAGATGATGAGAAACGTGAACTTGTGTTCAAAGAAGATGGACAAGAGTACGCTCAAGTCCTTCGTATGCTCGGTAATGGACGATGTGAAGCTATGTGCATCGATGGTACGAAACGTCTGAGTCATATTAGAGGTAAGATGCATAAGAAGGTTTGGATCGCTGCGGGTGATATCGTGTTGGTTGGATTGAGAGATTATCAAGATGATAAAGCTGATGTGATTCTGAAATATATGCCTGATGAAGCTAGATTGTTGAAAGCTTATGGAGAATTGCCAGAGAACACGAGGTTGAATGAAGGGATTGTTGGTGGGATTGATGATGATGATGATGGTCTCGTTGATGATTATATCGAGTTTGAGGACGAAGATATTGATAAGATCTAAGTTTCTATCAGATGAGATTTGGTATGTGTTGTATTATTGCTTATTGCTGCGTATAATAAGCTGAATTTTATGCATTATCATGAAATTGGGATTTCAGTGGATTTGGTAAATTTCAAGTTTTTTTTATTTTCTATTTATTCAAGCTTAAGTTTCTATTATCATGATTTGTTAGATTGATTTTAATTTAATATCAGAAGGTTATATGATCTTTATGTGATTTTAGAATTTCTGCTCAAACTTTTTCTACAACTTTTACCCTAAAGACTAAAGATTGTGGAAGGATGAGAAAATTACTACTTATTAGCATTATGATTATCTCAAGTAGAGTAAATGTCACACTAATGTTGGTGTTAATCCTGAGACAGTTTTGATCAGTACGTTATGCTAGATTGATTAATCTTTGGTATGTCGTTTAAATCTTATTGGCATACATGTATCTATCATTTTTTGATGAATCCAGAACACATAGGTGGGTAAAGGATATACTTCTTTTTTATAGTCTTATTTGACATGTCAAGAAGACCAGTTGAGTCATAGGATTATCTAAAATATGCTTAGTTGCTCAAGCTGTAAAGTGTTTCACTAGTAGGCTTTTTTTAGCAGTCGGTGCGCACTATGTCTTTAGTTTCTGAGTGGATTTTCTTGTGTCAGACTGCTATAATATCTCAAGGTGATGCTGAAAATGCTGTTCAAAAGTAATAAGTTATTTAAATTGGATGTTTGCCTTTTTTCCCCTGTCCTCCTCCTCCACCCCTGTTCTTTGAGATCCTGAACTAGTTTTGATCAGTATGTTATGCCGGATTGGTGCGTTGACATTTAAATCTTGTATGGAAGTCTGTTTAGGAATGTAGACGTGAATATCAATTGACACAAGGGTGCAGAGAAATGCTTTTTGTGATGGACATGTCTAGGAGATTTAATGAGAAACATAGAGACTTGATCTCCGTGTTCTAGTTTTGAAACTGCTGTTTTGTGTATGAAAAGCAAAATGCCTGGGAGATAATAATCTTTATCAAACAGTAGGAAATTCTCTTAGAATCGTGATTTTGGAATAGCTTCATGAATTTGTGTTGTTTCTGTATTTTTTTATATTTTTTTTTGGATTCCGGAAGTTTGTGTTGTTTCTGTATGCAGACTAAAGTTCCTTCTTCCTTCAGTAGCTGATAGTTTACAGAGAATTTGGTCTAAGATGGTTATGTGCTCTTTTCTTCTTCTATTATATGTTCACTTTCCTGCATATAATGCTTTTCAATAAATGCTCTCTTGGATGAATAAGGCTGTATGAGGTGCGGAAGACGATTTCATGGGTGATACTATATAGTTGGAGAATTAGCATTTGATAAATAAATCAAAATATATATCGTAATGACCCATTAGTTAATTTTTCTACAATTTTTCCTGATCTCTCCTTTGTTCCTCAAAAGAGGACTCGCGTGCCCCAATTTGATCATGGCATTTGCAAAGTCGGTATAGAACTTATCAGGATCTTTACTGTATGTCTTTACCATATCATCTGTCGAACCTCCATTAAAAAGCTCCTGATCCGAGTGTAATAACCCTCTCCTATTAACTAGTGCTTGGAAATAGTTGTTCCCAAATCTGTTTGGACTTTGGTGATCTATTGAGGATAAGTTGTCGTCGCCACCATTTGAAGGACACTTTGATTTCCTGTCGGACGCTACAGAGACTTCGAGGTTTGATCCGTTGTATAGATGGTTGCGAAATAGGGAACAACGTGACATACCGATTGAATGAGCTCCAGATAAAACTACCATCTCCTTGGTTGTGAATCCTTTGTCGCTGAAATTCTTGATTAGAGCCTGTAGGTCTGAGAATGGTGAGGGGAGGTTTTCTGCTTCATTTTTGTTTGCAGTTCTTGCGTCTCGTCTTCCTAACGGCACTGACCATGAAGGACCTCCCAACTATTCAAGAAATTTGATCAGATCCCTTTAATATTGTGTTAAATGTATATGATTATCATGATGCTTCCATACCTCCACGATGGAATCACGAGCTGCAACCGTAAGAATATCTGCACACGAAACCACAGGTCCAGAACATGCTTTATCGACTGCATCTTTGATCTTGTCGATCACCTCAAACCCTCTGAGAGAATTAACATTCGGCCTTGCATTCTTCTCACTGTCAATGTTTGGGAGATTGTCATCCAGTAGAACTCCTGCATCGCAGCCCTGCATTTGCATCAAACAAGAAATTACTGCAGCATAAATAAAGTACGTACGTTAAGTTCTTTCAATTGACTTGTAAGGATCTCCTTACAGCAACAAAACAATCATGAAAGAACAGTCGAACAAGAGAGGCTCCCATTCTTTTATCTTTGTTTATTGCAGAGCGAACACCGGACTTTACAACTTCAAGCACAGAGGGACATGTACTGTTGTAATAAGATGTAGATAGCTGCGCCTCACAAAGAGGTAGCACATATAAATTCAAAGTTAGAGCCATAATTAATAGGTATCTGCAGAAAGCCATGAGACCTTACTAACAGTCTTAAACCTCTTTTTTGTAAATAATACGAAACCTGACTATATTTATAGAACGAAGAACATCAAAATTAAATAACGTTTTCGCTCAGAAAATGGGGTTGTGATAAATCTAGTTGGATTCAATTTATTTGAGATTATGCTCTAGTTGTTTAAACTGATAAGGTTTTCTGGATTTGATTGTTCAACCAATTAAATCTATATTAAGTGGTAATTAATCCAATTTGTACTCCACTTGTTACCAGTGTGGCATCATCTAAAAGATGCACTTCAAAAAGTCGAGTTACTTTATAATTTGCACGTGTTACCGGCGTAAGTTGTATGCTAATATATGTCAATTTTTTTATGGGTGTTTCGAATCCTGTCCCCATGTTTAGATCATCATTTAGAGCAATAACACTACTGTGTACTGTCTATGTAGCGATCAAAGATCTCTTAAACCGGATTCATAAGGTTCAACCCACTCAAAAAAAGTGTCAAGGATGAGTTTTCTCGCCACATATCACCCAAGTACGATTCTTCTTCTTCTTTGCAGAAATTGTCCCACACCCATATTCAGACCTTCCATTTCATATTAAGAAATACAGTGACAAGGGATGAAGGCTAAGGAAAGAAGCTTTGCCTAGAAGGCCTGAGTTGATCAAGCCTAAAGTTTTACATATAAGCAGTTCAGATATACTCATCGCAGACTATTTTCAAGGTAAAATGCTCAAGCTCATAAATTGAAGCATTAAAATTATAGGAAGAGAGCATCTAAATATATCTGATTATAGTTTAATCAATATTCACACATAAGAATACAGAAAATGTCATCAAGAACAGGCATTTGTTCATACTTATAACTAATTAGGCCAAAGTAAACAAGAGACTCTGACGTGCAATTGATGGCAACAACATAGAAGTGGTTAGAACTATCTAGCCCTACGTCCCAAAACTATAGTAGAGGTAAGAAGATTTTCTCTATATTCCATCAAAAAAATAAAATCTGAATATGATGATAATCATACGATCAGCACTCAATCCGAACTCCCCCACCTTCAGATGAAATAAACTTCGGTTTTCTGTTTACTTGCTCTAAACATTGGACGATGTCTCCAATCTGGAAACTGTCACAATCATTTATCACGAGACCACATTCATTACCCTTCCCAACTGTCTCCACGTCTTGCTTTTCTCGTTTTAACGATGAACATGACCCTTCAAATATGATGTCACCACTTCTCAAAATTCTCAGGTTTGATGATTTGGTGAAACAACCGTCCATAACCCGACATCCAGCAATCTTTACATCCCCACCCTTGGCTTTGCTCCTATTTACTAGCTGAAAGATGCTCAAAATCTCTGCCTCTCCAGCAACCTGGGTCTCAGAAGTTCCTGGAGCCTTTTCCACAATCAAGCTGCCTAAGTCCTCCAAAAGACGATAGATTACCCGATGAATCTTTATCTGTAGATACAGAAAGGAAACAAATTGTTCAAGATTGATGTTAAGTAGTGTAAGGAACATTATTGAGAAGCCTAGTTAGCTACTTGGTACCTGGTGAGAATATGGTATGGTAGATGTTATGAGGTAAGAAAATCATACTATTTAACAGTTCTTAAATATAATTTTAGAATAACACATAACTAACCTTTAGGGTTCGGCTTTTATGACACTGGTGTCGAACTGAGAAACCAGTGTCATAACCTCTATCCCCTTTCTACTTTAAAATTGACACCGTTTTTCAGTTGTCCCCAAATCCCTTCTATTATGGCACTTCTAAGTCCGGATACAGTTCAACTACTGATTTTTAGGAGATGGTTATCGAGAAAAATCACCTAACCTACAACTTTTGAGGCCTTTGAACTATAGTCTAGAAATATATGAAAAGATGACCATTAACGTTTCAATGCAATGAGTTGTTTCAGGTTGAGCTTTTCTTTTAATAAAAATGCCCACTATTCCATACATCATTCTGACTTTCATTCATAACTCCACAGAAAGGTATCACTATAAGGTTTAACCAAAGACGGGCCAAGGTCACCATCCCAACATTATGTTTCTGATAGGAAAATATTAACATGAACTGCTAACTCGGGAAAGGGAAATATATATGATACGCATAGAGTGAAACAGAAAATCTGAGGATTGCTCTTTTCTATCTATGTAATATGATATACATAGACCGAAATAGAAAATCTGAGGATTGTTTCTCTCTCTCTATGTTATAATAAGGGCTTACATTTTATTCTTAAACAAGTGAAAAGAATTACTTCATAGTGAAGCTTGACTAGAAGCACAAGACCAATAGTCAATAGAAGAATTGCAGAATACCTTTATATTGGCTCTAGATGCTGACTGAGTAACAGAATTTGGTGGACTTTGTATATTAAACCCAACTATGCATGCACCACAAGCTTGTGCTAAATCCACATCGGACTGTGAAAGTGGGCCCACTCCAACATGGACAATATTTACAAAAACCTGACATTAAGATTCAAGAGAGAACTGGTATCTTAAATAGTAACTAATAGAAATAAAAAGCAATTTCAAAAAGAACATATTTTTGTGAGGACAATTAAGACAGATAAAGGTTTGACATACCTGAGGACTATTCAGACTTTTCAATGCATCTGTTACTGCTTGGACAGTCCCCTGAACATCTGCTTTAACTATAATTGGCAGCTCAACCCTCTCAGGAACATCTTCTGAATCATCAAGAGCTTCGATCCTACCTTCTTCACTCTTGGACAACCTATCTTTCTCCAACTTTTTTTTTCTACCTGCACTTAACATTTTTGCCCTCTCCTCGGAATCTACGACGATAATATCATCACCGGCCATGGGGAGCCCCCTAAACCCTTCAATCTCAACAGGTGTTGCTGGTCCCGCTGTTTCCTTCACTTTACCTGCCATATCTCTAATAGCCCTTATCTTTCCCCACTCCGCACCAACAACCACATGTTGCCCAGATATAAAAGTGCCCGCCTTTACTATTGAAGTAACCAAAGGGCCTCTCCCTCGGTCAAGCCGTGCTTCTACTACATAAGCTAGAGCTGGTCCATCCACACGTGCTTTTAGATCCATTATCTCGGCCTGGAGAAGTAGAGCTTCTTCCAAGTTATCCAACCCAATTTTAGTCTTTGCCGAGACTTCGACCACTTGAACATCTCCACCCATTTCCTCCAATGGCAAGCCTTCAGAACCAAGCTGGATTCTTACCTAAAAGAAAACATGGTTGGACAAGCCACAGTGAGAAAACATAGAAGCGTAGTTACTTGCCTGATACATCTTATCATTATTAGTCTAGTTGACTTAAGAATTTATTAGATGAAGATAGATTGGATTGTATTGTATTGTATTGTATTGTATTCCAATGGTATTGTAAAATTGTAAAGGCGGCCAAAAACCTAACAAAATAAAACTTAAGAGCACTAAGGCACAAGCTCTTAACAACTTACGAAAAAAAGTAACACTAATTAGATTGTCATTCCTCTAGCAGAAGCCTATTGAAATGACGACTCTTGCAATTTAGCCATGTTCTACCTTTTCAGTGACCCCTTTATGCCATGGTCTATCCTTTTCACCCACGTTTTGCAACTCAACCATTCAAATTTTCTAATATATCCTACCATTAGAATTTTCTACCTTATTCCCAGAGTAGGGTATTCTATACAAAAGTTAATCAGTAATATTTTGCTTTCTAGAGGTCTTTATATTACCTTTTCAGCGTCTGCAGCTGGTTTATCACATTTGTTGATTGCAATCACAATCGGTACGTTAGCCACCTTTACGTGGTTCATAGCTTCACGTGTTTGAGGCATCACACCATCATCAGCCGCTACCACAAGCACCACTATATCTGTTACTGCGGCACCTCTTGCCCTCATTGCACTAAATGCAGCATGACCCGGGGTATCAAGAAATGTGATTGATGCTCCTGATGGCATGCTCACGACGAATGCACCAAGATGTTGTGTGATGCCTCCTGCTTCCCTAGCTGCCACAGATGTTTGACGCAGGGCATCTAAAAGAGATGTTTTGCCATGATCAACATGACCCATGACTGTCACAACTGGTGCTCGCGGTTGGAGATTTACACCTTCATTTGAGTGTAGCCTTTTAACATTTACTCCAACTTCCTGCACAAAGGAAATACTTGCTGTATTAGTACAAACAGGCACCATAAAATTGCTAGAAAATTTAACAGCATGTCATAGATTTACCATACTAAAACACTAAAAGGCGATCTACGTCATTTCATCATGCATTACGTGGACAACATAAAAGCTAGTTTTAAACACATCATACAATCAGATCGAACTTAGTTGCCTTGGTAGGCTTAGATGGTGATACGAGTTCGAGATTCAATTAGGCATTTATGTACTTAAGAAGCATGAGAAGGGCAAAAGTAAGACAACTAAAAAGGAAAAAAATGTGTGGCAAATATCTATATTACCACGCAGTGGGGAAAACAGTTTGGTTGTTTTATTTTCACTATTTTATTTGAAACTTCAAACTAAACCAATTATTGTATTTTCAGCCTGAATTTCATGAGAGATTTTGCCTATTTTGGGAAGCACAGACCAAAATATTTTAAATGAAGTCGCAAAAGGAATTTAATTGAAAAAATAATCGCTCAATGTGTTTGGTTCATGGAAAATTAAGAAAGAAAACACATTTTCTTGAAAAGACGTTTCCATGACAATGGTAACAAATAAATCATAGATATATGTGGAAAAAAAACACACAGGGAAGTACCTAAAATATGTTTAACAACTAATAAGACGTACCTAGCTCCATACTATCACTATGGCCCACAACATAAGACTTACGTGACTCCGCTATTTATCTGCCTCGGTATGTCTAAATTGTTTCTGTTCATTTTCTACCCATTCTACAACTCTATCCTCAATTTTTCAGTCAACATATTTCCTTTTCAATATATATACATTTTATCTTCAATTACTTGCTCTATAGTTTTCCCCAACTTTATAAAACATGTCAACGATTAATTATTTGAAACACTTACGTTGCATTCTCATAGTAACAGCTAACAAGAATATTTTAGAAGAAGTACGTAAAAGATTCCTTACAAATGAAATTCTCGTTTGATGATAGATTTGTGCTTGACACAACGATAAGAAAGACAAACATGTGAGGCGACATACCATTGCAATTAGCTCTGCAATATCGATGCTGAGGGGATCGAACTCCGAGGTGACCTTTTCCCCAACATTTACAAGGATATCTTGCAGAGAAGATATTGATACTCCTGTACGCTTTGCAAGCTCAGATATAGTTATGCCTTCAAAAATGTCAATAATTCTATCGGGATTGGATTTCACATTTTTCATTGGTTTAGGTGCAACATAAGGGGCTTCAACAGGTGGTTGATTTTTAGTTTTTTTTTTCACATAATTTCTCCTCTTAGGAGCTTTTATACCATATGCTTCCTCTTTTTTCTTTTTTGCCAATAGCTGCCGACTTGCATAAAAGTACCTAGAAAAAAATTGAACCAAACTTCATTAACATATCTGAAGCAATATAGTTTAGAATGTCAAGATAAAATGTGAAAGCATGTAGACCAGCTGAAATCAGTTATGAGTTCAGCAAGTTTTCGAATTAGACTGAAAATTTAAATTGCTAATACTTAAGCTTGCTCATAGAACAGATAAATTGTGAAGCATGGACATCAAGGAGGTCAACTCAAATCAAGCTATGCCTTTAGCAAAAGTTTTCAAATTAGACTGAAATGTTAGATTACTAATATTTAAATTTCCTCATAGAAATATGGGCTGTAGTTTGATTCGATATGTGGGTTTGAAGGGTTCTCACGTGCTGCAGAGATTAGTCGGGCATATGAACCCTGGTTGCAAGAAAAAAGAAAGAAAGATTCCATATAGAAAAACTAGGATCAAGCACGTGTAATTGTGATAGTTAACCACCATATATGTGTATCAGACACCATAGAATTTGTGGCACTCCATAAATGTGCCAATCGTAGACATTCGACTATGAAAGTCTTTTGAATTGTATGAGCACCCACCTTGGTGTACTTTTAATATCTAGCCCAGTCAACTAAAAAAAGAACAGAAACTCTTAAAAACACAAGAGGCTAGCCTCAGATTGGGTCACTCGGAACATTGTGTGGTTTGTTATTGGATGTCAATGGCAGTAGAACCTGTGTTGTGGTGGACAATGGTTAAGGCAGTCATGGTGGGTGATCTTAATAGTTGTATTGGAAATGAAGGTAGTTGACAATGGAGAACAAGAGTTGGGGATAAAAGCTCAATCTCAGTGGAAGACTGGATTTGGAACATTGTTTGCTTGGGACACATCAATCAATGTAGAAATGTGAGTCTATTTATCTACCATGTTATCGAAATTTGTGGAGGAGCGTGTACACCGGTGTCTTAAAAGTATCTTAGTCAGCTCAGTGCAGTTGTCCAAGGAACAGAAAACTAATGAAGAAAAGGACAGATTTGCAAAAAGATTGGTGAAGATAGATAAAAGCAAGATAGGATGAGGAAAAATGAAATATACGATAACAAAATAAATTCATGTCAACATACCGACTATGGCGCACTATGGGTACAATTGTGCCATTTTCACTGCTTCTTAATGATTGGTTAACACCGTATTCTGTACCACAAATATTCAAAAGAATCTAAGATGATAATAACGATATCATATAATTATAGGGAACCCATAACTAAATAAGCTAATTCAAGTAAAATTAAAACCAACACTGCAACCAAATGCTTTAGGTCTCATTAGCAACCTGCCCTAGGGTATATACCTCAAGTAAATACGTAAATTTGATCTTTTTAATAGAAACTTAAAGATTTTAAGTTGTTCCATTATGCGAAATATCTTTATCTTGCCATCTTATGCTATTATTATGAGAAATCATTTTTGCTCTGTATATTTTTTTTGAACTTTGTACACATGTTTTGTATACATTATTGATTTTTAGTCATTCTTGATCAAAAACTCGAGTACCGTATTCGAATAATATCTAACATTTCTCGCACCACATTATTTACTTCCCTTTTTCTTCTTCTATAAAATCAAAAGTTGAATAGAAGGGGCCAAGTCTCTACAAGAGAAAAAAGGCACTAAACTGTTGCAAAATGTTCTAGAACAAGCGCAAGCACCAAACTCTCCCGACGACATACATGGAGGAGGATTTTTTTGGTTTGGCTCTGTGTATGTGTGTGTATGTGGGAGAAGGGGGTTGGAGTAAATGGTGCAAGGCAACATAATTCTTAAGACTGATTAGGGACTTAGCAAAGAGAAGTATACTTAATGTCCACAGTTAATGTAGCAATGAAAGTTTATCCCTCTGAAAAAAAAATTCATTCAAAATTCCCCAAAACACTGTGAAAGGGACCATAATCTTTAAGATATTACTTTGGCTTGGGCGCCAGCTAAGGTTAAAACAAAGAACTCTCCAAGATGCACATAAGAGAAGGAATATATTTTGGATTAACCCACCCTAAGTTGTTATAACCAAAAAAAGAAGAAGCAGGCGTCATGGGCCATCTCTTAATGGAGTGGTAACTGATCAACTGACTCGCTCTCCTTACATGCAATAAATATCCACTAAGGTCGAAATCCAAGCTATGAAATTTTTGCCCTTAATTTACCTAAATCAAACGTACAGATGAAAAAAATTATTTTAGAAATATTTCTTGAGGAACAAAAATTTGGTGAACTGGCAGGAAAACGGGTTCAGGAATGGGAAGGGCAAGAGAAAAAGTTATCACTGTAAAGAGAGCACATCTCCCTGTCATGGAGACGCCAACAAAAATCGCAAGCCTGGTCTAATATTACTGGCATTCCAAACAAATAATTTATAAACAGATATAAACTTGTATCTAGCAAAAAATTAATTTCTTGTGCCACATTATTGCCAATCAACAAATTATTAACTTGAATTCTAACATTCGGCACCGCCCACATAAGTTAAAGCCTGTTTACTCAAAAACGCTTCCCTGAAGTACATGGTTCCTGCCTCCCTGGGAACTAATTAAGGAAACAGTTCCAATCTGTTTACCTAAATGGGAAAACAGGTAGGAGATGACAGAGGAAATGAGTACTTTGACCAAGGTAACAAGTCACCAGAAATGGAAAATAAATATTGGCCTCCCAAGTAGCGAAGATTTATTTAAATATGACCGAGAATTTAGCTCCTAAATTTGATATTTTGATCACTGGACAGTACTATAATAGTACGGTGGTATTACTTTTTGATTATGATGCCATCATATACTACTTCACATTTAGTACTTGAATGAAGTATTGTTAATTAAATCAAGCACATCTCTATTGTGCTTCTGTAAAAAGGCAAGGTATGTGAGCGCATCAGCAATGTGTGCCTAAGTTTTCTCTTTCTCTCATACCCAAATTCTATTAGTGGGACATATTTTCTTACCTGTTTCCTCAATTTTATGGATTATTAAAGACGCCTCAAGGTGTTTACTTATCTTTTTCACGTATCGTTTCCTAAAATCCGTTCTCTGTGAATTAACTATGAGCTACAGCCCAAACATCAACTGGTGAAACGATTTCATAAATTACAGAGGTCAGATAAATCAAATTATACAAGTGGCGGACATTGCATTTTTAGATTACCTGCTATGCTCCTGATAGAAGAAGAGATTGACTGCAGTCCATTACCAAGAGTAGTTGAGGTAAGAGCTTTTATAATACTGGTATGGACACCCTGGTATATCAAATTCAGGAAAAAAAAATTGGCATAAACAACTTCACCTTTTCAAGTTTACCAAGGATAACTTAATGCAAACTGTTCATTAGATTGACTTCTTTCCTAATTGTTAATTAGTCACTTGACTCTCTTCTAACTTATTAAATAGAAGTATAAAAGAGGAATTTTGATATGTCCTATTATGTATTTGGTGACCAAAAATGTCAAATCGGCCGGTATCTAAACAACAATATTTCCTTGACATATCATCATATTCACAGTCAGAGTGTACAAATATACATTAAAAAATCACCTTTTTAGTTAAAATTCTCCACGCCATTCATAAGTATGTTAGTCTCTGCCAAAATAAACAACAGAAAAGCTCATACTATTAAATATGGTAAGCAAAAGAACCATAAAACGTAGGAGTGACAATATAAAAGCTTTATAAATCATATCAAGGATTAGGGGAGAAGCACTGATCACAAACATAGATAATGTAGAAGTGACTATATGAACCAGTTTGTGTGGACAAGGATTTTGACACAAAGAATGCCACTTTTAAAAATTGCAAAGTCGAATTAAAAGTGGAAGGGGATTTCTTATGGTTATAGGAAAACATTTTTTTTTGGGATTGTAAATGAATAATAAACCAGTATATGGGTTTCTTATTCCGTGTTCTACACAACGTCCAAGCTACTGATGACTTGTCGTAAAAATAGGAAACTTACAGTTAAGACGTTTAAGACTCTAAGCCGATACACCTTACCTAAGCTTATTGTAAAGAAACTCAACATTTACATACAAGACCTAGTGAATGCTTTTATTTACAATAACCCATGTGAAAATATGTCTACAAGGAAAGGGGTATCTTCCTTTACTGATAGAGACCATCTCTACTACGCAAATCTTGAGGCAACGCAGATTTCCCATGATTGGTCAGATGGGTTCCTCCCGCTCCAGGTTTTTTCATCCGATATCATAACATGACAAGGAGCATAGTCATTTACATCATCTAATAAAATGGATCAAGGTTTGCCAACTAAAGAAAGAGTGGGGTTTTAGGTATAAGATATTTACAGAAATGGGGCTATCTTTGGAGATGTTATGGCGAGATGTTATCGTTTAACATAAATGGATTACTGGAGCGGTTATCACCTCAATGAGTTCAGTGCGTGGATATGAATGTTATAGACATTAGAGAAGTTCATACTACTGACTCAACAGGACACAGATAGAGGAGAGAGTGGGACGACATCTCTTGGGGTAAGTCTATAATAGTGGAAGGATTTTTCAGTATTCATTCCATTGTTAAACTAGAAAACCAACTTTTATCATGCAGTACATTATATTGTAACATAGAATTTCAATCTTAATTTTTCTTTAAGAATAACGAACTTCAATAGTATCCTAATTTTCCTTTGCATTTGCCTAAATACTAACGCTGATCGTCTTATGATCAGATTTTCTATTGAAAATTGAAATAATTTTACTTGTTCCTATTTCCAAATTTTAGATTAGAAAAATACATTAGACATACCGCCTTGGTACTTACTAGTTCCCCTTTGCTATTTTGATGTCCCAAAAAACATTCCAATATATTAGAAGAAAAAAAGATTAGAAGATAATGGGACACATGAGTCTCAAATAACCCAAGTTTCTTCAAATTTCCCCCATTTTCCTAAAGAATGAGCAATACCCAAACACCAAAACATAGTCGAGAACACAATTAGAGTGATAAGCTAAGATAAATGGGAACTTTGATTCATTTAGTCATTCCCTCAAACACCTGATATGCAAGTAATCCACCTTAAATAATTTGGACACCACTAACTTTATTAAAATCATTGATGGTAAATGAAACAGTAGTAGTTTAGGGAGATTTATATTAGAACAAATTTAGAAGAGATTTAAAAGAGAACTGACCTCCTTATCATATGGTGGAGATTGCTGAAAGAGAGCGTTTGAGAGAGATCGTGGGAGCTTCTCAATACAACCAAATTGTCGTTTGATATGGCTTATTTGAGCAGAGAGAACAGGTATAATCTCTCTAAATGCATGCTAGGTAACCATGTGATGTGCCTTGTAAACGACCGAGAGATGACGGGGGAGAGAGAGTTTGGTTTGGGAGATTAATGAGGAGAAGAGATTGGAAAGAAAGAGAGAGAGATGAATGAGAAGGAAATTCTTTATGAAGCTTCGAACCAATCGTTCTTAGGGGCTAGGGCTATTCATTGCAAGTATAATGCAACTTTGGACAATTGCACCCTCTTGCAAAATGCAACAGCTAACTACGAACCATTAGAAGTACTTAATATATGTGGGTGCAAAGAGATTACTGATGAATGCGATAAAGAAGTAGAAGAAAATGGCATGGTAATATTGTTGCCCCGTTTAAAGTTCTTCTGTCTATGGCAGCTGACTCTCGAGCTTCTTCTACCACCCGAGGGGTTACCTCTGCTCCTTCAGTGCCCTTCCTTGGAGACACTTCAGATATTGGAATGCCCGAATTTGAAAAGGTTTCCCTTTCTCCAGAGCACATACAAACTGGAACTGTTTGAAATAACAAATGATGAATGGTTTGAAAGGTTTGAATGGGATGACCTAAGAGTCAAGTCGCAACTACAAGTTGTCGTAACGAACGCCTGGGTAAGTTATCCCAATAACTATACACCTTTTTTTTGCTTTTTCTGTTGTGGGTGTCTAATTAAGGAAATTTATTTTCAAGTCAGTGCACTTCCTCTGATTCATGGTTTTTATAAGATGGTTCATGGCTGGCTCTCTACCTTCTAACTTCTAAGTCATCTTTGATTTGGAGAACAACACTATTAGATTTATATATACTGTTTTAATGTTCACGTTTCTTCTAATTTTACTTCAACAAGGTATTTCCACGAGTTTTTCGTGTTTTTTTTCTTCTAACATTTCCACTTTCTTTTGCAAATTATGAACCCCATCCCATACTTGGCAACATCGACCTTACAAAAAACATCTTTTGAAATTGAGCGTTGAGTGTGTGGACATAATTCAGCTAATTTGAGGTTTCCAGAACAATAGACATGAAGTTTAGTAGTTTACCATTCAACTCCAAAAAATTATAAATCATGTCTAATGTTTCTAAAGAATATTGTTCGACTGATCAATAAAAGTTGACACATCAAAGTTATCTGCAACAAGTTTTGTTGAAAGGAGGCTCTTACTAACCCTCCAAATTATTGATCGTAGTATTATTCACGCCCAAAAAAAAAGAGCAAAAAAATAGAAATGTTTGGCTTACAATGTTTAGTAACAGAATTTTTTTATTTTAATTAAACACAATGTCAAGTTGTTTCAGCAACCCCCGTCTTTTTTTGCAAAACTAATTTTGTTCGTAAAGTTTAGTCTTCTTAAATACCCCCATAACCCATTTCAACTCATACTTCGCAGCAGAGACAAGGAGATGTCACCAGGGTGATCTGCTCAACCTCAGTTCAAACCAACGCGCAATGATGTGGTGATTAAACCAAACAGGAAATAGGATAACACGACGTCTATCAACAAGACTATAAGGTAATGTCTTATTTTCATTTTGCTCGTTATTATTGTGAATGATGAACACCTAATTGGGGCAAACTACTGCTTTTGATTTTAAATTGATACAGAAGGTTGAAATATACTAATTTCTGCAAGTACATTTTAGATCTCTATAATCATGTTTATTTCATACACGCACACATACACACACGTATCTACATATTTATTTTTGAATGGCAAGCTCGTAGACCCCCTTGCTAAAGCTGGACTAGGGCGATGTATATCATCGTAAGAGCATATGCAACAGCTAGGTGAAGGATGACATGGCAAGGTGAATTCATGAATTCACCTTGCTTTTGCTCAAATCCACCCACGACAGCTAGGTAAATTCGCTGACGTGGCAACCAAAAATCACCTTCAGGGTGGATTTTTACTTTATTGATGTCCCGTACTTTTGAACTGCGCGGCATCAATAACCAATTATATTATGACATTTGTCAAGATTTAAGTGGCTTTCATGCCCCGCAATTTAGAACAGCGGGACATATATACGTTTATGATTGCGATACGTGGATGGTTGTGGTTTAAAGTAGAGTAACGACTAGTTGATGCCCCGTAGTTCAGAACTGCGGGGCAAAGCCTGTTAAAATGAATTGCTCAACACTCCTCCCTCCTTAGCTTATAAATAAAACTCTATCAAGTTCCTAAACTTCTACCATGTCATCCTCAAGCTCCCAATCTAATTCTTAAAACCACTCTCAATCCTTCAATACAAACCAACAAATAAACTTCTTTTTGACTCAATTCGAGGTATTTGATTCGTCAAAAATGCCTAACCCTTCCCAATTTCGCGATCGCCATATTCGACAACTATTCCCGCCACCCAACATTCATTTCCAATCTCAATTTGATCCCCAAAGAATCAAATATAACCCTCATTACCAAACTTAAGGATATTACCCCCAATTTAATGCGCAATTAAGCCCATACTCTCAACCGGTGAATCCATATTTTTCATCTCGAATTGATTTCGTCGATAGAAGTTCGAGTACCACGCCGATAGGAGGTACATGGGGTTTAAATGATTTAAACCTCAATCCATCACCAGTTGTATTTTCGGTTGTCTCTCCGATTATCCCTCCGGTTGTCACAAGAAGTAATGCGCACAAAAATGCGAAGCCTAAAAGAAATATGGCACCGACACCTATCGTACTTGAGTATGGAGTTAAGGCAGAGGATGAAGTTGATGTTGACAAAGAAAGATATAAAAACTCAAAAAATTGAACGTCTGATGACTTCGTGAATCTCGCATGCACTTCGTCCCAAGTGTCTCAAAACCTCGATACCATGAACAACTAAAAAGTAATTATATTTTGGTTCAAGGTGTGTGACCAATTCAACTCGTTCTATAATGACCAATCGATGTGGCGATCATATAACGATGTCAATTGCGTGTATAAGGGGCGGCTCAATAAGGATTATTCAATCTTTAAAAGCATTATTCAAGACCTTGAATAATGACATTTTACCGGCATTGGAACGGGTGACGAACGTAGTAAGTATATAATTTTTTTCTCATTTCATTAATTTTGTTAGGTTAATCGTACTTATAAGAATTTGAAACTTGATTTGTAGCTTGGTATGACATACGATACCTTCGAAAAAATATAAAATAAATCTTTCTAACTTCGGGAGGCTTACAAAGTTTTGGAAAAATGCCCAAAATGGTTACAAATTCATCACATCGGGCAACCTGGCTGCAACGTCGTGAGGAAGTCAAATTTTAGCGATAGCCCGAGAAACTCTACAAACACCGAACCCTCTACACTTACTTTTGTCACTTCAAATGTTGTAACTCTAGATGATTCTACCGACATGGATGCACCACTATATGCTTGTGGGGAAGTACGACCGGACGACAAAAAAAATTACAAAAGGAAGAAGAAGCTAGAGCTAGAGTATGAGAGGAACAAAAGTTGGCTAGAGAGACAGAGATTTAAAGGATGCGTGAATCGTAGCTAGCTAAAAAAGAAGTCATCGAAGAGCAAAATTTAGTTAAGGTGATGACCACGGACACAACTAACCTACTACAGGCACAAAAGCGTTGGATGAAGAAACAACTTAAACTTTATACCAAGAAGTTGAAAGAGCAATGTCCAAGTGATGGCGACGTTGCCAGTGATGAAGATTGATGTAATCCATATCGTTAATAGTAGTTCTTAATTTTTATGTTATGGTTTATTTGAATAAAATTGTTATTAATTCTTTTATTCCACAAAATATACTTCAATCAAGTAGATAAAATGCATTACAACTTCCACATAATATTACAAACTTCGAAACAAAAATACATTACTTTAGAAAATAAAAAAACAATCTACACTACTCCGCCCTTTTTTGATTCTACAAATGCGCAACAAGTTCATTTCCTAATTGGAAATGAGCACCTTCATTTCTAATTTCATTAATCTTCCAGATGTACTCCGCCATAGTGTTGAGAGCGTGTGTTGGATTTAACGTCTCATGCACCCTATTCACAGATTCTCTAAACTCCGGATCAATATCCACTTACCGAATATAAATATGACGTTCATTTGTGACGATCATGTTGTGCATGATTATATATACGTACATAACATTTCCTAGATCACTAGGCATTCAAAATCGCGCACTGTGTGCCAAAATTTTAAATCTAGCTACTAATACCCTAAAAGGATGTTCTACATCTTTCCGACATGCTTATCGCATCTTTGTAAAATGTCTTTCGGCATCATTCAGCGGATTTCTTATGGTTTAAACAATTGTTTGTCATTTTGGATAGACTCTATCCGCTAAATAATACCCCATAGTGTGCAGGACCGTACCTATATTATAATTGCATGGCGGCACAGCTCCATTAGACAAGTTGTTGAAAAGTGACTCTTGATGCAAGACGTTCACGTCATTGTTAAAACCGGGCACCCCATAGAATGCGTGCCATATCCAATGATCTTGCGATGTAACCACTTCTAAAATTACCGTTAGATGCTTCTTATACACGGTATATTGTCCTGCCCACCCAGTAGGACAATTCTTCCATTTCCAATGCATACAATCTAAACTACTTAATATCCCTGGGGAGCCTCACGATCCATTCACTTCTAACAACCTTAATGTGTCTTTTTTATCGTAATATCTAAGATATTGAGCTTTGAATTGTTTGATAATTATTATGCAAAAAAATTTCAAACTCAAATTACCCGTAGACTCCCCAATCCGAATGTATTCGTCTTGGGCGTCTGCGCTTATACCGTAACATAACATGCAAAGTGCGCACATTATCTTTTGGTGCGCCAATAAGCCCATCATTTTAGCGGTATTTTTTTTTTGAACAAAATAGGTGTTCAAAGAAATAACTTGATCATAAATATGTTAATACACACCTTCGCTTATACGGAATCGATGACAAAATGGGATACCGACGAAGATTGGGTTGGCACCCAAATAATCCCTCATAAGGCTAAACTCACCCAATTTAAGATCACGCCCTTTTTGCTTGTCAATCCTTCCTATTTTACTACACCCCGTGCTTCTGTAATGATGTCACCTCTTACTCTTTTTCTTCCGCTTCTCCTATTTCAATGAGAACCTTGTTATAATCATGCATCATCATAATTTGACATCGGAAGAGCTCTTTGGTTTTGGACGAAGATGAAAATGATAAGAGTAATAGGTCGGACCTGTGTAATGGCGTATTTCCGGAGGATAATCTTTGCCAATACTTTTAGTAAGGACGATGCAATAACAAGCCTAAAAAAATAAGATTTTAAATAGAAAACTCAATAAAGGCTGAGAAAAACTACGACCTCGAGAAAGGTTTTGATGTAAAATCTAATAGGCTGCTAGTTATTACAATTTGTGTTGTAATAGTAAAGTAAGGAAGAACGAATGGTCAAAGTTATGGATATGAATAATCTATTCTCTGCCTGTATTTATAGTAGATACAGGCAGTTTACAAAAGAAGACCCAATCTCCTATTTCTGGGGTAGTGGGCGAAGTTCGCAGATCTATAACGGCTCTTTCTTAACCAGGCGCAACAGCTAGTTTTGGTAGGTCAAGGACTTGTGGTATCTTCTCGAATATTGTACTATCTTCGACTATGCTATGCTGGCTTACCCTTTTCGAATCTAGGAAATATGCTACTACAATCGCCCCATTCTCGACAGAAGTACTTGGGCTGTGTCGAGAATAAACTGGAATATGACGAGGTTGCCGAATGTTAGAAAGTCTCCATGTTGTCATATCCGAGGTCAAAATGAGGTGAATCGGGTCATGTTTTACCCGATGGGCATTTAATGTGGAACATTGGACTTTAGAACTGGAAGTGAAGGTTATAAATAGATGGTATAAGGAGGGAATGTTAGGTGGTTGATTTGGAAAGATGTCGCCCCAAGTGTGGAGCAAGTGGCCTAAGGATGAAGATGGTTACCGTGACGACCAAACAGAGGTAAAGTGTTTTGGTAATTCTTTATTTTTTGATCCTGTACTGGTTGTCATCATGGTGGGTGGATTTGGGAGAGGTAGAGTTAGAGAGTATTTTCACGTGGGGTATTCGTTGGGGTTGGTTTCAGTTTCTGTTATCGAATGTATTGAAATTTATCAAATTTTTGGAGAAGGGGCTACTGCTCATATTGAAGATGATGATGAGAAGGTTGGCTGGACGTCCTGGGATCTTGTCAATCCAAGGTATCTTCTTGCAATTTTCTTTTGCCGTCCTTCTTAGGGAGCAGTTTTGTTTAGAAGTTCCCTGACCTGAGATTCATGGAGTTTCTTAGGATATCGCTGCCCTTTTTGCCGGAGCTAATGTCAAATTCTAGTGATAAGAAGCAATAATGTCAGATTCGGGTGAAAAGAAGTAAAAGTATTGGTCCTGTATGTCGAAGTAAAGAATGTAATGTAGTTGGATATAATGTAATCGAAGGAGTGAGTTGTCGAATGTAAAATGTAATAGAGTGCATAAATTAAATTTATTCTTCAACTTCTTGTTGTGTTTATAATTTTGTGATATGTAACATTTAAATAAGCAAATGATCAAATTATTGTGATATCAAAGTAAAATGTGTTGATTGTGTATAAGTTTCAAGTATAATACATCTTGAAGTATAGTTGGTTGTGTGGGGCCAAGAATGGATTATGAGGTTGATTGATTTAACTTGTGAAATTGAAAAGTTCCAATGAGAAATAAATGTGGATTGAGTTCACTTTGACTTTGTTGGACTATAAGTATTCGTGTACTCAGTAAAATTGTGATTTTGTGTTTGTTGAGATGGTGAAGACTATGGCGCAAGTACGGAATGAGGTGTTCAACCGCATTCAAGTGAAGTATTGGGAGTTGTATAGGAGGTACTTCAGAAACCGGTACGTCAATTATCAAATGGAAGTTCCAGTGGAACCGAATTATGAAGGGATGAGCGAGGTAAAGGCAAAGGATGCGGAAGAGGATTTTCAATTTTATTGCCAACTTGAATTTTAGAGTCCTCCGGAGCGTGTTAGTTATATGTACACTCGTGCTAAAATGTTGGTTAGGAAGGAGGAGGATGCTGTAATTAGAAATATTTAAAGGCAATTTGATTTTTGAAGTAGTCAATGTAATGGTCGAATAATTTTGTATTGTGAAATAGAATGAATTTGTTTGTCAGAGATTGTTGTCGATGATTGTAATGAGTAATGTTGTCAAATATTTATGGACTTGTGTGATTGAATGATAAGTACTAATACAATGTTGTGTTGTGGGTAATTGTAATGTCGAATAAAATTTTAATTTTGAATTGAATGTTGACAATTTTCCTGAGAATACATGGGAATTGAAATAATGATAAATGTGTCGAGGTAATGATAAAAATAAAAATGGATAGGTGTACTCCTGTAGGTAACATTTTAAAGTATAAGGAAATAGAAATACAACATCTTTGTGATAAAATAGGCTATACTTTATCGAGTATGAATATGCCAGAGGGTGTCCTTCGAGATATGGAAGGGTTGGAGCAACAGTGTATGGGTTTGTTATCTTTTAGAAGGCGAAGAGTCAAAGACTTCGAGAAAAGACGTGTAAGGCATTATGCTCGAGTACTCGAATTGTCGCAAAGTGGTGCAATGAACAGTCGCGTGGGGTCTATAAATAGCCCTGTGGTAGGCGACTGTTCATATTTTTCAAATTCTGCAAAAACTCTTTCTAGTGCGAACTCCTTGTGTTTGTCACTAGAATCGTTGTCAACAATTAGGAAATAGGAGATCAGTATTTTGATTGAGAGAGCAAAGCGGGCGAAGTAGAGGGATACCGAGGCAACGCAAATTTAAGGTTAGTAATATTTGTTGTTCTGTGTGATATTTGAATAATTTGTGTAAAGTTGTGTAGATTTATATACGATGGGGATAGTCTTAGGACGAATTTGGTTTAGGAAGGATGGATTGGATGTATTTGGAGGGAAATGATGGTAGGGTTTTGATGACAGAATTTGTGATAGTGATGGTTGAAGGTTGCTATTTTTGTGGCAATACAATCGTAAAGGGTTATAATGTGCTGGTGAGAGAGAGTTTGTGAGAAATGGGCAGTGAGGAGGGTAGAGGGTGATTGGCGGGTATCGCTGCTAGTACGGCGCGACTGTAGGGAATTGTTAGGATTTCTGCGAGATTGCCAAAAATAAAGTTACGAATTAGGTGTTATATGGCCGATTTTCATGCCAGAGAAGGTGTATTTTCGTATCTTTTGAATTGGGGCGGGAAACAGGCGAAGTGTAGTCGAGAACTTTGGGATTCCTGAACTTCAACAAAAATACATATTAGTACAATAATCGATGTTAGGACATAAAAAAATACTAATTGTTGTAAAAAAATAGAATCTGATTTTCAGGTTCTTAAAAATGGCTAAACTAATTCAAATCGATGATAAAGATATATTCATGAACCTTTAAGATGTAGAACCCCTGATGATTAATATAACTACCTGTGTTCAACAGTTAGATGGTAGATATAGGGTGGGGCCGAGTAGTGTAGACATAGCTAGTGTTGACCAATTTAGAATGGCACCTAGGATTGTCGAAGTTTCTAACGAGGAGGGTACCAAGATAGATGTGGATCACGAGCCACAGGCTAGTGATTGAGAAGGTAGTGGGGGTGGGGAGGAAGATGTTGAGGAGGGTGAGGAGGCCTATTTTGGAGAGGGTCCAGAAGCAAGAGAGATACTGGGTTTCAAGAAGAAGTTTGGTATTCTGCAAGACATTAGGTTAGAGGAGAATCAATATGTTATGACTGACCAGGAAGTTCCATTGGGTGGGATTCTCATGCATCGAGGACAAATTAAGAAGGGGTTGAAGCTCCTTCTTCGAGCTGATCAGAAGAAGTTGTTAAATTTTTTCGACGTGGCACCTGGTCAGTTTAACCCAAACGTGTATGACCTATTTCGTGTATGTGGGGTGATAAAAGGTCGATTAAACTCAAGGGGGGAAGATTTGATCACAGTGGATGATTTATGTATGTACTACACACTTAAGCAGAATCTGAAAAAGATAGGCTACCGTTACTTGGCGTGGTTCCTAAGGAGACCGTTGTTCTATGACATGGTGTCAACAAGAGGGCGGCATAGCGATAAACGCTTACTCGTGCCTAGGAACTACGAGTTTGATAAGAAATATCCAGGGGAGCCCTTGAAAAGAAAGACTTTTCATTTAGGTTTGTGGTTAGGTAATGTAAATGCCGATGTCTTGGATTTGTGTATTTGATGAAAATTGTTTGTAACTGCTTTTTGGTTTTTATGTAGCTTTGAAAGAGATCGATAGGAATTCTGAAGTACAAAAGCAACTATACAATATCAGGAAGGGTTACTACGGTAGGATCGACAACCTTGTCGTCGACCAGGAGAGAGTTGGCACTTTGTTTAGGGAGGCAGGCTTAAAGAGGTCGAGGGCTAAAGGGGCAGAAGTTCCAGGAATAGACGGAAAAATGTCTGCGAAGAATAAAAGGGCTTTAGAGTCTAGTTTGCCGTTGGAGAATCCTTCGTTAGCTGGGTATACGATGGATTCGGTAACTACAGAGAGAGACTCGATGATTACTGAAACATTGGGGAAGGGATAGAAGAAAAGGGCGGCTAGACAAGTTGTTTCTCCCTTACTTCCTCCGAAAAGGTCTTCTCGAAGATCAACAAACGAGGAGGGGGTGAAGATTGATACATCAATCGCCGTATCTGTTAGGCGACCTTCAATTGGTTCGACAAGTATGCTTCCAACGAAGAGGGCAGATTCGGAGTCGTCGAAGAAGAAATATGTCGAGGAATATGAGATTGAGGTCGAAAGGACCATGGATTCATATGTGTCTGGGATGGACATGCTAGAGGTGGAAGTGAACGGCTATTTGGTTGGGGTGGAGAACTTGATAACTTTTCTTAGCGAGGGACATTGAAACATGTCGACGGTGAGAAATTTTTTTGCTTTGATTCGTTTAAAGAATCTTGTACCTCACATAAATACTCATATTATTAATGTAATACAGATCAAGAATTTGTTGACTGAGGCCAAATGTCTTATTGTTGGTGGTGGTACTTGGTGGCGTATAAGAACATCGAGAAAGATTTGACGAGGGAAAAATAAGCTTTGATCCAAGACAAGAAGAAGTTGAATGATACGCTGAATAAGTACAAGTTGGAAGCTGGGAAGGCAAAGGAAGTTTCCCTTCGTGATGTAAAGAAAGTTTGGGAGAAAAAGATCGAGGTGATAAGGGATGAGTTGGCGAAGGGGAAAGAGGAGGCATTGGCATCGCTGAGAACAAATTTCGAGAAAGATGTGCAAGAGCAGGTTACCGATGCGCGTAAGGCGATGGAGCTAGAATATGGGAAGATTTTGGAAGAATTCAGGGCTCAGCTGATACTGGATAATTTAGATGCTTGTAAGAAGGTGAGGGCCAATTATGTAGGTCAATACGAGGAGATGGAGCAGAGGAAAGATCATTACAAGCGGTTGGTCAATGTCGGGGGCTTGGTTTTCGAGGATTTAGATCCGTAAGATGATGTTTCGGAAACTCCTGAAGTTCCTAGTGGGATGAAAGTTGTCGATGATTTTGTGATGATGAATTTCAATGATTTGTGTCCTGAGGAAATATTTGTTGTGCGTGCTCCTGAAGGTTTAGCGAAGGTTGATGATGTAATTTCTCCTCCTACAGTTTAAATACATTTATGTAAATAGTATTTTGTTTGAGAGATGATGTAAAAATTGTCGATGGGACCGAAACAATTTTTAACTAAGTGTCTTTTGAATGCTGATGTGTTTGTTTTTCAAAGAAGTTGTTGGAAAATATTTGATGCATATTTACTGCAAAATTTATGCTAAGTATTGATATTCAATAAGATTGATATTTTGAAATATGATTGTAAATAGTAGCGGATAAGTAAGAAATACAAGTTTGCGTGATGAGTAAACGATGGCCACGGAATGGCAAGTAATGGGAAGGATTACCAGATGTGAATCCCCAATGGGGTATCTAGGTTTAAATTTAAAATGAACAAAAAATGACATGTTTTGTTTGATAAGTAATGAATGCAAACAAGAATATCCTGTAATTGGATATGGTTTGCGAAGATTGGAATGATAGTTTTGAGGCATACATTTCAAGTATGGATCGTGACTAAGTAAGGATAGTAAAGATTGTTGTTAGTATTGACACATACTTATCAAGTATGGATCGAGACTAAGTAAGGATAGTAAAGATTGTTGTTAGTGTTGATGCATACTTATCAAGTATGGATTGAGACTAAGTAAAGATTGTAAAGATGATTGTTGTGTGGATACATACTTATCAAGTATGGATCGAGACTAGGTAAAGATAGTAAAGATGTAAGGAAAAGTAAAGATAGCTTTATTTGAATTGATGAAAGTCGTTACAATTGTCATCTGTAAAAATTTTTCAGTTGGGCTATATTCCATAGATATTCCAGCTGGATTTCATCTTCTATCATAAACTAGTAAGTTCCACTATCTGTTTTGTCACTGACAATGTATGGCCCTTCCCAGCTTTCTGACAATTTTCCAAAATTCTTAGGTCGAGTACTATCTCTGAATCCGTTGAAGGACAAAGTCGTCGATACCAAACTTTCGTTTTTGAACCTTTTTGTTGTAAGTTTTTTTCAGTATGTCATGGTACCATCCCAAGTTTGCGATGGCTTTGTCTCGGGTTTCTTCGATCCAGTTGAGGTTGCAGAGGAGACCGAGTTCATTGTCTTCATCTGTAATTTTTCTTCGACCACTTGGTAGATCGAGGTCTGAAGGTATGACTGCTTCAGTACCGAAGGCCATCATGAATGGAGTATATGTTCAAAGAATTGTCCGGTATGCCCATAGAACACTTAGTAATTCATCGACCCATCTGCCTTTCTTTTCGTCGAGGCACTTGCGTAGTCCTAATTTGATGTCTTTGTTGATGGCTTCAGCTTGTCCGTTGTCTTGAGGGTATTATGGTGTTGAAGTTGAAAGCTGAATCTTGTACTTGTGGAGGAAAGTGAGGACTTTATTGCTGATGAATTGTTTATCGTTGTCAGACCGTATCATTTGTGGGCAGCTAAATCTGGTGATTATGTGCTCCCAAAGGAACTTGATGACTTTACTTTCATCGGTGTGACATAGAGGAACTGCTTCGACCCATTTTGTGAAGTAATCTGTGGCTACAAGAACGAATTTGCAATTTCCCGATGCTTGGTGGAAGGGCCCAATGATATCGATCCCCTATTTTTTGAATGGCCAGAGGACATTGCTAATGTGTAATTCAAGTACTGGGATTTTGATGTCTTGAACGTGAATTTGGCATTTGTAACATCTTCAAGCAGTCTTCACAGTCCTGTCGCATCTTTGGCCAATATAAACCTTGAGTGAATGCCTATTGGGCTAATGATCGACTTGAAATGTGAGCTGCGCAGATTCCTTCGTAAAGTTCTTTAATATCTATTTGGGCTTGTTTTCGAGAAAAACATTCGATAAGAGGTCCTCCTCCTGTAAGGCGACAGAGGATCTATCTTGGACTGTGAATCGCGGATATTTGGCCAAGAGTGAGTGGGACACTTCTTTGTTACTCGGAAGGATGTTGGAATTGAGGTATGCATAAAAAGGTCTTCTCCAATCATCTTTATCTTCATCTTTAGCAGCATTGATGTGCATCGTAGAGCTCATAGCGAGACTAGAATGTTCGATAACCTCGATCTCAAAAGTTCTCTTTTTACTATCTTTGATCATTGCAGCAATGTATGATAATGCATCAGCGTGGCGATTTTTAGCTTGAGGGAGGTAAGAGATTGTTGCTAACCTGAATTTGTTCATTTTCTCTTTGACTAAGACTACATAGTTGACCATCTTGCCGGATGTCTTGAATGTCTTATTGTAATGATTGGTGATGAGTAAGGAGTCGACATAGATAGTTATTTCTTCTGCTCCAAGTGTTATATCAAGATCTAGTCCATGAAGAATAACTTCATATTCTGTTTCATTGTTGGTGGCATAGAATTTGAGTTTAATAGCTTTCTTGATACGATGATTGGATGGTGTAACAAGAACGATGTCGATTCCTGATCCTCGTGGTCCAGCTGATCCATCAGTGAAGAGTCTCCACCCTGTGTTTCAGGACTAAGCATCTGGCTCTGTAATTGGGTCGTCGACCAATACTTCTTTGAGTTCTTCCCAGTCGGGGTCTTCGACTGTAAAATTTTCCAAGAAATCAGCTATTGCCTGTCCTTTGATTGATATCTAAGGTTTGAAAGAGATATCATATTCGCCAAGGAATACAGACCATTGCTGAACTCTTTGAGATTTTTCTTTTTTAGAGAATACAAGTCTGAGAGGATATTAAGTAATGATTTTGATTGGATGAGCTTGAAAATAAGGTCGAAGTTTCTGAGAGCTATAAACTAGGGTAAGTAGTTGTTTCTCGGTTGTTGTATATCTTTTCTCGGCAGGCATGAGAGTTTTGCTGATGAAGTAAATTAGTTTTTCTACACCGTCGTCTTCTTGAATAAGGACCGAGCTAATGGAATCATCGGTTGTAGATAAGTACATTGTCAGTGTTTTGCTATCAACCGGAGTACTCATGATAAGAGGACGCCCCAAGTATCGTTTAAGATCTTGGAAAGCTAATTTATATTCAGAAGTCTAAACAATTTTCTTAGTTTGTTTTTTGGACAGTGGAGTTGGATTTTAACGATGAAGAAGGTACAAAATTTTGCATCGATCAGATGACTTTGATATGAACCTGTAAAGAGCGGTAATCTTGCCAGCAAATTTTTGTACATATTTTTTTGTTCGAGGCGATGGCATTGCCATTAGTGCTTTGATTTATGCCAGATCGATTTTGATTCTCCTTTTATTTACCAAATGTCCCAGAAATTTGCCAGATGCAACACCAAATTGGTATTTTTCAGGGTTGAGTTTCATTTGGTAGATACGAAGGATATCGAATATGGTTTAGAGGTTGTTGCAGTGATCTTCACGTTTTAAGCTTTTTCAAATCATGTCATCGATGTATACCTCCCTGATTTTTCCTAAATGATCCTTGAACATTTTTGTGGCGAGTCGTTGGTAAGTTGCTATTGCATTTTTTAACCCATAAGGTATTACTGTGAAACAGTAAAGGCCTCTTTCTGTGTCAAAAGTTGTCTTTTCCTGATCTTCTTCGGCAAGAGGAAATTAATTGTAACCAGAAGCTGTATCCATCATTGAAAGAAGTTCATGTCCTGAAACTGAGTCGAGGAGTTGCGGGATCAGTGGGAGCGGAAAGTTATCTTTTGGGGTAAACTTGTTGGGTTCTGTAAAATCAACACAGACTCTGATTTTCTCATTCTTCTTTGGGACTGCCACTATGTTAGAAACCCATTGTGGATATTTGGCTTCCCTGATAAATCCTACACGAAGGAGTTTATAAATTTCCTCATTTATGGCATCCCGAAGTCGATGAGCTAGATTTCACCATTTCTGTACAACGGCTTCGTTGTCTGGGAGGAGGTTGAGCTTATGGCATGCGGTCGAAGGATAAATGTCGATTATCACTTGGAAGGACCATGCAAAGATGTCGACATTTTTCTTAAGAAGCAGGATCATTATTTCTTTCTTACCGGATGACAGCTTTGAGCCAATAAAGGTGTTACGCCAGGCCCATCGAGCTTAATAGAATATATTACCTTAGTATCACGTTGCTCGAATGTGGGGGGTGCTTTCTACTGTAGTTGTTATGCCTTAAGAAGTTTTTCCATATGAGAGTTAGTGGTGGTTATCTCACACATACGTATAATTACCTGGCTGCCCTTGATTTTCTAGACTCCGTGATCTGTTGGAAATCTTAATGCCATGTGATATACAGGAGGTACTACTTTAATTGAGTGTAGCCAACTCCGTTCTAAAATTCCCAGATATTTGGATTCAGCATCGATGACTACGAATTTAACGAAGGTGATTTCAGACCCAGCCTGATATGGCAGTACGATTTCCCCTATTGCCAACTCTTTTGAACCATTGAAACCTCTGATTGTGGTTGTCAAAGCTTTTATTGAATCTCTGAGTCCTAGAACCTCAATTGCCTTTCGGAATAAAACATTTATGGCACTTTCTGTATCAACGAGAAGTGTGTGTAGGTAGTCTTGTCCTACTTTGAGCATAATGACCAGGGGGTCATCGTGTGGGTATTTGACATGGCATCGAAGGTAATATGGTAAGAACATTTTGATTTGCTCGAGCTGGGGAGAAGTTTTGCTTATTTGTCGGAGGACGTCATTTTGTAACAAGATGTAATCCGATTGTCTTAATTTCTTTTCTTCCCTTTTTCAATTTCGATTATGTAATGATAGCGAGCTTGCCCTTGGCCTTGCTCTTGTTCGATGTCTTTGTTCTTAGTTTCTTCTTCGATAAACTTTTGAATGTCGACTACATAATTATGAAGTCTTCCAGCTAATAGAATGCGATGAAAAATTTGAATGAGAGAGTAACAGTTGTCAGTTTCGTGACTATGCACATTGTGATACTGACATAAAGGTTTGTTGGGAAGGTCTGGAATTGCTTGTGCTGCCCGATATAACTCATCTCCCTTTTTCATTGGTAAGATAACGGAGAGAGTTATTGTCATTAGAAGTAGAACGGGGACAAGTCTGTCTGGTCTTCCATCTCTTCTTCTAGCGTTGTCGGTGTTTCTTCTGTATTGCTTGGGGGCTTTGACATTGGTTAACTTTTGGGGTTGAGATGCAAATGTTTCACGAGATTAGATGGCGGAGGAGCTCTTCATCTTATCCTTCTTTGATCGTTCTATTTCGGTGAAGTTATTAACAACATCAATCATCTCTGCAATTGTTCTTGGCCTGTACAAGGTAAGCTCTTCTCGAACCGTAGAGTCGATATCCAAGGCTGAAGTAAATGCCGGAACGACAATTTTAGGGTTGAAGTTCCCAATTTTTCGTGTTTCCTGCAAGGAACACTTGTAAAAGCTCACCAAGGCCTCTTTTGTGCCTTGCTCGAAGAAGAACAAGGAATCTACAGTTATCTCTTGCTCCTTAGCATGAGCATAATTTGATTCGAAGAGATGCTGTAACTGGCTAAATGTGGTGATGGAGCCTTCGGGGATAGTATGGAACCATTTGAGTGGTTCTTCCTTCAGGCTCATGTTGAAAAATCTGCATTGCATGTGGTCAAGTTCATAGTATAATCCAACTGCGGCTTTTAAGTGTCGAATGTGGGTTAATGGGTTAGTGAGGCCTGCATACTGAATAAATTTTGGCATATGGATATTATCTAGAATGGGCATAACTTTGAGATGGGGAGAAATAGGTCTTACCTCGATTCTGTAGAGGGTAGATTTTTGGCCTGAGATATCAGAGTTTATGGCATGGATCATATTATTTAGGTCGCCCAAGGTAATGAATTGTGGCGGAGGAATTGGTATGGCTGTAACTTGCGGGTCAAAATCTTTTTGTCCTTTAGGTCCCAATCAGTCCCTGATTGGTCTTCTTTCTGGTGTGGGGGAGTTTGATGTTGCGTGCGCCGACTACCTTGAGTTGCCGATGCTGATGATGTAAGTTCGAAGTGTCAAGAAGCCCTATCTGGATTTCTGGATCTGGATCGAGAAGTTCGTCATCATTCTTCTCTTGGTTAATTTTCTCTCTGGGTCGCCCTGGATCGATGATCACTTCGAGCATGTGGAGGTGACGTTTGATGACCAATGAGTCGATCTTGAGTTCTCCGTAAATTTTTCATCTCTTTCTGATGTGTTTGACTTTGCTGGTCTAAAGCTTTTATCCTTTCATATCTTTTTATTTGAAGGGTCTGAGCGTGAATGCGCTAATCTTCCAACCTATGGACTTGGTCGGATTCCATTTGTCTTTGCATTTCGATCACTACACCATGCAGATCGATAGTTTCTAGTATCGGGTTGATTTCGTGGTTCCTCAGCGTACTGGAATGGCTTCGGAGATTCATGTTTGTCATCAGATTATTTTAAGATCAGAAGTGGTAAAGAAAAGTGTGGTTTTTCCCATAGACGACGCCAATTGTAATGGCGATTTTCAGGAGGGTAATCTTCGGCAATACTTTTAGTAAAGACGATGCAATAATAAGTCTAAACGAATAAGATTTTATGAAGAAAACTCATTAAAGGCTAAAAAAACCACGACCTCGAGGAGGGTTTTGATGTAAAATCCAATAGTTTGTTAGTTGTTACAATTTGTGTTGTAATAGTAAAGTAAGGAATAACGAATGGTTAAAGTTGTGGATCTGAATAATCTATTTTCTGCCTGTATTTATAGTAGATACATGCAGTTTACAAAAAGAAGAAACAATCTCCTATTTCTGGGGTAATGGGCAAAGTTTACGGATCTCTAACGGCTCTTTCTTGACCAGGCGCAACGGCTACTTTTGGTAGGTCGTGGACTTGTGGTGTCTTCTCGAATGTTGTACTATCTTCTACTATATTATGCTGGCTGACCCTTGTCGAATCTGGAAAATATGCTACTACAACATGATTAAGCTAAATTGATAACTAGAAAATAGAGCAGAGTGTTGAAAATTAAGAGAATAGAGTAGAGTGTAGAAGATTAAAAAAATAGAGTGTCAAAGATAAATGGGCCTTATAGATGAAAAAAACTAGCCATTGAATTTCTTGTTGAACAAGTTTATGAAAAACTAGCCGTTGAGCTTCTTGTTGAACAAGTTTATGGAAATACTAGCCGTTGAGCTCCTTGTTGAACAAGTTTATGAACAAAACTATAGCCGTTTTGATCACACAAAAAAACCAAGTATGGAGTGGGGAGCAAAGAATATTTTATGCAGACCTAGCCCCCATAATTTAGAACTGCGAGGCATAAGTAAGTGCTACGTGGCTTAATCTATTCTCTTTGTTTGCCCCGCAGTTCTGAACTGTGAGTTATATAGATAGCTCAAGTGGAGCCGCGTGTCCCCCTTGTTTGCCCCACAGCACGGCTAGGTCTGGATGAATTTTGTGTGTGCATCTCTTCATACTTAGTTTTTTTTGTTCTCCCTCTCTTTTAAGAATTTCATCAAACACCTTCCCTCTATTGCAAAATTATCATCACTTAGTTTTTTTATGAGCTCCTCTCTATAGGGCATTTCCCCAAACACTTGAAAAATCCAAGTATGGATAAACATATTTGAACCAAACACAAGTATCACAACATATACGAAACAAACATAATGCATAATCAATTAAAAATAGTTTAAACATAGCATATCAAAGTTCTAAACAAAAAAGAAATACTATAAACGACAATTTAAACAAATAAAACAAAATGTAATAAATAAACGGAAATGTAGGGACCTGTCCCTTGAGTTATGCCAAAATCGAACTATCTCAATACCAAACTCACGTATTATACACGAGACATACACAATCATCAATGACACTTAAACCGCGAACTGATGAAGAATGTAGATCAAACAATACAAATAAAATAGAATAAGTCGAAGACACCTGTCCCCCACAAACTAACAGTTACACATTCAGCTACCACCTGCCCCCATTTTTAGGATAACGTGCCTCTACACGATAACGAACTGAGAATGAGGTCTATAAAAAGGATGAGTTACAGATGAGAAAGGATCAAGAATTTTATATTTCACGACCAAGTTTTTCTAGCTCAAGAGATCATGAACTTGTAATCAAACATCAGCCTCAAGTAATAAAAGTAACAATTACTAAATCCTCAAGCCAAGGTCGTAGTTTTTACCTATTCAAATGTTTCCATACTAATTGTATGTATTATTTTTATATTGGGTTATACAAATTCTTGTCACAGGTACATTTGGTGTAAGAGCTAATTTCGATCTATTTCGAGCTACTACGAAATTAGGCCATTACATTTGGTACCATCTATGAGAAAGAAGACATTTCCACAAATCCTAATACATACAGTTACTCACATATCGTTTTTAATCATGGTAACTTCTAAGCGACGAGCCACAGGAGCTTAACATGAACTCTCCATTGAACCTGACCAGTTATCAGAACTAAGGGCGAACCTCAATGCTAAAAAAATGAAACTGAGCGAGCTCGAGTGTCAATTAGCACAGACCGTGAGCTTCGCAATAAAGAATTTGAAGATGAATGTAGAGCTCGACAAATAGAGCTCAAACGACAGGAAGAACAGATGAGCACATTATAGGCTGCCTTGAAAGTTCTACAAAACATTCAACAAGGTCATGCTCCTAGGGAACATAACGCTGCACCAACTTCTTCTAAAGTTTCAACATGAAATAGTTTGGGACCTTGAGGAGCAACTAGTAGAGGAGCTTCCAGGCGACAACA
Source organism: Kingdonia uniflora (assembly GCA_014058105.1). NCBI lineage: Eukaryota > Viridiplantae > Streptophyta > Magnoliopsida > Ranunculales > Circaeasteraceae > Kingdonia > Kingdonia uniflora. The sequence goes on along the minus strand of JACGCM010001055.1, from coordinate 169,592 downwards.
CGATGATCCACATGTTCCAGAGCTTCAATTAATCTGGGACAGGAAGAATAATAAGAAATTAGCAGAGGACACAGACCCTCCAAGCGTCAAGAAAAGGAGTAGTGATCTCCACACAAGGTGCTAGTTCAAGAACGTTTAAATGAGGGAAGTGGTACTCATAACCCCTGACCTGCACGCCAAGCCATTCTAGTATCACGTCAGTACGTCGTACAGGAACACATGGATCAACGCATCATGGAGTTAATTAAAGCTCAAGCTCTCGACAATAAGGATAATTTGACCAAATTACAGGGTAGTCTGATCGCCAAATTAAGAGTTGTTTGATATGGAAGTACCAACAGGTTTCCATACTCCGAAGATACATAAATACAAAGGCACCGATTCAAAGGAGCTCGTCCAGCAATTTTGAGACTCATCAGGATTTTACTCGAACTTAAACCACATTCTTTGTCGTCTGTTCGCTACAAGTCTTCAGGGTGAACCACTCCGATGGTTCTACTCCCTGCCAGAAAGTTCAATCCTCACTTTTAACCAACTACAAAAGATCTTCGTCAAGACATACGCTCATAACAAAGATAAAGAAGAAAATCTATACACTCTTATTAGTCTCAAACAGTTATCGGGGGAGAAGCTAAAGGTCTTTGCCAATAAATTTCTTGAACTTGCTCGAAAGGTTGATAATCTCGACCGAAAGACATCCGTCTCAGCATTTACCAATGTATTAATTTCAAATCGATTACAAAGCAAATGAACATATATTCATTAACAAACCCACAACCTTGGAAGACATGATTTCCAAAGTCAATGGGTATATCGACTTGGAAATGATGATGTCTGAAAGGTCTAAATTTATTAAATCCGTCCCAACCACAAAGGGTCAAAACACTGAAAGAGAAAGTGAGTATAAGGATCACAACAATGAATAGAAGGAGGACCATGGTGATCAAAAATGCGTCAAAGCCAATACAGGTAAATCTCGCAAAGGCAATTTATTACCCAAGCTGGTACTCCCAAAGATGAATGTTCGGATATCAACAATTTTTCCCATTCTGGAAAAAGATAAATTCTATCATGTATCTCAGCCACTAGAACCAATTAAGGGCCGACCGTACTCCATGCATCACAAGGTAACTCATCATGAAACTAATAACTAATATGCTTTACAGAGGTTACTGGAATATATTTACAAAGACGAAAGAATGCACAAGTATATTATCGACCTAGAAGGATACAAAAGCAAAAACTAAAATATGTAAGTCGAAATAGTTCAAGTCGAATATCAGTCCGAGGAGAAATTGTAGCGCCCCGTATTTTTCTTGGTATAACTCCTTGTGGTCGTAGTAATGGTTTATAAGTTGCACTTGTAGTATGTTATCATAGCTCATGTTTTCCCAAATTTTTAAAAACACCAGCCCATTCAAACCTTCGCCGAATTTCCCCAATTCTTCTCCAACTCCTCCTCCTTATTCTCCACATCAATTCTAGGGCACAACTCTCCCTTTAACTAATTTTAGTTCTAGAGAGAGAGAGGGGAAGAAAGAGAGATGTATTTTCTAAAGCTCTTTACGACTTACAGCTCTGCATTGCTCCACACCGCTCGGCTTTCGTTCTTCATTGTTATTCCTAACCTCAGGCAAGTGTATCTATCTAATCTCATTTGCTTTGATTAATATGAGTAAATCATCGTATTTTAGCTGTTACAATCTTCTTTATACAAAGCATCTCCTAGGTATAAATTGGTACTGATTTAATCGTTCTCTAAATTTTGCTCTTATCATCGCATCAAATCTATATTATACATTTCAGTATTGTGTAGGCAGTCATGTATCCTTTCGTGGGTTATTGTATAAGGTTTCTGTAGGCATACAACTGTTGATCTCTCTGTGTTAGGCTTTGGTTCTTAATAGGTTAGTATACTAATAGTCTGATTTTTATTTGGGTTAGAGAATTGCTTGGGTACTAAAGGTACAGATGATTTATAGAGGTCTTATTATAGGTACGATGGGTCTGATGGTGTTCTGGGGTAACTCTGGCTAAGCTTTGTTGGGGTTCTTTGTTGAATATCCTGTATATGGTTTATGGCAGTTACGACTTAATTGTATTGGGGCTGATTAAATGGTCATGTTGTTTAGTTAAGATATAGCGGTAGTTATTATCTTACTTATAGGATATCATATGAAATGGTTCTGAATACTAGTTGGTTTGAGGTAGTGCTTATTGGTGGGTTTAAATAATTGTTGATTGATGATGTAATATCCAATGATGGTGCTTGACTGCGGTTTAGTTGTGAGAAACTTTATTGGCTGATATGGGCATGAATAACTTGGCTTGATATTTGTTGGAACTAGGCATTCGATGTGTTATATTCTGGTTATAGTATGTGTGAAGGAGATGGTTGGATCTTAGTGTACTATAACCACCATTCTTAGATGATTTCCTTAGTTATCTATTTAATGTTGGTCATTTCAGTTGGCTGATATCATAGTAGTTTCTTTCATTAGTTTGGTTCGTGTAGATGAGATTCTTTAGTATGCTTAGATATCTAGTAGCTGAGTTTTAGATAGTACTTTTGAGATTTGGAAATAGTGGATTCTTATACTATTTATGAGGTTGATCTATATGATTGTTGTATGAGTGTGGTTCAATAATCATCGTAAGATATTGTGCTGGTGATAAGAACTTTGTACTAAATGGATATTATGAGCGAGTCTGTGATTCTAGAACATCTTAGGTAATTCTTTGGTTTGTCTTTTGTGACAACCATTTAAGAGAATGGATTTTCCATGATTCAGTGGTACGCAACTTAGATTTGCTTTGATGCATAGAGTTTCCTTTTGATATAATCGCACTTATTGGGCATGTTACGACAGATAACATTGGATGTTGGAGCTTTACTTCATTTGATAGAGTCCCCACTTGTTATTAAAGTGAGGGTAGATAGATCTTCTGGTCGTAAGAGCGGTAGGTCTTTGGATTTAGTCCTAGATGTTGATTAGACAGGGGCAAACAGATCATTTGATTCTTATAGGATTCAAACTTCTTCATTTCTATTATGTTGGGATAACTTCGAGTTAATGTACACATTAGGGCTATGCTGTTATGGCCCTTGGGTTCGAGTCTCTAAACCAAATATGAGGTAACTGTTTATCAGTGTTCCCGGGTTGCAAGTCCCTAAATTCTTTCCCGATTACTTCTCGGTTGCATGCTTCGCGAGCATCCCGTGGGCAGATCCCTAAAATTTTAAAATAAAATAGGCTTTTGAACTGTAGGTTAAAATTCCTTGAACACCCCGATCAGGTGCATTACCCGCTAATTCCTGGCTTACTAAAAAGGAATTCGCCAATCTCTGGCTCGCCAATAAGGGATACGCTTCTGTTGAGGACAAAAGGGTGCGAGAGTGTGGTCCCACTGAATTAAAAGTGACCCTGTGTACGTGACTTCCAAATTTTATTTCCTCATTAACTGTACTTCTTAGGTTGTAGTTGTTAGATATAAGTTTAGGCTATCGTTGATATATTGGAAGGATATTAGTTTTACTTAGACTGTCTCCTTAGAACTCGTAGCTTGGTTAATATTCTCTTATACTTTCGTTAGAATCTTCATGTCTCTTTTCTGTGTTTATCTTGGTCTATCATGTCTTATAACCTTGGATATTTGTACTTTCTGGGCGTTGCTTGCTGACGCCTTACGCATATATACTTTTTCAGGTGAATTGTTGCGGTAGCGATACTAGTAGTTGGAGCAAGCTGGACTTGCATATTTTGGAGTTCTAGCTATCCTTGTGGTATTATTTATCATTTCTATCTCATTTAGATTTACTTCCGCTGCGTAGTTTCTTAGTGTTGTAGATGTATTTACGATTTGTTTTAAATTGTAGTACATTTTTTGGGGGTTCATCTTTAGGATGCCCGTCGTTACACCTCAGAATTCACATTCTTAATAGTTTATTAAGAAGCCAATTTTGGGGACGTGACAGAAATACTTATATCATATATACCACAACAATATGATCGAGATCCATTAAATTAACAACTCTTCCATATTCAAGAGGAGGAGGTTAATGGAGTGCTGCGACCTTATAGTTTAGGATAAAGAAGCCAAACTCCTTGAGTCAATCCATCGACGATCTGGAATCTCATTTGAAGATTGTGACATCAGTCATGTTAAATTTCCGCATCATGACGCATTAGTTATCATGCTTAAGATGAAAAACTTTGTCATGCATACCATGATGATAGATACAGGAAGTGGAATCGAAATCTTTTTTTAGAGTACAATCGAATAGATGGGACTGACGGACAAAGTTATATCTAGTGACATCGATATCAGTGGCTTCAGTGGATCCAAAGAAGAACAAGTAGGAAAATCATCCTACCAATCACTGTTGGGCCAACTACTCTCGACGTTACATTATACGTCATCAATGCGAAATTTCGCTATCTGGGAATAATGGGCTGGTGCTGGATACACAACATAGAAGCAATTGCTTCTACGTACCATCAAGTATTATGTTTCATACACAATGGTGGCATCTATGAAGTTAAAGGCAGCTAAAAGCTCTCTCAAACTTGTGAGAATACAGTATCTACTATGCAGGATACTTCGAACAGATTTGCCACATAGCAATTACAGAAAGCTAATCACGCCGATGACCAGCCTTCCATTGTCAAACTTGAGTACATCGAGATTGATGAGCATAACAGAGGTACCTATATTGCTACCAAGCTTGCTCAACAAGAAACAAAAGCTCTAATACACTTCTTACAACTCAACAAAGACGTATTCGTACAAACTTTTCAAAAAATGCCAGGAGTCGACCGAGCAAAAGCGTATCAAAAGTAGCTTTTCAAGAATGCGAAGCAGCTTCTATCTAAGGATGAAGAGATCGATTGGATAGAAGAGGGCAAATCAGCTTTTCAAGAACTCAAAACCTATCTGGGGAAGTCTCTCATAATGAGCACCCCGATAGGAAATGAGGAATTGATCATCTACCTCACAGTAACAGATAACTATCTCATCTTAGTCCTCATTCAAGTCGAAGGAACGATTAAAAAGTTGGTATATTTTATCAGCAAAATTCTCACTCCAAAAGAAACAAGATATTTCAAGATTGAGAGGCTCATTTTGACCCTCGTTTATACATCACAAAAACATAAGCCCTATTTTCAAGCTCATTCTGTCAAAGTCATTACAAACAACCCACTTCGGGAAGTTTTATCAATGGAGTAGTCCAGAAGAGTGCAGCGGTTGTCTGTCAGTCTGGGTGAACACAATATCAAATTTAAACAGAGAACTTCAGAAAAGGGATAAGCGGTAGTTGATTTTTTAGCCGACTTCCCAATAGAAGATCCAAATTGGGAAGAACACGATCCAGATCTTACAGAAGAAAAAGAGGACTATCAACTACCTTCCAAACCTTTCGATGAGCGAGCTGCTTGGATTACACAGACAGGTTGGAGACTTCTCACCAACGGATCAGCTGGACCCACAAGGTCAGGGATAAGAATCGTGCTGATAACACCATCAAATGATAGGATTGAGAAATCAATATACTTGGATTTTAAAGCCTCGGATAATGTTACAGAGTACAAAGCTTTGATCCATGGGCTCGATTTAGCATTGGAAATTGGCGTTCCCGAGCTATCGGTCTATACATGTTCTTTGTTGATCGTCCACCACTACTTTGAGAAATACAAAAAGAATGGCAAAATGGTTGATTATGCCACCCTCGTTGCTGACAGAATTAGTAGATTCAACAAAGCTATACTTGACTACCTCCCTCGTGGAGAGAACAGGCACACCGATTCCTTAGCCTACCTAGCCGATTTTTTAGGTACATAAGCAAGGTACCTTCAAATTGAAGTAATCTCTACCCCCAGCATTAATCTTCCCTTGATAGGCGCGATCAACACTAGGGGTGATGAAGAGGAAGACAACGATTGGAGGAAGCATTTTAACACCTATCTCAGCCCGAAGTACGAATATGATGGGCCCCTTCCAAAAGATCCAAAGAAGCACAGACAATTGATTGAAAATTTGAGACATTATACAGTTCAAAAAGGCCTTTTATATCGCATATCAGTGACTGACCCTTATCTCAAGTGTCTCTCAAAGAAACAAACAGATGGCATGCACAAAGACTTACACGAAGGGACTTGTGGTTCCCATGCCGCAAGTCAATCACTTGCAAACATAGCAATTACACAAGGAGTATTTTGGCCAGGAATGAGAAAATAAGTGAAAGAGTACTCACGATGATGTGACGCGTGTAAAAGACATGGACACATGATGTGAACACCTGCACTCGAACTCCGTGCCAGCAAGGTATTATGGCCTTTTAAAAGGTGGGCACTCGATCTAGTGAGAGAATTCCCTAATACTCTAGGTAACCAAAGGTTCTTTCTTGTGGCAATAGATTACTTTACAAAGTGGGTAGAAGCAGTTCCCCTTTGTCGCACTCAAGAGGAAGAAGTCATCTTATTTATCTGGGAGCACATTATCACTCAGTTTGGATGCCCCTACCTGATTTACGTTGATAACGAGCTGCAGTTTGTTAAAGAGAAAGTAGTGGGATTTTTTCAAAAACACAACATCATTCATTCCCCATCCAATCCATACTACCCCCAAGGAAATGGACATGCCGAAATCACCAGCAAGACGATAGTGGATGGAATCAAGAAGAGGCTCAAATAAAAAAAGAAAGAAAATTGGATAACGGAACTGCTACATGTCTTGTGGGCATACCATACTACACCAAGACAATCCACTGGATGTTCCCCCTTCCTCCTTGCTTATGGAACTGAAGCCGTCATCCCCACTGAATACCACATCTTGTCAAAAATCACTAGCTCACAGATGAAGAAAATGAGTTCGAGCTAGCCTGCAATATGAATTAGATCGATGAGACCTGAACTCGATCTATTGCCAACCTGGGTCAATATCATTATATCCTAGCCAGTTCGTACAATTAAAAAGTCTGAAGTCGTAAGTTCCAAATCGACAATCTAGTCCTCAGAGATATCTCCAAGAGCAAAAAAAAGTTAGATGCCGAGAAGCTCGTAGAGAATTGAGAAGGTCCATTTCTAGTCATAGGACGGACTGGACTTAGATCTTATTTCCTCATGACATAGAAAGGCGTCAGAATACCAAGCCCTTGGAACACTATGAGGTTGAAATGATACTATCGTTAAATCCCTAGTTCCCAAGTACATGATACATCTATTCTAATTCTTTACATTTCAAAAGTGAGTTTACAATCTCCAACAATGTGTATATTTTATTCTACTAAATGAAAACTTTCAAGTTTTTTCTCACATAACTCTACAATCATACATTTATGCAACTATCAACGATTATAACAAAGGTAATACTAGTATTCAATCAATTATCTCTACTATCTCTAAGACAAAAGATAAAGCAAAGGTAAAACTAGCTTTCATCTATCTGCACATTTACATTACAGAACCACAGTTCACTTACACATGTTTTCCTTGCAGGAGGTCAGATGAGCTTTCCCTTACCGTATGAGGTTGTGAAGCCCTAAAGTCTGGTGCTCGAGCAACTACAATCTCTCTTCCTCGCTCTATCGATTCTGTAGTAATGGGGCCTATACCAGTTTCCATCAAGTTCAGGCAATTACCTCAATCTATTTTAGCATTGCAGATACAACCTTTGAATATCAAACAATCATGCAAGATATCCCTTTCAACTCAAACCTCTTCACTTCTTCCACAAAATAGGTAATTACTGCCATTATCTCTCTCGAATGCACTTCTTCCATGGACATCCTATATCGGTTCAGAACAACCAGGTCAACAAAAATCACCTTGAGTTTCATATAATTTTTATCCAAATGTGCGTAGTAGGCCTTTGCTAGCTCCAAGCGTCCCTCATAGCCCAACACGACACTAGTCAACTCAGCCACCAATCTCATAGACTTCTCTTGATCAACTAGATTTTGCTTTTATAACTCTTCGACTTCACTATGCAATGCCAACAACTCCACCTCCTGTACATTACTTCCCCCTGCACCAACGTTCTTCAAAATTTTATCCTTTTTCTTAATAACGTTTTCCAACTCTTTTTCTTTGATTAGAGAAACGCCTAACCTATCTCCACTTTATCTAGCTCGTTCATTAGCTTTTCTTATGGTAACTCAAACACAAACCAAATCTTCCTCCAACACTTTGATTCGAACTTGAGCACAAATCAAATCACCCTTAAGGGTAGCCACCTCGGCGTCACTCTTTCTCTGTTTCGATCTCTTTATAGCTTTGGCCTTCTTGCCGTGCGAACTAGACAGGTCTGCCTTTAACTTCTCTTCTCGTGCATAAAGATTATCACACTGATTCTAAGTACTCCAAAGGCTCACATATTTTACTTTTACGGTCTCACTCAGTTTCTCCACATCACTTTTGGCACTCGCCAAATCAGTTTACGCTTTAACCAGTTTGCCATCCTTCATATCCAATTGCCCCCACAAATTGGCAATATTGTCCTTCAGCCCTTTAGCTTCCTCCTCTAACTCTCTAATACGATATTGCGTGGCATCCGCATCCTTACCTTTTACCCTCAATGATTCTACCATACTCTTTAACTTCAATACTTCGTTCTGAGTATTCAATAGCTCACCCTGTACTTTTTCCTTTTCTGCATCCTTACTTCTGATCTGCCAGGTCAGCGCGTTAACATTATCCTGTACTTTTACAAGCCCAATCTCCACTTTGACATACTGATCCGCGCTCTTTTCATTTTCCTATTTAATCTAATAAAATTTGAGCTTAAACTCATAATTACATTCAAGAGCGTGTTCTTTACTCGATCGCACATATTCTAACTCGGCCTGTACAAACAGTTTGATTAAACAAAACAACACTGAGATGTTCAATATCCTACAGTTTACTAAATTACTCACATATCTAAAAGGTAGTTATATATATATATCAAGCCAACACGACATGATGATACTTAGCCCTCAAGCTAGGAAGTTTCTCACTCTGGTGGCAATACAATCTACATCCCATAATCAGATGAACCGCTGATTCTCTCATATTTCAAGGTACAAATTTCTTACCACTCCCATTATTTTGCCCACATTTTACAAAGAGTTAAATATACAATTCTTGGGTTACTTTTGATCTTAAAACTATTCCTATTTGTCCTCGTACATTACTTTACTCTATTCTCTTATACCAACCTTAAATGAGTCGCATATCGAGCACATCTAATTTTTTTAGCTATTTTCTAACCTGAAGCTCCGTGCGCGAAGTCAACAGAGCTGGTGAAGAGTTTTGCTCCTTAGCGAGCTCTTTCTTCAGATCCTCAATTCTGAGGCGTAAACCTTTAAGTTCCTACAAATCATTTACAATATATCATAATCTACTCCATCATTATCCACCAAATATATTCCATACAATAAAAATCCTCCATTTACAAAAAAACAATACTTCAGTTTTTACTTTACCTTCTCATCCTCCCCTCCTTGGTTCTCTAACTCAGTCCTAGCAGAGACCGCATCCAAGCCTTTCACAGTCCCTTGAGGAGAGATACCTTTAGCATCAGGCTCATCCTCTGTATCGGGCTTATCAACCTCCACAAACTGCCCCTCCATTATAGCATCAACGTCAGCCTTAGAGTATCTAACCTCATAGAGCTTTTGACTGAGATTATCACGAGAAGCAGTAACTTCCTCTACACTCTTTTTTGCCTCATCTGCGAGCTCGACCATAGTTACCTGGAATGAATCCTTCATGTCTTTTATCTCCGAGCTCAACCATGCCCTTTTCTGTGCTAAGTCTTACCCGAGTTGAGTAATTTTCTTCTCGAGCTCCGTCTTCCCATCCTCAAACCCGAGGCAGATTCCTTTCAGCACATGTGAAACCTAACAAAAGACAACACAAAAAGAGCTATTCAGTTCGAAGATTTTTCAAGAATAGAACAAATTGACGTATTACACTTACCCTACACAGCTCTAGTTTTACAGCAGTGTTCAAACCCTCAGAGCCTTCTCGAACAACCATCCTCATCTAGTTCTCCACAGCCACCAGATCTTCTTCTACTGTCGAACTCTCCACAATTTCCTTTACCTCGCTTACTGCAGCAGGAGCGTCCACTTTTCTCCTTTTTGAGCTCGTCAAGACCTCCCCACTCTCCGTGGCCGCAGAGTTCGAACCATCCACTTTAGCACTTGTCCTCTTTGGATGCCTTTGAATTAATTTATCAGAAGTAGCCCCCACAAGCTTCGGCTTCAAATTTATAGGTCTAGCCTTAACTATTGTTGGACGTGTTCTAACGTCCGATGATGACTTTCCACCATCTCCCGAAGTCAAACGCATTCCAGTCATTTTCCTCTTGGCCTGAGACTTCTGAACTTTCTCCGATCTGTTGTTAGTCCTCTTGAACCAACTTATTTCGAGCTCACCCGATACAACCTCGAGCTCCGATCCCCCTCGAGCTACAGTATCAATCAGAGATTCCTTTTTTTGTCACCTGAGAACAAGGATCTGCATGCAAAATAGAACATTGTTACATACACATAGGTTGCTCACACGAAAATATAGTTTGATATCGAAAAAATTACTTACTTTTCTTCAAAGTTTCATATATAAGATCCAGGGGTTCCTCCTCTACTCGTTAGAGACAATCGCCTGTTACTCATACCATATTATCATTCCATACTCGTTCAGCAGAATTTAGGTTGAAAATTTGAGATCGAGACGAACTACAAGAGAAATAAGCTCCCCCAGTCGCCGCATAGTATTTTACAGTATAATACTGCAAAATATCTAAAGGGGTTATTTTCCTCTCCACCCCCTCACAAGCCCACCTCCTGTTCAAAGTCTCACAAACATTTATCACCTCCCTCATGTTACCATTCAGTTGGATAGAGCATGCCTCAATAACATTTATGACACATTTAGCAAGATTGCTTAAAGGCACCACTAGCCTAAAATCGAGTTGGGCAAGGTAACACAAAAATCCCTCATCTAAATCCCCTTTCATGTTCCCATTAAAGTACTCAAGAGAAATAGACTCGTCTACTTCCCTCTCACGTTTCTCGTACTCCAAATCAGGTAACAAGAAAAAGAACTAGTCACCATTTTTAACAGTACACCCCCTAAATGACCTCCCAGCATGTTCTATCACCTCATCCCATACACCACCTAAGCTACCTTTCACTTTACAAAACTCCCTTAATGCATCTGAATCTACAGGATAGGGGTAGAAGTTACTAGGGAATTCTGGAAACTCTAGTTTTTTCTCCCCCTCCACCTCTATAACTACTGCATCCGAGTTATTAGTTATTAGCTTGCCCCCCACAGGTTTTATAGTATCAACTCCTACAAGTACATTATCAGTCAAATGACCAGAGGTCGAAGTCTCCATCTCGATAATATGCTCAAAGTTGAGGCTTATTTCTAGAGAGCTTTCTCACGCCTCTACCTACATACAGGTCCATGTATTTCAGTCAAATTTCTTTATAATTTCTTTTTTTATATATGTATAATATCGCAAGATATATGATTTTCCCTACAGTCCCCCACACTAAAGCACGGAAGCAACATTTCACAAGTTTCCTAATATAGCAAACTTTTCAAAATTCAAATATACGCAAAATTAGTAATCTTCACCCAGATAAACATATGATTATTATATCACTAAAAATTAGTAAATTTAAGAGTAGTTTACTAACCTTTAATATCAAAAGAAAGATCAGGGATATCAACAGCCTCATCTTTCATAATAGACCTGAGCAATACAATTTCCTTCTCAATCCCCACAATGGTACCATCATTTTCCTTCCGGCAACGGTGACTACTATCGTTCTCTCTCTCTAAAATCTTTGCACTGAGTTTTTTCCTCTCTCTCTCGCTCTCTAGATTTTTGCCTCTCTATTTTTTGTAAACATTTAGAAGAAGAAGAAGAAAGATTATTTATATTTTCTCTCTCTAACCACTGGCAGTTATTGGGGCTTAAACAAGTTTCCCTCAGTTTAGGAACCGAGGCGTCCCTTCTACTATTCCTGTCAAACGATTCGTACCTTTTGGAAGAAAACACATTTCCATCATTACCCCAAGTCCTATATTTAAATGTATTTCCCTCTTTCCTACCCACATCCCTCTCACACCTTCCCACACTAATGATCATACACTTAACTTACACGCAATCGACCTATATCTCCAACAACATACTCATAATCATGATTCCTATTCTCCTACTCATCTTACTTATACAAATTCCAACGTCATTTCCAATGATACACAATTTTGAATTTTAAATATATTTTCAACAAAATATATAGAAAAACAAGGAGCAAATTCATAACATAAATATTATCACTCTCTTTCACTTATATTTATTCGAACTAACAGAAATTCGCCCTCTCAAGCATAGTCACACATGAAACAACCAAGGTGCCCTGGAATACCACATCTGATAAGTACATCCCCAATATTCCTCTCATCTTCCGTAGCTATTTCATCTAGTGCAATTTCCCTCATAGCAGTTTTATGAGCTTCAGACTCAACGATCAATTTACATAATACCTCACACCAAAAGTGATGACCAACCTCGTTCTCCCTCGCCCTCGACGTCAAACTAACAAACTGTATTACAAATTCAGGCAAATTGGCATCATAATCTAGCCGCCCAAATCAGTAACTTTTATCGTTAAACGCCCCTCATACGTATGCTGAGCTCTCTAAGAACGAGTCCTTACCATATTTCTTAATTTAAAATTACCATTTCCAACCCTATTTATAACTACAGATTATGATTATATACAATCCTACCCATTCAGCATATAGAACGATAAGTATCAAATGGGAATTATCAATAAATTTCATACCCTCAAATCACGCTCAATGTTTATTTGATTACATCTTCCCAAAACGATCTCCATATATATAGGATATTCGACCTTATGTTTTTGAACTAATTTCAACACTTATTAAAACTAGTTTACCTTCATCACAGACTCATTTCCACAGATCGAATTCTTCGTTTCACAACATTACCTTATCCTGCATACTGCAACATATGCAGCTCGATACATACATTACTTTCAGTTCGTTACAACAAACTATTTTGCCCATTCAACATAGTTATTTCACTTCACCATCACTCACATGTCGATATATCATCATTTCAATTTACCAATGCTCATTTCTACAGTAGATATTATAAACAAAAATACTACAAACTTTTTCATTAGCTCAAAAATTTACCTTACAGAATACTTTGCAGAAACTAACAAATTTCATAAACTTCCTACATATCGATCTACAGGTTACAATAAATTTTAGTTGTCCGCAGTACTTCTAATTTGGGCACCAGAAACTTCCCCCCACATGAAACACTTCTGCAAGAAAACACAGATGGTTGTAACAGATAAAAGCATACTTCAAATCCGAAAGATAGAAGCATATTTCCAATCTGAAGCCACCACCACCGTCTCATCCTCCGTAACCTCCACAGTCGTAGAAAGGCAGAGAAAGAAGAAGAGATCATCTTCTACAGAGCCCAATCGCTCGCAGATAGCGGTAGTACCTCCTAGGACGTGCACCGGCTTCATCATCCGCCTCATTAATGATATTCTCTGCAAGAAGATAAAGACATACCTGGCGCTACTCACCTAATATAATCAAGTGATAAAACTACCACATCTGATAATAGTCATTCTCAGCCTCCACTACTTCCTCATCCATCATCCCATGATACGTCGGAGGAACAGGTATGGGAGTGGGCAAATTCAATGGTTGGTTCCCAAAATAACAAAATTGAAGCTTCTGTACTATAATAAGAACCCTAGCTTAGTATACTTAGTGCCTGGTAGTCACCATTCTCAATACCAGAGGAAATCTCAAAATATTTCAAGCGACAAAATACTTTCAAAGGGATAACTGGTAATACAATATCAACAGTATTTATAACAGAGCAACATTCAATGCAAGGAAGAATTTCTAAGGCAGTCATCATTCAAAATAGTACTTACTGGGAAACCCAACAACCAAATACATAAGTTCTCTTAAACGTAATAAATTCCAAACTCAGTCTTCAATACAGAAGTTACAATACCCACCCTTTCCAAATTCTAAATTCCCCTTTCACACCTAACCTTTCCAACTTCCAACACACAAGAACTCGACGACCGTTTCTCAACTAAAGCCACATGTGCCTTCAGTTGTAAGGGGGCGATTATAGGGACTTGTCCCTCGAGCTATGCCAAACTTAAACTACCTCAATATCAAACTCACACATTATACACATGACATACACAATCAGTAATGACACTTAGACCACAAACTGATGAAGAATGTGGATCGAACACTACAGATAAAATATAACAAGTCAAAGATACTTGCCTTTTACGAACTAACAGTTACACATTCAACTACTACCTGCTCTATTTTTATGAGAACGTGTCTCTACACGATAACGAACTGAGAATGAGGTCCATAAAAAGGATAAGTTCCAGATGAGAAAAGACCAAGAATTTTACATTTCAAGACCAAGTTTTCTAGCTCAAGAAATCATGAACTTGTAATCAAACACCAGCCTCAAGCAATAAAAGTTATAATAACTAAATCCTCAAGCCGAGGTCGTGATTTTTACCTATTCAAAGGTTTTTACGCTAATTTTTTGTATCATTTTTATATTGGGTTATACTAATTCTTGTCACAAGTACATTTGGTGTAAGTGCTAATTTTGAGTTACTACAAAATTAGGCTATTACAGGAAGCCTAAGTGGGACGGCCTCTCTTCATTTGGTGTTATCTGTGAGAATTTCATTATAGGTACATTGCGCATTCGGCTCTATCTGGTAGGTGATGGACATGTCAGTTATTCTCTCTCCTATGACTCAGATAATATCATGTGACCGTCTTAACTGTTCCTCTAACTCCCATGTGTGTTCAACGTATTACCTTGAATCTTCATATGCATCATGCCAAATTCCAACGGTTTGATGCCACAACTCATCCACAGTATACCTTGGAGGGCACGGATATGGTATCTGAACGGCCAGGATCGGTATCCATCTGCGTTCTCTGCTGGTTCCTGCCATATCCATGAACCATCCAATATCATGATTCTCGCTGGTCCCATCAACACCTTAGTTTTCCATCTGAGAAGACGTAGCTAAACTCGAAGTAGATGGCACCCGTACATTGGGCCTAACTAGATCTGGCCCGAATATCCATATATTTATGGCCATCTTGACTAAATTACAACCGATCTTGGGATTTGGATGAGTCAAACGCCAATATGTCATGTAATTCACATCATCAATGAGATAATGGTTTTCGTCGTAGAAATCCACATCTTTGAATCCCTGATACAACTCTCGATTATACCGCAAAAATTCCATAATCTCTTGGGGGGGTCATAGGGAACACTATCATGCCCAGTGTTCTGACGCATACATTGTATCTGTTTACGACTAGTTGATCATAAGTATATAGGTGTGATGTAAGCCAATCAAGCATCGTAAAAGGCATATTACTCGAACAAAATAATCATCCCCATAACTTACTACATTCTCAATAGTTAAAAATTGATTGAATAATACGAACAATTTCGATCATTTGAATGATTTAAGAAGAAAAAAATCGGCCAGATAGTCCAACAACTTGATAATGTATATATAATGCAGTAACAATTTTCAATCACTTGTTCTTTTGTATCTTTTTAGTCTTCAAAAGCCAGAATCAGATAGAAAGGAGAACAACATTACATGATTACAAACACCATTAAACTTCATAAAAAAGAACATCTTAATTAAAAGGATTTATTGAAGTAGATATTTACTTTCTTTATCTTTCTCGCTTAACTTCTTTTCCTAATTCATCTTGAAGAAACCCCAATCTTAGAGAGAGAGAGAGAGAGATTACTCTGTTTTTTGCTTCCCCTTTTTCCCCATCATTTTGATAGATTAGGATTGTGGAAATAAGTAAACTCATTATTTGAAGGGGTGCTTAGGTGTAGCATACGTGGCTTGAATGTGTACTGCTGACTCATTAAGCAGCAGGGTAAAGCGGTTTTTAAGTTCTTAACCGGTCAAATGAGGGTCAACACAATTTGACCACCGGAAATTCAAGTTTGGGGGGTAAAGTCAGCTTTTGGTTAAAGTGGGGGCGATTCACAAAGAGCTATCCTAACTTGGGGCGTAAAGTCAAATTTACTGCAAATAAAAGGGTTCAAAATCAGATTCCAAATATCGTTTTTTAGATTTCAATCTTTTGCTGGAGATCACAAAAAAGATGTTTTAGCTAATATGTTTGAGCCGATTTTTTATCTGTTGATGTAGAAATGGAATTGATTTAAAGATAATTCGCCTTTGTGAGTCTCTGTTGATGCAAATGCATCTAAGGTTTGATATGCACTTCATGGGTTGATTATATATTTTGCAGTGGTACCCTGATTTTATCTATGAGGAGCTTGGTTTGATAATCTTTTAACTGGTAAGTTTTGATAATTGTATGTCATCCATTTATTTGATTCTCTAAATCCACCCCTGAGCTGCAACATTAGTGGTTTTTTTTCTTCATATAATGTGTCTCCTACGTACAAGCTAGAATCCGCGTGTACCGTACAAACCTTTATTTTTTTCATGTTTCCTTTAGTCGTTACTTTAAGCATGTAGAGGAATCATTTTCGTTACTTTAAGCATGTAGAGGAATCAGTTTTTTGCAAGTATGTACAAAAATAATCTCATTTGTTATCAAAAACAATAGATTAAGAATGTCGAGTTCAAAGCGTACAGTTCTATTCAAGAGTTATTAAACTTGGGGGTGAACAATGGGCTGAGCAAAACTGCTTTAAAACATGGGCTCATCACATCGATCATCAAAAAACAAGTCAATGTATCAATCCAGCACATCCCTAATCCTCTCAATCTCCCTCATCTATCTCCTAAGAATATTGTAATAGTTTTATATCTTTCCTCATATCATGGGACTGTAGCTCTGTGTCAACGAATAAAACATACAGTGAGATTTACTCAATACTCTTATTTATTTACGTGGTGGGTACCGGAAGTCAATTTAAATTCCAAAGCTAACTCGTGGGGGAAACCAACATGGAAACAATATACAATCCTACCATTTTATTGGTTTTATCTATAAAAAAAATCCCCACCTTCGTGGCCAAAAGAAAACTAATACTCGTAAAAATTGTGGGATAGTGATCAAATGTGTTAGACAATAATATAATCTATTTATATGAGATCTATTGAGAGCAATTGAGAAAGAAGATATGATTCTTTATTGATGATTTAAGCTCTATTCTTAAACGGGTATAGAATATATATATATATATATATATATATATATATATATATATATATATATATATATATAGACATAGGTTCCTAATCCTACTTAAACTCTCCCCATAAACCCTAAATGCCCATGGACAAATAAGAATCCGTATATGACACCCCAACCCTGTTGGGTTCCTAGACTGGCTTGAACTGAACTCCTAACACTCCCCATTGGGGTGTTCCATACTAGGACGACTTGTCTCATTAAAACCTCTGTCTAGCAAAACCCCTTGGGCAAAAAAACTGTGCAGGGAAAGAGTATAATCATATATCCTGTATGGGTTGTGGACGCGTATACGTTGCTTCATCAAAACCTTTAGCCAGTAAAACTTCATTGAATACAAATTGTGCTATCAAGAAAAAGATTACAACACGCATGTGTCCATGTCAGGGGACTACTCCCCCTGACGTTGATCTCCCTGAGATAATAAATCTTGTAAACTTCGCATGCCGATTCCATGAACTAATCTCTTGAACGTAGGATATACAAGAGCCTTGAAGGAGGATTTTGGGGGATTGAACGTAGGATATGAGAGTGTGTGAGTGAGCTGTTATTCTGCGTTGATTTTGGGGGATTTTTTTTATTTTTTTATTTTATGGTTTTGAGCAATTGAAGGAGGATTTTTCCACCCAAGGTTAGGGAGGGTGATGATGCTTCACCTCTATCGTTCACGGTTGGTGTGACTTGAAGAAGGTTTTCCCGCTGACAATTGTTATTCTCAAGAGTATAATTGGTTTTGCAGAAGTCAACTACAACTGAGTCGGGGGGGGGGGGTGTGTGGCTAAATTTGCTAAAATAGATTTCTCATTACAAGAACCAAACCACAATCCTCGTCCGTATAATGTCTGCATCGAGACTCGAGAGATTAGTACATTTGGCGTTGTAGTTATCATGCATCAACGAAAGTCTTATATATTGACGTCGAACGGAAACGGTGATAGAGAGGCGAAAGTAAGAAGAACAAGGGGAAAAAGATCAACATCGAGCTAACACTAATGAAAGAGAGGATAACAAACTCAATATTTATAGCGAAGCCGATGAAAATTAAGAATTCCATTTATTGACTCATCCTTTATCAAATCCCACAAAGAAGATTGCCATTATTGTTAATTTGGTTCTAGTAAATTAGCCGATCTGTTGGATATCACAACGCTGATTAAGTGCAAAAGGAGGGTCAAAATAAGAGCCACTAAGGATAGCTGATGTTATCTGCTTGTTTGCAGCTTCAGTTGCATGTATTCCATCCCAGCTGATGTAGTTTTGAGGATCAGAACAAGCGGTTGCGGTGAGACTTTTGCCATTAACTACTTTAGTGTTTCCACAAAATACTTCAGGATTGTAATTGTAATCACCTCCTCCAACACCACAACAAGCTTTAGGTCCGTAAGTGAGCCCTAAGATAACCAACAAGAAATAAATCAAAAGTTCTCCTAATCGGGACGTTTGAATGGAAATTAGGCTAAAAGAAAACATCTCTTTTCGCATGCTTACCATGGTTTTGGGGGGCTCGGAAGAGTTCGAGGTAAATAGAGTAGAGATCAACATATATGATAGAGGCATCACCAAGACCTTCTCGAGTATGTTGAAGAGTTCCCTTTAACATGTTGTTGTACTCTACAACTGCATTATTGTAGGACATCATGCAACCAGATTGGTCGAAATCGTTGCTCTGGTGGGGAAGTTGCGATATAAACATCGGGAAACATCCAATTGGTGCAAGGTTAAAGACAAGAATTGTACGTCCTCCTAAGTTATAGAGCTCCTACGAGTTCAAATGGAAAATTGTTCAGATCGTTGACTCAAACCCTAATCGTATATGTATACTCTTACTTAACACCGAGGCTTTTGAAAGTTCCACATAATCTTCTCCTATATCAATGGATCATATACGATTCAGTTTAAAAATACATACCTTGACGGTTTCATCAATTTTAGAAACAACCTGCCAACTAATGTCCTTAATACCACCTAAGCCAACGGACGGTAAGTTGGAGGTGAAATCGTTTTGACCGATGTGCAAAGTATAGAGTGCGTTTCCAAAAATGTCTGATGGAGGAAGGTACCCTCCTACACAGTTTATACAAAATAAAGGGCATAGTAGTTCATTAGTCGCGGAAAATGGTGATAATTTACGAGCCCGTACTAACACTTGATACCAGAGAAAAAAAATGTACCTGAGGATGAGCTCTGTTCGAGAACTCTAGCCTTGAAATCCTTCATTTGGTTGAGCTGGACGGGCAAAGCAAATGGGCTAAGTCCAGATTCAAACAGCGAAGTCTTTGGCAATAGCACTGTCGATGCCAATGTAGCAAAATTTGCACCATGTTGATAATTCGAACCGATTGATTGCAGATATGGACTTACAAATGGTTGTCCAATAGCTTGGGCTGTTAACAAGCAAGAACAAAAAGAACTTATTAATTCCTTATGATAAGCAAGTAAACAACCTCAATTCCATGAAATATTTGATGGGTTCAGCCTGCCTGAATATGTGAACTGGAAGTTACTCCTATACCCTTACACTGCACCCACCCCATAAAATAATTGAAGGCCGTATCTCTCTCAGTGTCACTAATCTAAAAAAGTGATATCTATTACAGGTTGTCTAATTGTCTTGTAGTTGAGATAGCATGATGTCAAAAAGAACTAAAATACTAGCCTCAAAAAGAGAGATAATTAACACTCATTTGCTCTTCAAAGCTCTTACAAACAAACCATCATCTTCATCAAGCAAAATGTAACTGAACATTACATGCATGCAACAATCAAGATCGCCTCAGGCGCATGGTGCTCTAAGGCCAAGAAGTACAGCTCAAAGTCGGAGAACAAGAACTAATGGATTGCTAAGGAGTATTTACTAGCATATTATAAGCTAAGATAAGATGTGGTATCTAGGAGTTAACATGAATAGTTAGTTTGGAAAAGTTTACCCAAGAAATCAATAACTAGTCTCCCATCAGAAGCACGACCGGACGGCCTCTTGAAATACGTCATTCCATTAGGACCGGGTTGAGATGGAAAAGCCGCCCAGAATCCGCCAGTGTCAGAATTAGAGTCTCCGAAGTTGAAAATCGCCTGGTAATCGCATTTTGCTTCACTTACATAACAAGAACCTAGTACTGCTACAACCATCACCAACATGGCCAACATTTGTTGGCGCCCAATTAAACTCTCCTGCGACCAAAATCTCATTATTAAGTACTAGTTAAGATTTTATGTTTCTGACTTGAAGAGTTCCTGAGCAAGATCACCTCTATTTATTTGTGAAATGAGGACCTTTTGGATACGGCCCAATGTGCACATGTCAGGTTTCACATGGTTTTGCGGACGCGGCATCAAAAGGTCGATGCAGTTCCAGTTTGGTACCATAATAAGTTCAGTAATGTACAATGTTGACAATGCATGAAGTGATAAGGCTAATCGGTGCAGCAGATGGATGAAGCAAAATAAAAGAGTCCAAAATCAGATTCAAGAAATCGTTTTTCAGTTTTCAATCTTTAGTGGTTCAAACAAAATGTTTGATTTCTAAGGATTCTTTTGTAAATAAATAACTCTTTTCACTGTCAGATGAAAACTAAGAGTGAAATATAAGTTTGCCATGGGACTATATTTTAAATAGCCTTGGGTTTTAATCAAAATAGGCAATTAAGCACATAATGTTCTGTGTTAAATAATAGCATTTATTTTGTGTTTAAGAATTTTATTGAAAACTAGATGTCTAATTCCTTTCAAGTGAATGAATTATATATCAAGTATAACTGGAGCTTGACAAAAATATATGCTTTAGCTTATGTGCTTGAGCCAAAATTCTAGTCTGTTTATGTAGAAATGGAATGGTCTAAACTTGAGAAGCCTTTGCAAGTCGGTATCTTAGGCACTTGGATTCTCTAGTGTGGGTTTTTAGATTTAAGATTCAGGATTGGGCGAAGGCTTTGAGAATCCTTGTGCATTTCATGGGTCGAATTACAATGAGAGATTTCTAGCTTATACCCCTCATTTGGTTTCTTATAATAGTGTCTAGCCCATATTTGCCACTTATGAGTGACGACCCCCCATTTTCGCCTTGACTGCTATTCAACATTGGGAGACTGACGCTGACTCGGGTTAAAAACACGTTATGACAGTTTTGCCCCTCAGATCTCCGATGTCATTCTCTCCACCAGAGTATTTCTTATCCTTGCAATTATTTTCGAAAAACTTGATCACAACAAGCCTGTAATTTGTAATTAGGAAGTCATTGCTACGATGAGCAATTACATGAATATATAAAAAGTGGGGAACTCTTCAGTTCCTCGAAGCACTCAATCTCAAATTCGAATTTGCCTGGGCTCAGTCCGTACCAACATGATGAACTACCTATCCTCTATATAGTTTACTCTTATGCTCAGAGTGAGGAATGGTGGGTGTACACATTTTTGTGTTTCCTTCTTGTTGTTAGATGGTGGTTAATTGATTATGAATTGAAGAATTGCTTTTTGGGGGCACTCTAGAAGTTAGAAACGGAGTTGATGATGTTACTTCGGGACATGACGGAATAGTAAAAAAATAAAAATGGGAAGACCCATCATAAGCACAAGGAATGAGTTGAATGTAGTTGTCATGATATGGCTATCGGACTGTGGACAGTAATACAGCAATCCTGAAGTCTCAACAGAAGGTCTCGTCGTCCTTCACTCACAGTGCATCAACCCGAGGAATTTATGACGGTGTAAGGTGTGAGGTATTCTGGCCTATGAGGAGCTTGGTTCGATAATTGTTAGCTGTTTATTTAAGAATCTGAAGATGCTTTAATGAATATATGTGTGTTTGTTTGTTTTTTTGAAAGGTGAGCTTGGAGCAGGCCCCCATGAAATAAAACAACCAAAAAACATACAAGGTGGGGACAACATATCAAAAGAGCATAGCTTGACACCATAGAAGGAGTTGGAGCATCTCCTAAAGTGCTTCACTCACTTGGTTGAAAAAAAAACCAAATCCATGTGAGTGAGGTTATATTTCTTCCGATAGTACCTCACTTGCTGTTTTTAACAGGCGCCTAGCTGTTAGGCGTCCGTTTCATTTTTTTTAATTTTTTTTTTAAATAAAAAATAAAAAAATTCATCAGGCTCACAAGTCTTAGGCGCTTGATTTGAATCTTTTAAAAAAAAATAATTGGGCGCCCAAGTCTTAGGCGCACGATTTGAATTTTTTGTGAAAAAAACAATCGGGCGCCCAAAGCTTAGGCGCCCCATTAGAAAACAAACATACGCCCAACACTTGGGCGCCCAATCACGACGTAAAAAAACAAGGTTGAGTCATCCTTGCTTTTTGAGTTGAAAATCCAAGTCATTGAGGTGCTCTTGGAGCTCAAAAATCTACGTAGCACCTTGGAAAGCAAGCCAGTGAAGCACTTTAAGAGATGCTCTTAACAAAAGAAGAAAAATAAAAAAACAAAGAAAAAAGATGGAAAATGAAGAAGGATTTACAAGGAAAGCACTAAAACTGACCAGGGAAGAGGCCTAACAAGCAGCACCAAGGGCAACCAAAACCACTGCTCAAACACCAGCACCCTGGAAGGACCAATAGCAACACCTACAATCTATAATAGGTTCTACTAATGTCCTCAAGGGCAATCTGCTTCAGGTTTCCAGGAAGTGCATCTGGTAATATCTCCAATAAGTCTGTATCAGGGTGACCATCAGCAAGTGTTGGTTTCTCTATAATCTTGTTCAATATCAAAGTAGTTCAAGTCTTTAATCATGGAGTAAATTCTATTAACAATGTAATTTGTCTTCCAGGGAGGTTTCTTTTTGTTCTTTATAAGATCAAGTGTAGCCTGAGAATCACAAGACATGCATAACATTTTCTAGCTATTTTCCTTTGCACAATCTCATGAATATAAGCAGACATAGGTCTACTTTTTCTAGCAGCAACTCCTATAACAGTTCCCTTATCATCTCTAGCAGCTGCTCCCAACCCTCCACTCTGTGGTGAAAGAACCATCAGTGTTAATCTTCACTTATTAGAAGCAGGAGGTTTCCACCTACAGAGAATAGGTACTTGTAAAGTGTAATCAGCTCTGAGGTTTCAGTTGGCCGTGGTGTTCCTGTTGTGCTGGTGATCTGCAAGCTATATACCCTTTCTTTGATTCCATAAATCTACCCGGTTTCTACCTCAATTATAACCTTGCCTTAAAAAAACTAGAACCGATGGAATTCTCATAGTAAATTTTTTATTGTTTCCTTTGGTACACTATTTTAAGCATATATAAAAAGTATCACATCAGCTACTACCTTTTGGATACGGCCCAATAGACACGTGTCAGGTTTCACATGGTTTTACGGTCGCGGCATCAAAAGGTCGATGCAGTTCCGGTTTGGTACCATAAGTTCAGTAATGTATAATATTGACAATGCATGAAGTGATAGAGCTAATCGGTGCAGCAGATGGATGAAGCAAAATAAAAAGGGTCCAAAATCAGATTCAAAAAATCGTTTTTCAGTTTTCAATCTTTAGTGGTTCAAACAAAATGCTTGAT
Source organism: Kingdonia uniflora (assembly GCA_014058105.1). Taxonomy (NCBI): domain Eukaryota; kingdom Viridiplantae; phylum Streptophyta; class Magnoliopsida; order Ranunculales; family Circaeasteraceae; genus Kingdonia; species Kingdonia uniflora. Next base: position 145,754 of record JACGCM010001055.1, on the reverse strand, counting down.
TTCTAAGGATTCTTTAGTAAATAAATACCTCTTTTCATTGTCAGATGAAAACTAGGAGTGAAATATAAGTTTGCCTATTGGGGAAAGTTGCCTATTGGGGAAATCTCAGGGGTAGCTAATCCCAATTCCACGCCTCAGAACGATAAACGGAAACGCCAGAAAAATTTGAAATCGAAAACACTGTAATTTACCCGGAGGAGGGAAGTGGAAAATCCTTACGGATAAAAAACCACTCCCCGTCAACAATCCACTATAATCAAATAGGTTACAAACGATCTCCCAAGCTTCCTCGAAGCTTTAATGGAGTCTCTCAAACCCTAGCCTCTCTAAGATTAAACTCACATCAAGATTTGTTAAACATAACCTCAGTCCTCTTTATATAGTAGAGAACTAATTACAAGTAGTACAGATCTCGAGGCGAACTCCTACGTGCCAGAACGAACTCAGCCTTTCCTATGTTAGGTCAGATTACAAGGGTACTCTCCGGATATCCTCGAGTTGTTGTTGACGTCATGCTCTGACACTGCTGTAGTTGTAAGGTCTAACAACTCTGCCGTCTTGTCCAGTGAGCTGGCGATCTGTCTTGTTTTCAGCAGTTCACACAGAACCAGTTCGAGTCTTCATGAAACTTTACCAGCTCGAATCTTCAGTTAACATTGAAAATCTCATTTTCAATCTGTTTCACTCCGACTTCGATCATTTCTCGTTCCACGAGCTCAAATGAGCTTCGACAAGCATAGCGAATTACGAGCTCGTTTCTCGAGCACCAAAGAGCTTCAACCAACGTAGTTCGAGTTCATACCTCAACAAGTTCATCCTTAACATGCTCGTCCCACGATCTCCGACGAACTTCCTCGACCACGATTCGAGTTCATACATAACAATCTCCCACTTGAAATCGAATCTACCGTAACCCTTCACATGATCTCCAAATGGATTGCCCGCTCTAACCGGTCCTTCAATCGTGAAGACCTACTTATGAAATTTCACAATCTTCAACAAATCTCGTACTTGAAATTTGAAATGTGAGGTTCCCGTAACTTCACCCATCTTCAAAGTAACCATATTTGTAATCGTGTCTAAACTGAACTCTTCTCGCCAAAAGCTACCGTACTTTTTCCTTTCCAATCAATGATGCAATTAACCCTTGTCATCTCGATACCCAATAAGCTTCAGTATAACACTACAAAACTGTAGTCATTTCCATATCACTAATGTACTCCGCCACCACAGTAAACACAACCTTGCAAGCCGAACAAGAAATACTCTATAGCTATGCACTACAACCGAGTCTTCTTCGAATACATAATATTCAAGATCAGCGTCTCACAGCTCCCACTTCATGGGAAAACTCTGGTCTCATGTAAACAGTGACATACATTAGCAAAACAAATCATCAATGAGTTAAACATACCTCGATCTACACTCATATTGCATTCCATAGCCAAACAAACACGCGTCTCAAGCTTGAAGTAATGATAAATGGCGAGCTACCAAATGACACTTGAATCAGTCCCAAAGTACCTTGTCAATAACAACATTGGCTTCACGTTCTTCCTGTTGTACAATTCCATATGCCAAGGATGAACCAATCAATCAGTCCAACCCTTTATTGAGATAACTGTTCCTACGACTCTTCAATCTCACCCATGCCAGAACTTGCATACGCAGCTAGCATATCATCCATACTCTAAGAACAGACGATCCATGAGTTCAAAAAAAATCATAACATCAACAATGGTCTCCATGATGTTTTCCCAAAAAAAACACCAAAGATATAAACATGTCTAAACTTCGAGCCCCATCGTTTCGGTATATGTCTCAAACATGCATATGAGCTCTCATGTATGAGCCTCCATAATGTAACTTTACCCGGTAACTATGAATCAATGTAACTGACTTAGATACCCATCTTCAATGAGATCAATCATGAAGAATTTTCATTCTGTATCAAGAATCACTCAATCCAAAAAAAAAACAAAGCCACCACAATACAACTAGTATCACTACCGGTGAACCCAAAAACATCTTGACATAAATACTTGTTTCTTCTTGAAGGCACTTTACCACAAGTTTAGCCCTGAGTCTCCTTGAACCGTCAGATTCGTGCTTTAGTATGTATATCCACTTGTTGTGCAATGTTGTCCTTCCTTTTGGTAATCGAACTAAAATTTGATTCACAGAAAATGACTGCATTTCATCGTCCATAGCAAGCTCCCACTTGCCCATGGCCTCACCTTGTAAAGACACCTTGTAGTCATCACCAATACCGGCTAACCACAAACAATGTTGAGAGAAATGATAATGGGCTGCAGGTCTCGAAACCTTAGTTCTTCTTTTTATTACAATCGGAGGAATATACGGTTCCCGTTGGACCTTTTCAACCAATGGTTCCAACACTATCTCTGCAGAGATTTTTACATACTCACATGACCTTGATAAATTCACTTTTCTGGTCCACTTATCCATGTCTTCGCAAAAGACATCATCATTGGATATCACATCAATAAGTTGGATAATTTTTCGATTCTTCCCATCACAAGATCGGTCACCAATATCATCACAAACATATCCAATGAGCATGCACAAACTAGACATATAATCTAGTAGTGATCTACTACTAGAATAGAACAAAGAAGTATAAATTATTACCTCCTTTTTCGTCCAAGTGATCTCTTCTAATAGTCTAAGATCTAATTCATACTAAGACTCTATATCAACCGCTGAAACTGCCGAATCTGCCCAAAAGTGCCTTGACAACTCGATAAAACATTTCATACATTGTGCCCTTTCAATAATCGCACGGACCTTACTTTCTGCCATACCAAACTCTCGTGGTGTTATTGGGATCTTCACAAGCCTTTCAATCCCAATAGATGCATTCTCTGTAACAAACTTATCACAGCAAAATCGATCACCGTCACTGTTAGACCCAAGACGCTTCAACCTTGAACCCGTCTCAATCTCAACCCAATCTTTCCATCTAGCAAAGACATCAAACCAATCTGTTTCATTCTTCAAGAAATGTACACCAAGCTCTCGTGTAGAATCACCAATGAAAACATCAAGACCATGAAATCCCCCGTTGGAACTAACCCTAGTCGGTTCCCATACATCACCGTATAAGTGGTTCGATCTCATCAACAATCTTCTTCTCTTTCTAGGAGACCCAACTTTCTTTTGCTTCACCAAGACAACGTCTTCACAAATGAACAAATTATTTGATCGATTGCGATTCTATGCCTTTATGCACCCTTTGCTTCCATTCTCAATATGTGAAATTCTCCTTCCTCTAACTTCAACATCCGAGTGATCACTCGATGTTAACAATGAAGTTCCAAGAGGTATTACGCGAGAATCTTCACCAAAGACCTCTACCACGTCGTTAAAAGTAGCCCGCTTACGAGAATTTTAAACACTCGTAACAAACTTCTGAGAATTTAAATCACTCGAAGTTGATTCAAATATATTTGATAGTTTGTTCATCATCTCTAACAGGGTACTCACTTTAGGCAACTTAGAAGAAATAAAACTTGAGAGTGTTGAACGAACTTTACCAAGAACATCTTGATCTAAAAGCTCCCACTCCAAACAATCCATATCGGTCGCCTTCGTCGAAATCCCACCTAGAAGAAAATTATAATCCTCCGCATATAGAAAATCCTCTACTTGCATCTTCAAAATCCAAAAGTTCAATCCATTGAATTCATCAATTTCTAATTTCTCCATATCAACCATCGCTCTAATCACACAAGCCCTGCAACGCACGCTCTGATACCAATTGTTGGGGAAATCTTAGGGGTAGCTAATCCCAATTTTATGCCTCAGAATGATAAACGGAAATACCATAATGATTTGAAATCGAAAATACTGTAATTTACCCGGAGGAGGGAAGTGGAAAATCCTTACGGATTAAAACCACTCCCCGTAAACAATCCACTATAATCAAATAGGTTACAAACGATCTCTCAAGCTTCCTCAAAGCTTTAATGGAGTCTCTAAAACCCTAGCCTCTCTAAGATTAAACTCACATCAAGATTTGTTAAACATATCCTTAGTCCTCTTTATATAGTAGAGAACTAATTACAACTAGTACAGATCTCAAGGCGAACTCCTACATACCAGAACAAACTCAGCCCTTCCTATGCTAGGTCACATTACAAGGGTACTCTCCAGATATCCTGGAGTTGATGTTGACGTCATGCTCTGTCACTGCTGCAGTTATAAGGTCTAGCAACTCCGCCGTCTTGTCTAATGAGCTGTTGATCTGTCTTGTCTTCAGCAGTTCGTACATAACCAGTTTGAGTCTTCATTAATCTTTACCAACGCGAGTCTTCAGTTAACATAACCAGCTCGAATCTTCAGGTAACTTAATCAGTTTGAATTTCTGATACCAAAGCCAGCTCGAATCTAAACATTGAAAATCTCATTTTCAATCTGTTTCACTCCAACTTTGATCCTTGCTCGTTCCACGAGCTCCAATGAGCTTCGACAAACATAGCGAATTCTGAGCTCGTTCCTCGAGCTCCAAAGAGCTTCAACCAACATAGTTCGAGTTCATACCTCAACATGTTCATCCTTAACATGTTCGTCCCACGAGCTCAGAGGAACTTTGTTGAGCACGATTCGAGTTCATACATAGCATTGCCATGGGACTATATTTTAAATAGACGTAGATTTTTATCAAATTAGGTAATGAAGCACATAATGTTTAGTGTTAAATAATACCATTTATTTTTTGTTTAAGAATTTGTTGAAGACTAAATGTCCAATTCCTTTCAAGTGAATGAATTATATATATCAAGTTTAACTGGAACTCGACAAAAATATATGCTTTAGTTTATGTGCTTGAGCCAAAATTCTAGTCTGCTTATGTAGAAATGGAAGATCTAAAGTTGAGTAGCCTTTGCAAGTTGGTATCTTGGGCACTTTGATTCTCTAGTGTGGGATTTTTGATTTTAGATTTAGGATTTTCCGAAGGCTTTAACCTTTGAGGGTCCTGTGGACTTCATGGGTCAAATTACAATTATTGTAGTGTGGCATCCTTATTTGATCTATGAGGAGCTTGGTTTGATAATTGTTAGCTGTTTATTTAAGAATCTTAAGATTTTTTTTTTTTTTTTTTTTTTAAGGTGAGCTTGGGGCTGTAACTTTTTTCAGAAATCCGATCCAATTTAAATGATTTTAGAACTCCAGTTTACGTTAAAAATCAGATCAAAATTTGAATAGCCTTTTGCCATTCCGATTTTCTGAAATTTTCGATCCGATTCTTTAGAATAAAAAAATTTGGATTGGAATCCGGATAGCCTTTTACCATTCTGATTTTCAAAAAATTTCGATCTGATTCTTCCGAATAACATTCGATCTAATTCTTCCAAATAAAATCCAATTCGATTCTTCCAAATAAGATCTATCCGATTTAATTTGAAATTTGCATCTACACTCCCTACACTAGTTTCAACTTGACTACTTCGGTTGAAACATGGTCTGGTAGTGTTCAGTTAGTTTCATGGGGTTAGACTTTTGTGTTTAAGTAATACTAGGTAGTTGTTTTTAATCTTTCTTCACCTATCTTTAAAGAGAGGTTGTAATAGATATTTGGTGATATTTTTGTCTTAAAGCAGGTTATTTAGGCCAGTGAGATGATGTTTTTTTTTGTGAATTCTATCATTTAGACAATATTTATTTCCAAGTTGTTATCATTTGTTGTGTATGGAAGATTCTATGAAGGTATCATTTATTAATACTTGGCTAATAATATGTTTATGAGATATTAATACAGTGACAATTTCCTGCCAAAATACAAAATTTTTGATTTTTCGAATTCTTTTCCGATTTTATCCAGATATACAAAATTTTCAGAATCTTGAATTTTTCGATAAATCTGATTTTTTCGGTTTGGGATCTATTTTTTGAGAAAAAAATATTAAATTGAATCGGAACAAATTTTACGCTTCTAAAAATTTAGAAATTTTTTCGACTACCCCCATTTCCGATCCGAAAACAGGCATACATGGGCAGACCCCCGTGAAATAAAACAACCAAAAATCTTACAAGTTGGGGACAACATATCAAAAGAGCATATCCTGACACCATAGAAGGGGTTAACAGGAGAAGAAAAAGGAAAAAAAAGGGAAATGAAAATGTTTCCCTTTTGGATTATCTTTTTCCTACGTACTTTCTAGAGAGAGGTTCTTGCTCTTTCCCATCTTCCCCATTACTCCCATACCGAGTCACCTCCCACCCCCTCACCCCACCCACTTGTTTTCTCTTCTCCACCTCAAAAAAATAGAAGACTCACTATGGAAGAAACGAATAATACAATAGTGCCCCTAAGCCCCTTGAGAAACCTTAAAGATTTGTTCAAAAATGTTTCAACCCTAGAGAAATCCCCGTCTTATTTCTTGCCAAAGAATATTGGGACTCAGTAGGGGAGGAATGGAATTTTGGCTTGGCTTAAAATCCCCTTGTCCCCTCTTTCTATGTTCAGCCCATGCTCGATGGCATTGTCCTTATTTGTAGTAGGATTCTTAAGAAGTGTCAACTTCCTACTCCGTGAATCTCTTACGATAGCAATAGCAAGGTTTTCTTCGCAAACTTTCCGAGTGATAAAGGAAGAGACACCATTTTAGAGCATTCCCCATACATTGTTCTTGGGTTCTCCCTTCTCAAAAAAATTAACCATATTTTGAGCTCTATAGAGTTTTCCTTCCCTTCGATTCACACTTGGATCCAAATTGCTGCCCTACCGCGAGCCCTACATACCCGAAACATTCTAAATAAGATTGTTCTCCTCCAAGGATCATATGTTATAGACGACCTCGACGAGAAGACGACATTCTATTTCGACTTCGTGAGGATAAAAGTGCTCCTCCCCACTTCCCACCCACTAAAGGGTCATATCTCTTTCCTCTGGCCCAATTGAGCTTTGAATAACTGCCTCATAATTAGATACGAATACATTGTCAGTTTTTGCTAGTTTTGCAGCTACTTTGATTACCAAGTTAAGGATTGTCTATCTTTCAAGAAAGAGGGTGAGATTGCTCGAGAGAGGGGAATAGAGGTGGGCGGTATGCTTCCCTTCAGAGAAGGTATTGAGGCTGTCTCGCCGCCCCCAGCTATCTTTAGTTCAAGGAAATTGACACTTTCTAGGGATCGGAACAATGCAGACTACCAGAATAACCCCCGCAGCAAAGATAGAGAGCTTGCCCTAAATATGAGGGTGCAAGTTCGTAGAAAGTTGTTTAGTAGCCCGGTGCACATTAGCATTCCCCCTCCTGATACGTCAAATCCCAACGGTAGCACCTCATTTTTAGTCAAAGGGAAATCCCCCATGGACCGGTTAAAACCATTCCTTCTGTCAGGCCCACCTGACATCTCTCATATGATGAAAATGACCTCTTAAATGATCTCTGCCAACCCAACGTTAGACCTCGATAGCTATATCAAGAAAATCAAAATTTCCCAACTTTCCAATATTGTGTGCCCTATTCAAGGCTGCAGCAACCTAGTAAAACATAGGAACGACAGTTCCTCACCTTTCACTAGCAAGGAAAGATCTCTTTACGGTGACATGCATGAATTTTTTGGGGCCTATGATTATCTTCCCAATGCTAGTTGTTCTTCACAGCCCTTTGACTCAGAATTATTCGGGGACCTTGATAATAACTTGGGGCCTGAAAACCAGAAGCTGGGAAAGTGTTTCACCAAGTCCACCAATTCCAACTTTCATTTGCACCTCAACCCAATAGCTAGGCCCAACTGCGGGCCTGTTTGCACTAGGCCCCCCAGGCCGAGTCCCATAGACGGGCACGCCTCTCTATCTGCCAAGCCTAGTTACGATACCCACCCAAGCCCAAACCCTAATTCGAATTGGCCCAACAACGGTCTTGATTTCAGTTATGTTTCGAACTTGGTAACGCGGGCCCTTAAAGCTGCTGGAAGGGGTAAAGGGCCCATGTTGGGTACCCTCTCTACCACTTGTACGAAAGTACGTCCTCGTGGACCATTGCCATACCAACAGCCGAAATCGCATATCATTTTTCCCAACCCAGCTGATTTTGGAAGCGCTTCTAGTAAATATTACTCGGGGAACACTCAAGCCTTGTATGGATATCATGAGCCGGTTGAGGACCTAAGAGAATTCGAATTGGAAAGCCCCCTTGACGATACTTCGCCTTATACTGCCACATACAATGATTTCTTCGACTAAAGTGAGGATAATTAGGCTTCTAGAGGGGTCTCCCCGACCTCGAGACTTAGTAAATTTACTACTTTCCCTTCCCCGATGTTGGTGGATAGTCAGTCATCTACTAGATCCAATCCGTAACACGGTAACACAAGGCACAATATCGACAAAGATTCAGGTGATTGCGGTGATACCTCTAGCTTCTATGGGGCGCCTCAGAAGAGCCTTAGACTCTCATGCAAGATGTCTTTCGTTGAGATTTACAAGGTTTTTGGCATGGATGAGGGCAAGGATGGCGGTATTAGGGGTATCGAGAACCTCGCTAAGGTTTGCAAAGTTTTCTATTTCAATTATTTCTTTTCTACTTCACCGTATTTAACTGATCTTCCTTTAGATTCCTTTACGATTGGACATTTTCTTATTCATCCTTATAGTACCTTCATATTCAAGTTTAGAGACAAAATTTCTAAACTATTTCTTGATAACTTAGGAGACCCGACTTTAACTTCATCTTTACAGAGTTAATGGACCAGACAGATCTCGTCTATAGGGGCTCCCTTATCGGAGTGGTGGATATCAATTCATAACTCTTCTGCGCTCCTTATCAAGAAATTGTCTGTAAAGGTTAAATGAGGCAGGGATAGTGTCTGCTTGATGAAATATTTTAAAAGATTCCTGTGCAAGGGTGATGGCCCCTCTAAAAAACTTCAACGATATTTTGATACCCTGTAGGCGTATTAGCTTTGGCCTAAGCCTTTAAGTAAACCCCATCAACTCTTTGGTCAGCATCAAAAATTTTGTAAGGCCTTGCCTAACAGATTACCTAGTAAGGATAGGTTTAAGAGATACCTATTTCCAATGACTTATTGTGGCATCTGCCCCTTGCCAGAACTCTAAGATAGAATCCCCCCCCCCCTTGTATGTCCATAGCTAGTATTAAGCCGGGGTTGAGGCAACAACACTTACTGCGCCCTCTTCATACTAGATTGAGACGAAAATCTCGGGGGGGGGGGGGGGGGGGGGGGGGGGTTTCTTTGCCGTGCACTTACAGGAATAAGACCAACCGTGATTCCATTACAAGTTCCCATCATCTCTACATTTCAGAGCGGGCCCGACACCGGCTCTTGGTTTTAGATGTTAGTTTTCTCTTGAAACTACCCCCCCCCTCTGGTTTCTCTTCCACTCATGTAGTCAACTCCTCTGATTCGACTGGAGAAGGACTTTGGCTTGCGTGGAAGGACACCATTAATTTTACTGTTATTTATTCCTCTCTGTGAGGCATTGATAACCTTATTTCTTCGGTCCCCCCCCCCCCTCTCACCCCCCCCCCCCCTACTCCCACTAGCGTTATCCCCATTTCCTAGTTGTGTTCTTTTATGTATGGCCCCCTAGATCCCCACGAGAGAGAAGCCTTCTAGGACTTTATGACGAGTCTTTCTACTCGGGTGAGTTGGCCCGTGGCTTATTATAGGGGATCTCAACAGTATTACCTACTGTAATGGCCTAATTTTGTAAGCTCGAGATGGCTCGGAATTAGCTCTTACATTAATGTTCCTGTGACAAAAACTAATGTAAAATAAGAAATGACACAGGTGATTTAGCATAGAAAATCTCTTAATAGGTAAAAAACTATTACCTCGGGTTGAGGGATTTAGTAACAGTGACTTTTATTGCTTGAGGCTGATATCTTATTACAAGTGACCTCTCGAACTATAAATACTTGATCTTAAAAATAATAAATTTGGTGTTTAAGAATCTATAAAATATGGTTTTCTTGGTGATTTCTCGTATATTTTTTTGGTCATCGTCACTTCTGGAACTTTTTCCTTAAATAGGCATTGTCCGCAGTTCGTTATCGTGTTAAAGCACGTTCTCCAAATAATATGGTAAGTGGCAGTTGACTGAATAACTGTTGAGTTTGTGAGAGACAAGTGTCTTTGACTTGTTCATGTTTTTCTGTTTGTGTTTGATCTACGTTCTTCATCAGTTCGTGGGCTAGGAGACACTGTTGACTGTTCATGTCATATGTTAAATGCATGAGTATGATATGAAGGTAGTTTGAATTGGAAATAGTTTGAATTGGAAATAGTTCGAATTGGTTTAGATCGAGGGATAGGTCCCTACACCTGCCAAGAAGAAAAATATGGCAAAATTCTTTTTAACCCTACTCTCTCGAACCATCTTGAGCAATTTATCTTTGACTCCTCCTTGGTTGACCTTGGGTATTCTGGTATAAATTTTGCATGGTCCAACAAAAGGAAAGGTCAAGACCTTGCAAAAGAGAGACTGGATAGAGCCCTAGCCTCAGACTCGTGGTTCTCAGTTTCCCTAAGGCCCACTTCACTAACCTCTGACTATGGCCCCATTCTTCTCAATAATGATCTGAAAGTTATCAGCCACCCCAAACAATTCTACTTTCAGGCTCTTTGGGTAAAGCACTCAGGTTGTAAAGATGTCATTCAAAAAGCCTGGGCCCTAAACCAAATTGGGTCCAATCCCCTTAAGCTCTGCCACAAGCTCTACCAGACAAAAAAAGACTTGTCTATTTGGAAAAAAGAAGTTTTCGACCACATTCCCAACAAGATTAGAAACCTTAGAGAGCAGATCTACTCGATTCAAATGGATGGGCCGTCTGAAGCTAATTTTCTCATCGAAACTGACCTTATCAATGAGCCAGAGAATACCCTTCATCAAGAAGAATCTCTTTGGCGAGACAAATCTAGAGAGCTCTGGCTCAAAGAAGAGGGCAGAAATTTTAAGCTTTTCCACCTCTCTACTGTTTGTCATCGTAAAAATAACATTATTACCAGACTTCATAAATAAGACGGCACCTGGGCCTCGACTAGAAAAGAGATAGAGAATACTATCGTTTACTTCTACCAAGACATATTTACCTCCTCCAAACTTTCGCTCAAAGTTCAAGATCTCAACATCTTTGACAAAGTTATCTCGAAGGATACTAACAAGCTTATCACTCAATTGCCTTCTCAGGATGAGGTTAAAGAAGCCTTATTTTCTATGAACCCTAACAAAGCACCTGGCCTAGATGGATTTACCCCTTTATTTTTTCAAAAGTATTGGGAGACTGTGGGTAACGACCTCTTCCAAGCTATCATTGCCTTTTTCTAGTCCGATCACCTGCTATCAAAATTTAACCATACCAGCATTACCCTGATTCCCAAGAAGGCCAATCCTGAGAAGCCCGACGACTTTCACCCTATCATCCTTTGTAACGTTAAATTCAAGATTATCTCTAAGATCCTGGCAAATCACCTGAAGCCCCTCCTAGACAAGCTGATATCCCCCGCTCATAATACTTTTGTCCCTGGTAGGCTTATCTTTGATAACATCATGATAACGTATGCAAGAGCTCCTCTACTCCCTGAATAAAAAGAAAAGTGCTTCAGGATGATCCACAAAATCCTGAACATAAAGAAAAGTACCCAGGGGGGGAAGTACCTTGGTGCCCTGTTTGCCTTTAGGAGGGCTAAATGCCTAGACTTCCAAAATATTATTACTAGAGTCTCGAGCTGCATTGAGGGGTGGATAGAAAAGTTTCTCTCTCAAGCTGGTAGACTCACCCTTCCCGTTTCCTCTGGGGTAATAATGAGGAAGGAAAGAGTAAAACTCATCTCATTAGCTGGAAGCGCATCTGCAGACCCCTTAAGGTCGAAGGCCTTGGTATTAGGAAGGCTACCCTGCATAACCAATCCCTCCTGGCTAAGCTTTTCTGGCAAATCATCAAGGAACCAGAGAAGTTATGAGCTAGCAACTTAATGAAGAAATACTCGCCTAAGAAGTCAATCATGACTGTCCCCATTAAAGCTACCAATTCCTGGATTTGGAAAGGTATTCTTCGATCCATAATAAAAATTGGACAAATCTTAGGTGGCACATTGGGAACGGGGAAAATATTAACTACTTGCAAGAGCTCTGGATCCCTAACATTCTGCATGGCAGGTCGGCAGGGCCGATCCCTAAGAACAGAGAGTTCTCAAAAGTTTCAGACCTTATCTGCCCCAATTCTCACTCCTGGAAGGTAAATCACATCCTTGACATTTTTTCGGAATCGATTGCCACCCCACATTCTTTCCATTCCCATTAGCACTATTCCAGCTAAAGACACCCTCAGATGGATTCTGGAATCTTATGGGATTCTCACGGTTAAATCAGTTTATTAGTCTGTTGTAGATGGAGGTGATGCAATGTCTGGCAGGTACCATAACGCGACTTGTCTCGATAAAACTTAGTCTTCCATTTGGAAACTAAAGGTTCCGCTCAGAATCCAATATTTCCTCTGGAGAGCGGTGAACGAAGGCCTTCCTACTAGGATTAACCTTTCCCATGGAGAAGATATGAGCAAAGTTGTCTGCCCCAGATGTGGAGAAGAAGAAAAAACTACTACGTATGCTCTCTTTTATTGCAAGAACTTGAAGGACATCTGGTATGTTTCTGACTTCTCTCTTAATAATAGTGACTGACTACTCTGATTCTCTCCAAAAGGTGTTATATTTTCTTGCCAACAAGAGTTGTTCTGGCAAGGACACCATGTCCCTATGGGGGTAAACCGTGGCAATTATGCTTGTTATTTGGAACGATAGGAATAATATAATTTTCAAGAATAAGCGGCTTTCTCCCCCTTATATTATTAGGTTAGCTAAAATCTATCTAGTGCCCCCATTTTTTGACCCCGCCCTGACTCATACCGCTTTCAAAACCCTCTCTCAACCCCGAGCGGGGAAAGGATGGGCTACTATTTATGTTGATGCTTCCTGGTTTTCTGCCAACTCCTACTGTGGTGCTGGTTATGTTATTAAATTTGATGAGAATTTAATTGTTGCTGCAGGTCATGACCTATCCAGGGTCGCGGATCCTGAAGAAGCGGAGGCTAGAATAGTCATTAGAGGCGTAGAGGCGGCGCAGGACGCTAGGCTGGAAAGAGTTTTGATAGTTTATGACTACCTGAGGCTCATTAAAGCTTTTGCTAGCAAGTTTACAGATCTGTCTTGGGGCGTTCTCACGCTGCCCCACATCTGTTGAGCTTGGCAGCAAATTTTGCTGGTTTTCGCTTCGAGTACATTAGTAGATCTCTTAATATCGGGGCTCACACCCTTGCTGCTTGGGGTACCATTATTCTAGTTTTTGTTGTAATTCTTCCCCTAAGGCTTTGAAGCTCGTGAACTATGTTGTTTCTTTGTTTCCCAGTAGGGCCTAATATTATGTCTTTGCCCAAAAAAGAAGAAGAAGAAGAAGAAGAAATTACAAGCAAAACACTAAAACTGACTTGGGAAGAAGCCTAACAAGCAGCACCAAGGGCAACAAAAACCACTGCTCAAAGACCAGCACTCTAGAAGAATCAATAGCAGCACCAACAATCTATAATAGGTTCTACTAATGTCCTCAAGGGCAATTTGCTTCAGGTTTCCAGGAAGTGCATCTAGTAGAATCTCCAAGAAGTCTGTATCAGGGTGTAAATCAGCAATTGTTGGTTTCTCTATAATCTTGTTCAATATAAAAATAGTCCAATTCTTTAATCATGAGTAAATTCTATTAACAATGTAGTTTGCCTTCCAAGGAGGTTTCCTTTTGTTCTTTATAAGATCAACTGTAGCCTGAGAATTACAAGATAAACATAACATTTTATAGTTATGTTCCTTTACAAGCTTAAGGCCCAATTCCAGTGCTTTAATCCCAATAATGTAAACAAACATAGGTCTATTTTTTCCAGTAGCAACTACTATAACAGTTCCCTTATCATCTCTAGCAGCTGCTCCCAACCCTCTACAATATGTGGTGAAAGAACCATCAGTGTTAATTTTCACTTATTAGGAGCTGGAGATTTCCACCTTCAAGCAATAGGTTCTTGTAAGGTGTAATCAGCTCCGAGGTTTCAGTTGGCCATGGTATTCCTTGTTGTACTGGTGATCTACAAGCTATACCCTTTCTTTGATTTCATAAATCTACTCAGTTTCTACCTCAATTATAACCTTGCCTTAAAAAATTGGAGCCGATAGAATTATCATAGTAAATTTTTTATTGTTTCCTTTGGTGTACTCTTTTAAGCATCGACTTGTCATTGGCCTCCATATTCCATGATATTTGACAGTATACCCTATTTTGGCATGAAAACCCAGTCACGGTTGACCAGATCTACTTAATTTATAACTGTAAACATATACAATGGCAGATAAAATCAAGTATCAGTACACAACAATTCAATCCCTCTTTATAAAGTCTAAAGTTGTTCAGAATTTTTTGTTATGACTTTGTGTTCATTTTGGGGATGGAAGACGAAGACACAAAATTGGGAGGGTTAAATAAAAAAAAAAAAAAAAAAAAATTATAAGGGTATGTCGGTATTTACACCAAGTCAACCAGAGTCATTCTCGGTCAAATGAGTATGACATGGTTTTCAGCCAAAAATGGGGTCTATGTCGGATTTCAAAGAATTTGGGGGTTAGTGGTAAATCGATGTAATGTGGGGGGTTTTAGCTAAAAAGTATAACATCAGCTACTTCCATAGATCGAGATCTACATTTTCTCCATAGGCTTAAAGGTTGAGGGCGTTTACTTTGGGCAGAATGGAAATCCAAAGTTTACTCAACGAAACCAAAAAACTTAATAGCGAACCCGAAGCGGATGTAATTTGAATCGAGAAAACAAAAGAAATTGCAAGGAACAAATAAAAGAAATTGCTTGGGAGACCCAGAGTCACTAGCTATCCTCCACGTATAAGGTAGTGGACAACTTGCACTTCCGGTAAATATTATTTATGGGTTTTTTTTGTTCTCTTTTTTCTCTTTCTTAGAATATCTCTGGCAGTTAAGTTTGGGTCACCATGTCAGGAGAAAAAATATTCAACTCACACTCGACCCTCCCAACAGTTGGGTGTGAGTTGTGCTGACGTGGATAACCTCGCAATGTTTCAAATGCCGCGCGGTCTTTGAAACACCACCGCAACTAAAAATCAAACAACACCCAGTCCTGCATCTCCGATTAAGCTAAAAACCCCAAGTCCTGGATGTCGATCTTATGTAATCCGTATCATTAGAAATCTCTATTTTTTGCCAAACCAAGCCCTATTCTTCACCCAAGATAGAAATTCAAGCTAAACCTCTAAACCAGGAAGAAAATCAGCTAAAACTCATGGTGGAAATGTAGAAGTGAAATAAGCATAGCAAACCCCAGAGCTTTATATGTTTGTAGAAACACCTCTAATCTCACTTCAAGACCATCATGCTAGTTGGGTTGGGATGCAAGGGATCTCCTCCATTACAGCTTGAGCCTACCCTAAATCTCACCTCAAGACTACCAAAAACAAACCTTCAACAACCCTCAAATTTACCACCACCACAACAAACTCTAATTCAAGAATCAATTCCCAAATCAAAACAACACAACCCTTTCAACCAAAATTTCCAAATCGCAAACTACAACAAAACCCCTAATTTACAAACTACAACAAATCCCATAATCAGGTCTCCATTTGTTATTATCGCCATTAATGACAGTAGTTTAAAGTTGAGAAAAAGAAATGTAATTAGTTTTTAAAAATGAAAGAGAAGTTGTTAAAGAAATTAAAGATAGATTTAATGGAGATGAAGGTAGGAATGAAAGAGGGAAGAGAAGCACAGTTCGGTCATGGAGCAAGAAAAATCTAACTGCTTTTGGGAGAGAGAGAGAGAGACTGAGTTTGTATTTTGAAATTGTTGTAGCGGTGGTGTTTAATAGTCTGCGCAGACAAGTAAACACCCCACGATAATCATAACACCGGGCGGTAATCAAAATTACGCTAAACTTTTTTTTTCTTTTAGTGTGAGCTCCATACACTCAATTGAGTTCTGACAGTGCGTACCAGCACCTGTCTGGAACGCTGAGAGTTTGAGACTAGTTTGGTCCGACAGAAAAAACAAACTCACTCATTTTTGTCACTGCTGGAGATGCTCTTATTAGTTAAACCCTTGGTTCATGGTTCAGTTTGCAAGATAAGATAGGATTGGTAAAAAAACTAAATGATCCGTTCCTAGTATGCTTTATTTCTTAATTGAATTCACATCATCTTGATTTATTTGGAATTAAGGATGTCATTTTTGATACTTCGTAAACACAACTTACCATTTCTCCTCCATATCATAAATTTGGATTCTCTATTTCTGTCGTCTATTATGGGTTAATTTTAAAAAAATCAAAAGATTGTTAAGATTTAATACTAATCCTAAGTAGTGTTGTTGCAAAAACTAGAGACATGAATAAAACTATTTTGTTTCTGGGATAATTTTGTTTGATGAATAAGAGAGTTGAAGTAATATGCAAATTAAAAATAATTTTTACTGAGATCGAAAGATATTCATGAGGGATAGAGAAACAGTTTTTTGTTGGTGGGAACTAGGAAAAAAATAAAATGATCTTGTTTGGGTATTATTTTTCAGACCATTTTGGTGGAACTCGTTAAACGGGTCAACAAGTTTGACCAGTGTTGCCGTCTAATTAATAGTCATAAGCCTAGAGAACTTGGATTCTCCTAGCAGCACTCAACAAAACTAAGGAATATATTGGGAGGTATTCTTTTAGAAAGTGTCCTAAACGGTACTATTACAAATTGGAAATACAATAAAAATAGCAAAGAGAAGAAGTAAAAGGAGAAGAAATCTTATTAACATCTTTCCTTAAAGAACTGGGTTCTCTATTTATAACAGACTTCAAAACTTATCTTGATTATAATCTTGGTTCATAGATAACTACTAATCTAACTCGACACTTATCTAAACTTCATCAACAACAAACTTAGTCTTTGAATTAACATAAACTCCAACACTTTTAAACCTGAACCAGCTAGACTCATAGGTTTAACTCATTGAGAGAACCAAAATAGAAATCATTTATATAGTTTTACCATTGTTTTGGTTTTCTCCAATATCTAAAAAAAAATCTTCTTTTTCTTCATTTCCACACTTCTTTGCCAAAAGAAAATTAAAACTATGGAATGATTGTGCTACAATCACAAGTTTTAGATAAATAGTAACCAGATCTTTCACCATATAGAATTACCGCTTACAAGCATGATCTGAACTAGTTCGTGTCATTCATGCCTACTGCATGTCAACTGCCCAAGAACATAATTTATTTGAGGATCATGCGAGTTGCCCACTTTGAAGGCAAAATGACTAACTGCCTTTGCGGAAGGAAAAAAATATCTAATCTACGCTGGGATCGAAGCTTGGTTGCTCCCTATAGTCCACTGCTTCACATGTGTCTTAAATGAGAACTAAGCATATGGTCCTAAGGACGTAAGTCGTAGAGCATCCTAATAGGAAAACATTTCACAGTTTTACATTGAAGTTTCTCTCAACGAAGTGTCTTTGCTTTTGTTCATAAATTAGAACGAAACTCTCGTCGCAATAACCAAAGCACGATCCTCGTCCATACTCCACGCAACCTTAAAAATCGATCCTCTACATTTGCAAAATGAAATAATGACTGCAATGTTAGTATCAAGAGCACATTTGGAGGCACAAAGCCATTCACTGAAGTATTCAATACTTCCTAAGAAGATGAAGATTGTCCAACCAGGATAATTACAACAGCTTATAGATTTAGAAATTTGAGATTTATTATGCTGAACTTGGTGCCAATCTCATCTCTAATTGCACACTTTTAAAGTTCAATGATTTTAATTCTTCATTTCCTTTATCCTAGCTTAACTGTAAGTGTTTAGGAAAATTTGAGTTTACATAAATTAGTATTTTCAATTCTAGCTTTGTTAGATAAGGTAATGCATTAAAATACATTTATAACCAAAATGCAATGTACGAATAATCTTGATATACCATCTGATTATGTTAGTGCCATTCTGTCAAAACTGTATCGAAAATGTGCGCCAATGAGGATTATTTAACAGTACATTAGTGAATTTGTGTAAGTTGCCCCATTTCATCAGGGGTTTCCTCTATAACAGACCATCCTTTCTAACGTTTATTGCTCAACTCAGACAATTTGAACTTATCAATAGTTTGTGCTCTTCCAAATTTGTTTTATGCTTCAATTTTTTTCGAGTTTTCAATAGGAATATCATGTTGTTCTCTTACAAAACTTAAAATATATTGGAAATAAGTTCCTACAAGTTTCAATTTTACACCCAACCATGAGGCATTGGAACAGGTTTTATGTTGGACATTTAACATACAAAGAAATAACTCAAGCACTGACAATGTCTAGATTGTCAACATAAGACTTTAATATCAAGTGTTCGAGCTGAGAATCCTAAGAAATGGAATGGAACTTTTGTTCGGACATATATAAGTTTATGATGCGCTAAGAGCTAAAATTATTCATCACATTGGATAAATTTGTAATACATGGTCACGACTGTGGACTCGTGGGAATGATGTGTATTTACAATATTAGCCAATTTTGTTTTCTAATAGTGTTGCACTTCATCAATACGTTGCATCTTAGTATTCATGATTATTTAATCTGAATCCACAAACGCAAAAGCTTAATTCGTGTCAATTCTACATTTAGTTCGTTGTAGATCTCAAACTAAGGTTTTGGAGATGAATAAAACATTTCTTTTAACAATTGAATTCAAATTACATCACTCTCCTACGTATTTATCATAATTAGCCTATGATCTCTCACAATATCTCCCATAATCTTTCCTACAATATCTCCCATAATATTTCCTACAATATCTCTATTTTACACTTGGCTTTACACATTTACGGCTGAAAATTTGGCACTACTTCGATTGAATTTCGAAAAGTGAACATCTCTCCTCTGTATCTATAGTTTTTTTATGCATATCTTATTAGTTTTCTCCAATGTCTCAATTTTTTTCTTTTCATAGTTCTGGCCGAAATAAAACACCTGAACGTGTTTATTATTCATATCACAAGGGGTCTAGAAAGACCAATCAATCCTTTCTCTCGATTTACCAATACTAAAAATCAATAATTACTCAAGAATATAAACATATTGAGCTCATCATGCCTAGTGCATGTATTTCTATTGCCCAAACACAAAGCTCATGTATTGGTCGGGTAGCTCATGCCCTCTTAAGGACAAACAAGTATTACCTCTATGGTAAGATAAAAGGAAATCAACTAATCCAGTGTTTTAAAAACTAAACCAAACTGGTGGGAATAAATAATAACAAATACTTAACACCTCACAATCAGTTATATCATTCTCAACAAAATCAAAACATCACACGTGTACATGGCACTCGTAAGGTGACACATACAAGAGCAATGTACATTAGTAATATCTGTACCTACTAATCTCTTTTTTTCTTTAAGGAGCGAATGTGGTTGTTAGGAATGCCCTTCAAGTTTAGAAATAATGAAAGGAATTCTAGATATGTAAGCACCCCCTTAAAGCTTTCTAGATCCAAAATGAAAGATTTCCAGTTTATTAAATCTAATGTGGTTAGGAGCTTTGGAGGCTGGCAGGATTACTGTTTGTCAAGAGTATCAAATGTCTCATTTTTCTCTATGAAGTGGCAAAGATAAGGCACATGCCCATAAACTGAAGAGGATTTGCAGGAAATTAAAAAGTATGAAGGGGGTCTGGGCTATCTCAACCTCACTGCTATCGAAGGCCACTAGATGACCCTCATATTCTTCTCATTAGGCTTTCTAGATCCAAGTCTTTAGGCACACAACATTCTTGCAATGTGAAAACAAAAACAAAAAACTTCTGGAAAAGGAATTGCATTATTAGGTCCGTGCTAGTGCGTGCCATAGGAAATGGGGAAAATAATTTCTCGATCCTATCAATATCCTCCTTCCCACCATAGACCCCTTAATACGAATTACCCTTAACTGGTTCATGAGCTCATTTAACCCCGATTAATAGTAGATGGAGAGCAGCAACGGATAGTAAATTCTTAACAAAGCTGCTTTATAGTTATCTTACTTGCTCCAAGGATGGTGAGGACTCTGAAGATATTAATCAAACTCGAGCTTCCAGGAAGCTCAAAAGCATTACTTGGTCACTTCAAGTGCCTTATATAATACAGCTGTGTGGGAGAAGAGCACTTACGAATATTTTCCTTTCCAGGAAAAACTCCATGGCTGACACAAATAATATAACTCATGCCTTGATGCTTCTGCCTTCTCTTTTAAGTACACTGACTAGCCATTTAATACTCCTATGCGGCAGATCTATAGTTGGTTTGATCAGCAATGACCCTCAAAATTAAACCTCATTGAACAGCACTCAATTTTCTTTATATTACCGTCTTTGTCCTTAACAGCAATACTACCTCAATCCTATTCCCTCTCAAGTTTCAAATCATTGTGAGAGAGAGTATTAGTGAGATTTGTGAGTTTTGGGGAAAACTCACGAAACCCTAGAAACGAATAATCAAGTTAATCTAGTGTACGAACTTCCGCTTTTATTGTTCTTATCAAATCTGGTATCAGAGCGAAACCACAATCCGAGGATGCAGAAATTCATCGATTATGGTCTAAACTTTCTACTTAAGTTAGCGAAAATCGAAGCCGGAGTAAAGATTCTCGATGAAGACAACGATTGGTTTTATGAAGAGGCGGATAGTCGCCAAGGGGTTCACCCCGCGAAACGTAGTCACGACCACCAAGTTTGGAGCGTGGTTTTGGGGTCGGGAGGTCGGGAAACATCGACAGATTTCTCCTTGAAACAGCCGGAATCGCCAAAGGAAAACGGCAGGGAGGATGTTCAGATTCACGGGCTCACACGACCCACAATCGCGAGCCCCACGAGTGAATCACGTGCAGGCCCAAACAAATCTGAAAATGCAGCTTGTGAGCCGACTAAGCCCAAACCCAAGTCATCTAATCCAAGCCCAATACCAAGGATACGGGTCCAAACCCAAGAAGACCCAACTAAGCCCAAGAACTCTTCTCTTTCACCC
This sequence comes from Kingdonia uniflora, assembly GCA_014058105.1. Lineage (NCBI taxonomy): Eukaryota > Viridiplantae > Streptophyta > Magnoliopsida > Ranunculales > Circaeasteraceae > Kingdonia > Kingdonia uniflora. The sequence continues at coordinate 124,671 of JACGCM010001055.1, read as the reverse complement.
ACGATCACAACAACAATTGATCTTCAATCGACATCGACAAAAGGGGCTCACGAAGAGAGGATGTCTCTCTCACTCGCAACTCAAATTTCGCAGCGAACTTCAGTCCCCACGATGGCATTGTTACCGGCGATGAAATCAACTCTGCCGATGACCCCTACTTCTCCGACTATGGTACAAGTAGCGACGATAACTACGATTACACCGATGACTACCTCCACGCTAGCGGTGCCAACAACAGCGCCGATTGGGACAGCATGAAAAGGGGATTTAACGGTACCGCCTAAGACGATAGCACAATCACCAACAACGTTCCAAACAGTGGAGAGAAGATCGGCAACGCCGATACCAATGGTTCCAACGACTAAGGAGGGGAAGAGCGTCGTTGGCGACCTCCTACCACACGAGAAACCAGAGAGAATTTTGATATCTCACATCCTTCCTTTTTGCGGGTCTAGTGTTCGGGAACCTGAAAAAGGGTTAGAGAAAGACGACGAGTATTGGAAAAAGCATAGCATATTCCGTACAAGAGGTATAGCAGAAGGTAAGCTACTTGAGATCATCATTGGTGGTGGGTCTACAGAAAACCTTATTTCGGAGGAGGTGGTAGAGAAGCTAGGCTGCAAGCTTACTCTGCATCCTAAACCGTTTACGATTCACTGGCTACAGCGAGGGGATACGAAGAAGGCATTGCACCGTTCTAAGTTGAAAATCAAGATTGGGGACGCTTATGAAGACACTATACATTTCATGGTAGTCCCCATGGATGTCTATCATATACTTCTAGGTAGTCCTTGGCAATATGCGCGAAATAGTATTTATGTGGGGAGAGAGAATACCTATTCATTCAGGTGGGGTGAGAAGCGGATAGTGTTAACTTGCCTTCCGCAAGTAGGGCTACAGAGACAGATGCACACCAGTTTCCTTGCAGAGGCAAAAGTGCACGGTTGTGCTTATGCTTTGGTGAGTTCTCTTTCGACTACGCTGGTTCCAGTTCCACCTATATTACAATCTCTTATTACACAGTATGATGATGTATGTACTGAGCCCGATACACCATAGTTGCCACCCCTGCCAGACATCCAACATGTTATTGACCTAGTCCCAGGGGAACCGTTACCTAACCTACCGCATTATCGCATGGCCCCTGCGGAGCATGCTGAACTATAGCGGCAGGTCGCTGAGCTATGCGACAAAGGTTTGTTGTAGGAGAGTATGTCACCGTGTGTTGTGTCGGCTTTACTCACACCAAAGAAAGATGGGAGTTGGCGTATGTGCATTGATAGCAGAACTATTAACAAGATTACGGTGAAGTATAGGTTTCCGATTCCGAGACTCGCGGACATGATAGATGACCTGCATGGGGCAAAGTTCTTCTCCAAGTTGGATCTTAGGAGCGGATACCATCAAGTACGGATGTGTCTGGGAGACAAATAGAAAGTTGTATTTAAAACCAAGGACGGTCTCTACGAGTGGTTAGTTATGCCTTTTGGTATCTCCAACACCCCATCCACTTTTATGCGACTTATGACTGAGGTGTTGAGGGAGTGCATTACACAGAGGTTTGTGGTTGTTTATTTTGACGATATCCTCATACATAGCCGATCTCAGGAGGAGCATTTGTACATATTGAGCGAGTATTACAACTTCTACGAAAGCACGAGCTTTTTCTTCAGCTAAAGAAGTGTTCTTTTATGCTGGATTCAGTAGAGTTTTTAGGGTATGTCATTTCAGCAGATGGCATTCGAGTTGACTAGGGGAAGGTACAGACGATACGTAATTGGCCAGTTCCCACCAATACGTCACAGGTTCAGAGTTTCCATGGGTTGGCAACTTTTTATCGTCGGTTTATTGATGGGTTCAGTCGGCTAATGGCACTGATTACATCTCTAATGGCGGATGTTCCTTTTGTTTGGTCTCGTGAAGCTGACGAGGCTTTTCAGTTGATCAAAGAAAGGCTTACTATGGCACCAATTTTGGCACTCCCCAATTTCTCAGGTTCCATGTTTGAGGTTACCACAGATGCCTGCAAGATAGGCATTGGGGTTGTTCTGTCACAGGGGGCAAGCCGATAGCTTATTTTAGTCAGAAGCTATCTGGGGCTCAACTGCGGTATTCGACCTATGATATAATGTTATTAGCAGTAGTACGGGTTCTTCAGCATTGGCGTCACTATTTGGTTCATAGGGAGTTCCTTACCCACTCGGACCACGATACATTCCGTAACATGCACAACCAACAACGTGTTTCTTCAGACAGGCAGGCTAAGTGATATAACTACTTGCAGGGTTTTTATTTTTATGTTCAGCACATCAAGGGGAAGGAGAACGGATTTGCAGGCCGGGTTAGTAGGACAACTCATCTACTTGTTACGTTACGCGCATCGATTTTTGGGTTCTCAGAGAGACAAAAGTTATACCCAAAAGATGCGTACTTTGGATCTATCTACAGTTCTTGCTTGCAACACCACGGAGACCACGAGGAGTATTCAATACAGGATGGCTATTTGTTTAGGGGTACAGTTTTATGCGCCCCAGCTTCATCGTTGAGGGAGCAATTGATTGTTGAGGTTCACGCGGGTGGTTTAACAGGGCACTTCAGAGTGGCCAAGACCATGGCTTTGATGGGGGAGAAGTATTTTTGGGGCACTATGCATCGGGATGTAAACAATTTTATCAAAAAGTGTTACAATTGTATCACGGCAAAAGGGCGCAAGCAGGATACTGGCCTCTACACCCCACTTCCTGTTCCCAGCATTCCTTGACGTGATATATCTATAGATTTTTTGATAGGACTACCGAGGACTGGAGGTTTCGATTCTATTTTCGTGGTGGTTGATCGGTTCTCCAAGATGGCTCGCTTTATTCCATGTACGAAGACGGACGACGCCTCCCATATAGCACGTTTGTTCTTTCGGGAGATCATTCGCCTATACGGGGTTCCTCAATCGATTACTTCGGATAGGGACGTTCGATTTACAGGGAACTTCTGGAGGTACTTGTGGAAGCTCATGCGGTGTAAACTTCAGTTTTCTACAGCATTCCACCTCCAGACAGATGGGCAGACAAAGGTAGTGAGCCGAAGCCTTGGTAATCTTCTACGATGCCTCACTGGTGACAGACCTAAGGAATGGTATTTTGTCCTATCCCAAGCAGAGTTTGCGTTCAATAACTCCGTCAATAGCTCGACAGGATTATCTCCTTTTCAGATTGTCACAGGGTATTCTCTAGAGACGGCTCTGAATTTGGCACCGATCCCGCAGCTGGTCCCAGTTTCTGCCAGTGCAGTAGATTTTGCATCATCCATTCGAGTTATTCATGAGGGGGTCCGTCAGCGGTTACTAGAACATTATGCTAGGATTAAGGAGCGTGCAGACCGCAACCAGCGAGAGGTCATATTTCAGCAGGGGGATCTCGTGATGTTCTATCTTGAAAAGAGGAGGCGTACAGGTGCATCTTCTAAGCTAATACTTCAACGTACAGGACCGTTCCGTGTCATTCAGCGCATTGGTGAGAATGCGTACGAGCTAGATATGCCAGAGGAGATGAGACGCTCACCCATTGTGAACGTCAAACTCTTATCTCCTTATCATGGCGAGACTATCCCACCAATTACATTACCCCCTCTACCCAGGGTTCCTAAGGGAAAGGATCGTGTAGATGAGATTCTTGAACGGGATGTCAGCCACACCATGAGGCGAGGCCGTTATGTCATGTTTAAGGTCTGATGGGTTAACCAGGCTAGGGATTCGTGGATCCCCGAAGCTACTTTTCGTCAGATGGATTCGGTCTTTTACGATGAGTACATAGCCCGAGAGAATTCGAGGTTGAATTCCTCTTAGCGGGGAAGAGTTGATAGATCGTAGGTTGTCTACGATGGTCATGGTTACTACTCACGTCACCCACAGGCGTAGAAACAATCTTTATTTTTATTTTGTTTACTTAAGTCAGGGGATGCTCTCCAGGAGAGGGGTTGATAGTTTTTGTGAGAGAGAGTATTAGTGAGATTTGTGAGTTTTGGAGGAGAACTCACGAAGCCCTAGAAACGAATAATCAAGTTAATCTAGTGTACGAGCTTCCGCTTTTATTGTTCTTATCAGAAACAATATCTAAGGGTGAAATTTAGTTGTTGTTGCTACTTCTTAGTTTTAAACCTTTGCTAATTGCTTTTAATATCATGACTATAGCAGAACCATAGATCTGGAAATTGAGTTTTGACTATTGTTTGAAGATCATCTGCACACCTACAATTATCGTAACTATTTTCTGGTATGCTTTTCTTATTAAACATTGCCTAGTAGTTTTGTAGCTTATTTTGTTTGTGGGCTTCTCAATTACATTTTGAAGTGATAAATTCCGTCAGGAAAAATATTGTTGTCTAGAAAATGCAGTTTCATAGTTTATTGAATTACAATATCGGATGTGATTAAAGTATTTTTCTTGCAGATTTTTAATATCTGGGAGCTAGTGGGAAAAGTTTTTCCATTTTACAGGTCTATAAAGATGATGAAGACAAGGGTAAGTGGTCGTAAACTCTAGTTGCTTTAAAAAAAATTATTGGCTTCGCTTTAAAGCACAGTTGTAGATTAGTAGTCTCCTTATGAAACCATTAGTTCTATGCACTTCAATCCCAAGAAAGAAGTTTAAGTCACCCAAATCTTTCATAGAAAATTGTGCCTGTAGGGAGTTGATCATGGACGATACTAGCTTGGATGAGGAGCTGGTGAGGATAATATCGTCAACCTATAGAAGTAGCACTATGGAGCCACTCAAATCATTTCTGCAAACATAGAAGGGTCGGACTTGCTGCAAAGATAATTACTGAATCGGGTATTCTAAACATGGGGTGCTTGCCGAAGGCCATAGATGGAGCGCTTCAATTTACATACAAAATTTGGCTTCAAAGGGTCTTTAAATCATGGTGGTTGGCGCATGTAAACATCCTTGTCAAGGAACCTCTGTCAAAATGCATTTTTCACGTCTAATTGACGTATCGGCCAATTGCGACTATACAGTACGAATAGTATAAGGCTTCACAACGAGAAAGAATGTTTCTTCGAAATCAATGCAATATGAAATCAATGTCACATGATTGTGAACATCCTTGAGCCACTAAGCGGGCCTTATAGCGTTCGATAGTGCTATCAGCATGCCTTTTAATTTTATACACCCATTTTGATCCAACAACCTTGCCATCTGGAGGTGGTGGAACTAACGACCATGTTTGATTTTCGAGAAGAGCTTTATGCTCGTAATTCATAGCGGCCATCCATTCTAGGCTAGATGATGCATCCTTAAATGAAGTGGGATCCATAAAATCAGGTTGAGATAAAAGACATTGAGATAGTGGATGGAGGTTTTATTGCAACATTAGGAAGGGAAGATAAAAGTTAGACTAGGAAGGGAACTAGTAGATGGAGCATGAGAATTCAAATCTAACGACAATGAAGACGGTTTAGGTGTGATAGAAGTTGTGATGGAGAGTTATGAAGTGATGATTGGGAATCTTGGTGTTGGGATGTTTTGAGGTGATGGATTAAATCTGGTAGAAGGTTGTAATTCTAACATTGGTGAGATACTAGGTGAGGAGGAGGTGAGGGGTTCTGGAATGTTTTGAGGTGATGAAGTTGGGGTTATAGTGAATGATCTCGTTGCGGAATTGTTTTGCTCATGTGAGGTTTGTATGGTAGGGGATGTGATTTCAGGGCATGAATATTTTTGGACAGTTGGTGGAGGCAAATAAATGGATGGCCCTACTGCAGCGACAAACTCTGATCGGTTGCACGGACCAGCAAGTGGAAATTTGTTCTTATTAAACACTAGATGTATATATGCGACCGGTTTTATTATCAAGACATAAATATCCTTTATATTTCCAATAAAGATGCATTCAATAGTGCGGGGGTCCAATTATCGGATGCATAAGATCCCAAAACGGGTAACAAGCAAATCCAAACGTTCGTAACGAGCCATATTCAGGGATTTTACGTAATAAAACCTGAAAAGGTGAACTTTTTTAAGAACAATTGATGGCAACCAATTAATAAGATAAATGGTCGTTTGAAAAGCATCAAGCCAAAATGACTTAGAAAGACCAGGATGAAATAGTAGAGAAAGGTCGGTTTCCTTTATATGGCGATGTTTTCTTTCGGCCAAACCATTTTGAGCTTGAGTATAAGGGCATGAAACTCATTGCGAAATTCCGCATTTTCGTAAAAAAAAATAGAAAATGGCCTACCGACAAACTCCGAACCTCCGTCACTTTGAAAAGATTTAATCTTAACATTAAGAAGATTTTCAACTAACAACTTGAAATGAATAAAGCAATCGAGTACTTCAAATTATCGCGACAACGGAAAAATCCAACTGAAACAAGAGTAGTCATTCACTAATAATAAATAATACTTATGACCCATTCGACTAATTAGAGCACCTCCTAAAGTGTCTCGCTACTTTGGAATCCAATATGACACCTAGGATTTTCGTCATCCAACAGTGCTTCACTACCTTGGATTTGAGTCTCCAAAAGCAAGGCTAAGTCTTGGAATCCAAGACTCAACCTTGGTTTTTAAAGTCGCGATTGGGCGCCAAAGTGTTGGGCCTCTATTCTATTTTTAAACAAGCGCCTAAGGTTTGGCCGCCCAATTGTTTTTTTAACAAAAATTCAAATCGGGCGCCTAAGACTTGGGCGCCCAATTTGGACTTATAAATAAATAAAAAAACGTCCAACACTTGGGCGCCTGTTAAAAAATCCAAGTCAGGTACTGTTAGATTAAATAGAGCCTCACTACCTTGGATTTTGTTTTTTTTCAACCAAAGTAGTGAGGCACTTTAGGAGATGCTCTTACAAGTTAAGGTCCCCATAAATCGGCATGCAGAAGTTTTAACGGAGCTCGAGATACTGATCTAGAACTTTTAAATGGTAATTTATGTGTTTTCCCAGTAAGACAATCGGGACAACTTTTATTCACTCTCCTATTTCCATAATACTTGAACAATTTATTTTGCTGCAAGAAAGTAAGAATTTTGTAATGACCCAATTGCTTGTGCCAATCATCCATCGAAACACGTTCCCCAAAAAAACAATATTGAGATAAAGTAGTCGTTGGCTTGATCGAAAAAAGGTCGCCCTTACTCTTCTCCTTGGCATAGCAGTTTCTTTGTCGCCAAATCCTTAATAGAAAAACCAAAAGGAGTAACTTTAAAACTGCAGTAATTAGCTTTAACAAACCGATCCATGGAAACCAAATTTTTGGCAATAGATGGAACAAGCAGAACATCTTTTAACTGAAATTGAGTAGAAGTGGTAGATAAAGAAATTGTACCCGATCCTTGAATAGGAATACTCGAGCCATTACCAATCATGATTTGGTCAGAACCACGGTAGTTAGAGCGGTTGTTCCTAAGAGAGTGATCAGCTGTCATATGGTTAGTCGCACCTGTAATGGCCTAATTCCCTAGCTCAGAATTAGCTCTTACACCAATATACTTGTGACAAAAACTAATGTAAAGCAAGAAATAACACAAGTGATTTAGCGTGGAAAACCTTTGAATAGGTGAAAAACCACAACCTCGAGTTGAGGATTTTAGTAACAGTAACTTTTATTGCTTGAGGGTGATATCTTATTACAAGTGATCTCTCGAACTATAAATACTTGATCTTATAAATAAGAAGTTTTGTGTAAGAGTATAGAAAATCTGGTTTTTCTTGGTTTCTGTCTCTTCCAAAACTTTTTCTTTATATAGACCTTACCCGCAGCTCATTATCATGCTGAAGCAGGTTCTCCGAATAATAAGGTAAGTGGTGGTTGACTGTGTAACTGCTGAGTTCGTGGGAGACTGGTGTTTTAAACTTGTTCATGTTCTTCTGTTGTGATCGATCCACGTTCTTTATCAGTTTGTAGTCTAGATGTCAATGTTGACTGTTCATGTCACGTGTGAAATGCGTGAGTCTGATATTGAGGTAGTTTGATTTTGGACTAGGTCGAAAGGTAGGCCCTTCCAACACTCGAATCTATATACAAATTTGGATCAACAACTGATAAGCCCGCAAAAGATTGTGAAACATCATTATTTTGATAGTTTTGGCCATCATTTTGGTAGTATCTTGATGCAGTATGACATGGTTTATAGCATATGTGACAGAAAAGTCGATTAGATCGATAATTAAGACGATAGTTATTAAAATTATTACCTCCACGACCGACGTTATAGGACCTGCGACCTCGGCCCCGACCTCGTCCACGTCTAGGATAGGATCTAGTGTTGCGCGAATCAAAATATTGGACTTCTTCATCTTGACGAGATTCACTAAATTTCCCAATCTCCTTATCTATATTCGTATGAAAGGCGGTTAAAGGTGAGGATGCACTTTTCTTAGAGAACATTTCAAGACGAAGGTCATGATTGATAAGCATCTCTGTCAACCGATAAAAATCGGGTAACCCATCAGATCGGGCTGTAATAGAAGTCACAAAACTTTCATACTCAACTAGTAATCCATCAAGTGTAGAAAGAATTAACTCGATATTTGATGTTGGTGCATCCGCCGCATTAAGAGCATCACTAATGCTCTTCACATGATTTAAATAGTTAATCATAGGAGTTGTTCCTTTATCAAGATGACCAAGTTGATGCCGAAGTGTTAATATTCTTGAGTCCGAACGTGAGGAATACATGTGCTCAAATGCTTCCCACACAGCTTTTGTCATTCGACATTCAATGACTTGAGCGAGAACTCCATTTGTGAGAGTTCCTTTAATCCAACTTAGAACAAGTTGATCAGTGCATCGCCAAATCAGATAATATGGATTAATTTTTGGAAGTGCGTCTGTAATGGCCTAATTTGGTAAGCTCAAAGTGGCTTAGAATTAGCTCTTACACCAATGTACATGTGACAAAAATCTGATAGAAAGCAAGAAATGATACATGTGATTTAGCGTGGAAAACCTTTGAATAGGTAAAAAACCACGACCTCGAGTTGAGGGTTTTTGTAATATTGATTTTTATAGCTTGAGACTGATATCTTATTACAAGTGATCTCTTGACGTAGAAATGTTTGATTTTGTGAATAAGAAGTTTAAAGTTTTGAGAATCTAGAAAATATAGTTTTCTTGGTGATTTCTCGTATATTTTTTGGTCTTTGTCTCTTATGGAACTTTTCCTTTATATAGACCTCCTCCACAGTTCTTCATCGTGCTAAAGCACCTTCTCCGAATAATGTGGTTAGTGGCGGTTGACTGAGAAACTGCTAAGTTCGTGAGAGACAGGTGGCTTTAAATTGTTCAAGTTTTTCTATTTGAGCTCGACCCATATTTTTTATTAGTTTGTGGAGTAGGTGGCAATGCTGACAGTAGAAGTCATGTGAAGAATGCGTGAGTCTGACATGGGAGGTAATTCAAATTGGAGATAACTCGATTTGGGTAAGGTCGAGGGGTAGGTCCCTACAATCACCCCCTTGCAACCGAAGTCACAAGTGGCTTTGGTTGAGAAAGAATTTCTGGGTATATGGGTATTCGGGTTTGAAATTTGAATTATGAAAAAAGTAATGATGGTGTTTGACTGGATGAAAAATGCGCGTGTTATGAGGGGCGTACGAGCATTGAATATTGATGGGAATATTGATGTGTGCGATAGTTAAGGTTTGAAGAGTTTCGCCTGTATTGAATGATGACGTTTGGGAAAATGTTCTTGCATAATAAATATAGGGTTATATAAATAATACCTGTACTGAGGTTTGTGGCAAAGTATGCTTGTTGGTTGTAAAATTCTCTAAAAAAAATTAAATATGGTAAAGACCCGTAGAATGGTTCTTAAAGAGAGAATTACTACTGAAATGCAGAAGCTGAAGTTGAGATATTTCGGGGATCAGTCCTTGGAGATGCCTACTCCCGTTATTGTTCCTCCGACGTATCAAGGAATGTCGGAAGACGAAGCGGCTGAAGATGAGGATGATTTTTACTACTGGTAAAGGTTTTACCACGTTGTCTTAACAGGCGAGCAATGTTGGGTTTATCTCTACATTCTTACGGAAGACAAGGTTGGGGAGACAGATGCAGGGATATGCGTAACTGCGGGGTGGTGACACTGATGTCTTGTTTTTCAATAGATTATAAGGTCGAGCCCTCTTTATTTCAACCAACTCTGCGAGGGTGGTGGTTATAGAAGAGGCAGCGATGGTAGTGGAGGAGGAAGATGAAGAATGGAAATCTGCTTCTGTACTTTTATCATTTATTTACGTTGAGAAGACCTTCAGTTTGAAGAGTTGGTTCAAGCACGGATGTCTTCCCTTCCATAGTTTTCATTTTAAGTTCGACTAGACTTCGACCAAACTCATGGAATGGAGGATATTCGTTGTTTCCAATGTCTACTTTGCATAAGGGTGAAAAATTATTGAAGTAGAACGAACTGAAGGATTTGACATTTTGGAGTGCCTGAAAGACTTGTTAGTTGTAAAAGCACTTGAAAAACTTGTCATCTGCAAAGTACCTGATGTTTGAGCACTTGAAAGACTTGTTATCTTTAAAAACACTTGAAAAATATATTATCTGTAAAGTACCAGTAATTTGTTTCGAGATGAATATAATTTGTTATCCAAACTTTGTATTGATATAGAATAGAATAACTCTAGGAATCGAGTTGCATGATCCAAAAAATTTAAATTTTGAATGAAATAAAATGTATAAGATTAGAAAGTACAACTTTTTGTAATTATCGAGTTGTTAGAAAATATGTTTGTAATGTAAAATTTTTTGTCAAATACGATGTTCGACCTGAGGTTGAGAAATTTAGGGAGAGAAAATTGTAGGAATTTTAGAATGAAAGATCGAGCTTAGAAAGGTCGATCTGGAAGTCTAGATTTAAAAAGAATAAGTTTGATTTGGAATAGGTTGAAATGACTGATGTTGATAGGAAGAGATATGTTTAAATAACTTTTCTCAAGATACAAGGTTTTCTGTTACGAGATAATAGGATAATATCACGGCTTGCGGGGAATTGGTAGCAAAAATCTATAAATAAGGAGGGAATGAGTTTTAAACAGGTAGAAGGAAATAAGAATGGTGCGGACTCGATCTAAGAGAATTCGTTATGCCGTTGAGGGGCGGTTGGCGATAAAAATAGCTGAAGTGCAGGAACGGATTTTTAGATTGTTGGATTATGATGTTGAATTGCCAGTGATAGAGGTGCAAGTTGAAGGGTTAGATGGGATTAGGAGAGAGCGCAAGTATAAAAGTTGTTTCTATGAAGAGATGTTCTGGGAAATCGTGGTGGATCCTGCAGCTCGAAAAGATGTTGTGAGATCACTTATTGTTGAGGAGATCGAATAGGAAGATATGAAGATTACTGGAGGATACCTGATCACATGTGGTTCCCCGGGACATTAAGGCTGTTTAGATATAATTACATGCAAGGTGAATAAAGTTAATGAAAATAGGGGCTATACGAATGTATGTTATTATATGAGTTTGAATAATTTGAAAGAAGCGGAATGAGAATAATTGTTGAGTCGATCCTCTATTGTTACGAATACCGTTTGTGACTATTGTGAAAAACGAATTTGAATATATTTGAAAAAAAATTGAGAGCTTTGGAAATGACGTTAGTGCTGCTATAAAAAGAAAAAGAAAAAGTAGGGAGCTTCTGACGTCATATGCTCGAATATGTGAGGAATATTTGTATTGTGACTCAAGCTAATAATACGATTAATTTTGTTTATTTTGTAGGCTGCTCGTCTGATGAAGGGGATATGCCTCGGGGTCGAGGAGGAGAAAGCTGAGCTGAAGATGAAGAAGGTTGAGCTTGAGAGGAACGTAGCTCGATTGAAAGTTGATTTGACCAAGGAGGGGAAGCGGCTAGAGGCCCTGAAGGCTTCTCAAGTGGTAGAGCTCAATAATCTGAATGCGGAAGTGAGAGCGAACTTGGAGGAGGTGGCAGTTGAGCGTGATAGACTCGGGCGCCACCTTATATCAAAAGGATATTCTGAAGATGAGGTAGATGCCATTGGGGCGGACACTTATGTTGAAGAGGAGGAAGATGAAGAGATTGAAGATGTTGTTGTTGGAGTTGTGGATGGGCTGGATGGTGTTTCTCCTCAAACGGTGAGAGATAACCAAGGGGATGAAAACGAGCATTCAGAAGGGGAAAATGAGAAGGTAGAGTAGAGTGATGATTCTGTGATTATATGAATATTTGGGAATGTTTGTAAACTGATTGGATATTTCTTGTTGTATAGAATTCTGTAGGCTAAGACGCTTTTGTAAACCTTGCTATAGGAACTTAAGGACATGCGCCTCAGAATAAAAAATTTAGAGACTGAGCTCGCTAAGAAGAGAGACGCCTCTGCGTCCCTATTGTCTTCGCAAGCGAAGCTACAGGTTAGAACAGAGCAAAAAATATTTGATTTGTATGCTTCATTAGTATAGAGCTACAAAGTAATAAATAGAGTGTATAGACAGACCAAAAACCTGTTATCGGTTTAGGAGTAATATTGGCACTGAAATGGTGCACAGGAAATACCAAAGTATTGATAAATTAAAATATATAGAATATGTACCTTAGACTTGGGAGTATATGTTATGGAGCATCCCTCTGAGATTGTACTTCGACCATAAGTTTAGAAGTAGTTCCATATAGTAGATGTCAAAAATAGATATCTTGTCAGAAGTGAGATATATGTGTTGAATGAGTATTCTGAATCAAACTTGATATAATGTATCTGTAATGTACAGGTCGAATTGGAGTCAGCTCGCTTGCACGAAGATGATGCACGCCAATGTAACCAAGAATTTGCAGAGGAGTTTGATAAGATGAGAGAGGCGAATAAAGACAAAGAAGATCAACATGTAAAGGTACACTTCAAGTTTGTTGAGGCAACACAGACTATTGTCGACCTCGCTTGGAAGATCGAGGAGAAGGATGCTGAAATTAATAACAGGCTAAAAGAGCTCGCGGAGTTAAATGAACATGCAGCGAATCTCAAAAGCTAGAATAATGCGTTGATGGCAAAGAGTAGGGAGGCTGACATGGCCCATTGCCGTATACATGCACTAGAAAGATCGGATGAGGTTTTAAAACGTTCGGTGGCCAGTTTAAATGATGAAGTGATCAGGAAAATAAACAATCAAAAACAAATTCAAACTAATCTAGCGAATAGTCGGAGTGAGCTAGAGCGAATGAAGAAGAAAATAGTTGATAAAGATATTGGGCTGAATAGAACTCGAGATGATATATCTGCGTCTGAAGTTGTAGTTGAACAATTATATACAGCTTTAGCTGCCAAAGATATGGAATTTTGGATGGTGCAACGAAAGTGTGATGAGTTAAATGAAAGAGTAGCGCAATTTAAGACCGAATTGGTACAGGCCACTTTGCATGCCAGAAACGCCGAGGCTGGAGAGCGTTTGAGGAAGAATAAAAATGATGCCAAGGTTTCCCTTATTCAAGGGGACGTAGTCAGACTGTCAGCGCGAATAAGAGAGTTAGAGGGGAATGTTACTCGAATTTAAGGTCATGTACGAAAAGGAGTTGAGTGGTTAAGGGAGTACGAAAGGAAGCTCGATGCTTCTCTTTCCAGGGAACAAGGGCTAGAGCAGACTATCAGAGGGAAGAAGATTTTGATACAGCAGAAAGACGAACTGTTAAAAAAAATTAAATATGGAAGATCTGAACAGGGAGATTGAGGCACTTCGTGCTCAGGTGGCGGATTTGAAGATGATTAATCAAGCTGAATCAACTAAAACTGATAAGAAATTAAAATCGAACATTGCTTTTACAGATTGAGTAGATAGTGAAATGATACGGTTAAAAGAATGGTATACGAGGTTGGAAGAATACCTTTGTCGAGCGAGAGCAAACTTTTCTAAGGTAGTTATACCTCATGTAGCACACACAAACCTGTTGAGGGCAGTGATCACCTATTTTGTAGATGAGGTAAAAAGGCTTGAGTAAGAAAGAGATACCTTGTTCAACAGTTTATCAGATAGGGGATGTATTTGCAGAGCTGATATAGATCGAGGAAATTGTACGCAATCCATGGAAATGGATTTAGGCCCTCGATCTACTGAATTGATAGAGCAGGGCAGGATTGTTGTGATTGCTCGAGCTTGATAATTTATGGCTGATCGACCTCTTGTTGCAGGGAAAAGCGTAGCTGACATCTCAATAGTATAAAAGAATCTATTGTAGAGGTTGTATATATAACCTGAAATAAAAAGTAACTTTTGCAGACATGTTGAGAGATAAAAGCTAGGTTTACATTTGCTTTATCTAATGTCTGGTAGAGTCTTTGATTGAAAACTAGTATTACCTTCGTTTTAATTGTAGAGATTTAGTACAGTCAGCCAAACCAAGTGTTATCATTGATCTAACTGGTATGATATCGCCGCCATATTAAGGTAGATGAAAGCTAGTTTTACCTTTGCTTTATCTTATGTCTGGTAGAGTCTTTGATTAAAAACTAGTATTACCTTTATTTTAATCGCAGAGATTTAGCAGAGTCAACCAAATCAAGTGTTATCCTTGATCTAACTGGTATGATGTCGCAGCCATATTGAGGTTGATAAAAGGTAGTTTTACCTTTACTTTATCTTATGTCTGGTAGAGCCTTTGATTGAAAACTAGTATTATATTTGCTTTAATCGCAGAGATTTAGTTGAGTCAGCCAAACCAAGTATTATCCTTGATTTAACTGGTATGATGTTGCAGCTATATTGAGGTAGATAAAAGCTAGTTTTACCTTTGATTTATCTTATGTCTAGCAGAGTCTTTGATTAAAAACTAGTATTACCTTTGTTTTAATCGCAGAGATTTAGTAGAGTCAACCAAACCAAGTGTTATTCTTGATCTAACTAGTATAGAGGTCGATTGAAAGCTAGTATTATTTATACTTTAATCTGTGTATTGTCTACGAAGTAGAGAGATTTATGGGAGAAAAACTTGTAAGTTTCATTAAATAGAAAAGGATGTACATTGGATGGAGATGAAAATCTTACTTTTGGAATGGAAAAAGCGAGAAATTGAAATGAAGTAGTGAGGGACTTAATGATAGAACTGTTTCAGTCGCCTAATGTTCCAAGGATTTGAAATATGAACTCCCCCTTCTATCATGAGGTAATATGATCCCAGGCCTGAGAGACCTGCGATAAGGAATAGACCCTCCTAAATTGTCTGCTAGTTTCCCTGCATGACGCTCTTTGCGGTGTTGAGGTATTTATCTGAGGACGAGATCATCTATTTGGAAGGTACGGCTTCTGACTTATCTGTTGTACGAACTGGCCAGCATATGGTGATATCGACCTAGGTTAGGGATGGTGCATTCCCTGGTTTTATTGATCCAATTGAGGTTGCAGGCCAATTCAAACTCATTTTCCTCCTTAGTTAGCTCGTGATCTTTGACTGGATGATGGTATTTGGAGGGAATGATGGCTTCGGTGCCATAGGAAAGAAGGAATGGAGTAGGAGGAATGGAGTACAGCCAGTTGATTGACGTGGAGTGGTATGATATGCCTATAAGATATGAGGAAATTCTCGAACCTAATTCCCTTCTTTCTATAAGTGGAGCCTTTTCTTGAGTCCATCCATGATGGTTTTGTTGGTGATTTTGGCTTGGCCATTGCCTTGAGGGTAGTAGGGATTGGATGGCGAATGAATGATATTGTATTGGTTGAGGAAAACTACGACTTTTTCTCCAACAAATTGGGGCCCGCTATCGATACGAATTAGGTGAGGGCACCCAAACCGAGTGATGATGTGTTCCATAGACGGCATTTTTGAAAGCTCGAGAAAGCTTTTGACTACCCCTGATCTCTAGATACCATCGTTGTGTTTAAAGCGGAGTGCATGATGATAGGTAGAAGCGATTGTTTCCATGTTATGAATCCAGCAGCGGCCCATAATCTTGAGATAATGAGATTTGGCGTTGATCACATAGAAGATGACGTCAATTGTGGCTGGTCCTGCGGTAATAGGTAAGATGATCTTGCCTACTCGCTCTTCTTTAGAACCATTGAACCCACTGATATCGGTGTCGCTTTGAATAACTTGATCGCCCAATCCCAATTGGTCGATAGTGCTCTGAAAGTGAATCTCAATACCGCTGCCAGTATCGATCATCATTGTGTGCATGACAAACTTCTTTATCTTGAGCATTATGATTAATACATCATGATGTAGAAATTTGACATGGCTAGTGTCGCAATCTTTGAATGTGATTCCAAGCCAGCGATTGCTCGACTCAGGTAGAAGTTTAGCTTCTTTGTCTTAAGGTGTGAGATCGCAGTATTCGGATAGTGTCATGCGCTTGAATCTGTTAAAGTTGTTGATCTGATTGATTTTGATCATATTGCTGTGGTGCATATGGTAGAGATGTTTCTCCTCAGCTTGATCTTCGGCCTGGACAAATTTAAGCTGCTTCTTATAACTTCCATCTTTGCATAATTCCAGGTCGATAATATATTTGAGCATTCATCTCTCCTTGAAGATGTATTCCAGCAACCTCTGTAAACCATAACAATTGTTAGTAGAATAATAGTTTACCTTATGATGCATGCAGTACGGTCGGTTCTCGATTGGTTCCAATGGTTGGGAGAGACGGTAGAGTTTATCCTTCGAGAGGATTGGAAAAATTGTAGAGATTCGAACATTCATATTTGGGAGGACTGGTTTGACTTATGATCCACCTTTTCGAGTGATCTGGATTGTGAGCACCGGTACCTTCACTCAAACGATCTCATTCTGGAACTCCAGGTTAAGGTCGTTATTCTTCCTCTTGACGTATAGAAAATTGTTGACCTTGGTTGATCTTAGACTGAACTTCACCACCCAAATGAATAGAAGGTTGAGATTCGTACTAGATATTTCTATAAATAGCTTTGCTGGTGGCTCCTCGAGGTTCCAAACTTTCCCTCGTAAAAACCCTGAAGACTTCTGGCAATTGATCGCGATCAATTATTGGAGGAGCCTGCTGAGTGTTTTGCAGAGCTTGTAAGGCAGTCTGTATTATTGTCATCTGGTCTCATATCGCTTGAGCGTTGTCAAACAAGTTTGTCGTTCGGTATCGAGCTCCTTCTCATGAAGCTCTTGGTCAAGAGTTAATTGACGTTCGAGCTCATTGCGTTTCTCTGTTACAGTGTTAAGATTTGCCCGTAGCTCTGTAAGTTATTCTGGCTCAACTGAAAGATCGAGATGGATTCCGGTTGCTGGTCGTCTGGAAGTGACCATGATTAAAATTTGTAAGAGCGTGAAAGTATGCCTTAGGATATCATGGAAATGCAATTTTTCCCACAGACGGCGCCAAATGTTATGGCCTAATTTTGTAAGCTTAAAGTGGCTTGGAATTAGCTATTACACCAATGTACCTATGAAAAAAATCTGATAGAAAACAAGGAATGATACAAATGATTTAGCGTGGAAAACCTTTGAATAGGTAAAAAACCATGACCTCGAGTTGAGGGTTTTTGTAATAGTGATTTTTATTGCTTGAGGCTGATATCTTATTACAAGTGATCTCTTGACGTATAAATGCTTGATCTTGTGAATAAGAAGTTTAAAGTTTTGAGAATCTAGAAAATGCAGTTTTCTTGGTAATTTATCGTGTATTTTTTGGTCCTTGTCTATTCAGGAACTTTTCCTTTATATAGGCCTTCTCCGCAGTTCTTCATCGTGCTGAAGTACGTTCTCCGAACAATATGGTTAGTGGCGGTTGACTGAGTAACTGTTGAGTTCATGAGAGACATGTGGCTTTGACTTGTTCAAGTTTTTTCGTTTGAGCTCGACCCACGTTTTTTATCAGTTCGTAAAGTAGATGGCAATGTTGACTGTTGAAGTCATGTGGAGAATGCGTGAGTCTGGCATGGAGGTAGTCCAAACTATAGACAGCTTGATTTGGGTAAGTTCGAATGGTAGGCCCCTACAGCGTCGACAGTAGAATTAAATTTATTTGGCAGAAATTCATCGAGTGGAGGAAAGGAGCCATCTTCGAATTTATAAAGGTCTTAACTGTACATGGTTGATTCTATTTGGGATTTCCATAAAAGATTATTGCTTTTAATAGATCGTGGATCGTCTACATTGGTCGCGGTTACTACGCACGTCACCCACAGGCGTAGAAACTGTTTTTATATTGTTTTGTTTTACTTTAAGTCAGGGGGTCATCTTCAGTAGAAGGTAGTGGTGATTAAGAGAGAGTTTTAAATGAGATTAGAGAGATGAATTTGTAGAGAGTTTATTTGAGATTAAATAAAAGTAGATTAGTCACGTCGTGATCTCGTGTTTTAGCTTCCATAAAATATAGAAATTATCAATTTGGCATCAGAGCGACTACGCGATTCAAGGGATGACAAAGTTTATCGATACAGGTCTAAACTTCCTTCTCAACCTCACGAAAATCAAAGCTGAGGAACGTCGTTACGGCGATTTGTACGATGGAGAAAATTGGTTGTTGCAAAGCGTTGAAGAGCGCCAAGGCGTATACCCCAGTGATGGAGGTCAAGGGAATCAACTATGGGGAATAAGAGATGGAAACCCACAAGCCAAAATTGATGAGAAATCCGAAACCATACCTATAATTTTAAAGGATTCGTCGGGAGAGACGAGTGAGGGAAACATGCCCACCCACACAACATCGACACCAAACTCAGGCCCAATTAAACTAACCCAAACCCAGGCTCCAACAAACCCAAGTCCAAGTCAGCTTAATTTAAACCCAGGTTCTTCTTCCACCATTCTCACCAAACATACTTCCTGCAATAAGATCGTACCCACGACTAACACTTCTTCAACTGAGGTCAAGGTCACGGTGCCTATCTCCGGTATAGTTGCATCCGCAACCATAATTATTTCTGGAACTCTGACAACCTCAAATACTTTTTCGACAGGGGGTGGGTTCCGACTGGAACTGCCGAGGTACCGAAGGTATTAGATGGGAAACAAAATCACTCCAGCTTGTCACCAACAACAGCCCTTATAGCAAAGAAAAATCTTACCAACAAAACTCCAAGGATAGTACCCGCTGGTCCAGTAACTCTAGCGACAGTAGTACTCTCTCCAATGACTCTGAATCAAGTGAGGGTCTCTAAAGAGGTACCAACCTTTACCTATACTTTTCTTGATTCTAACCCAAAGATATGGGATTTTCTTGGCCCAACAGTAGTGGGAAAAAATGCAGTTATCGACCCCCTTCCGCATGAGAAACCGGAGAAAATTTTAATGTCGCACACTCTTCTGCTTTGCGGTTCCAATGTACGGGTACCTGAAGAGGGTTTGGAGAAAGATCATGAGTATTGGAAGAAGCATAACATTTTTTGCACGAGATGTACAATAGAGGATAAGCTACTTGAGGTCATCATTGACGGTGGGTCCACATAAAACCATATTTCAGAAGAGATAGCGGAGAAGCTTGGCTGCAAGCTTACTCCACATCCTACACCATTTACTATTTATTGGCTACAACGAGGGGGTACGAAGAGGGCATTGTATCGTTGTCAAGTAAAAATCAAGATTAGAGAATCTTATGAGGAGATTATAAATTTCACAGTAGTACCCATGGATGTCTATCATATAATTTTAGGCAGGTCGTGGTAGTATGTGCGGAATAGTATTCATTTAGGGAGAGAGAACACCTATTTTTTCAATTGGAATGGAAAGTAGGTAGTATTGACTTGCCTTCCTCCAGTGGGACTACATAGAAAGACACATACTAGCTTCCTTGCCGAGGCGAGAGTGCACGGTTGCGCATATGCTTTGGTGAGTTCTCTTTCGACTCCACTCGTTCCATTTCCACATACATTACAACCTCTTATTACACAGTATGACGATGTATGTTCTGAGCCGGATACACCAGAGTTGCCACCTCTGTGTGATATCCAACATGCAATTAACTTAGTTCCAGGGGCACCGTTGCCTAACCTACCCCATTACCGTATGGCCCCTGCTAAGCATGCCGAACTACAGAGGCAGGTCACCGAGCTATGTAACAAAGGTTTATTGCGAAAGAGCATGTCACCGTGTACCGTGCCGACTTTACTGACACCAAAGAAAGACGGGAGTTGGAGTATGTGTATTGATAATAGAGTTATTAACAAGATTACTGTGAAGTATAGGTTTATGATTCCGAGACTTGCGGACATGATAGATGACCTGCATGGGGAAAAGTTCTTCTCCAAGTTGGATCTTAGGAGTGGATACCATCAGGTTTGGATGCGCCCTGGAGACGAATGGAAGACTATATTTAAAACCAAGGATGGTCTCTACGAGTGGCTAGTTATGCTCTTTGGTCTCTCCAACGCCCCATCCACTTTTATGTGACTTATGACTGAGGTGTTGAGGGAGTGCATTATGCAGAGGTTTGCGGTTGTTTATTTTGATGATATCCTCATACATAGCCAATCTCAAGAGGAGTACCTAGTACATATTAAGAGAGTATTACAGCTTCTACGAAGGCACAAGCTTTTTCTTCAGCTGAAGAAGTGTTCCTTTATGGTGGATTCAGTGGAGTTCTTAGGGTATGTCGTTTCAGCTGATGGTATTCGGGTTGACGAGGGGAAGGTACAGATAATATGTAACTGGTCAGCTCCCACAACTAGGTCACATATTATGAGTTTCCATAGGTTGGCAACTTTTTACCGACGGTTTATTGATGGGTTCAGTCGGATTATGGCACCTATTACATCCTTAATGGGGGATGTTCCTTTTGTTTGGTCTCCTGATGCTGACGAGGCTTTTCAATTGATCAAAGAAAGACTTACTACGGCACCAATTTTGGCACTTCTAGACTTCTCAGGTCCCATGTTTGAGGTTACCATGATGCCTGCAAGACAGGCATTAAGGTTGTTCTATCGTAGGGGGGGCAAGCCGGTAGCTTACTTTAGTCAGAATCTATCTCGGGCTCAGCTTCGGTATTCGACCTATGATAAAGAGTTGTTGGCAGTGGTACGGGCTATTCAACATTGGCGTCATTATTTGGTTCATAGGAAGTTCGTTATCCACTCGAACCACGATGTACTCCGCCACATGCATAGCTAACAACATGTTTCTTCGGACAAGCAGGCTAAGTGGTGTAACTACTTACAGGATTTTCATTTCCATGTTCAACACATCAAGAGGAAGGAGAATGGCTTTGAAGATAGGGTTAGCAGGATAGCGCATCTACTTGTTATGTTACGCTCATCGATTTTTAGGTTTTCGGAGATACGGGAGCTATACCCAAAGGATGCGTACTTTGGACCTATCTACAGTTCTTGCTTACAACGCCACGGAGACCATGAGGAGTATTCGATACAGGATGGTTACTTATTTAGGGGTACAGTTTTATGCATCCCTTCTTTGTCTTTGAGGGAGTAGTTGATTACTGAGGTTCATGCGGGTGGTTTAGCAGGGCACTTCGGAGTGGCCAAGACCATGGCCTTGATGCGGGATAAGTATTTCTGGGCTACTATGCGTTGGGATGTCAACAATTTTATCAAAAAGTGTTACACTTGTATCACGGCCAAGGAACGCGAGCAAAATATTGGCCTCTACACTCCACTTCCTGTTCCCAGTATTCCTTGGTGTGATATATCCATGGATTTCGTAACAAGGTTACCGAAGACTGGAGGTTTCGATTCTGCTTTCGTAGTGGTTGATCGGTTCTCCAAGATGGCTCACTTCATTCCATGTGCGAAGACGGACGATGTCTCTCATATAGCACGCCTGTTCTTTCGGGAGATCGTTCGCCTACACGGGGTTCCTCAATCAATTACTTCAGATAGGGATGTTCGTTTCATAGGGCATTTTTGGAGGTATTTGTGGAAGCTCATGTGGTGTAAACTTTAGTTTTTTTTACAGCATTTCACCCTCAAACAGATGGGCAGACAAAGGTAGTAAATCGTAGCATTGGTAATCTCCTACGATGCCTCACCGGCAACAGACCTAAGGAGTGGGATTTTACCCTATCCCAAGCAGAATTTGCATTCAGCAACTCTGTCAATAGCTCGACAGGATTATCTCTTTTCCAGATTATTACAGGGTATTCACCTGAAACGGCCTTAGATTGGGTGCCAATTCCACAGTTGGTCCCAGTTTCTACTAGTGCAGTAGATTTTGCATCATCCATTCGCGCTATACGCAAGGACGTCCGTCAGTGGTTAATGCAACATTATGCTACGGTTAAATAGCGAGCAGATCGCAACCGGAGATAGGTTATATTTCAATCAGGGGACTTAGTTATGTTTTATCTAGAGAAGAGGAGGCGCACGGGTGTAGCTTCTAAGTTACTTCTTTGACGTACTGGACCGTTCCGTGTCATTCAGCGCATTGGTGAGAATGCGTATGAGCTAGATATACCAGAGGAGATGAGACACTCGCTTGTTGTGAACGTCAAACTCTTGTCCCCTTATCATGACGAGACTATCCCATCAATTGCATTACCCCCTCTACCTGGAGTTCCTAAGGGAGGGGATCGTGTAGATGAGGTTCTTGAGCGGAATGTCTGCCACACAACGAGACGAGGTTGTTATGTTATATTTAAGGTTCGATGGTTAAATAGGCTAGGGATTCGTAGATTCCAGAAGCTACTTTTCGTCAAATGGATCCAGTCTTTTACGACGAGTACATAGCGCGAGAGAATTTAGGGTCGAATTCTTCTTAGCGGGGGAGAGTTGATAGATCGTAGGTCGTCTACGTAGGTCGCGATTACTACGCATGTCACCCACAGGTGTAAAAACTGTCTTTTCTTTTGTTTTATTTTACTTTAAGTCAGGGGATCATCTTCAATAAAAGATAGTGGTGATTGAGAGAAAGTTTCAAATGAGATTAGAGAGATGAATTTGTAAAGAGTTTATTTGAGATTGAATAAAAGTAGATTAGTCACGTTGCGATCTCGTGTTTTAGCTTCCGCAAAATATAGAAACTATCAGTTTTGATCTAAACGAACTGATACTAGATTAGCGAGAGCTGAAAATGGAACATAAGGAGTTGTTGTTGAGACAAAAGATTTACATTTATATTAGTAGAGTTAACAGAATTACAAGATCATAAGAAAGATATTAGGAGGAGTTACAACAAAAGATTTGAGGAACATAAGTTACAAGAGAGAGAGATATTAGGAAACAATATTTGACCATTCTAACACGAATTGAGGGTCACATTCCATAATATATGCAAATATTGTGCATCATCTGCGTGTATGTGAATTTCAAGAAAACAAAGCTTTGGATCAGCATCATCAGAGCGAGATATAAACAGACATTCGACTTCCATAGGGATTAGCACCAGTTATGATCTACACATTTCGCTATATTCTTTATTTTTAAACCATTAGAGCATCCACAAGAGCTAGGTACACCATGACGTGGCAGGGTGGATTTGAAAATTCACCTTCTTTTCCTATCCTTCACCTCCCAGCAGCTAGGCCAATTTGTGACGTGGCAATAAATTTTCCACCAGGGTAAATTTTTGGTGGATTGATGTCGCGCAGTTCAGAACTGCGCGTAGTGATATTTACCTTGATTTGTGACAAACTGTTGTGGGGTGGATTGGATTCACCCTGATTTTGGGCGAATCCACCCACCCTACTGCTATGGATGCTCTTAGATATAGAGCAATTAATAATCTCAAAACATAGAGTATCACATTTTATCTAAAATTTACTACAGTTTCAAAAAAATCAGTAACCTTACACATGACATCCACAACCACCAATGCACATTTGTTTTCGTTATAACTTCCATTATCATCAATTTTCTCCAATATCTCAAAAATCTGCACTTTTAATTTTATAAGCTTAAACAAAATTTTGAAATGATTCTTCAACAACAAAAAGTATTACTGGTAAGCTATTATTTCTCTATATATTTTCATTATCAAATAATATTACAAGTTGCAATAGGTATGATCAAATGTGTTAAGGTCATTCATGCCTAACGCATGGATTCCTATTGCTACCATTGGGCTCTTGCCCAGTGGTGGTTGTACCTCTCCACTTAGAGAGAGGTTGGGGATTTAAAACCTCATAGGGTTGGAAACTCAGGGTTACGGATCCCTATATAAAACTGGCTTGCTTTTGCAAAAAAGGAAAATGGATTCCTATTGCTCAATGCATAACTTCTTTATGGGCCGTATTATCAATTACATTAGTTTGTCTACTTAAGTTCAGCCCCTCAACCGGTTTCTAAAACATCTATTTTGGAGTTTATTTCATTTAGTATCTAGTGTGGGTGTCAGCACTATCTCGTGGTTATCCGGCGTCAGTGAGTGCACGTGGAGCAACTACAGCTGGACTGACACTGAACAGGTAAGTGGGTTTTTAACTCCTTGTTCTAAATATCAAGCCCAGGTAATAAGTATGTCTTTTATAAGATAACAGAACTTCTATTCGAATAGAACTGAGAATATTTCTATTCGAATAGATTTTATTTGTATTTGAATAAAATGCCTCAGTCTATTTTTTATTCAAATAGATTTCTTTGTTATTCGAATAGAACTCAGCCTGATTTCTATTCGAATACATTTATTTCTATTCGAACAGAGAATGTGATTTATGTCTAATAAAATACAACTTTCGTTTTTTTAAAACTTCACTTCTTCAAAAATTAATTTTTTCTAATGCTTGCTTTTTAGAGTGAGGAGAGATTACTCTTGAGAGATTCAAGAGAGAATTAAAATACTTACATCTTGAATCAATCATCATTGATTAAGAAACCCTAATTATGGATTGAAGAACTTGAGCGATTCAAGCTTTGAAGCTTTGGTGCGTTATCCGAGGCGAGGCGAGGCGTTGCGAGAACGAGGAATCGGTTGCTAAAAGCTTGATTAGAAGAGAGATAACCACGGGATGTGTTTATCGAGTCTGTAAGTAGTCAAACTCTTGTAATTCTTTTTCAATAGTGAATTGTTTAGCTGTCGAGTGATTTGACAGCGACCTGTGGGTTTTTCTCTGAGAAAGGTTTCCCACAGGGTTAAAAATATTTGCCCGTGTCTTTATGTTTCTAACTGCTTGCTTTACATTAGTTAATTGAATCAACTTTATTTAGGTTAAGCGTAGACCATTAATTCAAAGGAATTAAAACCTATCGATTTAGACCTAAAACAATCGAAATTGGTTAGTCTTAAGCGTCTAGGAGTTTCAGTTTCTACTTAAAATTTGCGTGAGCATTGAAGATTTGCTGGAATAGTTTGGGCACCTTTCTATAATAACGACACCAAGTGGAAGAGGGCTTGCAGGGATGTTGAAATTGTTTTAGGAATATTGTTTGGTTGATTAGGCTGCGTTTAATGAGAATCTCGGGTACAATTTAAGTCATCATCGAATCCGATTTTGTTGTCCCCGTTTATTGAAGTTCAATTAGTTGCACCAAAGACACTTCTCCAAAAATTAAATGACGCGAGCCATATAAATGACATGGGTTGAAGGCTCCTCTTCTGGATACCACCTTCATGGCCGGCACTGATGCAATTAAAAAATTACGCTTGGACGGACTTATTTGGTCTTTATAAGATGGCGTGTTTATTTCTATTCCTCAAAGGCATAGTAAACAATGATTTATTCAAGAATGCATTTTATCAGCTATGATTAAATTAACACTGGAAGCAGTCTCATGATACAAAAAATAGAAAGAAACAAAGTCATTCTTGTCGGAAGCAACCACTAAAATACATCACTTAATTAAAAAAAAATTAAAAGCACAACGATCAAAGAACAAACCAGGTTATTTCCTTGACGAACAAACTCAAAGTCGCCGCATGCGATGAAAGTTACTGTTAAGATAACTAGATAAGTGCTGCACTTAGTTAAACTCAAAGTCGCCGCAAAGTTACTGTTAAGATAAGTGTTGCACTTAGTTAATTGATTGAGAATCTGAGATGGTTTAAAATATTGATGTGTGTTACTATCAAATGAGGCGGACATAAAATGGTTTAAAATGACTAATTCACTATTATGCCTACAATAGTTGTAGCCCTAGTAAATTAGGTATTCGTAGACATTAAAATAACTTATATATTAGAACTAGAGGTTCCATCTCAAAATCAATCGATAATGAGAGGAGTAGCCCATAATCTTATATTTTGAGTTGCATATGAGAAATTGAGATTATATATCTCAAAAAAATTTATTAAAAAAAATAAAAATTAACATAGTATATATGACATCCCTACCCTCGAAAATTGAGATAATTTTTTTACCGATTGCTACATGTCAGATTTTAAGCCTATGTGGCTGATTATTATATCCAGTCTGCTCAGCCTTTTGCTGTTGCTGTTGATACTCTTATTTACCAATAAATTGCGATAAGTTCAATACTTTATATCCAAATCGCTGCTTCATCAAAATTTAATGTGCATTGTAAGAACCAATGTGACCCATACTCCAAGGTTTCAATGCCTCCTACACAGTAGTAATGATCTTCCATCCTTCAACCGCAGCGGTGACCGCCTTCCCGGTGAGGGAAGCATGGTCACCAGTAATTACATCAAGGGTATCTTACCAAATTTAACGAGCTCCTAGTGAGGCTTAACTAATTAAACATAATTTTCAGGGGTCTACGTTAGCCAAAACCAAACCAAAACCACCACACCTTCTCCTCAACGTCTCTCAACTGTTTAAAAAAATAGTTGACGAAATAGCTCCATGTGCTTTAATGGCGGAATTGGTGGGTCGTGCTTCTATGTGAAATCATAGTTTTCTACTTTTCAAATCTATCTCTCTCTCTCAATTATTTGGGTCCCCTTTTTTAACCCTTCTCTCTCTCTCTCTCTCTCTCTCATGGAGGACTGTGTGTAAGCTCTCACTCATGGACTCTCTCTCTCTCTCTGTTTTGAGTTCTGAGAGTACATTTGAGGAGATTTGGGTGAGAGGGTATTTTACAGTTTCTATCTAGAGAGGTCTTACAAAGAGAGAACAAAAGCAAAAGAACAAAGGGAGAAAAAGCGGGAAAGAAGCAACATTAAGTGTGCAATTCGAGAAAAAGATAGTGCTTTTTGACTGATTTTGAGCTCAATCTTCAAGGGTTTTGTTCTTAAAGTGTTTGGATTTCGGACGACAAAACCCTAGAAATTAGGGGTTTTGAGTAGTCACTCAGTGGAGCTGAAATTGGGTGAAGAAATTATTCAATTTGAAACCCTAGAAATTTGGGGGAGAATGAACACTTCGTTCATTCTTCTCTCTGGGATTCTTGTGTATCTCACATTGGTGGTTTCAGTAGCGAGATCTGACCCGGTTGAAGATAAGATTGCTTTGCTCGATTTCATTAAGAGTTTCCCTCATTCAAGGTCTCTTAACTGGAACCCAAACTCAACTGTGTGTAACAACTGGACTGGGGTGAATTGCAGCTTAGATCGGACTAGAATAACCGCGGTTCGATTGCCTGGTGTGGGGTTTACTGGTGGGATTCCGCAGAACACGATATCGCGTCTTTCTGAGCTTCAGATCTTGAGCTTGAGGTCTAATGGTATATCTGGTCCTTTCCCTTCTGATTTTGCTAATCTTAAGAAGTTAGTTTATTTGTATCTTCAGTTTAATAACTTTTCGGGTCCGTTATCTGTGGATTTCTCGGTTTGGAAGAATCTTAGCGTTGTTAATCTGTCACACAATTCCTTCAATGGTAGCATTCCTTCGAGTTTATCGAATCTAAGTCGTTTAACGGGTTTAAATCTCGCTAGCAATTCGCTTACTGGTGATATTCCTGATTTGAATCTCCCGAATTTGCAAAATCTTAGCCTTGCTAATAACAACCTCACTGGAAATGTTCCAAAATCTCTTTTGAGATTCCCAATTTCTGCATTTAGTGGTAATTCTATGTCTCTCATGAACTCATCAATACCCATCTCTCCTCCGATTCATAAAGCGGGGAATTCGGGAAAGCTAGGTGAAGCGGCGTTGTTGGGAATTATAATAGGAGGATGTGTTCTTGGGGTGTTGGCATTTGTTTTTCTTCTGGTTGTTTGTTGTTCGAAAAGAAAAGGTGAAATTGGATTGTCGGGGAAAGCTGGGAAGGGCGATATGTCACCGGAGAAAGGGGTTATTGGAAGTCAAGATGGGAGTAACAGACTTACATTCTTCGAGGGTTGTAATTATGCTTTTGATTTGGAAGATTTGTTAAGGGCTTCAGCTGAAGTGCTTGGTAAGGGGACATTTGGGACGGCATATAAGGCGCTTTTAGAGGATGGCACGTCGGTGGTGGTTAAAAGGTTGAAGGAAGTAGGTGTTGGTAAGCGGGAGTTTGAGCAGCAAATGGATGTCGTTGGGAGGATTCGACATGAGAATGTGGTTGAGTTAAGAGCCTATTATTACTCGAAAGATGAGAAACTTATGGTTTATGATTATTACAGCCATGGGAGCATATCTGCTATGTTACATGGTATGTTTGTTCTATCCAATATCTACTTGATTATTTTTAGCTAGTTCGTTCAATTCTTGCTACTATATGCCTAATCTTGTCTAAGTTATTAGGAATCTGGGTATTTGTTGCCTAATTTCTCGTGAAAGCTAGGATTGCATTATGAAACCTTTGTCTATCTTGTTAATTGTCTTCATTCCCAATCTCTAATTTTGCTCCATTAAGTGATGGTGTGATATGATGATTGAGTGGATTTAGGCATAACAATGTAGCAAATTTACAAATCTATCCATCAAGTTTAAATAGAAAATGACACTGAATTGTTCAAGAAGACCAAAAATAAAATGATAACACTCTTGTCGTTTTGGTACCTCTTTAGCTTGCCCTGCACTTTAAGTAACCAATGCAAGTGTTGCATTATGACTGATGGAGAGAATCTTACTTGTAGTACGCATCATTTGCTCACAATATAGCTTTCAAGGATTTGATAGTTAACTTTACGATATTTCGTATTAACCCCCATGTCGAGGAAATTTTGAGTATGTATACAACTTAAAAAAACCAGACTATGAGGGAAAGAACATTTAGACATTTAAAATTTGAAGCTTGACCAAGGTTTGAGGTATCACACTGGATTATGTCGTCTTACTTGGACTTGGGGTTGTCATGTTATATTGTACATCTCTGCATGTGTAATATCTCTTATAGTTACAGTAAGCAAAAGTCTGGGAGATTAATCTTGAAGTAACCATTCTATGTATTAGAGTTTGAGTGAAGCCTCTGAGATTTATGAGTGCGACGGACGTGGTAAAAGATGTGAACTTCAATCTTTGCCAGTGATCCATCAGCCAGTTTTACTATGTGATAGATCACTCTCTTAAATTCCTAGAACAAATACAGACATTCCTAACTCTGTCTAAAGCATTAAAAAACCTCTGTCTAAAGCTTTCTTCCAAGTGGTTTAAGAAGGTGACAAGGAAGCAAGTTGATTGTTGGTTGGTCAGTACAACCTTGGTTGATAATAGAATATAAAGTTCTACAAAATCCTAAAATTATTCACTACATTACATATTTATATTAGTTGGAAGTTTTTGTTTTTTCTTCTTCTCATTTTGGATCGTCTGAAAAGCTAGGTTTTTTTGCGGTTAAGAGGCATCTGTCCCCACATTAGATTAAGGCTTGCAGCACCCCCTACTCCAACCAGCATCATAGCGACTGCGAGGCTAAACTACTTTTTTGTGTTTGATCAGTACTTCCACTTTGTTGATAAACTCTTGGTGCTGTGTTTGTATCATTTATAGGAAAAAGAGGAGAGGGAAGGATTTCGCTAGACTGGGATACCCGACTAAAAATAGCAATTGGTGCAGCGAGAGGCATTGCTTATATCCACACAGAAAACGGGGGGAAATTTGTCCATGGGAACATAAAATCATCAAATGTGTTCCTCAACTCCCAAAATTATGGTTCTGTATCTGATCTCGGGTTAGCTACTCTAATGACCCCATTGGCCCCACCTATCGCCAGAGCTACGGGTTACAGGGCCCCAGAAGTAACGGACTCTAGGAAATCTGCCCAGCCATCAGATGTCTACAGTTACGGGGTACTGCTGCTCGAACTTCTCACTGCAAAATCCCCTGTTCACACAGTAGGTGGCAGTGAGGTTGTTCACTTGGTTCGGTGGGTACAATCCGTGGTCCGAGAGGAGTGGACAGCTGAAGTATTCGATGTGGAGCTAATGAGGTATCCTAACATAGAAGAAGAGATGGTGGAGATGCTACAAATAGCAATGTCATGTGTAGTAAGAGTGGCAGATCAGAGGCCAAAGATGACAGATGTGGTTAAAATGGTGGAGGATATCAGACGGGTGGATGCTACTGATCATAGGCATTCATCAGAATCCAAGTCAGAAAGCTCAACAGCAGCGCCGACACCACCAGTGGTTGGTACAGAATCATCTTCCATTCAAACCTGAACAAATTTATGTATTTTTTTTCCATGTATTATTGTTAGTGTATCTTTTACGTATTATTATTTTATATGTTGAGTTGAGTTGAGTTGATTCTGAGACAAAATTGTCTTACATTGATTGTTAGCTGTGCTTTCATTTTCTTTAACTAAATCAATGGCCAAGGTTTGATTTGTTGTACCTACCCTGACCAAGTAATTATAATCTTTATGTATTGTGTCTGGGGGACCTCAGTTTTAAATCTTTTGCAAGTCGCTTTATTCACTTCCTGTAAAATAATTCAGTACGTGTACCATGATAAATATGTCGTTGATAAATATGTTGTTGAAAACATTTTTCTTTCTTTCAATTTTCGTATCAGAGGTTAATGTAGACTGTTTTACCTGGCTTAATGGTTGTTTACAGTGTACCAATCAATATTTGCTGTCGGAGGCGAAGAGCTTCACCAACCAATCCTGATTATGAATGACTACAGGTTCAGCTCGACTTTTGACTAAAAAAGCTCAGAGTTCGCTATCTTAGTTAGCAGGAACCTCCAGCTGCAAAAAGGAGCCTGAAATTGCTGACAGTGTTAAGGAAACTCATTAGTCATAACAACTACAAAACAAAAGTAATTAGTTACCATAATTCAACTCTGATTGAGGAAGAGCAAACTACTTACATTACCATCCTTTCTATTCTTCCAAAATCGTATATTCTAGTAATTCTTAAGTTTGTTCATTGATTAACACAAAGCTGTGACGAAGATGGAAAGATATATGCATCTAAGGTGTGTACGGGGAGAAGGAAAGCAAGCGTACTCATTAATGTTGCAAAACTGAGACATGCATACTGTAAATATCTTTTACCTCACTAACCCAATTAATACTTCAATATAAAAACTGGGTTCCAACTTCAAAGTTAAAGGGAGAAAAAATTACATTTCTTACAAGCACTTGCACACACCAAAAAAAATTCTCTGTAAAAGATTGTATAAAGAGCACAACTCTTTGATCATTTTCATTTACCTAAAAAGAATGAAATCCCTTTACAACAATAATTTCAAGAATAACAAAACCGATAGTACAGCAGAAATTTAATATATTTTTCACTTCCTTGCAATTCTGGTTTTGACGCCTCCTGAAATGACACAGATACAAAAGCTTTAAGTCATAGTGTAAACAGAAAAACCAGTGCCCTTGTCACCTCCTAAAACATGACTCCTAAAATCAATAATTAGCCATGCATCTAAATTTATCTTAGGACCTGCTTAGCACATCCGCAATGTCTTTTAAATGCATGATAATTGCTAGTAATCAGATTCACGTATGGTAGAAAGAAACAGATAAATTCAAAGACTAGCTGGCTAAGTAGACAATATGCCAAGCAGAATCTTAATAAATTGACATGAATGTGGTAAATCTTGCAGTAATCCACAGTCTAGGCAAAAACATCTCAGTGCCAGCAAAAGAGTAAAATATCACATACCTTCAACTTCATTAAATTGGATTTCCTTGACCACTTCAGCAGCAGCATGGTATTCAAACCTGCAAAATTACGTAACCGTGAGGACAAAAAAATCAACAAGCCTAGTAAGAAATAGCATTAGCGCCATTTACCTATTGGAAAAAACCACATCAAGTTCATAATTTGAGGTATTCTTGGTAGCTTCAATGAACACTGTAACAATCTCTGATTTTCGAGTGCTGGCCATGAGACAATCATACTCGCTTGGGATGATAATAGCAAAAAAGTTATCGCTTAGCTCACTCAAGCAAAGCTTATCAACAGCTGTGAGTGCTATTCTCCTTTTTAGTACATCGGTATCCGGGTCGACAATGTAAATAGCGAAGTCAGTAATTAATAAAATACGCCGCTTCATCTTTCCTGACCCGGTAAACTTCAAAACCTTATCTGCAAAGAGAACTTTCCTATCACCTGCAGAAATCGAAAAAATGGATTTAGGTATTTAAGGCTCCATCCATTTGCAGTTATTGGCCATTTGACTAGAGAAATGCATAGAAGATTTGAAGATAAGATAGAACAAGGGAGGATATTCTGGAGTAGAGCAATGATGAGAGGTTTGTTCTTTGAGTATCCTACCGCTAGGCAAATGAAGGTTAACTAGCAAGGCCACTAACTAGTTGGTCTATGGTGCTTGTTCATAGCGGTGATGCTGCTTCATGCCATAAACAGAGAATGTCTTTACTACCAAACTTCCAATATGTTGAAAGTAAGCATATTTTAGACGTCTTCCATCATTTTTGCACGTCTAACCAAACAGTTTAATAGATGACCTCTCAAAAAAATAGATTTTCGTGATTACGTTTTACAAAACGGAGAAAATTGCCACACTGAGTTTATACCAAAATGCTTTGACCATTTAGCCAAAATGATTATTTTCCACTATTGAATGAGGTAGACCCGGAATCTTCACATCAGTTTACCAAGAAGAATAAATTCATCTTCACGAGATATAGTACTCCTAAAAAAAGGATTGTCAATTGGTCTATATGAATCATTATTATTTTCCATGATACACGTGATTGTCAAATTGAATCGCTCAAATTTGTGTATGCTTAATTTTCTCATTAAAAAAGCTGTATATTTGCATTTGATATATCATATCTAGAACATAAATATGGAAAGATGTCATATGTCATCACGTGAATAGGAGCCAAATATTCCAAGACACACCTTCTGCTCCAAGTAAAACAATTATTTCATGGTTTTCAAATGAATTAAAATGTCAAAGCTACAGTGTTCAGTAGATGACACTCTTGAGGATAGATGGAAATCAATTCCGAGCTACTTAGTGAAAACTGTGATGCTTTCAAAGAAACTCTGGGAATTCCCCAAATTTTTAATGTTCCCTTGAAAGGTAAGATCATGAAAGGCATTTCAAGTTTTGAGACAAAAACGTACGATGAATTCGTTGGACCACCATATCACTTCTAACCTAGTTTACCTTATTGTTGCGTAAGGTAAACTGTCTTTGGAACTTAAGATGTTCCAATAGTACTGTCTATGGAACTAGCGGAATAACTGACGTTTCGACTCAATTTGATGAAATCAATAGGTTAGAATAGATACTCGAGAAGGTGAGTCAAAGTACGGACAAGTAAACCTCAACTTAAAGGAAAACACATGATCCCCCCACTACCCCCAAAACTAGCTTCTTTATCACAATGGCAGACGGCCACAGTACTTAAGCACAAGGTTAGCCTTACAGTCAAAGCATTAAAATGATATCTAGATACACCAAACAGAGGAAAACAAACTTCTTCAATATGCAACAAACACACCGAGACTTCTTATCAGATTCTCTTAGGGAGGATATGAAACCATATGCAGGGACCATGACGAGGGTGATTTAGGAGCTCTAGTGCAGAATCTGGGTACTATTAATGCGTACTATTCTGAATGTTGTGGTTACGAATGGCCAAGGAAAGAAACTTAAGAAATATTTGGATTGTCCCAGACTCAAACACAGCTATCCAAGCTTACTCGTTAAGGAAAATCACATGGAGTCTGCAGGCCAATTGCAATGACACCAAACTCGACTTCAAACCTCAGAGATTCTCTCCTGTTTGGAGGGAGCAGAATTGGGGCAGGTGTTGCTGTTAAAAGAGCTAGTAGACTTATGGAAGGAAACATTTACAGCCAAACTTTTTCAAACAAAAATATAAAAAATGAGGTTCCTATTGCAGAGCATTGCAGATTTCACTTAGTTTTGCTTTAGGAGTAATATGTGGTAACCTAGTTGCATGTTCTATTCCTTGTTTTTTCTTTCTTTGTTTTGCCTGTAACTTTGCTATTTTTTCTAAGTAAATTTCTTGCTTAGCAAAAAGAAAGAGAGAGAGGAATTCTTCTCCCCAATGCCTGTTTTATTGAACTCGTTTGTCTGAGACCTCCTCCGCTCTTTTTATCCATCTTCTCTCCTCTTTATTGTACCCGCATGTATGAGCAGAGGCCCCACAGTTGTCTCATGAACTAGGAGCTCAAATAGATTCTACATTAGGTCTGATTTAGGTATGAAACAAGCGGCAAAGCCACCTATTCACATCCAGTAACACCTTTTGGCTTAGAATACTTGCAAACTCACAACACACCACTGCTAAATCTTCCAAACCAAAATCCACAGAAAAATGATCTTTTATTGGTAAGACTTGGTTTCAATTTTTCAAACCAAAACCAAAATCAAAGCACCTACAAGTCAAACTCAGCTAGCAAAAATAACTTCCCCTGTAACTCAATTTTGACTTAGATAAGACTTGGTAGATGCAATACTAAGTGCAGAGAAAAAGAAACTGGGGCAGACATCACAAAGATACCCAAATATACTAGATAGAGAAAAACAAACTTCTTTAATATGCAACACACATCATAATGATGGCAGCATTAAATAGAGTATAAGAGTTGACTAAGTAGTTCTGCTCTAGGAGTACTATGCAGTAACCTAGTTGTGTGTTCTCTTCCTTGTTTGTTTCTTCTTTGTTCTCCCTGTAACTTCGCTATTTTTTACCTTAATAAATTTCTGACTTAGCAAAAAATAAGAAGAGAGGAGTTCTTCTCCTAGTGTCTGTTTTATAAATACCCCCTTTCACCTCGTTTCTCTGCGACTTCCTCCACTTTTTTGTCTCCTCTTTATTGTCCCCGTATATACGAGTAAAGGTACCACAGTTGCCTCATGAACGAGGAAGTCAAATAGATTCTGAGCTAAGCCTATGGTTTAGGTAAGGAACCGAACCACCAATTCACACTCCATAACCCCTTTCTCACTTAGAATACTTGCGGATTTGCAAAACTCCAGTCCTAAATCATCCAAACCAAAATCCACAAAAACAAAAATCAACCTTCTGTTGGTAAGACATGGTTTCAAAACAAAAGACCAACCACAGTACCAACAAGTCAAACTCCAAAAAAAAGACTCAAAAAACTTCCCTTATAAGTCAATTTTGAGTCAGCAAATACTTGGTAAATAAAATACTAAGTGCAGAGAGAAAGAAACTAGGGCAGGCATCAGTATTGACCCAATCCCGTCACTACCCAAAAACAAGCTTCTTTATCACAAGGACAAAGTACTTGAGCACAAGGTTAGCATTACAGTCAAAACATCATACTGATACCCAAATACACTATCCAGAGGAAAACAATATTCTTCAATATGCAACAAACACACCCAGTTACCAGATGCTATTAGGGAAGATATAAAGTCATATACAGGGATCATTACGAGGGTGTTTTAGGAGCTCTGGTATACTGAATGTTGTGCTTTGGCAATAACCAAGAAAAGAAGGTGAAGAAGAATCTGGATCGTTTCAGACTCAAACACAGCTATCCAAGCTTAGTTGTTGGGAAGATAACGTGGAAGCTGCATGCCAAAGTGAAATGACACCAAATTCAACTTAATATCTCTGAGATTCTCTCAAGTGTGGAGGGAGGCGGTATTTTATGCAGATATTGCTGCTAAAAGAGCTAATAGACTTGTGTGAAGCATTTGCACGGCCTCACTTTATCAAGAATAAATTGAGGGCCATTTATCAGAGCATTTAAGATTTGACCAAATAGTTACGCTTTAGGAGCACTATGTGGTAAACTAGTTGCATTCCCTCTTCTTTGTTCGTTTCATCTTCGTTCTCTCCGAGTTTCATTACTTTTCTTCATAAATTTCTCACTAAGCAAAAAAAGAGAGGAGCTAATGTCTGTTTAATACATTCCCTCTTTCAACTTGTTTGTCTGTAACCTCATCGTCTCTCTCTTTCTCCCCTCTTTACTGTATCCTTGTGTACAAGCAAAGGCACCACCATTGCCTCATTAACAAGGAACTCAATTTGATTCTTAACTTAGTCTATGATTTAGTACAAAATAAGAAGCCAATCAATCCCTTTTTCACTTATTCACTCCTAAATCATTCCATCCAAAATTCACAAAACCCCATTTCTAAATTACCATTTCCACAAACAATTCAATACCAAATGACAACAAATAAAAAAAAAAGTAAAATTACCTTGTTTAGCTAATATTTTCATGAGAGCAGGTTGAGAAGGAACATCGAGATAATCCCCTCTATAATCCCTATGAAGAGAAGCTCTTCTCCGAACCTTAATCCCCATGAAAGGACCTTGGAGATCTTCTTCTGTTGTTGTTGTTATACCACCATTATCCATAGAGGGTTTCAACGTTTCAAGGGTTTCTGATTCATCCCCACCATCTCCTTCGTTATCATCTCTGTAATCATCAAATTGAGGAGGAGGAGTTTGGATTTTAACTCTACGTAATGATGATAAATTGAATTCTTCCATAATTTTGAAGAAATCGGAAATAATAATTTGGAGGGTTTTTTTTTAATGTGAGATTGAACAAATTGCATGGGGAGATTATATTTGGAGATTAAAAAATTGGGTAGAGTGCGGGAGTGGTGCACCACTGATAGCTGGCAGTTGGTGGAGGTGTTGATAATTTCATATTTGGTAGAGGAGAGGAACGTTTGTTTTTTTTTTTTTTTTTTTTTTTTTAACTAGAGGTGGAACGACCCAACCCTGTTTTTGGCAGGTTTGGGTTTTGCCTCAATAGGCCACGGATAATTTAACCCGAACCCGTCTAACCCATTTAATAAATAGATTGGGTTAGGGTTTACCTTAAACTGTTCGGATTGACCCGTAACCCGTTTAAGTTTGATTTTGACCAATTATAATTTTTGAATTTTTATGCTTGAGAATAAGCGAGGTACCAAGCAAAGCCTTAGTGTAACTTTACATGGAGTTTATGCTTGAAAATAATTTTAGTGTTGCCAAAAATTAACATATTTTGCCTTGAAGCATAAGGGACTCAATACATGAGCTTGTCAACAACGTTTTGGACGAGACAAGCTTAATAAATAGTCTTGCATTGCCTTCTTTAAAATGGAGATAAGGCGTGCATAAGACTTGTACATATATTTTATTTCTTATTTAAAATTAAAATGGACGCATTATGTGCCTATCACTTATCTTTAAGAGATGCAAGCCTAAAAATCATGCACTGAAAGCCTATTTCTTAGTAAAAAAAGGGAATAAGCGAAAAAGATCAAAAAACTAGACCTAGGACCTTCGGGCATGTAACTAAGGTTGTTGGACAGATCCAATTTAAGACTGTTTGAAGTACTATTGAAGCAAATTTATTCTACATGGAGTTCGTTTAAAGAGCATTAAGCATTAATTAACTCGGAGCCTCAAGCATTGCTAGAGATAGTCTGATATAGGCAGTATTTTTGTATTCTTCTGAACACGCACAAATGATTAGCCATACAACGTTAAATCTTTGCCACAAATTCTTTATTAACACATATATCAATAAACACTTAATGAATGTGAATATTTCGTAATAATTTTGGCCAACTGCCTAGGAAAATTTTGAAAATTTTCGATAATATTTAAACCCGTGACCCGCCCAAACCTGAATTAATATTTAAACAGGTCAAAAGGGTCGAGTCGAGTTGACCTGTTTAAATTAGGGTCGAGTTTGGGTTTGTATTTTTGACTTTTTTAACTAAATGGGTCGGGTTTGGGTTTGCACTCCCGACCCATGAACCAGTTATGACCCGACCCATGTAGCCCAAACCCGACCCGTTTGCCACCTCTAAACCTTGCGATGGCAAAATTTGAAGTATATTGTGAAAACATTACTCTGCAATTTGGTTAAAGTTATTGTTCACTTGTTATGAGAGCGATGGTTGCAACCACAACGGTAAGACATAGTAGTGGGTGCAATAATAGTGAATAATGCATTTTATAGAACTACATGTTGCTTTGAAACATTATTTCAGCTAGATGAGAATTTTTCGTCACATTTATCTGTTAAACTATTTTACATGAAAATACTATTTCTTCTTTTTTTATGAAAATAAATGGCTTTCAAGGACAAACTACTACATGGTAGAGGACAATAAAATCAACTTGAACCCTAATTGTGTGAGGTACATACTCAAGCCGTGAGACCACTTTCACGAATGAGCTGCCACGCTTAAAAAATTTAGCTAAATATTTTGTCATAAAAGCTCAATTATACTAAGAGCATCTCCAGCAGAGACGGTATGCTATGCCGGTTTTGGATACTAGTATCTGAAATAGCATACCACTTTGCTCCAACAGATTTCTCTTTAAATTCAGTTTTTTTTATATTAAAATTGGGTCCCACAATGCTATTTTAGGAGAGAGAGGAGATTTTTATTAAAAATTGGGACCCACAATATTCTTTTATTAGGTAGAAAAAAGAAAGGAAGAGAAAAAATAGTTGTGGGGACCCACAAAAGTAGTATGCACATACCACTCTCAAAGTTTCGGATTCGCATACTTTGGAGGGGTATAGAGGTGAGTATGTTGAACGCCATACCCCTGTTGGATGGGTTTTTTGCAAGAGTATGGGAAAACCTTAACAATATACTACTCTGTTGGAGATTCTTTAATTGTTAGTCTGATGACCAACGAGAGTTGTTTGCTTAATTGGTATGGCCTCCTCTAATACCATATTAGAACTTGAGGGTCCATCTCAAAGCAATAAGAGGAGTAGTGTCACGACCCCACTCTACGAGTATCGATATTGTTCCTACTTAACCACTGCGGATCTCCTGGAGTCTTCCTAAGAAAAGGCTTCAGTGGTATGTAGAGTAAAATTTAACTTAAAGACTATACACCTGGCAAGATCTTAAGCGATGTAGGACTAAACCATTGGTGTTACCATCACCACTAATGGGCTAGGCGCCTTTCCAATACCCGTTAAGCCGGGGTACCCCAAGATCTTATATTTGAGTTGCAAGGCTCTATGTGCCTAATGTGGGAATGTATATCTCAACACGCCCCCCTCGCGTGTGGCGTAATTTATGAGCTCAACACATGAATGAATATTTGAGTAACGTGGAGTAGTGCGTGAGGCGTTGGGCTTGACATGTGGAAGAAGACCCGCTCTAATACTATATTAGAGTATCAGCAGCAGGTTGGCTAAGTTAGCGAGCCACGTAAGCTTAAAATCATAAAAATATGATATGTAGCTAGTAGTGGATGTAGGTAGAAATGAAGGTAGGCAGCCGCCCACCCTCAAAAAATTTGAGCTTTGATTTTGATAGGTAAATATTTTTTAGATTTCAGACATTATGCTTGCATCTACATTTCTGCCCACCCTGATATTTTTTATTACAGAGGATACCATCACTTGCCTACTCAATAATCCAAAGTTTAAGGGGGCAATATTGTAATTGAGGACCAATAATCAAAAGCTTAACCAAAGAGAAAACAAGTCTTCTCTTCCCAGATCAGATTTTTATCTCCTCCAACTCTCCAAGCTTGAATTGAAGCTCCAATTAAACCAAAGAGAAAGGCAAAACCTTCTCTCCCAAATCAGT
Source organism: Kingdonia uniflora (assembly GCA_014058105.1). NCBI lineage: Eukaryota > Viridiplantae > Streptophyta > Magnoliopsida > Ranunculales > Circaeasteraceae > Kingdonia > Kingdonia uniflora. Next base: position 85,044 of record JACGCM010001055.1, on the reverse strand, counting down.
GGTGAGCTTCCCTCTTCATCTCTCTATCTCTTTGATTCTCTCTCTCTAAATTACATTATTTTGTTTATCCCCAAATGGCCAAATCCCTAAATTAATCTTTACTGATTGTAGAACTAATTGCATTAAGGAATTTTGGATCACTTCTCAAGTTCTCAGTATTACTATAAACCCCAGCAAGTCATTTTCTCATATCTCATATCTCAATTTAATTGATTCTTTTATAAATTAGGAGTGTTGATGCCTTGATGATAATCTGATTTTTATGGATGATAATCTGATTTTTATGGATGATAATTTGATTTTTATGGTCTATGGATGATAATCTAATTTTTATGGTCCATGGATGATAATCTGATTTTTAATGTCTATGGATGATAATCTGATTTTTAATGTCTATGGATGATAATCTGATTTTTATGGATCATAGTATTTCCAATTTATAGTGTATTGTGGAGAGTTTGATTTGTTTGAGTTAAGTGATGATTTGATTTCTTGTGGCAGCTATGCAATCTATGCTTAACTTTTATAAGTATAAATCCAAGACTCCTCCTTTAGACAATAACCAAGATGGAAATGTAGTTTCAAACCCAATGCAAGATCTTGTAAATGTTGTCTTGGCGGATAATCCTATTCCTACGAATGTTAGTTTGAAGCGGGGTCACATCCGCATAGAAGTTGACTTGGTACCGTCTGGTTTAGAAACTCCTTCACCTTTGGACAATAACGAGGTACCTGACTTACCTCAACCTAGCTTGAAACGGGGACATATAGATGTTGACTTAGAAGCTCTTTCGGCAGATCCTAGTTTACGAACTCTAATTTTAGATTACCATCCTAATGATTGGGATTCTATTCGAAGAAAGTATTTATTGAATGGTCCATGCCAGCCTAAAAATAATAGTTTTCCCGTGACAAATGGTCGACAATTTCATGTAGAGTGGTACAAAGAAGGCCCTAAGTGGTTGGAATATAGTAACCATTCAAATTCTATTTTTTGCTTGTACTGTTACCTTTTTTCAGAAGGTAAAGGATTGCAAGGCAGTTGTGAAACTTTTGTAAGAAAGGGTTTTTAAGGTTGGAAAAACAAAAGTAAACTTAAAACTCATGTTGGAGGGTCGAATAGTGCACACAACAAGGCATATATAAAGGCTCAAAATTTGCTGAATCCGAATCAGAGCATTATTACAAATTATGAAAAAGGAGTAAGCAAAGAGCGAAAGAAGAACCGCATTCGTCTACAAGCAATGCTTGATTGTATCAAGTTTCTTTTGCGTCAAGGATTAGCTTTTCGAGGCCATGATGAATCAGAAGAATCTATCAACCAAGGGAATTTTCTTGAATTGTTACGATATACCGTTATACACTACAAAGAAATAAATGAACATGTAATTGAGAATTCCCCCGCAAATTATATGATGATTGCACCTGATATTCATAAAGATCTTGTAAATGCCGCCACGGTAGAAACGACTAAAGCTATTATTCATGATCTCGGAGATGAGTTATTTGTTGTTATGGTGGATGAATCGCGGGACATATCAATAAAAAAGAAAATGGCGGTTGTTTTGAAGTATGTGAATATAGATGGATGTATTATCGAATGTTTTATTGGAATTGTTCATGTTATAGAAACTACAACATTATCTTTGAAGGCGGCACTCGAAGGCTTATTGTCTGAACATGGATTGAACTTATCAAGTGTTCGTAGACAAGGATATGATGGCGCAAGCAACATGCAAGGTGCGTATAATGGTCTTAAAGTTCTAATATTACGAGAAAATAAATCCGTATTTTCTATTCACTGCTTTGCCCATCAACTTCAATTAGCACTTGTTGTTGTTGCAAAGAATCACGCCCAAATGGATTTGTTGTTTAATTTGGTCTCAAAGGTGATGAATATTGTGGGAGCATCTTGCAAGCGACTCGACATTCTCTGCGAGAAACATAGTGCTGAAGTTATTGAAAAACTTAAGAAATGTGAACTTCAAAGTGGAAAAGATTTAAACCAGGAAACTAATCTCAAACGAGCTGGAGATACTCGTTGGGGCTCACATTACGAAATATTAACTAACTTGATTCTAATGTTCTCTTCTGTGCTTGATGTCCTTGAGATTGTTGAATTAGCCCCCGCACACTTGAATCATAAAGGTGAAGTAAAAGCTTTATTGGAATTGCTCCTAACTTTTGATTTTATCTTGAATATGCATTTGATGAAGAAACTTCTAGGCGTGACAAATAGCTTGTCTCAAGCATTACAAAGAAAAGATCAAGATATAGTGAATGCCGTTTCTTTAGTAAAAGTGTGCAAGAAAAAGTTGCAAGACATGAGAGACAATGGGTGGGAAGAATTTTTTGATGAAGTCTCTTCTTTTTGTTATGAGCATAATGTCATTGTTCCTGATATGGAAGCTAACTTTGTAGCACGGGGTCGATCTCGACGCAATACCAAAGTAATCGCAAATATAAAACACTGTCGTTATAGATATGTTTACACTGTAATAGATCATCAGTTACGAGAATTGAATGATCGCTTTAGTGAGGCGAATACAGAGTTGCTTCTTGGCTTAGCATGTTTGAATCCCTCAAGTTTATTTTCTGCCTTGGACAAGCAGAAGTTACTAAACCTTGCTCGTCTTTATCCGGCTGATTTTTCATAATTCGATCTTAGCACGCTTGAGGATGAGATTGACATGTATATAATGGATGTGCGGACTGATAATAGGTTTTCAGAAGTAATTGGAATTGCCAACCTTGCGAAGAAGATGGTTCAGACTCAAAAAAATCTTATTCACCCGTAAGTTTTTTTGCTCCTAAAATTGGCGTTAATCTTACCGGTTGCTACTGCCACTGTTGAAAGAGTCTTTTCTGCCATGCATATCATAAAGACTCAGTTGTGTAGTCGAATGAGCGATGAATGGCTGAATGATTGTTTAGTTACATACATTGAGAAAGAAATTTTCATGGAAGTTGAAAATGAGGCAATTATGCAACGGTTCCAGAAGATGAGGTCGCGTCGAGGACCAATATGAGAAATCTAGTATCTTCGATATGATCTATTCAGGTAAAGTTTTCATTTTTATTCTTTTTGTGATTTTGTAATATTAATTACTCTAGCTTTATGTCACATTTAGTCATTTTGTTGATTCAGCAATGTGTGGTGTTTATATGTTTGCTATGACCATGATGTTGAGTATTTCAAGAGTTTTTAGCATTGTAATCTTTCACTTTGGCTTTACTATGTTATGGAAGTATATTTTCAATTTATTCTTCTCTGATGCAAACTATACTTTATCTTCTAGGTACAAGTCAAAATATGTAATGGGTGTGTTTTTGGAGATTGTTTAAGTCGATATATGACAATATACTATTTTACTTTGACTTTGACTTGTTGGCTTTAACTCGCCCCCCCCCCCCCCCCAATAAAAATCCTGGATCCGCCACTACATGTTGCCAGGGGTAGAAAAGTGATCTTCTTCAAAGTGGGGATGGATGTCAAATTTTTATTAAATTAAAAATACAAAAAAACGCGCCACTTGAATTGGCACACAACTTTTTATTTTATTTTATTTATTATTATTAAATTAAGTTTTTGATTATTTTGTGCGGCAATAAAATAATTAAACAACAGTTAAAGTGTAGGGATGGCAATGAGGCGGATTTGGGGCGGGGGAGCTAATCCCATCCCCATCCCCGCCTAAGTTCCCCACTCCCATCCCCGCCTCAAAGCCCATTTAACTTAAACGGGGATCCCCATCCCCACCCCCACCCCCACCATTATAAAACTAAATCCCACCCCCGCCCCATTTAACTAATAAAACTATTTTTTCAATAAAAAAACTCTCTTATTTAAGTTTTGTTTATATATATTTAAGGGTAATAATAATAATAAACTATTTAAATGGGGCGGGGCGGGTACAATTTTTTTGAGGTAATCCCAAATCCGCTCCGCTTCTTCACGAATTTTAGTTATACATCCTATACCCGCCCCAATACCCGATTAACATATCCCAAACCCGCCCCGTTCGGGGCGGATTCCTGATGGGGCAGGTCAAATTGCCATCCCTATTAAAGTGTGGACCAATTGACAACTCTGACCATAACAACATCGCTACAGATAGCCACTAATTTATGAATCCGAGCGCTATTTGACCGATGATGAATCTGCAAAGGGGGTTTTTGGTTGATTTGAATTGCTATCTTAGCGATAGCGAGCATGCTGCACATGCTCTTAAAACCGAAGGTTCCATCTCAAAATCGAATGACAATGAAAGGAGTATCCCAAGTACCTTAGAGCACCCACAACAGCTAGGTACACCCTGACGTGGCAGGTGGATTTTGAAATCCACCCTCTTTTCCACCCAAATCGTCTCCCAGCAGCTAGGTGAATACCCGACGTAACACAAGCAAAATTCACCCAAGGGTGGATTGGAGGTGAATTCACACCGCGCGGTTCTAAAGTACGCGCAACTATTGCGCGCGGTTCATAAGTGCGCGTATACACTTCTCCGTTAAGATTATAACACGTGTTCTCTCATCCAATGGCTCCCATTAAGCGCACTTTAGAATTGCGCCTAGTCTCAAGGTACAAGATTCACCCACGTGGACGGCTGAGATTGCAAGATTTTCAAACGGCTAGTTTTTACCGCGAGGTTTAGAAGTGCACGGCATAAGCCTGCATAAAAAATATCTTTGGTTCCCCATTATTTCACCTTAATTTTTCCCTGATCAAACTTCTTCAACAAGATGCTCAATGGCTATAAACGGCTAGTGTTTTTCTCTATCTACTCTCTTCTACAATTAATTCATTCATCTTATATCTCAAAACTTAACCTTCTTCATTTCCTATCAATTGCGTCGAATCATGTCTGATGAAATCATCGCTCTCATCTTGGAGTTATCGTCGTCATCATCGTCCAGTGATGAAGAGCTATTCCGACGTCAAATTGAGTTTTTGCACAAGTATAACAAGATTATGATTGAGATGGGAGAAGTAGAAGAAAAAGAGCAAGAGACGACATCATCACGGAGGCGGGGAGGTAGTAAAAGGGGACGTATTGACAAACGGAAAAACTGTGAGCATAAATTGGGGGAGGATAGCCTTAACCAGGATTATTTTGGTGACAACCCAAGATTCAAAGGTATCTTATTTCCTTGTCGATTCCGTATGAGCGAAGGTGTGTATCAACGTATTTATGATCAAATACTTTCTTCAAACCCCTATTTTATTCAAAGAGAAAATACCGCTAAGACTATGGGTTTATCCTCGTACCAAAAGATAACGTGTGCACTTCGCATGTTATGTTACGATACAAGCGCAGACGTCCAAGAAGAATACCTTCGAATTGGGGAGTCTACGACTATTTTGTGTTTGAAAGAATTTTGTAAAACTATTATAACACAATTCAAAGCTCAATACCTTAGATCTCCCAGTGAAGGCGATACATTATACTTGTTAGAAGTGAATGGATCGCGAGGCTTTCCTGGGGATGTTAGGTAGTTTAGATTGTATGCATTGGAAATAGAAGAATTGTCCTACCGGGTGGGCAGGACAATATAACAGGTATAAGAAAATCTCGATGGTAATTTTAGAAGCGATTGCATCCCAAGATCTTTGGATATGGCGCGCATTCTTTGGGGTGCCCAGTTCTAACAACGACGTGAACGTCTTGCATCAAGGGTAATTTTTCAACAACTTGTCTAATGGAGTTGCACCGCCATGCAATTATAATATAGGCACGGTATCGCACACTATAGGGTATTACTTAGCGAATGGAGTTTATCCGAAATGGCAAAGACTTGTTCAAACCATAAGAAATCTGTCCAACGATGCCGAAAGTCATTTTTCGAAGATGCATGAAGCATGCCGAAAAGACGTAGAGCGTGTTTTTAGGGTATTACAAGCTAGGTTTCAAATATTGGCACACGGTGCGCGATTTTGGAAACCTAGTGATCTAGGAAATGTTATGTACGCATGTATAATCTTGCACAATATGACCGTTGAAGATGAACGTCATACTTACATCCGGTAAATGGACATTGATCCCGAGTTTAAAAAATCCGTAGATATTTGGAAGGAGGACTTAAATCCAAGACACGCGATTAACACTATGACAGAGTACATTCAGAAGGTTCGTGAAATTAGAAATGAAGGAGCTCATTTCCAATTACGAGATGAACTTGTTGCGCATTTGTAGAGTCGAAAAGGGGTAGAGTAATTGTAGTCCTCATCATTGTTTGTTTATTTTCTAAAGTAATGTATTTTCTTTCTAAGTTTAATGTTGAAGTTGTAATGTATTTTATTTCCAAGTCTTCATCATTGTAACACTTTAAGGAAACATAATTTACTGCTTCTACTTTTTGATTTTATAACAATTTTAAGGATTATGAACCATTAATAACAATTTTATTGAAATAATAAAATTACATAAAACTTAATAACTACTATTAACGCTAAGGATTACATCAATCTTCATCACTAGAAACGTCGCCATCACTTGGACACTGCTCCTTCAACTTCTTTGAATATTCTTTAATCTGCTTCTTCATCCAAGGCCTTTGTGCCGGTTGTAGGTTACTTGGGTCCGTTGTCATCACCTTAAATATATGCGTGTTGTCGAAGGCTTTTATTCGAGTTAGCTCCGCTTCATGCCTCCTTTAAATCTCAGCCTCTCTAGCCAACTTTAGTTTATTTCGTGCTCTAGCTTTAGCTTCCTTTTCCTCTTTCTTCTGCTCGTCTTTATGATTTCATGACTTCATCATGTTGGACGTTGTCTCAAGCATCATCTTCCCCCAAAAACCTATACTTGACTTTGCCTCTTCTTTTGCCTTATATTTTTTGGTCGTCCGGTTCTACATCCCCACAAGAATATAGTGGTACATTCACGTCGATAGAATCATCCGGAATTATGATATTTAGAGTGTCGGATGTAGGTGTTTCAGGATCGGTATTGGTGGAGTTACCCGGGCTATCATTAAAATTTGACTTCCTAGCGACGTTGCGGCCGGGATGGCCGATGTGATAAATTTGTGACCATTTTGGGCAAGTTTCCAAAACTTTGTACGCTTCCCCAAGTGCAAATGGTTTGCGTTGTAGTTGAAAAAATATATTGTATGCCATACGTTCCTAGAAATCAAGTTAGAATTTTTTTTTAGAGTATGATTCACCTTTGAACATTAATGAAATGAGAAAAATAAATGAAATACTTACGAAGTCATATGTTCTAATACCGGTATGATGTCGGCTCTCAAGGTCTTGAATGGTACCTCTAAAAATTAAATATTCCTTATTGAGCCGCCCCTTATACGCACAATTAACACCGTTGTACGATCGTCACATCGATTGGTCAACATAGAAGGAGTTGAATTGATCACACACCTTGAACCAAAATGTAGCGGCTTTTTGGTTGTTCATGGTAGCGAGGTTTTGAGATACTTGGGACCAAACGCGTGCAAGATTCACGAAGTCATCGGACGACCAATTTTTGGAGTTGGAGTATTGTTCTTTGTAGTCATGAACTTCTTCTGAAGCCTCAAGTACATCCTCAACTATAATAGGTGTCGATGTCGTCTTTCTTTTAGACTTTGCCTTCCCGTGCGTATTACTTCTCGTGAGAACCGGATTGAGTTCCTTGGAGATGACCAGAGAGACAACTGAAGATGCAACCGGCGATGTATTAAGATTTAAATCATTTAAACCCCATGCACCTTGTATCGGCGTGGTACTCGAACTTCCACCGGTAAAACCGGTTTGAGATGAATAATATGGATTTCCCGGTTGAGGGTATGAGCCCGTATACCCATCAAATTGAGGGTAATATTCTTGGTTTGGGTAATAAGGGTAATATTCATGGGTTTGAGATTAAAATTGATTGTCGTATGGCGGGAATAGTTGGCAAACATGGTGATTCTGACCTTGGGAAGTATTAGGCATTTGCGAGGGATCAATTGTGCCGAATTGATGAGGAAAAGACATTTTCTTGTTGGTTCGTATTGGAGGATTGAGAGAAGTTTTGAGAATTAGATTGAGAGCTTGAGGAAGACATAGTGGTTTTGTTTTTAAGGTAAGGAGGGAGGAGAGTGTAGAAGATTAGAAGGGAAGAGAGTGTAGGAGATGAATGACATTTATAGATGAAAAAAACTAGCCTTTAATATAGCCGTTAACAAGTACCAAAAAGAAAACTAGCCGTTAATATAGTCGTTAACAAGTACCAAAAAAAAACTAGTCGTTAACAAGTGTCCAAACAAAATATAGCCGTTAATATGGCCGTTGAGTAACTTGTACAACAAGTTTCCATAAACAAAATTAGCCGTTAATATGGTCGTTGAGTAACTTGTACAACAAGTTTCCATAAACAAATCTAGCCGTTAATATGGCCGTTGAGTAACTTTTACAACAAGTTTCCATAAACAAAACTAAACGCTAATGATTGAGTAACTTGGACAACAAGTTTCCAAAACAGAAATCTTAAAAAAGAAAATAATATTAAAACTTCAAATAAAACATAGTTTAAACAATATTAATACACAACATAGTTTAAACAAAACATAAATAAAAGTTCTAAATAAAATATAGCCTAACTGGGACGACCTCTCTTCGTTTGGCGGGTGCATCTGCCACGTGCGAGACTCTCGTCATAGGTACATTGTACAACCGACTCTGTCTGATAGGAAATATACATCTCAGCTAGTCTATCGGACGTCTTTCGGATGACCTCCTGTGCCCGGCTCAGCTCCCTCCTCACTCAGTATTGTTGTCAGCTAATTGCCTCAAGTCTTCATATGCCGCATACCGTAATCCTTGGTTTTGATGCCACAACTCATCCGTACTATACGTAGGTGGACACAGGTATGGTATCTGCATCACCGGGATCGGTATCCGTCTACGTTGATCGTTCGGTCCCGCCACATCCATGAACCATCCAATATCACGTGGATCGCCGGTCGCATGAACACCATAGTCTTGCACCTGTGAAGACGTAGCTAAACTCAACGTAGGTGGCAAGAGTACATCGGGCCTCACTGGATCACGCCCGACTGACCAAATATTTCTCGTCCTCTTTACTAAACTGCAACCGATATTGAGATTTGGATGAACGAGACGCCAATATGTCATGTAATCTACGTCGGGAACAAAATAATCGCGACCATCGTAGAAGTCCACATCCTTCAGACTCTGATATAACTCTCGATCTTACCTTGGGAATTTCATAATCCCCTGAGGGGGTCATAGGGCACACTATCAAGCCCGGTCATCTAACGTATACACCGGTCTCCTAAATACCAAAGCGTACCGTGGCCGTATGGGACTGAGACTAATGGAACCCTCTGGGTGCTTAGCGCTAAAGCAACTCTTACCTCTGGACGTGCCAATTGCCTAGACCTGTGCCATGGTTGCCAATCTATGTTGGTTCTGTCCTTCCATTCTATTATATCTCTGATCTCAGCAAAAAAGTGATGGATTTTAGACCCCGTACTCGCCCTTTCATCTCTCCACCCAGAAATACGAGGATAAATATGGTTAAAGTTTTATACCTTAACTAGATACATTCCAACCCGACAGTACTCGAAGAACCAGTACTCCAACACCGCATAAAATATGGTAATCGATTTCTTCACCTTCTCGGGCCTCAGAACTGAGACTTCATCAAGCCCCCAATATAAAGCCACCATAATCGACGTACCCCAGCCAAAACCTGACGCACTAAAAATATCGTAGTCTGGCAAGGCTGCCAGATAACCCACCCGAAGGGATATGGCACCATTTGAGAAGAAGAAATTACCCATCATATAGGCAATAAATGCCCGTGCATAAACGATATCCATTTCTGAGTCGTAATTGTGGAGACGTGGATTCAAAGGCTCTTGCCACTTTTTTAAATAGGAGATAGTGATGTTACCGTACCTCATGTCATAGCTTGTGATTCCCGAAAACATCTTTTCTGCTTCCTCTAACTTGGAGTACCTCTCGTCGTACGGGAGTTCGCGACCCCTCCCAAAAGATATGCTCGTTAGCATGACGAAGTCTAATGGTGTGAAACCCAGTCCCCCGCAAGGGAAGTGAAAGGTATGGGTGGAAGGCCACCACCGCTTCACAAGAGCATGAATGAGACGGTTATCCGAGTTTCCTACATTAATAGAGCAAAACTCCGCAAAACTCATACCGTCGACCAACTTCTTCAACGTCGGGTACACGGTAATCCATCGGTACCACTTCAGTACCTTATCCAATGATCTTCTACACTGTAATTCATCTCGGTTCTGACAAAAAACACACATTAACACGTTAGAAGTTCATTCGGGCATTTCATCGAACACATTGCAATATACGTTAATAACACATCAAATTTACATAAAACTTACCGGTATTTCCTCCGATCCAACGGAAATATGGACCCAGGATATCTACTCGGTTCAACTCATCGTACGATGGGGTGGGATCGATGTCATCCGTCAATTGATCTGGCCAAACATTTGTTATATCGGCGTTTCCCCCTTCGTTTTACTTCCGCGTTAGAGTTACGTGTAGTTTTGGAAACATTTTTCCTCGGTCGCAAACTAGACGAACCCGACATTTTTAAGTGATTAACGGAGGAAATGGGTTAGGAAACTTGTGGAGTAAGGTTGGGTATGCCAAGTTAATGCTTTGGATATGCTAATGCCTTGGATATGTTGGATATGCCAAGTTTATAATGCCAATGCCTTATAAGAATAAGCTTAAAAGACTTGAAAGGAGAATATGCCTAAAAGATGCAGAGTGATGCCAATGCTATATATTAAAAATAAATAAATTACGTGGCATTTTCCTATTGGTTGAATGGTACGCGCGGTTCAGAAGTGCGCTGGGACTTTGATGGATGAGATTGGGACACGTGGACGTATCTGGAACGTTTATTTCAAGAGTACTATTCGGAAGTGTGCGTAAGAAATTCACCTTGGGGTGGATTTAAAACTGTTGGGGGGTGCATTGGATGCACTATGCTTTTGGGTGAATCCATCTACCCAACTGCCGTGGATGCTCTTATATTTTAAGTTGCAAGGCCTTGTGCCCTATGTGACTATATATCTCAACAGCTACTGCTTGAAAAATCAAGAGGTTCCACGATTAATTTTCATCACAACAAATTTGATAATGCCGGAAAACAATTTATCTTGATATAAAAGATGAACTCCGGTCGTTTCCCAGAAGCGATACTACTGAAAAACGTTTCCAACAGTTGGTTGGAGAACTTTACTTCTAGCAAATGGCGAATAGTATTTAGACTTTGGAAAATCTCCAGGAATATGCAACAGGTATCATATTCAATCCAATCTCTTGTTTTTCAATTGCTTAAGTTTTTGCTGTTTTAGATTACTTAATTAGTATTGCCAAACAAAAAAATAGTAGAATTTGTGAAAGTTATTAGGTTAGAATTTGTGAAATGGAGTTGAACAAGTTATTAGGTCCAAATTTCACCAAGTAAGGAATTGAGCACCCTTTTTATGTGAAGTATGAAACTTTCGTTGTAGATATGGTTACTTGCTCATATGTCCAAGTACCATATTTTTTGAACAAAATCTTATAAGAATTTCCGCTTTGGTATAGCAAGCCAAACATAGGCTCAGTTTGGTTCGAGGCAAACTAGATGCAATTGCAACTTCAATGCATTTGCAAATGTGTTGCAATGCAAATCATGAGCTGGAAAAGTAACACTTTGCAGGTGCATTTCAACCATTTAACTGCAATGGAATTCCCTTGCATTTGCACATGACTTGCATTGCAAAACATTGGTTGCAATGTAACACAAATGAATTGTAGTTACAATGTATTGCAAGTAATACAATTCAACTTATTAACATGTGTTTGGTTTAAAGTAATGCTAGTGGAGTAGAAACAAATGTTAATGTTTGGTTAGAAGCATTTTCATTAATATGTGACTAAATCATCACATACATGAATCATATAAAAAAATCAATTGGGTAACAATCACATACATGAATCATATAACACAATCAATCGGGGAACGCCCGGAGAGAGAGAGAAAGAGAGAGAGAGAGATGTTTTAATGGTGATGATCTTGAGGCTAGCAATGTGAATTGCATAATTTTTTTGTCGACAAACATGAAACAATCTCGATTTGGATCCTGTTTTGGCATTGGTTTTGATAGAGAAAGTAAATGCGGAGTAGAGGGAGCTTGAGGTAATCACCATTAATGGTTTGAGAGAAAAAAATGTACATGAACTTTGGGTGTTTTGTTGTTGCAAAGATATGATAATTTGGAAGAAAATAAGAAATATTTATCAGATGAATTTAGAACTGCTTGAGAAGGAGTGAAAAACTGCAATTGATAAGCTATAATTTTTTTTTTATCCATGAGTAATTATTGATTTTTTTGTCATGGAGAAGGGAAGAGTTAGAGAGTTGCAACTTGTTGCAGAGATTTTTGGCTGCAACAGAATGCAAAGAAAATGAGTCATTTTTACACCAAATGCAAAGTTCTTGCTTTTGCATTGGATAATTAACATTGAAATAAACACTTGCAAACTGTTTGTAGTTGTTTTACAAAAACGAACCAAACACATGTAAGTGGTCAAGATTGCAGTTGACTTGCATTTGCAACGAACCAAACACTTACAACTGATTCCCCTTGAATTTAAGTTGAACCAAACACCTACAATCGGTTGAAAATGCAAACTGTTGCAATTGCATCTAGTTTGCCTCGAACCAAACTGAGCCATAAAGAAATCTAATCTTCTTTTTTCCCGTAAAATTTGATCTTTTGCCTCTTTCTTATAGAATAGCATAAAATATACAAAGCGATAATTAGCATACATGTTACATTTGTAGCTTTTTGATATTTTTTATCAAACGGCTTTGGGGCTTGACCGCATGGTGATTTTACTTTCTTTTCCTCTTCAAAAAAAGAAGGCAATTATCCCCAGATTTTATATTTGTGAATTGATCATCGCGGTTACATCTTTCTCTGTTTTGATATGTTTCTCTTCCTTTTGGTGATTGATTGGCGATAGATAACTTAAATTGTAGTTCTTCTTTGACTGCTAGATGTTTGTGGGTTCGTTGTTCATGAACCATCACTGACCTCAGTACCTCACGAGTTCATTCATTGAAAACTCATCAAGATCTTCCCAGTTGCCAACTTAACATACCACATAATCGCACTTTGAAGTTATTGAATGAAGAATCTTTTCCATTATGGTTGTGTCTTTCTTTTCCCATTTGATTCTCATCTGTTGGAAATTGCCACAGTTTGGAGAATGAACTCTGTTAGTTTCTTGCATAGAGTCTCAACTGTTGTGGAAAATATGCTACGGTTCGTTGGAGATTAACCTGTACGGTAATACCAACGATGCCCATACATCGTACTGTTGGATATGAGATTAACAATCATATGTGAAACACGTAAATACACGAGGAACATAAACGACACATGATTTATCGTGGTTCACCCCTAAGGGCTACGTCCACACCCGCCGAGAAACGATTCTACTATCACATGAAAAAGATTACAATTGTTCTACCTCACAAAAGCTCTCAAATCAAACCTTTGATTTGGCTTCACCCACCCACAAACTACCATTTTGTCGAAGCTTTGAACCTTAAATTTAGACTTCAGGTAGAACATACCTTATAGATCTTCTTCAATCACCGGAGTTTTCAACGAAGTCTCCCAAGCTTTACGAATCATCTTCTTAGCCTACGAAGCGAACCACTATCGTTACGTGACTATCCAATAGCCGCCATAGGATCCGAAGCTCCCAGGGAGGGGGGTGAAGCCCCTCCTCCCTTTGCTCTTATGAGATCTCCTTCTATAAGCACAAAATTCTCTCAATAATTTTCTCTCAAAAAGACCTCTCTAGATTAGTATCAACTAATCACATAACCCTTAGGTATTTATAGGAGAAGGTTCCAATTCGAATCCAAGTCGGAAAGGAATAGTTTCAACTAAGTAGGAGACTACTAAAAGCTTTTCCTCCTTGGGAAACAACACAACCCAACAATTACAGAGAGTTTTGGCTTTGTTAGATTTAGAAGTAAAGTCATACTTCAAATCAAAGTCCAATAAGTTGTCATCACCACAAGCCTAAAACTCCAACAGTATGTAACATGGGGTTTCCCTATTCCACTCAAATTGCCCACCAAACAAAACGTGTAGAATTCAAACTCATATTAGAAAGTTTCCATGCTTGAAACTCTCCTCATAGATAGGGAAACTCATATCACGTTTTTGCAAGTTTCCAGCTCGACTTGAAACACTTGAAATCCAACATCAACATCTGCGCAAAGTACTTGTAGGTGTACCCGCTTTACTTTCGCGGTTCCTGATATATTTTTCATCGCATCTGGTATACCTGTGGATGTTGCAGAGGATTGTGTTCAAGATGCTGCAATCAGTAGGTTGAAAAAAAACAAAAAAACCTTCAAACTAAATTTTTCGGGATATGATGTCTGAGCTACCGTCTTCACTGTCTTCATCTCTTCTAAATGATTCCCAACAAAATACCAGTACTCCTTGGATCACAAGAAGTTTTTTATCAACAAGTTCGAATGATCATGATGATTATCAAACTTAGGAATCACAGGTTTGTACAAAATGTTTCGGCATTTTGCAAAATTAACAAAATAAAGAAACCCTTGGCAGGAACATTGATTTGACGAAGCAACATAACAAGCTTCAAGTTTTTTTTCACTTAGCCGTCTTTTTATTGTTGGACAAGTATCTTACTAGGCTTTGATACCATATGAAGAATTATGATGCTTATAATTCTATATGAACTTCTTTATTCGAAGGGTTATGTAATATAGTAAGATGTGGACCCTTATGTAGGCATACAAATAGGATATAAATGGGCTACATAAGCCATATCGAACACATTCAAGATTAGCTACTGTTATAGATTCTTAACTTTTACCCCAAAAATTATTCAAGCCTCAACAAATGAAGCAAAATAAGCCTGACTGCAAGCGGGCTTGCCGAAACATAAAAAATGAAGAAAATTTGAAATAGTCCAGATTCTGTTACCAGTAGGCAATCTGCTATAATTCTAAGCAAAATCGTCAACCATTAACTTCTATTCATCAGTGTTTCAACCTTAAATAATATTGGGAAAGAAAAGCTTTATCAGTGTTGCCCAGGTTTAAGCTCAAGATCTTCAATGTTCTCATCAAGTCTTTATTGAGCAGTATTCATATCTTTTGGTCTCGTTGTTCTGTGTTGCTTTGAGAGTGATACAAGAAGTGGGGAATATTTGTAGAAATTTCTTGTGGCATGGAGTAGAAGTGTGATACAACTAAGTTGTATCTTGAGTTTAGATGGATAAGTAAAACAAGAAAAAATGGATAATTGGTTCTATAGAGGAAACCAATGCCTCAGCAACACAACAATTTTGAGCTTTTAATAATTCTTCAACATACCATTTTATTCACTTCAAACTAATTAAATTGTCACTACAAGGACTTACCTACTTTCCTAAAAATAGCAAAACAACCCAAGTAAAGAGAACTACCAAAAGACCTATTAAAAAGGATGACCCACTACAACAACTAAATTATTCTTCTACATTTAAGGTAGACTATCATGACCATAGCATTCCTTTCCCCTTAAAAGACACTTGTCCTCAAGTGTCATGTTCTACTTCCATGTGCACGTTGCCGTCTTGTTCTTCCGTGCAGGGTGTATCATCTCTAATTGTGTTACAATCTATTCCCAATTTCGGTTCTAGCCTTTTTCTTTAATCATTTTTCAAATTCCCGAAATTGGAAAACCAAAAACTCAGTACTTACCGCAGTGGTACCTCGGCACCGGCATGGAGCAACGAGTGGAGCAACTTGAGAAGTCCTTGGAATCTCTCGCGTCACGGCAACAAGTAATCGTGGAAAAGATGGTTGAATTATTTAATAAATTCAGTACCCGATTGGATCAAATGATTACCCAGCCAACTAAGGAGGTTGGCGAAACTTTGCAAGCTATTTCTCGAAGCAATAGAGGGCGACCGAATGCCGGCGGGTCTCAAAAGGTTGGGTCATATGCACCTAAACTGCTGAAACTAGATTTTTTGCGCTTTAATGGCGAAGAAGACCCGACCAGTTGGTTATGTCGAATTGTCCAGTTCTTGGAGTTTCAAAACATCTCAGAATCTGAACATGTCACACTCGCCTCTTTCCATCTAGAAGGTGATGCTCAGTTATGATTTCAACTCTTGAAAAAAGATAATAATGCTATTAATTGGGAAGTTTTCAAATATAATTTTTTTTCGCAATTCGAAGCAGATGAGTTTTATGATTTCTTCGGAGAACTCATAAAACTAAAACTAAATGGTCGGTCAAGGGGTACCAAAAGGAATTTGAGAAGCTTCGTGCTAAAGCTGGTTATCTTCCACAAAACCAACAAGTTGTTTTGTAAGTGGTTTAAGAGATTCCATCCGAACGGATGTTCAAGCTGCAAAACCCAATTCCTTATCGGCTGCAATAGGTTTATCCCGTTTGTTCGAAGCGCATGATCAAAGAAAAGAAAGTGAACCAGCTGCAACTCAAGGTAAAATGTTGTTAAAACATCTCATAACATCTGAAATGCAGGAAAGGAAGCGTCAAGGTCTGTATTTCAATTGCGATGAACCATATAGGCGGGGTCATCAATGTAAAAAACATTTCATGATTACACCCTACGGAAGAACAAGACGGCGACGTGCATATGGAAGTGGAGCATGACACTTGAGGACAAGTGTCTTTTAAGGGGAAATGAATGTTATTGTCATGATAGTCTACCTTAAATGTAGAAGAATAATTTAGTTGTTGTAGTGGGTCTTCCTTTTTAATAGGTCTTTTGGTAGTTCTTTTTACGAGGGTTGTTTTGCTATTTTTAGGAAAGTACTTGATACAACTAAGTTGTATCTTGAGTTTAGATGGATAAGTAAAACAATAAAAAATAAGTAATTGGTTATATAGAGGAAACCAATGTCTCAGCAACACAACAATTACGAGCTCTTAATAATTCTTCAACATACTATTTTACTAACTTCAAACTAATTAAATAGTCACTACAAGGACTTTCCCACTTCCCTAAAAATAGCAAAACAACCCACGTAAAGAGAACTACCAAAAGACCTATTAAAAAGGAAGACCCACTACAAGAACTAAATTATTCTCCTACATTTAAGGTAGACTATCATGACCATAACATTTTTTTCCTCTTAAAAGACACTTGCCCTCAAGTGCCATGCTCCACTTCCATGTGCACGTCGCCGTCTTGTTCTTCCGTGCAGGGTGTATCAATTCTAATTGTGTTACAACCTCTTCCCAATTTCGGTTCTAACCATTTTTCAAATTCCCGAAATTGGCAAACCAAAAACTCAGTACTTACCGCAGTAGTACCTCAACACCGGCATGGAGCAATGAGTGGAGCAACTTGAGAAGTCCATGGAATCTCTCGCGTCAGGCAACAAGTAATCGTGGAAAAGATGGTTGAATTATTTAATAAATTCGGTACCCGATTGGATCAAATGAGTACCCAGCCAACTAAGAAGGTCGGCGAAACTTCGCAAGCTGTTTCTCGAAGCAATGGAGGGCGACCAAATGCCGGTGGGTCTCAAAAGGTTGGGTCATATGCACCTAAACTAGTGAAACTAGATTTTCCGCGCTTTAATGGCGAAGATTGAAGCCATAACTGAGCATCATCTTCTAGATGGAAAGAGGCGAGTGTGACAATCTAGAAGATATTGTTACACAATTAGAATTGACCTGGCTCTAATATGCTCTGGATACAATTAGAATTGAGTGTCCTCTGAAGCTCCCCATATTAATTGCTCTGATGTTTTTCACCTCTAGTCTGAAGGAGGGTTGGGGATTAATAGCTTCGAGTTGATCGAAGCAAGCCATCATGAGACATATGTGAAATTTTGAGTGAGAAGTTTTTATGGACCGAGTGTCTGTTTATAAAGCTGATTAAAGGGAGGGAGCTTTTGAGAATGAATATTCCTAATGATGGCTCTCGGTGTTGGAAAAGCTATTGTAGGCAAAAATCGATCAGACTTGTAACATTGGTTTGCTCTTTACCGGTGATGGTACTAGTATCAAGCTCTGAGTGACCCCTCGCATCCATTGGGTTTCTGCTACCTAGATTTCCTCCTAGAATATCATATTTTTGTACAACAACAAAGCAATTCTCATTGTCTTAATCGACAATTGTAATTGGGTTCTCCCTCCACAAGTGGTCTTAGCTGTTAAAAACTTTCCCAAGTTTACTCAATAATGTTCATATCCGCACTTACTCTGCAGATGTAAGACTGTTAGTACTAGTGATAAGTACATTCTGAAAAGTACTCACGAGTTTCTTGGGCGTAAAAGTTATGTGCTTGATTGGGACTTTTATGGTCTTAAGCTGTTATACCTAACACATTATGCTTGCTGTTAAGAAAACTCTGACAGTTGATCTACCTTCCTGATCAACACGGATGGATCTATTAAAACACTACAGTAGCGGAGCTGCTACCATGGACTGCAATGGGGCATTGTTGAACTGAAAGGTAAATCGGTGAAAATTTCCTCAATTGTTGAGCATAAACTCGTCACACACTTTGTAGCAGTGGTTTTCCCTATTCTCAAATACTCTGCATCACAGAAAATCGCAAGCGGGCTTTCTAATGGTAACATGAATCTTCTGAAAGAAAAAAAGCCAAGGATACCCACATTATTTTCCCGTTGTACAAAGTATGGGTCGTGACTCGTGAGTGACAACAAAGTTATGCAATAGAGAAATAAAGAACACCTCCTACAAAACAGGCTTTTAGGGTTAAATTGGGAATCAGCAAAAAAGTTGCGAAAAAGTCGTCAGTTATTGTCAATTCTATCTCCAGGAATGGCTACAAGGCGTTCAAATGATTGCATCGTGACCGATTTTCATGTTAAGAGTTTTGGTACTATTTCATAATCACGAGCTTGGTACTTCATCTCACTCTAGTTTTATACTTTAGGTTCGGCGCGAGACAAATCATAACTACTGCAACAATTTTGTCTCTGGCGGAGCTAATAAGTCACTCTTTGCAGGGTTTTTAAGGCTTGAATTAGAGTGAGAGATGAAGGTGAAGGTGATTTAGTGAGCGATGAAGAAGGATTTTGAGAAGGGGAATCGGGGGAATCCAATGAGGAATGGGAAGGTGAGTTTGAGAGATTTTAATGGCGGGAGTTGGAGAAGTTATGATGAATGTTGGTTTATAATTTATTGAATACTTTAGCAACCATTAAAGAGGACAAACTCCAATGTTGGTTTCAAATTTTGTGTCATATTTTGCTAAAAGGTCGGGTTGTCATCTATAAATTGCGTGAAAATATCAGATTCTATAAAAACTAATAATAATATTAAATTGCTGGTATTAATCTTCAGACAAGATAAAAATATTTTGGCTTCTTTGGGCAACTAATTAGAAGCTTATATGATGAATATTTTGACTTGATCTCTCGAACGCCTTTAATTTGAATTGCATTCCAAAATATTTATCATTTAGGTTTCTAAGAAGTTGCTCAAATAAGCCAAAATCTTTTCCTCTTGCCTGAACCTGAAGATTAACACGTGTAATTTAATATAATTATTAGTTTTTATAGAACTGATATTTACACGTAGCTTATTAATGAGAACCCGGCCTTTTGGTAAAATATGATACGATGCATTTAGAGCGAATGCTGCGTGTCAATTCTCTGAAATAGAATTAACGTTGGCCAATAACTATTTTACCGATTCGTTGATTCACCCCGAAAGCTTATTTCGTAAGAGGTTTCGAATGTGGCGTTCTTTATTTTCCAAATTCACAACTTTATTGTCGCTCACGACTTGTATTTTGTACAACGTAGAAATAATGCTCGTGCCATTGGCCTTTCTTTTTCTTCGGAAGGTAACTGGCTCCTATGAGAATGTTCGTTTATAAAGTTTCTGGTGATGCAGTGGACGAATAGAATTGGTGAAACCGCTGCTACAAAGTGTTTGAAGAGTTTATGTTCAGCGATTTTGGAAGTTTTCAGCAAAGAATACCTCAGATTGCCGAATAGTGACAACATCACACGATTGATGGTTAAAGGTGGGTCCAGGAATGCTAGGAAGGTAAAAAGAAACAAAGAAACCTAAGTACGCCCTCTGATTAGGTACACTAGTTACTACGGCTTCTTAGAGGGCATACAACAATTTGCTTCTACGCCCCCTTCAAAAGCGTACAGTACATCAATCTTCATCACTAGAAACGTCGTCATCACTTGGACACTGCTCCTTCAACTTCTTTGAATATTCTTTAATCTGCTTCTTCATCCAAGGCCTTTGTGCCGGTGAGAAATTTCCTCGTTTCTTATGTTTTTTAGCAAAATATTTTCTGAAAATATATTTTATGGGTTTCCTAGGTAAGATAGCGATGGATTACCCGCTGTGTATGCTCTAAATAATGAGGTATTTGCTCTCTAACTATACCTAATAATGATGTATTGGCGTGATTTATTATAGTTTCATTGTTGCATGATATCTCAAGGTGCTTCTAAATCTATGATATGCCATGATATATATTTGTCAATTTTCACTATGTGATTCTCTATTGGCACTATAAGCCAACCCCTATATACCATCAATTTGGAATGATGAACTTCTTGGCCATGGCATTCATCCTCATAACAAATCACATCGTCTGAACCATCTACACTGCAATAAAACAGATTTTGTATCTGATTAATGTAAAGCTGTCCAACTTTCCAAAGAACTTTTAGTATGGCTAGTTAGTAAATTCATAAAGAACTGATTCATGTAGGTAATCATCATCACCAAACAGTCTTTAACTGATTCACCAAGTAGGTCTAATAACTCTTTCCATTTTAGATTTTTCCTCATTATTTACAAGAAGTCATAATATTCATGATATATGTCATCGTTCAAGTGTGTGGCTGGGTGGGATATTTGTTTTCATTTTCAGATCCTCCCAATCTTCTCCATGTCCGTACCCTGATGATCTTCTCTAGTACCTGAGGTTGCTCACATGTACAAGACAAACAGGAATGAGACAACTGTAAGGAGATGAAGCCAAATAATGTACGCCTGGTAATCAAAACAAAACTCCAGTGTTTAACCGTTTATATGAGAATGTGAAGTTTGTTATTTTAGCTCTGAAAGAGTTGTGAAAATACAATCGGGTGTATACTTCAATTTATGTGGACCTCTCATGATTTGCCTCAATTTTATGCACCACAGCATGCTAAAGTGGCATGCGAAAGACGGTTTGCTGCAGCGGCCTACTGAAATCCCTTTCTGAGCAGAATTCCAGATGCATTCTATCACTGCGAAACTGGTAGCCGTAGGCTCTATTGTGATTGCTTTGTAAGCTGTTTACGGAATGAAGTACATACTTCGTTTGTTCAATCAAATCATTCATCAGAATAAAACATAACATGTGCTTTGTTGTACAATCTTGGAACCCTTCATCTCACTGTCAACTTGAAAGAATGCCGTCTTTACAGTTATAACTTGATGTGCCAGAGGCATTTGGGCCTCCTTTTTCGTATGGTTTTCTTCCCTTCATTTGGTGTAAAGAAGGTCCACAGATGGATCTAGATCTGAATCTTAAGAAACATCAAACTAACCTACTTACATATTTCTATAGTGGTGCTCTTGGAAGTTTGTTGGGGACAATTCGATTCCAATAGGCACTTTATATGTTCACATTTTTGTTCAAGTGAATTACGTCCAAATTCTTAAGTAGTTTGTACTAATTTTATCTTGCTTAAACTAGCTCATATTTTTTTTCTTTATTTTGCACTTAACCTTTACAGTCCACCAACTACTAACTAGGACGTAAATAAAGCATTGAGTTGAACTCTTCTTTTGTGTCAAGGTAATAGCTATGAATGATTAACTCCCAAAAAAAAAAAAAAAAACCAAAAGGGGTAGAAGAATGGAACCTATTATGGGCAATACGATGCATCACAGGTGTATAACCATTACGTTTTAACAGAGTGATTCAATTTTGGACATTCGTAAAACAATTTCTTAAAATACAAAAAGTTGACCGTATTTTAACTTGTTGCAAAATTTCAGTTTTATCTTAATTTGTCAATCTCTTATCATTGAAAAGTAAAGTACCCAACCTTTACCCTTCTACTAGACTTTACAATCCTTTTTTTTTTTTAATATATATATTTTTTATGCTAGAGGTATCCGGGCTATCAAGCAGCAGATCGTCAATTTCTAACTTGATCACTTAGGGTTCATGCAATAGCCCGCAAACCACACAAACGGGGCAAATGGACAGGCTCATACCAATCTCAAAGCCCATGCAGTTCCGACTTGTGTACACCTACCATACTCACTTGTATCTTTTATTTTATTTTACTACTATTATTATTATTGTTTTTTCAGCTGCAGAACGACTAACTCCCGAGTAGATCTTTAGGGCTTGTGCAATAACCCGCAAATCACACTTTGCCACACGAACCGGGCATTATTGGCACAAGACGGATCATATCAACCTCAAACCCCACTTAGAGATTTTAAGGTCTATTTCACATGTAAACATATGGTCTAATTCCTGCCCTATACTTTTAATTTATATCATCAAACATTTAAAGCTTATTAGTGATTTTAAAGTCAAAAGTTATCAGCGACGATAAAGGCGTATCTTCACTAGCTATCCATTCGAACCTTCAATGGTCAAGTTACAGAGTTTGTGTTCGGAGACCAATTGAAGACTTAAAAATATCTTTAAAAGGTCATAATATTTTAGTAATTGAGTATATAATTAAGTACCCTAATGTACTAATTGTCCCCATGTGGTCTACTTAAGATGTCCTGAAGGTTAATTCAAGGTTTGAATTGTATTAAGACTTGTCGAAATCATTAAAAAGGAGATAATCAGATATCATTATGAACATGATAATGACACTGAATTTGTATTGTAAAAATTAAAGAGAGGTGCAACTCTTGCCTAGAGTTGTAATGCATAATTGTTGGAATGAACTTCTAATTTCAATCACAATATAGAGGTTGAAAGAAAGAATACTACAAAATCGATGAAATATTTTTAAAATATCCAAAAAAACATTTAGCGTCCCCATTAGATGATGGAGGGAAGCTTCGCCTAGTGGCATTGGAACTTTAAAAGAGCCTGGAATCAAGGATTCAAGACTAATATTTAGTAATACCTAATTAATTGTTTGTTTTTTTTAGCTTGAGTTCCCTATGAAATCTAAGTAATCAAAGCTTAGATGTTGATACAGAACCTTTATATTTATCTACTAAAACCCATTCTCTGCACATAAAATTACACGTGTGCAATCGACATATCTCAACGAATCTGAGTCGTGCACACGAGTGGGGACGACAGAGCACGGCCCCGTAAATCGGGTTCTTAATTTAAAATTAATCACTTTTTGTGGTGTAGTTAAGAAGTTGTTTCTAGTGTCCACTGAAAATCTTAGTGGAGAGTGACATGGCAATTGTGGATTGGCCACATTGCTGAGGTGGAATCAAAGTAGTGTTACATTTGTAATTTGGATGACTTTATGTTAATTTTCTATTACCATTACCGATGAATTCATGATAGAGTAATCATACAGTAATGATATTTGATTCTCAAAATAGAGTTAATATTATAAGGCGAAAGCTTTGAGAGTTTATGCAAGAAATGTAAAACTGTAAAAATAATTCATTTGCGTTGAAGATGGTGCTGAGAATAATAACTCCCTTTTTATGAAATTCGATTCCCAATTTTCCTTCCAATCCGGAAATCCACGTGCCTCTCATCCAACCGGCGCGACTGACGCCGGTTAACGCCTCATTTAATAAGCTTGGTCCCACCGGCTATAGCCGGTCTTTGACTTTCTCTGCAAGTCTCCAGACACAAACCCGCACGGCCCGCTTAACTGTTTCGTAGTCTTTTACCGCAACTTTCCGATATTTTTGAAAACCAACTGTGGTGCAATTCCCCAAACTGTCCCTATCTATTTATTTATTTTAATTAAATGCCAACGTTTTAAATTTTGAGTTTTTTTTTTAGTTAGAGCACCTCCAACTGCAAGGTATGCAATTCCGATGTGGCATACATGAATCTCATACTATTTTTCGTAAAACAAGGAGTTACGATTTTAATTTGGTTAGGCGTCTAACAAAAAAGTCGAATTAAATGTTATATTAGAAAACGAAGTTGTGATGGGAGAGAGATGACACATTTATTAAAAAGTTGGCATGCGTTCAACGGTTCAGTGCCTAGGCGGTATGCGAATACTCATCGCCAAATTCAGGTTTCAAATACTTTGGAGGGGTATGGGGGATGGTATGTTGAACCCTATCCCCCTGTTGGAAGGTGTTTTTTTGTAAAAGTATGTGAAAATCGTAAGAGCATATGCAATAGCAGGGTAGGTAAATTCATTCAAATCCACCCCAAACGCAATCCAACCCATTGTAGTTCCCTCATCAAACAATGCGTATATTACTCACTGCAGTTCAGAAATGCGTGGGACAACCAGCGTCTGAGATCTAACCACGTGTCAAGATCGCAACGTTTTTGATGACTTGCAGTTCAGAAGTGAGGGGCATCTAAATGAATCAAACAACGCCACGTGTTTAATTTAATAATTGATTTTTAATGCCTCGCAGTTCATAAGTAAAAGGTACGAGAACTACTGAAATATTGACAAGTGTCATTATATAATTGGTTTTTGATGCCCCACAGAAGCACTGGGTATCAATAAAGTAAAAATTCACCATAGGCTAATCCACCTAGCTATGTGAGTGGCTTAGAGTGAAAAGATGGTGAATTCACTTTCTCTCCTTGTCATGTCATCCTTCTACAAGAACATATCATATTGTTGGAGGTGCTCTTAGTGTGTAACCTGTTTCAAAGCATGTAACTTTTGTTTTATGCAAATTCAGCACATGAATTAGCTGCCTTTGGGAAAAGTTGTAATTTTAGATATGAAGGAGATCATATCCCACGGTGGATACATAATCTTCCCGAAGTTGTAATTAGTTGCCTTAGGAGAAAAATAAAATGCTTCGAAGTATTAAAAGGTAAATATAAAGTAATGAGGGGCTTTATTTCAATTACTGAGAGAGTCACGTGATTTCTCATTGAGATGAAGTTGTACCGACCTTGGAGAGGGACCAACATGTCTTGCTTGAGATAGAAGCTTGTATTTCAGTGAAGAATGAGTTACGAGATAATTAATTATGAGGGGATGTTGTTGGAATTAGTTCAGCTTTGTAAAAAGATTCATCTAAGCTTCTAAGCTTTACTTTGTTCTTACTCTTTGTTTCTTTGCAGTTTGCATGTTCTTTCTTTCTTTCTTTCTCTCCTTTTAATTAACTTTGTGTGTGCATGTGTGATATCAAACATTGTAGGTTTAAGTGTTTAAAGTTTAAACCCTTCTTTTAAGAACAAATATTGATTATTTGTTATTTTGTTTTGCAGGTAAGACATGTCAAGATTTAAATGCCACAGTGGAACTCTTACGTGTGTTGCGTCGTGCAAACCTTTGCATAATGTTATACATTCGTGTTTGGAAAATGAAAACCAAGAGGATCAATTCCCACAAACAGTTTCCAACTCAAAATAAATAAATAAAAATGACCTAGGAATATTTGTGATTTTATGAGAATATTATAGATTTTCTTCTCCTCTTCCTACATAACAATCAGCGAAAAATAATAATGTTTCTCAATTAAGTGTAGGAATCAGTAAGGTTTTCCTGAAGTCCTAAAACACAAACTTCTACACAGACAATTGAATATTATGGGTTTTGCAACTTGATTAATTGAATACGGGTTAAGGCTCTATATAAAATTTTTACAGCCTTTTTGTTTAAGTCAAGAGCTTTCAAAAGCTTTACTCGGTTTGCATTTCTTCCTCTGCAACTCAAGGAAGATATGTACATACAACAAACAAGAGCTTAAGAGCGACTAAACTACACGAAGAATGCAACATATACGGACACAGCAAAAGACATACATACAAATTATTCCAAATCATATGCTCAAACTTCAACCATGAAACATATTAAGATTATATATTTTCTAGGGTTAAACACCAATTAGTTAATGAAAGGTTGGCATCTAGGTTTTGATGCTCTCATTGACTTATCCCTTAACGAGGTTAAGCCAACCTACTTAAGATAAAACACAAATATTAGTTTGTTGAATTCAATGTACTTCGACTCTTCACTTGTGTCCTTTGTTAAGGTTTTCTTTGTGGTGGAAAAGTTCAAGGGTCGAAGTGTGTCGAGCTCCGAGTTGTATTTGGGGGATCCAATTTTAGTAACATCCACTATTGATGAGCATTGGATCTAAACATATATATGTTGAAAACTATTAGGTCTTATAATTTAGTTTTCTCTAATCTCAAGATAATATTGGGTTCAGTACTACTGTTATTATGAAAAATGATATTGATATATTGTGCCAAAAACATGTTATTTTTCTAGAATCAAGTGGTTTAAAAAGTTGTTGGAACTGATATACCGTGACCAACATAACGGCAATATATTAAATTAAAACCAACCATTTTGTATTTTTTTTCCCTCATATATTCTAAAACATTTTTTTTTTTCAATGAGATAATGAACTTCTTATCTGTAAAATCGTCTATATATAGGAACTCTTCCTATATCAAATATCAAAATATAAGCATTTTATTAATTATTAATCAAGCTACATGTATTTTGAGTTTTAACTATTCCGGT
Source organism: Kingdonia uniflora (assembly GCA_014058105.1). Classification (NCBI taxonomy): domain Eukaryota; kingdom Viridiplantae; phylum Streptophyta; class Magnoliopsida; order Ranunculales; family Circaeasteraceae; genus Kingdonia; species Kingdonia uniflora. The sequence continues at coordinate 58,354 of JACGCM010001055.1, read as the reverse complement.
TCCCGGTTATGTGTCCATCTTTAAAGGATTTCGAACCAAATACAAACCAAAAATGATCATAAAACGGCTTGTACAGTTTTGGGTTCTAATGCAACCAGAAGCAACCCGTTAACAGCATTTTACATGAGTCACTGTTGTTTTTCTTTCCAGAACTACGAAATGAAATCTTACTTGTAAAGTAAACAAGATCAATCATATACGAGTAACAAAGATAAATACAAAAGGTATAAAACAAATTTCTTGTATACTTCGTCTTATGGGGACGCAACATGATGATGACAATTGACAAAGTATATATATGAAAAAATTCACTACTAAATACGGCCTTAAGTCCTTAAGTCGTCAAGTTGTTATCAATTATTTAAACTAAACTAAACCTTGTGCAGGTGGTACTTATACTCTATAATGTTCAAATGAGATGTATCTAAGGACTACAAAATGGAAAATAAACCAAAAATAAGAAGCTTACAAACCGGCAAATGACATGAAACAATCTTAAGTTTGTTTTGTGTACAAAAGTAAATCATTTTAAACCCACTTGTGATGGTGAGAGCACAACAAGCAATCATAGAGTGCCACCTAAGCTATTGATATATTTTCAAACATAATAATTCCAAAATAAATAAAATAGCAAAAAGTTTGCTACTTATATTGGAAAAGCTCACACGTGATAAGGACTAAAGCGCGAAAGAAACAAAACGAGGCGGCCTTTTTTGTTTCGTGCTTCGTTCGGGGTTGCGCCGGTATGGTTCTCAAGTATGGCCCAATTCATTTTATTAAGATTTATGTTTGGAGCGAGATAATTGTGATTTTTGCATTTAATCCAATGAATACTTCTCAAAATTAATAATTGTAAAAATAGAGAAATATATGAGGGGAATATTATTTTCACTAAAAAAGATGAAAAACAGTAAGGACCAGAGAACAACTTCATCTCCCTACTTGATATAGAGTTTCCTAATAATTGTTAGTGAGGATGTTTCAAACATGTAAGAAATTGTTAGTGATGATGTTTCAAACATGTAAGAACTCCAATTGTGTAAGTGGATGCATTTGAAGTTGCTAGAGTGTTTAGGATTTTTGAGTTTGTCAGTTGGCTCAAAACTGAAGAAAACGGCCTCCGATTTTTAATGTAAATTTGAGGCCTCCTAATGGTAAAGTAATAGATAAAAAAGGGTCCCAAAAATCACAAGAAAAACAGTTGCCTTGTTGGTTTACAATAATAGACTCTTATCAGAAGGTCAGAGGTTAAAATCCTCACCTTGTTTAAATTTTTACAACTAAATATGCCCCACCAATTTATTTTTTTCTCCCAGTGGGGAGCCTCATTTTCGGACCTCACCTAGGGCCTCCTAAACCTCAGGGTCGCCCCTGGATTTGACTAATGTGGTCAACTGGTAGACTGATGGAAAAGTGTAGAAAATAAATTAAGGAACCTGCAATATAGCTTTCCCCAAATCGGGATCGCAACTCATAATTCCAAGAAGGATATTGTTTCGGTGTGAAAAAGGTAGAACGGCAACAACACTTTGATAATTAGTACAACAACAACACAACAACAACACTTTGGTAAATAATACATTAGTAACAGACGAAATAGCTCGAGGCGTGGGTTGCACTTTTTTTAAAGAGTATTTCGACATACCCCCAAATATAGGTATTCGTAGCCTAATCTCTTCTCATGATACAACGAGCAAGGAATGATACAGTTGTCCAGTACATGAAGACTACATACAATAATTTGCACCTCAGGGAAACTGTGTTTGAAAATAAGAGAGAGACAGAGAGGGGGGGGGGGGAGGGGTAACTCAGAATAAGGAGAAAGAGATGAACTGTTCTGTTATGTGTTTTTGAGTGAATACAAATGAGGCTTTTATAGAGTTTTTGATTACAACATCTCTCCTATCTTTACTCTAATGTGCATGAGCTTTTAACTCAAACGTGAGTACGTGGGGAGTCATTCCTTCAGAATTGGTCCATATTAGCCGTCGGGGGAGAACGTGTAATCAATAGATAAGCCAAGTCAAAGTTAAGCCCAAGCCCAAGAAGGACTGGATAACTTTTCAATAAAAATAATATGGTGAGCCTAGTAAAGGGCTCTAGAGCCAGAAGAACCAATTGCCCAAACCAGAACTCGAGCTAGCCCGGTCCACCGGGCCACCCGAGAGAGGTCCAAATGTGTTAAGGTTATAAAAATCATCCTACACACTCACACACATGTACACCCTTTCTTAACCACATGTACATACATATCATACAAACCATAGGTTATATGAATATGCATTCCCAACTTTATATACAATGTGAAACTAAGTTTTAGGCTATTATATGGGTTTCAAGAGTCACATGGCTTACATAATAAGCAAAAGAGGTGAATGAAAAAGAGTTTTAGGAAATGACCAAGAGGTTAAAGGATCAAACCTATATGAGGTGAACATTTGTTTTATCCTAAAGTTTAGAAAATTTAGCAATCGCCCACTTTTAAAAACTTTACGAAAGGAGAAAAGAAACGAGAGTTGTACTTAAGTAAAGGTGTCCTTCGACTTGAACCTTTACGTAGTGGACAATCTCTGACGTATAAGAATAATAAGTGATCAGAGTCTTAAACTTATTATTCAATTTTATTCAGTGAAGAAAACTACATACAACCCTACCAGGTACAAGTTCTAAATGCTAACACATTTTGGCCATGTGCTTAATCCCAGTATAGGTGAAAGCTTTAGAGAATTAACCCAATTATCATAAAAAACGACCGTGCTTCCACAATCACCCTGGTAAGTCTATGAAGAGTGTTCTTGTAGCTAGACACCCCACTCATAGAATGAGATATATAACTCATTAAGAGTTTGAGAGACTCTGCCTTATAGTCACTTCAAGATATTATGCATATATACATTATGTACAGCGGGATGAACTCTAGAGTGATAAACTCCTTAGTTGCATGATTCTATCTCACAGTGATTTGTTTTTCCCATTGAACTTATTTCTTGGGATCTTTAGTCATTTAGGGTGGGTTCCCACCACTTGTGATTCTATTACGTGTTTTAGTCCCATCCCTAAAGATGTGTTCCAAACTTTGTCACGAGACAATCCTTTCGTCAAATGATCTGCCAAGTTTTTTTTTTTTTTTTTTTCCGATCTTACAAAATCCACCGTAACAATACTAGGTGTGAAAAATCCTCTCATCGTACTGCGCTTGTGATGTATCGCTAACTTCTTGCCATTATAATAATTGTTTCATACTCTGGCTATTGTAGTAATACTATCCAAGTGGATCAAAATCGACAGTATAGGCCTACTCCATAAATGAATATAAGATAAGAGATCTTTCAACTAACTTCCCTCCACGCTAGCTGCAGCTAGTATTACTAACTCAGACTCCATAGTCGACTGAGCTAGAATAATTTATTTCTTGGATCTCCAAGAAACTGTTCCACCAGCTATAGTAAACACGTATCCGTTAGTGGCTTTGGAATCGTCCAAAAATGTGTTTCAATCTGCATCGCTAAATCCATCAAGGACTGCGGGAAACCTTCGGTAGTGGAAACTCAAGTTCATAGTTCTTTTTAGGTACCGCATAACTCGATTAATAGCATCCCAGTTTGCCAAACTAGGTTTACTTGTAAATCTACATAGAACTCTACAACATAAGTTATATCGGGTCTAGTATAATCCGTAGCATAGCGAAGGCTACCAATAATACTTGTGTATTCTTTCTGTCTAACTGCCACCCCCATATTCTTTAAAAATTTAACGTGTAGATCACAATGAGTACAAGCAGGTCTATGGTCAAAATATTTATACTTCTTCAAGATCTTTTCAATGTAATGAGATTGATCAAGAATAATACAAGTCTTTGTACGTGTGATCTTCATGTCCAAAATTACACTAGCCTCGTCTAGGTCCTTCATATCAAAATTATTATTAAGTATGCTTTTGGTTTCTAAAATAATATCAAGTGTAGAACCAAAAATAAGAAGATCATCAACGTATAGACAAATTATTATACAACTTTTACTAGATACTTTATAATATATGTATTTATCAACAATATTAATCTTAAAACCATTTTAAAGAAGTAATTGGTCGATCATATCGTGCCACTATTTTGGAGGTTGATTTAAACTGTATAAGGTCGTGTTCAGCTTACAGACTTTATGTTCCTCACCCGGAACCACAAAGCCTTCAGGCTGATCCATATATAACTTATTCAAATTGTGTACGACAACAATGACCAATAATACTCTAATGGTTGTGATACAAATAACTGGGGAATATTTGTCAAAGAAATCTATGTTTTTCTTTTGCACATATCATTTTGCTACAAGTCTTGCCTTATATTTATCTATAATACTATATGGTTTAAGTTTTTTTTTTAAGATCTATTTACACCCAATAGAACGATTACCAGGAGGTAAGTTAACTAATTCCCAAGTTTCATTTGTAATAGGAGAATCCATTTCATCATTACTGGCTTCTTGCCACAAATCAGCGTCACTCAAGGTTAACGCTTCCCTGATAGTTTTAGGGTCAGATTCTATGGTATGTATAACCTAATAATTACCAAAATCCTTAGTAATCTTTGGTCGTTTACCTCTACCAACTTCTGGGCGTGTATTATGAGAATTAATAGCTCTAAAAACTTTTACTTGAGGTACATTAGGGGTCAAAGACGTAGAAGGTTGAGAACCTCCACTACTACCCCCACTATCCCTGAGTAAGTAGGGAAACTTGTCCTCAAAGAAATTAACATCAAGTGATTCAATGATAATATTATCCTTAATATCAAGAAACCTGTAAGCCTTACTGTTAATAGCATAACCAATGAAAACACATTCTAAGGCTTTACTAGCTAGTTTTATTCGTTTAGGATCAGGTTTACGAACATAGGCTAAACAACCCCAAACTTTAAAATAGCTAACATTATGCTTTCTTTTTCTCCAAAATTTTTAAGGTGACAATTCAAATGTGATATGAGGAATACGGTTTAAAAAATGCAAAAAAATAATAATGCTTCACCACATAAAAATTTAGGTGATCCAGAACTAAGTAATATAACAACTATTAGTTCAGTGAAAGTTCTATTTTTACATTCAACTTTGCCGTAAGATTCTGGAGAATATGGAGCAGTAGTTTCACGTATAATCCATAAGGATTCATACAAGTTTTAAAATTTATGTGAATCATAATCTGTGCCTTTATCACTATAAAATATTTTAATGTTTCTATCAAAATGATTTTTGACCTCTGTTACATATGCCCTAAACATATCTATTGCTTCACTTTTGTGACGCATTAGGTAAACATGAGTATAGTTTTAATTATAATTTATAAAAGTTATTAAATATCTTTTACCATTTCGAGTCAAAGCACCGTCCATTTTATAAATGTTAGAGTAAACTAAATCATAAAGTTGTATTTCCCTAAGAACACTTTTATTTTAGGCTTTAGTAATTTTAGCTTGACTACAAGATTGACATTTATCAAAATCATTCAAATCTACTTATAGATCATACCAAGTTTACTCATATTATGTACTAACTTTTTGTTAACATGACATAGTCTAGAGTGTAAAATATTAAAAGAAGACAATAAGTAAGCAGAAGTAGATTTATTTATTTCAATACTCATTTTGAACATTATATTACAAGCAAAGCCATTCCCCATAAAAATCTACCCTTAGTCAAAATATACTGATCTGAGCAAATGGTATGCTGAAATCTTGCCTTCTTGAGAAGATACCCAGAGGCAAGATTTTTTCTCATTTAGGAGTGTACATGACATCTTTTAGAGTTACTGTCCTTCCAGAGATAAATACCAGTTCAACACCTCCAGTGCCTAGCACTTTGGTACAATGAGAATCCCCAAGTAGTACCTTATGGTCTTCAGTCTCCTTGTAGGTCTTGAACCAATTGTATTCATAACAGACATACCTAGAAATACCTGAGTCAGCCCACCACCCGTCGGTTCCACCAACCATGTTGATCTCCGTGGTCATAATTACTAAGGGCTCTTCGGTAACGTTAGCCTGAGCAACAGGTCTACGGTTCTGATAGTTCCTTGATATGTGTACATGCTTCTTATAGTTGAAGTACGCAATAGAAACTGTTCCATTATATGGTGGGGCTGTTGGTTCATACTCTTATTAGAATTCTAGTGTCCACCATTCTGACGGTTATTCAGATTATCACCATTCTGACGATTGCTCTGATTACCACCATTCTTAGCCTTCATGGTTTTCCCCATAGGTTTCAGATGAACCTCCATTTGAACTGAACCAAAAGGATCTCCTCTTTCATGTCTTATTTTCTAAATTCTTCTTCAACCCTAAGATGAACCTCCATTTGAACTGAACCAAAAGGATCTCCTCTTTTATGTCTTATTTTCTAAATTCTTCTTCAACCCTAAGATGAGTAATCAAGTTCTCCGTGGTAAGTTCTTTTGACTTGTGTCGTAGGATATTCTTATAGTCCTTCCAATTCGATAGTAATTTGTCAATCATCACAACAACCTGTAATCGCTCACCAAGAGGTATCCCTTCGGACATAATCTTATGCGTAATTTGTTACAACTCGTATGATTGAGTTATTACCCACTTATCATTGACCATAGTGAACTTGAGATATCGGCTTACATAAAACTTTTTAGAGCCTGCCTCTTTCGTATCATACTTCTTCTCTAATGCTTTCCAAATGGTTTTTGCAGATTCATACTGTAGATTGTAATTGTACAGTTCATCTTCTAGGCCGTTCAAGATGAAATTACAACATTTAAAATCAGCCTACGTCCAGTTTGAAATTGACTCTAAATTTTTTTCATATTCATTTTTAATTAAGTCAGGGTCTACCGCAGGTACGATAATGGGAGGTTCAGCAGGGTAGTCTTGTTCAAGAACGTAGGCAACTTCCTTAAGTGTTAGATAAAAGAACATTTTGTTCTTCTACCTCTTGAAATTGAGACCATCAAACTTAGAAGGTTTGCTAGAATCAAATTTCAACACTTCCGAGGTAAGGGCCATAATCATAGATAGAAAATACTCATAACAATTGTAGAAAATAAATTAAAGAACCTGTGATATAGCTTTCTCCAAATCAGAATCGCAACTCAGAATTCTAAGAAGGATATTGTTTCGGTGCTTAAAGGGTAGAACAACATTAACACTTTGATAATTAGTACAATAACAGTATGCCAATAATACTTTGGTAATTAGTACAATATTAACACAATAACAGTACTTTGGTAAACAATACAGTAGCAATACCATTGACTTGCGCCCTGGTTTGCCACCCATATAGCAATTCCCTGCAAACTTATTAAATTCCTTTCCCTTAGGACCCATGGAATTCTTTTCAATTTTCTATTTCTTCCTATTTTTCTTATGGGGTTTAGGGTTTCCCTCGACTATGTTAGCCTTGGTATCATAAGAATGGACAACACCCTTTTTCTCATTGGATTTGTTGTCTTCTTCCATCCTTAGCCTTACGATCAGGTCTTCCAATTTCATTTCCTTTTTCTTATGCTTCAGATAACTTTTGAAATCCTTCCAGGATGAAGGTAACTTCTCAATTATCACAGCAACTTGGAATGACTCACTTAACTTCATTCCTTATGCATGAATTTCATGCAAGATAATTTGTAATTCCTATACTTAACTGATAACAATCTTGGAATCCATCATTTTATAATCCAGGAATCTCTCGACAATAAACTTTTTTAGTCTGATATCTTTCGTCTTATACTTATGGTCTAAGGATTCACACAATTCCTTTGCAGACTCCACTGGACTATACACGTTATACAACGTATTATCCTGTCCATTCAAAATGTAATTCCGAGACACAAAGTCGGAATGAATCCACGCCTCAACAGCTGTTATGGTTTTTCAGATCTGTTTCATCTTCCTTTATCTCAGGTTTGTCTTCCTTGAATTTTTTTGCCAAGTTCAGTGTCGTGAGAAAAAATAGTATTCTCTGCTTTTATCTCTTGAAGTCACTGCCATCAAACTTTTCTGACTTTACCTTCAAAATCTATGGGTTTCTCTTCTCGCATTTCTTATCTGCCATGCTTACTCTTACAAAATATTTGAACACACAAAAAAATGAAAAATATGTCTTTAGCTTGATTTGAATCTGTACGCTAAAATGAATAAATAGGAAATCGAGTTTGTGTCTAGCACACTTTCTTTAAGAAACGGTTGCCCCTACTACAATGCTTTACAGTATATTAGGCATTTATCTCCCAGGATACAATGATCTGACATAGGTTGAGGGAAGCACACTAATCAACCCACCAATCAAACCTTGATTGCGACTTTATCTATGATATAAATAACTCAAAAAAATTGTAAAAATAGATATAAAAAAAAAAGAATGATAAATGAGATGGTTTTAAATAGGACATTGGAGACTCCTCACCAAGAGTCGTGTCTTAAGTCACACCACTTCACAAAGGGTCCTCGCCACTTCGTGTCTCTTGGAGCCAAGAGTCATATCTCTTGAAGCCAAGAGCGTGTCTTAAGGCACACCACTTCGCAAAGGGTCCTCACCAAAAGTCATGTCTTAAGGTACAACTTATTACATACCTTAAGTTGTATCTCTTGGAGTATAACCAACTCACAGACCAAATAACCCAAAAGTGAAAAATAAATTAAGTATTATTTAGGAATTCCTATGGGTCCATGACCCCAAGGCCGAATCATAGACCTATAAAATATATAAGGGTTCCCTACTTCGGGTATCCCATGTACCAAGCAAGCAAGCATATGGGTCGTCACACACGCGCGTGTGTGACCAAACAACTCTAGCACAGTTTAATGATGTAACATACATGGTTACTAATATATTAGAGTTTTATATTTCTCTCACCCAATGTGGGACTAAACACTTTTTTATTCAACCTAAGGAAAATTCCAACATGGTTTTCCATATGATCTAAACTGAAATGATGGCAAAATGTATATATCATATTCTTCTGAGGTACTACTAGTAAACAAAGGGATGATGTATAATTAACAAGTATGATAAAAACATGAAAACAAGAGAGAGAGAGAGAGAGAGAGAGAGAGAGAGAGAGAGAGAGAGAGAGAGAGAGAGAGAGAGAGAGAGAGAGAGAGAGAGAGAGAGAGAGAGAGAGAATTATGGTGAAAGATAAAAAAGTGAAGACGTAAGTTTTATAAAGTGGGTAGAAAGAGAGAGAGAGAAAGCCAAAAGAGTAGGAAACCTTAGTAGGACTCTAGAGAGGCGAACTTTAGATAAACTCTAGGGAGATAATTCCTACTAAAGTCTAGCTATTTAATTGGTGGAGATATGCTTTATATTTGTAGAACTCTATATAGTGATGAACTCTAGATAAGCTTTATAGATCTTTACCCTCCAAAATTGTTATTATAATTGAAAACTCCCGCAAGTTTATGTTGTACATAGGAGTTAGAAGCTCTAATAATCAGCCTAAAACCAACTTTGGTTTTATGTTGAAAAAATAATTTTAATTTGAAAAAAAAGTTGGTAATAATTATTGCCAAATGCTTTTTTTTAATTAAGTATTTTTACAATAATTTAAAAGTTATTTTTTAGCTAGTAAAATACAATGCCAAATGAACCCTTAAAGCTAGTTCAAATTTTAATCTGGTGAACTAACAAGTCATCTGAGTTTGGCTGGACAAAAATTGATCTGTTTCCCATTTCTAACATCTCTGTAATAGTGAACATTAAATATATTTATAAAAGCTACTAAAGTATCCTTAAAACAGATTATTGTTTGCTTCGTGAAACCAAAACTTTCAGCTTCGCCATGTTTTAGGTAACAAAGCACATTGTTAAAAGTTGTTTAATGCACCAAATCAATGGTGGTGGTGGTGGGGGAGGAGGGGTGTCTCATGAATGATACAACCTATCAATATTGTCAGGCAGTGTCAGTTTGGTTAGTCGAATCTTAATCATACCAGAGTATTTAAATTTGATTCTCACATCAATAACGTGGCAGCAACTGGTGACATCTCATAATTATAATTGTGTGAGCATTATAGTAAACTGTGGTGTAAACAGTGATTCTTGAAATAAAAAAAGGTCACAACTACTGTAGTTTTACAGGGTTTGGTTGTGTCTCTTAAGACCTTGGCTACATCTAACATGCACATTGTAGCTCTTTTAATGATATTTGTGACGTCATTATAATAATTTTTTTAACAATGCCATACATATTTCAAACATGCAAGGACAACATTGAAATGTAAGTTCTAGAGATAGGAGCTACAGTGACTAGCTAGCTAAAATAGGTTAAAGCAAAATTTATCCAATTAATCACCTCTTTTTGTACATTGAAAGTTGCATGTAAGAAATAACTGAGAAGGGGATTCATATTACTCTTTGCACGCATTACACATTGGGAACCTAACACTTTTATAACTTGTGACTAGACTGATTTAATTCCTCACCACGTTAAAAACTTCTTGTGGTATGATGCGATATGCTCAAATATATGAATGTTTAGATGAGTGTCCCAAAAAGGAGTGTATCAAGAAACCTATTTATTGGCAACCTACCTATATCATATCCTAGTTGATTACAAATTGTAGATGGAGCATATTCGTAAACACTCTTGTTGGGGACACTCATCTAGACACTCATTTATGAAATTCTATGTGCTCGTATCTAATGTATTTTGATAAATTAGGTCAGAACTATTCCTATCAATCAATGATCTAGGATTAAACAGAAACAATCAAAAGTAAAGATAAAGAATTAAAGGACACATGCAATTGTTCACCTTGTGGAAACTCCTTACACGGGAGAAAAACCACAGGTCGTTGTCGAGGAAGTCGACAATAAAAAATCCACTAATCAAAAAGAGTTTAATCTGAATTACACTTACAAACTTGATAACCTAGTCTCAAGATTATCTCTCTTCTGACTAAAGCTTCACACCCAATCTCCTTTAGTTCTCGCAGCAACCCTTCTTGATCTCATACCAAGAATTTTCTTCTGTTCTCGCAACAATCCTTCTTGATCTCACACCAAGAATCTTCTTCAACAATATGTAGGAAGTATTGTAAATCTAACTCAACATCAATTTCAAGATTAGAAGATGCTTGACTGATCTTGAATTTACACTCTCTGATAAATAAGTTTTTAAGCTTTTCAAAAAATAAAAGTTTTTTAAAAACAAAAGACCAGGAGAGAAAAGGAAACAAGGTTTGCTTAAATAGTAACCCAATTTCTCTCGAGAGTCGTTCGAACAAGACCTAATGTCGTTCGAACGACTTATGTCTAATTTGGTTTAAAACCCTAGAAAGTTGACAGTCGTTCGAACGACAAGAAGTCTCGTTCGAACGACAATTATCTATGGGCCAAATTCCAGGGGACATGTCAATTCGTTCGAACGGCAAGAAAACTCGTTCGAACGAAATTGTCTATGGGTCAAATTTTCGGGGGATATGTCAACTCGTTCGAACAAAAATTGGCTATGGGCCAAATTTCCAGGAGACATGTCAAGTCGTTCGAACGACTTGAAAACTCGTTCGAACGACAATTATATAAAAGCCCATTCCTTTACCAGTGAGTTCTACTTACCTTCTGTCCAGTGATTTTCATTTTGTCAGTATCTTCGACTGAAATAACCACGAGACTCCACAAACACGAAATGAAACAAATAAAACCTTTCAATTTATTAGGAGCACTTAAATTTTATTTTATTTTTTAGAGAGGGAGGGGAATTCTTCTTGTGAATGGTAGGAACATGACCTAAACCATCACCTCTCATTTAATACTTAGAACAATCGATATTGATTTTTATCGGAGAAGAATTTTTTTGAGTTTCTCTGAATTTGTTTCCCAACCGAAACCATGAACCAAGAGCTTGCGATGTGTGGGATTGAGATCAACGATTCAGTCAATCTCTTCGAAGAGTTTGGGATTAGATGATGTTGTGGTACACTTCGTCGTTATTGCTTTCGTCATTATTATTGTTGCTTTCGGCAGTTTTTGGGATCTGTGTTATACCTAGAAGAAGAGGACTAAAGGAGGTGATTTGTGAAGGGGGAAATTATGTCTTATAGGAGGTGCCTCGAGTAACACATTTTCAAGAAAATGGAGGGCTTATATTGACTTTGTAATCAACGGTTAGGATCAATTCTTTCAACATTTACTTTTGGTTAGTATAATCTCAGATCTTTAATCCACTTCTCGACGAATAAAATGTGAATGGCGAATAAAATTGAAATACATTATTTAAGATATTTTTCCGTATTCACCACATAATATATAAGCAAATACTATTATAATAAAGTATAAATTTCAATCTAATATGGTATGCCTCCATTAGTATATGGGTTGCAATATGGATGACAAAATGTATACATCATATATTCTTCTGAGGTACTACAAGTAAACATTAGGGATGTTGTTTAATTAACAAGTAAAACATTAATGTAAAAACATGAGAGAGAGAAAAAAAGAGAGTAGGAAACTTTAATAGGACTCTAGAGAGGCAATTCCTACTAAATTTTAGTGGTGGAGATGAGCTTTATCTTTGTACGACTATATAGAGAGATTGGCTCTATATAAGCTTTATACAAGGCCGATGCTAGGGCAAAGCGACCAAAGCGACCGCTTTGGGTTTCGAGTTACAAAGGGGTCACATTTTTTTTATCGATCTAAAACTTCTCTTATTTCAATTGCTTCACGCAATATTATCCTAAACTTCCAAATATGACCCTTTAAGATACGCTGCCTATAGGGATATATAAATAAAATTATCTATTTTTTCTTTCTCTTGGGGTCCTAACCCTTAAATCCCTCCCCTAATCTCTCCCTTAAATATTTACCATGATCTCATAATATTTTTCATTAAAAACCAAAAAATCTACTTCTTATTATAACTATAATATCTCCCTCATTAAGGGCCCACATTAAGGGTTCACTTGGGGCCTCTGAACCCCTAGCACCGGCCCTGGCTTTATAGATCTTTTCCCTCCGAAATTGTGATTATAATTAAAAACTCCCGTAAGTTTTTTCTATTCATAGGAGTTAGAAGTGTTAGAGTATATATAGTGTGTCCACACATATATATTTCATTTAGTTCCACATTGGTTAGTAATAGAAGTAGTTTAGTGACCCCCTGCTATATAAATAGCAGTAAAACTTGTAATAATTAGAATATTAGAATATCAATATTCTCCTCCCCTTCTAATTTCTACATGATATCAAAGCCTATTCGATCTTGTAGACGATTTAAGAGTTTTACGTTTCTACCGGCAACGGCCTTTGTTGTCGTCGGGCAGTTAAAGTATGTTGTCATTTTTTCCCCCAATCTTTCCAGCTTTTGGATTTTTTTTAGATTTGTTTCTTATTAACCAAAACCCTAACGTTATTTCGCTTCACAATGACAACCATGTCGCTTGAAGTTGACCTAACATTATTTCATTTTTATACTTTCGTTTCCCCCATCAACTTAGTTTGACCTGATTGATAAGTTAAGCTCTCGATATCTATTATGGACTTGATTATCTTTCTTTTTTTGCGAAGGACATTTTTTTGTACCTGTCAGAAGATGCAATTTTACTCTTTGGATCGGATGAAGGCGTTGACTACCTTCTATCACGATCATGAGAAACTTCTTTTCCTCGAGTAATTCATCAATCCTCGAGCAAATTTTATTTCCTAGATTGATTTTCTCTTTTCTTCTAGTGATTATCTTTTTTTTCTGCCTAGTTCACAAGCTGTAGTTCAAAAATTGAGTTTTTGTAAGAGAGAATTGATAAGCCTTGCTAATTTTTATCGTTTTCTCTAGTGATTTCTCTTTAAATAACTATGATTTTTCTTACTTTTTCTTTCATCGCTAATGTGGTTTGAGGTCTATATTCCTTCACTAGACGTGATATTTTATATTATATTCTGTTGTGAGCTGCAATTTCATCAGTGAATCAGGTGAAGATGTTAAATTTTTTCTACCACGGTCATTTCTTCCTCGAGTATTTCTCTATTCTCGAGTGATTTGTCTTCCTCTAGTGATTATCTATTATTTGAGTATTTTTTTATTTTCCTCTCTCGAGTGATCATCTCTACATCTAGTGATTAGCTCTTTCTCGATTGATCCTTTCTTTTATTACTTTTTCACTTTTACTTGAATGACTCTATTTTCTCTGTATTTACTTAATATATTAATATTATTCTCATTTGAGAAAATGGGCAAGTCGGTAGCTGTCGTCGATTTTACAACTTTTGGTTACGAAACCACGTATGAGAAAAATGGCAAGTCAAATATTACTGTCACCAATTTCACGGGTGATGTGTGAAGCTTTGAAATATTTCTGCTGCTGCAAAGGGAAAGATTGGAAAAAAGTTTACCAGGGGGAGCTTCAATTATTTATTAGTGAGGGAACGATTGTATCTTTGTGAGTGATTATCTATTTGTTCTCTTATTGTCATCCACATTGGTACGAGCATGTTCGTATCAACGTGAGGGGGAGTGTTAGAGTATATAGTGTGTCTACACATATACTCCTTCTTTAGTCCCACATTGATTAGTAATAAAAATAGTTTAGTGAGCCCCTGTTATATAAAGAGCAGTAATACTTATAATAATTAGAATCTTGGAATATTAATATTTTTCTCCAATTCTTATTTCTACAAGAAGCTGTAATAATCAACCTAAAACCAGCTTTCGCTTTTTTTTTGGTAATAATCATTGCCAAACGCTCTTTTTTTAATTATGTATTTTTGCAATAATTTAAAAGCTATTTTTTAGCTAATAAAATACAATGCCAAATGGACCCTTAAAGCTAGTTCAAATTTTAATCTGGTAAACTAGCAAGTCGTCTAAGTTTAGCTGGACACAAATTGACCGGTTTTTGTTTCTAACATTTATGTAATGGTGAACATTAAATATATCTATAAGAATTACTAAAGTTCCCTTAAAACAGATTATTGTTTGCTTCGTGAAACCAAAGCTTCTAGCTTCGCCACGTTTTAGGTAACAAAACTCAGCGTTAAAAGTTGTATAATGCACCAAACCAATGGTGGTGGGGGAGTCACGTGAATGATACAACCTGTAAACATTGTCAGGTACTGTCAGTCTGGTTAGTCGAATCTTAATCATACCAAAGTATTTGAATTTGATTCTTACATCAATAACGTGGCAACAACTGGTGACATCTCATCATTATAATTGTGTGAGCGTTATAGTTAACTGCTGTAACAAAAAATATTCTTAAAATAAAAAGGGTCACAAAACTGCTGTTTTATGGGGTTTGGTTGTGTCTCTTAAGATCTTAGTTGTGTCTAAAATTTAGTAGGCTTAATAGAAGTTAAAAAAATTAGTAGTCCTAGAGATAGGAGTTATAGTGACTAGCTAGCTAAAATAGGTTAAAGCAATATATATCCAATTAATCACCTCCTTTTGTGCATTGAAAGTTGTATGCAAGAAATAAATTAGAAGGGGATTCACTTTGCTCTTTGCACACATTACACATTGTGAACCTAAATGACTAACACTATAAATTATAACTAGTGACTAGACTGGTTTAATTCCTCACCATTTTAAGAACTTCTTGTGGTATGATGCGATATGCCCAAATATATGAGTGTTTAGATGAGTGTCCCAAAAAGGAGTGTATCGAGAGGCCTATTTATTGGCAACCTACCTACATCATATCCTTGTTGATTACAAATTGTAGAATGAGCATATTCGTGAACACTCCTGTTGGGGACACTCATCTAGACACTTATTTATTAGGAACACTTTTATAATTTTTTTGGGAGGTTTAATCTTTATGGATATGATCTTCTTATCATAAAGATCATTTAAAAAAAAAGGTTGTTTCAACATTAGAAAAATATTTGAAATATAACATATTGTTCCTTTTAAGTTGTCAATTTTATCTAAATTTTGACATTATGCTTTATGATGCAGAAATGTGGGAATAACTTAATAAGTTACAAGTATGACTTCAAATGGTAAAGAGATCATATCGATAAGGACAAACTCTTTAACATTGAAATAGAAAATTCTCTACAATATATTTCTTAATGAACACATTTACAAGATGGGAAATATATCTTCATTGAAAAAGAGGAGTTAATCTACTCAAATAAACTTACGAAATGCAATTTTAGAGTATACAAATAATTAGTCAGACTTGATTGTAACAGGACTTGCTAGATATGTGAGTATAAGAGGTTTGATCAGGTTGGCATGTTTAAAGTTATTTCAAATTTTAATTTGCTGAACTAACAAATCGTCCGAGTTTGGCTGGACACAAATTGACCTATTTCCTGTCTCTAACATCTCTGTAATAGCGAACATTAAATATATCTATAAGAATTACTAAAGTATCCTTAAAACAAATTATTGTTTGCTTCGTGAAACCAAAACTTCTAGCTTTGCCACGTTTTAGGTATCAAAGCTCAACGTTAAAAGTTGTTTAATGCACCAAACCAATGGTGGTGAGGGAATCTCGTGAATGATACAGCCTGTCAACATTGCCAGGCAGTGTTAGTCTGGTTAGTCGAATCTTAATCATACCAGAGTATTTGAATTTGATTCTTACATCAATAATGTGGCAGCAACTGGTGACATCTCATCATTATAATTGTGTGAGCGTTTTAGTAAATTATGGTGTAAACAATGATTCTTGAAATAAAAAGATCGCAAAAACTACAGTTTTATAGGGTTTAGTTGTGTCTCTTAAGACCTTGGTTGTGTCTAAAATTTAGTAGGCTCAATAGAAGTTAAAAAAATCACTAAATAATTTGTTTAATTAGTTTTAATAGAGAAATTAAGTGTAAAGTTCCTTACGATGTATATATATTAATTATAGAAAGATTACGCAATCTTGCTTATTGTTGTATGTATTTATTTGTAACTAAACTGAGATTCATTGATGCGAAGAGAATTACTTCAAATTCAAAATTATCAATTTAGTCAGATACAAATCACCTTACAAGGAAGTGCATCGCAAACGCTCCACGAGAAATTACATTGTTTTTCTCACACACTCTAATTAATGATTTGAAAACCCAAAATTGAATTGCCATTGTTAGAAAATAATTCAAAAGCAAATAACATATTACAACTACAATTATATGTTACAATGCAAGAATGTACCTTTGGATTCATTAACCACAATTTATTAATAAATTTAATGAGAGAAATAAATCGAAGATTTTCCTACCGTTACAATATTTTGTAGTAACTTTCTTATCTTACTACCCAATACACACAAATTTGAGGTTTCAAAAGGAGATATGAGAGAGGCAAAGGCAAGTGGGATGGTACTATAAAACTGTAAAAGTTACAGTGTCGTACAAAACACCAAACTAATTGGCGGCAACATCAAGGTTGGTTGCCATGTCATTCTTAGCTGTAATTTGTTAAAAACAAATCAATGAGAAACCTCCTAAATCTTACTGTCCCCAAATAGTAATTTACTATACTACCCTCACCTAACTTACAAAACATGCCGCAGGACAATTGGAATTTGGCACGTGGCGCGTATGTAGAATAATTAACTAGTGTTTGTTTACAACATAACATTTCTCTGAGGAAATAAAGACTGACCATTGTGATACCAACGAATTGACTGACTAATTTAACTGAACGTAATGTCACCAGCTCACGTGACTTTTAATTAATGAGTGTGTGTGTGGGACCGACTCATAGTAAAACAAGTTTCATTTTCACCACCGTTGAAATATAAATCTGAGTATTCGAGGGGAGATGGACGGTTGTTAGAGGAGAATATTTGTGATGCGAGGAGAATTTGCCACGTGGAGGAAAATATTTGTTTTCGCGGACGCGGCGATAGAAATCAAGTGGTTTTAAAACTTGAGTGTGATACGACAAGTCAGCTAATTAAAACTTAATTAAAATTAGAATCAATTTTAATTTATTTTTTTCCCAAAAATAAAATGATTTTGTTTCCAAAAATTAGCTGATATTTCTGGATTTCGGCTATCTTTGGGATCCTATATATTTGTGATTTCAGTGTTTCTCAAACACCGCTGCTTGTACTTGGACTCTTTCCTTACTCTCTCTCTCTCTCTCTCTCTCTCTCTCTCACAAACTCTATCTTTTCACTCTCCGAGAAGACCAAACCAAACACACTCATTTCCCCTCTCTTGGGTTGGGTTTCTTAATTACTTCTCCCCTCTTTGGGGTTGAGGTTTTTGAGCGGTTTAAGCTCCCAAAAGCTTTGATTGAGTTTTTTTAACATTTTAATTTGGGGGTGGGGGTTTTGATCTTCCAATGTGTGTGTGAGAAAGTTGAATTGAATCAATGGAGATGGACGGATTAGAAGTTATTTATCCCCCGACCAAGTACACCGAGCACAGAAAAGTCACTACGATGTTTACATCGAGAAATAAGATATCTACTACTGGCGGTCTGAAAACAGTACGGATTACAGTTCAAGACGATTATGCGACCGATTCGTCTAGCGACGAAGACGAGTGTCTGGGTCTCGGTTTTTTGCCTCCGCGGCAACGGGTGAAGAAGTATATAAGTGAGATCAACATAGAGCCGAGGAGTAACGGAGCTGTGAACGTTAAAGCAGTAGTTAACGGTGGTGGATCTAACATTAGTACTAACAAGAAGAAGAAATCCGTAGAGAAACGAGCATTAGGGGTTGTGGTTTCAAACGCTGGAAATGATAAGAAGAAGTTTCGAGGAGTACGACAAAGGCCTTGGGGAAAATGGGCGGCTGAGATTCGAGATCCAGTGCGACGTGTACGGCTGTGGCTCGGTACGTATAATACGGCTGAAGAAGCCGCGAAAGTTTACGATAGTAAGGCGATAGAGTTGCGAGGTTCAGAGGCGATGACAAATTTCGCTGTTTTACCGGTGATGAAACCAAAATCTGAAATACCCATTTTGTCCTCAGTTTCCGGTTACGACTCTGCTGAAGAGTCTCACAACATTTCATCACCAACATCTGTTCTCCGGTTTCGCTCTGCTTCAAATGAGGACCTTAACCGTCTACAACCGGTCAAAGAGGAAGTCAAAGAGTTTCAAGATGAGTCAACGTGTGCTCTTGCCGATTTTTTATTGCCCATGGAAATCGATGAATCTCCATCCCTAAATGATATCTTCAACTTTCAAGCTCCTCCAGCTGTTGATATATTTGGGGACTCAACAAATTTATGTGACTTTGATTTTGGAGAAACCTATCTATGTTCAAATTACGATTTCGGAGGGTCGATCAACTTGAAAGAAGACGATTATTTCCGAGATATCGATGATTTATTCGTCTCCGATCCTATGGTAGCTCTTTAACTATGTTCCCCCCGTCTTTGCTTGTCGATGACAACCCGACAAATTTTTCTCTAGACGGAAACAAATATAAGCAATTTTGTTTTAATTTTCTTATTTATTATTAGTTATAAGGGAGAGTGTGATTAAGCTCTTTAGCTAATTGTTGTATTTCAAGTCATAAATTTATATTAGTATATGATAATGATACCGAGTTTTTTCTTGACTGTGAATGGATCAAACACATTGGGGATGTTATTGCTACATAATCCCCAAGTTCCAATTCAATGTTTCAGTGGTGGGCGCATGTTGTTATACATTTGTGCCAGAATACAAAGAAGTCACTATGGCTACAGTTGATACTGCCGGGGCGCCCAGATGATCTGAAATATTTGAGTTTAATGGTCACTATTTAATTCCTGGAAGGAAAGGGCAATGCAGGGCCCCTTGTACTAGAGAAGTTCATAATCAATCCTAGAGTTATATCGGCCAGGCCTACATTTGCAAAGTGGGTGTCGTCTTGGTACATACCCAGAGACCACAACATGGAGAATGTGCAAGTTACAGATGTGGGGTTGGCAACGACCAAGGCGAACTCATGCACCCACCTGAAAGTAAATGAGGTGAGATTGAATTTTCGCACGCCCGGAGTTTCCGAAAAAAACAAAGCCACCCCCACATTATGGTAGAAGATGGGGACCAAGCCAATAATCATCCTTGCACGAAAATAATCATGACCAAAGTAAGGGGACATGTAACTCTTAAACTCCCATTTGATTAATTAGTGCAAATTATTAACCTAAAAGGTTAGAGAAATGTTGGAATTATTATGTCCAAGAAGACTTCCGCTTGTTATCAAAGAAGGGACTGTTAGCAACTTTCTTAAGGTATGGTTTGTAAGGGACCCCATGGTGTGGTTGTCGGTTGTTGGAGTCTCAATGTTCATATGGGGGGGTGTGACTCGATCACACTTATTATGAAGACCCCAACTCTCAATTAATCAAATTTCATGGAAAATTTTCGCAGATTTTGGTGTTTTTTATTTATTAATAAATACTTTTACCCTTTTTGAAAATTACGCCTTATGAAATCATATTTGTTCAGGGGTGGGGGCATTTGGTGGGTCATATGTACACAATCTTCGGCCTACTAAAATTTCCCTAAAACGTGTATTTGTTGTCTTTTACATTAGCGTAAACCCCGCAAGTCCATTTGTTTTTGGATGGATGTGACGGCTTTTGGTTTTTTTTTAGAAAGAGGAAGCTGGGGTTAGGCTAGATTCACAGTAGAATTAATGGTTATAAGAGTAATTACAAGAGTGGGAAAAATCCTAGAGAATCAGCGGTACAAATGAAAGAGTGGATTGATGTTTCAAATAGAGATAATTAAATTGTGGAGCTGGTTATTTTCTGTTGGATTTTCATAAACAGATAGACAAAATTTGTGACATCTTTTGATTTTAATTGCGTCTATTGTAAAAATACTCCCCACAAATCACCCACTTGCCCTCCCACGACACCATTTTATTAGAAAAGTCACTCCAGTATCACTACACATAGTTGTAAGCCAAAATAAAATTGACGTAATTAGACATAAGTAGCCGCACATCTTACGTCTATAGATTCCAAACCTGTGGGTCATGATTATATAACAGTTCCAACAGATGGTACTAAAGATACATCCCTAATATCACAAACCATAATCTTCAATTTCGTGATTTCACTACCAAATTTCAAGAGTAATTCCACAAGAATGTATGCATGCATGCATGTATGAGGTGGGAAAACTTGACACACTATTGACTACTAGAGAAAGATCTCACGTTAACGCAATCTTCTTCACTAGCGGAGTGTTGGATTTGTAGTGCCTTTTTGCCATGATTCGATTGGGACATTTCATCAAACAAAATCACCACCTTGTTTAATGCTTACCTATTTGACTGTGACTTGTTCCCAAGTTGTTGCCTATTATTTTGTCATCAAAATCTCTATTTCTTGGGCAGATAATGTTTATTCCACAAATTGGAGAAAATTTATGCGATACAATTGGAATCTATTAGACAAAGCTACTATCACCCTTAATTGTACAAAATGACCCGAATAACTCTATGATCAAATTACTTTAGCCTGCAGGTGACCTCTCCATTAGGCCCATTGTGATACCTAGTCATCTAAAGTGCTGATTACACTCTAAGCCCACGGTATATAAGGTTTAATGTGTATCAACGTGGGGTGCATAACGGGCATGCAAAGTTATGCTTCTTAACGTAAAACAACAATACACAAAGTTAGAGAGCAATATATTGTGACTGGGATCTTATATTCTAGGTGATTGGATGATTGAAGGAGATAGTAAGGTGGACCTTCGTTCTTTTTATATGAAGAATGTTTCATAAGCTTTCACTATCTTAACA
Source organism: Kingdonia uniflora (assembly GCA_014058105.1). Classification (NCBI taxonomy): domain Eukaryota; kingdom Viridiplantae; phylum Streptophyta; class Magnoliopsida; order Ranunculales; family Circaeasteraceae; genus Kingdonia; species Kingdonia uniflora. The sequence goes on along the minus strand of JACGCM010001055.1, from coordinate 36,699 downwards.
AAGTCTTTTGCTTGAAATGAAACCATTTTGGAGATGCTTATTATATAAGAAAAGGGCAAAATATGTCTATTGATATGATAAGAAAAGGTAAGTTGACCACTTTGTCCAGTTTTTACTTTTGAGTTTAATCCTTTTTGTCTCCGGCCCCATGAGGCATGTGGTAGAAATGCGTGTTCAAAATAATCTATAATTTTTTTGTTTTCACGTTTATTTTTATTAGAATTGAAGGTTCCATCTCAAAATTAAAGAATAGCCCCAAAATCTTATATTTTGAGACGCAAGCAAGGCTTGATTTTTTCCAATGTAGAATTATATATCTCAAGTCTCAGCATGTCAATTTAAGAGCTTTTCAGCATTGCCTGTTTGGGATCTTCGGGTTAATGGTGTTTTTGGTGTCCCTACTCCATAGAAACATTTGTTTTCCCTAATACTCTCTTGGAAGCCCAATATTTTGCAAAAGGCCTCGAAATGACAAAAATCTGCCAAATGAAAAGCACAAGATTTATGTGCTGCATGCTTAAATAGTATAAACCCACTAAGATCATACTTGTGGGTACCTCTTCAGTGGGCGGTGGAGGTAGATGTAGGATGTCATTTTCAAGGTTGAAGGCTAAACAATGGGGTCTGCTCAGTGAGTTGTAGTAATATTGCAGCAGGCTTTAATGGTTAAAGAAAAGAGGAGGAGGAAAAAAAGGCAAAGATGGAGCCAAAAACAGACCCACTTGCAATGTCTGCATGAGGTTCATAGTTTCTGAAGTTTCTCAGTTTGAAAGGATTAAATGCACAATGACAACACCTGATCTTCATGTGTTACTTTCAACTCTTTTCTTAGTTTTGAGTTCAATTGTTTTTTTGGTCTCCCACTTTTTTTTTTCAAGCATAGAATGTCATTTTGTTTCTCCATTTATACTAGTAGCTCTTAAATTTACTTGTCAAAGTGGAAATCAGAGAGCTGTTTCAAATTACAATATCCTCCATAAAATCAAACAAAGTTTTGCGGTCTCCCACTTGGTGTATATATCAAATAATTATCAGCAGACATTATCAGCTGCATGAGTGTATACATTAGACATTAGTAGTACTAATTATACAGTTTAAGGCCTTGGCGAAAACTAGTATTCCCCTATGGGTGACTCTAAAGAGACATACAAGAGAAGGCGAGCAGTATAGAAATATTCCTAGAATTTATTCTCTAAGACAAAGTTTTTCTTACTTGATTGCAAGACATGTCTACAGCAAGGCTTGCTATTCTCTTGTATTTCCTTAATGCTAATAGATAAATTTTCTTGTAACACAAGTACTTCACTACAAATTGTGACATTTTTCTTGGGGAGCTTTATAAGCAAGGATAGTTTTTCCTAATGGCAAGGAATTGTTGAAAACTATTTTCTAGTTTACATTTTTATGAGAGGCAAGGAGAGGGACCCATATGAAAAATCGAAACCTTCTCTTTTTTTCAATATACCTTAGATTTTATCCATCTTAAAAAATATCATTCTCTCCAAGAACAAGAACAAGAACAAGAAAAAAAAAAAAAAAAACCCTCTCAAAACTTAATCGAACCCATAACAATCAATTAAATTAGTAAAACTGCGATTTTTCAAACTAAAGTCCGTTTGAAAAATATTTTAGCTATTAATTCACAAACTTGATTAAAAGAATATTGGTATTGATTTTTGTGGCTCGAGAATTTTAATAACATATTAATCTAAAGCAACAAAGTCAATTTTAATTGTGCATACCTCAATCAAATTTTCATTCACAAGATCATTATTAATGGTGGCGAGTTCCAATTTTGTTGTTGTACTTATGGTGTAGTTTTGATGAATTTTAGATGGAGTTTCAATTATGTTTTATAGAGCTTAAATGAGATTTTAAGAAAGGGGAAGAGCATCAGATGAAAGAAAGTAATGGTAAGAAATTTCACAAAATATATCACATTAAAAGTGTTTCCCTCGTGAGTCGTGATAGAATTATAAGAGTACCTCAAACAACATGGTACACTGTTCCGGTTTTCACATACTTACAAAAAAAATCATCCAACAACATGGGTATGGGGTTCAACATACTCACCCTCTCCTCCAAAATATGCAAAACTTGAACTTGGTTAGGAGTATTCGCATACTGCCCACGTCATCAAGTGTTGAACGGTTAAGCGAGCGCAATTTTTTTTTATATCCCACGCGCTTATCTATTATGCGCCTAGCCTGATATAAACAAATCATTTGCCTTTCTTTATACTTATATGTTTATTCAACAAATCATTCAATTTTTTTTATTTTTTTTTGGAGCTGAACGATTCAGTGCGCGATGTGAAAAACCGTAACTCCTTGTTGGACCAAAAGAGTATGCGATTCATGTATACCGGTATGCCACAGGTGCTCTAATCGTTTTGATTGATTTTCTTTTTTCTTCTGAGCTATTAATTATATGGAGGGATTGATTTCCGTTTATGCCGAGGTGTTGTTGGTGGGCCCCTCTTCTTGCCACTACAAAGTACAAAGGAGAGTTTTTGTTTAAATGTTATTCCTTGCCTTTGCAAATATCTATCCTGGTTTTCAAACTCCCCAATTTTCTTCCATCCAAAACAGCAGATTTTACCATCTTTGATAAAATATTTTCCTAGAGACAAAATCTGCCATTTACAAAAGCATTACTATTTCGAAAGTCTGGAATGAAAAAGACACAAGAAAAATACGGATCTTCTCATTTGTATAGATCCCACTCACTTTAACCAATCAGGGCTGTACACGTCAGTGTTAGACCTAAAACAAGACTAAAATAGGTATTGGTCCCCTCACTAGTCCTGCCTTGCCCCTGCATTTCATACATTATTGAAACCCGCAACTGCATTGAGATACGGTCCAAATATCATTTACTTCATTCGCTGATATGCATATAAGTTTTCTTTGCTGGAAGAACACAAGTATATTTGGGGGCAAGAGCAAGATGAGGAGGAAGGCGAAACCCATGGCTTGGCCCGACAATCGGACGGGCTCCGTTGAAATTTTGAAGCCCATTTTTTATATCCAAAGGTTAGTCGACTCTCCAAATATTAGTTACTAAAATTAGTCTAATTGGCTAATAAAAGTCAAATAATTTGTTCTCCTCAAAAATTAATCGCCAAGTGCCACGTGTTCTCTTTCCCACAAATCAATGGAATATTTTGTTTTAATTCAAACCAAATTTGATTGCCACATAAATATTAAACAAGGTACACGAGTGCTACGCACCGCTGATTCATCACTTAACATGACTGTTACCTCTTAGGTATAGCATAATAAATCTTCAAATAAATTAGATTTGGTTCATGTTAGGCTAAATCATTTGTATGAATTATAATGGGTAGTTGCTAAAGTTGATCTCCAGCTTGCTATTTGAACCTTAACCTTAACTCTGTAAATATGGGAAAGTATTAACTTAGAAAATGTTGTTATATTTACCTAAAAATTATTACTTGTAGTCACAGGTAGAACCACATTTTCATTTCATCCAGAGGCGGGCTCCCCCCTGATTTCCTCAATGTGCACTAGTGCAGAGATTTTTTTAAAAACAATTTGGAATATCTTCGCAATCCAAATCCACCATTTTTTCTTTTTTCGGGAGAAAACAAATGAGGGATAGCATAAATATACTACAGAATCAAGTATTATGAGTGACGAGAAAAAGTTTGGTCATAAGCGCTTAGAACCGAGAGCCATCCTAAGCGCCTATGTAGTAGACACGTGTCCAATTTAACTCACCTATTTAACCAAGGTCAGTTAGGTTGTTAATTGGTTCTTATTCAGATTCTTTATCCTTAAATTAATGGGTTAAATATCAATCACCAAATATGTTGTCAATAGAGTTTGTTTCAATTTTTTTATTTTTTTTTACAATTCCCATGTTTTGATCAATGTAGCAAAGTAGTTTCTACAAAAAAATAATCCATAAAGTCTCCGATTCCATCTTCTTTTTACCGCAAAAAGAAGGTATCCACACGTAAAAATGAGAATTTCGATATGATTAAAAATTATTATAATCGGGCTACTAAATTAGATGTGTAGAAAAATATTGCTCAAGAATCCGAGGTGTTCTCCTTTTTTTATGCCAAATATGAAATAATACCGAGAATCTTCAAAAATGGAAAGATCATATTCATAACTGTTCTTCTTCTCCTTAATTGATGACTAATTAATCTTCTAGTTAACCTTAGTTAAGTAGGTGAGTTAAATGGGACATGTGTTTAGTGAAGATCCTTTATGTTCATGATACAATCAACGGCCTCTTTGTTTGACATCACCGAAGACAATCCATTGCTTTTTAGTTTGACATACTAAGTATCATAATATATTACCTCCATTGCCACATCCCGCTATGAGCTGAGATGTTCCTTCATGCTTTTCCTGCCAAATGCTTTAGCTACCGTTTAGCTATCAATCTCCTCGTGGGACATCGCTTGGAAGGATTGTTACTAACCACCTCTACTACGTATGTTCTTCCGCTGGCTTGTCTCATGATCGAAGGGAAATTTCACTCCCTCAAGATTCTTGCAACCAATCGCTCCAGAAATAGTAACATTTACAAACCTCCATCATTTTGGAATTTGATATGCCATCCCCTTTAGAGCTTCAATGACTTTAGAAAAGAGAATGAAACCTGAACATGGACATTTAAATCATTGAACTATACTTGGAAATTTTCATTTATTTAAAAAATAAAAAGTATCTTGTGGAGCAAGAGAATGAAACCTGAACATGGACATTTGATTACCAGTGAGACGACCAAGCTATTTTAACATAGTTTATGACAATGATTGAGAACAATTACGAAAGCTTCCAACTTATGAAGATCTTCACTGATAAACATCCAACCATCAAATAAGATGGAATCCCCCTAAAATTATCCAAATACATACCTGAAGATAGATATAATTTATCTGCGAATATGGGAATTCGAAGTTGACTAACTAATAATGAAATACCACTTAAGCAAATTAATCATAATTAGATAGACTAACCAATACAGAAGCTGATGCACAAAGAAAGGGAAAATTACAGAAAGGCATACTTCTTTAAATCGTAAGTTCACAACATGTTCAAGAAGCAGAGTAGATCCGATAATTAAACCTAATTTTGAGTGTGATAAATTAGGTTAAGATGTAAGGGAAAATTTACACAATCTAATACACAATGAAGGACATATGAATTTGAAAAACACATACCCATTAGAAATATTAGCACCAAAGAATTGCATATTAGCATTTGTTGAGAACTAAGCATAACCAAGAGGAATACAAAATTAGTAGATAGGATTCAAAATATTAAATTATACATAGTTGTAAAGCTCAAAACTTCAATTACCTTTCAAAACTAATAAATTACTCTTGCTTAAATTAGATTGTTTTTAAAAGAAGTCTCTCTAACATTTTTGGAACTACTTAGTTAGGTCTCATGACCCCATTGAATCACAACTTAAAATGCTTCCCTAAAGCATATCATGCCACCTGAAAATTGAAGATATCACAAAATGAAAACCAAGAACAAATGAAAAGATACTTAAGAAAATTGAGAAAATTATACAATTGCTGAGCACCTTGTTGAAGAAACGCTCTCTAGGTAGAACATGAATTTCTTAGTCAGGGAAAAACCAATAATTGCAGAACTAGAATGTAGATGGGGGAATTGCACCTGCCGATTCATAATCCCAACTGGTCAAATTCTTGTTTATAGAAAGGTTTTTACAAAAGGCGTTTAAGGAATAGTTGAACCCAATCATATTTTATGTGAATTTTGAGGAATAGTTAGAGGTTTTCAAAGTTTTTTTTTTTGTTAGCTCATGGAGCATTATCAGATGAAATACTTGTGTTAGAGATGGCAGTTTGCTAATGTGTCTATTAGAGCATCCACAACACCTAGGTGGATTATGACCTGGCAGGGTAAATTTTAAATCCATCCTCAAATTCACCCCAAATGCTTCCCAGCAACTAGGTGAATCGGTGAGGTGGCATACACAAAATTCACCCTGAGGGTGAATTCTCCACTCTGTGGGTGGATTTGGGGTGAATTCATGCCGCACGGTTCAGAAGTGCGCGTAAACTATTCACCACTAAGATTATAACACGTGTCATTTATCCAATGACTCTCATTGCGCGCAGCTCTGAAGTGCACGTGGAGGGTACGTTCAAGATTAAAACATGTGGACGACTGAGATTGCAAGAATTTGAAACGGCTAGTTTTGCCGCGCGGTTCAAAAGTGCGCAACAAAAGCCTGTATGAAAAATATCCTTGGTTTCCCATTATTTCAACTTGGTTTTTTCCTGATCAAACTTCTTCAACAAGATGCTCAACGGCTATAAACGGCTAGTTTTTTCTCTATTTATAAACCCCATTCATCTTCTACTCTCTTCTACAATCAACTCATTTATCTTATATCTCAAAACTCAACTTTCTTCATTTCTTATCAATTACGTCGAATCATGTCTGACGAAATCATTACTGACCTACTCAAGCCTGACACATCACTCTCATCTTGGGAGTTATCATCTTCATCATCGTCCGGTGACGAAGAGCTATTCCGATGTCAAATTGAGTTGTTGCACGAGTATAGCAAGATTATGATTGAGATGGGAGAAACAGAAGAAAAAGAGCAAGAGGCGACATCATCACAGAGGCGGGGAGGTTGTAAAAGGGGAAGGATTGATAAGTGAAAAAGTCGTAAACATAAATTGGGGGAGGTTAGCCTTAACCGGGATTACTTCGGCGACAACCCAAGATTCAAAGGTATCTCATTTCGTCGTCGATTATGTATGAGCAAAAGTGTGTATCAACGTATTTATGATCAAATACTTTCTACGAACCCCTATTTTATTCAAAGAGAAAATGCCGCTAAGACTATGGGCTTATCCTCACACCAATAGATAACGTGCGCACTTCGCATGTTATGTTACGGTACGAGCGCAGACGCCCAAGAAGAATACATTCGGATTGGGGAGTCTACGGCTATTTTGTGCTTGAAAGAATTTTGTAAAACTATTATAACACAATTCAAAGCTCAATACCTTAGATATACCAATGAAGACGATACATTATACTTGTTAGAAGTGAATGGATCGCGAGGCATCCCGGGGATGTTAGATAGTTTAGATTGTATGCATTGGAAATTGAAGAATTGTCCTACCGGGTGGGTAGGACAATATACTGGGTATAAGAAAATCCTGACGGTGATTTTAGAAGTGGTTGCATCCCAAGATCTTTGGATATGGTACGAATTCTTTGGGGTGCCCGATTCTAACAACGACGTGAACGTCTTGCATCAAGGGTGGCTTTTCAACAACTTGTCTAATAGAGTTGCGCCGCCATGTAATTATAATATAGGCATGGTACCGCTCACTATGGGGTATTACTTAACGGATGGAGTCTATCCAAAAAGGCAAACACTTGTTCAAACCATAAGAAATCCATTCAACGATGCCGAAAGACATTTTTTGAAGATGCAAGAAGCATGCCAGAAAGACGTAGATCGTGCTTTTGAGGTATTACAAACTAGGTTTCAAATATTGGCACACGGTGCGCAATTTTGGAAACCTAGTGATCTAGGAAATGTTATGTACGCATGTATAATCCTGCACAATATGATCGTTGAAGATAAATGTCATACTTATATCCAGCAAATGGATATTGATCCCGAGTTTAAAAAATCCGTAAATACTTGGAAGGATGACTTAAATCCAAGACACGCGATCAACGCTATGGCAGAGTAGATCCAGGAGGTTCATGAAATTAGAAATGAATGAGCTCATTTCCAATTACGAGATGAACTTGTCGCGCATTTGTGGAGTAAAAAGGGGCAGAGTAATTATAGTCTTCATCATTGTTTGTTTATTTTCTAAAGTAATGTATTTTGTTTTCAAGTTTAATGTTGAAGTTGTAATGTATTTTGTTTCCAAGTCTTCATCATTGTAACATTTTAAGAAACATGGTTTACTGCTTCTGCTTTTTGATTTTGTAGCAATTTTAAGGATTACGAACCATTAATAACAATTTTATTGAAATAATGAAATTACATAGAACTTAATAACTACTATTAACGCTAAAAATTACATCAATCTTCATCACTAAAAACGTCGTCATCACTTGGACACTGCTCCTTCAGCTTCTTCGAATATTCTTTAATTTGCTTTTTCATCCAACACCTTTGTGTTGGTAGTAGGTTACTTGGGTTCATTGTCATCACCTTAAACATATGCGCATCGTCGAAGGCTTTTATTCGAGTTAGCTCTGCTTCACGCCTCCTTTGAATCTCGGCCTCTTTAGCCAAATTTAGTTTCTCTCGTACTCTAGCTTTAGTCTCATTTTTTTCTTTCTTCTGCTCATCTCCCTTATTCTATGACTTCATCATGTTGGACGTTGTCTCAAACATCATCTTCCCCCAAAAACCTATACTTGATTTTACCGCTTCTTTTGCCTTATATTTTTTTTGGGTGTCTGGTCGAACATCCCCACAAGAATATAGTGGTGCATCCACGTCGATAGAATCATCCAGAATTATGATATTTGGAGTATCAGATGTAGGTGTTTCAGGATCGGTATTGGTGGAGTTACCCGGGTTATCGTTAAAATTTGACTTCCTAGCGACATTGCGGTCGGGTTGCCCGATGTGATAAATTTGTGACCAGTTTGGGCAAGTTTCCAAAACTTTGTACGTTTTCCCAAGTGTAAATGGTTTGCATTGTAGTTGAAAAAATGTATCTTATGCCATACGTTCCTAAAAATCAAGTTAGAAATTTTTTTAGAGTATGATTTACCTTTGAACATTAATGAAATGAGAAAAATAAATAAAATACGGTATGATGTCGGATCTCAAGGTCTTGAATGATACCTCTAAAAATTGAACATTCCTTATTGAGCTGCCCCTTATACGCACAATTGACACTGTTGTACGATCATCACATTGACTGGTCAACATAGAAGGAGTTGAATTGATCACGCACCTTGAACCGAAATGTAACGGCTTTTTGGTTGTTCGTGGTAGCGAGGTTTTGAGACACTTGAGACCAAACGCATGCAAGATTTACGAAGTCATCGGACGACCAATTTTTGGAGTTGGAGTATTGTTCTTTGTCGTCATGAACTTTCTCCGAAGCCTCAAGTACATCCTCAACTACAATAGGTGTCGATGCCGCATTTCTTTTAGACTTTGCCTTCCCACGCATATTACTTCTCGTGAGAACCGGATTGAGTTCTTCGGCCTCATCTATATCCTCAACTATAATAGGTGTCGATGCCGTCTTTCTTGTCGACTTTGCCTTCTCACGCGTATTACTTCTCGTGAGAACCGGATTGATTTCCTTGGCAATGACCGGAGATGCAACCTGTGATGTATTAAGATTTAAATAATTTAAACCCCATGTACCTTGCATCAGCGTGGTACTTAAACTTCTACCTACGAAACCAGTTTTTGAGATGAATAATATGGATTCCTCGGTTGAGGGTACGAGCCTGTATACCCATCAAATTGAGGGCAATATCCTTGGTTTGGGTAATAAATATAATATTCATGGGTTTGAGATTTAAATTGATTGTCGGGTAGCGGGAATAGTTGGCGAACATGGTGATTCCGATATTGAGAAGTGTTAGGCATTTGCGATGGATCAAATGTGCCGAATTGATGAGGAAAGACGTTTCATTGTTGGTTCGTATTGGAGGATTGATAGTGGTTTTGAGAATTAGATTGAGAGTTTGATGAAGACATAGTGGTTTTGTTTGTAAGGTAAGGAGGGAGGATAGTGTAGAAGATTAGAAGGGAGGAGAGTGTAGGAGATGAATGACATTTATAGATGAAAAAACTAGTTGTTAATATAGCCGTTAACAAGTGTCCAAAAAAAAACTAGCCGTTGAGTAACTTGTACAGCGAGTTTCCAAAAAAAAAAACTAGCCGTTAATATGGCCGTTGAGTAACTTGTACAACAAGTTTCCATGAAAAAACTAGCAGTTAATATAGCCGTTGAGTAACTTGCACAACAAGTTTCCATAAAAAAACTAGCCATTAATATAGCCGTTGAGTAATTTGTACAACAAGTTTCCAAAAAAAATAACCGTTAATATGGTTGTTGAGTAACTTGTACTGTACAACAAGTTTCAAAATAAAAAAACTAACCGTTAATATGGCCATTGAGTAACTTGTACAACAAGTTTCCAAAAAAAAAAGCCGTTAATATATGGCAGTTGAGTAACTTGTACAACAAGTTTTCAAAAAACAATTAGCTGTTAATATGGTCGTTGAGTAACTTGTACAGCAAGTTTCCATAAAAAAACTAGCCGTTAATATGGCCGTTGAGTAACTTGGACAACAAGTTTCTATAAAAAAACTAGACTAAGGTTTAATAAACTGAAACATTGGTTGGGCGATTCCAATAAGAGTGAGGTCAACCAGACTTGACCCTCCTCACTTCACTTCAGTTTCATATTAAACAAGCAATATTAATACTAGTCGTTGATGATTGAGTAACTTGGACAACAAGTTTCCAAAACAAAAATCTTTAAAAAAAAATAAAATTAAAACTCAACATAGTTTAAACAAAACATAGTTTAAACAATATTAATACGCAACATAGTTTAAACAAAATATAAATAAAAGTTCTAAATAAAACATAACCTAACTGAGACGACCTTTCTTCGTTTGGCGGGCGCCTCTGCTACGTGCAAAACTCTCGTCATAGGTACATTACACAACCGGCTCTGTCTGGTAGGAAATGGGCATCTCAGCTAGTCTCTCGGATGATCTCATCCCTCCGCCTCAGCTGTTCCTCTAACTCAGAATTGCGATCAACTAGTTGCCTTGAGTCTTCATATGCCGCATACCGCATTCCATGGTTTTGATGCCACAACTCATCCATACTATACGTAGGTTGCCAATCTATGTTGGTTATGTCCTTCCATTCTATCATATCTCTGATCACAACAAAAAAGTGATGGATTTCAGACCCCGTACTCGCCCTTTCATCTCTCTACCTAGAAATACGGGGATAAATATGGTTAAAATTATGTACCTTAACTAGATACATTCAAACCCGATAGTACTCGAAGAACCAGAACTCCAACAACGCATAGAATTCGGTGGTCGATTTCTTCACTTTCCCGTCCCTCAAAACTGAGACTTCATCAAACTCCCGTTACAAAGCCGCCATAATCGGCGTACCCCAGTCAAAACCCGATGCACTAAGAATATTGTAGTCTGTCAAGGCTGCAAGATAACCCTCCCGAAGGGATGTGGCACCATTTGAGAAGAGATTACCCATCATATAGGCAATAAATGCATGTGCATACACAATATCTATTTGTGAGTCGTAATTGTGGAGACGTGGATTCAAAGGCTCTTTCAACTTTTTTAAATAGGAGAGAGTGATGTTACCGTACCTGATGTCAGAGCTTATGATTCTCGGGAACATCTTTTATGCTTCCTCTAACTTGGAGTACCTCTCATCGTACGGGAGTTAGCGACCTCTCCCAAAAGATATGCCCGTTAGCATGATAAAGTTTAACGGTGTGAAACCCAGTTCCCCGTAATAGAAGTGAAAGGTATAGGTGGAAGGCCACCACCGTTCCACGAGAGCATGAATGAGACGGTTATCTGAGTTTCCTATCTTAATTAAGCAAAACTCCTCAAAACCCATATCGTCGACCAACTTCTTCAACGTCTGGTACACGGCAATTCATTGGTACCACTTCAGTACCTTATCCAATGATCCCCTACACTGTAATTCATCTCGGTTCTGACAAAAAAAAAATACATTAAAACGTTAGAAGTTCATTCGGGGATTTCATCGAACACATTGCAATATACGTTAATAACACTTAAAATTTACACAAAACTTACCGGCATTTCCTCCGATCCAGCAGAAATATGAACCCAGCCGTCCGGGAGGATATCTACTCGGTTCAACTCATCGTACGATGGGGTGGGATCGTTGTCATCCGTCAATTGATTCGGCCGAATATTTGTTACATCGGCGTTCCCCCTTCGTTTTACTTCTGCGTTTACGTTGCGTTTGGTTTTAGAAAAACTTGAGTATGGTCGCGAACTAGACGAACCCGACATTTTTAAGTGATTAACGGAGGAAAGATTTTGGGTTGGGAAACTTGTGGAGTAAGGGTTGGGTATGCCAAGCTTAATGCCTTGGATATGCTTAATGCCTAGGATACCAAGCTTGATGCCTTAGGATATGCCAAACTTGTGGAAAAAGGAAGTATAAGAATAGCCTAAAAGATACAGGGATATGCCGAGCGGTTCTGAACAACGCGGCTTAAAAACAATTCAAAATTCCACGTGTCATTTTCTTATTGGCTTAAAGTGCTGCGCGGTTTAGAAGTGCGCTGGAGAGTGGAAGGCTGAGATTAACACACGTGGACATATCTTGACCATTGGTTCTTGTGCGCGGTTTTGATCAACATTTGGTGAATTCACCTTGGTTTTTTTTTTAAACTGTTGTGGGGTGGATTGGATTCACCCTGCTTTTGGGCGAATCCATCCACCCAACTGCTGTGGATGCTCTTATATCATTTGCTTAAACACCCCAAGGGAATAAATCACCTCGGTGAAATTAGTGGTGGATTATATATGCTAATCATAAGATTCGTAAACCAGGTTGCATCATTTTCATTTCCATTAGTCAAACACATGATACTTTTCATATGTTACTTTTCGGGAAAAGAGCATATTATGAGCCAAGTTATGATTAACAATAAACGGAAATGATACTTTTCATATACGGTCCGTTGAAGAGATAATAAGGATATGGTGCATCACCTGATTGAAGTCGAGCTACAAGCTATTTAAACATTCCCCTGATTGAAGTAAACATCTAAGGACCTTTACATACACAAATTGTAATCAATACGAACAAGTATACAAAAAAAGAAAAAGAAAAAGCGACGCATACACTAATATTTCCCACGAAGGAGTTTTGGAATACCATATAACCCTTGTCTCACTGCCCAAACCCTCCTTGAATAATTGAAACTTTCCATCTGAATCCAATGTTGCTCTAAACATAGTACCGTTCCTCCATGTTTCACGCCTCTCCCCTTTAGTGAACTTCATCAAAACCAAGCCATTCAAATCACCGAGAAATAGGCGACCAAAAGAGTCTAGGCTCAATGAAACTGGAGATCCTCTCCTCTTTGTTCCGTCCGACCATAACTCATTTGTACGTATGTAGCAATAAATTTGAAGGTACCCGTCCAATCGCATCTCCATTATTATATCACTGCTTGAATAATCATAATTAGATACTCTCGAAACTAGACATTGCCCAGACTTGAGTTATTGCCCAGGAAGAATCGTATCAGTGGGATAGTCGAAACTTTGCCATACCATCTTCAATTCAGAACTATACAAAACAAAGTTTCCGCTGTCAAGCATTAAACCGTAGCAAGCCGGTTGAAAGATTCCATCTAGTTCCGGTATGTCATTAACTCCAGGTGCTCTGAGAATTACTAGGACATTATCACGATTAAACAATATAGACACTGATACACCAGTAATAGAGGGATTGTCACGATTAGCAACCTATACTTTCACGGCCCGACCCGGGTTTGTCTCTACAGTGCCCGGAGCACAGTGGAATATAAGGCCGTGCGGCGTACATGGACAAGCCATCTTCCCGGGCGCGGCGCCGCCAATGGAATAGAACCACGGATGCTAGAGCGACATCCGAATAATCCTGGATACTCGGGAGGGCTCATCGAATATGTATTCGGTATAAGCAACAACGCTGAAGGTTTCCTCAATAATCCCTACAGCGTAATCTCTCGTGACGGGGCACGAGGTATGGATAGCACACATGTCCTGTAACGGATTAAGATAACTCAATATGTCGGGTTCCAGATATATGGCATATATATGAAGGGGCGACGAGTCTGGACTGATTACATAGTCCATTTATAGGGGCGGCGCGTCTCGTTTGACTCGCGGGGCATAGCGACGGCATAGCGGTGTCATATACAATCCCTATCTGGAAAAGCGGCCCGCATTGCGAGGCAATGTCTCCTGGCTTCCTTAAGCCAAGGAGAACTGTAGGAGATAATTTAAGTCTTATGAACCTGTAAGTATAGCTTTCCCTTTGATTGAGCAATAGCAATGTATATAGCAGCAACGTTTTCAACAACAATGAAGAGCAACAGTAACTCAGTTGTTGTTCTGGTAATGAGTAGCAACAATTATGCCGGCAGGAAGTATGAGGTAAACTCAGGCAAAAGGCAATGGAATAACATGTAGGTTCAGCAGCAAAAACAGTTGGATTGGTAGCGCAAGTTCAGGCAGCAAGAGCTGTTGGGTAAGGCAGGTTTCGGCAAACAACAAACAGTTATCAGAACTGGTTGTAACAGCAGCAAGAAACAGACAGATTCCGGCAAACAACAAACAGTTATCAGAACTGGTTGTAACAGCAGCAAGAAACAGGCAGATTCCGGCAAAGAACAAACAGTTATCAGAACTGGTTGTAACAGCAGCAAGAAGAACTGATCACCGGCAGTTTTAGACAAGCAGTTGAAGTTTGAGGAGGGAATTCAGCGCCTACAGCAGAGAGAGAGAGAGAGGTTGTGATTGCTCGAGGCGTGGGTCGCACTCTCTTTAAAGAGTATTTCGACCTACCTCGGGTAAGGTAACGAAGGTCTGATCTCTTTCCAGGATACAACGAGCGTAACGTATACAGTAGACTTCAGTTATCCCGGAAGTCTACGTAAGAATGAAGTATGCACCACCCTTAGGTAACCGTACAAGAAAGAGAGAGAAGAGTTGTGTTCTGTGTTATTTTTGAAGGTGGTGAGGAGTTATTTTTATAGAGAGAGTTTGCCCAACGGCTCTCTCTTTATTCAAACGTGTGGGACGTGTCCCTGAGGATTAGGTCTCCTCAAGAGGTGGAGAAGACCAAGACTAAGGAATAAACCAAGCCCAAGCCCAATGAACTTTTTGTTAAAAAGATTATGGATACCAAAGCCCAAAGGACCCAAGGCCTCCAGAGCCAATTGCCCAATCCCAAGTCCGAGCTCGAGCCGGCCCGGTAGGCCGGGCCGTCTGAGAGAGGTCCAAGTGTGTATAGAGTATAAAATCCTCTCACACACTCACACAACTATACACTCTCTCTATGTCACATGTTACACACATGTCACATGGGTACTACCTTATATGTTTAGTTCCTCTATTGTTTATAAACAATGTGGGACTAAACTTTAGGCTATAGTATAGGAGTCACATAAAATAGATGACCAAGAGGTCATGGGTTCAAGGCTCAAAAGAGGTATAAGTTTTGAAAAATTCCAACAATCCCCCACTTTTAAAAACTTCCGAAAAAATGATAGATGAATGAAAAGAGAAATGAGAGTACGGTTTCGATTATAGAGTTGTACTTAAGTGAAGGTGTCCTTAGACTTGAACATTTACGTAGTAGACAATCTTCAACGTATAAGAATAATAAGTGAACAGAGTCTTGAACTTATTATTCGCTTTTATACAGTGAGGAAAACTACATACAACCCTACCATGTGCAATATCTAAATGCCAGCACTTTTCGGCCATGTGCTTAATCCCAGTATAGGTGAAGGCTTTAGAGAAGTTAGCCTAATTTCTCATAGGAAGCGGCCGCACTTCCACAATCACCTTGGTGAATCTATGAAGAGTGTTCTTGTAGCTAGACACCCCACTCAAAGAAATGAGATATAGAACTCAGCCTAACATTCGCTTCAAGATATCATGCATATTTACATTTATGTACTGCGAGTTGAACTCTGGAGTGACAAGCTCCTTATTTGCATGATTCTATATCACAGTGATTTGTTTTCCCCATTGAACCTATTTCTTGGGATTTCCAGTCATTTAGGTTGGGTTCCCACCACTTGTGATTCAATAACAGGCTTTAGCCCCATCCCTAAGGATGTGCTCCACACTTTGTCACGAGACAATCCTTTCGTCAAAGAATCTGCCAAGTTGTTTTCCGATCTTACAAAATCTACTGTAACAGTACTAGATGTGAGGTAACCTCTCATCGTACTGTGTTTGCGACGTATCGCTAACTTCTTACCATTATAATAATTGTTTTGTACTCTGGCTATCGCAGCAGTACTATCTGAGTGGATCAGTATCGGTGGTATAGGCCTACTCCATAAAGGAATATAAGACAAGAGGTCTTTCAACCAACTTGCCTCCTCACTAGCTGCAGCTAGTGCTACTAACTCAGACTCCATAGTCGACTGAGCTAGAATCGTTTGTTTCTTGGATCTCCAAGAAATCGCCCCTCCAGCTATACTAAACACGTATCCGCTGGTGGCTTTGGAATCATCCGAAAATGAGTTCCAATCTGCATCGCTAAATCCATCAAGGACCGCGGGAAACTTCTGATAGTGTAAACCCAAGTTCATGGTTTTTTTCAGGTACCGCATAACTCTATCAATGGCACCCCAGTGCGCCAAACTTGGTTTACTCGTAAATCTACATAGAACCCCTACAGCATAAGCTATATCGAGTCTAGTACAGTCCGTAGCGTAGCGAAGGCTTCCAATAATACTTGCGTATTCTTTCTGTCTAACTGCCTCTCCCAAGTTCTTTAAAAGTTTAACTTGTGGATCACAGGGAGTACACGCAGGTCTACGGTCAAAATATTTGTACTTCTTTAAGATCTTCTCAATATAATGAGATTGATCAAGAGTAATACCAGTGTCTGTGCGTGTGATCTTCATGCCTAAAATTACACTAGCCTTGCCTAGGTCCTTCATATCAAAATTATTGTTAAGCATGTTTTTGGTCTCTAAAATAATGTCAAGTGTAGAACCAAAAATAAGTAGATCGTCAACGTAAAGACATATCATAATACAACTTTCACCAGATACTTTATAATATAGACATTTATCAACAACGTTAATCTTAAAACCATTTAAAAGAAGTAATTGGTCGATTTTATCATGCCACTGTTTTGGAGCTTGCTTTAGACCGTATAAGGTCTTGTTCAGCTTGCAGACTTTGTGTTCCTCACCAGGTACCACAAAGCCTTCAGGCTGATCCATATATAATTCCTCTTCAAGCTCTCCATTTAAAAATGCGGTTTTTACATCCATTTGGTGAATTAACAAATTGTGCACGGCAGCAACGGCTAATAATACTCTAATGGTAGTCACACGAGTAACTGGGGAATATGTGTCGAAGAAATCAATGTTTTCTTTTTGCACATATCCCTTTGCTACAAGTCTTGCCTTATATTTATCTATAGTACCATCTGGTTTAAGTTTTCTCTTTAATATCCATTTACACCCAATAGAGCGACTACCAGGAGGTAAGTTAACTAAATCCCAAGTTTCATTTGTAGTAAGAGAATCCATTTCATCATCAATGGCCTCTTGCCACAAATCAGCATCACCTGAGGTTAACGCTTCTCTAATAGTATTGGGGTCCGATTCTAAGGTATTTACAACAAAATCGTTACCAAAATCTTTTGCAATCTTTAAACGTTTACCTCTACGAAGTTCTGGGTCTGTATCATGAAAATCAACAGCTCTAGGAACATTTACTTGAGGTACATTAGGGGTCGAAGACGTAGAAGGTTGAGAACCCCCACTGTCCCTCAGTAAGTAGGGAAACTTGTCCTCATAGAAATCAACATCTAGTGATTCAATTATTATATTATCCTTAATATCAAGAAACCTATAGGCTTTACTGTTTATAGCATAACCAATGAAAATGCATTCTAAAGCTCTACTGGCTAGTTTGGTCCGTTTAGGATCAGGTTTACGAACATAGGCTAAACAACCCCAAACCTTAAAATAGCTAACATTAGGTTTTCTTTTTCTCCAAATTTCATAAGGTGATAATTCAGATGTGATATGAGGAATACGGTTTAAAACATGGGATACAGATAATAATGCTTCACCCCATAAAGATTTGGGTGATCCAGAACTAAGTAAAATAGCAACTATTAGCTCAGTATACGTTCTATTTTTACGTTCAGCTTTACCGTTAGATTCTGGAGAATAAGGAGCAGTTGTTTCATGTATAATCCCTAAGGATTCATACAAGTTTTGAAATTCATGTGAATCATATTCTGTGCCTCTATCACTACGAAATCTTTTAATGTGTCTATCAAACTGATTTTTCACTTCGGTTACATATGTCCTAAACATATCTATAGCATCACTTTTGTGACGCATCAGATAAACTTGAGTATAGTTTGAATGATCATCTATAAAAGTTATAAAATATCTTTTACCATTTCGAGTTAATGTACCGTCCATTTCGCATATGTCCGAGTGTACTAAATCCAAAAGTTGTGATTCCCTTACAACACTTTTATGTGAGGTTTTAGTAATCTTAGCTTGACTACAAGATTGACATTTATTAAAATCATTTAAATTTACTTTAGGGATCATACCAAGTTTACTCATATTGTGTACTAATTTCTTATTAACATGACACAGTCTAGAGTGCCAAATATTAAAAGAAGACAATAAGTAAGCAGAAGCAGATTTATTCATTTCAATACTCATTTTGAACATTCCATTACAAGTAAAACCCTTTCCCACAAAAATCTCACCCTTAGTCAAAATGTACTGATCTGAGCCAATAGTTTGCTGAAATCCTGCCTTGTTGAGAAGATAGCCAGAAATAAGATTCTTCCTCATTTTAGGAGTGTGCATCACATCCTTCAGAGTCACTGTCCTTCCAGAGGTAAATACCAGTTCAACATCTCCAGTGCCTAGCACTTTGGTGCAATGGGAATCCCCAAGTAGCACCTTCTGGTCTTCAGTTTCCTTATAGGTCTTGAACCAATTGCGTTCATAGCATACATGCCTAGAAGCGCCCGAATCAGCCCACCACCCGTCGGTTCCACCGACCATGTTGATCTCCGTGATCATAGCCACTAAGGGCTCTTCGGTAACGTTGGCCTGAGCAACAGGTTTTCGGTTCCGGCAGTTTCTAGATATGTGTCCAGGCTTGTTACAGTTGAAGCACACAATAGAAACTGTTCCGTTATATGGTGGGGCTTTTTGGTTCGTTCCCTTATTAGGATTCTGGTGTCCATTTTTCTGACGGTTATTCGGATTACCACCGTTAAGACGGTTGTTCCGATTACCGCCATTCTTAGCCTTGAAAGGTTTCCCTTTAGGTTTCAGATGGACCTTCCCTTTGGCTTGAACCAAAAGGATTTCCTCTTTCAGGTCTTGTTTTCTAGATTCTTCTTCAACCCTAAGACGAGTAATCAAGTTCTCCATGGTAAGTTCCTTTGACTTGTGTCGCAGGATATTTTTATAGTTTTTCCAATTAGGCGGTAATTTGTCAATCATCACGGCAACTTGAAATTGTTCATTAAGAGGTATCCCTTCGGACACGATCTCATGTGCCCAATCCCAAGTCCGAGCCAGAGCCGGCCCAGTAGGCCGGGCCGTCTGAGAGAGGTCCAAGTGTGTATAGAGTATAAAATCCTCTCACACACTCACACAACTATACACTCTCTCTATGTCACATGTTACACATATGTCACATGGGTACTACCTTATATGTTTAGTTCCTCTATTGTTTATAAACAATGTGGGACTAAACTTTAGGCTATAGTATAGGAGTCACATAAAATAGATGACCAAGAGGTCATGGGTTCAAGGCTCAAAAGAGGTATAAGTTTTGAAAAATTCCAACAATAACTCATAACCATCACTTGTAGATATCCCATGAGCCGGTGTCCAAACTCTTTTAGTCATGGGGAGGTTTGGACCAATGTTCCTCCTTAATATAGTTACTAAGGAAATATCTAGTTTCCAAAAGAAAACGTTAAAACATGAGACGAAGCGTACTAACACTTCTTGCCCCCTCAACCAATTCCGATTTCAACGAAATTTGGCGTGCAGCTATATTAAGTCATAAATAATATATATCCAAGGTCAGAACTCAAAACGCTCGGGTAGATTTGCGCGGCGTTCGGTAGGGCGTCACACATACTAACGTTAGATTAGAAGAGTTTGCGAGCCAGACACCAATGAGATATTCACAAGAACCGTCATCAGTGCACATTGGGTAGAAACCAAATGCGAAGTTTCCAGAGGGAGAGAGAATGTACCTTGTTGCATTAAGTGAAGTAGAAAGAGAAATTTACATATCGGCGATTAAGGTTAAATAAAGAGAATTCCACAACAGATATAAGAAGAAGAATGCAACAAACAAAGAAGAAAAGAGGAGATTGTTTGTTTGAGTAAACCATGTCTAATTACACTTTGATTAAAGAAGAAACTTATATCAAGTAAAAAGAGAGTGAGAGTGAGAGTAAGAGTAAGAGTAAGAGTAAGAGTAAGAAAAGGAAATCTTTCAACTAAATAAAAGATTTAGCACTGATTTAGCTCCAAATTATCCAACACTACTTGAATAGTTCACAATTAGTACATAAAAAAGGATGTGATTGTCAACACCTGGTGTAGACAAAATAAGTTTCCTCCAGGCGACCAGTCTGAATATCGGTCATCGGGTCTTCCTTTCTTTTGTGTAATGTACCTAATCATTACTTCAAATTAACCAGCAAGGTCATTGAAAATGGAAAAGGAAACATGTTATTAGAAGGGTTAAGTCATGTCCTGATCTTATCTTTCAAGCTAGATGTCGTTACTCTACTGTAATTCATTATTTCTAATCAATAAATTTGCTTACCTTTGCAAAAACTAAAAGAAAAAGGATGGTGTAAATGTAAACTCTATCAAGATCTTTGTACTATTTAACAACATTTGTCAATTCATAAATTCTTTGAATTTGTCACTTTTTTGCAAGTTACATGCATTTTGGTTTTATTTACGCAATAAATACAATATTTATTTTTGTAACGACAAATCATCTGGCTATATAACCATGCATGAATCGGTAAAAATCCTTCACAAATTATTCAGTTGTTTTCTTCGGAAGCTCGCAAGCTGGAAAAATGGCAAAATACCAAATTGCTTTGGTTTCTGCAGTTCTCGTTTTTTTGATTGTGCTCTTCGCCCTTCCAAGTGGTTCGTATATTCTTAAGAATGCTTATTTTACATAATTTTCGACTCAGAAAATGTTCTAAATTGTATGCAGGGACAAGAGCTGTCGAAGAAGCTAGAGATTTGAAAACTTTTGAAGGCAAACACGAAAGGGTTGCGGCGACGGGGCGTCCAGGACATTATGTTTTTATCGGACGATGTGTAACGCTGGAACAATGCAGACAACAATGCATCGCTTATGGTGACGATCCTAATGATGTTATATGTTTCACACCTAATACTGGGAAGCCACCTGGTTACTGTGGTTGCGTACAGAAGACAAAATTAAGCGACTAGACGGGCACTGTTTATATCAGTGATTGAGATAATTGCAATAATGTGCATCAGCAATTGCAATAATAAGTTTAAACTTCCTTATGTTTGTCAAAATAATTAGTCTTCACAAAATGGTAACGCTTGAATTTTTTGTAGTTCAACTTCGAACAGGGGACGCACCATCTGTATCATCTCTTCTACTACTGATCATGTAGGATTAGTCTCTTTTACTACTGATCGACAATCGCATAGGAAAAGTATCTTAATATGCAACTTGGTTTACATACACTATGATACAACATAATGTCCTATAATAGGCGATTTCTCCAATGCTGAGTAATTCAAAGGGTGCTTAAGCAAATGATACAACAGAGACATCTTACACTTTCAATACTACGGGTGATAAACACTGTGGTGAACCGTCTTCTCCAAGACAAGTCTTTTATCTGATAACCAACGATGGTCTAATCAATCCATGTTACGTTTGCTCTCCCTAACAATTTCAACAGCTAATAGAGAGTTGGCAAATTTGTAAAAATAGCAAGACAAAATGAAAACCGCATATATGAACCACTCTGCATGTAAAAATCAATAGCAAGCCAAAACAAAAACTACAACACTACCTCCAGTCAGCTAACAAGATCACGGGAACATATATACACAACTTGGAAGAGAAGAAAAAAAATATATCATGTTACCCTCGGGCAGCCAAAACATCCAGATCCCCCATATGATTGCTTGACGAAGACGGACCTTTCTTTTCAAAAGTATTTGTACTCTTGTTTTTGCCGTAAAAGGAATCCTCTTGCATTTGTAGACCCTCTGTAGCAAATGTGCTCTTGAAGGTCGCTTGATGATGAAGATGCAAGAAAGCAACCATGCTAACTGCGACCAAAGCAGCGTTCCCCAGTACCCCACCCATTTGCTCCAATCTAAGAGATTTTTTCGCAAAGGTAAAAGTAGATACTAGAACTCGAATCAGAATGTTGTTAGACGTTGGATTACGCTCGTGATTCTCACCAGATTGGCGGCTCCTTGGTGACTCAAAAAGATTCTCTGGCGAAACAAAGCGCCCAGTGTCTTGTACATCACCAACAAACGCCAGAGCTTCTTCAATAACTTTGTACCTCTTCCCATGGTGATCAGATAATCTCATTGCTAGAACAATGCGACTCTGCTCTAGCCGTGCAACTGCTGCATCTCTTTCCGCTCGCTGCTGAGATTGTACTGTCTGCATGAAAGTAGAATATTATAGAAGCACGGAACATATAGAAAGAGAAAACAGAGTATCATAGAGCCGACACTGTTAAAAAACAAAACTGAAAAAGTTTCATTAAGACATTTCGAGGTTCGTGTAATTAGAGTATCATCCATGGTTTATAATGTGTTAAGACAAGCCCCAAAATCACTCTTTAATGGTTCCTTCAAAGAGCTAATATATATCCAAAAATGCCATAAAAAAACTGAGGAACTATGCCATGTTTTCCAGTGCAATAATTTGTGTTCTGACTCAGAATACTCAAAACATGGGTGCATAGCAGTACACTGCTGTGCATTTTCCAACGCAATCATTTGTGCTGTCTAGGTGCTTATTTGAAGAGCGGATCTAGCTATAGTGTTCTTTGCTTTTGCTCAGGATACTATTCACGATCAGACAATAGTAGTTGTTTTCAAGTCCAGGGCCTTCCTTTCAAGTCCAAGAGTGGATCTTAACTTCAATAGAGAATACTCCTACTGAGATACTTAGCACTTTTCTCTAAGTTTTTTGATAAAGAATGTGAAACGCTCA
This sequence comes from Kingdonia uniflora, assembly GCA_014058105.1. Taxonomy (NCBI): domain Eukaryota; kingdom Viridiplantae; phylum Streptophyta; class Magnoliopsida; order Ranunculales; family Circaeasteraceae; genus Kingdonia; species Kingdonia uniflora. Next base: position 13,626 of record JACGCM010001055.1, on the reverse strand, counting down.
TAAAAAGATATAAAGGAAGATTACAAAAAAAACTTGAAATGGTCAAGAGTTTCTTCAGTTCCTAGTCTGTAAATTGGGCTGGTCGTTTTGACTTCCTAAAATCAACAAGGTACTTTTCTATTTTATACCGTTTCCGACACCCCGTACCACCGTCGGCCACCGACACCCGTATCCGTGTCGTTGTTACCTAGATTAAAACTCGGTCTCCAGAAGAGGCAAGAGTAGAAAAGTATTCAAGAGAGCGAATTAAGCAACACAAGGATCAGAAAGGAAAAGAAAACTCGATATGAAAAACATAGAGAAATAAACACAGATAACACAAGGGAAGGGGGAGAAGCGCACAATGGATTAAGCACATCAGATAGGAAACACTAAAATTCCTCAACTAGATCCTATAAGCCACAACAAATCCTTTAAAGGAGCCCAGAAATTCAATATGATCCAATACCAAAGAAAGCCAAAAAAGTTCAACACATTAGTCAGAGAAGCCTTGCTGTCAAAGAGTCTCGCAATGGGCTCTTTCCAATCAGTCAAACCATCCGCATATGCAGAATAACCCACCCGCCGGAGAAACTTCACTAGTTTATGTGGTTTCGTTTGATTCTTTGGGGGCCCTTAGCTGGCGCTGGACCTAACCTTACCAAAAACCAAATCCCTCGGTCAGAGAAACTATGCTGTCAAACAGTCTCGCAGTGGGCTTTTTCCAATCAGTCAAACCGGCCGCATATGCAAAATAACCCATCAGTTGGAGAAACTTCACTTGTTGATAAGGTTTCTTTTAGTTCCAAAAGCAAACCAAATACCCTAAATCTCTTTTCACATTCATTATATCCCCAAAACAGTTAACATCATCTCTACTTTCTTTCCCAATTATCTACTATTTCTCATGTTACCGCTATTAATCCCTCATTTCTCTCGCCTTTTTTTCTTTAATGTTTTTCATCAGATAGCTAAGCTTCTCCATAGTGGTGCGAACACGACAGTAGCCTCTAAAAATGCATGAAACATAAATTGCATATCTTGCATGTTTCATAGGCTTTTACTGAGAGAATGTGAAGAACCATGACCATAGATGCAAAACCGCACGTTTGGTCAAACTTTGGCAAACAACAGGAATATGACCTCTATTACCTTGTCTCAAATTACACTATGAATAGTTGTTGCAAGTTGATTAAATGAGTAAGGTGCATCAAACACTAAGTAAAGTCAATTTAGGCAGGAAAACGCTCAAACATAAAACGTAAACTTTATCTTACTTTTCCTGCAATACATCTATATCCAATGGTCTGTGGAGATGACAATGGCGTCATTAATTGAGATAACAATATAGCACGGCTAGACTGATAGGTGAGTGGTAGCAAATTGAACCTAGAATGATGGGAATGGCATCACATAACAATGTCAAAGTTTTATTGGCAATGGATTCCGAAGCGTGACATGCACCTTTTTGCAAATGGCCAAGTCACATGAAGCAAGTAAATATCGTACACATATGTTCATTTAATGTTTTTATTGATGTGTATAGGCTATTTAGTTAATTTGTGTGAAATAGACATGTCATATGCTACACAATCCATCAGCTAAGAAACCTTGCTATTACTATGTGCTTACTATTCCAACCATTTTAGGATAATTTAGCTACCAGTCACCTACCTAACTAGCGATGCTACATTACTGTCTTATCTCACCATTTGGCACTATTGCTATCTTCGCCTACAATTAAATACAGATCAACGAAGGAAAGGTAATCTAAATTTTTACATTGTATGATATTGAGTTCTTTTTTTCTTCCATTTAACGTACCATAGTGCTTTATGTACCAAACATGATTCAATCAACATGCACTAACTACTCACTATGGCATTTGGTACAATGTACATAGATAGTTTTTTATCATTGTTAATCAAATATTTGACTCGGCACAAACCTATTCCCTGTAGTCTTGCATCTTTAGTCATGGTTCTTAACGTTCTGTCAATAGATATCAAGAAAACGTGGAAGAGTATACAATTTATATTTTACACATTTTTTAAAGGTTCTTATTCCGTACAAATCGGTCGGAAAAGCTTTGCTTTCAATCGTCAGATGAAGAACTTTAAAAGAGAAAGGAGAGAGAAATTAAATCAGGGACTAGGAGTTACGGCGCGAGAAATAGGAGTATATGGATTATGTTAATCGATTTGGGAGTACTAAATGGGAAGAGAGATTTGGAGAAGTTTGTTTGGTTTTGAAATTAAAGCATTTCAACAAGTGAACTTTTCTTGCTGTCAACCCCATTATAAAAAGGTGTACAAGCCTCCTCTTGCGACAGAAGCTGGAATGGGAAGAAATAAATACGCAAACTCAAGAATGTGTTATTCACCAACATGAGTTACCGCCATAAGAAAGAATCTTCATCTTTCCTGAAAGAACAGTTTTAGCAAAACCCCATCCCCACTAGATGACAAATGTTGTGACACCAATGGTTGAACCCCTTAGGAGATTAGGGAATAGTATTAGCTTATATTTAGTCGTACACAAGTGTTAGCGTATATTTAGTCGTACTGTGTAACGTCCTGTTTATTTTCCCGGTTAAGTCCTCAGGCCAATTATATAAATTTATAAATTCAACTGATATAACTACAAGAGTTTAGGGAGATTATCCTACATATTTTTGCCATCACTGATTTCTACACGAAGCGAGCCCAAATGACAGTGTAGTAAACCCTGATTACCAGTCACATCACCAAATTGATAAATATGATTCTTGGCTACATTGATAAGAAGCCCCAAGCAAAATCCAAAGTAACCAACCTACCAAGTAGAACAATTTGTGAAAAGATTTTATGGAACCAAATGAGAGAGGCAGGTTTAAAATTGATCCCAGAGTAAAAAAAAAAAGGTAAGGTATAATAAGCTCACTTAGAAGCAAGGTGGTCAGATGCATTTGTGATGGTGGTTGTTGGGTGTCTAAGGCACCATGTTGCAGCATGCCTCGCTTCCACTTGCTGCAGGATCGTGTATTAGGGGTATGTTTAGACCACATCATGCAACATGAAACCAGCAAATTCAGAATATGCATCCCTTTCCCCCAATTTCATCCAGCTTCACCCAATGTCATCCCATTGTGTCCAATTTCACTCAATATCATTCAACTTCATCCTATTTAATCCAAGTTTGCTGAATTTCATCCAATTTCACCGGAGAAATATGTTTATAACGTCTAATACAAGTTATTTTCAAGAAATAAATGTATTATAGATATTCATATTTTACATACCATATTGGGTGCTACAACTGATGCGCTCATAAATTCCTCTGATAAGTAATAACTCAAGTATTCAGCCCATTGCATCATAATGCTACACCCAACTAACTACCTTTGCTAAGAAGGATTCTTTTTTGCTATATATCCAAATTCGTAAGTCTCGCTAATAGAGATTGGACTAATCAGCTTCATTCTCTAATTTTAAAAAATATTGGATTCAATTCCTAGCCACAGAAACACATATGAAGATCTGAATTCTCTCACCAATTTTTTCCAACATATTGTGCAGTAAGAATTCTCCAGTAAAAATGTGTCTGCTTTGCAAACACATGTATGTCAATTATAAACTGCGTGTATGTGTATTTTTGACTTCAAAGATTTCTTTTCTTCTTCTACTCTCCATTTTTCTTCTCGTGTCTCTATCGAATTGTGCTTAGATTTCTTATTGTGTAGCACATACGGAACTTTTCATTGCAGCCATCCAGGGAAGCTTGTCTCATCTAACCCATGCTTCTAAAGAGCTACACATACCTCACTCTTGCACAGTTCACTCACCAAATTCTATTCTATGCCTAACATTGTTGTGAAGTCATAACATAAACGCACAAAACACAAATACAACTAAACAGCAATTCATATAAACTTTAACTAAACACAGATAATCAAATAACAATAAATAAACCCTAAAAACTCACATGAAAGAACTCGAGCTGGTCTTCGAGGTTCTCAAGCGCAGTTCTAATGGCATTCAAACTCTTCGCCTCCTCCGCAACCGCTCTATCATCATCATCAACAACAACTCCTCTAAAATCCTTCACAAACACAAACCCACTCCGATTCTCCTCGCCTTCGATGCCGCGAGGCTTCTTTTTCTCGCTGCGAGAGAAGAAAACCTCTTCTGATTTCTTCAAATTGTTGATTGAGTTGAGGAAATGAGATCTGGAGATGGAGTGAATTGCGTCGCTGAGTTTGTCGTGGAGATCCCAAATTTTCTCCAAAATTGCTTCGATTTCTTCCATCTCCATCTCCATCTCCCATTTCATGGTGAAATTAGGGCAAATTAGGGTTTCCACATCAGAGGAAGAGAGAGATTTGGGGATTTTTTTTCCTACTCAGGTGGGAAACATTTTATTTTCTACTTTGCATGTTTGTTTGGGTACAAAAAGGAGGGAAATATTCCCTCATTAAGGGATGTCGATCTAGAGGGAAATCAATAGTTAGATTTGAAGAGTACCATGTATATACACTGAACCATGGAATGGTGCTGCAAACGACCAAAAGATGAGGGAGAAGGAGGGAGGAAGAAGATGGAATACAGACGGAAGGAAAACGTTTCACTTGAAATAACCAAAGTGAGTTTGATACAAAACCATCTCTGTGTCTGGATCTGTTGCTCAAATTCAGGATTTCAAGCTCAACGTCAGCTGAAACTCTTTCAACACCTAGAGCTTAAAGCAACCTCAGGACTGCTCTTGGGTCTGGAACAATATATTGAAGGCAAGAGACAAAGCTATGGGTATGGTGGCTCATGTTATTGGAAATGGGGAGAGTACAAGCTTCTGGGAGGACCCATGGCACCCTACTGGTATTCTTAAGAGCAGATTTCCCATCCATTTCAGGTTTAACTCTGTGCTTAACATGAGGGCAAAAGTTGGTGATGAATGGTGCATTCCTTTAAACTTTGTTCATGGTCTTAGTTTCATTTGGAAGGACCTTGGCCAAGATGAAGTGTTATGGATCATTGCTGACAAAGGGAAGTACACAATGAAAGAAACTTATAACCACTTGAGATATACCAAAGAAAAGGTTGATTGGGGTCATATTATATGGTACAGTGGGAACATACCAAAGCATAGTTTTATTGGGTTGCTGGCTATAAACAATAGGCTTAAAACTCAATAAAAAATGGTTCAATGGCGCATTGTTGAGCAATACTGCTATGTGTTATGTTGGAAAGAAAATGAGAATGAGAACCACATCTTTGGTGATTGTGAATTTTCAAAGAACATATGGCAACAACTGAACAACAAAATGGGGTACAAAAGAAATTCTGAGAACTGGGAAGAATAGGTACAGTGGGCAAAGCTTCAGTTTAAAGGTACAAATCTGGATTGCATATCTAAAAAGCTTACTCTAAATGCCTTTATCTACCATATTTGGATTGAAAGGAACAACAGAATTTTCAAGAATAGGGAAAGAAATGTTGACAAAGTTATAAAGGAAATAATAAATGATGTCAGAATGAAGCTCTATGCTGGTAACCTGAGGCTGGAAGCAAATGTTGCTAACATACATGCAACAAAAAATTGGAATCTGGATATCGATTGGTTTAACAAGCCTCGCAAAACCTGCAGATGGGAGAAGCCTCCCAGTGACTATCATGTTCTAAACACTAATGGTTCTCTTACTGAACAAGGGGGCATTGGTGCTATTCTTAGATAACCAAATGGGACCCCTGTTGTAGCTTGGACTAGAAGAGTTATCAAAGATACTATTGTCATACATGAAATGCAAGCTCATCTTGATGGTTTAAGACTTGCAATTAGGAATATAAAGCTAAGGGTGTATATATATTGTGACTCCAAGATTGTTGTGGATATGATAAACAAGAAAACGGCTCCATCCTGGAAGGCTAGAAGGCTCCTTAAGGAAATTTATGAAGAACTAAGCAAGTTGGAGGAGTACACTCTCATGCATGTGCACAGAGAATGCAATGAAACAGCTGATCATCTTGCCAACCTCATGCAACATTTGGGCTATCTGGAAATTCAGCCTGAAGATTTTGATCTTGTTCTCCAGAACATTGTTAACAATGATTCTGCAGGGAAAATCTACATCATCTAGAGTTAAAGAGCTCCTTAGCTTTTTGCTCACTATTCTGTGGGATTTCATTAGCAGTCTGCCAAATGAAGCCTAAGCAAGTCCTGACTGAGTGTTCTAGGAGCCGTTGTCCTTTTCTTCTTTTTTTTGGTTACTTTGGTGTTAGGCACTTTGCCGGCTCTTGTGCCCAAGAGTAGGGGAGTCTGTCCCCACCATGTATAGCTCTTTCTCTTTTATACTGCTCAATTTCCCCAAAAAAAAAAAAAAAAAGAGTTTCAAGTTTCAAGTTTCAAGTTTTGTGCAAGAAAACTCTGTACAATGTGGGGGAGAGAAACTGAAAAACAACCTCTATTCTTTCAGTAAAGTTGCTGCCACCTAGTATAAAAATGGGTGTAGAATTACATTTTTATTTTTTTTCCATTCTGAACCGCTATAATTATGAGTTTCAACTCCAATTCTACCACATGGCAAAAAAAATTTGTAGAGTAGAGATTGATTCTCTCCTCGTAGTGGATAGGATGCGCGCTATTTGAGCAATCATGTAAAAAAATAATTCAATTGATTCTCTCCTCCGTAGTAGATAGGATGCGCGCTATTTGAGCAATTATGTAAAAAAATAATTCAATTTTTCCAATAGTTCATAAAGATGTCAATTCTCATTTGCCAACGTTCTTTACGCAATTGCTTTGGCTAGTAGCCATTCCCTTGATGAATGATGATTTGGTAGTATATTTGACCAGAATGGGAACATCCAAAAACAGCTCAGGTAGTTGTCCAGTACTTAAACATGCATATAATATAGTTCGACACACATATTGATAAGACAGACTTCGAAATCGAGTGTTTTTAATTTGTCCCTAAAACACTAATCAACAAATACTTACATCATATGATCTTCCCACGATATGGATCATTAACTAGTAAAAACTTAACTTATAAAGCAAACTTACTTCAAAGATAAAACTGAACTTAATTAAATTTCCTCAAATAAACAATGAACTCAACAAAGAGAACAGACCCTTAGCTAAACTAAAACTACGGACAGAAGACGCAGAAGATGCCAGTACATTAACATTAGCTGATGTTTTAGATGAGACGTCATTAGATAATGGGAATGGACCAGTACCGGCTGAGCCGGGTTCTTTTGTGACTGTGATGGCAAACTTTTGACCAGCTTAACAATAGGTGCCGACACCACAGTAGTAAAAGTGATCGCCTACCTCGGTGAGCTCTAGGATTGTTGGTCTATGGTATAACATATCAACGATGTGATTTTGAGTGCAATTATCGAAGGTTTCCTTGCTTACTTCCAATATGTTGTGCACTCCAGCCCTGTACATAAACATCAGAACACGAATATTAAGTAATTATTTAAACCCATTTAAGCACAGTTGATAAAATAAAAATAGTAATAACTCCCCATTTAGGATGCTCTTGTAAAGATGAAAGAAAGATTGAATTTACTGGAATAGATATTATTGATACTCAATCATGTATTTATACTACATTATAGATTATTCTAGTTAGGTATTACAATAGGAAAGCTAATATACACAAATATTCTATTCTTAGTATGGAAGATTCTGGAAGATATGGAAGTTTGACTTCCTAACACTCCCCCTCAAGTTGGAGAGTGGATATCCTGCAATCCCAACTTGTGAACCATAGGAACAAAAATCTCTTTCCCCAAGGGCTTGGTCAAGACGTCTGCTAGCTGATGTGCAGAATTTACATATCTTGTAGTTACGGAACCATCTTGGATCTTGTCTCTAATGTAATGGCAATCCATCTCAATGTGCCTAGTTCTCTCATGAAAAACTGGGTTTGCTGCAATGTGAAAGGCAGCCTTGTTGTCGCAAGATAGCAATGCTGATTCGTGATGTGAAAGTCCCAAGTCCCTCAATAGATATCGGAGCCATGTCAACTCACAACAGGCTCCCGTCATTGCACGGTATTCCGCCTCGGAGGAAGAGAGTGAAACTATTTTTTGTCGCTTCGACCTTCAAGATATTAATGAATGTCCAAGAAAGACACAATAACCCGTAGTAGATCTCCTAGTGAGTGGGCAACCTGCCCAATCCCAGTCACAGTAAGCCCTCAACTTGAAATCACTATTCGAAGAGAAGAATAGGCCTTGGCCAGGTGCACCTTTTAGATATCAGACAACCCGGAGAGCTACCTCCATATGAAGTCTTCAGGGTTGGTGCATAAATCTACTTAAGACATGTACAACATATGTTATATCTGGCCTTGAAACAGTCAAGTAAATTAATCTGCCGACTAATCTTCTATACCGACCAGGATCTTTGAGCAGGTCGCTCTTGTCCGAAAATTTCAAGCCTCGTTCCATAGGAGTATCAACAAGGGTTGCACCCAACAGCCCTGCATCCTCAATGATTTCTAATGCATATTTATGTTGGGAAATAAAAATCCCGTTCTTAGAAACAGAAACCTCAATACCAAGAAAGTATTTCAAATCACCAAGATCTTTGAGATGAAAATGACTACACAAATTTTTTTTAGTTGCAGCAATGCTAACAGGATCATTTCCAGTAATCAGAATATCATTAACATATATCAAGAGAGCAGTAAAGGACTTGCCTTGTTTTCTGGTGAACAGAGAATAATCAGCTCGAGATTGTACATAACCAGCGGAGCGAATAGCTTCTGAGAACTTGGAGAACCACTGGCGAGATGCTTGTTTCAAACCGTACAATGACTTATGAAGGCGACACACCAAGTTTTTCTCCCCCTGTCGTCGAAGCCTTGGCGGTGGAGGCATATATATTTCTTCAACTAAGTCGCCATGAAGAAAAGTATTGTTGACGTCCATTTGATGAAGGGACCAGCCACGAGCTGCAGCCAACGCGAGCAAGCAGCGAATTGAGATGATCTTGGCAGTGGGGAAAAAGGTATCCTGATAATCGACACCATCTAGCTGAGTGAAGCCCTTTGAGACCAATCGGGATTTGTACCTCTCGATAGATCCATCTGAACGGTGTTTAATTTTATACACTCATTTACAGCCAATAGGTGTCTTACCGGCCGGGAGTGGAGTGAGGGACCAAGTGCCATTGGCTTGGAGAGCCTACAATTCAGAGCGCATTGCTTCCTGCCACTCAGGATGAACGACGGCTTCCAAATAAGACCTGGGTTCCGTGACATTACTGATCTGAGCAACAAAAGATTGATATGCAGGCTTATATCTGTGATATGAAACATAATTGGCCAGTGGATAACGTGTACCTTTGGTCGGACCCGGCATTAAGGAGGCCGATTGGTTAGAGTAAACGTTGGAGCATACATAATCGCTGAGCTTGACCGGCAGACCGGTTTGGCGGCTGAAGCGACAAAGCGAAGCGGGTTCAGGATCGGGCTCAGATGAAAAGAGAGGTGAATGTGGAGACGGATTGGGGAGCAGGTTTGATGAGGATTCTGGTGCAGTAGATGGTGGTGATGGATTTTTAGAGACGATGAGAGAGGATGGATCGCAACGATCAATTGGGTCAAAAGAATTCTAGGGGCGGCGCGTGTATGTGCGTAGAATGGCCGGCTGATGAGAAGATGGTGGTTCCTGTGGAAGAGAAGTGGCAGGCATGGGTTGTGGATTTATAGAAGAAGGAGGCGCGACTGTATGATCGGGAGGTGATGTGTTTGGATGAGAAGTATTTTGATTGGAATCAAAAAAATAAGTGGTGTCGTGGGTGACAAGAGGAATTGAACCAGAATCTGTGTTTGAAGGAGAAATAGCATAATTGGGATTGACAAATGCATAAGGAAAAATATTTTTGTAAAATCTCACATCGCGGCTAGTGAAAACTTTTTTGGTCGACAAATCGAATAATTTGTATGCCTTTTGACCGATGGGATAGCCGATAAAAATTGAGGTTATGGAACGATGGTCAAATTTGTGAGAAGTATGGACATTAGTAGCATAGGCTAAACAACCAAAAACACGGAGATGAGAAAAAGAAGGCGGTTTTGAGTAGAGAAATTCAAAAGGAGTTTTGAAGGCGAGAACTGGAGAAAGGAGTCGATTGAAGATGTGTACAACAGTAAGAGCACACTCACCCCAAAATTGGGTAGGGAGTTGAGCTTAAAATTTCAAAGCTCGGGCTTCTTGTAAGATGTGACGATGTTTGCGTTCCACAACCCCATTTTGTTGAGGCTTGTAAACCCAAGAATGCTGAAAAACGACACCATTTTCTTGAAAAAAAGAACAAAGTGAGATAAATTCTCCACCATTGTCACTTCGAAAAGTTTTAATGTGAGACTCAAATTGAGTGCAAACATAACTGATGAAGCGCTTTAGAAGTGATTGTGCTTCATCTTTGTGTCGCATCAAGAAAATCCATGTAAAACGTGTATAATCATCAACAATAGTAAGAAAGTAATAAGCACCAGAAAGAGAAGGGTGTCGATAACGACCCCAAATGTCACAATGAATTATCTCAAAAGATTTTATAGAATAAATTATACTAGGGCTGAAAGGTAAACGACTTTACTTAGCCAAAGGACATATAGGGCAAGCGTTAATGGACTGGACGGAAAAATTTAAAAAGTTCTTGGCAATGAAACTTAAACGAGGAGGTGATACATGGCCTAACCGGTTATGCCAGAGATCGGTGGATGAGATGGTGAGATTACAGGCTGGTCAGTTTGTGGGTGAGGAAGAGTTGGTCACGGATTTCTTCGTCGCTAGTGCCACTAAATAGTATAATCCATCATGTTGTTTACCCAAACCAATCATCCTCCTCGTAGCCAGATCCTGTAAAAAGCACCAATAAGGGAAAAAAGTTATTGAACAATTCAGGTCTCTCGTCAGACGACTAACTGACATCAAATCAACTTTAAATGTAGGCACACATAGCACATCATGCAAATAATAGACGGAATTAAGAGGGAATGATCCTTTTGCAACGATATTAGTTTTTTCTCCGCTGGGCAGTAGTACGGGAGGCAACAAGCAATTTTTATCTTTGCGGAAAAATAATTTAGATGGTGAAGAAATATGATCCGTCGCCCTACAATCAATGATCCAACTGCGGGAAGCGACTTTAGACAAACCTGGCTTGGTTACGGTATTTGCTTGAGAGCTAGATCCTTCATTTTTATTATCAAGGAGCGATAAGAGCTGCTTCAATTGAGCCTCCGAAATCCCAACAACTTGGTTTCTGTCTTATTTTAGAAAAGCCATCAGATACATGATTAGCTGCAGGCTTGTTATTGTTGTTGAAGCGTCTTGGGCCTGAATTATACTTGGCCTTTGGATGGCCCGCTGGATACCCATGTAGCTTATAACAAGTTTGGATCCAATGGCCCAATTCTCCACAATGAGAACAATGAGGGCGTCCTCTTCCAGAGCCAGAACGACGTCTGTCTTGATCAAATCGGCGTCATCCACTAAAATTCTCTTACGACTTTTCTTGCGATAGGAAATCCTGTGACCCATATGGGCGGTTAGATCGCTCGGACCTCCCTGTATCCGCCGATGGAAATGGTGTGCTATTGTTGCTTCGAACCGCCATGGCGGCGCAGCCGCCAAAATCACTTGCAGCGTGCGTTGAGCTCAGAAGTCGCTACTTTTCTTCTTGAGAGACGGAGAAATATGCTTGGCAAACTAAAGGAAGGGGATTTATCAAGAGGATTTGTCCACGAATAGCACTGTAAGAATCATTCAATCCCATCATAAATTGCATCAATTTTTGTTGATCTTGATTTGCCCCGTATACTGCATTGTTGTAGGAAGCTAGTTCATCCCATAGGCCCTTCAATTTTGTATAATATGCAGAGACAGAGAGTTGTTCTTGTTGAAGACAAGTAATATCTCGCTGAATCTCAAAGATGCGAGGTGCATTTCTTTGAGAGAATCGCTCACGATGATCTTCCCAAACTTCATGAGCAGTAGAGTAATATATCACACTGTCTAAAATTTTTAGACTGAGAGTGTTGACGATCCAAGAGTGGACCATATCATTAGATCGAGACCAAGCCGCATAACCTTTAGGATCAGCTTCTTCTGAAGGGGCTTTGATTGAGCCATTGACAAAACTTAACTTGTTTTTGGAATTTAAGGTCAGAGTCATAGCCTTTTTCCAAGTAGAATAATTGTCTCCATTCAAGGGTTTGGAAATCAAAACCAAACCCGGATGATCTGAATGATGAGTAAAATAAGGATTTGAGATAGGAACAACAATTTCTTTGCCAAGGATGGGAGGTAGCGGTGGTACTTCGTCATTGGCCATGATGGCTGAAAAGGAGAGATACTACACGAGAGATTAGAGTACAGTGATGGGTCAGGATCTCAGTCCTGCTCTGATACCATGTAAAGATGAAAGAAAAATTGAATTTACTGGAATGGATATTATTAATACTCAATCATGTATTTATACTACATTATAGATTATTCTAGTTAGGTATTACAATAGGAAAGCTAATATACACAAATATTCTATTCTTAGTATGGAAGATTCTGGAAGATATGGAAGATCTGGAAGATATGGAAGTTTGACTTCCTAACAACTCTTATGTAGTTATACGCTCTCTGTTTTAAAAGACAACCCCATACTTTATTGCTTAAAAACAACACATGTTTTTGAGCAATTCGGTTTGTTTGTTTGTTTCTTTTTTTGGCTTTTACATGCATTGCTTGAAGCCTGGTTCATGCTACGATCAAAAAAATACAATCTAGTACACGTTTTCATGGTGTTCACGTTGGGGTCGAACACCCCTCAAAGCCAGGGGTTGAAAAAAAGACCCAAACAAGAGAACCGAGACCTAGTTGTACTTACCCAGTTTGCCTCCCACGCAGAAGGTTCTTGATTTAGCCCATTCCTGATAATATGAGATACTGGTTGGAACCCTCCAGGCTCCAGCCAAAGCTTCTTCCAACAATATGTGTCATTGCACCAACAGGTCCCATTAAAACACACCCCATAGCTTCCACTATTAGCAAGCAGAGAAGAAACTTTCCAATATCTTTATCTCAACTTGATCAAGTTTGTCTTAAAGGAAGAAATTGGATTTGTTGAATTTTGCCTTCAGCACACAGACTAGAAAATAGTAAATTTGCGATTTATATGTAAACAAGATTTAACGGTTGGAATTTCTCATCTTCTTATATTAGTATCAAAATAATCTTCTTAATTAGAAGAAAAAAAACCAAGGTAAAATTATGTTGGTGTTTAGTGTTGCTTAGAAGAAATAGGGAGTTTGAAACAATCAGGGAGGACAGTTGAATTTATATGGTGAAGCTTTTGGGCTCCAAATTTAGCACCATGCATGAGTAGCCAAGTTTTTCAATAACATTTCTTTATTATTATGGGGCGGTGTTTTTGCCGCTTTGGACAAGTTTGCCTTATGTCCAGAGACAAAGAGGGGTGCTAATTCGCTTTGGGTGCCTCGAGTATTGCACATGGAGAGGCAGTCCTAGGTTACAGGCCTGTATGTGATAGATTTAATCCCAATTATAAATACGGTGCTCAACAATTTAGGGATTTGAAGTGTGGTGAGATTTGAAGTTTTCAAGGTTTGTTTGATGGTTGTGTAAGTTTATTTTC